>JAVTVJ010000024.1:5248324-7744149 GCA_034509425.1 Eopsaltria australis
AAGCTTCTGTGTAGAACAGAAGGTCATTCTGTTCATGTAGAGAATGGATGATTGAATAAACAATTTTGCTTGAATTGACAGTTTTGACTTATAATAATACAGTATTATCAGAAGTTAGCAATTACAACCAAAATGGCTTCCTTTCTTTCCAGTGGAAAAAACATCTAAACCCAACCCTACAATAGAGTTTCTTCTCCTTTTTTCTTTTGTTTTGTTAAGTCATTATATTTCACATATGTGTTTTGTTGGTAGCTGTGTGCAATTATCCAACAGTGTCTGAAAGTTACTGTACAGTTACTCTTTATTTAGAGTAATACTTTGCATGCTGTTGGCACTGATTCCTTGGGGTAATACTTTGCATATTGTTGGCACTGATTCCTTAGGGTAATACTTTGCATGTGGTTGGCACAGGTTTCTTTCAATTTTTTTTTTACTTCTGAATGCAACAAATTGTCTGAAACCCATTAAAATAATTTGGAGAATTTAATCATATAGATATGTTTTTTGTTACAAAGAAATTTAATGGAACTTGTACTGAAATTCAGAGAATGCTAAGTTCTAATGTAATGAGAGACCAATTACACTAAAAGTAGAAACTATAAGAAAAAAGCCGTGTGTCAAAATAGAAACTTCCATAAGAAAGCATAAATATTGAAAATTATCCTGTTAGAAATAGTTCTTTTTCAACTGAATAGCTCTGTAAGAGCAAAAAACTTGTATTTTTGAAGCAAAACAAGAGAAAATTGAAGGAAAAAGTCTGACTATATTTGAAATTTTCAGGTGCAATGTGCTAGATATGACAGAATTCCAGAAGTTTACTCTAGTACACTCTATCTCACCAAATCCAAATATGTTTACTAATTCTATATGGTCTAAATGCCAGATACATGCTTATATTTGTTTAGATCCTTAGAAAACTGACTACATTTTCCATTAATATCAGTAAAAATCACATGTGACTATAAGCCATGTATGGCAAGTTAAATATTCAGGTATGTGTGGAGGGATTTTTAATGACTACTCATAGTGGCCTATTCAGTACACTGAATCGGAGTTGTGGTAGTGTTCTGGGTTTGCATGGCCAGGTTTTGGTCGTGGATGGTGGCTTCTGTGAGAAGATACCAGGAACTTTTTCCATGTCTGACAGAGTCAGTGCCAGTCAGCTCCAGGATGGACCCACTGCTAGCCAAGGCCAACCCCATCAGCAATGAATGGGGAAAAAGAACTTAGACAGCTGCAGCCAGAGAGGAAAGGAGTGAGAATGTGCAAGAGGAACAGCTCTGCTGACACCCAGGACAGTGCAGAAGGAGGGGCAGGAGGTGCTCCAGAAGCCAGAGCTGAGATTCCCATGCAGCCCAGGGTGCAGCCCATGGTGAGGCAGCTGTGCCCCTGCACGTGGAGGTCCATGGGGGAGCAGAGACCCACCTGCAGCCCATGGAGGTGACCCACGATGGAGCAGGTGGATGCCCAAAGGAGCCTGTGACCCTGCAGGAAGCCCATGCTGGAGCAGGCTCCTGGCAGGACCTGTTAAGAGAGTAGATCACACTGGAGGAGATTTGCTGGTTGGACTTGTGACCCTGTGGGGGACCTATGCTGAAGCAGCCTGTTCCTAAAGGACTGACCTCATGGGAGGCACTGTGGAGCAATTTGTGAAGAACTGCAGCCTGTGAGAGGAATTCACATTGGAGAAGCTCATGGAGAACTGTCTCCTGTGGCAAGGACACCACACTGGAGCAAGGGAAGAGTGTGAGGAATCTTCCCCTTTGGGAGGAAGCAGTAGAGATGTGTGACGAACTGACTGCAACCACCATTCCCTGTCTCACTCTGCCACTGGCAGGAAGGATGTAGAGAAAATCAGCAGTGAAACTGAGCCCAGGAAGAAGGGAGGGATGGGGAGAAAGTGTTTTTAAGATTTGGTTTTATCTCTCATTATTCTACTCTGATTTGTTTGGTAATAAACTAATTTCTCAGTTGAATCTGTTTTGTCCGTGATGGAATTGGTGAGTGATCTCTTCCTGCCCCAATCTTGATCCATGAGCCTTCATTATATTTACTTTCCTCTGCCCAGCTGGAGGAGGAGAGTGATAGAGTGACTTTGGTGGGCACCTGGCATCCAGCCAGGGTCAGCCCACCACAGGTTGTTAATAATTTTTATCACAATTTTGTTTTAGTCAATCTTTAGCACTGTTTCCTACAAAAATACATTCTCTTTTAAATTGGATTGCACAAAAAATATTATGTATCTTCTCAGAATACTAAAAAGATTTTTGGACTACAGATGACATTCTGCTTTTTGAAGACAGTTCAGCAAAATTACAATTTTGTACTTTGGAAGTTAATGCAGCAATAAAGAAAAAAATATGACAAGCAAGGCAGAAAATACTGATTACTGCAGAAATTCAATCTGAAAACTAGGTACCATAATAGTGGTATTTAATACCTTTAGAAGAATAGTTTTTGGTTCAGAGAGGAAGCTTTGAATGATTTATTGAGCATTATTAATATTATTATATTGCAAAAATAAAATGGTCATTTAAGTACAATACTTTCCCTCAAGGAGTACTTACTAAATGTTTTGTTTCCTCAGATAAACTATCTTTATACTATAGTCTATTAAAAAAAAGAGAGAAAACTATATTCTGTTCTACAGTGCTAAACTAGTACAGGCATCTGTTTTGGAAGAACTGCAGAAAACATAGACTCCAACAGAAGATTCAATTCTTATGAGCATTTGAAACATTATAGAAAAAAAACCCTAATACTAGGACACTGAAAAGTTTTATTTGAAGGGATACAAAGGATTTCTGAGATTCAGAGATATGGTCCTAGCTAAAATGACCCAAAATAATTATCAAAAAATACATGAATGACACATCTTTGTAATGCTCATGATTGCAGTGGGGAAGCAAAATTTATTACACTGTGCTTCTGTACAAAACGTGTGGAAAAAGATACTTTTTACCTAATGAAAACTGATGTTTGCACCTGCTTAAGAGCTTATTTTCATGTGTTTAACTTTCTGAATTATTGCTATATTAACTGTAAGAAGTGTTTAATTCAATAATGTTTTTACATGCATACTAAGGAGAGTTGGAGCCTATAAACTCCCTGCTGTTGCATTTTTTTCTGTAAGGTTTCAAACAGGGCAAATCCATAACTCATATTACTCATATAGAGCACTGTGCTGGAGCTGCCATTTCCTGATTTCAAGACATGTTCACACTATTGTAGAAAATGAAGTTTACTGCTTCTGCTTTCCATGTTCCTGTAATTCAGGCACTGCAACACTGGCAGTCAGAGCACAGGAAGATATGTGCAATGAATTGACAGGTTTTCAGGGCATTAAAACATATATACGTAATACTACATGACAACAAACTCCCGAAACGAGGTGGCCAGAATGGTTCTTATGAAATCATGTGTTCAAAGTTCAATTTGTGAATAAAACTTATTTAGGAGTCCCAAATTTTTTTTCAGTATGCTTTCAAAACTGCATTTTCTATAGCAATGGATTGATAAATCTTAATATCCAAGTATCATTCTTTCTTATAGGGAAAGTGTCTGGACATACTCCTTAAAGAAACATGATCTAATACATGTCCTCCTTACTACATGTTCAGATGACAAATAAGCACAATGAAAAAAAATTCTCCAAGAATTATAGAATGGCCTGAGTTGTAACGGACCTCAAAGATCACTCAGTTTCAACCCCACTGTAATGGACAGGGACATCTTCCTCTAGACCAGGTTGCTCAAAACTCTATCCAGACTGGCCTTGAACACTTCCAGGGATGTGGCAGCTACAGCTCCTCTGGGAAACTTGTGCCAGGGCCTCACCACCCTCATAGTAAAAAATTTTTTCCTAATATCTAGCCTAAACCTACTCTTTCACAGTTTCAAGCTATTCCCTCTTGCCCTGTCACTCCAGGCCCTTGTAAAGAGTTTCTCTCTATCTTTATTGTTGGCACCCTTCAGGGAGTGGGAGGCCACAATTAAGTCACCCCAAAGTCTTCTCTTTTCCAGGCTGAACAATCCCAATTCTTTCAGCATTTCCTCATGGCAGAGCTGCTCCATCCCTCTGATCATCTTGGTGGTTTCCTCTGGACTGGCTTCAAGAGGTCCATGGGCTTCCTGTGCTGGGGCCCCAGAGCTGGAGCAGAGAATCCCCTCCCTGGGGCTTTGGATGCAGCCCAGCACACGAGGGGGTTCTGGGCTGCAGTCGCACATTGCCAGCAATATTAGTAAATATGGGAATTCACCCCCCTGAGCATATCCATAACGACACATACTCCAATCACACTCTCACATCCTTCATTTTCTGCTGGATTTTCAAGCTAAAAAAGACCATATTCATTAGAATGCCATTCATCCCATTCCACTGAGATGGGAAAACAAGGGTAATCCCTGCAGACATGCGCAAGCCTGTGTCCCTTCAGCACAGACTGGGATATCTATTGAGCTCTCACTAGCACCCAACAAGATTTCTCACGAAGTTCAAATATCATTAACAAAGATCCAACATTTTCAATCATATACATAATATACATAAGATCTATTTATTGACTGACATGAGCAAACCATTGCATTTTTTCCTAATCCTGTTTTGAAAAGAATGAATACATTGATTCTTTTTTTTTTTATTTAAATCAATCACAGACATCTAAAATGGAAAACGTCTGCTGGAGTGCTTTATATTTTGCTCAGTTGTAATTATGTGAAAACAACAGTTTGTAATAGAAAGTGTCAAATAATCCTAACTGCCTTTAAAAGCTTTATTATTTAACTGCCTACAAAACTATTATTTTGGGAGAGCACACAGCTCTTTTTAGAAGCAGAATTGGTTTGACATAGTGAAAAAAAAAGAATGAACACTTAAGTACTGTTAGTAAACTTGTGTTATTCATCTCCTTTATTGCATATTGGATATGTATATGTGTATCCCTGTAGCATTATTCTAAGCTGTTCAACAACCCCCAGATGAAATACAGGCAGGAGATAAAGAACTGACTTTTGACCACCTCCACGTCTCAGTTTATCAGGCAATACCGTTGCCCAGTTTCAGGAAGGACAAAGAATTCATCCATTCTCCTTCAAATGTTTCTACAGTAGAAAAGAAAGCAAGTGAGCAGACAGAAGAATGAAAAATCTATTATCTATGAAGAAGAGATGGAAACCATAATTTTCAAAGGATTATATCATGTCTTTTGGCATACCACCAAAGAAGATTAGCTTACATGGAAAATCACTGGCGAGGGTATTCTGTTGAAATGTTCTTTAATACAGAAACTCTCACTGATATGGGATGATCTGCAATGCACATCCTATTTATTACAGGAGACTTAAAAACATTGCAATCTATCTTTTGTAAATTAATTGTTTAATTCCTTAGAATATGGCCAAAATGAAATTTTGTTGAGTCACTGAAAGTTGCATGAAATTTCCTAATGATAGCAGTTTTTAACCAGGTCAATTGCACATTTTATTAATGAGGCATCATATTGGTTAGTAGCAATTATTTCAAATGAATACCAATAATTCCATTTTTCCATAGCTAAACATATTTTTTATAACCTTGAATATGCACAGCTATTACTTTTTGCTGACAATTTCAATACTAATGGATCCTGTATATTAACAACTGATTTACTTCTAAGTGCTGAAATACAGCACTTAATGCACTATGCACAGATACTTGGAAGGTAATTTGTTGAAAGCCAAATGACATCTATTCCAGAGCTTTATATGCCATTTTGCAGTGTTGTATCATATGTATCTATATAGACATGCACATATAAATTCAAAACTTAAGCAATAATATTTTTATTACAAGCATGAATTTTCTTATAATTCTCTCAAGTAGAATTAAAAGTAAGCTTTGCAGATTTTTTATAACCTCTAGAAACTAAGTATATCATAATTTTTTCTGCACTGAAAAACAAAGATATGACATCTACAAAGAGCAGGAACTATTATGTTTTCAGTTTTTTTATTTAGAATTGTTTTTAAAATGAATAGGAATTTTAAGGAAAATGAAGAGAGTAGACAAATGTGGGTTGGCCCTGGCTGGATGTCAGGTTCCCACTGAAGTCACTCTATCCATTCTCTCCCCAGCTGCACAGTGGAGAGAAAATGTAACGAAAGGGTCGTGAGTTGAGGACAGGGAGAGGTCACTCATTGATTACCATCATGGGCAAAAGAGATTCAGCTTGGGATATTAATAGAATTTATTACCAATCAAAATCAGATCAGGATAATGAGAATTAAAAGAAATCTTAAAACTTCCTTCCTCCTCTACTTCTCCCTCCTTCCCAAGCTATACCTGCTGCCTACCAGTAGCAGAGGGAGATCAGGAAGAGTGGTTATGGTCAGTTCATTACGGGATGTTTTTGCCTCTGCTTCCCCCTAGGGGAACAGAGTCCTTCCCCTGCTCCATTGTGGGGATCCCTCCTATGGGAGAGTCCTCTAGGAACTTCTCCATTGTGAGTCCATCCCATGGGCCCATCACAAACTGCTCCAGCATGGGTCACCTCCACAGGGTCAGTCCTTCAGGAGCAGTCTGCTCCAGCATGGATCCTCTACAGTGTCACAAGTCCTACCATGAAACCTGCTCCAAGGTGGGCTCCTCTCTCCACGGGTTCACAAGTCACTGCCAGGAGCCGGTTCCAGAATGGGCTTCCCACAGGAAGCCCTCTCTCAGCATCCATCTGCTCTGGTGTGTGCCTCTTCTGTGGGCTGCAGGTGGATCTCTGATCCCCATGATCTCCCATGGGCTGCTAGGGCACAGCTGCATCTCTATGGGCTGCACCATGGACTGCAGGGGAATCTCAGCTCCGGAGCAACTCCTGACCCTCCTTCTCCACTATTCTTAGTGTCTGCAGGGCTGTTCCTCTCACATATTCTCACTCCTCTCTCTTCTGACTGCAATTACTTCTGTGCAATAGTTGTGCTTTTTTTCTCCTTCTTAAATATGTTTTCTCAGAGGTGTTACTACCTTCACTGACGGGCTCAGCCTTGGGTGGTGGCACCTCTGTCTTGAAGCCTGCTGGAACTGGCTTTGTCAGACGTGGGGGAAGCTTCTGGCAGCTTCTCACTGAAGCCATCCCTGTAGTCCCCCGGCTACCAAAACCTGGCCGTGAGAACCTAATGCAACAGAAAAGGTGATTAAAAGAGAATGCATCTGAATATATCACTGTGCTGTTACTACTCAACACAAAATAGCTTGTATGCCTTCAAGCTGTTTTGTAACATTTCAGGTTTGTCAAATTACTACAAACTAATTTTGCATTTAACTCGCAAAAACAGATATACTAACAGATTCTGCAAACAAGTTTTGCAATGCTGGGTTCTGCTCATGAATCCTGAATATTGTAAATTTGCCAAATACAGCAATTAATTATTTTGTTGTTTTTTTTCCTGATTATACTGGGCATATAATTCTGTTATGTACCTGATGTGCCATTGTTTCAGTGGTTTGGAATTCTCCTTTGAAAAAACAGATCAATGGCATGGAAACTGAACCAATTAATTACAGAACCTTTGCTTTGGTACATTGTTGGTTTCTGTAATACTGCAGTGTGGCCTGTGTCTTACCTGCATGGTGCTGCTCTACACAGTCCGTGGTAAACACTGAGTGAGAAGGGGTGAGAGCCACCCCACAGCACTGCCCAGATACATGAGTTCATGGCTAACTACATTGTCCCAACTCTGAGTAGGTCCATCTGTTATTGACTGGAAAAAGAAACAACAGGCTCTGTGTAACCACTCTTCTGCATCATATTTGGGGCAGGGAGAGCACACAGGGTGAGGGTAAAAAGTGCTAATTAGCCTTAGATCTGGTAAAAGTCATGAGACCCTAGAGCCTGTACCTGTGGAACAGTGGTGCCACACAGTCTGCATCAGCTTGGCAGACCTCAGCTTGCCAGATTAGGTGGGGGATGAGCAGCTCAAAAACTCTGTTTAGCTTAAAACTTCAAGAACATCTGGCCTGTGAGCTGTGGTGGGTTGCTTGGTACATTTTTCTTGAGAGGCCAAATGGATGTAGATCCCAAGTGCTATTTTCACTGTTTGTCTTCCTAAGAAGCACAGAAGAATTGTTTGATAGATTATTGCCTACTATATTAAATATTTGCTTTTATGTGCTTCAAATTCTATCTTGCATTGTAACAGAAATTCTCGCCATTTGAAAATGACTACCTTTTGCAGGCCAAGCAGCTTACACAAGAAAATTGTTCCACAAATATTGGTAATAACTGATTAGTCAGCATCACTCATCTATTAGTTTATTATGCTCTTTGAATTAAATCTATTTTAGTGATGTGGCAGCAGGACTACCCTGACTACCAAGATCTTGACAGCACAGAAACCTTGATGTTTACCACAGGTAATTTTGTTCAGCTAGTTGACACACATATGAGCATTCAAAAGTGCCATATACTCACAGAAATATCACAGAATGCCCTGAGTTGGAAGGATCCTTAAAGGGTCAGATCATCTTGTTCCAACTCCCTGCCATGGGTAGGGACACCTCCCACTCAACCAGGTTTCTCAGAGCTCCCTCCAGTCTCGCCTTGAACACTGCCAGGGATGAGGATGCCTAGTGGTAGCAGATAGGATTGTCCATCTGAAACAAGTCTGAAAAATTTCCTAATCAATGGCTTCTCTGCTCTAACATGCCTGTGAAGAAAACCTTCCCTCTGGTCAGGGTGTCATTTGGATGAACTAGAGTCCTAAACATCTCTCCTGATTTCTTCCTCTACGATGTTATTTCCTCTCTTGCAGGAGACATTTAGTGCTTTTTGTCTTCATGACCATGATCCTAATTCTTGTATATTTTGACTCATCATCAGACTGGATAGAACTCCTGAGTTCACTATTTTCAGACTTCTGGACAAATTCATTATATTTGCAAAGTTGTTTTATTTCTCTCTAACCTTGAGTGAACACAACTTAGTGTCCCTCTGGTTTCTGACTTCAGAGTGTCCTTAAGAGTCCAAGACATGTTTGTGTTCAGCTGAGACCCAGTGAACCAGAACCTCAGCATGAGGACAGGCCAGTGGACGTATGCAGGAGACACTCCATGGTTTCTAACATCTTTTCTTCTGCCAGTCATCTCCAAGAAGCTCCCTGTGCAGCTTAAGAAAACCAAAACCTGTTGTTTTTTTTTTTTTAGTTAGTGTTGTTTGGGGCTTTTTTTAATAGACACAGACACCTGTGTGTTCCAAGAAGTTTACCAGGATTTGGAATACTTCATTTTTTGCAGGACTCCAAGAACCGCATGGTGGCAGAACCATGACTACAAACTCATATTAAAAAGAATCGGTGCTAGATTTCTTATTTCCATTGATTGACTGATGCCTTTACTCCTCATTTGCATCTGCTTGACTCCTGTTGTTCCTATTTAGATTATTCTGGACTGTTATTAGCTATGTGATGCCGTGTATTTGTGCCTTGAACAAAAAGTACACAGTATTCTCTGAGGCTACGAAACACTGCTGTCAAAGAAATAATTGATAGCGACAGTCCAGAAAAAGCAAAATTATCTATTGTTTGTTGGTAAAGAAAATGTTAACAGATACATTTTATATCATCAGACACTGGGAGCCAGCAATACAAGAAAGAGTATATTTGCTTTAAAGTCATTTGAATAGGGAAATAATTAGAAATGGGAAAAAATGAATTTTATAATCATAAATCTCTAACAGACACAGTCCCTGTTTGAAAAGCTGATCAATATATTTTGGTACATGTTGATCTTATTTCAAAAGTGATATGTCTTTGAGTTAATGTTTCTGTTTACCATGGTCACTTTGTCATGCCAATGCAAATCATAATAAATATCAGACAAAAGTTTTACATTCTGGTATGGTAAGATTACAAATTTAAAAATACAACACTTTCTGGACTTTTTTTTTTTCTTTTTATGATGTGTTGTGTCTTTTATCTTGATATAAAAGAGGGAACAAGGTTTATAAATTTTCAATATTTGCAACAATTTTTTGATAGTTATGCAGTACTTTAGGTGTGTCCCAGCATAAAATGAACCTTAATATCCATTTATAGTAATTCTGTAAGTATCATCCCTTAGACAAAAACAGCCTGGGGATTGCTTCTTCTTGCAGATTAAACTCATCTATGCTTTCTGAACTACAGATTGGAAATTTTGTATTCAAGTCACAGTCTTGCTTACTTAAGTATGTTGTTTATTTTCTTCTAATGTGAGGGCCTTTTGATTCCAGATTCTCTTTTGATGAACTTTAATGTAAGTAACCCCTGACTGGAGTATTTGTTATGTGGAACCATTAAAGATAATTACCCCTTCCTTGGAGGTTAAAAAGATGCTTGGGGTTAATTCTTTTGCATGGAAATGAATATTATTCATGGAATGAATATACAGTGTACACTTGTACATATGTGTATTTACTTAGATACACTGTATATGTAATATGCCATATATACATGTACATACAATAGAACCTGTGTCATTAGATATTAAGTGCTTATAAACTAAGATATAATCCATTCATCTTCTCAACCTCATCTCCTCAACCTCATCTCCTCCAACACAGATACACACAGAGTATTGCATGGGATAGAATATCAGTATTTTTAGAATTAAGTTACTTTTGCACTCCTAATATAGAATCATAGATTTATGGAATCATTTAGGTTAGAAAGAACCTTTAACTCATAAGGTGAAACTGTAAATACTACCAAGCCTACCATTAAACCATGTCCTCATGTGCCAAATCTATACATCTTTTAAATAATTCGAGGGATGGTGGCTCAACCACTTCCCTTATCACCCTGCTCCAGTGCTTGACAACTTTTTCAGTAAAGAAATTTTTCTTAATAAAAAAACTGATTCCCTGTTGCAAATTGAGGCCAATTCCTTTTAAACTACCACTTGTTACTTGGGAAAAGAGACTGATCCCCACCAAATTTATAAACTATGTGAGCTTTAACATTTTGTAAAGGGTGTTTCCAAAAGTAAGACAAATGATGAAAAAATGTGCTTTATCATTAGCTAAGTTATTTAGTTTGTTAATTTATATAGTTCTTAAATAACTGTATCTTATTTCCAAACAAAATTCCTCTACACAAATGATTCCAAATATTAATTCTTAGTATAGTCAGTTTTTCCCTAACTAAAACACAGTGTTTATCATTTGTGCACTAAATTGATCAGAGGACCAAATTGCCTGAAGAGTGAGAAAGAGGCAAATAAATAACTTCTTAAATTGGAGGCACTCAGCTGGATTTAACTAGGAAAATTAACACACTTCCTTTGGGAGGTATGGGGGAAAGAACTGGAAATTTTTTTGAATCACAGTTATGCAGTATTTCTGAAGAAGAAATTACGTGGCATGATGAGAAGACAAATTGATGGAATCCTGATGAGTCTTATTTTTCATGGAAGTCTAGTCCATGTAAGACTCATTAAAGCTGCAATTAGAAAGTTGTTCCATGCATAAGAGGATTGTATGTTTCTGAACAAGTACAAATCCTGTCCCATCTACAAATGTGATTCAAGGCTAATTATTGGAGATTTCTTCAAAGTTTTGCTCACATCAGTGGCAAATCTATTTAGTTTAGATGAAATGCAGGCTGAGCTTGTTTGGAAAAAGATCTGCTGTGGAAAGCATGTCAAAGCCATGGAGACCTATTGATAGACCAATATCTACTACGAATACTTATGAAACAAACCATCAAGATGCTTTTTCTAAGCAGTTATTGACTTATTCACTCAGAATTTAGGATGAAGTGCTTTATAAATTGAAAAGAACATGCTTTTACTTCTGCTAATCTCCTTTAGTGGAACCCACTGAGCATTGCCACTGCCTTTCCATAGCAGCAAAACACATCTCTCTGAGTGCCTCTGATTCCTAGTATTGCAAAGATTTAAATTAATAAATAGGCATTTATAAAAGCCTTCAGTTACTAAGTGCCTTCATTGAAATGCTGAGTTCTTTTGACTGACAGGTATGTACCTAGATAAAATGACCAACTTATTAAATTTTAAACTATTTAATGAATTACTCTTACTTGCAAATGCTTCAAAACTAAGTGCCAAGTGCACTATACTATTAAAACAATCATAAACAAAATCATATTGGGTCTAATGGTTTTAAAAGTAATTTTGTGAGGATGTAGGCAATCATTCATAATAAAAAATTCTAGAAAAAACCAACTTAATGGATTTAATGACCTGTGAATAAATTTTTTTTTAGAAGTGTAAGATTATTCATACCTAAATTTGTTTTTAAAATATGGATATTTGTTTCAGTTTCTGCATTAAAGATGTTACTTCTTATAAGCTGTTTTTGGTTTTTTTTCCCAAGGAGGATTTTGTCATTTTGTGGCTCTAATATCCCAAGGACAGAGGAATTTTAAACTTTTATGTTTGTGTGCCATCATCTTGTTTAGGCTTTAGGGCTAATGTAGCTCCCAATTCTTAATGGAAAGGGAACTAAATGAGCATTGCAGTCCCTGCTGAGAAAGTCAGCAAAAGTTAAAGGTGTCTGAAATTTTAAATAGCTATGAAAAGTGATTGCAAGTTAAAAGCCTGCTGTTTTCTCTTAAAATACTGTAATAATGTGTAAATTAAGCTGTATAAGAAAGGGGTAACTCCTCAGAAACAGCTTGCATTCCCTGTACATGGAGATGAATTGCTAAGCCATATTGGATAATTTTACATGGCAGAGAGACACTAAAGATGTTAATTGTTTTATAATGTTAACTTATTAAAGGATGGGTTTGGCTATAACTCCTTATCTGATGGAAGCATACATATTTTTAAATAGTGCACATAAAAATAAACCCAGTGATATAAAGAGCTGCTTTCTATGCCTTCCTACAAGAAATACACAGAGGATTTCACTAGCAGGCATCAAAGTCTTAAACAGGTGTCCTGGTATAGGCTGGGATAGAGTTAGTTTTCCTCTTATTAGGTGGTATAGGGCTGTGTTTTGGATTCAGTATGAGAGTGATGTTCATAATTTGTTGATATCTTGGATGTTGCTAAGTCATGCTTACCCAGGTCATGGACTTTTTACTGTCTCATGGTCTGCCAGTGAACAGATGCACAAGATGAAATGTAGCACAGCCTGAACTGTCACACTGAACTGGTGACTTGAAGAGGCCAAATGGATATTCCATACCACAGAACACCATGCTCAGAATATAACTGGGGGGAATTGGTTGGGAGCTTCTGATTCCGGCTGGGGTAAGGAGTGGGCATTGGTCAGTGGGTGGTGAGCAATTGCACTGGGCATCACTTGTCTGTCTTTGGTTTTCTTCCACTTTGTGTCTCTCTCTCTTCTTTTAATGGTGATGATGATGATGATGATGGTAATCTGCCCCTAAGATGAGGTCACTGAGGTTCTTGTTAATAGGTCCCTTGGAGTGATTTAGAGTACAAGGACCATGGCCAGTTTATTTTAGATCAATTTGCTTGCAGTGGAAAGAAGGTTATTTGACCAGTTTAGGTACTACCTATAGAAATAAAACAATATAAAACTATAAAGATATCACTTTAAAAATATATAAGGAAAAGAAAAAAAGGGAAAGAAAGGATAAAATAGATAGTGGAGAGGAAAGTTATCGCCACCTGGGGATCCAGTGGTGTTACTTGATTTTTGCAATTTCGATGTCCATTGGTCGAAATGATGGTCACAGTCTATACCATAAAGTTCAGTGGGTTAATGTACATTCAGGTTCAGGTGGGAATGCTCAGGTATCTCCCCTGGCAGGGGGAGGTTCTGCACTGTCTGATGTAACACTGTGGATCGTGTGCAGCCCTCTGGTGGAAGACCCCAGAAATGAGTCTGGGGATGCTTTAGTGGTTGCTGGTGGTCACAGATGCCATCTGTCCCATAACTTGGGGATCTTTGACTGGTGATATGTGTATGAGCAGTTGCTTCCTTTCACTCAGTTTGCCACAGTGGGAATTTTTGTCTGGATACATTAATCAGGAAGTGTTAACTAGATCTAACCTCTACCAGGCCTGGAATTAGGGCTTTCCTGACACTCCCTTCTGTGCTTATCTTAAGATCCTGCTGTGGTGGTTTATCTTATGGAAAATTACTTCTGTGGCCTTCGCAGGGTTTGAGACAGGCAACTGGGCTCTTTAAATCCTAGCAGATTATATTTTGATTAATTTGGATTATTAAATTGTTTTTATCTCAATCTGTGGGTTTTACCTTTGTTTTTACAGGTCTCCCCCCCCCCATCCTAACTGTAGGGGCCAGGGCAGTGAGCAGTTGGTTCAACTGTGACAACTTTTCACTTCCATTCATTGGTTTGAAAGACCTGAGAGGATCCTGATATAAGCTGAAAAAGGGGTTTGGCTTTACTAGTTCCTTATAAGGATAGTCCAGATGATTGGGATTTTCCAGTCTTCCTTGACTAATTGACAAATTAGGCAATTATAACACACAAAAACTGTAATATAAAAATATTTTTTATTATTACACAGAGAGATCTTTTTTCAGTCACAGTTTATATTAACGTTGGCTTTCCATATCACTGTTTTGTTGTGGTATATGCAGATTTCATCTAAGATAATTCAGGATTCTGTGTAGAGATGTTAATTGGAGCAAAACTAATTCTACAGCAAAGATATTGATTTAGCTGCTTTTCTTTCACTTAGGTGTGTTTTGTTGCTATTATCCTACTCCTGTATAATAAGGACTCTTGAGACTCATTTTGTACAGCAGGTAAACAGGGGCATAGATGCAAGTAGTTTCACTGAGTTCTGTTTAAGAAAAAATTAAAAATATATGTTTGTATATATATATAAAAGATTAATTTTTACTTCTGTTGTGATTGAAATGTTGTATGCAGATTTATTGTGATAACATCTGTTTTAACAGCTGATGTACTACAAATATTCATACTTGAATTTTGAATTTCATCTCAAGTACTAAGCTACTACATTACGTTCCTGACTAAAGCTCCCATCAAGTCAGGGTATAAAAGATCATGTTTTAGATTTTACTGTGGTTTGATTGTCTTGGAGTACACACAGGGTTCTGACAAGAGTGCCATATTGCCAAACCAGACATGAGGGAACTCCACAGAGGGTGGAGTGGAATGACATGGAAAAATACAGAAATGTGCTTGGTAAGATTTTAGTTGATTATGTTGTACTTGAAAGCTTATTTTAGAGAATATTCAAGGATTTGGAAACCTAAACTGTCTCGGCAAGTTTTATTTCCAAGATGCTCTCTCAAATTTTTTAAGAGAAACAAAAACTGTTTTATTCACAAAACTGTGAGAAATAAGGCTCCAGAAAACTTGTGTAAAAAAATTGCAGTACATTGAATCCAATGGTTGTACTCTCAAGAGCTTCCTTATTACCAGAGTGTTAAACTGTGAGTTTGACAACCAAAGGGAGGAAGGTATTAGGACTGACTCTCTTTTCAAGTTTCCTTTAATTTCAGAATTAAACAAGTAGCAAATCTTACTTTTTAAGAGGTTGACAGCGACTCTCATGTGAGTATATATTTTAAAGGAACTGCTGTGATATTGTCATGCAAATCTTATGATAACTTTATTTTATGCATAAGTATTGTCTACTGTTTAGTTATCCTTTTCAGTCAAATTCGTAACTGCTGTTAGATTCTGCAAAAGGAGGTCATTGATGTGATTTATGTAGAAGAGATTTTGTTGATCAGAATTATACTTCTGTTCTTTTCCTGCAAGAGGAAAAAAACCCCAAACAAAAACAGTTAATAATGTTCAGAGGAAGAATGTGGAAAGAAAAGGAATAAAAAGATAGAGACCTGATACTTGGAGAAATGATTTATGTGGTATTATAGTTTTGAAACCTAACATTTCATTTGTAATTCCTAACCACCTACCTCATAAATGGATAAATGAATATAAATAAATCTGGATAAATATTTGAGAGAGGAGATAGAAGAAAAGACCATGGTAAAATATAAAGGAGACAGAGCAAAAATGGCTCTCATCTCTCCTTAATCAAAAAGTACAAAAAACTAGGACTAAATAAAATGAGGAAAAAAAGAATGAAAATGTGATTGAAATAACAGTTAAGAAATTAGAAATAGGAAATTATTGACATGGGAAAAAGTAATTTTAAAAAAGTCAAGTGTTGCTTTAATAGTTTCAGTGCAGAATATGCATCTATTATATATTATTTCATTTTTGTTTCATTCATTTGTTCTCATTACAGGCTGGCTTTCAAGCATGTCATTTACCATAATTTTACTTCCTACTTTTCATAATTTTTCCTTCCCTTTTTCCTGTCTTGAATCTTTTACAGAATTGCTATACTATTCCCTATTTTGGGAATCTGTATGCACAAAGCAATCTCTACAGCTAAGGCAGCTGCACAGGAATCTTTTCAAGTGGCTGATGCAAAGCTTTTAGATTGCACAGGTGGGCTTTTAATCAGATGCTCAAATTTAAAATCAATGATAGGAATTAGAACCTGAAAGGAATACATTTGATTCCTATCCTACAGCCTCACTTCCTTTTTCTATCCTTAATTGTAACAGAAAATAATCATAGAATCATAAAATGTCCTGAATTGCAATGGACCCATAAGGATGACCCAAATCCAACTCCTGGCCCTACAGAGACCACGCCAAGAATCCCACCCTATGCCTCAGAGTTTTGTTTAAATGTGTCTTGAGCTCTGTCAGGCTTGGTGCTGTGGCCACTTCCCTGGGGAGCCTGCTCCAGTGCCAACCACCTTCTGCAGTAAGAATTTTTTCGTGATATCGAACCTGAACCTCACTGGACACAACTTCAGGGCACTCCCTCAGGTTCTGGGACTGGTCATAGAGAGAAAAGATCAGTGCATGCCCCTCCTCTGCCCCTCCTGAGGAAGCTGCATACAGAGATGAACTCTGTCCTCAGTCTCCTCTTCTTCAGTCTGAGCAGACCAAGAGAATTCAGCTGCTCCTCATTCAGCTTCCCCTCAAGACTCTTTACCATTCTTCCCCATTGCCCTCCTTTGGACACTCCCTAACAGCTTTATATTTTTTTATATTGCAGTGCCCATAATTGCCCCCAGAACTGGATGTGAGGCCACCCCAATGAAGAACAGAGTGGGACAATCCCCCTGGCTGGTGATGCTGTGCCTGATGCACCCCAGGACATGGTTGGCCCTCCTGTCTGCCAGGGCACTGCTGACACAGATCCAACTGGCCATGGCCGGGTCTGTTTGCACAGCGCTGCTCTCGTGTCTCATTCCATGAGAGGAAATACATCAGAAGCTTTCAACATGATGTATATTCAGAGTCATTAAACTAAAGCAATCATTAGTATGGCTACACTTAAACAAGGTAGAAATATAAGGATTATAAGGATACTATAACATTGAATCTGGTAAGGTCCACCTATCCAAGTATCTTAACCTCAGTCTCTTACTCTTCTTTGGACATTCATAGTGATTTTGTTTGTTATCTATTCCTATTAACTTTCAACTGAAATCTAAAAAGGGTGTTATCAAAACAATTACTTACGTTGTTTTAGTGGGCTTTTTTTACTGTGATTTTTCTTCTTATACAGCAAAAAATACTTGGTATGATGGCAGTGCAACACCTCATCATTTTTCTTTAGTCAGACTGATCATGTTAAAATGCAGTTCTGTTCATGAATAATTTTTTCACATTTCATTGAACAGCTGTTTGTATTGATGAAAACAAATACAGTTTGATCCCTCTCTCAAACTGAAGACAAGTTCCAATATTTTCACCACTGTCTCTTGCCTTTAAAGGCTTTCCTTCACTGACAGCCTGTATGTTTTCTTTAATGAGTTACTATTGATACAAGTACCTATGAAACAGACCAGTATTAGTCTGAGAAGATGCAAAACAAGATGAAAAACAAAACTTAAAAAATGAGATTAGCAAAGGAAGTTTGGGAGAAAAAAAGAGAACTTCCAAAAATACTTGGTGGTTTTTGTTATCTTTAAGATATACCACAGATCCTTATCCATATTTAATAGCAGAAATATAAGAGCTGTGATTAAAAGAGAAGTGTTCGGGAGACAAAATGGAAATTGAGGTGCATGGCTAAACATTTCTAGAGAAACTCACTCAAACACGTACATGTGTCTGTGCTAGGTAAGAATTAAACAACATTCTGAGCCACTCCACTGAAAAACATGGACGCTTAATGCTTGTCATAACCAAGGTTTCTTGTTGACCTTTCCCTGCTTTACCTTCTTCCTGTTCTCCAATTAGAATGCAAACATTTTCATCAGTTCTTCCCTTTTCACATGAATACTTATGTAAGTCTATGGTTAATATTTCATGGCCTCAGAACCATGTTATCACAGTGATTTAACAGATTTTCAAACAGTGACTGATTCTCATGCAGGTATTTAGTCCAACTCTGTGCACCACAGTTCAGTTCGTCACCAGACATTAAGTTAAATAAATATAAATCAAGAAAATAAAGATAATTTTTTACCATCTCATTTCATTTTGTGGTGGTTTTGGCTGTGTATTTAGACATACAACACATAAGATAGTTGAAAAAGTAGTTTAAGAAGCATTAAAAGGCAAAAAATGTCATTGAAATAGTTTGTTAAAAAGTTGTGAGATATTTAAATATCAGAAAAGATTTAAGAGTAAAAGTTTTGTTAGGATAAGTAAGAGGGAAAAAAAATCAGATTTAGCCCAAATCTTAATGCAATCAGTCTATAAATTTGTTTTCAGGTAGTTTGTTATAACTGTGCAAGTAGATAAAACTGATAAAATCAGTAGCTAAAATGTGCTTGTTGGTGTTCTGAATCATAATTCTGAATAATATAATTCTCCAAAAGAATACAGAATACTCTCTCAAAATTTAACTTGTCATGACTAGATTGTAATAGGGAACATGGGCCTTACATCAGCTGAGAACTGTCTGTGGATCTAACTGCCATCCAGCAAAAAGATATAAGATTTCTAACATAGAAACAAATATTTAGATCTTTCTTTCTCAAGCAGAGCATGTCTGAAACCAGGTGAATGGCTATGAATCCACAGGTGGTTGCAGAGGTTTCCCCTGAGAGCACTTAGAGGGTGTTGTTGCTAAGTGCAAGACAGTGCAGAGATGCAGAAAACAGACTCGTGCTGTTTTTTTTTGGTGCCAAGTGTCTGTTTGCTATTAACTGGGTATAGTTAACATAATTTTTTTAACTGACAAGAGGTATTAAGAAATTTTACACCTGTGTAACTGTGGCACACATTGCCCTCACTGGTAGCAGGGCTACTGGCATCAATTAACACGGGACACCACTGCTCTCCATCCTTAGCTTATTTAAGTTGGCAGAGGGGCCCTTCATAATTCAGGTGGGCTCAAGACTCAGCTATGAACTCTATTAGTTTATACTTTCCATATAACAGTAAAGCTTACTCTATGCAGAACTTTACTGGACCTTCTGACATTTATGTGCCTCTCAGAGACAAAATGAATTTCGATGGAGTTTCTTCTACACTGGTTTTCACTGAAATACCTTCTAAAGCCTGAGCTGCCAACTGTTAACATGAAAAGTTAAGGAGATTGTCTCCAGCTTCTGCTTACAACTTGACTGCTTTTACACTGCTCATGGCAGTGGGTTTGATAAGGAAATAATAGCTGAATTTATTTGCTCATGGATGCAGCTCCTGAGTGATGGTGCACATCTGGCCGTGGTACTTTTCTTGTTTCATTTCTGACAAGAACATAACACAGCCTTGCTAGGTATGACAGAGGATAACTATGGTCACTAAGAATTTGCTATCTTTAGCTACATCAAGTATAAAGTGACAGCACACTGATACTCCTGCAGGACAACCAATTAAGATCGATTAACATGTGATAATACATGCATTTTGAATCTGCAATTCTTCTACAGATTTGAGCTACAATACAACACTTTATGAAGTGCTAAAGATGACTCAGGTATCATGTCTTGTTGCCTGTAGAGCTCATTTGGACTGTGCAATCAAAGAAGGTAAGGAAAAGACAGGTAATATCTCCTGCCTCTTCTTTCTGCAGGAAGCACACTTTTAACACACAGTAGCTACTCTTTGGGGTTCCTAATCCATAGCTGTTCCCCAAAGTCCGGATTTAATTTTTTAATATATATCCCTTTATCTGTCCCTGCCAAAGGACATCTAGATCAAAGATGGACACTTACCCTGACTGGAAGTGGGTGTGTTGATTGAAGGTGCAGCACATTAAACTACTGATGAAAGCTGTAGTGAATGGCAAAAGTAATTTCTAGTTCAGTGCAATTCTTTGTAATAGTTGTTGACAAAAGACATGGATGGAGGTTGCAAGACCATAAAATCACAGAATGGCCTGGTTTGGAAGGGACCTTAAAGATTCCAATCTCCCAGCCATGAGCATGTATTTCTTTTACTAGAACAAGTTGCCCATGAAACATGGCCTGGTCTTGAACACTTCCAGGGATGGGACATCCACAGTTTCTCAAGGAAACCTGTTCCAGTGCCTCACCACCCTCATGGCAAATAACTTTTTCCTAATATCTAATCTAAACCTCCTTTCTGTCTGTTTGAAGCCATTTCCCATTGTCCTGTCCCTCCATGCCCTTGTAAATAGTCTCTCTCCATACCTCTTGTGGGCTCCCTTCAGATAGTGGAAGGCCATGATTAGGTCACCCTGAAGTCTTCTCTTTTCCAGGCTGAACAATCAAAATTCTCCCAGCCTTTGCTCAAAGGAAAGGTGCTCCATGTCTCTAATCATGTTAGTGGCCTCACCTGGATTCACTCAAAGAGTTACAACAGAACACAGTATCTTTCCTGGAAGACTCTCCTATGTTTGCCTTGGAGTGAAAATGGTAACTTCTTGGTTATCCTCTTGCCCAAACATCTAACTAAGGACATGAAACAGGTTTGTGCTGCTGCTACCACCAGTAACTCTAACATAAAAAGACTGCTATCAGCATCCTGAATTTGAACCACAACTGGCTCCAAGATGCCTTGCAGCATAAAGAAGATTCTCTGCCTCCTAAAACTGCCATGAGATAATTGTGTCCCTGAGAAATGCTGAGTCCTTTAATAGGAAAACACTTCCATATGGCGTTCCTTGCAGAGGCATAAGATGCTCCTCTCTGGTATTGCTTCTAGACTGTGATCTGGAACACATCTACTACAAAGAAGACTTTGAAAATAAAAGCTAAGGATAAGTTGGAAGATGAGGAAGGGTCTGATAAAGGTTGTGTGCTAAACCAGGTTGCCAGTAGATTACAGTTATTTAGGAAATTTAAGTGAAACAAAAGGCAAGGCTGGACAAATTCATGGTCAGAATGACAGATATAGAGGTTTGTTAGGATTTGAGAGTTGCATGCAAAGGGAAGATGCAATGTTGAACACTTTCGTACTGTGAACCACCTGAAGGATCTGAGTGGTAAATGGGTGCTAGTGGGATATATAGGGGGCCACATTCTGGTAGGTTTCCTGGAATCCACACAGAAAGTTTCCTCCTAAAAAAATTAAAAAAAAATGCATGAAAACCACTTTGAGACTAAAGAAACAACAGAAATCAACTAGAAATCATAAGGGGTTTCTCACATACACACACACAAAATCACTCCAAGTTAAGCTCCTAAGATATGTGCACTCCAAAAGAAATATGGACATAAAAGGAGAGCCTACAAAATGAATCGAACATTAGAATTTAAAATTCAGAAATGATTAGCTAAATTTTTTACTTAGCTAAATGACAAGCTATTAATTTAACAGGAAGTAATCCTTCTATAAAATGAAAAATAAATTAGGAAAACATGAAGTTTGGTAACAACTGTGTGAAATGAGAGACAGTGGCATGATCCAAAATGAAGCAAAAAAGACCCTTATGCAACAATATCTCTTTGAATAACCAACTCTTTCAAGGTGGGAAAGGAGATAAGGTTTTGTGATTTGCATAAGAAAAGTTTATCTTCAAGACAAAAATAAAGGGAAATGAAAAATACCAGAGACTGTTTATTATATTTCAAGAACTATGCCCTATCCCCTTCTCAAGACGCACCACTCAAGCATTTATTTTCAGTAACCAGCAAAAATTTTGCAATTTCTGTAACAAATATGTTCCATGAAAACTAAAACTTCATTCTAAATAATAATTTTCTTTTTCCCTTTTGGTATATACGGGTGAAAACATATTTCTTTGTTAACTAGCACATAAGATGTGAAATTAATTAGCTTCCAGCCAAAGTGAATAATTAAGAAACCTTGGTGACAATTAATAACAATTGGTTGTAATGAAAAATTCTGCAGCTGTATTTCTTACTAATTAAACTTCATGAACAGAATATTAATATATAGCTGAAATAGTGTTCATGTTGCAACTACAGAAGGAGACCTGTGCTCACCCACCTATTAAGATAATTCATCTGATATGCAATCCCCATTCTCAGTTTCTATTGCCACACATATGAAGAATTCAATGTGTCTTTCAAAAGAGGTGATGTGCAAAAATATGAATATTGTACATGAGTTCTGCCATGTAAAGATGAAGTTTTACCTTCCTCTTAGTAATGCCACCACAATCCAACTATGCCTCTTTCGCTCTGATTTTCTTTCACCTTTTACAGAATTTGAGGATAGTCAGATGGAGAAAGTTAATCAAGGGATCAAATGAATTTGTGTGAGATCATAATTGCTTTGAACAGGGAGAGGTGCAGGCAAAAAAAAAGGACAAAATTCTTAGATAGCAACACAATATTTAGACCAAGGAAAAGCTGGAGATTTTAAAAGGATTGCTCACATATTCTCATTTCTATCATAATAGTCAGGCTTAAGAAGGAGAAGTACATGACATATGTATATATGTCATATCAATCATGCTTAAAAACGAGAAGTATATGACAAAATGGAGGAACTCTATTGAACAAAAGCACATTGCTCTTTGTTGGGCTGTATGTTGATTGATTATATTCAGATTAATAAGTTGAAGTAATCTTATTCTTCAGTAATATGGTTAAGAATGGCCTTTATACAGTATGTCTAATTGAACATAAAAAGATAAACTATCTGACAAAAATATTCCTGAAAGCATATTAGTCCTAAAGCAAATGCTGTAAACAGAAGAGTAGAGGCAATACTATTATTGCTTAGTTATGCCAATAATTGGCACTCCAGTTTACTAATATTGATATGAAATGACATCTTGTTTTTCTGATAGTACTTTAATGCAATTCAATTGAGTGATGTAGCTGTTGTGGTTTGATACTGGCCAAATGCCAAGCACCCACGAAAGCCGATCACTCACCCTCTGCTGCCACAGCTGGGCAGAGGAGAGAAAATTTAACAAAGGATTCATGAGTTGAGATAAGGACAGGGAGAAAACACTCCAAGGGCAAAACAGGCTCAACTTAGAGGTACAAAGTGAATTTATTACTAGCAACCTCAGAGGAGGACAATGAGAAGTAAAATAAGTCCTGAAAAATACCTTTGCTTCCTCCAACCCCTCCCTCCTTCCCACCCACCCTGCAAGGAGACAGGGCATGGGGGTCTTGGTCAGTTCAAGACCCAAGGTCTTCTTCCACAGTTCAAGGAGAGGATTTCTTCCCTTGCTACACCGTGGGTTCCCTTCCCATGGGAGACACTTCTCCATGAACTTCTCCAGCATGGTTCCAATCTCACAGGAAGACAGTCCACCCAAAACTGCTGTGGCGTGGGTTGCTTTTCCATGGGCTGCAGGCTGCTCCAGCCTGGAAGCAGAGGCCCCCTCTCTCCACTGGGTCTCCCAATGGATCACAGCCGCTTCCAGGTATCTACCTGCTCTGGCATGGGCACCTCTCCCATGGGCTGAGAGTGGATCTCTGCATCCCCCATGGATCCCCATGGGCTGTGGGTGGATCTCTGCATCCCCCCTGGATCCCCATGGGCTGTGGGTGGATCTCTGCATCCCCCATGGATCCCCATGGGCTGCAGGGACACAGCTTCACCATGGTCATCACCACAGCCTGCAGAGGAATCTCAGCTCTGGCACCTGGAGCACCTCCTGCCCCTCCTGCTGCACTGACCTTGGTGTTACCATGTTCTCACATGTTCTCACCTCCTCCTCTTATCTAGCTAGAATTAAAACTGTGCATCCCTCCCCCACCTTGCTTTGATTTTCTTCTTAAATAAGTTATCACAAAGGTATTACCAACATCTCTAATTGTCCCATGCTTGGCCAGCAGCATGTCCATCTTCAGAGCCATCAGGGATTGACTCTGCTGGACATGGTGGAAGCTTCCAGCAGCTTCTCACAAGAGCCACTGCTGTGACCTCATGCTACCAAAAACCAGGCCATGCAAAACCAACACAGAACTCAATTTCCTTTTTACATTTTACCACTTATGATTCCAACAGCAATTTATGAATCTCCCAAAAAATAAATCAACAAAACAACTAAAATACAGTGTGTGTACTTCGGGGGACTGGGAAAGATACTTTAAAGCTTTCTTCTTGAGTACACATTCAAATGCAGATTCCCATCTGCATTTGTGTTTTAATTAATATCAATATGTTTCCATTTCTGAGAAAAATCAGTGTGTATTTGTTTCTTATGGGACTTATCAGAGTGTTCATATCAGCACTTCTAATGCAGTATCACTGTTATTGTATCAGCTGACTGATGTGAAGACTCATGTATGACACTGCAGGAATATGAGAATTACAGGAAACTTGGGAAGTTTAGAGTAGTTATTTCAGAAAGAAACTGTTTTAGGTTGAGTGTGGTAGGTATAGCCTCTGGTGTTTTCACTCTCCTATCTTCTTGCACCTGAAGGTGGAATGTTCCTCTTCAGTTTATCAGTATGGGTTCAATTAACTATGGTAGTAGGTTCATACACACATACAGAGACTTATTGGAGCCCTAAATCATTTTTACTTTCCTTTTTATGTCCTCTTTTAAGCTGTCATCACTGTTACTGTAAGACATTTAAAGTGTTATGGTACATATATTTTCACAGCATTGAGAGGCTCAGATTTAGAAATAAATATATTTGGGAAAATTAACCTCAAACCTTTCACACTCTCTCAGTAGTCAGTCAAGAGTAGTGTTGTGCCAGGTAGGGTTTTGTTCTGCTTCCTTTTTTTTTTTATTTTCCTAATCTCATACATAAGTTATGGGTCAGTAGTTCCAGGAAAAAATGTTCCACAAAATGCACTGTAAACCTTGTGTCAGAAGAGAACTTGGGGTCACAGCCTCCTGCCCTCTTAATGACTATAAATTTGCTAATGCCATGGAAGAGAAAAGGAGAAGGAGACTTCTTGGAGATGCTGCCAGAAATAGACTTCACTTCAGGAAAGGCTGAGGACAACAGGCTTAAAGCCAGGACCTCTGCAAAGCTTTATTTCTGATAGTCTTAGAACTTTTGCTGAATTCCTAGCTATTTTGAATATCAACTAATCACAACTCACTGATTTTTCATTTTCCTTTTCATAATTTACTGAATGTAGATATGAGCCATGTCCTTAGTTAATAAAAATATCATTGTACCTGAGAACATGATTCATGGTAATTAGGCTGTATGCTAAGCTATGAACCAAGAATGATATTTCTTTGCAATTCTTAAAATTTAATTTAAAAAAATGATGCCAATGGTATGTTCATAGAAAGCAGAATTAATAAACTGGAATGAAGAGAAGTGAACTTGGAGACTGGGAAAAACAGAACAGGTGAAATCCAAAGTGGGAAATATGGGCCAAAGAGAACAAATATTGGCTAAGGAGATCTCATAAATGCCATTACTTGCCATTTATGCACAGGCAGAAGCTGATTTATAGCTCTACAACAAATATATTTCAGGATTATTTTTTCCTTCAGCTATCTCTGCCATCTCCCCACAAACAACAATATTTTTAAGAGGCTGAAAAAGTATAGACAAAAATAATTAATAATTAAAATATTCATTTTCCACACTTTCATAGGATACAGAAAACACGTTACATACCTACAAATTGTAAGGAAAGTAATTAAGGAAGTGTGTCATGAATCATGTTCTCAGGTATACTGATGCTTCAGTAACTCAGGACATGACATATATAGATTCAGTAAATCATTATGGGAAAATGAAATATCAGTGAGTTATAATTAGTTGATATTAAAAAGAGTTAGGAATTCTACAAAAGTTCTAAGACTATCGCAACAGAGACCTTTCAGGGTCCTTAACTTCTCTGAAATTCAGCTATTGAGCTACCTAAGAAAATTAGGGAGAAATACAGATTAACATATAAGAAATATATCTGAAATCTACATTTTAAAGAAAACTTAAAATGGGACATGAAATAAGAATCTAATAGTAATAACATCAAGGCACAATATATTCTCCTGTCTTCCCTTGTTGTGAATTTAGCCAGTAAACACAGTTACAATATCTGTATTTTAATTTAAAATAACTGAAAATTAGAAGATTAAGTGTATTTTTTTCTTCTGGTATATGAATATATAGACCAGATCTGCCTAACACAGTCAAACTGCAACTTGAACACCTTGTCTCTTGATTATGAAAAACATGGAATGAAATCCCAGGTGTACAAAAGTCAGTAGGACCTCAATTATCTTGCAAAGCTGTGAACTATTATAGAGCTGGTCTATGGTAGTTCAGCTGCAATGCTGATAGCACAGTTTTTCGTTGCATGTATTCTCTAGGTGTTTGAAAAGCAGCAAACTAATATATGAGAAATGAGAAATGAAATAAAGTTGGACATCATGTCTGTATAGGACTGGAGTCCTGATTTAAATACTAGGAGATGTTAACATTGCATTACATTACATTTACAGTTAAATTCCTGGTAGACAAAAGGTCAAAAAGCCAATTTTCAAATTGGTTTCAAAAGTTTTTGCAGAATTCTTCACATTATCTACACTCATGAGCACATATGCAGAGGTAAGTATTTTTCAGAAGCATCTGCTTTAATTTAAGGATTTATGTTTTTCTGGTATTGAGTTTGGTAAGTCTGGCTTTTTCAGGCAATTTTCAGGTACTTCCATCTATTATGTTACCAAGGGGTTGAAAGTTGCAGAAGATAAATTGGGACTGCTTTCTGAGAACTGTCCTCAACAGCAGCCCCACCTCACTATGTCAACCCTCCCAGTGTCCTCCTTTCCTTCTTTCTATTCTGCCCCTCTTTTAGAGGGAAAAGAACCCTAGAAACTTCTAAGAGACAAATATTATTTGACATTTATTTTAGTCTAAAATATTTAAACATGTGGTAATCAAGTCAAGGGAGATAGAAGAATTATAAAAAAACAGTAATCTCTATGTGATTTGCACTTTTTATACAAATATCACTAAAAATAGTGCTTTATGAATTTCAGAATTAGTAAAGGAAATCAAAGAGCATTACTGCTCACAACATGACTGAAGTAATTTGTCTTGTGGTGTTAAGTGTTGCTTCATGGTAAAACAATGCATCAACAAACAGCCAATTTAATTGAACTCAGAAGTACAAAGGGATACAACAGTATAATTTTTGTCAATAACCAATGAATTATTCACTGACTTGAAATGTTTTTGTCCTCATAAATCTGTTTTTATCTTCCACACTGCATTTATAGATATATTACTGATGTCGGTCTTTCTCTGGAATTGTGTCAAGTGTAACTATTTATTTTAATTTATTTACTGTTTGTATTAACATTGTGAATTTTTCTAGTAGCCAAAGCATCTGGAAAACTAACTGAAAAAAATTAAGACCTTCCATTGCTTCAAATTTAAAACCTGAATAGCTATCCAGTGTTTTGAATCACAGTCAAATTGCTTTTGGCATTTTAGCATGTCCAGAGGCAAATTCCTACATGGTCTCACTTGACTTTTACTCAGTTTAAAACTCAAGAAAATTCCTAACTACTATAGCTGAAAAAAATGATGCATTTTTCATTTAATATTCTCCAGTGTTCAAATGACATAATGACTTTGATGTCTCAATTGTGGTGTATTTATTAATATTCTGGGCGTCTTTGGAAAGGATTAAAAAACTATTCAGATTACTTTGCATCCCCATAATTTTGCACCAAACCCCATAGTATTATATATGATTTAAGTTATAGTACCCAGCATTTGAATAAGCATCTACATTTTCTTAAAAGTGTACATACACCTGTGTGGATATGTACACAAACATATACACACATGCAGCAGGTTTTAACCATTTTCTTCCTGTCTGAATGTTTTCCCCCTTCAAGGGAAAAAAACAACAATCAAAAACATCCCCCAAGCTAGAACACATATTTTAGACAAGATTGAAGAAAAAAATCTGTTTTTTCTTGTAGTACTTTAAACCATAAAGAAACTCGGGATTCCATCTGTCTCATTAAGGAAAGACATGACAGCTCCTCAGTTGTACAGCTAAGAAGAAATTAATAGCCATATGCTGATATAAACCTGAAAATCTGGTCTAATACCTGTATAATATCTCTAACAGATTGTGAGATATCAGATGTAAAAATACCATAGTCTAGCACTGAAATTTGTAGATATACAGCAGCTTTATCTGGTCATGGATATAGACAGCAAGAGCACAGAGAGTTTAAATGGTAAACCACATATTTATCTAAGTCATACAAATATGTCACCTTTTCTTCCCCTCAAAACTGCTCCCCAAGATGATGTGGGTGGTATAAAATAGCAACCTGGCCATGCCCACACTCTCAACTTCCTCTCTGCAGCAAGGACAATCCCAACACCATCTAACATATGAAGAAAGCCAGTAACAAGTTTCTAATGCTTCTTCTGGGATATAGGATATAAAATTGTCATTGGAAGTTGAGTTCTGAACAAGGGAAAGTTAGCAGATATGAAAGGAATTCTCCTGCACTATATACTTGACAGGCAGAATGCTATGCCATAAGTTTTATGAGAGGAAACATACTACTGTAAATATGCAAATACTGCAAACATCGAGTATACACATGAAATAGTATGTTTAAATATTTTATTAATGTATTACTATTACAGGGATTTTAGAGGTCACCTCAGTAAAGGCTTCTTGCCGATTCTGCTTTTCTCTGGTAGCTTTCCCCTTATGTGGGGTAACATTGATAGTACTGAGAAGTCTCTCTTACCTTGAATGTGACCTGCAAGTCAATGCATGTGCAGTTTCTCGATTGAGGTTTTGGGAATGTGAATAGTGTTAGTGCAGTCTAAAAATAATGGCAATGATAAAGTTATGTACCACTATGTGTTAAATACATCATAGATTAAGGTTTTTATTATAAGAAGTGCATTAAATATGTGAAAAGCATTTAGAGTTTGATGCATGCCACTGCATTTCAAGTTTTTTGAAACTTTCTTTTTCTTTACCAGATGGATACATCTTTCTGCCAAACATTTGCTCTATTTTTGGAGTAGTGAATAGTTTGTTTCTAGTGATAGACATACAATTATGTGTCTTTTATTCCTATGGTTCTAAACATACTTTGCTACCCAGGTAGAAGTGTATATCCTGTAATCCTACAAAAAGATTACAGAGAGGTGAGGATAAATAATCACACTTACCTTCTGGAGATTCTAGATTATTCAATTAGTCCAAAGCGACATATCAAACAGAAAGATAAAACAGAACTGCTTATACTGCTTATAGGTCTTAAATTGCAGAAGTCCAATAAGAATGACGTTTTAGGTTGTATCTCAATCTTCATTCTGATCTCTTTTCAGTCGTGTGCATGGTCTCATACTATCTGCGAACAGGCTGACGCAGGAGAGTGTGATGCTGTGACTTAAACTCACTCCAATGTACTGTTGAAACATCCTTCAGACACATAGCCAGAATAAAAAACTATTATTTTACTGAGAAGCATTTTGGTGAAGGCTATGAAGATGATGAAGGGGCTGGAACATCTCTCTTATGAGGAAAGGCTGAGGGAACTGGGCCTGTTCAGACTCAAGAAGAGACAATTGAGAGGGGCCCTCATCCATGTCTGTCAGTGCCTGCAGGGAGGGGTCAGAGCATGGACCAGGCTCTGCTCTGTGGTGCCCAGCAATAGCACAAGAGACAATGGAGAAACAGATGCACAGGAAGTTCCACCTGCACATGAGGAAGAACTTCTTTCCTGTGCAGTGACCGGGCACTGGGACAGATTGCCCAGAGTGTCCTTTACTGGAGGCATTCCAAAACCATCTGGACACAATCCTGTGCCATGTGCTCTGGGATGACCCTTGGAACAGACAGGCTGGACCAGCTGTGGTCCCTTCCAGACTGACCCATTCAGGGATTCTGTGATGATAGTCTTCTTCTGCTAGGACAGCTTCTTCTAGGTATGTGGTGTGTCTGCAACCTTTGAATAGTATGACAATCACAGTTTTGAGGTGAAACGGTGGCCAAAACCATCTTCTTATAATGAACCACCTTAAGAAGACTAGAGAGCTTTTGACTTCAAAGAAAACTAGGTTTTGTAGAATATTGGCTATAATATTTAGCTATTTATAGAGATATAAGAGAGAAAGTACAATACTGGGTCAGTTGATTCTGACTAGATCAGAAAAGAAATTAAAGAGGTTTATACAAGCTTCTCATCCTCTTAATTCCTTGAGGAAGAACCCTGTTTTCCAAACTTGGTTTAACTGACCTCAGTGCCTCTGAGAGGTGCTCTTTTCCATTTCTTCTGGTTCATGTGAAACTTTTGTTTATGTAGTTCCAGATTCCTCATTGATTCCTCCAAATACCTTCTCTGGTCATTTCAAAAATCTTTCTATCCTCAGAGGAGCTACAGTTTTCCAGATTACTCCTGAAAATCTCTTTCACCTGCCAAACTCTTCATTCTCTCCAAAATGTTATTTTCATTGACCAGGATCAAATTACTGTGAAAGGCAGTAAAAATCTCCCTTTCCCTTCTGCAAGTTTCACCAAATCCCATAAGTCTGTTGGTGGAAGAACTACCTTGCAGACTGAGAAAACACAACTAGAAATGGTTGCCAATGACTGCCAAAATGGTCATGTATGACTGAGGAAGGGAGAGAAGTTGAACACATTTTTACAAGAACATCTGTCGCAAGAACCTTTGTGGCTAACTACCTAGTACTCACCAGTGCACCCCTCCATGACTGCACACATGGCAGGTAGTGCAACTATTGAGTAGTTCTGGCAGAGCATGGGCTCTCTAGGCGTAGATTTTAGTGTAGACGCAACTGAGTTTGTCATATCTCTTTGTATTTAGGAGGGAGATCATAGGGAAAGGTTAGAGCTGGAAGAGACCTTAGAGATTATCCGATTTAACCCCTGACAATAAATGGAGGCAGAAAATATAGGGTTATATTTCTGTATCTGAGATACTTCATTTTTAAATACTTGCAGATGGGAAGAGCAGAACAGAGACTGATAAATGCAAATAATATTATTCATATAATCAGTCTCTGTTCCTCTTTTCATGTCCTACAGACATTTTCTTCTGAAAAGTTGTGCTTGGTGTAACATCTAAGGAACCTTTGACATCTTTTTTTTCTGTTTTCTTTTTCTCTTTTGTTATTCGAAAGTTTCATATGGGAACTAAGGAGAAAACAAAACAGTGGTTTTGACATTTTTCATGAAAGACAGAATGGCTTGTTGCAAAATAATAGCGGTGAATATAAACAAAGTGACAGTAGTGAGAAATCAGTTATAACTCATTTTATAAGGGAGAGGCACTGGTACTACTTTAAGTGCACCTTTTAAAATCAAATATATTTTAAAAAATGAAATATCTGACAATTTAATTTTGTGGGTCTTTTATTCAGAGCTAATTTTATAGATATAATGGAAGCAATATTAGGAGTTTTACCATATTCATTGCTGCTGAAATTGTTTTGCATATAATTATCACAGAAATAATTGTTGTGTTTATCATAATATGATTTAGAACTCCCATGTTTTCTATATGGAATGTTATCTATAGATCTGTGTTTTGAAAATATGTCTTATAGTGTCTTGTCTGAAAAATGAAAATTGGCTGTTAATAATTCTTTTCATGCTATGAAACTCAAGAGTCAGGCAGCAGATGTTCTTTAAGAAGGAAAAACAAAGAAATCTGTAATATACGACAGAGTATAGAAAATATTGCATATTGGTTTTATGTCAAGACTGTGCAACATGAATTCACAGTGACAAATACTTTGTTATATAAAAAAGACTAATTTTTCTTACTGTTGGTCTGCAGCATGTGATCAGTTTCATATTTCAGTGTTTTGTTTACATTTAATTCACAATGATGAAGGTGAAAATAAATTTAGTTTTGTGTAGAAGGCAAATTTTGGTTTAAAGTGAGGGCAATCAATGTTAGCTTTACAGGTGAGAGATGTCCACATAAATTTACTGAAAAAATGAATTGAAGTAAACTGTATGTATCGGTAATGAGAAAAATGCTTCTTGTGTACATCATCTTAAATTTAAAAAAACCAAAACAACATACCATAGGAAAAAAATTCAAACTAGAAGAAAATAAACTTTCTTCAATTTGGAAGGTCTTTGAAAAAAGTCACCAACTGCAAAGGCTGGAAATAAAGTGACTACATTACTCTTTGTTTAATATATTGAATTGAGGTTAAGATAAAATGCAAAGAAACTATGCACTTTGGATTGTTCTTTCTCTCCTGAGAGAAATTCAAAACAGACTTATTTCATCTAGCATACTTCTATATTTGCACTGACTCTATCTTTCGTGATGTCTGTGACTATGTTGTGCAATATTTTTCATTCTTCCTTTGATCCAGTTTTTTAAAATTGTCCTTCTTTGTCTCTATAAAATGGCATTCAGAGGTAGAGAGGGGAGAATATATGCCTATTCTTTTAAATTTAGTTTCAAATAAACATAACAAATTAATAATACTGTCTAAAAACAGTGAAATTGCAATGACATTAGATTTCAAATCAAGTGACAGTTTACAGTACATAGGTGATTTTTCTATCATTCAGGACAGTTCTTAAAGGTCTTGATCTTTCTTAACATTCATTACAGAGACTATGGCATTTGAAGTATTCTTACAATTCTCTAGGAAATTATCTTTTCAGCACCAAATTATTATGCTGTTAATATTGAACTAACTGCTATTTATAAAGTGCTTTGGATTTCCAGATGAAGTTCATTTTTGAGAAAGTGTTATATTGAAAATATTGTGCAATATATTTATTTATTTAAACATAAAAATCCAAACTGGATTTGTTTCAATTTCATTTCTTGGAGTTTTTTCCTGATAAGGAAACTCATTATATTTACTAGAGCATTTTATGTATTAATTTTTTTCCTTCTTGATTTCTGTTGGACATTTATATCACTAGATTCTATTTTGTGCGGGTTACTATGAAAACATCAAAGAAATTTCAATTAAAAAGAAAAATCCCTAAATAAATTGGGAGGAGCAGTACACATCTAGGGTTTTGCTAATGGTTTTAGAGAGAAAATTTTCTTTACAATACTGCAGTGCAAGACAATAGCCCTCACATCCTAATCAGAGGTAAGTGTAATTTTGGAATGTGTTCATTAGGAGAACACATTGCAGAACTGTTTCATCAAGAGATATTTCAAAAACATTTGGATAAGTTGTACATACAGTATACATGCCATAAAGGAAATAGACAAAAGATTAATTTAATAAAAGTAAGGAAAAGCAACAGCATATGCATGTGATTGTTTCCAATCTCATCCCCTTTCTCATAGTTCACATTCATACAATTGACAAATGTTGTGTCATTTAACTCTTAAACACTCGCAGTGTTTTAAATTAGGAACACCTTCTGCTTGCCCTGGGGTTTTCTTGGCATTTCCTGTTTATCTAAGGGTCACTCGAGAATGAAATTCTCCTCCAAGCATATTTTCAACTTACTAGTAAAATACTCAAATAATTCCTAAATTTGGCAATTCCAGAAAGACAAATTTCAGAATAATTCTTTATTGTTGCTTGAACAGGTCTGTTGCCTGGAGAACAAGGAAATTATCTGGACGAGGAGATCTGGAAATGATGGAACTGCATGTGTGCTTGTATGCAGTTTCTTTTCCCCTTCAGGCTGGAAACTGTCCTGGTTTAGGGCAAATATTTAGGAGGAAACTTCAAAGAGGTCTCCTCCAGAAAAGCTAATTTCAGCCACCCCTCTCCCAGCCGGTTCGGGAAACATTTCCTTGGAGAAAAGTGGAAAAAAACTGTTTGTTTAACAAACAAAGTATTCATAAGCATGAAGAAATTAATAATATTTAAAATGGAACCCCTCGTTGGTCTGAAGAGCCAGCAAAAAGAGAGTCCTTCTGTGGGTGTGGTTCTGTCAGTCTCAGTCTCTCCAGGGCTCTGGTCTGGTGCCCAGGCTCGGCTGCAGAATTGGGGGGCCCCTGGGGGATTATCCTGATGTCCTGGACTGGAGAGAGACTGAACAGTCCTAGAAGAAAAGCCATGGTTCAGGTGAAACTCTTCTTGCTTCAGCTAATGAGGAAAACCAGCAAAAAAAGCAAAGAAAAAACTCTTCTGCAAAAGCTGAGAGAATTCCAAGAGAGCACTGCTGTGAACTCCGAGAGTACAGCACACCTTATCTCCAATGTTTTTGAATTCAGGCACCTTCAAGCATTCCACTGCTCTCCACCCTCTCTCTCTCTGTCCAGTCTTAATGGTACAGAATTCAATATCTGGCATAAGCAGAATTGATGACTGGGGATACAAGCATCATACAGTCACCCCAGGACAGAAACATAAGCCTTTCCCAGTTTCTGTAGAAGTTCCAAATCAAAGTAAAATAGATCGCATTAAATGGGAAACTTTTCCTAAGTTCCTAATGTTACTCGTGTCTATTTTTCTCATGTTGATAAATTAAACATAAATAACATTATGTCACTAATATTTAAACCTGATCTTTTTATGAGGATATGTCTTTTCCTCCAGGTTCACAAGCCAAGCAGTCTGAAAAAAAATTAACTTCAATATTTTTTAGGCAATCAGTTTTAAAAGTTGTCTTAAAGATAATATTTTCAAACCTCAATTAATTTTATGCTTTCATCCCAGCCCATAGTAAAGTTTACTTCCAGTGCAGTGAAGATGGATAGTATGAACATTGTTTTAATACTAGGTAGTTCTAACTTCCTTGCAAAAAAAGATCAGGCACATTATAGTACCCACCAACACTATTGTGGCTCTTTTCCTGATATTAGGTAGCAAGTACTCCACCCTCAACCCCCCAATATATTTGAGTGATTGTAAGTGTGATCTTATGTGAACTATTCTGGAGTTGAATTCCATTATTATATTTAAATAGAGTGTAAAAATATATTAAATTATTAGTTGCATTTGGGTGTGTATATGTGGCTATAGCATCACTATAATATCTCAAATGAGGGCAATGGCAACTTAGCCAGGTAATAAAAAAATTGCTCTTTGTAAGTCCTAAAATAACCATAAATCACTTCTCAGAAGTTTATTTCAAATAATTTAACTGATTTAATTAACCCCAAAGTAAACACATTAATTAGGTCCTAGTGAAAGAAAAATTGGGACATTCTGGGATAATGAAAAAGTAGTTAAGAGTGACTGAATTATCTTTAATCTCATTTTTCAAGGGAATCATCATGAATAAGTCTTGCATTTATAATTTTTTAAAAATACTTTAAAGTTGCTGTCACTCCCAAGAGAAAAATCCATCTGGGTAATAATTTTGCCTCTCTTCCTCCCCACCAGCCTCTCAAAATCCAGACAAAAAAAAAAAAAAGACATAATAATTGACCAGTAAAAATATAGAAATCATGTCATAAAATATCAATTAATGGAATAGGCTTTGTTCTTCAAAAACTCTTTCCACCCTACTGCATGACATAAATCAATACATTTTAGGAACTCCTGAGAATACAGACAGAATTACTGATGGTCTCACATGTACCCAGAATGGGTAAACCTTCCTTCTCTAGCAATGGATTAAAGATTTTGTATCTTAACTTGCAGTGAGTCAGAAATTATGAAAGAAAAGGTTTCAGGTCAGCACCCTACACGTCAGAATCATTATCATCCCCCTTCACCCCACCACCAGAACTTAATAATTCTTTCACCTTAACTGGAGGCTCATATTTCATAAATACTTTCTTGCTTGTCTGAAGCTTGTCTCTTGCAGAGAGGACAGTTGTTTTGGTTTTCATGAAAGTATTCACAAATAACCTATTTCTTTTTAGGCAGTCCAGAATATTCTGTATATGGATCCAAGATGAAAAAGAATTTCTTAATCAAGAGTAGACTCTCTGGAACATTAAATGAAGCATTATTCTTCTATCCAGAAAAGTATTACATCTGCTGACCTAGATCCCCATATAAGAAAAAGGCATAACTTTTAAACTTCCATAGAGGCAATGCTGATTTACTGTGATTAATTACCTACAGCATTCTGGTTTCTTTGATCCTTTGTTCAAGATAATTAAACAGAAAAAATTACCTCATGACAATGTATTTTTTTGTTATTATTTTTCAGTACAAAGCTGAAGTCGTGGTAACAGAAAATTTGGGGGAAACTTTCCTTGCTCTCCATGTGGCAATTGTCATTTGTGTATATTTTCTTCAAAGAGGAATATATTTTTTTAAGACAAAACTTTCAGCTGATCTCTGTGACAAGATTGGCACTGCCTGCATGCAGGTGTCATTTAATGCATATAGGGAAAAAATAAAATATTTTCTAATTGTCAACCTCAACCGCTGAAGAAACCCAAAGGTAATTTGACATCTATGTTTTTCCTATACTTTTGTTTTCTGTGAGATTCAGATTTTAAACTGTAGATGTAAAGTAGTAGAGTGGTATGATTTGTTTAATTTAATTCACTGCCTTTTTGTGGTAAGGAAAATCTGAAGCAAACCAAATTTACCCCCAGTGAAAAATAACCAAATAACTGTGGAGATGGAGACATAATAACCTTTTAGGTTAAAGTCATAGCTGAATAAAACAAAAATACAAGGAGGAAAAAAAACCCAGAGGTAATGAATATAAGGTGAAATACCTTGTAATTTAAAGGAAAGTTAGAATAGAGCTTCAGGATTTTTTTTGTCAAGTTTAGCTTCTAGAGTGTAAAATAAATTTAAACTCAAGGTTTCAGACATTGTTGAACTAACTAGGAACTGAGCAACAAAGCAATTTAAGAAAATGGCTTAGACACCAATTTTTCAAACATTTGCTAAGATGATTTTTTGAGGGAAGAAGACTTTGTTAGAAATATTAAAAAGTCAAAAATTGAATTTAAAAACTGTCAGGTTTGTCAACTTGCTTCATGAAGAAGCAGCTTAATTTCTAATTTTCAAGTATTCATGAGTACTCATACTTTAAAAAGTAAGTGAGAGAGAACAGAGCAGGTTGTTTACCTTAAAGGGTGAAATTCATCCTGTGCACAGGTGTGAAATAGAGAGTATACTAAACCTGAATTTTTATATAAGCAAAGGCTCTTAAAAAACCTTGATAGAGCTGGATCAACAGGTGAAATTTATGTCTGAAAAGAGTATTCCTAACACGGTTTATATGACCAAATCTATAACTGAAATAATCATTCTGACACAGGTTATTAATTTGTCAAAACATATGCATATATAAATGGCCAAAAGATGAAGGAGAGTAAATTGAAATTCTTCACTGGATATGGTTGTTGAATTTTACTGTACATAAATTACAAAGAGATTCAAATGTTGCAAAGGTTTTGGTGCTCTTCTTGTCAATTTATATTTTATTTGGTCTTCCTTCTTCATAATGAAAAGAATAATCAGTCACAACTACCTTGTACCTTTCATGGACTTAAAAAAAGTAAAACCTGTAGTTTGTTTAAGAGCACCCATGCCTTAGGTAGGGCTGCTATATGAAAATGCAAGAAGCAGCCATAGGATAATCCAAGCAATAAACTATAAATCTTTTTCCTTTACACTGCTATGCTACTTAGTGCATGGATGTATGGATGTCTCAGATTTTGCTTACTGAAATACTTCTGAAAGCAGGTATGACCCAATGCAGATCTGAAGAGCAAACTGAATCAACAAAGATTGTTTTGTTAGAAAATCTATTGAATTCAGAGAAAAAGTATGCATTGTGATAGTGGTAGAAGGATGTTTTACAGGGAAGTAGGAAAATAAGATAATGTTGTCCTCATTATTTGCTGACTCCATGAATGAGCTAAATATATCATAGAGTCATAGAATTGCCTGGGTTGGAAGGAACCTCAGGGAAGGTTTAGTTCCAACCCCTTGCCGTGGTCAGGGACACTTTCCACTAGACGAGATTGCTCAGAGCTCCATCCAGCCTGACCTAGAACACTTGCAGGGAGGGGAAATCCACAACTTCTCTGGCCAACCTGTGCCAGTGCCTCACCACCCTTCCAGCAAAGAATTTTTTCCTAATATCTAATCTAAATGTGCCCTCTTTCAGTTTGAAGCGATTCTCCCCTGTCCTGTCACTGTGTGCTTTTGGTAAATACAATATATATAATGATACATAAGAATAGTATATAAAATATATAAAATTTTTAATAATAGATAAAAGATATAAAATGCATACTAATATATAATATGCTATCATAGTATACAATCATAATAAATATATTCTAAATATCTAACTGAACTTATCAAAACATCTCAAGGATCTGTGACTTCATAACTTCTAGACTTTCATACGATCTTTCAATGCAACCTCTTACTGTACACAGAATCCAGCTTCACCTCTTATTTTGATAATAAGCCACTAGTATTCTATCCCCTACCAGAAAAAAAACCAAACTAAATCAAAACAGACACACAAAAATAAACCCCCAAAACAACCAACCCAAAACCTTAAACCACCACCATATGAATTCCTTGGGAAACGATGATCAGGTTTGCAAGGACGAGCATTCAGAAGACAGCAAGCACCACTCCTTATTGAATGACTTTTTACTTTTTTTAGCTTGTCATTTTATAAAACACAGCCTGCATACTGTTTCTGGGTTTAAAGAGCCCTCTACAGAACAGTGATCTGTTGTTTTCAAATGAGTTTTTTCTCATGTGAATTTTTTTCCTCAGGATTTTTTTAACTGGTATTAATCCTATGATTAATATGTGTATTCCCATAATAGGAAAAAGTAGTATTGATTTTCTTGAACAAGGGTGAAGCACAGATTAGGGTCAGAAATTATCAATTTATTGGCATGACCATTTGAAATGGATGGATATTTTAAACAGCTAAGTATTTATAGCAGATGCTCAGAATACAAAAATGTTGTGTTAGTGGATTGCTCAGAAAATCCGAAAAGCAGACTCTGTCCTGTATCAATTTGGGAACCAGAAAAAACACATTGAAATGGATGCTTATGTTTTTTTGTTTTATCTCCTGAAGGGTCATCATCCTTAAAGATTCATATAAACCAACTATACTGTGCAGGCATCTAGAATTCGAATAGTGATGGGATGTCTTTCCTTTCCATTGTTCTCTGTGCAATGCTCTGGAAGTCTTGTCATGCTCTTTCCCTCTCCCACCTTTTTTAAGCCTTTCCATATCACTCTACATTGAAATGAAGAATCTTTGTGCTGCATGATCCAGGGAATATTAAGAATCCAGATAGTTTCTTTACTACATTTATAAATAATCCACCATGAAGACTCATGCTTTATAAGACCATGTTGGGAATGGCTTTAAATTTACTTTAGTTTTTTAAGGATATATGTTTGTCACAGAAAAAAAAATATAGAAAAGATTAATATTTGGCACTGTTCTGAAGAACTAAATGTAGTGAAGTGAAGAGATTATGGATAAGAATTCAGGGGCAGGCAAACATGGGTGACACTGTTGTGTCACAACAGTGACACAGCTGATCCAGAAGAGAAATTAGATCCTCTACAAAGAGCTGGATGAAGGGACAGAGTTTGCTGAGGATGCACAAGTGGAAAGAGCAGCTGATACACCAGAAGGCTGTGTTGCCATTCAGCCACACTGGGCCAGGCTGGAGAGGTGGGTAGGGAGGAACCTGATGGAGTTCAACAAAGGCAAGTGCAGTGTCCTGCACCTGGGGAGAAACAACCCCAGGCACCAGCACAGGCTGGGGACTGACCTCCTGGAGAGCATTTCTGGGGAGAAGCACCTAGACGTCCTGGGGAACAACAAAGCATCCATGAGCCAGCAGTGCCCTTGTGGCCAAGGAGGCCAATGGGATCCTGGGGTGCATGGCAAGAGTGTGGCCAGCAGGTCAAGGGAGGTGATCCTTCCCCTCTACTCAGCCCTGGTGAGGCACATCTGGAGTGCTGTGTCAAGTTCTGGGCTCCTTATGACAAGAGAGACAAGAAACTACCAGAGAGGGTCCAGGGAGGACTATGGAGGTGATTAAGAAACTGGGGCATCTCTCTTATGAGGAAAGGGTGAGGAGTCTGGGTCTCTTTAGCATGGAGAGGAGTGGATTGAGAGGAGATCTTATCAATGCATGCAAATATCTTAAGGATGGGTGTCAAGTGAGTGGCGCCAAACTTTTCAGCCATGCCCAGGGAGAGGACAAGGGACAATGGGCAAAAACTAAATCACAGGAAATTCCAACTTAATATGAGGAAAAATTTTACTGTGAGGGTGACAGAGCACTGGAGCTGGCTGCCCAGTGTGGTTATGGAGTCTCCTTCTCTGGAGATATTCCAAATGCCCCTGGACACAATCCTATACAACCTGCTGTAGGTGATTCTGCTTTAGCAGAGGAGTTGCTCTAGAAAACCTTGAGAGGTCCCTTCCAAACCAACCTATTCTGAAATTCTGAGGTTCTGTGATTCATGCTTCAGACTTATTTAAGATTAGTCAGAGTGAAACCTGTGTACACAAGCTCACAGTTTTCTTGGAAAAGTCAGATCATCTTTTCCTCATACCTGAACACATGGTATTAGAAAGGGACCCTTTTCAATGAGTCCAAAGCGCTATTTGCACTCAGACAGAAATACCTAAATTATTGTTTTCATTAGAAGTCCAAAGTCAAAACCCTTTCTAAATTACCAAGCAATTGAAACAGGAATTCAAAATGGAACTGCTGATGGACCCAAAATCTTTGCATTGTCATTTCAAAAAATCCACCTGTAGTTGCACAGCAGGCACAGCAGTATTTATCATTTTAATTTGTACCTCTGCTAAGTAAATTATAGCAAGAGGGAAAAAAAACAAATCTCACTTAAACTAAAGGAAATTAATTTGGCAGGAAAATAAGACAATACTGCTCCATTTCAATTACTCAAAGATTTTTTTTTAATGTATTTTTGTTTCACATTATTATGCATATCTCCTTGCCTTGTCTTTGTTTTGCAAGCTCTGCACATTATTTTTTTTTGCCCTAGCAGAATGCAAGAAAATCTCCCAGGAGTTTAAAAGGCCAGTAAAGCAACCAGGCAATGCTGTTCAAGTCTTTAAACTCTTTAATCCCTGTAAGAATTTTCCTTTAGAAAGAGTTACAAGATAAAGTCAGCAGCAATTAATTTCCAAAGGCTTCTCATTTCCAGGTGGTCCACAACATGCTTATCCTCCTGAAACTGATACTAAAATCTCTGAATCTTGAGACTCCCATGTTTAAGGCATACATTTTTCTGAGGCAAGCTGTTTCTTTTTTTTTGAAACAGGAAAAAAACAGAAAGAAAATTCTTTTTTTAAAAGAAAATCTCTTTTCTAATAGGTCATTTTATGGAACCACAGAATGGTTTGGGTTGGAAGGGACCTTAAATATCTCCTTCAAATCTCCCTGCGATGGGCAGAGACATCTTCCACTAGACCAGGTTGCTCAGCTCCATACGACCTGGCCTTGAACACTTCCATGGATGGGGCACTGTTATGGTCCAGTTCTTAAAGTTATTAGAAATGCCTCTGCCCAAAATTAAGGTGCAAATGAGACCGTATGCCAAAATCAATAGTATGGGTTTTATTTGATAGTAAATATGACAGAGAGAGAGAGAGAAAGAGAGAAAAAGGAAGAGAAAGAAATAGAAAAGAGATGGGGGAACAGAAAGAAAATGACAGAGACAGGTTAAAGAAAATATCACCACTCCATGGATCCCACCAGCATCCTGATGATCCTCTCCTGCTGGTCTTGAGGGTGAAAGTTTCCCCCAAAAAACATAAAATCCAGTGGATTAATATATGCTCAGGCCAGGTGGGAATGCCCAGGTACCTCCCCCCTGAGGGGAGGGCAGTATGACACAGTCTCTTGCAGCAGACTGGATCTGCTGCATCACTTTGCATCACACACAATGCTGGGTGCAAGGCCTCAGGAAAGAGTCTGGGGAGCACTTTGAGGGAGTCCTTGATGGATTATGACATCCCCTCAGCTGCCTCTCATGTGAATGTCCCATGGATGTGGCCTCTCCAGGGTTGGGGGTTTCACAGCTGGGCCGGTTTGTGTAAGGGAGGATGGGTGTTCACTGCCTCTCACCAGAGGTACACCACACATCCAAAATCTCCTCCTCCCCCTTGCCTGGGGGAGAGTCTGTGTAAACCTGGCCTCTGTGGGCTGTGGTCTCCCCCACCCCAAACTCAGCCAGGGATGATTCTCTTCTGTGTTTGGCTTTCTTGTGGATGCATTCCTTTCCCTCAGCCTTGTTTTTTTCTCCCTAGACTTAAGATGATTGAACATCATGTCACCTTTATCTTTTCTAGGCAGCTTAACTCAGTCCAGAGTTCCAGTCAGGCATCTTCAAGGAAGGGTGGGCTACTGTGGTTGTAGCTTCTTTATACAGTTTTTGCTATAATGGGCAAAATTCCTTCATTACCATGTTTAAGGCATGAACCATTTCAGTCCCTTACAGGCAGTCACTGCTTCTCTGGGAAATCTGTTCCAGTGCCCCAGCACCTTCACAGGGAAGAATTTCTTACTAATTTTCCCAATTTACAGCTGATTGTTCCTGATGAGAGATTTAAAATGTCTCAGTAAATCTTGATATGATTAGTAACCTTTAGATTATGATATCAAAAGAAAATACTATGTTGTTCCATAATCATTGTCTCCATTTTATGAAGTAGGTTTTTGGAATACATTAATGTGCATATACTGTAATATGAAGGGAATTGCCAGAATTCGAGACTTAAAAAATGCACACAGGACTGAACATAAAAACTTTCCATTCAAAAAGATATTCAGACACTCCCAGTAAATTGGAACTGGAATACATTTAATAACTCTTAATTTTGTTCATATCAGAAAGAATACTTAGGTAAGAACTGAAGCTGAAGTCTCACCCACTGGGATTCCCACTGAGATCACACACATGCAATCAGAAAAATGCATATGCATTTCTAGATAAATTATACATGAATCTGAACAACCAATTAACATCCTGATTTGATTTGCTCAATTTAAGGATCAAAAATATTGGAGCACAACTTATGAAACAGGAAAATCAGTGCTGTGTTTCTAGGGAGGGAGAGAGAAGGGAAAGTCAGACAAGATACAGAAGAATGGAAGTCCTTGCACCAGTTCCTTTGGTGAGCTGATTTTTCAAAGTCATCCTCTAATACAGGGGAAAAAACATAGTTTTTAAGGTTTAAGATGTATTGTAAATTAACTAAACACTGATTTATATAAGGCATTTAAAAGACCAAATAAGGATGTGCAAAACATTTTCTCTGATATTTTCTGTCACATGTTCTTCAGCCAAGTCAGACATTTCAGCATAGAGGATTTATATTCTGTCATTTCATCTTCACATTCATGCTATATACACAAGCTTCTGAACATCAAGATTTCCAGTTATTTTCCTGGGCCAATTTACAGTTCCCTAGAATAAAATAAATATAATGACCTTTGCTTTAAAAAGAACTACCAAAAACACCCAAACTCTTCAGATGACAAATCTTTTGTTCTACTTCTATCAGACAACTTCACCTAATTTTTAAGTTTTTTTTGATTCTGTTGATACAGTGGAAAGTTTGATTTTTTTTAATGTGACACTAACTACCAAGTGGCTTATGAAGGCATCCAAACCTCTTATAGTTTCTCACCTGTAATAGACTTGTGCTAATGAACAGCAAAATAGCATTTAGGACAGACAAATTCCACTATTTCTGGTTCAAAGAAGAGTCATATTAAACTTCTGGGTATAATGTATTAAAAGATTTGCTTAAAAAATATTTCCAACACAAATTCATTAACCTGAGTGGACAAACATTTCCAAGATCTCTTCCCTTCTATAATAATAGTAATACAGACATTTTTTTAAAAATTCACAGATGAAAAAAATTACATAACTCATCTCCTCACACCATAGTCTTAATGTCCTATTCAATTCTTGCATTAAAATACTGGTAGTTACTTGCAGTAAAATATTACTTGCAGTAAAATATTACTTGCAGTAAAAATACTGGTAACCTATCTAGTTAGATGTTCTTTAGAGGAAAAAAGAAGACAGTACAATTATTATTTTAATTCAGAGTTAAGTTCAAAATGACATCACGAAATATATTTCAGCATCACATGGAGCTTTTCTTCTCTACTTTGTGTTGTCAGGCACTGGAACAGGATGTCCAGGGAAGTGGCTGAGTGCCCATCCCTGGAGGTATTTGGAAGGTGTGTAGAGATATCATTTAGGGACATGGTTTAGTGGTGGACCTGTCAGTGTTTCTGGTTGGACTCAATGATCTTAAAGGTTGTTTCCAACCTAAATGATTCTGTGACTCTTTTTGGGTTATTTCCATTCTCAGTGGGGCAAGAAGTAGGTCATTATCTTTGAACCTTTCTCTTTAACAAATACATCTGCTATCCCTTTTTTTTTAAAATGCCATACCCACCCTTAGTACTTATCATCTATGAAGTAGAAAGAATATAAAAAAATATCCTAGCTTTATAGTAGTAGCTAGGAAATTAGTAAACTAGAGAATCTTCAGTCACTTGAACATTAATCTATGTTCATAGATCAACTATTTTGATGACTGGTGCATCATTCAAGTCACAGTTTCCTTCCTTTCAAGTGTCTGGTGTAATGTTGATCTTCATAAGAAATAAATTGTTCCACATTTCATAACAGATTGTCCAAAGCTGATGACCCTGCAGTGAAATCACTCAGAATATTTTTGTAAACCTTGTAGAGAAAAAAGAAGAAACTGTAGTGAAAAGGCAGAATAACACTACATTTTGATTTAGCTGGTAGATGGACTATATTGTAATCAAGATTTTCGCATGTGAGAAACTATTCATTGAGTTTAATCCTCTAGAAATTTATGAATTATGGATTTTTCAAGGGAAAGTATTTGGGGTATCTTTAGTTATATTACAGACTGCATTACAAATGAAGAAATTTGCTTTGAAAATAATATTAAAGGTACCTCTAGCCATTTCTATTAAAACTGATAAAAAAAGACTTTAGTAAGCTGTTATATTTACATTAGGGTGGGGGGATTGGGGTTTTGTTCCTGTTTGGTTTTTTTTAATATCCACAACCTGTAGTTTTTTTAATCATTCAGAAAAAAAAATTTTAAAAATCTCTATAGAACTTATTATTTTGTAATCAATCATTCTTGGTGCTTTACCTACATAGTGTAAAACAGAAGTATGACAAAGCTGTTAGAGCTTCACAGATTTTTTTTGACAGAATAATCACCCTAGGAGTCCAAAGTAATATTTATTTTAACATCCACAGTACTTTTAAACAATCTGGTGAGAATCTAATAACATATTTTTAGCAAAAGGGTTTTCTATTGGCATTTTTGATAATTGGGAACATATGATGCCTACCCAGGTATTCTGGAAAAATACAAAAGCAGAGCTGGAGAACTTCCAGCCAACTGTGACTACTCTGCACAGTCACAGCGCAAGAAATCTGCTAGACTGCCTTCATAACATGCAACTAGACAAGAGAAATTCTATAAGACACTTGCATACACGATGGGATATCTATAGAGCAGGATCCTATAGAGTATTCTGGTAACTGCAGGCTGGTGGATCTGACTTTCATCTCTTCTAGGATGGAAGGGTTTGCAACCAGGAATATATTCACAGAGGCTGTGGAGAAAGTGTGTCAGGAAAGTGACAGCGGGGCTTTTGTAGTGGAAATCCTGGCTCATCAACTTCCTGGTATCATAGGAACTGTCAATAATCATGTAGATAAGGAGAATCAGGTTGATATAAAACCCCTGACAAAGTTCCAGACTAAAAATCAACAGGAAACGGAGCTACCGTGAATTGGAGAAAACTTTCTTGCTTTGTCAGAAATATATTTCTTTTACGTAGATAGAAATTTCCTTGAAGTATATGAAGAAAAGTCCTGAAGATCAAATATTATAATAGGAAAAAATCAGAGTTTGGGGCATTGGTGGATCAGTTTTGAACCTGTTTTTATTCAATACCTTTTTAAAAAAAGCTTTTTTACTGATTATTAAGGCATTTCAGGTAGTCAAGAAATAGCAGAAGATCTCAGAGAATGAACATGAGGGCAAAAAATTGGCACATGAGCTATACTATAGATGAAAGTAAGACAACACATGCAATAAAAATAATCCAAACCATGTCTATGTGATGCTGAACTAGCTGACAGTTTCAGCTCTGAAAAATGATCTGCCAGTTTTCTGAAATAATCTGCTCTGTGTTCAGTGGCAGCAAAAAGAGCCAACAAAATATTGGGTACCATCAAGAAGGACATTGAGGATGAACAGATGGTGTCATTTTCCTGCTATATAAAGCCTTGGTACACTGACTTCTTGAACACTGCATACAGCTCTGGCCCTGCTGCTCAAAGTCTTGTAATTACCAAAAGGGAACATGCCATGTATACAGAGCCAAGAATGTTTGTTCAAGTGTTGTTTTAACAGTTTAAATGTCCAAATTACCTAATTAATGCAGGAAAGCCACAGTATTAGCATAAAACTGTTAGATAAAAATCCCTTTTCTCTGGTCTTATGCTTACAATTATCAATGAATTTTGGATGCTAATTTCAACAGTTTCAGTCTTCTTTTTAGAAAAATAGGGTGGAGAAAGTCTACATCAAGTCATCAGCTTCCTGAGTTCTTCAATGGGAGACACGATTTTCCAAGGGAATGGTTCTTCCTCCTCTGAATTAGATTCCCTTGGGATTATTTGAATATGAGGCCTGCTTCCTTATCACTGTAGGTCTGGCCATGTGCCTGATAAAGACCAAGAGAACAGTCCAGAAATCCATCTTTTAAATCCAGCAATGTGAAACACATTGGATGAATTGTGAAACACAGGATGCTTGGAAATAGGCAGCTCTCTTACATACTCACTTAATATGGTGAAGACACAGTACAGGTTACAATTACTACAGCTAGGATTAGATCTCAAATGTCCTAATCCTTGTTTGAGACAGAAGGAGTAAAGTAACATTTATTTGAATTATTTAGTGAGTCATTTTAGAATTGCTTGAAGGGGATAATTTCTTAATTTAAAGGTATTATGACCCAAATAAGCCCAAGCCTTAATTTAAAACACAATATATTTTCAGCTGGGTACATATAAGATACATGCCAATCTGATGGTATATTTACTTTTTACTGTACTTTGGGATGCTTATTTTTTTTATTTTCGTCCTTTTATTGGACTAATGAAATTGGGATTATTTTGCATTATGTAACAGTGAATCCAAATTTAAATGTATTTCCTTAGCTACTAAAAATAAAAGGAGATGCCTGGAAACTGAAAACAAAACAATGTGGCATATCAAAAGGCAGTAGTGTTAGAGTCTAATATAAGAGTATATAAATGTCCCAAACTGGGACCTTAATGCCTAGGTAAGAATTATTATCTATTTTATTAGGAAATAAAAGTTAAAAAAGGAGGAAAATAACAAAATGCAACCAAATCATATTTAATATGATGGTTCCAGTTTCATACACCTTCTGTGCCCAGATTCATCACTTTACACTCAAGTCCTGCATGCATAAATGACCTTTTAGACACTATTCCAAGTATACATAAGCAGTGTCTTTAATGCAGGAGTGCAGTACTCCCTGAGTAAGCTGTACACAACATTACATAACTGGGGTAGCTCAAAGAAGGTTAGAAAATGGCCTTGATCCTGCAGCTTGCAGTTCTAGGCTGGAAGGATCAAGATCAATGGCACCTTGTTATAATGCAACTTCAGCAGCCTCAGCACTGCTGTTAAACACCAGTTTCATCTCAGCCCATTTTAGGGGCCTACTTCACTCCCTTCTTGATCACCTTTCTAAAGGGGAAGGGGGAAACCAGTTGGGATTGGCAATGTTTATTCAGTGTTTTATGCTGTATTTCACTAATTTGTTCTATAAAACACAAAATGAAACTTGTTCATCAGTAATTGAGATGGATCAAATGACAAGGAAAACAAATTGATCCAGGAATCTGATTCATCACTCTGCTGTTGCAGAGGTTACAATGGGCACTTACTCAGCCAGCCAGCCTGTGAGAAACTAAAACTTTCAAGGGAAAACCTTGGGGCTGGACAAACAGAAAACAACCTGGTTACTTATTCAATCATGTCAATGTCTTTGCTTCATCTCTTTTTAGAGATGTGGTAAGCATTCTGTTAAAAACAAGTGCTGTGTGTAAAATTTTTAGATAGGTGAGATTTGAAATAGAGAATGTCATCCTGTCTCAACACCACATTATCAGAATTAAATTATTTAGGCTTACAAGGACCTCTCAAAGACATTAGGATGCTCCCAGTTTTATGTATGGGAGAAGATCCAACTCCAACACTTCAATGAGCATATAAAGTGAAAAACTGTAGTCACATTTCTGTTATGAGAAAAATTCAGACAGACTGTGATAAGGAGATTCAAACCATGTGAACTTTTAAAGGTAAAATGATACAAACCATATCATGGTGATAATCAGTTAAAATCATTAATTAAACAATTAATGCTGTTTTTATAACAATAACATATTGAACATGGTCTGTCAATAGCTATAATTCTTTATGTTGTATGTTTACACACATGTACCCACCCAAAAAGAAACTTCATTAAAAGACTGAATATAGAGGTAAGGTTTACGAGAGCTCTGCAAGTCAAGCAGTTTCATGAGCACCAGAATTAATGAAGCCTGGTTTTCTATAGATTTGTGTCTCTGGGTTGATTTGTGAGCCCTGACTGATGAGTTCCTTGCAGCAGAGACACATTAAAGAGCTCTGCTGGAGTGGATTCTTTCTAGTCTAAGAAAAAGCAAACACCTGCCACAAGCTCTGCCTTAGCTGGGCAAGTGAGTGAAAACATACATGATCATCTGTCTTGGGCCACTTATAGACCCCAAATGTCAGTGAGACCTCCACCTTTTTCTGACAGCTTGCTTGAAATAAATTATGGCATTTAAGAATTACATGGTAAAGAGTGGATACAGATAGCTGCTTTTCCACATCTGAACATGAATATATTGTAACCAAACCAAGAAAAAAAATTTTCAATATCTTTCTTTGTTTTTCTTTCAACTTGTACCTTTGCCAGATGAATTAACAATGTGCACTGTTCTAAGTTTAATGTGCTCCTTTTTTCCAGTTAGGCAAAAGAAATATATTGGCTGTTCCTGTGGTGTAACCACATGAGACTATTTAGGTTTCATGGCATGATATATTTCTCTAAAAATTTGATAGATACTCTTACTCATACAAAAAGAAGAATCTAAACTGTTTTATCAGGTGAGGTAGGTATGTTCAAAAGTATAAAAAAAATTTAAAAGGTGCCTGGCACTTACCAATCCTGATTTTGAAAAATCACCTGTTCAGAGGATGGTGTTCACCTATAGTAGTGGTGGGGGGAAAGTGAAAATGTTGTGCAGCTTTACATATTTGTGAAAGTACATGGTTTTAGCATAAGGAAAGGCTGTGTTCATTATTTACTACCCACATGTTGAAATACAAAGGAAAAAGAATATGGTTTGGTTTTTTTCTTTACTGCTCAGTAGGGACAAATAGTGTTAATGAAATGTTTATTCTTAGCCCAGGAATTAATTCATAAAACAAAACAGAAATCCACCTGGAGAATGGATGTCCTGAAATTTTTCTACTGAAAGTTCTATTTTCCCATTTTTCCTTAAAATCCTACAAGCACTGTCATCTCCTGAGATGGTTCTGTGTCTGAGGATGCCCATTCCCCACCTCACATCCCAGTCCAGGTGACTTTGTAACTGATTTCTGTTTGGCTCTTGTTCAAGCACTGGTACCTGAGCTGCACAGATTTTCAGTCACAGTTGCAGCAAAAAATAACTTGATTAAAAGCTGACTGAACACTTGAAGAATTCACAAAATTAAATTTATTTGGTTTCTTGTATATGTGACAAAAATCAGACTACATTCTATTCACATTCTGTTTCCTTTGTAGAGATAATGGTGATTTTTTTCCATACTGTACAAAATACAACACTAATTTTCTGCATGAGAGATGATTTGGAATCTCAAAGACAGAAATTCTTAAAGGAAAGGTCTATAATTAGTTTCTATTTTTTATCTGTTAAACACTTCAGGAATGAGAAAACATCACCCCATCATCAATTTTGGCAATGGCATGGTGTAATTCTACAAATGAAAAAAAACAAACCAGAAGGTACAAAATATCATTTACAGACAATCAATGTATCTTTGAGCCCATGAGGGAAAACAGTGATTTTTAAAGGCTTTCTATACCTCCAAAATATTTTTCTATCCAAAAACGCAGGTCAAATTAATACAGATCTGCACAGATTTGATAATTAAGTGAATTTTTTTTTCCTTTTCTCCATGATATTCATCTGTTGAATAATAATTTGTGCTATATTTTCTTGTTTTTCTGGTTTTTATTAACTTATTTTATTCTAGCATGAGGTTTTCTGGGAACAATTACATATGAACCAGAGGGTGTGTTTTTAATTTTCATGCTCCAGGCTTGTATAATGTTTTCATTATGATTTATTCTAATTGAATCAGAAGCCATAAATCTACTCTTCAAAGGAATCACAGTCTTTGCAGATTGATAATTATAACTCTTGTCTGTCAGATTTATCTTAACAGCTAAATGACATCGTAAAAATGCAAACCAAATCATTTTGTAAGAATCTTGGCGTTCATGTTTATAGCTTTGAAAAGTTCAAAACCTTCACTTCAACTGAAGAAAGCAGTAAAGTTAGGGAAAAAAACCAACAGGTTTTTGAACACTGTAAACTCCATTTATTATCTAAGATATAACTACAGATATAAAACAAGTGTCACACAAAAAGCAAAGTAAACTGTGACATTTTATATTAGCTTTAGCTTCAGATTTTATGTAGGATGGTTTGAGGTGGGTTTTATTATACCAGTTTGACAGTGCACTGTGGGTAATCCCTTCTTTTCAAACAGAGTTCAAGTTAACTTTTAGCTTCTTTTTTGGAGAAATTCAATTACAGACTGATTGTTTCACATAGTTTCATATTCAACAAACCTGGTCATATCCAGGCCTTATTTCTATTCAAATTATTTCTGGAGGGCATTTTCCCCCTATTTTTCAAGGAGTCATCAAAGGTGAGGATCAGTGAATTCAACCAACCTGTGGAATTCTTCCCATGCCCGGAGGAAATTCTATTTGAATATGGATCAGTAGTGTTAATTAGATGAATAGGTAGACTGTTGAGGATTTTACTTCAGGCTGTTAAACTCTGAATGTGTAAAATTGTTATTTCAGTGCTTTGTTGTCCTCAGAGAAATTGCTTATTGGAATTATCATACTATGTTTGTGGGGAGATGATGGAGTTAATTACAGATATCCTGTCTTATATTAATATTCTTTCCATTTCTTCAGTTTACAAATTTTCTGGCTTGGATTTATTTGGCTTTTTAAATGTCATTAAACACAGGTATTACCTTTCCAAGTTAAAAATAATGGAGGTATACTGCTATAAAAGCCTGGAATACTTTGTAGGATAGGTTTTCTCAGACGTTCAGGACATGTAAACAAACACACATGTCTAGTATTATTACATTAAGGTGATTTTTTTCTCCCTTTCCAATTTTTTGTGAATGAGATTGCTCACACAAATCTGCAGATAGGGGAGTTCAGGGGTGATTATAAAATGAATGCACATGTTCAGCAAGCAATGATTCCTTTTGCCAGAATTGCTGATTGGTCATTTACATTAAACAAGGAATTGCAACACAGAAATTCCTGAGTTGTCCCCTATCAAACATCCACATTGCTTTCACTGAGCCACACTTGTCATTCCAGCACTGGCTCAAGGGATGTTAGCTTGGAAGTCACTCCTTCCGTGTTGAAGGAAACTCAGTTTTTATGGGAGAGAGAAAGAGGCTGCACATCTTCCCACTTTAGCATCACACAATTAGGAGGAGGAGCTGACCTTGGCAATGTTAACAAGGGTAAATAAGGATAATTCTGCTAGTCCCCTGAGAACAAGAGGAAATCTCTGTCTAGTGCTCTGTTAGACATAAGACTGCCCTTATGTATCATTTCTCTTTTCACTTTACCAGAACACAAATCCTGACAATACCGAGGAGGTGAACACCAGTTAGTCTCATCCACTTTGCATCAAGAGATATTGCTACTGACAGGAAAAGGAAATAAAAGTTAGGTGAGGAGAAAGCGAAAACAACACTGAACAAACCAGGTTTGACACTTCAGATCATAAATTGAGCAATAACCTAAAAAACTCTGATAGACTCACTACTATTGAAACAATCATGAAGTACATTTTTAATATAGTGGAACCATGACATGAGCAATTGTTTTGGGGAAAGCTTTTGTATTTTTTTAGGAAAAGAACACAACTGAGTGTGTTCCTGAAGTGTCTGTATACTTACAGATACAACACAGGGAACATACAAGAAAAATTAGAAGTCAGTGAAAACTACAGTACCATAATCCCTTTGGTTTCACCAAGACATGCTGGAATAGTCCACACAATTAGAGTTGTACCATGGATGGATACAGGTTGTTTAGGTAGTTAGGCAGAGGGGGCAAGTTGCAAGTGAAAGAGGAGGAGGATCACAGGGAATTCTGCCTTGGGATAGGTGACAAGACATTTGAGAGGTGATGGATCAGGACTGGAGGTCAGATCAATGTGGGTGATGCCAGGGTGGGTGTTTGCTACAAACTGCCGGTTATGCTCTGATTAGTGAGAGATGCCCCTGCCTGAGTTAAGGTGCAAATGAGAACATATTCTAAAGTCAATAGCAGAGATTTTATTTAACAGTAAATATGAGGTAGAGAGATTGAAATAAATCAGAAGGTCTGGTGGAGGGAAGGAGGAGACAGAGAGAGATGGAGAGAGATCAGGCAGAATATAGTCACCACCCGTGGATCCAGAGGCTTCATATTGATCCTTCTTCACCCAGGGCTTCTCAGTGGTGGGAGTCCCAGAGTCATCCTGAGGTTACCACCTTTATACAGCCCAAGTTCTGGCTATCCAGACAGGGCAGTTGCAGAAGAATTTCCCATAACTTGGGGTGACATGCCTAAGGAAGTTCCTTCCTTTCCCCCAGTTTGCCACAGTGGGAATTTTTATCCAGATATATTAAGCAGGATGTGTTAAACGAGGTCTCATCTCACCAGTCCTGGAATTAGCACCTTCCTGTTGTAATTTCTAATCTGAGGTTCCCATTGTCATGGTTGCTCTTATGGCAAGTTCCCTCTGTGGCCTCGACAGTGTTTTGAGATGGGCAACTCTGCCCTTTACATCCTTACCTTGTGTGTTCAGGGGGAAGCAGCAGATGACGTCTCTTCAGACACCTGGAAGAAGCCACATATCTGCAGGCTTTTCAGCTCATAGGTGATCTGAATCACTCTGACATCTGCTGAAGGAGCAACACGAAAAAGGAACTAGGAATTTATGAGGTTGTGGGACCACATTGATAAGAACTTCCTGTCAAAGGAAGCTAACGGTTCCTGACAGAGCAGTTAGCAAGGGAAGATGCTCAGCTGGGCTTCATGCTTACAAAAAAAGGAAGGGCTTGTGGGGCTGTGAAGGTCAAAGGCAGCCATGGTGGCAGTTACCACGAGGTGGAGAAATTCAAGATCCTGAAAGCAGGGAGCAAGGCTAAAAGCAAGATCTCATCCCTGGACTTTGTGAGACAACTTTGGCTTCTTCAATGATCTTCTTGAAAAAGCCCCGTCAAATAAAGCCCTACAGGGAATAGGAGCCAAAGAAAACTGTGTTATATTCTGGGATCATTTCTTTCAAGCTCAAGAATTGTCTGTTCCATAAAGTAAGAAATGCAAAAATGCCAGGAGGCCTGCATGTATGAAGCACGAGCTTCTGGCAACTTTTATAGATGAGAAGGAAGCATACAGAGTATGGAAACAGGGACAGCAACCTGGGACACACTATACAAGCATGTAAAGACATGGTTAGGAAAGCCAAAATTCACCTGGGATTGAATCTGGAAAGGGAGGTCAAAGGCAAAGGAGGAACTTGTATAAGCACTTAGATAACAAAAGGAAGACTAGGGAAAATGCAGACCCACTGCTGAATGAGATCAGGGAGCTGGTGGGGCGGCATAGAACAGGCTGAGACATTGAATTACTTCTTTACATCAGCCTTCAAAAATCCCAGGCCAGAGGGAAAATCTGGAGCAAGGAATATGTACTATTTGTGGAAGACATTCATGTCAGGAAATACTTAAAGACACTAGGCGCACCTGCTTTAACGTGGGGTGGGTATAGATGGTGCCACGCTTAGCGTATAAAGCTGGGGGAAGAAGATGGAAGGGAGGAACATTTGGAATGATGATGTTTGTCTTCCCAAATGATTGTTACATGTGATGGAGCCCTGCTCTCCTGGAGGTGGCAGAGCAGCTGCCGGCTCGTAGAAAGCATTAAATTAATTCCTTGTTCTGCTTTGTATGAAAATATAGCTTTTGCTTTATCTATTAAATTACCTGTATCTCAACCCATGAGTTTTCTCATGTTTACCCTTCCAGTTTTCTTTCCCATCCCACCAGAGAGATCATGAATGAATGGCTGTGTGGGGCTTAGTTGCCCTACCAGGTTATACCATGAAAACTCCCTATTTAAAGCACCATCACTGCTGGCACTTAGGTTGCCCCACTATATTCTGTATTTACAAGTACAATTTAACTAACAAAGTTAAACCCCAAAGTTTTCTAGTACTGTGCAAAACTTTAAAGGGTTTCTGATCACAGTCACAGAAGAAAACAAGGAAATAATGGAAATAAATTGATATAATAGAGGACACTGACATATGTTTCTGCATATTAAAATACCGCACACAAAATCAGTAGGTGAAAACAAACCAGTAGAGAGACAAAAGCAAATTAGCCCTATTTCTGCATTAGTTGTGCCATGAAACTGTTGAAGAAGGGAGATAGGATAAGGGGTAAAAATGGGATTATATTTCCCAGAATATGGGAGAAAATCGGGTTAATTCGCTGAGAAGAAGTTATATCCTAAATCACACAGAAGTAGAAACCTTTTCAGGTGAAACAATTGATAAATATTCCATCTATGAGTCAATTTCCTGATTTTTTGAGAGAAGTAAAAAATATTTCTGAAGTTCCATTTTATTTTATCACAACTTCATTTAATAGAATATTTCAAGTATTTTTTAGTTTGGTTTGGTTTCATTCTGTTTAGAAATGCAAACATTTTAAAAATTAATATTTTTTGATGTTGTATTGGTTTTGCATAGCCTGGTTTTTGGTAGCAGGGGGCACAGAGGTGGCTTCTGTGAGAAGCTGTTAGAAGCTTCCACCATGTCCAGCAGAGCCAACCCCTGATGGCTCTGAAGATGGACATACTGCTGGCCAAGCCTGGGCCAATTTTGGAGGTTGCTAATGCCTCTGTGATAACATATTTAAGAAGAAAATCAAAACAAAGTGTGCACAGCTTTTTTCTACTAGTCAGAGATGAGGAGGAGGTGAGAACATGTGAGGGAAACAACATGGAGACACCAAGGTCAGTACAGCAGGAGGGGCAGGAGGCGCTCCAGGTGCCAGAGCTGAGATTCCTCTGTAGGCTGTGGTGATGACCATGGTGAAGCAGCTGTGCCCCTGCAGCCCATGGGGATTCATGGAGGATGCAGAGATCCACCCACAGCCCAAGGGGGAGGTGCCCATGCCATAGCAGGTGGATGCCTGGAGGAGGCTGTGATCCAGTGGGAGATCCAGTGGAGAGAGGGGCCCTGCTTCCAGGCTGGAAAAGCCTGTCCTTGGAGGACTGCACCCCATGGAAGAGCGACCCACACCACAGCTGTTTTGGGAGGAATGTTTGCTCATGCAGGGAATTCAGGTTGCAGCAGTTTTGTGTGGACTGCTGCTCATGAGATTGGAAGAAGTTCATGGACAACTTTCTCCTGTGGGAAGGGTCCCCATGGTGTAGCAAGGGAAGGAATCCTCTCCCTGAGCAGAGGAAGAAAATCCTTGGGTGAGGAACTGACCAAAATCCTGCACTGTCGGTGGGAAGTAGGGAGGGGTTGGGGAAAAAAAGCTGTTTTTTTAAGAGCTTATTCTATATCTCATTATCCTCCCCAGACTCTGTGAGTTATAAATTCACTTTGTACCTCTAAGCTGAGCCTGTTTTGCCCTTGGAGTGTTTTCTCCTGGTCCTTATCTCAACTCATGAACTCTGTTATTTTGTTTTCTCCTCTGCCCAGCTGTGGCAGTGGAGGGTGAGTGATCAGGTTTCGTGGGTGCCTGGCATTTAGCCAGCATCAAACCATGACAGATGTCTACTAGAAACCTTAAAATAATTGTATGATGACAAAAAGGGTATTTGACTTACCTGTCTGTCAGTGCTACAATCCATCCTATTAGATAAAAATTTACTAAGATATATTTTAGATAGAAAAAGAACTTATTTAAAACTATGTAGGTTTTGGAGTTAATGACTTTGAAGTTTCTTCCAAGAATTCATCTTGACCAATAGTTTTACTCTCTGCTATGTCTTTAAAACCATTAATTATTTCTCCTGCAGTTATTATGTTGCTGTTTTAGGCATCACATTGTTCTGACTTCAGTTTAGCTAATTTTAAATTTTAAGCTGCTCCTCTGCTTGTTATTAAGAAGCTGATAGCTATGTAATGATTTGAATTAGGAAATTAATTCCAATTAATTTCCTTTATATTCTCTAAAATAATGTCACTAAGTTTTTAAATTGCATTTTTCCTAAGCTCCGTCATCAAAATATGCACTTTTTTTTATTCCATAGTTCTCATCATAATAGATTCAGCTCAATTCTCCATTGTTCCTTATTTGTCATGTATCTTGATTTATTTTCCCAATTCTACAGTATTTTAAATAATGCTCTTCACCTATTGTTTTTAATAGTGTTTCTATAAATTCTGAATTTTATTTTGAGATAAAGGATTGATATGATATGATATGTTGTGTTTGTAAGGTGTCAGTTTTCCTCTGGATGTTCTTTATATTCAAGGATAATTACAAAAAATCTGTAAATCAGTGTTTTGTATGTAAAATTTGAAAAACTGTAACTTGTATGGGAGTGCAACCAACGTTTTCAATCACCATCTGGTGCATGAACTTTCAAAACTAACTGAAACCTAATGTAGTGTGAGAATATGAGGAAAAAGTGATAATTAAATGTCTCTCTCACTATGACTTCTCTCAAATTTATTGTTAGAAATATCCTCTATATTATTCTTCATGCACCTGCTCGTCAGTTATAATTAATTTGTTGAAATAGAACAATTTCAGTGACTTTTTCTTCAGGAAGGCTTGAACACTCAGAATCATCATGTTGTATATCTGGTTTTAAAAATATTTTAAACTTTTTTTCTATCAGAAATAAGTATATTACTATGTCCATAAAGATAATTTGGGACATTTGTACTGTCATTATGCAAGAATTATAGAGAAATGCATTTGAACACTTTCAGCAGGCAATTGGAGCCACCTGAAACAGTGATGTACTGACAAATACATTGTAATTACTGTTGTCTGTGATGTTGATAATTATAGTTGCAGACAGATTGCTTTAATGGCAAGAAGAAATATTTCTGTCTTCCACAACTACTCATCTGACTCTGATGTCAATCAGATCTTATACAGAAGAACTAGAGCACTGCTGAAAAAGTGGTATATAACTCAATGTGTTGAGAGGCACAGGCTCAGCTTCCTGAGGTTAACTTCTTCCATGAAAACGCTACTGTTTTCCAATGGGATATAAAAATTTACTTTGCTTAGTGGAGCAAGCAATTTGTTTCTATGCAGCTCACTTCAGAATTTTCTCTGAAATATTTTTACAAAAGGTTATCAGCAGCAAACCTATAGGATCATCAAACTTCAGTGAAAGTTTGAGACAGAACAACTTACCCAGTGAGGAGACTATCCTTGCTACATTTAGTTTATGAACACTAAAGCACATGGATAGAAAAAGGTAGCCTTAAGGTATAAAATAAACATAGATCATCCAAGGTAAATGTCCTGACTACAGAAAAACTGTGTTAGGAAATAATAATAGTCTTAAAATCCAGAGTTTTAAACTGTTTGTGAATTCAGAAAAAGACCTTAAAAATGTATAATTATTATTTTGCTTGTCAAAGAATATGTAAAACAAAGACATAAGGCTATTCATTAAAAGGCTTTTTCCTAAAACATTCATCTCAGACAAATAATACAAGAAAATTGTCAGATGATAAAAACAATTCTTCTAGACACACTAATTTGAAAGTTTTGGTGAAGTGGTTATATGGACAGTCAAGAGAAGATTTTTGTGCTTAAACTAGACAAAACTGATTGGACTTGATGACACTTGATACTGTGAATCTGTGTAGAGGGTGCTGAGCACCTAAATGATATTACCAGCCTAGAGTTAACATGCTAATTGGCCTCCTTTCAGCTGTCCTTACAGTGACATTGCCTTGGATTACCAAATAACCAAATTTACCTTGCAACTATTCCATTTTCTGTGCTTTCTTTCCTTATATAGCTTGGAGAAATGTTAATGATAGCTGTGATTTGTCCTCCTGGCATTTAAGAGTTTAACCACTGGCTAGTGGGAAGGAAAAACTGTAGACTTAATGCACTTGTAGTCTAAGCTCTTATTAAATGGTCAGATAAAGTTTTCTCTTAAGTCAAACAAGATAAAATTCTCCTTGAGGAAGAGCATGGAACATTTTCCAGGGCATGCTGAGGCACTGAACAACAGAAAAGGGGGTACTTGTTTTGGCAGAGAGAACTTCCCCAGTTCTCAGAAACAGTTTGAATAAGAGGGTTTTCAGCACCCAGCTAAGTACCACTGACAGAAACCAACCTTGACAGCAGCAAAAAATAGCATTTGCTATTCCTGATAAACTGTGTGCTGTCTGTTGTCTTGGCAGGCTCAGAGGAGAAGAGCAGATGCATAACCCATGCAACTCTAACTTGGTCTCAAACTCTGAGTCAGTTATTCCAGCATTTTCTTCTCTTAGAGGCAAAGTGGTATAAATCTTGTTGAATTCAGTAGGGATTAAACACATTCTGAATTGTTTTTCTACATTAGGGCTTTAGGTGAATTGTATGAAGAAAAGAAAAAAAAATCCTCACAATCCATTGATACTGATTCTACTGCCCTGGATGGGACTGCATTGTAGAAGAGACAAAAACCAACTTAAAAGTTCAGAAAAATAAATGTTATTTATAAAAATATACATACTTTCTACAAAACTAAGAATATTTTCTGAATACCTTCATTCTCTGCTAACTTTCTATTTTCTTATAGTAATCATTAGGAGGAACAGATGGGCATTTATTTCCAGTTCTTTATAGTATAAAGTAAGTATAGAGACATTTAATTTACAGACCAGTCTTCTTAACCTGTTGACTGATACAAATTGTCAAGCTTTACTTCTTTCTCCTCCCTCTTCACCCACATGATGTGCTTTGAGTGTGGCTGTTATTAAAGTAGATGTTCAAGGTATATTGTACTGTGGGAAATATAATTGCTGTCTATAAGAGCTTTTGTATCTGGTATGAGGTAACCTAAGTGCAAATAAAGACTGTTAACTCTTGTCACCTCTGTTAAAAGAAAAAACAGAACAGAAATGCTGCTCCCTTTCAAACCAATTTAGAGGAAAACCTATTCCAAAACTGCAAACACCATCAAAATCTCCAGGAATTGCAATTTTTTCTTTGTAATAAGTTAGTTTATGGAGTGAAAATTCATTTGAATTCTGAGAAAAGTGCTCATATTTTATCCATCAAGTAGATGGTCTTTGTATTATAATCCTCTGATTCATAAAAATGGACTGAATAATTGCAACAGCAAAGTAGAGGGTTTGATGCACATGAAAATGGGCACAAAAACTTAAACATTACAGGCCAAACAAAAAAAAACAAAGTGCCAAAATTATTTTAAATTGAAGAACGTATGACTTGTAGCAGCAAGTGTAACTAATATTTTTGATGTGGATGAAAAGGGGCAGATCCAGTGAAATTTAAGATAGAGTATTCACTAAGATAATAAATTCAGGGTTGGGATGCAACAAAAATGAAAGACAGTAAACGAACACTTTTAAAGAGAACAAAATTTTTAAAGGTAGCATAAATTTTCCAGTATTTCGCCTGAAGTTGGATAATCCTGAGAATATATTATGGCTTACACCATGGAGTAAGCTTGGAGAAAGGACCATCTTTTAACCTCCTAAAGTAGTCCTAATAATTCACATAGACCCAAGGATGCAAATCAAGACATTGCCTATGTTTGCATGAAACCCAACAGCTGGTGAAATCAATTATAAGGGACTTCAGCAGGGCAATTACTATCCATTTTCTATCCTATACGTACATGCTGATGTAGAAAGTAAACAAAAACATTAGAGCAAAACCACCCTTGCTGATCAGCAAATTAGATTTCCTGAAATGACATACTGCATATGAAAATGTTAACCTTGAAGCTGAAGGACTGGTTTTTTTTGTCTTTTTTCCTTGAAACGAGATATTGAAAAAAATGTTGTTTCAGAAATCAAAAACGTATTTGTTGATTCTTCTAAGTAGTGGGCCTGGGTTTGGGTTTTTCCTATAGATAACCCGGTATCTCAGTTCCATGGAAGACGTCTTAACTATAAAATTAATGAGACATCAGAAATAAATAATTCCTTACACAATGGGCAGCTGAAAGTACCAAAAAAAGTGCATAGTAGTTACAGTCCTGTGAATGAACTTAAACCTGGATCCAAAACCAGCTTTTATTCTGTGACTTCTTGATGCAAAGAACATAACCATTATTCCATCTCTGTAACTTAGTTTTCACGTATGAAATGAAGATGATTAGTGCTTCCTAGTGTTACAGAGTTATTTTGAAAATAAACTATAAACTATAAATACTTGTCTAAATTATTACAGTTTCTTCATATTAAGCTACAACATTTACACTCAAGACTGTCAAACCCCATTTTCAGAGTATTAAATAAACCATGCTCTTCATTGACTACTCTGAGAAATATATGCTAAATGTCATAGGAAGGGCAGGGTAAATAAATAAATATCTAAAAGGAAGAAATGCATAGGTTTTACTATAAATTTCCGTATTCTAAATATCTTAGAATGAGAAATACATTTTCCCAGATTATCTGCAAAGGCATATTCAGACCACTATCTTAGCTTTCCTAGGATGAAGCTGTTCATAAACCTTTCATAGTGATGCATGTAAGAACTATCAGAAACTACTTTCCTCACAACAGCATTGTCAGATTTACCCTACATACAGTATTTTGTTTTAATTGAACTATGAAAAGGTTATAGTCTCTTGCTTGTTTTAGGACTTTGCATGGCATTTTGAAGTGACAACATGTAATAACCATTTAAAATTCGCTCAACATAGGATATAGAATTAACAGGAGCTGTAGCACAGTTGCTCACCAACTTACTGAGGTTAAACCGCTTAGCAGCAAGAAAAACTTTAAATATATCATCCTGTCAGAGTGCAGAAATGGTGAGCGAAACTTCAGACACACAGTTCAATCTTGACTCTGATGAAGACAGACGTTTTCTTCTCCAGTGCATCCTCAGGTCAGGCTTGTTTTACCTCACTTTCACCATGCAGAGGAGTGCTGAACATGCCTTAGCAAACTGTTTCAAATATATCACATCTGCAGACACCACAGCTGTTCCTCCACCAGCTCATATCCTTTGTGTCTCTCTGATGGAAAATTGTGGCTGTGTGTCATAGTGTCTTAGAAATTACCTATCACTGGGAGAACACTTCCTTCTCAGCTTTTAGAGGGAAATCTCACAGGTATTTAGGATACTATAGATATGTACAGAGACAGGTATTCTTAAAGAAATCCAGAAACTGTCTGTGATGTAAGCACATTTGTGTAAAGTAGAGAAAGTGCATGAAAATATTAATTAATATACCATCTCACCACTGCAGGGGAATGTGGTTTGTACAATCATAGAACCATAGAATAATAGAATCATAGAATCATTAAAATCAGAAAAGACCTCCAAGATCATTGAGTCCCACCTTTGACCAAACACCAACTTGTCAACTAGACCATGGCACTAAGTGCAACACCCAGTCATTTCTTGAACATCTGCAGGGATGGTGATTCCATCACTTCCCTGGGCAGTGCTGTTACAATCCTTAACAACCTTTTCAGAGAAGAAACTCCCCACAATGTCCATCCTGGACATCCTCTGGTGCAACTTGAGGCTGTGTCCTCTTGTCCAATCACTGGTTGCCTGGGAGAAGACCCTGACCCCCACCTGGGTACACTCTCCTTTCAGAAAGTAGTAGAGAGTGAGAATTCCCCCTGAGCCACCTTTTCTCCAGACTGAGCCCATGCAGCTCCCTCAGCTCTGCTTCTCATCAGATTTGTGTTCCAGACCCTTCCCCAGCTCCATTACCCTTCTCCGGACATATTCTGGACATATTCCAGCCCCTCAACACCTTTTCTTAATTGAAGTGCCCAGAACTGGACATAGGATTTGAGGTGTGGCCTCACTGGTCCCCAGTGCAAAGGGACAATCACTGCCCTGCTGCCACACTATCACTGATACAGGTCAGGTGCCTTTGCTCTCTTTGCCCACCTGGGCATTGCTGGCTCATGTTTAGCTGCTGTTGAATAGCACCCCCTGATCCTTTTCCACTGGGCCTCTTTCCAGCCAAAATAGAGGCCCCTAACCCGGGATGACCTGTAGGCACCTGAGAAAATAATTGCACTGAAGTTAATTAGAAACACAGAAGGCAGTCTTCTATTTCTTGAAGGAATATATATCAGCTACAATCTGCAAAAAGCATCCCTTGACACCACTCTCCTTTTGTCCAGCTAAGTCTTATTTTAACCTGGGTGGATTCATAAGAGAAATGAGATAGGAAGACTGTCAACTGAGGGGAACTGCAAGAAGTTTGTTTTCTTTGGGGTTTTTTTGGTTTTTTTAAATTGATGGTCTAGGATGAAATTAAGTCAAAAAAGACAATATTTTATCTGAGAACTGACTATTGGTAACAAAAAAAAAAAAAAAAAAAGGAGTTGCCCTCCTGAAGAGGACTGGAAAAGACAGAAAAGGAGTAAGGAAAATGGAAAAGGATGGGGAGAGAGTGAGAGGGAAAAAGCAGGCATTAGCACCAGAGGGTTGGGGATGCCATCGACGTCCCCGCGGCGGGGCGAGGGTGTGGGCAGCTCCCTGCCGTGGAGTCCAGAGCTCCCGGAGAGGCGCAGCTCCACAGGCACAGCTCCCACGGCAGCGGGAGGCCGGACACGCGGAGAGGGAGCGGAGCTCGGGCAGGGAGCTCAGGACCCTGGACAGGGATCGCGGTGACGCCTGGATCGGCGGCGCAGGGTTAGAGGCGAGTGGCTCAGGCAGGAACATAGGGACAAAGCAGGCAGGGCGTCGGGCAGGAACACAGGGAGGCAGGACAGGTGAAGGGCAGCCAGTGTCCAGCCAAGTGTCCAGAGAGAGAGAGAGAGGAGTGAGCGAAGGCAGCAAGGGCCAGGCGGGGAGAAGAGCCAAGGGCAGTCTGGGACCTGGGCAAAAAGGACAAGAAACAGGCTAAGGCCAGGGCAAGAAGCAGACCTCAGCAGACTGGAGCCAAAGCAAAAACATAAAGACACAAAGACTCAAAAGGCCCCCAGATTCAAAAAGCTCCAAAAAGACAAGTCTCAAAAAGCCCAAGCCAAAAAGCCTGAAGCCAAAATGCCTAAAGTCAAAAAGCCCAACTGGCTAGCCAAAGCATAAAACACAAGACCCACAAGACCCAGAGCTTGTGTTGCAGCTCCTTTTATATCCCCTGGCCCCTCCCAAAGTCTGCCTGCTGACAGGAGACCATTGGCACAGTCCAACCTGCCACTGCAGTAATTGCTGGGGACCTTTCCCCATCTGATTCAAGAAACCTCTCTGGGGACCATACTGTCCTTGATGGTCCTGCTGACTGCATGTCCCATGTGAGGTGTGAAATGGTTACCAGCACACTCTCCCCAGAGACAAGGCTTTCACTCATCTTCTCCCACCTGCCTCTAGCAAGTGGCACATGTGCACCTTCTCCCCCACATGCCCCTGACAACCAGTGCGGAGACAGAAATCCAGATTAAATTGGCTCCTCACCAAGACCAATCCATTGTACAATTCCTTCAGACATCACAGTGTATCCTTAGCTGCAAGAGGGAAGTTTGTTGCCATAAGCATGTCTTGATATCTCTATAGAGAACATCTGTAGATCAGAAGATTTTCTGATCTTCAAAGGCAGACAGCTTCATCCTACCTTCATATTCTGTGGGTTTATGACCATCAGGTTGGTGAGTAAATGAAATGGTTTGGGGGTTTTCACAATTAAAAAGATAAACAGACAAACACAACGACAATAAGAAACAACACCACACAAAAAACCCCAAGCAATAAACCAGAATGAAAATAGAACTACTGGTGAGGAAATAACCACTCTCCTAATTTTAGGAATAACCACACATATCCCGTTATTATTTCAAGTGATGGAACAAACTTGAAGAAGAAGTTTGAAATGCTCTGCTAATATTTCCATTTTAATTAACAGACTAGGGGCAGAATTGATGCTATCCGTTCTGTATGTCTGTCAATACTCTGATCATTTTTTTATCAGCAAATTGTTAGCTAACATCTCAAAACAAACAAAAAATGTGCAAGTGAAACTATAATGGGGGGGGGTATTTTTCTTTCATGCAGCTTCAATATTAACAAGGTCAGCATGAAAGTGATAGTATGAATTAATGGAAGTAGAGATGTGGCCAAGAACATAAAAGGCACCAGAAAACAGTTAATGTAGCTGGAAACATGCTACATGAAAATGTTCTACCATGAAATTTATTACAGTATTTGCCTTTTGCTAGCCCCTTAACATACCTTTTTTATCCTATTCACTCAGAAGATGGCATTCCAAAAAATTCAGCCAGGTGCTGCACAAAATTCTGTTAAAATGCTTGGCTGATATGAAGATTAAGAAAGCAAACTCTAATGTGGATCAAAATCTTTAATGTCGGGAGTTATATGTATCTACCCCATTTTTTTAGGAATAAAATCTAGATTAAAATATGTTTGACCCTAGATAAAACTCTTGGAGCAAGAATTCTGGATCATTAATAAGCCAGACTTATATTTGCAAATGTTATTTATAAAATACTTAACTCTTATTTACATAGTGCATGCATGTCCCAGGAGATGTAATTAATGATAAATCCAACATTCACTATTTGGATGATTCAGTTTTTTACTTTTACCATCTTCTTATCTTCATCCTTAAACATGCTTTGAAATAAATAAATAGGGGTCAACCTGTAATTTCTGAGTAAAAATTTAAATGAGACTCTGAAGCTGCAAGCCAGGACGAATGTGTAAATTGCTCTTCCAGCTTCCCCTTAACAAAAATGTAAGAGTAGAGATTCAATATTTTGCATTAGTTAAAAGTTTTATATTTTTTCAAATGTTTGGACTTTAAAAAGTAATTTATAACAAGCTAAACACATACTGTTGATAATTGCAAATATTTTTCCATTAATTTCATAGATCAAAGATATTGCTAAGTCTAATTAGGTGAAGTCATATCAGCTTTGATAGTTTTGGCCCAGTAAATATGATTATATATGCTGCTGCTGGGGCAGGTGTTGGGCTGTTTCAGGTACCAGGGGCTGGCTGGGAAACCTATGGCCTGAGCAAGGCTCAGCTGGATTTATCAGGGTGCTCCAGATTAGGGCTGGTCTCTTACAGTGATGCACAGCAAAATGGAACTTGTCTTCTGAACCTATAAGAGTTGAAGTCTCATTTATTCATTATTGTCATACAAAGGATTTAAGTGCCTGATATTTTCTAGTCTTCTCCAGGATGGGACCTGGACAAAATTGAGAAGTGACTCATGAGAATCTCATGGTGTTTAACACAATCAAATCCAAGGTGATGCACCTGGGTCAGGGTAACTCCCAATATCAGTCCAGCCTGGGAGTGAACAGATCCAGAGCAGCCCTGGGAGAAGGACTCAGGGGTGCTGGTGGGTGAGAGGTTGGACATGCCCCGGCCGTGTGCTCTGGGAGCCCAGAACCCCCCGTGTGCTGGGCTGCATCCAAAGCCCCGTGGGCAGCAGGGCAGGGAGGGGATTCTGCCCCTCTGCCCCACTCTGCTGAGACCCCACCTGCAGGGCTGCATCCAGCTCTGGGGTCCCAGCACAGGAAGGACAGGGACCTGCTGGAGCCAGGCCAGAGGAGGCACCAAGGTGATCAGAGGGATGGAGCAGCTCTGCTGTGAGGAAAAGCTGAAAGAGTTGGGATTGTTCGGCCTAGAAAAGGGAAGATTTTGGGGTAACCCAATTGCATCCTTCCAGTACCTGAAGAGAGCCCATAATTTACAAGGGCCTGGGAGTGACAGGACAACGGGGAATGGCTTCAAACTGAAAGACACCAGGTTTGGATTAGACATTAGGAAAAAAATCTTCCCTGTGAGGGTTGTGAGGCACTGGAAAAGGTTTTCCAAAGAAGCTGTAGCTGCCCCATCCCTGGAAGAGTTCAAGGCCAGGCTGGATGGGGCTCTGAGCAACCTGGTCTAGTGGAAGTTACCTCTGCCTGTGGCATAGGAGCTGCAATATGATAATTCTTGAGGTCCTTGCCAATTCTGGTCATCCTATGAGTCTATGATAGTAGGTTATAAAGTCTATTTTTTCAGAATATCTGTCAGTTAAAACTCCCATAGTGATCAGTGAAACAGTGCTAAACCCCTGTCATGCCGTGCTTTTTAATGGCTTTTATCTACTGATTTTACATAACACATTAAACATAAACAAGCTCCCACTTAATGTATACTAACAAAACTACTTCACTTAAAATTCCTCATGATATTCTCTGCTTTTGACACCACCTATCCATCATATCAGTTATGTTGGGTAATGTTTATGTTACGTTGGGTGAGTTGGTTTACTGTGAAATATTTTTAATTAATTAGTTTCTCACTCTCACCTTTATTTATTTGTATTTCTCAATTTTCTTAAAATTATGTAACCTAAAGCTGACAAGTTTAACTCAGTTTATAAAACAGTCCAACTAAATTCCCACATTTGCATAGGTTTTTCACGGTTTTGCTGGGTTTTTTTCCACAACACCCATTTACTAGTTATGAATGTCAATAAGATAAAGTAATACCGAGATCTCTCATGTGTATACAAATATAGAATTTATTTTCAGTAGAAAAAAATCTACATTTATCCATGAAAATACTTCAGGGGAACACTCCTCCTATATGTCACATGAATATATGCTTGTTTATTAAAACTATCATATTAATTAACTAGGTATCCTCATTATCAGGCTTCTGTGAAAAGTTGTGAAGTTATTTCAATTTAAAAAACAGTCCTGTCAAAAAAAAAGGAAAGGGTTGGGAAAGGTAAGGTTGATTTGTAAGAAGAATGCAAAAATAACTTGGCAAATTAACCCCTCTAGATTGATAGTCATATCCATAACTGCTCTTATCTGATGAGACTTACTAAAGTGAAATTCCTGAAGATTCTGTATGAGGATAGATTTAGTGAGTTATGACAGTAAAAATGTAGTTAGCATCTGAGATAATGCAAAAAAAGTTTAGCTTACTTGAAATTAAGCTTACTTGAAATTTGCACCAACCAACATGTTTACTGAATTTCTCCAGTCAAAATAACTCCAACATACTGTGTCCAGTCTAAATAACTCCAGCTCTTCCAACATTTCTTCATAGGAGACACATTCCTGCACTCTGACTTTTTTTATATCACTTTTCTCAACCCACTGTAATATGATCAGGTCTTTCTTGTGCTGGCGATCCAGAGCTGGACTCCAGGTGGGGGTCTTTATGAGAGCAGAGTGGAGAGGAAGAATCACCGCCCTCAAACTGCTGGACAAATTTCTTTCCATGCAGGTCAGGATACAGTTGACTTTCTGAGATGCAAGTGCACATTGCCAGCTCTTGTCTAGTTTTTTAACCACAAGAAATGCCAAGTCTTTCTTTACAGGGCTGCTCTCAATCTATTCATCATGCAGCCTACATTACTACTGGGTATTGCCCTGATCCTGGTGCAGCAGCTTGCACTTTTCTCTGTTAAATTTCATGAGTTTTGCCCAGGCCCACTCTTTAAGGCTCTCCATGTCCCTCTGGATACCATCCCTTCCCTCCAGCATGTCAATCACACCACACAGCTTGGGGGTCATCAGCAAACTTGCTAAGGGTGACTCCATCCCACTATATCACCACTGAAATGATTATTGATCTCAGTGAGGACCCTTGAGGGATTCCACTTGTTACTGGTTTCCACTTAGATATTGAGCTATTGACACAGTTTGGATATGGCAACCCAGCCAATTCCTAATCCATCTAAGAGTGCATCTGTCAAACCCATATATTACCAATGTAGTACCAAGAATGTTGTTTGGGACTGTGTCCAAGGCCTTACAGAAGTACAGAAGGCCTTACATTTACAACTCTTGTCTTGCCCTTTCCATTGTAGAAGGCCACAAGATTAGTCAGGCACAATGTGACCTTCTTGAAGCAATGTTGGCTGTGTCTAATCATCTCCGTGTCATCCAAATGCTTGGACATGTGTTTCAGGAGGATCCATTGCATGATCATAAAGGCATTGAGGTGTGGCTGGCTGGTCAGTACTTCATACCTAGGATTAATACCAATATCTGCGAGTATATTAATGCAAATATCCACAAAGAAGAGAACATTATGAGAATATAATGAAGATTTGAAGTGAAGGATCTCCTCTGAGTCATTGCAAATCACAAGACCAGCAGAGACTTTACAAGATCAACCACTCTTTCTATGTCTGTACTATCCCAATTAACAAGAATATCTGTCTCTGACAACAGAATGGCCTCCTCTAAGTCTGGTGGTTTTTGTACCTGTACCAATCTGTCATTACTGCCTTTAGTGTTTGGTGGAAAGGCTTAAATTTCTGTCTTTCTCATCCTAAACCCAGGATTATTCTGGGAGAAAGGGACTGAAAAATAGCTCTTCTTTTTTTATTTTACATCCCAGAAGGCTATCTGGTTTATATTATTATGTTTTCCTACATTTCTGTTGGTTTGATGAACTGAGTGAAAGGTAGTGGTTTTCAATGAGAAAATGACTCAGAACCCTCTGCTGTATGCTTTATAGATTGCAGTGCAAAATGTATACATTCAAGATATTCAACACACACCTTGAAGATAAATTAAACCTCACAAAGGCAATCGTTGAGGTCTATCAATTCTAATGCCAGGCAGGTTAGGTAATTTCAATAAAATAGGATAACTGAACTTTAAAACCTAGTTTTAAAAGGTACTGCAGAAGGATTTTACTCCTACAGCTTTTAGTTAGTGCTGGTTGTTCAATATCTGACATTTTCTGGCTCTAAAAGAATGACAACAAAAAATGAATTAGGATTTTCTTTATGTTTTAGAGACAGGTAATGGATTACTACAACTTGGAAAGATGCTTCAGGAATAGAAAGTCCACCTAAACCTAGACAATTTTAGACAAATAAAAAATCCTGAATTTGCTGCTCTAGCAGCAAATAAAACATTTTAGCTTAAACAATTTCAGTAATCAATATCTAATCTGCACTCACAGAATTTTTTTTAGTTAGAAACTAAAAAGGTGAAAAGGTGGAGTGTTTTGTAGCCAAAGGAGCTTCAGCTTCTTTACTTTGTGTCTAATTTGCCACAAAAAAATTCCACTTTAATGTTTCTAATATTGACAAAACAAGGCAATCCATCATTTCCCTGTGTAACTTTCTGCTTTCTAAACACCAGTCTCATTTTGTCAGGCAATGTTTTTTAAATTTCAACTGACCCAACTGACCATGTCCTAGAGCATAATCCTCCTTTCAATGACTTTTTTGTTCTGTTGCATCTCAGACATTCAGAAACATTTGCTCGTCTCAGCCACACTTTATTTACTGTATTGCCACAAAAATTCATGTAGGTGACACATGACATATGTCATACGGCAATTGGTACAAAAAGACCTGTCTGTACTGCTGCAATCAAGCACAGCAAATTGCAGATAGCCAACACTACTTAACATGATAAGGCACTATATAAAGGTTGTAGTTTGTCTATGGAGTTAGAATGCTTTCCATTGAGCACATTTTTCTTGCTGTTTTAAGAGACCTAAATTAGGTGAAAAGGGTAAAGAGCCATTTTTTCAATCAGCAAAATGATTGCAAACTGAACCTTGTAATTAGAAATTAGTATTTCAGGGCTTATAGTGCTGGTTCACTATATTGTTATTTGAGGCAGTTTTGTAGTTCAGAGTCTGCATATAGAAATTGAGACCATATAAAAATTCATCTCTAGAGGTCTGGGCATCATTACTTTTATTTATTGACACATTTGTGCATTTTTTACAGAATAAAATAATTTGCCTTTATTTTGCATGACTGAAAACTGCTATTAGTATATTGTTTAAATAAAATATGCACATATACCAATAGAACTTTTTCTTGCAGGTAAATATACTAGAAAATATTTTCTCATGTTCAACTGGCACAGCCCATTTACAAATGAGGAACCAAAGTTTATAGCTTCTTACAACAATAAAGGTATATTAAGGAACCTGAAAAATGCAGTTTGAATTACTCCTACCTATTTATAATTTAAGCTTTTGCCTGTTGTCTCATCTGAGAGCTACAAGTGCAATTTAAACCTGTCACTCAAGGACTGCATTTTGGGATTAACTATGAAAAAGGTTGTCTAAAACAAATGCTGAAAAGAGAGTTCAACCCTGGTGTGAGGCCCTGCAAAACCAAGAGAAGGATTCACAATGTAGTATAAAGATTAGAGTACATAGACATACGTAACCCTTACAATAGAATAGTGATGCCAACATGTAGAAATACCTACATTTTGTAAGTTATTTTATACAACAGAAGAGACTATTTTTGGAGGGAATACTTAGACCTGAAGCTTTCCATCTCTGTTTTGGAATATTCCGTGTCTGTTTATGGATAAAGAGTGTTCTTGACAACATTAACTTATTTTTAATAATCTTTAGACACTATAGAAGAGTTATTGTGTTTCTGCAATTTTTGAACAAAGCACAACAGGTTTCTTGTTATTAGGATAGTGGATTTTAAACATAAAGACTTTACCTTCCCTTAGATCTGTGCAGATAGTTTTACAATAAGAGACATTACCTCTGATAGCCATTTTTATACCACAATTTGGCTAACACTTCATATTTGGGTTCTTTCTTTAAAATATATTTCTACAGTTTTAAGCATCAGTATTAAGAATATTGAATTTCACATTAAAAAAACATTCTGTGGAACATTCAGTCATAAACAAAATTTAAACCACATGGATTTATCAAAGATGACAACTAGTTTTGGAATATTTGTCTGGGTTTTACATTTGCTATTATTAAGGTTTGCTATTCTCATCCCATTTATTATTTTTTTTTTTTTAATTTTAATTTGTGTAGACCTTGTAGAGTTTTCTGGAGCAGAACTGATAGATAACATTTTTTGGAATGGTCTTAATGGTTATATATAACAAATTCAGAGATCACTGTAAGATCAGAATCACAGATGCAACCTCAAGAAGAGTAATGAATATTAGACAATAACACTTAAAATATCTTGTTGGTATTAATATCAATAATAATATACCTTAGGATGAGATATCTAAGCATCACTTATGGAAAAGGATTTCCAGCAGAAAAGCAACTCAATCTAATAACATTCATAGAGTACAATCTCTATATAGCTCGAATTTGTCTAAGCTGCAATCTTATTATATAGTCATTGAACAAGTAATTATACCATCTATTATTATAATTAATTTGTCCAATGAAGACATCTGGAAATAATTAATAAGACTGTGGAAAATTATACTTTAAAACCACCTGTGTGGCACACCAAGAGAAGGAAATTCTTCCTTTTAAATCCATATACAATAACTCTGCCTTCAGTCTTTTAGTACAGGGGAAGCTGTAATCCTGTTAGCAAATACTGGAAAATAATTCTAACAAAGACATTTTATCTGTTTCCAAACAAAATACTCCACCTGTTGCAAATTGGTTCATATTTGATATTTTGATAAAGAACTGTCAATCTCATCAGTTTTATTGTTGCAAATCACAGTCAATTTTTATTGGGCTGATCTTAAAAGGCATTTGAGACATTTTAGATTCAGTCTTCATCCTGGCTGTGATACATTCATTTTTATTTTCAAGTATTATTCCTACTACTGAGGAAGCCTACAGGATTCAATTTGAATCAACAATAGGAATGAAATCTACTTTTTTATCCTCATACTTTTCACTGCTTGTTCTTTCATGCCACTTGAGTTCTTTCCCTGTGACCAGTAAAATCTTTCCAGGACTTTGTGGGATCACTGTTTTCCCACAACTACGTGTCATTTCCCTATAAAATCAACCTCATTCTTACAGCTAACTTTTCAAATATGCACACTTGGCTATTAGAATTGTTTTATATAATTTCAGAAGACAAGGTGAAAACATCAAGATTGCTTTACCAACAAAATTTTTATTTGTGACATTTTTTTTTCCAGAGGAAATTTGCATCTCATTAAAAAGCCTTACAAACTTTTACTTCCAACAGCCAATATTAAGACGTAGTCTTAATATTTTCAATTTTTAATTACCATTGTTAACCATTAGAGTATATCAAAGTCCTATTCTTTCAACTATATTTTACCCATCTCCCTGGATTCAGTGCATGGATTATACTCAAGGATTGCAATATGAAAAGGCTCAGAACATGAAAAATAATACTAAAGGAATCCTGCCAAATACTGCTGTAGTAGGTGGCACTGAAATGCTACAGATTTCTACTGATGCTCATAATCTTCTATTCATTATGTTACATGGCACAATAACACTACCATTAACCAAGATGAGAGCTAGTTTGTGCACAATTTATGTTCCAATAGTTGTAATAAAATAGGCAGATATGTTTTCATCCCAAGTACTTATATCCCATACATATGCCAAATGATTACAATAATATATATCACTGATGGTCTTCACATAAATATAAATTTAGCTGCAACTTTCCTATATCATTAGACATAAAAACTTCAGGAGGACTGAGGCAGTAGGAGATACCAATGGGCAAGGAATTCAGCAGTGTACCTTTGGGGGATAATTTCAGCAAATCATTATCATCTTTACTTTCATTAACTCACTCAAGCAAAGATCAACAATCATCTTGGTTTCACTTTATTGACAAGCATTATAATCCAGGATGAAATAATTTGGTTCATTCTAATGCAATATGCATAATGTGTGTGCTAGACTGATAATTAGCTTAAGAAGTTTCTTCCTAGTGTATCACTGCCACCCATTTGCACCTGCAGCAGGTTTTACCTCAGAAATTCAAGATAAACCTCTTTAAAAATGGCCCACAATTTACTCTGATATTATGAGCTCATTTGGATCTTACTGTCACCTTTATATGGCCTGTTATTGGCATGCGATAATAAAATGTGTGAATTCATACCTGCTATCCATATCATCTATCAACCGAGAAAGAAACTACACACTGAAAAAGACAATGGAGATTTTACTCCAGTTGATAAGTCATATTTTAATGATATTCTAGTGGCATTTTTCAGATATGTCCATTTGTGAGCTGGAGTGTCCAAACAGCCAAAGAAACCTTACTATTTCGTTTGGTCTGACATATGTCAAAGCAGTTATACATAGACAAGACAATTACAAATTTATTTATGCTAAAATATTTCATTATAATTCTGGCCATGTATCTTGTATTCACATCAGACAACCAGCTTTCAGACCACACAATGTCAGCAATATTACTTTTGGTACAGATTTAAGTTGGACCTTTCTGTAATTCCTTGACTAGGAACTCTATTCTGCATAGGCTGTTGCAGGAACATCAATAAACTGATAGTTGGTGCTTGATTAAGGTTTTATTCATTTGGAACTGATTCAAGTCAGGGTGGAGAAAGGAAATCAAGATCTAATTTAGAAGTCTTACAAGGAAAAGAGTGGACTAACTACATAGCAAAGAGAAACAGCTAGGCAAATAAAAGTGGAGAACCTTGAGCTTGAATTACGATCAATAATCCTGCTCTGAAATTTGCAGATCAATAATCTCTAACTTTCTTGTATTGTACGCACATTTAAATTTAGTTTGTGGTTGATGGTGGTCACTAGATGTTTCTGTCTTTTTTTTCCTACCTGTACCTGCATCAATTTCATGCAAAGCCTACATCTACTGTATAATATAATTCTGTTGAGTCAAATTGCTGTGAAGATGCACTCCTTTAATTCTTAGAAATATATCAACATAACTGAAAAGATACTGTAGCTGTAGTGACTCTCTTTCAGATACGCACTTTACAATTTGTAACTAGGGAAATAGTTTGCTCTCAGAATGAACCTTGTAACAAGACATGTTAGTTTGTGGCAAGGACAATGAGTTGGTGATAGCAGCACCTTGTAACTTCATGGATAGCAGTGTCCATCACCACAGCGAGAGAAGGGACTTTCTCCTGGAGGTCAGAGTTTGGGAACTTGTCAAGAAGACACCTATTCCTCAGTGGCGTGCTGCTTTCTTTATTTATCATTTTATTTCCTGCAGGGGCCTGGCAGATGGTCCCTGTGTGGAGGGGCTGCCTCGTGTGGGACAGAGCTGGTTCCATCAGCTCCAACCAATCCACCACAGGGCACGGCTGAGCCCCACCGCCCATGGCAGTGCCTTGGGAAAAGCTGAGGTAAGGGAGGGCAGAATGGTGAGGGGAACAGTAAAAGAGACAGCCCTGAGAGCCCTGAGGGGAGAGTGGGGAGATGGAGAGGAGGTGCTCCAGGTGTCCCAGCAGGGATTCCCTGGGAGCCCCTGGAGGAAAACATGGCAAAGAAAGTTATCCCTTTGCTCCCAATGGAGGACTGCACATGAGATTGAGGGGATAAATCATTATGGAACTGTATGGAGAAACTTCTCTGGAGAAGGTTTATCCTAAAGAACCACAGCCTGTGGACTGAAGGTCTGAAGGTCCCACACTGGAACAAGGGAAAAGCATGAGAGGGATGAAAAATTAGAGAGGAACAACCATGAACTGACTACAACCTTACATTCCCCATCCCACTGCACTGCTCAGGGGCAGGGAGGTAGATGAGTTCAGGATGAGCTAACATTGAGCCTGGGAAAAGGGAGAATAAACGAAGGTGCTGTTTTAATTTGTCTTTGTTTCTTACCACCTAAATCTATTTTAATTGTCAATAAATGAAATTATTTTTGCCCAAGTCTGTTTTGCCTGTAAATAACTGGCAAGTGAACTCTCCTTCATTATGGGCCATGGACTTTTCCATCTTTTTTTCTTCCCATCTGCTTTGTTGTGGAGGGAGAGTCCAAGAGCATCCTGAAGCTAGCCAAGGACAACCTACCACAGACATTTACAGGAGATATTGGTAAAGTAGGGGAAGCACCAGTAAATGTATCTATCAAAATTTTAAATCTATCCTTCAGAAATAGTGCAATATGAAAAGCAAAGCTTTATTAATTGGCTCACTAATTAGCCAGTTATGGATAATTGCCTAGGAATGATGTGTTCAAACATTTGGAATCATTGTATTAGATCACAGGATGGATTTTGAGACTAAAATATAGAAGAACATAATCTTGAAAAATCCAGTAACATTGGTTTTCTAACAAAAATATCAACTTTGTAAATAATATTATTAACAAAAAACTGGTAGGGAACAATGTAAGAGCACTCTTAGAACAGAAGTAAATCGCTAGTCACTTATTACACTTAACAGTCTCTTAATAGTCGCCGTAACAGGCTGTAGCTCTGAGCAGCCATACTAGGAGCATAGCCACAACAGTGTCTTTCTATATAGCTTTATTTGGTGATTGCTGAGGGAGCATAATGGTTTGCAAAGGTATCAGTAGACCAAGTCCACAATTAAAAAACCCCAAGAGTCGGAGAAGATGAAAAAACTCAGATTGTTCACTCTAAAATTAAGGTTATATACGTCTCTGACTTCTTCAAAGATTTGCTTGGAAGAATTCTGTGGGAAAAGGTCTCTGAGGGAAGGATGTTACAAAAATGGATTTACTTCCATTTTTATTCTCTCTGTTCATGCACAGGCATTAGAAAGAGGAAAGCAGAATTACACACCAAAAATTTGGTTTGGTTTGGTTTGGTTTGGTTTGGTTTGGTTTGGTTTGGTTCGGTTTGCTTTGCTTTGCTTTGCTTTGCTTTGCTTTGTTTTGCTTTGCTTTGTTTTGCTTTGCTTTGTTTTGGTTTCTTCTCACAGCAACCCACTTTTACAGGCAAAGTCACACTTGAAAATGTTTCCCTTACATGGGTCACTGAAGCCATCTTTACCTTGTAGATTTTTTCTGTGTAATAGAGGATCAAGAACAATTGGCGATGTCCACAGACAACTTCCAAGTGTGCCCAAGGGGCCAAGAAGGCTAATGGCATTTTGACCTATGTCAGAAATAGTGTGGCCATCAGGACCAGGGCAGTGACCCTTCCCTGTGCTCGGCACTGCTCAGGCTACACCTCAGATCTTGTGTTCAGTTTTCAGTTTCTCATCTTCATGACGAGAAAAACACTGAGGTGCTGGAGCATGTCTGGGGAGAGGCAAGAGAGCTGGAGAGCAGTCTGGAGCCCAGGTCTGATGAAGAGAAACTGAGGGAGCTGGGGGTATTTAGCCTGGAGAAAGGAGGCCCAAGGGAGACCTTCTCTAGAGGTTTCTGAAAGGAGGGTGTAGTGAGGTGGGGGTAGATCTTTTCTTCCAAGCAACAAGTGTTAAAACAAGAGGAAATGGTCTCAGGTTGTACCTGTATGTTTAGGTTACAATTGGGAAAAATTCCTTCACGAGAAGGGCTGACAAGCCCTGGAACATGTTGTCTGTTGGGTTAACAGGTGTTGGTGTAAAGAAAGGTAAACAGAGAATGACAGCAGCAGTGCCAGCAGCATCAGCAGCACCAGCAGCACCAGCAGCAGGTCTCCCTGACACAGTGTGTACCTGAGACAGAACTGAATGAACGAGTTTCTACTTCTACGTCAACATAGATGCACACTTCACACACACTGTTCACATACACTGTTCATGCTCCTTTACCATGGCTTTGGAGAGAGCAATGAAAAATGTCAAGAGGACAGATTTATTGTAGGATTTTGATGATAACTGTAAGCTATAACCAAAAAAAAACTCTTAAGAGTAAAGATATATATATTGATGCTTCTGAATAACCTTTAGATCCACCCAGATTCACCCAGAATCAGTCTCTCTCTCTGCTAGTGGGTCTTGTTTCTTCCTGTATCACAGCTGACCAGGAAAATGGTCGAATCAAAATCCCTGGAGGTATTTAAAAGATATGTAGATGTGGTACTTGGGAAAGTGGTTTAGTGGTGGATTTGGCAGTGCTGGTTTAAGAGTTGGGCTTGATTACCTTAAGGTCCTTTTCCAAACTAAACAATTTCATGGTCTGTAGTTAAGTATAGTGGAATCCCAGATGATGAATGAGTGGATCTGACTATTACAGACCTCATGGGACTTGCTGGGGAGCCAGTACAGAGCACAAAGTCTTGAGTCTGAGGTAACTGGAAGGGCAACATTTGCTGTTTATCAGCAGCTTGCTGGATGCAGCTCAACTCCTGCAGAGTCACATCAGTGTCCGTGATTCCTGCTCTCCCGTGCTTGCTTCCAAGGGTCTCTCTTTCATTGGGCACATTGAATCAAAGCATCCAGATCAATGGACACAGTATGAACACAACTCAAAAGCAGTGCCCAAATGTACCCTCTGAAATGAGAACCCTAGAAAATCTAGGACAGATGCAATCTTCCTGGAGGCAGCTGAGGACCAGGAACATCATCATTTCTAATTGCAGCTGGAAAGTAGCAGAATTGCTGTGCTGGTCCTCGAAAGAGACATGCAAGAGATAACAGCCATTCAGGAGTAGACCTCTTTCACAGTACAGGCTGACTGCAGGTCATCATGGATAAATCGTCCAGATAGGAGTGAAAACTCTTTAGAAATTTGCCGTATATTAATTTCTTTTTATTTAAATGTGAATCTTATCATTGTGTTAATGAATAGACACAGATTCTCTCCAAAGTGCACTGTAGTCACTACCATTTCTCTACTTCAGCAGTAAACACTGTCTCAAAGACACTCCAAATAATGCTGGAGGCAGAAAGGAGGAGGCAACAAATTCTGTGTGAAATTCAGACACGATATGAGACAATCACAGTGCCTGAGTGAGGAGGAATCCAAATGCAGGTGGGCATTAAATGAAAGGTGGGAAGAGAGTAAAATGAAAAGTGGAAAGGAAAATGTGTCAAGTTCATAAATGTATATATCTGAGTAAGAATTGTCTTCTCTAACTGAATTAAAGATAGAGTTGATTCTTAACTAATTTTCCCCTCCAGATAAACTATTTATGCAGTGATTATCTGTGTTTAGAGCTAGTTAATTTACAAAACAGTAAAACTTTTATAAACATCAGTGAAGGGGTTTATTTAATACCAGACTGTACAAGGTAAAAAAAAAGTAGATGGAGAGCTTGCAAGTATTTTAATAGGAGGTATGTATTTAATGATCTGTTGAATTACATGGCCCTTGGAAACTTGCTATGATGTTCATAAATCTTAATAGGTAACAGGGATAGACTATTTACAAGGTCATGGAGTGACAGGACAATGGGGAATGACTTCCAGGTGACAGAGGGTTGGTTTAGGTCAGATATTAGGAAGAAATTCTTGTCTGTGAGACTGTTGAGGCACTGATTGCTCAAAGCAGTTATGGATGCCCCATTCCTGGAACCGTTCAAAGCCAGGTTTGATGGAACTCTGAACAACATGGTCTAGTGGAAGATGTCCCTGTCCATGGCAGGGGATTGGAATGAGATGAGCATTAAGGCCCTTTCCAACCCAGACCATTCAGTTGTTTGTGAACATGGGTAGAGTTGTTGCTGATCTGAATCACTAGAACACTCTGACTGCAAAGGGACTATTTAACCAAATGGAGTGGAAAAAAGTTTTGAAGGCTTCGTTTTAGGCAGAAAAGTTTTGCAGGCATACATCTTAGAAGCAGTTAGTGGCACATTATAGACAGGAAACATTCATTGTACTGATAGTACAGACCTCAAGAATCTGCATATATTATATTGCTTTCTCCTTTTCAGCACATATGAAATGCAAACTTGTCTTTTGGCTCCTGAGAGTAAATTCATTTAGAAAAGTACTAGAGGCCAAAAAATAACTTAGAAAAATATAAATCTACATATGGTGACAAAATAACTGCTTATTGTGGTGAACAACATTTTTATAGTTTATAAATAAATCATTTCAGCTTCTTAACATTCTCTGACTGAAGTAGCTCAGAAGGTACTCCAGAATTTGACATTTGTATTTTAAGCTGAAGTGCAGAAAAATAGACCATGTGTGAAGGTCACCAACAATTCATCTAAGACATTAAACACTACAAACTGTCTAGCAACATTTCAGATATTCATTTAGTTATGAAAAGACATAATATATCTTCTAAGGATTTAAAATAGTTTCTGAACAAATAAAATTAATAAGGCACTTAAACATTAGAAAAAGTATCAGTTGAACTATGTTGCCAGGTAGATTATAGGTACAAAGACACTACTTTCACCATTTTTAGAAAAAGTTAAGTTAAATCCCAATTTTTATAGTTACTTTTTTTGTTGATGTGCAGTCAGCAACTTATCGGTATACCCTATGTAGAGGTCATCTGAATTTTTAATGGCATGTAAGTTTGTTGCTCAAGAATTACACCATTTTTTAAAATAAGACAGAAAACAATAGTTTTTATTTTGCAATTACAGTGATTAAAGTCACCATGTATTACAAAACAAAGATTTTTAGTTTTTGGCTCCCTACTTCCAAATGTGCAGATATGTGGGATGACTTCCAGAATACCATACTCATATATGATGTCCTAAAACTGTGTACTTTGGATTTCTCTGGTAAGATCAGGCATTTGTCACACAGAGAAAAAGTGAAGATCTACATATGTCCCTTCTGGCACATCATTAAAAGAAAATGGAATTATGCCACAGGACCAAGGTGCTCCTGTCAGAAGGAGATTCTTCTAAAGAATCTTAATATGTCCCAGTTCTTTTGCTAAAGAAATGGCTTGAAGTTGCAGCACTTTGGAAGCCTCTGTTGCGTCAGAATGAGCTTTCTGAACAGAGGTAAAAAGTAGAATAACTCATCTTTACTTATAAATCTTAAATTCTCCTAAATATCTTAAGATCCATGGGATTTACTCTTGGGAGTAGGACTTGAAGGTCTTAATGTCAGGCTAACAGCACAGGCACTTATTTTTAACAAGCTCCATGGCAATACAGTAAATAAAAATAATTTAAATTAAAATAATGGGAGTTGGGAAACTTAGGTCTAGAATAGTATAGGTTTCTTCAAGATAAACTATATATATAACAAAATTTTTGGGAAAAGTATAGCAAAGAGCATAATGAAACCTGGAAGAACCCTGTTTTCCCTTGTCTCATAAATCTCTGACTGGAAAGATGATAGATCTCTTGCTCAATTTTAATAATCTGAAAGTTCGATGGCTAAAGTTATTACTGCAAAAGCAAATTCAGACTAAAAATCACACCAGCTAACATGAGCAGTTATTTTAAAATGGGATGAGTTTGTGTTCTTGTACAATAACCAGAGAAGTAACCTGAAAAACAGCTATAGCCGAAATCAGGTTCCTGATCTAGCCCTAATCTAATCTATTCTAACCTAATCTATTCTAATCTATCTGCCTAACTAAATTTTAAATTCCCTGAAATGAAGTCCTCTCAATCCATAAAAAGCAGGTTTATATATGACAAACACAGTCTTAACACACCTGTGGTCTCCTTGAGCACATAAAGAGAAAGAGGCATTCACATCACATTAGATTTCTGTAGCAGACTGTGCAAACTCAAAAAATACTCAGGAACAAGGAATTAAAATTAAAAGTCTATGCCATGTTTCTGTAAATTCCACTGCACTTGTTTAGGATATTTGGGATACTAGTGTCCAGATTTATTTTCTATAACTCATCTCTTAAAAACACTAAATTAATCTATAAGTAAAACTACATATACTTAAAAACATTAATTTCTTTTTCTACATTACCATATGATGATCTGAAATTAAAGATAAAATCTGGCATTATGAATGTAAAGATTTGCATTATTCAACTTCATAACTATGACATGACAGCTGCATGCTATAAGGATCCGTCCAATCTCATGAATTTTAGAGCTGTCAGTTACTGGAGAAAAGAGAAAGAAAAGCTTTGATATAACAAAGTACGTCTAATTTCCACATTTCTTATACAGAATACACATACACAGTATGTTTGGAAGTTACTAATTAGAATGCATTCTGTAATATAAAAGACTATATTTAACACAGTGAATACATGCTTTCCTCATCAGAATGGTCAATTTTCTATTCTTGGCATGCAGGTAAGATAATAAATTATTGAAAAATAAATCTAGTCTGATTTTTATTCCATAAATAATTAAATGTCCTGATTCAAAATTCCATCATTTTACTTATAAACTGCAGTTGACATGTTTTTTATAAACATGCTTATGAACATTTTATAATATAAACCCTTATATAGCTTACTTTCTAATATTACTTTATATTCCAAATCAAGAAGGAAAGAAACTTCCTATAGTTTTCAGCCATGCATTGCTGGTATTTTCCTATGCAACTCTGCAAAATTCCTGAAGTTCCTTATAATCCTTTGTCATATTAGTGCCTTGGGAATTTCACTTGGGCTAAAGAGCACAGAGATGTTGCTATAGAGGCCACTGGGATTACCTAGACTTCCATTTCTGTGGTTTTCAAACTAACTACAGAACAGTAGAGTTTTGTATATTCAGTTTAAAAATCAGAAGGCTAAGGATTCTCCTCAGAATATGGACACAGCTTCAGAGCTTACAGATACAATAAGGTCAACAGAATGATCAATTGATGAAGTTTTGTCAAAACATTTTCTGGTTTTGATTCTCCATTCAAAATAAAATAAAAGATCAAATAAAAGATCAAATAAAAGACAATAGTTATCTATGAGTGGATGAGGTCACTAGCATAACTATTCATCTATCACTTACATATGTCAATATGTCAAAATAATAATGTCAACAGAAATAAGTCTGGTTGCTGATTCTAAACCAACATTTATATATACTCCCGAATTTAACATAAAAAAATTTTAAAACACTAACAGCTTAGGAAAAAATATGTTAAACAATATAAAAAATGTGTGTGCTTTTGTTACAATAACTACAAGGAGCTGGGTATTTTTCATTTTGTTAGGAAGTATGTAAACAATATGCACAAAACTTCATTTTAATCTAATTAAAAAGAATTTTGTTTGAAAAACAATTCTTTGTTCATCAGCTGAAGCTATTTATAAACTCAACAGCCTAACATTCTTCTTGATTGCTGATTTTCTCTGTAATTTCTTTGAAAGTTTCCTCCAAAACATGTCCTCTATATATTTTAAGACTGTGAACTTGTCTGAAAATTTAATTGGAATTGCACTTTGTAGGTTTCAGCTCCCTATCCTGGCACTCAATCATGAGCAAGAGAGACAGGATACAGCATCTTACATAAATGTGAAGCCTAATATTCTAAAGAATATGTTCTTTCATTCTTTCTCTTTCTTTCTTTCTTTTATTTCTTTACTTCTTTTGTTGAAAATCAACAAACTGGAAATACCTTGAAACTTTGTATATTATTGCTGGTAGGTGTTTACTGAAAGGAAAAAAAAACAAACCCAACACTCATAAACAATTCCCCCTCTACTTCCCCCCACCCCAAAAAAACTCCAAAACATAACGAGCAAACTGAACCAAAGAAAAAACACCATGTTTGTTACTGGATGACTGAATTGTAAAAAGTGGTTATTGATAGACCCTAAATTAATAGGAAAGGTCTTGTCTTCATGAAATCTCTTTGTGATAAAACTGTGTTTTTCCAGGCAATTTCAATTAACAAATAAATCTTCTCCCTCTATCTTGTCCCTCCCTGGCCTCTTGGACTCTTCTTGGCAGTAAAGTGAAAACATACCACAGTTTCTGCCACTCAAAACACCTCTGAAAAGACTTACATCAAGAAATGGAAATTGGTGTATTTATGATTAAATTGTTGAAACATTTTGGTTTTGTTAACAAAACTGTAAAATGTGAACAATTCTCCCAAGGCCAAGAGCAATACAGGATGGTAAAACCAAAATGAGGGATGTGTTTCTACTGTTAACACTGATTTTTTTTTATGTCATTGTCTAGCATATCTTCCATCACAATAATGTCTGTTGAAGCTTCTTAACACTCTCAAAATGAAAGACCCAATGAACTGGAGTTGGCAAATACCCGAATGAGGTTTAATTTTTCTAATGAAAATATAACAGTTTCTGTGAGGCAGTACACAGCATTATAAAAGAAGTAAATATCTCCAGATATGCACTTTTGAAACACACTTTAGCAATCCAACATTCAGCTAGCTGCTTCGAATATTTCCAGCTTTAACTGCTGTGAAAATTCAAGTCTCATTTGAATGGAGGATGATTTAATGGAACTTCAGAAAATTTAATTTTCTCAATATTGCCAGACTGTACATATTTAGATTAGTGCATAACTGAACAGATTTAAAACAACTTTTTGATTAAAAGCATCTCTTTCAGAACAATAAAACACTTGATGGTATCACTGAAATAAGCTGTGGGAAGATAGAAAATAAAAGAGAAACAGAACAGAGGTTGAAGGTGTATGTAAACTGAAAAGAAATAATTCTGATTTTTTGTGCTTTAACTAACGCAAATATTAAGACTTCAAAGACAAAGAGAGAAAAGAGATTTCTTAATATTGATCAGTAGTTACCAACAAAGAATAGTCTATAAAACTTTCCTGATGAGAAATATCCAGTAGTCATTCACTGAGACATAAAACGTAATTAAATTTTAAATGAAGTTTGGGGAGAGGAGCATACCGGTCTCCAGTGTTAGTGTCACAGGGAGAAAGGGAAAAAAATCTCCTGTTGTACAATTTTCTCTTACTACTTCTGCTAGGCATTTACCAGGAGAAATCTTTTTGAGATATGCAATAATAATATGCAACAAAACTTCTCTGAACCAAAAATATTGTGTTTAGGTGATGAGAAAAACACAAAGTCATGCAACCTCAAGGATTTCTTGTACTTGGCACAGATAAAATTCTTGCATTCAACACAGAGAGGCAGATCATTTGTTGGACTTCTAGACTGTTTGTACCAACTCCAGTGATGTTCTAGGATAAAAACCCTCTGTTATTCACAAAATGTGTCAAAATCAACAAATATAGCTAGCGCTATCATTATCAATAGCATGAATACAAATAAATATTCTTTTTGAGATTTAAACACACACCTATGAATATAGAAGAGTCTTGACAAATGCAACTTAAATGTTATCCTCAGATTAGGAGAGGATTTTTTGTGCTTTTTTCAGACACTGACAAGATGAGGAATTTAGTAAAAAATATACATTAAAGACATTTACCATAACTGATATTACTGTGATGCAAGAAAATATATTTAGGGCTAGAAATAACAAAGAAAATAGGTTTTCCTTTATACATTCACAGTTCCATCTGAATCAGCAGCTACCAAAAGATGAATGGATGTCTCCCTTTAGAAGGGGAGGAGGACTGGTGCTGAGGAAGTATTACTTCCAAGTGGTCTTTTGTTGTTGCTAGGAAGAGCTCTCTGAGTTCTCCTTCACCACAGAAAAACACACCACAACCCTTTAAACAGAGTAGAGCACATCCACAATAAAATCAACAAAACCTCTATAGGGCATGTGTTTAAAAAGCCAGGTTTGATTTGATAGTACATACAATTTTAGCATATTTCTTCATCTTTTGTTAGATATTTAATATTCTCTCCCATCCAAATTAATGGAAGTGCACTGCACATGATTATAATAATTATTTTTTCTGAATGGAACTTAGAAATTAAAGCTAGGGCCTCATTGTACTATGGCCTGCACATGTCTGGGTGTCAGAGATTGAAATATTATAGTTTATGGCTTACACATTTTCATTAAGGACTTTCAGAACTGTGTTACAAAAGCTACAAAGTATACCACCACACCCTGAACAGGCTTTTTCAGAGTGAGGCCCTGGATGAAGATAAGAAAAAACTCAGGGACTGGGGACATTCACAGAGCACAAGCTTAGCACCTTCGGGGAGGAGATGACAGCCCCAGGGCTCTCAGGCTGGCACAGACCCTTGCACCAGAGGGTGGGGAGAGAGGCTTTGGGTGTGTGTTGAAAAGCCCCTGGTTAGAGGCAGTGAATGTGCAGACCAGCCCAGCTGAGGGGCCCTTCTCCCGGGGGAAGGTTTATCCACAGCAGAATGGGGGTGACACAGCCCCCCAAAGGGTCCCAGACCCTGCATCACAGCACCAGAGACGATGCAACAGACCCTCAGTGTTGCAAGGGACAGTGTCAAACTGGCCCCTGCAGGAGGTGCACATGGGCATTCCCACCTGGCCCAAAGCTTATATCAACCCACTGGATTTTATACTCCTCAGTGTGTGGCGGCGTGTGGCGGCAGGGGACCCTCACCACCCAGGAGACCAGATACAAGACATCGCTGGGAGCCTCAGATGGGTGATACACTTCCATCTAACCCAAGTCACTCTCTCCCTGTCCCCCCATCCCCCCTTCGTTTTCTCTCCCTTTCTCTCTTTCTTTTCTCTTTCTTTCTCTTGGCGTCTTTTACTATTAAATAAAATATATCATTTTTTTAGCACCAACATCTAGCCTCGTTTGGTTTTAATCTCATTTTTCAGAATATTTTGAACCCTCTAAGTTCTTTCTGGTTTATACACAAAACCTTAGTTTTCTTTGCATTTCTGGGTGTAAACTGGACGACAACACCAGGCTGAAAAGATTGTCTCTTCATGAGAGAGTTTATATCTAAATTGTTAGAAAGTGCATGCTTTTACAGAGGTGATACAGGCTATTCGATCAAAATGCCGGGATTTTCAAAGACAGATAAGAATATTGAGTCTGCGCTCAACAGCATTAAGTATTCATAAGATTTCTGGCATTTCTCTCATTTTATCACTCATATAAACCACAGCCATACATTCATTCTAGGCAGACTAAAAATTACACTGTCGAACACTTAATAAGTATTAAAGAAAATTTTCAAAGAGCAGTGTTTCCTTTCAGACAGTCTTCTGACAATAAATTCTAAACACTAATGCTGAAATGGAAAAATTTTTGGTTTTGTAGTTCTAAAAGGCCTATTGCATAAGAGGATGACAAAGCATATCTAAGAACCCTTCCAAAACACTTTGCTCTTTGGAATATTTTCCCGGCTTCATAGAAATCCACAGAAAGTCCACAATTAATTCCTGAAACTGAGTTTGTATTTATAACTGCTCTGGATACACCAGTTTCGAATAAAATGTTTTCTGATAAAATGTTGTCTGAAATGGCTCGTGTTGCATACCTCTGGGGAAGAGACATGTTCTGCAGTTGCTGAGAGGTGCCATGAGAGGAGCACCAAATCTGTGCTCACATGCTCAGATATCCATCTGCCACAGTAAACATTGCTGTGAAAACTCACCGTAACAGCTTGTGCTGTTTTCAGTTTTCTGACCAATCCACCCCTTTCCTGAGTGTGAGAAGTAGAACCTCTGATCTTTCTGTGTTACCTCTCCAGGTAGTTTGTCCTCCATGTATCTGCTCTCCCCCACGTGTGAGCCTGCTAAATGCTTGCTTTGACATATAGGACCAGGGCTGCTGACACACATGCTCTATGGAGCACTGACACAAGATGCAGTCCCTTCACTTCTTGGGATATTCTGTAGATTTATTCCCCCATGGATGCAGCCCTAGCAGCATTCAGCCTGAAGTTCAACAGAGGCAAGGATAGCAACTTGCCACAAATGTCTTAAATTCAGCTCAGTTTTGTAGTCCAGACTTCCGAACTGGTTCTAAAATGACACATGCAAACAATAAAGTTTGAACTAGGCAGTAAAATTAATTATATCCATTGTTTGTCTTATCTAGGTTGTATACAAAACATACATTATAACTATTAAAATGCATAATAAAAATGCAGTTATTGGTCTGATTTAAACACAGAACATAAAGAAATATTTATCCAATACATTATTTATGCAAGCATTCATTTTTTGTGCCATTTCTTCAATATATTTTAGTAGTCCCAAGTAGCAAAAGCTTAACTTCAACTCAATATTGATTTTCAGCTGATAAACTTCTTTCGATCTTCAGTAAATTAAAACTGTAAATTGCAGCTACAGTTATATAATAATTTTTGTATAATATATCTTATATATTTATTTCTTACACATAAAGTGTTTTTCTTTCTGAAATACTCTACAGGATTTCTGTATTGTAAAATAATAATCTTGCTTGAAAAGATGAAAAAAGAAATGGAATTGCCAATAAATTCTCTTAAGAATACTTAATTCTAAAGCACATTTTTCTCCATTTACTCAAAAACCATACCTGAATTTTTATTGATTAAACAGATTTTGCTGGTTTTTTTTCCAAATTTGCAGTCTCCAATTGTCTTTCCTCAATGATTTTTTTAAAAAAGAAATTAATACAAATACATTTTCTACATGAGTAGGTAGCTTCAATTTGACTTTAGGCATTGTTATATATACCAAACTGAAGGACATTGAAATTAAGCAACAATAAAAAAGAAGCCATAAAGAATTTTGAAGACAATTGGAGTTTTGCCTGAATGCAGACATGTACTGCAGACCTTACTTTAGTATCTCCCTATACTAAAAATAGATTTATTTAGCATGTAAGACCCTGAATAAAAATAAAAGGTGAAAAATGGCATTTAAAAACATAAAAGTTCAAGAGTTAAAGTGAGAAAAGTGTTAAGGAAAGCTAGTGAGAAAAGGAGATGCTAAAATAAAGTGGTTGTTGTAGAACTGAGGCACTTCTGGAGACCAAGACCCACTTTTCTGCATTGCAAGTCTCTATATCTCGTAACAAATACAGAAACAGGTGTCCTTCCTCAACAACAGAGAAGGCAGGCAGCGGAAGATTCTCAACTGGGAATACTAGATCAGACACAAAACCCCGAATTACACGGGTGGTAGAAAAACTGATGCAGCAAAGACACGATGCTGAGATTCTCCTCCTGCTTCCAGTGGCAGAGCAGGAGCAATATTGCCATGCAATTCCAAACTATCCTTCAGTGCTGTGCTGCCCTGGGTAGGATTGAGTGCTCTTTCTGTCCAGGTAATACAACTGTTAATGAGTTACAGCATCCAGTTAATTATAGGTTAAGATGAGGAAGCCAGTGGGTTACCAGAGGAGAAACTGGCCTTATGACGATTGTAATGATTTTGAAGTGTCTGAAAATACAGGATTTTTTGGGAGTTGCTACAACAGTAGGATCAATGAGGGAATGAGAATGAGGGTTTCCCAAAGTGGTCTTGATGAGATTTCTGTATGATACCTAAAACCTTGGTTTTTAAAAAAAAAAAAAAATTAAAAAAATATGCACGCTTCAGCTCTCCATTCATGCTAAAAAAAACCCAATAATATTATATGTGACTAATATATCTTGGAATGAACAGTGTTATAACTTATAAAGCTCAAACATGAATTGGCATAAAAAGGTAAATTATACTGCTTGTTACATTACTTAGATATGTACATTTGCTGCAGCAATCATTTAGCAGGTAATCATCTTGCCATGATTTTAATCTATTGGTTGTTATTGGTTGAGATAATTTAGAAATGGATTTTCCTACTTTTTATTCTATTAAAGCACCTTTTTCTTGGAAATTTAAACTTGAATGTACATGGTAGAAATATGCAAAAGAATCATTATGAAAATAAATTATAAATTATTACATATCTACACACTGTACCTCCATTGCAATCAGCATTAGAAAATATTGATTTTATTAATCTGTGTTTGATGAAGTTCTTTAGTTAGTTGAGTATTATCAAGAATAGCTAAAGTAGGAGACCAAGATATAAATGTTGTTTGGATTGACTTGATTGTTTTCTGGACTTCTAACTGTGATATAAATTCTTACTTCAAATCAGCTCTAAAAAATCCCCTAGAACCAGCCTGTGAATTTATTCTAGGATACACTGAAAAAAATGTGAAGTAAGCATGGGATTTGAATTGTGAGATAAAGAGTGTGAGAGGAAGAGAGTGGGAAAAATGTAGAAAAGCACCAGTGATTAGAAAACCAAAAATGCTACTAAAAAACTATGAAACACAGAATGAAATACATTGGAATAGAGGCTGTACTTAAAAAAAACCCCAAAAAACCCCAAAAAAACCAATAAAAATAAGAACAAATTAGCAAATTTAAGATCAGAAAAGGACTTAATGAGAGGAAAGAAATTAGTATATCTTCAAATAAATAATATGAAATTCAGCAAATGAAGATTTTGGGAATAACTTTTATTTTTATTTGAATATAGAGAATTGAGGTAGGACTTGGGTTTGGAGCTGACCTGCAAGCCATATTTTTTAATTTTGTCACTGCTTGCACTTTGCTTTTCTAGTTGGCAATACTCCTTGTTATGTCTTAAGTTTTATGAGAGTCAATAGAACTACAGCAACTATTATGGTCAATGCAGTGGAAATTCTTCTGTACGCCTTGTTTTATTTGTATCAATTTATATGTTTTTGTGATACACTTGCAACATTTCCAGAATCTAAATCTGCTATAGGAGTCATCTTGTGTTTTTAGAATTCTCCAGCCCTTCTTTTCCTGACATTTTATGTGGTCCTTCAGCCAACTCCTCTCTGTCCCAGGTCACTTAAAAAGTGTGTATTAAAAACATGTTTGGCAACCAGGTTTTTCAAAGTTACTCAAACCTTGAATGACTTGGATTTCATGCATAATTTTAAAACTCTCCCTTTCACCAATAGCCATCCCCATCTTCCCTGTAAGTCACCAAGGGTAACCTCCTTAGAGTTCCCTAGGAAAATACAATTGCAAGCATTGCCCAGGGCCTTCAAGATCTCTTGTTACAAATTTAGATGTGCTATAGTGTTTATCCACTTGACTCACAGTCTTTAAACATTTACATACAGCTCTTCTGCTTGTTCCTTCAGACTCCAAACAATCAACAAAACCTTGACAGTGACCGCCTCACCGTGCTTGTTTTAGTCCCATCATACAGGAGGTTAAAGCTTCTCTGCTGTCAGATTAGCAGTGCTTTTGAGGTTTAACAATGTAGCTGATCAAATCCTTCCCTTTTAAATCAGGATTTAAACATGTCTGTTGAATCTTGGTGGGTTTATCTTTAACAGAAAAAGGAGGAAAACATGAAAGATGGAGTAAGATTTTCTCCTGTAGAAATGTAAGCGCAAAAGATGCCAATAGCTGCATTTTGTAAGAGAACAACAGCTGATAGAAACATTGACAGTAAAGATGTGGAGACATCATGATCTTGTCTCCTTTTCCACGTTTATTTCTTGGAAATAAAAGTTCTGTTCCAGAAATTAATTTTGAATTTTTTTTTCACTAAGAAATTGAGCAGTACTTATACTTTTCAGCTTTATATAGGAAATGGGACTTTCTTCAGCTTAAGGATGTGTTTTACCTAGATTTTCCAGTAATTCAAATGTTTACCCTTAATCCTTTATCCTCCCAGAAGTGAAATGGATTCCCAAAATGTCAGATACTCCAGAAACTTCACTTCAGAATTAGTTGTTAATTTTGCCAGGAAAAGTCTTAGAAATGTTGGAATAGATGACAAAATTGATGAGGGGATGGATGGAGAAATGGAAGGACAGACAGAATAGTAAAATAGTCCTATTTTCTTTAGCTTCAGAAACATTGAGACAAGCTGAAGATACGCTCCTGGGTATTTTTATTTGATTTTTAGGTTGTCTTTTTTTCTGAATTATTTTCTTATATATTAAATTTATTGTGCATGTATTGAGCACGTATAAGTAAATATATGTGCTTAATAAATGTGAAGAAATAGCTCTTACCTTATACAGATGCAGAAACAAGGATGACTTTAGCAATAGAGATTAAACAAGGGTTACAATTCCCACCTCTTGGCTTAGAGTTGACACTGGGGCTAATATCCAAATGCTACCAAAGAGAACATATTGTGAGACAATTTAAAACCTTGTATTATTTCTGACTCTTACCTCCTCAATGGTGTCATTAGTTCGTAAGCTTCAATTCCTGCACTCAGCAGTGGTATCATCTACAACAGCTGCTTCTGCTATTGACTGATGAAATTAAAATGCGCTTAAAAGCATTACAAAGAACAGACTTGCAGATTGTTCAGTAAGGATTGACATTACCTTGAGAAACTGTATTGATTTGCCATATTTATTTATGGGACTTGTTCCATGACAAATTTTATGGATATTTGAAGGAGGTGGAAAAAAAACACAGCTATGGTTCACTTCAAAGACTCCAAGTCCTCAGACTTTTTTTTTTTTTTTTTTGGTCTGCTTCTGAGTGGCAAAACCTGCTACTCTATTTAGAATGTTGAGCCTCAAATTTATACAGACAAAACTTATTCTATAAATAATTGAGTGCAGGAAAATGGCTATTTCTCAGCCTTCCTTGACACACATTGAGTTGGCATTCATATCCTTTTCTGTTACTTTTAGCTGTCTCTGCTTTGTGCCAGAGACCTTCCTTCTACATTTTTACACCTCTCCCTCATCTAGCATGTAGAGCGGCAAAAGGAGCTAAATGAGCTCCCAGAAAAAAGTCACTATTATGTCATTAATGTGCAAACTTCTATTAACTTTCAAGGTAGCAAGTTCAGTACGAAATTACTCAAAGTAGGCTGTCAAAAATTTTGTTTGCAAAAGCTGTTTTTCCATAATTCTGGCACAGAGAAGTGTTACTGCTATTATTACATAAACAAATAAATATATTTTAAAGGCTGCTTTGATGGTTGGTATAAAGGTTGTCGTTTTAATAGCACTGTGGCACAGAAAAATATATACACATGTTTATAAATAATAACCATTTGCAATGCAGACAGTATTACCACGATGTTAAATAGGATTTTTATGAGTTCAGTCTCATTATCTTAACAATTTCAGAGAGAACAAGAATATTGATGAGACAAGATAAGTCTTCTGGTCCCTTACAACTGAAATAGTGAAGATGTTTCATCACTAAAATAGTGTCCCCAAGTATATCTCATTCTACGAAAAATATTATTGTGTAACAGTTAAAATGAAACATATTACAAAGTTTATTCCTGAAGCTAAGGTAACTTCATTCTTAGAAGTCAGGGCTCTAAACATTTCTAACCAAACAGCTTATGACTTTTCTTCTCCACTCTGCTGGGTCCCCACCTGTGCTGCTTCATCCAGCTCTGGGGTCCCAGCACAGGGACCTGTTGGAGCCAGTCCAGAGGAGACCACCAAGGTGATCAGAGGGATGGAGCAGCTCTGCTGTGAGGAAAGGCTGAGAGAATTGGGGCTGTTCAGGCTAAAACAGGGCAGGATTTGAAGTGACCTAATTGTGGCCTTCAGATACCTGTAGGGAACCAAGAAGAAAGATGGAGAGAAACTATTTACAAGGATCTAGGGTGACAAGATGAGGGGAAATGGCTTCAAACTGAGAGAGAGCAGGTTTAGATTAGATATTAGGAAGAAATTCTTTACTGTGAAGGTGAGGAGGTACTGCTCCCAGACAAGCTGTGGATACCCCATCCCTGGAAGTGTTCAAGACCAGGTTGGATGGGGCTCTGAGCAACCTGGCAGTTGAAAGGTGTCCCTGCCCATGGCAGGGGGTGGGAATGAGATGATCTTTAAGATCACTTCTAACTGAAATCATTCTATGATTCCATAATTCATCACATTTCTACCAAACAATAGACAGATGAGACAAATACCATAAAAATCAAGGTATGTGTTTCAAGAATATGAAACATCTCTTTTCTGGAAGAATATGAGGAGTACTGTCTTTTTATCAAATATGCTATTGCACATCAATGCAAAGATTGAGAGATGTCCACAAATAAGTAACAACTTAGCAACTTTTACACATGAAAGTCCTTGTAAGTGTGGCTCTACCATGACTGTTTTCAGGAAATATATAATTGGTATCAGTTAGTGCTATAATACAGCATTTAGAGTTGCATCTTTTAATAGAAAATATATAGATTATTTAAAAAAAATCTTTTGAAATGTCAATGCTTTATGCTATCAGGGTATTTCATTTATCTAAACCTTTCCCCTTGTAAATCAAGCTTTGCTAAGGCAACATACAATTCTGTTGAAGGCAATTTGGATTTGACTTATTGCTTGCCTTGTATTTCTATTCTATCTTCTTCACATTTCTTCCTATGCTCTCACAAACAAAATGGTCTGAGTTTCTCAGGACAGTGTTTGGAAAGTTCCTAACACCTAAAGAGTCTACATAACAGTATCAGCTTTATTTTTGCACATCATGAGGAGTGGTGGTAATCCTTTAAGTAGCAAAACAGAGCTGCACTGAAAATGGAACTTAAAAAATCCATGAAATTCAATCAGCTTATAGATCTGAATGTTCTTTTCTCTCCTTTTATGGTTTCAGAAACAGCACCTAAGCTTGTAAAATGCTGTAAACAGCTGATGTATAAAAGACAGCTTTGAAATAAAGACAGGGCAGACTGAGAATAAATAAACTGCAAAAATTTTTAAAAATATTAATTTTTCTGTGTTATGGAAAAAGATATTTGTATATATTATCTCAAGACACTAGAAGAATTTCAAAGGCTGTTCATGCAAAAGATTTAAATGTATCTTATTTCATTACAGACTTTGAAATGTGACCACATCTTTTATCATCACTGCTTTGAATAAACACAATATATACAGCAGCTCCTCAGTAAGCTGATAGATATTGTGGAAGTATATTAAATTAATACATTGTGAAGGGGTATTGTTCTATTTATCTTGATAAGAGGATTAAATTCACATGCCCTAAACTGAGGCAAAATGTGCCTGAAAAATGTTGATCGCATAGCTGGGTTTTCTGCTTCAAGCAACAAATTAGAGTCAGTATAAAAGAAAAAAAGATAAAAAATTTGTCTGATAGTGCATGAATAGTGTGCCAAAAAAAAGTCACATAGCTGACATCTCCAGCAATGTCCTACATTTGTAGTCATAACACTTCAAGCTAAGTAAAATGTTACTTCTCCTTTCCTTTACTCAGCTCAGCATTACACAATGGTTGGACTAACAGAGGTTAAGTGAAAGACAGCCTGTGTTTGAATAAGTGTCTGCTCTTTAATTGCCATGCCTTGTCTTGCTTTAGAAGTAATGAGTGATCACATTGATAAAGACTGTAGTTATGTAGAGACCAAGGTGAGTATTGAAAAGTCAGAATTAGGGAGACTGAGTGGACTCATTTTGTGTTTGTGAAACATATAAAAACATGTACACATGGATTCATTATTTCTTGTCATAATATTAGCAGATTTCCTTATATTCACATCATATAGAAATATTGATCAAAACACTGTGTGCTGGCTCCAAATTTGTGTGTTGGCTTCAAATTGGTCTCAGTTGTTTTAAATTGACAAATTATCCAATGACTTAATTCTTGTCTTTGGGATTTTTATTTGGTTACCTGTAGAAAAATAATCAAGGTAAAATGTTCCTTACCTTGATAAACGTGGTGTGTGGTGTTCAGTAGTTTTTCCAAAATTTATTTAGAACCAAATTGTACTAAATAATCTTTTTTTAGAATACTTGTTTAGCTTTTTTGACTGGGGTTTATTTTGGTTTGCTCAAGGAATGCCACATCCTAGATTGTTTGAGGAGCTCTATCTATAGTGTGCCTCACTTGCACAGTAGTTGCACATCATGTCTACTTAATCAAACAGAACTGGTGATATACAAACCTTTCAGCTACAAAGGATTACTATTTAACACCAAGGAGTAAGGGGTCAAACAAACAAAGGAAAATAATTTAGCCATACAAGAAGTAATTGCCAGAAAATAAGCAGCAAAAGGAAATTGGTAGCAAACTTCTGCTCAGTTTCTACAGTGGGAATCTAGAGATCCTCTTAAGATGAGTAGAATTTCTCAAATTTATTTTGTCTAAGAACGGATATTTTTGCCATATTCTCAGAGGCATTGAAGAGGTTTTTGGTGTAGTTTTTTTGGAGTGGAAAAGAACAATTTTCATATGGCTAATTTTCACAGAATTAGTACCTTAAGAAGGCAATTCATTGGGAAATTGAGTTGCTGGAACTACTCATTAAAATGTCAAATTGACATAGCAGTAGTATACATATTTGGTTATTTGAATTTCCTACTTCTTGACACTATTATGCAGCTGCTGAAATGCCTGCTAGGACAAAGAGACAGTGACACCATGAGCAAAGATATTAGTGATCTTCTAAATGGCTGGAAAATACAGCTACATGTCATATTTTTAAATGGAGCTCAATTATTTCTAGAGTAGAAAACTCACTCAACTAAGAGACAATGATGGCATGGCTCAGGTAGGCACTAGGGATGTGAGGAACTGGCAGCATGCAGGTTTAGCTGCACAAATACCTGTCACAACTCCATGAAGCTGGGTACTCCTCTTTAAGAAAGGACAGCCAACTGATCACTGCCCCTCTTTGCCTCCACTAACTTTATAAAGATACAAAAACCTTCTATAAATAACATTAAAGAGCAATTTCCAGTTTCACCACAGTGCACCAGAGGAAAAAAGCTTAAAATACTGAGAAGACAGATGAATTGGAAAAATTTTTCTTATCTTTAATACTAAGATCTAGAACCCTTCCTGCTAGAGTAGGCAAGGCAAATTTTGCATCTCACCAAATGATGGCTAAATTTTGTGCATGGACAAGAGCTGGGTCACTTACCTGAAGAAATATCTCAGTGCCTTGCAGATCACATCTATTTTGAAAGAAATAGGCATTTTCATTGCTATGGTCTTAGCAACAGCACATTTGAAATATATAAGGTGAAAGACAGCATGAAGAGTTGAATGGGAGAATTGTGGACTTTCTGCAACTGCTACACAATTGTGCTTAATCCTCTAAATCAAGTTCTAAACAGCTCTGGGGGGGAAAAAAAGGATATAAATTCTGAAAATAAAAGCAATCAAATATGATATCATATACAAGTGGTACATGATATCATATACAGGCAGGGAATTTCAAAGCTACTTATATTGGAGCAAGCTGAGATCTGTAAATATTTTTTCACACTATTGCAATGAGTACTTAATTCTTTTGTCACAAATACAAGACAAATTATATGTTAGTCCATTGTCCTTCCTTTCCCTGTATATGATATCTAATCTCATTAGTAGAATTTTTGTCAAATATTACTTAGACCTTGACTTGTTTTTTGCTGAATAAGGACACAATCTCTGCCCATCTCCTGCTTGTAGTTCCACTACTGTTCTCATTCAATCTTTTGACCCAACTCAGAGCCATGCAGGCACTGGTACTGCAGAAAAGCAGTAACCTGTGAACAGTTTCTGGAAGTCCTTCACCTCTTGGTGACTGTGTGAGTTCTGTAGATAAATGTCATAATGAGGATTTGTACCTGCCTTCTAAGATCAGGTCATCTCAAAAAAGGACTTATTTGCAAATCATCTTCCAAGAATTGTAAAGACATTTCTTCCATAGATGACTAAGGAAAGCTGTGCTGGGCCTTCCTCTGTTTGCTCTGTTGTCTCATATTTTTGACTGGAGGCATGCACTTTGACAAAAATTTCCTTCTCAAATAAGGAATTGGGTTGAGTGAGACTTTAAAAATCAATGTATCTAAAGCCATACGTAAATTTATGAAAAATATCTACTAAAAGAAACTCAGAAATAATTGCAACATCACTTTCATGAAACATTCTTGTAATTGATGAAGGACATGGGTCTTGCAGGACAGTATTAGCTCAGTTATACCCTTTCATAAATTACAACTCTGATTTCTTCTTCTGTGAAATACATGGACAAGTAAGATTTCATTTCTCACTATGTGGAATTGAGACCAGTTCCTCTGCACAGTTTCCATTTCAACTTACTCAGTGGGCTTAAGTGACACAGAAGGTGTCAGAGTCCTTGGCAGACTAGTCTTTCAGCTCAGTTTCACTCAGAAAAAGAACAGGCATTCTCTAAAATTAGATTTCTGTACTTTGGTATTCTTTGAAATTAGACAAAAATATTTTGTGGAGTATTAAGAAGTTTCAAAGGATAAATTAATAATTCAAAGTAAGCAACGGCCTTAGAATTTACATCTCCCACACATACAACACACAAAACACCTCCAAACAAAAACAATTACATCAATAGAGTGTCACCAGCATAAAGCCTGAGCAATGAGCTGTTAAATCAATCTCCCTAATCTCGGATGAATTACAGTGCTTATGCACTGTTTATCAATATGGCACCAGACTACTTAATCAGGAAAACCTAGAGTTCGGGTTTGATTTTTTTTCTTTTACTAGAAAATTTTCTGTTTCCAATAAAACAGACAAATTAAAGTAAAAATTATATATAAATATACATTTTCCAATGTATTTTTTTTCTTTATGATACCAATTTTCTGGTTAAAGGTGTTACTTGATACATCTTGTGTTTCACTGCTAAATGGCCTGAAATATATTTCTATAAAATGATAAAATGATATTTGCATGACAAGGAAGAGAGTTCCTTTGGGTTTTGATTTGGTTTGGTTTTGGGACTTTTTTTAATTGTGTACAAGATGGATGGAAAAAAGTAAAATTAGTAGATAATGTTGCTACCTAATTTTATACAAATGAGATACTGTAACTCTCTTTGAACAGAGAGTTAGGTACAACGTTGATATTAAGCCTTAACAGAACTGTCAAGCAAGTATTGCTTTTCTAACTTCAAATTTGCTCAAAACTAAAGTTATTACCTTTCCTGTTTCCTTTGCAAGCAAAGATAAAACTGTTTAAGAACCATAGTGCTATTATTAGTTATCACAGCTACTTTTAATAATACAGTGAGATATACTTGTTCATTTTCTCAACATTTGACATGAAAAAAACCTCTTAATATTTAATATGAAACTGATTTCAAAAACCGACCAGCTTTTATCATCTGACATCTGGGATTTTGGGTTGATTTAAATGTATGTGTCTCTGCTAAAATCAACAGAGCTGAATTTTAATAGCTACTCATCTGATGGATTATTTCTAAATTGCAAATTGGAGACTTTAAACTTAAGGAAGGCCAAAAAATTTGCTAAAGATGTTCTTCTAGCCTATTTAATTTAGTGTATAAGAAGTTTTCATGTATTTAAAGCTTAGGTCCTAATCAAGTCTTGATAGAATTGAAGTTATAAATTAGAGATATTGCTATTTGCTTCATATTAACTGGGATTAGAATCAACAACATTTTCGAATTTAGAGCTTTTTACACCTAAGTTTAAATTGTTGGATGCCGGAAATGAATACAGAACCAGGAGGTTTGCTGTATACTCTTTGCTTGCCATTTTATAGTCAGTAATGAGAAAATAAAACATTCTGTATGACGCATAGAAAGAATGCTAGCTGAGACTAAAATGCTTTCTTAAAAGAGCTCAAAAAAACCTCTTTTCAGGAGAACAGATCCTATATGTCACTGACAGCTGAGCCACAAGAGTGAAGGACCAAAGCTGAATGTGATGTGGCTCACGGTGATCCCAGGACTCCACATCCACATCACATCTTGACTAGCAGTGAAGCTCGTACAGATGGCCCAGGCACTCAGAATCACAGAATATGCTGAGATGGAGGACACCCACATTCATCACCAATCCAACTCCAGGCCCTGCACAAGACCAGCCCCAAGAGTCACACCACGTGCCTGAGAGCATTGTCCAAACACTCCTAGAGTTCTGTCAGGATTGGGGTGTGACCACTCCCGGAGGAGCCCACTCCAATGGCCAACTACCCTCTGGGTGAAGAACTTTTTCCAAATACTCAGCCTAAACCTCCCCTGACACAGGTCCAGCCATTCCTTTGAGTCTTGTGACTGGTCACCAGAGAGAAGAGATCAGTGTCTGCCCCCCCACTCCCCCTCAAGAGGAAGCTGTAAACAGCAATGAGGTCTCCTCTCAGCCTCTTTTTATCCAGCCTGAATAGCCCAAGTGACCTCAGCTGTTCCTCATGCAGCTTCCCTTCCAGGCCCTTCACCATCTTTCTTGCTCAACTTTGGATGCTCTCTAATAGTTTAACATCTTTCTTTCATTGTGGTGAATGAAACTGCATATGATGTTCAAGGTGAGGCCAAACCAGTGCAGACAGCTGCCTATGGAAGATCTTTGCTGTAAGGAGTGGTTTCTGACATGTCCCTTCTGTGTTTGATGAAGTAAAGCATCCCTCCAACCTTGGTCCTCCCAGGAAGGAAGATGATTAAAACCCATCCATGATGGTCTTGAAGAGGTACTGAGAGATTCCTAGTAAACACACAAAATTAATTTGTGCCCCAAAGGAACCCTCTGATGCCTTTTTCTGGTCTTAGGAAATAAAGGCTCAGACACGGTGAGAGGGTTGGGGGTTGTTTCCCTCGGTATTTTAATAGGATCCCATTCTATGGCTTCTGCCGTCCAGGTAGAACACGCCGCAAAAGCCCCGTCCCCCCAATCGAGTGTACAATTAAAGACTCTACACATTAGCATATCTACCTGGAGGGCCCAATAAGGGGCCTGGGTGGGCTAACTTCTAGTTTACAAAATCTGTCCTACTAGGAGACCTTGAGGGACCATGAAAACAGAGTGCTTGGTCTTCTAACTCTACATGGCTTCAGGGGTGTATAGTCTACTGACCTGCTAAACACCATGAAACCAGGCTAAACTATCACCTAAAGCATCACAAGTGTGCATGCTAATACTTGTGAATGTAGGGAACAGTGTAAGAAATATTCAGGAGAAAAGCAGAAAAATCCTTCAGGCATCACTGCGACACAAAATCACTAGTGCTGGCAAACAGTGTCTCTCGTAAGGGACTTACATAGCCCCACAGTGTTCAAATTCTTACTCCTTTCATAAAAAGTGAAGAGCTTTTTTTACATATACCTGACAAAGATTTGGTAGATTGGTAAGAGGAAACATTGGGCTGCAGCAGACTGATGGTCAGTCAGTCACCCAAGTACAAGACATCCAAATTCTAGTCCCTACCCAATTACATCTTTTTAATTATAGGAGAGACTATCGACCACTCAAGAGCAGGATACACCTTGCCGTCTGCTGTGCTGGTTTTGGCTGGTGTAGAGATAATTTTGTTCATAGTGTTTAGTACAGGGCTGTGTTTTGATTTGGTTAAACCATGACACCTGCAAGAAAGCATTCAAAATTTCTGTGCCAGAAGGAAGTTAGAAAATTACTGTCTGTATGTCCTACTGGATAAGGTTCTTGGGTGGTGGGGTGATTTCTTTCATGCCAAGGATTGTTGTAAGAAATTGATGAGGTTTTTTTCATCACAGTAACAATTTTCTAAATTAAGATTTTTTTTTTGCCTTCATGTGAGAAGAGACCAGAACAAAAATTCCTACTGACAATGCAGCAGGGGTAGAACTGCTTGCACTTCCTTGCTTTGCAACCAGGAACAGGTAAGGCAAAAGCTCAGTTTCCCTTTATGTCAGGAGGACTTCAGTATAAATTTGCACATCAAGATGCCCTGACCAGTAGGATATAATGGGCAACTGACATTACAGACCCTACTGTGAATACCAGGAACGTTCAACATTTGCCTATTGGATCAAGCCTTTGGGGAATAGTGACCCATTTCTTTCTAATTCCTGGATCCCTGTGTGCCTTGAAAATATATTAAATTCTTTGCTATGTATATGAGGAGACTTTTGACCTGGACAGAAGCAGAATGAAATTGGATCCTGAGATTCAGAAGCCTCCAGGCATACACAGTCACTGAGCAGCCTCTGTCAATCCTCCTTTTGGACATGTTTGTCTGTGCTCACCTATGCCTTTTTAAGCTGTCTTAGCGTTTAGAGCATTTTTACACTAAAAAATGCTTTTCTTTTCTTGTTTGGAATAGTGAATATAAACAAATATTTTGATTGCGATCAACACGAATGATTTCTGAGAAAAAAAATACAGAGCTAACATTTTTTCATTATCAAGATGCACTTGAAATTAAATTTTAACAACTAAAAATACACAGAGAGATGAATATTCATTTTATTCTTCACTACTCAGGTGTTATTAGGATTAGCTACGTATCAATTTCAACAGTGAGCAAAGACTGCCATCTTCTGACTGCCACAATATAGATGCATAACTGAATATACATCTTAGTTTATCACAGTGCTACTAACTGGAAAAGAAATCTTGGTCACATCTTTATCCTGTTGTCTGAAATACTGTGGCTAAGTGAGGGCCTTCACAGTGCACTCTTCCACTTCTGAAAGAGAAACATTTACCTGTGACAAGTAAAACTTGTTCACTTCATCATTTTCTCGCAGAGCTCTTTTATAAATTTGTCATCTCATCCACACTTCCAAAGAAGTATTTTCTACTGCCATCAGTTAATTGATCAACTGATAATTTTCTTAGTAACTTTCATACTAAATGGTTAATTTTGTGACAACACAAAGCAAATGTGCTTCTACCTCCCATTATAGATAATAGTATCCCAGCAACTAATGATAGTACCTTTAGAACTCCCTCCCAAAGACTCAGCTATCTGGCCTGTGAACCTAAAAGTAAATATCAGGTAGTTATCAGATGCCTCAAGCTGTTCACTAAATTTTAAGTGATATTACAGGACATCTGCAGCACATGGAATAGATGTATCTACGTACATTTTGCCCAATTTCCATGCTTTTGTTACTCAAACCACAGACTGAGATAAATGCACATGTCTCTTTTAGCAGAAGGAAAGCATAGCTAGCAACATGTAACTGTTGTTTTCCACAGCTTTTATTCAGACTTAAGCCCCTGGCATGATGCTGAGAGAAAGCACAGACAGATCATAAGCTCGAGGTGTGGGAGCCCTGTCTCTGAAGCCCATTACATCCAGATATCACACAAAGAAATGCAGTGTCTCATAGCAAGCCTTTGGTGGACCTACCACTGGCACAGAAGACCAGCTGGCATATGCTCAGCAGGAAATCGTGTCTCCACTGTTGAAGACACTGCTAATGCAGCAGGCTTCATGAACAAGAAGGAAATCTCTTGGCTACCAAAGCTCATCTAAAGCTTAGATCACCTTCTAGCTGACCTACAGTACCTGCATTCTCTATGTGTATCCCGTCATACAGCACAACTAACACAGCAGATTCAGAATATGTCATACAGCCAGATCAATTTCAATACCTCACTGTTTGATCAGCAGTCTGGAAGAGTAAAGGAGTGGAATATTAAAAGATTTAGGTTTGCTCTATTACTTCCATCCTTATTTTAAAGAAGTTCTTTCTTCATATTCTCTTTCATGACTCTCAGAGTGTTTTTATCTCTTTTAAATAATCCTTTCAACTCTTTCCTGAGGGGAAAACCTACTACTTAGAAATATTTTATGTCATATTATAGAAGATCACCTTTTCTGTTAATCCATTTCAGTGTATTAAAGTGCTAACCCAAGACTTATTCAAATATAGGAGTGACTGGATGTGAATGTTTCTGTGTGTTTATGGAAGAATAGATAAATATCCTTCATTCCAAAGGTTCAATCATCCAAAAAAGCACCACTGCTTAACCACTGTAAGTAGAATCCTCCTCTCTTCCTTTCCCAGCTTTTTGATGTCACTGGTACAACCATCAGTTATCTATTTGTCCCTCGAGAGGAAAGCCAAAACAATAGTTGGATCTTTGAGACCTGACTTGGGGTCTCAGTATGTCCAGTTCTTGTCTTCCCATTACAGAGCCTAAAACCCAAACTGAAATACAGGAAACTGTGATTAAAGTTAATTTTTTTTTTTTTTAGTCTCACTATCTGAATGTGTATTGGTTTTGCATTTTATTAGGAGAATATATGCAACTAACTGTGGTAACAAGTTATTCTATCTGTGCAAATTCTTTTCTTTCCATTCAGCAGTTAAGCTAAAACAAAAAACAGGCAAAAAGTACTCCTGAGCTGGAGCCAGCCAAGTAATACTTCTGTAAATCCTATAAAAGCAAAAAGGACACTCCACAAGCCTACCAAAGAAACACACCTTCATCCTGCCGGTCAGTATAAAAACCAAAAGAGAAGCAAGATGTTCATTTGGAGGTTGTAGTGTAGCCCATACGGGTTCACACTTCACTGTCCTGTTTTTCTTCTAATCTTGTATTAAAAAAAAAAAAAAAGAAAGAAAGAAAGAAAATGATATCCAACAAGGACTTTAAATTTTCTGAATGTGATATTGTTGATTCTAGAGAAAAATATGCAGAACAAAAATTACCATGAATGAGGAAGGTAAGAGTCCTGATATCATTTCAGAGAGCCACTAATGATTTACACAAGGTAAAATAGTGTCAGCAGTACACCCAGTACCAAGTACGTAGATTCAGCTTCAAACAGAAAAAATCACTTTGTTTCCAATTTCTGAGTGTAGGAAGAAGCATAGGTATGAAATAAACTGGCCAGTTGAGAGAGTTTTAACCTTCCTAAACCAAAACTCTTCATCTAATGAACTCCATTTCAACAGAAATTTATAGACAGCCTAGACCTATTTTCATGGACTTAATTTCACATGACAGACATGCTACTTCAGTACAATAGAATTATAAAACTAGATTTTTGCAATTATTACTTATTCTTTTTTTTGGCCAAAGTATCCATTATGATCTCTGCTGTGGTGTCACTGAACAAGTGTATTTGCTTGCTTGACTTCAATTTCCATCTTAGAAGACAGAGACAAGAATGTCCAGCATTCACAATCCTCCTGATCATTGTGTATCTGACTATTAGAACAAAATCAGATCCTAAATAAAGTAAAATTCAAATTTCTTCTCATCCAAGATTTCTGGTAACAAAAATAGCACCTTCTCCTTTCTCATATCCTGCACAAAGAAAGCACTCGGATTTAAAGAATTATGCAGAAAATCTTGGATCATTTCACTCTCAAAGAGTGAATTAAACAAGCTGTAGCATCATATCCTTAATCTATGGATCTATGTTTAAGTGTTTCAGAGTCCAGGAGATGTTTTAGCAGCTGTAAATATTTCAGAAGTTGGTTTCCTACTTAAAGTATTACTTTTGTACATCAAGGAATATATTTATGTTAATTAGTAGAGATAATACCTTGAACTATAAGGATGATCAGGATGAAATAAGAAACAAAACCCCTGCATTATCTATCCAGAAAATAATTAGGTCCTAAACTCCCACATTACATGTGTTTATGTGTGTGTCTAGACATGATACTATTCAAATACACTCACCTATTCTGACTTCACTTCAAATGCTCACTTGCATACTAACAGAAATATTATGAAAGGAACAAACAAACAAAGTGATTATGAATTGCCTACAGACATTAGCCTGCAGCAACATGAAGTACATTCAAAATCTTTAAAATTCAAACTGTACAATTTTCCAGTGCTTACATGATGGTGTTGGGCCTTTTGCCACTCCTTTGCCCAAGCTGAATGCTAACACTCTGTAGAAAAACAGTATTGATGAATATAGACATAGGAATAAGCAGCTGAAAAGTACCTAAGTCACTTTACAGTTCAGGTAACATCCTGGACATATTCCTTCTTTTTCATCACCTTCAGAATCACATCTTGCTGTGTTGAAAAATATATTCTGGAAGATTAAAAAAAAAGAAGAAAAAAAAAAAAGATAAAAAGGATGTTTGTTCCCATAGTCACTTACTTCCCATTCTTCTCATTGTCTTCCCAATTGTGTCGCAGTCATACACACAATTCTTCTAGCTAGTATCCTGAATTGATTAACTATGTAATATCAATGAGAAAAAAAACCTCTGGGAATGAAAAAAATGAGCTAAAGCAAATATAAACAGAGAGTTTATTTTTGTACAGTTACCATATCAAGGAATTGCATTTCTTTCTTCTTTTTTATTTCCTTTTTCTAAAAGTATCTTTAAAGGCAAGAAATAAGATTGGAAATTTTAGTAAGTAATTTGAAACCACTGCGATGCTCAGAACTTTGGTGAATGCAATGAATTGCCAAGTATCTTAGCGTGAGATGAATTTGATACAACTTTGTCTTCGAATACCTAATGACTGCTGATGAGGAAAACTTGCAAAAAATGTTGCTAAATGTTGCAAAAATAAAACTGTTGCAAAAATTGCAAAAAGTTGCAAATGATTGCATTGTTAGTAAGTTTGGGCGGGTCTTTCTACATAAAACAGATGAGGATCCATGAGGTTATATATGTCTTCATGCTCTTCTAGGGCCACAATAGCTTTTTCAGAATTCCACTCAATTAGATATTTGGCAACATTTCAATCAGTTTTTCGTATTTAAATTTTAATAATATGGGATTTTGCAAAAAGTAAATTGAAAGTTAAAAAAACCCCAAAACACAGATGTTATATGAAAATCCAGAGAAATCTTTGTATTTTGTCTTCAGGTGACTTACTTACCTTCTAGATCAGTACTGGAAATTTCCCTAACAATATATGAGTTTTTTCAATTTCATCATTTTTCCTTCATATTTGACCAGAGCAATTGTGATGGCTTTTGGTACAATAGGTTTAGGCAATTATTTTCACATTATTATAAGGGCTATCTGAAAATAAGCAGAATTTTTGTTCTTTCCTGCATCTCTTCTTTAAGAATGCTCTGAAAGGGGGAAATTGGCATGCAATAAAATATTCAAGTCCTATAATTTTAAGACATTTCCATCTTGATTCCATCTATATTTGATTGAAAAGCATGTCAATAATAAGAGACACTGTAGCTGTAAAGACCACAACTTCAGAGTGAATCATACAGATTACTCCCTTTGGAAACAATGTCTTTCTACAATTCCTCCTATATAATTTAGAATGTATATGAAAGAATACAAAATGTGTGTGAAGAAGAAAGAATCTTCCTCAAATCCAGCTCATTTTGCATGGAGTGTTATGCACCCAGTTTCAACACCACTATAATTAATTTAACTAAATTGAAACGGAATTCTCCTAAATAGAGTCACCTAATCTCAGGAGTCCTTTTCATCTCACGTGCAGGGTCTGAATGCAATGCTTGTGGAGTTTTCTTTTATTAATAGCTTAATGTACGTTCACTAATATAGGTTTAAATGTGGCCTAATTCTTAATCAAATATATTTCAGCAGCAGGAGGGCCAACATTCAAATAATGATTAAATGAAAACTTAATTAAATACTTCAAGACATCACATGAAAGTGTTCTGATAAAGTTTCAGGTCATGCAGTTTGCATCTGAATTTGAGTATTGAAAAGAATTTGATCCAGAAGCCTTTGTAGTCAGTGACTGAAATTACCCCAAAGCTGCTGAAGAAAATCTAGCTTTGAATATCTGCAATTAAGTTTTCTGGGAGAGTTTTGCATTATGTGCAAACAAACAGTTGGCTTCCCCTGACCATTCCAAATTGCTGAGCTTCTATCCGTCCTGTGCTCTAGAACAGCACTTTACAAAACTTTGAGATTTCCAGAAAAAAAACTGTTTTCACACTCTAATTGGAAATGAGGCTAAAAGATGTAAAGATTGTTGGTTTTAAGTAAATTAAATTTTATGGCTTACATACTTTATTCTGCATAGTTAGTATTCTGCATAGCATACTGATGGGCAGCAACTCGCACACCTACAAATTTCCAGATTGCGAAAACAGTCTGATCCCTTCACAACAGAAAACATTAGTTTAATTATTTTCAATTTATGCCATATTTTCCTCAACCCACAGGTGGTTCATATCATATATGATATAACTTTGATTTAGCACTGTTCATAGCCATTCTGGATGAAGGATTCTGCTGATTGTTTGTTTTAAAACCAGTTATGGACAGTTGAATTAACATTGAGAGTCCTGATTGCAATTATGCTGATGTGTGACCTTCCTACATAAAATCTTCAGGACAAAGATTCATTTAATTCATAGAAAATAAATCCAGAGGTAGAAAAGATGAAAAGGGAAGATACAGTAACAACACTACCAACAGACTTGTTGGCATGTAAAACAAATAAATAATATTCCTTTGCAAATTAGACTGCAGATGTCTCCCTGCACACTCCCTCTACCTTGAAGGGTCCTGGAAGGGAGCCTTTCCCTGCTCCCCCACACCCAGCATCAATGAGAGGCAGTACAGAAAAACCTCTGGACAATGGTCAGGCCCCTTCCCAGCTACTGCAAAAATTAACCCTATCCTGGCTGGAACCAGAACAACAGCCCAGCTTACTTCTCTTTTCTAAAGTAATGCTGTGTAATTTATTATGTCATATTTGTTGGCACATATTGATCAGCTCTGGCAGTACAAAACCATCCAAAACACAGAGATCAACGAACATACTTTACCAGACTGCTGGGGCTGTGTGTATTCTGTGCCCCAGTGGGCTTCAAGTGCCTTGTTAATGTTCATGTAAAGATGGGATATATCTCCCTGCTGCCTGTTATTAAGGTCAATTTCGTAAATATCTATGGATTTTACTTTTCCAGCTCCACTAAGCAGTTCATTAAATTGTTTGATTGATTTCCTACGTCTGCCTGGTTCTTGCTCCTGAATGCCTTGATGTCTTTCTCTGAAGTATGGAAAGGAAATTACATGATTAAATGAGGAAAAGAGGAATACTGTAGCTTGATTTCCACTGCCAGCAGCAGCATATTATACAGCTACATACATCTGAGCCACATTTAAGGAAATAGAGAAATCCATACCTAATACAGAGGAAAGTTCCTCAACTATATAATCTGTCATTCAATAGAGATAACTCACATTCTTACTATCAAGAAAAGTCAAAATGAAAGAGTGCTTCATAAATAGATTTTTGATGTAAAGCTTACAAGAAGATGATATCACAGTATCCTTCAGTCATATACAAGGGTGCCTTAACAGCTGAGACAATGCAATCTGCCTTGCTTCTCATATTTTTAGCTATACTGAAGCTCTAATTTAACCTTCCCTGTTTTATTGAAAACAAAACCAATCACAGCACCAACCTAAGAAAAAAATAAAAACCAAAAAAAACCCGAACTAACACACCTGGAGACTGTGTGTGATTATCAACTTTGTCTATTCATTGAAACTGGTTTTCTGCATTCCTCATTGTTATTTTTTCAGGAATCTTCCCCAACATATAGATTTCTTTCTAATACTGGCCTCAATAATGGCATAATTATCTCTCTGAAATTAATGTCTCCATAGTTTGCCCTAATCATATTTTGTGTCCTTAGAAGCACACACTATGTACGGACATTCAGCTATGAAGCTGATAAAAAAGAAGCCTCATGTTACATTGAACTCTGCTTGCAGAGATTCCCATTCCAACAATCCCACTGCTCCTTAAAAACACAGTTTTAGAGAACCAGAGTGACCCCATCTTGATAAGCATCCATCCCCTCCCCTGTGGAGCTGTTCTTCAGTCATTTCCTCTCTGAAGCATCGTGTCGCTCAGATCACTGTAGCAGAGATCCAATAGGCTATGCCTACCCTTTTTTCTCTCCTTAGCTGGAATAAACAAAGAATTAATAATACATAAATGATTGTTATGATGGATTAGGAAATTATAATTTGCTATGATGTTTCCTCCAGATTTTGTATCGCCTCCTTTTGCATCCTCTCCCACAAACCCATGAAAAGTGTGAAAAACAGGTGTGTAAAATCATCCATTTGTGTCTGTTCCCAAGCATAAATTCTGGCTGCCCAAACAGTTCCCTATGTGTGACAGGCCACCCCCTTGCTGTTTGCTTCTTCCTAAACCAGAACACAGAGTACATATGACCCTTAGATCCTCCCATCCATAGCTCAGTAAATTGTCCTGAGCACTTTGCTCTGCAGTTTTGGCTCTGGCCGACAGCAGTAGGAGCAGTCACACTGGACTGGCATCCACACAGGCAGCCCTGCAACCACCACTCCCTTCAGCCCAATCAGCCTGACAGATGTTCAGTGTCTGTATACCTACCAGAGGCTGCTGGCAGGTGGAGCACGGTAGTACTCTCAAACATCAAATAACTCTGATCATTGATTTCCCTGACTCCCCAGGGAGCTTCAGGAAACATTTGTTTCACATGCACTTGTCAGGTGTATCACCTCACATGAATTTTGCTCTGAATGTTCTTGCATCTCCCTTGGTCTGTCATGCTGTCTGTTGATGCATGTAAGTGCACAAAACAGAAACATGGAATTTTTCTTTAGTAATATTCCCTTATCTCAGTGACACATTTGTACATGATATCCAATGCAGGATAGAGGAAGTAACCTTCAAATGTTTTATTTTAATTTTCTTTCTTTTTTCCTTCTTTTCATAATAAACTACTTTTTGGCTTATAAGTTTTCATTTCATGAAGTTCTGGAATGATATGCAAAAGGCAGGAATCACTGAATAGGTAACAAAAATGCCAAACATGAAGGAAGTCAATGTGTTTCTTCTCTTGTTTTACTTACACCTTTTATTAACCCTGTCACTACCATCCACCTGATCTTGTACCTCTTTTGGCCCACAAATTATTCTTGCACTCGATCTCTTTTAGAAAATCCTTTGCCTTAAGCTGTAAATGCCTTTTAAAGTACCTGATTCAGTCTCTTAATCACTAAAATCCAGTCACTTTATTAGCTTGATTCTTTTCAGCATGATTTCCATCTTCTCCAAATGAAGTCAATCCAAACTAATTTCAGAAAAAGTCAGAAAGGAGCTGCAGCCAGGTTCCAATTTTCCGTTTAGTTTTCTAACCACTTTACATGTGCCTTATTTAGTTTTTCGTTGGATATCTGAACACTATCATAAACTTCATTTTCTTCAAGTTCCTTTTTTTATCTCACTCACTGTTGTAATTCTAATGAACATGTCCTTAGGCTAAACACTTTGCTGCTACAAATGGCTGCCTTCCAAACAAATAATTTTCAGAACTCTTGCTGTCCCTTTCTGAGCACTGCAAAATCTTAGAGCACTTACTTGCTTCTTTTTTTTCCCTCCCACTCCCCTTCACTACTCTCAGTCTTTTACTATCAGCTTTGACCTGAAAGCTGTGGCTGTCAGGACAGAGAAATTAAAATGCATTCACCTGCATAGGGAGGTAAAGCAGAAGGAGGAGCACAAGGCTGTATTCCCACTGAGACCAGCATTCCCAGTTCAAGCAGGTTATTAAGTTTTATATTTAATACCTTCTTTTATTTTTCACTTCTTCAGTTTCTCTTTTACCTCTCTTGTTTCATCTTTGACCTTTATCAAGCAAGTAATAAGAGGTCAAGATTTTTCACTGTGTGTTTCATTGGAATCCAATTAAAACTATAATAATCAATTTTAGAGTTTTCAAAGTAGTGCTGCCACTGAATTTTAGCTTCATTCACAGAACTATAACCTCCTGTAAATTGTGTTTCAATTGTTTTGGGGTTTTTTTTGTTGGGTTTTTTTTGTTTGGTTTTGTGGGTTTTTTGCTTTCTTTGTTTTTTTGGGGTTTTTTTGGTTTTTTGTGGGGTTTTTGTGGGTTTTTTTTGTTTGTTTTGTTTTGTTTTGTTTTGTTTTTTTATAAAATAGAAAGTTCATCTTCAAAGCCTGGAACAATTTCATTTCTGGGTAAAGAACAAAGCTGGCATCTTCCCAGTGAATGTCGCTGATACAGTATTCTGTTTGTAATTTTAAACAGAGAAAACATGCCACCCTTAAAGGAAAATTTAAATTTACCACTTCCTGTAAAGTGATGTGTAAGTAGGAGTTATTCTCATTTGTGGACAACAGATTGATTCTCCAATCAAGGATGTTCCTATCACCTTTTAAATTCAGAGCAATTTTTCTGTGCTCTGAAATATTAATGCTAATTTCTGTGTTGATTTTTCTCGGATAGAAGGCATGCATTCTTGCTATATAGCCACTATTGAAGAAAAATAAAGCAAAAAACCCAAAGAAACAAGATAAGGTGGCTGAGGTTAAGATAATGAAGTTTTATTGCATCCAGCTCTGAGGCCTCAGCACAGGATAGACACTGACCTGTTGCAGTGAGTCCAGAGAAAGCCAAAAAATTAGAGGGCTGGAGCACCTCTCCCTCAAAGACAGGCTGAGAGAACTGGGATTGTTCAACCTGGAAAAGAGAAGGCTTTGGGGTGACTTAACTATGGGAAAAGTAAGACCATCTAGGTCCATCTGAACTGACTTGTCTTTGCCCTTCTTTTAGATATGGAAGTACATTCTAATTTAATTGCTGGTAGAATTAATTTAAAGAAACTCTTATTTCTTGATTTTGAAAAAAGTTTTTTTTTCTTTTATCCAAAGTAGTTTGCCCTGAATTTTACCTGAATTCCTTACAAGCTGCCAGATTCCATTTTAAAAGGTACACTTTTTTTTTTTTTTTAATAGTGTTTAACTGTTTCTCTTAGATTTATCTCCCTGTAGTGGGTAAGACATTAAAGGACATTGTACTGAAGTGGTTTATTTATCTTAGCTTTAAGATTTGTGCCCTGTTATATATAACGTCCTTTCTTTAAACTTCCTTTTAAATTTTTTAACTAATTTCCTTTAAAGAACATACATAATGTTTGTGGGGCTTTTTTCCCCCAGTACTACCTACTTTATTCATCTGTAAGTGCCTTGATTAGATTTCAAAGGGAACTAATCTAGAATAACTTCCCTCAGAATATTTTGGAATTCTTTTAGTGTGAACATAAACCAGTTTTCCTCACTTAACATGCTGCCTACTTAGCAGCAAAAATGCAAACTCTCACCTCTGACTCATGTATACACATGCCCTTTGTTACTATTTTTAATGCAAAGTGGCTAAAACAGCACATGTTATCAGAGAAATCAATCATTAAATTTGATTGATAAATTCTTATTTTTTACATAATTCCTACGGTATTAAGAAGAAAAAGATATGGATATGGGTTATGGTAACTTATTTGTTTATACAATGGATTTGCATCAACATAATGAGTTATTTTTCAGTGAATTATGACTGGACAATCACAGCTGCATGCTAAGGAAATGATCACCACTGGAGCTTATGCCAAGATATTCCTGGCAACCCTTAATATTAAAGCTGTAGTAAAAAAAATATATCATGTTCATTTAATTGCAGTCAATCCCTCCAAACTAGAAATAGGTACATTTACATGCCCTTGCACCTCACTACAATGCTAAATATTTACAAAAATAATGCGTGTTTCTATTTAGAGCTAAAGCCAAGCCATCAGTTTTCCACAAATGTGACTATGTTCAGTCTATGTTCATGCCTTATTTAATATTCACCATTAAATGCACATGTGAATGTCATTGATGAAATGAAATGTATATTACAGGTCACATGGAGACCTTAAATACAATTTACCTTTACACACATGCAGGTCTATCTTAGCAAACATGCCTTTTTTGTTAGTTACTTATGACTAATGATGTTGTGAGCATTTTGCTATTGAATTTAACATTGAAAGGATTTGACAGGGAAAACTGTTTTCATGAAAGACTTGAAAGATTAGTCTAAAGTTCCTTTTACTTGATCATTAATATCATCTCGATTTTGTAAGTCTTCCTGAATAGCAATGGGAGCTACATCTGTGAATTATAAGATCTAGCTGTTATAAAGTCATTAATTTTAATCCCCCCTAGAAAGGAGAGATTACTCTGAAGTTAAATCACTGAGCCAAGCATTTGGTTTGGTAAAATTAAATCTCCAATAAATATCTCTCTTGCGGTTTAACCTGACTTTAAATAAATTCAATTCAGACCGATTATACTCTGAAAATAAGTGATACATATGAACTGGAGCAGCATATGAAACACAAAAAAAACCCCAACTGGCATGAAGATGGCATACCTAGACCTGTATCCCTGGCTTCTATCTATCCATAAGCACTAGAATATGGATTTATTAAAAAAGCGAGTGGGGCAGTGAAGACTCCTGTCATTCATGAATTGATGAGACATATATTTTCTCTCATGAAATCTAAACATCAGGGTTTTTTTCTAGCTGAAAAATAGACATCATGACTAAGGTTAAATTCAAGAGGGAGGCTTGCAGAACAGTAAAGCCAACCCCTCTTTGTACTGCCCAAAATGCACTGATAATGGATAAAGGCCCTTATTGCTAGTGTCCTAGTTAGGCAAGGCAGCCAGAAGCCAGATCTTCTGGTTTTTAAAGTGGTTTTAATAGCGAATCCATGTAAGAGGGATTCGAGGAGGGGAGTATTAGGCATGGGTTTTTACCCCTGTTTCTCTGCAGAAGTGAGAAAAATTCTGATTTCAGTTGGAGAAATCATCACTGAAAGGAAAGGCTAAAATAGCTTGGAGAAAAGATGACTTATAGCTGTAGAATTCAAAGCCAATCTAAAATGAAAGAATTGTAATTGCCCAACTGAGTTGCTTCAGGCACATATGTTTGTGGGGTTTTATACCTTATATACCTTCTTCATTAAATATATTCATTGTATTACACTGACCATAATAGAAAGTCTAGAATTTGAAATATGTCATTTGCTTTAGTGCAATTGCTGATAAAAAGCTTTTTAGAAGTAGCTTCTTTTTTTCAGACATTTGAATTACAATCTGTATAGCTCTATGACACTGACACCACCACTAGGGAATATGTTCTGGTACTACCCAAAGACAATTCAGAAGTACTTTTTCTAAATTGTGTGCAGAGTTATTAAAATTATTGTCAATGAAACCAATGTACTGGTGTGAAGAGAGCATCTCTTCCATTAACTGCAGTAACTGTAATTGCATGATATCTTTTACTTTCAGATGTTGCACAGAACATGCAATGGTTCACTGAGGTTATCAGGTAATTAAGCTTCCATTTTCGCGTGCATTTAAAGGTCCAAAGATCTGAGTATGGGTACTGAGCACTCACAAAGAAATACAGAGTTTCTGCACCAAGGGACTTACAGACTGTAATGGAGAGAAAGAAAAATGGAACAGAGAAATAATAGTGGGGAGAAAAGTGAGCAAATGCCCATAGAGGTGAAGATTCACGGATGAAATCCAAGTCCCCAACACCAGACTGTGTTAATGCTCCTCCTGTCAAAAAATTAACTGTGATCTGCATCCTGTAAAACTTCACCCATCCTGCTAATCCATAGAAACATGTGCATTAAACATATATTTGCAACACAGAATGCTGAGTCCATATTTATTGATATTTCCTGTGGCAATGGCAGTTTATAACCCATCTTTATAACCCATCTTATACTTGACATATCTTTTTTCTTTTTATCATATTCAAACCTTGACTTTCTGAAAGACAGATTTGGTGATAGGAATGTGAGGTCTTGCTTTCTGAAGATCTTTTCTCTGTACATTCAAAAACCCCAACTTACATCAGAAAGAGCAAGGTTCCTCAAAAAAACATGTTTATGTTAATATGACATAAAATAACCTATAAAAGAGTCCTCTAATCAAGGTCCTCTTTGAAAGACCCCTGAAGCAAATAGTCCTTTCAGTTATCATAAAAATAAAAATAAAATCTGACTGTCTCTCTCCCCTAACATCCCACTACAAGCAGAGATACTGAAAATAAGGCTTTCCATCCTTAGAAAATTCTGGAATTTTGAATAACGTTTCATAGATGAAAAACATCTAGACAATATTTCAGACTTTTATCTTATGCAAAAAGCCTCAGCAAAAATCAGTGAATTAAGATACGGGCTCTTTGTTTTCCTTGATAATAAACACCTAGAACAAATTATTCATTGTTTTGGATCTTTAAGGGCATACACATTGCACACAGGTTTGTGACAAGTAGTTATGAGATATGCATAAGAATTTAGTATGTTGTCTTTTAGAAGACTTAAACCACAATTTTAGCTTTGAAAAAAATCCTCATGAATATAGATTTATAGGCATTAATGAGAGCACAGGTCAAGTTTATCTTTAACAACTTCAAAAACCGACAGGCTTATTTTAGTCATAAAATAGGATTCCACATTGACACAGAGAAGACAACAAATCCAATATTCCTCACTTCCAGATGATGCTGGAAACCTTGCCACTGCATTTCCAGACAGAACTCTCAGTGACGTTTTTGTTAAGCCTCCCTCTTATATAACGTTCCCAAAAACAACAGATACGGAATAAATTGCTAGAATAGGAATCTGTTACAGTTTACAATAGCTGATCAAGCCCAGAGATCTGTTAATTCCTTTCTTCTTTCCTCCTGAAGACACTTGTTCACATCATCTACATCTACTGTGTAATTCAGGGGCATCTTGGAGGCTGAGTTTGACACCAAAGTTACCTTTATCACTTCCTTTCAAGAGAACTCAAATGCAGCTTAGCAGGTCTTGGAAGGGTTCTTTAGAAAGCCATTCCAGTGAGAAATGACATAACTGGTGAGGTTAATAAAATTATTTCTTCATAACATTTCATTGAATGAATGCTCATTTACAAAACAAAATGCTCAGGAAATCAAATTACTTTTTAGAGTGCATATCTTTTCAGTGAGTGATTGTTTTAAATTTCTAATGTTTTCACAAACGCTCATTATCTTCTCATTGCTTGAAACTTGTCATTGAAACAGATACAACTGTAGAAAGACAACATATTAAACAAACTTCTGTAAAACAGCTGTTATAATATGTTCCTTAAAAACCTAAGATATGAACATTTATTTTAGTCAATGTATAGTATTCCAACAGAAAATTGAAATATCTTGAACTTCCTGGTTACCGATGCAAATTTTTATGAGCTTGAGGGTTTTATTTTTATTTCTTATGACACTTTTCATGTATTTTAAAATGATCAAGAGAGAAATGTGAAACTGTAGATCTAATTAATACTATGAATATTCTGAATGGATTTTCATTATGTTATTTAACACAGATATTTCAACAATTGTGATATATCAAGAAAATGTTGCATGAAATCATCTTCAAAATATTTAATTTTTTATCCGCTGAGAGGTAGATACAAACTGGCTCAAGAGGGAAGGCATTTGGGAAACTCCTCAATCTGTTTTAAACACTGAGGTTTATCTAGGTCATCATCTACCTTAAACTATTAGGATAGAGATTTGTATATGGGTAATTATATTCATGAATCTTGTGTACACACTTAAATAGATACACAAAACCATGGATGATTTCCAGAGAAAACCACCAAAATATCCTTTATTTTAATGATTTTGCTACTTCAGTCATATTTGTTGTCAGTCTGCCTCAGAGGAGGATACAGTAACAGCCCAAGAAGTCAGGTGGTAGCTCTGCCTTGGAAAAACGAATACCTGCTATAAAAAAATATTAAAAAACCCAATAGATAGAAAACCAAATACCTCTTATAATTTCTATGACAAATAGTGTATCTATACAAGTACATATGGGACCTTCCCAAAATGCAAGGAATATATGAGAAATCACCTCCTTTTACAAATTGAATAATTTGCCAAGATAGTACGAAGTGATTTACTTGTGCAAACCTCATCGCATTTGACTCCTTCACTGCATTTTACTCATGATCCTTCCTCCACTTATTTCTCACATCAGTGACATTCCTCCATGCAATTTAGAAGCTCCAGATTTTTTTCTTGCTGATCTCTCAATTCTGGAGCTTAACTGAAGTCCAGAAAGGAGGCCAAGCCAATTTCACCAGAAGAACCAATAAGCATATCTTCTTCAGTCTCCTCACTTTAAATTAAATCATAATTGCTGTTCTATCACTGACTTCACACATATTTTCTTGAGAAATTGACTGAGGAACTTCCAACGTTAAAATTTGCTCTGTGAGGCAAACTCCTATATATGTAGAGCACTGCCTAAGAGTCAGATTTTGAAACATTTAAAGTAACAAGATGGTCGCATATTTTATTGGATTTTACATCAAAAATCACAATTTAAAGCTGTAGCAACCAAAGAATTTCATTATTACTATCCCTACTATCAGAGCCACAGACCAAGTTTCTGAAGATGTCAGCTGTTTGCTTTGGTAGCCAATTCAGTTTAAGACCAGTGCCAACCCACAAATGTTTCTGAAACACTGCTCAGTAACTCCTTTGGGGAAAAAATAAGGCAGTAATTGCATGTCAGTGGGATTAATTAATATTTGCCAAAGAATATCAGAGTATTGTGTTATTCCTGCCTACCAAAATAATTTTTCAGTTTAACCATCCCAAAGACTAAGTAGGATTATTTTACAGTTTAGAGACTGAATTGTAGAGCATTTTATTTGACAGACACAGCAAAGCTTCATTTTAAAAAAATAATTAATATTTAACTTTTATTGCAATTAAATAGAAATATTTCCTTTTATCAGTTCAACCAGCAGTGGAAATATTATCAGCACATTTGTTCAAATTGTGCTCCACTGTCTTAAGGGGCTTAAGAAAATACAACAAAAAATATTAGTTAAATGGGGTCAAGTTTATGAAGTTTATGAAGTTTAAAACACCTGAATTATGGTAGCAACTCAATGAAACTTTAAATATATCTTTCCTTCTGTTTGCTGGAAAACTAAGTGTCACAGGTAACTGCAGTATGAACACAAAGGCATTACTGAGTGCTTATAATATTGAACCTATATTCCTCTCAGTTTTAATACAAGCACTAAAAAAAAACCTCTATTTTAAGTATAGGAAAAATCTTAATCTTAAAATCTGGCCATGTTTGCAACATGGTAGTCACAAAACAAATATAGGAATAATATACTGCATGTGTTTTACTGCCCCAAACAAGACAAACAAAGCATAAATAAAATAAATAGGTAAAGACAGAGTGGATTAAGGCAGTGAGTGTGCTTTTAACAGTGTTTCCAGCTCTTAGTGTCTCTGTGACACTGCTGGGCTGGTGATGATGTATCCTGGTGGTGGGAGGAGGTCTCACCTGGGCAGGATTTTTGTTCCTGCTGTGCTTCCAATGACAGATTCCTCAGTGGTGCTGAAAGGGCTCAGGACACTCATTCCTCTTGTGACTGGGCTCTTGCAGCTGTTGCCCTGTGAGAGCCCTGGGCTGTACTCATGACCCTTGTTCCCTGCCCTTCACCTTCAGAGGGAACTATCCACCTCCCTTGGATTGCCCCAGGACAACGTGGTCAGGGCTCCAACAGCTTGATTTGTCTTGAGCAACTCAGGCACACACTCCAGGCTCCCCATGGCACAAAAAGCCGTGGGCAGCCATGTACAGCATCAACAACTGGATCTGACCAGCCAAAACTCTGACCCGATCCCATGTGTCATCAGCCTTACCCTTCTTATAACTCCTTCTCTTTTTGTGCATAACATATCCCCTTCACAGATCCTACACTTCTGCTGTCAAGTAGATGTGTTTGATTGCAAATAAACTATTTATTGCTTCTTCCAATAGTCATGCATAAACTAACAGAAAAAAATATATCTAAGAGCAAATCCTTCCCTTCCTTCTCCTTACTGAAACATTAGGATGCAGGAAAAAATTTCCATACCTGAGTCAATGTCCTGTGCAATTTAAAAGACAGATACTTTGAGACATGTCAACAACCTCTCAGGCCCTACCATCACTAGATTATCTTGCCTTTCTTCTGACTTTAGCAAATGTTATGCTCTGGAAAATATCTGATCCGCATTAATTAAAGACAGAACCCAAAATTTGTGTGGATTAACAGTAATTTTGTAGTAATCTTTACCAGAAACAGGATTTCAATAAACATCTGTGCTCAGTAGTAATTCAGAAGTTAAAAAAAAATGTTACACAAGTAGAGCTACAGAACCTAGGAGAACTTTGATTGCAGCTAATTTGACAGAGAAGTTGCAACAGAATATGGATTGCTTGAGAAGAAGCCTTTTTTTTGCTCCCAGTGAAACTGGCATGCTCTAATTTGCCTTGCCTGGCTATTATCAAATTTTTCTTTCAGTTTCTTAACTTGACAGAAGTCTTCAGGAACCAATGGACCTGCCTAGGACAAACAAATAACATAGGCAGGACTCCAGCTTTACATTTGCCAGAAGTCAGAGAGGCCAAATTGCAGTGTCTCCCTGGCAAACAGACCTTTAAAACAGGAAAACAATCAAGAGGAAAACAGTTTTAAAAGAACAAATGCCAGATAGGACCTTACCTTATGAGGTTTTTTTTTTTCCCCAGTGTGAGTTATTCACCTTTCTGCCACTTGATTTTTAGAAAATTTTCACTGTAATCTGCATAACTTAGAGTAGATAGGAAATACGAAAGACTGGTTGCCAAATCCTTTAAAAAGTCTGTGCCAAGCAATATGGATGATCAAGTTCTTCTTTCTCACTGTCTCACTACCCTCTCTCTCCCACTGGAGAGAATAGGATTAATTTATCTTCTGTTGTTGAATCCTGTATATTTTTTCCACCAAAAATGACCTATAGCACAATTGCCACTTATACAAACCAAGTAAAGAAAGCACATTGTAATGAAAGAAAATTGCCAGCAAGTCTTGGCATTTTCTGCTGTCCCTGTACCCATCGGGTACCACACCAGCAGGCCGTGGGTGCTGCTTGGACACCTGTGATTGTTCATAGTTTCTTCAGCAACAGTGGTCCTCTGCCCTTTGTCCCTGCCACAAGACAAGGTCCCTGGCTTGTCTTTGACACCAGTATTTTACATCAAATGTCAAATATAAATAGATTTTTGCTCTTCTGCTATCGGGCTACATTTGATGATTTGTCTCTTCTTTTTCTGTGTTTCCAGAGTGCTGTTGGAACATTTGGAAGTAGATGTCTACTGAAAAGGCATAGAGACTAATTAAAATTTCCCAGTTGTAGAATCCAAATTGTATGAAAAAATTTAAAACAGAATCACAAAGAGGAGAAGAAAAAATGCTACCGGAATTCTTTCTTCTAGTTTTCTGTGCAAGTTCAAAAATTATTTGCAATGCAACCCTCAAATAAGGATTGTATTTCTCAGTGATTGACCAAGGAAGGTAACTAGATTCTGAGTGCAAAACCCTGAGTACCAGGACTTCAGAGATGTAATGATCTGGATATGTAGCATCAGTAACAAAGGAAAAGAAATACACCCAGATAGATAATAGTATGTGAAATATATTAATATTTATTTGCAAGCTAAGAAATAATGCAGCAAAATTAATGTCCAGCTTTATATAATCTGGAGAAATCAGAACTGACAATATTTTCAGTTGCTGTTTAAACCCAAAGAAACATTTTTCAGCAAAAATGTAGTCAGAACAGATATATATGTATTTTTTTTTTTAAATCTCAAAGAAACAGGAAATTGGTGAATTTACTACGTATGTTAACAGAGTAAAAACTCCAAACCTGAGCCCCAGAAACTCTTGAAGCACCACATTCCATTTCTCTGAACATACTTTCTGAATATGAATTTCAAACATTATATAAGCAGGAAAAGTTTTTTTAATATGAAGGACTAAACCCTGAATATTAAACAATACATCGTACTCAAATGCATACATTTATTTTTTAGCTCTAAACCTATTTGTTTGTAAGCAATTTGGATCAAGACCAATCAACATCCATACAAAGAAAACAAAAAGTAGGGATCCAAGTATTAGTTTCGGTCTAATACCATTTAACTTCCTTATTTTGGAAAGAAGTCTAAAAGAGAGAAGCTGCCTTTAAGGAAATGCCAGATTGAGTTTAAAGTCTGGAAAAGTAGGAAAAGACCCAGGGAAATGGAAGGCTGTGACAGGGTGCTGCTTGCTACAGATGACACAGCTTTGGCTGAGAGACAACAGTCAAAGTTGCAAAGTCAATTTTAATCTCCATAAAAATCCACTGATATCCTTTCATACACTGACAGGAAAAACATGAGTCAAGGTAGATATAAAAACGTGTGTTTAAGAAGTGGAATCAAAACCCTTAACTCACTTGTTCCCCATTTAGGGACAAATTCTGGTCCCAATCTTGCATCAAAAAGTTCTTCCTATGTAATTTGATTTATGATCTTATATACACAACGAGACAGAGTCCTTTCTAAAAGAAAATTCTAAAATAAGTGAGTATTAATAAAACGTTTTTCCACTGTAGGCTTTTAATAATGTTAAAATATAAAAAGGTACACAAATATGAACACTGAAAACATATTTAGGAACATCCTGAAAATGTTGCATTTGTTAAACTACCATTGATGCTGTGTCTGCCTGTGTGACTGACATGTAGAGGTGTGAAATCTGATGAATTTTTAAAAACATTGTTTGTTTATTGAGAAAGGAGACAAGTTTGGCTGATTTAGAGTAATAAATACTGAAAGTTCACAGAATTAGTGAAAATAAAGAATAATTTGTAGAAGATATTCAATGAAGAGATGTGTTTCCATTTGCAAATTGAACTTTTGTTCACTTTAATAGTACAGAAAAGATTTTATTAAACATTTGAAGTGGCTTAGAATAACATTCAATATTTAATATTTCTCTGGGAAACCCTTTAGAAGGACCAAAATGATTACACCACTTGGATAGAACTGGGAAAATGAAGCATTACTCATCAGACACATCCTTCTAAACCAACATCACACCAAAGGTTTAAAAATCTTCGACATTTCAACACAAGCTTGTTGGAATCCCTGCCTGCAATCCAGAGGGCAGGTTTCTAATGAACTTAGGCCTGTTAGTATTCCAGGCCATGACCAGCCCACAGAAACTAATTCAAAGCTAATGCTTCTCCTAAGGGGAAAAATTTAATTATCAAGATGGAAATGTTTCCTTTAGACATCTCTGGTTTACTGAAACACTGCCAATGCAAAGTGTTTTCTGATAGATTGAGACTGAGAACAAAATCCCAGGTGACAAAACCTTCAGGATTCAAAAATCATACTGAATCTGGATGGTTCCTCCAGGTTCAATGCAAGCTGTACCCATTGTCTCTCAGTTGTACCATTTTGAAAGGCTTATATAGAAAAATATCTTTAGTCTATAACTCCAGCATTGTTTTAGGATGCCTGAAAGTGAACCTATTTTAAAAGTATCTCTTTCTTCCTTACTATTGTACAAAATGCCAGAAAATTTCGCCTTCTCCCTGACATATATTAATGATTTTGATTCTGCCTTCTCCTCCACAATGAAAATGCTCACACATCTTCCTCAGAAACATTTTGTAGATATTTATAACTAGGAATGACCTCTGTCCTCTCCACCTTATAGATGGGATATGCAGAATGTTCAGCCCAAGATCTGAGCACGCCATGTGTCCGTTCATCCGTCCATCCATCCATCCATCCATCCATCCATCCATGTTGTGCAGAAGGTCAGGCTCCTGGCTCACAATCACTCTGCTGCAAATTTCAGATCTCATTTGATTGCCCCAATATCCTCCTGCAAAAATGCAAGGAAAATCCAAATATCTTGCCCAAGAGTCATGGGATTTAATCAAGCCTCAAGTCTCTCTCTAGTCTGTTCCTTTAATTGGAACGATAGACCTTCTCCAATGACTGCTCTTTTCTGAATGACTCCCTCAGACACTGTCTTCTTCTGCCTTCATATGTTTTGAAGGGTAGAAAATAATAAAAAGGAGCCTTCAATCTCTAAATCCCATTTAAGAACAAGCGAATTTATCAACCGTACCTCACCTCTGGAAACTGGCAAATTGCAGCAAACCACAATGTTTCTTAATACTAAACTTTCAAAACTTGCTGCCTGTCCGAGTTATTCTGGTGTTTCCAAGATCCTTTCTACCAAAAGTGTGCATGATCATGATATGATGAAGGTGATCTGGTTATTAGTGCAGATGTCTTGAGGACAATAAACTGTTTCTAAAATTAATGTTTTAAAATAGCAAATACAAAAAAGCAATTTGGTGAACCAGATTGGAACAGAAAATTGACCAAGTAGCAATATCTTCTTTTACCTTAAAGAGATTCAGTTACACCTGAAGAACATCAAACAACAAAGGTGTCTTCAAAGGCAATTAGGAACAGATGGTTTTTCCTATAGGTATAAGTTAAGCTGGCCAAATACAAGTTATTTCTGATCTGGAAACTAAATAGGACAGTTCATTTATCCAGGCAAATAAATGACACTGAGGAAACAGATGCTTAAACATTTTTAAACATTGATGGTTATATTTATGGACAACTCATGACAGCAGCAGGGTGAATGGACATCTGCACGCACAAAGGGCAGCTGTGGTGGAAAAAGGGAAGGATCAGTAACTGGAAGACCTTTTTGAAAAACAATTTGAAGAAATGGAAGGGGAATTTGGTGTGTATTTCAGGAAATATACTGCCAACTTGGTCTGTAACCTCAGCTGTTCAAAGCACGTACCTGTCAGGTGGCCGTTGCTAACAGGCAGCTACAAAGCAGACATTTTTTTTAAAAAATAGCTAAACTAGTGTTGGGGTTTGGATTTCTTCCCTTTTTTTTTTTTTCTTAAGGAATTTTCTCCCACAAGTTGCTAAGAAACTGTAATGACTGGGTGCTTAAGTGAAAAAAAAAAAGATGGCTGAGCTCAGGAGAGCAAAGTCTTGGTTTACAGCTCTCTGATCTGGGAGTTTCTCTCAGAGGGCAGAGATGACACAAGAATTGGGCTGGTAAAAGCCAAGGCTGGGGCAGCTGCTCGTTCTCTCTCTGGGATTCAGAGGAAGACGATCGGAGCCGCTGCTCTGGGGACAGGAATTTCGCTGCCACTGCTGGAGCCCAGCCTGGAGCTGCTTTTTTTTCTACTGCTGTGAGTGCCTGGGGTCTCTCTCTCCCTGCCCTGTCAGGAGCTGCTGCTGCCCCATCCCTCCCCGCTTCTCTGGCACTGCTCTGAGTTTTTGCTGCACTGCAGGCCTGCACCCCCTGCCTGCCAAGGCGTCCTGCTGTCCCAGCTCGCTGTTCCCGAGGGTCCTGCTGGGGCACCGACATCGGCTGCCCTGGGGGTTTGTGAAGCAAAGCCTCTCCTCCATCCCTCCCTGCCCCGGGCACAGCCGCCATTGCCGTATGCTACCTGAGCTCGCACTGGAGCGCCCCCTGCAGCCATGGAGGAACCATGGCACCCACAGCGCCCCCTGCAGCCCTGGAGGAACCATGGCACCCAGAGCGCCCCCTGCAGCCATGGAGGAACCATGGCACCCAGAGCGCCCCCTGCAGCCATGGAGGAACCATGGCACCCAGAGCGCCCCCTGCAGCCATGGAGGAACCATGGCACCCAGAGCGCCCCCTGCAGCCATGGAGGAACCATGGCACCCAGAGCGCCCCCTGCAGCCATGGAGGAACCATGGCACCCAGAGCGCCCCCTGCAGCCATGGAGGAACCCATGGCACCCAGAGCGCCCCCTGCAGCCATGGAGGAACCATGGCACCAGAGCAGCCCCATGCAGCCATGGAGGAACCATGGCACCCAGAGCGCCCCCTGCCGACTGTGACTGGAACTGCATCAAAGGGAAAGGTGCCTGAGGCTGAGCAGGCTGCCACTGGGTTTGGGTTCTGTTTGTGGTTAATGCCAGAGTTGTTGTTATTTGTTAGCTTTGTTTTAGATACAAGTAAAGAACTGTTATTCCTATTTCCATATCTTTGCCTGAGAGCCCATTGATTTCAAAATTATAATAATTTGGAGGGGAAGGGTTTATGTTTTTCATTCCAAGGGAGGCTCCTGCCTTCCTTAGCAGACACCTGTCTTTCAAACCAAGGCAACTAGCCATACTCTCAGTCAAAAAGATAAATCTCCACATCTCATTGGAAAGTGTTTCTACCATGCCCTGATTTGTAAGAGAGATGTATTTTATCAGTGCATTATGTAAGGAAGAAAGTTACAGAAGCACCTTTGGATATGCTAGGATCATGCAGTCACACCACAGAAAATCTAGCAGACAAAGCTGGCTAAAATTTGTCTATTCTCTACCTCATCCTCCAAGTTAAAAATAAACAACAATAGTAATTAAATAAGGAAATAATTAAGTGTGCTTCCCTGCTATACAGTTTTACTTTAACTCTTGTTCTCAGATGTAATTTAGAGAAATGCTTAAGACTTCAGAGTAACAAGCTGGTTTAGGATTCAAAATATAGCATTAAATTACACAGGACTTCCACAGCTTTATTCAGATCACTTTGTCACTTGCATATCTCTTTATCTTTTCACATTTCTTTCACATTATGCCTGTCTTTTCTGCTTATGTTATAATCTCTTTGTGACAGATGACGTGTTTGTTCATGTTTGAGATCTGGCACAATGGGGCTGTAATCTCTACTGCATTACACAGAACACAAATGATAATTTCAACCCTATCTCTTCTATTTATTTTTCCTGTATAATCGCACTTGATTGAAATCCTGCTGGCAAAAATATTGACTCAGACGAATAATGTCTTCATTTCACCACTCGCTCTTTTGTCTTACTGTCTGTGGCTATCTTGGTGACATTTAAATCTAAAACACAACCACACCAGACACACCACTATAAACAGATGCTTTCCCAACTTTCCTCCCTTCTCAAGAGTATTTACTCCTGTAATATGTAATAATGTGATGTAATCCATGCCCTTGTTTCAATCTGAAGATACAACTCCACTAATTTTGGCTTTCTTTCTATTCCTTCCCTGTAACCAGTCAGTGCCATCTGTCATCATCCTGCTCAGTTGTTCGCAGTCTGCCTTCTATCTTTCAAGGCTTTAGCAATTTTTGCCCTGTAAGGGGTCCCTCCAGGTACTCCGGCATTCCAGCCATCCAGATATTGCCATTTCTACACTTTCTGGTGATGGAATGCACCACGTAGAATCACAGAATTATAGAATGATCAAGGCTGGAAAAGACCTCTAAGATCATTGAGTCCAAACATTAACCCAGCACCACTGTGTTCACCACTAAACCACGTCCCCAAAAGCCACATTCACTCATCTTTTGAACACTTCCAGAGAGGGTGAATCCACCACTTTCCAGGGCATGTTCCAATGCCTGAAGACTTTTCAGTGAAGATATTTTTCCAAATATCCAGTCTAAACATCCTCTGGTTCAATTTGAGGCCATTCCCTCTTGTCCTATCTATTGTTTCCTGGGAGAAGAGCCGTGGTCCATTTTTCATTTAAAAAATCATGTCATCATTCATATTCCAAAAATTATCGAGAATCAAAGAGGATGCTTTACCCTTTTATATATAAATAAAGGAAAAAGAGTGAATTATTATCTGCAGCAAGGCATTACTTTTTCCCATCTCATATAGAGGAACCCAGAAAAGAGAAGAGAGCTAGTGTTTAAATTTTAGCTTGAAATTTTGAAATAACAAATAATTTCTGTGCTTTTCAAAATTTTAAATACTTATTTTTAATTTTCAAGGCATTACTGGAAGAAAGCAAAACCAAATTAAAAAAAAAAAATTGGTTCCTATGGACATAAAAGTCACCATGAAAAAAAAGAAATCTTGGGGATGGAAGCAAAAATATGATGTATTAGAATTTAAACTCTGCAGAACCAGAACACAGAGTGGCAAAAAAAAAAAAAAAAAAATCAGTGACAGTCACTTTTGAATATAATATTAAAAAATTGTGTCCCTGAAATGAACTAAGGGAGTAATACATCATGTATGCTTCAATTTCTTCAAATAAAGACAATAACAATAAATAGTTGCATTAGAATGTGCAAGAATAGAAATATGGGGATTTAATGTTTAATAAACTATGTACAAATATCTTTTATAGTAAGAGAAATCCTTCTGGTAGCAGTGGGAACTACCATAGTCCTTATTACAGCAAAAACATGAAATTTTAAAAACAGGCAAGAAAAGACTCTTGAGAAATAAACAGATCATTCAAGCGAATATCACAGTCTACAGTGTAATTGAAAAGTGAATATGTTCTCCTCAAAAATATGTTCCTAAGTCTGAAACTCCCCACTGCTTTGTTCAACAGCTTTCTGACTAATTTTGTAGAGCCCTGACTTCTCTATCATATGGCCAAGTACTTGTGTATGTGCTAATCTTTAATTACATGGGAACAGTCCAAGATTCAGCTGTTGGCTCTCCCTTGGTTTCAATTATTCATATTTTTAAAAAATACTTTGCTGACTGGTGACATCATCTGCTCTTTGTAAAGCAAATATGAACTACAAATAATAAAATATACATATTTTTTATAAAACAGGTCAAAGCATTTTCCCTGTTCCTTCTCCAATTCTAATGTCTCATCTAAAGCTGTGTGCAGCCTATAACACTGTGTTCCCATGAAAAAAAAGGTCTATCTATTAAGTGCTGCCTCCAGAACCAGAGATTATAAGTGTGGAAAGTTTGTAATGCTAAGTGTCTCACACATTTCTATCTCAGAAGGATAACGTCTTTCTCCAGATGTTTGGAAACAGGGTGTCTCAAGGACTGGGAAAAGCTTAGGCTATCTCTTCACTTACTTTATAATTACAAGAACCTCTTTCCTAATACTTTTTGATAACAATATTTTATTAGTGTATGATGTTACAACAATCTTTGAATGGTTATCTGAACCCAGAAGAGCCACACATTTTCCAAGATGGAAAAATAAAAAGCAATTTCCAGTTAAGCAATTTTAGACTTATGCAATGATGTTTCTATAAATATCCCCCCCTCCCCATTTTTTTATAAAAACATCACTTTGTCATTCATTGTGGTTTATTCTCCTAGAAGATTCTAAGATGGTTACAAACAGAAATTAAGTATTAGTATTATTACGTTGTGTGCAGAATGCTCTGCTTTTTACTTTGTTCTCTTTAATGTGTAATATGTTTTTGATGATATGAACTGATTAGTTCCACCATAACACTTCAGTCAGCATTAGAAACTGATGTACTCACAAAACCCGTTTCATCTCCTTCAAACACTTTCTAACAATTTTTCCCTTTCACTAAATAGTACATTTATCCCTTTATCTAAAGAACGTTTTAGTATGAATAAAATGAAATTAGAAAATATAAGGCCCTGACCATTCTTTATTTTTATATGCATTTTCTTTAATTCTGGACATATTTTTAAATTATTATACTCACCAGTTACTTAGACACTATCATGCAACTGTGAGTTTACTACTTAATGACACTTTAAAAACCTTCTCTGGCTGTTGCTCCTAGAGTCAGTATAATATTTCCCAGTGCCATATGATAACTACACTGTATTCTTGGAGCCTCATTAAATAGTTTACTCATGACACATAGAGATAAAATATTTTGGCAGACACACATTTGTCTTACAGAGAAAAAGGCCAGTAAATACATGTTTATATAAATGAATGAAAGATGATTTTCAGAAGACTATAATCTATTTGAAACTAGAAAGAATAAAGACTTTAGGAGAAAACTGTACAGGGGAAAAAAAAACCTGAGAAGAATAATATCTAAGTTTCTTTTACTAATTAAATTCACACAGTATTTTGCATGCAAAAATAAGATGTGGTATAGTTATATTAATTTCTGATTCTGGTCATTAACATTTAATATTGCTATTTACCAAGAAATCACAAGGTCTTCCTTGTGATCAGACAAATAAATAAAAGAAAGAGATTGACGAAGTCATTATCCTTCACCAATCCTTCCTTCCTCTCAGAGGATCCTGAGAATTTAATGGTAGGAACCACAGGGACTGCACCTTTAATTTTCCTGCCAGGGGAACTATGATCACTGAAACAATGAGAACTGATGGTTCTAAAGGTCTCTCCTAATACATGAAATTGAAGACTGCTGCAACCCCCAAATTACTCTTTCAATGAACATAGGGACTTGGTTTGGGCTGGAGAATTTGTTGTCAAAAATTATTTCCATCCCTGTTTTTTTACATCCTGATTTACAAAGGAGATTTAAAATATACCTTCAAAACATTAATTCAGACACCAAAAGTAAGTCATGCTCTAGATACAAAAAAAAAAGGGATTGAGAAAGAATATGATTCCACAAAACATAATTTATTTCTTTTACAATTCATCACCAGCTGAGTTTTCAGTTATGTTTACCTATATTTCTCATTTACTGGATAGAAGAAATTTTCTACATCAACTTTTGTTAACATCTCACTGAAAGCATCTGTTAGCCTTATTTGGAAGACTTAGAAAAAATTCTTTCAAATATATATTGAAGATATCATTTTTTGTATACCTTCATCCAAATAATCCAACGTAGTGCTTTGGTTGCACTGTGAATCGAGAAAAAGGTGAATTTCTTGCTTTTTTTTTTCATTTTCTGATACAGAGGCTGTTGAAATCCCCGTATTTTCAAAGTAATCTGTAATTTTACAGCAGAAGTTTTTTTCTAGGTGCTGCATTCTGTTTTATGTAACAAAGATCCTTTGGTCGTCCATTAAAAATGTTGGATCTAGGGAGGAAATTCAGCATGCTAAAAGCACCAAAGATAGGATATACAAATTTTATTCTCAAACTTCTGAATAACTTCTAAAGCCAGTCTCAATGTTCATTTAAAGCTTAAAGTAAGAAATTATACCAGTGGTTTTTTGTCTATCTTCACTTCTGCAAAGAGAGGTTCATTTGAACACTTTTCCCCTGCTGCTATGCAGTGATGCTATAGCCTGCAATGATGTGTTTTATCTACCTAATTGCTTTCTATATCCAGCTTCTAGGAGGTACTATAAACCCTGTTGAACTATCACCTGTTTTCTAGTTACTATTTAAAGAGATTTTCTACCTCATAAACTGATTTCTGATTGTATTACAGTTTCAAGTGCTATTTCCATTGAAATAAAAGGTCAATTGTGCAGACCACATAAATAGAAAATAGTGAGAAGTTTGTTAGAGAAACCAACCTTGTTTGCAATAAAACAGATAACCCATCCATGGTTTCAAAATTTCACTTTTATAGAAGTAATTTTCACTCACTGTTATTGCAGTTAGCCTTGGCTCTCAAAAGTGGTTTTTCTCAGGCTGTTTTAATTCCTGTTCTGTAGAATGGGTCACATAGCCATGAACAAGATGGTATTGAGACAAAACAGCTGAAACCACACTCAGTTCTGAGCTGCGGAGCCCTCAGTTAGGCCATATCCCAAATGTATCACCATCACCTTCCAGGATTTCATTTGAGATTTAAAATATTTCTGTGAAATTATTTAATGGCAGAAACCCAAGTGCCTTGTGCCAGAATCATTCCATGCAGTGTAAAAAACTAGATCTATAATAACTGTCAAATCATCTGTCATTGATGTCAGAGTAACAATGAACAACTATTGTTTAAGAAGAGAAAGTTTGCTCCTCTTGAATTAATAAAGCCTTTGTAACTCAAGTTCAGTTGGGGTAACTTGTTCATCAGTGATTTTTAAATTATAAAAAAAGAAATTGAAGACAAAATTGCAAGTCTTCATCCTGCAAGGAGTACATCCCGTGGCAAACATGAAAACAGTTGATTTCCTGTCATGATTTTGCTTACTGGGGCCAGTGTGTGCCAGTAACCCTGGAGAGATACTTATGCAATGGGGAAGGAATTGTGACCAGAATGGAACCCTGATATGGCTGCAAAATGCTGCCTTCAGTGCAGTTCTGCACATCCACTATCCAGGGAAACACACACCAGCCAAGAACCTTATTCAGCTCTTAGGATTAATAGACTACAGGAATAGGAATCACCACAGTCACTGCAAACACAAGCAAGATCATTCCTTCATGAAGTGCTGCAGTGTGTGTCTCCATCCTCCTCTTCACATAGAAACTATCACAAACTGACAATGTTGCTTTCACTCTGCAAGGCCCTTGCAAGGCCAAGTCTGAATTATGAGAGTCTGGAGGACTAAGTCATGTTTTCTATTACATCATAGGATTATACAATGGTTTGGGTTGCAAGAGGTCTTAAAGATCATCTAGTTACAGCCCTCTGCCATAGGGAGAAACACTTCCCACTAGACCCCATTAACTTTTGTTAGTCCCTACTAACTTCAGGGACTTAATCTGAAACTCATTTGTTGCAACACAGCATTACTCATAAATTTTTCATTAAGTAGGAGAAAACCCAATTCTAGTCTTATCCATTATTTTCTTTCACATTGTCATGGTTTAACCCCAGCCAGCCACCAAGCCCCACACAGCCACTCGTTCAGTCCCCCACCAGTGGTATCAGGGAGAGAAACAGAAAGATAAAAGTGAGAAAACTCATGGGTTGAGACAAAGACAGTTTAATAGGGAAAGAAAAAGACATTCACACAAGCAAAGAAAAGCAAGGAATTAACTCAGTTTTCCATGGGCAGGCAGGTGTTGAGCCATCTCCAGGAAAGCAGGGCCCCATCACACATAACTTTGACTTGGGAAGACAAACACCATCACTCCCAATGTTCTCTCCTTCTTCCTTTCCCTTTCCTGCTTTCTATACTGAGCATGATGTCACATGGTCTGGAATCTCCCTTTGGTCAGTTTGGGTCACCTCTCCTGGTTGTGTCTCCTCCAAAACTCCCATACATCCTCCCCAGTGTGGCAGTATGAAAACCAGAAAAGGCCTTGGCTCTCTGTAAGCTCCACTCAGCAACAAAAAAACATCACTGTATTATCAACCCTGTGTTCAACACAAATCCAAAACACAACCCCACACTAGCTACTGGGAAGAAAATTAACTCTACCCCAGCCAAAACCAGCAAACATATTTAATTAGTTAATTGTTGTGTGCATTCTTTTAATACAGAGGTTCAAATACGCCACTGTTCATATGTTCGTGATGGGAGAATATTATAATTAAAAATTAAACTACATCAGTTTCCAGTGTTTCACCTTCATCGTATATAGTTCTTCCTTTTATCTAATCTAAACTAACCATCCTTCAGTTTAACACCATCACCCTTTGTTCCATCCCTACAGGTTCTAGTCAAAAAGTCTGTCCACATCCTTCTTATAAGCCTTGCTTCAGTATTGAAAGGTTTCAAAAGAAAGCTAATGAAAAAGAACTGGGAGGAAAAAAAGATCTAGACAGAGCTTCTAAGTTATGGAAATATGCTTATGCAAAATTCTGTTCAATTACAGCAATACTAAAATATGAAGAAGAATATAAACCATATTTACATTGGCAATAAAATTAGTACTTGTTTTTAATTGTACACACAGCAGAGTACAGCTAAGTATATTCTCCTAAATGAGTAAGATAAATCCAAGTAATTTTGGTTATACATTTACAAAATACTGTATTATGCTAAATAGTGACACCATAACAAGATACATTATTTATTTTCCTGTTAGGAGGACACAAAATACAACTATAAACTAAATCAATATTAGCTAGATAAGCCAAAAATTTAATTAATCAGAAGACAGTACATGTAAATTAAATCTGCAGTTACAGATTCTTTTGTTCTGATTAATATATTAAGGTGATTTCCATTAAAAAATAAAGTTCATTGTTTCTCCTTGCTATGAACCTAGATACAAATTCAATACAATACCCTTATAGCAAACTTTGGATGTTTGGATGCTAAGAGCACAAAATTTCTGAAGCAGTTAGGCATAGGATCTGATCCTAACAGTAGGACTTAATCTAGATTGTATTCACAAATAATGGGACTTAGTCGAAATTTTTTATTCCCATCATGCATTTTTCAGATTGGCACATTTCAGACATGCATACAAAATACTGAACTCCAAACAGTAGAAATTGTTTGGAGGTTTGCATTTGTACCAAAGACATGCCATACAGAGGGTCCTATTGGCAATCCAAACCCTGAGAGCTGTAGAGACTATTCAGTGTATCACATTTCAACAGAAGATATCTTCATCCACAGTTTACATTTTTATTCACATGTTAGAAAAATTCCAGCTGCAGCTGGTAACGGGTGAGGGATCTCTCCGCACCTCATCTTGACCCATGAGGCCTTTGCTATATTTTCTCTCACCTGTGCAGTTGATGAGGGGAGGAATAGAGCAGCTTTGGTGGGCACCTGGCACCCAACCAGGGTCATCCCATCACACTTTGGAATTGTGATTTTTGGCTTTTTTAGGCTGAGTTTATTTTGCGCATTAACTAACCAGAGTTCTTCCCCGTAAAATACTGATTGAGAGATGTGTTTGAAAACGGATTTAACATTATCCTCTGGCTCAGAAATATCACATACACTAAAGGACGGCTTGACTAGCTACCTTGCTTTCTTCCATGATAGAAATACTTCTGAATGGTTTGCTATCAGCACAATGTGGTTCTGTATGTTGGTTTTTCAGCCTTCTTAAAGGGAAGATATGTGGGTCAAGAGTAGAAAAATAGGATGTACATAGAAAACCTGCACTGTTTCTCCACACAAATGCTAGTGGATGTATCGTGCCATGTAGCATGCCTTAGAGTTAGCCCTGGAACAAAGAATTCAACTTTTCAGCTGAAATAAAATTTTAGAATTTTACATTTTCAACATTATGTAAGATTAATATTAAAACAATAAGAAAAATTGTAGGTTTTCTTTAGCATGATTTCACCTGGGTAAAGTTTTAGGTTTGTTTCAATCTGTTGTGACCAGTTTTTGGTTTTATATTACTACTCATGTAGCCCATTTTGTTTTGCAGCTATTTTCCTCCCCTCTCCCCCCAAACATGACTTTAAAACAGCCTGAAAACATACCATATAATCCTACATGAACCCACTAAAATATAAGTCTATTACAAAGCTTCAATAATTACTTTCAGTATCACTAGGTAACAAAAGTTGTCAACCTGAATTACCTAAATTTATTACTTAATTTTATGAAACATACACATATAATACTGTATACATGAGTGTGCATGTACATGGACAGAAAATTTCTGTCAGTGTTTTATTATATAAATCACAAGCTAATTCCGACAATTAAAGCAATTCAGAGGTCAACATAAGCTGAAATATGTTTAAAATGCAGTTTTCTTTATAATAAAGACATTTTACCAAGTCTACTCTAAAAGCTTCAATATCTTGATTTTACTTTCCATTGCCCCTAGCAATACAGGGTTTGAGAGTTGTACAGTAAAGACTGTTTGAAAGACAGAAATGTATAAAGGGGGAAATCTGCAAAGATTTTACCTTCTAAATGTCTATTAGGGTTCTATTTCACAGGTCAATCTTACAAACTCTTTATTGAGGAAGATAGCAATGGCCGCTATAGTTAAACCTCTCGACCTGATGGATAATCCCACTACAACAGGACACAAAAGATTAACCCTGCCCAGCAGGGGCAGTCTACCCCTGTTGTCATTGTAAACTCAGGAGCAAGATGAATGCAAAAAGTGGTCAGAAAGAAGGCTCATCCACCTTTTTATCTTTTGCAAGTATATTGAGTGGCATCAAGCCAAAATCTGGCAATGTGTTAGTATTAAACTGTGTACTTAGCTGGGTGCCAGCATGCAAGCCTAGTGGTCCCGTGTAATTTTCTAGGATAATTGCAGGCTTTGAAGAAGGCTGGATGAGTTCACATTCAGGACACAGAAGAAGACAGTCATGGCACAGCTTATTTCCTGGAAAAGGAGGTGAAAGAATCTCCCTTGAAGGCAAAGTGGTCAAGGATCTGGTAGGGTCTTCAATGTGGCAGATCCAGCTGAAGTTAGGAAATTCAAAGAAATGTAGATCATAGGTATTCCTCAGAGGTAAAAGACACAAACAGTAAGGCAGAGAAAACTGAGCTTCACTGAAAGGTGTAGAGAGATTCATCTCCAAAGAGGTCACATTCTTTACCTGTGAGACAGTTCCTAAATGGATCAAGGCAATCTGTTACCCAATATGGTAGGGACAACCTGCATGTGCAGGTATTATGGGTCATGGCACTATACTGGGCACATGCTATGATTATAGTCATGATTGTTTTGTAGACTTAAAAAGATAAATTTCTGGCTTGTCATCAAAGTCATGCTGTGCTCTCCCTGCTCTTTTTGCCCATTTTTGCAAACCAATTACTCTCTGTTTCTGATTAATCATTGTTTGTGTTCAGCACAGCTTCCAAACTTCCCAAGATCTTTTTGAACTAGAAATTTAATTGGAGAAAAATGTCTACTAAACACTAATTAGTTTGGAGGGCAATCTGAAAGAATCCTCAGTGAGATAAGTCACTCTCACCTCAAAGTGATTAATTATTTTCATGTCTAAGAGCCCATAATTGGACACACACCATAAACCTGTTTAGATAGTTTGTCTTGTGTTTTTGATATAAACTGACACAAGTGCAAGGGCTGTGAAAGGTGCATTCCTCAGAATGCTAGATATCCAACCAAGGAAAGGAAGAGAGCATTGCATTGCATTAGACAAGGAATTGCTTAAAAAAACAGTTAAGAGCAAGAGATGACTTCTAGTATTACAAAACAAAGCTTACATAGGTACAGAACTTCAGTATTAATAAAGAGCCTAACAACTATCCCCAGTAAAGGGGGAGAACAGAGAAAGTTTTGAATATAAGAATGAGGTGTATTCTCTCCTTCCCATCCCTCAAGAGGACTTGGCTAATACAGTCTTGATAGAGTAGGGAAACTATAAGAAATCTCTGAAACCTATCTGATCATCTGGAGGGAAATAGCAGCAGGGTTGTATGAGAGGGCTGTAAAGAAACTTCCCATATATAATCGACTATAAGCTGATGTGATTTCTTCCATTTCTTCAACCACAGAACTCAAGTTTCTGACTGTGTTGTCTACTTTGAATTTGATAAATGAATTCACATTTAATTGCGTCCTGACACCAATGAAATGTGAAAAATTAGCCCCACAGGAAAAGTATTTTTTATCATGCTATACTTTTTAAATGTCAGGGAAGAAAATAAACACATATATATTCGTTAATTCAAATTTAAAAATTACAAAACTTTTTCTGGCTAAAAGGAGTAAATGAAAAGCTTCACACTAGCATCTTTTTGCTATGAAACTCTTGTCTTGGAATTTAAGCAGTTTACAAGAGCATGGTTTTTATGTGAGAAGAGTACATACATCTGTGAGCTTTCAGAACTCAGTTTGTAATTAACTGTTCTTAAATAAAACCTCTTGAAATTTAAACAGAAACTAAAAAAGAGGCATTGAGGAAAACCATATAATGCCATAAAATTATGTCTTATGCACAATATTTGACTAATTTAAACCAGTAAATTTCTTGTCCATTTTTTTCCATGTCTAAGTGTTATGTGGCTTTAGAGATTAGTTCTTAAAGTCCTTGTCGTAATCTTAAAAAGTTTCTAAGCATAATTTCAGAAGAGATCATTTGTTGTTTTTTACTTCACTTGTTTCATAAGTATTTCTCTGATATTTGCCATTATTCAACACAAAAAAGTTATGGCTTTTAACAAAATGTGATTTTATGTTTTCTTTCAACTGCAATTTGTGAATAAACACCTGGATTGAGATGCCAGCTCCAAGACAAAACTGTAAAGACCTAACTAGGGATGAAATTTCTGCTGTAAGGAAAGAATGCCTTTCACATTATAGAATTTATTATGACTTTCATTCTGGTGAGAAATTTGATGGAATAAAAACAATTAGCCTGGTATTTGACACACTTTGAAGCAAAATTAATTTTTCTCTTGAACATGGGAAACATACATACAGAGAGCACAGAAATTCAGATTGATAAGTAAAGAAGTCTAGTTGTGCAGCAGACAAGTCCGTTTTTAACTTTGTTCAGAATTAATTTTCTCCTGTCCTGAACACTCATAAGTTTTCAAGAACAGAAAGAGAACATGTATTTCAATGAAATTCTTTTTAAAAAGAAATGTCTGTGCAACTGCACAAGTAGCAAGGTTTTGAAAGCTTTTTTCCAGCCTAAATGGTTCTGTGATTCTATGATTTACTTCCTCACAGAAAGAAGGCCTACAAATTAAGTTTCAATTTAGCTTCTAAACATGCAGGACCTGTCACATTAAAAGCTGGATTTCTAAGGTACTGGGAAGCCAATATATGTCACAAGCATAACTCCAGAAGATTAGTAGCAACTAATTAATTTGTATGATAAGGTATAGCATATTCTGTCAATTTGGAGGCTAATCATGTTAATGTTAATTGTGCACATTTTAACCCTATATTAGAGCTATGAATCACTGTGTTTTTGCAAGAGTCTGTGAGAGAATAGTTTTAACAGCTATTTCTGGGGAGTACAGTTGCTGGAAAGAAGAAAAGAATAAATTTCTTTTAGGGGAACACTGTAACTATCTCTTGGCTTACTCATTCCTGATTTTGAGCAGAGATTCTATATGCAGAAAAAAACCCTCTTAATTCAGCTCTCATATACCTCAAGTAAACACCATGGTCATTTGGATTCCCTTTGGACTCATGCACTGCAGGGTTATTCTACTGGTATGGCATCAAAGTTCACTTCGCTGGTGATAAAGGTCATCTTGGGCTGTCAAAATATTCAAAATCTGAGGAATTGTCTGCCAAGACTTATACTAGACTCTGTTTTCCTCATATGGAATTCCCTCTATTGTTGCAGCAGCCTCAGAAGACATGTAGCAGAAAAAATATTTCTGTTCCAGTCTTACAAGTAAATTAGACTTGGTCATGAGAGACTGCAGGAGTGCTGAACAGTAAAATTCAGTGCTTTGTCAGACTATTCTTATTTTCTTACAGACCTGTAGTCTATGTCAATTAGAATCTTGTTAACATTTAATGAGAGTTAAGTGACAAGATCCAATATTTTTAATTGTTGCTCTCTTTTACAAATGAAGAGAAACACTTGCAGCATCTTCCATTCCACTCAGCAAACGGGTCTGGAAGAGGAGAGGAGTCTGAGAGAATGGATAATTCCTCATTACGGTTTATTTGCATTATATATTCACACATATTTTCAGTAAATTTATTATGGTCTAAATTCATGAAGATCAATTTCAAAGCCCTTCCTAGTGGCTTTTTTTGGTGGGTAAGAAGTCCAGTGAATTTGCCTATATCCATATGTGTAGCTTTTTCCAGTTGTTTTGTTTGTTTCCTTATGAAGTATTCTAAGTTGATGTTCCAATGTGTAAATTAGAAACCTTTTAACTTCCAACTCCTTCAATCTCTATTAGTCCTGTGAGATTTTCCAAGTTTTATTAAATCAAAATCCTTTTCATTCTAGATGTACAATACATTTGTAATTCATTCTTCTGCTCTTCTTCATCCCTGTTATCCTTCCAAAATTTCCGTTATTCTTGAGCTAAATTATTCTTACAGAAGTATATCCTTATGTAAAATATGGATAATGATATTCATTGTCTTTGTAAACCACTTGAGATCTCCAGATGGAAAATACCACATAAGTAAATATTATCATAATAAGCATGTTTTTCATACAATCAATCATAACATATATCAGATGCATTGTCAAGAGAATGCATCTTGTTGATAGCCTCCCAAACGTATTATTGTGTTGAACAACACTAGAATGTACAGATGGTAATTATTTGAAAAGTTCCAAGGCAAATATATACTCTAAGAAAGTTTAATCATAAAAAAAATAAGAAAATTTATCATTCGTAGTCTACTTTCTAAACTTAGTGATTTTTTTCTGACAAAAGTAAGAAATAATATTAAGAAGCACTACAGCTATTTGTTCACTACTCTGTCTAAATGGGCAATAAGTAAAACAAACAATTAATTGAACTTTCACTGTTTATCTTTTAGTAAGTCATCATTCTACCATGGGGCTAAAATGTCTCTGCATGTATAGCAATGCTTGTCATGACTTCATAAAAATTATGGTTCAAAAATGTAACTTTTTTTAGTTCTAACCTGTGCAACACAGCGTGGAGTTTTGTGGACAAGGTTATTCGTGTAATGATCTCATTTTTTGATACTATTCAGCTCATTACCAGTCCTTAAAATAAAAATAATAAGCAATTAATATTGATTCTGAAATACATTCTGTGACTAGAGATCCATCAAGGTTTTTTGTCAGTAATACTGTTATTTCATTACTCTCCGACAAATTTTACTAACTGCAATTCAATATTTACTCTAAAAGATTTTCAACCTTGTTTTACTATTAAAATAAAATAAATAATCTTAAATACATCAAGCAATAACCAAATTAGAAAAATCTCACTGAAATGCCTTGTTTTGGAAGGATGTCTCCTCATGAAATCTATTATGTGGCATCTCTATTATGTCCTATATAACATCTGTGCTGGGAGCCCAGAACCCCCCGTGTGCTGGGCTGCATCCAAAGCCCCGTGGGCAGCAGGGCAGGGAGGGGATTCTGCCCCTCTGCCCCGCTCTGCTGAGACCCCACCTGCAGGGCTGCATCCAGCTCTGGGGTCCCAGCACAGGAAGGACAGGGACCTGCTGGAGCCAGGCCAGAGGAGGCACCAAGGTGATCAGAGGGATGGGGCAGCTCTGCTGTGAGGAAAGGCTGAGAGAACTGGGATTGTCCAGCCTGGGAAAGAGAAGGCTTTGGAGTGACCTAATTGTGGTCTTCAAGTACCTGAAGGGAGCCTACAGGAAAGATGGAGAGAAACTATTTACGAGAGCCTGGAGTGACAGGACAAGAGGGAATGGCTTCAAATTGAGAGCGGGTTTAGCTTGGATATTAGGAAGAAATTCTTCCCTGTGAGGGTGGTGAGGCACTGGAACAGCTTTCCAAGAGAAGTTGTGTTTGCCCCATTCCTGGAAGTGTTCAAGACCAGGTTGGATGGAGCCCTGTGCAATCTCGTCTAATGGAAGATGTTCCTGCCCATGCCCCAGAACTAGACAATCTTTAAGGTCACTACCATCCCAAAACATTCCATGATCATATGATTCTTTGATGATTACATGTTTTTCCCAACATTTACTTATACATGTACTGTGATATTGTTCACCCAAACAATTATTTTCTAGTTTAAATTGGAATATAGAGGAAAAAGTATCAGAGAGATCAGCTGTTAATTATTTGTCTTGGGGTGATTTTATGATGATACTCTATTCGCTGATTGTCTGTGTTATGCCCACACATGGTTGCTGTAGCTTTGAGGCGGGACCAGGGCAGAGGGGGGAGACTTGGAACTCTTACCTGGGCTTTTTCAAAGCCTCACTCCCCAGGCGTCTGTGGTGCTGTGCAGACTCCTTCCTCTTTTTGTTTAGCTAGCTTGATTTTTCTGTTAGCTTAGGTAAGAAGGATTTTTTCCTTTCCCTGGCCTTGGAGACTGGGACAGCAGTCCTTTGGCAGCGTTTCTGCAAAATGAACTATTCAGTCTGGTTTTGGTCTGAGGTCAGAGAGAACAATCGAAGATTAATCGGCTAGGGACCAACGGGATGGCAAGGGGCTGCTCCATCCCTGCCCCAGACCTCGGAACAGCCGAGCCAACAAGAGAAAGGACACCAAATCCATCAGCTTCATCTGCTGTGAAGAGGGGACTCATGCCAGAGATTCAACAGGTTCCCATCTGTTTTGCCCATCTGCTGCATGAACCCTTTATTTTTTTCATTCCCTGAGACAAAAGCCGGTGCCATTTATTTTCCCTCCCTACCACATTGCACCAATTGTGGGTTTTTTCTTGCCCTGGCATTTTGGGGATTTTTTTTGTTCTGGGGATGGGGGGATGGGGGGGCGGGGGCAGGGGGTTATGGTCAGACAGTTCAAGATCTAGCATTTATTCTTTTTTTTTTCTTCTTTTTTGTGCTATGTGGGCATTTTGTTTGTCAATAAATCGTTGGGTTTTTTCACTTTCATCCACTAATATTCATTTCTTATCAGCGGGAAGGGATTGCTGAAACCCTTTTCTTTAGAGGAAACACTCATTCTAGAGCGGTTTTCTCCTAAATTTGTCTCCAAACCCAGACATTATTACTCCTCAGATCTACTTAAGAGACAGTAAATGGGGTTTTGTAATCAGAGTAACATATTCTTGGAAAGACTTGACCTCAAGATTCTGAGCCTTGAATTTGTAAGCAGAGTTGTGCGCTGTAGGGAGCACTTCAGCAAACTGATGTACACAAATCTGGGATCAGATGGGATGGAGCTGACACTGGTAAGGGAGTTGGGCAATGCTGCAAGGCAGTTAACTTCATTGTTTTGATAGATCGTGGAAATTTAGGGATTTCCCTGACATCTGGCAAAAGACAAAATCTAAGCCCATCTTCAAGGAACAAGACTGGTCTGTCTTACGCCATTCCCTAGAAAATTTTTCTTGTAAGCCTTAAAAAGCCTTTTTGAGCCACCAGAAGAGGATTTGGAACAGTCAGCATGGATTTACCAAGGGCAAACTGTACCTAATCCCCCTGACAGCCTTCCATGAAGAGACAAGTCACTCTGTGGTTGTGGGAACAACAGGAAGATGTTTACCTTGACTTTATCAAGACGTTTGATGTGGTATACCGTACCATCCTAATGGAGAAATTGTGAAAGTAGGAGCTGCTGGAGATCACAAGTTGGATGAAAAATTGACTGTCCCAGTATCTCAAAGGGTTTTGATGGGGTACAAAGTCCAACTGGCAGCTGGTTACTTGTGATGCTTGTCAACAGTTAATGCCGTTCCAGCCCATACTATCTAATGTCTCTTTTAACACACTAGAAGAAAAGATAAAGTGCAATTCTGAGAAGTGTACAGACAATACCAATACAAAGGGGAGGATAAGACTGCTTTAAAGTGGGATGGAGATTTAACCGAACAGAAAACTCAGGATATTCACTGAAAAAAATGCAAAGTCTGGCACCTGGAACAATCCCTGTCCAGCAGTATGGCTGGAGACCAACTCAACAGAAAATGTCCGTGGTAAAAATAGATCTTGTAGTGGTGGACAAGACGCTGAGCACAAGTCAGTGGTGTGCTTTTATGAGGAAGAAGACCAGCTGCATATTGGGAGGTATTAGGAAGAGTATAACCAGCAGATTGAGAAATATGGCTATTTTTTTGGATGTGTATCTGCTTTCAGAGCCTGTGAGGCTGCATCCAGAGTACCCTCTCAATCTTTGGGCTCCCCCAAAGTCCAGGGGAGCAAATGGCACATGAGAAAAGGCTCAGAAAACAGTATTAATTTCTTAAGGGCCTACCTTTTTTCAGTCTCTTCCTCATATGCTTTCTTTATCTCCAAATCCTCAAACAATTTGAAGGAGAGGGAAGGGAGGTATAAATCTAAATCATACATTTTCAATAAAATTTATTGCCCTTGATTAAACATACAAAATTTTTGTCACTCAGTTTTAGTATAGTTATTTGCCCAAATTCTACAGAAGAGCATTAATAATGCCTCTATATGGTCATATATACAAAGTAATCTCTACCAATTTTCTCTGATCTTTTGCCTAACCTTCTAAGGTCCCTCTAGGTAGCAAAGTTGAAGGGGCCAATCTTCCTCAAACAGAAGTATGGGAACTCTCACAATAGCTCACCTACATCCTGAGGCCTTCACCAGAAGCCTTGTGAATCCATGGTGGGTGTCCATTCCTTCCCAATCTGTTGATTTTTTTTCTTACATTTTCCCATCTCCAGCCCCTTCTTTCCCCTTGGACACCAAGGGAATGGATGAAAGTTGCCCAGCATCCTCTCAATACCCTCTGTGGGCCATTTGTCCAACACTTTCTGCCAGGGTCTGCCAGCCTCTTCTCTGGCAGGATTCCCAGAGCTGGAGCTTGTCGGGGCAATAGGCACTCGACCACAGAGCATCTGGGGAACCCTGCTCAGGGCAAGGACAGCCCAGAAACCTCTGGGACTTGACACAGCCTGCCAAAAGCCATGGCAATGCCACTTACCAGTCTACAGGACCTCAAAATAGTTTGCTTCATGAAGAAAATCAAGCAACAGTCTAGTGAATTATGCTTTCAAAAATTGGCTTAGGCAGGTCCTCCACATGCAGCAGTAGATAGAGATTTGGCTTTGGAAAGTTCTCCATATGCACCCAAAGACAGAGATTTGTCTTGGCTGAATATTCCAGTTTTCTTTACTGGTTCCAGAGGTATGAGTTCATACGTAGCTCTTTATTATCCTAGAGACTCAAAGTCTCTTTCAGCTGCATCCTTTTCAACCACATCTGAAGAAATTGACCTTTTTTCAGACCTAAGCACTTCTACTTTACATGGCAGAAAATGGCTGAGAAGATTAAAATACATTTGTAGAGACAAACATAATGATCACTAAATGTTATTTCATAAAACCATGCTGAATAAGTGAAATCATATTTTCTTTCTCAAATCCATGGCTTCCATCTTATTTTGGGATAAGTGCAAGACATCATCTCACTCAAAACTAAATATGTAATCTTTAAAGAAATACCTTTTATCAATACATATTTAATTATGAGGGGGTTTTGACCTTTTACTTTGGAAAAACAAGATCCTATCAAAAGGTTTAGAGGCGTCTGTAACATCTGTCAATCTTTATGCTACCTTTTATTGCTTTCTTGGTGTATATAATGATATCACAATGTTTAAGCACTTGTGCTCTTTTTGGGGGGGCGTGGCTTGGAGGGGGAGGAGAGGGCTTCTACAGCATAATATCAGCCATGGCTGATAACAAGCATGAAAAAGAATAAAATGTGGAAGAAATTCATTACGGTAAGTGCAGACATGCAGAGAAGTGGACTTTAAAAATGTAAAGACTCAAAAGAAATTTGATTAACTAGGTGAAAACCTTTTGAAATACAAATTCTTTAACAGTCAAAATCTAAGCTTCCCATTCAGACCAGTCTTGATATAAGTCAAGACGACTTTTTTCTTCTGAGGATCATTTTCTTATTGTACCTTTTCATTCTATTTACTCCGAAATTCAATTCAAAATCTTGTGCGAGGTGGATTAATAGCAAATCCAATTATCAACATTGGAAAAATCAACATGCAAACAGGGCCATTAAAATCTTCTCCTCATTCCTGTTTGGCCCAGGTCATAGCTATATCCCATGCTTTTGAGTACTGTGCAGGAAAAATATCAGGTTTGCATGGCCAGGTTTTGGTAGAGCAGGGCTACAAGGGAGTCTGAAATCAGGCTCCTGTCATCCTGGGAGTGGGGCAGTCTCAGATTTCTCCCAGGGCAATTCAGGGCTGCTTGTGCCCTCAGTTCTGATATTGACTGATGTGCACTTTTGTGTTACATGTTTGAAGCAACCTTGATAGAAGCATATATAATTCTTTCCGTGTATAAATGTAGTTGTAAGTAACTGTTAAATATGATTCTTGTTTGCTCTGTATCATATTTCATATATTTTATATGGGTATACCCCCTAATAAAATTTGTAGGAAGTTTTTCTGCCTATACCTTAGCAGAGATATCAGTTTAGAAAAATACTATAAACAGTAAACAATGACACTCACTGAGAAATAAAAAAACACTATTTTGGAAAATGCATTGAATTACAGGTACATTCATGGCATTTTATCTCTCTTGAATTTATGAATATACAATAATATGGCAACATTCTTACACTAAATAATGGATGAATTTCTGTTCTTCCATGTATTGTACAGTTAAGTATTCTATCCAGTTTTACAAGTTATGTTCTGTAGTTTAAAGGTTCCTTTGGATTGATTCACTCTTTAAGAATTACCATGTATTTCCACTACTAGCAGTGGAAACTAAAAAAAAGAATTCCCCTCGGAGACATCTCTATTGCCATTTGAGGAGTACTTACCCAGGGTTACAATTTTACATTTTAACTTCTGAACATTTTCAAAACACATGGGGAGCAGCTCTGACATGCATTAGATGAATGTACTGTTAATGTGAGAAAATACAGGCTAATGGGAGGTTGTTTTCTAGGAAAACAAATTGCTTTCAGAGGAGATGATTTATGAAGTAGTCCATGATGAAATTTTAAAAAGAAACAATTGCAATACAGGCCAATGACTTTAATTTGCATTAGCTGTCATATATGAAGTTAGTGTTTATCAAATTATGTCTCAACCTAAGAAAAATTATTTCAGATTATTGAAAATTATAGGGAAAAAATAGAAACATTATAGGTGAGTAGGACATAGAGAAATATCTTCTAGCATTTGAACAAGATGTCATAGACTATTTCTTATAATATGACAAAACAGTTTAAAACAGGAATAGAAATATTCTAAAATTCATTAACTTTGGATGAAATATGTTTTATTTAAGAAATGTAGAACAATAAAAGTAACCCTGGAAAATTTTGATTACACTAATAACCATAGTAGTAAAACCTATTTAATTTAATAAAAACTACTAATATTGCATTGAGAGTACTTGTTACTAGTATATGACAATATAATATTATGAGTATTTGAAGAACTAAGTGCAAAGATTCCTTCATTACGTTTTAGAAAGAACTGACTACGTGAACCACCTGGAACCATTACTGTAGTATGAAATACTTCCTTCTCCCCTTCCCTTTCCAGAATTCTACATACTTATAAAGTAATTTCTGAATTATATACTTTTTTTATCCTGAAGGACTTTGGCATTGCATTTATCAAAAATATTTTACCACCTTTTTTTTGTCATAGAGATGCTATCAACTCTTACAAAGTTGATCAATATGAAACTTTACAGCAACAGTGCTCAGTTCCACATCTCTTACTCGCAAGGAATCCAGTTTCTACATGAATTTATTCAACTCTATTGATACGAATTTTGCTCAAGTCTGAGATTTAATCAATGCCTTTAATGTACTAACAGGAATTCAAATCAAACTCTAGGAAACAGAGTCCTTCTACAATTTTTCGATTAATTAAGTTCAATTAAATTTTTACAGTCAAAAGATGATTCAGGCTGAGGTTGTAAAGTGATAATAAGCACTAAAATAGGAGAATTTTAAGCAGTGTGCAAGACAGATATTTGAATGATATATAGAACTGCTGTTTAGAGTTTATTTTTAATATCTTTTTGCTGAAGATAAATCTGAGACTTTATCAGCTCCATAGAAATGACATATCAAAGGACATACTGGAAGAAGATGGCAAATATTTGGTAAATTATTTCAAAACCAGCATTCCCATTCCCAGAAGAAGCTAGAGTAATAAAGAAACTACAAAAGCTTCCAATTTTGATTCACCAAAAGAATTGAAGAGCAGGTTTCAAATATATAAATAAAAAATGTGTGCAATGAGAGTACTCAACACTGGAAGCTGTCTTTAAATCAGTTCGGTTACAACTATACCACATCCTTGTTTGCCTCAAGATCCAATTGTGTACAGATTGTTGTACATAAACACATACTTTAGATATTCTCTCAGGTACTAATGTCTCTCATACATGTTCTACAACAGCTTTTATACAAAAAGATTGTAAAGGCAGCTTTATCAAATCTTCCTTAAACATAATTTCAAATGCCGAGTTCCCCTTTCCTTGAAGCGAAAAAAAAGAATGTTTATTTATTTCATGGTTGTCATATGGTAAAGATACATTTTAAGAAAATGTCCTGGTGAAAAAAAGATTGGCTTGCATGTAACTAACAAACTTAAGTTGACTATTTTAAATAGTTTGCTATTTACATTTCTCACTTTATGTCAAAGACATCTGGAATGTAAACTTTCTACCTCCAGAATAAATTTTCAAAAAAATAGCTACATATTTTGCATCTCAAATAAATAAAGGTAGGAAATCTTTGATATAAGAAAAGAAATTATTTTTTCTTTGTAAAGACAAAATAATTATCAATATCAATATTGTCATTTATTGTACCTTTCTAGGGCTTTGCATAATGGTCACGTTAATATTAATATTAATAAAACATCTTTTAACAACCAATCAATACTTGCATCGCCACAATAGCCTACAACTCTCTATAATTGATTAGAACTGCCATTTTTGCTCTTAACTATATTTTTCTATTTAATAATTACTAGTGATGATCAGTTATTTGTCTGTACAATTCCTTAATGACTGAAAAATGTCCTTGTGCTTTGAAAACATAAAATATTGTTATTATTTGAAAAAATAATTAAAATTTCTGGGTAGAAATTTATAACATCTTCACCTTCAAGAATGAGAACCAAGTAGAAATTGGTTTCTGTTCTTTGGGCAATTCCTTCATATTCGTTGTAAACCTTTACCCCTGGAGCCACCATCTGAGTGGGCAGCCTCTGGGTGGAATTCTAATGACTGGCACTATCAGCTCTCTAGTCACAACTTGTTGGATGGTAGAGACAGTCACATGGGCAAAGTCAGAGGAAACTCTTGCTGCACATGGCAACGGAGTTGAGAAATTTAAAGATTGGTCAATATTTATCTATAGCGATTTGAGCACTATTGAAAAAGAATACCCTATAAAGTTATGAAAAGAGCGGGATTTTCCCTGAGTTTTTGCCATGGTTCTGGCAAGAAACCTACTTGGGAATGCAAAAATTTAGTGTGCCTTACTTTTGTTCAAAGTAAGAGTGGCTATTTTTCCCCAAGGGACTCATTGCCTTCTTTCTTCATAAACTAATAAAAGAGCAGCATTCAGAAAACTGACATGTATTAGTACCTTGGTTAAAACATATTAATAATACTTCTTAATGCAGGGAGTGAGAAAATAAACTCTTTTTTTCTAATCAATAGTAAATAATCATGTATACATGCTGTGTGTTTTAGCTCTGTGGCTGCACACAGTACTGGAAGAATCCAGATTCCAAATGTAAAGAATGACTGACAACAGAGTTTCTCCAGAGAATCTGAGCAACAGAGGAGAGATCTTTCACAAGAATAAACCTGACCAAAGAGATCTCACTGGATAGATCCATTGATATTTAAAAGATTAGTTTACGGTACATTTAAGAATATATGCATACTATTAAACAAAGGTGCATGCACACCCATTCTACCCATGGTTTCATTTAATGGCAAAGGATAGTTGCTTTTGCTCTAGAGATAATGTTTGTGTGATAGTTACATGTTCAAAGCTCATGTGACCCTTATTGGGACTTGTCATTTCTCAAGTTTCAAAAAGGAAAGAGATCCTTGGAATATTTTTATGTCACATTTCATAGTTTTTTCTTTCTCCTGTTCTTGTACTCTTCATTTAAAATAAGGATATAAAATATTTTTCTTTTTCTAACTATTGCAAAAAAAAAATATGTGGAAAAAATGTCTAATGTGATTTTCTGCTGAATTGCAGTTCTCTATGATCTTCAAGACGCACTTTAAAATTCCACTGAAAAGAACTATTTTGAATGAAAGCTATCACCTCAGTTTCTCCCATTTTTCCTTGGGGTTAATTTATTTTTTAATGTTCCTAGTCTTGTTGGGATTTTATTGTTTTGTTTGGTTACAGGTTTTTTGTGTTTATTTGTTTGTTTGTTTGTTTGTTTGTGGTTTTTGCATTCTTATATCCTAGCTCTGTGTTATTACTGTGTATTTTTACATAGATTAGAGGATTTCCATGTAGTATGATTCATCAATGTTTTAAACTGGATCAAGAATGATGCATTTGAGAAACTTGTGAAGATTTTCTATTAATTCACTTTCCCCTGGCAACTTCTTGCTAATAATTAGCAGTCTTGGTATTTTGAAAATCAATAGCTTCACAGAGCAATAAAATAACAAATTAGAATCTCCAAAATACGCAGGTTTTTTTATATATGGGCAAAAGTTTGCCTCAGACTTCTTTGAAAAAGAACAAAGAATAATCTGGACACCAAGGAAGTGCCTTCCTTGATACCAGCTGTGTAAGGGTTGAGATCTCACACAAATAAATAAACTGTATATCTGTGTGTGTATATATGCACGTGTTTGTGCAACTTTTGGCCTTTGTTTTAAGTGCAGCTGGAACTCCAGAAGCAGACAAAAACCTGCTGTAATACTGCATATAAAATTTAGGTGCTGCTGAAGGATTACACATCTGGTTAATAGATTACAATTTGGCAAGCATTGATTATGATTCTTGCAGTGGGCTGACACTCTCTGTAAGGCTGTAATATATAGTCCTGTTCTACTTTTTCTTTAAGTATCTAGATTAACAAATCACCTGTTTGCAGTTATGCATCTGTTTCAGACAGAGCAAATGACCCAACACAAAATATGTTTTGAATGTAGTTATTTGAAAAAAGGAATACAAAGAGAATCAGTTTTCAAAATATTTGGACTATATTGGAATATTGGAATATTTGGTTAGATGCAAGTAGACTAAAATTTCTGTATCCAGAGATCCTTGAAATGGTTACTTGAATAAATATGCAGATATTGCTTTGCTCAAATAGCTAATTTACCAGACATTATAAAATGGAAATTCCATCTAATTTATAGAGCAAAGTTTGAAGAAAGATTCAACCTTCAATTCAAAGATTGCTAGACCTCGTTTTTTATGGAGGTGCAAAACTGTACAGTGAATATCTGCAGAAAACTGCTTCTGAAATGTGATCCACTTTATAATAGAACTGCCAATTTCTTGACATTGTCCATCACAAATTCCCATCCCATCCATTCCCACAAAAAATCAGTTGTTATTCTTCTTTTTCAACTGAAAGAAATATGGATTGTTCTGATCAAGAAGAGCACCGATATTTGAAAGTGATTTGAAATAAAGTATGTTCCTTGATACACTGATAGATGTGTACTATGACTATGACAATAATTCTGATAATATCTATTTTGTAGAAACAGCTTGCAAACAAAGGGGTATATACAGGTGAACAAAGCAGCTATGAAACTGCCACTGCCTGCTAACTGGCACATCTACCTCTGTAATTCAAGTTGAAGAAAGGAATTTTCACCTGGAGACGCTGAATGCAGTCCTCATGAGAGAGTATCTCAGCAGAATGTTTCATTCAGAGTCCAATAAAACTGTATTTGAAATGTAGTTTTTAAATACACAACAATTCTCGGCAAAAGGTGGTTTTGGCATTTTTTCCCCCCAACCTTTTAAGATGTGACATTTTTCCATTGAAACACACAATACTTATTGCAATGAAGAATCCTTTCATTCTGGAAGGCTAATGTCAGGGAGTTTGGAATTCGAGGATCTTTAAGTTTCTTTCCAACCCAAACCATTCTATGATTCTATGATTGATTCCTTTTCCTTCTAGTATTTATAAATATCTAGTATAATTTCTTGGAAATTATAAAAAAAAACAAAGTCTGAAATCTACAGAACTATTATGAAGTAGGTATAGATGCTGATTCTCCCTTTGATATGTTGCAACTAGGTGTACACAATTATCTTAATTTTAGTAGCAGGTGTTTAATGCCATATGCAAGAAATTACCAAGTTAACTTCAAAAAGACTAGTAATAGTTTCAAAAATTGCTTCTCAGTGAAGACAAATAATTATAAATTTTAGGAAACATCCTGTTGAATTGACACAATTGTAATGACATCTCTGTAGGTGGCTCATATCTTGCCCTGTTTTATAAGCTGCTTGGAGCATAATGACAGCATTTGCACAATAGGCCTACGCAAGGATGAGGCAGCATAATTGCAGCAGCAGTGAAGCATGAATACAGACTAATTAACAAAATTGGAACTGCTACACTCATGCTCACATTTCATCTATCTTATTTCATTTACTTTTACACGCTTTTGTGGTCACAGAACTGCTGTGTTTGTTGTCTGAGTATTGCAGATAATATTGTCCATTTGCTGACTCCATCTTCCTGTTTCCTTGGAATGTATCTATTGTACAAGCAGAACTCCATTTACAGAGGATTCTCCTCTAATCTTTTACTTAAAGTCATGCTGTGGGTGGTCCATGCTCCATTGCATATGCAGTATATATAGTTATGAATAAGCATGTAAACACACCAATACCTATATGCATACACCTAAATTCACACATACTTCTAAGGAGCCTGCAAGAAAGATCAAGAGACTATTAACAAGAGCATATTTACAGGACAAGAGGGAATGGCTTCAAATTGAAAGAAAGTAGATTTAGATAAGATATTAAGAAAAACTTCTTCCCTGTGAGGGTGGTAAGACACTGGAACAGGTTGTCCATAGAAAGTGTGAATGCCCCATCCCCAGAAGTGTTTAAGACCAGGTTGGAAGGAACTCTGAGCAACCTTTAAAAGGTGTTCCTGCCCATGGTAAGGGGTTTGAAATTAGATGATCTTTATGGTCCCTTCCGACCTAAGACATTTTATGATTCTATGATTATCCCTTTTCTATGGTTTTTCATTGGTCTAGAGCTACTATAAAACCTGTTTTTGTATGTGTATGTATATATATAAATTCACAAAAACTCTTACATGAATCACATGCTATCTTCTGTGTGCTTACATACACTCAAAGTTAAACCAAGACATATGCCAGTGTAAGTACAAAAAAAAACCTCTAGGAAATTTCACCCACTAGTTTCAAGTTATAACAGGCATTTGAAAAAAATTACACAAATATCCTGTGTTAAAGAGAAATGGTGATGTGCACAACAGGTGGCACAAAATTTCTACTCCTGCTGTGCTTGAAGAAAAATGTCTGCTTCTACAGATCAAAATTCTGAAAAAAAATCATACCAGAGAATGTCATTGCTATTCTGCAGTAGGTGTAGTGCCACATCAATCTCTCCATATGTCATTTAGTGTCAACTTGGGGAGAAAGATCACACAGGCATCTAAACAGCTGAAAGTACGTTCCTAAAGTTCTATTTTAAGGGTGTTAAGCCTAAGGATGTGTAAAGGCTAAGTTGTACACATTCTGCTCAGCACCAACTACTAGATTTTTTCAACAAAAAGTTGCTATATCATTACTTTATGTTTCTCTTAGGTTTCTCTTTTTCCAGTAAGTCGGTACTTCACTGGCCTGCCGTTGATTCTTGGATATAACAGATAGTGACAGCCACTTCCTCAGCCAATTCCCTCAGGACCTGTGAACATATCTTTTCAGGTCTCAAGGACTTTGGAATCTTCAGGTTTCTTAAATGGTCTCAAACCCAGTCTTCTCCTACAGTGGGTAGTTAAGCATTCCCCCAGTCCCTGCTTTCACCTTCTGAAACTTGGGCAGTGGTTGGAAAACTTGCTGGTTAAGACTGATGCAAAAGAAGTTGTTAAACCTTTTCCATGTGCCCTGTATCCTTCATGAGAGGACCCACATTTTCCCTGGTATATATTTTATCATTGATTTACTTTTTCAAGCTTTTTTTGCCACCCTTGATGTCCTTGGCCAGATTTAATTCTACCAATGTTTTGATTTCCCTTATAAGATTCCTGGCTGTTTAGACAATTTCTCTGCGTTCCTTCCAGGCTACCTTTCCCTGCTTCCACCCTCTGTAATCTATTTGTGTTTAAGTTTGTCCAGGAGCTCCTTGTTCATCCATGCCTGGTGTTCTTCCCCAGTTTGCTTTTTGTAGGGCTGTATAACTCTTGAGCCTGATGGAGACACTCCCTAAACATCATCCAGTTCTTTTGAGCATCTCTGCCCTCCAGTGCTCTATCCCATGGCACTCTACTGAGCAGATCCCTGAAGAGACCAAAGTCTGCTTTCCTGCTCCAGGGCAGGGAGCTTGCTGTGCACCCTCCTTTCTGCCCCAAGGATCCACCATGGACACTGCAGCCCAGGCTGCCCTTGAGTTTCACATTCCCCATCAGCTCCTTGTTTTTGGTGGGAACAAGGTCCAGCACAACACCACCACCAGCTGGCTCCTCTGTCACTTGGAGAAGGCAGTTGTAAGCAAGGCATTTCATGAATCTTCTGGATTCCTGCGCTGTACTGTGTTTTTCCTCCAATAGATTGCAGGGTGCTCTGAGTCCCCCTTGAGGATTTTGGCTATCCCATTCTGTTGCAGTTTTCTGTCTGGAACTTTCTTTCTGTCACTTACCTCTGCAACATTTTGGCAAAAAATTAGATCAATGGAAGTTTGATTCTGAATGTATAAATGTTAAAAGACAGAAAAGAGGAATTTGGGATAAAACAAAGGGAAAAAAACAAACAGCAGAAAAAAACCCAAATATTTTTTTAATTACCAGATTAATTGAGACAATAAAGAAATCATTACAACCTCATACAATCATAAAATGGTTTGGTCTGGAAGGGATGATCAACATCTTCTCATTTCAATCCCCCTGCCATGGGCAGGGACACCTTTCGCTGGACCAGGTTGCTCAGAGTTACATCCAACCTGGCCTTGAACACTTTCAGGGATGGGGCAGCCACAGCTTCTCTGGGCTGGTACCAGGTCCTCACCTCCCTCACACTAGAGAATTTCTTCCTAATATCCAATCTAAACTCTTTCAGTTTGAAGCCATTCTCCCTTGTCCTGTCACTAAATGCCCTTGTAAATAGTCTCTCTCCCTCTTTCTTGTAGGGTTCCTTCTGATGCCTTAATGAACTCGGAAATAAAACAACACACTTTCGAGATAATATTAGTATAGGAGGTAATACAAAGGCTGGTCTTTATTGAAGGCCTCCAGGGGCAAATATGAAAAATGTCCACAATATGCCACCCCTACATGGGGTGAATACAGTTTTATAAATTCAGTAAACTGGCATAATTGACAAAAAACACCAATAAGACACATACATAGTGAGGCAACTTCCCCTCAGTTTAAGCCCTTCCTAAATCCTCCCCCTTTTTTTAGGAACTAAATGTTGTAGGTGAAAATGTGTCATGAAGAGCTGGTTTTGACCTTGGTTCCCAGAAAGAACAAAGATAGGATAGGGAGCCTTGTACCCCCTGGGACATGGAGCTTTGGAATATGTTTTTCTTTCTGCCTAGGGAAAAGGTAGGGAAAAGTACTGGGAAAACTAGCTTTGAATACACTAATAGGCTAAAAAAGTATATATGCAAAGAATACAGAGAATATATAGAAGAAAAAAGGCAAAAATCAATTCAGCATCACTTCAAGTACTATTTTGTTGGATACGTCAAAACAAAAACAGATATAGGGAAAGAAAATTCCTTCTCAAAAGTGGGAAGCAGGTGGCATTTCTCACTGGAGGTACAGGAAAAAAAAGAGTTCTCTATAAATGAGCCTTTTTTTTTATTTTTCAAACTGTTTACTGTAAAATTACAGTTTAATTTGCAGTGACTGAAGAAAAATAAAATGAAACATCGGAAGATGAAAAAAAGTGATCTTATATGGAAAATCTGTTTCATAAATCTGTTTAATTTCTATTGTATTTTCTTAGCAGTAGGAAGAAACAGGCCATCATTGCATTAGTGATACTCATTAATGCAAGCAGATCAACGCTATGTGCAACTACAAAAGGCATCTCTGAACACCCCCAAATGTTCAATTCCATTAATAAGATCGTTATGCATGGTTTTATTCAGCTAATATTAATTGTTAATGATCATCCATAACATCTGGGAAATAAGGGCAGCTGCACCACACAAAATGCTTCTGGCATTAAACAGCACATTGTCATAGAGAAGAGACTTCTCAAGTGACAACACTGGGTCAGGACAAGGGCATTACACAGTCAGCTCTGCTTGTATTTTCTGCCTTTTTGTCACAAGTAGAGTTTTGCACTCTTGACTTGCAGTATCTGGTTTTTCATGCTGTTTAACCCTTCTACTGGATTCTTCCTAGAACCAGATCGCATTGCAACTTGCATAACAGTGGAGGGTAAGTTTGAGTTATTTGACCTGGCTAATTTCAGTTGCTTTACATATGTTTTCTTGTTTTTTTAGAAGACAATCTGTAGATTCTCTCATTCTAGATTTCAGTCACCATCTGGTTTCCTACCAGGGATGTTTTCAATAATTCTGTGACCCCCAGATCATACAATTTTTTTCAATTTTCAAATTTTCCTTCTTTTATGTTTAAAAATCAATTTTTTTCACACCTCAATTTTGTAGAATTCATTCTCTGTAATATAAAATACTTACATTAAGCAATACATTCTGTAGTATCTTCTTACTGAAATTAAGAAGAATACATGTTTTAAATCAGTTTTTGCTTGAAATAATGATTTTCTCCCTTTCTGTCATCATCATTAGTCAATCAGTTTACAGACATAGTATGAAGCTTCCTTTAAGCTTCTCTGCTACTCTATCATATTTTGAAATTATTTTAGCTGTTAAAAGCCTTTCTCTATTATTCCATTCTAGCCATGTTTCACTCAATAATTTATCTATGATAATCTATGTTCAGAATTCACTCAGATACAAGTATGAATAAGGTCCATCTCGATTAGTCATAAGGTGTGAGTGATGAGGAAGATAATTAAACTTGTGTAAATAACCAGTCAGTAGAAAAGAACTGAAAGTATTTTTCCTCAATTGTTCATATACTAACAGTGAACAAACAGGAATGACTTTGTAGCTAAGACAGTCCATGCAAATGCTTTTGAAAAGTTAGTTAGCTATATATTCTTGAACATAGGCTTAGGAGGTCAATATTGTCCATTTTATTAATTGCTGCATATATATGTCTTAATGAAGGTATAATTATTTTATTTATTATATATTTATGATGTTAATCTTGCTACTGCATATTAAAAATAGCTCAAAATTGTACCACAAAAATAAAAGAAAAAAAATGTTATTTTGGAAATATAAGGAAAAATGTTAAACGAAATATATGGCTATTGGTCAGCAAAAAGTGAATCAGATTTTTTAAAATCACTAGCTCTACTCTTCTTACTTTTAGTGTTGCTATTTAGAATTTAGAAATCTAAAAAATTTAGAAAAAATTAGAATTTTTTTTATTTATCAATGATATTTCAGAAGCACGTGGTACAAGTAAGACAGTATTTTCTTAATAGCAAATACTAACTGATGTTGGACCATTTCAAACTTCAAAAAGGAGCAATGGACAAATTTTACCTTTGAAATTCAAGGCAGCAGACTTCACTTCACGAAGACTGAAGTTTTCTAAAACCCTAGTTACATTTTTATTTCTTTTTTCTCCTTTCATTGCTTACATTCAGTTAGACTGGATAACTGGGAAGAATACCTTTGGGAAGAATGACAGGCTGACCCAGCCAGCTACCAAGCACCACAGAGTTCCTCACCCAGTTCCCTCTCCTGTGAGGGCAGAGAGAGAATAGGAACTACAAACATGAGAGAATTGGTTGACTGACGTAAAAACCGTATAATGAGTGAAGAAAAGGTGAAGAGTGGGGAAGTGATGCAAAGGCAATTTCTCACCATTTCTCACAAGCAGACTGATATTCAGCCAGTCTCTGAGCAACAGCTGCCTCCCAGATCAGCCTCTCCCCACTGGACTCAATGATCTGTTGCAGTTAAGACGGACAGACGCGACAACAACAGTATCGAGCAAACAATGCCAAAGTTTATTTTTACCATTAGTTTTATACTGTGCAAAGAGATGTGGATTCTTTTTGTGGTTAATCATGAGCTTTTAGTTTTGTCCACACTTGCAAGTTTCAGCATTCTATTCCTGGCTCATTCTCTGGCTGCAAGCTTCAACTTCCTCATTTTCCTGGCTTGGTTCGACACGTCTCAGGGGTACATGACTACCAACTGAGGGACAGGATCTGCAGGGCCACAAGACCAGTTTGTGGCCTCCACAATGATCCTTGTGGGCCCCTTCCACCTCAGGGTATTCTGTGATTGTGTGATGTTTGGCGTGGATTATCTCTTAGTCACCTGGGTCTGTTGTCCAAGTCATGTCCTTTCCCAACCTCTTGCTCCACAGCCTTATGCCAGGGAGTAAGGCAGAGTGAGGAACATTGGTGTGTAATCCACACTTTGGGTCACAAATCCAAAACATAACACTTTGCAGTCTGCTGTGGAGCAAGTTAACTCCATCACAGCTGTACCTATATGAACTAGCGTTGCAGGAAAAGACAGGTTTCAATTATGGACTTTTTTATGATGATAACCTCTGTTAAAAATGCAAGATATTTTTAAAATCATGTCTGGTTGTTTATAAAAAGTACAAAATTCAAACCCAGCATATGTTTCTAGACAAACTAAGAATATGTTTTGAATTTCTGTTAGAGTCACAAACACATTTTTCAAGCTCTTTCTAAGGGTTTGTTCCCTACATCACTATTGCATTCTGGATTTTTAATTTGTAAAGGTGAGAAAATCTGAGTCAGAAATCTTCAGTGATCTGTTTCCCATGTCAAGCAGTAGCAAGACCAAGAGTGAAGCAGAAATAATTCCTCTGGAACAATAAGCATTTTCCTGCATGTGTATGGCTGGCAAACAGCATGATAATTCTGTGCAGATTATCAGTGCGTACTGCAAAAAAAAAAAAAAATTTAGACAAATTTCCTCAGTACTCAATATATCAAAGCAATGAAACAGAAAATCAAAATGACCCATAATCAATATCTGCATAGCATCATTCCCTCACTTAAGGATGTAATTTCCTAATCAGTAGAACAATCAAAATAAAAATGAAGACCAGCAATGCCACAAGTTGTAATGAGCAAGATGAAAGAAAAGTACTCTTACTGTGACAGAACTATCACAGCACAGTGAAATGCAGAAAGACAGTGGCAGACACACAAACCATAAGTGAAAGTCTCCAAGGAAAAGTACAGTATCCCAGATAAACACAGAGACACTCAATAAGAGAGGAGAATGACCAAGACAAGCATTTACCATCTAGTTAACTGTCTGAAAAATCAAAACTAAGAAGGGCGAACATGAATCTTATTGTCTTTAATGAGAATCATGAAAGATTTATGTTTCTGTTTATGAATAAAATTCCTGTGACATTGAAGACATGCACAATTTTCAACTCCCTTCATTTGTATAGTAAAGGTTTGAACTAGATTACAGTCATCGCACAGAACCTGAACAAGGGCATATCTGTAAATAATAATCCAAGGGTTCATTTGAATCTGACAGGTCACAAAAACAGCCTGCAAGGTGAGAGGGATCTTATTATCAGGAACAAGACGTTAACTGAGATAGAAATCAGTGGCAAGGGATTTAATATCTCCAACAAAACAGAGTTCTTTTATAAAGGAAGCAGTAATAGGAAAATAAAGTCCCCAGGCAAACTCTAATCTCTATTGAACTACATTATGTGAAGGTCAATCAGTAGGAAAGGAAGGAAATAGAAGTGTGGTCTAAAGGGGCACAGAGATACAACTACAACAAATGCAATCTGAAATTACAGCTAGCTATTTAGCTCACAGCAAAAGAGAAAAGCTTGACTTGAAGTATCAGTTACAACTCACTGTAAGAACTATGATGGATGAGGTGGAGTAATTTAAAGAATCTGCTGTTTGAATAAGCACTTCAATGTTCTTGCCAAAGAAACTAATTGATAAAGTCAAATTATACACCCAAGAAAGCTGACCATGTGGTTCCTAGTTTATAACCAGGTAGCATCAGATATATGAAATGTGAGTGCAGCATGTGAATGAAACACCATTTTTATCTTTACAGTGAATTCTCCCCATTGCTTACAAATACATTACTGAAGTTCCTCTTCTAAGAGACTGTCATGAGTCACTACAGGTTTATCCTGGTTCTCTTGGTTACAGAGCATACAAACTACCATCCCACAGCACATTCCACAGCCTAATTAAAATACAACAACTGGACACAAATCAGTTAAGACCTACCATTTATGCTTACTATAGACCTTGTGCTCTACATTTTCCCTTGAAAGTTAAAAAGATAGACCTTATGGTGGCAGTCTTCCCAAAAAAAGATAGAGAAATAATTCCATGAATCTGTGCACTCTGTCCCCATACCACTCTCATTTTATTTTAGGGCTTGTCTTTCAAGCATTGAAGCTCTTTGCTCTCAATTTCCTAAACTGTCCCTCAGCCTAAAGACATCCTTCCCCAGTTTGAAAAAAGGTCAAAAGGTCAAAAACTCTTTCTCTACTATCACATACAAATCGACATGAATATTGCTCAGCAGAAAAAGGTGTAGGTGTTGCAATTATCTATATATATACATGGAACAAATCTTCAGGAATGAGCTCTATAAAACTTTATAAATTATCAGTACCCCAGAAATCAGCTGAGGAGAAGAACTTTAGCTCTGAATATATACCTAACAATTATCAACCCAAAATTTTCCCTTCTTGACACAAATGTCAATACTGTATAACATTTTCTTTCCATTTACTTAGATCTTAAGACTGGATGACAACTACCAGAAAACAATAAAATTATCTGTATTTTTCCAATATATATCAGTATCTAATTGACCAAAGGTTACATGTATTTGTCTAAATTATTTGTCACAATAAACAGAATATCTCTGAAAGAAGTACACATTACCACCAGAGGAGTGGAAAAGTAAATGGAGACTTCTGAGTGTGTCATTCACTAAATATATTCATTGCTTCTGTGATGCTCATTTTGACTTGTTTATTGTTTTTGTAGACCATCTCTGACCATGCCCCTGACATCCCAGCCAAAAAGAGTACAGAAAACCAGGCCACTAGATGTAACAAAAATATGATTAGCAAAAAAGAGTATTAACCTTTTAGTTGCTGGGAAAAAATTTCAAGTAAAAATTCAAATTGAAGGAAAGTTACAGCAATTTTGTACTTTGTGAGTTTTCTCAGTAAGTTCTCACTGTTCTCTTAACACTTCATTCATAACATATTGAATCTTCTATGTTTCTCCTACATTTCTCCTAAACAAATATCAAATATTTAATGCTAATGTTCTACATGACAAGGCTATAATCTCAATATATATACTGCTAGGAAATGCCCTTTTCCATTATGGCATTTACAAAATAATTATTTTTCTCATGCTTTTGAAACCTTTTTCTTTGTTTATAAAAGATAAGCATCAAGGTGGGTGTTTTTTAGAGAATATGCATATTTTGAAGATATTAAAAAGATATTTCTAAGGTATTGTGATGTTTTAAAACCAAAGAATTATTATATAACTTGCTTAGGCACCCCACAAACATTGTTGTCCTAAGTAAAGGTAACATTTCCAAATAAATCACAACTCACAAACAATGCCACATCATTCATTTTCTTTTCTTCTTAACATCATCTTCATATGGCTTTCATTGAACAAAACCTCTTTTAATTGTGAAAGGGAGCTAGAGGCCTCACCATTAATAAGCGTACTTCTTCCATGAAATGTCAAGTACTTTGTGTTGCACTACAGTTACTTTCTTCAGTGTGTAGCAGTTTCTGTTCCACACACTGTGACAGTAAAAAGAATAACTAAATAAGTCAGAAAACAGGAAGTATTCTCTGTCCCCTCCTTTTTAGTTGTCTTCTCGTGATTGTTAAATTGTCTTTTGCTAGCATAGTTTTGAAATCATCCCTCAGTGCCATGATATACAGCCCTTTGAGATCTTTTGCAAACTAGGGTTCTACATCAGCCTCTATTTTCAAGTGTGAATTATTAACGGGTGCCTAATATAGATTTTTAAAACCAATTCCATTTTATGGAAAGTCCTGTGTCAGTTCAAGGATATAAAAGCACAGACTAGTTACAAAAGAATCTAAAAATTATCTTTGCAAAGTTCTCCCAAAAACTCCTTTCACTATAGGCACTGATCTCCAAAGTGCCTTAGACTGAAACATTATCATAAGCTTATATCCTTTCACTGTATACCACAGAGTACCAAACATGTGACAATATGATTGATTACCTTTCCTGCTCAGATACTGCTTAATGAAATGAATAGTATAAGGAGGGTTAAAAAAAATCGTGACAAAATGTATGTTACACAATCAAAGACATGAATAATAGAAATGGTGCTGGCTCCACCTTTTCCAGTGACGACATAAGAATGTAATCCTGGTCATAACAGAATAAATCTCAGCAAGACAAAATTAGTTATACATTTAGTTAGCTCAAACTCTTTATTTTTAAAACCAGAAGTCCCTTTGTGACCTAATAAAAGGGTACAATGGTGACTTTCAGGTAGAGAGGTTAAAGGCAGCAAAAATGGGCTGTGAAGAGGCATCTTTGTGAAGAACAGCCCATTTTCAGAACAGGGAAGCGGGGGAAGACAGACACCCCACCCCACCCAGACACTCACTCACTCCCCTACCAATAAGACTGGGGAGAGGAATATGAGGATGGAAATGACAAAACTCATACAATGTGATAAAGACAGATAAAACAAACATGACAAATATCATTCAGTAATGATTTATTTAAGAGAAGATACTAAAGGTTCCCAGACAACTGCCTTTGCCTTTGAAGAAGTTTCCTTCTGACTGAATTATGATGCAATTTCATTAGCTTAAACCTATAAGGGATTTCTTTTGAAACATTGCACTCCAGCATGCCATGTTCATAAAAATCTCACCAAGAAACCATTTTAAAAGTATGACTTGCAGCTATAAAAATTCTAAATATGAACTCTCCACTTTTATATTCTATAAGAACTGGAACAAAGACAAAACCTGTCACAAAACTATATTAAAACCCCCCACTTTTTAATATTCTTTCTCAGGTGAAAAAGCTTTTTACAAGGGTCTGGAGTGACAGAACAAGAGGGAATGGCTTCAAATTGACAAAGAGTAAGTTTAGATTAGATATTAGGAAGAAATTCTTCACTGTGAGGGTGGTGAGGTCCTGACACAGGTTGCCTAGAGAAATTGGGGATGTCCTGCCCCTGGAGATGTTCAGAGGTTGCATGGAACTCTGAGCAACCTGACAGTGGAAGGTGTTACTGTCCAAGGCAGGGGGTTGAAATGTGATGGTTTTGTGGTTCCTTCCAAGCCAAATTGTTCCATGACACTATGGTGCTGGGTAAAACTGTATTCAAGCATTTCAGACCTAAAGATATTTGTTATTATTAGAGACACCAAGCTATGTTTTGCATCAAGGATGCTTTACATCACCCAAAACACTATGATGTAACATGCCAAAATTTAAACACTTTCTATCACATAGATTATCATTTATTTAAAAAACACACTAAAGAGAAAAAGTACAGTATCATCACTTTAAAATTAAATTACTTTAATAAAAAATAAATTGGATACTGAAATCTCTTTCATGTGTATAAATGCTTTTTCTTCTTTGAGGATGTGATTTGATGCAGTATCTTTGTGAATGCCTTGAGAACATAAAGTTGGGCAGTTGCTCAGAAACTTTATAACAGCCATCATTTTCTCACTAGTGCTAGTTTGGTCTACTGTACTGATAAGTCAGGGCTCTAAAGAGCATAAGAAAAATTCTTGGCACATTCAAAATCAGTCCTATGCAAAGGTGCATGCTATAAAACTTCAGTTTGCTCTATGGTGATGATGCATGGGATATGAAGTCCTGCATTCCAGTCTGACCATATTTCACAATTTTAGTCACATTCAATTCTTGAATGTTCCTTTTGTTAAACTGTTTTGGTTTTTTTTTAAGTAGATGCAATTCTGACATACAATAACAGTAAACATATTTTTATTATTCTGTTGTATTTAACACTTCCTACTGTCCCTTCGTGCTCTAAAAGGGGAGTCAGGGAGAAATATTTTGATAGCTTTCTCGGGTGACAATAAAGCGCAAGCACAGCAATATTAGATCTGAGAACTGTTTAGTGATAAAGAAAGATAAGTGTTCCTACCGAAGGGGGATAGAAAAGGGAGCAAAGAGGGGGAAAGAGACGGAGAGAGAAACAGAAAGCCGGGACAGGTCGTTCCTGCCCTGTTAGCAGCAGCCTGGCAGATGGAGCGTGTGTGCTGCGAGCTGCCATGGATGAGTCTGCGAGGCTCCTGGGGCGGGCTGGACGCGATTTCCGAGCAGCAGCGAGCGCGGCTGCGCCTCTGCCGCTGCCGGAGAGCGAACAGGCTCCGTGCCCACGGAACACCCGGGCAGCAGCTGCGGGCTGCCAGGGCCGGGGCACGGCGGCTCCGGCGGGGAAGCAGCGGAGCACTGGGCTGCCCTGGCTTCTCCCATAGCCCAATCTCCCGGGATTTTTTACCCGGGGCGTCCGGGGATCTGCCCCACCGGCAAGGGGGGATCGCTTTGCAGCCCGATCGTGGAAGCTTTCTCTGCCCTGATCGGCTGTCAGGCGAAGTCCCCCCAGGGACAGGGCTCCCAGCACAGCTACAGCCCCTACGGCAATGTTCCACCCCATATATAACATATGTCGAGGCATAAATAAAAATCAGATTGGTTCCTCACACCTACTTTTGAAAAAAATATTGTGGCAAATATAAAAGCATATTTTTCTTTTTCTTTCTAGCCACTATAGCAAAGCTGATGAATTATTTCCTTTGCTATTGTAAATCAATATCAATCCTTGGACTTCTCATGGAGTTCTGCACGATATACACTGGAAAAGCTGTCTTAAACTTGCAGTCATGTAGCTAATTAAGTAGCACAGCTGAAAAACTTTACATTATTCTAAGCTACATTATTCTACATTATTCTACTCGAATTTGCACCAGTTTCAGCTAAAGTACATTTGAAACTACAGATTGGATAAAACACAGTCAAAATGTATATAATCAAGATAATATAAAGCAAAAGACACACAAAAGCAGCCTCCCATTCCATCATCTCTTGACCTGTGCATTTCAAATAGATGGAAGTAGAGCTAGGAGGTGACAGGAAAAGTGAGACACAGCATGGAGTACAGCATAAATATTTTTCTTGCATTAAAGACTTCATCAAAACTGCTGTTTGCCCAACAGAATTATCAGGATAAAGGCATGACTAGAATATCAGTGTTAAGGGGCAGCATTTTTTGATGAAGGATAGAAAGTGAAGAGAGTTTTATTAAAATCAAAGTTGCAGAAACATTTGTGGTTCAAAATTTGTTTAGGGGACTATTTGAAAACTGACTGGCTGCCACAGTGCTGTGATCCATGATAAAAACTAAATTCAGAAGATTTGGTTGTTGTGAGAAGTAGCCAGAATTATTTAAAGCAGAGAATTTGGGGGGTGAAAAAGATTTTAACTGCACGGATTTCAACAAGAAGGCAATACAGGAGAACCCAGACATTTTTTTGTATTTTAATGATAGCATTTTTAATATACAGTTTGATTAAAGAACAATAAAAGTGCTTCAAGAATTAAGTGTCTTTAGTAAGACTTAAGTGACTTTAGTAAGAAAAAGAATGTGGAATTTAATGAGAATGAGTATAAACTAACAAAACCCACAACCTTTAATAAGAAGAGAGAAGCATAACACAATAAAACACAATTTGCTTCAAGGAAGGACAGTGCATTAAATCAGAAAATTATTAGAAAATGACCAGTGGGAAATAAATTCAATGACTTCTATGGTTCATTGTAGTACACAAGAACAAGATCAGTTCCCAAAGATGCAGCTCGACTTCTCCAATGAGGGCCCCCATTCACCTGCCCAGAAAAAGCCAGTCAGTCATCAGTGTGAAGTGATCCAGATCTACTTCTCAAAAACAACTAATCAAATCATCCAATGTATTAAATGAAAATATTAATGAGGAACATTAAAAGAAATGCACAAACATGGAAGATCTGAGGATAGCTAGTACTTCTCTGGAGTTGAGGAGAAATGAGATAATTTCCAGTGAGGCCTTCAAAATCTACTTACCATATTTTTAAAATTAGGTTCTGGAAGAGTGTCGTGATTTGACACAACCCCAATGCCAGGCACCCACGAGAGACACTTGCTCACCCTCCCCTGCTACAGCTGGGCAGCAGAGAAGGAAAAAAAATTAACAAAGGGTTCATGTGTGAGATAAGGACAGGGAGAAAACACTTCAAGAGCAAAACAAGCTCAACTTAAAGTTGCAAAGTGAATTAATTACTAACAGAATCAGAGGAGGATAATGAGAAGTAAAATAAGCCCTCAAAACATCTTTTTCCCCAGTCCCTCCCTCCTGTCCACCAAGAGTGCAGGGAGACAGTGCATGGGGTTTTGGTCAGTTCAGCACTGAGATTTTCTTCCGCTGCTCTGGGAGAGGAGTCCTTCCCCTGTGAGACCATGGGGTCCCTCCCACAGGAGACAGATCACCGTGAACTTCTCTGGTGTGGGTCTACTCTCAAGAGCAGCAGCCCTACCACAGCTGTGGCAACGTGAGTCCCTTCCATGGGCAAACATTCCTCCCAAAATTGCTGTGGCATGGGTCACTCATCCATGGGGTGCAGACCTCCAAGGACAGGCTGCTCCAGCCTGGAAGTAGAGGCCCCCTATCTCCACCGGGTCTCCCACTGGATCACAGCCTCCTCCAGGCATCCACCTGCTATGGCATGGGCACCTCCCCCACGGGCTGTGGGTGGATCTCTGCATCCCCCTGGATCCCCATGGGCTGCAGGGGCACAGCTGCTTCACCATGGTCATCACCACAGCCTGCAGAGGAATCTCAGCTCTGGTGCCTGGAGCACCTCCTGCCCCTCCTTCTGCACTGACCTTGGTGTCTCCATGTTGTTTCCCTCACATGTTCTCACCTCCTCCTCTTCTCTGATTGCAAGCAAAACTGTGTGATTTTGTTTTGATTTTCTTCTCAAATATGTCATCACAGAGGCATTACCATCATCTCTAATTGGCCCAGCCTTGGCCAGCAGCACGTCCATCTTCAGAGCCATCAGGTGTTCGCCCTGCTGGACACGGTGGAAGCTTCCAGCAGCTTTTCACAGGAGCCATCTTTGTGGCCCCCCTACCACCAAAAGCCAGGCTGTGCAAAACCAATACAAAGAGAAAGAAAAATATAGAAACAATCCTAAGTAAATGCTCTTTTTAAAAAATAAAATCAAATTAACATATCTTCATAATGTCCTCCTCTAGTTAGAGACAATATTGTGGTAGATATCTGACTTCTCTATAGGAGGATTCTATGCTAAAATTTTATTAGCAGACGCAATATCCATTTCTTACAGTTCTTTTACATTGACTAAAAAGATCCATGTTTAGCTCCTTAATGATCCTGTATTTACATTTATCTTTTAATGCTTTATCATATATAGAGCTTTGCTGAAAATTCATTTCTTCTAAATCCATTGGAGACAAAACCTCTGCTCTCTCTAATGCTTAGAGGCAATTACACACACGTGGAGCCCCATGGCTGCTAAGGAGATTACACATGAGAACTTCTTAAAAAGCATGATAAAGTACTTTGTCACTACTCAACAATCCATGTGGTGTTGCATAGACATTCAAGAGGGAAAGGATCCAACCACTCTTAAATGATACAAATGGCAGAAATGCTGACTGACAATGCATATAAAAGTTAGTCTTTCCAATTTTAAAATGAGCCTCCCAAGATAACTTATATTGTCTAGAGAACTAGGCTCTGCTGGAGGTGGCTGACTGGGAAGCATTGATAAGTTGCTGTCAGCTATTTCAGATAAGAAATGATGTTATGGTGAACTTTTACTTAGGCTTCCTTCAACAGTCCGTCAAAATGAGAACAAGTAATAGAGGCAATTAGTTATTTTCTTTTTCCTTTCCTTTTCCTTTTCCTCTTCCTTTTCCTTTTCCTCTTCCTTTTCCTTTTCCTCTTTCTGTGGTCTGTTTATGAAGTGGCAATCAGCAAGTGAGCCAGTAGATACTTAACTAATGAAAAAGTATGGATAACTGTCAAATTCAACAGCTTAGAGATAAGCAGACTCAGCTGAGAAAAACTGAGAGAATGAGCTCAAAAGAAAATATAAGGTGATGTTTTATGGTGCCTCACTGACAACATACGTCAGTAGAAACTACATTCCAATTCCATGACTTGTTTCCATGACAAGGCTTATAATGAAAAAAATTAATGTTAAACATGAATCAGTTTTCATGGTTAGGAAGAAACAAACTTTATTTATTCCCCTAGCTATCATGCTGGTTTCTTGGATGGCACACAGTCTCTCAGGAATTTCAACTTAACTCCATGGTCTAGGTTGTGTGAAGCTGAGTGCAAACATCTGCAGGATCCAGGGACAAAAATCATATGCAAAATTATTGGGGAAAAAAACCAAATGTAGGTATGGGAATTAGTTTTGTGAGTTCATATGGGGTTTTTGAAAAGGGATTGTTTTTGAAGGGAAGGTCTTTTTTTCCAGATTTGTGTGGTAGTTTCCTAATTCTAATAAGACTTTAAAAACTGACAGTAGAATATGACTAGTATGGATACTGCTTATTATTTCAAAATGTTGTCATTATTTAAAATTTGTTTCATATCAATGAATTTGCAAATCAAAGCAGTAATGAAGTACAGAACTAGCCTGGGTTTTTTTCCATTACCTGTGTGGGGATGATGGATAGCCTTATTTCTTTTGACTTTGTTGTTCAGTGTGTCTTTGAATAAATGCTGAAGACTATAATAAATTCACATCATATTTACAGAACCTCTGTCTGAGACTGAAGGTCATTTGATATGAGACTACCAACCATTTCCAGAAAGGTATTCTTTATCTCAGCTGTCTGTATGCCAATTAAAGTGAAATTTATCAATTAGTTTATGTGGAATATGGATCCCTGCTAAACATCTACTTTATGATATATGGCTTTATGAAAGGAGTCAGTTCACATTGCAGAAATATTTTTCACAGTTTACATTGTACCTTTCTTTGGCATGCCATTGCACTCACCTCTTAGTCTTATCAATGAACATTAAAACTTCTGCATCCATTAATATAAAATAAAACCATTTTTCCTCCACTGTGAGGAAATAATGCAGGATGGCCTTCTTAAGACTCAACCAGAAGACTCAGATGATTCATTATATATACAGAAATGTACTTGTTTATGAAATCCTGATATGATATCTGATTCTACATTGCACTGTGGAAGCTTTTACCTTGCCCTAATTTTAAGATACAATCCTTTATTGAAAGGATTGAAATGCCAAGGAAATACAACTCAGATCTAAGAATAAAATAAAAAGAATCTCTTAAAACATTAAGCAATTATAAAATAAAATTTCATTGCAATATACAAAAGAATCCAAAAAAATCCAGACATGCTGAGGCAAACAGTATGTTCACCAACCACATCACTTACCCTTAAGAAAGAAAATAAAAAAAAGACTTTTAGAGGTACAGCATCTTCAGTGCTCACACATTCATCAATCTCAACATAAAACATTTCTTACTGGGCATGCATTACCCTTTTTTATTGCAAGTTCCTAATTACATGGGATTCCAGAGGTGAAATGAAGTAGGTTTTCTAATTTTAGATAGTGCATCTGGTCATAGCAAGACATGCATGAGGGGTGTGTTGTGAGATATGAGAGAGGATTTTAATTGCTTTAGACGTAAGAGCTGTAATCAGGATCTTGGAGATCTCAGTATTATATACAGTCCTGGCATGATGTTCTGGAGGATGAGGGATTCAAATTGGAAAGATCTATACATTATGACTCTTTATGTGAATATTTTTAAAAGTCACAAAGACACCTGTACCTGATTTATAGTGTTGTTGAAAGTCAAATTTCTACACTGCTCTTGGATTGGTTCAATTTGGAATTAGACATGGCCTGTATACCTCTAAGACACACTAAAATCCATTTACACAGAAAAAAGCACTGCTGAGAGAGTTTTTGACTAATTTCCATTCAGTATCAAAGGGCTGGAAATGAAAAAATAAATAAGCAAACAAATTAAAATTTAGTCATCTCTTATAAATTTAATTGCATATTGGTTTTAAGCACATATCACAGAGACACAGAATAGTTTGAATTGAAAGGGACCTTTCAAAGACCACCTAAGCCAACTCCTCTGCAGTAAGCAGGGACATCATCAACTCAGTCAGATTCCTCAAGGTCCCTGTCCAACCTGGCCTTCAATGTTCCCTGGAATGAGACACCTACCACGTCTCTGGGCTACTGGTTCCAAGTGTTTCACCACCCCCATTGTAGAAAATGTCTTCCTTACAGCTAATCCAAATTAACCCTCCTTCAGTTTAAAGCCACCACTTCTTGTGGTATCACAACAGGCCCTGCTAAAAGTTTATCCTCATCTTTCTTATAGGCTTACTTAAGGCACTGGAAGGCAACAAAGAGATGTCCCTGAAGCCTTCTCTTCTCCAGGCTGAAGAACCCCAACACTGTCAGCCTCTCCTTATAGGAGAGATGTTTCAGGCCTCCCATCATCTGTATGACCCAACTCTGAACTCTAACAGGTTGATGTCCTTCCTGTGTTGGGGACCTCAGAGCTGGATGTGGAACTGCTGGGAACTGGGAAATGCCTAAATACGATAACAAAAATAAATTCTGCTTATTAAGCTCACCTTGGACTTTCCTTTTAACTTTAACTTTTCATTCAGTTATTACAGAGAAGGAAGTTTGGAAGACTTGCTATGACACAGGTGTTAAAAAAGGGCCTTTTGTTTAAAAATATAGCAAAGAACTCTATAAATCTCTATGATTTTCTGTATTTCCCTCATTCTTATATAGTTTTCTAATAAATTTAAAGTGTAGTTCCCATTAATTTTTTTTAAACATAATTGATACATGTACTTGTAATTGCAGTATTAATATTTTTCTATGTAAAGTTAAAATTATGCATGAGATCTTCCAGCTCATTCGTTTCTACCAGATCACTCTTGACACATAAAACTTTAATGATGTTTCCTATTAGAGGTAGCTCCAAATACCAGCTAACCTTGCCACAAGGAGTATTTTCTTTTCAAATTATTCTGGAACATTTTCTTTGCCTCTTTATTTTTGTTTTGCTCAAAGGGGTTTTTGTTCCTGCTGAACGTATTTCCATAGAAGTATCTTTCTTCTGGAAAAAAAAAGGAGGAATAAGGGGAACTTGGGCTTGGCTGTGGTGATGTGTTGTGGGTTTTTTTTCCTTTTCAGTTTCCTCATATATGGAAAATAATAACATGGTGGAAAACAGCAAGAAAAGGTTTTGTTTATTCTTCTAACAATAACAGCTTGTCCTCTCTACTGTGGCTCTAGTAAATAAATAAAGATACAAACAATAAACCTCAGGCAGCTTCAGTGAAGACTGTCTCTAACTGAGTTTTTGGCTCAATTGTTGCAGCTGCTGCAGCCTTCCTGAGCTTCTCAATCTGTGAAAAGAGACCATAAAAATTAGGAAAATTTAATTACTTAGATGAGTGTTTCTGTTCATTCCATTAGTAGTTTTCTCTGGGAACAACCAACATACCTAGGAAGAACAGTGACACAAATAATTTCACAATTAATATATTTTTACACACATATATTTTTATCACACTGAAATTATTATCCTAAATCACATGAATAAAATTGATGACAATCCAAGGGATTGATCCAGCACTGGAGACATGAAATGCATGTTTCCACATCCTCCATGGCAGTTTATTTCACATCTATACCACTCTCAGTGCTAGTAGAGGAGCTCCATCAGGGAGTTACTGAACACAGGAATGTGTTCTGTGGGGTCAGAACACACTGAATTGAAGCCTGAACAATCTATTTGTGTAGGTGTTGCAATTTTAAAAAGTAAAAAGCAATTTCTTCCTTCTTTAAGGAAAGTATGAAATGAAACAGATTGCTATATTTCAAGGTAAGAAGATAAGTAAATTACTTATAAATCAACCAGACAGTATTTTTTTTTCTTATGGTTAATTGTGCTTGTTTATTTCAGAAAAAAAGTTGGATGTGGCTCCAAACTGTCTCAAAACTTTAGCTATTTAATTTTAAGTTATTTCTCATGTCATTACTACTGGACTTTGAGTGAAAGCCTATTCTCAGGTTTTCAAAAGTCTGGTGAATAATAAAAATCAGAGAAGAAAAGTAAAAAGTTCATATAAATGGAAATAAAGCTGCTTGGGTCTCATAGGGGACTATGAGAATGCTTGGTGATAAAATTGTGTCTATTTGAGAATTCACATATATAGTAATTTACTTCTAACCTTCTTTCTAAGTTTCCTGATTGAAATTTCATATAAAATGTATAATCTCTACCTAATTCTTTTTCTGATGATAACTATAAGTAACTCTGGCACTGAGTTACAGCAATTGTATAAGCTTAAATAATACTTAAGTATAACTGCTTGTATTTTTTCTAGGGTTCCTGTGTAACTAAAACATTTTAAAATACTTTTGTGTTTAAATACATTTTCATAGAGATATTCTTGGCAGAATAAGCAAAAAGTGTATGGTAATATCTTTGCGCACAGATTAATTTTAAGTTTACCCAAACTCTAGGAGATTTCTATATTGAAACAGTTTCTAGGCAAGTACTTAATGTATTTGTATTTAATGTATTGTGTATTTCTGAAGGAAATGTAAGAATTATCAGGAATGGCTGGCTACAAAAGAGGTTGAATGGATCACAAAAGGGCAGTGCAAGGGCAGATCAGCCCAAGAATGTAGCGCATGATTTGCCATCACTATTTTAACAGCTCTTCCAATCAGGTGCCAACTTTACCCTAAATCAAGGGGTTCTATCCAGCCATCCACTATGTGATAATTTTCCAACTCTCACTTTAGCAGAAGACCAGAATTTCTAAGTCTCAGCTTCTTCAGCTCCTTTCATCACTCCACTACAGTATCATATATTGACACTATTTCTAGAAATTATCACCACAAGTGTTACAAAGTTCTTTCCCTCTCTATGACTTTCTTTCATTGAGTTTTTTTTCACTGGTCAACAAGAACAACAATAAGATGAATTTCAATTACAATTAAATTGGGGAAAAAATAACTAAGTGTATAAGAATTGGCCTATTTTTAAAAAATTTCAACACAAAAATAATTTCATTACTTAAATATATGTGTGCAATAGTAATTAATTATCAAATTATATTCTTTGGAAGTTATAAATATGAATACAAAATTTTAGGAAATAAGTAATTACTGATTGATTACAGTTTAAAATTATTACTTTCATACTTATAACAATTTTTTGTTTCATTTATAGTTTAACTAAAAGGACACATATGTAACTTGTTCAGTGTATGGTGGGCAAATTTATACAAGAGATTAGATTAATAGGTCTGGATGTTTAGACCTACTGGATGTTATTTTGGTACCTTACAACAAGTGCTTCCTAGACAATTTCCAGGGATCATTTCTCCCACCATCACAGTGAGGTCAGCAGTGAATATATTCATAGACCCCTGAAATGAATTTTAAAGGTAGTGTATGAGCAGGAAGCCTCTATTGCATGAATCTTGTTATTGCAGCTAGAGCAAACGAAAAATCCACTAAGGAGTTTCTGCAGCACTCTCACAGAGGAGAATATTCTGGCATATATTTATTGAATTCCGCAATAGATATTTTATTTAGGATTTTAACAGTGCGTTACTAAGTTTCATTTTAGGACACTGACTAACGATTCCAATTTTTTTTAATACACTGTGTCATATATAATGCTTCATTTTGCTTTGACCTCAACTGTCTTGTGACAAGGGGCAGTTGATAAATATTCTATGGCACTCTATAACAAAATAGATCTGCATAATTTCTGAGACACTGAGCTACCTAGGATAATTTGAGACATTTATTAAAGAAAAGCTTCTCCATTTATAGGTGTTTTATAATTCATTTTTCTTCTTATGACAAGGATTTCCTTATTTAAAACCCAATATGTTCCATAATAAAGGTTCTGTTCAACACTGAAAAATAACCCTATGTTAAAGATAGGTCCCTAAGGTCAGACCTCTTCAATAGACGTAGGTCATTGTTTCTCATGAAAGAGAATAATTTCTAGAATTCTATTTGATTTCAGAAGTTAAAAAAATTTCTGTGGTGTGTGTTTCAGTTTTCAGTCTTTTTCCTTCACATGAATCAAAGCTTTACATGTATAAAAGATGTAAGCATTTTAAGGAAAAAAGAATTGTATTGTCTTCAAAAACTCCAGGGAAACCCTTTGGCTCTATTTTCAAAGGACATTGAGTTGTTTTCAATGTTTCTGAGTGTAATAGAAGCATGTCCAACACTCAGGTTCTGGTGAAACCAATTTTACACCATAATTTTAAAACATCTGTAGATAATATATGGGCAGCTACCAGAATCAACAGCACAGTTTGTTTGCTTCTGCTCACCTGTGACACCAATGGTTGTAATTCCTGGTTCAGAATCCTCAGAGATGTGGGGAAGGGAAGGGGAAAGGAAGTAGGAGAATGAAAAGGCATTCATAGAGTTCTGAGAGTTGTTTGGGCTATTACAGTGTTATTAAAACTTAATGAACATCACCATCTCCTACAACATGCTTCTGTTTTATTTTGTAAAACCCTCAAATTTTTTACAAGAGTGAGAGGGTTTTACTTCTTACATAAATTTCTCATAAGGATATTCCAATATTGTAAAAGAGATTAAAAATTACAACAAAAAGACAGGTTCTGGTTCAAAGGGATGTTGTATATTGAGATCCAATAAGCTTGATGCAGGGTTGTTGCAGTTACGGTTTTGTGCATTTCCTTTTCTTATTACAAACCCAGTGAAAAGTATATCAGTGGTGCTTAGTAGTTCTTTTATTTCCAAGACAAAGGCTAGAACTGCACTACCACAATTAGACACTAGGCTTATTTTACTAAAAATAAAAATAAAAAAACCCACCCCGAAAAACAAATCAGGAAGAAAAAGCTATATAATAACTATTAAACAGTAGAAAGTGAACTGCTGGTCTGTAACATGCACAGCACATTCTGACAACAAACATGAGCAAATATTTTCACATTCACACATTCACCAAAGCAAAGTCATTAGCTTCATCTTCCTTGAATTCAATTGCAAAGAATTAAAGACAATTAGGGTTAGACCGGTCTAACTCCAAACTCTCTGCTGCTATAGGCAACCAGCAAAAAGCAGGAAAAAAGGAAGCACTTGCTTATTTTCCCTGTTACCTGTATTGCCTTATTTTCCTAGGAGGAGCTTAGTAAAATCCGAAGGTCTAGGTTAAATCAATACTGATTTTCTAAGCAAGGGACAGAGAGCTTTCACAGGCAGGAAAGCATCAGCATTTTACTTCTAACTCAATAAACTGGAGACCAAGTTCAAATAGGGTGACAAATTGAACATTTTGTTTATTGTGTATAATGAATAAGAAAGATTGGTGGCTAAAAGCAACTACATGTGAGATTGGAATAACAGTATAAAAATTAAATCTTTTTTTTATTTGCAAATTTTCATTCATTATTTCTGACCTCTCCTAAGAATAATTTTTCCTCCAAACATTCTTTCAAAGGAAAAATATGGATAAGTGCTTAATGAACACGTCTATCATCCCGCTAAGAAAAGAACAACCAAGGCCAAGCGCCAGTGTGGGGCCAGTGAAGCCAAAGTCACAATGCTCTGTGCCAGAAAAATTGATTGTGATTGGAGTTCAGTACAAAAGTGAGTGCCAATACCTTGTAGGAGGAGGTCACTGTGGCTGCTCCGACACAGGTGGTCACCCATAGGTTTTAACAACCCATCCTCCCCACAAGACTTTCAGAACACTTATCCCAACAGTGCAGCATCTTGCTCTAGCATGGGAAGAACCACTTTCATGTCAAATGTGCAAAACCACCTGTGAGAAGAAAGAAATAAAGAGATGAACTCGTGCAAGCAGTGCAATGTGTTTCAAAGCACAGTCAATCATCTATTGTAAACAAAATCTTTAAATTAAAATATTAATGCTGAAATTGGAAGAGAGGAGCTCAGCAGATGCTGGGTATCTGAGTGTTCCTAACATGGTAATAAACGTACTATGAAACAATACATGTTTTGTATTAATACTTTTTTTTTTTAATCTACAGTGTGTCAGTCTATTAATTTAGAGATATATAGCAAAGAATAAAGCTAGCCAGGTGAAGAAATATTAAGAAGCTTCTGAAGGAACTTACACTTGTAGTTTTCTCTACAACATCAAATTGTTGTACTGGAAAATCTCTTTCCAGACAGGAGACGATTTTATATCATCTGCAGTATCCAAGTTCCAGCAATATATAAACATTACAGAAAATTTTCTACAAGAAAATCAGTTTGATCAAATTTGGAGCCTGATCCTTCTGTCAAATGACAAAAATGAAAAAAAAAATTACGTTTTACATCAGTATTCATTCTCATTTATTAAATAATCAATTATTTTAAGTAATTTTAAATTACTTTCTTTCTTATAGTCTTCCTCTTATTTTAAAAAATTCTCCAACACTTCTTAAATTAGATCACCCCTATTTAGTTTTTGACTACACTTTCCATTGTGATGAATGAATTCTTTTTCCAAAGACAACACTTTGCTTTGCATAGAATTAATGTTAAAAAGACTCAGTTTTCCAACCTAACATCATATCTTATCTGCTTGCTTCAGTATTCACTTGAGGGTTTATTTCTTCAGATGATCTGGCTCCTCTAAATCAGAACATAAACTCTTTCTAAAATTTGGGATGCTTAACTGCTGCAATAAAATGTTGATCTAGGCAGTTCTTTCTACTCTACAGAGATTAAGATTTAAAATGGTTTTCCACATCATACTTAAGAAAAAAAATCTAAAATATTTTTAAGACAATGTTACAATACTTTCAGAAAACAAGAAAATACTTCAGAAAAAAGCCTATTCAGGAAAAATGTGATTTTATGGCCATGACTTTTTATTCCACAAAGACAAATGTAAACAGTCAGCGCTCTTCATTTTCCACTCTTGCTCTTCTGTAAGAACATAAGCATAAATCAAATTCCATTTTATAGTTTATGAGTCTGTCTCCATTTTGTTTAACATAACCTTCTGGCATCCCTTTTTGTCTAGATTTTTGCCTGTTAAGGTGCTGCAAGTATTTACTTAATGTGACCTATTACACATTCTGACATCCTGCACGTACCCCCCTTTGGGTTTCAAAAGTGTTAACCAGCAATTCTCTCATGCTGAATTTATGGCATGCTGGTATGAACAGGTGGGAGTGATCTGATGAAGTTTGGAGGCTAAAAGTGTATTCTTTCCAACAGAAAACAGGCTCCTGTGGAGTTGAAGGCTGCCAAGTAACTGAAGTGGCATTTGTTGCCTAGTTAGCTGTCATATCACCTTGTGAGTAGGAATAATGCCATCTAAGCAGATGGTTATAATGCAAATTGATAACCAGAGTTTGTATATTTACAACTACTGGTTGAAGATGTTGAAGATTTCATTGTCTTTAATGAGGAGGATCCATCCCTCCAATGCTTTCATGCATAAAGATTAAGAGGATAAGGTTTCCCCTATGCTTCATCTCACAGCTATTCTGAACTAATCTCTTTTCCACCATGTCCTTTTTCACAGCCAATGCTACCCAATGCATTCCTGTTAAACACACCACATACCAATAAAATGTGTCTACTCTATTCAGAAAAAAAACTTGGCCTTCCCTGGAGTAATTATTTGAATTACAGAAGTAAGAGAGATTATGAAACGCAGATAAAATAATCAGTGTCCTGAGTTCACTCTCAAGGAGCGGAGCTTAGAGCCATGGCAGAAGGGCTAAACTGCTGTTCTGTAGGACTCAGATAATCTCTCTGGGACGTGGTTCTGGAGAAAGAAGTGTGTCATTTTGTTCTGTGTCTTCTTTAGGAGAAGTTGCCTGTACCAGCGTGCGGGCTCTGTCCTTTCCCCACTGCCACCTGTCCCTTCCTGTCCCTGCAGGAAGAAAACAACTGCGAATGGCAAACACAGCTGAGCAGCTGCAGGGAATGAAGCAGCAGTGAGGAATACGAGCCCATGCTGAGTGGAGGAGAGCAGTGCCAGTGCTGGAAGCAGCCACACAGAATCCAATCCAGCATGTGAGAGATGAGGTAATATATTGCTGCAGCCCAAAGCTTATTAAGAAGAAGAATGAAAGTTGTTGGTTTTGTTCTGTATGTGTTGTTACCTATGGTCTGGATTTGTTCTAGTTAATCTGTTGAGTGTTGTTGTGAACTGGGAGAGGGGCAGGGTTGGAGACCTGACCAAAAAGGAAATAAGATAAGAGGGGACAGGACAGAAAATGAGCAGTCAGGAGAGAATGTAGCTTCCTGAGTATCCATCCAATGGGAAAGGGGGCAGGGATCACCTCTGTCCAGGAAAGGATATAAAATGTAGACATTTTGTTGGAGGGGGTGTGTGTTTGGCACTGTGGGGGTGGAGACACACACCTGGCTCAGCTGAATCATTACAAATAAACAGTTTTCTCTTGCTTCGAGGACTTTGTCCCTGTTTAATTGTATCTAAAAGTTAGTTCATTTCTAAGAAGTAGAATGAGTGGAGGGGAGTGGTGCCACATGGAATTTGACCCAGTGGAGTGGAGCAGTCGGACACGGTGGCATGGGACAGAATTGAACCAGCGGAGTGGAGTGGTCCAGAGTGGCCAACCCAGCTGTACTGGGGTTCGTCTATCATCCTTTTTCTGTTGCCTCAGGCTTGGGGAGAGGAAACCCTAGCCATGGTAGTGCCTGCCATCTTGCATTTGCCTTGGCAGCCACATGGAATTAAGTGAAGGTGGTGAACGCTTTTTGTGTGTAAAGCATCTTCTCTTTTTGTACACCTTTGTTATTAACATTGCTGTTGTTACTATGCATTTCTTATTCCATTGCTGTCAGCTTTCAGTAAATTGTTATCTCAAACCATAGTCTCTGCCTTTATTCCTGTCTGAGTGGAGAGAGTGGGAGGAAGGGCAGTTGCTTATCTGGAGTTTAATTTCCAGGTGGTGTTAAACCATCACAGTGGTTTATTTTAGATTTCCACGAGATGCTCATAAATTAAGCAGAAACACAGCCTATTCACAAAGAACATTCTAATGTAATGAAATGTCAATGCATTGGAATGTCACAAGTGAGAACTACAAAAGAAAGCAGCAACAATATAATCAGTCTTGCATTTAAAAAGACCATGTTTTAAAGATCAGCTCATCTGATTTTTCTGACAAGTCTTGGTGATGCATGTCTGCTTGTACTAATATTAATTTTTATTGCATAACTGAGTCATAGGTGAGTCCATGTTATTCAGAAAGACTTAAATGTTAAAGGAAAGCTGCTGAAGACATGGACATCTGAAAGGCATGTCCAGTAGCACATGGAATGGCTCTTGAGCTTCACAGACCAATATAAATATTTTGTAACACATGAGAAATTACTTTCTTTGGCTGCTCTTCACAGAATCAAGTATGACTAATGTTGCTGATAGTTGAAGAGAAGGGAAGACATAAAAGAGGAAAAAAAATGTGATCAAGAAAGTTATCATACTCTGAATTTGCATTCAAGACCATGCAAGAATATTAAAGGGGAGTCATAAAAAAATCTGGAAAAACTGTTCCAAAACTTTAAAAAAAATCCCAAAGAACAAAAAACAAAACAAAACAAAAAACAATAAAACCTCAAACCAAAACAAAAAACAACTTACATTTAAAATTGTGGGAAAGAGTGCCATTAGCATTAATGACAATGGATTCAATAAGATCATTAATATTACTGGGATAAGCATCAAAACAATCAAAAATAAAGTGTATAGATCTACAGTTTGTTAGCACGGGGGAAAAGGAAGTAAATTTTAGGCTGCAATAGTCTTTGCTTACCACAGTGAGGAAAGGAAAAGACAGGACAATATCTTGATATTTTGTGTTTCAAAGACAAGAACAATTAAACGTCACAGCAGAAAATGAAGGAAGTCAGTAAGGTTTCAGAAGAAAATTAGATCTATTTTCTGTATGTTGGCTTTCTGGGACTTAGTAAAAGGTACTGAAAACCAATAAAATATGAGATTGGATATGAGGAATATGAAAGATTGATAAATTTAATAATAACATATTTAGAAGTGGAGTTTAAATTCACATAAGAAATGGGGCTCATTCAGGAAGGACTTGCAGAATTAAATGAGACAGTAAGGGATTGATATAAAGATAAAAAAGAGAACTAAAGAAAGCGTAATAAAACTCCAGGGAACACACGATATGGTTGTGGGGATAACAGTAATTTTATCAAAAATAGAGAAAATTAGAATTGATCATGTTCTTAGAAGCCTGAATGGAAATAAGCCATTTGAGACACTGACAAGATAAATTTTGATGACATAAACAAGGAGATAAGTTTATCTTGAACATTAAGCACTGTCTACTTTATAATTAGCCAGAAATATCAGTAATCTCAGAACACACTTTTCCTTGACTTTTTTGTTTGAATGAGTATTAGCTGTAAAAATATAACAATATGTTCTGAAACTATAGGGTATATAGTTAAGTGATGTTTTAATTGCCCTAAAAACCAAAAAAAAATATTACCCAGAAGTAATTGACAACACGTCAATGAATTAAAGAAAAAATATAAGCAACTGAAATGAGAGAAATGTTTTTAGTGAGTAAGGGATCAGTGAACTGCCCTCAATACCCTTCCTTGGGTGCAGTTAAACTTGTACTAAGGGAGAGGTCTAAAATGCATGTTTTGGGACAAAGCAAGAAGTACCAACATCTTAAATGGATGAGACAGCCAAAATCTCTCTTAGGTCTAGAAGTGTTCAATGAAGATTTGCAAAATTAAATTAGCAGGGTTTCCCCATAAATATTTACAGATTTTTCGTCCCTTACGCCTCAAAAAAGTGTTTGAAAACTTAAGGAATTAAAGCTTCAAATTAATCTAATGGACACATAATCTTTTTCATATTGTTGATCTAGATTCCACTAGGACATCAGATCAAAATAGCTTTTGCTTTCCTTTTTGTCCTCCATATAAATTTATGTAACACATTTTATGCAAGTCATTTGAAAAAATCACTTCGATTCAATTTGCAAATATATCCATATTTAAGTATTTAAAGATTAAGAATTTTGCTGACATTTGTGGTGAAAAACTTAAATAAGAACTATCAAAATTTCAAGGGAAAAATGCTATTACAGTGTAGAGTCATAATGCTCAGCACCAGTTACATACAGTGATCAAAAAGATGACTTGAATAGTGAGTCACACTGAAAAGAACAAGTTTTGTTCTCACTTTTTAGCAAGTTTATAAGTTTATAAGTTAAAACATTCAGTCTTGAAAAGCAAGAGTGTGTAGCTTTTCCTTACATCCCTCTTGTTTTCTGCTTTTAAAAACTCACTCAATACTGTCTCTGGAACAATATTTTTTTTCAGTTTCAATATATTGGGTCAATTAGTTAAACAATGGAAGTAGGCAGTTCTGAAGATATAAAATAATAATATAAAGAAAAACAGTGCTGTATTATTGAACTAAGAATAATATATATATGATAAAGAAATATGAGGGGAAAGCTATAAAGAATTTATAACACAAACTGAGTTTATCAAACAGGGCTGAAAAGATATAGAGCAATAGAGAGAATAACTGAATAGCAAATATATAGATGAGGGAGAGGTTGTGGGGTGGTGTTTTGGGGGTTTTTAGTATTATTTCAATAGACAGAGAAACTACCAGAAGAGATTATTTATTGTTTGTATTCAACTTTCCAGAAAATTCCCATCATTAAACTGACACTGAGTTTCTCCATAGAATACTTTTTTTTTTATTCTTATCATTGCTAATATACTTTTATTCGGGATAATGTTGATTTGATGATCACAGGACATCACAGACAAAAATGGAAAATGGAAGTCGCATATGAGGAGATTTCCCTAGAAATATTAAGGAAAATATAGCAAAGTCTCATTTGCACATGAACTTTAAACCAATGCCTTGGGCAGGTCAACTAGTCTGCAAGATTTGAAATTGCAGAATATAATTCCTGACAGCATTTCCCTCTTCCTCAAACTAATAAACAAATATTCTATTTGGGGTTTTGTTTGTTTTCATTATTTTAGAACTTTTTACAAAACCTTATATATTTTTTGCTATTGTATAATCAAGCATGGAAGGAACCAACGGATTTAAAATTTCACATTTTTAGCATAATTCCTTCTATAATACTGCCTTTGAATCTTTCATATCTTCAACGATCTGGTAAATTCAATAATTCTAAGGCTTAGCCTGTGAAATTTTGACACAGTGTAGCATCCCCAGATGTGTAGATACATGGCTTTACAGAAACCACAGAAGAACTTTTCCTTCATTTTTACTTCTAGACTCTCTATTGGTTAAATTTATTTTTAAACTGTGCAGAAGAGATCTGCAGTAGATCTATCTACAGTAGTTCCATGTAGACTCACACAAAAGGGTGGAGATATGGATTTTAAATTTATAAGTAATAGCAAAATACAGTGAAAAACATCTCGGTTTTCTCACAGTAATGTCATATTTTAAGAAGACAGACACCCTAGATTATTCTGGGAAAGTGAAGTCCCACAGAACAGAGTCTGGTAAAGACGCTCTCTTTTAAACACAAAAAATTTCCAAATAACAGTCTTTAATCATTGTCTCACCACACCAATTTCTTAACTGGTGAGAGAAGAGGGAGAAGAATGAGTGCTTTCTCAAAGTTTATGTTTGTAGTCACTTTGAGGTCACTCTCAGATCTAAAATGACTCATTCTCAGGAAGGCATCCCTGACTGATGCAATTGCAGTTCCAGGATATTTGGATTTGTCTGTAGGCATAGCACAGCAATATTTTTCTGCCCACATCTGCTGCACTGGGGGGTGGGCAGGGAGGGAGAAGAGAGAGAAGAGTGCAGAACCCTTTCTCAATCGCAGTAAGAAAGCTCTGGAAACAAATGGTTTAATAAGAGAGAATAAGAAGAATACACGTAGTAAAACTTTTGTCTTCAGATGCTGGGGATCTTGTACTTATGCAGCATCATGTGGAGCCCAGGTGGATTTTTCCCAAGGTGTCAAGCAGATTCTGTCCATGGAGAGAGGTCCCTCCTTTTTGTTCATTCAAGCTAGTATAAAAAGTTCTTTAGAAAAACCCCCACAACTCTATTCAGAAAGATGTTCACGGTAGAACTTTTTTCTGTAACTGCATGCAGAAGTGGAAGCTTCCTGCAGGCTGCTCTGGTTGGGTGAGTTAGCTGAGTTTAATCCATGACCAAGGAGCCCATGCTGTACAGCTCAGCACAGCACACGCCTGCTCGGGTTTATTATTGTGTGGGTCACTGAACCCTTGATTTCCAGTGGGCTTCTGATAAGGATTGCTACATTCCAGCCCTCCACCCACAGAAGCTTATCTTTCCTTGAGATATGGTAAACTACAGACTATAACAACAGCATACAGGCTTCTCAGTAGAAGGCCCAAAAGAGCAGGTGTGACCTATTTGAGAGCACTAATACCTCAGATAAAACAAGTTCTGCAAGGCTTCCAGTGCACCATAGAACTATATGATACAGTTAATAAAGTTAAAATAATTACTATAAATAATAGATGTGTATTTATACACAGAGATAAAGAAAAATCTCCTAAGAAGGCCCAATCATGTAAAAAAATGCATGTCTGCCAAGATCTGCTCCCTTTTCCTAAGTTTCTCATCATACTGTTCTCCCCCAACTACAGCAGAAGTTGCTTTTAACTTTCTGTCAGTTGTGAGAGTATTTTGAAGAATCTCTAGTAAGACAACATTCTATTCATTCCTCTGTTTCTCGCTGGTATGGCTTAAGAGTGTTTTTAATTGAAAATGTTTTCCTCCCATAGATTTCTGACATGGATGCTATCAGAACAATCCAGTAATTGCAAAAATGGTGCAAGCTTCTCTAGGTCAGAACATGCAGAGGACAGTGTGAGGTTAAATTTGTTCTTAGTAGTTTTTAATTCACCAGTGTACAAGGGGTGTAAGAACAGATATATACCATCAGCTGAACCAATATTGGTTAAAACTTCCATGGTAGAAGGAGATGCCTGTGTAGCATTTAAATAGGATCTCCTCAATATAAGATATAAAATAAAATCCAGGTGTGTGCATCAGTAGAGAGCTCCACGTGAGAACTTCTCTGTAACTCAAGACAAAAGCTTAGATATACTCATTTACAAATAAATGCCTGAGGCAGGAGGAACTTGGCACAGTCTGAATGCTTTTGTCAAGAAATAAGGCAAGCTGTGCAGTGAGATCCTGGGTGACAGGAAGGTGAAGATTTAAGCAGTGCAATGCAAGAGGATGAGAATTGGCTATATAAGGTGGGCTTTTTTGTTTGCTTGTTTGCTTTGAGGAAACATTAGAATTTCAACTTCATTAAGACTAAGCTGAAGCCAGGAATATCTGAAAAGCAAGAGAGAGAGAGAGAGGATGAGAAACAGCAAGGAGTGGAAAAAGACAAGGCAGTACTAGAACCCATAACTCGTAAAAAGAAAAATGTCTTTCTTCAGAGGAGACAAGAATAGTTGAGCTTTACCTCATTTCAGAAATTAGTTATTAAAATTCAGAAGAATTCTTGCTTCTGAAGCTGCTTAGATTTTAAGCTTGCATTTATCTGCTTGCAATATGGACCATTTTTTCTTCTGACATATTTATGCATTTTTTTATGACAAGTAAATAGTATTTATATTTATTTGGCACTGAAGTAATTATGTGATGTGGGCTGATAAATAGTAAGAGAATATTTATCAAAACAGCAATGAAAGCTACTAGGGTTGTTTTTGTGTCAGCACAAATTATTTATTCTGTTTATAATAAATATTTTTATCCTAGTCACCTGGGAAATCAGACCCAGTCACACATCACTAGTCTCAATAGCAATCCTGAGAAGGAAAAAATCTCTTTTTCTCTCTGTGATTAATAGTTGCCAAACAGAAAATAGACTGTTTTGGACCATATTAAAAACTTTCTTTGAAAAATTTAAATCTGTACAGATACAACTTTGTCCTTTAGAAAAATTGTTTAATAATTCTAGTTTACTTAAGGAATGTAGGTATTGGTTCTCTTACAAATTGGACTAAGCATTATTCCTCATAGAAAGATAACAGATGACCAGACACAGAAGTGGACTTTACACTTAAGTTTCTTAAGGTGTGAATAGAGAATATCTGTCTGCCTCTGAAAAAATGCTGTGATTTCTGTAAGAAAGTTTCTTGAAATTAGGTTTCGAAACTTCTTGACTTCATTTCTGTGACCAGTGACCAGATTTGAGGGAACAGCATGAAGCTGAGTCAGGGGGTTGGGTACTGGGAAAAGGTTCTTCACCCAGAGGGTGATTGGGCACTGGAATAGGCTCCCCAGGGCAGTAGTCCCAGCACCAAACCTGACAGAGTTCAAGAAGCTTTTGGATTGTTGAGGTATCCTGTGCAGGGCCAGAAGCTGGACTCCATGATCCCTGTGGGTCCCTTCCAATTCATCTTATTCTGTGACCATGATATCAAGTGATATGAAGGTGTATTTGACTTTACTACAGTAACTGACTCTGACTTAGGTATGTTAGGAGCAATGACAACTGACAAAATACAAGTAAATTGTTTAGGAATTCCTAATGCACTGTCACCATGACATTCTATGAAGATATAAGAAACAGAAGATTCTTTTTTGTTATAAAGTTTTTATTAATCAAATAAGTGCAAAAACTATAGTTTAGTAAGCAGATTACACGAAAATATTTTTCTAAACATTTTTTAGGGAAAAACAACACTACCAAAAAACCAACTCTTTCTTTGCTTTTCACAAATTTAAGAGAAAATACTTAAACTTTGCTGTGTGGGAGGACTAAAGAAGCTGATATCTACTGTGCTTTCAGGTTTTCACTCCATTAATTTGCTGCTTCATGAGTGGGGAATTTAGAAATCTATTCCTTTTCTTTTTAATTGAAATGCAAAGTACTATCTCATGTACTCTTAATAGGATTAAAGGATTCATCATTCCCTCCTGCCTAGCTGGGTAATTGTACAGATGTGCGTTAATTAGCTTTGTGTCAGTGCTTGCATCTTCCACAGGTTCTGCTGTGCTTCCTTGGCTGGGTATTCTGTGTTTTGAGGTCTGAGGGGAGGAAATGGTTCACATGAAGTATTCAGATTTTTACTCTAAACCTTAGAAGTAAAAAACCCCCATGTTTTGAAGTACGTTAATTAATAGCTTTTCCTCATTTTCCTCATATAAATAATTCCTAGCAAGTGAACAAGACTTTATGCAATGTAAAGGTACATTTTAATACATGAAAATAAAGATAGTCGACTATATAATATTTATGGCTTCATTGTTGTAGTTGTGATGGTGTAAGGACAGTCAGACTGTTAAAGTGGGTCACTTTCCCATTTCTTGGAATTTTTTCCTTATGTAGATACTCATGTTCATGTTCTAAGTTTGATCAAAGGCAACTAAAGAGGTAAATATAAGAATATAAGAATATATCACGAGATATCCATTCTTTAGAAGTAATCATAAAAAGGTATAGAAAGAAGACTAAGATGAGACTGAACTGTCATACTTCCAGTTAGTACCTCTAAATTTCAAATAGTTTTCCATTTTAAAGGATGTCCTGAGATAGGCTTGTTTCAGTTGGCACTGAAATTTAAATTTCACTGATAACTTGGGGTCATATTTCACAATCACTTCAAAATCCAAATACCTGTTTATATACACTTCACAATTTTTTCTGAAGTTGTTATTTTGGATTACTTATATTTATTTCTCCCATTTAAAATAAGATTCTGATGACAGAAGATGCTGGGCAACATGGCCACATTTCTGAAAACAGTCAGGTAACTCTCCAGAAATGAAAAGAAAAATACTTTGAATTATCTTTATATTTGGGAACAGGTCACAGATGGAGTGCTCAGAGTTCATCTTTTAGAGGAATTCATTATTTACTCAGCTAAACAAGAAAATTTTTACCTGGAATTTTAAGACTTTTTTTTCTGTATTTGTCATGTTTGATAATAGTGGAGCATTTGGTGAAAATGAAAGAAAATAGGCATTGGAAATTATTCTATATCAGCTTTAGAAAACTGTACTTCAAAAATCTTCCCTCAAAAGACTGGAATCAGTGGGGATCAAGTCCTTGAAAGCTAGTCACATACCTCTCATTTCCGCTTTTTTTCTGCTTCTTTTCTCTATTTACATTATCTGCTTTCACCTCCTATTTTTCCCCAAGGTTTTTATTATTTTATTTCTGCTCCCACCCATAATCAGTGCTCAACATTTCACTATTCTACTTTCTTGTGGGTGAGTTATGTGTTTCACTTTATGCATACTAAGCAACCCTTTTGAAAACAATGCTCATAACATCAGTTTAGATCTCTACAACCCTTGTGGGACTTGGCAGGAAATTCATATCTGTTCAGCCTGAACCTACACCTTCGGGAAGAGGGCTTTCATGCATGGTCAATCTACAATCAGGAATATTTTTGTCCCAATAAGGAATTGTTTTTGTAAGGATTTATTCTAACAAGTAACTCAGAAGAAAATAAAGCAGAACAACATATAAAGAGGATAATTTAAGCTACATAAATTCACAGATGCATGTCATGAATTCAGAATGAAAGTGTTCTTTACCTACTTTTGGTCTAGATAATTCAGGAATGAATAATAGTACTAGTAATAAAGATAGTCTTCATGAAGAGGCACAGAGAAGCTTAAGTTATTCCTACCCTATTCCAAATTCACACAAGTCCCCACTGTTAGAAACTGTTGGAATTAAATGGCTGTTGTAGATCCCTTCCAACTGAACAGTCTATTCTAAACTGCATAGTCACAGCAGTGTGATATCACGTCAGAGCCTTTTGTAGCTGTCCCACCTCTGAGCAATTCTACATGTAAAGATTTTAAAATATTCTATAAAGTTTAGAATGTTGAAAGTCTTCCAATAGAGTGAGCATGTATTCACAGAGTCAAAAGGGAAAGACGGTTATAAAGTGGATAAAAAACACAAAGCCGTAGTAAGGTATTGAAATCTAATATTAATACTTGCACAAATGCATTATTTACTTGATATAAACAGCAGGTTGATGGGACAGGCCAATTTAAATATGTAGTATTGAAATGCTACACAGCTGAAAAACATTCATAAGCAAGGGGATTCTTTGCCCAAACCCTAAAATATTTCTCAAAAAGCATAAGTAGGACCAGTAAGGGTGTATCTATACACTATTCATATTGTCAAGATCAGAATTTCTCTCTGAAAGGAATAAAAAAAGACCCTTTTTTTATTAGTAGTATATGTGAAAAAAGGGAACCAAAAAACAATAAGAAGAGTAGCTGAAAGGTGCTGACCTTTCACAAGAGGTAACCCCCTCAAAATGACTGTCTGACCAGAGGAAAGCAGCTGCTTTCAGTTATTCTGCATCATAGCTGTACTGAGGGGAGGGGCATTTCACCAAAACACTGCTCTCTGACTGGAGGATACTGTGGTCCAAATGAGCAAAGTGCACAATGGACCTTCAGGTGCAGCAGGACACAAAGTAAAAGACTGAAGAGCTGATGAGGACCAAGCACAGGGCTCTCTCCAGAAAACCAGTCTGCCTGTTGTTATTGCCTACAACAAACCTGCATTACATGACTACATAGTTGTCTCTGCATAAGCTGGTTTAAAGTTCATACACATGTGTGTACTGTAGCCATAGTGCATGGAAAGACTCTTCACTCTTGAATAACTGGAGTAAGATCAGTTTGCTGTGGTCTCTTTATCAGCATATGCTACCTGGAGATTAAAATCACACACTCATATATTCATGTAACTTAGTATTCAGTAATGCTTTATTTAGAAAGACATGAATACCAGAGTTAATGTATTCAAATAATTAAAGAAATAATTGAGTCGAGATTAATGGGTTTTCCCTTTCATTCTCTACATTAATGTCTGAATTGACTTTTGAAGAAAAGGTCCTTCCTCCATGCCCTGAACAAGAAAAGATGACCTTTGGGAAAGACAGTAAGTACTGCAGCAAAACATGATAAATAGTATGATGTGTGATCCAGGGCATTAAAGCCTGCAAGTGCCCTCAGGGGGTGACTGAGTGATGTACCAGGGAACTTCCCATATGCTTTCTTTACTATGCCAGTTTAGCTCTTAAAGAAAGTTGGATGGTTTAAAAAAAAAAGTTCAGCTACTCACCAGTCCCCCACATACACAGTCCTAATCCTGCTTGATCTGTATAGTCTGCTAACTACTGTGAGCTATTTTTCTGATACTAACATTTAATTTCTCATATGTAAAATTACAAGCATGGAGGTCCCAAAAGGATCAAAGCCTGTGCCTTTTTCATGATGTAGACCTATATTTCCAGCAGATTTCCTATTTTGGTTTACTCTCTGAACCTTTTTTAATGAAAAAAATGCATTTACCTTGAATTCTACAAAAATCAGTGCTTAACACGTGTATATAAATATGTCCCTTATATGCATTTGTTTGTTATATTAAAAGTTTGTTATATTTCTAGTTTTCTGAATTATTAGTGTCTCTTCAGTATTTTCAGGTGCTCTCTCACCTGTCTGTGGTGTTTCTAGTAAACCTGACCAGCTTCATTTAAGATGAAAAGAGAGAGATTTCAGGAGACTTGTGGAGGGAAGTCTCCATAGGCTTCTGGATCTATTCTGAAAATGAGACAGTAAAGAAAGCAGAATTGAAAAAGTACTATTCATTTCGCTTATCCCTCTATAAAATTCAACTTCTTCTGTCAAAATAAGATACCAAAGAGAATGACTGTGACAGAAAAAGGACTTTTAAAAAAGCAAAAACAACAACAAAGCAAAAGTATTGTCATTGAACTATTAATTCCTGAATTTGCAAGTGACCACTTTTGAGTGTACTGCCATGCTTCTGTTGATTCTGTTCCACATACAATAGCAGTGTTTAATTGGCACACATTCTGCTGCAAACATTTGTCCATTCATCCAAGAAATTATATGAGTCAATGTCAAAGTCCAGTATTTGTATCTTTAGTGCTGTGATTCATATGAAGGATCACTTTATTTTCCTCGTTTTCCTCAATTTCCCAATCACTTCTAAATTAAGCTTCCACATGGATAAATTAGATTACACTCGAACATTTTCAGTTCTCTTACCAGTGCCTGATATCACAATAAAATCTGACCACAGGGTTTCCATCAATAAATGATAAAGGCAATTCTTCTAATCCTATTTGACAAAAAAATTCCTAAAATATGAGAACAAAAGAGGTAGCCAGCTGAACTCTTGCCTCTTCACAGAAAAACAATACCAAAACAGGTTTGAAGTGCACTTTGTCCTTTACACTACAGAAGCTTTTTGCAACATTTCTAAAGTTGCCAATTTTCCAAGGCTGACCTCCCTTATGAGAAAACTGAATTTAAGCAAACCCAGGACAGAAGTATTCACACTTTTCTAGGAGGTTGAAATACAAACATAGAACCTTGCAACATGCAGTCTTGCAATTAATGGAAGACAGGAAAGAAAAGTGGAATAGGTCTAAAAGCATAAGCATGGATGAGAGGAAAAAGGAGAAGGGATAAAGGAAGGAAATGTAGATCTAATAGAAATATGCTATTTTTTTCAAAGCAAGCAGCGCAATATGAATATCATTATGCCCAAAAAGGAAAGAAGACAAATGAAAAATAAACCTATGTGAGTGATTTAACTTGACAGATTTTTCAGAGAAGTATATTAAACAAGGAAGTGTTAAGACACAAGAGCTGAAACCAATGAAATAGACATCTAATTTGCTTTATTATGTCTGAAGAAATAACAGTATCTGATGTTATGATAGAAAACTGTATAACAAACAGTTACAGTATGAATTTGTTTCATCCACTTCCATGTTTATACTTGACCTAGGTTTTGTACAAAAGCTAAATCCATTTATCTTATCCATAATAATAATGTATCCCTTTCTCAGTACTACTATACATTCTTTAATTCTATAAAATCATAATTTTAACAATAATTTTTGTTAAGAAATTAACAAATTAATGATTTTTTAACGTATTGATTTTTAGTTTTACTAAGTATCTTCTTGGATCTTGTTCTACGGGTGAGAAAGAGTTTTTAAAAGTAAGCAAAAAGAATTCACTATACACCACTGAGCACCAGACATTTGCCATCTCATTCTTTCATGGTAGTGAGCACCTGAAACTTACATCCTGTATCTATGCCCAGTTCTCCTTCTTTCAGAGGATGATGAATGCTCTCCACCTTCCTTCTTCTGGAATTAATGTTATCAAGGAGAAAGAAAAAAATTCCTGAAACCTATAATGTAGGTATGATGTAAACAAGCAGGATAAGTAAAGAGAAAAGTATTTTCATTAATTTCAGGATCATAGACAAATGGATCATGGTAAAAGGAAAATCAGTTAATAACTTCTGTATTAAAATTTTCCTCCTTTGCTGTGTTTATATTCAAATATATTTTACTGGTGCTGGAGAGAACCTGATTACTACATGGAATGACATTCAACCACAAAGAACAATTTAGAGTAATATCATTCATTCTCTAAATCACCATTAATTCAAAAATCTTATTAGAAATAGAATCGTATTCAAAAAAAAAAGAGCAAGAGTTTATTAAATTCTTGGAGGAATAAACATTTTTCGTCATACACTTTACAACACATAAGCTTTGCAAAATAAGAGTGCCTAGTAAATTACACACTTAATAATAACTGTCAAATGGCCCTAGTTTTTATTTTAAGTCTAAAGGGATGCACAAATGTTAAATATGTTTTAGTTTTGAGAAAATCATTCTTTGTTTCTGACAGAGTACTATGATTTGTAGATGCCCTTGATATCTAAGCTGCATCTAACTGAACACTGCTTATTACTGTCAAGGAAAGCAGAAGTCAAATATCTATAATTTGTTTCAGCTCTGTCATCTAACACAGTATGGAATACAAAGTTAGTGACTAATATGGAAAATTCAAAGCAGGCTATAAATAGCTTTTTAAAAAGTAAGCATAGTAAAAGCAATTTATACATTGAACAAGTACAGAACTTGCATTACTATCACAATTCTGCTAACCAAATAAAAGAAAATGTAATTACATGGAAATATGCCATTTACAGATAACTTTCTTCAACTTTTTTTTAATGTGAATTTTGTAAAGGGACTTACAAAGAAGGCATTGCCAATTTATGTCAAAATCTTCACCATAATCTATTTGTATGTAGGTACAATCATCAAAGTCCTAGCATCAATAAAATACAAGTCACATTTCCATTGATTTTGTTTGAAGTAAGATTTCACATGTGAAAATTTATTCTGTCTGAACACAGTTATATAAACTACTCCTGAAGAGGAAACCTGGCTGACATAGTTACTCCTTTATCACCTGTGGTTATAGGGTTTTCACAGAATCACAGAATGGTTGAGGTTGGGAGGAACTTCTGGAGCTACCAGCTCCCTTCTGAAACAGGACCAGCTACAGCCACTTGCCCAGGACCATGTCTAGAAGGATTTTGAAAAAAACCATCCCTCTAAGAAGGGAGGCCCTGCTACCTTTCTGGGCAATCTGTGCCAGTGTTCTGTCATTCTCAGATGAAAATTCCCACACTTCAACTTGTGCCCATTGCCTGCTGTTGCTGAGCACCACTGAAAAAAGCCTGGCTGCTCCGTCTTTGCACCCTATCTTTAGATGTTTATATACATTGGTAGGATCATTTCTGAGCCTTCTCAAGGCTGAACTGTACCAGCTCTGTCAGAACTGAAACTATCAGCACAAAAAAAAAAGAAAGAAGTTGCAGTGAAGATAAATTAACATCTTTTTCCAACTCCTGGAGACTGAAGAATAAGTCTTGGAATACGCAGAGCTGGCGAAAACCCTGTGGGAAGAGAAGCCCCTTTTGCAACAGTGGGCCCTGAGTTTCTCAACACCTTTTTTATCTGAGATAAAAGTACTTATATGGGCTTTAGGTAAGCAGGAACCTTTGCTTTAGAAACTCCAAGAGTGTGGGGCTGACATACCTGTGCACAGGTGTCTGGGGGAAAGCCGGACTTTAGGCCCAAGGCAGAGATTGCATGCCAGCCTCAATAATAAAGTCTAAATTTTCACCTGGTTTTAGAATAAACATGCTATGGAGTTCCTGCCAAGCAATGAAAACTCACCTTCACTTTGGAAAATTGTTGAATGATTTCAGCTTAAAATGGTTTTGTCACAGTATTTTTGACCAGCTCCAGTTATTCTTGCACAATTTGCACACCCACTTTTTGCACTTAAACAAGTTTCATACTCAGCTTTAAATACTAGCTTCTGAATATTCACAGACTATGCATTTAAGAAGTTTAATAGATATTCCTTTATGACATTACTCATCACAATTATGGCTTTGCATTTGTAATTATATCTTATAAATGTGATTGCATGTATTTACAGTAATTTCACAATTATAGATAATTCCATGAATTATGGAAACACAAAAAGTGCCTTAGCTTTACTGAAAGAAATAAGTAAACCAGCAAAATAAAAATGGCTTTAAGAAAGCATTGAGAAAGTGAAAGGATTCAACACAAAGTTGCTCAGACAAAACATTTCCTTCCAAAATATTTTAGTCTTATCCAAGTTATCTAAATATATTGTCTGGCCCACTGTTTAATTTTTTGACAATTTCAATGAAACTAATTATGTACCTGTAGTCTGAATACATATATAGTAATTCTCAGTATGAAAATTCACTACTATAAAACTTTAAAAGGAACTCAATCTATAGCTGGAAAGCATAGACCTTACCACATTTCTTGTAGCCAATTGAATCTTCTCATAACAAACCAGAAGAGGGTGAAAAGTGTCCAAATTATCATGGTAATGCATCCTACACAGGAAAAGTGACAGCAATGTCTATAGGGACAAATGTTGAAATGAAAGCTTCTAAACTGGAAAAGAATGTATTTGCTGCAATAACAAGAAAATGCCAAATAATCAAGTCATTTATGTCCTTTACAACCTAAGAAAATAGCATAATGAATATCAGAGAAGACCCCTTTCTGAATTCATGCACTTGCCTTACACCAACAACTGAGTTGATCAAAGTTAAAAATCACATAATGGCATAAGTGCAGCATGTACACCTACTCTTCTCCAACTACACTTAATGATATAATAGATGCAAATAAATGGAACATAGTGTTGCAAATATTTATACATATGCTTATTTTTTTTATTTGTACTTACATTACTGTACTTTTACCACAAGACGCCCAACATAAATGCTTAAATCTACTCCTGATAATAGTCTTTTTTTATGATACTGTAAAATTCATTTCTATATATTTTAATAATACAAATATCTCACAGAAGTGTACCAGATATCATTAGAATTTCCATATTTTTCATATGGGTTAAGTGAGCATGAATAGAGACATTATAGAAGTATAGCAGATAGCTTGTAATTAATTAACTATTACAGATAGTTGATAATTGATAATGTGCTCTGTGCAGCCTATAACTACATCAAAAGAAAGTGGTTTAATTTCATATTGAAATTTTATGTGCCACACCTGCAATGATTTTAATAGGGAGCCATGTAGAGTAAAACACTAGTGAGACAGACTCTATGTGTATAACATGCCCTCTATTAAAATTAATGGTTTCTATGGGTTTATGATGTTTCAAAACCAAAAAATAATAGCAGCATATTCCACATGCATAGGGTTACACAGTATGCAAAAAAAGTTTGAATCCTTTTTGAGATATTGGAGCACTGGGTAATTGCAAATGGTATGATCACAGAAAAACAAAAGATTGAAAACTTGTATTATAGTATTTTAACAAGATGTCACCACAATTCACAGCTTTCTGCATGGGAAAAGCAAGGTCAGGTCAGGAAAAGTAATGCAGTTGTATTGAAACACATAAATAGCATCTGTAGGCAACAGTACAAATAGTGTAATGGGAAGTTTAAAACTGGAAGGAGGAAAATGTCATTGAAGCAAGAAGAAAACTCACAAGTGATGCACTATACTATCAAAAAAAATGATTTGCAGCAGGAGTGAATAGAAATTCACTGGAAGAAATAAAATGCTAATCTAGAAACAGAAAATAGTTTTGATGTAGTTCATCTACAGTTCAGATGCATGTCAAGTCTACTAAGTCACAGTTTTGAAGGACTTAGCTGTACCAAGCACAGGAGTACAAAAATACAAAATAATACTAAATTATCTGGTCACCAAGTATTACCAGGTACCTCCACTTCTGTTCCTTTATTCCATTCAATATTTTAGTTCAGCATTGTAACTTAACTTAAATTGCCACTGCAGTAAGCCCACACTGATTTATCATTTCAAGAACCCTTGATTCTATACAATTCATAAACTTCAGTCAATACAGTAGAAAGCTTAAGGAGCAAACACGTGTGGCCTACTTTAAATAAATCAGCTTTGTGGATTATATAGTGTATATAATTAATTTATATTATTATATGTATTATTATATTTATATTCTGAAAATTCAATTAGCAGTTGGCAATAATTATCTTCCAAAGGAACATTTATTTAATTGTTAGGGATAGCTAATAAAAACTTTAATTACTATTTGGTCTTTGATTCTTATCTTCCCTGTATTGACTTGAGTCTGAAGAACGGGAACCCTGCAATAGCACTTCAAGAAGAGATGGCATAAGATTACTCTGCAAGTCCTTAGACAGCTTTCAGTTACCCAGTGGAAAGTGAAAGCGTATTTTCCTTATCTCACACTAAAATAAATGGGGATCTTGCTATCAACACTTAAGTGAGGTTAATCGGTTTTGTAATTCCTGTGGCAAACAGTTGAGCTCTGAAGAAGAGTCCAAGTCATCTGGCACTGAAAAATAACGGGTATAAATTTTCATATGTGCTGGCATAGTAGGAATTTACAAGTAGAGGCTAAGGAGACGGAGAACAACAGGACTATGGTGAGCAAACACAAAGGCTTTTCAGAAAGGGCTTAAAATCATCATAACAAGATTTCATTGGGTCTCAGAAGAAGTTGTGCAGAAGCAGAATAATGGCGTTCACCAGGGTATCATGGCATTTTCTTCTAATGGAAATGTCCTACTGCAGGAAATATTGCTCGGTTCAAATTTAGCCTGACTTTAATAAATCATCAACACTCTTGGCTGGGAATTTTCTAATGAAGTATTCTTCTCCCTGTAAAGTGTCTCTATTCTCTAAATCAGTCTTTTGCCTTAGTGTATTGGCTTAAATTATCTTCTGACAGAACAAGCAGGGTTTTGAGGCAACAGTGCCTATTAGATTTTCTCACAAATCTGTTTTGCTTTCCTCCCAACTCTCATAAGCCCTGCATCTTATGCCTGTACAATTGATGCTGACTGAGGAGTTCTGGGGCTTCATAAGGCCATAACTTGAGTGGACCACATACTGAAATCAGCTCTAGGCCAACAGTCATATACAAGCTCCTGGCTCATGTGCAGATAAATAAGTCCAGTTCAATGATCACACCGGGTGTATGATTGGACTGCCTCAGGCTTACCCTAGTTTTATTTCAGCTAATGAGCTGTGGCTGTTCAAAAAGGTAGTCTGAAAACATTATAAAAAAACCTCAGTTTCCTGGAAATGTCTGTTATTTCAGTGTGATAGACAAAATGGAAAAAAGAAAAAAAAATTTAAAAAACAGATAAAATCTATCCACCACCCTCTCCCACATATAAACAGGATTCCAATCCTGAAATGTATAAAAAACCACTGGGGGCAAGAAACTAGAAGTAATACTGCCAGATTCTGAAAGAAGTTAAATTGGGTTTAAGACTAGTAGTTCAGTAGTTGCCTGGGCACCGATACCTAAAATGTCCAGAGTACTCCTGCTGCAGAATAGAGATCCTCACTGAGCTGAGGATTTTTGTTAGTGGGAAGTGTCCTTGCCCATGGCAGGGGGAGTTGGGACTAGGTGATCTTTAGGGTCTGTTCCAACCCCTAAACATTCTATAATTCCATGATTCTGTCTACTGCCATAAGCATCAAAATACTACTACCTCAATCAAGAAGCTCAACACAAAGAAGGAAAATTTGCTCCTAGTGAAGCTCTTACTAGATATTTCATGCTCCAGGTACAGAAATGCAAACTGTCTAATGCTGTATTCATGTTATGTTTGCAGTCAGCTCAGTATTATGTAACTCAGTCTTTTAAGTCCACGCCTCTTTAAGGTCCATATCCAGTTCCCTAGTACAAATGAGCAAGTGATAATATTTAGAATTACTCATTTGGACAAATGAAACATAATATTTTACTAAAGCAAATGCAATGGCACAGCTGGAGGACCAGCTAAAGTTACGACCTAATATTTGCTTGGTGAAGAACTGGCTGAACGACGGAGCTCAAGGGGTTGTAGCAAATGGGGCTACACCTGGCTGGCCGCTGGTCACCAGCAGAGTTCCACAGGGTTCAATTCTAGGGTCAGTTCTGTTCAGTGTATTTTCAATTATCTCAATGCAGAAGTTAAATTCACCATTAGCAGGCTTGCTGTTTGATACCAAGATGGGAGGGGCTGTTGGGTCTTCCGAGGGATAAGAGGCATTATCCCTCCTCTTATCTCCATGTGGAGATAAAGATATCCCTCAGAGGGGTCGAGATAGATTTAAGCATCAGGCAAACATTAATGGGATAAAATCTAACAATACAAAATGCTGGATCCTTCACCTGGGAGGGAGTAATGCTGGGCACAAGTACAGACTGTGGGAGGAGTGGCTGGAGGGCAGTCCTGCAGAAAGGGATCTGGGAGTGCTGGTTGACCGCAGGCTCAGTCTGAGCCAGCCGTGTGTGCCCAGGCAGCCCAGAAGGCAAAGCCCATCCTGGAAGCATCAAACATGGCATCACCAGCTGTCAAAGAAGGCGACTATCCTTCCCTATTTAGCCTTGGTGTGGCCTCAGCCCCGAGTATGTGAGCACTTCTGGGCCCTGTAATTCAAGAAAGATGTGGAGTTCCTTGAATGTATCCAGAGGAGACCAACAAAGCTATGGAAAGGGCTGCTGAGAGGGCTGGAAGGCATATCCAAAAAGGAGCAGCTAAGCACTCTGGGCTTGTTCAATTTGGAGAGGAGGAGGCTGAGGGGTGACCTCATTTCTTTCTACAGTTTCCTGAGGAGTGAAGTGGAGAGGGAGGTGCTGACCCCTTCTCCTTTAGACCTAATGATAGGATGTGTGGGAATGGTTCAATGTTGTGTCAGGGAAGGTTCAGACTGGACATTAGGAATTATTTCTTTACTGAGAGAGTGGTCAAACACTGAAGGAGGGTTCACGGAGAGATTATCGATGCCCCAAGCCTGTCAGTGTTTCAGAGGAAGTGACCATTCCCCTGCACTGGGCACTGGTGAGGCCACATCTCAAATCCTGTGTTCAGTTTTGGGCACTTCGTGGACATTGAGGTGGTGGAGATTTTCCAGAGAAGGGCAGAGGAACTGGGGAAAGGTCTGGAGCAAAAATCCTTTGAGGGGTGCCTTAGGGAGCTGGGAGTGTTTAGGCAGGAGAAAAGAAGGCCCAGGGGAGACATTCTCACTCTCTATTACTGCTTCAAACAAGGGTGTAGCTAAGTAGGGGTCAGGTTCTATTCCCAAGCTCTATTTCCAAGACAGGAAGAAATGTCCTCAAGTTGCACTAGGGGACTTCTAGATTGAATTTTAGGGAAAACTTCTTCACCAGAAGGGTTATCAAATACTGGAACAGGCTGTCCAGAGAAGTGGTGGAGTCACCATTCCTGGAGGTATTTAGAAGATATTTACATGTGGTGTTTAGGGATATCTTTCAAAGGTAGGCTTTGCATTGTTATGTTTGTGGTTGGACTCAATTATCTTAGAGTTCTTTTCCAACCTAAGTGATTCTATGATTCTATGAATAAGAAATTGAATTAAAGTTCACATATAAAAATTTAATCAGAAGGAGATTAACAATAAACACTATTTCTCCATTTTAATTAAAAGCATTATTTCGCAGTGGTTTTTTACCAAATGAAAGTTTGGTATTTTCTGAAAATACTCTGAATATATTTTTGGATTCTTTCTAATGCTGGGAAAATGAAGGTTTAATGACCTGATTATACTTTAATTGCCAGTATTCCTGTCAAGAAAATAATTCGATACTGTCAAATGTAGCAGGCATAGACTAACACATCAAGGATTCAGTGTAAGAGCTAAAAAGCAGAAGATCAGAAAAGTATTTCTAAAAAATGCCAGATTTTCAGAGGCTGAACTTCTGAATTCTAGGGCAGGTTGGTAACATATAGCCCACATTACAGAATTATGATACAAAAGCCACAAGTCAGGGAGAAAATCTGTCTAAAGCATATGTGTGGGATCACCGGTAGCTGTTGGAAATTCTTTTGTCCTTTTCATTTGTTAAGATCCAGTTATTAAGGTTCTTAGAAATGCCCCTGCCAGAATTAAGGTGCAAACGAGATCATATGCCAGTGACAATAGTATGGGTTTTATTTGATAGTAAATATGGGAGAGAGAGAGAGAAAGAAAGAAATAGGAAATTGGTGGGAGGGACAGAAAGAGAGTAACAGGGACAGAATAAGAAAAATATCACTACTGCATGGATCCCAACAATGGTCCATTGATCTTCTCCAGATGGTCTTGGTGGTGAAGGTCCCCCCAAAAAGCCTGGGATCCCATGGGTTTATGTACCCTCGAGCCAGGTGGCAATGTCCAGGCATGTCCCCCTGGGGGAGAGGGGACAGTCTCTTAAAGCAGACTCTGGGTTTGTTGCATCACGTGCAGTCCTGAGGCACAGGCTTCAGGAATGGCTCTGGGGCGGGGGGCATTTTAGGGGGTCTTTGATGGATAAAAGCACCCCCTCAGCTGCCTCCCACATGAATGTCCTGTGGATGAGGCCTTCCCAGAGTTGGGGGGTTCCACAGCTGGGCCAGTTTGTCTAAGGGAGGATGGGGGTTCACTGCCCCTCAGCAGAGGTTACACCCAAAACCTCCTCCCCCCCCCTCATTTCAGGTGGGAGTCTGTGTAAACCTGGCTTCTGCAGGCTGTGGTCTTCCCCACCCCAATTCAGCCAGGGATGATTCTTAGCACAGCTGCTGGGTTTGGCTCGCATTCTTTTCTTTGTTTACTTGTTTGATTCTCCCTGGGCTTGAGACTGATGAAAGACTGGGTTCTCCTTTTATCTAATCTCAGTAGTTTGACTTACAGCCCAAAGTCCCAGTCAGGAATCTTCAGGGAGGCTTCTTTGGTTGCAGCTTCTTTATACAGTTTTTGTTATAATGAACAAAACTTTCTATCAATGTTTGAGGCATGAACTATTTGAATCTCTGACATCATTACAATAAAGACAACAGATAATGAAAACGTATACACCTGAAGCAGTACATTCTAAATATCAAAAGCAGGTCGTAACATACATCAGGTAATTGGAAATATGATTCTCACCTCTTCCTACTAACATTAAAAGATTAGTAGAGAGAATGAAAGAGATTCCCCCATTTCATACCCTCTGACAGAAACAAGGTGATAATACTGCTCAACTGAGAAGTATGATTTGTGGCAAATACAAAAAAGAAGTAAAAAAGACATCTGAAAGGCTTGGCTACATATGTTAGCAGTATTACAGATCATATTGCAGCACACTCAGGGAGTGTTGCTTTGAACATGATGGCCTAGCACTATGGTCAAGAAAAGGTTTTTCAGGAGAGGTAATTGCTTTCATTAGAGCAGCTGCTATAATTGAAAAAAGAAGCAATTGGCTTGAGAAGTTCTGTGCTGTTTCTAATCCTGCCAGCTGGAATCTGATGAAAGAGCTTGTCTCTCTCTACAGTCTTGTATTGGGAAACTATTAGTCCACCACCTACAGACACATGGAGAAACGCTTCTGAAATTTATATCCTCGCATGTGATTTCAGAGTTTGAGCTTATTGAAAAAGTATTACGGGTAGTTATTGAACTGAATCAATTCATGTCCCTGGATAGATCAGAAACATGGTAACTACCTTCTTAGAAATGGAATTCCAGTATCTTTTGACACAGGTTCCTTAAGTACAGAGAAAGGTATACAAACAGTGTTTGATGAAAATGTACATAGGGCAAGGTTTTTCTGAATATACCAGTAAAAGTTCTCTTTGCTCTTTGCAAAGGTCTTTAAACTCAGATGGAGAACAATTTTTTGCTGCTCATCTGCTTTAACTGTTTTACCACACTTACATTCAGAAGCAGGCATATTTAATAACAGAGGTGTTTGTTGCCACAGAAACAAGATGTTCTTGAAGCTGCTCTAAAGCAGGAGCTGTAAAACATATTAGTAGATAAAGCTGATAAACCAAGCCTCAAAAATAATCTCAATTTATGCAAATCAGCAATGAAATTACTTTTAAAACTAAATGCATGTTCTGAAACCATGAAAAAGTGAGGACATACTATTTTACAGGTTGAAAAATTAGGAAATAACATATTTAGTCCTAAACTAGTCAAATAGATGACATAAATAGTATTATATTAACTGAAGGAGAACTAGGTCACTAAATTATCAAGCAAGTACAGAAATGGTTGCCTTGAAACAGACATCACATAAAATAGCAGGCTGTCACTAGAAAATCTATTACAAAATTTAGGGACATGGAAATAAAATGATAGCATGGCCAAAGCTCATTTATAATTGCCAAATTAAGTTATTCAATTATTGATGCAACAATGGTCACTGTCAGATTGTTTTTCCCTCAGCTGTCAGTCTCTTACAGAAGTAAGGATCAGGGAGATTGATCCCTCCATCTTTTTTACTCTTCATGTGATAGGAAGACATTAGTAATGAATAATTGCAACATTTTGAACAAATCATTCAAATAAGGAATCAAATATTTCTGTTTCCTCTCCATCAAAAAACCATACATACAGGAGAATTTTTCTGATGCATTACAGCACCTTTCCTTACTGAGACAGAAGATAATGCTACAGTTATAAACCTTCTGATATATTTTTCTGTTTTCTGAGATCAAATAATCGATCAGGTATTTCGGGTTTATTTTTTATGGTATCAGTGCCATAAAATACCTATTTAACATCAATTATACTTCTGCAGGCTTCAATTTGAAGTGCCAAGTTTATGCTAAGTGTGGGTAAAAAAAATTAACTTGATCAGAAACCAAGTGTATATTGGTTTTCTCATTTTTTAGCACCATGGTGTCCACATTTCAAATATTCAATGGAAGAAAAGAAGCAGCAGAGGGAAAATGTTCCCATTTATTTAAAATAGGTATCTACCTCATTCTCTATAACTCCTCATTTTAGTCATTTAGACTTATAACCTTCATAAGTTGCTCAAATAATGTTAATTAGATAATTCTGTCCTTTTCAAGCAAACATGTCTTTGTACCATTAGGACTCAGGCCCACTGTACCCAAAGATTACACTCATGACTTGGACATGGTTTCATAAAGCTTTGGAAATGAAGACTTTAAAAATGAAACACTAGTTTCAATGACTTATGTTCAGAATGGAAATGATCCATGACCCAATCAGGGAAGAAAGGCTGCAGTAGAAGGACCAGTACCTATGATATTCACTGCCTTGCTGGATCAATATTTGAACTGCCTGTTAAAAGTCCAGTCCCAGCAGGTAGAAATGGCAAATTGTAATCTGAAAGCTGTTTGATGAATGACATGGAGCTAACAGAAAATCTCGGTGCCCAGTAGGTCTGTTACAACTATATAACTAGAGCCATCATCACAATTGGCATTTCTATGTCTATTCCAAGACAGACAACTAAGACTGAAATGTACGGATGATGAAGGCTTTTAGCTTCAGCAAATAGTTTTTCCTTTAAAATTCATACTCACTGTGATTAACATGGCTTCTTCCCTGATGAATCTAGTATAAAATGATTGATAATACATTAGCTACTAAAATGTCTAAATCTACTTGTTCTTAATGCTTTGCACTCACAAGACGATTCTTACATGAACAAAAAGAAAAATCAATCCAATAGCATGGAAAATCACTAGGTATTTCTATCCATGATGTAACTTACCAGGAAGATGCAAACCCTCTAACTTTAGGAGTAGTTTCTTGTCGTGGGTTGACCCCGGCTAGGTGCCAGGTACCCACTCAGTCACTCTATCACTCCCTCTCCCACTGGGAGAGGGGAGAGGATAATATTGAAAAAGACTATCAGGGTAAGAAAAGGCAGTTTTATTACAGCGGGGAAAAACTAGAACAAGCAAGCTGAGAGTTGCATGCGCAAGAGCAGAAGGGAAAACAATCAATCTCTACTTCCCATCAGTAGCGATGTCCGGACACTTTCTGGGAAGCAGGGCTTCAGCACGCGTGACGGTTGTTCAAGGAGGCAAACATGGACCAGCCCTGAGTGCCTCCTCCTCCTCCTCTCTTCCTTCCCTTATATATCTGAGCTGATGTCATATGGTGTGGAATATCCCTTTGGCTGACTGGGGTCAGCTGGCCTGCTGGTGTCCCCTCCCAGGATCTTGCCCACCCCCATCCCCTTCAGTGGGGGAAGGAATGTCAGAGGGACAGCACTGCTTGGCAGTAGCCAAAACACTGCTCTGTTATCAACACCAGCTACCAAAGCAAAATACAGCACTGTAAGGGCTGTGAGCTTTACTCCAGTCAGACCCAATACATTTCTGAACATGAAAATCTCTCACACAAGTTATATTATGCTCCCTCCTTATGAAGGATCTTAAGAAGTACATATGGATCTGAACCTGACACCAACCATTGACTGTCACAGTACAGAATGCACATCTCTTTAGTCACATAAACATTTTTATGCCATGTGATTTTATTGCACAATTAATCATTGCCTGATTTCCATAAAATTAAAATATTGCAGGAGTAAAGCATTCATACTTTCCCCTACATATCTAGGGAAAGGACAGTGTCGTGGGTTGACCTTAATTGAGGTTCCTGGTAAGGAAGGAAAGAGATCAGACTAGGAAGTGACCTATCCAGTGAAAAACATTACAGGTTCTGCCTCCAGAACTCATAAAAACACTTTTCTCTCTTTGTGCAGGGGAGGATGGATGTTTGAAGGTTCCATCCAGACACTGAAAGGGTTGATCTCTCCCTCAGGCCGCTGGATGGTTTACATGGTCTCTGCCCGCATTGTTTGAATGCAGCATTTCAGCGTCGGAGCTGAGCGGGGGAAGGACTGGTCTGTGTAGCCTTGGGATGAGTCACTCGAAGCAGAACGGGGCTGCTCGGCTGGAAGGCAAAGTAGGGTCCAGCCCGGGGCAACAGATCAGACTCCTCTCAGCTCGGCCCCTCCAGGGAAGTTATGAATAGGAATTAAATTTAACACTTTCACAGTAAGTCTCTAAGCTGAAAAAGCTGGAAAATATTATAGATGAGCTTGTTAATATCAGTGTAAGAAATTCAGCAATGTTCATTTCTGTTTTAGCAATTAATAATGTTTTCTGATTGTACTGGTAATTCTTTCTCCACGGTTTGCCAAAGCATTTAGAAATCATCTATGGCAAGTGTTGCTTCATTACAACAAAAACAAAGCAAAACAAACGAACAAAACATCAACTAATTCCCCCTCCCCCCAACAACAACAACAAAAACAACCAACAAAAAAAAAACCCAACCAAAAACCAAGAAACAAGAGACATCACAATGCATACAATTCTGAAACCAAACATCATGGCACATACAATTCTGAAGAACCAGTCTTAGGAGAGTTTCCATATGACATTTTGGCACAAAAGTGATTACTAAACTACTACTAAAATGTTATTATTTCTAGAATGTCTAAGCAGATTTTTTCCCTGAAGAGACAGAATGTTATTAACTATTTCCTCCCTTTTCTTCTCCTACCATTAAATCGATATACAAGAAGAAAAAAAATATCTAAAAAAATCCCAAAGAAAACTCCCAAAAAAACAAGCCAAGAACAAGAAGTTCTGAACATGCAAGTAAATTTATAATCTACCAGATAGAACAGTAATTAGCATAGGAGTCTAATCTACGTACCACTTGAAACTGAAATATGAGACAGAATTGAAGATGTGGAAAAATTGCAAACAGCACAGTTTAAAATCAGTTAAAAATCAAATACAGAACAGATACAGAAATGTGGAATGTGAAAAGAACAAGTGTGAGTAAATGTCAAAAGACACTTCTAAATGCAGTTGATTAACATACTTTTGGGTAGCCTAAATGGCAAGTTAGGGGAGAGAAATCCAAAAATGAAATCATGTAGCAATCAGAAAATGATGTACCAAAACAGATAGACTTCAGAAGACAAAATAAGACTCCTCCCCAACAATTTTTCCATCATTAGAGATTGGAAATACAATATATAAGAAGGAAAATTCACCGTCAAAAAAAACCTGCAGAATTCTTGCAGTGGTTCCAGTTTGCCTGTTAGAGTTTCTGGCCAAATGCCAGCACACTTACTAAAATTTACCTGTTTGCTGTGACATGAGGATCAGGATTAGGCAAAGCAGGCTCAAACTTTATAGAATATAAAGAAAGTTTATTAATGCACTTAAGACAAAGAAAAAACAAGAAAAACCAGAACAAACTCCTCAGACCATCCCTCCTTCCCCCACCTCTCAGTTTCTTTCTCCCTGACAACATACAAAAGACAACACTTCGACCTCCAGTCAGTTTACCATCTCAGAAATAACTCTTGTTTCAGTTCATTTAGGGAGAGAAGTCTCTTTTGTTTACACCATGGATTTTTTGTAAGAAAAAATACAGTTTTTTATGGATCTTCAGCCTCACCACCAGCTGCCGCCCAGAAGAAAGATCTGCTTAATGGTGGATCCCTCCCACACCAGTAGCCTTCCCACAGCCACTTGGGTGGGTTATGAACAGTCTAAAGATGCACAGTTCAATTGCAGCAACAAAGAAAATCCCTTCTTCTGTGTTGAGCAACACTGGTTCTCCTGACAACATAAGTTCTCTGGAATTCCTCTGGGACCAGGGCTCTGGGTCACAGCCTCTCCTCTCTCTTGGTTAAAGTTTCTCATCATGCTGTACTTTTTTCAACACTTCCTTGTCTTTACCCAGGTGTTTCGGTTCACTGGCTGCAATTAGAACCTCACATCCCCACTTTGATCTATATCTTCATATATTACAGGGAATTTATTAGCTCAGTCCCCAACCATGGTTCTCCAAAAGAATTTTCAGCTTCACTCTCGAAGCACTTCTCATACACCTCCCTCTAGGCATAGGTTCTGCTTTCCTCACTGACTGTAAAGTCTCTGTGCTGCATTTATGTAGATGCCCTCACTCGTTCCTCTCTCTGCGAGGAAGGATGGGTGTCTGTGAGTTTAGTCCAGCCATGGAGAGAGTTAATCTCTGTCTCTCTCTCTCTCTCTGGCAGTGTGACGATCCCGTGCTCCCTGCCGGGCTGTTTGAACAGGTCCGAGCTGGATGGCAGAAGCTCTCAGTCTCTGTGCCCGGCTCTGCGGAGCTGGCTCGGGCTGCTGGGGCCATCTGGGCCCGGGGTGACAGGGCAGGGCCTGGCCCGAGCTGGATGGAGTCTGGCCTGGTCCTTGCCTGGCCCAGAGCAGGGGCCTGGCTCTCCCTCTCGTGTAGCTGACACACCGGCTGAGCTGGATCTGCTGAACATTCCAGCCCATTCCTCCCCCATGCCTGCCCGGCTGCAGCGGCACGGCCGCCCTAAAACTCCCTTCTCTCTCACCCCTCCTTTGGAAGGCGGGGGGGCCTTACCAGGGAGAGAAGCAGGAGATGCTTGTCTCTACACAGCAGCAGGCCAAAAGAGGAAGAGGCTCAGAGGTTCTCGGCTTATATATGATTTTTCCTCGAAGGCGGATCAACTTTTCAATTGGTTTATCTACATATCAATCCTCAAAACTACCTGGTTATTCCTAAGTTATATTCCTTCCTGCAGCATAGGTCACTTCCTAGATTTTGATCCCTCCCGAGTAACCCAGGACAGTTCTGGACTTCTTTTGCCTATTAAATCACTACAAGAAATTGATTCTGCTTATTAGCTTCAAATATCTTTAAGAGATGCAAATACTGAGTTTGAAAGCAAAAATGTGGGCTGCAACAAGTGCAATTATAGTGTGTATAAAGAGGAGTGCAAGAAAAGGCAGAATGCTCATGGATTCCAGGTACTGAAATACCTAAAGCACTATGTATGCTAGCATGTATACATATACAAACACTGACCTTTTTAGACAGTAAGTTCACTAGAAATTCTTTTTTCTATAAAGCTGAGGTTGTCAGGGATAACAAATTATTAAATTACTTCCAGAACATATGGTGTCTTGGTGTTGTTTCTAGCAGTCACTAAATGGGACTGACTTAAACTATCTTTTTAAATTACTCTCTATGCAGTGAAACCAAATCACACTTCATTTTCCAAACATGATCAGTGAATTTTTTATATGTGCTATAATAATCTCAAATATCATTTCATAAGTATTGTAGAAAAACAATTATTTTTTTCCCTTCATCAAGACTATGTGCTTTAAAGTATGGATTTTGAAAAGAGTGGTACTTCTTTCCTAGTTCTAACTGCCAAAAATTATTGCTGTCACACTAGGTTCTGCAGTGGAACTCACATTAAAAAATAAAGTTCTAACTTTGTTAATTTAAGTTGTAAACAAAGTTTAAGTTTGAAGGACAAGGTCATATGAATTTGCATGGGCTTTTGTGCTACCATCATATGTGGTCAACAATTTTCATTGGAAAAAAAGAAAATTAAAAATAGAAAAACTATGTCCAAAAAGAGTAGTTAAAAAGTTTCCATTAAAAACAGGTTAATCTGTTGTAATAATTCATAATTAGACAGTTTCACCTTATTTAGATATCTTATAAATCATTGTATTGGGTCTGACTGGAGTAAAGCTCACAGCCCTTACAGTGCTGTACTTTGCTTTGGTAGCTGCTGTTGATAACAGAGCAGTGTTCTGGCTACTGCCAAGCTGTGCTGTCCCTGTGACATTCCTTCCCCCACTGAAGGGGATGGGGGGGGCAAGATCCTGGGAGGGGACACCAGCAGGCCAGCTGACCCCAGTCAGCCAAAGGGATATTCCATACCATATGACATCAGCTCAGATATATAAGGGAAGGAAGGGAGGAGGAGGAGGAGGCACTCGGGGCTGGTCCATGTTTGCCTTCTGGAACAACCATCATGCGTGCTGAAGCCTGCTTCCCAGAAAGTGTCCAGACATCACTACTGATGGGAAGTAGAGATTGATTGTTTTTTCCCTCTGCTCTTGCGCCCACAACTCTCAGCTTGCTTGTTCTATTTTTCTCCCCGCTGTAATAAAACTGCCTTTTCTTACCCTGATAGGTTTTTTTCAATATTATCCTCTCCCCTCTCCCAGTGGGAGAGGGAGTGATAGAGTGACTGAGTGGGTACCTGGCACCTAGCCGGGGTCAACCCACGACAATCATATAATGTAGTTTCTTCCAATTTAATAAAAATAATTAAATATTATTTGATTTTGTTACAATGAGTTCTCAAACGGGAGACCTTTAATGAAAACCTTGAAAAAATCTCTCTTTATGATTATCTTTTATTTATTCCGCTCTTCATACCTGAGGACTGTGCCCCTGGACGTGTTGCTGAAGACTGTAATGATTTGAAAACTGACATTACTTTTGCAGTTCAGAAATTAAAGACCAACTATTTTTATAAAAGGCGTTTATACATAGAGAAAAATGAGAGCCTTGTCAAGATAGAGGAGCTCTACTTTAAGCAAAAGGGCCATGACTTGTGACTAGCTTGCCTGTGTGTACACAGCCCCACAAGAATTTCTTTGTCCCAAAATAAGTATTTTAGTCTGTAGAATTCTTTTGAAATACCGAACAGAGTAACTTCAAACCCAGATAAATTAGGAAATAGTAACATAATGACATTTTCATTTGAAGTTCAACTAATGACATACTTAGTAATTCAATATTTCTAACTATTTTGAAAGCAAGAATTTCACTGACAACCAGTTTGTTTTGTGGGTTTTTGTGGTAAATATTGTATTGACTATATTTTTAATTTCATTTTAAATATACAGTTCCTTGAGTAAAGAACAGACCTTTATAAAGCATTTGTCTATCTACTTTTTAACATTAATTTCACAATTTTTCTTCTACTTCCTTTCTTCTGCTTAATTTTGTAAAGAAATACGCCAAGCACCATTATTTTGTGCCTAGAAAATGTAAAAAAAGTAAAGTTAAACTGATAATATTTTTTGGATATACTCAATGCCTAATACTCGGGATAAATCTGAATTAACCATTAAATTAAAGTATTCATCTAAAGAACTAAAAATACTTTTAGTCTGTAAAGCCATGCATGAGAAAATTAAGGAAAACTGATTCATAGTTTTTATCTACTTTGATGCCTTTCTTATATCCCTTCATTTACAGTGAGGAATCCAACATTAGAGTCACTAAGTTTTCTACATAATTCCACATTACGATAAAGAGATATTCATGCAGCCACATAAAGACACAGACATTCAGCCAGAGCAAAACTTGTCATTTTCAAAGTTTCAAGTGCTTCAGTTCATGATTCTCATTATAAACACTGAATTAATTCTTCCTATGTTATGTCTTCCATTATGTCAGTATGGAAAAAGTAAGTTATACTCAGCACAAGACTTTTGACAACAAAAAGACCCATTTCACCACTGGCTCACAAAGGTCCATTCTTCAGATACAAAAATGCATTACAGACGCAGTGACAGAATCCCTTAGCAAGCAATTGTTTAAATCAGGAGATGCTGCACTAAGATATATAGGATGATCACAAGAATGTGGTTCTGTTTGGTCCATAAAGTAGAGGAAAGGGTGATTTTCTTGACCCCATACAGAAAAAAATTGAAGACTTTTGGAAGAAATTCACAGCTGAAGTGGAAGCTATGAAGAGAAACCCAAGATGAGTCTTCATCAGTTCTACTAAATCAAATGATATAGCTCTTTCAAGTCAGCACTTCTTTCCAATGGTACAGAATACACACTGAAATGAAAAACTGTTCAAGCAATTTATTTTAGTTTTCGGCAAAAATCATTGAGACTAAGAATGGACAAATTATTTTGGCCTTTTTTTTGCTGGACAGACAAAAGAAAGCATTTTCGAAAGCACTGAATTCAGGTTAGCTGATTTTTAATTCCATGGAACAGAGAAATGGTAATTTTATGTCAGAGAAATATTTCTGATAAATATGCAACACTAATAAAAACAAGGTGGTAATCTTCCTTTAACAGCACAAATTCAAATAATTTTAAAGAAGGTGAAGTCTTAGTAAAATTAGCCATGTACTGTGTCTGTAGGTGAATGTCTGTAGTAAATATGCAATATTTGCAAGTAAATACTAACACTTTTTACATTACTTGCCCATCAAGATGGATTAAACACAGATTTATTTTTAAGAGAGGAAATACTAATTTGCATCAGTATGTCACAAAAACCTATTATATTGGTTTGAAATTTCTTTGCCAATTATTTACAAATGTCTAACAACCAGAGGTTAAAGTTATGCTGCTATAATAATTTGCTATCTTATTCACGCAGAAGACAATTATTAATGACTGCCATTACTGCAGTTAAAATTCATACAGTAAATCCTATATACGAATTTGAATGTACTCATTTTCCATGTTTATCACCAACAAAAGTGATGAGTGATTTGGAACTTGCTAACAGAAATATGCTTAGGAGTATTAATATTTAAAATTGCATGAGGATTATAACATTGCAGAGACAATAGATGCTTTCTAAACACCTCCTTATTATATTTTTATCATTGTCTCATTAAACCAAATATGGGAGCCTGGTGGTTTTTGTTTTGTTGGATTATTTTTAATATACAGTTTGGTTGCTTCATGAGATTTTGCCAAGTTCTTCTTTTTGAGCATCATGTCTATTACCTTAATGTATTTTTCTGTACTTCGTCAGAAACCTCAACACTACATATTCAGCCACCACTCTAATAGCACACAAGCAGCATATTTTTTTTTCCAAGTACAGGAAAAGAGTGTATAGCATTTCCAGTTTAACTCCATCCAGTTTCAGTGGAACTCTTCTTTTACACATCTGAAAGACAACCTTGCTGACTGAGCTTCTGATGTCAAGCAGCCTTTTTTTTTGATTTTCAGTGTGTCACAAAGACAATTGATTTTCACAGTATTTGCCTGTAACTGATTTTGATGTTGACTTTAATGGGTCAATGCTGTTTCTGAACAGCTCTCAGATTCTTGGATCACTGAATTTTGGATCACTGGACTTTGGGTCTCAATATCTAGGTCATGCTAAATTACATATATCTAGAGGTGGTGTAAAATTAACATGAATAATCTGGGGTGTTTTCTTTGATAGCTCTATAGTTTAGGTATTTCAATAAATATTTTGAGAAGAAGAATGGACACGTTTCTACACAACATGGAAACGGAAATCAAAATGAACACTGAGAAAAGCATTTTTTTTTTTAAGAGACTGATTTTTAAAAAACCATATATGAAAATAAGGACTTTTCTAAGTTTGAGTTGATGGCTATTATTTTATAGTGAATTAAAATTTATATCCATGGCTCCTAGGAAAACTGAAGAAAGGTAATAGAGTTTATAACTCGATCTACTTTCAGAAAGTAATATAACACTGCTATTTTAAGTTTTGATTGTCCCAGGGTACTTAAGAATTCACTGCAATCAAATGGATAGCCTTCAATCTTCATGTATAAAGTGAATTCAGTCCTGTGTGTGTGAAACATGACAAATACATAGTAGGTTTTTTTATATTCCCTTCCCAGTAAGACCTTTTAGTGTTTAGTATATATGACTATTTTTTAAACTAAATTTTTAAAGATGTTATTTTTCAAAATTATCTATGTGAATGTTATCAGCACACTTAAAATTACCACTTAGCCCTATTTAGTGTTGAACACCAAATAACCTCAAACATAAGTGACTGTGGAGCTCAGTTCTCCATTAATTTCTCATTAGATATTGTTTTCCTCAGAGTGAAAAAACAGAACATACACAGTGGCAAATATTACATAGAACCTTTTCCTTGTATTTAGCAGCCTGCCACATGTTTTGAACATAAAAACCCCCTGCTTTTATAGAGAAGATCCCATCAAAATTTTTCTGTGAGTCATTTGGCATTTTTTCATGTCACTTGCAAATAGTTATGTCTAAAAAAAAATTAAGTCAGTAGCTTAAAAGATCACCTTAAATCTACATTGATACTAATAAATAAAAGAAAGCTAGAGTGAAATGTGTCGCAAAAATTATGATTTCAATGGACGTTTTTAATTAAGAACACCATTGCATGCATTTTACTGCTGTTCATGTTTCTCAAGGTTATTTGAAAATGACTAGTTGTCATAGCAACTGAACTTTCAAAAACTCTGGCCTAATTTTCCATTAGGAGGATTAGTAGTCTAGCATGGAATTTGAGTAAGCTAAGAACAGTATCAGGGAATGTCTCAGGTTCAAATTTCAAAACACAAAGGTCTGGATGCTCAGCAAACCTTTGACAAAATTCAGAATGGGAGGTAAAGATTGCATTGCATTGCCTTCTCTTTTCATTTTGGTGTTATCACAGGCTGTTTGGAATCTTATTTCAGGAAGTCTGTTTTTTTCTGCAACTAAAACATTGAGTCAAGAACCCAAATCTTAAAAGCAAAGAACATTGACAAATTGAAGAACGTTCTATCCAAGGAAAACATGCATGTGTTTAACATTTAAGGTGACTAAAACAAACACCACAGCATTTAGTACTTACAGAGGAAACCACAGTTGGTTATAACATCAAGAGTTGTGATACACTTGAATACATATCTCTGTAGAGAAAGCAACAATTAAAAATATTAGATAATTCCTCTTATTCTGCCTGTATCTTCTTCCTCTGCATTTAATGCCAGAAGGCCACTTTTCAAGCAGTTTGTAATGGAGGCATGTCATTACCTGGAATTTATAAAGGGGAACATTTTCACCACAAAAGCAGACAGTTGCTTATGATAAATGACAGAATTTTTCCTTTCCATAATATGTTATTTCGTGTAAAACCTAGCTTGGTCTCCATTATTTTCATCTATGTAATTTTCAACAGCTCACTTCTCTCCCTCACTTACATTCACTTTTTTGTGAAAGCCACCAAGGTTTTGGGGTGAATTCTTAAATGAGCTGTTGTTTGATTTTACATTTGAGCAGTTTGCTGCAATTTTCCTGTCCCAAAGAACATTCAAGGAAGCCACCTTTAAGTTCAACTCAGAACAACAAAGAAATAAAGGAATTAGATCGATATTTTAATAAGTATGATAACGCTGTGTTAAACCAGAAAAAAATCTTAGGAGCAATTAACAGAAGTCACAAGTTAAAGTGCACAAAGATTACTAAACTTGTTTATGTGTTGCCTGTTTTTATGAGAAGCACTGAATGAGTGGCTGCATTATACAGCTGATGTCATAACTGGCCATCCTCAGGATATGGAATTGCTGGAGCAAGTCCAGAGGAGGCCACCAAGTTGATAAGGGGACTGGAGCACTTGCCTTAGGGAGACAGGCTGAGAGAGCTCAGGCTGTTCAGCCTGGACAAAAAAAAGGTTGAGTGGACAGTTCAGAGCAACCTCCAAGTATCTAAAGGAGCCTACAGTGAAGATGACTTTTCATCAGCAACTGTAGTGACAGGACAAGGAGAAATGGTTTTACACTGAAAGATGGGAAATTTAGGTCACATATTCTTCATTGTGAAAATTCTTCCTTGTGAAAGTGGTGAGGCACTGGCACAGAGAAGTTGTGGATGCCCCATCCCTTGAAGGGTTCAAAGCTGGGCTGGATGGGGTTTGAAGTAACCTGTTCTAGTGGAAGGTGTCCCTGCCCATGGCAGGAACTGGATGATCTTTAAGATTCCTTCCAATCCAAATCATTTTTTGATTCTATGAAGTGAAAGAAAAAAAAAATATCCTGAAGCTACTGATTTCTGAGTCAAAATATTTAGAGATGAAATTATTCATCCTCAGTTATATAGCCAACTGAATTTTGGGTATACCCAAATTTGTTGTTTCAGTAAATCTAACTACTTTAACATAGACATAACTCATTGCAGAAGTTAGAAATTTAATCAGCCAGTTAACCAAATAGAATTCTAACTTACATTTCTCAAAAGACTTCTAAGAAAATACAAAGCATCTTTGGGTTTTTCAACCCAAAAAAATAGATATATTTTTCAAAAGTTCTTATGGATTTTTGATAGAAAAAAAAAAACACTTTACTGGTCAGTATTTACACTCGGGATCTCTCTTGACACATAAAAAGTAATACAAGTGTAAGTCTGGTGGGTACACACTGATTACCTCAGTCATGTATGAACAGAAGAATCATTGAGAAGTAAAATCTCACTAATATTTGTTGCTGTACACTTTTAAATAAGCATCTGACATAATCCTTAATTGGGAAAAATCAGTTCCAAATCACTGGAAGAACTGAAGTGCAATACCTTGACTTCCTCTGTTAACTGTTTCATCTACTACACTGCCATTTGCACTTTTTTTTACTCAAAAGAAAACAGGGCTTTGGCAACGTCTTGGTTTAAAAGACAGGTGTCTGCCAAGGGATGTGGGAACCTTCCTGGGACAGAAAATATTAATCCCTTTCCTCCAAATTTTTATAACTTTGAAATCACAGGGCTTTCAGGCAAAGATATAGGAGAAGGAATAGTAGTTTGTTACTAATATATATATATATATGTATAGCAAGGCAAAAAACAATGGCAGCAACAAGAAACAACCCCAGACCCCCAGTGCCAGCCTTCTCTCGGCTGCCGAGCCCTTTCCCCTTCGGTGCAGTTCCGCTCTCAGCCGCCAGGGGCGCTGGGAGCTCCCGGCCGGGCAGGGCAGGGGCGATGATTCCTCCACGCCTGCAGAGGGCGCTGTGGCGGGAGCTCAGCGGCCTCTCCACATCGCAATGGCGACTCAGGCGGAGAGAGAGAGCAAGAGAAGGAGCTTCCTTTGCAAACTCACGAGCAGCAGCCAGTCTCAGGGCCACTCCGGGTGGCAAAATGGACTGTAGCAGGAACCTCAGAGCAGCAGGCTGAAACAGCAGAGGTGAGCGCACCCAGGGTGGCAAAACAAAGTGCAGCAAAGACTACAAAGCCGTGACAGGAGCGGACATGGGGTATCGAGTTAAAAGTGTAGCAAAACGCCAGAGACAGCAGCAGAAAACCGCAGAGCTGGGCAGTGGCAGACAGGCTTCTGCAAGCAGCCAGGAGACACCACCTCCGGAGAGGACAAGGGGGTCAGGGTCCCCTTCCCAGTGAGGTCGGTGTTGAAAAGGTCCCAGTTCAACAGCCACTCTTGCGTGCAGAGGCTCATCCAGAAGAAGCAGAGAAGGACAAATACTCCACAGTGGCGGTGAATGCCCCGGGCAGCAGCAGTCCGGCACCAAAACCACAACTACCTCCACTCTGATCCTGAGAGCGAAACAGGATAAGGGGGCTGAGCCCAGCCCCTGACACCCAGCCAAAATCTCATGGTGTCTCTGCCCTTTCCAAGAGAAAGTCACCCAGCTAAGAGATGGTAGCAAACTGCACCCTTCCACCTCCTGCCCCTTCCAGCCACATCTTTTGTCTCTTAAGTACCCATCATTCCATCTCTTAGGCAAAAAAAAGTCCTAACTTCCAACAGGCAAGAAATAAGTAAACAGTGTAAATTATTTCATATTAGTAAAAAACTGCTGCATTTTACCTGACTGGTAAATTATTAGAGACAAAGGAAAACCACAGAGAAGTCTTACATGTTATAAATACACTGGTTTGATGAACAGCCAAATTGAGAAGACCACACATCCTGGTGAACAGAACTGAACTCCACCAGATTAAAATTTTAAAATTTTAAATTTTTAAAATTTTAAACTTAAATAAACAGTTTATTTTATTTCATACAGTAACTTAATCTAGGTAGGACTCTCCTGCTAAATTTAAGATCATCTGCAATATTCATGGGGTTGAAAAAATGAGTAGAGCACATTCCCCAAGACTGTAATTATTGTGATTTTCCTTCTGAGTGCATAATGGCCATCCATTATATGACAAGGCAACAATAAACATGGGAATAGCCAATGACCCTCAGCAACCTTAGATGAGCATGCACTTTGTCATTAAATAGATACATTCCTGGAAAAATACAGCTACATAGAAACATTACTTATTTATAGCAGAAAGTAACTACAAGGCAATAGCCTGTAGAGAAGCAGCAAGACAAAAGATGGAAAGTAGAAAAATAAACTTTTGAGGTAATCTTTGAAGAAAGCACATAAATTCATCAGGAGGAAAAAATTAGTACAGGTCAGGGACATCAGATGAAAGGATCAAAGTACATTAAAATACAAAGACAGGAAAATTTCCAACTGTTTTTCCAATCAGGTTTTTTCAGAGAGTTCTTTCCAAACAAAACATATTAGATGCCCAAATTAAACAATCACATGATGTACATAGTAAATTAGAAATAAAAAATTTTAAATCACTTGTGATAGGTCACATGAGTCAAGCCAGGATGTCAAATGTATACCTCTAGTTATATATTCAGAAACATCAAAAAAAAGCTTGAATGTCAGGAGTACATGTCCATGAAATATGGGCATGGCAATAGAAATTAGCAAATGTACTTTAATAAAAAGATTCATTAAATACTATGCCAAGCACCTACCAGTACAAAACACTTGTATAAACTGTTGAACAAATATGTTCATATGACTAACATCACATTAAAAGTAACAGATTTATCTGCAAGCAAAATGTTGAACATATGACATTTGAGTGTCTCTTTTTTAAAAATTACTGTAAAAATTATTGACTTTCCGAAGAAACAACATCTGTTGATTGCCTGATGACACATGGAACAGTTAAAATATTAATGCATATTGGGCCTGCCTGGCAAGGTTTTGGTGTTGGGGGGGCTACAGGGGTGGCTTCTGTGAGAAAGTGCCAGAAGTTTCTCCCATGCCCAACAGAGCCAGTGCCAGCTGGCTTCAGGGCAGACCCACCACCGGCCAAAGCTGAGCCTTGGGGTAGTGTATTATAGAAGGGAAGAAAAGTTATTGCACAGGAGCAACTTCAGCCAGAGAGCAGAGGAGTGAGAATGTGTAAGAGGAACAGCCCTATAGACACCCAGGGCAGTGCAGAAGGAAGGGCAGGAGGTGCTCCAGAAGCCAGAGCTGAGATTCCCCTGCAATGCATGGTGCAGGCCTTGGAGAGGGGCTGAGATTCCCTTGTTGCCCATGGAGTACCACAGGGGAGCAGAGATCTACCTGCAGCCCATGGAGGACCCCACACAAGAAGAGGGAGATGCCAGAGGCTGTGACCCCACAGGAAGCCCACACTGGAGCAGCCTCCTGGCAGAACCTGGAGCAGGTTGTTCCTGAAGGACTGACTGCATGAGAAGGACCCACGCTGGAGAAGTTTGTGAAGAACTGCAGCCCATGGGAAGAACTCACATAGGAGAAATTTATGAAGGACTTTCTCTCATGGCAGGGACACCATGCTGGAGCAGGGGAAGAGTGTGAGGAAGAAGCAGCATAGACAAGGTATGATGAATCAACTGCAGTCCCCATTTTCTGTCCCTTTGCACTACTGGCCAGGATGCTGAGAAAAACAGGTGTGAAGCTGAGCCTAAGAAGAAAGGAGAAGTAGGGGGGAGGTGTTTTAAGGTTTAGGTTTTATTTTTCATAATGTTACTCTGATTTCATTGGTAATTATTTAAACTCATTTCTCAAAGTCCAGCGTCTTTTGCTCATTATTGTAATTGGTGAGTGTTCTTGACTCACACACCTTTCATTATAATTTCACTCCCCTGTCCACTTGGGTGCGTAGGGATAAAGAGGCTTTGCACAGCAGTTGGTGTCCAGACAGTATTAATCCACCAAAATGTATAAAAAAATAAATATAACTGTTCATAGAAAGAGAATTAAGCAAAGTTTCCCAAATTATATTAAAAACATTGAAAATGTCACTCACCTATTGTTGCAGTCCGCTCCCCATTGGCCCCTGGCCCCCTCTTCCCTCTCCCCATTGACCCATGTTAATGTCAATCAACCTTGTCTCCACCCCCTAGCCCTCAGACCATTGGCCAATGGAGCTCTGCCCACCCCCTACACCCCCCTATAAAACAGACCCCCTTCCTATGCTCCCTGCCATTCAGGCGCTGCCTCCCTATTGAGGAGAGTTGTTCTCAGTCCTCCTTCAGACCGCAATGAACTCCTTGGAACGACATGCTGGATGGTCCCTTCCTGCTTCTTCATCTCCAAGGATGCACAAAGTGTGTTTGTGGCTGCCTGTGTCCACCTACACGGGTGGGCTCTGTGTTGGCGTAGATGCTATTGGGGCATCACCTGAGTGGCTCTACGTGGGACACTGCAGGAACAGGCGTGGCACAGGTCCATCTGACCACGGCACACCGCATCAACCTATGTACCTGTTAGGAATATTTTACGTGAGTTTTCTTGGATTAAAAAATTAATAATCTCCAACACTGCAGTTTGCTTTTATTCTATTTAGGAACAAATCATTTTTGGCAGTGAACAAATCATTTTTGGTGATGTGTGATCTAGTTGTATAATATATAATAAATATATAGTAACTGGATGAATGTAAAACTAGGTTTGGATTAATGTAAAATTAATATTTTTCCCTTAGTTTTTTTCCCTAGGTCTTTTGGACAAGAAGTTGGATAGTTCAGATTGCTGAACTGTTCAGGATCTGAAGTGTTCAGTGTCTGAATGAACACTTATTTACAACTTCTTTCATCATCAATGATAATATATAATTCCACCCAACATTGTCCCAGTGACAACTGCATAAAAGTAAAGATTCATTAATATCTTTATGTCCAATAAGCTAAGCATAAGGACTATAATCATATTCACAACAACTTCAGCTTTGACAGTTCACAGTGCAACTACTGTACTCATGAATTCAGCCTGTTCATGCATGTGTGTAACTATTTAATTCTGATGTTATTTAGGCAGAATGTAGCTATCCAGCTTTATATTCTTTTACGTTGCACTAGGATAACATTTATACTCACTATTCTCAGTTCTCCTAACTTCTTTTCATCATTTCTTACAAAAGCTGTCACTCTCCTCCTATACATATTTTTCTAAATAACACAGCAATGTACTCTATTGCATTTTTATTTACTGGTATATGGAAAAACTTGGAAGACAAAAAGGGGTTTTAAACAGGCACAAGCAAAGCAAAGATCTAGCTATTAAATATTCCCTCATAGCTGTAGGAGAAAAAGACAGTTCCCTTGGTAAATCCAGTCTAAATGTGAGAACTCATTAAATGTTCAATGAGCAATCGTTATGGTAAGAACTTTTCATCAATAATTAAATCTATTTGTGATTTAAGAGGAGAAAAATCAACTGAATTTTAATGCATTGTGTACATATTTAACAATGGCTAATGGAGACAGATGTTAGGAGATAACAGATGCTAAATGATTCTCTTATTTTATAAGACATTTATAAAAGACAAACAAAATTAAATGTCAAAATGATAGAGCTACTCTCAGGTCGGAGATACAAGCCTCCCTAAACTCATTAAGTTGGAAACTATAGCACAAACAGGTGTTCATATAAGTGGGATTTAGGTTTACATTCATTAAAATAATTCCACATACTCACACATTCCAGTCTGTCTTTTGGTTCTGTCTTAAAATTGAAGTATGTGTTACATTTTATGGCTTATTTTATACTAGATCATTTTATCTAATCTGTAAATACTTGAAATTCCAGTTTCTTTTTCATCTTTTATTTCGATACTACATTCAAAAGTATAGATGTGCCAACACTCCCCCCACCCCAGTGATGAGTGTAAGAGACCAATCTGGTTTTTGTCTCTGCTTCAACATATGTTACACAGGAGGTAAAAGATTCCCATAAAAGACCTCCCCACCCTGTCCTGGAAAGACTTCTCTTGGCAGCCAATCAGGGCAGAGAGAGCCTTTCATGAGGGGGCAAATACCAGGATGCCAGGGAAATCCAGTTTGGGGAGGGACGTTGACAGATAAAACCAGCCAGCTATGACACAACAGGAGCCATTTCTGCTTGGGGTTGTATCGCCTGCGCGTGGACAGTCCCAGTGGACAGAGACCGGCAGCGTGTCCCTGAAGCGTCCCATGGGGACCTGCTCTGGTGGGGCTGCTTTAGCTCCTGCTGCAGCACTCTGCCACCCTGCCAGTGGGCACAGTAAGGCAAGCCCTAGCAGGCCTGGGGGTGAAGAAAAAGGGAGGGATCTTCTGTGTAGATATCAGAGGAGTTTATCAAGGGTTCCTCGCTCAAATGGGTCCAGGGACAGAAGACCCTGAGCACAAGAGAGCACAGACTTTTATACAGCAACAACCAACCAATCAGCTGAGGGTCCAGGGGCGGAGAGAAGGTGGGGCAAGCTTACACAGTCCAATGAGGGGAGGGAAGGGGAGGAGAGAGAGAACCACAACCAATGGGGTATCGAATAACATAGAAGCTTCTAGATGTGAATACTTATGTATGAGGGGAGGAGAACAAACAGTCCAATCATGGGGGTACAATTAACGTAGCAAGAACACATCAATCACGTGGAATAAACTATTATCCTCCAGAGAGAACGGGAGGAGTTTCAAACCCAAGCAACCCTCCACCATGGCCCATCACAGCCCTTGGGACTTTCTGGATCTTCCTGGGCCTCAGTGGTAGCCTCAACAACCGCCACGGGGTTGCCTGGGGGGATTGGAGGTTGCTTGGAGGGCCTGCTTGGCCCCTCTCCCCACCCCTCTTTTGCCTTTGATTCCTTGTGATCCTGTTTCCCTGCCTGTACCTGCTTCACCCTGCTACACTGATTCTGTGAACCAGCTTGCCACTGTGGAGACCTCGTGCTCTGCAGCAGCTGCCGCCATTGTGTTTCCCACACCGCGACTGCTGCCACCATGTTTCCTGCACTGCCCGCCTCACCAGACTGCCTGCAGCACCCAGTCTGCCGCCGCTGCCGCCTGTATTTGACCATGCCTGCAGCCAGCCATCTCTGCCACGCTTCCCGTGCATGGCTGTTGCCATGTTTCCTGCACTGCCTGCCATACTACTGCCCGTAGCGTCCAGCAGCTGCCACATATGCCCAGACCTGATCGCTAGCAGCAGCTGCTGCTCACAGCCACCGTGCCCTGACTCTGAGAACACAAGCAGCTCCAGGACTACATTCATGACCATTGCGGCCTCTTCCCCACCAACTGAAGGAACACACAGCCTACTGCTGTTTGAAAATCATGCCAAACCCACCATGGGAACTACGCAAGAGTGTCACAGTTCACAGCACACATGTTCTATTTGCCAAACCAACACTGATAACAGAATGCCAGGGTTTTGTGGTAATGCTGTCCCAGTCTTCTGTTTCTTCTCCCCTCCTTTAACTCTCTCTACTCCTTCTCCTATTCCCTTTAGTAGTAACACTCCCCCTTTAGTACCAATAAATGGTTCCCAGATATAATATTGCCACGTGTGTGCTTTATTTTTGTCCGAAAAATCTATCAAAAGAATCCCTTCTGATTCCCCATTTTAAATCAGAACAGGACAATGGGTAAAAAAATTATAAATTATATCGAGGAGACAAAAAAATCAAGGTAATTCATCCACCCCTGACCCATGTAGTAGTCCTATAATCCTGCTGGTTGCACAGACTGAACACAAATATATCTATGAGGGTAGACAAATTAGAAACTAAGGGATTGAAAACAGAGGTTAAGACCAAATAATTAATGGTAAGATTAATTTGTTTTATAATGTGACTGTTTTTCCATTAGAAGTGAAAAAAAGTATGGTCTCATCATAGATTCAAACAGATCTCAAGATTCTGATCTGTTCCATGGATTGCATTCTGTATTTTTAGGCACAAATACCTCATAAAATAAAAACTCTACCTTAGAGAGTATGTAAGGAATCATCTGCCCAAACACTAAGCCAACATAACTTGGTTATTGGTTAAGTTCTTGTTATAGCAAAGGAGATTTTTCTTAGTAGTATATTGGTTATATATGTCAACATCTCAGCTGGATCTAACACCAAAGATTTATTTTTCATTAAAAAAACATTTTTATTTTAAATTACTTATCTCAGGTTAATATTAGAACACAAAATAGGCTTGTTTTTCATGGGAATAAAGAAAAGAATGCTGCAATAAGCAAAAGTTGAACTGAATAAACTGATTACACAAAACACTGCAAAAAATTTACTAGAGCTATTGAATCTACACTTAAAGTTCAATTTTTAGGTGATTAGTAGTATAGTTTAAATTTGCCGTATAGATTAGAACACTTGTGGTAGTACAAAATAAATAAAATAAGGAAAAAACCCTTCAAAATATATTGGCTGCTTGAAACCAAGAAATATTATTAGAAATTACAGGAAAATCCCTGTGATTTATGGTCAACAAAACATTAGCATTTTTCTTGACCAAAAGGGTAGTTTTTTTCAGGAATACTTTTCAGGTGTCAATTAAAATTGCAAAAGAGGGAATAAAATGTTGTGTTATGTAGAAAATTATGGCACTCACCTATACTTACAGAAATTGTTTTTAAAAATTTATTTTGATAGTATGTTTTTAACAGCCAAATAATTGTTTTCATTTTCTGGTAAGCTATGTGATGAACACTTGTGAGCAAGCTTCTCTACTATTCGTGAACGGTTCTATTTTTTAAAATAAGGTAATATTAACTGGTCCTCAGACAGGGCAGCTCTATGACACAGTGATTTAAAATTCATTGATAACAGAGGAAACGATCTCACAATATTGCTTTGACAAGTCTCTCGCATGCATACAGAGTACATGTTCACCCAATGAACAGTCTTATCCTCTTTTCAAAAATAGGATTTCCTATGTAGTTAAAAAACTTCTCTATATTTTATTTTCTCTAAACATTCATTTGAACAAGGATTAATCCATTCATAGCACCTTTCAGGGGAAGTTTTCCAGTTAGAATAGAGAAGTCCGTAAATCTGTTGATATTTGTACAGTCTTTGAATAAAACAAAGAACCTTTTTCAAAATTTTCAAAAGCTCTCAAAGCACTTGGAAATCTGAGCCTGTTTTAAGGTTCAGGGGACTTGGAACTTTGAAAAATGGGAGAGCACTTATGTCTTTGTAAAATGTATGGTCAATAAAGAGAGCTGTCATTTGAAAACAGGCCAAGGACAATAGATTTTCAGTAGTTCTTTGCCCTCTCACAACTCGTTGCTCACTCAGCACCTACAAGGACTTATTTCAGTTTCAAAGACCAACACAAATGACACAAGGTCAGACAAAAGAAGCTATTGAACAATTAATAAATATTTGCATCCATATCATAAAGTCACCAACTATATAATGTGGTAAAATAGAAAGCAATTAATATGAACTGAAACAGATCTCAAAAAAAATTAATTCTGTATTCAGAGGCAATTGAGGATATATTATAAAATGCATGTGACAAGCTGACTGCCTAACCACTCAATTAAAAATTTCTAGAAAGGAAGATGTGTGCAAATTCTGCATTGGATGAGTGAATAAAAGTATTTTAATTGCTTTTTTTATTCCCTCCACTTTCACTGTTGTTGGTTTTAATATTTACTACTCCAAAGCAATGAAAGTATACATTAGACTGAGAAATTATGTAAATAAGAAAACCCTCCCAAAATTTACAAGCATTCTGCTTTAAAATGCTGCTTCTCATGAGTTTGAGATTTTTTTTTTTTTTTTTTTTTGAGATTATTTTTTTCATAGTTCTTTCTTCAATATAAAAAAAGAAGGGGGAAACTAGCAAGGTCAAACATTCCATGCCTCTTTTTTTTTGTGGACAGAGAGAAAATACCACAACCCTCTTTTATAGGCTTGGCAGAAAGCCACAACACTCATAAGTACACAACTATTTTAAAGCGTTTCATTTAGATCTGCTTGAGTGAATTAAACCTTTCACCTCCACACCTTTCTTTTCCTTTTTGCAAGAGTATGTGCCAAAAGAAGCCAAAAATGTCACCTGTGAAGCTACATATATTTTAAGAAAAGGATATGCCATTTCTCGCAGACATGAGACTTTTTTCCAATACCTTCCAAATAATGCACTTCTATTTTTGTGGCTTCTCTTTCTTTGATCTTTTCTTTTAATAATAAACTCCTTTAGGAATGGGAATTTGACTTCTGATGACATTTGGTCAGGGATCCCACAGCTCAGTGAGACCAGGCTAATAGTCAGGTATTTTGTGATAGTAAATTACGATTATAAAACTCTGGTATTCCAAAATTATGTATAGTGTAATCAGTAATTTTAATGACTTTTGCTCAGGAGACAGTCTGTGTTCTTGCTTGAGTGCAAAGCATATATGGAGCTCATTCCTATCTCTCTGTACTGTGCAAGGAAGCCACATGAAAAGGTAGGTTAAAATAGTAGCCAGCTGGGCCAGTGGTCCAATCCACCCATGATACTTTTGAGAAACTGGTAATTTGTGATATTGTTTTATTTCATTCTTCTAGTCATGAAATTCCGAGTCACAACCTTGATCTTCCACCATTCTTTGAGTTTTGGTAACAAGTACTGTACAGAAAAGAGATTAGTGAACAGATCTAGCTTAAAAAACACCTACTTTTCTCCATAGTTTTATCCTGGATTAGTTCACTGGTATAAATACTACATTTCCTTACAAACAGAAATACTTTTTTCTGCCTCTGTGGTTATAGGGAGAACAGTGGTTACTGCCTAACTGTAGATAAGGAATGTACAGTGCACATGACATACCTTCAGTTCAGTAAGGCTTCATGTTCTGCAGTTCTGCTTTGGCATATGAAGTGCAGACTAGCAGTTGCACTGGAATCTGGCTGGACCCTAGGCTCAGTGATCTTAACCAAAACCTCATGTTCAGCTGGCAGAGGACTGCAGAGGACTGCAGAGGACTGCAGAGGATGGTACAGAATCCAACCATGTTCAACATGTTCATCCATGACGTGGCTGTTTGCAATTCACCTATAGACAACACTGAGTTATGGGGAATAACTGAGAATAAACAGCAGAGCTTCACAGGGACCTTGGTCAGCTTGAGGTCTGAACTAATTTGATGAAGCTCAGCAGCGAGAAATGCAAAAGGCTACATTTGAAACAGAATAACCCAGCACCTGAGAACTGATAGGCTGAGATAAAAGGGACGTGAAGATTACAGGGAATACCAGGCCAAATATGGACCTGGTGTGGTCTCCTTGTACAAGCAGAGCAGACTGAATTCTGGGCTACACTACACAGCTAACACTTCTAAGGGATAATATTATCACCTCCTTCAAGGTACTGCTGAATCTGCCCTTACTATACTGCTTTGAAACATAAGCAGTTCAAAACAAATGTTGAGAAACTATCAGGAATCCTTCAGAGAATTATTGGGATTGCCAGAGTGATTCAGCAAGTGTTCTTCTGAGAAACCTGGGCTTGGACTAAGGGGCAATCTAGTGAAAGTCTGCTGCTGCTGGTATTAGAGAGAGGATGGAGACAAACTCTTCTCAGAGGAGACAATGCAACAACGGGAAATGGCCACAAATTGTGATTGGAAAGGTTCAGACTGGAAATTAGGGAAAGCGTTTTACAATGAAGAAGGTAGTGTAATCCAAGAAGAAATTACCCTGTGGTAGTATCGATGATAGTCTTGCTTCAGGCAGGAGGGTGGACTGGACAATCTCCAGAAACTTCTTCCAAACAAGATTTCTATGATTCAAAATGTCTGCTGGCTTGCACTTTTGCTCATTGTTGCAACTTCAGACTTTTATGACTCATAATTTGTCCATTATGTGAATGTACAACCTTCTCCCCAAAATTATTAAATACCCAATACTGAAGGAAATGATCAGCATTCACACGGCGACAAAAGCAAATGTCAAATATCTGCATTGTTAATGTAGTTCTTTGAAAGATGCAAGCACAAAACCTTATGAAGCAAAAAAGTAATTAAGGAAAATGAAAAGGGAACAAACATTGCCCGCAGAGACCTTTTCCATTGCAAAATAACCAACCATAATTTGGATATATGCTTTAAGAAACACTTTCACTTATATAACTAAATTAAGGTGCTGTAAATATGTAATGGAATTCTTGTTAATGCACTGCTTTTGTATTTTCCTGAACATATCTGAGAAGATTATAATTTTAGCAATACAATTATAAAAAAGAGGAAAATCTATAAATTAATAAGGTTCCAGAATAAACAACAGCATACTTTAGGAGTATGCACTGACAATTATTTAATAATTATTGCTGCGTGTTTAATATATACTATATAACTGCCTGAGGTTTTTCTTAAAAGCAATAATTTAAATCTGAAATTATAACTTATTTCAAGTTGAGCTAAGGGTTGAGCAATTAGATGATTCAATCAGTTGTTATCTCAACAAGTTCTCACTACTACACATACAGAGTGTGGTATTTAAAAATAACTGTTTTCTAATGTAATGTAACATTTACCAAATTTATATAGATATATATACATTATAAATTTGAAACATTAGTCACAGACTATCATTTCCTCATTGTCTGAATTTCAGAGTGCCCTCAAAAATAAAATAAAGCAACATTAAAAATGGCTACCAGGCTAAAGTCTCCCTATAATCTGTTTATATATTTTCTCACATCTAACAATATTCCTTTTACCTAATGGATCCAGTTAGGGATGAATTACCAGCCATATACAGTGGACAATATTTCAGCAGAATTCAGACAACTCTCTTTGTAGACAAATGTCTCGATTAATATCTAAAAAAAAAATTGTAAGATTGAGATAAAGACTCCCCAAAACCCACACACATTTTCCTTAGAGACTGGAGATCAAAGGTGTAGGAGTTTGTTCACCTGCCCACAGAAACCCTGAACAGAATAGTTGCACAGGTGATACAACACATACTCATGGACTCATTTTCTACTAAAATGTGGTTCCTGTATAGAAGTCCCAGCAAAGAGGGAAGTACACATCTAGAGAAAAAAGGTGCTCATGATAACTCTGCCAAAAGCATTTTACAGCTTCCATCCTGCACAGGCTCTTCATCTTAAATTGTAAAGATTGTCCTGCCCCCAGGGATGGGAAGCAGAGTGGGTTTGAAGAAAAGGCAGATTCCTGAGGGCACTGCTGCCCTCCTGCCCTGTTCCTGAGTGCAGAAAAGCATCCTAACACCTGCACTTTACCCTTCCCCCTCATGGGAGCCTGGCAAACAGTGAGGTTTGGGGGTCATAGGCTGAGCAGAGTGGTTGTTGTGGATCCCTTACCAACTTCTTGACAATACACAGTGAAATTTCTATGCTTTTACTGGTACAGATTTGGCAAATCACACTGGGATTGTATCAGAACTATCCAGCTGCCAAAAGAGCATTCAAATCACCTGTCTTTATGTTTCTACCAACACTAGTTTGCTACACCCAAAAATTGTTTTTTTATTTAATATAGCTCAGTACACCTACTTGTGAAAACCTGTTGGTGTTTGCCTAATCCAGAAGGTTCATATATAGCTGAAGCAGCTCAGTCCTTTGAAACCTCATGAGACTTCAAGTGGAAGATTGTAGGCCTGAGCCTCCAACAAGATCCTCTTTTACTAGCACTTCAGCTGTAAAAAGAATGCGACATTTCCAGCTCACTCTTAGAACAGCTTTAGGTCTTTCACTAGGAAATATGTTACAATTCTCAGCAGTCCCCATGATTTAAGGACATTATGGAGAACAGAACACCTTGACCCAAAAGCCCCTTTACTGGACATAAATTTGACAAAGTCAGATAAAATGAACACTTAAAGAAATGCAGGAGAGCTCTCTCGGGAACCATGAGCTTTGTACACATAATCAAGGGCACCTGAGTCACTGTGTTTCCATAAATTACCACCCTTCAGCCTAAGATTTGAGACTTGGTTATAAAGTTCTTTCTTACAACAGTGTAATGAATACAAACAGGGAGGTTATGATTGAAAGCAAATTGTTGAAATGGAATGAAGGAACTGTGGATAATTTAAAACATCTTTTCACTTTTCATTATGCCACATTGAGACCTACAGTATTTTTTCATGATGTAAAACAGAAAATAGAGATATGGCTTTGACACTGTACATGGTGATAGACACTTCTAGAAAACAACAGAAATCCTGCCAGTCAAAAACTAAAGTATATCATCTTGTTACACAATGCTTATGAGCAGTGGAACTATATGAACAACTAATTTTGGATTTAGGGACTGATTTGACATGAAAAGCAGTATTTTTGTAGGTCTGGTTTCTAATACTTTTAATTTCAATTTTTCTATGTGAATGTCAAAGACCAAATATTATTCTAAAATTGAAAGCCTATATATTCTTACAAGAAATAGTAAAACTTAAAAAAAAAGTTGTACTGGTTTTGGATTATTTTTTGTCAGCCAATACCAGCTGGATTTGAATTTAATTAATATGCATTGGTTTATTCAAAATATTTTCAGCACATGAATATATTGTTTATATCTAATTATATAAAAATGTCATTTAAACCACAAGAGTTTTAATCCTTTAATGTAAACTCAATACTCTTCAAAGTCACTCCTTTGAAGTGACAGAAATAAGTGTTTATGTGGAAGAACTCTGCAAATATTTACATGAATATTTTAAAAAATATATATGGGTATCCACTTTTTTATACTTTCTTTGAGTTTTTATTTTGGGGGAAGACCAGAACGGGAGGATGTTGAGAGGAAAAGAAGCACTCTGAGGATATAGTACCCTTGATGCCTTAGTAAGGTAAACTCTTTGTACAAATGCTCAGATATGTTCAGCTGCTATGCCCTCAAATTTTTGTAAAGATGTCTTTTAAAAAAAATAAGCTAAGTTCCAATATTATTTTAGCACCTAGAATTTATTCAGACATTAAAAGCCCTGCAGTATCAAGGCAATAAAAAGCAACAAAAGAACAATCAATTCTTGAAGCCTGGCATTTGCAGCAAAACACAGACAATACTTTATTCACAAACTGAAAGATAACAGTGATGGATAAAAAGCTGTTTTAACACAGAGAAAATTCAAGCTGATTTTCTCTGTGATCTGAGAAAGAAAGCCCAAACTCCAGCAGGATGCAAATCATGTTAGACCACAGTTACAATTCCTGGAATTTTATAACAGCTAATTTATTTTTTAAAATTATATTATGGGCTTATGCTGGTTTAATTATACAGTTTACAGTGTCCCGATATTCATGCATTTTTAAAATATTCTAGTAAGTGCAATATTTGGTCTTTACTAGTTATTTAAAATGTCACACTATCAACACAACTTTGTGCTTTTATGTGGATTATATTTTGGCATGTTTTATTTTTTCTTACTTTTTTTCCTTTACTTTTATCCGTTTACATAACTTTTCCATTTTCCACATGAATTAAATTACTATCTTATGAGAAACAAGGCACAGAAATGACATTTCTATGACATTTTCTCCCCTAAACACCTCAGACAATGATAATATCACTCATTATATTAAAATTTGTGTCTTTCATAAATTCTTTCACTCTTTCAAGGCAAAGCCCAAACACGAAATAAGAACATGAGAAAGATACTATATTCTCCTAGTTGTTACAGAGATCAAGTTTCCCTATTTGACACTATGTCTCTACTCCAGTGAATTCATCCTTGTATGTAATAGTTACATGTTCTGGTTCATGTTGCAATACAAGTCTATTTTGTTACAGAAAATAAAGCTCTGATCCACAAATGGAGCTCTCGGGTTTCCAGAACTGAGGGAATTTTTTATGCTAAAAGGTTCAAAGGGGAAAAAAAATATATTTCAGCACGATGAACTCAATGCAAATAAGTATAAGTCTCCAAAAGTGGCAAAAATTTGAGAATCATAGAATGGTTTGGGGCCTTAAAGATCACCTAGTTTCAAGCCCCTGCCATGGGCAGGAACACCTTCCACTAGACCAGTTCCTCAGAACTCCATCCCAAGATGGGAGTGTTCAAGGCCAGGTTGGAAAGACCTCTGAGCAAGAGATCTTGTAAAATCTTGTAGTGAGCAAAGGAGGAGTTAGTCAGCAATTGAGGAGTCCAAAGAACATGATTCAACAAAGAGAAGACAATTCAGTTGATTAGGACCATAGATAAATTTTTCTTTTTAATTAATTAGTCTGCCATCCTACTTAACTTCTCTTGCTTCTCCAGAAAATATTGACATTTGCTGGATTAAATTGTAGGACAGCTGGGCTAACCTATGTTGAGTTGCTGGTGAAAAAGAACCACATTGTTTTCAGTGACAGTAGTTCTAATAAATGTTGAAGGTAGTAGGATGGCTTCCTAAACTGTCTGAGTATTTAGACTCAGAGTCCAGTGTAAGGTTGGTACTGCTTGAACCTATAAACATCTGCCTCTGGTCTAATTTGAATGCAATTTGAAAAAATGTAGGATCCTGTAATTCTAATTTTTTTCTAATTTTTTTGTTAAATCCTCCAAAATTGATAAGAAAATGTAGACTCACATGGTCTTTCTTTAATAGTTTATCAGTGTGATGTGGTGGCCAATGGTGAAGGGAAAGGGAGCAACCAGGTGTGCAGACACTCATGGTCGAAAAAGAGCAACAAAATTCAGAGAGTCTGAAAAAAATGTATAAAATTATATTAGTAAGTTATATACAGTGGAAACTGGTGTGTTAATCCCTTACAGAAGAAACTCTTGGCAGTGTATTTTTAATAAGGGGTAGAGTGCAAAAGAAGATAGAGAGATTAAAGAGAGGGAGAGAGAAAGGAAGAAAAAAGTAAGAAAGGAAGGGAGAAAAGAAGAAAGCAAGAAAGGAAGAAAGGAAAGGACAAAAGGAAGAAAAAATGCTCACCAGCCGTGCCTCCAGCATTGCTCCAGATGATGAAGTGTCCAGAGACCTGAGCTGCACACATGCCTGGACTTCATGTGGGAACATTTTTACAGATAAGGTTTCCCTGCCGTGGAGCCAAGTTTCTCGTTTTCTATACAAATCAGCTCTCATACACAGTCCACTCCTCCAGACCTTTCTGGAAATGGGTGGAGGGACATCAGGAGCTTTGTGAGTAAAATTAATTTAAATAGGCATTTGCAAATAAAAAGGATACATTTAACTGAATCATTAGTACATCGATAATATTCAGAAATATTATAAAAATTCAAGCCCCTAAATTCTAATGGCTAATTAAATGTTCAAAGAATCTACTGGTTTATTTCAAAATAGAATCTTGCATTTTTGGATACAGAGTGAAATATTTAGAAAGGTTAATATTTAATATTGCAGCCATACTTTTAAGATTACTACTGTCATCTTTGTTCTCTCAGCAGCTAAAATACCCTAGGAGGCAACTGAAAATGCTCTTTAGAGATATGACATTAAAACCAATGTAATATTTTTGTTTGCAAAATTTACAGTAATGTTTTTTTATTTCATAATTAGGACAAAGATTGTCTTGTTATGAATTAAAAAATAAACAAAACCCTGTTATCAAAGAAGGGAATAAATCAGTTTATTCTGTCCACTAATTACCTCAAACTTGCACGAAGTTTGTAAGGCTCTTTATTTCAAAATAATAATAGTCCCACTGAAGGAATCTGAAATGTAAGTAGAACAATAGCAACAAATTAAAGATTAATTTTCAAGAATTTGATTTTCATTTCCCACAACTCAATCAACTCTTTTATCTTACATCAGAGATTGTTTATATCATCTAGCAATACTAATGCAAAATTATTTCTTTGTGAATATTTTCAGATAAATCATTACTTTAAATAACCAATTTAGGGATATTTATATGTAGAAGCATGACAGTGTTTTGCCTGTCCTCAGTTTCCACTCTTCAAATAAGCTGTGTTTCCCAAGGAAGAAAGAAGATAGAAGTTTTGGCTGGTGTCTCATCATGCCACTTAATGTTTTTTCCATGAGCCCTAGGAGACAGATTCCCTCTGCTTCTGCAAATTAGCAAGCCAGGCAGGGGGTCACAGTAAGACAACATGACAAGTAACGCGATTTCTCCCCAGGATACTGTAGAAATTAGTTTACTGAAGCTCACAAGGCAGATGGTTACAGACTTTGGTACAGAGGAGAAAAATAGTTCCATTTCAGGGGTAATCCTCCTGTTACTCTTCAATGTGTGAGCAGGAACATATGCTGCTTTAAACCCTGCTATCTTTGGATCCATACCGGGGCTGTCTGCGGATACAAGTCAGAAGCAGAAAATTTATATCAATGGCAGCATTTTGGCATCTCCTCTCCCAATGAGAAGGCATAGGGGACACTGAATAATGAGCTTTAATGAAGAGTAGCTCAAAAAGGGGAAGGTCAAAGTCCTGCACCTGGGAAGGAGCAATGCCATGCATGAATATATGCTGGGGACCACTCAGCTGTAAATGAGCTCGGCAGAAAAGGACCTGGGCAGGGGCCTGGTGAACATCAGGTTGAGCACAAGCCATAATGTTCCCTTGCCATAAACAAGGGTAATGGTATCCTGGGATAAACCAGGAGCAGTGTTAGCAAGAGGTGGAGGGAGGTGAGTCTTCTCTGTTCACTCTTTCTGTGTAAAACAACTTCACATTGAGACATATTCCTATACAGAGGATTTTTTTTGCTGAGGTGAGCACAAAATGGCAAAAATATCATTTCAGACGGAGATTTCTGACCTATAGAAAGTGAGACAGAAGCTTTTCTTTAAACCTAACAGAATGCTAACCTCACCCTCTTTTAGGAGACACAAGACAAATACTAAATCCCTTCACTGTTACAGGGATCAAGAGAAAAATGAATAGCAAGCATCAGGAAATTGGAGGCCACATGCTCAGGCAGCCCTGAATTGGCCTGTTCAAAGTGTGGAGCACCAGGTCTGTGGGCTGAAGGACCTCTGCCCTGTTCACTCAGTGTTACCTTTCTATAAGATAACTATTTCAGAATTAAGAGACTTAGAATCAGAATCACAGAATGACCTGGGATGGAAGAGACCTTAAAGACCATCTAGCTCCAATCCCCTGCCATGGACAGGGACACCTTCCACTAGACCAGGTTGCTCAGAGCCCCATCCAACCTGATCTTGAATGCTTCCAGGGGTGGGACATCCACAGCTTCTCCGGGAAACCTGTTCTAGCACCTCACCACCCTCACAGTATAGAATCTTTCCTATTATCTAATCTAAACCTACTCTCTTTCAGTTTGAAGCCATTCCCCCTTGTCCTGTCATCACATTCTCTTGCAAGATGGTCAAACTCATCAGCCTGCTCTCTTACAATGGCAGTAAGCTCTGGAGGAAATGGGAAAGTCCCCAGAAAAAGAAGAAGAGCAAGCCTGCAGTCACAGCAACTACTCAGTACAGAATTATTTTCAGCAGCTTTGTGTACCGGTAAAATTCAGCTGCATATGTACTACATAAAGATTAAGACCTGTAATTAATGTAAATCAGCCCTGACATTAAAGGAACAGAAATTAACCATGCAGATAGAAAGAGGCCAAAATAAAAACCAATAAAACCCCTCCCACAACCACAACTTTTTTTTGGGCATTATTTAGTCCTTTGAAAGAGTACATAAAAAATGGATCTTCATTTCATGTTCTGAGAATTATGGAAAAAAATTATGTATATTTTTATAATTTCATGTCATATATGGATTTGATTCTTAAATGTAACTGTGATTATGGCTGTATTTTTCCTTCAGTGCAGATCAGTACTAATACCTGGATATACAGTGCACATACTGAGAGGATAATTTGCCCCTTAAATGTGCAAATCTTATGTCTAAACACTGGATTAATATTGAGTTGGTCATTTTGCTAGCTCATCGTAATTTTATCAGTGCATATACTTGATCTGTGAGAATTCTAATGACTCACACATCAGGCACTTTATGTTTATAATGGAGTTCAATTACTTTAGACTATTCAAACATTGCAAATTTCAAAGACAGTTCCCATCTGACTACTGTCTCAATCTGCTTTTAAAAGGAAGGTTTTAAAATGAATGCTAAATAGTAAACCTTATCTCATTTCATATGTTCCTAACTGGACCATAATAACTTTTCTTTCATTTTTCACATAAACTCTTTCTAAATTCATGTTTTACGAAAAATTATCTAGAAAACGATATTGATTATTTTGATTATTAATTCCACTTTTTCAACTTTGCTCCACGGATTAAAAAAGAAGTTTCTCTACCAAGATAATTTTCTTGAAGATTCAGGATATGTTTTAGCACTGTATCACTGGATTTATTTACATATTTCATGTTACCTGTCTATCATGTTTACCACAACAGATAACAAGACTGATTCCTGTTTTGGGACAGTATCAGATGGGTCAAGAACTGACAGAGACTTCAAAAGGCACATCCAGTCTGTGGATCTAAATTAGCGACTGCAATCCAATCTTGCAAACCAATGATCAGTTATGTTTAGGAGTAAAAATTGATAGGGACTTTTGTGAAAAGACAAGGACAGAGAGGATACAAAAGTTCTAATTCTAGTAACATTCTTAATATCTTGCTGAAATTTGTGCTTAAGATGAACTATCAAAGACGACATTAGCTCTGAATTCCAAAAACAAAATCATTTTAGTGAAAAAACTCACAATGTGTGGAGTAAAGTAGTTTCTGACATTGTCACTTAATGTAAATGCAAAACACCAAAGGTAATGATTTTTACAAGTGACATTTGACATTACTGCAATTAATTTGGAACTAAATATCTCACCTGGCACTGTCAATAATGCAAAAATACTGGAACACAGGGCAGAAGGTAGTTCTGGTGCTGGGCAAACACATGACAATACAGTACTGCATAAGAGCAATCGATCATAGTCCTTGGTCTGAAGTTTACAGTTGTTTACAGTCCAGTAGCAGTGTCTTCACTAGAATTTACTGCACATCATTATACACATGACATTAAGACACCCTTAACTCTCCTTTAAGTATTCTCCAATTAACAACTCATTACTAAGCCAGATGGATCTGCATTGGCTATTAACTCCCATCTGCTGGGAAGGCTCTTTCACATCAAGTCTGCCACAGTAATATATCTGTGAGTCCTGCATCTATCACAGTCATTTCTCTGTAGCCCTGCTTTGTGGATATGTTACAAGAATGTATCCTTTAGGAATACAACGTAACAAATATGGGTGGACCCACAGACCTCACTGTTAATGTTTGGTTCACTCATTTATAAATATGGTTGAAGATAAATTCCTATTTGTAATTATGACCTGCCAGATTGTTGGGAAATGGTTTGAGAAGTAGACCAAAGATTTAAATATTTATTACCAGAGTGTTAAATTAAACTAGACACATTTCACTTAAAGCATAGAGCCTGACAAGTGATTTTGACAGTGAACAGAACTTTGTTATATTGTATAGAGCAGAAGCATGGCCAAAAAGGACAATGACTTGTGAAACCTGTGAGTGATGGATACGTGAATTTGATACATTCAATGAATAGCTGATAAGACAAGGATTAATGGGTATGAACTGTAAGAAGGTTCAAAATTTGGAAGAAATTTTTTACTGTGAGCATGGTGAGTCAGGAGCAGGTTGCCCAGAGAGTCTGTGAATGCCTCAACCCTGGCACTGTTCAAGGCCAGGTTGGATAAGTTCTTGAACAGCCTGATCTAGTGGGAGGTGTCCCTGCCCGTGGCAGGGGGGTTGGGAGCAGGTGATCTTTAAGGTTTGTTCCAACCCCTTAACATTCTATGATTCTGTGATTCTAAGTTTCATGTGATACCCACATGCTTTCTTTAATAATTAGAATATACGGACTCTCTCTATGGGATAAGAGGAAAGGTTTGGTTTGTTGGTTGTTGTTTTTTCTTTGTTTGATGGTAGTGGAATTTTTGGAGAACAGTTTGCTTAAATAGTCATTGCCATGTAGAAATGTGAAGAATTTGCTAAGTGGGAGGCATTAGAGTAGATGTATCACAGAGGGGAATGTGTCCCCTCTAAACTTCTGGTACTCCTGTGAGACTGTGCTCAGCATCTCCAAAAGGAAGCATTAAAATTGCTGGGGAAATGGAGTTTCACTATTTATGAGGAAATTTTCTAAAAAAATATTTCAGCTAAGAGGTAGAAGAAATTAGTCCCTGCAAACATTACAAGGATTTTGATACTGATATGTAAACCAATCACTTATTCATTAAAAAAAAACAACTTTATGTAATAAGCAATTAAAGAGTGTAAAGAAAAACTGAAACAAAAAGCCAAGCCCTCCAACAAACAAACAAAACTAACACTTACTATCAAAATTGGAAAATGTCCTTTGGACTGTATCTTTTTCCCTCTTTCCATGAGACTGGCACTATCACTAAAGGCGGTGAACCTCCACAAGACATTCATCTTGTGACTGACTTTCAATCCCTAGCACTCTCTGACAAGAGGCGTGGGAGCACTGCTGAAACCTCAGGTGAGTCCGCTCTCAGGATCAAGGTCTGCTAAAGCAGAAGGAAAACCAAATTTCCCATTGAAATCTACTCACAGCTACTCAGGACAATGAAGGCCTCTGCCAAGAGAGACCATGGCAGCCAGCAGATGGCTGAAGCCCTGCCTGCATTTACCTGCCAGGGATCAACCTCTTTTCGGTCCTGAATTTTATTGCCAGACCTGAGAATGAGGTTCTATTAGTCTCATGTTTAGTTTGAAAGGTTAATTATAATTTGATTGGACTGTTTAAGGACTAAATGGCTGACTGATGAGTGAGGATATATTTCTAAAAATGGTTAAGGAAAAATACCCAGAGAAACAGTTCCTTAGCTACCCATATTAGACTGATTAAAATTCTAGTCTGTGAAAGATGAAATCTCAGCATACTTTGATCTGCTTTGTTATTCCTGACAGTACAGAAGGATTGTATCTGCCCTTGCCATTGTCCATGTAGAATACAAGCATAGAAATCTTTAGAGGAGACTTGAGATGTGATCATTTTCATATCAGATGTGGGTACTAATTCTCTGAAATGTGATTTCAATAGCTATTTGCCATCTATGGAACTGACAGTACAATTAAAGTATTACAAATAAAACTGATATTTTAAAATATCAGCTTAGATCTGTTTCATTTACTGGCTTGTTATTGAGAAGAATTTTTAAATTTTTTAAAGAAAAAGTATTTAAGTTATTTCAGTTTCTTTCCCTGGCTTATATTTACAGTGATCCTATCAAAGGCAGCAGAAATCTTTGGAGTGCCTGCTCTCTGACTTCAGCATTTTTATATATAAAGAGAAGAGTTTGTTTGTTTACACTATGCAAAAAAATAAATGGGAGCAGGGAAATATTTGTCAGTACAATCCTCAGTATCTACTTTCCTTTATAGTGTGTGGAAGTTAACAGCAGCACTGATGGGTGAAGCATTTTCTCTAGGGATGTCAGAGAATCATGTGCATTAAATAGACATGGTACAAATATAATAAGCATTTCAGTGGTAGAAAGGGCCTATCTCCATTCTGTGTTGTTGAAGCTTTAAAAATAATTAACAAGATTCAAATCTAACTTACCTGCAAATGTAACTATGCTGGGATGGAAAGTGTAAACAAGCCTAGCTGTACATGCACAGAATTAAGCATGAAGTCATTGCCAGCTATTGATCCATAAGCATTAGCCTTTGTAACTATATTAAGCAAGTATTAATTTAATACTTCAATAATTTCCCCATCATCCACCATCCCATCTCCCATCTCATCCTCCAGAGTTCTAATTTCTTCCCTGATTAATTCTTACTTTGATAATAATGAAAAACCTTCTAAGTTACCATTTCCATTTCTATCTATAACAATTCATATTCTTCCTTCTACTTATTTCATATATCCTTTGATTATGTTACTCAGTAACTTCTAATTTTTAATTATGTTTACCTGTTTCCAATTTGACATTAATTGCCTTTTTTAGATATATTCCCTTCTTTTATTAATTATATATAATTTATAGGACTTCTACCCAAACATTTTGATTTATAAGAGAAATGCATGGATGAATTTTTTGGCACAAAAATATAAACACATGCACACTTTCCTCTGGTTTTTATTTAAGGGAAAACATTACCATATAATATTGCAAAAAAACATCAACAGGTCTTTTTTCAATTCCCAAAGACATTTAAAAATCCAGTTCTTAGTTTTTAACTTGGCTACTAAATAATTCAGGCTGAAGGTTATTAAAGTACAAATATATATTTTAAGACATCCATTGAAAAAATGTGTCAAGTTTTAATTCTTTTATTCATTTTATATATTAAGACTTACATTGCCTTGTTTTGTTCCCTCCCCATCCTGAAAGATTTTTTTCAATAAACATTATTCTCACAAAATTATTATTTCAATGGAAAAGCGATAACTGTCACATTTTTGTCACTAAAAACATTTTTGCTGCTAGCTTTGCTATTTCTACCTCTAAATTCTTTAAATGATCTCACTTTACATGATATTGGGTAAAATGTAATACTAGATCTATAGTCTATAGGCCAAACAAATGAAAAAATTAATACTCATGTCACTAAATGCATTTCAAACAATAAATCAAATTATATACGTTTGTTAAAGCAGATATCTCTCCTCACTCAGACATCTTTCTGAGTATCATGTAGTTATATCTGATGATATTGTTACAGTTCCTCTGGTCAATAGCAAGAGGAAGAAAAGGAATACAAGATCAGTGATTTTATCTCTGTGTTTGGACACTGACTGTTTACAACTCTGGCTCTCCAATTTTTCTTAGCACACTGAGTAGAACAGATACATTAATTGTTTTGAACAGCTTGAAGTATTAATATTATAGAATAAGACTACCTGTTTGCTGTGTCTTTGGGGTTTTTTCTTATTTTATCTCTGGGTAAAATAGTTAAGAGTGGTTTGTGTGCACTTTAAGAGAAATATTTGCAGCAATTATTCCTTTGCTCACTCTAAACCTGTTAGTTTTTTCTTGATTTTCCTGCCTTTGACATGGCAAGCTCACCTCTCATCTTGTGATGGAAACCAGCCTTTTATAAATTTGTGATTCTTGATTCTGATTTCTCATTACTGGTGCATTTATAAACTCACCCATGTGTGTTCTCTGACTCTGTTAAGGGACCTTCACTTGTCAGAGCTTTCAGAGAGAATACCTACAAGGTTTCTTTCCTCTGCCTGACCTCCTATTCTCCTAAGTTGTAGAGGAAATCAGTTATCACCAAGATTCCTATCCTGCAGACATATCTGAAAGAAACTGATGAAAAACTACAAGGGGATAAGCAGGAAAGTGGTGGGAGACACAGACAGTATGACCACATGCACTTCATTTCCTAAAGAAATAAACAGGAATAGCAGTGAGTGAAGAAAAAGCACCTGATACCTCAATCAAGTGTTTGAGTTATAGGACATTGAACTTAAATTCAACATTAATTAAGTAATAATTCTTATGTATAGACTGTATATCATGTGTTTGCAGCTTTCTAAATTTTAAAGAAACTGCCATAAGACCAAGACAAATTAAAACTTTTTGTCATCTTTATTTTCCAGCAGTCCAGACAGAAAATACTCCTTGAACATCTCTTTTTCCATCTGCAAATTCAGAATTCTTTCCAAACTGCTCTATTCCATTTACAAAGACAAGAAACTTAATCTGACAGCAGAAACAGAAAATTAAGTAAATGATTGTTCTTTGGAAACATGGATGAAAAATAATTTATTACAGTGTGATAAGTTAAATGACTATTTGCTTTTCTCAGAAAGACACCTTACCTATAAAGTAGTCCCAGGTCCTGGCATATGAATTTACTATAAATTTAAGCATCTGTTATAGTGGTCAGTAGCCAAAGGAACTATTAATAGCTATAAACCATTCAACACAGCTTCCAGTACTTATTAATTGGAACAGTCATTTTTTCTTCCTGCTTTTGAAGCCACATTACACTGCTCAAACTCAAAGTTCAAAGACATATTTTACCTAAAATAGTTCAGAAAGATAGGTACAACCATTTTAATGAACTGACCTCTCTATTTTCACCCCTCAACATGGCTGCAGGATTGGTGACACTTCTATTTTATCTCCTGGAATGCAGAACACTATGTGTTGGAAATATTTTTCCAATTTATACAAGGACTTGGATGTCATTCTCCAGGATACTCTCCATACATAAAATTCTCTACTTTACCTGGTTAAGTTTCAGCTACTTTACTTCTCCTTCCAGGCAAAAGTGTTTAATGGCAATGTTGTTTAACAAGGAATAACCACAGAATGCAGTTAATTTTGATTTAGCAGTCAGTAAATATTATTATCAATTTAAAAGATGTTCAAAATAGTTTATAAGCATACTATGTTTAAGTTATTTTATCATTTTTAAATCCAGGTGTCTTAAAATGTAAGTTATCTTTTTTTGGCTAGAGATTATTTTATCTTTCTAGAAGTCCTATTACTCAATGCTTTTACCAAGCTTAGTCAAGTAGAAATTTATCTTCTGTCTCAGACTGCCTTGCCCAGTCCTTCAAATGAGAGAAAATGCTTTAGTGACAAACTAATTTAATCTTAATTATCAGGTTCTTAACAGGTCTGAGACTGAGTTCATCAGCTGGGACAGCATGCTGGAGCTTTCATTCCTCCTGGGGACAAGCCTAAGCTGCAGCAGGATGTTCCTTACACTGAGCTGCTGCAACCTCACCCTTCCCCTTTGACTTGACACATCTTCCTGTCTCTCCTACCTTCTACTGTCGGATGGTTTTTCTATCATCCATATGCAATTACCAAATATCTTTCCTTAAAGCTCTGTTATAAAAAACTGTAAGGTTTGGAGTGAGGTTTTACCTTTCTAGAACAATCTTACTGAGGGATGGAAAACTTCCAGGAAGAATTGTTTACTTCCAGACGTGTTAGGAATGCCCCTGCAGTACCACTAAGAGCAGTTCTCATTTCTGTATCTTTGCCTCCTTCTTTACCAAGAAAAGGAGGGAGAAATAAGCTCAATGAGACTTATTATCTTGTTTAGGAAGACATTATGCTTGTCTTCCTGTTTAATCCTGTCCATTCTTGCTTTACTGTATCAGCTCAACTGATACAGTTTAAGGTGAAAGTAACCTCCATAAAACCCAATTGCATACTGTGTGTCTGTGAATAGAATAATTATAATGTTATCCTTTTGTTACAGCTGCAAGGAAAAGTTTATGACACGTGCAAAGCTGAAAAATGACCTCTTCAACATCAGCTTGCCAGGATATGCATTCTGGAATGGTTGTTCCCTTTATGCTATAAGGCCAGAGTGCTGGATATCCTTTCCCCATCACTCTAACAGTATGTTTGGACTGCCAAGCAAAGCAAAAAACACCAAAGATGTTTTATTGAGCTCCACATATCAAAACATCTTCTAGTACCCGAGTGTCAGGGATTGAAATCCTTCATGCCTTGTTATGAAGGAGTTTTGGCCATTATAGCAAAAACTGTATAAAGAAGCTACAACCACAGAGGCCGCCCCTCCTTGAAGATGCCTGACTGGAACCTTGGGCTGTGAGTTAAGCCACGTGGATAAGATAAAGGGGACACTATTGTTCAGTCATCTCAGGCTGAGGGAGAAGAATGCATCCACAAGAAAGCTAAACCCAGCAGCTGCACCAAGAATCATCTCTGGCTGGGTTTGGGGTATGGAGACCACAGCTCACAGAGGCCAGGTTTACACAGATTCCCCCATAACCAAGGCGGGGAAGGAGGAGATTTTGGATGTGTGGTGTAACCTCAGGTCAGGGGCAGTGAACACCCATCCTGCCTTACACAAACCGGTCCAGCTGTGATACCCCCAATCCTGGAGAGGCCACATCCATGGGACATTCACATGAGAGGCAGCTGAGGGGGTGTCATAATCCATCAATGACCCCCTCAAAGTGCTCCCCAGACTCCTTCCTGAGGCCTTGCACCACAGCATTGTGCGTGATGCAAAGTGATGCAACAGGTCCGGAGTCTGCTGCAAGAGACTGTATCAAACTGCCCCCTCCCCCCAGGGTGGGGAGGTACCTCAGCATTCCCAGCTGGCCTGAGTGTATATTAACACATTGGATCCTGTCCTTTTCCAGGGGACCTCACCATCAAGAAGACCAGCTGGAGAGGATCATCAGGATGCTGGTGGAATCCGTGGAGTGGTGGTATTTTCTTTTTCTGTCTCTGTCATTCTCTTTTTGTCCCCCCACTTATTTTCTATTTCTTTCTCTTCCTTCTTCTGTCTGTCTCTCTCTCTGTGTTTCTCTCTCTTCTATCTACTATCAAATAAAACCCATACTATTGTCATTGGCATATGGTCTCGTTTGCACCTTAATTCAGGCAGAGGCATTTCTAATAACTTTAAAAACGGGACTGTAATGCTGAGTCAGCTTGTTTATCATTGGCTTAGAGTTCTTCACCTCTTTACAGAGACAGCATTACAGACAAATTCTTAGTTGCAGCTTCTGGGAAGCATATTATCAGCTCAGTATCTGTTTTTGTAATAGCTTGCTTTTTTTCTTTTTTTTTTCTAAGAACATTAACAGTTATATCTTTCCATATTTAAGCCACTATTATATCCCATTGACTGCTTCTGGGAACCAATGCATCTTTTTATATGCACACTGTAATTTGTTAATTTACTTCAATTAGAACATTCAATAAAATATTCATGAAGGTGGCCTGTTATTGAGATAGACCATCCATTTACTCAAAGATAGGGCTCCAGCACTCACAGGTATAATCTATTAGGGAAGCTAATTGACATTTTGGCCAATAGATTTTCCACGACCTCTCCCCGTGAATCCTTACAAAGGCTACTGGTCACAGTATCAATTCTCACACCTACTGGGTGACAACTACAAGTAAATTAAATGTATTTTTAATAGAACACTCTGTCTAAGTGACCCTATCTCAATGAGTAGACACTGCCATGAATATTTATTTAGTACTGCCTTTAATGGAACCTGATACTGAGGGACACTTACATTACAAAAAAGTCAAGCCCTATTAATTATCCAAACCACCATTTTTAATAGATAGCTGGGGAAAAAATGTCCTACAGTTTACCAGATTTTTACCTACCACCTGATGATTGACTGTTATTAGTAAAATGAACTACATACCAGTTTTTGTGGTGCAGATATAAATTACATGTATGGCTAATTTCTTATCTGACATCAGGTCTTGATTCAGCAAATTTTTCCTCCTCTGTTCACATTTCTGAATATGCAGCCCCTGAAACAGCACATAGGAAATTAGGATTATGTCTGTATAGGTGTGGATCAAGAAACTGGATTGGAAAGTGCAAAATCTTACCAGTGTATTTTGGCTGCACATTCCTAGAAACCATAAAATAATTCATTTATTCAATTATAGAGACAGTTCACACTGTCAGTGTCCACACTGAATAAATAATTCATTTATTCAATTAGAGAGACACCCACATCCAATAGAGTGGATAATCTTAAAAAATTAATTCTGTTTGTCTGAATTGGTTATAGTATGGGACCTTCTTTGCCAAGAACAGGAGGATATTATTTCTGGACATACCTGGGAAAGTTTTTTGAAACTTTAATGGTATATTTTCCTTATTGTTCCATATACCTTCTATGCCAAATCACTGCCTTCATCAAACACTTATACGGAATCTGGATATTTCTCCAGGGAATATTCTACAGGAAATTCTCTTGAATTAAATAGAAATATAAAGATTAACTTAAGATTTCTCCCATAAATTGTGCTTTAAATGTAAAAGAAATAAGAGCAAATATTAAAGAATAGTCTTTCTTAATCCTAAAATTCTGAGAGTGGTACAGTTCATCAACACACAGCATCATTGTTCATTTGAAATTATGCTAAGAATACACACTTTGATTTAAACTGCCTACTGAAATATTACTACTTCTAATTCATGCTTTATCTAGACTATCAGAACATCTCTTTCTACATGGCGTTTTGTTTCCCCAGTTACAATATCTTGACAACATTGGAGGTTTATTTCTTGTCTATTTTGATGGGATAATAAAGGCATGTGGATGGGATTCATTCAAGAAGTGTTTACTTTCCAGAAACAGAAAGAATAAATATGTATGTTATCTGCATGGAAAAAAATCTTTTCCTATGTGCAATTACATGATTACATCAATTACATCAATTATTGAACTGCTAATAGTACCTCATAAAAACAGTACAAAATTTTTCATTTTGTTCTTATTTTGTCAAGGAATATTAAGGGTATTATTTTATCCTTGAAAAAGGAATCATGGAAAGTTCAGCACCTCTAATTTCACTTCCATAATGAAATTTTCAAGCATCTGGCAGAAACACAAGTAGATACCCTACAGGTCCTCTACAGCTCTTTTCCATGTTCCTATGTGAAAAAGGGAAAATGAATGCAGGTCTGAAAGAAGCAGCCTCAGAAGTTAGAAAAGGGATTCACAGTTGGCAAAGGAACAAAAACCATGAACTCAGAAATGACTAAAGAAGAAAGACAATGCTGGGATGCAACAAAAAGGGCTCTAGAGAGAAGAGATAAGAGAAGAATAGACAGATCAGGAGGAAAAAAAATGAAATCCAGCTGATACTTAAAGTCATGGAACGATCTAATAGAATCTGTCTAAAGAGAAAAAATTCAGGAATACAGGAACAAAAAAAATTGACCCAGTTATTCATTCTTCACAAAGCTCGTAAAGGTTTTAAGTGTCCATCAAAAGTTGGGAGGTTGGGAGGCGTGGCATAGTACTGTTTTCCAATATCCTGGGTTTTTTTAAAAAAAGTTATAGTCAAGTTGTGAGGAAAGAAAAAGTCTTAAACCTTTACAAAATAAAACTCAAGTAAATTATTTGTATGGAGAAATGCAACCCTATAATCCTGGATAGCATCTTCTTCAAAGGGAATGTCAAGATGATGCTGCTCTGACAGTCTTTTTGCAAAGCAGGTGGGTGATAATTTAGTCACACATAGGTAGGAAACACCAGGTACACATATACCAGGTATGAAAACACCCTTCAGATGGCAGTGATGAAAGAATAAATTTTGCCTTGTTGCTCTGTGGCTTTCAAATCTACCCATTCAGGAAAAAATATTGAATCATAGAATTATAAAATATTCTGAGTGAAACAGGAGCTACAAGAATCCTCCAGTCCAGCTCCTGGTCATGCACAAAATAAACCCAGTGATCCCACCATGTGACAACATTGTCCAAGCATGCCTTGAACTCTATCAGCCTTGGTGCTTAGATCACACCCCTGGGGAATCTTTTCCAGTGCCCAACCACTTTCTGGGTGAAGAAGATTTTCCTAACACCATTAAGTTTCAAATGTTGTCAAAGTTCCCTTGAACAGTATTACTGATATAAATCTATAACCAGCCCTGGTATTGCCAGCTGGCTCAAATGAGGTTTTTTCTAAAATATCCCAAAAAGAGAAGTATCAGCTTATATTAATAGCTTAAGCAATTTTCACTACTTTTCCCAAATACTGGGATCTTAAAATACAGATGGTTTTGCTCTCTTTTACAACAGCTGAAAATTCAAACCATCAATGTGACAGTTCAAATGGTGAAATCTCAGTGTTTTTCACCAGTTATCCCTGTCTGTGCAATTTTAGAAGAAATTTGTATATTAAAAGAATGAAGTTGATGAACTATATTGACATAGAAAAAAAGTAGGACCAGAATAGAGCATTTATTTACAGAATAGGGTAATGTCTGAGAAAGCATGTAAAAAGTCCAGCTAGAACTGATTTGGGTTGGTAGGGACCTTGAAGACCATCTCAATCCTATTCCCCTGCCATGGACAGGGACACCATCCACTAGACCAGGTAACTCAGAGCCCCATCCAACCTAACCTTGTTCCACCAGAGTCTAGACAGTAATTATCCTCTGTGAATAAAACTTCACTTTGAACATCCCTGAGATTTTTAAATACATGTTGAGATTTTGATTACTGTTGTTGACTCTAACTCTGTAAATGTTGCAGAATAAAGACTTGTTCTCATCAATTCAGAGTGTAGGTATGTGTCTACTTTTTTGATGCTGGATAAAGTGGGGATCAGCCTGAAAAACTTCTTCTAACACTTAATTGCCCAGCCCTCAGTTCCTGACTGTGTCCTGTAGAAGAATTAGGCATAGGAGAGTCATAATCACTGCTGTGATCAACAGCATGTAGCAGCACTTGCCAAAACAATTTAAGCTTTGTGATCCATAGACTATATCACATTTTTATGGGACAGTTTTTCCATGCCCAAAACTTCAAAGAGAAGTATAATTAATGTGTAGAAATACACACATTTTTGGGGACTAGCTATTGATTAAATCTGTCATTTCAAACATTCTTTAAAGTCACAATTGTAGGGCTCAGATATGAAATTAAAATTTTAGTGAACACATTTGATAGTGAGGGGAGTAGCTGGGCATGCTTGTGTATCTGTATCATTTAACTGGAAAACAAAACATTTAATGTATCCATCATTCAAAGTAAAATGCACAGGGATGAAAATATGTCAAGAGACAAGTATACTGTAAACTTCAGTTAGGTATGCAAATGTGTCAAGCCAGTTGTATATTAATGAATTTAAATTTTTATTATTAATGAGTCATGAGATTTTGTCTTCCCTCTTGCTTTTTTCATTTCACTTTTATGAAGATGCTGCTTTGCAGTTACTTGTAAGATATTTTAGCTGTTTTTCTTTCATTATGCAGTGCAATGAAGCCACAGATCATAATGGGATCTTCCATATGCCACTGCACTGGAATAGCTGGAATTTTCAATCTCAACACATCTATGTTGCAGTTAAAATAATATTTCCTTAGGACTATGCATATCTAATTAAGATGACAAGTTTAAAGTAGTTAACTGACACTGATTTCTTTTAAAACAAACATGGTGTCTTCTCTCAATTGAACTGAAAGGGAGTTTTTACAAATCTGTTGCTTTACAGAAAGGTTTGAGTTGGAAGGACCTTAAAGATCATCTTATTCCAACCCTCTGCCATGGATAGGAACACCTTCACCTAGACAGAGTTGCTCAGAGCTCCATCCAGCCTTGGCCTTGACTTCAAGAAGAATGTCTCTCTTTTCCTAATCTTTCCATATAGATATTATTTTGGGGCTTTGAAAATGCTAGGATGTTCAGAGAAAAATTAGCCATGATGTTTATAGGTTTTTAAATTTAATTATAGGTCTAAAATAAACAAATAATGAGTAAACTGATTTCTAGACTTGAATAGAATATTTCTGAGCTATTACAAAATATTTTTCAGATTAACAGCAGACAGTTGTAAGGGAGAGAATTCCTGGGATGACTCTTGCCTTCTTACAAAGATGGACAATATTCCCCTAAATATATAATATAAATATAATATATAAATATAATATAATATAATATAATATAATAATAATTATAATTATAATATAATATAATATATAATATAATATAATATAATATTCTTTATTGCTTCCATGTTTAAAAAAAAAGTGCCTGAAAACAATTTTTGATAATCAAATACTTTCCCTTTTAATAGACCAAAACCATTTAGATAGTAGCCTTTATTGGTGTTTATGTAGCTAAATCCACAATAAAATGTAATAATTTTAAGTTTCCTTTTACTAGATTTAATGATCACTTGCTTTTCTAGTACTTTCTATGGAAGCACACTGAGAACTTTTAAAAATGTATTTTCTGATAAATCCTAAATATATTTTTTATGAAATTCTCATCATAATGAACGCTTAATATTTATATTCCAAACATACACCACTTTTCTTTTAGAAGCCCAAAATAACTCTGTAGCTCAAAATACTATAAATGAAAAAATAAAGATTATGTCTGGAGGTTTAAAGAGAATTTCAGAAAAATTAACTTATAAAACATCAAGCCCTTATAGCTTTACTAAGAACAAAGATTTTAGATATGTTACGACAACTTTTAGAGAATACATCTTTCATGTACTCTGAAGATGTTTGTTCTCTAAATACAGTTGGTAAGACTCCATGTTATGTTTTTACCTCAAGTGTTCTTTTGAAATATGAAGGGGTTTCATGTCCCATTTTTTTTTCACATTATATCCCAACATTCCATTTCTCTGAAAGTTTTTTCTTCTATATTCAACCTGCCTTCTTTTAGTGTTTAGTCTGTTTCTTTTGCCTGACAACCATGGGAATAGAGTGCATATGGAAATACCTGTATTGAGATATAATAAAAAGAGCTGTGAAACAACAAAACATATTGAAAGGTCCAAAACTTTGCCATGTAATTGGAAGAGCTTATAAAGACCAATAGTGAGAAAGCAGCATCAATAAAATGAATCTACAGCATGTTATTTGTCTAGGATCACAAGGTTTGTCTAAAGACAGAAGTTTTAAAGTCTGATCGTCTGGTACCTGGTTCCCAGAATTAATCACCATTGTTTCTGGGGAAAAGGAAATCACAAGAGGATTATTTAAGTTGTTCAGAGCTATGAAGGCAGACTAGAAAAAACCTTGAGACAGCTCAGGCTCTCTAAGCCCCCACATGACTCTTCCTGTCCTACAGTACATAGAAAAAAGTACTTGGATGAAGAACAATGCAGTATTGCACTGCACATGCTGCAATAACTAAACCTCTGAACTAAATGGAATGGGAATTTATATTGAAAATATTATCTGCATGGTCTGAATTTTGTGTGCTTATCACCCAGCTTCCCTAAAGTTACAGTGGTGTTCAAATCAAGCCTTGAGTAATTCTTTCATGTTGGAAGCATTATTCCAGTTCTTCTCTACCCACTGTTCATCTTGCTCTCTCTCACCCTTCTCAACATATTCTGCAAGTCCCACAGGCCCCAGAGATCTAACATGAATTTTTTCTGACAAGACTGATTGGTACTAAACACATTTCATAGGGCATTACAGTACCTACTCACATACATTTGTCTGAGGTGGCACAGGAAACCTGAAGGCTGACATATGAACGGATGTTTCCTGAGCACCCAACAGAAGTTTATGTGGAAGATGGTCTTTCCAAAAATCTATTCCCACCCCAGCAACCTTAAAAAAATTTTAAACAGCTCATACTAAGAAAAATAATTAACATCTAAAGAAGCTAGGAGAAGGCAAGAACGCAATTCCTGTTTCTTAGAAGTTAAATATCTGGAGACAAAATCAGGGAGATAAAAGTCTACAAGACTTACAATTGTATTTTTGGCATCTGACCAGCACAACCTTTGTTTTTTTGATTTCTTTCTTAAATTTCATACAAAAAATCCTCTTCACATTTTGCAATCAATGTAAAATAAACAGGCCAGCAGCACCTCACAAGATGTGGTCCAAAGAAACATTTCCATTTCAGGTTTTCCCTTGACTTTTCCTCTTCATCATGCTCTTTCTCTTTTCTTCTTTTCCTAGCAAGTTATATCTACTAAGCATGTAAAACACTCATTAAAATAAAAAAATTATAGTCTTAGAAAAAATAAATGCTTCTTTGTTTGGATTTTTTTATATGCACTGAAATAAATTAATTTTTGGCAGTGAAATTCTGTTGTGGTACACTAATATGATCTAAATACAAAGATGCTTAAAAGCAGTTGCCAGTCCATTGTAAAAAGACCAAGAGCTGCTGCTCTTGGTTGACCTTAAAAAGCATCTTTTTCCCATGAGAAAGTGCATACCAAAGATCATCTGCAGCCATAAATACCTATGTGAGAATGTCTAAATTTAGTGGCCCACAGCACTGGGCTGCTAAGGCTGTGTGGGATGTGTGAGTGTCCGAGATAAAACAGCAAGAAACATCTTCTCTGACATTTATTTGCGGGAATTGTTAGTCTCCTAGTCACTGGCTGCATAGTTGATCCTAAAACCTGTACACAGAAGAAACAGATAAATATTCAAGTGTGTTTAATAAAGACAATCCTGCTAGATGGCAAAGTGGTGGCCTGTTATCCTCAATCACTACTGCAGTCATTGTGGTAAATGCTTAAAAAGTAGAAAAACAAGATAAACTCTGCCTCCAGATATTTAGAGTTTAACTATCTGTGGGATTTAGATTAGCCTCAAGACTGCCACAGATTTACTGCAGAAGACAGTGAGTTTGTCTTTATTCTGTCCCTGCACCCAATGCAATATGTTAGAGATCATGTCACAACTTCGTGGCTGTTCTCTGCTTTTTTGCCGTGTGCTTTGGGCTCAAACCCTCCAGTTCAGATAACTGCAACATCAACCTCTAGAGTAATGAAGATAGCTGAAGTTTTTTGTGAAACTGAAAACAGATTTACAGCTCCACAGCAGTTTTCTTTTTTTTTCCATGCAAAAAATACAAAGGCCAGGAAGAAAATACCCTGACTGCTGGGTATGTTATCCACTTCAGCTAGTTTCAGGGAAATGTGTGATGACCAGGGTGATGACTGCCTGAGGTATAACTGCACTAGTACCTTCAGTATCAATTGTGTTTTACAGCCTGTTATTTTTAGTCAAGGAACTAATAGATGTGAAGGAATAAGCTCTGCACAGAGAGACCATTGCCAGAATTACTTCTTTTGTCATCTCTGAAAGGATGGTATATATACATTCAGGTGCAGTTCTAGAAAACACACATACATTCTGCCAGAAAAACTCCGTGCTTCCTGCAAAACAAAAAGAAACAGCAAAGATGGATTGAAACCCAAAGTGATCTCCTTTTGCTTGTGGAGACAATCTCCGCATCTTTTCCAAAGAGCATTGAAACAAGTTACAGTCAGACTGCAGTGGAGAGGTGCCTTAAAGTATATGCAAACACAAAATATATGGTCTATACATCACATCCTAAACTGCTTTTGTAAAAGGTAATGGAGCAGAAAAATTTCTCTTTCATGTTAAAAAGTATTGAGCCACAGTAATTTTGTTATATGTGAAAAGGAAGACTAACAGAAGCCAAAATAAAGATGATTAATAAAGGCAATTTGATTGAGAAAATTTTCAAGCTATTGTCACATTTTATCCATTTTATTCACATACTGAATCCAAAGCAGAGCACTGTAACATCTACTGAGAAAAAATTAACTCTATCCCAGTCAATACCCACAGAGAAACTCAACAAATGTAGATCCCCTTTCTTTTAAAGCCTACAAAGCAGGGCATTTCTCTACAAAAAGCCTTCAACAGAAACTCAGTTTTCTATTGGAGTAGACTAAACCTTTTTATTAAGAAGAACTCAAAACCAACATAAAACTCAAAGACTGAAAAATAACTAAGGTTAACTTTTCTCATAGTACTGGATGTGGCACACTGAGAACTGTAACTGCTGTGTTTGACAGGTCTCTAACATGAATTTTTACATGAATAGAATGCAAATAAATTTAAATACATCATCTGGGCAAATTCATGTCTTTCCAAATCACCAATCTCTACCACAAAAGTACCAAAAGACTTAATGGTTTCATTCAGGACCTTTTGGAGTTAATGGAAACTTTAAAAGTAGGGTAAACCCACAAAGACCTGTACAATTAATTCACTGTAAAACATTTCAAAGTTTCCTAGAGAGATTCAACAGAAAACTTTAAAAACGTACTTTTGATAATTTATGTTTCCTATTTATCCTGGAAAATCACACATTTAAGGATAAAGACCCCAGCAAGAACTAAATTTAAAATGTAAGAGTGTTCCTAGGAGGGTCCTTATAATTTAATGAAATTTAAGTCGTTGACTAGACTCTTTTTGTGATGGATATGAATTGTGGAACAGAATATTTCCAAATAAATCTCTCTCACACTGATTGGGAAACAAACTGGATAAAACTACACTGAAGTTGTCTCAGACAACAAAAAATACAACAAAATTAATAATATTTAACTGTCCAGATGAAGAGCTTGTCCAGTATATGTTGACTGATGGATGTAAATGCATTCCAAGTTCAGGGGACAAGAAAGAAAGAAACAGGGAAAAAAAAACATAACAAAGAAAAAACCCCCAACTCTGCACAGCATCATGTAGTTGGCAACCACAGATCAATCAAAGCAATAACTCATTGATCATGAGAAAGTGATAGGAATTTATGCTGTATTTGACAGTTTCACCACTATCAGCTCTAGTAGGAGCACAGTTCAGCCTATGATCATCACCCAGGAAGCCACACTGCTGCCTGTTTGTAGCTCCTGCAGACATAAAGTGCAGGATGTGCCACAGGGCATGGGACAGATGGGTTTGGGGATACTGCAGCCTATACATACTGCAGCTGACATGCTTCTATTCCCAAGTAATTTTTCCCTTTGATAATTGTTTTTGGATAAAACTGAAAATCTAATTAAATATATTGGACCTCCAGGAAAAAAACAACACAACAACAACTAAAAAACCCAAATAATTATTCCAGCTAGAGTAAAAATTATCTGGGAAAGAATTCCAGCTGGTGAAAATTATTCAAATACAAAGTAATATATGACCTTAATAAACATTGTCATTTCGAGACCAGCACAGGCATTAGTTTTGATACCGCCAAGATTTATAGGCTGCATGAAATAAAAGTTTCTCATTTACAAGGTGAATATCCTTAGAGAGGCTTAAATAGCTTTTAGAGAGTGTTATTTTTATCTTTCTCTGTCATTATTTGTTATTCATATAGTATCTTGCCATCTGCCAGAAGGAACAGAAGCATATAATAAACCAAAGGGAGTGAGGTTCACTAGTACCCTTTTTGATAGGCTCAGCAATAACATAAAAGGATGAAGGAATGAAGATATGGAACTATAATTCTACTCTTTTATGAAGTGAAAGACCAAAGCAAATTTCCATCAGAATTCCTAACACTTTTAAGAAATTAATGCTGTGCAAGGGGTTTCCTCTTCCAAAATGAAAGAAATTAAGAAATTAATAAATAAAGTGTATAATTCCATCATGTGTAAGTAACAATGCAGTAAGAAGGATTCTCTATTACATAAATATGTAACTTAGTCCAAAGGAATATTTTGCTTATTATCAACCTGTCAATTTTACAGGCTGTATTAAAAACTGGACTTCGAAGATCTGGAAAAAAACTCTTGGCCTATAAAAATTAGAGGTGCAGTTGAAAACTGCAGAGCAGATAAAGAGAGAGGTTTTTAACCAAATCAGAATTATGCTAACATTTTCAGTGAAACACCCAACCTGTCTAAGACTGTTTTTCTGCAAACTGAAGTCTTATTTTCCTGCAAGAACACTATTCAGTACACAATTGAAGGATAATATTCAAAAGGATACTGAAAATAATGATACCTTTTCTCAGTGCTACCTTTTCTCAGTACAATATGGACACAAATTGTTCCACAAAGTTCATTGATGCACTTATTAAAAACTTAAACAGGTAAACTACTTTCAAATAAAATGCTATTTTTGTTAAAATCTTACCTGTACATATTCCTGTAAGTACTTTTGCTAGAATGCAAGCATTCCTTTCATCATCTACTTTGCCAAGAATGCCCCTTCACAGACTGCTGAGCACTGGTGGTTCTGGAAGACCCCTGCTTGAAGTCTCTCTGGGATTTGAAGGTTTTTATCAGTTGATCTAGAAAACTGAAAGCCCTGGACAGAATCTGCTGCATGATGTTGCTTCTGAGAATTAATACTGAATGGATGAGAAATACCAGATTATTTGTAGGTTTCAAAAGAGTGAAAACTTACTTTGAGAACACTATCAAAGGTAGGAGAACATGTACATGATTTGAACTAGTACGTAAGTTAAAATTGAAGTAAAAAAGAAGCTATTGTGCATACTAAAAATGTTATTTTATTTCCAGTTATTACTTAGTTGTAACCATTTTAAGACTTTTTTTATCTTTGTACTCCAGTAAGTGTACTTTGCTTTGCTTCATAAAAAGTAATGAAGCCTAGAAATATAAAACCTCATTACAGATCTTTTCCATTAAAAGTTTGCTGAGATGTTAGAAGAAAACAGTCATTATTGTGTGCAGATTATGATGTCAATGGCTTAGAGAGGTTTCATTGGATACACCTAAAAACCACTCTATTGTTGCATCACTTACACTGAGGAAAAAGATTAAGCTGAAACCCTTCAAGAGAAAAGAAGTTAATATCAGGAAAGGAACATTTTACTTTTTCACTTTTCTCTTGAAATTCCCCATTTTCTTTTGTTTCTGAGGTGTTGTTTTCCTTCCTTCTCCTTTTTCTTTTAATGTTTAGGATGCTTCTGCAGAAGCTTTCAATCTTAATGAATATTTTAATTACATGCTTTGCTTTAGCAAACATATTCATTCATCAGGCAGCTTCTCCTACATACAGATAGCCTTAATTCTAATTTTTTTTCCCTATAAACTTGGTCTGGTTTCTTGAAACAAAAATTATTCTATAAATTGTTGTATTTTCGCATATCAAAGGCTTATAGATACGAGTATATTAAATTTTTTAGTCTTAAATTATCTTTTAGCTCTAACATCTCTTATGCTGCTTTGTCAACCATCATCCCTATTATAGAAACTTAATTTGTAAAATGAAACTGTGCAGTTTTAAAATGCATCACACATCTTCTGCCACCCATTATTACTCAGGATGTACAGACACAGTTTGAACAAACATTTTGAATGGAACCATATCTAATTAAATTAGAGATAAAGAAGATAATACAGTCCTTTCTTAAGTAAAAAGGGAAAATTCAGAAACAATTTTTGCAGAAGGTCAGTTTAATTCCCTAACATAATGATCATCTTTGAGTACTTAATTTTAAAAATTCACATTTAAACTGGAATATAAACTTTTTTCCCACAAAAGAGGGTGCATTACTTGTGCAACTTTCCCTTCATTATAGGGTGACATTTTGGCATTAGAAAAATCTTCATACCTCACTATGTCTGAAAAAATATGATTTCTAACAGTTAACTAGCAAATGTGAAGTCCTTATTTTGGAATGGGGCAAAGAAAATCCTCTGTTGCCCCTGCAACATTATTTCCAAATTCTTCACACTGTAATGAAAAATTTTCCACACAAGTTAATCTACTATAGTGACTATCAGATGTTTGAGACTTTTGTTTCACTAAAGGACAGTAGGTTTAAGTATTTGTTATAATTAACAGTCTGAAGATCTGGAAAGTTAAGGCTCTCTTTATCTACAAAATCAGCTTAATAGATGTAGCACAAATAATTGCACTATTGCTTTTTTTCCTTTCTGGATACTGGAATGAAATTAATTGTTTTTCAGAAAATTCCACCTAAGGGGATATCCATCCATACTTGAGTACCTATTTTCTGGTGTGGACAACAGACAACATTGCATGATGTGATTCTGACCCTTGACTGAAATCCATGAGAATGAACAATAATCACTGAGAAACAAAGCAACCAATGCTAGCTCAAATGATAATTACTAAGACTCTAACTTTTGACTGTTGAATTCAGATACCTCCAAAAAACCCACTGATGAATCAGCTTGTATGTACCCAATGATGGACCAGAATTTTCATTAAATGTTTGGGAGGTTTTCTGCTATTGACAATTTTTCTCAGCATTGCCTTATTTTCAAATCACTCAGTCAGTCAACTATTTCTAGAAATGAAAAATAGGTCTCTTTTCTTCTCTCTTATAAACTAACACTGTGCAGCATCCAAGTAGAAACAACAGAAACTGAAATACTAACAATCTAATATATATTAAAAAAAATGTTCAGGAGATATTTCATGGGCACAAAGCTAACACATTCTGCTTGAACACCAATAATCAGCCCATTAATGTTTTTTCATTATCTTTCCTTTCAGTTTTCTTTATATTAAATCTGATTAATCATATAACAAACCACAAAATGCACTGAATTACTGTTTAATCCTTATGTCCTCATATCAAAGAACTGCTTCTGAATAATCTTACCTCCTTCTAAATCATACATGTAGACCTGAAAATTTTATGCATTAGCAAGCTTTGAATTTAAGTTACACTTTGCTACTCAACTTTAACTTTTTTCCCTTAGTTATACAACTTCTGATATATCATACTGGAAATGCAGACCTCTGAGGGAAACAAGGCTGCTTGAATCCATACACAGCACTGCTTTTCCTGAGCATAAGTGGATGTAATTTCATTTTTCTGAACTGTTTGCAAGATTTTGTCTTTCTCTGTGAAGAATGGAATAAAAAAACTAAAAAAAAAACCAAGCCTGTTACACATAGTGATAAAATTGTGCAGGGCCAAGTTATCAAAGCAAGAGTGTCAAATGTGTCAGGAATTAGATGGATGTGACTTGATTTTACTTCATAAGCATTTGCAAAGGTGATTCAGAACAACAGTTCAGTCTATATCCCTTGTACTTAATACTTCAAACGTTTACTCTCTAGAATAAGCTTTCTAAAAGTATACATAACATGAAAACATCTGAGAACAAAACAAAGGAAATGTTTGGCACTTCTGCAGATAATGAGCTACTTTTTAAAATCAACTACAAGCATGGAAACGTCTGTTTTCTTTCTGTAAGAAATGAAAATTCAGGCTTTGTAATAATCACTTAAAATCTAACATTTAAAGAAGTAAAAAGAGGATTTCATTGAAAAGACTCTTTCAAAACTGTCATTTAAGATGTAATCATGATATTAAATCAAACAGGTATTTATCACTATCTACTTAGAAACAACCTTCAATGGTATTAGCCATGAAAACAGAAGATGCTTAACAAATCAAATCAGAGAGCAGTAACTATGACTGGAATGAGAAAATCTTTAGCCTCCTTATTCATTCTGAAGGTGCTGTCTGCCAGTCCTGATCTGAATAAGCTACTACTGCAGCCTTTACCTAAAAGATAAACATACTCAATGACACTAAATATTGCCTATCTTTTTACTACACTTTAGTCCCAAAAACAGCACTCTACTCAATTGGAGGGGAGTGGAGGGGAGGTTTTTGTTATTCCAGAAAAATTTGCCCTCAAAGGCTACTGTCTAACAGCAGACATCTCAATTTTCAGTGTAGAGATACAAATTAGCACAAAAATAATGTACGCTGCCAGGAAAAGGATCTGGGTTCCTTTTTTTTTCCTGAAGAAATCAGTGTGAGTTCTACTCTGGCAGAAGCAACTGAGAATCCACTTTTCCCCACGACTTCCTTTTTCGCCAAGATGACAAATAGAAAAGGCTAGTTTTAAATTTTATTTTGGAAATTCAGGGATAAAACAAAAGTGAGCAAGCAAAAGCCCTAAACAACATAGAAGCAGAAGCAAAGCACTATCAGGAGAGTGACAAGATTCTCCATGTCTCTGCTGTTTATAATTCTTATTTGTAGGTTCGTATCACTGAAGTCAAGTTATACTTGTCATCTGTGAAAGCGTTCTTCCCCAACCTGTTATCACCAAAACTTTTCTCAAAGCTCTAGTCAAAACAACATAGAATCACAGAATGGGTCAGGTGGGAAGGGACCACGGGGGGCCATCTAGTCCAACCTCCCTGCTCAAGCAGGGTCATCCCAGAGCACATGGCCCAGGGTTGCATCCAGATCCAGATGGTTCTGGAATATCTCCAGTGGGGGAGACTCCACACCCTCTCTGGATTATTTTTTCCAGTGCACGATTTTCCTTAGAGGTCATTTAGTTCCAACTACCCTGCCAAGGACAGTAACACCTTCCACTAGATCATGTTGCTCAGAGCCCCATCCAACCTGACCTTGAACACTTCCAGGGATGGTGCATCCATGACTTCTCTGGGCAGCCTGTGCCAATGCCTCACCACTTCTATGGTAAATTATTTTTAATAGCTAAACACGCTGTTTTTCAGTTTGAAGCCATTCCCCCTCATCCTGTCTCTACATGCCCCTGTAAACAGTCTCTCTCTTTCCAGTGTATATTGATAATATACAAAATATATTCATGAAACTATGTCTTCTGTTTAAGACAGCAAAACCACAAAAGGATAAACACACTCTGAAACATTCTATTCTCTTCTGGTTTTTTCTGTTCTATTATATTCTATTTTTTCTCTTCTCTTCTCTTCTTTTTTCTCTTCTTCTCTTTCTTTTCTCTTTTCTTTTCCTCTCCTCTCCTCTCCCCAGTGTCAGGTTATTTTACAGACTAATTTTCTAGTTATATTTAAGTCTTACAAGAGGAAAAAAATAATGCTAAAACCAAGACAAGTAGAATTTCAGTTTAAAACTCACAAGAGTTGCTAGATGCTGTTTAGCAGGAGGAAGAGTATCATGGTAAGAACATGCAATTTCTTTTTCTGTCATCACTTGGAACTGAAGAAGAAAAACTGAGATTTTAACACTAAACTTTCAGACAGTTGACTGCATGCTGGATTTCTCCCCATCACACGGATGTAAGTGGAGCATTCTCTTTCCTCATAATGGCTGGCATTTTAATAATGAGGTTGTCGTCATCATGAAACACAAAACACCTACGTAAAGAAGCCAAGATAAAACAGCACAGAACAGTGAAAAAGGGACATGCAGAAAACATAATGTGGTGTAGTGGTTTGACCTTCCTGCTCACCAACACACTATCACTCCCCTCCTCAAGAGGATAGAGAAAATCTAAATTTAGAGAAAATCTAAAGAAAAAGTTTTAGGATCAATATAAGGACAGGGAAGTCTCTCACTAATTAATGTCACAGGCAAAATGGACTTGGGGAAATTAATCTATTTTATTGCTAAATAATAACAGAATATTACAGTGAGAAATAAAAACAAATTAAAACCATTTTTTCTCCCCACCTCGTTCTTGCCAGGCTCAACTCATAACTGCATTCGTAACTCTCACCTCCTCCCCATAAGCGACGCTGGTGGACAGGAGGTAGAGGTTGTAACCAGTTCATAAAATGTCACCTCTACTGCTCCTTCCCATGCTTTTCTCCTGCTCCAGTGTGGGGTCCTTCCCATGGGAGACAATACTTCATGAACTGTTTCAGCATGGGTCTTTTCCATGGGGAAAGTCCTTCAGGCATGGACTGCTCCTGAAAGATTTCTCGACAGGCCACTGTTCCTGACAGAAAGCCTATTCCTGCATGGGCTCCTCTCCACAGAGCACAGGTCTTGCCAGGAGCCTGCTCCAGCACAGGTTCCTCGCAGGCTGCAGCTTTCTTTAGGGTGTGTTCATGTTCTGGTGTGGAGTCCTCCATGGGCTGCAGGTGGATACCTGCTCCACTGCTGTCCTTCCACCGGCTGCAGGGTATCCACCTGCATCACCATGGTCTTCTCCACAGGCTGCAGGAGAATCTGCTCCAGCACCAGGATCATCTCCTCCCCTTCCTTCTGCATTGTCCTTGCTGTCTATATAGTTGTTTCACCAATTCTCACTCCACTCTCACAGCTGCTGCATGGTGTTTTCTTACCCTTTCTTAAATACATTATCACAGAGGTGCTACTGGTGCCAAAACAGATGGGCTCAGTTTTGGTCAATGGTGGGTCTGCCCACTTGTGAACTAACTTTAGGATTTTAATAGATACTTCCTTAAAGCAAATGAAATCTCAGTGTTTTCCTACTCACAAATTATTGTCTATTTGTGTGTAATGCTACTGTTTGTGTGAGAATTGTTTAATATTAATACACATTTACAATAAATAAATTCCATTTTTATGTACGAGCTGTACTAATATATCCAAAATTACTTTCTACCTTTGAATATGAAAGGGGTCTACTTGAGTAAGCCCCATAAAATCAAAGGCTGAACCTTTGACTTTTTCCCATTAATTTTCTAATCCAAGTGAAGTCATGTATCCTGTTTCAGTGATTGAAATGGAAATAGGTCTAACATGGGAACTCTTGGCCCTCTAACCATTAGGTGAAAATACCTATATAGAAATTTTATGGTCTTTTAACTGAGAAACAACAGTCTATTTGTTCTCCTAAGCTGCAGACTTTCCACAGATAATGACTGCTCTTAATTATTAAGCTAATAATTTCTGAATTTGATTCTCTCTAGTATGGTGTATTAATTGCCCACTGGGCTCACACAAAAAGTTACCTAGCTCTCTCTCAAAATGAAAACTCATAATGTCAAAGAAAGTGGAAAATAAATGCCACTTTCCTGAAAACCTTTAGTTAAACAATTTAACTTAGTGACATTTGCTCCAAATGTTTTTCCCCTTAAATTAATGTAACATTAAATTCTTAGATGACCATACAGCTACTCACATGATGATCTATTAGTAATGGAAAAACTCTTCAAAAAATAAGACTTACTAATTCTTTGTACTACTAGCAAGTAAGGTGACATGAAGTGTAACACAGAAACAGCCTCAGATAGATAAAAAACCATGCACTTGAAGAATTAATACTTTCACAAACTTCAACACATTTCTCTATTGTTCTAGAAAGTCAGGGGGTGACTCAGAGTTCTTTCCATTAATCAGGATGGGTAAACTCATCAACAGCTAAAATAAATTTCAAGTATTTTGTAGTAAGTTAAACAAGGGATAAAACGAAATGTTCCCCTACATATATCTTGACATCCACAATTTTTTTTAAATTGTAAAATTTTTTGGGATAGACATGTCCCACCATTTTTGATGAAAACTTTCAGATCATTCAAAGAGGAGTTTCAGTGGAAATTGGTTAGGTTTTGGATATTTTCTTAACAAGATCTTATAAGAATTTCAAATGTAAGGAAGGCAAATAACTTTATCAGCACTTCTCTGTAATACCAGAGAAGTGAGAGGTACATATGCCTACATGTTTGTCAGTTTTTCTTATCTCCTTTGAGCATTTTTGTAAACCAATGTTTTGACTGTTTAGAAATGAATTTATCATTCTGAAATGTTTTAAATTTTTTAAGTCCTTCAATTTTTTTTTCTACCTTTAGAAATAAATTAAGTACAATTAAATTACCTGGTATTAAAATACTAGGAATTTGTAGTGCAAAAGAAATACTGTTTCCATTAGAAAAAAAAATTGTTACAAATTCTCAATAAAAAAAGAATTTAGGGAATGATTTAGGGAATCAAAACTATTAAAGCCCTTCAGGCTTGCTATATTCAGACAACTGATCGATTCAAAGTAGAAGATAATCAGTTATGGTCACATAATAGTAATTTTCCATTTCAGTTGCAAGGAACATGAATCTTATTTTGTTTTCCCATTTCTTTGGTGCCACAAATATCATGGTCATGATTACTTAATGCCAAGCCTGTATATTGAAATATTTACTACAGGGATGTTGACAAGATGCATAAATAATTTCTAAACTGCATTAGCATTTTATCTGGTCATTCCCTTATTTACCTTGTTTGATTTTCTCATAATTTATGTCATGTTTTTTAGCATGAAACATTACAAAAAGGTCTGTTGGAATATATGGGCATATTTTAAATATATAGCAGACAAATTACTGAACTGATATTCCTAATGTGGCTGGAAATAGTCATAATTAGTTTTCATTAGTCTAATTGAAACTGTTGTAAGTTGGAATTTAATCACATATGCCATCACTTTAAACAAATAATTAGTTACTGACAGAACAATTTCACTTTTTTTATGGTCTTGAATTCCATTATGGTTAAGACTAAAATAATCCATTTTATACAGATAAACTACTTTCCTCTAATTTTATATACAGAATATTTACAAGATAGATGGGAAGCATACTCCATTAATCTGTAGTGTTTATGTTGAGGGAGATTTGTGAATTGAAAACTAAGTAATATTTGTTGGTAATATTTAAGGTGTGATTGAACAATATATTTCTGAAAGAAATACATCCAAAAAGCATTGCACTGTTGGATGAAAGCTTGATAAAACAATTGCAATTTCCAGAGCTTACTTTAATATGTCATGACAAGCTTTTTAAGAAATGAAATAATCTACTACTTACTAGTTTTCTATTTAAAAGTGTAATTTCTCACTGGAATTTGAGTACATAGAAATGGGAGGGGAAACATTAAAAAAAATTCATAAACCAATCGTTTAACTAAATCGCTATGCTATTTTCCATAATTTTTTGGAACTATTCTGTTGGCCATAGGTTTCACTTTGACAGTTATGCTATACAAAGCCTGTTCTACAATGAAATGTGACCAGTGGTACCTCATTGTTTCTAAGATTTCATGGAAGCATTCTGGGAAGCCCACTCCAATTGTATTCATGACCATTCACATATTACACGGGAATTCACATGACCATTAAACCTACATTATAGAGCACTCTTTTTTTAAATCTCTTTTTCTAACATTTTGAGCAACTCAGAGCTTAAAGGATTTGCTGAAAACTAATAAAAAATATACATAAAAAGATTGGAATGATTGCTTTATACAAGGCACTCTGGAGAACATCAAAATAATTCCCACTGATGCAGTTAAAAGAGTCTTAATTCCCTTAGAATACACGAAGTAGCCAGGAAGAGAAAAAATAACTCTTCCCATTTGAAAGAGAACGTCCAAATGAACAAGAGCAGAGATTTTGAAAAATATATAATGTAAGTATATTTTAAAAATTACAGGGTAAATACAGTGCCATTGTTGCTTACCCAAGTCAAAGTGATTTTGGGCAGTGAGTTGAAACATGATGGCTGGGTGCAAACCACCACTATCTTGTTTAGGTCTGCCTAGTGTAATTCCTTCTCCTGATCTCTCTACTCATCAAATCCCACGGTGAAAGTGTTGTTTTCCATCTCCTCCACAGGACTAATGGTCTCCCACAGTTCAGTCTCAGGTGCATATCTTAAAAAATTTTAGGCATAATGAGAACAAAGTTCAGCTGCAGCATTCCTGGGGTAACAAAATCCACCGCTGTAGTTTGTTAATCTCAAGGAGTCTGTTTCACTGCCTCAGAAACTTCCTTATGGCATGTTAAACACCCATAAACAGAGCTGTACACCATCCATAAATACTGCAGTAAAATGTGTTCTGCTGTATTTGTGCTGAGACATTTTAGAAAGGGATGGCCAAAAAACAGTTGCTCTAGACCTGGAAGAAAAATGCATCCTCACCAACATCATTGTTTTGTGTTTCATGTATACTAAAATAGTTCCTAATCCTGGAAGGACAAGTATTCTTGTCTTGAGGTATCAAGGCATTTTTCAGGTGTGCATTAATGTGTTTTCCATTTATGAAGTAAGTAAGCTATCTCAAATTTTGTACTAGATTGTAAATAAGAAGGAAAAAATCTCTAAAATCTTCAAATCTGGACTATATTCACCATGACCATCAGTTAACTCAATGTTTGGAAAAAACATTTTCTGTACAAGTAAACTAAAATAGAGAAGCTGAACTTCAAAGAAGAACACAAGTACCAGGTAAACACAACTGAGAAACTAACAAACAAAAAAACTCTGTTCCATAAAATACACAGAAAACTTAATTTAGCTATTCATGCTATTTTGGTCAATCCATAAATTATCCCCAGACCTTTCATTCTTCTATAAGTTTCACTTCAGCAAAGTTTTTTTATAAGCAGGATCAGCTGTATTTCTATGGACTCTTATTTCTGACAGAAGGTAATCTTCAACATGATTTGTATTCAGACAAAATTTATTAGTGGAATGCTGGCTATAGGGAAAGTGTACTATGGCCAAGTGTACTATTTTTAGATATTTCTATTTGTAAAAGTCTTCTGTACTATAAATTAACTTTTTGTAGTCTGCAAGAAAATGTATTATTCTTCATTATATATGTATAGAATTGTCGCAGCCAATAAACCAATTTCTCTGTAACTATTCCAAATGCAAATGTTCTCTAGCTGAAGGCAATTATCACTCATAATGCAGGAATTTAAGCATTATACAATCATTATAAACACTGATTATGCCATTTGATATATTCTGATGGGCCACTGCTCTCAGAACTCTGCACCCATAGTCCCCAAAGTTGTCTCTGTTTTGGTTCCTTTTACTGTCCTGTAATCCCACTAAAGCCAAGAGGCTAAACAGAACACAATGTAAATATATACTCGTGCATCTTAACACAATTTCCCATCAACATTTACCAGAATAACCTATTTTCAGTTGCTAACAATGGCACCAATTTACTCATATATAACTGTTAAGAGTAATATATGATAAACATTCAGATGGGGTTGAAATGCCTTTGTTCTAAAGGTCTATTTCTTCTAAAAGAAGTAAGTAAATAATCTATATTTCTAGAGGGAGGCAGTGTAAAAGTTCACCATCAATGTTTCAAACAATGTGCCTACAGTGGCTATACATCAGCTGAAACTGAGAAGAACTCTTCATGATCAATTGTATTATGTTTGCATGCCAGCTTCTGGTAGCAGCAGGGGTTACAGGGGTGGCTTCAGTGGGAAGTTGCCAGAAGCTTCCCTCGTGTCCAACAGAGCCAATGCCAGCCAGCTGCAGGATGGACCCACCACTGATCAAGGATGAGCCCACCAACAGTAGTGTTAACATCTTGGGATTAACAGATTTAAGAAGGGAAAAAAGCTGCTGTGCAGAAAGTAGGCAGAGATGAAGAATCTGTGTAAGAGTGCCAAAATATACTGAAAAATAAAGGCTAAGACCAAGGCCTGGAAAGCAGGAGTCAATGAGACAGCACAAGGAGCCACAGATGAATGAAGGGGATGGTAGAGCTGCCAGACATAAAAGACTGGACTAAAACTGGATGGTTAAAAAGTCTGGGGCAAGAAGAGGGGACAGGGGAGGGAAATTGCACTGAAGTATTAAAAAAGAAAGAAGCAGAATTGATTGTGCTGAGGTCATCAAGCTCAGAAACTTTATGAAATGGAGGAAGTAACAAAGGCATATTCAGAAAGTGTCATAAGGAGGTACTGGATTGAGACAAGCAGCCAGTAGACAGGAAGATCTGAGTCTAGTCAAATTGGAGTGGCAAAGAGAACATAAAGAGCCAGAGAAGCAGGCAGACTTTACCTTTTCTGGAGTGTACACCCTCAGGAACTGAGGCTGGGACTGGAACCTCCACCCTCAGTTCCACCTCCAGCCAGTGGAGGAGACTTGGACAGGAGCATTTTACAGCCTCAGGGGTGGTGACCCACTATGGAGTTACCTTATTGAATCATATTCTCTTCTGAGAATCATTGAAAAACTGAGATGAATTTTCAGCAGGGAACCACATTCATAACCTAATGAATGATTTTATTAGTACAGTTTCACCTAGCTGTCAGGTTTGAGTGCAATGTGTTCCGTATTGGTCCCCTACTTGCTGCACTCCAAGCCTCATCCTACAAAGAGGTATAGAAAAAAAGAGTGCAAAGTAACAATCTGTGAGAGTGTAATTACTGGGAGAAGACATGGATATAGAGACATGTTTCAAGGTAGAGAATATGGACGATGAAGAAGCTGGATTTTAGAGCAGCTAGGAAAATATGCAGAATGCATATTGGAATGGAATAAAAATGATGGGTTCTTCAACAAATTTTAAAGCAAAATCATTTTTTTAGTATAATTTGAATTGGGGAAAGAATATGCAATTTATTTGTTGTGGTTTAAAACATAGCCCCATACCAGCTACTATAAAGAAAATTAAGTATATCTCATCCATAGCACATTCTTCCATCTTTTCCCTTATAATATTTTTTAAAATTTCATTTCTATGTCACACTAGTATCCAGCAGGGTTAGAAGAGGAATAAGAGGAAAAAAGGTGTTAAGCCTATTGTTTTGCTGTAGAACTGAAATTAAGGTATGCAGAATATGTATTAATTGCTCAAAAGGACTCACAGGTTTTACTTAGGTTCATTTTTGGTAACTATTGAGAGGTGAAATGGGAAATGGGAAAATGTATAGAGTACAGGACTGATAATATAGATAATATAGAGTTGATAAGGAATGCTTACACATGACTTCTTGCTTCCATTTTTTTAATCACTTGAGTAGCCAGCACATGCCTTGTAACTCATTTAAATATTTAAAATCAAAAGTACCTCATATTTAAATATATGTTCAAAATAGAACATATCAAAAGATTACTTACTTTATATTCAAACATGAAAGAACGGTAAGATTTTTTTCTCTTGTGGAAATTTGTTTAAATTAACCACTAACAAATGTTGCTGCTAAAATTTCATTGCTATTGTTCTTCTCCATGAAAAAAGATTTCACACAATTTCTCAATTTTTGCAAGTTCTTAACTAAACAAATTCTCTCTTTATAACCAGGATGATATATTAAAAAAAACCCAAACTCATCAGTTGTGTCTTTAAATTTTTCTCATGGGGTTCTGTATTTCCTTATTTGAGCATCCTCTTCTCAAGAATGTGATGCCCAGTTTAAGACTGATTAAGACTGAAACCAGTATAGTTTTATCTGCAGCACTATTTCACCATTTGTGTGTGGCAGAAAATGTTCTTTTTTTTTCCATAGCTTTGTCCACTCCAGAGGTGGACTCAAGATCCCTTCCAATTTAGAATATTCTGTGGTTCTGTGTAGCACAAACAAGGGCAGAGGGGAGAGGAAGAGCACAGCGTGCCTTGTAAAAAGCTGGTAGTCAAGTGGCTTCACTACAAGTGAACTAGATGCCCAGGATGTGTGTTCTGTTTTGCTTATAAAAGAGGCTGCAATACCAGCATAAACCCAAACTGATTCTGGTTTTTTCCCTTGAAACTAAAATAATTGCAGAGAGGTTCATCAATATTTAAAATACAACAATTTTTCAGATGCACTTTTGAAACTTAAGTGGCCCCAATTCTCTCACGATTTAACTTGGCATAACACCACTGCAGTCAATAGGCTGTTTGATTTACATCAGCACAAGACCTGACCCATTTATCTTCTCTCTCAGTTCAAGATCAATTTGCATATAATTGCAAGTAAAATATCAAACACTGTTTATGCCTTGGCTGAAAGTTTACAAATGTTATCTGAGTTTATACACATAAGTATACACATAAAAACATGCAGTTGCAATTACCACTGTCTTACCTGGGGTGAGAAAATCTCCAACAGTTAGAGATTCAGGTTTCAGGAACAGAAACAGTAAAACTAGGAGTCTATAAATTTTTTGTTGTTATTCTCTCTGCTCCATGCCAAATGACCCTTTTCTCCATTTCTTTCTATCCTGGGTGTACCTACAGTCAGCATGCAGGATCTTGATCTATTTTAGCAAAGATCCTACTATCAAGCAGAAAAGTGTGTATCTGTGTGAGGAAAGAAATGGAAATAATTAAAATAATTTAACAGAACATGTCAAGGTAATATTCAAAAAGCTAAAATTATTTCCCTTTGCATTCTGCAGCTCTAGCAGTTCCCTCATGGCCAGCCCTTGTGTTTCTGCATTGGCCAGAGCAGCCAGGACTATGTCCTCTCGGGTTTAATTTCTGGTTCATCTTCCTTTCCCCAGAGGCACTTCCTTTGCTTTCAATTTGGTTAAACCCTCAGATAAGCCTCCCACCATAGACAGCAGTTCACAGAACAAGCAGTTGCTGCCTCTGTGTTGCTCGCATTGTGTCCATTAATTCGTGGAGTAGCTCCTTCATATTTGGTTTTGGGGTTTTTTTCATCTTGCAATAATATTGGGCAGAGGCTGTTCATTACTGTGTATTCGTACTTCTAATATGTTGCAGCGTACTGGTCCTTATGCACATGTGTAATAACTGTAATTCATAGTCATGTTTAGCATTAAAACGTACTTTCTACACCTTACTGTCTCCTAACTCTCCATTTTCCCTTCCTAGATACCATAGTTCTTGCTGTATTATATAACTTAAAACATGTTACTCATAACCCAAACCATATGCAAAAAATTATGGGCTAAACATTAATGTTCCCAATAGTACAATTATAATATTTCACTGACTTTCACCAATAAGCAATGTTCCAAGTAGCCTACAGATTAATTGCTGAAGCGAAGTTAATTTTCTTTTCACTCCAGAAGAAACCAGACAGCTTTAGTTGATGAAAACTCAACCATTTTTCTCTTTGAAAGTAAATACTTAGAATATTAAGAGTTTATAAGATGGATTTTTCCTCACATGTATTCTTCATGGCTGACCTGTATTACACATGATTTGCTTCTTAAAAGGAATAATATTCACAAAGTATTTCTACAGGAATAGGAAATAACTTTCTGTATCTTATAGTGATTTCCACAAGTTCTGTTCCCTTGGTAGAAAAAAAACTTCCAGCTCTTGAATGCTGTTATTTCATTATAAGTACCTGTAAGGTTCTACCAGATCCTTGTTATATTAACAGCTGTCTAGGTATAAAATGACATAATTACTTACATTATCATCCAACAGATACTTTCCAGATACAGGAAACTTCTACTGTTGGTACAAGGACCACATTCAATAAGTAGAGGAAATTAGTGAAGACACAGCAAAACGACTCCAAAGAGACTCAAATTATAAATCCCTTGTGGGTATAGCCATTGTCTTAAAAGGCTTTTTAAAAGGACAATTATCTTTTAAAAGGACAGAGTCTGTTCATACAGCTCAAAGAGATAATTTTATATATTATGTATGATAAAACTACAGAAAAATGGAATTTCTTCATTACTTTTACAGTAGTAAGAAGGCTGAGGATGGGGTTTTTTACCTTTTGCACATATTTTTTAATAGAAGAAGTATGGTGAGATACTTAAGTGGTAAAATATTCCTGTGAAAATAGGCAGGCCACTAGTTTAAAATACAAAAGAAGAGACAAAACTGAAAAAGCACATGAGTTAACCAAATGCTGGCAATGGAATTGAAATGTAGCACTAAAATTTAAAAAAAAAAAAAAAAAAAGTAGCAAACCTAAAAGCAAAACAAAAAAAGGAATTCAAAGGGTGAGAAAAGCATTCCTTGTACGAAAGAGATACTCATACTTGAAAAGCTAAGAAAACCAGTATTTGTCAGAAATGAAAGTGGAATAAAGGCAAAAATCCTAAAAAGCTTTTTGCTGTGGTTAAGAAAGAAAATAAAGGCCCGTGAGTTTTTGAGAGATACTGAAACTTTGATGACAGCACAAAAACTCCAGCCATTAAGGAATTATTTTGTCAAATAGGTCTGAAAAACCACATTTCACTGTTTTTCTACAGCACATGATTATATATAATTATTCAATAGATATTCTTTTAGTTACAAAATCAAACAAACAGAAAAAATCCTCAGAAGGAGTTGTGACAGAAATCAAAACACAAAATATACTGATATTTTTAGGCAGACCACTTCAGATCTTTCTTCTTTTTCAATTCAGCTAGATAAATTATTGCATTTTTTCGCTATTTTTTTAAAAGAACTTTTTCATTTGGTTGACGATAATTTAGAAACTACTTTCACCAGTTTGAGATAGGAAATTAGCTGAAATTGATTCTTCCCCATGAAGAGTTTCAATGACTCAGAAAATTCCACTGAGCTGTTAAGTCCTTATCATCTTTCCTGCCAAACCTTGACAGCAATATTCACACTTCATATTAAATTATTGATTCCCTTTCATTGAAAGGCTGATAATGACCCCCATAATTATGAAGAAAGACTCTCCTAGCATTTTTGCCCAAAGAGAATATGAAAACGGGATTTCAGAGAATAACCTGACTTCTGTACAAACCATCATTATATTTGTGTGTATTCAGAATATTTAATTTCTGAGAGTATAAAGAATGATGCCTAGATTGCAAGAAAGGTCACCTTTGAATTGAACATTATAAAATATATGCATAATTTCTATTTTCTTTCTCATTTGAAGATAATGGTGCTCTCACATACAACACTCAGGAGTGAAAGTATCATAAATTTTTTCAGATGATATGACTGAAGGATAGATACTTTGTGGGGATTTTAAATTTTTGGGGGATGGCAGGATACAGTGTATTATGCCACGGATAGAAAAAGACAAAGGAACCTCAACAGCTCAATTAGATAACTCTTCTGTTCTAGATTAATAACATAAATACTGTTGCCAGGAACAATTTCGGGGAAGACCCAGTTTCCAGTGGTAAGCAGTGGGAAAAACAAAGGACGTTGATTTTGATCAAGAACCAACCATGGTAGATGTGTTTCTGGAACATGAAGTTTTAACATTTTCAGGAAAGAAAAAAAAAAAAGAAAAAAAAGAGACCTACAAATTAATCTAGTTTCCCTTCAACCAATAGGATTCCTACCCTAGAAGGGAATTAGGTGAAACATTTTCTAAATTCCAGTATAGTATACAGATCATTCCTGGGGAAAAGAGAAAACAAATCAAACAATCTCACAACAAAACTCAGCTTCACCAAAAGCATCTCATCACTCAACTTCAGTCCTTTTGCTGATTGCCAAAGTCAAATCATGTAGCAAGGGGGAACAAAGACACAAACCTCTTTGCTTGTCCCAAACAAGATCATTTATTGTAATGAACCGAGCCCTTTTATATCCTAAACTTAACCCAAACAAGCACTCATTGGCTGCCTGCCACTGCAGGGTCACTGCCCATGCATCCCTGTACCCAACCAGCTCTGATCATGTGGTGTCCATGTGCCTCCCCAGCCAATCCCTGCCTCACACACGAGGCAGGAAAATCCAGCCATACAGCCCCATCTCTATTGACAGGACCTGGTTTGTACCTGGCTGTCAGCTGAACCTTTCCCAGAGTGCTTCTAGGGTGAACAGGATTTCTTGTCACCCACAAAATCCCATTTATGCATATTCCCTTTGATAAAATATATGGTTAAACCAGAAGAAACTGAAACCAAAAGATAGGTATGCATCAGTCTCAATAACTTTGAGTAATTTGTACACTATGAATTCTCCATTTGCTATTTAGCAGCATTTCGAATAGAATAAAGTGTTGTTGTTTGCTTTTTTCTTCCTTTTCCAGAAAAATAAATAATACTTTTATGAAGAGAAGACATATGAGACAAAGACACTCCTCATAACAATATGTTGTCAAAGATTTTTTGCTGTTGCTGAACAGAAAGTTCACCGTTCTGGGATGTAGTAAACAGAATGTCAGGTACTAAAATGTCCTATATATTATTTCGGATAGAAATATTTTATGCATTTTTTTACTCTATGAATATTTTTGTGCTATTTTTTTCTCTTTGATAATTTGTTTTAGAACATTCTGTAAATATTGTTTCAATAACATTTGGCTTCATGAAAACCCTGAGAGATGAAAATGTGTGCAAAACATTAACTTATGTTATGCTTAAGAAAAGACCAGAAGGTCCTTTGCAAAAGCCATTAGGATTTTTAGATTAGAGAAAGTTTATAGAGGTTGTTCATTATGAATCCCTTGCATTTCAAGAGCAAAATATTTATTCAGCATTTCAACAAACAAAAATCTTTATGCAAATTTTCTGCTAATACCAATTCATAATCTTATAATTATTTGAAATTCACTGTTGCTCTTACAAGAAAAATAGCAATCAGCATTGGACAGACTACCAAAGAAGGAAAGGAATGTATAAACATACTAACTGGTTGTCAAACAGATCAGAAGAGTGCTAATTAAAGTTAGGAGTACTTACAAACTTCTTTTATTATTTAATAGTTTATTTTATTTTATTTTATTAAAAGAAAGAATTTGAAATTATTAAGCAGCATTTTGGGTCTGAATTTCTGGTGGGGAACAGAGAAGGACAGGAAAATCCCCATGATAAGGTGAAAAAATTGAGTGAAGCAGTTAGAACAATGACATTTCACATAGAATACTTTCATAAAGCTGATATTTTCTTTGTTTTGTAGCAAAGCTATCATCATTTGAAATAATAAATACCATTTAGGATGTCTAAGATGCCTATTGAGAGATACAGAGTGCTATAGATTTCATTAATGGTTATTGAGCAACAGCTATTGTGAGATAGCTATTCTGTGACTTTCTTATGAATAACACTAAAAGAAAGATATTGAGGGGTTGGAACAAGTCCAGAGAAGAGCTGGGGAAGGGTTTGGAGCACAGCTCTGATGAGGAGCAGCTGAGGGAGCTGAGCATGTTTAGTGTGGAGAAAAGGAGGCTCCAAGGTGATCTTGTCACTGTCTAAAAATCCCTGACAGGAGGGTATAGTCAGGTGGGGATTGGGCTCTTCTGCAAAAAGCAAGAGATAGGTCAAGAAAAAATGGTCTCAAGTTGCACCAGAGGAGATTTAGATTGGATATTAGGAAAAATGTTTTCACTGAAAGGACTGATAAGCCTTGGAAAGGCTGCCCAGAGAATGGTGTAGTCATCATTTCCAGAGGTATTTAAAAGACGTGGATGTGGCACCTGGGAAATGATTTAGTGGTGGCCCTGCCAGTGCTGGGGGAACAGCTACCCTTGAGGGTCTTAAGGGTCTTTTCCAACCTAAATCATTCTATGATAAGAAACAGGACTGGATAGTCTTCTTTATCTATATATCAGTATATCTGTAGCTCCTTAAGATATCAAAGAAATTTAAGAGAGAAAGAGAGATGGAAGCAATGATGAACAAAGCAGAATTCCAAGGGAAATATAAGGTTTGATATGGTACAGAAATTGCTGGTGCTGGAGTTTGCAAATCATATAGCAAAAAGAGATCCCGTCAAAGCACAAGGAAGAAATTCCAGATAATGGCAGCACAAACATACACAGAAAATTGTCAGTAAATATGGACAGAGTTTGCTTTAGCAGTGCCCCAGGGCACTTCACTTCAAGCAGCAGTTTCACAGCAGCAGTTTCAGGATTAAATAACGCAGAGCCAAAAGGAGAAGGAAGGATATTAACCTTTCCTCAGCAATAAAAGCTGGATTAAAAGAATGTGCAGGTGCAACTTATTTGTAGATTTAACATTTGGTTGTTATGGTTTGGGGTTTTATCTGATAGAAAATATCTAGTGCCCAAAGCAAAAAGATAAGAGTTCTAGTACTCTGTTTCAAATTATCAACATGGATGCTTTGATATTTTTCTAATATTTTAGGTCTGAAAATCATGTTAATTGTGTTCTACTCCCAAAACAGTACAACAAACCCTTACAGACAGTTATTACACCCTATTTCACAAAACCCCAAAAGCTGATTTACAGTCTCTTTACAGGACAGTATCAAATCATAACTGATAGCAACAGAACAGAGTTACAGAACTCCTTCAGACACAGCTGGTTAGTGCAAAGTATCAAGATGGTCTTGGCAAAAATGTACAACATACTACATAGTTTTAATTTTAAATGTCAACTACCCTGAAATATTTCTATTAAATAAACACAGATATAAATAGCTTAAATTAAAATAAAGATGCTTCATGTTCACAGATTGACACTCAACATGGATAAAATCAAAGAGAATTTTTTTGGTCAAGGACAGGATAATAGAATGTACAGCTAACAACACTAGTCATAAATTCCAGTTCTTTACATTACAGTTTGCTCAGCTACATAGTCTTCAACACAGTTGTATATAAAAGTCAACATCAAGATGGCTACTTGAAATTTTAAACCAATGAGTCCTTCATAGCTTATGCACATTTTTAAGAGTGGAAAAATATAGCACTGCAATTATTTTTATGAAGTACCAACCTGGTTTGTAATGAAGCAAAACTGGCTAACATGGATCCAGATTTCATTCTGAAACACACTGCAGGTCACCTCAATATTTAATTGGTTCTGTTAAAGGGATCCATGAGCTAAAGTCATGACTGTATCCATACTTTTCAAGTTAGTTTTACATATATACATTTGGGATTATAATTTCCTGCAGACTTCCTTAATTTTCATGGTGGACTTCACCTAAATGACAATTAATTTTATACCACAAGAATGGATAAACAACACTTAGTTTAGAAAATAATTACAAGAATAAAAAAGAAATGGTAATTTGAAAGAATAAAGCACATTATCTTTTAGGGGTTTTTTTCCCCTATCATTCTCATTCTGTATCTGTCAGAAAATGTATTCCAGACCAAGCCTTTGGTAGGTTGAGAGGAATCCCTAGTAGTCTTGAAAAATGTTCAAGGAGGAAAGAAATGTTTTGCAAATGGCATATTCATACTAATCTCTATCAGTCAAATTTCTATAAATTGCTGTTGTCAGCTGCAGTTGAAAATGCACATATCTGCTTCATGTTTATTTTAGGTGATCACCTAAAATCCTGACAACAGAATGAAGAACTTCCCCCACATTGAAATTCCCCCCACATTAAAATCAACTCCATAACTCTAACAACATTAGGAAATCTTTAGTCATTCAGGGAGCTATCGAATTAATATCCTGGCCAGATTAAATAATTTGTTTCAAGTACTACTTGTCACTGTGCTAATTACTTCCTTTAAATCATGGAGAACAAAAATAATACAGCTATAAATGCATCTGTGTTACAAAATGCAAAGAATTTAATAAAAAAATATAAACTTTGAAAGGAAGAAGAAAAGGCCTGACCTTCCATCTCAAATTTTTTGAAAATGTAATTTTATTTATTATCATAAGCACAATGTTTTTTCAGTTACAGCAAGGATTTGAATACCATGTAACATCTTCAATTTAAGTATAAGACAGGGAAGAAACAGTAATTTGGCACATACTTTCTTTTTAAGTAAGTTTCTTAATAAGTCATGAATTCAGGAGGTAGAGAAAATAGAAGTTAAAGTAGTTGAAAGCACACAATGGCCCAGTTTTGAAGCTTGTTTAGAAATCTTCACAAAATATTGCAGTCAAAGGAAAGGCATTACTGTGTATTGCATGTAATATTTTTAAAATTTATTATTGATTTCAATAATTTGAAAATTAAAGTATGGTATTTCAAAAAGGTTTCAAGAAACACAAACTAGTACATTAGTCCATAATAGATTTATCTTTTCTGTTAAAATTACCACCCACCCACAAGCACTTCCTTGGAAAGCAACCGATTCCTCTTTGTTTTGAAATTAGGATAGACAGATGATCCTGAAATCTCACTCAAAATCAGCCTAATTATGTGCTCATGGATATAACATTCTGCCAGAGATTGCCTTCAAAGGGGTGAGGAGGGCAGCAAAAAATGACAATTGAAGGCTACCTCTGGCTCATGAAAACACCCATTTCCAGGTTCCCATAGGAGTGAGGTGACATAATGCTGCATTGAAACTGCAGCCAGTTCAAGACTCTTCTGAGATACTTACTAAAAGCAGAAGTCAGTACTGTGATATGTAATCACACCTTGTGATGTAGGCCAAAAAATATGAAAATAAAAATATTTATCTCAGCCAAGAAGCATTAACATTTCCATTGTGATTTCATTAACAGTTTAACTTTACTGTCTGTGATGAAACTACATTTCCTGCTTTACAAGGGATGTCTGCTGGTTACTTAACCAGGTGTTTTCAAATTGCTTTGTGATTTTTGTATGAGAAGTGCAATTTTTGAGTAATACAATAAAGAGATAACATTAGATTTATCTCTGTTCTCACCTCCACCCTCTCACCTCCAAAAAAAATCCGAAAATGTATTTTTCTTTGCCTTTCATTATGGTTTTCAGAGGTAAAGTTTTCAGGATTGTGAGTATCAATAAACACACAGCAACTGCACAACAGAACACAAAACCAGTGTATCTTTTACCTATTAAAAAAGGGTTTATTTAGTTCCGTATACATGCCTGTATCTGTACAGTATTTTGCTTCAGTATTCACTACCAAGTATCTGTACAGCATTCTCTTCCACGTTCATTTAACGATTATTATTTATAATTTATGTTAAGTGTGTAACAAATTAATGGAAGAAGTAGAATTCTTAGCTTTCTATACTCTACAGTTAACAAAGGTGATAGGCCTATCCTTACAATTTTGCCATTCAGCCAGTATTTAAACTCTGAATTTATTTTAGGAAAGACAAATGTGAAATGTGCTAGACAAGAAATAATTTCTCAGTATTCAACTTTGTTTCAAATTTTAGCCTCATTTCACTCAATTTACCATAGATTTTGTGAGCACATTATTTTCTGGTTTTATTTGCAAACATAAAAATACTTCAAGTCAGATTATATTCATATACAGAAGGGAAGTTAAAATCAGCTTGGATGTCAGCCCTAAAAAGCCAAGAATTTTTATCAAGGAACTTGCAGAGAAAAGAATATAGTAACAACTTTGCAGCTTCATTTCAACATAAAAAATGCAGAAGACTGATAAAACAGTACTTTCCCATTTTATCTGCACATGAATTAAGCTGTATGAATCCAAAGAAGCCAAGTAATATAAACAGAAACTGTAAAAACCAACCAAGCATAAGAGATGGACAATCAATGAAGTAAACTGCTATAAAACCAAAGGCCTTATAACAAAGAAGAACACTTTTATTCCTCAAAATATTCAGATGGAATTACCTGCAGGAATAGTGTATCTCATCATGTACTTGATCTCATGTATCTTTACGCCTAGGGCCACATCAAATGTCAGTGTTTTAGAATGTTATTCCAAATATGATTAATTATATTTTAAAATGCTTCATTTTCTCAGTTTGTGTATTATCTCCTTTTCTGACTTCTTTGACAAGCATCTCTATAACTAAGAATGCTGACATTTGCAGGATAGGTATTAATCAGAAAATTTTGAGCAACCTGTATCTCACAGAAATTTTGTGTTAGAATACACAGGCTTAAAAGAAAAGAGTTTTGCTGTGGAGTCTTGCTATGAAGAGTCATTTCACACCTATGAACATCTAAAAGGTAACAGCAGAAGGAGATGTTGGACCATTTAGAGAACAGAGAGGCAAATCTCTCTCTTCACTGTTGTTGCCACAACCCCAAAAATGCCACCAGGCTTTAGAAAAGGCTCGTTTGGGCAATTATTAGTAGGACATGGAGTTTCTCACTTCAGCTTGTCATTCCCCAAGGCATTCAAGTTATTGCTACATAAAATTCATGTTCCACAAAATGTAAGGGCTTTTTTGGTAGCTCACATGTACAGGCTTGATAGACTGTCTCCTGCTCCAAGTGAGCTGCAGCTTACACCTTGTATTTCTGTGAGCAGCAGAGGAAGGAAAAGCTGAATACTACAGCAGGATTTTTTTCATGCAGTTGGAGCAGACTGAGAGGCTCTTGTATCACCACTTTCTGTGCTACTGCTTTGCCAGGAAAGTGTGTCTGGATTGCAGAACCACATTCCCCAAAAGATTCTGAATTTAATCCATTTTTTTCTGGAGAAGCAGACAGAGAAGGAAAGGAAACAGACTTATAAACCAAAAGCAAGAAAAGAGAAATAACTTCTAAATTTATTTTCCTTCCTCGACTCCTTTCATTAATAAGTTTATAAATAAGTTGTTTTCATTAATAAGTTGTTTAAACTTTTGCTTTGTTCTCTGTGCTGCCATTTTGTTCCTAAGACTCTTTTAGAATTAATATCTACTTTGTATGAGAAGCTAATGAGGCTGGCAGTAATATTGTAATTCTGTGTGGAAATGAGAGAAGACATTGCTTCCACCATTAAACAGTCCAAATTTCAACACCTGTTTACACAATCACTTTCAGTACACATTAGAGAACCTTGGTTCCCTGTGTCCATATGAACAAACCTCATCTTCTTGGATACAGAGAAATTTAGTGCTCCCCAAAGAGTAGCTATCAGGTTCATCCATCCCCTGTTGAATTGAAGTGCTCAGAGACAAGAACGAAGTGCTAATACAGCGAAGAAAGAGCTTTAGGACAAGGTTTTGATAGGAAGGAGGAAAGAGAGAAACCTTTCCCTGTAATATTATTTTGGGCAGAAATAAATAAAACCACTCAGGATATTGAAATAAGTCAATCATGGAGGCCCAGACTTGGCAAACATTGCTATCCTAAAAGGCCAATAAAACAAATAATTAGCTTGAAATCAGCCGGGACTTAGTGATCTTACTTAAAGTAAAAGATGTACTTAATTCTCTTATTCCACTTACAAACACTGATCATTTTTTAGTTTTTCTGCTCTCTAAGAAGCGACACTACAGAACCATGGATATCTCCTGACATGTGAGATTATCCCTACTGATTCATGTGAGTTACTGCAAAGCTATTTTTTATGCCAATATCCTTAGTACATTCCTAAAAGCAGTAGCATTCAGCTTAATTTTTTATCATTTTACCATTTTCAACTTAAGATCTTGTTTCATAGATTTCATCTTTGAACACAAAAATCAATCATCTATGTAATATGTTAAAGGTTACATGCTATTCCTTAGGTCAGAACAATTCTGACAACAATTAAGTAATGGTAATGTTGGCTTTTTCATTGCCTGTTATTTTTACTGAAGAGCATATTCAGAGGGCATTTATTACATTTAAATTCATTGGCTCAAAATACTCTCTAGAGACTGATTTTTAAAATAATATGCATATTTTTCCATGCACAATTGTAAAGAAACACTGCCCTCTTCTGTCAAACCGGGATGAATTTCCATAGAGACCTGATTTTTGGAAAGGCTAACTGTATAGAACACATTAAAAATGCTATTTTTTATTGAAATAAGACTCCGTGCTATGTTCAAATAACGTTTGAAAATTTTAATTTCCTTTTTTTGTTCTTTCTACTCAATCAGTAAAATTTCTCTTCTTCCCAGTTCAAACAGACATTTCAGAGCCCCTAAAAAATGGAGCTATATTTCAACAGTTTTGTTTCATAAACAAGCACATCAGATTCTACAGTTACTTTCTTGTGTGAGTAGATCTGCTTATGAGAGACATTTTACAAATCCAAGTTCTAATTTTTCCTTCTTTAGAGATTCATGTACTGTGATCTCTGATTATTATTGTCATGTTATTTTGGCACCTTTATCCACTTACCCACATTTTCTAACATTTTGGTTTTTCAGAGCAGAAGAGTACTAAATATCTTGTTCAAACCTAATAGCTGTACCAATATTTGAAAATGGAGCAATATTACTTTTTCAATAAAAAGTAATATTTATTTTTTAACACAGCATCCTTCACCCAGCCTGCCTTGAATATTCTCTGTCTAAAGTGTACTTCTGACATTAAAATAGAAAACCTACTCTGTAGATCTTCTCGATCATTTCACTAATATAGTTATCATCAAAGTGATCAACACAGAGAGTAAAAACATCCTCTCTAATTTTGCCAAAGAAAATAAGTTTTGAAAATAGCTTTAGACATAAAACTCTGTACCTAAGATACCTCTTAAAAACACGTGAAAGATAAGACAATAAGGAAAAAAATCAGTCAGGTTTCACAAGCATTTATAAAGTCAAATCTAAACCATCTTAAGGTATTTTGACATGCAATGTTTTCCTCTAAAGTGATTTCCCCACATTATTGAATTAAGATATTTTTGATGGCATTTGTTTCCCATTCCTTCAAAAACTTTGAATTTAAGTTTACTTAATAAAACCTTTGGGACACACCTCTTTTGTTGTGGTGGCCGCGACCACCTTGGGAGCTACCGAGGAGCCAAGAGGTCCCAAGACAGCAGAAATACGCTGATGGGACAGCTCCGAGGTCTGTGGTTACCCCCTAAGTGTTGAATAGTTTCTCCCTAGGTTACCTTATCTTGGTATGTTAATCCTCCTAGCTTCATTGGCTTGACCTGTTCCCTCACTCTGCCCCTCTCTTCTCCCCGTTGGTGGTCACTGTATCCCCCACCTTCTCCCTGCCCCTGAGCCCTCAGACCATTGGCCCTGTACCTCTGTGCCAATGGTTACTTGGAATCATTCCATCTCTTTTGCTGTTGGACACCTTCGAGAATAAATCATCTTCAGAACTCCACGCGTCTGGGCCCTCTGAGTTCTTTGTCTCTGGCAATGCACGAGCTATCCAAAGCCTTTGGGTGAGTTGTGTGTTTGTGCCTTCCATAGCACCAAGCTGTGCTGGCCAAAGTGATCTCTCTGAGCCATGGAAATGCTTTCGGTAAACGCAGAGGCCTATTCCACTCCACACCCCCCTCTGCACTACTCTTTGGTTTAAGATCTTCTAACAAAGCACCTCAATGCCACCAAAAGAGTTATTTTCCATGAACTGAACCTTTCCGCTGATGTTCAAAAATATTGCCAACTTCAGGATAAAATTTTTAAAATTTAAATAAAGTGACAAACACCAAGTTCTGTGCCAAGATATTTAAAAATTATATAAAGGCATCATAATTAAAATTTCAAAATAATGCCCCCACATTAGATCATCTTTTCAGTAATGGTTAATATTCATGCTGTAATTCTAAATTTGAACTCCTTTTTAAAAAATGATAAGCAAATGACATTAATTGAATGACCATTTAAGTACATAGTTTCAAACTGGTCTAATATGAACCCACTGCAAAACCTATTTCAAATGTGTTTGGTTTTTAGTCTCATGTTTACTTCCAGAAGTTTTTAGTTAAGCAATTTCAACCTACCTAAAGTATATGAAAAAAAGTGACAGAATTTTCCTTCTACATTTTTGTTTCCATATAAGAGTAAAAAGCTCTATCTTTTGGTTGCCTCCAAGCCCCCTGCAGATTGCAGATTACAGACTCTCAGAGAACTTTACAGAGGATAAATACGGGACAAAGGATGTCTTATTTTTCTGGTCTTTCTCTTGCTGTTCTCAGCAGGTAATGGGACTGTATTTTACTTCTTGTAGTTTCATACTGGCATTCAATGCTGGATGTAAACACTCCTTCCCTCCCACTGCATCGTAAGATTATAGTGTTGCAGAGCATCATAAGGCTTTGGAAAATAATGCTGAAAATAATTGCATGTAATGTTTCAAGGTTTCTGAAGTAGACAACCAAGAGTATTCCAGTCAATATTCCTGGGGAAAAAGTGCCATCTTTCATATAGTGCATGTCAGCATTCTTAAGCTTTAAAAAATTCTAGAATTGTAGTTTTATGAAAAGCTATCCTTTTAAATGCACCCCTTGAGGAATACATTTGGACCTAGAAGAAACAGGGGAGAAAAACAAAAAGATAAAGACTGGGAAGTCATATCAAAGAAAGGACAAATATACATATTTTGACAAGGAAATTTTTTTAGACAAGCTTTTATGAATAAAGCATGTGGAATTGTAATACTTGCTAATAATAAGTAATAAAAGAAATGGATTAGAAACAACCAGAAGAAATATGTATATGATCAGAGAAATAGGGGAAACTAATAATCAAACAGTGAGACGAGACAGCTGCAAGTAAATTCATAAAGCCTCAGACTCCAAGATGAAAAATTAGTTAGATGTTTGTGGGATTAGAGACCTATAACACTGTCAATAGATAGTTGGGGATTTTTTTAAAAACCCACTGCAGTAATTAATGTGAGGACATGGACTTCCCAGACTAGATGGAGGAGTGCAAAGTCCTTTATTATACAGGGAAAGACTACAGACTACTACAGACTACTTGCTAAGACTACTGCAGACTACTCTAAGACTACCCATGACTACTCTAACTATCCCTCATGATGCAATGAAAATTCCTTAAATACCATTACACAGACAGGATATGTCATCACATAAACAGGAAAGATGTTCACCACAGTGTCCCCCAATCACCTGGGGTATTGCACCTAATGTTACCTATTATAGTAACAGGTAAACAATACCCTATAAGGTCACAAACTATGGTCCTCACACACCATAGGTCCAGAAGGCCACAAAACCACAATTCTGTTTCCCATGCCCATCCCTGGTGACCTGGATATGCTTCCATGGTCACCTCTGGGCCTAGGGAAGAGGCTCACTCTGGGCCTTCCAGGCCTGCTTTTCTATAACACACATAGTGTAATGCTACAACTCACCCAAAATAAAATCAGTTATGCTTCCAGGTTAAAAAAGCAAGCAAACAATGGTGTGTCCAACTTCTATTGTTTAACTAAATCCTATCCATGGTAGGAAAGGCCAATAGGGTAAAAAAAGTGCATGAAAGTTAGGCAACAATAAAAAAAATAACCAGACAAAAAGAAAACAAAAAAACCCAAACCAAACCAAAACAAAAAAAAACCCAAAATCCCACCAACCAACAAAACAGAAAGATCGAGAGATTATGCTCTTGTCAGATTTAATAAAATAGCTGCTATGACTTTCAGTAAAGTCACTCTCCAGTGTGATCAGATTTGAGGTGTGATTGAAGTTATTGTTGTTTCTCTACTCTTTAATGTCAGACTAAGGCAACAGAGAGGCCCACTTCTGACAAACAGGCAAACTGGAAGGTAGGCTGTTAGGCTGGCAATGTAACAGGGCAGAGTTTGCAATTGCAGTCCTTTCTCATCAATTACAAACTTTTACAAAGCACAACATTCAGCACAATGGCAGCATGCAAATGTAAAGTCACTATTTTTAATAGGTCTCATTAAATTATTGCATCACAAAGATCATTATTTTGGTGCTTATTAAATATTGACTTGCAGAATTAATTGAAATATTCATGTAAGTTTTTGCAATAACTTGAAGATATAGCTACTGATAATCTTTTACAATTATGGATGATTTTAAACTATGCAATTTTTTTTCTAGATTGCCATAGGACTGCATATTTTTTCCCCCCATTAGAATTTCTAATCCAAAACTACATTATGGCAAACATATACAGCATTCTGCTCAGGAAAGCTCCTAACCACTGAGAGTAACTAGAATACAAACAGCAAGACATTTCTTGGTCAATAACATGTTAAAAAAATTATTAAAATAGTTCTTGTTCTGAAGGTTATACATAGAATTTTTATACATTTTAAGTGTCCATTTATCTTGATTTGATCAGTGTATGTTTTTGTTGCTTAAATGGTTAAAGATGTTTCTTCTATTTAATTTTCCAGTTATAACTTCTTGTAGTTTGAAAAACAGGTGTCTGCCAAGGAAGGCGGGAACCTTCCTGGGATGGAAAATATGACCCCTCCCCTCCAAATTATTATAACTTTGAAATTATGGGGCTTTCAGGCAAAGATATGGGAAAAGGAATAACAGTTTTTTACATACATATATAAATATATATATATATATACACATTATTTAAATACATAAATATATAAAATTTTAAAAAACAATATATATATATATAATATTATATATATATATATATATATATATATATAAAACAAGGCAGACAACCAGCAACAGCAGCAGCCACAACTAATAAACCCAGACCCCCAGTCCCAGCCTTCTCTGGGCTGTCGAGCCCTTTCCCCTTTCGTGCAGTTCCGCTCTCAGCCGCCAGGGGCGCTGGGGGCTCCCGGCCGGGCAGGGCAGGTGCGATGATTCCTCCGCCCCTACAGGGGGCGCTGTGGCGGGAGCTCAGCAGTCCCTCCATGGGGTACTGGCGGGTGAGCTGGCGGGAGAGAGAGAAAAGGGGATTCCTGTACAAAGTCACAGTGGGAACCCAGTCCTGGTGCCCCTCCAGATGGTGAAATGGGCCATAGCAGGAACCTCGGAGCAGCAGGCTGGAACAGCAGAGGCAGGCACTCCTGGAGTGACCAACAAAATGTAGCAGAAACACTGCAGCTGTAGCAGAAGCCATGGGATATCCCAGCGGGCAAGAGATGTTGGGTTAAAGTGCAGCAAAAACCTGATGCAGTGACAGAAAAACACTGGGGTTGGGCAGTGGCAGCCAGGCTTCCACAAACAGCCTGGACACACTCCCTCGGAATGTGGGGAGGGGATTGGGATCCTGGGTTTCCCTTGAGGCACCCAGGGAGATGGTGAGAGCTCTTTCCAGTGAGATTGAGTGTTCAATAAGGTCCCAGTTCAATGACTGCTCTTATGAGCAGAGGCTCACTCATGGTAGAATCAGTAAAAGATGGAGTTCCATGGTGTCAGGGAATTCTTCCCACAGCAACCGCAGACCAGCCATCTCCCCTCTGGTCTGGGGGCACGACAGAACGAGGAGCTGAGCCCAGCCCCCATGACCCTTCAGCCAAAATCTCAAGATTCCCAGGAGAAAGCTCCCCAGATGAGAGAGTAGCCAGCTGCACCCTTCCCCCTTCTCCTCCTCTTCAAAAAACAGGTTTCAAAAGCTACCTCTTTCGTCTCTTAAGTATTGGTCATTCCTATCTCTTAGGCAACAAATGGGACAAAATTCCCTGAGAGAAAGAAAAAAAAAAAAAGAAAGGAAAAACCCTAACCTTCAGCACAACTCTTCAAAGTTATTGATTATCAGTATTTTCTCAGAAAAAAATATCAGGTAATAGAAAGCCTCTGTTCAAAATACATCAAATGAGATCAAAATATTAATCATTAAATAACTCTCATATCCCATTCCGACTAGCTATACAGTATTGCACATATAACACCAAATCTTTTTAAAGAAATTGTTTTTATTTCAGAGCATTTCCTTGATTTTGCTATTTTACTTCGCCTCTCTCTCTTCCCCCCACTGCCTTTCAAAATGATTTTTTTTACCAATAACATTGCTGAAGAGAACCCAACATATGTGTTCCTTGATTTTGTGTTCAGACAAAATAAAAGTAATTCTTGTAAATTGTAAAAGTAATTCTTTTCTTCACAGTTTACTGAGAGACTGTGGTATACAGTCCTTACTGTCAAGGAAAGATGATGAAAAAGTTAATGAGAATAATTGCAAAAAGTTAGCAGTGCATACAATGTAAATACATATGCAAAATAGCTGAGTTTTTTCCACCAGGTAAAAGCAATTATCACTCTTAATCAATAGCTAAAATTTTCAACTTAAAAATCTAAACTTCAACCTTCCATTGAACCAGAAAGGTAGGAGGAAAGAATGTTTCTGGTTATACAGTTTTAAGTAAGTTGTTGCAATTTTCTTAATCTATACTTCATAGATTACAATTATTTTTATGGATTTTAGAAGCAGAGACAATCTGAATATGGTGTCTTACAATATACATAATTAATCAATAGGAAATTGTTTATGCAACATTTTCTTGTTTACAATGTGTTGCAATAGTTCCACAGAGTGAAAAAAAAAACAAGCAGGCTCACAGAGACAAAAGTAGGGTTTGTGATCTGCTTTATTTGTTACATCTTAAAAGAATATATGTCCAGTGCTCTTAGAGTATTGCCTTTGCTAAGGCTTGCTAGAGTGAGGCCTAAATTTTAATTTGAAATGTTCCTGACCAAGAGCTTTAATTTGAAATGTTAGCTGAATGGTCACAGTGAAACTCAACTGTAATTAAACACTTTCTACGGAAAAACTTCATCACTTCATAAGGCTGTCCCTGTCTTTGATGATTAGGTCTTTTCTCCTCAGAAAACTTGCACAGCTCCCCACAGGATACTGTCAGGTCACAGCATCCTTGAGGTCCCCATGTGGAAGTGGGCATTTCCTGGTGACCCTCAAGTAGCAAAATTTTCTATACTAAAATTTCGTAAGTAAATATGCAGTTTGGGAATAAGTAGGGCCTCTTTCCTCTTGTACTGTGAAGGGTTGGCTGCAAAGCTTTCTACTGTATTCAAATAATTTTCTTGTCAAAGATGATGAATTATGCTAAAAAGAAAGCAAGATATGCCTCAGGTGTGACTGTGTCCTCCAGTTCTCTTGTCAAGGGGGCTTTATTCTCACCAAGAATCATTTTAGACTATCACAATTAGGTTTAAAAGTAATTTGAATGCATAAGCTGAAAATATTACTTCAAATTAACTTCCAGATGCACCATGGTGCGATCAACAGGGTACTAGACTGGGACACAGGGACCACTTCAGTTCTGGTTTCGCTATTGGCCTGATGGGGTACCTTAACACACTTCACATTTGTGTTTTCCTGTTAATCTTTTAATCTATTTAAACTGTAAGGATTTGAGGAGGGCATTGTCCCTTGCTTTGTGTTTGTATGGTGTTTAGCACAGTAGGACCTACTGTAATCTGCTGCTGATGTAATTTATACAACTAAACAGCTAATACAAAAAGCAAATAGGTCTAAGAGACCCGACCCAAAGGATTACCAGGTTTTATTGTGCTATGGGATTCAAACCAGACATTTTATAGGCAAAGTTAAACCCATCTGCAAATTAATTTACAAACATGCAGTCTTCCAGTGACTATACTATTAAGAAATTTTTTAAAAAATTATAGAAAGCAATGTGATGCCTGTCCAGTCCTTTTTTGTGTTCTTATCTAACAAACCAAGAGATTTGCTCTTCCTTCTGGCTCAGCCATCAACCTTGAAAAATAAAAGTGGAACCTGAAGATCAATTTAGATTCCTTGTGTTTAAAAGAGGATCAATAGAGTTAACGACTGTATTTTCAGCACACTTGCATAGAGTCTACCACTGGTAATCATACAAGAGCTAGAAAATAAATTTGGGATCCTGCCATAACAACCCTGTGCTGCTGATGGAGAGGATCCAATTATTCCTTTGCATGCACACATTGTATCTCTGCAAGGGTATTCAAGGAAAGCTGTTGGCCCACAGGACAGAAATATATTGGCAGTGACAGGCTGCCAATTTTTATATATAGGCAAGTCACTTTTCTCACATATCCACAGATAAAATTAGTATGCTCAACACCATATAGCACAGGATGAATGTCAATGATTGCAGAGAAGTCCCTCAGGTTAGGCTTGCTTCAAGCAGGAAGCACACAAATAATTCCCAACATACCTTCAAAGTCTGACTGCCTAATTGCAGGTATGAAGCCACAATATAAAACAGAGCAGACAAGAAAACTATATGTAAAACTATATGTAAAACTATATAAATGTGTTTATTAACCTCAGATTTTCTATTTTTGATATTTTTTCATCAGAGTACTGAAAGGCTGCCAGTTTGTTCAATGCTGCAGTCTTCTCTGAAATATCTGTTCTTGCCCAAGACAACTAGTATTTCCATTCAATTTGTAACAAAACCAAAGATGAACTTATCTGAATAAACTGAATGGCCCTGCTAAACGAAAAAGTACTTACTGAAAAAACAAAGGAACAAAAAGGATAAAACTGAACATATTCCAGGTTTACAAAATCCATTTCTGGCAATCCAGCTTCTTTTCTGCAAAGCCACTTTTCAGTCACTTGGCCCCAGCATATACATGGAGCTGTTCTTTCTTGTAGAGGAAACTAAGCACATTAAGACTTTTGTCATACATGGAATTAGTGCTCTCAATTCCTAATATATCTGATCTTAAACCAGGTAAGTTCTCTCTTTTAAATGTAACAGTATTACAGAATCACAGAATATGCTGAGTTGGAAAGGACCCTCAAGGACCATTGAGTCCAACTTCTGGCCCTGCACAGCACCATCCCCAAGAATCCCTCCACGTGCCTGAGAGCATTGTCCAAAAACTTCTTTAACTCCATCAGACTGATTCTGGGGAGCCTGTTCCAGGTGCCACCCCCCCTCTGGGTGAAGAACCTTTTTCTAATATCTAACCTATACCTCAAATTTTCATGAATAGAATAAAAAACTTTGCTGGTATCCATCTGGTGACAAATATGAGCAAACTTTGATAGCCAGAAGTAGAAAATCTCATAGTAATCAAACCTCTATGAGATACAAAATGTTATTTTTTCCAGGACAGAAAAATTATTAGTTTCATTGTGTTGGATACTTTGGGGGTTGATATCTACTAGAGTTTTTTAATCCTTTTAGGGTGATGCCTGAAGGATTTTTCTTCTTTTCTTCTGAATACTTCTTACACTGTTCCCTACATTCACAAGTATTAGCATGCATACTTGTGATGCTTTAGGTGATAGTTTAGCCGGGTTTCATGGTGTTTAGCAGGCCAGTAGACTAAACACCCCTGAAGCCACGTAGAGTTAGAAGACCATACACCCTGTTTTCATGGTCCCTCAAGGTCTCCTAGTAGGATAGATTTTGTAAACTAGAAGTTAGCCCAGCCAGGCCCCTTATTGGGCCCTCCTGGTAGATATGCTAATGTGTAGAGTCTTTAATTGTACACTCGACTGGGGGGACGGGGCTTTTGCGGCGTGTTCTACCTGGACGGCAGAAGCCATCGAACGGGATCCTATTAAAATACCGAGGGAAACAACCCCCAACACTCTAACCGTGTCTGAGCCTTTATTTCCTAAGACCAGAAAAAGGCATCAAGGGTTTCTAAAATGAATACCTACTATTCCATTATTGCCACTAGACAAAAGATTCTAAATGTTGTTTTTACACAGCTTTAATTGTTTGAAATTGAAAGTTTTCTTTAGTTCTTTCTTCTGGAGTTTCACATTTGTCCACAGACAGCTTCACAGCAATACATAGTCGCTTATTGAAGACAGGATTTGTTTTTTAGCCAAACAAATTCTTTGTTACTGGTGGAAACTCTTACCCAAAGGAATAAAAATGAAATATAGCTTTGACTTGTTTGCATGGCTAGTTTTGTGATATTATCCACTCTCAAACAGTAACTGTTTGAAGGAATAAATGCTATTCTGCTAAATTTTCTCACATAATCCTCCTTTCTCACTGCAGGTGTCTTGCAAGTTAACACTGGGATATGTTTTATAAGTTTTATTTTAAATAGTTTTGTACCCAAAAACTCTTCTTCATATAAGTTCTATATGTACAAACAATGTATATTTACTGAAAAACCTTATAGGAAGAGTATTAAAGCATATTTTCAAAAAGGAAACAAGATCACCTCCATATAGAAGCTCTAGAAGAGATTCTATATTCCTATGCTCTAATTTCATTAAATATATGTACACTAAGGCCTGGCAAAAAACCTTTTGGATGAAATTCTGATCTTGTTAGAGTTTACAATTTTTTTTTCTCTGTGGAGATCACATTTCATACATTAACTGCATGGACTTTATTTATTACAGTCGATTTATGCATATACAAAATACTGTGAAGATCAGGCCATTGACCAAGGATATGCCACAACCTATTCAATTATTCAAGCTAGGAATTGATTCTGATGCAATACTCTCAGCTTGTCTCTATTTTACATCAAGTTATTCAACTCGTGCAGGACCAGTATGAAACTGAAAGGGAAAAACTCTCTGTTTAAACTTCAGTGATTCCAGATATTCTAAGAACAGGGAGCACAAACAGTTTGAGGTATCAGAAGAGTTATTACTGTGTAGCATGTGAGCAGAACCCTAAGGAAAAAAGTCACAAAAAAAGCATATTCATGGTAAAAAAATAATTGATTATTCATACTAAATTTTATATTTCTGAAGTCAGGCTGGAATGTGAATTGAAAGCATTACAATGGCACTATAAATACTATACTTTCTGATAAGTAAATAGTGATTACATCTTCAAATAGAAACAAAAAAACCCCAAAACAAACAAAAAAGGAAAAAAAAGACCAAAACCCCCTACTCTTTAAGAAAATAAAACAATTTTGAAAACCCAAAAAGATTCCAAAAATATTCCAAAACTTCAGAACAGCATCTGAGAAGTTGTATACCTGTGCGCTCTACATATTTGACCTTTAGCCTGTTGTTAGTTCATTCTATCTTCCCTCACCATGGGAAACAGCAAGCTGCCTATAAAAATTTCCATCAGCAGCACTGAAGTCATTCCCTTCCCCTCCACTTCCCTCATGATTTCTCTGATTTAATAGCCATGGAAAGTTCCATAAGATCATTAAACCCCTGTAGTTTGTAGCATTCTTCAAATGCCATAGAAACCAAGATTCTATGAACCAGTAAAATTAGTTACCCATTATCCTCAACTTCTCTTCTAGTCATGTCTTGCTTTTGACATTGCTAGGATGATGGAAAATATTTTTCCTGCCCCAAATCACCTTTTTGTACCTGTCACTAAAAGTTTTATGAAGCCATCCATTGCCATCAGCTCATGGCAGGGAAAGAGAACTGACTCAAATAATGTGATTTGGGTCATGAAACATCTGCAAAATGGTTACATTATTCCCAGTTCATGTTCAGAATTACATCTGCTTAATTTCCTAACAAGAAATAGCAGGGAGTATTATTTGGTTGTTTTTACTGCTATTACCTATTTTGTGGAGACTATATAAATTTCAAACTGAGCAACTATGCCATAAAATAGCAAGTCCAGTTCTTTTTATAGGCAGACCTGTGAAGGAGAACTTTGTTCACACTAAAATAGATGGAGGATAATCCCAGTTGTATGGGAACAACATTTAACAGCTAAAACTGTACAACTTCTTCCCATCACCTCTGTATGATCACTTCCTATCACTCCTCTTTTAAGGAGAATATTGTAGAGTTAATGTGAAATATTTTGCAAGACATTTAGATCTGGAAATTCTCTAGTACTAAGAGAATCCTTTAGCCATATCACATTTACTTTCTTTTAAGTGAGTTTGAAGAAATCTAGAAATCATAAGATGGAGCTCTATAAGAACTCTCAGAAATATATATTCATATACATGAAAAATATATAAATTTTGCATACATATATATGTGTGTTTGTGTGTGCAGATGCAAAAATTCTCATTTTCATTTGGCTTGAAAGTGCATACATGTGGTGGGCAGTTGCTTTTAAAAGGGCTATTGATATAAGGGTATCAGATAAATTTAGACCCTGACACAACAGGAACCTCCAAAACCATTTTGCTCAGCATGATAGTGCTGAAGATTACTTATAAGAATACACACAGAGAAAACATCAGAATTCTCAAATACAGACTATCAGTCTTCCTTTTAAAAATGGACTTCAGCTGCAAAACTTGAATATAATGAACCTAATGAATTTCAAAATATTAGACCTGAAAAGACAAGGATGTCACTTCATTCATATGAATGTTTTAATAGGTGGGAAGATGAGACAGCCCTCATTAAACAGTATTTTGTCAGTCATCCCTTTGATAACATTATAAAAGAAAATGTGGATTTTCTTTAGTAAAAGCCAACAGCAATAAATTATCACTGTTTTGTTAATAAAGCTTCAAGCAGCTGTCTTATTTCAGTAAAAAACAAAAATTTAAGACCTGATCAAGATATTTTAAAAGATAATAATCATAAATGAGGAAAAAATATGTATTACTGCTGCAATCTTGTACTGGAGACCTTTTTAGATAAAATCTAGCTAAAACTTTGTCTTCTCATTCCTTCATTATGCCACACCAGGGTCCAATTCTCTCTGACCAGATTCTTTGATATATTCCATGCAGGAAGGGTGTAACATCTGAAATCAAATTTACTTATTTGAATATATTTGGTGTTCTATGAGATTTCTGATTTAGCAGAGATATTTAAAAAAATGAAAAACACAATACAAATGTAAGTTACACAGAACAAAATACAGCAATTCCAGAACACAATTCAATCACAATTCCAAGATGATTCCCAGTAACACGCTCATTTGCCATGACACTGGGTGTTTCCAGTCTCCAGGAAGGAATAAGGGGGTTGAAGTCAGCTCATATCTGTTACACTCTTCAAAATTATTTTGCTAGTTATCTAGTTTTAGAGAGATTTTCTTGTCTCAGAACACAAAAAAAAAACCCATCACAAACTGCATGGAGCTCTTTGGACTAATAATAGGAAACACTGATCACAAGCCTACTACATCTGAAAACCTGATCTCCTTACAGAGTTTTATGAAGGACTGTAGAATCCTATGCCCATATATTAAGAGAAGAAATAGCTACACAGAGAAAGATAAGAGAGAAAGATAAGAGACTCAATATTAATATCTTAAAGTTGGGTTTTGCTATGGATACATGTTGCAAATACATCCTCTTACACAATTGATTGAAAAATTTTTCTATGATTTCTCTTCTCATAAACAAGCTTCAAATCCCCGTTTACTTTTCCTGCATTTTTTTCTGTCACTGTTACATGTTCTGATGAAAGCACATTAAAAACTAACATTAAGCAGCATAATATTCAGAAGCTCTGTGAAGGACCTGGGGTCCTGGTGGGCAACTAACTGTTCCTGAGCCAGCAATGCCCTTGCGGCCAAGGAGGCCAGTGGGATCCTGGGGTGCATTAGGAAGAGCTTGACCAGCAGATGGAGGGAGGTGATCCTGCCCCTCTTCTCAGCCCTGGTGAGGCACATCTGGAGTGCTGTGTCCAGTTCTGGGCTCCTCAGGACAAGAGAGATGTGGAACTCATGGAGTGGGTCTGTGGAGGTTACAGAGAAGATGAAGGGATGGAGCATCTCTCTTATGAGGAAAGGCTGAGGGAGCTGGGGCTGTTCAGCCTCGAGAGGAGACAACTGAGAGGGGACTCTCATCCATGTCTGTCAGTGCCTGCAGGGAGGGATCAGAGCATGGACCAGGCTCTGCTCAGTGGTGCCCAGCAATGGGACAAGAGGCAACAGGAAGAAACGGATGCACAGGAAGTTCCACCTGAACATGAGGAAGAACTTCTTTCCTGTGCAGTGACCACACACTGGAACAGATCACCCCAAGAGGGTGTGGAGTCTCTGTCACTGGAGATACTGAAGTGTCTGGACACAATTTTGTGCCGTGTGCTCCAGTATGACCCTGTCTGAGCAGGGGAGTTGCACCAGATGACCGACTGTGGCCCCTTGCAACCTGACCCATTCCGAGACCCTGTGACTAAAGTTTCCTATTAGTACCTATTTGACCTTGCCTGATGGTCAATACATTGGTAGAGGGATTTTTTTCAACCTATATGAAAACAACAGCATTTTCTGATAGTAAATTGTGAACACTTTGTTAAATTGAAGAAAAAATGCTCAGGGCTGACTGGTTGTTAATAGCACCTGAAATAGACATATCTTCAGAGGATGAAATGCAGAGCTAAATACTAAAATCAGTAGGAAAAACCAACCCAAATCCAACCAAAAAACCTCACAAGCAGTGTAACAATCTTATGTAAAAGGTGCTTATAAAAATAGGTATTCCTATGAAACCAGCTGCCAAATTGGAAATATAAATTTATTAAAAAGAAAATGAACCTTTTTTCATTAATTCCTAGGAGTAAGAGAGAATATTTAAGACCCTCAGAATTAACAGACGGACAGAAAATTTTCATGTTATAGAGAAGAATCAATGTGTAAATGACCTAGTGAAAGGCAAGAGACTGTATCCTGAACTCTTGTTTTTCATATCTGTAAAGGTGTTGACATGCAGACAGATTTGCAAGACTGGAATAGTGACATAACAACATTTCTCATTAGAGCACTTGTTCACCACTTGGCTTTTGTAACTCTCCCAACATGTTTTGCACAGTACACATAATGAGCTTTAAAGTGCTCGTAATATCCATTATTTGTATTTCACATGATACAATAATGGTAGAACATTATTAGAGATTCAATTAGAGATTCAATATCATACTTGATATCTTTAATGTTAAAAGAAATAGAGGCAAAGGTTACTTTACTGCAGCTTAGATAATAACTTTTTATTTCAAGTGCTTAAATTTGTCATCCTTGTTCAAACACACATACCAGTCTTTCCCCCAGTGGTGCAAACTTTAGTTTGGGTAGATCCAAACTACAACACAGATTATTTTTTTCTCTGAGAAGTAAAAATCTGGCAGAGTTAAACTCAAATAGTACCTCAGCCGCATTTTTTCTATGCAAAATTTATCACCACGATACTATTAAAAACAACCCATTTCTGTGATATCACCAAATCCAGAAGTATTTATGATTTTGACAAGATCTTGGTCCTAATCTTCAAGAATCTATACCTAACTGCATCAGGAAAACAAATGGTGAAGGTATGTATCTTACTGCATCAGCCTGCCAGTCATTTAGCAATGGATAAATTTTTAGTTACACTCTTCTGTATGTTACTCCTTGGGGCAGCAAATACACAATGGCTTTTTACAAAGGAAGAAAATATACAAAAAATCATACAAAATTTAAAAATACTCATTACACATCACTGTCTTGATATATCAAAATGCTGTTTATATGGGAGCACTTTTGACTCACTCTTTTGTTATTCTGCAGTCTTTGTAATTCTGATCTTTAAGCATCTTTACCTCTTCTCATATGCCCACCTACTTTCTAGTTCCAAAAACATGGAAGTATCCCTTTTTGTTCCCTTTATGATAAATGAGCTAAGTGTCAAGGCATTCTCAGTAAAGAAAATACGTGATTTCATCTTGTTCTTTCCCTCTCTTTCACATTTTTCCTGCTGTAGGGCCGCAGTTACTGAAACCCCTAAGTGACAGTGGCCTGTATGGTTCAAATCAAAGTTCAAGGTGGCAAAGGTCCTTGTACTGATCAATTGAAGTAATCCACCTAATCTCCACAGCGTTCCTAAAACATGCTGTAAACAGTAAATACCTTTGTTGACATTCACTCAGCAATGCATTAAGATTATTGAAGTCAGCTTTGAAGTTAAAATAAAAGGTAGCACACATCTGTCATGACCACATTAACTCTCCATCCACTAAAAATTCCTAAACAATCAGGTACAAAACTACAGGATGTATCAATTAATATAGGAAACAAACATTTTATTTGAACAGAAGCCAGTTCACCAAGAGCAAGATGACGATGATGTTGCACTCCTCAGCTTCTGGCAAAAATCCCAACCCCTCCCAGCAGCTTCAAGAGCCATTTGTCCTGGAGGAGACTCCCTTTCTTCCAGTGATGTGATCTGATGTGGTTGACTGACAAGACCATTTTCCCCCTCCAGTTTACTCAGAAGCACATCAGGCCAAGACAGCCCTTCCTCTACATACACCAGGTTTTTTTGTCTGTCATTTTATGGAAGGGGTCCACCATTTTATGTCGTTTGTGTTAATCATCATTCTGCTCCTTTAGCGCACAGTTTTCTTGATGCACTTGTGCTCTCAGGCAGCCCTGTCCTGGACAGCAGGAAATGTTGCTGGTCCCAGTGCCCCCAGAAACACATCAGAAAGAGAAGCCCCCCGTCATTACGTGCACAGAGGATGCTGAAATATGAAAATAGAATCATACAGTGAATCACAGAATCATTTGAGTGAAAGGGACCTTAAAGCTCATCTCATTCCATTCTCTTGCCTTGGACAGGGACACCTTCCACCAGGTCAGGCTCCTCCAAGTCCTGTTGAACCTGGCCTTGAACACTTCCAGGGATGATGTCAGAGACTGAAACATTATGGTTCATGTTTTAAACATTGTTATGAAGGAGTTTTGCCCGTTATGGCAAAACTGCATAAAGAAGCTGTGACTACAGAAACCCACTCCTCCCTGAAGATGCCTGACTGGAAGTCTGGACTGAGTTAAGCTGCCTAAAGGAACTTGAGATAAGATAAAGGTGACACTATTGTTCAGTTATCTCAGGTCTAGGGAGAAGTAAACAAGGCTAAGTGAATACATCCACTAGAAAGTCAAACCCAGCAGCTGTCCTGAAAATCATCCCTGGTTGGGTTTGGGGTGGGGGGAGGCCATAGCTCATAGGCTCATCTTCTGAGGGTAGGTTTACACAGATTCCCCCACAACCAAGGCAGGGCGAGGAGGTTTCAGATGTGTGGTGTAACCTCTGGTCAGAGGCAATGAACACCCCATCATCCCTTATACAAACTGTCCCAGCTGTGAAAACCCCAACCTTGGAAAGGCCACATCCATGGAACTTTCACATGAGAGGCAGCTGAGCAGGTGTCATAATCCATCGAAGACCCCTGAAGCTCCCCCCAGACTTCTTCCTGAGGCCTTGCACCAGAGCACTGCATGTGATGCAAAGTAATGCAACAGATCCAGTGTCTGTTGCAAGAGACAGTGTCAAACTTGCCTGCTTCCATGGGGAGGCACCTGACCCAAATGTATATTAATCCATGGCACTCTATATTTTTTGGGGGACCCCTCACTACCAAGAAGACCAGATGGAGAGGATCAACAGAACGCCATTGGGATACATGGAGTGGTAATATTTTCTCTTCCCCCACCTCTTTTCTATTTCTTTTTCTCTCTTTCTCTATCTCTCTCTCATTTACTGTTAAATAAAATCCATACTATTGACTTTGGCATGTGGTCTCATTTGTACCTTAGCTTGGGCAGAGGAATTGCTCTAAAAATTTTAATAACCTGATGATAAGGAATAGGGCAACCACAACTTCCCTAGGCAACCCATTCCAGTGACTCAGCACTCTCACAGTAAAGAATTTCTTCCATATATCTAACCTTCATTTCCCGATAAAGAATCTGTCTCTGGCTTCCTTGCAAACCCACTTCAGATATTGGAAAGTTGCTATGAGGTCTCCACACAGCCTTCTCTTCTCCAGGCTGAACAGCCCCAGCTTTCTCTGCCTGGCTTAGTTTTTTTTGTCCTGTATATATACACCTTATCTACACAGAGACACACACAGATCTATATGAAGGACTAAACAAAGATGCATGAGTACGTATTTTTCTTTTTTTATACATAGATACATTATTTTATCTATTAACATAACATCTATATAATATGTACTTTCTACACTTTATATGATGATTGATGTGTATAAATTACATAATACATAAACCCTTTCATCAGCACTATCCTGCCTGCTGGACCTCAAGGGCAGTCACAACTTCTGAATGCAAATCTCATTTGTCTAATATTGCACCCCTCAAGAAAGTTTCTTAGCTGTACTAATTAATGACCTTGTTTGTAAGACTGGTAGCTCCATTCCCTGTGAATGGCCACAGCCTTCCCCACACAGTCAGCACTTCTCTTACCACCCTCACAAGTCTTTGTCATAACACAACTATCAGCCCTTTCATCACTGGCCTTCTGCTGGCGACTCCTCTGCATCGGTTCATAATTGTGGTCTTTCAGAGCAATACCCCATTGCTTTTACTGATGTTGTTGTACTTTATGCAGTAGCTGTGATCTCTAAGAGCAAAGGCACATGCAGCCTGTCCTCCAAAACCTGGGTCTAGAAGCTTTTGTAGCAATCAGAACAGTCTAACAGGACAGTCTTGGTTTCACACTCTGCAGCTAATTTTCAGCATTGACCTAAGGACAAGGTCCTTATATACAGCACCAGCCTGTGCCAACTGGCTTAGAGGTAGCTCTAAGATCCCCTCAAAACAGGAGGAAATGAGGCTCCCAGCCCTGAACGCTCATTTAGAAAGTAAGAATAATATTAATTGTGCTGAGAAGCTGTAAATGGCTCTGTACAGTGTTCTCTACACGTCAGTTCCCACCACCTGCTGTAGGTAAACATCTTTCATCAGATATTTATACTATCGGCTTTCATGAGATCGCAGATGCACTACTCAAAACCCAAACCTGAGCAACACTCAACTGCTCTAGAGGACTATAGAAAAACAAGATTGCCTGAATATTTACAATAGTCTTCCTGAATATTTCCAGTAAACATTAAAAGATTTTGAGGTTTTCAAACAGCATTCAAACAAAACCCTCCAAATGTTAAAATTATCTGCACATTTTTAACTTCCCAGATGCTTTAGTGTCACATTTCAACTCCTTACACACAAACCCTAAGCACATATGCAAAATAGACCTAAAGAAATGAAAGGGAAAGCTGAAGTTCTTGTGCAGCTAGAAAAACAGGGATAACCTTCCCCTAAGCAGAAATAATGAAACTACAGGACCTTGAAGCAGTTTCTTGCTAGAGATGTACAAACAGGCTTTTGATTTTATATGTCACTTGTACTCTGAAAAAAAAAAAAAAAGTGAAAGGAAAAAATGGACTGAGGGTCCATAATACTGTAGAAGTAGAGAATGTAATCATGTTGTCAGTTCTTTCCTCAAAAGAACTGCTCCAAAGTATCTGCAATCAGATGTAAACTCTGGAAAGCAGCAAAAGCTCTTTCAAAGCCAGGAGACTTATTGTATGATTCTTTTGAATCTCACCACAACTACCTCCTCCCAAAAACACCCCTCAAATATTGTAGATAGAAAGTCATAACTTAAGAAAAGAGTCAACATATTTTTAAAAATCTGGTTTAGTAAACTGTTGTCTCAAAAAGCAAGAGACAAGTTTTTCCTCTTTTTTCATGACTGTTATTTGAGTGGGTTTCTTTCAATACTTTTGCGGCTTCACAAGAAATGTGAAATTTTTCCCAAGTGTTTTTTAACAAATAAATACATAGCATGCTTTCTTCAAAAAGCTACTGATTTCTAGCTATCACCTTTTGTCAGAACTTTTCAAAGCATCCAATGCCACCTAGAGATAGCAATATCTAAGTCCTTATAGATGCCATACTGATGTTCCAGGTCACAGTGGCAATCAAATGAAGTCAATGTGAAATTGCTGAACTTAACCTTTTGACTTCTTTGCACAGTATTTTTTGAACTCTTCAATTTTGGGGTAAGTTTAGGGGTTTTTGAGTTTTCTTCCTCTCCCGTCACTAATATGCAGAATTTTTCATATTACCTTTACAAGACTGTTCTGTATGACTGCAACAATTTTACAGAGTGATATTCATGATGAAAACACTAGCTTCAAACAAAACCAATTTCTAATCACACAGTTTACTCGGTGTATTCTGTGTGTATTTGTTTATCAGAATACCTCTAATAACTGTGGAACAATAATAGCATCTCTTTAATTAAACATCTATTGGAAAAGCAGAAAAGAGACTTGGGTCCAAAATTTGTGAGTGAGAAGGGAAGCAGAGCTACATTCTTGAAAAGACAGATCATACCTGGCAATTAATTTCCCATACCAAGAAGTTTTGCAACATAACTTGCCTGCAGAATTCATCAGAACAAAAGCAGATTTGTTGTAACTAAGTGCTATGAAATTGTTTTTCAGTTATTTCAATTCCTTCTTGAATACCTTGCATCAAAAAGTAAAACAATTTAACCAAAACCACTTTCACTTTAGTCTTACTCAAGCCCAAAATATGAATTATTTACTTTATTTCCACAGAAAAATTAGGCTGTTACCGTCCCAAAAGCCATATTTTTGAGAATTCAAATACAAGTTGGTTAACATTTGAAAACATAAAGGGTTTTTTCTAAGTTTTTTTACTGTGTACCTTCAAATTCTATGTGGAGATTTTGTGAAAAGGTTTTTTATTGACATAATAACACTGTGATATTTTTCCAATGAAAACATGTATTTCTAGTCTTCAATTAAACACTACAGTGTTTAATATTAACAGTGTTTTTAAAAACATCTTTGCTTATGCTGTTTTCCTCCCATCAGGATCCTAGAATGCCAACATTTGCCTACACCTAAATTATAATAATTATTGGGCAGCACAGGTTGCAACTCTTGGCCAAAAGCCTCTGTATTTGATGAGGTTAAAGGTGATACTCATGTCATAGTTACATAATCTATTTATAACTTTACTTGATTTTTTTTTCTCCCTGCTAGGAAACTTCAGAGAAATCACCACCCAAACTCTAGTGGGCCGATATTGGCCAGCTGGCTCCCACCCAGCCACCCTCTCACTCCTCCTCCTCAAACACAGGGAGAAAATATGAAAAAGCCTGTGGGTTGAGATAGACAGGGCAACCGCTTAACAGTTAGCCATTACAAGAAAAATAATTTCCCTAGGGAAATTTAATTTGTTGCAAATTAAAAATAAAGTTGGCTGGTGAGAAACAGCGTTCTTCACCCTTCCTCTTCCCAGGCTCAGTTTCACTTGTTCATTCCTGACTCCTTTACCTCCTCTACTCCAAGCCTTGAATGGCCATGAGAAAAGGGGTCAGTCCATGACAGATGCTAAAACAGACCGTGTAGTGATTGCACTTCATGGGGAGGAACAATTCCTGCGCACAGGGATTATCTTTGGGGATTTTAAATTCTATTTTTAAAGTTAAAAATCAGTATAGTTGGGCAATATTTTTCTTGAAGTAGCTTAATTTTTTAAAATTTTCAGCTGTGGTTGGAACAGACTGTCTAATGCATTGTGTCAAAATGGTGAATTATGACTAAACCAAGAGAAAGAAAACATTTAAAATATTCACGTTCCCCTCACCCCAATTCATACATCTCTCCAAAAGGAGCAGCTATGTTAATATTTATTTTCTTTAAAGAAACTTTGTACCTCCTGTGTAACTTTTCTACAAAGGATGGCAGAGGAAATGGCATGGTGTCTTCCCACCCCCAGGCCATGTGAGCTTTAATAATTTACCTGAGAAGTAGCAGGATCCATTCCTATCTTTTCTCAATCCATTGCAAGCATCTGAATCTGTTTCTTTCATGCCTAAAGAAAATATAGACAAAGATCCCTTTTTAGTCTTTAATAATTTCACAGTTTTTTGATCCTAACGAAGTACCTTTAAAATCAAAAATTCTAGAAAAAGCCCAAGTATTTGACTCCCACTTACTTCCCCAACCCCAAGGATTCCAGTTTTTACAAAACACAAAATGAATCTTTATTCTCACATGACTTTGTTCTGTTAGAGTTTTGGGGGTTTTATTTATGGTCAAAACCTCTTGGGTGTCTGATTCTCACAAGAAAAATTTATAGCTTTATGTTTGATTCTGAGGATACATCAAACAAATACAATTAAATATCAGTTTCAATTCGCAAACACCTCCTCCAAAATACACAGTTCAAATAATTATGAACAGGATCTCTGCATCCAAATATTGAAATTGACTTCTTTCAAACAGGTTTTAATTGTACTTACTGAAAAATGGACCTTTAACCTCTCTTTTTGTTCCCCACAGAACATAGCACAACACTTAACTTCTCATATACTTCTTGCTGGATATTGGAGTCACTTCTCTATAATGCCATATTCCAGCAAGCTTCTACCATCTGCAAGAGATTTTTTTTCAAACATGTTTTAGTCTTTGTTACTTTCCAGGAGTTGGAGTGGATTTGAATATTCAGAAACACTGGTAACTTTGTTAAATTGAAGATATCCACCACTGTTCAGCTTCTTCCTCAGCATCTGTTTTTCCTCATCATTCACTACTTTCACACCAACACTGCTGCTGAGTTACAGACCTGGTTGCAGGTGATTTATTATTTGCATATGATTCCCTGAAGGGCAGCAACAAAAACACGAGTCAGTTTTCACCTTGTCTCAAGCTGTCAGCCTCAAAGCCTAAGTAAAAATACTGGAGCTGGCATATACAAGAAATAAAATCATTGCAATAATTGCTATCAACTCAAGCCACCTTACATGCAGAATACGAGGCAAAAGTATTTGTATACAAAAGTATGTAGTCTGTAGCAGCCAGATTGGTTGACATTGGAAGCTTTTTTATTTAGCATGAATAAGAGAAGCTTTGAAGAATTGCATTAAAAATCAGAATGGGTCTATTAGACTGCCACGCTTAGTTTTAATAATGCATCTCTTCTGCTTGCATATTCAGGACAGCCTTCATGGTCATAAATATTTTCTCTGTACAAAAATTTTGTTTCAACACTACTTCTAGAGATGTGAGACACTTCTGATGTTCCTGTTCAGGAACAAATGTCTAGAACCTGTAATTGATGTTAGTGTTTAGTATTTTCTGCCACAATAACATAAAAGAGTCACAAGGTTTGAGGCTGTAAACTTCAGGTTACCATTTTCTCTCCTGGGACTGAAATTTCTTCAGTGGTCATTAAAACAATCAAGATATTACAACTGTATTCTATAAACCCAATGTAATCGCACTATAACATGAGCTATATGAGATCTAAACAAAAGTAACATTTTCATTCAAGTTATTCTTTAGGTTTCCATGTCTCTCCAACATACTCCCCCTCACCCCTTAAACTGGAGGTGGGCAAGATCTTGGGAGGGAACACAACCAGGACAGCTGACCCAAAACTGACCAAAGGTATTTCTCACACTATGCGACATTTGCTCAGGTGTAAAATCCAAATGAAAGGAGGAGGAGTGGCATTTGTTATTATGACATTTGTCTTCCAGAGCAATCAATACATGTACTGAAGCTCTGTTTCCCAGGAAGTGGCCAGATATTGCCTGTTGATGGGAAGCAGAGAATAAATCCTTTGTTTTCCTTTGCTTTCATGAGCAGTCTTTCCTTTTGCTTTATTAAACTGCCCTTGACACACAAACCTTTTTTTTTCCTATCTAATTTTCTTTACCCCGTGTCCTGATGAAGAGGAGACAGGGTGCTTGGTGGCCAGCTGGAATGCAGTCGAGGTCAATCCACCACACCCTTAACACACTATCTACCTCCTTTATTACCTCTCCTCCGTTTTCTCAATACCTGGGTTTGATTACAAAGATAGGGTGAGAAAGAACTATTTTGTCAGAGGAGAACTAGTTCATTAACTCAGGGATTTCACTGTTAATGGAAGATCAGGGGGATTAGTAAACATTTGAATGCATAGTTCAATAAAGAATACAAAACAAAATATACACAAATCAACTACACGTTTTGATATCTATGCTAAGACACGAATGATGGGTAAAAAATAGATTAAAGTTTGTTATTCATCAACAGTCTCTACTTTTTGATCACTGTGACATAATGCAAAGTTCATCTGTAAGAAATAGAGTCAGACAATGAGAACTTTGCGTAAGAGATGTAGAAGGATCTCACCAGAAATCCATTGATTCGCACTGTCCAAATAAAATCAAACACATTCACAAACCCTAACTCCAAAGCCACCCAAATCAAACCACAACAAAAAAGTACCTTCGATTCTTCTCTCAGCCACACTCTCCAACTGCCCAAACCCTTGAAAAAACCACTGGATACTGACATATTGTTAACTATTTCCTGAATTTGTCTTGACAACTGTGCAAACTAAATTAATTTCCGCTGATACTTTGTCATCATCAAATAAGTCTTGATTTCATGCCCAGAGGCTGAGATTTATTTTCTAAACAGAAACTTTGACACTAAAATCTTTCACACGTAAGCCCCAAAAGGCATTTAATTAATGATTCTGATAACTGATGAGGCAAACTATGAGCTCTGAAGCTAACTATCTTCTTCAGAATTTATGTAAGTGATTAGGAAAAAACCCCTATGGGCAGAGGTGTTGCCAGTATGACTGGTGATAGGCTATTTATCATAAGCCTGAACACTGCAGACTGTAACACATGGGGTTTTAAAAAACGTATTGTGCAGGGATAAAGCTAATACAGCTTAAGCATGAATTCAAGAAATTAAAAATTTCCAGAATGGAACAAAATAACCAGCACGACTCAGCACCACTCATGTTGGGAAAAAAAACATGAGAAAGAATTTAATTTAATAAAAATGATATTTTTATGAGAATTTGCTATAAAACTTATATATTATACATTATTGAAATGTTATTATGTGAAAGATAACATAAATTATAATAAGCCAAAAAGGAGAAAAATGTTAGAAGGGAAGACAAGAACTCATCTTCTAGAGGTGTAGACAGAAGAGAGTTGTTTATTTCTTTGAGCAATACAAGCAGAATATTTTTGAGTGTACTTAAAATAAGTTAACCAAAAATTAATGGCTTTTTGGGTAAAATTAATTCAAATCGGTAAGCATATTCTGAAATAGCAGAGAATCATCCCATAAAAACACCATATGCAAGTTCCTTGATGGTTGAAAATAATGGCAGTTTTTATACAGCAGATGAGATCAAGTAACTATCAGCATATACACAATATACCTTTATATATTTCTTTAAAGGAGAACTTTATCCGCATCTGAAATTTATGATGACACAAATGAACATGCATATATAAAAAGAAAAAGTTCTAACTCATCACACTTTGCTTGCCATGTGCTCTGTCTGGTAAAAGTAGAGGCATTCCCTGGAGGCATACAAGACACAAATCACTGTTAGTTCCGCAAACTATTCAAAGGAAAAATAAAATCTTAGTTTCATTAAGAATTTGGTTCCTCACTCCAAGCAAGACATTGATGTGCTGGAGTGTGTCCAGAGAAGGGCAATAGAGCTGAGGAAGGGTCTGGAGTACAAGTCTGATGAGGAGCATCTGAGCGTAATGTCCCAGCCCACCCAGTGGATTTTTAGAGGATTTACTGTGGGAGGTGTATGCGAGAAACAACAAAATTCCCAGTAGGTTCAATAACAAACAACTTTTACTTGCAAACTTTAGAACACAGATATAATAAGGCACTTTGCAAACTTTCACTTGTTAAACTTTAAAAGATGCAAACAGAACAGGGCACTTAGCAAGGCGTTGGCTGGATTTTTTTGGTCTGGACTACCGCATCTTTCTAGAAGAAGAAGGTAGGAGAAGAAAGACTCCCTTCTGTACTGAGGGAGCTGGGAGTGTTCAGCCTGGACAAAAGGATACTCAGGGAGGACCTTAAGGCTCTCTACAACTCCTTGAATAAAGGATGTAACCAGGTGACAGCTGATCTTTTCTCCCATCTAGCAAGTGATAGAAAAAGAAGAAATCTTGTCAAGCTGTGCCAGAGGAGATTTAGATTTGATATTAGGAAAAATGTCATCACTGAAAGGGTTGTCAAGCCCTGGAACAGATTTCTTGGGGCAGTGGTGGAGTCACCATCCCCGAAGGCATTTTAAAATGTGTGGATTTGGCACCTGGGGACATGGCCTTGACAGTGCTGGGTTAGGGGCTGGATTTGATCTTAGGGATATTTTTCAACCTGAATGATTGTACAATTCTAATACGAAATCAAAAAGCAGTTCTGTGACACAGCACTGTACTCAAGCTATAAAATTTAATTTAGCATTAAATACCCAGTAGCTTTTTGCTACATCTATGGACAAAACTGAGACAAAAAGTAGTCATTGAAAACTTGCAGATTTTAGAGCTATCATCAGTGATTCCCTCCACACATACCTTCAACATAAACAATTAGATTTCAAGTGAAAGCTGAGGAATACTTGGAGTTTTGTAGAAATTAGCCATTTATAATTAATAAACTTATTTATAACTTATTAGGCTTACAAGAATATTGGAAGTCATCCATGATTTTCATATATGTGTGTTGCAAAACAGCTTTCCATACTCTGTGTGAATACAGAATTTTAGCTGGAGCAAGGATTATTTAAGGGGACAATTCTGAAGGAAAATCTGAGTTACAACCAGTACCTGTTGAAACTAAGGTAATGTGAAAGAGGTAGACTTGTAACCATTGGCTTACAAAGACAGATCTTAATAGCTCACCTAGAGTTTTCTTTAGCCTTTACAGTTTCAGGTGTTCATAGTTTATAAAATAGCCTTATTGTAGCAGGTAGTGAAGATTCAGAGCTTCAAAAACAATGTTGGAATTAATTATACTGCTTTAACTTCCACATAGATCTTTAGAAAATGTAAACATATCTAGCTAAATCAACTGATCATTCCTCAGTGTTGCACAGAGAATATTCATGCATCAAACACTGGCACAAATAACAACCACACTACTTAGTGCTGGAGATACATATCTACATTATAGGTCAATTGTACTGATATGTATACCCATGTGTTTCCCTCTCCAGAATCAACTGGCATTTCACAAGCATGCTGAGGGAAGGGTTTATATTCACAAATTCAAGTACATTTCCACCAGCAAAACCCACATGAATAAAGATATTGATCGCAATTGCACTGATAAAAACACACACAGTGCATTTATTTTTCCCAGTGGAGAAAGTTATTGATTCACTATAAAGATGGTTGGCTAGGAATTTTTAAAATTTAGTGGAGTTTCTAAAGAATAATACAGAACTAAAATTAATGTGCATATTTATAAACTACTACACTGATCTATTGAACACTATTTTTACTGTGACTGAATGCTTCATATGAGGTGCCAGTTCTGGCTTCTGACATTAAAAAATGGGAAAATGATCATAGTATCAAGTAAAATAATAATTTAACACTTTACCTTAGTTAGTTAGGGTTACATATCTTCTCCCTGACCCCTATTCTGTCATTGTAGAGGTATTTTGATGCAAACACAGGATCTAATGAAAGTTCAAATTGAAAGAGCCATGCTGTGTGAAGATCTGAATAATAAAAATTGTAAACATAGCTACCCTATGATCTGTAAAGAGGTTCCTAATCAATTAAGTGTTCTAATTAAATAAAAGGTTTTTATAAAGGGAGACTTAATTGATACATATTTTATCTCTCCACTGGCTAATACATTCCTGTGAAAATAGAACAAAACTCATTGTTAGGATATTTGGATTACGTGGCAAACAAAGATGAGGTCTAAGACACAGTGATATATGCAAAAATTAGCCTCACTGTTATTAAGGAGATTGGAAATTACATTTGAATTTGTGAAATTTTGTTCTTGTTCTGGCTATTCAAGAACACTTTTCTGGTATTTCAAGGGTAAGTCATATTCGATAAACAAGTTGAAAAAACTAATATAGTCAGGCTTATGTAATTGATGCAATAACTTTTAGTTAATAATTAAAACCATTGTGTTTCATAAATAAATCTTTTCCCAACAATTTTTTATCTGTATTGATATAAAAATAAGTTCCTCGTATTATAAAATTTTTTCATTACTTATCACAGAACTGTATTTGGAAGGAACAGATAGAGAATAGACAGTAATGGATTAAGTTCTCTAGGGATACCTGGTATGGTGTCTCTACTATCAACCTCAAGAACAGAGCAACAAATCCAGTCTCCTCTGCTGTGTTTTTGCACTGGTACCACCAGCTTTCAGCCAGGCTTCACATGACATAGCATTGGCTGAGAAATACAGATTTAGTTTTTTTGCTGCTGCTGAGAAATGGATATTTTGAGACTGGGCTTACCCTAGACTGTAAAATTGTAATATTTAGAGCCTAGCAGTCATTTGGAGACTCATCTGTTTTGTTTAGCAGCTACCAAAGCCAAAGTGCTGTCCATTTGCCCTTCTGTCACCAAGCGACAAGCTAGGAAATAAACAGCCAATAAAGAAGTCAACAAATTGATGAAAATATCAGCAAGTGAACAAAGAAAACAGTATATGACAATGACCCACACTTGGAATAATTCTAATATGAGGAAATATGCACTGTATAAAAGGCCTACTAAACTTTTTCTGCTACAGTTAGAGACCACATGCTAAATATATAAACCAATGATTAAAGAGTTTTCACAATTTCAAAGAGAAGAAAGATGTCTGAAAGAATAGTAATTTAACTAAAAGATACTATTCTGTTTTGTTTAGACAACTGCAGTATTTTATCTTCATGCATAATTAGTTGCATTTTAATTGAAATAGAAAAGTTAGCATACACTAAGTATTGCACAGAAAATCCCAGACTGTTCAAATGTTTATTACTACTACTTTCAATAGTTTTGTTTTAACCAAAGTTTTCAGCAACAAAAATTATATTCTCAAGTTATTATATTTATCTTTCAGTCTTCGATTACAGTAGATGTGCTCCATTATTAATTTTCTTTTCAGCAGTGCATGTAAAATTAAATGATATACATCACCTTCTGAGCCTTTCTAGCTGTAACATTGATTTAAATCTTTTGTAATATCTCCATGAAAAAGGTACAATAGGGAAACAGACTGGTTGGCACTTTTTTTAGCCCAAGGAAGAGATAAAATTTCTTTTAAAAGTGTTGAATTCATACAATTTTTATTTCCCTTGCTTATATAGGGGGGATTTCTTATGTTTTTGTGGGAGAGAGATTGGTTGGTTTGGTTGGTTTTTTTGGTTTGGAAATTCACTCAAGATTCTCTTGAGATAATGAGCTGAAGATTTAGCCATACATAACATTTACTTGCTGGACTAATATTTCAACCTTCACTGATACAGAAACAAGAAAATTTGAATTTTAATCTGTGAAAAAAGGCTTTATACCTGCAAGACAGTTAAGTTGAAGTTTTCTTTTTGCAGGAAAGGAAGAAACTTCCAAAGGCTTGTTTTTTTAATTACATAGTTTCAAAAATAAAGGTTTATGTGTTTTGTCCATAAAGCAACAATGAAGTCCAAATATAATATATTGTAACATATTCTAATTTTTTTAATGCTATAGCAACCTTGTACAGCCTTAAATGAAATTGCTGAATATTTTCAGTATCATGGATAAGATAGTTCTTGTTCACCTCAAATAACTTTAGAACATACAAAATTTGAGAACACAGTCCCTTGTATCTCATGCCTATATGAAAACCTAATTATTTCCCTTGCCGATCTCATAGAAAAAGTCAAGTTGCCTTTTGAGCTACTTTGAATCTTTGTTCAATTCATCTCTTGGAAGACTGTCTTACAAGAGTTATTTTCTAATTGTATATTTATATAATTTAACATTACTTCAAGATTGTAGGTGTTACTAGAAAAATATGTCTTTTCCTTCTGTGTTGCTATTGTTGTATGGGAATAGAAGAGGCAGCAACAGACAAAAGCAAGTTTATGTTATGAAAGACAGTCTACAATGCAAAGATCCTGAGTATTACTGTGGCTTGCCTGGTCCATTAAACATGATGTAATTTAAGTCTGCTTGAGTTCGCTTGGCTTTTAAGTTTAGTCAATCAAAACTAAGTCTTTCTCAAAGATAAAATGATTGACTCTTGTTCATGAGTCAGCAGAGAAAGTTTATATTCTAGGTTCCCAGAAATTAGTATATCAGGCATGACTGGAAAGGAATTACAAGAGTTCTGATTAAAGACTACTTTTCACTTAAAGAACCCTAACAAGCACAAAATGCTTTGCTAATCTTACCACTAACCTATTCCATGTCTAGGCTTTGAGGTCATATTTCAAAGGTTTGAGAAACAATATGAAATAAATAATTGATGTCTCTCTAATCAGCATATCTCTACACCATCATTTTAACCTAAGACATTATATATTACTTACAATTTTGTATTGTACTTTATCATGCAATGTAATTTCTGTTGAATTAAAAATAAAGAATACAAAGTGGATACAATGCTTCACACTTTCAGTAGCTACTGTATTTTCTACCGGTACACAATTACTCCTCCAAAATTTCCAGAAAATTTTTATATTCCAAAGTAATAAAAAGACATAATGGGATTTATGGTACTTTCAGTAATTTATTGATATTTACGGAGCAACATGCAACTACAGTCTCAAGCATCATTTGCCTTAAAATTCTATAAAGGCAGAACTTCCAGTTTCACTGTGATAAAATTGAAATGCCATTGTGTTTTGATAGAAAGGCTCTTAGAGAAAAATATTATTTCTTCTTCTGTTTATCTCATGCATAGTTTTGATATCAGTTCATGGTCTGAATAAAAAAATTCAGTCACACCGAAAAAGCTGTAAAGGATGAAATTTACTCTAATGAATTGTAAAGAGTGACAAGGTGAATCATGGAAAAGATTAGTTATGTGGAAATCACAGGCTCTGCCTTGAAGCTAAGAAGAGATTAACCCAGTGGATTTACAGGTACCTATAATGATACCACTGAGGTAATCTTTCCCACAGGGTCCACACCTGGATTTGTAGAGTTAGGTACACGTAATACATACCAGACTGAAACAGTCAATATGCCATTTGATACTTCTATTAGTATCCCAAAGACTAAAACTGACAAGGTGTGAAGAAAGAACTATCGCTGCCCGTTCTGAGAGGTAATCCCCACAACACTGCCAATATTTTCAAAGGATGTGATGCCACACCAAAAGTAAACACCTTCCCAAGATTTGTTTTCCCAGCAACCTTTGTGGTTGAAGATGTTTGAACAGATCAGGTCATCTCAATAAGCATTTAAAAAGCAAAGCATCCTTGTAAGGACAGGAAGATGATCTCTCAGACAGCTAGTCTTTTATTATATAATTTATTCCACTTTGAATGCTTCTACTCAGTTGCTGTAGAAACTTATGGGCTTTTGTTGAAGATAAAAGCAAGTACTCATCTAAAAAACATATACATCAACAACTCCCAGTGTAAGCAGAAAGTGATGAAAAACTAATCTATACAAATTATTTGAGGTACAGTTTGAACATTAAAGAGAAAAATAACTATGATTGAGAAGACATGTTCACTTATTTCCATAATTACAGAAGACTCATATAAAAAGTGAGGGAAAATGATTCATTTTTATATAGATTATAATGCACAGACCCTTTTCTGTAAGTCTAGATGTTAAAGATATGAGTATGTATAACAGGAAAAGAATTGGAATATATCATACTTCAAATAGCAAATTTATAATTATATACTACATGACTGATGTAGTACTTAGTATTAGAGCAACAAGTACTTAAGTTTTTTCTGCAGAAAATTAAGAAATATGGAGTAATTGCATTCATTTACTGCAAAAGTGAATAATATTCTGTTACTCAAATGTAAGATGCCAAGAAATTGTTATAGTCTGTTTTTGATGTGGGAACATATGTCCCTGTTTTCTTTCATTAGCAGGAGAAAACTTTCCATCAAGCACACATTTTCGCACTAATAAAACATTAATTTTCAGTCTATCACATGCAGGATGAAATCCCCAATACAGTGATGGGCATCATATCATCATCATAATCACACTTAATTTAATCTTGAAGCTGAAATCAGTTTTGAATTACCTAATCACCTAATGATGTCTGCTTTTCTCTCTCATTGCTGCGAGTCACAGGCGGAAGTCTGCAGGTATGGACACTCAGACATTCAGCAGGGACCTGACCTGTAATTCAGTTTTACTTTCAGGGATCATTTTGGCTACACAGGGATAATCTGGTTTGGTTGTGCCTTTGACTCAAGCACAGCTGCAAGGAACAGTCACCCCAGACAATAGAAGAGTAACCTTAAGACCCTGAGCTGCTTGACTTTTCTTTTGGTTTTGGTGAGAAGTCCTAAAAATCCTGAAGCTGAAGTGAAAGCATGAGAAGAGCCTGTCACAGAAGTGCACTTGCCTGATGTGGAAAAAGAACTACAGTTATCCCCTCATTCAAAGCAAGTTCTCAAAGGAAAACACCACCACTCATGGGAAGTTGTGCTCATGCCACAGGTTCACTGCAGGAACCAAATGGTAAATTCTTACATAAAGCAAACCTCAAAGGCTTGACATATTTTTCTGTTGAAGTTATTTACACATTTAGGTCTTCATTGCATCATTAAAATTCTAAAAGGCCAAAGATTTTGTTTTAAATATATTTAGGTGTTTAAATGTTATATTTTCTATTTGTTTTTAAAGGAATTAAAGTTATGGGCACTGAGTATACCAAGAAATAATCAGGCCTTCATATGTTTGGCAAGAGTGAAAGATGATTTAAAGTTTACACCACACAACTGTCTTTACTTACCTGATTGCAATAGCAGCTTTAAACATTTCTTTCTGTCTTAACCATAAAGGCATATGCATTATAGTTTCAAGTTGAATGTACATCTGAAATGCAATAAACTGAGTCTGGCAGAATATGTAAGAATTCTATGGATCTGTCTTTCAAGAGAAACAAAGTAAGAAAGGAATACAGAGCAATAAAAAGAAAATTAGCAAATGTAAATTTGGAGAAACTTCAGCTTCCTTACTTGCACTAATAAAATATAAATTTTCACAGTCTATCACATGCAGGATAAAATCTCCAATAGAGTGATGGGCATCACATCATCATCACAATCACACTTAAGTTAATCTTTAAGCTTAAATCAACCATGAATTACCTAATCACCTACCGAGCATACTGAAATTGGTTTCCTTAAAGCTTTGGTACAAAAAAGTGCTCAGCATTGAATTTCCTTCACCCAGCTGATCATTTCCACTCCAGGATCAAGGGAGGCGGAGAGAGGCTGAAGACAAAGGCTTTCAAAGTATGAACAACACAACTGGATGACAAACACAGAAGACAAAACCCCCAAAATTTTCCATAATTTCTATCCTGTTTTTCATATGTGTGTCACAGAAAAAAATACAAGAGATTCCAATAAGGTCTCTTTCCACCTATAGTCAGTTGCCCAGGACCATGTCCCAGCAGCTTTTGAGTATGTCCAAGGTAGCAGATTTTCTAATATTTTTCCCTCTGAATGTAACCTCAGCTATCTTCAAATGCATGTTATCATATTTTAGTGGGCATAAACCCCCATGTCCATAGGTGTGGATGATTTTGGTAGTGTTTAGATTTTTATTCTCATGAAATTAATTTCTATATAAGTTATGCTGTGTAACAAGACTAAGTCAGAATATCAAAGCAGTGACATACACAGAGAGTGAACAGCCACAAAACTGACATTTTTTTTGCTCATGTTTTACAACACAATAATCCATTTCCAGTTGCTTTATGCAATTTGCACCAAGAAATACTGTGCTGTATTTCTGAAACAAGAAGTCAGAAGAAACACTGTGTAATAAAAATCTGGAAGCTGTATTATATGTAACTTTTCAACAATTGTTGCTGAAAGTCAAAGGCCAGAATTAAATTGGCTTGTCTATCCTGAAGTTGTTCACTAGAAAAGTTGTTTACGTGTGAGAAGTTCTTGGTTTTTTGTTATACTCCTCTCTCATTTGTACTACAATGATTTTATGTGTAACTGCAGGTATTAATCTCAGAAATTGGAAAAAATATAAGAATTACTATATTATTGTCTACACATACTCATTTTTCTGCATCTTTTTTTTCTGATCTCTTGAAATAATTTTTTATGACATTTTTGTAGGTGCATTATAAATTATTTTGGATTATTCTGCTCTCTTTCTGAAAAATAAATCTAAAACAGTTATTAAAAGTTTTACCATACACACATCAGACAAAGGAGATACTCAGAAGAGATAGATCAGACTAACTTGCTTGACTATGAAAAATTGGCAGGAAACAAACTTTTTGACTTTTATATCTGTGTCAGACCCTAGTAGGAAAGAAAATTCAATGTCTTACATGTATATCTAGGCATAATATTTACGTATCATTCCCACAACTTATGCAATGTTCAGTGTTGTACAAGCATCCCCACAAAATAATTTCTTTTAATAATATTTTCCTTTAAAAAAAACCTGCATCAGAAAACATGCAACTACTTTTTCCTCCCTCAAAAGGGAAAGTTTTACAGTAATAGTATATTAATTGTGACTAGTCTTGGATTAATTTTTAAAGGTTTTATATAGATGTTTAAAGTTAAGTTACTAAGCAGCTTCATGACTCAAAGAGATTTTCTGAATAGTCCTGCATTAGGGAAATATTAATCTCAGTTTTGCAATCGACTTACTTTGAAGTTTCACAAAGATGAAACTAGGCCTTTTCTTATTCCTTCCTCTCCCCTTCTCCCAGACAGCAAACATGGGCCTAATTTGTGGACCTTCATATCCTAAAGCTCATCAGGCTATGTGTAAAAGAGTCAATATGAAATACTATAAAAATATTTTAAAAATTAGTATGCTAATATCAACTAATATACATGGAAAGGAAACGCAGGAGACAATGTGCTAATTTGCAAGTAAATAAAGCCTCTGCACTCAAAACTCACCCAAATAGTACTGTCCTCAAAATGTTTCATCTTTAATGAAATAAATGAAGCAAAAACTAGAAACACCATAGCAGAAGTTCTACAACAATAGAAGCAACAGCATAAAAATTAGAGCTAACAAATTAATTTACTTTTTACTAATAAAGGGAAAGTTGTTTTGATTTATACATATATAATGATTTTTATGGTTTTTAAATAACATTCAGAAAAATATAGAGACTACCAGAAATCAGCTTAACTTTCTTATCAAATTTTTTAAGGAAAGAAATTCCAAGTTATAAAAGCTGATGTTTTTTCCTTCTCACATATCATCCTTAGTTTCAAATAAATCTTTTGTAAATTATACACAGGATAAGAACTACCTCCATTCTCCCCATCCATTGAAAAGTTGGGTACGACTCTAATATATTGTTTCCGACTTTTCAGTGAAGTTTTAAATGTTTTGCAGTAGCATGAAATGAACCCATTTTAAAATGTCAGTTTCATTTAAAAAGCATTAAAAATATTGGTCAAAGTTATCAGAACATTTTTGTTTCCCTCAGAGTTACATTCTAATTAAATTACCCAGAACTGGTAAAGCATTTTGATTTCTCTTAAAGAGTGAAGCACATGTCTACTTCCTCTATTAAATCTAGTCTAATCTTTCATTCCTTCAGCCAGGTCTTATCAGCAGAGTAAGAACTGAGACTATCAGTAGTAAACCGGTTCAATTTGTCATGTTCAGTGACAAAACTGACAGGATCAATTCCTTATTAGCAGTTTCGACTCCTGTTTTGACGTCATTAGGATGTAAAGATTTGGTGGATCAAGGTATACAAACCCTAAGCTTTTGGAAAAACATGCTGTGATCTTTCCTCACCCCATTGTAGGTACTGGGGGCTCAGCAGAACATACACCCAGGATTCTGCTGTCCATGGTGGCTCAGAGAGACCTTTGCAATCAGCAAGGGTGGATGATTGCCGACAGCACCCCACCAAAGTCTTCATTCCAGCGAGAAAGGTGAGTCGGTAGCCAGATGTGTGCAAAACAGGGGCATGCTGTCCAGTGCTCCAGATATTTATCCAAAGAGGAAGGCCACTGTCCTCTTTATGCCCATTACCAACTTACTGAAATTTTCATTTTGACGTCTATCCATGGTCAATGAGAGATGCTCTTAGAACATACATGTTCATGGATAACTTTGTATTTTTCAAGGAAGAATATCTCAGTAGAGAGGTACAAATTTTTCTAGAGCCTCTTTCTATTTGACCCATTGGTTGAATTTCAACCCAGAAATGAAACAGCTTTACCAGAACTCTTCGTCTGGTTTGCAAACTAGACAGAGTTCCTTACTCCTTATTCCTGCCAAATGTATGCCACATATAGATATGTTTGCTATTTGGCACTTTATTACATTCACAAGACCTGAAATTTCCACCGGTGTTAAAGCTACATGCCACAGTACATTACCTCTTTCAACAATATCTAACAAATAATTTTAAGTTGCTTCAAACAGACAGAAAAACCAGAACATGTTTTTGAATTAGTGTGTCATTCAGCAAAGTACTGCCATTTCACATAACAGTGTTACTGTGAGTCCCCATCTACCTTGTTTTTTGTGCAAGTTTTTCCTTTAATAAATTATCTAAATTCTTTTTTTTCATCTCCACCTTATTTCCCTTGTATGAAACACTTCTCCTTCTCTGCCATCTTTCCTCCAGTTCCATTTCTTTATGTCATGAATACTTCAACAGTTTCTCGTGGGCAAAGTCTGGTTTGGTTTCCTTTGTGTCAAGTTATCCCTGTCTGAAGTTTATTTGAGACTATGACTGTTTTGGTTGTCCCCTTGTTCTTTACCTGCCCAGCAGTTCAATATTTTCTATCCCACAGCATCTTACTGAGGTCATGCATTCCAGAGACTTTCATTTTAATTCCAGTTAAACAACATTTCATTGAATAAAAAGAGATCACAAACATATTTTATTCCCTGCTTTTCTAGCTATAAGATATTCTTTTACATATCTCAGTATGCAGAAATGAAAATTTAAAATTTGGGATTCAAATTGTAAATTTCAAGTATAAAAATTGTGTTTCAGTGTGGAACTTTAATTTGAACAGTTTACACATTTCTGTTAAATGATTCCCTTAAGGTTGCAGTTACTTTAACTGTGTCAGCTCTATTTTTCTCTTAGTTTGTTCTGAATGAATTCTTTTGTTGACATGTACCAGTGAATTGTTGTGTGATTAAACGTTGTCCAGGAGCAATTCCTGAAGCGCTTTCACCCGTTCAAGTGCATTTATTTTTAAAATTACATGGGGTTTTTTGATCCTCATTGATCTAAATTTATATCCTTAAACACAGCCTATTGCTGAATTAACTCTCCTTAGTGTGATATCTAATTTCTCTAAAACATTCTTTCCAAGATGTTTAGAGCTTCACAGATAGTCAACTGATGTGCTGTTGTCTTCAGTTACTGGGAACAAACTGGCTTCAGCCTTTTAACCTTAAAGCACTAATGCAACTTTAACTTTTAATATTAATGTGTCACATTAATCTAACACAATATGGTTTTCAGGAATCTACATTGACACAGAATTATACAACATGAAAGCAGCTGAAAGGGTGGGCACTAAACTACTTGTAATGAGAGGATTGTGTATGACTTTGCTTATCTTTGAATAATAAATACTTTGCTTAAGCCATCTCCTTTGGAAGAATGTCCAAAATATTTGTCTTTTAAACCATGAAGTGTTTCCTGTTTTCCTTTCCTATCCTCTTTGCTTTCCTACATTGGTGACTAGCTATAAAGACAGCTTTGGTGATGGAATGACTTCAGCAACAGAATTACTCCAACATAAATTATTTCAATATTTAATTATATTTAATTTTTAACTCTAAGTTAGTTAAATAGTTATCAAACTGAAATATTACCCTAATTGGACTTCTTAGCCTCTTCTACAAGATTTCAAACTTGTCTTGATTCCTGTTCAGACATTTAGCTGATAACTTCTGCCATCTTTTGGAACTTTCAAAGACCTGCATGGAATAAGTGCAGGAATTAATCTCACTGTTCCTACCTGGAACATCTTCATATGATCTTTTAAAGAACTTTACACACATATTTATCTGAGTTACATATCCACAGCATTCAGAAGTAAATGCCAGAAAAACTAATAATGTTCAACAGTCTATAACCAGTGTAAAACTTCAAGTAGCAAACTGACAAGGTTTGGTATATAGCAGTCTATGGACTGACCAGGTAAAGGAGGAAGAAAATTCCAAGAAATATACTACAATAGTATAGGAAAGCAATCATTCTAAGTGAAGAAATAACCAGTTTATATTTTAAAAACTTTCTATTTTTTAATCATCTATTTAAGTTAAAAACAGGAAAATTTGTATGTGCTGGATAAAATAGTCAAAATAATTTTCTTCACAAGGTAGAAAAATTTCTTTATGTCACCAACAGCTAGAAAAATGTGATCAAAATATGCACACTCCTTTTGAATAATAGTTCAAACCTTCTTGAGCTCAAAGTAGAAAGTATGAGATTTTACACATTCATAGCCTTCAATAAGTATTGCAGCTCTTAAAAAGGTTTGAAAACAAATGGCATTGAAACCTCAGAATCCATTTCACACTTATATGAATGCAAATCAACATATATATTTCACAGGAAATATTTAGTAGGAGCAACATGTTAGGATCAAGGAAAGCCATTTCCTAAAGACTTCAATTAATCTAATGGATGATCTCTAGAAGCTCAGGAAAGTGTGTGTCTCTTTGCCTTCTGAATAAATTCATTACCATACATTTAGTGATCATTAACAGTTCAACTGCTCAGACAGTGCTGGTATACAACTTTAGTAAATAAAAGATTGCAGAAATAGTGGTACTTTAATTTACAGTGAAGAATCAGATTTTAAAAATAGCATAGTTTATCAGTGTCAGTACTACAGGGCTATTGATTTTATTTATTCTAGGTAGCAAAGTGTACTGGCTCCATTAAAAACAGAAAGACAGGTCATTTAGTTTCTTCATGGAATGCAAATCAAGAAATTAGCAAATGAGTCTGTTAAGGGAATGCAATTTGTCTTTCAGTAGGAAATCTTGTGGAGCAACAGATAGCTGAGCAAATACTGTTTGCAGAAAGCAGCAACAAAATAAATTGTAATAATCAAAATTACGTTCTGTTTACAATTAGTGCTACACCCTGCCTACACTCACATCCTCTAAGTAACCATTGACTGTGCAGATCAGTCAGACTTGGAAAAGCCTTTTTTTCTTTCTTTAAATCAGAGACAAGCACTGAATATGCAGGGAAGCAAAAGAATAAAGAAGTTCCATAGGTGAAACATTAATTTTATTTTTACTTAATCTCATTTCTATTTTCATTCATCACTTTGAATACTGTTTTTACTAACGCAGTAATGTTTTCTGAAAGATACCACACCTCCACATGGAAGAAAAGAATTTCTTTAAGAGGAAGTGCTTTAGTATATTGATGAGACTATGATCCACCTGAACTATAAAATACTGTTCTCCAGAGCAGGAAGGTTCAGAGGTCAGAGATTATGTAGATGGGGCTTAACAGCAAATGTATACAAGCTCTGGTTCTGACGAAAAGGAGAATGGACCTACGAAGTGAAGATTTATTTCATGACAACATAGAGCTTTTTTAACCATTCATCAATCACTAGTCAGTTTTGAAAGGGATACTTTGAATATTCAGTTGCTAAAATGACTTGGTTGTTTGCTGGCAAAATCTTTGTTCTGTGTGTTTGTAGTTGGTGTATACATATAAATATATAAAGTCAAGTATGTTATAGATATGTGTGTATATATACACACATACATAGAGAGGGAAAGCATGTTTATACTTAACTAATTACAAATCTTTTAAAAAAACAAGCACAAGCCATCAGATTCACACAAACAAGTGCTATCAAAATAAGTAGAGTTTTGATTTTTCATGATCTTAAGCCAGCATAACTTCTGAAAACATATGGCAAAAACGTAAGGCCAAATTTTGAACAGGGTTACATGATGGAGTGCCACTTCAACTATCAAAGTTGCAAAGAGGTGTGGAATTTAGCCTGTTTGATGTCTAATTTGAGGGCAGGAATACAGAATGGGGGCAAGTGCATTTCTGAGGCAACATACAAGTACAAATTTTTAGTGCATGTTCATGATAATCCCAAATTCTTTTTAAAATAAGGCCTGTGAACTTTAAGCTGAGCATCATATTCCACCTGCCATTCATTTTCTCCCCTCACATTTTCCAAGTCTCTCTCTGTTATCCATGGCCTAATTAGAGCAGAATGCACTGGAGTGTGAACAAGCACAGATGGCAGATCAAGTACAACAAAAACTTGAAAGACTGCCCATGCAAAGCAAGCCATATTAGCTCATGTTTACAAATTGTAAATAAAAGAACTATATAAATAGTACTTTCCCCCTACTCCTATCTCCATAACTAACTCAGTAAAATGAAGTTTTATAAATATTCTAGATTACAAGGTAGAAAAGTTGAAGCTTGTAAAAGAGGCTACAAGACTTACAAAGCAAGTTCTTTTTCTACAAGAGAATTCTTGAAAAAGTCCTGGAGAAAAAACTGTTTGGCCCAAAAATTATTTAATATTTAATTTAGGAATCTATGGTTCAGTTCCAATACGGAGCAATGTAGCATGTAAAATGCAGGTGGTTTTCTTTGGAGTAAGAGGAAAACAAAAAAAATTCCACTAGGCAGAAAAAAGACTTAGAAAAAAGACCAGGCCTTCTTGTTAAAGTTTCATTCCCTCTATACAAGCTTGTAGATCCTTCAAAAACTTCGATTTTCTTCTTGGTCTATAAATACAGGCATTTTCTATCTACACTTCTGTCATTTTCTTCTCTGAAGTAGCTAAACTCCATATTACAAAAAACAATGGCATGATTTGTGAAATTTTCAGTTTATTTGTTACTTATTTGTCACTTGTAACTCTAAAGAAACTGCTCTATGAAAAATGTGTTGGAAATCGTGTATAAACTGAGGTAGTTTATCCTTCATATGCTGAATCATGTTCTACCTGTAAAAAACCCACAACCCACAGTCCCTTAAGCTGCTTTTTGAGGGGATTCACTTCTGTTTTGTTTTTGATGCACATGTACTTACAATCAAGTTGTGAAATCAACTTGGTGGTTTTATCAATTTCCTAAACAAATGCTCCTAGGAAAACACTTTTTTTTTCTGCTACAAAATGGCTTTTAAATACTGCCAGGAAGCTATATATTTTAGAGGGTATTTTGTTTCCTTACCAGTCCCACAAAGCATTTAAATCCCACCGTCAAACTTTCTGATGAGAACTTTTTCTATTTTAAATACTTAAGTGTTTAAAAGACTTTGAAAAGTGGAGTTTAACGTCAAAGGAAAGCATTTTTGTATATGTTACCATGTTCTTATTACACTATCTATTAAAAACATTAAATAAATCCTGTGCCAAACCAATAGAACATTCCTTCTTCAGTGGTATGATATTCCTAGACATTTCTGTTGTCAAACTCATCTTCCATAAAAGAACATTGACAGAAAGTCTTTCAGGAATGCACTGTTCCAAAACCAAAGCCAAGAACAGAATTTCAGCACTTGTATCTGACTTGAGAGGAACTTCCTTGACAGCTCCTTCATTCACATTGTTGAAGATATTTCAAGTTTTACTTTTTTTTTAAACTCTCCAGCTTTGGGAGAGAAACTGAAGAGTGAAGCCAAAAAAGCTGTTCCAGCAATAACAAAATGAGGGATTGGCAGAGAGCAGTAGGTTTTTCTTGTGTATCTGATCTCCTTCTGACCCCTTTTTTCTCTCATCTTGCCTTTTGTAGCTTCTCCTACTCCTGGCACTTTTTTGCTCTACAATGACTTCTTTTTAAACTCACTGTCTTCCCTTCACAATAGCGAAAAGAAGAACTCTGCATATATTTTGTCCATGTTTCTTGGCAAAACATTATTCTGATTTGAGTTGATATTTTCCTTTCTTTACTTGTAGAATACTTGGATTCAAAGGGATGTTGGGTTGATCTGGAGATTACTCTTAGGACTGTGGCTGTTCTCTCTTTTCCAGCAGTTTTCAACCCATCAGAGTTAATCAAGTTCTGCCTTTATTTTATAAATTAAAGTTGTCTTCAAACTCTGGAATATCTGTTGAAAGAGTATATTGAAGATTGGGCTCCAGATATGCATAACTTAGACCAAGTTTTTCAATTACATTGTACAGATTTTATCTTCAGTTACTGATGTAGACACCAATGCTATGAAGTTTGAAATACTAGAAGGGTTTTAAGTAAGCTTTTAAGAAGTCAAAAGGAAGTCCAGAACCTCATGAAGTCTAGATATTCAGAAAAAAGGATAGGTACCATTTTACAAGTAGATAATTTCTAAATATTCCAAGGAAAGACAGTAAGAGACCTGCAGCTTCTGCACTACGAATTTTTTCCAACATACCATATTGCATTCAAAGAGTTTTCATCAAACTTTTAGAAAATATTTCCTTGCGCGTACATTTTCAAGGCTCAGGCAACATATAGGCATTTTAAATTGACCAACAATAACTGATTGAAGACTGCTTAGTGACCAGCAGAAGTTTCCTCGATAAAATATACTTGAGATATGACAAAATTAGCCATTAAGAGTGTTTAAACCACAATTTTCTTTTTGTTGTTGGATTTCTTAATTTTCTTCTTAGCCAGTACTTTCAGGCATTCAAGCCATTGTCCTAGCTAGCTATTGCATGTAAGTTACTACTTACAAAGATAAAGGAGTAGACAGCTAGAGGAATTAATGAAATTCTGTTGTACTGGGAAAAGTAAATATGCATAATCTTCACTGTCATTCAAAACACACCTGGATAACACTGATTAATCTTCCCATATATACAGCTGCAAGTACCTTTAGATATAATAGTATAATTGCATGTTTAATGAGAGCAGAGAAAGCAAAAATATTGTGGTTTACGCTCCTGTCTATTTAAATTCATCAGCAACATGTTCAGTCTCTGGGAACATTAAGCAAGATCCACAAAACCACATGCTCTTTTTTTCCCTCGAGAGGCTGTTAACATTTCAGTGAGAACTCAGTCTCAGATTGCTTATGCCAATGTTAACCTAATGAAAGCTGCTGCCTTTTACATATTGAGAATAGCCATCTCTAATGACTATTTAAATGTTGCATGCTCTTTTTCGTTGCTGTTATATTATTACCACAATACAAACAGAGATGTGTATATGTACTCTCAGTGGGCTACTAAAAGCCAGCCCAAGGTTTTATTCCTGGAAACAACTAATTACCAAGCTCATCAGAAAGATTTGGAGATATCTGAGCAACTGTAATTTTTTTCCAAACCTAAAAACTCTTTCCATAATTTACCATTACACTAAGATAATGGTGTCTGTAGTAACACATTAATTGTCAGCTTTGAGAAAATTTTATTTTCACAGTCAACATGTTTGTGATTATAGAAAACATTATATAATTTTCAAGATGAGCTCTGCTTAATCTGAATTTTTCTTATTGTTGTCACATCATAAAGTTATCTGGTTATATTAAGGAATTCAGTTGCACACCCTTGTCATCCATACACTATATATATGTTCTCTAACAAATGCAGCAATCTTTTGGAAAATATGGGAAAAGTGCTGATTTAAAACAGTTATGCAGAAGACAGAGCACAATTCTTAGAACAACTGAAGTTACCTGTCACAGCAGTCAGGTTGAACAAAAGACACGTATGAACATAAGGAAAATATCACTAACATAACAATCACAAATTATGAAGAAGGGAAGAAGAGTTCTGAGTGGTTTTGTGACAGCTTAGCAGGTGAGAGGAGAAAGTTGGAGTCAACTGTGTTAGACATAGAAAAAAACAAAAATACTTAATCAATCATAACAGTCTACTCCTGAGTGCAAAGTGACTGTCATGTTAAACCAGCAGGTGCTAGAAAAAAATTAGACCTGTGCAGGTGATGGTACAAAACTCTTCCCACAACAAAGAGAGTTCAATGAAACCACATAGTATATAGAGTATATAGTGTATATAGAGTATACAGTGTATATATACTATCCCCTCTCTGGAACAATATGGGATTTTTGCATTACCACACATAAAAAAAGAAATGCCTATAGTGCATATGAGTCCATCAAACTTAAAAATTAAAAATAAAACAAGTCTCTTTCAAAAACATTTTCAGTTTTCAGTATGTTCCTCCAAAAATCAGAATATGTAGGAAGGTTGGGTTTCGTTGTGGTTTCGGCATTTTTTTCTCTTTTTATAGTACAAGAAAAATTTGCAATTCAATTCCATCAAGAACTCAAAATTTCACAGTCTTATAATAAGTCGTCTGAGCCTCCAAAGTGTTCACCAGAAATTTTCATTTCAGGTTATATCCTCTCCATATTACTATGCTCTCTCTTTTTCCTCTCTCCAAGGCTGACTTTGAATCATCTTTCTTATGTCTCTTGACAAAGTAATTTAAAGTTGCTCCAGAAACTCTATATACAAGCATAATTACTATCAGTGACTCCCAACAGTTTGGATAACTATTTTCATTATACAGAATCAGCTTACATACCTCTGGTAAACTTTCAAGAACACAGTAAAAACAGTTGAAGAGACCATACCATCCTTTAACTTCTTTTTACCTTATTAAGACAACCAGTTGCTAATTTGTAAACATATGATTTAGCCCTATATAGATGTTAGTCAGTGCCTATAATCCATTCTTGAATCCTCAGCTGAATAAACAGCAAAAGCTTCTCCTGCAGAAATTGCTGAATTACCTCCCTGTTTTATTTGCAAGCAGGTGGCACCTCTCATAGACCTAAACAACTCAGTCCCATTTAAGAACAAAATGTAGATCCAAGGAATCCTGCATTAGGAAAAACAAGGGTTCTCATTGTCAATGTCTTCTTGATACTACCAAAATTTGAATTGGTTTTTTTTTAACAAGCAGCTTAGTACTGCAGAAATTTTTCCCCTTTTCAACAAATTTAATTCTCCTCACACTCATCTCACTTTAGAGTTGCCATTTTCAGTGCTAATTGCCTAAGGACACAGTGGAGCAGGTGCTCATACGTGCCCATTTTTCTCTGTTAAAAATCAGTGCCTCTGATCTTCATCTCACCCAAATCCTCAAACTGTAGAATTTCCATGGAATACTGTTTTGACTGGTGAAGAATTTCAATTCATTAACCTTCCAAAAATCTTCTAACAGAATGTGATTAACTCAATTTTTCCATGCATTGGTCCACACCTGCCATTTTTTAGTGATTCCAGGTTGCATGGAATTTGTCGCTTGGTCGTCTGTTTGTTTTCTTATTGTTTTGTTTGGCCTTTTTTTCATGGGATTTCTGCTTTTCTCATCTCAAAAGCACTGACTGTTCCTTGCCCTGGCAGAAATCCAGCCTCTCAGCATGAACTTGCAGGCACAGCTGTAAGAACATCTTCCCTTAGAATACCAGTTCTGTGAAATCCCAGTATTCCCAGACATGGACTTGTTTGGATTAATTTTGCAGGCAATGCTCTTTTCATGTAATGAAATTCATACTAGTTATGCCAGGTCATCTGTGCCTACACCATCCATCTTGATGTTTCTAGAGACTGAAGAAGCTGAGCACACATATGAATTGTATCACACTGACAAATACACTTATCTGGAACAGTTCTTTGAGTCAGTCTTTTATCTAATATGTTCTCCATCTTTTGATGTTTCTACTGAACTTGTCTTTCTCAATGAATAATGGCATTGACAAATTAAATCAGAATCATGGAGTTAATTTCTTTGCCACAAATGTTAGAATGAAATGGATTTCTTTTCTATAAATCAGCTGCAGCCAGTAGCCCTATATTTTACAATTGTTTCTACTCATAAGTTGGTTTAGTGAACAGTCAATTGAGTGTATTTTATCTGTCACATTCATTTAAAATGATCAGACTTTGTGCATATCCCATACTCTAATATAATCAAGGATTTCAAAGAGAATATTTTTATTAGATGTGAAATATTTTTTCCTTTTTGTAACTAAGATTTTTTCCTATGTAATTTATCAAGTGACCATTTAATTAGAAATTTCTATTCATATTTTTCACCCTTTTCTTCACTCCCAGAAAATGACTAAATTCATTAAGATAATGACTATTAAAAATCTCTTTGCACTGATAAAATCTCTGGGCACTTACTCCTCTGAGTTTGTTAAAATTGTGGTATAACTCCAAAATACTAAAGGCACCTAAGCTAATAAACTCATTAACATGGAACTGCTGCCAAGAGACAAGGTTTGTAAAAGTGCATTTTCTTTGATTCTTCCTTTTATTGGGATAATATGAAGTTGGATTTATTCCCTGTACTCTTGATAGCAAGCAGAAGCAACTTTGCAGTCTATTCACCTGAAAAATACATAATTCTTTCTCTTCCAAGGGCTTCTGTGATTGCTTATCTATAGTATGAGCAATAACATTCAGTTATATAATTGGACTATAAAGGCATTTTTATTCTTAATCTTATTTTACTGGCATTGAAACTATTGTCCATGAATAAATTGGAGAACTCCTACATGTAAACCAATTTTTCAGATACAGTAAACAGTGATGTCAGAGGTTTTCTAAAGCATCCTTTGTGAGTTTCAGATTAGTTGTTCAGATTAGTTGCATGTTTCATATCACATGTTCCATGATCCGTTCCTGATATTTTACACACATCCCATTTGAATTATAGGATTGTGTTTAAGAATCAGTTTTCACATCAAAAGGGCAGGAAAGAAGGAGGTATATCCAAATCAAACATAGAATCACACAAATAGCCTAAGTCTGCACATAATAAGTCATAAAACATAAGTCTGCCAAAAATATTAATAAATCTTCTGGCAATGTGGGCTGCCACATTCCATACTGTATACTCATTACATTTTATGTATATTAGATCATCTTCCTTCAGTCAGCCTCAGCTCTCTGCTTGTAAAATCATGGAGCATGTCCTCCTGGAATGTATGTCCAAACATATGAGAGACAGGGAGGTGGCTAGAGACAGGAAACATGTCTTCACCAAGAGGAATCCATGCCTGACTAATCTAGTGGTCTTTCACAATGGAGGAACAGTATCAATGGACAAGGGAAGAGCTGCAGGTGTCATCTACATAGATTTCTCCAAGGCCTTTGACATGTTCCCACACAATATTCTTGTATCTAAATTTAAAAGATACAGATTTAAAGGGTAGACTCTTTAATATGTAAGGAATTTTCTGACTAGCTGCCTCCAAAGATTGATAGTCAGTGGTTCAGTATCTGACTGGAAATCAGTAAGGAGTGGTGTCCTTTAAGCATCCATACTGGGACCAATAGTACTTATTGTCTTCACCAGTGACATGGACGGTGGGATTGAGTACGTCCTCAGCTAGTCTGCAGATGACACCAAGCAGAGTGTTGCAGTTGGTTTGCTGGAGAGAAGGGATGCCACCCCAAGGCACCTTGACAGATTTGAGGAATGGGCTCATGCAAACTTCATGAAATTAAATAAGGCCAAGTGTAATCTCCTGCATCTGGGTTGAGACAATCTCCTCTGTCCACAAAGACTGAAAGATGAATGGGCTGAGAGCAGCCCAGGGGAGAAAGACTTGGGGATATTGGTGGACAGAGAATTGGACATGAGTTATTAATGTGCACTTGAAGTCCAGAAAGCAAATCACATCCTGGGCTGCATAAAAAGAGGTGTTGTCAGCAGGTCAAGGGAGGTGATTCCCTCCCTCTTTCTGCTCTTGCAAGAGCCCACCTGAAGTGCTGAATCCAACTCTGGGGTAGCTAATGAAAGATAGACACAGACCTGTTTATCTACATCCAGATGAGGCCACAAAGATTATCAGAGGGCAGCAGCATTTCCATGAAAACAGATTAAGAGATTTGGGGCCATTTGACCCAGAGAAAAGAAAGCTTTGGAGAGATCTTTTTGTGACCTTTCGGTACTTAAAGGGGGTTTATAAGAAAGTTGGGGACTATTAAACAGGGCCTGTAGTAACAAAAAAGTGGCAATAGTTTTAAATTGAAAAAGGGTAGATTTGGATTGGACATTAGGAAGAAATTTTTGACAGTGAGGGTGATGAGACACTGGAAGAGGTTGCCCAGAGTTTTGGATGCCTCTGCCCTGAAAGTGTTCAAGGTCAGGTAGGAAGGAGCTCTGAGCAGTCTCATCTGGTGAAAAATATTCCTGCCTACTCTATGATTCTATGCATCTGTGAGAAACATTTTCTAATAAGACCTCATTACACAGTAAAAGGCCAATACCTGAATGTTCCCTAATAAAAATGCCGGAGTCCTCATTCTATATAAACTTTTAGTGCTTCAATAATATTAACAAAGATGGCTGAAAAATACGTCTGAATAAATATTTTCCAAATAATGGCTCATTCTGATGGAATTTTTATCAACTTGTAGAAGGATATAATAGATGGCAAACGGTAGTGCATATGAGTAAACAAGCTACCAAAAGACCAAATTAAGTGGGAATTTACAGCATATCAACTAGTTCATGTATTTTTGCATACATATTCTTATGTTCTAATCCTAACATAATTGGAAGACAGCTCACTCCAGAGGCCACCTCAATTTAGATTAGTCATGATTTGTAAAGAGTCTCATTAGAACTGCTATTATATCCTGCCTTTCAAGTTTGTGGTACCTTAGCTAACATTATAAACCACTTACTTAACAATAAGAGGCATTCTTAATGACAGGCTTAGTTAACTGCATGTATTACACATCAGCTTGCAGAAATTATCATGCCAGAGACTTTTGAACTACTGTCAATCTTACCAGGACCAAATTGAAATCTTAGTTTATAACGTGCAACTTCTTGGTTACAACAGATGGATAAAAGGAAAGAAAGTGACTGTGTCCTAGAAAAATGGTATCAGTCTTCTGCAGATATTTGCTGACATTTGAGTACACTCAAGGGGAGCTGGAATCCTAATATTAGGCATTCCACTGACTACTAGAGTCATGTAACTCAGCAAATACAGTAATAACATTGCTGATAACAGGCTGCAAGGCTTGTACTCATTTTTACAAATAGTCAATACTGACTTCAGTGAGGGGTGAATTCATCCACAGCATGAGAAGCCTGGGGTTTGTGTCCTACTTAATCTACTGGTGAGGACTTTGATCTCTCTCACCTCCTGTTGTAGTCTGAAGGTATCTGGTTCTGAAAGGGTCAGAAAGATACAATCCTAAACATTATATACAATTAAGCATTAGGATGTTGTGGATTCTGTTCTTGGCTTCAGAAAGTACTTACAGGTTTTGCACAAAAAAAGTATTTGGACAAAAACTATGCAAATACTGAAAGGCTGGAAAACCTGCAATGGCTTTAGATGATAACTGGAAAGACCATTCTGCATTATAACAGCCCTCACACATAAGAAGATATGCAAGCCCATAGTATGTGATACAATGGCTATTTTGAAAAATAGATTCGATTATTTTTAAGTAAGAGGGAACATAAAAACTATTGCTATGATTTCTGACTGCATTTGAAGAAGGATAGTAAAAGATATACTATATGTCTGCTTACTTCTTCCTGCTCCTCAGTAGGACAGGAGGAGAAAATAAAATTAAGCTCATGGACTGACACAAAGTAATCATACACCAGGGAGATCATACACTAGTTACTGTCATGGGCAAAACAGACCCAGTTGTACAAGTAACCTAATTTATTGCCAATTAAGATATACCTGAATGGAAAGAAGAAAATAAACCAAAACACCACCTTCCCCTAGTCACCCTCTTCCCAGGCTAAACTTCACTCCCTCATTCCTCCCTTTCCTACCTCCTCTGAGTGGTGCAGGTGGAATGGGGAATAAGCAGTCAGTCTGCAACTGTTCTGATGTTCTTTCCTTTGAGCTCTTTTCTTCTGGTCCAGTGAAGTTCCTTACCATGGGCTGCAGTCCTTCAGGATAAGCCTGATCCAACATGGACTGTCAAGTGTCCTGTTCATGCTCCAGCTTCAGCATGGAGTTCTCTATGGCTGCAGTGCTGAGATCTGCTCTGCTGCAATCTTTCCATGGGCTGTCTGTTCCTCCCTGATCTCCTGCACAGCTTGCAGAGAAATCCCTGCTGGGACACCTGGAGCATGTCCTTGCCTACTCCTCCTTGTCCCCTCAAAGAATAACAGAATCAAGTAGACTGGAAAGACCTCTGAGAGCTTCGAGTCCAACCTGTGACCAACCATCACTTTTTCAACCAGACCATGGCACTGAGTGCCACATCTCTCCTTAAACACCTCCAGGGATGGTGACTCCACCACCTCCCTGGGCAGCCCAGTCCAACATTTAATTATCTCAGTGATCTCAGGGCTGTCTCTCACACTGTTCCCTTCACCATGTGCTGTGGTTTGACACTGGCCAAATGCCAGGCACCCATGAAGGCCGCTCATTCACCCTTGCCTGCTACAACTGGACAGAGGAGAGAAAAATTTAATGAAGGGTTCATGAGTTGAAATAAGAATCAGGAAAAAACACTCCAAGGGTAAACCAGGCTCAACTTAGAGATACAAGGTGTGTTTATTACGAAGAAAATCAGAGGAGGATAATGAAAAGGAATATAAGCCCTTAAAAACACCTTTTCTTCCTCCAAACCCTCTCTCCTTCCCACCAACAGTGCAGGGAGACAGGACTTGGGGGTTTTGGGCAGTTCATCACCCAAGGTTTTCTTCCACTGTTCAGGGAGAGGAATCCTTCTCTTGCTACACCCTTTCCCACAGAAGTTCTCTGTGAACTCCAATCTCACAAGCAGCTGTCCTCCCAAAACTGCTGCAACGTGAGTCCCTTCCACGGGCAAACAGTCCTCTCAAAACTGCTGTGGCGTGGGTCACTCCTCCATGGCGTGCAGACCTCCAAGGACAGGCTGCTCCAGCCTGGAAGCAGAGGCCCCCTCTCTCCACTGGGTCTCCCACTGGATCACAGCCTCCTCCAGGCATCCACCCATTCCAGCATGGGCACCTCCCCCTTGGGCTGTGGGTGGATCTCTGCATCCCCCTGGATCCCCATGGGCTGTGGGTGTATCTCTGCATCCCCCATGAATCCCCAGGGGCTGCAGGGGCACAGCTGCTTCACCATGGTCATCACCACAGCCTGCAGAGGAATCTCAGCTCTGGTGCCTGGAGCACCTCCTGCCCCTCCTTCTGCACTGACCTTGGTGTCTTCATGTTGTTTCCCTCACATGTTCTCACCTCCTCCTCTTCTCTAGCTGGAATTAAAACTGTGTGCCCTACTCTGTTTTGACTTTCTTCTTAAATGTGTTATCACAGAGCTGTTACCATCATCTCTAATTTGCTCAGCCTTGGCCAGTGGCATAATGGGATTGGCTCTGCTGGACACGGTGGAAGCTTCTAACAGCTTCTCACAGAAGCCACCTCTGTGGATCCCTGCTACCAAAAACCAGGCCATGCAACACACCGTGCTGCCCTCCCTCACCCCAGCTGTCCCCAGGGCATGGCTGTGGGGTTCAGCTGTTCCCCACGGTGAGTCAGAGACAGCTGGAGCCCAGTGTGTCCAGCACGGGGCACCTGTGGCTGATCCAAACCAGGCCTCCCCAGCAACACTCTCACTGCCAAAACCTTGACACCTGCACATGATACAGGTAACTAATACCTTCACTGTCTGTGAAATGGAAATTGAAATGTCCGTACCTTCACTGAATTGAAGTAATGTAACAACAAATTGGTTTTGGATTCAGACTGGAAAAGTACTGTAATTGGGCAAATTTTTTCCCTACATATCCATATCATCCATATTAAGAGAAAGTAAGAGAAAATAATTGGTTCCTACTATGAACAGATCCAGTAAATTTTTGGAGAATCTTTTTGTTCCCCTTTTGGTCTTGCTTCCTTTTAAGAGAGGCATTGCATCTTATGTTTATTACTACAGTCACCAGTACTTTCACCTTGGTTCCTAAATTGATAATGTGATGCTTCCATTTTCAGAGTCATCAGGGCAACCTTATCTCCTGAATGAAATGAAAACCTAGCTTAAGTGAGGAATTTTAAAGAGGACATTAAATACTTCCTTGTGCTTATGTTGTAATAAGTGCATAAAACTCCTTTGTAGTTTAGATGCTAATACACACAGCATCTCCAGAATGAGCCATATGTGGAAAAAATACAGTTGTAAAAGCTTTGGGAAGACACTTTGGCACTAGTCGAGAAAAGCCTGAGTTCCAGTGAGCCCTTCTAAATTAAATTGAAGCTCATCAATTCAGAAGGGTCAAAAGACCAAAAAGGAATGTTGTTATTAAAACAGGATAGAACAATATAAGCTATCTTTCTCTTTAGGCTGTACAAGTTACACAAACCACTAGAACAGGTCCAGATTTGCTATTTGAAGGTGTAATATAATGTAATTTCCAGATATATGCTCTATTTTTAATTTTTTTTTTTTGTTTTTAAATTTACATTAAACCAATGTAATTTTTTATTTAAATGGTTTAAAAATGGGGAACCATTCATTCTTTTGTAGTGGGCTTTCTGGCATTGTAACTGAATTTTTTCCTTGGTGTGATGAAGTTTTATGATCTCACTGCAAAAATTTATCTCTAGATGACTGTAACTGATATTCCTTTTATTTTTTCAATGTTATAAACTAAAAGTAACATGATGTTGACCTTTTCTCCTTTCCACAAACCAAGAAAAATTCTAATTTATTTTACAATCTGAACATCTAAGAAAATACAAAATATGTTGGTCTGTTTAAATTGATTTAGTTGCTTTCTAGCCATTTCCAGTCTTAAAATTAGAGAGTCCTGTTCACTTCATGTGATTCTTTATTTCTCTTGAGTAATTATTTTTCCAAAGAAAGAAGTCTGATTTTTCTTTTCCAAATCCACCCAGGCTAGGTTTCTTTCTCCTAATTTTTTTAAAAGTTTTAGTGGAAAATTTCTATTACTTTGTTAGTATTTATTATTATTATATCATATTTATATAATGAGATTATAAAAATGTTAAATTTAAAAGTAATGGAAAAGTAAATCTTTCCACAGAGTAAAAAGCTCAAAAATTATGATAAAACTGAAATTCAGTCAATGACTTCAAAGCAACATTCCTGCAGCTTTGTAAGTGGAAATTCCTAGCACATCATAGAAATTTTTCTTCACCTTCTGTTTTTACTCAGGAGGTCCAGCTTATTAAACCATAAAGTTCTGATCCCTCATTTATTATAAGTTTCTACAGTACTTAATGTAATGTGATTCAAACTATATCATATTGTCTCATGGAAATTACAGATCCAATGAAATAGAAAAATAGAGAACTAGAAATTTACTATTATTTCATTGAGCTCATCGTCTCATCATAGATATAAGGATCAGTCTTCTAACTATTCAATTTCTTGTCCTCGACATTCTTATTAAAAAATATGTCTATTGTCTTCCAATTTCAGGTCTATTTTTTTAACAGTAAAATTGGTCCATTTCTTCTTATGACAATAATGTAGTTTTGTTCTTATCTGCTAGATGAACTGCAATTCCATATGTAAACTGCAATCACATCCTCCTCAGCTGAAATTATTTTGTGTGAGAGAAAGTCATAAAGATGCCCAAATTGGCTCTGAGTGGTCTGGAACATTTATACAGTAATATATGCTAAGATAGAACCAATGTGTCTGCACTGGCACCATCTAACAATCAGTATAATCAGTCTTGCTTGTCATCAGCTAAATAGAAAAGGTACAAATGAATCCCACAACCTGTGACATGTAACCATATCTCTTTCTTCCTGTCACTTTTAGAAAAACAACACAGCACTGTACATGAAAAATCTCTGTTATTGATCTCTATGATTTCTACTTTATGAATTTTATCCCTTCTTGCTTTAATACATTTTTGTCATTTGCTAAATTCTTTTTTCAGCTTGTGTGTCAAATTTTTTAATGAAAATAATAAATACAATTGAGGAGCAGTCTGTGGTACTCCACTTCTAAAGCTCTTCATGTTGTTCATCTTTCAATACAATTATTATTCTCTGTCTTGCAGAGAAACAATTTTAATCAGTTTATAAATCTGCCTTATCAATCCCACCCTTTTAAACTGTATCACATTGTCCTCCATTTTGATTTAATAATTTTACATGAGGTTTCATGGGAAATTAAGCTTGGGTAAATTTGAGCTACTGTATGTCCTTTTCCACAGAAAACTTGCTGTATTTTTTTAGGTAACGTTTCTTTGGAATTATCTACCCTTTTTAAAATCAAGTTGTACTTTTTTCCCAACTTTCTAGTATATAAAATGGAAGATAAATGTAAGGTGGTGTCATAGAAATTGAGTGAGACTGCTAAAACAGAACCTGTGCTCTTTTAAGAATGTTTGTAGAAACATGTAGGATGCTTTAAACCTTTAGCACTGCTGTTGCAAAAGTAATAGTACTTTTGAAAAAATTATCAAAACTAGGAAGATTAATGGGAATAAGAATTTATCTCAAATGTTTCACAAGATTGTTCCAATGTTTCATAATGGAAAAAGGCTGTCTTGACACAGGATAAAAAACTCTTTTAAACTATATCTTGAGTTTTCCTACTCAGGTTTTATAAGATTTTGATTTCTGGTTCAAGAATTTGGATTAGGCCTTTTTGACCAGTTTAGGAAATAGCATATCCTCTTCTTGTTTCTAAGAGTCTAGAATGGATTTTGCCTTCAAGATAAATATAAAAAATCAAAAGCATCAAATTAAAATATGTTTTTGAAACTCTTTAAGCTTTAATTTAGTAATTGAAAAAAATGGAAACAAATTTCAGAATTCTTAAATTCACTTTTTCAACTTACTGTGTTTTGCATTATTTTAAATTGATGTGAACTAATAAGTGTTAAGTGTACAAGTGGATTAATGTTCAGAATCAAATTTTTTTTTTCAGAGAACCAAAACAGTAAATGGATAACCAATCCCTCCAGTATGTTGTTGTGGTTTGTTTTTTTTTTTAAATTTTAATGTATTCTATTCACAATTATTTTTAATAGTTCCTATAAGCTGGCATATGAAAAAAAATCTACAAAGTGAAAATATAAGTGAAATTCAGCAGCTTTTTCATCGGACTAGAAGACAGACAACACATGCACTGAAAGCAGTAACTATCTGATCTTCATAAGCTTCATGTAAGACCTATGTTTTTACATCTGATATCTGGTTAAACTCTTTCAGAGGTTAAATTTCCTGCAGAGTTAAGTAGGTCATCCACTGTCTTACTGTCAGTCCTTACTGGTATCAAAGGCTTCTCTACCTCGTGGTGCTGCAGCCATACTAGAAAGGCAGGTGATTAAGTGTTTCAAACATCTCAGTTACTGCTCCTGGCACAAAGCCAGGCTCATCAAGAGGACCTGAAAACATATTTTTTTTTTTGTGTACTTATTATCAGTGAATTTCGAAACCTTCCATGTTATTTTTCTATTGTTCTACATGAATAGCAAATACTGTAAAATAAAAATTCATCAGGATGCTGCTTTTATGCCCTTTGTGCTCCTACCAAAGCTGTTTCAAATAGTTCAGCATATTTTGAACAAATACATAATAAGGTAAAGCAGCTGGGCATACATACTGAAAGATCTTGAAAAGATGTAAGGAAAAGTAATTTGTTTTTCAAGTGATTGACAGTGAAATGTATTGCTTGCATGTTTTGCTAGCAATCCAAAGAACTCAGCAGGGAAAAAAAGAATGAGAGTTATACCTTATCCTCATCCCACTTGGTTCTGCTGCTTGATCAGAATGTAATTTCCATTTTGAAACCTAGCAGGAATAAATCCAAGAAATCAGTACTTTGTGTTTTAGGAATACAGCAATAGTTTCAGTACCAAGGAAAAGTTCAAGACTCCTGTTTTTCACAAATGAATGCTACTTATTTCACAGCTGAAACTTTATGACAGCCACTGAATATTTGGTGCTTACCTGGGTATAGAACTCCTTCTAAGGCTTAGTTATCTTTGTTCTAGATTTATCTATCAAATAATCCCAAAGGTAAGAAATTCATCATATACGCTGATTTGATACCTCGCAAGGATTGAAGCCCCTTTCTGCATTAAATAGAAAAGAAAGTAAAGGGCATCTAACTTAAATTTATCAGTCAGGTAATTATAGTTAAAGCAGATTCGTTCATATATCTCTTATAGCATCTAAAAAATGCATTTTCCACAATTTTTAGCCCTGTTATTGCTAGTATACTACCACATTATCTTGTCTGCTATAAACAGATAACAGGTGAAGAGGTAACAGTGGCTTGCAGTACTTCCTAAGGCACAGGAAAAGCAAGTTTGAGGAACTATCACTGAAAAACATACTGAGGAAATGATCAAAATTAGATATCAGTAAGTGTTAGCTCTCACTGTTGAAAATCTAGTTCATGAAGTACACTGATACATTAACTTTCAGGAACTAGGAGTAATAAAATTATTGCATTTTGCCCCCTTTTTCGTACAATGACAAAAATTCAACACAGACGAAACCAACAAAGTTCTACAAACTTTCAGAGAAAATGGAATTATAATATCTCTACTTTCAAGTCAACCAGAATGTCCCTTGGGATTTGTACATGTATCTCTGTGAAGGTAACTGGAAATTAAAAATTAGCTCAGTAGGAAAGGCTAGTGCAGCTCTTTCCTTTTATCCAAAGGTTTTAAAGTAAAAATTTGAAGTGAATATTTCCATCTTGGGAGCTATTTAATTTCCTGGGAGATGTGAGCTCTGCAAGGAATGAACTCCGCATGGCCTAACAGCCATGATTAAGGGTACACTCAAGTGCAGCACTACCCTTCAATCTTTTTGATGCTCTACAAAATTATATTAATTATTAATCAAACCCTAAAGTGGACTGAATTCATCATCCCACATCAAAAGGTTTTCTTGGTTTTGTCACTGCAAGAAGAATAAAAACCCATGAAGAATAAAAAAAATTAGATTAGGAAGACAGGCCACCAGTTCAAGGGTGGCAGTCTCCTAAGTGGAGGAAAGAAAAGCTTTATTCAAATGATTTTGAAAGGAAAGAAAAGGGATTTGAATTAGGACTTCAAAATTTTGAGTGTGACCAGCAAAAACAATGGGTAGAAAAATTCTAGATGTCACTTTTGAAAAAATATAGGTCCTAAAGAATTTATTTTCAGATCAAATTATTTAACTAATTTGGTTTTCATTGACTATCAACCTCAGAGTAATTGCCATCACATTTTTGATTTGTACCTGACTGTCAGAGACTGAAATATTATAGTTTATGACTTACACATTTTCATGAAGGACTTTTAAAACTGTATTACAAAACCTGCAGAGAAGACCACCATACCCTGAACAGGCCTCCTGACTGAGACCTTACACCACTGATGAAGATAAAGTAACAAGTCAGGGCTGGGGGAGAAGAACAGCACAAGCTTAACATCTTCAGGGTGGAGAGCACAGTCCCAGGGCTATCAGCTGCCAGGCTCGAACACACCCTCGATCCAAAGGATGGAGGGAGAGGCTTTGGATGTGTGTTGGAAAATCCCCTGGTTAGAGGCAGTGAATGCCCATCCTCTGAATCGCAGAGCAGCCCAGCTGAGGGGCTCTTCACCCGGGGAAGAAGCTTATCCACAGCAGAGGGGGTGTCATGGCCCATCAAAGGGCTCCGCAAAGGGGTCCCCAGACCCTGCACCAAAGATGATGCAACAGATCCTCAGTGTTGCAAGGGACAGTGTCAAACTGGCCCCTGCAAGGGAGGCACGTGAGTGTTCCCACATGCCCAAAGTGTATATTAATCCATTGGATTCTCTACTCTTTGGTGTGGCCTGGCGTGGTGGCATGTGGTGGCAGTGGACCCTCACTACCAGAAGATCCGATGGAGGGGAGCAATGAGATGTCATTGGGACTCTGGGATGGGTGATACGCTTCCATCTAACCCCTGTCACTCTCTTCCTATTCCCCCATCCCCCACACACACTTCTTTTTCTTTTTTTTCTTTTTCTTTTTCTTTTTCTTTTTCTTTTTCTTTTTCTTTTTCTTTTTCTTTTTCTTTTTCTTTTTCTTTTTCTTTTTCTTTTTCTTTTTCTTTTTCTTTTTTCTTTTTCTTTTTCTTCTTCTCTTTCTTTCTTTCTTTCTTTCTTTCTTTCTTTCTTTCTTTCTTTTCTCTTTCTTTCTCTTTGCCTCTTTTACTATTAAATACAATATATCAATTTTTTGGCACCAACAACCAACCTCATTTGGTTTTAATCTCATTTTTAGGTATATTTTGAACCTTCAAAGTTCTTTCTGTTTTATACACAGAGACTTAATTTTCTTTGTTTTTTCTGGGTTTGAGCCAGATCTTAACACCTGATACACCAAAGAAATTTCTAATAACAAAAGTACAAGTTCTTACTGTAATTATACTGCTGTGTTGTGGGTTTCATTATATAGTGGTTTTGGTTTCAACACAGAGTCAAATTAGACTACTTTTGGGGGTCTTTTTGGTTTTGGGGTTTTTTTTTTGATTTTTGCTTTTTTTATTATTATTCTTGTTCGTCTGGATGAATCTTACCTGTGTTGGATGCAAAGTTAGATTAAGTATTTTACCCCCTAAATCATTCTTATTGCAGTCATCAGCACACTCAGTGACCCTGGACACCACAGTATTCTACTCACTGACGAATTTTCCCCATTTCATTGTCTATCCCTTCATTTCCTCTCACAACAGCATTCATGAACTGTAAGGGCAGAGAATTTCAGTCATGGGATACAGGCACACACTACTGCTATGTTTTGCACAGGTAAGAGCAAAGGAAGCACTATGGAGTGACCTTCCTGTTCTTTTTGAACTGTGCTGGTTTTTTCTGAGAAGATCTCTCAAGAATGTATTTCTTTGGAACATGACTCAATTCCTTTCAGTGTCTAGCCAAGAGTCTGGGTTTAGTGTTGCATTCTTCTACCTTGAAAGAATAATTTTTTCATCTTACATGACAGAAATCCACATTTCTGCTTAAATTGTAGCAGGTGTTTTTTTTCCTCACTATGGAAAAAATAGTATTCAACTTGCTTAATGTCATGTTGTATGTCCCTCTAGACTTTGAGGAAGGAAGAGACAATGAAAATGTATTTCAAAGTGGTGTATGTTCTGAGAGGCACAAATCCTGTAAACTGAGATAAACTTTCTTATCTGGCATTATAAAAATATACTCTTGGAGATCAGCAATCTTTATGCTTTGCATTCATAACCTCTCATAAACTTCCAGAGAAGATTTTAGATGCAAGTAATACTGATATCAAGCATTTCTCACTTGGTCTTCCTAGGCTTCTTTTCCTTTTAAGAATTCTTTGGAGTTTGAACTATTATGATTAGAATAATCGAACTAAAAGAACCTCAGCCTGTTTTGTTAAAGTGCTTCCCTCAAGTAAAAGACTACTTATTTGTAAAGGTTACCTTCAAGTGAAAACACTATGAAGTGTTAAATGTCAGTGGCAACTTTATTTCTACAATGAATTATGAAACATGAATTATGAATCATGATAAACTCCTGAGCTTTATGAGCTAAATAAATCTACCACACATGAAAATTTAAGATATAGGAGGCTGTTCAGGTGAAGAAGAAAGAAAGCACTGTGCAAGGCACATTAGAAGTTCATCTACTTATCTGGGGCCCAAGCCTATTGTTGAATCTACCAGGCAGGGCCCATCCCTGTGGATAAACACAGAGACTTTGTAACAGTCTCTCCACATCCTTAGTTTTAATCAGGGTGGAGTCCTGCTTATGGGAATATTAATGGATAATTATGGGGGTTGTCCTTCTCAACATTAAAAAGCACTATGTATTTCTATGTTTATAAATGTTGACAAAACCCACAGATGTATCCCTACTAATTACTAATATTCGCTGGTTTATTTTCACCCATTCGATGGGCCAAAAGTGGCTAATCATGATCTAAATAGTGTTGTTCAGATTTCCCTGAGTACTGTCATAAGTTTATCCTTTCCATAGATTCCTTGAAAGTAACTTCTCATTAGGTTTTCACGTCTCCTGTTTCACAGGTCAACAACTGTAGCATGAGATTAAGTTTCTGATTGCACCAACCTCCCTCACGAAAATCACTTGAAGCAAGCCCCCAAAACCCCTTTATCCCCAATGAAAGCTTCAATCAACATCAAAGACAACTTTCTGAAACAAGTCAGCAAGTATTTGCCACCTACAACTGCTTTTTAGGTGCAAAGCAAGAGAGCTAAATGATCGCCTCCTAAAGCTAGAAGACCACAACTTTTCCTTCTAGTTACTGCAATTATTCCATGTTTGTCACCTTCTTAATTACCACGTTTCTGACTGTTAATGGATATCTTCATTTCATGGTGAGACAATTTTAATCCTATGTATATATTCCTTTAAGCCACAAGTAAGCAAACTTATTCTAGTTTTTGGCACCACAGACAGTTAAAGTTTTTTCAGTCCAGGCAAACAAAAAAAAAGCTGCATGGATAAACCAAGCCAAGCATGTTTTAATGAAAATAGCCAACTTCTAATGTCATATATCTAAAGGAAATGTTCTGTCCTCAATGAAATAGTGTTTCAAGCTCATTAAAATCAAGAGAAATGATTTAAAAACGCCAAAACTCTGTGATGGCTTCTTAATGAACTGCCTAAAAAATTTCATTTTGTTATAACTGACATTATGACTTCCTGTCCTTCCTTAAAGCAAAACAAGTTTTAAAGTATAAGAAGTTTTTACAGAGTGGGTAGTCATTCAATCACTTAAGAATTTTTCTCTTTCTAAATATTATTGTCAGATCAAAGGTAGCTAAAACAATTTTTTTAATGCTCCTAGAATAGAAAGTCTTATCTCTAATAGAAGCTTTCTAAACAGTATATCAGTGATCAGACTATGTCTGTAATTACCACCACATTAATTTCCTTTGTTTTATTTCAACAAAATCATTCACTTTTTTTTTTTCCAGATATTACTGTATATTGTATTCTAAAGGGCAGTAAGTACAGTACTTCCCAGTTGTAACTTGCATGGGAGGTTTTTAAAAGAGATAGTGAAAAACAAAGTCAGAAACTTGGTAATTTTCAACTGAGTGTTGACAAGTACTGTGGACGAATAATAATGAAATGGATTTCTGGCAAGTGTATCCACTAATATGAATTTCTGCAGTAACTATTTTGCCTAGAGGGTTCTTTTCAGTATTTTGGGGTACTGTTACAAATTTCATGAACCCAGCTCCATGCACTTTAACATTATGAATCATACTTAGAAGACACACAATGAAATATTTAAGTACAATTTTTCTTAAAGTAATAGAGATTCATTATGACAAAATCATTTTAGAGCAATAAACCATTTTACAGGACATTTTAAACAATAACAATTTTACAGCTTAACAGCATAGATTTGGGTTAAAATCAGAGACATTGTGCTATTAAAGAATAGGCAATGGGAATTAAGGAAACTTGAAATATTTTCTGAACTATATCAAACTTTAAGTTTTCTGCCTCAGTGATTATAACTGTAAAAAGTAGAGTGACGTTTTACGCAATCTGTAACCAAACAGTACAAAGACCTGGAGAAGTGGGGACACAGGATACATGTAGAAGAATACAAGCATGACATCAGAAGAGGTGAGTGCCTGCTCTGCTCTTCCCCCTGCTATATAAAATTCAGTCATGTTTAGTTAAAAAAATGCAGACATGAAGCTGGAGAAACCTGTTTGTAGACAAAAGAAAGAGGACAAAAATGTAGAATTTAACATGCAAAACTTGGAATGTAATATGCAGTTACAGACCACTGTATCAAAAACAAAGTGTAAAAACTTGTGAGAAAACATACAAAAATAATCCCAAATGAGCAAAAGGTGTATAAAGGAAAGACAAAAGGGAGGAAGAAGGGGCAAACAAGAAGAAACTACCAACATTAATATCAGATTCCTCATGGTAGAGGTCTTGGGAGAGGACTCCAAAATCTGACAACTCAGCATAGACCCCGTCTGCCTCTGTCATCTGTAGGAGACTTAAAAATCATAATTGTCTTAAACTCTGTTAAGATCACCAAAGGATTTTGCCCACTATAGCAAACTGCACAAAGAATCTGTGGCTACCAAAGCCCACTCTACTCCCAAATATTCCTCCTGGATTTTGGGAATTCAGACTGTGAATTAAGTCACCTGATGTGAAATTGAGATAAGACAAGGTGGTACTATTGCCTAAATATCTCAGATCTAAGGAGAGGTAAACAAGGCTGGCGGAGGCCATGTCCCACAGACTCATTTGCTGAGGCCAGGTTTGCACGCTGTCCCCCCGCCAAGGGGGAGGGAGAGTTTTTGAGTGTGTGTTGTCAAAGCTTCTGGTCTACATACGACAGAGCAGGTGAACATCCAGCACCAGAGGCTACAAGCTGAGTTTTGGGCCAGGTAAGAAGCAGACCCTCTCAAGATGGGATGGGGCTTTTTATCAAGTCAGTTGTCCTCCCTTACACAAACTGGCTTAGTTGTGGAACTCCCCACATTCCCCCTGGGAAGGTCACATTCTCACAGGACATTGACTTTCCCATGGGACATTGACATTCCCACACAGGCCAGAGGGTTTTCATCCCTTTGGAAGAGGCATAACTGGCTCAACTCCACTGACATGAGAGGCAGCTGTCATATCTTAGGAGGAGTCATAAACCATCAAAGACCCACGAAGTGCCCCCAGACTCATTTCTGGGGCCTTGCACATGATCCACAGTGTTGCAAAAGACAGCATAAAACATCCCCCACCCCCCAGGGGAGTTACCTGGGCATTCCCACGTAAATCTGAATGTACGTTAACCCATTTAACTCTGTGTTTCACAGGACCATCACCACAAACTTTCTATCACTCTCCTTCCTCCACACTCTCCTTCCTCCACATCCTTCTCTTTTTCCTATTTCTTTCTCTCCCTCAAACTTACTGTTAAGTAAAATCCATACTACTGACTTCAGCAGTATGGTCTCATTTGCACCTTAATTCCAGCAGAATAAAAGGATTTTAATTTTATCCCCTGAAGTTACGGAGTTAGGACTGAAGTTATGGAGATAAGGGCTCAGAGCACTGGAAGGGTGAGATTAATCTGGACTGCTCATAATTCTCTGACTAAACTGGATTTCATCTATACTAAAAATAAATGCTTGGCTCAGTCTCCTTTTCATAAATAATATTTTGAGGGTGAAAAGAGTTAAGAGCTGATTCAGTAGGCACTCAGGGTTTTCGGAAAGAGAAAAGACTCAATCATTTTCCTGTGTGGTGGTTTCAGGTTGTTCTGGGCCACCAGACAGTGAAGTTACATTAATTACAGCAGTAAAATACCTTAAAATCTCTTCTGATTTCCACTACTATATGAGTTAGTGTATTTACAGTAGTGAAATGCATAAACTGGAGAAGAATGATGAAATTAGATATATTTTTTCTGCTGTTACTAGTCAGAATTTGCAAAGCAGGTTTAATCCTTTTTTGAAGCTGGTGGGATAGGCATTCAATTAGTTGTTTAATTTGAAAATGTGAAAAGATATTGTTAATTTCTATTGTTTTGATGAAATAAAATCTTTAATTATTCTTCCTCTGTGTTCAATATTGGTATATTCAAATATATGTTAATGAAAAACAATAAAAATGTTTCAAAACAGTTTCAACAATTAGAGTTGAAAACAGGCATAATTTTTTAAAACCTATAGAAAATTAGAGATACATATTTTTGCAACTACAATACCTATTCATTTTCAATCACTCAGAGATTAGAGCAAAATATTGTTTAGATTTACGCATTATCCAGCCTTAATAATAGCCCAATATGATTATGTAGTACTTACACATTAGTCTCTTGCACTTACCTGTAATAGCAGAAATCAAGTAGAAAAGTAAGACAGAGCAGTACAGAGAGGTGAACTAAGAGAAAATGCTCAGTCTTTTTTAAATAAATGTAATTATTCACCACTGAAAACAAGTGTTTAGAAAATAATTTGCACCCCTTGTGACAGGGGAGAGTGAAACCAAATTGATTAACAATAAAAGACTATGATAAAAAATACTTCAGCATTAGAATTTGTTTAACCAAGAGAAAGTGTGAAATGATGATGATTGTATGTGCTGCGTATATGTTGAATCACACAGTAACTTACTGCACAAGCCACTAGGATCTGGTTTCAGCTTGTTGCACAGAACTTTTCCACAGGGAATATTCATGGATAATTATTGGGGTTGTCCTTCTCAACATTAAAAAGCACTACGTATGATAATTACGTCATGGATAATTATTGTCCCCATATGTTGCACAGAACTTTCCTGCAGACATGCAGTAGGTGCATTCACAATCATTGTGTTGGAAAACACCCCAAAACAAATACTGCACATACCACACTGAATGTGCCCCATTTGTGCATTTGGAAATGTGTTCTTTCTACTGTCCTGTACCCAAGACTACATTTTGTATTAAAAACATTTAATAACACTCCTAATATTGTCTTCATGTATATCTTCATGAGAGGTTGCATGGAGATGCCTTGTTCTACCCTGTGAAGGTAATTCATTGCTCTCCAGAATGTTTGTGTGACTTTGTATATCACATACATACTGTCTCACTGTCATCACAGGTGGCTACCACGAGTCAACTGATGCCTGTGGGTGTATATAGGTCTTTTAGGATTTACAGAAAGTCATCCTTTAAGTGGGTTAGAGAGCAGTGGGCATGCACCCTGAGAGTGACAAGATAGCTGAGAGTGGAGGGCTCAGAATTAGAGAACAAGACAATGTACATCAGACTGGTGTGCTACTGACAGCTTAAATAGGAAAAAGATGCAGATAAGATCTTCTGCAGGTAATTGGAGGGAGTCTTGTATTTGCAGGCTCTTGTCCTTATGGAGGACTTGAACCACCTTGATATCTGGTGGTGGGGGAACTCAGCAGGGCATAACCAAACAATGAGGTTTCAGAAGTGTATTGATGACAGCCTCTGGACTGGCAAGAGGTCATTAAGCAACGCCTGAGGAGAGATGAAATGCCAGAATTTTTAATTAGAAACAAGAAAGAAGTGGTTGGGTATTGAAGGTTAGTGTTGGCAGCCTTGACTTCAGTGACCATGGTATTCAGGAGGAAAAAAACCTAAAAGCATGATTTCCCTGGATTTGAGGAGGTGGTTTTTGGCTTGTTCAGAGATACATTTGGAAAGACTTCACAGAATATGATTCTGTAGAGAAGACGGGTCCAGGATAACCTTCTCCACACCGAAGGAAGTTCCAACCCCATGTAGAGCAAGCCAAAGGTAGTAGAAAACCTATTTGAATAAACAAAGATATTATCTGGGCACTTGAAGTTGAATGTAATAAGGGAAATATGAAGGTCAGCAAGTGTTTCTACAGGTTTACCAGTAGCAAAGCAAACATTTGGAAAACTGTGGCCCCACTGCTGGAGGGGGCAGGGGAACTGGTGACAAAAGACACAGAAAACATATGCAGTAATTTATTTGTCTCAGTCTTAAATAGTAAGCAAAGAAATTCAGAAATCTTAGGTACAAGAAATCTTAGGTACCTTACACCCACATGAAAGTCTCCAGTGAGGAACACTTGCTCTCAGTGGAGGATTGAGTTAAAGAGCACCTAATCAATCTGAATATATAGTCCCTGGGATCCAACAGGGTACTCCAACAAGTGTTGTGGGAGCTGGATGCTAGCACTGTAAGGCCACTGCCAGTCATATTTGAAAGATCTTGGCAGCTAGAAAAAAGAAAGGGTCAGCTCTACTTCAAGAATGACAAGATGGAAGACCCAGAGAGCTACAGACCAGTCAGGATCACATTGATCCCTCAAGGAAATAATCCTGCAAACCATTCTCAAATGTAGGAGGGACAAAAAGGTGCCTAGGTGTAGTCAGTGTAGATTTATGAAGAGGAAAGCATCCTAATCAACCTGATAATCTTCTACAATGAAAGAAGTAGCTCAGCTGATAAAGAAGTGGATGTTGTTAATCTTGACTTTAATAAGGCTTTTGACATTGTCTCCCATAATATCCTTATAGACAAATTGAGGAAATATGTAGCTAATATTGTTCAACATATTTTTTGTTTGTGTTAAAATTTATAGCGTTTGATGTAATTTAATTTGCAAGGAAAAATGGTTTCAAAATATTAGAGTTTATTACTTAACTTTAATGCTTCATAGATCAATGGGCTGTTATTAATTCTTTTTTACAAAATGATCAAATAAAAACAAACCAGGTAGAATATAATAAAATACAAAATTTCAGTTATCCCAAAACAGCTTTTATTTAGCAATTGTCTTTTATAAAAATATTTAGTTCATCATAGAAATTTATAATGGGAAAAAATCTGTTTAAATCAAAAACATCATAGCCCTCAAATACCTTCTCTAATTAGTTTTGCTCCTGTTGCCATACGGAACTAAAACACAGAAAGATGGATTGCAGATGAATTAAATAACAGAGAATGGGTCCCTAACTCACAGAAGAATCCTGTAATTTGGATCATGCAATTGATGATTCCTCAATGATTTTTTCACCACATTTCCTTGTTATATCCCTTAAAGACCATCTAAAGAGGTCCTTTCTACAGAATAAGAACAATTAATTTGTCCCTCTACTTGCCTCCTGAAAAAATTCTCAACAGCACATGTTCTACTGACATTTTGAGACATTTTGTTCAACATCTAATTCTCATTAGGAACAAAAAGATGGTATTTAAATCTTTGCACCCACAGAGTATATCAAAGTGCTGTTTCAGTGTAATTCCTTATCAGTACCAGTTGACAACTTAGTTAACAATTTTAATCCCAACTTAACGAACTAGGAGGGCCATGGTATTTAAGAGGAATCTTTACCTTTTGCTGTCCTTCAGAACTCATCTTAGCCTTGACATTTCTATTTTAATGAGAAACATTACATGTCTGATTCCTGCTCTGAAGTTGAAGAAAGGTCTGACAAGCAATTGGAGGTTTATTTCATTCTTACTCCTAATCTAGACAAACTTTACAGGAAGAAAGACATTTGTTTTTCCTTATGATTGTTGGCCATGGAAAACATCTGTTGTTTTTTTGGGTTTATTTTTAAATTCATTGTTGCTAGAAGAAACTCTTAAGGAATATCATATAGATGCAAGGGGAAAACTTATGGCAGTTAATTTAGTCAATTTCTTGGATCATTCCACTTTTTGTCACCATATAGGGATCACATCTTCCTGTATCTGAATACAATGGTCATCACCTACTCCTTTGCATGAAAGACCAAGTAAATATAAGGGAGTATGGGAAGACAAAGGCCTGTCGAAATCTTCTTAAACTCATGTCTTAGCCTGCTTCCCCTTGAAGACCACCCCTGGCAACCTCTTCAGCAACACCCATATATTAAGTCCAAGTTTAAGAAATATTTGAAAACTGTTTGTAAATCCATTCTAGAAAAGGGAGAAAGGATTTAAACTAAGCCCCTCCCGCAGCTTGGGTACAGCTCCTGCCGAGCAGCCCCCACGCACACTCTGACACAGAAAGGGGCTCAAACCAGCCCCTGCAGCACGGACACGGCCCCCCCAGGCCCCTGTGACTCAAACGTGGCTTAGATGAGAGCCGGCATGGACAGGTTCTTTTTCCTTCAGTTCAGGCACGGATTTAACAACACTCAAACCACGCGGGCGAAAGCCACGTGACCAGCACCCGGCCGAAAGACAAATTAACTGTTTCTTCCTAATATCAAAATGAGACTTTGAAAACATTCATTTCTCCTTCTCACACAAAAAGAGCATAAAAATAAAGGCACCTACAAAAAGTACAACATAGAGACTTTAAGTTAATGACTATAACTAAGCTTATTTTTCAAAGAAAGAAAAGATGAGGAGTGTTTTACTGCTGAAAGTTCTTTTGTAAAAACATGTTGATAAAGTTAGCTGTAATACACCCTGTAATATGTGAATAATGGTCTAAAAGAGGTGAGAAAAAGGGAATGTAATGTTCTAAGTTATAAGCAGTAGACTGAGACTTTTGTGTATTAAGATTTTTCTTTCCTCGCCCCAGGAAAACAGTAGAAGAAGACTTGTGTTGCTGATGAAAAAGTAAGGGGATGTTGTTGTCACTGTAATAGAAACATTTGCTCTCAAAAGAACACCTCAATGACCATCATATGTCCATTGGTGTGGCCCTGGGAAAGCTACTGAAATGGGAAGGAGTCTAGAAAAGCAAATACCTCCCTTCAAAGAGAGAATTGCTTACTAGAAAGCTAATAACCATAGAAACTGTGTTTCCTATGGGAGTCAACATGATAAAACAAAAGAAAGCTTCTCTCTGTACATAAATTAAAAAAACTGTTTTGTTCCAGAAGTGGTGGATTAACTATAAGTTGAAGTGTTACCTTTTGTATGGTCAACAAGAAAGAAAATAAGAAAAGTGAGGAAGGGAAAAGAGTGTTCTGAAGAGTTTGGTGTTGATGCCTGATTACTATTCCTACTTTAAGTCTGTTAATAAAATTCCTTTTTGTATTCCTTAAAGTATAAGCCTGCTTTTGCCTACTATTAATCCTTATCTCACAACAAAATCAAATAATCTAGACTACAAAAATTAATCTTCATACCTAATTTTGATCCCCAAACCTCTAAACCGCAACAGCAGTAAAACATTTTCCTCAAACGCCAAATCCTGTTCACAATTATTTAGCAGGGTTTTGACCTGGAATAATCTTGCATTATGATCAGACACTTATTCCCATTTCCTCTCTCCTTGTATTAGCTCCTTGTATTGCAAGAACCAAACAGGAAACGGAATAGGATATTTTTCAGATGTGATGAAAGAAAAACTGCCTTCTTAAACACTGATTTTCACATAGTGATGTTTTCTTAGAACACTTCTCAAAGAACTTTGGAAGAGTTATATTAAAATTGAAAAGACTTCTTTGCCCATTTAAGCCACTGCTTTAACAAGCTCTGGAAATAATGTTAGTTTCTGAGATACAGCTTTTTATCTTAGTGTAGGTACAAAGTGCAATACCTAATGTGCTTGTGTTTTTCATTGGAGCATAACAGACTGTCCTGGGTTTACCCTGGTAGAGTCAGTCTCAGAAGTGACCCATGCTACAGAAGTTGTACAGTTTCCTTCCTGGGAGACAGAACCAGTCACCAGATAGTTTTGAGTATTGATAGGTATGCAAACCAATTAAAAGTGATCCGCCTCCAGAAAGAAAACCATGTATAAGCAAGGGATATCTGTGATAGCTCTCTCTTGCCTTCCTGCTTTTGTTTTTTTTCCCCTGCTCTCTCTGGTAAGACTGAGCCCTTGGCCCCCCTCTCCCTCCCACTCAGAGGGAGGAGGGGTAGGGAGGTCTGGAGCTGCAGCGCAGCCCGGCACGGGGGAGGACCCGGCCTGAGCTCTCCGGTTCAGATGCAGCTCTGCTGACATGTCAGCTACAGTGGGCAGGGCAGGGCCCCTGCTCTGGGCCAGGCGGGGCCGGGCGGCTCCATCTGATCCAGGCCAGGCCCTGCCCTGCTGTCAAGCCGAGCAAGCTCTGCCTGGAGCAAGTCATAGTGAGGCAGCGCAGACAAGCCTTTCCCTTTCCCCTCAGCTCAGACACTGAAATGCTACACTTGAACAGTGTGGGCAGAGAGCATGCGACCATTGCAAACGTTCGACAGATTAACTCTTTCAATTACTGGATGGAACATGCAAACATCCATTCTCAGAGAAGAGAGTGAGGACACCTACAGAAATACAGCACAGAGACTCTAAAGTCAGTGAAGGAAGCAGAGCCATTGCCTAGAGAGAGGAGCATGAGAAGTGCTTCAGTGTTGAAGCTGAAATTTCTTTTGTGAAGCCATGGTTGGAACTAAGCTAAAATATTCCCTGTAATAGACGAGAAAATGGTCCAAAGGGGGGATGTGATGTTCAAACTGCAGCCAGTGAGCCAAGGCACCTGTGTAGAGATAAGTAGATGCTGAAGTAATTGCAGCCTGATGAGAAGCTTGAGCAGAGACAGAGAAGAAGCTGTGACCCAGAACCCTCACCCCAGAGATGAAAGAAAAGTTATATTGCCAACAATGGGAGAAGGGGATTCCTTTGCTGCTATAGTACAACTCATCCTTAAAAGAGTACCCCATGGGACATCAGAGTCCAGTGTAGCAGCTGTGGGAAGGCTACTGGTGGGGGGTGGATCTTCCACATCAAGCAGATCTTCCCAGGTGGCTGCTTGTTGTGAGGCTGGAAAACCTTGAGAGAACTGTATTTCTTGTGGAGAAAACACCATTGGTATAACAAAGGAGAACTTCTCTCCCTAAATTAACTGAGAAAAGACTATTTTAGAGGTGACAAATAGATTAAAGGTTGAAGTGTTGTCTTTTTATGTTGTCAGTGGGAAAGAAATGGAGAGGTGCAAGGAGGAAAGGTGTTCTGAGGGTTTTGTTCAGCTTCTTGGTTTTTTTTCTTTTAGGTCTGTTAATAAACTTTTTTTTTATTCTTTAAAGTTTGAGCCTGCTTTGCCTACTCCTAATCCTTATCTCACAACAAAATTAGGTAAATCTGGGTAAGTGTGTTGGCATTTGGCCAGAAACTCGGATTGCCAAACTCAAACCACTAGACAGACTCTTACAGTGCAGTGTGGCTATTTTGTGCTACAACGTGCAGTGATTTTTTATTAACCTACATATTTTAAATTCAGACCTGAAGAACTTAGTGCACAGTGGCATGGTGCAGCAATATCAGTGCTTCACTGTTTTAAAGGATTTCAATATGATTAAGAGGCATTGGCAAGGGTGCTTATGACCAGCATTACATGGAAAATACCCATAGACTTGGGCCTCAAAATTTTAGTGTCAATGCACATTGATTAATTACCAGAAGAAGAGGATGCATGGATCTTTCCTAATGCTTTCAGAGTTGGTGGTGTTATTAGCTGCCAAAATAACTGTCAAGATCTGAATTAGTATTATTTAAAAGCAGACTTTTTTTTCCCTAAGGCATACTCCACATTTAATATTAGTACATGCCCAAGTTAATATGAGTATGTCTTCTTAATTTTCAAGACTTGATCCAGTGGCTGCACACAACTATTTATTTGTAGTCAAAATTACAAAATCATGGAAGAATAGAGGGGTTTGGTTTGGAAGGTACCTTAAAGATCCTCTAATTCCAACGCCCCTGCCATGGATGGGGGCACTTTCCACCATGTTGGTCAGAATCCCATCTAACCTGGCCTTGAACACTTCCAGGGATGAGGCATGCACAACTTCTCTGAGCCGCCTATGCCAGGGCCTCACCACCCCCACAGTAAAGAATTGTCATGTCATATCTGCTGTGTGAGTTACATGATGAAGATAAAACAACAGTATGACTCAAAAGACTATATTATAATAAAAAAAATCTTTTTATTTCAGGTTGCCTCATCAATTTACATCTGATAGTAGCTAAGCAGGAAATAAGTGTTAAAGCAACTAAGGGCAGCAGTCAAAAACTCTTGGCACGTAGTCCATTCCAAAGTACAATACAGACACAACACTGAAGTCAAAGACTGAATTAACTTTGCACTTCATAAAGAAAATCCTTCTGATTTAATATTTTGAGGCTATCAAGTTGTATTTTTTCTGTACTTATTTGTCTATCCACCTAGTAAATCCCAAGTGACTATCTGTTGTGTGGCTTCTACACTACAGAATAGGAGGGGAAAAGTGAGATCCTCATTCATGTTAGTGTTCAGTTATTGGAGCCCACACCAGAAGATAATGATTCTGGCAAGTACAGTACAGTTATCTGCTCTCTATAGCACTGAGACAAGAGAGGGCCAAAAAAGGAATTAAGGAGACTCCTTCAAGCTAGTGACTACAGACATAATATGTTTGTGGCTGACATCTTAGGTGAGTAATGTTTCAGAATATGAATATATAAGATTTGAAGAACTGCAGACCAATTAGAGCTGGGTTTTTTTATAAATACATAAATCAATATAAGATATACTTTTAAATTATGCTATTTAAGTAAAGCAAATAAAAAATTTAAGTTTTCACCCAGGGAGTTATAGCCAGAAAGACCTGAGGCCTGCAAGTAAGAGATCAGTTTTTAAAATTAGGCTTAAAAGTAAAGCATATTTTCCAATCAGATGTTCTATTCTTGTTTGCTTTTTATTACTATTTTGTTCTTATTCGTATTTTCTAATGAAAAATATCATACCTCTGCTTCCAACACCAGCATATTTGTCCAATATTCTAGAACTAAATTTCACTGTGGACATATCTTTTACACTCTGAGGATGAAAACAAATGAATCAGGGCTTCAAAGTGCAAACATGATATTCCAGGTAATAGGACTGTCTCTTTAAAAAAGAAATTTTTCATTACAAGAGACTATTTTGAAACTGTGCATAACAAACCAAATGTGCATTTCAGTAGGAAATATGGAGAAATAATAAGTAGGTCTCAGTACTCAAAAAGTTTAATTTTGATCTGGTAAAAACACAGGCTTTGTATGCTAATCAGGACAAAGTTAGAGATTGAAAATATCTGTAGGAAGTCTCACTTCTGTTATATGGCTTATAATAGAAGCAAACCAAACAAAACAAAATTAGACCAAAAATACTTTCTCTCCCCAAAAACCCCAAACAAATATCCACACCTGAAAAACAGCAAAAGCAAAGTAACTATGAAGTGTCATTATGCCCTACTTGCACTTCTATGTAGTTGCAGCATTACTGATTTTAACAGTTGCTTCCTATTTTCAAACATTGAGAACATCAGGTCAAACAAATTGCTAGCATCCTAGTACACAAATATTTAACCTACACCGTCTAAACATGAGGCTATGTCTTTTAGAAAATACAACACTTTCTAGGTGAATTAGGCACACAAATAATTAGCCTGGGTCAGGCTAAAGGTCTGGCCAGCCCTCTATCCTGTCCCTGGCAGGGTCAGGAACTAGAATTATATCAGGGAATATATATCATTATTCTTCTCATTATCCCTCTGCATTTATAGCATTTTCAACACTGACATTTCCTGGACTTGTGGTTATACGCCTACCACTGTGTATAACAGTCTTTCCCAAACTTTTCTATCAGAATTTCCCTCACTTCTGCAATTAAAAATTTATATTTCTATCACCCACAGTGCACTGTGCCAGTAAGTTCCACATTTACAATGAAATTATGTAAAAGTACTATGTTAAAAGTAATACCTTCTGCTTAAGCTAAAACGTCAACTGGATAATTTATTGTCATAATTTTTCGCTGCACATAATGGATATCAATATTGTGTTAACTGGGCAGCTACAAGATTACAAGTCTTCTGTGACAAATCAGTCCATGAAATATAATGAATAATATTCATAAAATATTAAATTTCTCTCAAATGCTTCCAGGTTGTTCATGCTCCATGAGCAACAAATCCCATTAGCAGATCTCTTTTACACTGGGTTGCTTTTTCAAGAAAACTCATATAATTTTTTTATAGTTTTTGTATAATACATACAAATATATTATATTTGAGAGAACTTGGAAGTTACTAGCACAAATAGAAGAGTAATCTATGCCTTAGTATATTACTGGCTTTAAAATATTGGTAAAGAAAATTAGGTAAGTGAAAATTAAGCTCACTACTAATGAATATTAATGGAGCAATAAAAAGTCATTATATAACAGGTCCATACAATATTTTTCATGTAAATGATTAGCTGAGGCTCTGTAATAATGAGAAAAGTGTCACAATTCTTTTGAATTCGTATTCTGCTTTAATATTGTTCTGGTTTTATTGTTCTTAAGTGACACTTTGCATTGAATGACTAAAATGTGTCATGTGAAATATATAATATACTACTGCTCGGAAATTAAATATTAGGGAAAATAAAATAGAGAAATCAAAATTCTTTTTAGTGTTAATAACCTGTCAAACTTCAACTTTTGAGTGTGGTTATTACCTAATATTTTGGGTAGATCATATCTCTTGAGGAGAGTATATACTACCTATGGATGAACATATACAGCAACAACTATGCTAAAACATTGTATGCTCAGGCCTATTAAGGACTCAACAACAAGGCAGATTTACCATATTAAACTAATCCACCAAGCACTCCCAAATTAATTCACATCCCAAGAGAAAACACAGAGGTATTTTGTTTCTTAGTCATAATTCAGGTTATGTGTTCTGAATTTCTACAAATCTTAAAATCATTACTTTTTTTTTTTCTGTCTTGGATACTTAAGCTCAGTTCTACCAAATCTGGAGTTTTAGATGGCCCTGAGAATCTGTGGAAACTACTGAGAGGCTCCAAACTGTTAAAATTATCTCATATTCTGTATTTTCCTTCTGATGTCAAAAAAAGCATCTCTAAATTTACTTAGAGGGGAATACAGTATTGTTCCAGTTGCAAGAAGTGGAGGCAATAAATAACCACTGAGGATGACAGTCAGTCCCCTCCAGCAAAATTAGTACATACATATTTGAAAGCTTTCTCATCCCTAATCTCAACTGTCTTTTGTCTTGGAAATCAAAGAGCAAATCCATGCTTTTCCACCCACAAGGTATTCTGCATATTCTGAAGAAAGCAGGGAAAATAATCAAGAATATGCAGTGTCTGGAGGACACCTTTCAACTGTTTTACACTGTCGCCCTTATTTTTACAGTGTGCTGTGTTTATACTTTGTAGTAAAAGTTCTCATAGATTTTGTATAAACATAGTCAATGTTTGTCTAACTGGCCAACGATTGTTTTGTACCTTTGATATTGTTTTTTATTCCTTTCCCGAAGGTGAGAAGGGTGATAGACTGTGTTCATAACCTATGGAATTGGAGAGGTGGTAACCTCATTGTCCAATCCATGATTGTCTATGAAAAGATATATAAATGAAAGAATAAAGAGAGGCTGGGCTCTTCTCTCGGCCCGGCCTTGGTGGCTCTTGACCTGACTTGAGTGCCTGATTTCTTCGTGTCCGACCATGCGACATCACACCACATGTCTGAATGCATGTAATAGGGGAAAGGTGTGCCATAAAAAAGTCAGATTAAGGGGAGAGAAAAGTACCTCTACTTTCAACCTTCATCCGGCTTCATCAGTCTTGAATGACACCTGCAAGCTATCCTAGATTTCTTACATATACTCCTTCAGTGAGACCTGATGGATTCACCTGCACTTTAATGACCTCTGATATTGGAGGGGACTGAAAATAAGCGTGTCAGTGCTGTAGAGTTCTCATGCTGTATAGGAGATTCCTGTGCACAACCTAGCCTGGCTTCCCTGCCCTCCACCTGCATTACCTCTAGAAAAGGCAGGACACTGCCTTTCATGACATCATGAAAATCTTACTCTATCACCTGTTCTGTCTACATCACAGCTGCACAACCCCCTTCCCTTTGTACAATGATATCAAATCCATATTTCCAAACCATCACCCAGCTCCCTGCATCTGGTCTAGAACTCACACATCTCTTCAACTTGCTATATAAAAACTTCAAAATCATTCGCTAAAATTTTGGGACTGAATCTGCTAGTGCTGCCCAGTCTGTTGGAGACAGGCTGATAAAGGACTTGGATGTCCCAGCAAGGTGTTCATCATTGTCTCCCAGTGAAAGACTGATGGTAAACATTAATGTGTTCTTATTCACCAGCAGTCAGTAGTGATGATCTCCTTTTCCACTTACCTGTTATAGATATATTCTGTCAATTTAACATTCATGAAAGATTTATTTAAATTTGTTTACTGGTGATAGAAGTATGCATTAAATGTGCTAGAATTTTCATGTGCCTGAACCATGTCTTCATTCCTTTTTCTTTTGCTCTCACACACACACATTAATAATAGTGTGTGAATCAGAAAATAACAATACAAAATTTAGGAACTCTTGCTTATTGATCTATTGAAAATGTGCTCATAAATAAACTGATATAACTATAGGTTTATCAGTTCAATTCTTAAAAATATATATGGAAACACTACAGAAAAAGGTGTGAATGGCACACAAAAAAATCTGTGATGAAATTAAAAATTTTTAGTGCAAATTAACTGTTGTCTTCTTATGCAGACCTTTATCCAGTGCATGCTACCATGGCAGAATTCATTAGTATTTTGAATGTACAGGTTTAAAGACCTTTAAATACTCTTAAAATTTTCTATTATGTTTATTATTGCAGAAGGTAATTTGAAGACAATGGAGTACAGTGGTGACAGTGCTGGACAGTGTTTCTAGGATACTGTGAAAAGAAATATATAAGGAATTTTTGTTGAATTCTCTTGTACTAAGTGTTTTTTTGTGTCTACCAAGAGTAGCACTGTCTTAGAAAGGTAACGTCTGTGTCTCTGCTGGGCCATGCAGAAATACAAAATTTGAATAGCTAGATTGAATTACAAAAACCCTTTCCATTTTCCCCAGTGTTTAAATGACTTTTAAAATGGATTATCTGTTCAGAGATAGTACACTTCACTAGTGACAAAACTAACTTTATAAAAATCTATCATTTAGGTGACTTTGATGAAGTTTCAAGGCTTGGATATAACAGGATGAATGCTAACTAATATTTCATGAGATCATCAGTAAAATTCTTCTCTGAATGTCAAAAAAGTATGGCCAGCCTTATGATATAAATATGGAGTCCTTTGTCATTTTACAACAGTATTGTATGTGACAGCAGACAGAAAAGACTGAGATTTCTTTGTTTCCGCAATATGTCTAAAAATCCTACAGTCCAGGGAAAGATTTCTGGCTAGAATGAAAGTGGTTACAAAGAAGAGCTACACCTTTGTGTGTGATTTCTGAGGGATGAATGGATTCACAGTACCACAGCCTTTTAAATAACCTCAGCATGAGTTGAGTTTCCATATGCAAACTGAAACATTTAAGTCTGATTTCTCCTTCCTAGCATGTTTCATGCCTTGATTTTGCTATAGTGAAACATTTTAAATAACAATAAATAGTTGCAAAATGAGCCTTTGGTATTTTGCAGCTTTGTGCATTATCAAAACATTTTAGTAAAAAGTTTACACAAAAAGGATATGAATGATTCAAATTCTTGAATACTACCCTATCAGTAGGATGAGTCTGGTTTAATTTCCCTCATTTACATTTTAATATTAAAAATTTTAAACACTCAGTGTATGCAAGTTTGTTTATACAGAATTTTTAAATGCTTCTTATTTTAAATAAATGCGTGTATTTTCACCTGTAATGATAATCACTTATAAAAGCTAATCACCAGCAAGGGTAATCACAAATTTGCAATTAAAGTAGCCAGTCACAATCATAATTTTAAAATATTAGTATGGAAAAATTGCTCTTGGAAGTTTATAAATAATCTTTTTCTGTGAAAAAAAACCCCAAACATTTTTGATTGGTGATGCATTTATTATACTCATGCTTGCAGAGCATAGCAACCCACTTTACAAAGGAATATCTGTGCTCATGTGTGATACAGACAAACTTCAAGTGAATTCTGAGAAGCTGATTCTGGTTCTGATAACAACCTGGTCCTGGCAACAGGAAACAGGACAAGCTCAACAACTGGCTCTGTGCATCTTTTATAATCTGTACCTGTTTACACAAGCTAAACATCAATAAATAAACGATACATTTGTTGTGGGCAGACTGCTTTTCAGTAAGCTCTTAGTGTCTTTTGTTTCTCAGATCTCCTCAGTATCAGTTGGGGTTGTTAGTTTGTCCTACAAACACATCAACTGTATCAAATTGCAGTTGCTTTCTAAAACAGTTTCTCAAATATTTTGTCTTGTTTTTCTTAACAACTGTGTTAGCACCTTCTGTAATGCAGGGAACATAAGAATAAAAGCTGACTCTAAATAGAGCTTCAGTGGCTTGAAGAAAAACAAAGCAAATCTGATAGAGATTCTTTCTTTGAAATGAAGATTCTTGATGCACTGGTTGAAGTCCAGAGCTACATCTAGCACAAGAAACCATCAGCTCTGGCTCTCTTTAGCTTGGGATGGTTCATTAAAACAGATAGAAGATGTCTAGGAGATTTTCAGAAGTTGGTATTTCCACATTTAAATATGTTCATTATAATCAAGTAACATATTTACATGGCAAAATTTAACCATTTTCATTAAAAATTTTCCTAAGGGTCCATATAAAGCCCTTCTAAAATACTGTGCATTTCTTCTTGAAAAATAGAAATGGATATTATTCTGATGCCAATAAAAACATGCAAAAGAGTAAAAGTTTTTACAATCTGAAGTGCTAATACTTGCCTTAATTTTCTTGCCTTACCTGACTTTTCAAATCCCTATTTTTCATAAGAAATGGGATGATTCACTTTAGGGCCACTGTGGATTTAAAATTTCTTTTGAAAAGTTTTCCAAACAAATAAGCTCTCAAAGTGTACCAAGGGTTCCATAATGAAACAATATTTGGCTTCATAAGGAATTACAAATCCTCACTGGATTTGTATATTCTTACTAGCTGCAGGTCCATGCAACCAGTCTTAGACATGATTCTTGCTTTTTCCACGAGTACATCCAGAAAACACTTGAAAGTCTAACCCAGAAAGAAATCTCATCGTCAGATTTTCTGTCTTGAAAAATGGCTACCATAAAGTGTTGTTTGCCTCTTCTGAAACTACATTTTACTATAGAAAATATAATAATCCAGTTTTTCCTTAGGCTAAAGCTTCAGTGATACTTCCAGAAAGTAGGGTTTTAAGAGGACATTCATTAAATCATTCTACCTCTTTTGAACAGACAATCCATATTCTAAGAATCTTATTCCAGCACAATTAAACTTCAGAAAAACTGAAATTAATATATTTATATTTTTCTCTCTGGTTCTCCAGTAAAAAATATTTTGAGGATACTGTATAGCATAATTTAGCTTTAGTTTATTCTTCCATTCTTATTTTCTTCTGTTGTTGAAGCCAACCTGCTAGAGTGACACAGTGAAATGAAGATAGTGCCAAAAACATTTTGGTAACCATGTAAACCACTATGTATTTCAAAACAGAATTGTATTGCCCCGTTTTCTTCTAATCAGTGTATGAGTAGGTATCATAATCTTACCTCAGATTGATGAAAGTGCAGTAAATTGAGGAAAATTCTTACTGTGGTCTTGTGTGTGTACATGATAAATTTAATTTTCAGACAATATTTGCAACATAAAAAAAATACATTCCTTTTTCTTCTTTTTAATATATGCTTTTAAAGATAGCAAAAGAAAAATGACTAAGTACTCCCAAAATTAAGACCCTTGAGCCACAAGGTCAAAAAAACCATATACAAGTGCAACTTCTGCACAAAGGCAAAGCACTACTTAGAAGTGCATTAAAATGCAAAGGCAACTATATATAAGAGACACTGGAAGGAAAACAATGAAGACATAAACAGCAAAAATTTAGAAAATCTTTCATTCTAGCATACTCAATATGTCCACCTTTTAATATCAATTCCAAGCTCAAATTCATTGATTACACCACAGCCACCAGGTAAGTGTGGGCTGCAGGTGGTTTGCCTCTGACTTACATCAGTGAATAAAAAACTTGGAAAAGCAAGTCCAGAGAGTTGAAGTTGGGGCTCAGGTGTTGCACAGGGGACAGGGACAAAGAGACATTTGGAGACCAAACACACAGAGAAAGCAGGGCCAGTGCTAGGGATGAGAATAAGTAGCCTCTAGAGACAGCATTTTAAAGGATCAGATGCTGAAGGCTGAGCTGAAGCAGAGCCTGGAAGAGGGCAGGAGGGCTGGTGAGCAGTTCAGGTCTGCTTGTGCCCTCCAGGTCCTGACAGCTGAAGACAAACATATGTAAAAGACAAATACTGGGAGTACACCCACATGGTGGCTTCACTTCACACCTCTGATTAACATAATTTAGATAAATCTGTGGACTCAAACAAAGGTAATGGTGACTGGCCCAAAGGAGCTTATATGGTCGTGACTGTGTGGAGCCAACATGAACAGCTGTCATTTTCACTGATACTTTATGCCAGGTTTTATCAAGGACTTTCTTAAGCCTGTGATTTTTAACCATTATATTATCATCTATACACTACAGGAGCAAAGGTGCTTAGTCAGTGATCTGTAAAATGAAATCTCGATGAGACCCAGCTCTTGAAAGAATCAAATGGTCTCGATGGGTTGATATCCTTATGGTAGAAAAGAACTAATTTGTAGACAAAAGGCATGTGAGTGAATACTTTTGTATTTTATAAACTAGCTTATTTTAAGCTACTGTTCTACCTAGAGTTCAGGGCAGCTCTGTCAACACAGACCATCTGGAAACATGGTCTAATGTATTCATCATATTTTATAAACATTACCATTCATTTTAGAATATTGAATTTCATAAACTAGTGTTTAAAAAGACAATATGTGAAGCATAGGAGCAGCACCATAACTAGTCTTAAAGTCTAAAAATATTAACTATCCCACTCTACATATTCCATTTATGAAACATTCACCTTTTCTGCTGAACTCACAGCATGAAGATGCTTTAGAAGGTACTCAAGAAAAGAAACTGTAGAAATGCATCCCGTACATGAACTATACAGCTCTTTCAATAGTGCAACAAATTTTTCCCATCATTAGTATTTGCATATTTTCTGAGTGCAGGTTCTTCACCAGTGGGAGATAATAGGGCTTTTTACTTTCATGTACCACTAAATGTCAGAATGCAGTGGAAAAACATTAGCCATTTGGAATACAGCAATGCCATGGAATTACTGAACAATAATTACAAACTGATTTTCTAGGACTGAGGTTCACTTTGCATAGTTCGAATAAAGAAACCTGAGTCAAAAAATAGGCTGTTCTTCCTGTTCATGTGAAGTAAACACTTGGATCCAATAGCTAGGGGTAAGCACGCCAGTCAGGAGACCCAAATTACATATTTGTGATTAGCTACTTGTGGCTTTTCAAAATGAGCTTGTTATCATGTAAATAAGCAGCTACTGATGTAAATCAGTTCTCAATACTTCTTTTGTCTATTGAAAAACTGGTCACATTGTGTGAAAGGAGAGGTGGCAGTGTGAGCCTGCAAGATACATCCCAACATTAGCAGGACCTCAACAGTGATGGTGTCCTTTGATCATTACTGTTGTTTGTGTGGCAATGCAGGGTCTACTTCTGCAGTAGCTGACTGTGCGCTATCAACAGAAAACATGATAAAACACATACTTTACGAAGTAAAGATTGCCTGCTCAAACTGGAATCCACTAACTTTTAAAAATCAATACTAATTCTTATTGAAATTGTGTCATATAAATTGTGTTTGTTTAAATTCCACTTCATTCAAAACAAATCATCCTTAGTTGTGGGATTTCCTTTTGAAGTGAAGATGTAATTCTTTTCAAAAGCACAGGCGCACCAGCAAATTCATCAAAAAAATCCATCAGCTTTGTCTATTTTGATATAAATTTATCCAAAGAGGAACTTACTCAGACGGGTAGTAATAATAATCAGTTTGACAGAATTTAGATTGAATTCTGTGTCCAGTTTATATCTCAGGCTTACTTTCTCAACAGAATTTCCACATTGTTCAAATCAATGTGTGTTATTTTCTTAACATCAGTAGTGGCACCATATCTAACGAATACCTGCAATCTTTAGGAATAGGAGCTGCCCCACAGAAGTAATTTAGCTTTATCTATACTGTGATATTAATTCATCAGTAAGAAATATGTTTTTTATTTTAAGAATAAACCATCAAGATTATTTAGAAAACAAAACCATAAATATACTTATGTGTTGGATGCAGGTTTAAAGAAGTGGCTGGCAGTGGAGGGTGGTAGAACTGGCTTCCATGAGAAGAAGGGCTGGTCTGTGTCAGCCATCTGCAGCAAACCCACTGCAGGACACAGCTCAGCCTGTCAGCCTTGAATGGTGGCCACTCTGAGAAGACACATACAAGAAAAGGCAAAAGACTGCACAGCAGCGAGGACAAGAAGGGTGGAAAACAGCTGTGTAGACACCAAGGTGGAATAAGAAGAGATGGCAGAGGTGCTTCCAGCACAGGAGCAGAGATTTGCTGCTGCCTGTGGAGCAGCAGATGCATGTGCTCCAGCCCTCTAGGAACCCTGCACAGGAGCAGGTGCTACCTGAAGGAAGCTGAGGCATGTGCAGAACCTGCTCCTGACTGTAATTTCAGGCCCCTGACAGCACCGGCAGCCCATGGAGAGGATCTCAGGCAGGAACAGCTTTTCTGACAGGAGCTGTGTCCCATGAAGGAGCCTATGCTAGGAGTCTTTTCCCAAATTGTATCTCATGGAGACAGCCCACATTTGAGCTGGGAAAAACTGAAGGCCAGAAGGGCAGCAAAGAGCAACTGCTGTTGACTGATCAGATCTCCCAGTTCTCCTGCTCCATTTGGACGAAAGACAGTAGAGGAGTTGTGGGTGAAGGAATGAAATTCAGCCTGAGAAGAGGGTTGTGGGGGAAAATAATTCTAGCTTTTGTCTTTGTTTCTCACCATCCAATTCTACATTTTAAGAGCAATAAACTAAACTCATTTTCCCAAGTTGAGTCATGTTTGCTCATGGTGGCAACTAATAAATGACCTCCCTGTCTTGGCATAATTTTTGTCATGAAATCAGCACATGCAGCCAATATTTAGATACGATGATTTCTTCATTATATAAAGCTGCTTAAAAAGAGATGCAACATCTTTCTGTAACAGTATCATTAAAAACAAAAATAATAATTTTTTTGACAAGTGAAACATTCCTATATTCCTACAGTGTCTGAAGTGTTGAAAGCTCTTCCAAGCCTGAGAACCTATAGAGTTCTACAGTATTTATATCTGCATTGTTTTCTCTACACCATAAGAGTAAAGCCAGTAAGACCCTAAAAAAAATGTTTCTACATTAAAAAACATAGTAATTATTGTCCCACAAGAAAAAGTTATATTTATTTCCCTGAAGTTAAAGGTAGAAGAATAAATTCTGATAATTCAATAAAATAGTCTTTCAAAGGATATATAATTAAAAACAAACAAATTAAATCACCAAAAGTTTATGAAAACAAAAACATGACCATAAACCCATGTGTACAAAAAAATGGAAAATTACATACAAAAAGACAAACAGTTTCTGTATTTCCATTCTACTGCAATAAGCTTCTCTTATGCACACATTTCATTTCTGTGCCGTACTGGTCTCATAGGAGAAATTACAAATGTGCACACTTCTGTATATGTACAAGGTAACACTGGAATATGTAAGACTTATTTATAAGATTTAGGTAATATTTGTGTTTCAACACTTTCCCAAATTTAGATCATCTTCTGCAGAGGAACTCTCTATTTCACTAGTCTAAACAAACATTATTTAAAAAAAGAATATTTGACATACAAGCCTCTTTATAGATAAATACTCTTGTGTGTGCTTGTATAAGAATTGCACAAGAACAAAGAAGATCTGTAAAAAACCATGGAAACACAGGACTGGGAGGCCTCCAGGTCTGTGTGGCCGGTGTGTTGTAAGACTACTTTTATATGTCTTATGGCCTCCACTTTGAAAATCATTTTGAATTTTTCTGTTGTACTTCTCCATGACCTTTTAATTTGACTGAATCTGCAGAAACATGCTGCTCTACTTTCTAGATGCTTCCTTCTAATGCCCAAACAGAACTTAGGTACAATCAATCCTTACCCATCTTTTTTTCTGCCAACATGACTTTGATCTTCCTCCCTGGATTGTGCATCATATTCCTACCATGCCCCATTAGACATATACAAAATAACCAAGATTCTCTCCAACATATTGGATTAATTAAAGAATGCCAGCCTGTTTTTCTTTTGTTGTATACACTTTTCTTTCTCTTGGTGATCCTTGAAGCAATTTCTTGTTTCAGTAAGAGTTAATTATTCTTGAAAATAGCCAATCAAAACTCTACATGGATAAAAACTAGGTCAATCAGTGCTTAATGAAATAGAATTAAAAATTCTCTCTGTCTGCTGAGTACAACTCAAATGCTACAACTCATGCTTGTTTTTATCGTGGATGTGAATTATTATTTTTCAGCAAGAAAAGGACTCTAGCTTTCATTGCTGTTATTTATAGAAAAGCTGCACTTTTTACAGTGTCCGGTTCATGAAGAGAAATAAGCCTGTTCTTTGAAAGGGAATCTTTTATCTAAACTTCAAAGCCCTAGCATTAAAAAGAAGACTTCAGAATCCAAAATACTGAGTATCTGAAGAGCCTTTATTGTAAACTATAAGATTTAAAGAAGTTTAAATTACATTTCAGATTCCTTACTCCAAATTTTACTTTCAGTTTATGTGTCAGTGGAACAGATCTGGGCTTTTGATTATCCCTGAGTACAGATTAAAACAAAATGGGCTCAGGACCAACCTCTGACATTTGATTCCACCAATATTTGCTACATTTACCATGACATTGTAAATGGCCTTCCTTACAAAGCTGACCTACAACAATCCTGTGTGAATCCCCTAAGCCATATTGTTGTAGATGACAAAATAAATCTTTTAAAAAATCACAGTTTGTTTTCTCAATATTTCAACAGGATAACTGCTGGCAAAATCCCTTTAAATTCATTGCTTGCTGAGTTTGCATATTTTATATCAAAGTAGTGAAAACTATTTCTTCTGTTCCTAACTTACTTTTAAATAGACCATCTTTGTTTAACCCATGCGGAAATCTCAGCCCTGTGCTTGTTCACCCACCACCCCTGCAGAAGTGAGATCAAGGACAGAATCAGAAGGGCAGGAGTGTGAAAACTAGTGGATTGAGAAAAAGACAGTTTAATAGAGAAATCAAAAGCCATGCACACAAGCAAAGCAAAACAAGGAATTAATTTGCTGCTTCCCATGGGCAGGCAGGTGTTCAGCATCCCTGGGAGAGCAGGGGCCCATCACATGTAACTGTGACTTGGTAAGATAAATGCCATCGCTCCAAACACCCTCCCTTTCTCCTCCTTCCACCTGCTATATATAGCAAGATATCATATGCTATGGAATATCCCTTTGATCACTTGGGGCAGCTGTCCTGGCTGTGTTCCCTCCAAAAATCCTGCATACCACTCAGCCTACTCACTGTTGGGGAGGAGTGAAAAGCAGAAAAGCCCTTGATTCTTTATTAGCTCTACTCAGCGACAGCTAAAATCCCTTGTGTTATCAACACTGTTTTGGTCACAGATCCAAAGCACAGCACCATATAAGCTACTCTGAAGAAAATTAACTCTATTGCGGTTAAAACCAGTACAGAGATCTAGAACTGTCAGCACTGGAGATATTTACATCCAGAAATCCCTCCCAAAGTACTCAGTATGACCATGTATTTTATGATTATTTCTTTTAATGAAGTAAAAACTCATGGGCAAGAGATCAGCACTCAGAGTGGCACCAAGGAAGATTTGTTGTACAAATTTCCTAGGGGAAGTATAATTTCACTTAATTAGCAAATTACATATTTTGCAAGTCAGGTTATTTGTGGCCAGAAGATGAGAATATTTTACTGTAGCATCTGAATGCATTTAACATTCACTCATTTACTGTGGCATAAAAGCTTGGTGAGATTGGAAATATTATTACTCTCATTTTAAAGTAGGGAACAAATCACTACTGTCCTTGTACAACAATATATATACTCTGCTTCAAAAACCATGGAAGTCCACTTGGTCTTACCTGCCTACTGAAGGCTACATACACGAGGGAGTTTTGTTTGACTGTTGCTACTCTGAAACAATTTGCTCACATAGACAAAGTTCAGATTGGAGCACATTCCACCTCCCTGTGTCAGATGAGCATTTCTTTGGTCCAAGGGGGAAAAATATGGTAACACTTGCTTAAAAAATATAGTTCTAGTCGAATTCTTTTACACACAAACTGGAAGTCTAAGAAGTAAAGTGGAGGAACACTCCCCCACCAAGATTTTGCTATGACTGTGAAACAGATATAGCAGAGTACAAACTTACCCTGAACATTAGAATAGATCTTGCTATTAGAGATAATACATATTCAATCAGACATTTGTGCATTTTATAGCCTATGTACACCTTATGTTCTAATTTTTTTGTAGTATACAATTATATGTTGCAATAACATAGCAAACATGTCAACACATAACTTAGATGCCCTCTGGACAGGGGTTTAATGAGGAAAACATCATTACTATTTTCACATAATGACATCATTATTTAAAATGAGCCCAAGGATACATTGTGGAAAATATGAGCACCTCACTAATATTGATAAATTGTTGGCAGATGTTACAAAGAATGGAAGTAACAACCACTTGGCTAAATAGGACTAGAGGAAAGTAAAAACAGGTTTAGCAAACGGTAGAGAGGCCACAAAATTCAGGGAGACATAGTTTTTGGAAGCTTCCACCAGCAGAGGTGCAAATGAGAGGGGGGTGTGGGAGGTGACTGCCGTGGCAGATCCCTGTAAGCTCTTGGCAGCATCCCTCACCAAAAGAAAGCTGACAGAAGCAAAGAAGGAGAGTCCAAATCTGGAAAAAGAGTAGGTAAAATATGCAAACTCATATTTTTTTCCAGAGACAAACAAACCTTAGCATAGCATAGTTTTGCTCTCCTAAATCTTGGAGGGCATGAAGAATGTTTTTTTTTTCCTTATACAGAATCTAAAAATGAAACAAATAAAACAGGGAGGAATTTCCCAACAAAAACAGCGATATTTCTAGAGAGTTTCCAACTCCTATCCTCAAGAGGATATAAAAATTAAAGTAATTTATTTGGCTCAGAAATTAGAAGTTTTTATTTGGCTGGACAAACTTGTACAGATTAATCCATTTGGGATTAAAGACAGACACTTCTGTGGAAGTATTGAAAAAGATTTCTATTCCTTTATTTTTTATTTCTGCCCAGCAGATATTACATTACACCACTGTTTTAATTGAAAAATTTTCACCATGAGGGAAATGTGTGCAGATTTAGAAATAAAAGAATACTTAAGTAAATTGGGAACACTTTTTACTTGTTATATTATATTTTTCCCTCTTTTTAATTTTTTAATATTATGCAGTAACATTAAAAACAAGTTAACTGATATTTTTTCAACAAAACCACTAATGTTATACATTTACATTTCCATTTTCCATAAACAGCATTTATACAGTATAACTATATTTTATTACAATTATGTACTCTGTTATGGATGTGTTGATAGAGAGGATGATGCACTTTAGCAAAGTAATTCAGTCTTTAGGTTTGATTTTGGTGTACTTGATTTTTCCTATTTGTAGGATTTAAATCTAGATCAACATGAATAAGCTATTTTACAAATTAAATCAAAAAACCTAAATCACGACATTTTGCAGAAATTCCGAAAATGGAATTGTTTTCCTTTTTAATTGAATTTTTGTATAGAGAGATGATAAGCATAACAATTCATCATATGGAAATAAAAAATATGTCTGAGTAGATCATCAGACATATTTGCACAGTTGGATATTTTTGCAAATAGAAGAATTTTAAGAGAATGTATATTTCCAGGTTTGGATGTAATCTTTTGACCTACACTTTCACATAATCTTTGTTTGTCTTACCAAAGCCTTTTGTACCATTTCTGCTTAAAGAACTCATAAATTAAAAAAACAACTGGCAAATTGCAATGTAATACATCTAGCCCTTTCTCAGTTATTTCAATATCACTCAAGATTTTTACATTTTTACCGCCAAAATCAATTCAATAGAAAATGATGCCATGTAGAAAATAGTAGAATGGTAAAACCTGTGGGTAAATTCATAGTAACAACAGAGATCTAATGTTAATATCTCATATTAATGTCACATTTATTATTTTATTTTTCTCTCTAAACTCTACCACAGCTCTGCCTGCTTCCTTCCATTTTCTCTTATGCTTTTAATTAAGCAGATTACTATGGTTTGTCTTGCCTGTTAATTTTAGGGTCAAGAAAGCTCTTTCAGAGAGTTAATATTCATCTATGACACTTGACTTAATTTAAGCTCAAGCTTGCTTGTTCCTGCAGCAGTCTCTTTTCCATGTCAGCATTCAGATTCACCTGTCTCTTCATACAGTTCATATAAAAAGTGCTAATTGATACTTTGATAATTTTCTATCATAACTCTAGATCACCTGTAAAGAGATTGGAAAATTACTGTCAGCATATTTTAACAACTGCAGAAATTAAGGAAAAAATAATGTTTATTAAAACAATAAGGTTAACAGCATGGAAGAACATTTTCATCTGCAACAAGTAGCACATTTGAAAGAGACTTCACATCTTTGAACAGCAAACACCTCTTCCTCTCCCCCAGAAAAACCCCACCCAACAACACTGGGAATATTTCCTCAAAATAAATACACCGTAAACACACCATCCATGTGGTCAGTTTGGGTCTGTTGTCCTGCCTGTATTGATACCTTACAGAAGGCTGACGTGAAACAGAAGCTAGGCAGAATTAAAAGAATAAAAGAAGTATTTATTAAAAGGGAACACCTCAGGCAATGCAAGAGTCTCACAGAGACTGCACCCAAATGGACACCTGGCACGTGTTCTTCAGTCCATCTGCATATCAGAAGCCCATTGTCCAAGTACAGCTTCAGGCAGTGCAGTCCCATCCCCAGTTTGTCCCCCTTCTTCTCTTGCTGCTGTCCACAGTTGTTTACATTTTGGGGCTTTTGGACAAACAGTATGCCCTTGAAACTCAGGCTTAAAGAGAAATTGTTCTGTCTGAATAGAACGGCAGAACAGTAGCTGACAGTATGTGGAGTTTTAGAGTTATACGCTAAAGCAGTCCTGTTGCATTCCCTGCTTCTTAATCCCGCTCCGGTCCCGGCGGCAGAGCGCTAGCACGACCCTGAGAAACCATTCGCATTCCGATCGAGAAGGCTTAACCGGGGAGCCGACGACGGGCACCGCTAGTCTGCGTTGGGCTGAGGAGCTGATGCCCTCAGAGCACTGCAGGATAGCAAAGAACTCCCAAAGAAGGAGGACTCTTAGTATGAGAGTTTGGTAGGTTTATTACACCCAAGGGAGCTCAGGGACTAGGAGCCCAGAATAGCTCATTCCATGGGTATTTAAGGGGGGAATAACATCCAATAAACTGAGGGCACAGGGGCAATACAAGGGAGGGTCCAGGGTGCGCAGTCGAATGAGGTTTAGGGAGGGGAGGGGGGAAGAGAGAACAATGAATGAACAAGGGGGTAACAGGGAATTTTCCAGAACTGGGATACATAACAGACAAATCAAGGAACCAATAGCAGGAACTTGGGGTTCATGGCTTGGTGGTCCAAACCACTGTCTCCGGGAGCTTCGGAGGGAAACTCTCTGTCTGTGGAACATGCCACCAGAAGTCCTCGTCCTTCCTGGTTCAGAACCACCGCTACACAGTCCTGATCTGGAAAATATAAAAGCTAAAACTGAAGGCATCAGTATCCCTTCTGAAACTCTTTCACACCACCACCCTACTTGCTGTGGGGGCTGTTCGACAATTACCAGTGGGTTATCTACAACTGGTGTTTTAGTCACAAACCAAAAACACAGCCCCAGAAGAAAATAAACTCCATCACAGATGAACCTGGTTCTATACACATCCCTTACTATACCATTTACATTATGTTCACTAGTGGGTCTACACCCTCATTAAACACCTTCTCCCTTCTCATCTTTCGATATACACACAGATATCCATCCCTCAGTCTATGTGCCACCCCTGAAAAATATCCATAGAATGTCCAAAGCCCATTCAATCCAAGATTTGGGTTCCATCTCTTATGGTGGGTGCTCAGGACAGGAGAGGTGGTGTGTTATTTCAAGTTATTGGATGCCAAAGTCAGCTCAGATCTGGTCACTGCTGCACTTGCCTGACTTCTTGAAAGGCATATCCTTCTGCTGTCCTACTTCCTACAGTTCAGATCATGGGTTAAACAACTTAAAGGTATATTCTTTGCAAGTGAGTCCATATTTTCACACAGCTTCTTTATTTGTGGTTTCTTTTGCCAATGTTCATAGGTGTTTTAGAGCCTTGTCCTCTCTTACTAAAATTGAGTATGATTTTTCTAAAAAATACCTCTATTTTTTGTTTGTTTTCCTAGTTAGGAAAGAGACTTATTAGTATGGTCTAACATAAATTTAGCATGATTGTGCTGCAAAATTAATTTCTGACAGAGCTTATTTTTACTGAAACAATTACACATAGTAAAAATAAGCAAATACATTCCTTTCTGCAGAAAAAGGTCTTTAACATGCTTTGAAATCATATGCAAACAATCAGTATAAACTGTTCACATTTCTGTTGATCTATATGATATCTATGTTGTTTGTGTCCACTTCCAGCTCTGTTGTTGGTGTTTTCATTTGATACTTGACACTAAAACTCCTCAGAAGGACTGCCTTCAACTTGTTTCTATTTCTTGCCTTGTGATAGCAAAGGGTATTCTTGTATATGATTCCCCTTGTATATGATTCCCCCTCCAGTAAACTTGAATTAGTAGGTGTCAAACACTGGAATAAATTTACATTATATTTATGTAGTGTTCTGTCTTATTCAAGGTCACAGAGGTATGAAATGAATCATACTATACTGTTTCCTTACTTCAGGCAGTTATCACTAAGAATAAGAGCATCTTTCTGTCTGCATCCAGAGGGCAAGATAAACATAAATGTGGTTCAAAAGGAAATTCATTTAGAGTTGACAAAGGCTTTAAGCTCAGTCTTGAGTTCTTATTTGTTGATCTGGTTTCCTCCAGGGAGAAAAATGGGTTACCTTTTATTCAGGTTTCCAGCTCTCATTCTCTTTTGAAAAGAATGAGACATTTTCTTTCTGAAATTTTTCCCTTTTGAAAAGAATGAGACATTTTCTTTCTGAAATTTTTCCTTGTCACATTGCTTCTGGTCATAATAACCCTTTATGTAGGGAAAAACAGGTATGATTAAAATGTCCCTTAGTGGTCTTGATGAAGACATGGTAATGACAGCAATTTCCATGCAATTTCCATAAAATACACGAGCACTGACTGAACACTTAAGTAGCTCTTAGCTACTAGAACTTTTAATCCACCCTATCTAATTGCACACATTCTTATTAAGAAATGTTCTTAACAGCTCTTAAAAAAGCAGAATGTTATAGAAATAAATACTGGAGCCTGTGCAATGCCATTAGGAAAACTGCTAAATTACTGGAGGAGAGCGACCATACCTGCAAAAAGAAATTTTTAAACTTACGTAGAAAATAAAACAGAAATTTAATTCAGAGCTTGTGCCGAAATAAATCTTATTAACTTTTTAAAACTGGAGAGACACCAAATACAGCTTATTTTAGTCCATCAAATCATTTGATACAATCATTTTTCATCAGTTATTACTCTATATCCCTGAAGCACACCTAAGAGAAAAAGTTAGTATTTATGTATTTTTAAAAAGACTTCCTCATTAGGTATCACATCTGAATTATAGACTGCATTACTCCTGTTATTTTTATCAAGATGCTGCAGCAAGAACAGATCTGTCATGACGTTGAAACAAAAGGCAGTGAAGAGAAGGAAAAACAATAGTTCAATATTTTAACTCTTTTGTGTTGAATGTGCTTTTTCATTCACTGGCTCAAGTTTTCTTTAAATGCATTCAAGCACAATTTTTCCATTGACTTTTGTAGGAGCTAGATAAGAATTTTCAAGGGCAAAAGCTATTAAGTGCAATGTGTATTATTAATGTGCTTATGTCTTCCTTACCATATTTATTATAAGCACATTAATGAAAATGCCATGAATATTAGGGCTGATTTATAAGAATGTGGTTCTGTTTACAGCCAAATTACTGCACACTGGAAATATTTTATTTAACTTAACTACATGCATTTGCAATTTATTAAGACACTTGTATCCCTCCAAAGAAAAGTCTGTATTAACAAGATTGATGACTTACATGTTTAGAATGTTTTCTTCTGAATCTGGGTGTTGAGAGGAAAAAATTCCTCAGATATTTTTGAGATTTGATTATTATGCAAGGAATTATACCAAATAATACAAATATACTCATAAGGTATGTATTTAATCAATTTTGAGATAATGTAAAAGAATTTATTAACATGGCGATTATGCACATAAGATATGTGGAGCCCAAATCAATGTTCTTGTAAGTACCACCTGCTTTCTACATTCTGTAAACCATGTATAGGAAACCACAACCTTGCATGGGTGCAGGGGGTGTCTCAGGGCTTCACACATTTCTGAAAGAGCCGGGATGTGGGTTTGCTCACTCAAGTTATTTAATAACACCTGCAGCCTGTTTGTTCATATCCACCATCCATCCACCATGGTCATATGTAGTTCATTCATCTATGCATGAAAAATAAGTATTTGACATCCTTTTTACATTTTCCTCCCATATTCTTAATGCAAAGTCAACCAAATTTGAGCACAAGCCTAGGTGTTTAAACAAACAAAGCCAGCGTCGCACTGTTGGACACAAAAGAAACACGCAGATTTTAGTAGTAAGTTAGGACTACTCAGGTAGGATCAGGAAGAGAGGACCTGCCTTTCTTTATTTACTCATTTTTATATCTTTCTTAAGACAATTGTGGATTGGTCAATGAGGTTACCACCTCTACAATTCCACAGGATAATGACACAGTCTATCATCTTTCTCCACTTTAGGAGAAAGGAATGAAAACAATCCAGAAGTTTAAAAATAATCTATGCCAGTTAGGAAAACAAGGACTATGTTTATAGAAAATACATAAAAAATTCTACTACTAAAGTAAAAACATAAAACACTGTAAAAACCAAAGCAACAGGACACCATTCCACAATATATACATATACATATACATATACATATACATGTACATGTACATGTACATATACAATAATTTCAGATAGATAGATAGATGCATAAGAAAACCACCAAAATTGCTACTAAATAAATAGAAGATGAAATGGAAGCTAAATTGGCAGCTAGAATTGATGACCATTTTCCCTTCAAGATGATCAAGGTCCCTTCTAACAGAAAATAAAAATATCTTGTTCAATTCTAGTCTAGTCTAGTTTGTCTAAATGCTGCCACTAGCCATACCACTTTCAGGAAACTTTGGTTTGCATCATAGAAGATACAGCCTAAACAGGCATGACCTCATGGAGGTATATTCAGATACAAGAAAATGAAATTACATTTCTGAGAATACAGGACATGCCTGTCATTTACTTTTTAAATAGTAAATGTAGTTGAAACTGCAGTTGAAATCAATATAATTCTCTTTTTCTTTTTTTTCACCAGACATGACTGTAGAGACTTCTTACAGAAACAATCTTTGTTGTGGGCAAAACTCTTAACTCACATTTTATAGGAAATATGTTTTATCCTACTGTCCTACATCCCTGATATCTCCACAAAATGTAATGCTTAATTGTATTTAATTAAGTAGACACAGCTCTGTTAAAACCCCTATCCTCCAAGAAATAATGATGGATAGTTAAGAATCAAAGCTAAGGAAAACAGGACTGGATGATTAAATACTACTGTGGGAGAGAGAATTTGCTTTACAAATTCCAGTAAACTGTGCATAAAGAGCTATATTAATGAAAAATAAGAATCTTTGTATGCTTGATGGAGCATGGTCACTGCATGAGTGTACAGAGCAAAGGAGGAAGGAATGACCTCTAGATTGCTTAGCTGTCACATGAAATGCTGAGACAACATTCCATGCAGATAGAGGATTTCCAGAGATGATGTTTCTTTGTTAAAGGAGTCATGGAGGGTCTGGAAGGGTTTGAAATGAAGCTAATGCCAAATTTTCTTTTCAATAAAATTCTGTGAGAAAATTATCAGATTCACTCCTGAAAAATGGACACCTTAAAGTCACACGAAGGCCAAGGATTGAAACACTATCTCTTTGAGGGTATTGGCTCTGTTTGTTAGATGCACAGTTTCCTAACTTACGCTGCAGAAGAAGTGGGATAACACAGTATTTATCTGCAGATTAGTGGTATGCAACCATTAAGCTCAGCTGGAAAGAGCTACAAATCAAAAACAAAGCTGCATCAACCTCCAGCAACAGATGATTATGAAAATTAGAGAGAGAAAAACAACCCTAGGACGCTAACAACTGATTATCAAAAATTATCTGTTTCACTAATTTAATCGATTTAAACATCGATTGTAGTTATGAGGGACTCAAATTTGTAAAAGTTTTGTGTTGTTCTACAAGTACATGTTATTATTAAAATAACTTAGGTTGTTGCTTTGTGTTTCTCATGAGTAGCACAAAGTATTAGGAGCATATCAATGAACATGATAAAGATTTATATTTCAAGTAGTGACTTTACATTTTTTGTATATCTAAAGCATCACAATATGTTGTGTTAAAATCCACTTTGAATAAGTCTTTCTAAACCTGCATTATGTCTTTAATTAAGAAAATAAAACTAAACAAAACAAACCCTTGCCCTAACACGAAATAGCTAGAAATAAGATGGAAGAGCTTGACAAGAATTTAAGGAAAATATCACTATCATTTTGATTCCTCTGAAGAAGTACAACTCTGCAAGCCATAAAAAAAGACCTGCAAGTTGATTTTCAAGGTCAAAAGTTGTCTATCTCTCCATACAGCAGCATCTCCTTTCTGTGACTAATTCTAAGAGCTGATCAAACTCGCACAAGTGGCCAAAGGACAAACAGTCACACTGGAGCTACAGTAGAATGAATCTATTACTTCTGTGGAGCATGAGAAAAGGTTCATAATTATTCACTTGATTGACAATGCCTGAACTGTAAAAAACTGAAGAAAGTAAGTGTGGAGAGAGACACAAATGGCAAAACATAGGAGGGGAAAGTTTTGCTAGTTTTTCTTTGAGCAGGTTGTTACAGCAATAAAAGTCAATTCACCAATTTAGAAAACAGAAACTGAATGACTGTGTCATGCTGGACACTTACTGAAGGTAACAAAAGAGCACTCTAAGCCTGATACTTTACCACAGGGTTTATTGTGGCTCATACACACAGTAGAAATACTAAATATACATAAAGAATGTCTGTTATAAAATCGGCACAAATGATATCTGCAGGATTTGAACAGAGACTTATCAGAAACTAAAATCTTTGTTCTTTCTGAGATTTGTGAAGACTTCAGGTCACTGCCATCAGTTTTGAAAGGAGGAAAGTATTAATTACTCCAAAAAACTAGTTATCAACTCAATTAAAGCAAAGCAAGAATAACTGAAATCTAGATTTAGTTTTTGCATACATATAGATAAACAGAAAATTTAAGTTTTGATATTAAGACATTTTTGCTAAGTGTATTTTGTTTGTTCTCAGATTACAGGAAAATAAAAAGAGGGAAGGGTGTCCCTTATGTGCTCAAGACAGTAAATTACTGCTGAGATTCAGGTTATTGACCATAAACCCCCATTCTAAAACAGTCTCTGCAGTCTTGGCTTATTCCCTTTCCTAACTAGTCCAAATATTTAAAACGCTTCTTCACTACTGCACGTTTGAGTTACAAAGCTTCACAGCTCTGCTCTGAACATTTAGTTGAGACCAGTTATATCTTGCCTCATAATTTAAAGAAAACTATATTTTAAACTTTTATTAAAGTTTTCTTTCATTTTATTGTTTTTTGCTCAATGGTTCAAAAAGAAAACAAGCAAGCTTGAATCAAAGAGGAAAAATGTAATATTCATCCTGAAAAATAATCTTAAATTATATGTTATATGCTCATTTTTATTCTTTAAATGAAAGGGAAAGTATTATTATTAATAATACACTACATATCAGATCAAAGTTATCTGCAAGTTTCATTGCAATCAGTTTGTGATTCAGATCAACTTTCTTCATGATAGTGAAAGGTCATTAGGAAGTAACATTTTGAAAACTCTGCCAGTGCAAAAAGTTCAGATGAAATTAATCTCAAGATTTTTACATATCAAGAAAGGAAATAACTTTGAAAAATGTGTACTTTTCCATCCTAAAATTAAATGCAATTTTTATTTTAAGATTATATAGTACCTAGTTTGGTTTTTTTTTAAACCCTTGAAAGTAGCAGTGTCATACATTGATAAAAGATGCAGCAGATTTGAAATGCAAATTAACAAACAATCCTAAACAGATTTTGAAAGTGACCTCTGTGATTTAAAAAGAGCATGTTCTGCAAGACTAGAAAAGTCTTCTTCAAAAAACCCTGTACATTAAAGATGGTACCTTGAATAAAAGCCATCTAAATTTCTACCCAGTTCTGCTGCTTCATTTCAGTCTTAAATCCTCCCTGCTTTCCACTGGATTGGGGTCTTAGGTAATGCATTTGTAGGGCGTCTTTGGAAAAAAAGGTCAGCTGTTACATGACTAATAACCTCCATATGAGACAAAATGTTATGGGTCATTGAACTGAGCACCTTGCTTATTATGCTTAAGTGGCTCACATAGCCACCTACAGAATATATAGAACTCTATCTTAAATCGGGTAGGTTTCTGGCCCCTGACCTTTGTTTGAGTTTCTCTAGGCTGTTCCAGATCCTCGCTTCACTGATTGCTAGAAATTTTCTTTACTTTCCAAACTGAATTTATTCACTGAAAATCTTCTCTCATTTGCTGTTGTGCCTCCAAGTTTTATTTTCTTCAAACGTTTGCCATAAAGATACATCCATACATCCTGGAAGTTTCCTCTTTACTATAATATAGATAGAAAACACACCAAAGCTGACTATTTTTTTGTTAAATGGAGAGAGATTCCTTAATGGCAGTAATTTACATAGCACAGGTTTTATGTAGGTTTGTGTTGCTGACTGGATGCAATGATACTTACATGGAAGATGGGAGATTTATATTCACAAAGATCAACTTGCCTTATAATTGCTGGCTAGAAAATAGCAAGCAAAACCATCCTCAGAAATACAAAAATCCATCTGCCCTTAACTTAACCAAAACAAAAAAAGAACAACATCTTCAGACCATGCAATATTTGAAATAGAACTGCCTAATAAATATAATTTTTGAAAAACTATTCTTTCACAGAAATATTTTTTTTTAATGTCAGTGCATTTATCCCACAATCTATGAAAAACAAAATCAGGGTCTGCATTCCACTCTCACTTTTCAAATACACAAAGATTTCGGCAGATTTCCATGTGAAGCCTTTGCATTGATTTAATTTGTACTTATGAAGTTTAGAGGAAAACAGTTCTGACAGGAAGAAAAGGAGGATGTGAAACAGTTTGCCTCTGGTCTTTACATTCCCTCAATACCTGCTGCAATGGAAGAAATAGGAGATATTGCGTCAATGTCCATTATATCTTTCAGCAGAATGTTATTAAAATAAAAAAAAACCAAAACCCATAATATTCCCAAGGGAGCACCTGCAACACACTCATACATTTTCATAAGGTAGTTTACATGTTGCATGTGCCAGGTCTTGTTGATATAAACCATGGATGATTCACTTTATGAGGTGGTTTTTGTTTCCCAATGCTATTCAGACCTACAGTTTAAAAACTGTAATTCTAGCTTTGAATGCTCTGACATGTGTCTCATGTCATTCATCATCATTCACAAAATGTGGGATTAAAACTAAAGACAAAGCAATAATTGTATGGGAATGTGTCCATATTTTAAAAATAAATATTCATGTAACAAATTCCTAAAGAATCTACATGTCTGGGAGGATTTTATAAACTCTATGACTAAAAACAAAGACAGATTTCCAGCAAGGTTAGCTAGTTATCCTAGTTCATTTGGGAGCAATGTATGACAGAATCTATGTCTGCTTAGTTGTTCCAGCATAAAATTATTTCCAGATTCATCAATGCATTCTTTTTGCATTAAAATATTTGAAGAAAAAGAAAACACCTGTATTTCAAACTGGCTTTGAAGAGTGCCTAGAGACCAAATGAATTTTATATAACCAATTACAAGCCTGGAAACCTCTAGTGAAGATCTACAAGCAGTTGTAACGAGTGTAAACACGGACTCTGTTATAGTGCAATAGAATCACTTTATTAAGCACATATGAGCTTTTTATACATTTTGCTGTTTACAATTTAGGATCAAAACTATGCAGACAGGCAGGACACTAACCACTAACCAACATGCAAACAAATGGCAGAGCAGGATGTTCCTTGCTCTCATTGCAAACACTCTCACACATCCCTCACACATCCCACAGCAACCCTGTTCCCATTGCCAATTAAAGCATTCTCACATAGGTATGTATGGCTTCGTCATGATCCTTTGGTATGTGCTTTCTCATGTAGATGTTAAGGTCCAACAGTAACTTCTACAACAGGCATAAAAGATAAGATGAGCAGGGGTGATAAAGATCGAAGATAAGAACAGAAACAAATTTGCCCTTGGAAATGCATGATGGTACAAAGACTGAACAAGGTGATTTTACCAAGTAGTGTTTGGAGGGAGTTGTCACTTTCAACATTTCCTTTAGCAGTTCTCAGCAAGATGGCTACAGCTCAAACAAACTCAAAGACATAATTTATCCTGCCCTGAAAAAGTGATCTTTCCATGCTCTGCCTGTGCTCTGTCTCTCTCGCCTGTTCATGACATTCGAGAAGAGTGCCAACACTCTCCATTTTCAAGAATCCACTGGATAAATGTGTCCTCTTAGTGCTCTCTCCAGACATTACAGATTCACAATTTGTGGGCTGATGAGTGGCCTTTAACTGGCCTAAACCCTCTCCTATTAGAAGACACAGAAGACAAGGGGCTGAAATCCTTGAGTGTGGGAGCATGACTGAATATCTTTTCCATCTGCAGCTCCGTAGAAGAAAAAGCTGTGGCATGGAAGCCAGCGTCCGTTCACCCCCTTCAGAGATGAAAGTTAGCTTCTCAAAAGCACCTGGTTAATGAACTCCAAAAAGTTGTTGACAGACATAGGAGAAACAGCATGCTCTCCTGGCATCTTACTATAAAATGGGAAATCTTCAATCAGCATGAGCTGACTAAATTTCATTTCATACTTACGTCTAAAGCAAAATGAAAGGACTCTACAGCTGCTTATCTGCAAATCTCACAGAAGCTTTGCTCCAGAAGGAAAGACCAGAGTGAATGGCAGAAGCAAAGATTGTATTTAAAAAGCAACATTGTTTCATTTGATTTTTTTTGTTTCAACTAAACCCAAACCCACAAGTTTGTGCACTGCTGGCATCTTATCAGTCAAAAAAATTAGTTAAGAACTAATATTTTTGAATATAATGCAAAATGTGCATTTCTACCATAATTATTCATAACTTTCTTCTATTTCTGACACCAAAACAGAGTACAGTTTCACTGACTGGTGATTAGGTTTTGATGTTTCTTACTCTTAAATCAAATGTCTTTTGAATAATCTATTCACAAAAGTGTTTGTTTGGGGATTATTTTGTGAAGTGTGACCGGAGTTGTCACCACTTCTTGCCCTTAACAGTACCCCAGCTACCATAGTTAAGTTTATAAGAAGCTATACAAATGAAATTATTAGTTTTTTTACTAAGTCTAAAGGGATAAAGTGGTTTTACAAATTACTGTACTATTTTATTGCAATTAGAGGGTTTACTATGCTAACCATGAAACTTCCCAATTATAAACCCATGTTTTCTCCTAGAAAGGCGCTCTGTAAGCAAAGTTAGAATTTTTTTAGTCTCAGAAAAAGAGAAGTGACAAGAAATAATAAAAAGGAAAAAACTGTACTTTTTATCTTATTCAGAAGAATGTCTCATCTTTGCTCAGTCAAAGGCAACAGGCACAGAGACTGACAAACATTTCGTTTATTGCATACAAAACAGATTATGAGATTACTCATGGTCTTATGGAGTCACAGTAAGTAAATAAGCCATTTATTGGTGTCTTCTACGCCTACATTTTATTGTACTATAAACCATCTACCTATCCTACAGTCATCTGTCCAGAAGACCAAAACATTGTATTTCCTGAGAATGCATTGAATAACTCTTTAATCATCTTAAGCCATTAAACCAAATAATAGACCTTTCTAGGTAATACCATAGAAGTGTACATTTTAATTTTGAAGATTATATAACATCCTTATATGTTACTGTCTTTCAAAAAGGAATTCACCCCCTTTAGCTGTTCTACTTCACAAAATAAAGAAGTAAGAGATTTGTACAGACTAATCAGAAAAAAAATTACTCAGTGGTTATTCAAACTCCCTTATCTGTACAGAAGGTAGAGGGATCCTTTTTAGAAGGAATGGAGTACAAAGATGGGGTATGAGAGGCCCCATGGCGGAATGTCTCAAAGCTCAGGGAATTTGCCATTAACTTCTTAATTCCTGCTACACACTTTGCCCTTCAGTGTCCTTAAGAGACCTACCAGTACAAATTTATATGATGAAATATAATTGCCTTTATCTGAGAAAGTCCTGATTATTTGCTACTGAAGCTTTTCCAAAGTATCAGGTTCTTTATTCTTTTAAAGCTGCATCTTTATTTTTTAACATCTTTATTTGATGCTAAGAATTCATTAAAAAAATTCCCCAATAAACAACAGCAACAAAAAAAGCAAACAAACAACAGCCAAAAAAAACTAAAACCCAAATCCTGAAAGAGAAAGAACTATTTTGAATACTTCACCTTTTAAAACTGCTACTATCCCTACAGAGATTATTGAGCAGCTTCCCAGGCTTTTTGTTGCTTAGTGTGATCAAAGCACTGTAAAAGCAAATATAGCTGAATTTTGTTTCTCTTCAGAAAAAATTGTTTATTCCAAATAACATGATTTAAAGTGGTTAAATTATAAGTCAATCAGCATGTGCCTTCAGTGCTTGGAATTAGACCTCCCTGTACCTTTGAAGAAATTTTATATGCACAATGTGAAAAGTAGTGGTGCATGAAAGTCAAGTGTTCAAGAAAGGACAGGACCTACCAACTTCTCTTTACTTTATTGGAATATAAAGCAGAATATGTAACTTTGCAGAGATATTAGGAAAACCTAGAAATCTCTTACACATTTAAAACAAAATGTTACAAAACATCACAGTATCACAGTAGCAAAGTAATTTCTCATCCCTTCATGCAAGTTCTCTCTGCTCTTTGGTAATACCGTGTATTATTAAATAAACTGCCCCCAAGGTGAATAGCATTGTTATTATTATGGATCAAAAGGCTGGAAATTGCTACAAGCACCCACAATTATCCTAAAAAAAGAATATGTCTTCTTATCTCTAAACGTGGCCTGTTAATGCCAGCCCAGAGCAGCAGCAATGCTTTCCAAGAGGAAAGGGCTCACCTAGGGGTTTGCTGGAAATGCCACCCTGTCCAAGCCTCCCACCACTGCCCTGCCTCTTCAGCATTGCCCTTCCTCTCCTCCATGGCTTGGTCTGCTCTTGGCATTCCAGCTCTCCCTTTTTTTCACCTGCTTTTATCTGTCTGACATCATAAGATATTTTTCTTCGAACTCAGCATTTTCTGTTTATTTAATTACATGGATCTCTAACTAGCTTATTGCTTAATGAATAGATTAATTTATTGATCATTTACCTGTTGTGTCTACTACCTAACTAATCAGCTAATATATTCTGTGATTTGTATACTCTGAATTGCCTATTTGTTTATCTTGTCTTGGATTACATGATATTTAATTAATCCATAGTTTTATTGATTCTTGTTTAAATCACTAGTTTACAGTTAATTACACTGCTAATTTGCATAAATAATTAGCTAATTTGGTATCTATTTCTTCAATCCTTTCTCATTTCTCAACTTTTTGCCCATGATATATAGCATCTGTCATACCTTCTTTGCAATGCCTTCTGTCCCTTAACATCCATTCTCTGAATGATTACTTTCCCCTCATACCTTTGTACCAGCTTTCCTCAAACACATCTTGTCTGCATTTATGAATTAGGTGCCACGAATCCTTCAATAGCCCTCTAAGGAAAAGAGGACCAAAACTGTCCAAAATCACTGCAAAATCTCTCAGAAAATCTGAAGAGAATATAGGACTGAGAAGAGAAGAAAATATAGGACTGAAACTCTGTGGTACTTTTTCACTCATGGATCTATATATATTCAAATCTATCTCCTTTTAGCTTCTAATCCGTATTGTCTAACTTTACTCCTTTATTTTACTTATGTCCTCTCCACATCTCTGTTCTCAATCTTTCTGGAATTAAAAAAAAACCAGAATGAAACAGAATTTTAGACAGTTGCGTATGCTAGATTAAATCCTTGTAACTTGGCAAAGCTTTGACAGTATTTGCAAATCTTCTACTGAGTTAATATGATGCTTAACATTATCTTGTAAGAATTCTAGTCTTTAGGCCCCAAAAGTGTCCTCTAGATTCTAATCCTCTAAAGAGGAAGTGGACCTTGTCATCTGTAACCATCAGATTGCTGGAAATGGAGTTACCAAATCCAGAATGTTTTAATTGGATTCCCAAGTATCTGTGTTGTTCTGCAAACTGATGGAGAAAAGATTTCCAGCTATAGAAATGGAAGTCAAACATGTATAACTGTATTTATTCTTTTAAATGAAAATTATAAAAACATCTACCCAAGTCACAGATCAGTCCTGCCATAGCTGTGGGAACCTCACCTACCTTCCATCTCCTAAATGTAAATCCACACCTTTCAAAACATTTCCAGAATACAGTCAAATTCAAAACACAGAAAAAAGTGAAAAGTCAAATTTAGCCCTTCAACATTTTTAAGGGTTAAATAATGGTGGCTTTTAGGGAAGAAGATTCATGAGTCACAGAGGTTCTCTTGAATAAAATTTGGACATGCTCAGTCTCTCAGGAAAAAAAATTGAATTCCAGGTCTCAGGTTTCTTCAGGAAAATACCAAGTATCATACAGAAGAGATATATCTGTTTGTGTGTAAATGGAGTTTTCTGCTCTACAGGTACTTGCCATAAGCCTTGGATTTTGTGAATGCCCTCTTTTAAAAAAGTAATTAAATGATCTCTCTGTCTGAGTGACACACAGTCTTATCAGTCATGGTTATTTGCTGATGTATCTCAGAGTATACATAGAGTGGCTTAAAAGCAGATACCTTGTCCTTAGGGTGTAAATTTTAGAATGTATATCTCCCCATAGAAAAGTTGAAAAATAAGGGACAATAGGGAAGAATTTAATCATGCCAGCAGATAGGGATATGAGTAATGCATTAGCAAAGGGATATCTAATGCATCCATGGGAAATGATAAATCTGCAGGGTTCTGTTTTAATGGTCGAAATCTTACTCTTTCAATAACTGTGAAGCACTGAATTTTTGTTTACTAAAAAACTACAAAATGACTTTAGCAGGCTTGTTATAAGATGAAAAAACATGATCCAAGGTTTGTTGGTTTTACACTCATTAGGCTTGCAACTTTCAGAAGAAAATTAGGGGAAACGGAGATAAAGTGCAGAAACAAAGCAAAAAAAGTAACCAAAAGCATTCAGTGTTGTTCCTTAACTAAAATGCTTCTCTAAGAGTGATTCCCAAAGTTTCCTAGTAAGCAAATTGCACAAAACCAGTGTGGCCTTGGACTTGGCAATGCCTTCTCAGAAATAATGCATTAGTTACCATTGGCAGGGGCGTGAGCATTTCTGATCCTGTGAGTTTAGACACAGATCACAGACCTACTACTGTGACTTAACCATTTGTTGAGTGCATCTCATTCCTCTTCCTTCATGCTTCATTAGCTAACTCATTAAAAAAAGGAACATGATTCATAAACTGATCCTAATTTTTGCAATTTTTTATGTTATTAGCAAGCACTGAGAGAGGTAGTAATTTTTTAACTCCCACCAACTTGGAGAGATAAAACATTAAATCTTTACTTAAATGACTCTTGATGTTTATCAAATGACCATTTCTACTAATTCAGTGTGTTCACATTTCTTATAATATGTGTAATTTAAAGTGCAGGTTTATCTTTTTAAGCAAAGCTAGAAAAGTCAAGTGAACATTTTTTGGTAACTTCACTTTTTCCAGTTGAAATCTCTTTGTTTAGTAGATTTTCTTTATTAGAAAGAGAACAAACTGAGCAGGAACATTTAGTGCTCTGCACTCTAAATAGCACCATCAATTTGGGGTTTTTTAATCATTGCATTTTTTAAAGCAGTTTTCATTTTGATTTAACAGAGGCAGAATTTCCTACTTTTGTCTTTTTGTTCTATTCAATAAACTCTATAAATTATCACTATCTGTCTTTTACCAGAAGAAATATATATTCAGTAGCAGGAGAGGTAACAAGTTGTTTTAATTTGGTAGAAATTAGAACAAATTAGAAGTTAAGTAGCATTAGATCATTAGACACCTCAGTACCCCCCTGGAAGAATCTATATGCTTTTTTTATTATTACTTCTTGTCCTTCAAGCATATTTGTTTCATAAAAATATTTTCTGTGCATGATATGTACTATCTCCTAAGTCAAATTCAAATTTTTCACAGCTCCAAATGAGGAGGCAGGATCTTGCATCATAGAATCAGAAGTGTACACTAAAATTATATTTCCCTCAGTAACTTAAAAACCAAAAAAGTCTGGAAGTTTAAAAACATAAAGTGGTAACTTGGTGTAGTAATTACTATCATGTTGTTTTGTTCCAAATGTCTTACTTGTTTTCTGTCTGAGGAGCTAGATGTGTTATTTCGGGTTTCGTTAAATCTTCTGCAATATTCTTTGTAGCTAACATGTTTGGGAAAGCAGAATGCTTAAAATGAATAACTTGTATTCTATAACTGTCCCTCTATTTCCCCATATGTGTTTCTATCTCTATGTTCTATCTCCTTCAAAGAGTTCAACCTTTAGTTCATTCCCTTTCTTTAAGGGAGAGTGTGCAAAGACTTGCAAATTGAAGGAGACAGATGAGAAGCAACAGAAGTTCCTTGATATGAGCATGTGGACATAACCCAACCCCCCAACCCCACCCCCCCCCCCCCCAACAAAAGCCAAAAAGCCCAGCAGCCAGACACCACTAAATTTTGGCTTTGCAAGTTCCTCCACTACAATCACAAAACAGTCCAGTGGTAGTATCTCCCACCCCCCTACCCCCCTTGTTTCTTAGGTTATCAGGAGTTTGGTTTCTGATGACTCTCACTCTAGAGGAAACAGCCTTAAAGTGATAAAAGTGATAAGAATGAAAAAGACTGCTACCATCTGGGTTCCCACATATTACTCTGTCATTGCAAAGATTTATCAGCTGATGCCTCCAGGTAGATAATAAGGTCTGTTAATGCTATCTTGGCCAGCAGATTACTCCTCTGTACATCTTAGCTCTATTCCTACCTGTGCTTTCAATTGCACATGTAATTTAGAGCAAATTACTGACAATCTCCCTGTTCTCCACTGTAAAGCTAAAAGTGCGAATTTTCTCATTGTGCAGCACTTTAAAGCTTTATGGGTTACAAATATTATGTGATCAATTATTGCTAGAAAGTTGAAATCATATGCATATTTATTGCATTTGTTTCCTTACCTGTTTATTTCATGTATGAATTTAAATTGGAATTCATAAATAAATTCTTGTCTTACTAGTACTTCATCTAGCCTACCTAGAAAGTCTGCATTGATTTTCCAAAGAACTTAAGTTTGTTGTTTTTTTTTCTTATGTGCATAATTCTATCTTGGGGAGCCCAGCTCAAGTACTTTCCTCATAAAAACCAAAATCCTCAATAAAAGATTGGCAGCCTAGACTGAGTCTAGTTCAGAGACTCACAGAGTAGGCTGTCACACACACTAGTACATGCCAGCCTTACTTCCAATAAAACTGACATACTGGAGGACTTTCCAAATACTTCTGAGATTCTTTGATTACATTTGATCAGGTGTTATGACACACAGATACCAAATCTTCTACCAAATGGCTGTGTAAAGTTTTCATAATGGACAATTCATCAGTTCTGCATCAAGACATTGCAATTTAAACAGTTAGCACTGGGATAGTAACCTGACTAGAAGCAATATTTTTCAGGTTTTTATTAGCAAGTCTTTCCATGAACATCATGCCAACTATAACAAAGTATTAATAATTGTTTAGACATCTTCAGTGAATTATTTTCCTTTTTAAGGTCACAGCTCTGAAGAGTAAGATTGAATTATTTTCCATTTGTGTGAAAGACTCTAAAAAGTAATATAAACTTAAGATTATTTCAATATTGTTTAAATTGCACACTGTCATGTCTATGTTTATATTTTGTAATAAAAGCAGTGGGATATCACTGAATTGAGTCCTAAGAAAAACAAAAAGGAAGACTAAAGTCAATATGAAGCTGTTATCCAATAATCATTTCAGATGAAGGCTGAGTTAGTGTACAGCTCTTTTCTAAATATTTCAAGGGATTATTTTTTCTTTTTACCCTCTCTTATCTCTCGTTGTAATTATGGATAGGATGTTAGCTATTGATACTACTTTACCTACCTTGTTACTGTAAATTACCCTCCTCACGTATGTTTACATTTGACGCACAAGGATATTAAAAGTTATAAAAGAAGGATCAACTGTAAATTATTTTGAGTTTACAGAAAGTCATTGAGTTTACAGAATTTGAACTAAACAGAAAAAGGCTCACTTATACAAAATTTCATTTCATATGAAAACTAGTGACAAAATTATGGCAAAAAAATTGATACTTGGAAAGTTGGACTTAAAGAATAAACATTATATCATATATAATGCAGTATGGTTTTTTCATCATTGTGTTGGACAAAAGTAGCCATCAAACTCTTTTAGCATCTGCAGTCTGAATGTCATATGGGGACCTTTTAAAAAACCACAACTCATACAAACAGAAGACTAGAAATCAAACCCAGCCCTTCAGAACCACAGAGGCTATTTCTCCAAAGTAATGTGTCACAGTTCTAGAAGACCTATGCAAGACACATTTTCTCCACCAGGGCAGAAAGAAAATCTGCTTCTTTGAGCAAATATACAGATATAAAAGACACAGCTCTTTATACAGCTCTCCAAGTTGTGTATCTTCTTGCTACCATGGGAAAAGGTAACATTGCTAAACCAACTTGAAATAACTGAAATGTGGGACCCAGTAGAATTATTGATACATGATTACTTTAGTGTAATTGGTTTAATGAACCAATTTCTAATAAAGTCTGTTGCAGTCTTCTGTATTTCTGGTTAGCCAGAAGAGTATTTTCATACAAGTTCTTTATCAAAACTTAACATTTCTGTTATCACAGTTAGGACCATGCTGAAGGACAATGCTACAGTGTCATGACAAGAACAGAGCTCCAGCTGTTTTATTTCATGATGTTTAATTTCCTATCATCTTCCTCAAAATTTGTCAATCACCATGCCTTTATTAGTTTCACATTCAATACAGCTGTCATACAGTATAGGCTGGTATTGTTTACCAGGACACACTGCATATACAAGTCTTCCCTGTTTCGAGTTTCTTTCTTTTCTCTACCCTATCTGCAGTGACAGTGTGCTTAGAAAGAATAGTGTGAAATTGTGCATGAGACCATGATAATATGATGGCCCAGGTGTAACTCATAGAACTGTAAACATGCCTCTTCTGGAAAACAAAGAGTGTCTGGTATGGAGCAGCAGACAAAACAGGATACATCTGTAATGAGAAGATTTTGAGAGTCATAAATGGAGAAGAGGAACCCACTGTTTAATAATAAACTGTTTCTAAGTTCCTATATCACTAGGCAAAGTCATCAGAATGCTTTCTCTGCCTCAAAGTTGTCAAAGAAAGTTCATTACTTTTTTTAACTGAACAGTCATGAGCACTACTCTTTTACCCAGGTGACAGCAAAAAGAATTTGCCTTTATGCAATCTGGCAATAGATCAATATATCTGGATATAGTTGTGGTGGGTTCAAGCCAGGTGTCATCAGAGGCACTCTATCCCTCCCCTGGTCAGTGGGATAGGACACAGACAATGTAATGACAGGCTCATGTGCCAAGGTAAGGGCAAGGACAGATCACTCAGCAATCACTGTCGTGGACAAAAGAGACTCAACTTGGGGAAATTAATTTATTAGAGAACAAATCAGTATTAGGTAAGGAGAAATAAAACCAATTCTTAAAAACACCTTTCTCCCAGCCCTCCCTTCTTCCCAAGTTCAACTTCACTTCCCATTTTCTCTACCTTTCCCCTGCATTGTAGGGTGCAGTTGGTTCATCCCAAATTTTCCCTGCTGTTCCTTCCTCCTCAGGGGAGGTTCTCTTACACCCTTTGGTGTTCTCCCACAGGAGACAGTCACCAATAAACTTCTCCACAGTGGGTCTTTCCCATGGGCTTTATGAACTCTTCCAGCATGGATCCCCTGCAGGATTACAGGTCCTGCTAGGAGCCTGCTCCAGTGTGTCCTTCCCACAGGGACACATCCTCTTTTGGGTATCCATCTTCTCTGGTGTGGGCTCCTCCACAGGCTGCAGAGGGGTCTCTGCTAACAAAACCCATGCAACCCCAATAAAATTAGTTTAGTTTAGTTTAGTGCCGTTCGTTTTAGTACAGTAGCAATAAAAACTCCATATAAGATGTTAAATAAGAGGAGTTTGCCTGAATGTAATTCATTTTTTGTAAGACATAAATACAAAAAATGCAAACAGAGGGATTTAGGAGATGTAAAGGTAATCTTTTCGCCAACAAAACTTCAAATTAAATATGAGAGAGCTTTGCCAGAGCAGTCTGTGCAGGAACCACAAACTGAAATATGATTTCTAAATCATTTAAGGAAACTATAAACATAACTTTCTCTTCTCTCTCACTCTTTCTTCCTTCACATGCCCAAACACATACCCTTAGAAGATGTAGAAATGGACCATTATGTTGGTGCAATTCTGCAATTTTCATTTCTCCAGTAAGGTCTTTATGAAGACTTTTATATACTAAATAAGCAAAGGTTTTAAGATCTGTTACGAATTACTGAATGGTCCCTAGAAAAATAAACTAGGTAGTCTAATCATGTTATCAGTAATCATCTAGGAATCAGTGATGCTGTTGTAAATATTTAAAGAGCTTTATTGTCTTTTATAATTATTGTATTTAAAAAAATAATGTTTCTGGGCAATCTGTTACCTGGCATGTAAAATTTAGTATGTTGTGGTAAAGAAGTAAATGAAATTGCTTTAACTACTTTTAGCTGTCTGTATTTCCAGTTAATAAAAGTATCTACAGTCTGACAGCCTTTGGCAATAAAGTTTCCTTTCTGTTCATAAATGAGCAAGGACCACAATCTAAACTTGCAATCATAACAATGAGACTTTAAACACAGTGGTGGCTCACCAAAAAATCCAAACTCTGAGTTGTTTGTCATGCCCTTAGGTTACCAGGGTGACTCCTGCTTTTAGTATACTCAGCTGACTGAGACAGACCTGATTCCCAGTTCTTTCTGCTAAAACACCAGCTCTCTGGACATGCTTTGTTCTTAATCACTGCTTTCAATCACTGTCCACTGCTGAGCATTTGCCCAGCACAACTGGTCTCTAGCTTACATTTAAACATCTACACTCATCAGTGCAGCATGTTAGAGACAAAAACATTTCCTTCAGGCTCTGTAGCAAATATACTGTCAGGTAATCGTGATTAAAAAATAAGCAAAGCCCTTGTATGTAATGCCCCTTCATTTTGTAAAAGTGCAGGAGGGCTTGTTCAGTGAAGTGTATGCCCCACTACGCTTTCTTTGATTTTGAGTGATGAGCATGACTGGATCAAGGCAGGGAATCAACTGGGATTCACTACTGCTTGTCTTCCTGGTTGTTCTCAGCAGGGTACAGGCTGCAATTCAGAGCAAACAGTCTCAGAGTGCCAGTCAGTTGTGCCAGCTCAATTGGCTACTGGAGCACATGACAGGCTTGCTTGGGAAACAGGCCCAAGTTAAACAAACAGGCAAATAAATTAGTCATGAAAAACACAGGGAGTTATTTCAGCTTGCAGGAGTTCTCCAGCTCCATTGCCTGCTTGCTTTCTAAAATAGTAGGGAGAAGCAGGTCACTTTGGTATTTTCTCTAGTGAAAATTCCTGTCCAGGAAAACCGGAGCTGTTGCAAAGCTGGGGGGGGGAAATGGGGAGAGAGAGGAATCCAATCTTAATTTCAGAATATTTAACAGCTCATTTTCTTGATTCTTTAATAAAGTGTAACTAGGAAGCAAAATGCCAGCACACACTAAACAGAAATTTCCATTTGAGTAAGAGTTGCTAGGCTGTTGGAGGTACTGAAGTCTAATACCAGCAGGATATTAGGAACAGAACTTTTGCTTGTCACATAGTCAATAAAAATATCAAGGGTATTTTAATAAAAATATGCATGTAAATGCAAAATACATTCCATGCTCAGGAATATTCACATTTCAGAATAATTTTTTTTGTAAATTAATAGGAATCTTTTACATTCAAAATATATGTTAATCCTTATTCACACTTACCACAATAGCGATGAGACAGATATAATAATTATTTGGGCAAGTGAGAAGAAACCAGCTGATTATGTGTCATGTTGGAGCTGAACCAACATATGGACAAAGCAACAGGAGGCATTCTTTTAATTTGGTTTTCAGTGACCCGCTGGACCAGAGCTCTATAGCTCAGTTGTCTCCCAATGCAGGTGACAGAACTTGTATTCTACAAGACAAAACCACAAAACCAGGAGAAACCTGTAAGCAGAATAAAACTGGGATGGATGGAGAGCTCTCTCCAAGTTTGCTATTTCCAAATGAGATTTCAGAAGTATACCTGAATTAAGGAAGTGGTGAGAAAGCACTTCCAGCAAACACTCACAGGGAACATTGTTACTTGGTAGGGATTGCATCTCCTGCCCTTGGAGATGTCAGAGTGGGGCTGGCACAGAAGGTATCCCAGGTTCCTGTTGCAGACAGGAACTTCTCTCCCTTTCAAGAGAGCTGGTAGCCTATAGCAGAAAGTATAGCAGTGGATTTCTGTGCAGACATCCTACCATTTATATAGGAAATTTATTTTTATTGATGAAATAATCAGGTCTCATAACATTGTTTTGACATGGAGCCAGATCTTAGAGAGTCCAAAAGCAGCAGTAGAGTTAAATGTGCATGGAAGAGGAGAAGAACTAGAGTTAAGTGACTGCTTTGTTCTCAGTCTCGTGCACTAACAGTCTTGTGTTACCAGGTAGTCTCCAATGACAAAGCCTGATTAGCGCATGTCAAAATGATTATGTGAAAGAGCCAACACATACAAAATACGTAGAAAACCCAAAATGAAATAAACAATTCTCTGCTTCTTGTTCATTTTGGTATTGCAGACACACTGTCATCTCTAGGCAGAATAATGACACAAAGACAGTTTTACTTTTTCGTCATCCTTTGTCCTTTGATGGAAAAAAGTGTGTGATTTATAGTGAAAATATGACAAATATTACTCTTAATCACTTGAGCCATGCATGTTATCCAATATCTTTCAAAGAAAGAACAGATTTCAACTGTAATTTCCAAGAACAGCATTTAAAACAAATCTGAGAAGACTGAACAAGCCCATTAAACTATAATTAGACACCAAAAGACATTCAAAAACTCCTGTCATCATCTTGTTTCTCATTTGTAAAGAAGAACTAGGAACTGAAAAAAAAGGGACTAAGTCATTACTATGACTTCAGTCTGCTTCCCTGAAACAGTGTTACAAGTCATTTATGTAATGATGTCCAAAGGAAGCTAATAGTTGCTACACTGTGCTAGAACTAGAAAGCTAGAAATAATCTGTTTTATTGTTTCATGCGCAATTATACTACAAAATAATTATTTTCTGCAGAAATAAAAAGAGAAAAAAAATAAGCAATCTTAATTCTATTTTCTTCCAAGGGGCATGAGTTTGTGCAGAACAATTTCACAGAATCACACAGAATCACAGAATGGGTCAGGTTGGAAGGGACCACAGTGGGTTATCTGGTCCAACCTCCCTGCTCAGGCAGGGTCATCCTAGAGCATATTGGCACCTAACCTAAAACACACCCTTGTCTTTCCCCTACCCCTCAGTACATCTAGTCAGAAAGGTGAGTGTACCACATGGCGCAAATAATTTTTTAAATAGCTTAGATAAAAAACAAAATATGCAAAATTTTGCTTTGGTGATACTGCAATCAACACTGATCAGTTTTTCTGAAATCTAGAAGGTTTGCTCCTTCAAACAAAAAGTGCTTGTATTTTACTGAATAAAGCTACTCTTTCTCAGAATGGAAAGATAAAGAGGAAAAGTTTCTCTTATAGTTCTCAAAACAGCACTATTTTCACCAAGAGTCCTTTGCAAGGGAAAAACACCCTGCTCAAGGGCTTTACTGCCACAGCCTTAACACCTCGTCTTGGCAGGGGTGGACTTGCTATACCACAATTTGTCTATTAGAAATTACATTCAAGCTTCTTTTCCATCTCCTTTGCTTGGTAATTTTAAGGGTTTATGTCTATGAAGTACATATAAATACATATTCCCAATATTAAGTGAGCACAGTGCTGGTTAATTTTTTGGGACATGCATGAAAGCAATAAATAACACAACATCAGTGCATGATTTACATCTAGGACCTAATGTTGAATTTTTTATATATGCTATGGAAAGTTAGGCTGACTTTGGACAGGATTTTGATTTTCGTACTTGTATTATAAAATTGTTCATATCACCAGAGAGTTTAAAAAAATAAATTCAACAGTAGATAATATATGCTAAAATAAAATATTTTTCTGGATAGGTGGTACATTTTATGTGGTTGTGTCTTTAACTACGGCAAAAATAATAGGTCAAATAATTGCATTGAAATAGCTGAAATCAAGTGCTTTCTATCACAGACATGGCACAATGCAGGTTTTCTAGACATTTTGTAGTGCTGAGCTCACCTTCACTCTCCCAGCCCTGGAGGTAGCATGGGCTGAGCACTGAAGGCTCTTTCCATTAAAGAGTTTGGGTGTGGTCAGGCTGTTTTTAAGGATTACAGAATTTAGCAGCATGAGCACAGACCAATCCATACCACTTGGCTGTAGTCTCAGAGAACAGTCCCAAAAGAGTGTCTTCCCAGTACAGGCACAGCCCAAGCAAATGGTAAAAACTGTCTTTCTAAAACTCTAGTGTCAGGACAAAGATAAGTAAATGATCCATCTTGTATTGGAAATTGTTCTTTATGCCATAATAGACAAAATTAATAAGACTGTATATATATGCACATTTCTGACTAGAGCAAGCCACAGAATGTTGTGATGTTTCTCCTGAATTTAGTGAGTCACCTTAATTGTGTGAAAATGTAAAACTGCATCTTCACCTTGAGTCCTGTGTGCAGTTTTAGGCACCACAATATAAAGAAAAATTATGATATTAGAGAGCATCTAAAGGAGGAACACAGGGATCATGAAGGGTCAGGAGGGCAAGACACATGAGGAGAGGCTGAGGTCACTTGGTCTGTTCAGCCTGGAGGAGACTGAGGGGAGACCTCATTGCAGTTACAACTTCCTCAAGAGGGGATAAGGTGGGGCAGACACTGATCTCTTCAGTCTCATGGCCATGGGAATGGCCTGAAGCTGAGTCAGGAGAGGTTCAGATGGAATATTAGGAAAAGGTTCTTCACTCAGTGCATGCTGGAACAGGATCCCCAAGGATCCTGACAGAGCTCTAGAAGCATTTGGACAATGCTTTCAGGTGCATGGTGGGATTGTTGGGGATGTCCAGTGCAGGGCCAGGAGCTGAACTGGGTGATACTGATGGGTGCCTCAGTTTATTTTATGATTCTGTGATTTAATGTACCCCTGTTAAAGACATCCTATCTGTGAAAGCCCATACACGGTGCTGAAAAAAACCTTTTCTGCTGTTATGCATTAATTACTCTGTGATTGAAAATAATATATTGAGAATATACAAAAATAGATCTTAGAAATTCACAGAACTGGTCAGGATTTTTACTTGGCTGATGTGACTAGTGATAGCAAATTAACTTTTCATAGATGAAAACCAAAACACAATTGTTGGCAAAACAAGAGATATAGATTCAAACAGGACATCCTTGAAAACGAAAAACAGTAGTATAAAAAAGACCAGCTCTTATTAGCCAGCAGCTTGCAAACAGAAAGTAATGTTGGCTACCACAGGCTAAAATAATGATCTCCCAGGGGATTATGGGTTTAGGAGCTAATTTTCTTTTTATCACTGTGTTTAAAAATATCAAAAATTAAATCTACCAAGTAATTCTCCAGACAGCTAGCAACATTCTAGGGGGAAAAAAGGGTACTTACAGCAGTAAATTCATAAATTATCAAGTTAATTAAAAAAAATAGTTGCCTCCCTGAAGTCTGGTGCCAACAACTGCAGTTTGGGCATCTTGTTTACTTAAGTGTCTTGGAAAATATTTTCCTTAATCTTGGGGCATTTTTCATAGATGCAACTGCAAATCTCAGAGTACTGAAGTCCTATGCTACTGTAAGCAGTTGTTTTCAGAAGTATTAAGTAATGGTATTGCTGTAAACAGTGGAAATGTATTATGATTTCCCTTCTTTTTTAGATGCCCTCAAACTACTTTTAAAACATAAACACATAAGAGGATTTTGGGAAAATGTTCCAGGGCTGAAACAACTCAGACTTTGCCAAATGCTGTACAATCAATTCCAGTGACAAATAGAACAGATCCTTCAAACTACCTCACACATATAATACTCTTGAATTACTGGTGGTGCTCACTTGCAGAGGTGAAAGATGCATTTTTCATCTAACCCTTAAGGACATTACTGCATTAGTCTCTCCTGCTCTAATCCAAGCAGTGACACTGTTCCTCTCATGGGTAAATGGTCATGTAGTGCCACTCTCTATCATTAAAAACAGGAGTTACAAAAGTTCAGAATTCCTGTTTCTTTAGTAACCTGCTTTCCTGAGTCTTGGGAAGTCTGAAAGAGAAGTGCATGTCAGGGAGGAAAAGTTGTTCAGAAGGAGATATTTTATCTTAATTTCAGTTCCTAAATGTTTGTCTTAAAGATTCATAAAAGGCATAGTAAAAAAGGTATAGAAACCATCAACTTTGATTAAAATGCCAGAATAAGTGTACAAATAACTTCACAACTAGAACTGGGTGATACAGAATCTGGGCTGATTTCTGAAAGGCCACACTCACTTTTCATCTCAATTTCACACAAAGGCCTCCCTTCTTTGTTCACCTTCTGTTCATATGGAAGATTAAAGCTGTCCAGATCTAGTACTTGATGCATTAAAAATTACTCTTCTTTGTATAGATATGCATATTTATATAAGAACCATAAAAACACATTTTTTTAATATACTTTTATATATGAAAGATAAGTATATGGGAGATGACTGGCTTTTATTGCCTAAAGTGACATGTGGAGCATGAAATAATCTGAGCAGCTGTATCTGACAGATGTCACTGACTCTTACCCAAACCTGTCAAAATGTCCTTTAGAAATATTACAGAAGAGAAAAGTGGTACTGAGAAGACATCAAGGGGGAAATTGGGGGTTTATAGGGATATGTATATACAAATATATATATACTTACGTGTTCTGATTAGTAATGGATTTTTCATAATAATTACTCAGAAAAGTGTCATGTATACAGTAAAATAATTAGATCTTTAAAATATTTGGAACCATATATCACTAATGCCACATGTGATCAAATTATATGAAAAAATACATATTTCACAAATCTTTATAACACTGATCACAGAAAATTTGACCACGTTCTTCCTGAAATCACTCTTCATAAACATGGAACTGCTTGTGCTTTATGGACAAAAATGTGCGGAGGAAGAGAAACTGGGAGAAACATTTCTTAGTAACTATAGCAACCAAAATTTCCCTCATTGTAGTGTCTCTAACAGAATTTGCAGACTCCACTAGTCAGAGAACAGAAGCAATGACACAGGATGGAACCTACAAACTTTAGCTTTGATAGACATGAACTATTAAGGAATGGTTACAGAAGATTATTTTAAGGTCACTTCCTTGGAACTAAATAGTGTGCATTACATAAAATGATACACTTCCATGCATGCTACAATTAATTAACATCTGTCACAGATGTTCTCAAAGAAGTTAAAATGTAATTTATTTGTATATTTGGTTCCATTTCTTTTGAATAGTATAGCCTCACAAGGAACAATTTTGTCTCTAAACAGGAAATTCCTCTAAGCAGCAAATCTTTCTTCATCATCCATTTTCCTTAAGAACAACAAATTCATATCTTCTGCCTTTTGCATTAGAAAGAAATAGAACATAACTAACCTCAAATTACACTCATACTCTCAAATGCATAATTCCATTCTTAAAGGCTATTCATTTCTCATAACAAATGTGACCTACAAGTGAAGGAAAAAGCATTTTTATATGAAATGAAGATGTATTTGCCTTAATTCTGATGGCTGACTTCAGTTAAGGAAAAAGCATTTTTATATGAAATGAAGATGTATTTGCCTTAATTCTGATGGCTGACTTCAGTTAAAATAAAATTTCCTGTATTTATTTGTTGCCTGAATATATTATTCAACTTATCTATAAAAAAGCAGAATACAAAGAGAATAGAGAATCTTCAGGTTCTGCAAGGCCTTTGATTAGCTACACATCCCTAAAATAATGCCTGTAAAATATAGAACCAAACATGGCTTTTTTCAGTGTTAATGGGTTTATATGTGCAATTCAGGAGATTAAGAAAAACATTTCAACAAAAGCTGTTTTACATGTTTTCTGTGACTGGAAATGTTTGGGAATCTTTATTCCTCTCAGTTCACAGTAAGGAAACAAAGCATAAGCAAAGTTATGAAGCTTTCCATTTGTTTTTTGTGCAGCAACCATGGTGAAAGCTCTAATATTTCTTTATGAGAAGTCAGTAACTCATTAACCAAGCAGGACAAAAACACAGGTAACAACTCTTTTCACTTTCCTATTCTACTCTTTCTGGTTCTGTCATTGCCATCAGTAATTCCACAAAAGCCATAGTCCTGATTTGACTTTGAAAGGGTTCACATTCTATGAATTTTCTGCCCAGCACTATCCACTTAAGAGCTAAATAATGTATTAAAAGTAGAAACATATCCTGAAAGCCCTAGGTTTAACTGACTATTATTTTAGGATTTTTTTCTTCTCAATTATAGGGCGATAACATTTTAAAAATTGCCTTCAATTTCATTATACATTTTAGCTGTTTAAATGTGTTTAAGATAAACTTGCTATTGTGTTATGCAGTATTTTTATGTTTCTGCAAGTGACAATACAGGGAATAACAGCTAGTGTTAAAGCATAATGTGAAGAGAATTATAGCAATGTAAAGGATTTCACACCACCTCTTTGCTAAGCACATACATTTGCTTAACTTCTTGGAGGTTGTTATGACCTAGTTGGTAAAATGTTAGTATCTAGTTACTAAGGTTCTTGGAAATGGCCCTGCCAGAATTAAGGTGCAAACAAGACCATATGCCGGTGACAACAGCAAGGGTTTTATTTGAGAGTAAATATGAAAGAGAGAGAGAGAGAAAAAAAAAGAAATAGGAAATAGGTAGGGGGGACAAAGAGAGTACCAGGGACAGAATAAGGAAAATATCACCACTCCGTGGATCCCAGTGATGCTCTGTTGATCCGCTCCCGCTGGTCTTCTTGGTGGTGAAAGTCCCCCCAAAAAGCCTGGAATCTGATGGGTTTATGTACCCTCAAGCCAGGTGGCAATGTCCAGGCATGTCCCACTGGGGGAGGGAGGGCAGAGTCTTACAGCAGACTCTGAATCTGTTGCATCAACATGCAGTCCTGTAGAGCAAGGTCTAGCACTTTGGGGGGGTCTTTGATGGATTGTGACTCCCCTTCAGCTGCCTCCCACATGAAAGTCCCATGGATGTGGCCTGTGGGGTTGGAGGGGGTGCTACAGCTGGGCCAGAGGATGAGTGTTCATTGCCTCTGACCAGAGGTTACACCACACCTGAAACCTCCTCTCCTCCCCTCAGCTGGGGGGGTCCATGTAAACCTGGCTTCGGTGAGCTGTGCTCTACCCCCACCCCAAACTTGGCTGCAGCTGGTGGCTTTGGCCTTTTGTGGATGCAAACCTTCTCCTCAGTCTCAGATGACTGAACAATGGGCTTCCCTTTATCTAATCACCAGTTTGACTTACAGTCCAAAGGCTCAGTCTTCAGGAAGGCTTCTCTGGTTGTAGCTCCTTTATAGTGAGCAAAACTTCATATCAATGTTTGAGGCATGAACTGTTTTCAATCTCTGACAGAGGTGTAAAATAGAAAGGTTGATTTGATTGCCTTTGTTATCCAAAATGGAAGTAAAATGAAAATCTATATATCTATTAAAAGGAAGTAATTGATAATCCTATAGTTAATCTAAAATCAACTGATCATTTGAAAGATAAGTGATCCACCCAACTTTGACTATCTTCCTTAGGCACATGAAATAACAAGTGAAGCAGTGTCTTTATAATGTTATTTTATTTTTTTACTATGAAAAAAAAAACATCCCTGACAAGATTCAGTCTATAATTTGGGAGAGGTTTTTAAGACTTTGCTAAAAAATAATTTTTATTATTGAATACAGATTTTAATGGAGGTAGGAACCTAGAAGGTAAGGAACTATGGTACATCATTACAGACTATACCTGAAACTTTACATTTCTGGGAAGTTTGGAATTTATTGTATATCCTTGATAGCAAAAATAAAATACACAAAGAACAAAATCCAGCTTACATAATCAGAACATGACAGTTATTAGGACTTTTTATTCCAGGAACAAATTAGATTATATTCCCTTTTAATTTCTGAGAGATTGAGTTTGATAGGCCAGGTAGTTGTGAAGAAAATTGATGAAATATACAGAAATAAATGGATTTTCTTTTTGAGGCAGTTCCTAGCATCTTAACAAATTTCATTCTTCTCATCATTCATTTCTGAGTGAATTATTGCGTATTTTCATTTATATGCCCCTTTGTTTTCTTCCCTGTGTAATAATATGAAATTCTAGCTTAGTGTTAAAATTTTCTAACAAAAACTCCTTCCAACATTAATTTTATTTCTTCCATTTTTGGAGGGGGAGGTGGGGGAAATCAGAGTATGATAAGAAATTCTTTTCCAATAGTCCCACTGATTTTGCTGTATATTTCATCATCTTCAGATAACTTTGGGGAATTTTGTCACTGGTTTGTGTGTTCTTCAAAATAACACAGATAAAAGCCAAAACTTTATCAGAGATTTAAAACAGGTAAGATGGAACTCAATCCTCACTTGGCCAGTACTACAAATTTAAGGGTTATTTTTCTTCTAAAGAGAATATTTAAGGACACTTTAAATGACAAAGCTCTACAAAATTTATATAATCTCACTGTGAAAGACAAGAACACCTAAAGGAGCAATCTCACCTGGGGCATGTAAGATTTAAGAGACAGTACTCCTGGAAATGCCAAAGGGCAATTCTCAATCCGTAATGCACATTCACAATTTACCAGGAAGTTCTGAGTATTTTTTACAGTGATTAACTTGTGTTCTTTCAGACTTCCACATAAAGAAGAGCTTATCCTAATGCCATACCCTGTCAGTTGAACTTGAAAAGGACATACAAGCCCTTACTTTCTCAAACATAAAAATTTATAGAAAATGCTACAAATTTTGTGTATTATAAAAGTATTTTACATTATTTTATAACTTGAAAAATAATATATAATTGAGATTTCTGAGGGGTTTCATTTTTGATTTCTTTAATCACTTCCTTCTTTGCCAACAGCAAATGTCCAGAGAGAGAAAAAGTACCTCTTTTTGGACCACTCTACCATAACAAATTTTAGGTTACAGTGCACCCCCATACACTCTCCTCCCCTTCAATCTAATTTCTTTATGTGCCTAAGGACAAAGCTGATACCCTAAGTCTTAATTCAGGAAAAAATTTCTCTCCTCTAAAACAGATCAACTGATTTTTTTAAAGGATTTTGATTCTGTCATACAGGATGGAATTTTAAACTAGGTCTAGAAGCTCCTTTGTAGCTTCTGCTACATTTAGAAGGATGCATGAAGGATATGAATCTATAATTAAAATTTGATGCTTGAATTCATAATTTCTTAAGTTGATTAGAAATTGAGAGAAACATCTTTCTGATTCTCATAGTGATATTAAAAATTTACTTGACTTTCAGGTATGTAAAGAAGAATTGTGAAATACACATATATTTCTCAGCATTCCACATTTTGCAGTAATCTTTCATAGTGGATTTCTGAGAGTAAGTGACAAATAAAGTCTTTGACCTGAAATAAAAACAGATGAATTCTTTGGCACCATGAACAGAAAATCTCTACACCTGTGAATGTGTGATACTTAAACAATTTCATGAAGGTCCTTGAAAGAAAATGGATTTCTTTTCTCTGATCTTAAACTTCTGTAAGATCTTTAAGACAAAAATACACTGTAAACAACCCACATAGCAATCTCAGTTTCGCTTTTGCTTTTGCAGTTGAACCCCTCTTTGTTCTGTGTTTTATCTTGGTGAGATAGCAGAGCTGTAATTTATTTTCAGCCACTTGGTATTTACAGACATCAAGAATAGCTTTTCAAAGGGACCAATAGAACTGATTAGAATGTATTGATTTGTGTTTGATGCTTGAGTTTACCACATGCAACTTTCCTACGAAAGTTTCATCTATGAAAAGATGTTTCAGTACCACATGCAGCGGTTCTGAGCTCTGAGCAGTCAGGTGGCAGGGAAAAAACGGCAAACAGCTCCTTCCTCTCCCAAAGCTGGAAACCAGACTGACCAGAAACCCAGTCAAACCTCCGGGGTAGCCTTTTCCCTCAAATTATCACCTGCACCCTGCCCCCAGCCAGGGCCATTTCAATGGTATGTTGTGACACCAAGCTACATCTTTATTTTCTTAAATATGGGTAGTTATTGTTTACTAGTGGCAAATGGGACAAAATTCCATGAGATAAAGAAACCAAAGGAAAAAAAAATCTTAACCACTAACAATTTTGTATATCACTTGATTGCATGAACCATAGACTTTAGTTTGATCTAAACACGATTTGAATGAATGAAAGCCCTTGCCACGACAAAAACCTTGCCCTTTAAACCACACTATATTATGTTAGTAATGAAATTATACATTAGACATGTATAATTATATATGGCTAGACATGTTAGACATGTTAGACAGGACTTTAAATGCAAGTACTAAAACTGATCAGATTTTTGTTGCTAGCAATAGCTGTAACACACAGCCATTTCAGACTGCAATAAAACATGATGGGAATGCAACAGAGTCATCAGATACCACACGTCAAACGCTTTTAGTCATTTGGGAACTAGACTAATGAATGTATTAAAAACTGATTAATTAACTGATTCCAATTGAAAGTGTGATGATCAACATCACATTGGACAACTGTTAAGGCCCTGAAAGAATGGTTTGGGATTTTCCCCAAACCCCAAACTACCAAATCTGACAATGGTACCCACCTTGCAGCGAAAGTGGTACAAGAATGGGCTACTGATGAGGGAACTGACTGGGTGTTTCATACACCCTACTATCCCCAGGCAAATGGGATAGTTGAGAGGACAAATGGACAGTTGAAAAGGTTCTTAAAACCTCACAAAACAGATTGCACAAAATGACTGGGAAAAGAGGTGGTGTTTGTGAAAAACAGATGGGGGTAAAATCTCCAGGCACCCCAAAAGGCACTCCCCAGGGGGACACACCTTACGGCACCAAGTCAATTAGCTGCAGAAATGGGGCATTATGTTTCCCAGAAAGGCCTACACTGTAAAAATTCCCAAAAATGCCCTAAACATTTCCTGGGAGGACACACCTTAAATTACCAAGGCAGCTACACACAGAGAGTTACAGAAAGGGGGCAACATGCTTCTCAAAAAGGGCCACACCATAAAAAGTCTCAAACTGCCCGAAGAAAAACGCTTTCTGAGAGGACACATCTTAAATCTCCACAGCAGTTACAGACAAGGGGGCAAAATGCTTATCAGAAAAGGCCGTACTGTAATGAGTTCCAAATTGCCCCAAGAGAAAAAATACTTTCAGAGGGGACACACCTTAGGTTAGTTGCAGGCAGCAGGTTTCAGGGAGGGTCACACCTTTGTTTTTCCCTTCCTTTCTTTTAACACCCAAGTGAATCTCCCCTAAAACACATAATGAACGGTTCAAAAAGATACAAAGTTTTCATTCAAGACCATCCCGCTTCTGCCACCAATTTAATGCCACGTTCCACTGTGGGGAACTGGGAGTTCTTTTGAAATGAGATGGTCTAGGTTGAAATTAAGTCAAATAAGACAATATTGTATAGGAGAAACATTTATTGGTAACAAAAGGGGGGAGAAAAGGAGTTGCCTTACTAAAGAGGACTAGAAAAGGCAGGAAAAGAGGGAGGAAAATGGAAAAGGATGGGGAGAGAGAGAGGAGACAATGAGAGAGAAAGCGGGCACTACCGCTAGAGGGTCAGGGAGTGCTGTCGATGTCCACGTAGTGGGAGGATGTGCTTACTGCCTTCCAGGGAGCGTACACAGCTCTCGGAGAGGCCCAGCTCATGAGACACAGCTCCAGCGGCGCAGCTCCAGCGGCGATGGGCGGCCGGACACGCAGAGAGCGAGTGCGCGCTTGGGCAGGAGGTTCAGGACCTTGGGCAGGGTCGCGGCAGGGACTGTGGCAACGGGCTGGATCGGAGAGGAGGGTGGCTCAGGCAGGAATGCAGGGGTGAAGCACACAGGGTGTCTGGCAGGAGCACAGGGAGGCAGGACAGGCGGCAGCTGGGACGGGCAAGGGGGTAGGGCAGGACACAGGCTACACAGGAGGCTCGGAGGTCAGCCAGTGTCCAGCCAAGTGCCCAGCGAGAGGGTGAATGTGGAGTGAGAGAGGGTGAGCAAGGGCCAGCAAGGGCAGAAGAGCCCAAAAGCAGGATATAGCCAAGGCAAAAAGGACAAAAAAAAAAAAAAAAAAGCTAGAGCCAGGGCAAGAAGAGACCTCAGCAGGCTGGAGCCAAAGGAAAATCACAAGACACAAAAGGCCCAAGACTCAAAAAGCCCAAACTCAAAAAAGCCCCAAAAAGACAAGACTGAAAAAGCCAAAGCCAAAAAGCCCCAGAGCTTGTGAGACATAAATCAAGATTAAACTGGCTTCTCACACCCATGTATTACCAGCACAGGAATATTTTTGAAAACAGCAATAGGTATGAGCATGCAGAGGTAACAGACAGAAAATACAGCTGAAGTGTTGTCAGTATCACTTGGTCAAGTATCACTAGGGTAAAAAATAAACCTGGCTTTCAATATACTACATCCCTCAGCTACTAAAAACAATGAAATTTAACTTTCTTTTTCTTATAATATTGCCTTCCTCTCTCCTAGTGGGCTCTAAGAATTCAGAGGAAACCAGCATATGTGCATCAGTTGGTCATTTCTTCCTTAAGCCTTTACCTAAAATTATCATATTTATTGGAGATAATAAGTCTATCCAGGTGCAAAAGGTTCCCCACAAGAATTGCTTGAATGTGAAAATCAAAAACCCATGTACTGGAGCACTTAGTAGTGAACTTCTGAGTTTCTGTTATTAACAATCTCAGCAACAGACAGGAAACATTTGAATATGAAATTGTTTTATAAAGGGGGTTTTACCTGGTTTACAGAGGACTTCCTAATTATCTGTTTTATGTCAAAGAATCATAGAATCATATAACGGTTTGGGTTGAAAGGGACTTTAAAGGTCTAGTTCCCACCTCCCTGCCATGGGGACACCTTCCACTAGACCAGGCTGCTCAGAGCCCCATCCAGCCTTGCCTTGAACACTTCCAGGGATGGAGCATCCATAACTTCTCTGGGAAACCTATACCAGCACCATTTATTTTGAGTAATGGCTTTGTTCAAGTAGCCTTTGTATATTTTTGCACTTTTGACCCAGAAATATATCACAGTTACATGATCATTAAATTTTTTTCAAATACTTTTGTTTTGTGGAATTCATAAATATATCTGGTTCTAGGATGTGATCCACATTTTCAAATTTTTTGATTACTCAAGTAACTGCCCTCTTGAGAGCAGTGTGGGTTTTGGCTTTTGTCAGACTAGATAGCAACAGAATTATTCATCAGATTAAGCCTAAAACACTGCACTGCAAAGGGAAAAGATTTATGACTAACTCTCTCTGGAACTTAAGGGACTAAGCAAGATCTCAGTCATCCTGGTAAATTTGAAATCATTATTAATGATTTAAGGTCCTTAATAACCCTCATGGTGCTGCTATATGCTGTAGCTACATATATATTTTCTTAAAAAATATTACCTGTATTTGGCATTGAACATGAAGGGGTAATACATTCTTGGCACCATATTTGACAGGTTAAATCATAAGCTAAAGACTTGCCATTTTAACTTGTAGACTATTTTATGTTACAGGATATAGAAATATTAAGATACAATAAAAAATTAGAAATCTATGTTTGAGTATTATTGCTAATATTTATTCATAAAGATACCACAAGCCTTGTGTACAGTAGGGGGTTGCTAAGTGAATCCCAAAATGGAATTGTGAACGGAAGCACTTAACTGACACATCTAACACTTTGTCACTGTATCACTTGTACAGATTACTTCAGAAGTGCATTTATCAGTCCATTTATGTCACAGGAAAAGGTGTTTCAAGCAAACTGAATAAAATCATTTTAATGGATAAATTGGAGAGTCTTCCAAGAAAGCTGTACTTCCAGCACTTTGTAAACACAACTGGTAAAATTTCTTCATGTATATAAGCTCAAAGAAAACAGAGGTGCAATAAGCTGCCCCAGGATGAGATCCACAGGTGTAGGTCTCATTACACTGCACCGTAAAGGATTAACTTGCAAGAAATGTTGGGCTCAAATGATTCCAAGAGATCAGCCCAGCTGCAAAGAGGAGTTGGAGTTTCACAGACTAACCAGAAATAAATGCAGACCGCTCACCCTCTCCAGGTAGACCCAAAGTAAAAGTATAACTGAAGGGACATGTAACAGCATGTAATATAAATAAAGGTTTTTTTAATATGGAGAGTGACCTGTTAGGAATTAAAATAAGATTAGCAGGTTTACCAGCATAGCCTTGCAGGCAACAAATTTAGAGAAAAATCAAGAGCAAATAAGAATGGAAAACAATGTTGTTTTTGTCTTTAATCAGATATTAGAAAGGAGACAATTGCAATGAAGCCATGGAGAAGTATGGATTACTTGTCTTTAACCCCTTTTAGATAATCAAGGGACTAGTCACACACAGCTTCCAGGCAGCTGTTTCACTGCTTCTTTTCTGTTTTACTTTGAGATTGCTGAATTTTTTCCTCCTCCTTTTGAGCATTGGTAATGCCCATGAGTGACCAAAAACCTGCCATCTCAAAAATCTAGTTTCTGTTTGTTTTCACTATTGAAAACTACATTGAATTTATGGAGGCAGTCTGAGGAAAAGTGCTTTTTGTTTGCAACAATCAGCTGCCTATGTGAACCATTCTCATGCTGTCAGAGAGCATTGAAATTGTAAGTATGTGAAATATTAGTAGAGTTGGTGGATGGAATTAATTTAAAGGCTCATATCTGAATAATTATAATTGTTACTAACTTACATGTACCCAAACGACAGTCGGTTGTAGAAAAGCAAATCAGACAACTCCACTTATTAAACATTATCTGTAGATTTTTATATGGATATTCTTAGACTTAAAAATCAGGCCCAAAATTTGTTTATCATCATTTTTTCAAAATTCAGCTATGGACCCCTGAATTTCTACAAGTATTAAATTATTATTCATACTTAGAAGTGCACGTGTAATAATGAAGAAACTCAGACAGAGGTTGTTGATGACACAGGTCTATGTCAAGCCAAGGAGTTCAAAGCACTTCATAATTTTTGCATTGAAGGATAGCAGAGGCCAAGGGAAGTCATGTATAGAAAATAAATTAGGAGTTAGGCATTTAAGTCAGCTCTCCTGACTCCAAACTTTATCTAACAACCACACTCTTCCTCTCCCTAGTTCCCTGAATTTGTTTAAATTCTTTGCACCAAACCACCTGAAAGAAATTCTGTCCGCATTGAAATGCAGCTGAACTCAGACAGAATAAGAAAACATCCACTATGATACATTTCAGAGACTCAGCCCTCTGGCACATGAATTACAAATAACCCTTACCAGCACTTTTATTGCTGTAATTTCTTCTCCAGGCTATGAAGGTATACAAATACTGCTCAACTAACTTGTGGGGTTCTTTTTTCACTCGATGTCTTGACTTCAATGTACAAAAATGAGCACCTGAACTTTGCCTTGTAGGTCAATCATCATGTTAATCAGCTTTTGTGAGGAGCAGTTGGGCATCTGTATTTAGAAAATGAGAACCTCATGTCTGCAATTGGAACAGAATACGAGGAAATACTGGGAAAAGTGAAACTGTGGCATTCACAAACCTCCAGATATAAATGGAGCTTCTGGCACACCAAAGAGCAGCTGCAGTTGTACTGAAGGTGGTAAAAGCTATTCATTCAGGTTCTGTCAGATAGTGGGATATAGTCTGGGAAATTTTACCTTTTTTCTGATTACCAAAGTGAGTGGGGACCTTCAAACACTTCTACTGCCCTATCATATACTATTCTCTCTTTTTCTTACATTACTTGCACCTTTTCTTTGTTTCACTCATTAGAAACATCTGATCTTCTCCTGTCTTGCAGAGCTATGCAGCTTCTAAAATGTTCTTATTTTCTAGACTCATATATTTCACTTGCTAAATCTCAGATCACCCAGAACTCACTTGCTAGTCTATACTTACCACTTGCTTCATATCTATCACAGATTTATCTTTAAATGAAGTAATATTTTACCAGCAAATATATACCAAAAATATAGGAGAAAAAAAAGGACTGCATTTAAAAAATTATTCTGATATCATGTAATTAATTTTCATTGTATTAAATGTAATATACTGGTGTTTTGCCAGTTACCCTTCAGTCTATATAATTCTTGCTAATTGTAAAAGAAAAATTGTTATTTTTTATCTCTGTTACGTGGTTAAGTATTTTTGTAACCTCCTCTTCTTCTTTTCTTTCCTAAGTTCTTTTCTTATTTTATTTGTTTATTTTTACACAGAGCAAATCCCAAGAACATTTTATCGAAAGCATCTCCCCATTTGTGTCTCATGAGCTGTGAAATATGGTTTAGATAAAAGGAAGAAAATAAGTAGTTTTCATTTATAACCCACAGAAAATGGTTTGTTCTGCTCTGGTAACTGGAAAATCTAAAAAATACTCTAATATAAATCCTGTGTTCTTTTTAATAACAATAGTCACAGTAGAGGATGGTTGAGCTTGTATAACCTTCCCATTATGCATCAAGCCAAATCCCATTAAAGCTTTAATGTTATAGGCACTTAACACTTAAAAGTTGTCTTACTTGTGAAACACAATTGTCTGATATCCCCTCAGCATGAAACAAGAATCAAAATTATCATAACTCTATATGAACAGTTGCCCGCTCTGTTTATCTTTCTGATTGGAAAGTATGTTCTGGTCATTCTGTAGAAAGATGCTATTATACACCAAATACTAATTTCATCACTTCTGAATTTTTTCCTGTCATCCACATCCTTCACACTCTCCATTTGTAAATTCTTCATTCTCTTGTTCATGAACACTCCTTAGTGCTCATGAATTTATACTCACAATACTCTTCTAAGGACAGAAGTAATAAAAGTCACTCTACAGACCAGGAAACAAAGCAGAGAAGAATGAAATAACTTGTTAGGAATAGACATAAATCCACCTATTTTGTTTAAGTGTAGTGTCAAATTTTCATTTGAGATTATATGGGTAACATATTAAAACCAGAGACAGAAATGAGAAGTTATCCTTCACAGAGGGTTTAAAAGAAAACCCCAACCAACACATATAGTAATGTACATTCTTTCTTTACTGGTTAGATTCCAAACTGGTTTTCTGAGTCTTGGAGTCTTGAAGATGTTATTAAAATCCTAGTTAACAATTTACTGAAAGTTACCCTAATTAAGAGTCAGGCACATTATAAAACAGAATGATTAGCAATATAAATGGAATTGAACTTGGATCAATTCGACAAATTCTGGTTAGCTTTGCCAAGGAAATCTGTGGATAAAGCCCTATTGGGAAAACTGACAGTTTCAGTAGTTTGATATGTTGGGGCTGGGGAGTGGGGGAATGTTGAAAACTTTCACTTATATGACATTAATATGGAATTTTTGAGCAATATGATGTTAAAGAACACTGGAGAGCCAAAATTTCTCATCTAGGAAGGAAGTAAAATTAAAAAGTGCTAAGAGAAATTGTGTAAATCCACAGCAGAGTAAGGAAAAGAATCAGAAATCCATGTATAGGAAAATCATTCACTTAGCCTTTTCAGTATAAGACAGTGACTTCTTCAGAAAGGGAAGACACAATTAATCTTGATTCTGTTCTGAAAAACTACAACAAATAATATGTGAGAAAATGTCTTACCACACTCGAAGAAGAACAAGCTGAACCTGTGTTTTCTAACTTCCTTCAAAGTACTCCCCTGTTTCAAAAGAAATCAAACTGAACAGGACAAGGCAGAGAGAAGGCCATGTATAACAAGAAGCAGCATCTACCTGCAGTCAGGAAATTAGGAGAGAGTTAAATCAGAGCTTCCTGATTATTTAGAATTCTTATATACAGACAGCATTTTAAAATAAATTTCCTGTCTATTGTGGAAAAAATATAATCAGAAATACTGCCTTAATGTGCATTGTCAGCTTAGAGTAACTGTTAGAAGGCATCAGAAATTACAATAAGATAATGTAAGAATTTCAAAACTTTTCTATTTGAAGAATCTTAACTATCTGCAGATATAAACCAGAGTTTTAAGTGACAAAAAGTTGCAATAGGTAGGAATTAGTCATTAAGTACTGTCCATGTGTGTATCCCAATCTCAGTAACATTTTTAACAGGTTGAAGTCAGTTATGAAAAGAAAAAGAAAATTGCCTGACTATTGCTCTAAAGAACAATACCAACAACAGATTGACCACATCATTCTAGAGAGTACAGAATAGCAGAAAATACTGATGATTTTACTTATATTCAGAAAAAAATTCACAAAAGCTGCTTCAAGGTTCAAGCCCCAAAAAATGTAGACAAGGGTATCACTTTATATTTAGCAAATAAGTAGGTTCCAGCTTGCCTGAGGATAGATGGCCCACAGTTTTTGATATTCAAATCTGGGAACAGTTTCATAATTATATGGTTATATTAATTATAAGGTTAATAAATTGCTATTAAATGTTTCTATTACATCAGTAATGTCTGAACCCATAATAAGGACCACCATATTCTTGTCACTGTACAAACACACAGGAGTTAACTACAATGAAAGGTCTTTCCAACAACCAGCATATCCAAAAAAGCAGTCATCCCCAAGAAACACTTATCAAGACATGAAGGCTAAAGGCAAAGCTTTCTTCACATTCAGAGAAAATACACAGTTGACTAAAAGCTGCATTCTTTGCTCAGTGTTGCTTATCCCTGCTTTTCAGTCCTATGAATGATATCTAATGGCATCAATGTATACACAACCCTAGACCAACAAGTAATAAAACCTGTCCAAATTAGTGAACATCTTAGAGGCACAGAAATAGTTTCACTGTGAGAAAACAATTACATAATATTACTGTACACAATAGTGAGGAGACCAGTAGGTGACACAAAGCAGCTGACTGGACAAGTGCTCTTGGTCAATCAAGGTCACAAATTTAGATTCAGTCAAATTCTGTCCACTTAGTCCTATAAAAATAAGTCACCTGTATTTAAGAACAGAAAGTCATGTATATAGGTTACATTTTTTGATTATGTCTTATTTTTATAGTACCATCATTAATGCTTTTGTGATTTAGGAAGTCACAGTAAGATCTATTTTGACTGAGGGTATAAGACAGCTGGTTAAATATGTCTAGTGTTTAAATTTTAATGTCCAATATCCACCACTCAAAGATAGCTGGATAATTGTCACATTTACTGGTTGAGAAGTCCATATGTGATCGTGATTAGAACTCTTAAGATAAACTAAATAAGCAATTAAAGGAAAGGACATGAAAATCTCAGTGGCTAAACCTTTAAAATTATTGGTTTCATATGGTAAATTTATTTTTGAAGGGGCTAATGTATAATCAAATAGACTAAGTGCCACAGAAATCTCGTTGCTAACTGGATTATCTGCTGTTTTTACATGCAAATGAGAAATACTATCTTAGTAACTAGAGACTATCTGAAGTTATTTGAATAATTGATGGAGAAGATATGACACATTTTCCAGTTTCATGTGACTCTAAAGTATTTTTCCACTACTACCCAAAAAAAATAGAATTTTTCTTAAAGAGTGAGAACAGAATTGTACAAACAATTACTGTTGTTGAAGAGCATTGCAAAAAGCAATTTCAAATAATAATTTTGATATTTAGACTCATATAAACAAACAACAGATGCCTCGGTTGAATTTGAAAACCATTTTGTTATAATGTTATTAGTAAGAGTGAGGACAACCAGTGCTACAAAACTCAGTTTAAGATGAAAGACTAACACATCACCTTCTGTAGATAATTCTATTTCCAAAGACTGGCTTATTCATGCCTCCATATTTCAACAAACACATAGGAAAAAATATATTTACAGTTATAAAATATATGTTATCCAGTTTAGTTGATATGAAAGCCCCATAGATACTGACTGTGTTTGCAGAAACTCAATGAGAAGTTTTCCAATAACCTACAAAACATTACAACAGGGAATATGGGAGATAAAGCTCTCTGGTTGTACAAATATGAATATGTACAAATATAGATATGACTTCAGTAATTGTCCAAACAATCAGCAAATCTAACTTAAATATTATTTTAAAATATTAGTTTTCAACAAATTGAGTCTACTGATTGCAATACCAAAACCGTACCAGGCTTGTTGATATCATTTCTTGAAAGTCATATTCAGTGTCAGTTCAAGGTTTGTGAACCATGTGGACAAAACTCAGTTTTGGTGGTGCAACAGGCCAAGACAATGAGACTAAGCTGAGGTTTCCACTGGAGCAGGGTGTGGGCTATTACAGTGGAAAAACAGGTAGTCTGGAAGAACAGAAAATCTTTGAGAGAGATGAGAGTCTCCTAAAAGCCTAGGATAAAAATTTACTTTACTTCCGTCCTACAGACAACTTGTACATCTGAGGACCTCCTTTTCTTTCCTCCCCCACAATTCCCAACTGTCAGTTGATATTTTTTCCTGGCAATCCCAGTCCCTGAAATCCTTCCTCATCACTGCACATCCACAATTGCCTCTGTGTCTGCTCACACCACTGGTGCTGGCACCATGTAGGCAACAGGCATAAGCCTGTTTGTGCCACTCATTCTTGTTTGGCACATGGAAATGACACAAATTCTCTATTCTCTGTTCTCTGTTCTCTATTCTCTATTTCAGCAATGCCTTGATTGGGCTTAAGTTGAGGAGTTCAGATGCCTTGGCAGTTCATTCTGATGGCAAAGGTGGTTAAGGATATACCTTCCAGGGTAATATACCTCTTCCATGAAGAGGACTAATGGGCTTCCCTGTAGGTCTCCAAAAGAATCTCTATCCACTACCTGTTATGACCTTAGAAAATAACATTCGTCCCCATATAGGGAAGATGTTGCTGATATAGGGTGCTCAAGAGCCATCGCTAGAAAGACTGAGCAAATCCCCAGTTTCAAGGAAATAAACGAAGCATTCTACCAGGCAATTGTTTCCAAAAAGACTACAAATATTTTCATAGAAAAGTTGTATGTAATATAGTAGTTCAGATTTGCGGGCCCTTGCAGCAGCAGCAGTTAACACAGTTTTCTTCAAATTTGAAATAGGACAAGTGAGAAAGTAAATAATAAATTGGTGATTCACGCTGCAGAAAGTAATGTCTCACCCCAGTCACCGAGGAGCAAAAATGAAATTATCTTGTTTCTGAAAGCAGTTTGAAACTGTATTTAATTTCTTAAGTCCGATGCCAGAACCATTAGTCAAAAAATGTGACAAGAAGGTTAAATCAAAAATTAAATTGGGTAAGTTGAATTATATTTTTTTCTTCAAAAAGAAGTCATTTACAAGATCATATTAACACAATTACACAGTAAAAATAGGAACAAACTGAACAGGAACTGCTTAAGGAAAACAGAAGTATTCTATGTCTGAGAAACAAGGCAGATAATATCCCACCGTCCTCGTCTCATGACTATCCCTTCTAAATAGAAATTTTTTAAAAGCAGGCAAACTGAGACACCAGTGAATTCCTTCTCCTTCCTTGAGAAGAAAAAAAATCCCCAATATATATTTTTTCTATGGAAAAAACATAAAGAAATATTACATTGCAAGGGCTAATACAGAAAAGCACTACTTCCAGAGTACAATGCTATCAGCCAGTGTTGTTGCACCATCCATCAGTGATGAGCACCCTCCAGCCAGCTTCCCCGTCTGAGCTACAGAGCCACAAAATGTGGTCACTAGAGAAATCCCTGCATGGCAGAGAAAAGATATAGCCTTCCTCAGGGCTGCTCTACTGATACATCTGCATTACAGCTGAATCAAATTTTGATTTTCAGCTCTAGTCCAAGACAAAAAATACAGTCTGAGTTACAAATTAGGTAAAATTTTGTTTTGTCACTATTACAAGACAAAGAAATTCTCTTTGTCCTTGTTGCTTTGTTATTTAATTAAAACATCTGACAACTTGAATTGGTCAGATGTCATTGAAGGGACTGCTATGATTCAGGTAATTACACCATGGGTGATTTCCAGAAATGATTGAAAATGTCTTACTTTGGAATCTATAGTTCTGAAAATGGCAAATATTTCAGAGGTCATTTCAGATGTATGTTACAGTGGAGGAATGCAGTCATATTCCTTCCCAGCTGTAATATGTATTCAGACCCTTTGAAAGCCATAAGGCTACTGGAAGAATTTCAGCATCCTTGAGGAGGATAAGTGTGCAGTGTGCACCTTGCAGTGGCATCAGCCCAAAGGTGGTGCCTGGACAGCGAGTCACCAAGCTGTTGTGGCTCATGCTCATGAAATGGCTGCGTCCTATTTTCAGGTTGAGGCAAAGAGTCAGCGGTCTCTAATTCCTTCCTTCTTTCTTTGTATCCCTCCTCCCCAGCTCCTACCTGCCAGCAGAAGCATCAGCAACATGTCAGCAAGAGTTCTGGGAGAGAGTTGCACACTCTCTGCCTAGCTTCCCAGTTGGGATCATCAGGATCCCAGGACACAGCACAGCCTACGTTCTGTCCATATGCAACCACTCACCAACACCATCCATCTGCAATAATCAGAAAAAAAAATAAAAACATAAATATACACACAGCAGTATTATGTACTTACTAAAAACATTTCTCAGCACAGAATCACACAATCCCAGAATGGGTCAGGTTGGAAGGGACCACCGTGGGTCATCTGGTCCAACCGCCCTGCTGAAGCAGGGTCATCCCAGAGCACATGGCACAGCATTCCATTGAGATGGTTCTGGTATATCTCCAGTAAGGGAGACTCCACACCCTTTCTGGGGGATCTGTTCCAGTGTGTGGTCTCTGCACAGTGAAGAAGTTCTTCCTCATGTTCAGGTGGAACTTCCTGTGCATCCGTTTCTGCCCTTGTCCTATTGCTGGGCACCACAGAGCAGAGCCTGGTCCATGCTCTGACCCCTCCCTGCAGGCACTGACAGACATGGATGAGGTCCCCTCTCAGTCGTCTCCTCTCGAGGCTGAACAGCCCCAGCTCCCTCAGCCTTTCCTCATAAGAGAGATGCTCCATCCCTTCATCTTCTCTGTAACCTCCACTGGACCTACTTCAGGAACTCCTAGTCTCTTTTGTCCTGAGGAGCCCAGAGCTGGACACAGCACTCCTCACCAGATGTGCCTCACCAGGGCTGAGTAGAGGGGCAGGATCACCTCCCTCCACCTGCTGGTCAAGCTCTTCCTAATGCACCCCAGGATCCCATTGGCCTCTTTGGCTACAAGGGCACCATTGGCTCAGGAACAGCTAGTTGCCCACCAGCACCTCCAGGTCCTTCTCTGTAGAGCTGCTCTCCAGCAGGTCAGCCCCTCATCCATACTGGTGCATCAGGAAACTTCTGCCATATGTTAAAAGAGGTCTTGAAGTTCAAGCAGCATGGTCTATCACTAAAACTGCTGCTTTAGTTTGCTTGACAGACAATAACAGTTCTGCACTCACTGTATGGTCACATCAGTAGCACCAATGTGTATTAGAAGTTTACTTGTTTATGCTAGTGATGTGGCAAAAAGTAAATAGAAATTGTGTGACTATGGTCAAATCAGTATAAAAATGTGTGCATTTTGAATTTGTGAATAATGCATTGTACCTAAGTTGCTGCAAGACATATTTATGTAGTTCCTGTCCCTGAAAGGGGTGGAAATATATCCCCTCTTCTGATTGTTAATTTCTCAATAATATAAGTCTTCTCCTCATTAAAGGGGAAAACTGTGCTTTACTAACTAAAAATAACACTAGGTCCTGGAAATTATACAGTAACTAGATTTGATCCTTGAGAAAAACAAACAAAATAAAAGAATAATCCCCCCAAAAAGCACAGGAAAAAACATGAAATCTGTTGGAACAGTGCAGTAATGACCACTTCTTGTCCTTGTACATTATAATTAGTAAATGCCATGGCTGCAACACCAAAACCTATAGACAGAGCAGTTCAACAAAGCATAGTGAGGTACATTCTCTGATCCGAAGTATACACAAGCTCAGCAGCACAGTCTCCAGCGGGATCAAAGGAATGTTTGACAGAGAAATCCCTCTTCTGACAATATTGTTTGATCTATGTCTCAAGGACAGAACAGAAATGTTATTTCCATTTTCGAGCTGACATACAGGAGCTTGCTAGAAGGACATTCTCATAAACAAAGTGCAGCATACCATGCTATCATCTAGTTCATGTATTTTTTCAGATTTCACGGTAGGTGTAATTCATAATACAGATTATTTTCTGGTGAGACTAGGGTGTAGAGAAGTCCAGTAGTTATAAAACTGACACAACTTTGAGAGATACTCATTAGCTATAGCAACTCATTAGTTCTGAACAAGCAGAACATTATATATTTTTAAATGCCTGAAAAATATACTAATGGATCTATGTCTTATTAGTTATGAGTGGACCAATTAAGTCTTTAATTTTTGATGATGAACTTTTAGACTTTTACTTTGATTAGCAGTGTGATATTGATAAGAGGATTTTAACAACACCTTCAGGGATAGTTTGAGTGTTTTGGTTGTTATAAATACTAACAATGCCTTCCTGTTACCAAAAATCAGGTAAAATAAAAAAACTCCTTAACACCAAGGTAGCATTAAGAAGCAGGCATTCTTTATTCTGCCAGATGCAAAGGGGGGATAGCTCCTCCCAAAAGCTGTGCATATTGAGTAAAGCAAATTTTCTGTTTATATACCGGGTTTTGCATACATATTCATTGATTGTCCCAGACTAAACATACTTATGATAATAGTTTCCCTGAAATCATTAACATATTTCCCCTCCCCTTTATGCATGTGTTCTTCTATCCTGGGGGTCCCTCTGGTGGTCCCTGGTGGTTGCAGACCCCAGTGTTCCAGGTGACCTGGCTGAGTTGGCAGGACACTGGGGCTGGTGAACTTTCAGTTCTCCTTCTGACACAATAGGCGTTGTGCAGTTCCATAGGACAGTGGTTTTGGTAGAACAAGCGCTGTGTGAGCCCACCAGGTGCAGACAATTTGTCATCTGGTAACATTCTTAACCACCAAATTGGCCCAAAGCATTTGGACCATGCTCTCAGGCACATAGTGGCATTCTTGGGAATGGTCTCGTACAGGGCCAGGAGTTGGCCTCAAGGATCCTTGTGGGTCCGTTCCAAGTCAGCATATTTTGTGATTTCATGATTTTGTGGTATTTATTTTTGGTCATTTAAATTTTATGGTCAGGCAGTGTATCATTAAATTTCAGTGATGGAAGAAACAGAGTCAATCAAAACAGTAATTTCTGTTGAAAATTTAGTAGCCACCTCAGAGTACTAAATCAACTGGTGGCTTTGACATGTGGAAGATTGATGGGCAAAGTCCCTGATCTACAATATTAAGGCCCCATTTTCCCTTTTCTCTCTTTTTCTCTCTGTCTCTCTTATCACTTTTGTTGAATAAAAATTTTGTCCCAAACCTGAGATGACCTTTGTATGAATTCTTTATCAACATGACATCTTTCTGCATAAAACTGGCATTTTATTTCAGTAACTGGCATTTTCCATAACAAAAGTGTTTTGCTGAAAAATCCCAAGCAGCTATGTTACTGGATTTCAGGTTAAAAAAACCTCTGATTTAGATTATGCTTATGAAATTAATCAGAGCTTAATAAAAATGTGCAGATGAACTCACAGAACTGGGTGAACAATTCAGGGCAAACAGAGAGAGCTGATTAATTTAGCTCTTAGTTGCTAATAAATTATTCACAAAGTAGTGTTGGGTTTAGACTTGGTTTTTTTCATTGAAAACTATGCAGTGCTTCAGTCATTAGAAACAGCAGTTTGCCATATAGTTTTCTTGCAAGATACTGGTCTTGCCTGTCATTGCCAGAAATAATGCTATGCCTTACCTGCTTTCTGCTATCTCATTCTTTTCCTAGGAAATCAAAATATGAACAAGGGCATAAAAATAGAGAAAGATGATTTGGGGGGAGCAGAGAGACTCCACACTTCATGAAACAACACAGCTAAGCATACAAATTTATATGGTCTAGGGATCATTTTTCCTCTGTTGTCTCTTGTCTGTGTTTCTCCTTGTTGCCTTTCTTTCCTTTTTCTTTATACTGGGACTTTGATTAGGTTTGGTTTTGTGGCTCTTGTCTTTTTGTATCTATTTTGCAGTACTATCCAGAAGACTTGGTAACAGGTAGAATAATTTATGAAACAAAAGTTTGCATAGTATAAGTTAAAGGCGTATTTCAATGGAAATAAATTGCTCCCATTTTGTGTCACAGCTTCCAACTGTAGAATGAAGGCATGCAGAAGATTTTTGTTTAATATTCTGCCAGAAAAATTGCAGTGTATAGAAACACATTCCCAATAAAATGTCAACAGGGTGACAAAAAACATTTTCTCTATGACACAGTGGATATCACCCTCTAGAGAAAAACATGCTAATTACTGATTTTTCTTAGTCTTGAAACCAAGTATTCACTCCTCAGTTGTATTTCTGGAATAAGTTGCTTCTCCCATGTGCAGTTTAATGAAACCTAAGGTACTTGCAAACCATAATGTATAAGCACATAAATGCAAGTGGCACCTGCCTTGTATCTATTAAACAGAAATCATGACAAAGTAATGAAAAAAGTAAGTTGGCTTTCACAAGAAGATATCAGCAAAATAATATGCTCTGCAGAAAACATTGAGAAAAATATTTAGACAACAGATAAAAAGATTGCTGTACAGCAAACATCAAGCTATATTTGGAAAACCAAAGAAACGAGTTCATCAGACATTAGTTTCTGTTCATTTTATGAATGGTCTATTAAAGTTTTGTCTACAAAAAGCAATTTACTAATTGTTATAACAAAAGACAGGAAACCACAAATTTTGCCTGACAAGTGAAGCTGATTTGCAGTGCCACAGGAAAACTAAATCAAATCCCAAAATGCAGTGAATGACTTTCTATTCTTTCCCCTTTCTTTAAGCTGCTTTCACCAGATTTGGCTAGCAAGGGCAACTACTATAAACCATCTTGTATAATTGTTTTTTTTCCTCTTATAATCCTCCTAGAATATCTGTATTTGCCAACAGTAACTTATACAGTGTTATTATGCCACCAGAATTCCTTTGGCTGTATTCCAAAGGGAACTCTTGTAAATGATAACCAAGAATGTTGTAATTCTGTATAAAAAATTCTATTATTCCTCACCAATTCAGAAGCATTTTCTCCATTTAGCAACTATGACAATTCTTGACAAGACAGACTCTAGTCTGAGATACATCAATATATGAGGACAGTGAGACATTTTTGACAAGAATCATGTGAACCTTTATCATGCTCCAGAGTTTGGTTATGATAATGACGCAGGTTGTGTTTCAATGTGGTGAAAGTGTTCTGGCATTGCAGGACAAATGCAGAAAGCACAAGGAAGTTGTACCAGTTGCTCTACAGCTCTACTCACAGAAGGTAGAGGAACAAACAGATAGAAGTGGGAGATTAAACTCACAGTGCTTCTGCTAGCAGTGATTTAGTTGATTTATTAACTAATTAAGCCCCTTAGCAATCCTGTGAAAGATTTATAATCATGTTATTCCTAGTAAAATTGCAGGGAAAGGAAGAAATTTGCTTCAGGAATATATTTCTCAGAAGTGAAGATAACACTAGCCTTTCTTTCCATAGAAGCAGGAAAAGAAAATAATTGTTCCGTGATGGACTCATACTTTAGTCAGTTTTCCCGAAAGAAAACAGAGAAAGTTGTGACAGAGCATAGCAAAATTCATTTTGGTCAGTCTATGTAAGCTTTTTGGCTTGAGGGAAGGCAGGCAGGCGTGCCCTCCTGTGTGACCTCCTAAAAAGGAATACTGCCTAAGCAAAGGACAAGGAAGACAAGGTGCCTGGTTTCTTTCTCCTTCTGTGAACCATGCAGGCAGATCTATCCAGGAAGGTTTGCAGTGTGCTTATACATGTGGGGTTTGCCCACCAGGCTGTTTCCACAATGCCAAATACTCTACATTCACCCTGCAACAGCCCTGCAGTGTCCTCCTGAGCTCAATGCAAGGAAAGCATCGACTTCTGGTGCTGTCAGTCCTCACCTTGATATCCATTTATAGTGATAGCAGGGTGAATGTAAACCAAGCCAGGCGTGTAGAAGGAAAAGATCCTCAAAATGAACTTTTCAGATATGTTTGTAAGTTGACCTACAAAGTGCTGAAAGATAGCTGTGACTTATTGGGTGAGGGGCAAGAGATGCTGATGTTTCTGCAGTACTTGGAACATTACAGACTAAGGCTGCCATCTGTTGTCTCTGATTCTGCAATTGTGCAGTCTTTCTGGGTTATTGTGAACTAGTTCACATCTCTCTACAGCTAATAACCAAGGAACAGAGCTCTTGGCATGCATGGTTTTTATTCAGTTTTCAGGCTTTTCTGTAAAAGATAACAGACTAATATACTGAGGCAGAGCACACTCTTGGTATCTGCACTATTTGTTCATTTTTAAACTCAAACATTCTTTGCAGAACAAAGCCTTATGGGTACCTTTCTTTGGATGGAAGGTTTATTCCTGAACTATATAAATGTACCAGCAAAACATTGAAGCTAATTTATGTTTCAGTCATCTGTAAAACAGACATAAGGAAAATCATAACCAAGAATTACACTTTCCCAGGGCATTAATAAGAGACTACATGTATCTGGATTTCTTGAAATGAAACGTGAAAGCAACCAACTCAAATTCCAAATAGCAATTAAACACAGCTTTAGGGGGAAAACATTGTTGATAATTGAGCTTTGCAATATTCATTTCATGGACCAGATTTTGTCCTAAGAAATATTCAGTGCAAGGGAATAATTAATCCCCCTTACATCTGATTCGCAGGGGAACATCTAGCTAAGCAAGGAGACAGAGCTGGCACAGGAAACTTGACCCCTGCTACTCCCTCTACAACTACTTCATGGGTGGCTTAATTGCACCTACCAGCTCAATGAGAGAGTTTTGGCAGGGAGTTTTCCCCAGAAAGAGAGCTCACACTTTGAGAGTGCCAGCCAGGACAGAAGTGCAGCCAGTGTCAGCTCTTGTATAAACTACTAATCTGAGTGGTTTTGTTTACCACATAGTTTAATGCAGTATTTTGCAAAAGTGCCATGAGCTTGATATATCCTTCCTTGAAAATTAGATGGTAGAAAGAAACACTGCTTAGCAGTGAAACAGGCATTTTTACACGACACAAGAACATAGCATTCAGTGTAAACTATGTGTCAGGTTCTTTATCAACATTCTTCTGCTGAAAACACTGGGCTTACCTACAATACCTGAGGAATTGTCTCCGTATTTTTGCGATCAAAAGCAATGCCACTTATCCAACGGTGCTACAAATTGAATTAAGTGTTGTCATATAGACTGTATATAAAGCTAAGCATGTGTACGGCCACTACACTGTGTGCAAGGCACAAAAGCGGATTTGTATGACAAGGACAGACAACAATAAGTTTAAAGTTGTCAATTCACTTTTACCTGTAAAACAAGCACATAGCAAGGATCAGTTCTTGCATCTCCCTCATATGTCAATAATAGCATCTGACAGAAGAATAATTTCTATGTTTTGCTTGAAAAAGTTCTTCCTCCAAAACCTCCCAAGTTTAAGGCTAAGCAGTGTCTAGCATTCAGTTTTATTTCATTCATTATTTGTGCTCTGTAAAACAAAGCACAGCAATCCCTAGGTACAGGTCAGGCTCCCACAGTGTTGATTACAAAAAGGACAATTCTCATGCACAAATGTACACAGCTGTGTAGGAGATGAAAGATGACATGGAGATGCAAGGAAAAAGTTAAGTTTAGTGCAAGGGCCTTCATAACAGTACCATTGGTACAACTCTAGTCTCGGTGGACTTTGGAAAAAAAAGCAGTAGAGACTCACTTTCTGCATGAAGACACTTCTCTTGCAGTTTTCAGATTTTCAAATACTTTAAAAAGAGAGAAACTTGGACCTCATGAATTATCCCACTGTAATAATGGCTACATTAGTTGCTAGACTAATTTTTGGTCTTTATAATACCAGAGCAAGAAGAAATGCAACACAACAAGGAGAGTGTGCAGCACATGCAGGTGTATAGAAGAACAGAAGGGACCATTTTCTGAAGTGTAGTGCTAGGCACTGTGGTAAAATATATTGCATATGCAAGACCAACACAAACCTTATTTTGGAAAAACTGAGGGGTAAAAAACTTTTCTATTGGCATTGTCAAGAAAATTTCAAGGTAATTAATCAGTTTCTATTTGTCATGAGGAATTATCATTAAACTTGGTGAAAACAGAGACATCTATTATAGGTTCTTCCATTATAATAAATACTTGTCAGTTTATAATTTTGTTATGGATGCATTTCTATTGCTGAAATTAATCTCTGTCTACAGTTTACTTTTTTTGTCTATATTTTAGCAGTTAAAACAAAGAAATTCTGTCATTATCAGAAAGTGAATCTGTGTTTACAAAAATTTAGGTTGGCTATGGCTGTGATGGCTTGATAAGAATTTTGTAATGGACTTAATGATGTAACTAGCTCTGATCTGGTCCTTGCCATTACAGTGCCTACAAACAGTCCAAGCACTTTGCATTAGGGAACTGCAGAAAGAGAACAGTTTGGGATCTGATGAGGCTGACAGCCTGTCTGAAAGCCTTACAGAGTTTGACTTAAAAACAGTCAAAATTTACCCGTGAGAAACTGCAGTCACAGTGAAAGCCACAGTGAAAGAAGATGTTCTGAACACAAGGAGAAGATGTTCTTGCTATGGAACATCAAAAGTGTACCAGAAGGAACTTGCATATAATGTGTAACTACTTGTTTGTATGGCTAATTGTATTGCTGTTTGAATGGTCATTGTTTTTTAGACAGTCCTGTCATTGTTTGCTAAGCAGACAATCATAAAAAGCCACAGTAATTGTGAAAAGGTAGAAGAGTAGTAGCAGACAATAATAAAATTATTTTTCTCTCTTTGGATTACAAGTGTTCATATGTCCATCTCTACCGTGACAGAACAGGACTTTTCTTGCAACTTGATCCTACTGTTTACTTAGAAATATATCAGACCCAGAAGATCCCAGCTTTCCTGGGCTCCTATTATTCCTCCTCTCTACATTCAGTCAACATAAACAAAATCCTACAGTGAAAAATGTAGCCAGAAATAGGGCTGTGGGTCACAATTATTCAGCTTGAATAAATTACAAACATTAATTATTTGGGATTTATTTTGGTTTGTTTGTTGGTTTTACTCTGATTAGTCACTGCACAATCTCTTTATAGATAGTCACAATTAATCCAGAAAAATATAATTAATTATAAATCCTGATTATTTGTTAAATACAGAAGTGCTTTTATCAATGCAGAAAACAGTGATGAGTCACACTTGCTGTATTTTGTTATGGAGCACTTTTTGTGCTTTTAAATTAATATTTTAGTCTTTACGATAAATAAGAGCCTGAGAAAATGTCAAACATATGCACACAAAAATCCTTAAATGTCCTTTTATCCCTTATTTTATCTATCTTATCCATATATTCACTCTCCAAACATTTGGGCCAATATGGTGAGCATCTAAGGATCTTCCATGAATGAAAAAATGCTTAAATTACACTTACATCAAATCTATCTCAACAGTTTTAACCCTGTGACCGTAGCTGAATTAGTATTACACCTTAACCTCCCAGGTGGATTATAAAAATTCCTGGTTAGAAAACAATGTTGATATCTCATCTAAATATTTAAGCCAAACGTGCTCTTTTGTTTTTGTACTCTATTCCCCAAATAACAACAATCTCTTCAGGGTTAAAAAAAAAAAAAAAAAAAAAAAAAAGAATGACTATATCTGAATTCATTTACTTACAGCAAACAGAGGAGTTTCTAATTAATTAGCACTCTTATGGGTCTTTTTTTTTCCCTCTCTATTTTTCTTCAAAACAAATATCATTAATGTGCCCAAGAAAAAGAGAAGAGAATCAGCCTGGGACAGAAAAGAGGAAGATAAAGCAATGTAGCTGTGTAGCTATTTCCTGGAGTGACAAGGTGAGGGCTGGATGTGAATCCATCTCAGCTCTCTTGGGTGGTTAAATCAGGTTAAATAAAACATGAACATTTGAATAAGCTGACCTGCAGTCATTCAAGATTAAATGAAATGCAAATGAAAACAGAAGGTAAAAATAGTTTGCTTTCCATCCGAAATTCTTTTTGTATATGTCTGGAAGAGGTCTGACATGCACATAATATAAATCAGTATAACTTAATGGGACATTCTAATTTTATATCTTTTTTAAATACATTTTTGAATGAACCATCATGCTTAATAAGAACTTCTAGAATACTTTGACTTGGAAAACTACATTTTGAGTCTGTAAAGCTATAGCATCATAATTTCCTTAACATTCACGTCACAAAAACCCTCAAGAGCAACTTTCATCCAAGATCCATTATGGTCAGTTGTAGGTAAGCCTACCATAAATGTCTCTGCTCAGAAGAGAATAATAACATTTTCCATTTAAATGAGGCCCCATTTGTACCAAAAGTTCATATTTATTCTTTCTTAGTAGCATATTTTAGATTTCTCCTTGCATTGGAAGAATACTTTAAGCTACTACTCAGACAATATTTTAAGAATTTATTTGATTTTAATCACTCATAAAGTGTTCAGAACATTGGTTGCATCCATATTTTCTAATGACATATTTTAATGGAAAATGAAACATTTTAGCACTGTTGGTTGAAATGCTTGTTAGGGTCCAGTTTTTAGTTATTAGAAATGCCTCTGCCCAAATAAGGGTACAAACAAGACCATATGCCAAAGTCAAGAGTATGGGTTTTATTTGATAGTAAGGATGAGAGTGAGAGAGAGAAAGAGAGGCAAAAGAAGAGAAAGAAATAGAAAAGAAGTGGGGGGACAGAAAGAGAGTGAGAGAGACAAATTAAAGAAAATATTACCACTGTGTGAATCCAAACAATGTTCCATTGAACCTCTCCAGCTGGTCTTCTTGCATAGAATCCAATGGATTAATATAAACTCAGGCCAGGCGGGAATGCCCAGGTACCTCCTCCAGGATGGAGGGTGGGGGGACGGCAGCCTGGCACAGTCTCTTGCAGCAGACTGGATCTGTTGCATCACTTTGCATCACATGCAGTCCTGTGGTGCAAGGCCTCTGGACAGTGCTTTTTTTTTAAAGGAGATAAGTATCAATAATATTTAGTTAAACATGACTATTGGAATGATTCATATGGATTACTCACAAACATTAATTTTCGGGTTAAGAGCCCCAGATTCTCTGTTGTCACTGAAAAATATTCGATTTCATTAGAGGTTAATTTAAAGCAGAATCCTAAATTCAGTGGCCTGTAATACATTTTGGGGTAGCTTTTATTCCTTACCAAAAGAGGAAGACTAATATTGATGACAATTCAGAACAATATTAATTCAGTAAAATATAATGGACTTCATGGGAGAAAAAAAAGATAACAAATAATGGGAGAATGAAATCCTCATTTTCTTCTTTTTGCCTCTGTTAGGCTTTTATCTTTCTGTTTAGCATGAATCATATTAACAGATGGATTGTCTCAATTTTTACTTTTATTACTGTATTTCCATTTCTTGATTACTACTAACACTATGTGTATGGGGGGAAATATATATATATATATATATATATATATATATATAAAGAAAAGAAAAGCATTCTGTGTTTCAACTCATTTTGTGAAGTTTAACATAGTCTGTTTTGCTTACATGTTAATGTAATTAATCTTGAATCTGCTAATATCAATAAAAGAAATCTGACCAAAATCTTCTTCCCCTTTCTTGACAAATGATCCTCGATGGAAACCAGCAAATGGAGATGCCTCAGAGCAGACTTTCCTTGCTTTCTCAGGCACACTACCACCAGCAGTCTTTCTACTCTCAGTTGGTTTTGTCTGTAAGACAACCTTAAGCAGAAAAGCTCAGGAAACCTGTGACAAATCAGCCGAGGTTAGAAGTCAATACACTTTTCTTTTCTCTCTCAAAAATTAACTAAACCTAGTTTAGTTTCATTTTACCAATGAATTACCATGTCCATACTGGAGGCCAGTAGACTTTCCTGTACGTGAGCTACATTCATATCTTTGGTTGATTATCTCCAGAAAAGCCCAACTCTTATCCTGCAGAGGAGGACTTAAGACACTGTCAGCTCCTGTTTCACTGATAACTGAGCTTCCTACAGGTGGCCTTTTCCTACTTTTTTCTTGCACAGTTACTATATCTCCTAAATACAGCTACATTAATGGCTCCTTCTACTATTTCCCTCCAGGCATTACTAAAGGTCTTTGAAGATTTCATTTCCAAAACACCCAGGTGTACTTAAACTTACAGAGTGCAGAAAGAAGAGGCTCCAGCATCTGAACTACATTGAGATTCTTCATTAATTCATTTGGCTTTGGGCTTTTCTTCTTAGAGATCATAAAATATAAAGCCAGTAGCAATGGCAAGACCTGATCTAATTCCTCCCTGCACCTACCCACAGGCAAGGCAAATTACACCTAATCCATGTCTAACTGTGTAACTGTGTAGCTGTTTGTGTAACTGTTCTTAAGTAATCCTCTAAAGGTGATAACCCTTGTAATAATCCATTTTAGTACTTTTTAGTAGAAATGTGAATACCTTGTGCTCTGCAGTGCATTCCTGAGTTCTCCCATTCCAGGGAACCCAGCTAACAGATACCCTAGTCTTCAGTGATCTTCACTTTAGCAAACAGAGTTTTCACTTCTTCTCAAAAGCAGTTTACTAATTCCATCTCCCACACAGTTCCTTATATTTCTGATAGGAAGGTATACAAACCTGGACATGGTACAGCTGCTAGATATCACCAAGGAAAGCTGTGCATCCCAATGCTTTCGTAGACTCCCACAGTGGCTCAACGTTATGTTAAAGGTATGGAAGTTTAGCAGAAAATAAACCCCTTGTCATTGCAGCTGGTCCTCAGAGACTAGATGGGCGGGTGCAGCTGGACATAATTTCTGATTATTGCCAATTCAGCACTAGAAGTCTGGTCAAGTTCATTAAGAACTTTCACCAGCACAAAGTCACAAATAGTGTAATTTACCAGTTTGGTACCACATGACAGGTCTGGTCATGTTCCAAAAGGACTTACACAAACTAGATACACTAAGAAAATGGTTTATTGAAGCAGCAGGAAGCCAGGTCCTGGATTGATGGTGATAAATGCAGTAATACATGTCTTGACAGAAAGTATAGTGACAGAGGTCTATTAGCAAGATAAATAGAGATAGATAGATAGATAGATAGATAGATGATAGATAGATAGATAGATAGATACATAGATAGATACATAGATAGATAGATGATTGATAGATAGATAGATAGATAGATAATAGACAGACATAAAAATTAACATTTCCCAGCAGCCCTTCAGGAGATGACACAGTTCATAAACTGGTCCCACGCAAGCACAGGTATTTTCCTGATCTCTTTTTTCCCTTCTCTTTTTTTTCCCCTCCTTTGACTATTTCTGCCCTGAAGCCCCCTCTTTTATATTATAACTTTAATCCCTTCCCAATGGGGTAGAACAATCATATGTTGTAGGTAGGATTTGGGACTTTCGTCACAAGTGTATCCTATCTTATGTTCATTTGTACTTCAAAGGGTGTGAAAGTTACTATGTAAATAGGTATTAATAAGAGTCTCAGTTAACTTTGGTCAAAATAGGTACCTGAGAAAAGAAGCAGAACATTCCACCACTTACTGAGGCAGCAGTAAAAGCCCTCTGACTTTCATCAGAGGGTCTGTGCACATCCTTATCTCCTTAAGGAACCAGATGTATGGCAAGGCTTCTTTTTCACGGTGAGGGGAGTGTGCTATAGGCTGGGACAGAGGCACAGGTGCTGTTCTGTGCCTCAATGAAACACTGCCAGACCATGAGGTCTCCGCTTTACTCCAGACATCATTCACTTGTGAGGGCTTGCTCAAGCCAGACTCAAGAAAAGTGAGGGGCCCAGCTCATGTTTTTTTCAGCTAAACTCATCAATTCTACACCAACTCAAAGCAACAGAATGCACATTTGAGCATTTACCACCCTTATAGCCACAGTGTTTGAGTGACAATTTTCAGTAGAACAGCTGTCTAGTCACTCCTTCAACTTCCCTAAATCAAGTATAACATTTTGCATATTTCCTTTGCTGAATTGCATTCCATTTACCTTGAGCAATTTCTTCTGAAGCAAGGTTTCCCAAACTTTTTTACCCACAGATGTTCCACTTAGTAGTAAGTGGAACATCCAAGTGAGTCCTGCATGACAGAGTTCATCAGCCAGGTGCTATCTTTCTCTTCAACACATGCACCATGCAAAGCCTTAATAATGTAAAGTATGTAAGGGAAGTCACAGCCAACTTTTACTTCTGAAGCTTGAGGACAAGCCAGGAAAGAGACATTCTTATGGCTCATTTTATCTTTAATATCTTGCTTTAGTTTCTTAATACCAAATTACTCATCTGATTTTCCTCCCGAAACCTTAGGAGCACTTTGTGTGTCTAGATGAGAGAAGATTACTAAAAACTAAGGAAAAGAAAATAGAATTGGTAGGTCTTTGCATCCATTATATGTAAGGAACTAGGTAGGATTAACAATAAAACTGAGGAAGAATCTTCAGAACATTTAAAATATATTCCATATAAGAGAAAAAACACAGTGCAGTTTTTGGACATTCTTGTCATGTTGCTTTTAAAGCATACATAAAAACGTGACTTCAAACAATGCCATTGTCTTTTGCAGGACAAGGTTTCATACTGACTTCCATATTTGAAAAAAAAAAAAAAATGTTTATGAATTTTCACAACCTGGATGAAAACTTTGATTTTCTATTTCAGTAATGATTCTGTCAAAATTTCTTTGCTAGAAATACCTGTGATTGTGGCATGTAATGCATCATGTTTCGATCAAAAAAAATTGTGATCAGCCGACTGACAATGTCTTTATTAAGAGTTAATGTTCTGTGCCAATAATAAAATCACCTTCCACAGAAACAGAACTTAATATGGATTAAATATTTCACTGTGAGGTAATGCTAATTTGATTTTTCAGTTTAATTTGTTGCTACTTAAGTTTCATATTCTTTGTTTTATGAATTTTGTCCATTGTAACATATAATTTCTAATTGCCATTTTATGTCTAATTTAGGATCTTTCAGAATGCTTTACTCTGATGAATTTAATTAATTAATGATCAGTTATGAAAATCTGGTTAATTAAGAATTGTAATGAATAAGTACAGTGGTGTCATTTATCACGCTCATGAGAGTATCCCGTTGGGATCAGTGGAATGCACATGTCCATACTATACATAAGATAATTTTGTGACTATGAGTCAAGTAATTTGGAAGAAAAAAGCAGTAAAGGTTAGGGCATGGTATTGTTTTTCACTAGAGGCAGGCATGTTGGCATTACAAATTGTGATTGTAGTGGATGACATTTTTTTTAAATTAATGCAAATTTGTGTTGTTTTACTCTCATTTCCCTGACATACTGAGCATTACTACATTTTCTGTCTTGTCAAGGATGTATTTAAAATCACATTGCCATGTGTCTTCATTTGAAAGATAGGTATCTGCCAAGGAAGGCAAGAGCCTCCCTTGGAATGGAAAATGTAAATCCCTTCCCTCCAAATTATTATAAATTTGAAATTAAGGGGCTCTCAGGCAAAGATATGAAAATAGGAATAACAGTTCTTTACTTGTATCAGCAACTAAGCTGAAAATTGTGCATTTTCAAAATCAAGCTCTAACATTTACAACTAATTAATTTGCTATTAATCTTTCAAATGTTGTTTGTTCACTGCAAAGTGAAAGGTGTGTAGTGGGATGAAAGAATGAGGAAAAGAAGTGCATGTGGAGCTACAACAGCTGCAGTACATACCTGGGATTGGGAAAAGAGGCACATGAAAAGCCTAGTTTCACATCTGATAACAGGAAAGAGGTGGTGTGCCAAGACTGATATTCCTGCTGGAAAAAGCAGGGTGTCCCAGTGTCTGTTGACCTTGTGCCTGCCAGGGGCTGTCTGCATTTGCAGAAGGCAGCCTGTTCTTCCCTGCTTGGAGGATCCCAGCAGGAACAGCTGCCTGGCTGTACCTCTCCCTGGCACAAGGCTGCATGCCTTGCTGAGATCCTGCCAGCATCTGGTGAGCAGCGATTTCCCCTAAGGCAGGGCACCATAGGACACCATGTACTGCCAAACAGTGACCCTCCTCAAGGACTCCACAGACAGGAATTTGCCTTGGGGGATAGAGGAAAAAGTGAGATTTGCTGTTTGTTGGGATCATCTTCAACGAGCTATACAAGAGGATTTGGGGAGAGAGGAAGGAAGGAGGGAAACTATATTTCAATTTAATTGTAGCCTAGGGCATAATATAATTCCAATTTAGATCAAGTGAGAAATAAATTATTATATTCAGAGCTTGCTGAATTTTGAAATAGAACAAGTGTTATGATTAAAATTTTGCAAAAACATAATCAGATGGTCAGATGCTCCAAATACCTTTGCCATACTAAGCAGCATTTTAACACCCAAGTTAGGAAACAATTCAATGGAAGTAAGCGTGGAATAATCAGTTTTCCAGGAATTTAGGTCTGTGTTACTTTTGGGTGTTTTAAATGCCCCATGAATTATTTCTCTTTGACAATTAAAGCATTGTGACTCCTGTGAAAAAATGCACAGCATTTTGTGCAGTAACTTGTACAAAAGATTTCAGATTAAGGCTATATAATATGGTTTTAATCAAAATCTATATGGGATTGTGCATCCCATCAGCAGTCAAAAAATCATATTTTAATAATATGAATTGAATGAAGTAGGAGAAAGAAAGATACCATAAGGTGAACACATTCATATTTTGACTATTTAATAATACACTAGAAAAAAAATCTGTAGTAAAGAACAGACCTTCAAGAGACTTAGGGGTCAAAGGGATCAGCAATGCACTGAATATATATTTTTGTTGCAGGAAAAAAAAGACAGAATGTGCTTTTTTGCCAAGTTTTTTAGATTTCACTACCTCCAGAACTAGAAATCTTTCTTTCTTGTTTTACATCTGAAAGACAAGATTCCATGTTTTACATCAGGAAGACAAGATTCCATATTTTCTGCCTTTCTCTTGCACACACACACACCCTGCCAGCAATCTTTATCCTGCTGTACATATGTGATGGTTTTATCTCAGGCAGCAGATGTGTCCACAACTGTTCTTCCACTCCCATCCCCAGCAAGATAGGTGGAGAAGAGAGGAGGTGTAAATGCAAGAAAACTCATGGGTCAAGAAAAAGGCAGTTTAATATGTGAAAAGAAGAGAGCAGTGGAATAAAAAAACAAAACCAAACAGCAAAAGCCAAAAAACAAGTGAAGCAAATCAAATTACCCACCATTCGCCACAGGTAAAATCACTACTTGGCGAGCGTTTGATCAGCCTTCAAACCCAATCCTCCCATGCTCTCTGTTCTCTACCACAGCTTTTATTGTCAATCACAAGGTCTGGTATCAAATACATTACAGTTACTACAGATTTAGCTCCATCCCAGTCAGGCCCAGCACAGGGTAACCACCACTGGCCAATCTATGGGACAATAGGCATTACAGCTGCTCTGTGTCATGTAGATGTCATGTCACGTTATATGAACCATTTAATGATTCTCAGGATGCTTCTAGAATGACAAGCATGAACAAGATGTTCAAGAATTAGTCCTAGAAGATTTGTTTATATAGGCAGTAATAATGTACTTGACATTATGGTTTCCAGGCAACAAACATGAAAATGAAAAGATGCACTGAAACCATCTACAAAACATCTACAAAAGTTATCTTCTTTCATTTTGTAATCCAATATTGGTTAATTATTTTACTCCTACTCTTAAAATTTCATTGGTCAAGTATATTTATATGTAAGTAATGATGTAAAATGATGTGAATTAGTTTCCATAATGTTGGTAAAAGCTCAATGCTGTCTTCAGCAACCACAATAGCTTGTGGATTGCAGTAAGCCAGACGCCAAAATAGAATTACCAAATCTTCAGTGTGCATCAACAGCAGCTTTCCCTGAATGCAAAGCAGCTCTCAGAGGGGTGCAGCAAGTTAGTGGAGAAAGAGTTTCCAAACTTCTTCCTCAAAATAATTTGATACATGGTGCACTGGATTCATTGTACATGTCTCTACTAATGTGAATGAACTTTTAATGAGGGTCTAACCTATTCCCCTTAATAAATTCTGGACTTAATACATAACACTATGAAATTCTAGGGGTTTTCCCCATGCTGGGGTTCAGATTAGATGCTCCAATAATTCTTTGTACTTTAAAGAGGATTCCAGGCATAAGATACGCCATTACAATTGTTTGTTATGAACTCAGCCCCCTCCACACCGCTTCAGCAAAACACAAACCATAAAACCAGCTTCAACTCTTTCTGCTGATCAACCCATCATTTTATTTGCTTTTGAGCACATTTATAGAGGAAAAGCTTAGACATACTACTTAGACTGCTTGCAACTCGAATGTATTGTTAGTGAAGATCACAAGAAGGGAGAAAATCCAATTAATTCCCCGTTATAGTAGGAGCTTATTAAGTTTCAGAAAAGAGCTTTCTATTTCTGATTGACCCCGAAATGCTTTTGAATAAACTAACTGGAACACATTACAACAGCATAAGCAACTTTTTTCAAAAAAAATTTCCCCAGTTAGAGTCATACCAAAACCTGTCATTAGTTGCACTGATTAGAAGGCTAAACTAATGCCTACAAAGTTAAAAAATTTCTTGTACTCATTGCAGTGAGATATGTCTGCATTATTTGGAATAAGTAGAAAAGTAAAAATCATTAGAAATTCTTTTCTGACCCAAATACTACATTATATTACTTATACTTGGGTTCATAATGTATTTCTAATTGTGCTTTAGCTATTAATACATTTTTTTAATTTACCCATATGTCTTAGTAGACTGTTTACTCATACTAAAACCTGTTTTGTGCATCCAGTTGAGAAGTGGGTTTCTGTTACTGTTAGCACCTGCTTCATATTTGAAGGGATCTGAAGCTTTTATTTTCCTTATTTTACTGTATGACTTCTTCAAAGACTCTCAGTATTAGTTCTCTTCTCTGGTTTGATGATCTAAGCTTCATTTCTTTGTAAATTACCCATAAACACTAAAGCTGTTCAATGATTCTGTCCTCCAAAATGTGAAAACATTTTAAATGGCTGAATACAGAGCCCTTCTGTCAACTCGCCTGTCTTCCATCAGCCTTTTTGTTTTTCTACAAGGCTCAGATTCCCCCCAGAACACCGAATAAAGCATGTCTGCTGAATGAATTAGCAGAATTTAGTTCCATGGCTGTCATACATGTATTGCCTCAGCAGTCATATTGTTATCAGTAAGAATATAGAACCCATTTGACTTGATTTGTTGTTCGTTCCTCAGCGTGGCAGCTGTTTTGCCTTGTTGGAAGATTTCAGGCTCCCTTTTCCGAAACTGGATTGCTTTCAAAGCTAGAGAAGGCAATGCAAAGAACAATTGTCCTCTCAGTGTTCTATTAAGCTGATGAGTAACAAAACATCTGTTGTGACTCCTTGGGAGGAGTGACCAGGAGCAGCAACGCATGAGTTCTCTCTGTTGCTGAAGGGTGTGCCTGTGCCAGTTGTTCCAAAATAGCATGCTCTTGCTGTTTCCCCTGCTGTGAGAGCACTTCAAGCACAAATGCCTTACTGACTTTCTAGGTGATGATGATGTGTAGCCACTCAACCATGTGTCCGCTAGAACATCTTTAATCAAGAATACAGAGTTTTAACTTGAAGTTACCTATTATGGCAGCTGTCTCAACCAGTTAACATTTCATAGTCCTTTAATCAATCAATCTTGGCCAAAAAATGAAGTTGGGGTTGGGGAATTTTGGCAAGGTGGTGTCAGGGGTGCTTCGCTATCATTTTAGATTGTAGATTTATTCATAGGAAAAGAATTTTTCAGTAACTTCTAAGGTCCAAAACCAGTGCAGGTGGAGGTCATACCAGTGATAAAAAGGTGTGTTCCTGCTATTCAATATCCTGGACTCTTATTAATCTAGATGAGACACACCTATAGACATGAAAAAAATTCATCTTTTAGCCTGGCCCATGCTCCCTGCCTACCTTTCTCCTGAGAGAAAGAGTGGGCATACACATAAAGTCTGATCCTGGCGTGCAAGCCAGGAACAGCAAGTGTGCAGATCCATTCTGAGAACAGCAAAATGCTCCTGGGTTCTTCAATTTACACACACCCATGGTGTGCCAAATAGAGTCTGTTCACAGAAGGGCACCTTGTCAGCAGGGTAAAGCTGTATTTTACTCTACTGTCTTTAAAAACATGTTTATTTCCACATTTAAAAAAAAAAAAAAAAGAAAGAAGAAAGCCTGTCTAGCTTTAGTTCACATCTATGTGTGGTGTTCTGTTCTTTGGATAAACACTTTTCATCACACAGCACCACTCCTCCATTTTCCTTTACCGAAGGTTCTGTACCCCAGCCACACTTTCCTGTTTCTAGAAAGGTCTTTTCAGACACAGCAGAGTCCTAGTTTATTTTTAACAATTGAGGGAGGCTGGAAATCTTTTTGGGGCTGAACATATAATGGAAATACTTGTTCTAGCTCAAAGTCACACTGGTAGTCACAGCTAAATAAGTATGATTCTATTTTAAAACAACGGTTTTCTATCACTTTTAGTGTCCAATGGGGAAGATCACTGCCACAGACATATTGTTCCTACTGCGTTACGGCAAGAAGGGCAAAGCAAGATCTTTTTTTGCCGATTGGATTCTAATTCACAGTGGAATCCTGTTCTTATTCTGCACATCTTTATATCTTTATCACAGTGACCTCAGCTGAGAAAGTTACCAAGATAGGATACGAAGTGCAGGAAGGAACCTCGGTTAGGTAGGTGAAGATATCTCTCTTCATCTCTTCTTCATATCCTTCTTGCAAGGCAGAGGTAGATCTAACATCTGAGCCCAATTCCACACCAAAACCAGAAATCCATTTTCTCTCGACTAGATCTTTAATCTCTCTCTTTTTCCAGACTCTCTGAGGATCAGCTGTCCTTCTCTGTCAAAGATCAGACCGAGGAGTTCAGACATATTTATTTTCCTTGTTGTTACAGGATTCTCCAGGATATATCTAGTTACATCACCTTTCAGTAGGTCCAATAAGCTGAAGACCCAAAAACCCATAAAATATCATCTAAATAAATTGTGACTACTCAAGCTCAGTTTATCTGTGAACTCACTGGATTGTTCCTTGCTTTTCTCTGCAGTTCAGTGCTGCTGGGATCCTAAATACCCAGGAAGCTTAGAAAAGGCTGAAATCACCCAGGCAGAGGGCAGAGGCATCTGCAATGCCCAGGCACTGTGCAGAAGGATGGCTGTTAGAAGCATTCAAACCATGCCTGAATACAAATTGCCATTTAAGCCACATGAAGAAGGAATCATTTGCAGTAAAGTACGTATTTATTTAAGCTCTGTGAGCTTGTGGACTTTTGGGTATCAGAAGGGGATCAATAGAAGCCACTTATAATCAATGTTTCCTTTAGTGTTTGGAGACTTATTATTTTTCTGCCTACGTGAAGCTATTTCTGCCTCCTGAATAGAGCTCTCATTCTCAAGCACAGTTCCTGTTTGTCATCATCCTTCACTGTTCTGTGTGTGGAAGGGTGTGGAGACAGTACAGATTTCCTCCGAAAAGTGTAAAGAAAGAAACTGCATGCTGGGCATAGCAGTAGTTCTTCAGCTCTTTATTTCATCCAGACCGTGGCAATATCTGCACCTCAGCCACAAAAGAGCAGAAAATGCAGAAGAAAATAGTCATGCTGTACCCCAGGATGTGCTGACTCTTCATGTGCAGAGATGCTCAGCTGGTCTCTCTGAACAAAACTACAATCAGAGTCTTGCCCCAAATTTATATACGACTTATTTTCCATTAGCATCATAGATACAAATATTTATAATCCTAAGTAAAATGTTTTCAGTGTGTGAATAGCAACTTCATTTCTTACACACAACTTTGTTACCACCATCTCTCTATAAATGAAACCAGAGAAGTTTGGAAAGGTGGCACAGATATGCAAGATGTGAGAGACTGGAGAAAATGATTGCTGGCTCAAAACAGCTAAAGCAGGGGGGAAGAAAGGAAGTAACTTCTGAGAAAATGGGATGGTCACTACTTCAGCCTCCAACCCCTTGAGCATCTAGTCCAGCACAGAATGGGTCAAGCCACTGGCACACCCAAAGCCCCACCTGGGTGTGAGATTCCCAGGAGACCAGAATAAATAAAAGCAGTTGCACAAGCACACACAGAGTCACAGCCCAATGTTTTTGATTGTATAGTAGTTGGGATTGCACTACAATTCAAGTGGTGAATATTAATCTGGCTCTGTCCTTTTCTTTCTCTCTCCCTCACTCTCTCCTCCTAACTTCCTCTTCTTGAAATCTGTGTATCTTAAAATTGAATGGCTTAGAGTTTCCTCAGTCAATGCTTTGTGAAATGCGTTATTTTAACTGAATGTTGCTTTAAAAAATTGCCAAGTACCTTATTATACCTTAATGCTCTAAAATTTGCAAGTTGCAGCTCAACTCCTGAGAAGGGTTCTCCTTTGTGCCTGCTCAGGGAATCAAAGTACCTTAAGCCCCTTTTGAAAAGCTCACCAAGACAGTTCAGGGCTTTGCCTGAGGCAGCCTGCATGGCAGCAGCTGTGGTGGAAATGCAAAATGAGCTGGATCAGTGTGAGCACTTCTGGAGAACTAGGCTGTGAGGACTGTGAAGAACTAGGTCAGCACTACTGAACTCAGGTTTTGCAGGACTGTACTAACATGGCTACAGTACTTCAGGACCTGAGCTGCTGCCTACATCCAATACTGTAAGAGCAGTCCTTGAGGCACTCAGACATTTCAACAGTACATGTCAAGAAATAGAGGAGCCCGTAGGTTCTCCTAGAAGCACGTCTGTTTCTGTGCAACCTCTTAGCGAGTTGCTCCTTTGCTTCATGAAAGAAAATACGACTGCAACATGGTAACCAGGCACCCAATTTATTATAGGAAATTCTCTCACACTGGTACCTTGTGAAATCCCAACTCATCACAGTACAGAGAACTTTTGCTTTGAGTGATTAGGCCTGTCTATCATGCTGTTTTCTTTTATTTTCTTGTACAAGCATGTATTTAGAAAGGATGGTCTCTTACTTATCTGTGCATGCCCTTGCTGTGTGTGTCTGCAAATGGAAAAGATTACCCTTTCACAGACATTGCAATACCACAGTGATTGAACTTGACTTCACATATATCAGAAAACCTTTTCATTGTAATGGATCACATAAAAAAATCAGAAGCTAACTTCTGTTAACTGATCAAACAGTGTTCAGCTTCATGTATACAAAAGTCACTTAATCTCTTTGCAGTCTTTGGTCAGCAAAAGGTATCATGTCATGGAAAAAAAATAGTCTATTCAGGAAACCCAGCTACTGCTGATCATGAACTTTTCATGTTCTATAGTACATTTCTTTTAGAAGCATTTTAGTGCCGTGAAATCTCTTTTAAAATTAAACTTGGGAAGACTGCTATTTGCCCTCAATCCCTCCAAAAGGAGAAGAGGGAAATCTGCACTATCTGAATTTCAAATCTTCAAAGCAACACTTTTTTTTTATTGTTTTTATGCTTCATAATCACCTTTTAAAAAGTTTGGGGATTTTCATTCTTCAGCTTAAAATAAATGGGGTTTTTTTAAAGTAGAAAAATCTTCATTTTTCAGTTAATATAGGAAACCATTTTCCAACAAGAGAAAATATTTTTTAGAATCTTATAATTCTTTAAGTTGGAAAAGACCCTTAAGGTCATCTCATCCAACCGCAAACCCAAGATTGTCACACAGACCAAATATTTCTTGAGATCACAAGAACTGAGAGCCAAATTAAAATTGCAAAGCCTTTTCAGATAGCAGCTGAAACACATTTCAACCCAGAAAATGTTGTTTATTAAAACGTAATTTGATAATGGAATAGGTTAAAACACTTAAACTAAAAACCTTTGCTGGGTTTGTCCCTAAAGCTGAAATCAAAGCTTCTGTAAGAGATTTTACCCTCATGGGGTCACACAGCAGAATAAATGTCTTTCTGTGAGACCTAAAGTCCAAGCTACTGGACAGATGTAAAGTAAAAACTTTTTTCTCGTCTTTTTCACACAAAATTAATTAAGCTACAATGGGCAGGCCACAAAGGTGGAGACAAATCTAGAAACTGGTGTGGAAACAGAAAAAGCTTCAGGAAAATATTTCAAAATTCTTCCTTGAGTTTGAATAAGTGAACTAAATTATATCTGAATTGCTTTACCTGTGCTAGGAGCCATTTATGCATATAATATAGTGATGCTTTATGAGTTTCTTTTAGGGTATGTTAATATAATCACTTCTGAACTTGACATTAATCATGAAGTAAAAGTGCTACAAAATGTTTCAAAGGAAAGATTTTCTTAAAGCAATTTTTCCCCCATTTGTTTTCCATTTCTTAAATGGGTCACTTGCTCTCAGTCAAGCAGCATAAGTATAGAAATATAAGTCACAGCATCTGTGGACTACAGAATACTGCATCGCCAGGCATAATTAAAACCATATAGAGTTAGAGATATACAAAAGAGAAATCAGATATGTGTTTTTAAAAGACAATCCGTTGCATTTTTTTCTATATCATCTTATTTGATGACATTTATCATTTCCCACAAAGTCATCAGGGTATGGATTTTATAAGGCTTTTTAGGTAAAAAGTTGACTCTCTCTGCATTGTAACATTGCATAATCACATTGTCCAAACATTGCATAATCACATTGTTCAATAAAAATTTTGAATAAATATTGATAAAAATTGACATTATGGACAGTTCACATAATAAGAGACCATGTAATTTTTTTGCATAACATTCTTTGATTTTTACTTCAGTAAAGGAAAGGGTTATAATTGGCCTCTGGAAAAAACTTTGGAAACAGTTGCTGTTGAAACTGGCAGATGAAAAGGAATACATTCACTCCCCTAATTAAACTCAGGAGGCAACACAGAAACCTGTGACACTTTCGTCCACAGGTTTAACTCAAGAGAAAAGCAAAGGGAAAAAAAGAATGGGGGAGAAAATGAGAGAATATCTTGACTACTGAGTGCATGGATTACTGAGCCTAAAAAGAATCCGCATTTTGAAGAAAGTCAAAGTCATTGAAAAAAGCCCTTGTGTGTCTTGATGACTATCAATTCTTCCACAGGGTAAGGGGTAACAAAAATTATTTTGTGCAATACGAGGATTTAGATATTAAGGATATTGAGTGATTCAAAAAAATCTTAAAAATTCGAAAGGAAAACAAAACAAAAAAACCCCTTGAACAGTCCCCCCAACAGAAAATAAAACCCACCAAAAAAAAACAAAAAACAAAAAACAAAAGCAAACAAACAAAAAACAAACAAAAACAAAACAAAACAAATAAAAAAACCAAACAAACAAACAAACAAAAAAAAAAACAAAAACAAAGAAACCCCAACAAACCCCAAAAATTCCCACAACAAAAAGCCAACATGCTTTCCAAAGGCTGCAAGCCCTGCTGAAATTTGGAATACAAATTCAACTGCAAAGATAATTTCTTTGCCACATAGATACTTTCAGTGTAAATGCTACTATTTTTGCATCAGGTAGAGATGCAAAGAGTTGAAGCCCACCCTGATACCCCATCTTCTCAGGTTGATTTGAAGACAGAGTTCTAAGTCTCAAGCATAATGTCCAAAGACCAGTCCCTGTAAAAGGATCAAAGCAATCTGAACTTGAAAAGGAAGCACAGTGTTGTTGCACTATGATTAGAAGAATACAAGATCACCTTAACAGCAGTGAGGCTGGGTATCTACTGAAGAAGGTATGGCAGTATCATATAAGAAAAAACAATTCAAAAAAGGCTCAGTGGGAAACAAAAATAATGGGTTCAGAGATTCTGGTAGAAGTTCTTGCTAAAATGTAGCAAAAAATGGTTTTGACAGGACAAAAACCTGAGAAAGTCCTTTCATCTGACCTTGTTATTGTGAGGACTTAAAGAATGCACTTACATGTCTCAAAACACTGTCCCCATAAGATACTCTGATTAAAATTTTCAAAGAATTGATATCATAGAAACTTCAAGCATGCACATCTAGACCCATTAAAAATTATGGAAATTTATTGCTTCAAAGGCACAAATCCATAGGAAGTGTACAGATACGTATGCCCTACTGGATCATGTCAGTAATTCATCTGATCTAGTTCCCAGTCTCCAGTGTTTACATTACTTGATGGAATTGCCAGAAAATGAAACCAGAGTGATGCAGTGTGCCGTGGTCAGATGGACCTGTGCTGTGCCTGTTCCTGCAGTGCCCCACATAGAGCCAGCCGGGTGATGCCCCAATAGCACCTACACCAACACAGAGCCCACTCCTGTAGGTGGACAAAGGCAGCCACAAACACACTTTGTGCATCCTTGGAGATGAAGAAGCAGGGAGGGACCATCCAGCTTGCAGTTCCAAGGAGTTCATTGCTGTGGCCGATGGTGTGGGCCTGGACAGCTGCCCACCAGGGTTTCGGACAGCAGCCAGGCAGCGATTACTGCGAGTGTCCCTTTCCAGGTTCACTGCAGGTAGGATCAGATTCCTTGGCCGCAGGCTGCATCTCCCTTTATGGTGGGCACTGTATCCAAAGAGCCGGAGTATGGAGGGAGGGTTCTTTCCCCAGAATAATAGAGACACTGTAACCAGTTACCAGCTCTCTGGGCACCCAGGCGAAAGACCCGGGGGTGCCTTTGCATCAGACTTTTATTGAGGGATTACAAACCAATCCCTGACGGGCTCAGGGGAGGAACCGGGGAGGGATCAGGGGACAGGAACCAAGTGGGAAGGGAAGGGGGAGGAGAGGGGGAGACTGGTAAGGGGATAACACAATCAAGTACCGAGTAACAGTGAACTTTTTGGAACCTAAAGATGATAGACAGCAGAGTGGCAGCTGGCCAGACAAGTGGGGACAGGGTAGCTGGCCCCGGGAAGCTCGGCCCATCTACACGGCAAATCACTTAGGGCTCCACCCCAGGGGAGTCCCTAGCCCAGAGCTTCCTGGGGGAGGAAAGGGTTTTTGGGGGTTTGGACCACTGCAATACATTGCAGTCTGAAGGGGGACAGAGGACAACCCTCCTCGAAGGGGAGGCAAGGGTTAAATGGCAGGGAGCACAGGAAGTGGGTCTGTTTTATAGGGGGGTGTAGGGGGCGGGCAGAGCATCATTGGCCAATGGTGTGAGGGCTATGGGGCGGAGAAAAGGTTGATTGACATTAACATGGGTCAATGGGGAGAGGGGAGAGGGGAGAGGGGGCCAATGGGGAGCGGACTGCAACACCAGAGAAAGGCAAATCTTCTCCCTAGGCTAAAAAGCGTTATTGTAACCTTGACAAGGAGCAAGGTTGACATAATGAGGGAAATACTTGCAGATCCTCCAAAAATCTTTGCTTGGGTGTTTTTTTCCTTGCATTGCTAATTCTGAATATTCTTGCTAGGTGAATATTTTCTCCTCACTAGAAAAACACAATGTACCTTCTCTTTACATTACAAGTCACTGGTATAAAGTGTGAGAAACATGAAGTAGTTTGAACTGCTTTTCCCATACTGCAGCAGAATGCTGAAATAGTGGTCTACATGTCTTTCTCTTTTTTCTCAGAGAGGTATTTCTCTATTTCCCTATTCACTCTGCAGCCAGTATCAGACTAAAGAATTAAACACATTATCAGCACTCATCCTAGACAAATTGAAACAAATCTAAATCAGAACAGAAACAAATTTAGCACAGGTCACTGTGGATAGCACATACAGACAAGTACATCCATCTTCTACTCCAGGTATCAGCACCACGACATTTGACCTGATGACACAATTATTAATTCAACCTTTGCCTCTGCCATCCCAGTTAAACAAACGTTCACTTTGTTTGATTGTTTTATTTGAAGTTACCATAAAATAAAATTCTAATGACTTTATAAAAGAAAATACATGCCATCAAGATCATTGTGCATGTAATTATTCCTACTGTCCTTAGAAAAGTCTTATATATATGAATCATGATTTTAGCCCAAGATTAGTCCTTTGGAAAGAGTGTTAGAAGAACAAGGGAGCATTCTTGAAAATAAGGATTCTGGTCTTAAAACAAAGGGGAGAAAAAAGTTTAATATTTCCCATGGAATGATGCCTTGGAGTAACTACCCAGAAGAGAGGCTAGAAAGAATTAAGATAATAAAGTGAGTATTTATTAAAGGCCTTCAAACAGGTACACCTTGGGCAGTCAGAAGTCTTCCAGAAGCTACACCCAAGATGAACAAAGGTCATGAGTTTTTCAGACAATTATAAGTTTGGTCCATTTACATATCGGGGTTAATCCTCCAATTACAGCTTCAGGTAATGAAGTCATATACCCCCAGTTTGCTCCCCTTCCCCTCCGACTAACTTCAGTTTATATTTTTCAGGGCTTGAGGCAGTAGAGTGTCCTTGGATTTCAAGCCTAGAGGGATTGTTTTGTCTGACCAAAATGTGAAGACAGTTAACTAACACTATATGGAGCTTAGAGTTATACCCTAAAGCAGCAAAGGATTTGAAAAATATAAAAGCTAAAATTCTAAGGTATCAGGAAGATATATTTGTGTGATTCCCAGAGTCAAACTTTAGGAATGCAGAGTCATAGATCACTTCTCATTTCATGTGCAAAAAATAAGGTTAATATGCTGAGGTAGAACATTTTTATTTGTTATTTGCAACTGTCAGGGAGTTGTAGTGCTTTCATCTGCAAGATCACGTTAAAAGTCTTTCTTCCTTCCAGCTAGTCCCCTACAAAGGATCCGCCAAATTTATGGAAAGGCAGCAAACAGTTCTGTTTCTGCTCTGTTTGAGCCCGGATCATTATTTGGTGCAACAAAGATACTGTGTTTCCACTTAAGGAAAGTTTACACAGCCTCATTGCAAAGTGCTTAAACTCAGCAATGAGATCACATGATGCCATCCTCCTGTTAAGTTTTATGATTCTTTTTAATGGTTTACTATAAAGAAAGTGTTAGCTAGAGAGAGTAACTTGTATAATAGCAGCTAGCTCAAGGCTTTCAAAATCATTTGAATGCATACAAAACTGCAATGGATGAGGAGGGAAGAACAGTTTTTTCCTATGACAATAAAAAGAATAATGTATTACTCTCAAACTGAGACATCATCTTCTACTGTCTTTATGCACAGAAATAATTCTCCAGTGCTGTCACCTGGACATCCGTCAATAAAATACTTCTTTTAACTTTGCTCCACAGGACTGTTTACAACTAATGAGTTCTAAAGTATTCAAGAGGTAATAATTAGCTGAATGTCTACTCTCTCATTTTTAAGCACTGCACAATTATTTATTATGAATAGTAGTATATGGTCCTCTGTGATAAAAGAATTAGAGAAAAAGAGAAGTATCACACATTAAAAACACAATATTGTAAAAATAATGTATGCCCATAAAACCCCTGGGATACACTGATATTCTGTTATGTTGCAGCTCTTGTGTTGTAAAATGAAAATACATGACAGGTACTGCATTAAAACTGCCTTAAACCAAGCTTTAAGTACTAAAAGGAATCATCTACTGTTTTTTCAGCATAACTCTTCCTTTAAAAATTCTATAACCATGACTAGGAGCAAGATCCTTAGGGCTTGGCTTAAACTATTACTTCTTTGTGTAAAGAACTTGAGACATTCTAGAGCTTTTAATTCTGCATTAATCTCCAGTACGTGACTGCTTCGGAATCCTCTAGGTGATTTAGAAAACGTATACAGTGTTATCTTTTAAAGGAAATATTGTCTCTTTTCTTCCAGGGGAGAAAAGAAATATAGAAGGCTTTTAATCCCTTGCTGGTTTGGTTATCTTCAAGGCAAAATATACGACAGAAGATATGTAGAGAAATCTCTTTGGAGTCACTTCTGTTCTTCCCTTTGCACTGGAGGTGAAATAAAGAAATGACACTGAGAAACATGCAAAAAATTGCTTTCCTTGTATTGTGTCAGATACCAGAAATGAGTAACCATGGGGGGAGAAATCATTTGCCAGTAGAAGTAATGCTCTCCCTGGAGTAAATAGACACTAAATAAATGTACAGTGACTTCCACTGCTGTGTTTTTCGCTGATTTTCTTCCAAGGCAGTACAGCAATATGCTACTCCTGGCTAATGAGGTATTCTGAAATATCTCTCTTGCTATGTCTAAATGTACATGTCTCAACAGTCAAAAGAAATTTCCTGAGTTTGGGTGGGGTAACTTGAATGGAGGAAAATAGCCAAACAAGTATATAAATGTTGTTATATACATTATATAACATATAATTATATATAGAAGGTGGAATTTTCACTCAACTCACCTAAACTCCATAGAAGAATAGAGATTGTATAATAAAAACCTAATTTATTTACTCTGTTTTCTCTGTCTTGACTACCACAATCATGAGGATATAAGCCTTACCAAATGTGGTCCTCATCCTCTGCATGAGCAAATTCCCACTTTTTTCCTTAAACTATGAAATAAAATGATGATATGCAATTTTAATTTTAAGTAGCTCCAAATTTTTTTTTTCTCCTTATGCTAGGTTCAAGATGCTGCAATGAATTTTGTGTTAGATACCTATTCATTTGCAAGGCAGATTTAACTGCCCTTAACATATATTTATCTCTCAAGTATCATTGCAAAAAGCTGAGCTTTGATCTGTTATATTGGCCAAAGGAACACCGATTTAACTTTGAGGCTTTGTTGGACATTGTTAAACTTTATGCTCCCATCTAAGCTGTTTAGGCAAAGTGTGAATACCTGTGATAATACTGCTTTCAGCTGCATGGATTTGGCGTGAAGCCATTAATTTCCTCCCTGTCCTCCCCCAAGAGACATAATGACCAAAAAATTTATTGGACATGAAGTTAACTGTAATTTTTCAAAATGCTGGAATGGGAGTCAGCAGCTAGAGAGGCTTTGAGCTTCTACTTACAAGACATAATCAAATCCAATTCTTTCTACTTTATGTTATATGTGGACCTACCCCTGAATGACTAACCAGCCTGAATTACCAAGAGATTTCCCACTTGTACTCTCAGCACAAAATCCTCATCACATTGAAGAGAATGGGGCAGTTTCAAAGGACTATGATTTCATTTAACAATATCTACTGGCACTAAACCCACAGCAAAATCATTGTTGAAGATGCACAAAAATCATCAGTCTCTATCCATAATCACTAGTAAAAAGACAAAGGATAAATTCAGGAAGTATCATAGAAGTATTTGTTAACAATGTGAATAAAAATATAGCAATGTCATTCTTTTAAAGAATCTTGCTGAGTTTTTCAATGCAGATCAATACCAAGATGCATCATAATGGCTTTCACAAAATTGTTATGGCACTACTGAAACTTCACTCCTGTCCATAACTTACAGACTGCCCAAACTAATGTCTGTCTGGAGTACTTGTCATCTTCTGTGCTAGTGCTAGAAACCATTTCCTGGAGAGAGTATGGCCATTTTTCTTTGTTATGCCAGCTTCTACCAGGCTGGGCTGCAAAACAACACACTTCATCTTGCAAGTGACACACTCTACTGTGTGTGTTAGAGTGGTGCCCAGGTGTCCTAATGGGATCAGAGGTGAATTCTGTTCAGCATCACAGAATCACATTGATCCTGTGATAAGCCATAAGCAGCTTACTAACTGTGTAAACAAGAAGGAAAGAGGACAAAATTAGGGTCTATTTCCTCCATTAGGAAATAGATGCACAGGGAGATGGAGGGACTGGACCATGGCCACGCAGCATTGAAAAGGCTGCAAATCAATCTTATTTGCATTGTTTGCTACTAGACCTGTATTTCTGATTCACTGCTTCATGAACTGCTCTTAACCTACAGGACATTGGCAGGGAATCCACAAAAATCAAGCTAAAAGAGTACACGTGTGATTGCTTATGCATTCCAAATTAGAATATCAAGGGCAAAATAGAGCTTTAAAATAGGAACATTCAAATTTAGCTTAATTTTGTCATGGATGAGACATATCTCTTCCCATGGGTTGGATAGTCTCCCTCTCCTCCTAAAGAGTTTTTCCTGAGCTGCAGTGCCACATCCGTGCTAAGACAATTTAAAGAAAAAAGGAGGGGAGAGTCTTCCTCACTGCTGCCTAATCACATCCCTTTTACTAGCATTATTTTGTTGCACTACAACCCACAAAAGTATAGAAATTATACTGGAGGTGCAAGAAAACCCACACTCTATGGCAGAGCAATGCACCTGGTCCTCAGACTTTTTACTAAAATGCTGATGTGTGCCTGAGACTGGAGAAGGGGCAATAAATATTACCCCAGATTCTTTTTGAAGTCATGTTTAAATGAAATGTAAACAACCTGTGTTTTACATTGTAGAAAATTAAATGGTATGTTCTAATAATTGTGACTAATTCTAAATAACTTTGCTTTATTTTTTGAGACAAACCTGCCCATGCCAGGCCCCTGACTGGAACACTTGTGAAAACTGCAGGTGTTGCTGCGTGTCTTAACTCAACACTGATGCTCCTTAGAGGATCTCACACTGTGACACTGAGATGATCTGTACTTGTAAGGCACAAGCAGGAGCATCAGCCCTGTTTCCTCTGGGGCTGGAGTCACATCTTGGGTGCCCTCCTTGCTTTCTGCTGGTTGCAGTCTGCAGCTGATGACCCAGACTGTGCTCCCATCCAGATCTGGACCCAAAATGCCCAAGTCAGACATGAGCACATGGCAAATACTCAGCTATACTCCCATAGTTGATTTTACAGGTTCTGTCCTTTCAAATAGCTGATCCTACCTTTCCTGCAGTGAAGTAAAACATTAGTCATACAATATCTGTGTGGACCTTGGGAAGAGTTTGGGCTCTGCTTGGGTTTGTTGAGCTCTGGCTGCAAAGTTACAGGTAGATCACATTATGATAAATTAAATAAAGTGTCATTTAGGAACCTTATTATATAGTTTACTATTTATTGTATTATCTTATATATTATATGACCCGATAATACACTATGTTATTATTTAGGAATTATTGCTTTTAGAATTGACTTCTTTAATTGTCTGTTTCTAACATGATGCCTTGTACTTTTTTCTTCTACCTGAGCAGCCCTGAGGGAAATAACTTGGGGGTGTTGGTGAAAGAAAAACTCAATATGACCCAGCAATATGTGCTTATGGCCCAAATATCAACCATAATCCTGGGCTGCATCAAAAGCAGTGTGACCAGCAGGTTGAGGAAGGTGATTCTGCCCCTCTGGTCTGCTGTCTGAGTACTGAGTCCAGGTCTGAGGAACCCAACATAAGTACATGGATCTGCTGGAGGAAGACCAGGGGTAGGCCAGAAAGACAGCCAGAGGGCTAGAGCACCTATCCTAAAAAGACAGCCTGAGACTTGAGGCTGTTCATCCTGGAAAAAAGAAGGCTCTGGAGAGACCTTCTAGAAGCCTGAAGGGGCTACAAGAGCTGGAGAGGAACTCTTTCCAACAGCATGTACTGATAGGACAGCAGGAAATAATATTAAACTGAAAGAGAGGGCATTAAGACTGGATATTAAGAAGAAATTCTTAACTCTGAGGATGGGGACACACTGAACTGAATGGGGTATTGAGCAGTTTGATCTAGTGGAAGGTGTCCCTGCTCATGGCAGGGGAGTTGGAACTGGTTGGTATTTAAGCTCCTTTCTATGATTGTATAACCAAAAAACCATTGACTTTTAGGTTGCAAGGAACACAATGAATAAAGATTTAATGGCATACTTTAGGTTTGACCTAGACTAAAACTCATTACCTGGAGTAACTAAATACAAAGCTTTAGAACAAATACCATATACACGGGTCAAAAGAGTGGAAAAAACAAAGAATGGCATACTGGAGCTTCTTTTTCTGAGCAGGCAATACCCAGTCCTCTGCCCACCCCTCACCACCCTTCACCAGCTGCAGAAAGACCTGCTTTGGACTACACTCATATCCATGGCTAGGCAGTTGACTGAAGACAGTGATTTAAGGTACAGCACCTTCCATTGCTCTTTGAGAGCTGGATGCATGACTGCTTGGAAATTAATGTGAATAATCTCATCTCTGGGAAGCTTTGGAGCTTCTAGTAACTAATTTTTATGTGAAGTACAGGGTCTGAATGTTTAGCTTTCTCTGAAGAAAACTGAAGTGTTTTTTCTAGGCACAGTAAAAGACAAAGAAGCTGGAGTTTGCCTTAGATTATACTGTTTAAAGTTTGTAGCTTTATATGAAGCTTCTACAAAACTTCATATAAAGGACAATTTGCATTATATGGCTCTGCACTTACATATTCCTTCTATGGATAAATTTTCTTCACTTTCCCCAAAAGATAGGCACAAAACTTTATGTAGGTGAATGTCTCGCCTTCAAATTTTTTGCTGACTATGGGAAAAGTCAATCCGTACTCTGACCATCTGAGAAGAACATGAATTTGTTCTCATATGAATGGAAATGAAATGTTTGGACATCCTAAATTTGTATCTTGTTAACTTCACTTTGATTTGAAAATGGGCCAGAATCACATTTTGAATTTCACTTCAGTACAACAACATCTTGTATTTCAGAGCCTTTTTGAAAATTTCTCACAAGTAGTATTTGGTCTAGATTAGGTTTGCTGATAGATAAAGTTGTATTACAAAATTAGTCAGCCAAATGAAATGTTAACCATTCCTTATTATTTCTATGGAACTCCTCCATGTGGACCTTCAGGATGCACTTAATTGACAATTAACCTATTCATTTATTTAAATATTACATTTTGCACATCATACTTATGAAGGAAACAAAGACCAGTTCAGGAAATCACATAAATTGACATGAGAAATTATTTCTAGAAATAAATGCATAATCACAATCTGAATACCTTCACTGGAGTTATAGAAAGAGCAACCATCAGCCAGAGGTCCTATAATAAAAAATGCTTCTCTGTTGACTCCAAAGTCATAGATTTCCATTTTTAAACACCACATTCTTCCATTATTAAAAACATTTTTTTTAGTCTCCATCAACTTTATTTTCTTAATATTTTTTTCATATATATAGCACAGAAAAATGTTTGAAGAATCTGACTGCTGCTTTTGCAACATTTGCCTAAAATAGAATAATTGTGAAACAGGAGCAAAATAGAACAAGAATAGATGATGAGAATATCCAGTTGGCATTTCCGAAACTGCAGAACAATCTCAGATACTACACTATACACTTTTGATACTAAGGAATTTTCCTGAGGACAGAGTATGATAAAATTACCCCAAACCAAAGAAAACTATGGTATTAAGTACAGTCTGCAATGTCTTCTTGTTATGACCATGATAAAAGACTTCTGTTTAAGGAAGTATTTTCTTATGTCTAATCTCACAAATCCTGGTAAGATAACTACTTCACTTTGAAATCTGAAGGTCTAAAGCCTCACAATCCTCAAGTCTTTTAACAAAGTACGGAGCTCCAATATTCTAAGACATTAATCCTGATTTTTACTTATCCATTACATCAGATTATATCTGGGCTGTTTTGCCTGTGACTTTAAACGAAAATCTTTAAACTGTCACAAAAAAAAGACAACCAAACCCTGACAAGGAAAGAGCAATAATATAGGAGATTCTGCCACTGCAAAAACCATGATATACAGCTTATCAGAGCACTTGCTGTTCCAATCTATTCTATGGTAAATACCAGTTTTTCCTGGAACTCTGAATGTCTGTATTACTTGTTCCCACAATGCAGAGAAATGTAAACCACATAGGTGAAATTTTCACACCACTGTAGCTTTGGGGAAAAGTGATATTGACTTCAAAGAGTCCAAGACTAAAACTGAAGGATGGGAGAACATATATATATATTAGAAGGAGGGTAAAGGATCATATGCTGTGCCATTATGAAACCATTCACCCTCATATCTTTTATATATTCCTCTAAAAAGAGCACTTTTGAACTCTGAATTTTTAATTTATTTCTTGTCTTCTCTCAATTTCAGCACAATGAGAAATGGCTGATGTTCTATTAAGCACATGATTAACTTCTAAAAGGAGAGATTCATAACAAACCAACCTTTTTGAGTTGAAGGGCACAGTAATTGAAAAACATCTAATAGTGTCTCTTTTCCTGAAGAAAGCAAACAAAAATTCAGCAGCAGAGTAATGAATTTTGGAGTGACCATGAGCTGCTAAATGAACACAGGTGGCTGTTTTCACAAGTAAGCTGTTTGTAATAGACTTCAAATTAGCAGGAGGAAGATAAAAGCTTCAAATACTTTCAAAATCTCACAAGTGTGAAAGACTTCATACATCATAACTGAAAAAAAGGTGATTAATAATCATCCTTCACCTAAATGAGTTACCAGATGGACTGACTCTCAAGTGTAAAAAATAATAACTAAAAGAAAGGTAAGAAAATTACTCTGGAAAAACTAGGTATTCTTGATGCAAAAAGGCCCACAACTCTTTGTGTTAGCCTACCAAGTTACAAGTCCTTCAAAGTCTTTGTATTAAGAGCTCAAGCAGGGAGTCACAGACTCAATTATGGAACTTCAGCTTCTCCAGTACAATTTCTTTTTATCCCTAGGAGATACCAGATACACGATCTATCCAAGCAACAGAGCTTTTGTACTGTGGTCAAGGAAAGCCTTAAGGAGTATAGAAGACTGATTTCTGTTTCACATGATCTTTCATTGTTTTTAATGTTCAAAGACCATAGACTTAAAATCATAGAGTCATGGAATGGCCTGGGTTAGAAGGAACCTTAAAGATCATCTCATTCCACACCCTTGCCATGGGCAGGGACACCTTCCAGTAAACCAGGTTCCTCAAAGGCCCATCCAACTTTGCCTTGGACATGTCCATGGATGGGGAGCAATAATTTTTGTGGGAAACCTCTTCCACTGCAAAGTAAAGAATTTTTCCTAAACTCAGATCTTCAGAATTTCAATTCTGTGAAGAAAAGCCTAGATAAAAAGTAATTGACAAAGTTAAGAAGCAGACAGCTACTTTTAATCACTTCAGAATAAGATTTAATATTTTTTTATAACCTAGATTATTTGTCTAGCCAGCTCAAGACATTTAGTCAGAAAGATGTGGTTTGAATATGTGTTTATTTCATCCATGTAGTTTTGCCCTTGGTATCACCTAGTTTTGTTCAGAGTAATAGCAGTATTCAATTAATTCTTTACTGGGAGGATTATATTATTGGCCACCATGTTATTGACCTGTTCACAGTAATTGAATGATTTGTATTAGAACTTGCCAACCATGCTTTAAAGGGGATTATCATGAAAGAGGCATAAATCACTCTTTATCCAGAATGACAGTGTTCATTCATTGAGTCATCACAAAACTACTGCATTTACATTTAATCTTTATCTTAATCCAAGTTCAGCCTTAGGTGTTGATAAACAATTCAAAATATTCTTGATGCGAGCTGTCATTCTCTAAACATGTGCTTTTTGGGTGTTTATTGAAGCCAGATACCTCTGGATGCTTTAACACATTCATGAGGAAAAAAATCATTTTCCATTAGGTCTGTGCATTCCATTAAGAACATAAAAAATACACCAGAATGAAAATACAAACAGGAAATACGCAAAAATCCATTTTTCCCATGAGCAAACCAGGGCACTTAAAGCACAGAAATTAATCAAAATCACCTTTATAACACATTTCCAGTTGTATAAACATTAAAAATTCAATTTCTGATTACCAGAGATATATCTTCACATGCTTCAATAGCAGCTGAGACCCAGCTTGATTAGGAAAGTGAGAAGATAGTTGGTATGAGAGAAGGCGAGAACATAAGAGCATTGAGGTATCAATTTCCTCCAGATAGTAATTTCAGAGTAGGAAAAATCTAAATAGAAGGAAAAAACAAGAACAAGACTATTGATGTTTTTTCTGTTGATTAGAACATTTGACCAGAGTCATAGAACAGATTTTTAAAAAATTATATTGATCATACAGTGAAAATTTTGAAGACTTCAATCTCAAGTTTGTGAGTGAATTAGTTAATTATTTAGTCCACCTTGGATGGGGGTCAAGGTGAGGGCAGCAAAAACATTAACATTTTCTTCTCTCCCAGTTGACTGAGGGGAAAAAAATGTAAGAATAAAATACATAGCTACTGCTTTGCCTTTGTCACTACTTTTATTGGCTTTAAAATAAAGAAAAAAAGATGACTCACTGAAAGTATTTTGGTGTTTAACCCATATCTTTTTTCTCACAATTTTACTTGAATATTTTTTAATGGAAAGAAACTTAAGCATTCCAGGCCGAAATGGACTTTCTATGCCCATCAAGATTTTGACTCATGTTTGTATAACTTTATGCAATTCACAAGCCTGATGTAACTGATCCAAAAAATTAATTAATTGAATTTATAGGAGAACAATAATGTAAGAGAATTGGCCCTGGTCTCAACCAATAGCTCAGGAACAAATTTCTTCCTCATATCAGAATTCATCCATTATTCATGAGAATTCTTAATAAAGGAAAATGTACTGGGAAAAACAACATGGATTATTCCTATATGGCATGAAATCACAGAGACAGGACTTCAAAAATTATATTCAGTGCTACAATCTTTGATCCCCTTATAAGGAAAATAAAAAGGCAGATATGAAAAAGGCACTACTAACTTATATAATAAGTGTATTCTTGTGTCTGATTTTTGTTGATGTCAATTATCTGATTATCTGTTGTTATCAAATACTAACAGTTTATAGATGGGGTGTCAGATGTAAAATGATAGGGCATGGACAAAATTTTGAAACTAAAGTAAAACATAGAAGACAGAAAAGATGGGTGAGACACTGGCAGTAACTATGTGCTGCCAGGCTTATGTGCAAAGCAGTCTTTGGGAAAACTCTAGAGAAATAACAGCACCATCAGCTGGCATTCTCAGGATTGCTCATCTTACTTTTCATTAAACAAGGAAATGTAAACTCTACTGCGAATCACTGAATTACCAATTTAATTTGACAGGCATCTTTTTTCTCTCTTCTGATCCTCAAAGTCTTGCAGACACACACATGTCCATAATTTAACTGTAAATCATTGTTCCTGTCAAATGATTAACACCTGATGAAAAAGTCACCCTTTGCAATATTTCATTCATTCACAAAAACTTTAAAATTTTCCTGTGTGAAAACCCAAGCTTGATTTCTTTCATTTCCCTACTTGGTACTTCTCTGTTTCATCCTGGCTGCTTTTGAAATAGGCAACAGTTCCATACACTAGCCATGATCACCTATCCCAGTGGGAGCATGCCATCAGCTAGACTGGTATAGATAACACAGGAACTTCACTCATCTTTCTAGTTAAAACTAATTCTCCTACAGATTTTCCTTGTCAATAGGGCCCTGCAAATCCTCACTTCATGTGGTCAGGTATAGCAAGACGTTCTGGTCAGTATTTCTTCCTTAAGAGATTCTGTTGGGTGTTGGTACCTCTGGAAAAGCACCTGAAAGGTAAAAAAGTGAAAAGTCACAATAGTCAAAAGGAAGAATGTCAGCACTGACAGTTGTAGATGCAAAATTCTGTTCTGTAGTGTTTAATTACTGACAACACCTACTGCTGTTACATCCTTATTAGGTCTCCTTCCATCTTTGGCATAACTAAAAGCATGATCTTAATCATATTTGATAAGGGCAAAGTATAGATTAATATTTTTTCTCAAAGACAAAAATTTCAAATCTCAAAAATTTCTATCTGGTTTTTGTTTTTGTTGGAGGAATGTTCAGCAAATTCAATTAGAGAAAGAAGTGCAGTTAATAAAGTGAACAGACCAACAGTGATCAGATGATAGATTTTAAAAAAATACTTTGTTTTCCATGGAGCTTTCTAATTTCTCCACAATGACACATTATCTGTTTCATGCTGTTTTTCACATAGCTCTGGGAGTAACTTGGACATAGCCTTCACTGACACACAGCTTTGCATTATTATAATTCCATTTGCATGCAATTAGGCAAAAAGTAACCCTGTGTGTATGTTGTTAGCTGGAATAATAGCTGTTACTCTGGAATTTGTCCCTGTTTTAGGTAGAGTAATAATGGGACTTATTCAAGGATGATTTAGGCATTAAGTGAACCTACACAAAGGCTTTCTATCCATAAGTAGAAATAAATTGAGATTAAGGATGTAACTGACCCTGTTGTCTTCAGTGACAAGTATATAGAGAAGTCAAGAATATACCTGTGAGTTTTCCTGAATCAGGCACAGTGTCAGGAGAGAAAGCATAGAAAGCCACAAATAATAACAAAATGCTAATAGACTAAAAATTTATTTTTTAAAATGAGTGGAAATATATTTTGCCATTACATAGGAAAATACAGATTTTTATTTTTTCAGTAGAATATCTCACAATAACAGAATATACTAAACAAGTGTATCATCGAGTTGTATACTTGACTCAATAATCTAAATGTACACATGAAAATAAACTCTGGTACCAAAAATTGCTATAATGTGAAAAAGCAGCAGTAAGAGCAGAAGGTCAGGATAGCCACATTAGCAGGGATACTCTCAATAGGAAATTGCCAGAAAGATGGGATTGGGAATGCAGAAATATTAAAAGACTACATATTAATTATTTTAAATTCTTTTTCCCTTGCAAAAAGTATGTGAATATGAAAAAGAATGTTTGTTAGATTTCCTCATTGCAAGTCATGTGTCATCTCTGAATCAATGCTAAATGCATACAGAGCCCTGTCATTTAGCATGCTAAAAATAAATGCTGAGATTGCAGTATTCAAATGGGAGGGGAAATCTCCTCAGCTGTATAAATATAATCATACATCCATTCATAAGATTCTGGAAAATCAAATCAAATCAAATCAAATCAAATCAAATCAAATCAAATCAATGTTGCCTCCATGGTAGCCTGTGGTATTAGGCTTGAAATCCTCACAAAACCTAATTTTCAAAAAGTGAAGTATTCCCTCTGAAAATCTTTTCATTTCAGGGTTCACTGAGATTAGATGCTCACAATCATGGGTCAGACTTCTCAATTTTATCATGAACCAGGGACATAATATTTTTTTAACGAATTAATCATTTGAACTCGTGTCAAGGCCTGAGATTTCTTTTTTTGCCTACAATTACTGATCTCCACGATGCCCTCATAACCAGAAATTTATCCTACCACTCATAGTAAGACCTCACACAAGCTGCTGAAGCAAACTGAGGAAACGTTATGAATTATTCATAGTGACCACCTATTTTGTCTGGTCCTGTTTAAGTTGCCTGAGACCATTACACACAGGCAGCTCAGTAATCTCACGCTACCATGTAAAATAAACACAGAAATGGAGATAAAAGAATGATTTCATAAAAGGGATGAAACCAACACCCTTCTTGGGCAACAAACCTGTCATAAAAGCAGCATGGCTAATGGATTTGTAATGTAGGTGGAAGGTTTTAGTTGAAGTGAGACAAAGGTGTGATTGACAAGAACCATTGTGCGTTTTAGTGATATTCTCAGAGCTGAAGGGATATAACCGAAACAGTTATTTTGCTAGTCCTGCCTCCTATTGTCTGCCTTTTTTCATCATTCTGCAGCAAAGGCTACATTTAACTAGATGGATAATTTATATTTATTACTTTTTCAGTATTTTGCACATGTTTTGACAGCTATGGAATGTTCCAGAAACACATTTTGCTGCGAGAATACTGGAGCTGGAGGACAAGGTATAAAAGCAGCCACTCCATTTTTCCACTGCCATTTAATTCCAGCAAGGTTAGAACTGGGCAATGCCAGTTATAGTCACTGTTGTGGGTTAGAACTCTCAAATTAATTTCTTCCCATTTGTTGCACGCTGGAGAAGCGAAAAGGTGGTGGTTTTCAAAGTGGTTGAGAAACAAAAGGATTCGCCAAGCTCTCTCACATACCACTGTCACGGCTTCATCAGGGAGCGAGAGTTTGGGAGTGTTGCCTGGGGAACGGGCTCTCCCTCCGGAGGGTTTTCCAGAGTTGGCATAACACTGCAAGAGGCATCATGGCTGAGTCTGGGACTCTTGCCTGGGGGGTGGGGTGCTGGTTTTGGGCCCCTTTCCTCACCTCGGGGAATGAGAAGAATGGTTGTATGTGTTACAGAGGGTGTTTGGCTGTTTCCAGGGATAGTGCTGCAGTTTAGCTCGCCACCTGTTCCTGCCTTCTGCGCTGGGGATGCTGCTACAGTGTAGCTTGCCGCTGGGAGTGGTACCAATTCAGCTGCTGCCTGTGAGTTTTGCAAAAGGGCCTCCTCCCATCCTCCTCCTCGCCCAAGCTCCCACGCCACGTCAGGGGGTTGCTGAGCTTGCATCGGAGTGCTCCTGGGGCCATGGGGCAACCATCGCAGCCCCTCAGCGTCACCAGGAACCAACAGCGTCTGTGCCAATTGTGGTCGTAACTACACCAAAGGCAAAAATCTACTTAACAGGCGGGAGAACTTGGGTCATTGTTTTTGTTGTTCATTGTTTGTTCTGTTATTTACATATATATATATATATATATGCCAGTAAAGAACTGTTCCTCTTTTTCTCATATTTTTTTGCCTGGAAACCCTGTAATTTTGAAATTATAATAATTTGGAGGGAGGGGGTCATCTTTCTATTTCAGGAAGGTTCCTGCCTTCCTTGGCAGATATCTTTTAAACCAGGAAGGACAGTGACCTAAGTTTAATTCTCAGAAATAACACATACATATTGCAAAGATATCTTTCTGCACAAGGGTTTACACAGATGTTTGCTCTTGTAAAGAAGTGTCTCCAGTGAAGTGGCACAGTGTGACATGATAATTGGGCTCCTACCTATAACATAAATGCTGGATCAGACCAAGAAGTTTATGGAAGATGTGCAAGGCCATTATTTACCAAGTGGGAGTCAAATATCTACAATGACAACAGAAAATAAAAAATTATTTATTTAAATTAAACTTAGTATTAAATAGCAGCAAAGGTTACAATGGCAGATTACCCACAAAGACTCAACTTCTAGTGTGTATAGCTGCAGGTGCTAAAAACGTTTTCCTCAGAAAGAGGTATTTCTAGTTGCTTTAAAGAAATTACTATGACATTTAGGATAAAAATCAGAAGGCAATTTCTTTTAAATGTTCTACTCTAGTGGAGTATTTGACAAGGCAGGTGAACCCAGAAAAGCATTTCTTTTTCTTCTTAATTTAGCATAACAGTCTTGCTGTGGAGGCCAGGGACAGGCAACTCACCACAATGGCTACCTGGCTTAAACTTATCCTCAGAAGCTTTGTGGGCCAGGGCTCCTTCCTTCTCACTTCATTTCCATCACCATCACACTGAATGCAAATACTGTCTCCAGGGATTTGGAAAATGGTGTTTCCTAAACATGTTTTCTTTGGATGTACCCTGAAGAAATACTGTATGTGTGGGATGTTCTTAAGTATTGAGGATATAATTGGTATACCACTTTAATGTATAGAATAAGCTATAATAAACCTTAGATTCTTGATCTACTGAGTCTAGTGTAGTTTCTGGAGTACTTAAGCTTTTCCCCCTTAATTGGAGATTATTCATATGAAATATATCCAGAGAACCTGCTTAGCAAAATTAATATATGGCTCTTCATGTAACTTCAGTTGATTTTTAAAGTGTACTGCTTCCATATTTCTGAATAAACTAGAACTTCAAGGAGATTTTTGAAAAATATTTCCACTAGAGCTCAATAATTTTGTCAACAAAAAAAAAAAAAAAAGGGGGGGGGGGGGAATATAGCATAGCTTAACAAGAATCAAATCAACTTTATACTTAAAATCACCACTCACTGTTAAATTTTGTTTACAGGGAAGAAGTTGAATTAATTTTACTGATTTTAAAGCAATCTTAACCAAGTGCTACGAGAACGTTCATGTTTGTTTCAAAATAGCTGAAAGCCCATTGAAAACAGTGAGAAAACTGCCTAAAGTTCAACTGGTTAAATGCTTTCCTGGGAAATGCTGAAGACGGCAAGACTTCACCCTTAGACTTTGTAGGATCTAAAACCATGTAAGCATTTTATTAACCTGGGATGTGCTCAGGATCTCTGATGAAAACACTTTTACCTTACTGTGAAGATGCAACATTGTAATCGGTTCATGTTGCACTAGAATATACTTATATTTGTTTTCTGTGTCTCAGTTAGAAAAAAAAAAAAAGTTGATTTTACCCAGGATTTTGTTATTAGTACAACTTAGTATCAGTCATACCTGTGGCCTATTTAACTCCTATAATGTAAACTTTTTCCCAAGTACCCTGCACATGTTCAAGACATAAGTGAATCTCTAAATGCAAGCGTGTGAAATTTTAATTTTGCATTGGAAGATAGTGAATTCTCATTCATGAGATGAAATACTCCTTTATTACAGGAATTTCCTAGAGGAATTTTCATCAAAGTTCAGTTTTCACAAGCTAATCAATATTTTGCAGCTAAGCAGTGGTGGATTTATGTGTTAGAGTTCAAGACAACATAAAGTGTAACTCCTTTATCCCTATGGGAAGGATACAGACTGCCTGCCTTTACCATGTACCCACAGCTAGACTTGGTCCTCCTTTTAAAGTTTTTCTGGTTACAAGGATTCCAGCTCCATCTATTTCTCTCTGTAGACGTTATATGAAAGAAGGGTAAATAAGAACCTGTTCTTGCTGTTTCTGCCAAGGCAGACTCCTGGAAGCAGCACTCTATGTGTTTCACTTCCTTGCTCACAGGTGCTCATGCTGCCAAGATGGTTTTGTGCATCACCATTCTGATCATTGTGGGCTGGAATGGTGAGACGGACCAATCTGATTTTTATTTATGCCTCAACATGTTACACATGAAGTGAAGGATTCCTATAAAGGCTGTATATGTGCTGGCAGCCCTATTCCTGGAGAGGCTTTGCCTGGCATCCATTCAGGGCAGAGGAAGCTTCCATGAATAGACTGTGAGCAACACCACCCTGCCCCCTCCCCCTCCCACTTTCTGGTGGGGCAAATGCCCAAGTGCCCGAGAAGGATGCCACCAAAAATGCCCGCGAAGCCAGACTGTGGGAGGAGCCTTAACACATAAAAGCAGCCAGCTGCAACACAACAGCAGCCTTTTTTCTTTGGGTACCTTAGAGGGAGCAGAGACTCACCTGTAGGGTCCGCTCGGTCCCCTCCCCACTCGCCTTTTCCTCCCTGTGGTCCTGTTTCCCTGTCTGCACCCATCCTGCCCAGCTTCGCCATTCCTGCGAGGCAGCTGGCCACCGGGACAGCCTCATTCTCCGCTGCCTCCTCGACGGAGCGGGCTCCACTGCAGCCATCCACCCGCACCGTGTTTCCTGGGCACAGCCACAGCCACCAGAGCCTGCACCCAGCCACCACTGCCACTGTCGCTGTGTCTGTCGCGCTGCAGCCGCCGCTGCTGCCGCCCGCACTCAGCCGCAGTGCCCCAACCCTGAGAACCCGCAACTGCTCCAGGACTGCGCCCGCGGTGACAGCCTGTTCTCTGCCGACGGAGAGAACACACAGCCTGCTGCTGTTGGGAAATCACACCCGGCCCGCCACAAGAGTTACGCAGGCACATCACGGTTCGCCGCATACACCCTTTGCTTGCTAAGCTGATGCTGACAGACCGCCGGGGCTCTTGTGGTAACACTGTTCCTAACTTCTGTTTCTTTCTCCGTCTCTCTTTTTCCCCCTCTGCTACTTTTTCCGTTCCCTTTTAGTAGGAACGCTTACCTTTTTTATCAATAAATGGTTCTCAGATATAATATTGCTGTGTTTGTACTTTATTTTCGTCTGAGAAACCTATCAAAAAGAATCCTCCCCTACTCCACCTTTTATAGCAGAACGGGACAAATAGGTAGGAACAGAATTCCAGCATCAGTACCCTAGAGACATTTCATCAAGCTAACAATGCAGTAAGTGTGTGTTATCAACAAAATAATAAAAAACATTCATATGTTCATTTGCCAGTAATTCACTAATAAAATGCATTGAAACATGCTAGTTAAATAGTAAGCTGTTAATTATGAAGTGACAGCAACTGAGCTACTGCAAGTGTAATGTTAAGATGATTTCCTATATTAGAAATTATTCACTCCATGTAGAATGAGCAATTTCATTATATACAACATTTTTTTGAGTAGTAAGTAATTTTAAAATATTAAAGTCCCTATAATAATCTCTGCTGATGCCACCAGTGGCAGTTCAGAGAGTATCTGTCACTCCGGTAGAGTAAAGGATCAATCTAAACCTTACTAGAAATATCCTAAACCCCAGTTTATTCCTGTATCTGGGAATTTGCCATATTAAATGCTTAAATTTGATTTTAAGTTGTATGTCCAACTTAATTCTGTTATCTTGTGCATAGTGTGCTACATGCTTCTTAACTGTATGAAGATAATTATTTTAGAACATTTAAGATCACAGGCCACACATGTGCATGGCTTTCTAATAACAAGGCATCTTTTACCTTTTCTCACAAATCTATTCACTAGTGTTTCTGGAGGATCATTTCTTCCACAAAGAAAACCAAGAAGGATCAGTATTAATAATGGAACTTGGGGAAACTCAAAGCAGCCCATAGGATTAAGAAGCCTGGATGGAGAGAGGATTTCTGTAACATCAACAAGGACAGTCACTACAGAGGGAGTGAGGGGAAGTGGAAGGTTTAATGGGAACATCCAATTTGCTTGAGAGGCTGAGAAGAACCTGTCTGAAATTACAAAGTTCTTGCGAGGAACAAAACTGTTCAGACTGTGATACAGCCAAAGGTGCCTTTCCTCTCTCTCTCTCTCTTCCTCTCTCACCTCTATCTATCTTGTTCCAGCTGAAGAATTGAATGATGGTTTTGTAGTCTTATTCTACAAGGTCTGCGCAGTCATTTGTTACAGCTATCAAACACCTCTGACTAGTGATAGAAAGCCATAGTGTCCACGATGGGAGACTGGACACCCTAATTTACACGTGTAAGTTAATGAGCTGAGAGTTAGTCCTTGGTTCTTAAAGCAGAGAGGTCCCATTTCAGTTTAGCAGCAGCATTGAAATCCTGAATTCTGAAGGTCTGCGGCAAATCCAGTCAGGCTGTTGTGGTTTAGAGGTTTGGGAAACCGGGCATAAACACCAATTGTGTAGTGGTGTGAGTTCGCCAATTCAAGTTTTTTGGCCTACAAGAAAGCTGAATGGAGACACTTTTCACCAAGGGAAATTAGTGACAGGAAAAGGGGAATGGCTTCCATGTGGAAGAGTAGGTTTAGATGAGATATCAGAAAGAAATTCTTCCCTGTGAGGGTGGTGCAGCCTTACAGGGTGCCCAGAGAAGCTGTGGCTGCCCCATCCCTGGACGTGTCCAAGACCAGGTTGAATGAGGCTCTGAGCAACCTGATCTAGCAGAAGGTTCCCTGCCTATGGCAAGGGGTTGGAACTAGATGATCTTTAAGTTCCCTTCCAACCCAGATCATTCTATGATACAATGACATAACCCAATACATGAATAAATTACTGTAGGGGGCCACAGGGGAGAGTTGTACAGTCACACAAAACAATAAAAAAGTCTTAGAGAAATTTGTTGATACAATGTGTTAACTTGAACAACTAGGAAAAAAAAAAATCAAATAATCCTACAAACCCAAGCAATTAAAATGAACATTTTGAAATATGAGTGAAATATTTAATGAAAAAAGGCATGTCTGGCATGCAATGACTTACCCAAATTTATAAAAAATAGCTAACAAAACAACCTGCTTTTGAAGGGTCATACACCTCCCATTTGATGCAAAAATAATTAGCACTTGGTTGCCCATGATTCTCTCCTGTCTGATGATATGAGCTAATAACCTGTTGTTGCTAAGGAATGCTGCTAAGCAAGGCAAGGCGTAGAGGAGGTCAGTCATCTCCTCTCTGACGACTTTTAGCATCAATTATTTTTGTAAACTAAAGATTTATTTTTTTTCTGAGTGTTCTGCATATTTGTTTGGGATAAAAGATTTATCACTATAGAACAATCCAAACATGTAAAGACTGAAATGTTCTGATGGAATTATCTCTTTTTCATTGAAATATAATTTGTGTTTCTTAGCATTGCTGTCCAGTCATCAGAGGGTGAAAACCATAGCCTGATCTGGATTTTACAGTTCTAAACAAATTACATGAGAAATTTGAATATTCTTGGTATAGAAACATTTTTCTGTTGATTTAAGCTATTTTACCAGTCACAAATATTTTTATTTAAAGGACAATATTTAATTTCAAATGGAAGAATAACAGAAGAAAAGCCAATTATTGCCTTTTAACAAAACAGAATATCAAGAGCAATTAAACAGTTGTAAAAGGAAAACATATGCAAAACTAAACAGTTTCTTAAATTTTATCTATTCTTAAACTATTGCTTATTGGATTCCAAGTTCAAAATGGAAGCTTTTATCTTATCTCATTCCAAATTAGTATCTCAGGGAGCAGAATATATCACTGTGTAACCAAAATGAGATAATACTGTTTTTAAATACATAGCATTAATAGAGAGACTTGTTTCTCTCTAAGTTTTTTAATGGTGACTGGAATGTTTCATGCTGCCAATACCTATCTCATGAATGGAAGTCGAAAGGATAGAGGCTCCCAAATAATTTTTAAAAAGAGGAAAAATCCACTTTCTAAAATTCTCCTTGCTTTTTTCTTTGTTGTTGTTGTTGTTGTTGTTGGTTGCTATCAGTCATTTGAAGCCTGATATGAAGTGTCACTTCATTATCATTAAAGTGCTTCTTAAGAAGTCCCCTCAACAACCATTTTCCCACACCATTAGGAGCATTCTTGTTTTCTGAAGGCTAGATGAGTTTAATGCACACTGGCCCCCATAGAGTACCAAAACTTCTTTTTTCTCTCTTTTAGTTTTTAACAAAACTATTTGAATAACAACCTCCCAAGCCTTTTTCAAATCAAAGTCTATCTGCCTGTTTCAAACACTTCTTGGTAATTTCTCTCATGGCCTAAAGGTGAAATGCTAGTTTGGGTCAACTTGCACTGAAGGCACTTTCAAGAAACCAGGGAGAGTTTAGCCTTTTAGAATGCAGGAAATATTAAAATGAAATAACACGTTTTTTATTTTCAGGGGTTTAACAAAATATGCATGGAAAAAAGTTTTATTTCTATAGGTTGTAATTAGCAAAAAATTACTCAGAATGGGTCATTAGCTTGCTAAGTGGTTCAGGTGAACAGTTAGGTGTTTACAACCTGAAAGGTTCAATACACTTAATCCATTAGGAGAAAAAGTGAGAAAATTCCTCTCTCACATTCCTGTGACAAGAGTTTTTAGGTGACTTTTCTGAAATACTGTAAATACCATTTCATCTCTATAATCTTTTTAACTCTCCATTCTTCATACATGGACACAGGCATGATGCTGATACTTCTGTTAGCACTGCTATTGTTACATCCATAACAACTGTAGTGTTAAGTTTCCTAGCTAAATAACACCACTAATTGATTTTGATCAGGTAGAATATGTCAGGAATCCAAATGGTACCACCCAAGTATCAAAGTATTTGAACTGCACTACAACATGCCCCAGAGAGCATTTGTTTCTAGTTTTATCCAAAGGAGAAATTCTAATGATGGTTACCTATGAAAGTGATGCTCTACAAGTCACTAAAGATTTCATGGTTTTAGAGTTTTATATGTTTAAAATTCGTCTTAACTTTGTGTGGGATGAATTGCATGTCTTCAGAGAGACCAACACATATGTACCATTTAGTAATTACCTTGCTCTCATGGATTAAATGGGACCTTTTCCCTTGGTTTTACTCTGTGAACCTTTCAATTTTTGACAGATAATTATATTTTTAAATGCTCTTAGTAGTGTACATGTTAATAGCCTGCAGTGCCACGGAAATTTTATGCACAATCTAGTTGAAAGAAAAGTCAGTTTATACTGAATATCTTTTTTAAAACAGATTTAATAGGAAGTATATTTTTTTTGCTGAGCACTCTCAAATGAAAAATAAATATCACTTCAAATCTAAAGTAGTCACAAATGAATGTGCTACTTTTCACTTATGTCTAATCCTTATTTCCGTCCAGTTTGGAGTCTTTCTTCAAACTACCTCTCACCTAGTTCACTACAGACAGAAAACCAACCACAACACACTGTCCTTCTGAAAGGTGTGAGAAACATGTTCTGAAAAATAGTCTCACTTAGAAGAAGAAGAAGAAGAAGAAGAAGAAGAAGAAGAAACATTTAAAGAACCCATACTTAATTCTCCAAATACAGTAAAAGAAGAGTGTTTCACTACTTAAATATCTACCTATCTTATTCTTGCCCATTTAATGCAATATTCTGTAATGGCTTCATTTTTATTAGCAGGAAAAAAAAGTATCCCCTTCCAGTAACTAGATTCTTGTCCTCTTTTTCTTCATCATGATTCTCATTCTTGCACTGTATTTTTTTCATGGAAATCCTAGGAGTTTTATCTTCCAGTTCCAGAAGTAGTAGATGTTGTTTTTCAACTACATTTTAGAGACTGCAGAGTATGACAAAATGCTAATAAAGATGTATGTATTTATATTTTCTTACTCTAAAATAAGTATGATATTGCTAATGGAGAAGGAAAAGGGAAAGGTTTGCAATTGTCAAGGTGTACTCTGCTAGTAGGGCATATACCTCTGTGTAGAGCAGGACTGCAGTTATTCACAGAAGCTGACACACTGAAGGAAAATTGCAAATGCAGTTGTCACACTTGTGACATTTCTGTGAAGAAAGAGAATTGTCAGTGCTTAACAGAGACTAAAAAAGTGGCATAAGAGGCAGTAAAATGAAAAATAGAAAATTCTACACACCTATATCCAATTCCACACATACCCCCTGCTCCCCCCACCCTGCAAAAAATAAAACCAAACCAAAATCCAGTAACAAACAAAAAGAAGAAGTGAAGTCTGGAAAAGGTAAAAACTGTATTTTGTTTTTTCCAAAGAGAAAAATTAAAATACAAAATACCTGAAGCATCTGATAGCCTGTCTTCCTTTTGATTTATTTTGAAAAGCTTTTCTCTTGTGATACAAGCATATCCTAGAACAGGCTTCCAGACAAGCAGTCCACATAAGTACCTCCCCTAGAACAACTGACTTTGCAGTTCCTAACTACAGATACATCTTCTGAGGAAATTACAGGTAGGAGATGGGACTGTTCGAAATCTCACCTTAGGGTTCAGCTGCTAGTTCACATTTTAAAAGAAATAATGGCAACCCTGCATTCTTAAGAGGTTTTCTCATCTAATGAAATAATTTTGGACATAATCTCAGGATTTATAAATGTAAAAAAATTTTGCCACAGGTAGTGTTGTAAACTTTGCTAAGATGGCATAATCTTTAACATTCTAGGAAACATATTCTTCTGATATTTTAGAAGTGCCCCTTTGACTTAATGCTTTCCAACTGCATTTATACAAGTATGTTTTAATAATTATTTTAAAAAGTTTTTCAGCATTTGGTTTTATACGGTTTTGGCAGAGAAGTTTAAATCAATTCTCTGTCACTTGGCGTTTCTATACTTAAGTTATCAATATATTTTCCCTAAGATTTTGGTTATTTGAGTATCAAGTTTCTACTTAAAAACATACTCGTATGTTCTTTTAAGAACTACTTATTTCTTGTAATATGTCTGAAATACCCACTTTTAATCTTTTTTAAAGTCTTTCTGTACTGTTAGTGCTCTTCCTCAAATTCCAAACAGATAGAAATAATTTTGGATTTGGCTTTGTTCCACAAAAACCTCCAGCATTTATTTGCTTTTATTTCTTACTATCCTACTCCGTTATTAATTGACGACAAATTAAACTAATTTCCTCAGACTGAGTCTGGTTGGCCCATGACAGTAACTGATGAGTGATCTGACCCTATCCTTATCTCAATCCACGAGTTTATTTTTGTATTTTGTCCCTCTGTCCTGCTGAGGAGGGGGAATTAGAGAGAAGCCTGGTCAATCCATCACAACTGTTGCTTATATTTATTTGAATAATAAAAATACACTTTCTAAAGCACCAGCACTAGGATGGGATTCCTGTCCCAAAGAATCTTTAATCCAAAACACAGAATTTACTGATTTTAAATGTATAATTCCATAAACTTAATTCTTTCAAAACATTTGCATATACCCTATGGAGAACTACAATTATGGACAACTCTTCCCTTGAATTAGACCTTCTCTGGCAAACCTGCCAGGCACCTTTTTATCATCAGGGTTTGTGCCTATTCTTTAGGGTTCTGTGAATTACTGGTTGGACTTCTGCTATGAAATACATCAAATGCCAAATATTTTTAATGAAATAGTACTATTCACATGTTTCATGAGGAAAGACAAAGAAATTCATACATATTTCTAGTTGGGATTAAAAAATTTGGTTGTGTCATACTATCATGACACCTGTTTTCAGTACCAGTGCTATCCATCTTGGCATAAATATTAACCCAACCACAACAAGCTGGTTTTAACTCTCAGAAGGTAAGTGAAGTCATTTCTCTAAATAGGACCCATATACTTTATAAATTAAGACCAGTTATCGTTTAAATCACACTCTTGCTCAGGAACAAGTAGAAGTAAATTCCTGCCAAGGCAATCAGAACTAATTTTAAAGAACCAGTAACTTTTCCCCCTTAAATTTCAGACTGCCTTTTGTTTTATCATTGCACCATAAAGAATTAATAAACATTACAGCATATATGAGAAAATCCTCTTAATATTCAATGTCTATTGCATAAATTAAAATGCAGTATCATATTTGCCCAGTTTTGAACCACATGAACAGTTACGGTGTTTCACATCTAATATTTTCTACATCTTTACTCTTTTTATATGGTACTTTCAAAGTACACAAAAGGCTGATGGTGGCATGTAATAGATGGGTGAAATCAAGTGCTTTATGTGTATCTGTACAATAGTAGTTGGCTAAATACATTGTACTACAGTCCTCATTATGACTGTCATAAATGTAATGCTTGTGAAGTTTTACTGTTTGTTAACTAAAATGTCTGTTTATCTGAGGCTTTTATTTTGAGATATCCAATATGCACTGCAGTGGGACAATAATTTATTCCTATGCTAAGCCAAAGATTGAACAGTCTAGTTCCTTTTGTTCTTCTACAGTAATTGGCTGAGTGTGATGATTAAAAGAAAAATAATGGAAAAACAAGAAATATTTCTTGGAATTTGTTTGGATATGTTTTATCTGATTAGTCAAAATGTCTAAAGCAGATGATTAAAACTATTATATTGCTATGGACCATGACACAAATAGAGAAAAACCTCTAAAAATATATTCTTTCATTCATAAAAACTTTAATAATATGCTATATTTCTGTAATGGCAATTGTAATTAGACTTTGAAAAAACACAAAGTTTGCTTTAATTTAGGATACACATAAGCTCTCATCAAAGGTGCTTTTTACAAGATGATATAACAAAGGAAAAATATGGAAATCAAACCTGGTTACAGAGAAATTAATATATCAAAGAATACTGAGACGTAACATATTAATATTTTGTACTCTTTATGAAACTATAAGTCCTATTCCCAGTTTCATGTAGGCAGATATTCTCCATGCTAAATCTTACAATCCACTGATGACATAATTAGGTACTTGAGCTGCTTAATGGGTGATCTGGCATAAGAATATTTAAAGACACAGTTAAAAAGAAAGCTTGTGTGCTCAATGAAAGCAATTTTAGTTGAAATATGGTGTTAGACAACACATTCCTGCAGGTTATGGTATGCATGAGTGTCTGAACCAAAGCCCACTACAGGCAGGGAAGCTGCTCCGTTAACCAAAGTTAAAGACAATTTGAAGCTCTTAGTGTAAGTTACAAGCTGAAAGAGAAAGAGCAACTTAGAAATATACCTTTCCAGGTGATAGCTCCTTACAGAAAATTGCTCATGTTCAGATCGTAAGAATCCTGTGTTTTCAGCAGGACAGAATGGTCAACATTGTCAGAAGCGACCATTTTCACTGACACTGTGATTACACTCAATTTCTAAGGAAATATACTGGAACAGTAAAAATTAGAAAAACTATGTGCTTACTTATGCACATGCATACGTAGTAAAGAGTAAAATGGGGCATCTCCTCTGACCTTGGTGTTCTCTACATTGTTCCCCTTTTCCCTTTTGTCTTTCCTTACCCACTAGCATGGCTGCAGAGCTCAGAGACCATCCAGCAGCCCTTGAAGCCCTTGGGCACCTGCACCCATTAGCATGAAGACCATATATGTGTCTTTTTACTGTCCTTTGACACATAGATACAGAGAGTCCTTTCTTCACAGAAAAATTTTCAATTAAAAAAAAAAAAAGCAAGGGAAAATAAATCTGCACAAAATGCACACATCAGGGGACCTACCCTACAGAAATACACTGAGAAATTTACGACTTGGAACCAAAAGTGAGGAAAATATGTATAGTAACTGAACCTGTTCCACATCTTAGCCTGAGCAGTGACACCAGTGAGCCAAACTGACACAATTTTACCTTTCAATAGTCTGATTCTGTATCCTACTTATTTGTACATTGCAATAGTTTAGGTGTCTTGGCAGAAAAATTGCCGTTCACAATGAACAACACACCTTTAGCAAAGGTTTATTTCAAAATGAAATAAAGGTCTGAAATTAGGAGTTCTGTTGAAAGGCATCAGTCCCAGTGATTACCTCCATAAATTCCCTTTTTAACAGAACATGTTTCATTCCACACAAAGTCAGAACTAAGGTAAAATGTCCTACCAAAATGCCTCACTAGTATTTTACACTTTATGAATTGTCAGTGTGATAGAATGTAAAATCAGAAACATATTGTAGCTATATCACAATCCAGTGGGATGGAAAATCTGCAGAGAAAGCACTGGGAAAAAATTAAAGAGAATGACAGGAAATGTAAAATTGAATGAAGTGTTTTACTAGTAATTTTTGCTGTTGCCCCAAACCTATTTCTGCTGCCTATCTCTCCCATCCTCTAAAATTAAAACTATGTCTGTTATTGATAATAACAATAACACATTCCCATTCCACATAGCTCATTGCTGCTTGCTAAAAACCAGCATGAGACAACATATCTGAGCTCTCGGGAAGTCACAGCACTAACAGCAGAGAGTCAGGAATCTGCTCCCTCTTTCCATTGGTGACTCCTCATGGACCAAGGGCTTTACATCCCAGTAAAACCAGATGGAAAAGGCTCTCTGGGCACTTTCACCAGGAGCTATGCTGGGGACAGCTCAATGTATTGGCACCACCTGCATATTCCAGGAGATGTCTCCAGCTCATGCACAGCATTCCCTGCTTTAAACTCTGCCAAGCCCAAGGTCACTGGAGCACAGGCCATGAAATCTCTCCATAACTCACTCCTCCACATTCCTGCTCTACTTCATCCAGCAAATATCAGGTGAAGTAAAAAATCTGTTCCCCACATTTAGGAAGCATAATCTTCATGTCAGTAAACTGAAGGATTTCCTGTAACATGGTAACTTTTTTATTCTTATGGCAGGGTTAAACATACTCCTGCACAAATCCCCTGAATAAAAGTTCATAAAACCTTATTTCAAAACAAAAAAAACCCCAACAAACAAAAAAACCAAAACCAAAACACATACAAAAAAAAAAAAAAAAAAAAAAAAGAAAAACCCCAAAAAACCTCAGTAGCTTAGATTTAAGAAAATTTAAAGGGTTCATTTTGTCCTTGGAAAAAAATTACCAATCTGTTATTAAATGACGTTTTAAAAAGTCCTTTTTTTAGGATTCTACCTGACATATAAGTATCATAATAACTAAAATAGATACTTTATTATGAGAAGATTTTGACAAAATCTTCGTAAATTTGCCAAAAAAGCATGGTTATAGATGTTACCAAAAAATCTCCAAATTTAAAATTTTCATGAGTTTTATCTGAAGCTCTGAAAAATGATTCATCTCTCTAATTTACTTACAAATGTAGAAAACAGCTTTTATCGCCACACAACTAACAGAAACAATTTGCAAATCCTTATTTGTATTTTAGAAAAGTCAAATGAGAACCAAACCTCACATTTGTTTCATAATGTAACTGTAGCTCTACATATCCCAAACTGAATTACATCATGAAGAAAGTACATTTTATTTCTCTAATTGACTCCTGATCCAATCTGCCACCAGTTTCAACATTCTTATCTGTTTAGATATCATGTTTAAGAGTTCAGTTTTTTATTGTGTAGACCTACTTTCAATCCAGAAGTAATATTTATGGAGAATTTCAATAAACACTGAAACATATTCACAATTCTAACTTACTGTTTTCTTTTATTGGATTGTTTTCCTCTCATATGGCTCAAAATCATGTGTTTAAATCAAGGCTAGATCTTTTTTAAAGCTTTTGTGACACGCAGCAAGCAAATATCTATTATATGTCCAGACACCAAAGCAAGCTGGATTCCCTTATGAAAAAAAAACCCAACATTAGAATCTTCTAGAAGTTGCCTGCAGTACATGACTTTAATCCACACGCTCACTTAAAGACAGCTTTCCCTGAAATGATAAGTATCTGGATCCAAGAGAAATTCCAAAGACTTCATATGAACTTCAAAGCCTTTGTACTTCCTTAGTGGGGGAAACACCAATGACCCACTAATCCTTGCCTTTAAGGTCTGGAAATGAGCAAAACATTTTGATGCCATTAAAAAGCAGCGTGGAAGCAGGAAAACAGCGTGGAAGTAGGAAAACAGCAGTGAATACTAGCTGAAAACCTGAGTTTTGCTAGCAAAAGAACACTTTATAATTTCTTTTCTTTCGGATTCCTTTTTTCAACTTTGAACAAGAAAAGTACAGAATTTATACTCCTGTACATAGTAATGGCGAAAAAGCAATTGCAGAACAAGATTGTAAGTGAACAGCATTCCCAGATACAAGCATTAAAAATAGGAATTAATCATGCAGAGAAGTCTACTGAAATGGTTTGTATATGTAAAGTGAAATTATTAAATGCCCTGTTCTACTTCCAGAAGTCCCTTCTCACTTTCCCAGAATCAGCTGTCTTGAGTTGCAGCTCTTTTAGCTCTGCATACCTCCTTAATTCCTTTTTATCTTCATTTGTTCCCTCTCTTGTTGGGATCTGGCATTTTTATAACCTTATCATTATTTCATAATAAAGAAATAGGATTTTAAGTTTCCAGCATTCCTTTCACTTCTATAGAGCAGTTTTTACTCCATCTTCAAATTAATATTTAGGGAATTTCATTTCAGTGCAGTGAATTGCTTACCTTCTGTCTGAATAAGAACCTCAGGCTCCTGACTCTCCCAATCCATCTGTAAGGATTTCAGATGGTGAAATAGGCTAAAATATATGTAATTAGAACTTCCTGCTCCTCAGCTGCATCAGTATTCAAATACTGCTAAAGACACACATGATATTCAATTAGAGTCTTCATATCAGCACAGGAATTCAAATACCAATAGGCACAAATGCTAACAAGCATCCCTTTTACCCTCCAACATAAAAAGCATTTTCCTAGTATAACTTATTGTGAAGGAAATATGTGGAGGTGAAGAAACGAGAGTACTCCTAAGGAGCTAAATACAACAATGACTGCAAGTATTAAAGCACAGTTTTCACCACTTGTTATGTCAAATTTAAAAATTTTGGTATACTTCTTAACATTAATAAGAAGCTATAATTCTAATTCTTTTTAAGACAGCAAATTGCTATTTTTTGCTTAGTTTAACTAACTCTTTTCTGATCTTCATTCCCATCCTTTATGCTGTAGAGCTTCAAGAGAGAATTATATTGAAAAGGCTTTTCTAAGGTGCTCATAATCACTTCCTCTTGCAATTTAAATATCAATGTCAGATTTTATTTCCATCTTTCTATGTGGACTTCTGCTGAAAAATCAGGGGTAAAGTATGAAACATAAGTGAATAGTGATCTAATTAAAAACTTTCATATAGTGCGTTTTGTTGACTTATTTTGCTTCAAATGTCTTCATATCCTGCAGCAATTTATTTTGTACCATCACTATATGACAGAACAAATACAGAATAAGAGATGTGGTCTGTAGTTTTTGCAATGCCTAGTGAAATTGTCTGTATGATATTCTCATAAATCTCAACTCTACACTATCTCATGCTATTATTACAGTAGTTGTAAGATGGCCATGATTATTATGAAAGACACTGACATTTCTCTACACCACTGTGATACCTAAGAATCCAAATATGAAAGCAGAAAAAAATAATGATTTTTGAACTTGACATTTTGACTTGTCACTCTCAGAACAAAACACAGAATATTTCTGAAGCTCAGTGACATTTCTTTTCATCTTAAATAGCCAGGCCTTTACATTAATCACAGGACTTGTGGAATCCCAGCTCAGTCTGGGTGGAGAATGGATTGACAGAACCCTTGAGGAGAAAACTTGAATGTGTTTGTAAATTAGAAGATCAATGTGACCCTGCAGTGAGCTCTTGCAGCCCAGAAAGCCAACTGTGTGCTTGGTTGCATCCAAAACCCCATGGGGAGCAGAGGAGAGAGGGGATTCTGCTCCTCTGCCCCACTCTGGTGAGATCCCACCTGCAGGGCTGCATCCAGCTCTGGGGTTCCAGTACAGGGAGGACATGGACCTGTTGGAGCCAGTCCAGAGGAGGCCACCAAAATGATCAGTGGACTTTAGCATCTCTCCTATGAAAACATGGTGAGAGAGTTGGCGTTTTCCAGCCTAGAGAAGAGAAAACTCCAGGGAGAGCTCATAGTACCTAAAGGGTGTCTACAAAAAGAGGGACTTTTTTGCAAGGACACATAGTGACAGAACAAGGGAAAGTTGCTTCAAAGTGGAAGGAGATTAGGTTTAGATTAGATATTAGGAAGAAGTTTTTTACAATGAGGGTAGTGAGGCCCTGGCACTCACTACTGGTTGCCCAGAGATGCTCTGACTACTCCATCCTTGAAAGTGTTCAAAACCAGGTTGGACAAGGTTGAAGCAACCTTGTCTAGTGGAAGGTGTCCATGTCCATGGCAGGGCAGTGGAGCTAAATGATTTTTAACTCCCATCTAACCCAAATTATTCTATGATTCTATGACAGTTTCATAAGTAGGAAAATGGCTTGATTTTATTCTGGTTGGAGTGGGGCTACATCACTGAAATAAGAACGGAAAATCTTTACATGCTGAAAGTGGTGATAATTCTACATTAAGTATAAAGGAAGTAGATTGGGATTTTCAAGTGTGATAAGTCTTGGCCCTATGTTGTTCAAGCACAATGGAATCTCTTAAAATAAGTCCCAAACATTTTTTTTTTCTGTTCTACATGTTCTTTCCTCTTCATGCCCTCAGGCCCCACCGTTGGGTGCCAAAATCCCTCTTAGGTTGAAAGTCAGGTTTCTGCCAAGGAAGGTGGGAACCTCTCTTGGAATGAAGAATATGAATCCCTTTCCTTTGCATTATTATAACCTTGAAATTAAGGGGCTTTCAGCCAAAGATATGGGAAAAGGAATAACACTTTTTTACTAGTATGCATAACAGGGAAAACTAATTACAACAATGGCAGCAACAAGAAACAACCCCAGACCCCCAGTCCCAGCCTTCTCTCGGCTGTCGAGCCCTTTCCCCTTCGGTTGCAGTTCCGCTCACAGACGCCAGGGGCGCTGGTGGCTCCCGGCCGGGCAGGGCGGGTGCGATGATTCCTCCGCTCCTGCAGGGGGCGCTGTGGCGGGAGCTCAGCCACTTCTCTGCACGTGGTAGTGATGGTGCCGCCAATGGCAGCAAAAAGGGACGGAAAAGGGGCTTCCTTTTCAAACCTACAGGGCTGCCTGTCCCAGTGCCCCTCTGGATAATGAAAGGAGCTCTAGCAGGGACCATGGAAGCAGAAAGCTGGAATGGCAGAGTTGAGCAAAAATCCTGGAGTAATAAACAAGATTATCAGGGCCTAAGCAGCTGTAGCAGGGGCTGCAGGGCGTCCCAGCAGGTAGGTGTGATAAATGCATATTATAGTATTGGCTTTTCACAAGTTTCAAAATGAATATTATGTGTACAATGTTAATCCTTAGAGAAGTAGCTTTTGTTATAGAAATATAATGATTACTAAATGCTTTTTTTCTTTGTTCTAACTTAGAAATAGTTGAGAAATAACTACTATAGCTGTGTTAAAATGTACCTAACTTACAATAAACTACTTGCTTAGCTGGATAAACACAAGTGTGACAGGCACCTGCCGCAGGACATCTCTATCAACAACAACCATCTGTTGGAAACTGATGGATGAAGGAAGATACTGAACTCTCCAAAAGGACCACGCACGCTCTAAAAAAGCGGACCCAAGGAGGAGCCATGCTAACTAGTTCTTCGAAGTGTAAAATAGTTTGGGGAAAAGTTTGAATATGCATAATAGTCTATGAATATGCAATAGGCTGATGCAATAAGAAAAGTCTATAGAGTCTCTTACCATGGCAGGTGTGCTCTTGGCTCAATGTCAAGTGTACCCAGCCTCCTGGGCACTGTAACCTTTTGCTCTATCTTATCCCTTATTGCCTTTTATTAGACTTTTAAATTTTAACAGGGGAGTGGACCTCGTTTTTCACATAGGGGAGTGTGTGACTACAGTGTAGCAAAAAACTTTAGAGCAGTAGCAGAGGGATGGCAGGGCTGGGCAGCAGCAGCCCAGCTCCTGAACTCAGCAGGGAGAGGGTTCCTTGGAGGGAGAAGGGGCTTGGGGTCCTGGGGTTTCCCCTGAGGCACCCCAGAAGATGGTGAAAGTCCTTTTTTTGGGTCCCAGTTCGGTGGCTGCTCTCATGGGCAAAGACTCGCCCACGGCAGAAGCAGCAGGACAGGGGCAGTGAATTCCCCCCCCAGTAAGCAGCAACTTAACTGTCCTCCTCCAAAGCCGACAGGGAGAGAATGAGGAGCTGCACCCAGCCCCTTTCCCCAGCCCAAATCTCGAAGCATCTCTGCCCCTCCAAGAGAAAACTCCCCTAGGTAAGGGAGAGTAGCCAGCTGCACCCTTCCCCTGAGCTGTGGCGACTTGTTTTGTCTCTCTTAAGTATCAGTCGTTATTGTCTCTTAGCAACATACAGGAGAAAATTCCTTGAGAGAAAGAAACACAAGGAAAAATGTTAAAACCCAACACTCTTGAACAAAGAACTGAAAAGCCCTGAAGATGCCCTCCAGACATAAAGCTGCACAAGTTGTTGGAAGTTCCTCACTAAATTTAATACCCAGAGATGTTCTCTACACAGTCACAGGAATTCTTAAAATAATTGAGTGATAGTGCATGTAATACATCTCCCACTCTCGCTGTGTTTTATGGCATAGTTATGCAATAGCTTGATTTACTCAGGACTCTATTGTAAAGTCTACCTGAGGAGGATAAGACTTTTACTTCTTTAAAGGCTTTCTTGTGTTCTTGGAACACAAAAGCCCTAAATAAACCTTGACCACCTATTTAAGAATTTTGCATGCAGATACGGAAATCTAGTTGCTATACAATCTATACCTTTAGTGCTAGAACCCTGTCTGGTTTCCAATAGTGTGGCAGCCTTGATTCAACAGCCTTACATGAGTGATGAACATTTCTAGTCTATGGCTGAACATTTCTGCAAGATTTCTCCAGTACCATGTTTTAATGTTTCATATTATGAACATTATGATATTCTGTCATTACATTTATGTAGGAAACCTTATAAAAACCAGCAATTCACAGTCAGTGTTTCAATATATGTGATCAATGGCATTCAGTGTTCCATGAGCATACTTTGTCACATTTACAGTCTTTTAGACTTCTGCAAAGCATGTTGCCCATAGTGTCACTTTTTATAGACAGCTGAGGGGGAGGGAAAAACTAGCAAATAATGTCATTCATTTTCAGGCTCTGTTACAATACCTTCTGTACTCATTTTCAAAATTTTCACCCCTCCAGTGATTTTTCACTGTTGCTACAGCTAAACCAGTCCTTTGGGGATATTTTGGCAGCAACTAATTTACAACTAACAGAACTGGAAAGTATTTTACAAGACTTTTCTGAATATTAATATGAAAATATTTTACTTACTACTGCAGTTTTCCTTCCAGGCAGTTTAACACAAAGCTTAGCCAAAGCTAATTTAATTTCATTAATTCAGTCTAAGGGGTGGTCATCCCAGTGTGGATGCATGGCAAAATGTTAAGAAAAAGTAAACTGATTGTGAACATAAAACAGATTTCAATGACAGGAAGTCAAGCTGTCATGGGAAAGAAAATTTTAAGGCCACATTTTACCACCTTACCTTATCTTTTTTACCCAGGTCTGAAATACAGTTTAAAAGCAACACAAAAATAAACGTCAAGCACTTTCAGTTAACACAGACCTTCTGCTAACATGGAAAGTACTGTTTCCAGTCCTGCAGTGCAAGAGAGGTATGCACATACTGGAGAGCATACAAAGATGATTGAGGGTCTGGACCATGTCTCCTGTGAGGAGATATCTCACCTGATCTTATGTTTCAGGGTGAGCACGACCCATTACTGCACAAATGCATAGATCTTTTTTTACAAGGACTGATACAAGAGGTATTAGATATTTCACAGCTGGCGGAATCAACTTTCTCTTATTGCTCAGCTGCAGACCAACTCCTTGGTTCTTGTCTTGGTAATACAATAAATATTTTGTGACATGTTTGATATTAGCTTAATTTCAGTCTTAGCATCTTGGCTTGAAATTCAGGTGTCTTCCAAGGAAGGTGGGACTCTCCCTTGGAATGGAAAAAAGGACCCTCTTCCCTCAGAATTATTATAACCCTGAAATTAAGGGGCTTTCAGCCAAAGATATGGGAAAAGGAATAACAGTTTTTTACTAGTATGCATATGGATAACAAGGCAAACAAGCAACAATGGCAACAGCAGCAAGAAAAAGGCCAGACCCCCAGTCCCAGCCTTCTCTCGGCTGTCGAGCCCTTTCCCCTTCGGTGCAGTTCCGCTCACAACCGGCAGGGGCTCTGGTGGCTCCCGGCCGGGCAGGGCGGGTGCGATGATTCCTCCGCACCTGCAGGGGGCGCTGTGGCGGGAGCTCAGTCACATCGCCTCACATGGTAATGGCGGGCGGGCTGGATGGCAAAAATGGGCTGCAGCAGGAACCTCGGAGCAGCAGCAGGGACAGCAGAGGCTGGCTCATCTCCTGGGTGGCAAATAAAATGTAACAGAAAACTCTGCAGCCTTTGCATGAGCCACGAGGCTCGGGTGGATGCGGAGTGCTATGTTAGAGTGTAGTGAACAGCAGATGCACCCTCCGGGAAGGGGGAGGAGGTCAGCGTCCTGGGTTTTCCCCTGAAGCACCCAAGTAGATGGTGTGAGTCCTTTCCAATCAGAATAGATGTTAATAAGGTCCCAGTTCAACAGCTGCTTCCAACGAGCAAAGGCTCATCCAGGGTAGGAGAAACAGTGGGACAACAAAAGCTCCATAGTGGCAGCAAATCCTCCAGGCAGTGATAGCAGACCAGCTGTCCCTCCTCCAATCCTGACAGTGAGAGAGCAGAAGGAGCTGAGCCCAGCTCCTCACCTCCCAGCCAAAACCTCGGGTATCTCTGCCTTTCCCAAGATAATGCCCCTCAGCTACAACAGTGCAGCCAGCTGCACTCCTCCTCCTCCCTCTTGACTACATTTTTTCTTGCTTAAGTACCAGTTGATATTGTCTCTTAACAACAGATGGGACAAAATTCCATGGGAGAAAGAAACAAAAGGAAAACCCTTACCCCCAACACTTTGCTTTTGTATTTTGTTTCCAGGTGGGTTTTTTCCTTAATTCTTTATATTCATCATTTGTAACCTGACCTGATTTCTGTTTGCTGACATCACCTTCTTATATGTGGGCTTGGTACAGAGCTATTGGTGTCCTTAAATTGATTTCTTAATGCACATTTTTCCCTTCCTCTCCATTAAATAATTTGTGGTGATGTCCTCATTATGATTTTTTTGAGGAACACTCAGATCTTTATAATTATTCTTCTCCTTACAGGAACTTCTCCTTCCTTCTTTGAGTTTACTAGGATGAGACAGCTCAACCCTTTTCACAGTTATAAACTAAGCAGAGAACAAAATCTGTACTCCTACCACACCAGGAAATCTTGCTTGATCATGATTAAACTCATGTTCAACTCATAGAGTCAGCATCTCCCACATTTCAAAAATAAGCTCCACTTCAATTATCACAGTGCCTTTCACCATTGTACTAATGCCAAAATAATTTTTGCTTTTTCTTTTATATACTTTTTACACAGTTCTATGTATCCACAAGTATTAGCATGCATACTTGTAACTCTTTAAGTCTGATAACTTAGCCTGATTTTAGTGTCCTGTAGGCCAGGAGACTGAACATCCCCAGAACTCTATAGTCAGGAAGGCCAAACATTCTACTCTCTTGAGAAGCCAAGGTCCCCCAGTAGGACAGATTCTGTAAACTAGAAGTTAGCCCACCCCAGCCCGTTATTGGGCCCTCTTGTTAGATATGCTAATGTGTAAGGTCTATAGTTGTATCTGCAATTGGCAGGTTGGGGTGCATTGCAATGCATTCCACCTGGGTGAAGTGATGCATCGAATGGGATCCTATTAAAATACTGAGGTAAGCAACCCCCAACTCTCTAATCATGTCTGGCTTTAATTTCCTAAGATCAGGAAAAGGCAACAGTACAATGAGCTCTTTAAATTCTGCAGTATTTTGTAACAGGGTAGATGTTCTATTATGAAACACAATTTCCATTTCCTTCCCTTCACAACCTGGAAAGTATTTTCTGAAATTCAATTTATAGTGCTTCATCATATGATAAATATTCTTCATTCTGGAAAGCTTCATTCTTTTATTATCAGTAGGTTTTGTGTCTTTAGGGAAAACACTTTACATTCAGATCCACTTTATTTCTTTATGCCTAATGAGGAAAATATAGAACTATGATTGATACCATTTTTAAGCTAAATAAACTTCAACTGAATTGAAGGGATCCCCAGTAGTTGCCACTGACAGATGAACCAAGATGTATTCACTCACAACTCTAGAATATTAAGTTTGAATTTAAAATGTGGTTAACTTCCCTTAATTGCATTTTATGAAAATTTGCTGGGAATAAACTAAACTTTGCTATCATTCAAACATAATAGCAAGAAAAATAAAACTTTATTATTATTTGTTAACATAAAGGATATGGAGTAAAGGATATGCCTTAAGATTATTTTTGATATGCAAGTATTATGGTCATCAAGAACAAATAATTTTTAAAAAGTGAATTTACTACTGTGGCATACTTAGAACACTATCTCCAAATGCATTTCTTTTATCTCTGTCTTTGAACCAGTTCTTCTAATTATCTGTTTTTATTATAAATCCAGAGCCAAAAGAGCACTTTAGGCATGCAGAATGGACTTCAGTATGCATGTGTTTAAATGCCCTTTCTTAAACTGAAATAATTTCCTGATCTGAAACCACAGTGAATGCTGAGAACTGTGATATAACTCAGATTAATTCTCTGTAAATATTTTATGATTTTTTAGGGTCAGTGAGAAAATTATCCTTCAAAGTAAGTAGCAAAACAGTAATTGGCAGAAAGTCTGAAGGTTACAAAAATATCAAGTATATAAAGCTGCTGGTGAACAAAATGTTACCCCCAGCATTCGTGTCCTTGCTTATGGTCATCAATAACTCAAGAAAATAAATAACACGTACCCACATCCAACACATTTACTATGCTTTGTACATTATGTGGCTGCTGACCTCTATTATAACATTTTTCTTTATTCCCCAGGAAAGGTAGAATAACTCATGAGTGTGGTTGACACAAGAGAGTTATTTCTCTGTTCCTCTCCAGCATAGGTAAATGTCATCACAGAGATCAGCTACTGTTTTATATTCACAGAGCAATGGGAACATATTTTTGACTATTTGCACCTTGCATTTTAGAGAGCTGCCCCTTAAAATCTTCATATTAATGCAGTTCATAATGGCCCCTTTACCTGTGGGTTGGCAGGTCTTCAAAGGCATGTCATACCCTAAAGGAAGAACAGGCTCTTGCTGGGTGAGGAGTTACATTAAATCGCTGATCCTTTATGTCATGTAGCAGCCTGCCTTTCTTTGAGCCCTGCATTGGCACCTGATTATGCTGGTTTGAGAAACAACAGGCATCACCTCTGGAGAGTTTGAGATCATTTTGCTCTGTTTTGATCCAGCTTCTTAGCCAAACAGTAAGACAAGCATTGCAGTCCAAAAGCAAATCTGCCTACTGGACTAAACATGCTATCCAACATCATTTTGCCTACTCAACAGAAATACTTGCATGATTTCTTTCAGAACAAAAGCAACTTTGACGTTGTGATTTAAAACATCCAGACAATACTCTAAGAGGTGCAGGTGAACTGTTCAACACACTTCCCTCAGAAGCCTGCAGAAGAGCTTATCCAGCCCCTTAAGGCTGCGAGAAGAGATTCCCAGGCAACACCATAAGCAGAAGCCTGCCTCAGTCCACTCTGGCCATAAAACTAGGAGAAGATGAACGATTTTTCTGTTGCCTTTTCACACTATCCGGCTTTCTGGTTGTCTGCCACACACATACCATATTATCAAATGAACAGTTTGCAGCTGTTTGGTTACCAAGGAGGTAGTTCTTACAACTCAGACTGCTGAATGAACAAAGGAATGTTTTCAAGTGATGACTCAGTCTCAGAATCACTTGAATACATTTTTTTAAATTATGGTCCTGAATTAACAATTTTTATTATGTCCTTCTACATCAACACTCTTTCACACAGCTCTAATGCAACACTGTGAGCTCATTCTGCAGTTTAATGACAGACACAGTGAGAGCTTGTATCATCAGTCAACATTTTATTGGAAAATTTATTGAAATATGGACTGACCTATCAGACTGCTGTAAATAGTTCATTATCTTATCTGTGGGGAAATGTCAGAGCTACTTTTCTCTATATTGTATCTTCTACACTTCTCATGTCTGGCAGTTCAAAAAAGCCCCAACAAACCAAGCGAAATTGCATTCTTGAACTCACTTCAGCTGATTTGCACTGTTCTGAAGATAAAGTTCAAAATGCTGACAGTGGTGACGTGATTTTACTAAGGAATAAAGAATGTGAGAAAGAGACCAAGTGGTAGAGAAGCCTGAAGAAGGGAGAACTGGAGTGATGGTGCAATCCTGAGGACAGCTATAGGAAGACACACACTACAGAAAGTGTTTAGCTTGTGTGGGGGGCAAATCCACAAAGACAAAATAGAAATTGTGACAACTTAAAGATAAATCTCTTGCTTTTCAATCCCATGCCTTAATACAGCTTCAAGGTCAACCACCATGTTATCTGACGCTGAGGATCAGTAACATGCTTTTGAAAGTGTTATTGCAAAGGGGTTAAAGTGTGACATCTTCCGTGAGCACTGAAATTTCACTGAAACCAGTGAAGTTACATGAGGGATGAGTTATAATTTGCAATTCAATGTACTGTGTAATTCACAATTTTTTGAGATGGATTTACTGAGTTCGTGTAATCCTGCTAAGGATTCGACAGTATCTGAAATATCTTGTTACTCTCTTCAATTCTAAAAATAAGCCCAGTGTACAGCTGTATCCAGTTAGGTACCAGGCCATTCTTTCACAAGCAAAGATCAAATCCCAATGCCAATTGCACAAGAATGGTGCAATTATTAAAAAGAATGAAAACTTTATTATCTCCTGAGGGTTCTTTTTTAAATTTGAAGAACAACTGAAATTAATCTTTAAGCCTTTCAAAAGCATAGCAAATGTTTTAACTCCACATTTGCCCTAGAAAATATGAGTTCCTATCTATGAGCAAATTTCCAAATATGGGTAAGTAGAAAGTCATGACACAATATTATTAAACTTCATTTCTCTTAAATCCCCTTACAGTCCTGTATAACCCTTGCAAAAACCTCAACTGGTATTCAAGTATTTATTCTTTGAGGTTATATTCCACACCACATAATTAATCCTAAAGTGAAAGGTAGTCCAGAGAGGTGAATTAAAATACAGTAGGTATCCGCTATGGGAATTTCCTCTGCATTTTCCATAGGGACAAAACTTGCTCATCTTACAAGTGAAGATTTGCATAATACGACTCATCTATAGATTTCTTGAGGTTTACCAAATATAAGTGAGCAATGACTGCATGTACAATTAATTAATGTTATCTGACTGAAGGCAATAGAGGTTCAAGGAGGGACTCCACTTAAAACTCAAACTGTGATGAGTTTTCTATTGGATTTGAACATGGTGTGATTCAGATTTTCTTCCCAAATGTACTCCAGGCTGATGTAAACTCAGACTCAATATTTTGTTTCAAAAGCAGCATTGCAAGTAGACTACATTCTCTGTGTGCCATTTAATTTCTGACAGGATTCTGAAAAGCCCACTGGGACTTTCCTTCTTCTTTTCAATGGATCCACGACCCCACTATTTTAGGCACTATGAAAACAGTGGTGCCAACATTCATTTGTATTTTCTCCTTCAAATAAAGGTATAAAAGTTATTCAAGTTTAGTTTTCATGTAAAGCAAACTAATGATCACAGAATCACAGAATTAACTAGGTTGAAAAAGACCTCTGAGACCATCTAGCTCAACTTATGACCTAACACCACCTTATCAACTAAACTATGGCATTGAGTGCCACATCCAGTCTTTTTTTAAACACCTCCAGGGATGGTGATTCCACCACCTCCCTGAGCAGCCCATTCCAGTGCCTAATCACTCTTTCAATGAAGAATTTTTCCTAATGTCTAGCCTAAACTTCCCCAGGCACAGCTTAAGACTGTGTCCTCTTGTTCTGTCCGTGGTTGCGTGGAGATGAGACTGACCCCCACCTGGCTACAACCTCTTTCAGGGAGCTGTAGAGAGCATTAAGGTCTCCCCTGAACTTCCTTTTTTCAGGTTGAACAACCCCAGCTCCCTCAGCCATTCGTCATAGGGCTTACAGTCCAGACCTTTCACCATCCTTGTTGCCCTACTGCAGACATGCTTCAACATCTCAACATCCTCCCTAAACTGAGGGGCCCAGAACTGGACGCAGCACTCAAAGTGTGGCCTCAGCAGTGCTGAGTACAGGGGAAGAACGATTTCCCTGGTCCTGCTGGCCACACCATTCCTGATCCAGGCCAGGATGCCATTGGCCTTCTTGGCCACCAGGGCACTCTGCTGGCTCGTGTTCAGCCTGCCATCAATCAGCACCCCCAGGTCCCTTTCCGCCTGGCCACTGTCCAGCCACTCTGTCCCCAGCCTCTAGTGCTGCAGGGTGCTGTTGTAGCCAAAGTGCAGGATCCAGCACTTGGTCTTGTTAAACCTCATGCTGTTGGATTCAGCCCTTCTATCCGGTCTATCCAGGTCCCTCTGCAGAGCCGTCCTACCCTCCATCAGATCCACACTCGCTCTCATCTTGGTGTCATCTGCAAATTTGCTGATGGTGGACTCAATCCCCCAATCCAGATCATCAGTTAAGATACTAAACAGGACTGGTCCCCACACTCATCCCTGGGGGACACCACTGGTGACTGGCGCCAACTGGATGTGGCACCACTCACCACCACCCTCTGGACCCGGACAGCCAGTCACAAGTGAACCTGTCCAAGCTGTGGGCTACCAGCTTTTCCACGAGTATGCTGTGGGAGATGAAGTCAGAGGCTTTGCTGATAAACAAGCACAATCTACAAGTTAGTTTTTCACAACCAAAGCTACTCATAAATGTCAAGAACACACGGAATATTTGTTATAATTCCAACTACAAACCAGATCTATCCTTTATGTTTTTTAAGAATGACATATAAAAAGAATTTCCTAAAACTGATGCAAAAATATTTTAAATGATCATAAACAAAACATTCAAAGATATTAAAAATTCCCCAACTCTGCAAATTATTATGGAACAGGAAAAAAGAAGTCTCTGTCTAGATTGAGACATAGTTATCATATAAAACTTCATCCAGAATGAGGCAGGGGAATAATTTTGAAATTCTCAGCTGGTGACAAATATCTTCCACTTTAATTTATACAGAAATAATTTGACCCTTTGTAAGCACCCTGTGTTATCAAGTAAATGCAGGAGCTGTTTCTGAGTCCTGTTAAAAGAGTGCTGGCAGCCCTTAATGGGCTTTTAAGACATCTTTCAGGTATTATAGTCAAATTGCGTCCTTCAGAGCAGTTTCTCCTTAGACCTTTATTCTACAAGAGGGGGAAGCAAAAACAGTAACTAAGAGACAGTGTTTCAAATAGAAAATAAATACCTCAGGTACAGAGGTCATTTAAAAGGTCTTACAGTAGGAATAAAAAATAATAAAATAACTGTGGATAAATGGAAATGAAGATTGCAGAATGGGATTACCTTAGCCTATTGCCACTGTCAAGTACATGGAAATGCCAAGCTGTGAGAGGAATAAGGAAAATATGGCTTCAGACTGTGCTGATTACTGTGTACAATCAAGCATTGAAAGTCTGTGGTTTGTGGGTGCCTCACTTGTGTAAGAGAATGTAGGAGGTTTATTATTTTGAACTATATCACAGTGTGTTTGCAATGTGAAAATAAATTAGATTTGCATATTCATTGTTTCCTAATCATCCATTGGCATGCTAATATTACCTCCTCACTCCTAAGAAATACCTTTCAGGAAGGAAAATCTTAATAACCTGCTACAAAATAATATATTTTGTGAGTGACCAAAATGTAACAGAAATTTTCACCAAAAAAACCCCCCATTTTGTAAGCAACAACTACTAAATGAACCAGATTAGGGATGTTTCCACGGCTATCCCAAGGTTGATATTGTGTCTAGAACCATAAAAAGAATCATAAAAAAAAAAGGATAATTTTTCAAGAATTTATGGTTTATCTCAATGATATAAAGATGATTATGTAGAATTCCAAGTGACATAGGCTACATAAAGCTGAATTCAAGAAAAAAGTGTGCCTTAAGTGGATTCTGAGGGAAGAAATTAACAAGAATATGGAAGGGAGAAATGAAAAAGTGATGCTTTCTGAACATAAACATTTTAAAGCTGGACAGGTATCACAATGAATGTAAAACTAGACACAAGATTACCACAGGTGAAACCTATGAATGAAATAGAACATGATGACACAATAACTAATATTAAATGTAAAAGTGGAATTTAGCTAAAATACCAACAATGTAGAAGGGAAACGTGTTTTTACAAAAGCATTAAAGAAACACTTGTTTAATGTGCATGAAGCCAGTTAGCTCTTGAAAGCAGCATGCTGACCATTTTAGTAGTGACAGGTCACTTATTTCTGCTGCGCATCTCTGTTTTGTTGTTATTTCAAGCATCTCTCTTACTCTGTGTTGCCTGAGCATTGCCTGACAGTATTGGGATTTCTCTATTCTTGAACTTAATGACAAGGTATCACATGGAAAGTAGTGAAAAAGCTCTGAATTTATAAAAAGACCTCATCATAGGCCATGCTTTATATTTTGCTGTGAGATACCTAAGACACAGCAATCATACTAAAAATAAAGAGGAAAACATTTCACCAAGAACAGCAAAAAGTGCTGGTTGAGCAAAAGAATTCCTACACATATCACATACCCCTGAGTGCCCTGTTCAGCTGTGCTCATTATACTCAGAAAACAAAGACTCAATCTTACCAGCAAGAAAAAGGAAAACTCAGCCCAGAAACCTTCCAACCTCCCAGGTCTCAGCACCATTCACATAAACAGTGGACAATGTGATTTTTAAGCAAGTAACGAGGCAGAGAAGGGAACAAAGGAAGAAAAGCGCTAGGCAGTATTTTTTCCTACTTTCCTGCCAGAATAATATGTTTTCCACATAGATTAATGGGGGGAGGAGGTTAGGAATATTTGTGATATTTTTATACGAAATCATTATAAAAATTAGTAACTCCAAATTTTTCTTCAAAAAATATTCAATTTCGACAGCATTTCCAAACACTGGTCATAATGATTTAATAAAGTTATCCCATTATTAAGTTTTCTGATACAATACATAACTTTCTGAATTAACTGATTACATTTTACCTCATATGTAACTTCATAAGGAAGAAACTAAGACATTTTATTGCCAGAGGAGAAAAAGCAGGCACAGCAGCACTTAGGCACTGACATAGGTGTAGATGCACTTTAAAATTAAATTTAAAATTTAAATTTGGCATTATCTTACAGAATGTCCCACATGCTAGAAATTATACACTCTGTCCTGAAAAGCAGATGACTTTTATAATTTAAAATTCCTGTTTTCTTCTTCTGATTATTGAATGAAAAAATAAAAGGAAGGATTTCTTCTTTCACTTAACAGCCATGAAAAAGCCGAACCTTTTCACCAGAATTATTAATATATTTATGATGCAGGAGACAGACAGCAATATCAAAGAAATTAAGGCAGTAAAGCTCCCCTGTGGATATTTCTCTCTTTTTTCTTCAAAAATGTCAAACTCTATCTCTTAAAGAAATGCCTATCAGCTCCTTGTGCATCAATCCAGTCCCAGTGCTGATTCTTATTAAGGCTTTTTTACCTGTCAGACTAGAAACTCACAAAGAGGGTGAAAGAGGGGAACCTTTAGGTCCAGCTTTATAATAAACTGATGGCAGTAGTAATTTACACCGTAATATAATTAAAGGAAATTGGGGTTTTTTCTGCTTCAGTTAAAATTGGGTAATAATTATCTCACAGCTCATTGGTCTGTTTTTATTTAAAATGTAATTATCTGTGATAAACACCCTAAGAAAAAAGCATTGTCTAACCTAACAATGAACATTGGCCAAAAAAAAGAGATCTAAACAGTGATAATGAATGTTTCAAATGCACAAGCTCTCTTTTTAAATGTTAGGAATTGTTGACTTCATATGTTGCTACTCGAAAATAAGTATTTTGCAGTGTCTAACTGTGCAGAAGTACTATACCTGCATGTATTATGTAAACTAGATTTTGAAACACTTTGGTTTTTTCTGCACTAAAAATTGGTGGTTTACTGCCATTACATAAATGATACATGGTAGAAAAAGTCTCTTTTTTCTCCTCCAGAGAAATTTATAAAACTTTGAAAAACTCAATGAAGTCCCGAGTGTGTATGTTTCCACAAATTGCAGCAAGAATATATTTAAGACACTATTTTTCTTCTTTCCATGTTAGAAAAGAATTATCATGGTTAATTAACATCCCTCACAACAATTTTTGTCAAGGCCAAAGGCTGAATTCAGAGTTACAGAGAGCAATTGTGCTTATAAGGCAATTTCTTCTTAAGCAAATGGTAATAAAATTCTCCTAAGTGGATCCATGATTTTATAATCCAAAAGTAGGCTTATGGACTTGCAGTGCTCTGACTGAAGTCACAACTATTTTAGCATCTCTATAATTGTTACAAGATGAAGGAAAATGGGAAAAGTTCCCTTAATTGTAAATTAAAGGTTTGTTGATATATTGACTTTTTAGTATGTATGACTCCCTGTACATAAATATGATATTAACTGAAATAATTGCTTTCATAGTCCTAATGAGTTCAGAGAACTCATCTTAAAATCCACCTTTTGGAATTTTCTATATCATCCAATAACTATTGAGAGACAGAATGGACAAGTACACATATTAAAATTTGGTTGGCTAAAAGCAGATTAAATAAATCCACATCTTGGAGATCAGTAGACACCTCTCAAATTCAAAGAGAAGCTTTTTTAATCACCATTTTCAAGATAAGATAAGCACAATAGATAAACTCACTAGTCAACAGATAAATGGTGAAGAACAGAGAAAATGCTCAAGAGGTGTGTGGGGGGAAATTTAAAAAACACAGTTTTCAGCATCTTGTCTGATTTGCACCAGATTTTTTCTGCCTCTGTCTGTAGTAATTTGTCAACTAGATCTGTTAATTTATAGTGCAGCTTTATAGCACATCCAGTAATTAGAGAATTACCAATGCATAACTTATATTTTGTTACTTTTCAGAGACTTTTCTTCAAAGAAGAAGAAAACTATTCACAAAAACAAACCATGAAAATTTAAGCTAGAATGATTCAACCCCCTTAACCAGGCATGGCTGTTTGCAAAATGTACATTTATAAGAATAAACAATTTAGAAAGTGAAGTAATCTTACTTTCCACAAGTTTTCCAATCAAAACACAATCTCTTAAAACATTGTTAATCTAATATAGGCTACTGGGCTTAACAAAGTGATGAGTGGATGCAAGTCAAAGGCTCGTTTTATACACCCAAACTCAAGTGATCTAGTTTGAACTTAATTGAGCTGGTTTGTTCATTTGTAGTTATATTTTTTTTCAGAGTATCCTTACAGAATAAAGTGTGGGATAGTTTTCCTTAACTGAATTACCTTACTCCATGCTTTCACAAAAAACACATCAGCATCCCCTTCTACTAAATTTCAAAGAGAAGAGGTATGCAGAGATGTGATGCCATTTGGTTTTTTGCCTTTTTTTTCTTTTATATGTTCTCTGTACTCTTTGCACATACATTTGTAGCTTATTGTATTCATAGTTAGTTTTCCCAGTACTTCTCCATGGCCTTTCCCTAAGCAGAAAGACAAAACAAATTCCAGAGCTCCAAGCCCCAGGGATACAAGGCCCTGTCCTATCTCAATTCTTCCTGGGAACCAGAGCCAAGAACAACTCTTGACAACTCTTTGAGATGCGCTTTCATAAACAAAGTAGAGCCAGTGCTGAGGGTGGGGTTCCAGAGAAGGGGCTGGACCTGGGGGAGAATTGAATCACCACTTGTCTTCCTAATTGGTGCCTTTTATCAATTATGCTAATTTCCTAAAAGCTATAAATATGTACTCACCTCAGGAGGGGCGGGCTTTTATGGACACCTTTCCATAACTGCTCCTGAAACTCTTCAAAATAAAGATCCCCTTTTATATTACCTCCTTGCTAAAATGATCTTGAGTTTCTTTCCCAGGTTGGGGGAAAAGGCAACAGATGTGCTATGCAATTTTGTCATGTTTTAATCCAAACTGGCAATTCAGCAGTGCATAGATGCTCATTCACCCTTTCCCCCAGTGGGATGGGGAGGAAAATCAGAAGAACAAAGGTAAAATACATTGAGATAAGAACAGTATAATAATGGAAATAAAATATATAAATTTTAATAATATAATGATTTTAATATAATTTTAATTGATTTTATGTACCTTTGACAAATGTCTACAGACATTCCTATTTATAATATTGGAGTTAAAGAAAGAATTTCTGGATTAAATATTTTGCTCATTAAGCAGCTACTAGATGAACAGGTTCTACCTTTCTGTATTTAATGTATGAACATATCATGCCTCCCTCAAAGGTAGAGAGATCTCAAGGGCTGGGAAATCCCCAACCATGTGGAGTTCAACAAGGGAAAGTGTTGGGATTCTGCACCTGGGATGGGGTAACCCTGATTCTAGTATAGACTGGGGAATAAGAGGCTGGAGAGCAGTGCTGCAGAAAGGGACCTCGGGGTCCCTGTCCATGGCCAGTTGAGCACGAGTCAGCAGTGCCCTGGCAGCCAGGAGGGCCAACCATGTCCTGGGGTGCACCAGGCACAGCATCACTGGCCAGGCAAGGGAGGGGATTGTGCTGCTCTGCTCTGCTCTGCTCTGCACTGCACTGCTCTACTCTGATCTGCTCTGCTCTGCTCTGCTCTGGGGTGGCCTCATGTCGAGTGCTGGGGGCAGTTCTGGGCAGCATGATAAAAGAAAGACATAAAGTTATTAGAGAGCATCCAAATGAGGGCAATGAAGATGGTGAAGAGATGTGAGGCCCCATATGAGGAGGAGCTGAGGTCATTTGGTCTGTTCAGCCTGGAGCAGAGGAGACTGAGGGGAGACCTCATTGCAGTTAGAATTTCCTCACGAGGGGAAGAGGAGGGGTAGGCACTGATCTCTTCTCTGTGCAGGCTAGTGACAAGACCCAAGGGAATGGCCTGAAATTGTGTCAGGGAGGATTACGCTGGGTATCAGGAAAAGGTTCTTCACCCAGAGGGTGGTTGGAGCTGGGACAGGCTCCCCAGGGAAGTGATCACAGCATCAAACCTGACAGACTTCAAGGAGCATTTGAACATGGTGAGATTTTCGGGGGCTGTTCTGTGCAGGGCCAGAAGTTGCACTTAATGATTCTTGTGGGTCCCTTCCAATTCAAAATAATCTGTGATTCTGTGAGTCCAAGGAGCTGATATTGTGAAGGGTATAAGTTATACTCTCTCACAATGCTGCCAACTACAGTAAGATGGCATGGAGTTTTACTTCATGAAGAATGAGTTGTTTCATAAGTAATCTGTTGAGGAAAAAAGACCATTAAGACAGATCATAAAATAACACTCCTTCCCTTAGAAATTCTGACATTTTGAAATTTGGTATGAGACTAAGCTGAGGAAAAGTTCAGAATTTCTGAAAAGAAATTAAAGAGAACACTTAGGAATATAAATACAATTTTAATGAAATAGATCATGTTATATAAAACAAAAAATATATTAAATATTGTCTCAATTCAAAATTAAAGCACTAAGGTTGAAATTTACAGTGTAGGTCTAAGTGCTTTGAATTTTTGCTGCTAAAAATTTGTCAGAATCAGCACTTTATCAGTCTTTAGATTTGAGGAAAATGCACAATTCCACAGGGAAACCACTTTCATGCAGGCTTTCATGTAGGCTCTCACAGCAGCTCCTATAAGCTTTAACACCTGAGGCAGTATTAAAAAAATCATTACATTTGGGAAATCATTACATTTGGGAAATCAAATCATTACATTTGGGAAATCAAGGCTCAGAGTCCATTCTAAGAACAATCAAAATAAAACAAATAGGCTTTCAAAATAATCTCCTTCAGTGTCAGTTATTACCACTGGAGGTAAAGGGTCAAGACGATAATTCACATTGCTTTTCTTAATCTCTAAGTCTGATTTAGTATAAAACATCAGACACTGCTGCTCTGTTTGAAATCCAGCTTTGTCAAAACCCATCTGCTCTATATTAAGTTATCAAAAAGCCTATTATTTTATCTGAGTCTTAACTTGTCTCAAAGGAAAATTTTATAAGTCTTCTGACAGTTTTTAGTTTAATTATTGAGAAGACAGTGTTGTTACAGCCTAGTATTTAAAAACATGGCAATAATTTACCAGGAAAAACTTTAAAGATATTAATTCTTGGTTGACTTGGGAACACAGGAATAGCTATTGTATGTGTCACCAAAGGTCCACCCTCAGCCCTGTGTCCAGTTTGCAAAACAGATTGGTTTTGTGAAACACCACCTATGGCTGGAGAAGGGCCAGTACAGGAAGAGCTGCAGATGACATCTCTCTTTTGTGCTCTTCCTGTCTCAAAGCTTTTTTAGTTCTGGGGCTGCCTTAGTGGGATATGATTCCTGAGAAGTAACTTCCTAGAAATTTCCCTTCTATAAGTTTTTCCACTGTGAACTTTTATCAGATAAAGAAAATCTTTATTTTTCAGAAAATATTTTAATGGATTTTTGGGTTTTTTTCAAATGTCCTGTGCATGTAAACCTGTACACATCAAGTTTAGCAATATTAACAGTTTAACTGGAGCTATGCCACGGGCTGAGGGATTATGGAACAGTGTGTAAACCCCAGAGTTTATCTGACAAAAACAACCCTAAAACTGGCAGAAACGTTATTACAGTACATTGTTCCAGCCAAGTTCTTTTGAGAAGATAAATGCACTCAATTCTCACAAACTTCATGATTCCAAGAAGCTCTCTATTATTAAAAACAGGGCTCATTTAATCACACAAGATGTATTTGGGACCTAATACAAAGACAATTGAAATCAATGGCATTTGTTCTATCAACTTCAGCTTGGTTTGACTTAAATCCTTAGGCTCTGTTCCAGCTGCCAATTCATTTCCAGGAGGAACTTAAGCATGTGCTTTAGTGATTCAGCTTTCCTGAAGAGGGATGCATTTAAGTATGTGCTTAAATGATGTGTTGAATTGGGGTTTTAAAAGCTGAAGGGGAGCAAATTTCCTAATACGCTACAATAAATTCTGACAAAGTGTATTTAGGCATATAAATTTAGACAACAGTTAAAACAATGAGGGATGATAATGACTCTCTTAGATACACTGAATAATTCAACACACACTGTTCTCTTTTTAGAAGTTAATTTTTTGAGAACAACAATACAATGTTTAATGGTCAAGAGCAACACACTAACAGTTTCAACATAAAAATAACGCCTCACATTGTTTTTCAGCAATTCATGGAACAAGGCACGTCATTATAATAAAGTATCTTTAGTTGCAAGAGAGGGTGATAATCCATAGCTAATCAGTTTTCACTATACAAACCTGCCATAATTTTTAGTTTTGGATGGAAAGTGTTTTCATATATCTTTAAAGGACGCAAAGTCCCAAAACAGAAGCAGCCGTACAATTGTCCCGATGATCCACTTTCATCCAACCACTCCTGGCTGAAAATTCAGGGATTGTAAAACAATTTCTGGTGCATAAGAAGGAAGGCCGATAGCTGATATCACACAATTTAAAAGATATATGTACATACCTGTTAGCAAACCTCTGAATAAAAAAATTAAAAATGGTTTATGAGTTATTTTGTAGTTTATTTGCAATACAATTTTAATATTAAATAGAGGCAGATATTTTAATTTGTGGTTGAATCTAACATGTCTAAGCATGAGCCAGTAAATTTGAGTGCTAAATTAATATTAATTCAATATTTTTGTGCTCTGACAATATCCAACTGCTCCAGGCCTGAATGAAAATTGTATTATGCTATAAACCAAGAAATAGTACCTATTCCAAATGATTAAATGTTGTAACATCACTTCTCATTACTGTCTAAGAATGCAATCTTTCAGGTTTTAGAAGAATTAAATAAAATATATACTCAGCCCTGGAGAGCTACACTTTCTGGTCCTTCCTTAATGACATGTTTTGACCTGTTTTAGTCCCAGCTTACATATGGGGAAAAGGTCAAAAGTATATAATTTGCAACTACATAGGACAACAATCCAAAACATCCTTTCAGTTACCAATACATGACTTAGATTTTGAAACTATTTTTAACTGCTCAGTATGACTGCACCTCTGATAGAGAGTTTATTCTTTCTGGATCAAATTCTGCTCTTGATTACCATGGTGTTAATGAGTTATTTTCCTTGTCATTCAGGGATTCCCCTGAAAGGTGGGTGAAGGTCATAATTAGGCTTTATATTACCTGAAAAATACAATCCTGTAGACATGATCAAGAAAGACTTCAAACATGAGGTATGTTACTTAAAGGTAAAAATTATTTTGGAGGTTGGATCTATAGGGATCTGTAACATCCTCAAATAAAGAACTTTTGTTTTTCTCCGAACACCCTGATTAGGGTATGCAAAAATGGATCTTGCTATTTAGAAATGTTTTTATTCCGTTCAAATGATTCTATTAATTCTCTCTGCAAAGCTGTTTCAGCCTATGGAGATCTGCTGGATACTGCCTAGAATAAAACACAGTCCAGGAAAGACTACCAGCCCCTACTTACAAAGTCTTGCTCAGATCTTAACCAAAATAATTTCTCCATTTCAAAGACATAAACCTTCTGTTTCCTTTTTCACATCCAGTTCTTACCTTCACAATATGTTGTCTTTTTTAATGCTGCATGTTCTCCTGAGACCCACCCCTGAATTCACATGGACACAACACTTTCACATGCACCACTCTCCTACCCTGCAAGTGGTGAATGTCTGGGCCTTTGTTGCCAAAGACACTGCTCCATTTTCCAAAAGGGAAATGACCTATGAGGGCCCTTCCATTATCACACTGAATATATCTTTCTCTCATCACCATTGGTACTTCAATTTTTATTGAAGGTGAGCTCCAGCACTATTTCTCCTTGCTCTTCCCCTGCCACTCTGCGATATTCCCACACTTGTCTGATTCAGTTAATGACTTACTAACCTGTAACTGAGCAAGTTCAAGTGTGAGACTTTACACAACCCCATTCTGCCATGCTTATCAATCCTGTTCAAAACTCTGGTGTTTTCCTTCTGCCCTTAGAATGTTGAGTCTGAGGTCAGGAAATACATTCCTGCCCCAAAGTTAATGCTGCTGAAAATAAAGAGCTGCAAAAAGTACAGCTCTTGTAAAATTGCTCAAACAATCATCTACCTATAAAAGTAATTCTGCAGACATACTTATAAACAACCATAGATAGTTATCTGATTCACAGGTACCAACCTAATGGATTAGCATGGAGCATTAGGGGTCCTGTATTTTCACATAGAATCCCTACTAGTTTCACCGGAGAAGCCAGTATCAGCTTTTCTTTTACAGCTATCAAAACTATTCATAAGTTCCATCTAATTTACCAGTCTCAAAGCCCCTAAGTACCTCTGTGAAACCAACAAAATGATTGGTTTTCTTTTATGCTAAACACATTAATGTGCTGAACTGGTCACAACAACAGTTTGGAAGTTTTTGTGCTATCACAAACTGAAATTAAATTATGTTATTTTTATTGAGGGATGTATTTTGAGTAGGCACTTCAGACTGTCCTTGAACCAACATTTGAAATTAAAGGGTAGATTAGAAAAGTAACTGCTGAATAATAATTTTTCATGAGATTTACAAGTCCATCATAGGCATTAAGAGATGACAAACAGTGAAAGTGCTAAAAAGCAACTCTTTCCTATTTTGTAAACAAGTAAAGTCAAATACCTAAGTAGTTAAGTTTTGTACACCATCCATAGGACCACTGAAGATACAGTCAAGGTGTTTTGTTCAATCATAAACATTTCTCTGTAACAGAGCCTTCAGAATTACAAGGGCTACACTAAAAAAGAAATACCTGGTGTAATAGATCACTTCTCTACCATTGATCAGATGTAAATAAGCCCTTAAGGGGCTCTTAACTCTACCACATATGAAATTTTGCAGTGTGGTTTATCAATAAAACTGAATGCCTTTTAGCAGCCCAGCAGTACAAGTGTAACGCCTGAATTTAATTCACAGTTTTGCTGTGTAAGGAAGTTTTCAGGGCACAATTTAGTGTCTGTGCTGGGTTTGGTTTTTTCAGTGAACTTTTCTCCCATCTGCTACCCGGAAGAAGGACGATGTGGGAGGAGGTCATTGCCTGAGAGACAAACGGGAGCAATTAGGAAACAAAAGATGTAGCTAGGTGTTGCAACATTCCATTGAAATAGCCCTTGCTGGGGTCGAGTTGCAGATGATACCACAAAAAAAAAAAAAAAAAAAAAAAAAAAAAAAAAAAAAAAGTGAAGGGGCTACCCCAGAGGCTTGGCTGGGTTTTGCTTGATCCTGCTTCTGGGTTCAGGGGATGAAGGAGCTGTTTGCTGTTTTCTCTGCCACCTGGCTGCTCGGAGCTCAGAACCTACGCGTGTGGTGCCAAAACATCAGGATGAGCTCCCGCCAGACCCTCTGCCCGCAACGTGTTGTCACAGTCACTCCTGTGTGCTGCACTCTGAGATCCCCGTCTCTGGCCCTTTCCTGCACTGTCTGCTTAATTATTTCTTTGTTTCCCGGCCATTTGGGGGGAGCAGTCCAGAACCAACGTGTGGGGTGTCCCCATACAGGCCACCTGTGCTTGGCAGCCTGGCAATCGTGACCCACCGCTGCCTGGGACTTCCCATCTCGGCCAAGCCACCATTAACCACATGGTCTCTGAGCTCGCACCAGAGCGCCCCCTGCAGCCATGGAGGAATCATCGCACCTGCCCCACCCACCGAGAGCCACCAGCGCCCCTGCCGGCTGTGGTCGTAATTACACCAAAGGGGAAATGTCTTCGAGAGCGGGAAGAGACTGTTTATTGGTTTTTCTGCTTTGGTTTGTTGTTGCTGCCATTGTTGGTTTTTTGTTTGTCTGGCTAGAGATATATATATTAGTAAGGAACTGTTATTCTTTTTCCCATATCTTTGCCTGAAAGCCCCATAATTTCAAAGCTGTAATAATTTGGAGGGAAGGGGGTCACATTTTACATTCCAAGGGAAGTTCCTGCCTTCCTTGGCAGACACCTGTCTTTCAAACCAAGACAGTGTCATAAGAGGCCTCGTCTTGAAATTGTTGTTCATTCTGTAAATTTCTTATTTCTGTGAAATCATGAAAATATTCCCATTGCTTCATTTCACTCTTTTCTGTGTGTTTTCTGATCAGCTGGTGGTAATGCCCTCTTGTCATCTCTTCTCTCTCTCTCTCCCCCTTCTTCCCCATTCCTTTTCCATTTTCCTTCCTTCTTTTCTGTCTTTTCTAACCCTCTTTCATTTGGGGAACACCTTTTTCTTTTGTTCTTCGTTATCAATAAACAGTTCTCAGAGACAAGGTTTGTCTTGTTTGGCTTGATTTCGTACCTGACCATCTAATTCTAAAAGAACTCCTCGCAGTTTCCCTCAGTGGAATGTGGCACATGTTGACCATCCTGGGCATTTCTCTTGCTGCAGAAAGGTTGTTTAACTGCCTCTGGCCAGTCAGTGTTAGAGGGAATTATGGCCAAGGCCCACACTTCACACCAAAGAAAATACACTCGGGATAAAATCCATCAAAACCCTATATGGTGCCAAGATCCTTTTATAGGTGTTTTTTCCTGACACATGAAAGTTCTAGCCACATATGACTACTCTAAAACTTAGAATTAGAGCTTTCCATTTACTTCTGTCTGTACAAAAATCTGTGCCAAATTTTCAGGAATAAATAAGGGATGGGGTACTAAATGTCACATGCTATGGAACATAATTGTTCATTAAAGATCTACAGTCTGTAAAGGAACATGAAGCGTCAAGGATTTTCTTGCAACTTCCTTTCCCATCAACCAAAGATTGGACAAGGCAATAAATCGATCTAATATCATCCATCAATTCAATCAGGCACCTACTTAGAAAAGCTCAGGGGTTCTGAAACCTGTGCAATGGCATTTTTTCACAACATTTCAGTCTGTTCTCAGTCTTGTGGATAGTGGTACCCTAAAAGTTTGCTTCAGTGACAAAAGGAAGAGAATAAAAATTAAAAGTTAAAAAGGGGATCAATATTCTTACAGTCATATTGTGAGGAAAGAGGACACAAAATTGTACAGGAATTTTTATAGTCTGCTGGATAAGATAAATGTCTAAAACTACAAATTTACAATATATTGCAAACATGGCCTTGAAGTAGGATTTACTGCATTCTGATAGTTCCCCTGGGTATTCTTTTAACATGTAATGCAAAGCATTTTTCGTTAATGGGCATTCAGAGTAGCTTCATAAACGTCAAGAATGCTTAAACATCACTAATATTTGACAATACAGGGTAGAAACATAATCCTAGTGTGTGAAAGGAATGTAATAAACCCACAGCAAATATAAAAAGTATAGGACAGAAACTATGTTGTCATTAAATTCTGTTGATTGTGAGATCACAAAGGCTACTTTGCTTGCAGAATTTATTAAAAATTACAGATCTCACAGAAAAATCTGCTTTCATCAAAATCCACAATTTCATAGGATTGCACTGATCTGAATGACATTTTCAGCAGAAAAACATTAAAGTATTTGTCACTATTTTTTTCTGATGCATGATTTTGTCTTTTAGTGTCTTCTTTCTTGTTCTCGACTTCCTATTTAAATAAATTATAATTTGGATACCACATAAACATTCTGTTGTTACCAAATTAATATTACAGATATTTTATTTTGGAAAATAAAGATAACTTGTTAAAATATAAGAAGGAAATAAATTTTTTCAAACTCAAAATGTTCCAAAAAGCCAGAACCCTGACCTCCATTTCCTACTGGCATCTGTTTACATTCATAAGAAGATTAATTTGTGAAATGAACATTCTCTCCCACAATTTTATCTGAAGGTCTCGAAACAACCTTACTGACCACTTTAATGTGCAAGGAATATACAATAAGTAGGATGGAGACAGTACTATAGTGTCTAAGATTATCTTCCAAGAGAAAATCTCTTGTTCAGAGACTACAGAAAAAGAGGATAAAAAGACATTCTATTTTTTAAAAGTGTATTTAATCTGAAGTAAGAGCCAGACTGATAAAGAGAGAAGACAGAAAGCAATAAAAGTGAACAGTGATAAAGCATTCATCAGGCAGGTAGAAAGGATTTGTGTGTAATGAATTACAGAAATAGAAAACTGAAAGGCTAAACTCAAAGACAGCTACACTTGCGGTTTAACATACAAGTCAGGAAAGCTCTTTTCCAACAATAAGGATAGGCAAGAGTATAGTGCAGAAATATTTGATTGAAAATTAGCAAATTGATGGTTGAGTCTCTAGGTGATCAGTCAGTCCAGAGACCATAAAAAGTGAATAAATTAAGCATTGAAAACAGAGGTGGAGTGCCTGAGATATGGCATGAGAGAGCTGAAAGATAGAGCAATGCTTACAAGGTCAAATTCAACAATGGGAGATAGTCTGACTTGTGTTCTTTAACCCTCAGATACATCTGGTAAACCAGTAATGGAGGAAAAGTAGCATTATATATCTCCTGTTGGCATAGAACCAGTATCAGCAGAATTAATAATTCCCTATTTACTAGAGAAAAAAAGTCGTTATTTTTCTCTGATACTGTAGCCATACAAACTTCTAATGTACCTAAAAATAACAAATACGGCAGCTAAGAAAATATAATTATTTTTAATTTAAATTATTAACTTTCATAATGGAAAATAAGTTTGAGTAAATTTTGTTAGCTTCTCAAATTTAAACCACAGTTTAGAAGAAATTTAATCGTAGAATCATAGAATTTCTGAAGTTAGTAGGGTCCCACAAGGGTCATCAAATTCCAAGGACCTTAAGAACTGCAGAATTAGAGATAGCACCTGTAAGTATCAAATAATAGGAAATACAGTTTCTGCTACAACTACAGGCATAAATAGAAGAAAACCTCAGGATGCTAGCACATGCTGCTAACACATTCTGATTTGAAGTAGCAGATGAACTGATGTGATGCCTTATGCCAAGAATAAAAACTAACTGCCTGTGGGTAAAAGGGTGACATGGTGAGCCATGAGAAGTGGAAGATTATACATTGAGTTATTGTTTCATCACCCTCTCATAAAATAGCTACAATAACATCACCATGTTGTCTATATTTATACTATTTGAAGATTTCCATCATGTCATGGACTTTCTGTGTTTGACAGGGGGGACAGAAGAACAGAAGAGATTGGGAACTACTGAATTGACAATGAACATCGTTAATTGCACCTGTATTCAGGGAATGTAGACATCTAAAATGTAGACACTTAGACATTTTAGACGTTAAAACTGATTTCTGCTCAGCTCAGAAAAGCTTAGCAGACACTACATTTCCATCTGCCATTCAGTTCCTGCTTCATGTTACTCAGTATCCATCACAACACTGATTATGAACTTGGCAATTGTAGTTCATCCAATATCACAGAGAAAATGACATGTCCCTCAAAATAAAATTACAGCATGCATGAATGATCAGTCAAGCGCCTCTCTTGCTTGACTGAATGCACTCTACCTATATAGCTCTCTTGTGGCAGAGCCACTTAGTTTTGAAATGCTGGTTCATAGTACATACTGGAGGGCAGAGATTGCCAAGCTAGTGCTGATTAAGTGGAGGCAGAGCAGGGTTTTTTAGAGTGGCACAGTGCAAATGCAGCTGTTTTTCTTCTAGGATCGTGCTATCTTTGCTGGAGTCGCTTGGGCAAATATATATTAAAGGACATCAGACTGGAATGCAAGACTATTGCAGGATAATATCTTGCAATAGTGCAAGATATTTTAATTATATCAATATGCCATTATAGCATCATCAACTTCTGCCTACCTCATAGTAGGTAGATAGCCCTAGTCACAGATTAAATACTCGGTGAATTTTGTGACATTTTAGAGGTCTATCAGCATAAGCTTCATTCTTGCTACAAGAAATGGATAAGTTAATAATTTTGAAAGTATCACAAAGGTTTTTCAGACAGAGAGATTGGAAAAAGAAGGAAATAAGACAAAGAAGAAAGATAAAGATAAAACAGGTAAAGAAATAAGGTAGGATAATTTTATATAGCCTATGAACTGATAAAATATAACAGTCTATTTTGAAGAATTACCAAAGCAAAAAACTATTGTAATCTAATTTGTTTTAAGGCTTGGAAGAACTGAAAAAAATGTATCTTGATCATGCTACAGCAGGACTCCTTCTGTTAGTTAGCATACTGGTCATAAATAGCACAAAGAAATTTTGCCAGTGCTTCCATTTACACAAAACCTTGCAGGATTAGTCTTTTACTTATTAAAATTACTAGAAATTTGGGGCAAGTTGATGAAAACTTTTATTAGAGAAAAACATAATTCTCCTTGACAGTGTAGCAAGTCTGGACAATTATTCAAGCAAAGGAATATTTTGAACTGTGATATTCTCAGGTGAGTAAAATTTCTTCAATGTTTTGAGATATACTCTCCAACTGCTTACCATCCCGGAGATGTTCAAGGAATGACTGGATGTGTCACTTAGTGCCATGGTGTGGTTGACAAGGTGATATCAGTCAAAGGTTACACTCAGTGACCTTGGAAGGCTTTTCCAATCTTAATGATTCTATGATTCTAACTCCGCATGGAAAGGTTTGGGTTTTACCTGAGAGGAGATAAATACAGAAAAGTCAAACTCTTATGAGAAGAAAAGTATTTTCCATCCAGTTAATTTGTAACACACTGGAGGATATGTATTTCACATATGTGAAATCTAGAAGTGACAAATCTCTCATTGCCTTTATAAAACCTGATGGTTCCTCTCCTGTGAGCCTCTATTTCATAAGGGTGGAGAATCTGCAACAGATTTTAATGGCAAGTTTTATCTCAAGAAAATAAATGCAATATTTCCTAGTGGGTTATAATATTAATACTCCTCTTGTAAGTACAAAAAAACCCCAAACAACTAAAATCAAAACCAAACCAACCAAAAAACCCCCAAAATCAAATGCCAAACCAGACAAAGATGTGACAACACAGATGTAATTAAATTTTCACCCCCCAGAAAATCACATAGAAGACAGCATATCCTGGTTTCACAAAAGAAAGTCAAATTACCTCTGTGATTATTCAGGGAAAGACCACACCTTTAAAACTTCAGTGACTTCAGTGAGCCTTAGTGACTTCAACACTTAAAATTGTGCGCAAGTATTCATGACAATTAGAAACTATCTGATTTAAGAAAAAGAAATTTTTTCTTTGAAGAGCAAGAAAAGACAGAAGTACTTTGAGCAAGCTGTGGATCATGTATCTATTCATTCTTGAACTTATCTACCACAATTTATCTTGATGACAAGGAAGCAAATACAGGAAGCTCTTACTCATCATATTACAGAACTATGGACAACACACCAGAGCATTACAATCTTAGAAACTAAAAGACCTTACCCAGTGAAAGACTCCTGCTCCTCTTAGCATGAATGCAGTGTCTACAGCAGTGACACAAAACCACTTGAATAAGAATTATGATTAGTATTGTTCAAAAATTTAGAGGACAGAATGAAAGTGTACAGAAAATAATTCATGTTTGAAGAGTACCTATCAGTACCTCCAAGAAAAGAAAGAGTGGAAAGAATCCTGGGGACACTCCTTCAAGCTGTTGATCCATTTTTTAGGAATGAGTAATATCTGCTACCTGTAGACAAATGTGAAGTATACAGAATAAACACCTGGAGCTGTTCAAAATAATTTACCCTTTAAGAAGGGTATCTCCTATCACACCATCAGAAGTTTTCAGTACATCTAAACTGAGAGAAGAACTAGTTATTAATTTTTACTAGACAGTAAACTTTTATCCTCTAAACATCTTTCTGTTAACAAAAAAATATAAACATGGTACAAAACACAAGTCAGTGTAGCTTGATGATGATCAATGAAGCATTAGTGTGGCATAATCTGATTCGTTTGATGCTTTAATAATGCAAACCAGTTACTGCTTTATTACATAGCTGTTAATGCAGAAATGACATGCTTTAAAAAGATTTACTATATTACTATTTGCATATAGGTTTCCTTAATAGATGAGAGTGTTTACTGCTCCTTTGAAATCAAAATATTTAGTCTAGGCATTCTAGACTGAATAAAGACTGCCATCTTCTGCTGCAACTGCAGCAGATAGGGGTACCCAGATTAGCCTCATAACATGACCAAATGTTATACTAGCCTTTATCCAGTAGGGAGTATCTCCTTTCCCAGTAATGTAATAAGAGATGTGACTAAAGATATTTACAAAATATTTGTGGTTTTACAACATGCTTTTTAGAGCAACCTGACAATCATAAACTGACAAACTTTAACTGAATCACAGAGCTGGAAGGAACCCATAAGGATCATTGAGGCCAACTTGTGGCTTTGCACAACCATGTACCAGTGTTGTCCAAACACTGAGCTCTGTAAGGCTGGGTGCTGTTCCAGTGCCTGACTACCCTCTGACCGAAAATTTTTTTCCTGATGCCAAACTGATACCTCCCCTGACAAAACTTCTTGCCATTCCCTCTGGTCCTTTTACTGGACATCAGAATTAATGGATTAAAAAATACATTAATTCATCCAATTACAAAGAACTAAAACAGTTTTCCCTCTCCCTTCCCTTGCCAGTCTTCCCTCTCTACCCTGGCAGCATTATTGCCATTACTGATGCCCATTCAAAATTAAAATTGTTTAACGTAGTAACCGTTAATTTGTGTATGGTTCAAAAACTTGTGTTGACTTTACTCAACTTTCACACACTCCCAGCATGACATGTGGAAGAGCAGGCCAGAATCCCAAGGGACAATTTAGAATTCTGAGAAAATTGTTTCTGTTTCAGCCCATAATTTATCAGGTATCCTATGAACTCCAGGTAATTAAAAAAAAAAAAAAAAATATATATATATAAAAAGAGGCCAAAGAAATAAGATCCCAAACTAAAAGAAGTTACCACAATAATTTGTCATCTGATACAAGAGATTAAACAAAGCAGTCCATGTGTCAGGGATACAACTGATGAACTTTTCTGAAGACATTTTTTGTTAGAAAATATTCCTTTGTTCACACAGAAATACTTCTAATGAATGTATGACCTAGTTTCAGAACGATAGGTTGTTCTTAAAATCAGATATTGCAGTGTACATATGTCCTGGTTCAAATAGGCAAGGGGAGAAAACAGCCAAGCATATCTCTGTCTCATGCTGGAAAAATTCACAGCACAGAGCTGCTGGTGATGTCTCCTCCATGCTAACCATATCTGTAGTCAAATATGTGTGAGACACATTCTAAGAGACCCCCCTCCAGAAAGGACATTTATAGATTGAGAGTAAGAACTTCAGTAGACTTTACATGTCTAAATACAGACTGACCTACATATTTTTTCCTTTATTTCATTCAGTGAATGATGACCTTTTACAAAACAGTACAGATCCAGTGAGGGGGAGAAACATATTCATTACAGAACAACTATTTATTTAAGGTGTAAATCCAGAGCCCAAGGAGATGCAATAGTGCAAACTCCCTGTTATGGATTAGTTTGAAACAACTTAGAGGTTTATAGCTGGAACGTGGGTCCCTGATGTCAAAAGCAAGTGCCCTGATCAAAAAGCTGGGATATTCTGGGACTGGGGAAAGGTGATGAACATTATTCTTCACCTTCTCTTTTCTTTTTTTCTTCACTTTAACTGGATGGAAAGAAAACACATTTTGAAAAACCTCAAAGCTTCCACAGAATAAACTTATATATAGAGAGATCTAACATTACTGACCTCTGTGGTATTTGGATACAAGTGATACGAGGAGGGCTGGCAATGACATCAAAATCAGGGAGAAAGCAAACAAAAGAATAACACTGATATGATGGAAGCAGGAGGGCACAAAGAAAGAAAATTTCCTTGACATTAAAGAGACAGAGCTGAAAGAAGACACAGAAGGAAAAAGAAAAAGAAAAGGAAAAGGAAAAAAAAAGAAAAGGAAAAAGAAAAGGAAAAGGAAAGGAAAAAAAAAGAAAGGGAAAGGGAAAGGGAAAGGGAAAGGGAAAGGGAAAGGGAAAGAGAAAGGGAAAGGGAAAGGAAAAGGAAAAGGAAAAGGAAAAGGAAAAGGAAAAGGAAAAGGAAAAGGAAAAGGAAAAGGAAAAGGAAACAGAAAAGGAAAAGGAAAAGGAAAAGGAAAAGGAAAAGGAAACAGAAAAGAAAAAGGAAAAGGAAAAGGAAACGGAAAACGAAAAGGAAAACGAAAAGGAAAAGGAAAAAACGAAAAGAAAAGAAAAAAAAGAAAGAAAAGAAAAAAGAAAAGAAAAGAAAAGAAAAGAAAAGAAAAGAAAAGAAAAGAAAAGAAAAGAAAAGAAAAGAAAAGAAAAGAAAAGAAAAGAAGAAAAGAAAAGAAAAGAAAAGAAAAGAAAAGAAAAGAAAAGAAAAGAAAAGAAAAGAAAAGAAAAGAAAAGAAAAGAAAAGAAAGAAAAGAAAAGAAAAGAAAAGAAAAGAAAAGAAAGAAAAGAAAAGAAAAGAAAAGAAAAGAAAAGAAAAGAAAAGAAAAGAAAAGAACATCACTATCACTTAATTGAGGCAGCAACAATTTCACCTCACAGGCATTCATAACTTCACAGCCATTCCTAACATTTGTCCCGGTTTACCTTAAAAGGCACTCCAGAGGAAAAAAAACAAACTCACCTAACAGATGAATGAGCTGTTTGTCCTTAAGAATGTCCACAGTCAGTATCTATTCATCTGACCATCGCTGCTCATTTTTCTCTCCATACAACAGGGCTCTTCTTTACTAGACAACCACATTCTTGCAACTAACCAAGTGAAAAATAGCTGGCTCAAGAAGAAAGCATCACAGCCTTGAGAAACCAGCAAAGGAAATGGCAACCAAACTAACACTGACAGATACAACTTCAATTTCATTTACTGGATTAACATGCAGGCAACAGGTATTGCTATAAGGTATTTTTACCCTAAGAATACTGAACCCACCAATATTGTTCTTTCCAAGTGGTAAAAAAGAGAAGAAGCTGGAACCTAGAGAACATGTGCTTCCTCTCTTGTCACAGTTCAGCTGCAAGCACCGAATTTATTCCACAACTTTTCTTTGAATTCCTCTCTTGCCGATTATTACCAAAAGAGGATTATTTGAGAAACAGTGAGGTTTTATAGGCTTGGGTTTCTTCTTTAATTTTATTCATCAGAACTACCTGCATGGAAGACACTTCATCTAAACATAACCATACCCGAGGCTTCCTTAAAATGATCCCATGTCCTTGTGATTACAACATAACACCAAATCTGCATAAAGTAAGCTGCTTTTGGTATGCTATTTATAATCATCTAATTGTTGCCTGACATTGCCTTTTCTGCTCTATCTGAGGCCACAAATTTTTGACTGCTCAATTTGATATGCTGAGTATGTGGTCTTTGCAGAGTGGTTTGTTCTATTCTTAGGATTCCAAAATTATTCCTGCATCTCTAACTGTAGATTCCTCTTCAAACAGCAAGTATACTGTGTGCCCAAGTCTTCTTTGATAATGCTGCTTGGCCTACAGAATCATGTAAGAGTAGCAAGCACAACTACATAAGTAATAATTATAAATGGGAGCTGAAAATGAGCTCATGGCTACACTGTGAAATGTGTAACTCTGCATTTATATAATTATATTTAAAAATAGATATTTTCATCCTGAAAATGACAGAATTTTCCACGAGACAGAAATTCTGTTTTTGCTAATCCCAGTTTTAGTCTCACTTAAAACAATAAACTACTCTTTGCATACTTCACTTCCTTGTTCAACTACACTATTAATTCATTAACTCCTGGGGAGAAAAAACCAACAATATCTCATATCCTTGGTAAAAGAAATACTAAATACCCAATTATATATATTCTTTAGTGCTACTGCACTACCTCTGGATTAAAGAATAAAACATCCATTTCGGAGGGTTTTTTGTTATTGAGCAATAAAATGATACACAGAAAGAGTGACCTCCCTGCCACTAAAAAGATTTCCTTTGCAAATCTCTTTTCTCTAGATTTCTGATTGTTAGTTGATATTTTTATACTGCTTTTAGATTTCAAAGTGTGCAGTGCTGAAAAACCATGCTAGCACTGGCAGGTAAAACAAAAGATGATTGATCTGCTGTCCTCCCAAACAATAAAAGACAGCTTGCTTTCCTGAGGTGCTACATTTGTAAAATAAAGGTAGTTGTAGTTCCCACAGCTTGTTTGCTTCCAAGGAGAACTAGATTCCTAAGTAACCAGCAGCCATCCCTCCTTGCCATCCAACAATCCAACTACCAGCAATCATCCAACCTTGTCCCTTGACTCAGGGAGGCAGCTTCTCTGCTGATACAGGTGTCATAAATGTACACCCAATAAATTAATCTAATCCACTAACAGGAAATTAAGGAGGGGAAGAGGCCCTGAAACTCCTGCCACCATGCATTTGTTTCATCTGTTTACTCACAGCAGTAGTCAAACAGAAAGGCTGTGAGGCTTTGCCACACATAGTATTTCCCTTCTCTAAGTGAGATGGAAACATAATCTATAATTCTAAAAAATGGGAGATTTTAATGCCATGAAGTCATGGATAAATTAATTGGTTTATAAAAACAAGCTTATTTCCCCTCCAGTTCTAAAATATCAATCTGTTATTTTCTTCTTGAGATTGAAAAGCTCCCAGCCTGGATTGCATGCATCATCAGGAGTTTCAATACCTCTTGTGTAAAGGTTTAGCCTTACAGCATGTGTATCTATAAATTAACATAAATTACCATGTGGAAAGTCACTAAAGCAGTTGTTCTGCTTAGTTAAGATTGATAATTGGACTCTGAGCTATTCAGGAATTAATTCATGAGTGAAGTGAGCTAATCCCAAACATTACACAAAGACTGGAAATCAAAATTTGACTTTTTTATGTAAACTACTTATCACATATTTTGAATTAAACTGTTTCACCTTGTCTAAAGATACCTCTTACTGTGCTGAATGAAGTGTTAAATCTCATTAGACTTTTCAGAAACCACATTTTTGAACAAAAAATGTATATGCTGTTTTAAAAATAATTTTCAGTCTTGATAAACAGGTACTGTTACCTTTTCCAACCATTCTTTTCCATTCAGAGAAGGCTCAGCTCCTCTGTCTATATAGAAAAAAAGCCATTACTAAGTGTCATCTGGGAAATCACAGCTATACAAAACCCTAACAAATAAACTTGTCTATAAGAAAGCATCTATGTTTTGACAGAGAAAAAAATAATCTTGGAAAACTGATATCCTGGTTCATAGCAATACTCATGGATATTCTACAGAGTATTCTGGTTTTCCCTCAAAGTTTTAACTCACCTTCCTTTGCAGAAAAGATATCATTCTCATTCATCCATATGACAATCTTGTGGTCTTACCCTGAACTTGGGATCAACCAAGATCACACATAGAGCAGAAGAGGTGGCAAATGTTTTTGAAAGATCACATATTTTGGAGTCTCTTGGCACTGATGGAAATAGCCGAGTTAGCAAAGTGAAAAAATCTTCAGGCTTTTAACAAAAATTGCTGCTATCTCTAACCTATCACTGTTTCATAAGATGTTCCACATAAAAGTGACTAATGAGCTCTGATCTTCTTTTCTGTTTGTGAAAAATGCAGGGTCTCCTTTTTGCTCCTTTGCTTGTATACCAGAAGCAGCGAATGTAAGTGTGTGTTCACCTCTGAGAGTTCATATCACTCAGGGAAATGGAGAAAAGAAAAATTAATTAAGGATCCTCAGAAAGCTGAAATGTCAAAACCAGTCAGAGAAATGAGAAAACCATCAATTGTTGGAGTCACAGCAAATGTTGTAATGGATGAGGACAATTAATGCATTCATTTTTCAAGGATCAGAATAATCAGAAGCTGCAGTTTCAGACAAGAAAACTGAATGTTCTGCAAGCGAAGAGATGAAAAAAGTCTATTAAGACTTTTTTATAAGAAAACAATGTATTGATAACATTGTAGTTGCATGACAGGAGGCTTCAGGAGGCAGTACACCTGTAAGTGGAGACAAAGCCAAATGATTTTTTTCTTATGCATTAATGTGATAAATTTTAAATCTTTGTTATGCACTTTCAGCTTTGAGATATTGAGATTATCAACACTGAGTGTTCACAGTGTTTTCCTTATAGATCAGCTTCCTAAATGTGAGTTCCAGTCAGCTTGTTGACATTCTGCTCACTCTCTCCAGAAGAAAAAAAAACCAGTGTGAGGGGAGACAGGGTTGAGGAGAAAACTAAATGATATTACAGGAGCTGGTGGCATCCATTTATACATGTTTTTCTTAAAATTATTTTTGAACCAGTGTGCCTACAAACAAACCAACAAAAAGATGGAATAAGAGATACAGCATTATCTGATTCTTTCCCTTTTCTAAAGTCAGAGAGGGCAGAAGAGGTGAAAATTACAGTCACCAACAAGGCTTTAAGGAGAGAAAGCAGAATATGTGTTTTGGTTTGGGATTCCTCTTTGCTTAGTTGGTATTTTCATTTTCTCACTACGTGTCAGTTTGAGTAACACTGTGACATGAGGTCTAGGACATTATGACCTAACACTTAGTGATGCTCTGTATCTTTAGTTTGCTCTGCTTTTACAAACCAAATAAAATATTTTATTGTACTTCACACTACTTACAGTGGAAAACCAAAAAAAGATAAATACATAAGCAGAACTCCCAGTCAATCCAGCCTTTTTTTTTACTGATCTAACACTTGACTTGGGAGTCAGAAAGAGAGAGTTAGCAAGGTCTTGCACACAAGCACCATTTTGGGTTTCTGGCAGCGTCAGAACACTTTTCAGAGTGCAACTGCACCTCTGAGTGAGCTGCTTGCTCCAAAATGTGTTATTGGGACTTACTTGTACCTTACATTCCTTCTCATAGTGTGTTTCAAAAGGGTGAATCTGCCTTGGAAAGAGGGCTGATTACTGTGAGAACAAACAGAATTAAAGGGGATGTTGCATCTTACTCATTCAGCATTCAAAATAAAGGTTTGATTTAGAATGTTGACCCTTTTACACTTTTCGTTCCAAAATGTGACACTGCTTGTTCTGTCAATCTGCTAGATGCAGAGTTGAAATAGATGGTGAAACATTTGAAAACTGACAGGTTCAAAGATTCACAAGGCTGTCAAGAAAACATCAGTTTTCCACATGAAGGCAAACTATGCTCAATAGCAGTGTTATCAAGCAGAAAGTTCAACCATCAAAACAGGGAGAAAAGCAGCAGGTCTGAGTTCAGAAATTAATTCTGTTCATTAATTTCTCCCAAAACCTTCCTCATTATAAGAAAAGGGACAACAAGACTCATGAAGGGGAAAAAACCACAAACAGAAACTGTATTATGTAAGAAATGTGTACCAAAGCAATTCTTCCCAGAGGAGAAAGCTTCATCACATAATTCAGCTAAATACAGATGACAATTCATCAGTATTGACATATATTGTGAAGAAAGCAAGAAAAATCAAACTTGGTGCTTTGGGACCAAGACATATTCTCCCTTTTCAGCATTGGTTCTTTTCTGCCAAGTTTCAACCACTACAAGAAAGCTTTGAAAACAACAGTCATTTAGAAAAAGTAATTTAGCAAGAATGCATTGTACCACACCGCCTTTCTTTTTCTGGGCACTTATGAGTAAATAACTTTGACCATGGAAATGGTAATTCTTTTATAATTACGTATTGTTTGCTGAAGAAGCAGTTTTTAAAATGTATCCTATGAGTTTTTTAAGCAGGAAAATAATCTTACAATTATTGAAGTGCCACAGTGGTTTGTTCCAAGAGGAGACCAAAATAACTTCTCTCCTCCTATCTAATAAAGTGTAGTCTGATAAGAGAGAGCACAATGCTCCACAAATGTACAAGGGAGGAAAACACAAATCCCAACCAAAGCGTGTGGACACTAGAAGCAAGTACTTTAAACCTCAGCAGAAGTTCAGGAGGAAAATAATCACTTTCATCTTATGTTATTACAACAATTAAAGCATGAGGACCCTTCCAAAGGGCAAATACATTACTCTCTTCAGCAAAACTTAGTGGATTTAATGCATATGATGCCTCTGGAAGCAAAAGACAGAATGGTGTGAGCCAAGAAAACCCTTTCAACCTGTTTGGCAATATCTAGCTTTGCTGTTCTAAGAAATTTTCTTTTGGGAGTGTAATACAATTTATTTTGAGCCCAAAATTCTGCGCTCCCCAGAAAGCTTTTTCTCTATGTACCTACAGAGAAAGGGTTTTCCTCCATGTTTCCTCTCACACTGTACAAATTCTCCTTAAAAAATAAAGTGTTGAGACAGCTTGGGGTATAGATCCTTTAAACAATACTTTAACTCCCAGTAACAAAACTCATCTGAGATGAGACGAAAGATAAATTTCCTTCTTCTGTTCTCAAGGAATTCTCAATGCTTCTTTAAATCTCCATTACTTTTTTCTAAAAAAATAGTGAACATAACAAAATAAACCGAAGTAATGCCTTCCCCTTACATATCTTGGTGACCAAAACCTACTGTTCTTTTCCCACGCACATTTTAAATGCTACAAAAAATTCTTTGTCAGTAGTTTGATTTGTCACTAGATTGACAGAAAAAATACTACTTGTGCATGCTGTACTACAGAATTAAAATTTCTGTGCAGACAACATTGTTCAAGCTACAAATGTGGTTTCAGGGGTTTCCTAAATATGTTTTCTAAACCAAATTTTCTGTCTCTTTTAATTATCAATAGGAATGAAAGTATTTTTGTCTTTCATGAAACTATTAAAAAGCCGCAGGGTTAATGTTGATAAAGATTTTCCCATATTATTTTAGGATATACACTAAGATCAAGCTCCCATGCATTCCCAACCTCCTCACTAGAGAGGCAGTACAAAAAGCAGAAAAGGCAATGGATCTATGCAATCCCTGCTCAGCAATAACCATTTTCTTCACACCAGCCACTGGTGAGGAAAATTAACTCTGCCCCAACCAAAACCAGCACAACCAACAGGCACACTGTTAAAACACTGCTACATCAATAAAACAACATTTTCTCAATTGCAACTCACTGTTCCCTTTGCTGTAAATACTCAGTTGCCTTTCAGACAGATATTATTCATAGCCAATCTTAATCCAGAAATAGGAAACTCACAGGGGAAGTTGTAACTGTGGATATTGCATGGATATTTTTTATGCAGGCATCTAAACAAATTTTCTTTGTATTTCAACAGACTAAGATAGTAACCATGACTTTGCTCCAAACTTGAATTGATTTACAGATTTTTCGAATATATATATATAAGATTTATGTAAAAGCATGCATGTTGTACATATATATTCACAGGCAGAGCTACAACAAAGCAGCAGAATTCCTTTTAAACTCCTGAATTCTGCATCTGCATTTGGCAAAGTAGATATGTCACAGCAGCACAAACCACTTTTATTTCACGAGGCATGTTATATCCTCAATTCAACTATTATTTCATGGGCAGTTTTATTGTGCCTATGGTACATAATACAGCCCATTCCAGATTCACATTGGGTAGGAAATAAACAAGCAGCTCAACCAAATTATTAGCTCTCATAAAAGAAATCATGAATGACATCTGTCTTTATATATCCCATTATATTACAAAAAATGCAAATTAAGAACATTAAACATCATAAATTTCCATTGTACAGAAATCATGATATATTCTCCCAAGGAAAATAAATACTAGGTATTGTTTGCACCTTAACTCCTTCAATATTTTGCAGAAATATCTTTTGTGTAATTTTAGTATCACACTGGATGCACTTCAGGTTTTAACAGAGCAGGCTGTTCTTCCTTCTGTGCAACTGCTGATGTAATATGACCACTGTTACATTTTTTACTGCTATATGTGGATTTAAATTTCTTTAATAAGCTTTAAAAATGGGCATTTCATTGAATGCAGCACACTGTGAATTTACATTTGACAAGACAGAGCATAAATCCAGAAATCATACTAGCTGGCTTTCCAAAAACATCAGTTGTGCAATCCTGTTTAGATACCTCCTCTCATGATACACACAGTTTCAGAGTTGCAAAAATTCAGCAAAATGATAAATGAATTACAGGTGCAGAACACTAATTATTCCATAAGACATCCTCTTCTATGCGAGTGGGGTGATAAAATAGACAGCAGGGGTTAGATCCTTGTCTTCGGGTGATTTTATGATTAGTCTATTCCCTGATTTTCTGCTTTATGCCCAAAAATGGTTGCTGTATTTTTAAGGTGGGCCCGGGGGAGGGGGGAGCCTTGGGGCTCTTCAGAAGGCTTTTTCAAAGCTTCACTCCCTAGTCATCCTGCATGCCATGCAGTCTGTTGGTTTGGGACTTTTTTGGCTTGGCTAGCTTGGTACTTTTTGTTTGCGTAGGCAGAAGGTTTATTCCTTCCCATGGCCTTGGAGAGGCTGCAATAGCAATCCTTCAGCAGCTTTTTGAAGTGAACAGTTTGATTTTGGTCCAAGATCAGAGACCAATGGGAAAGGTGAGGGGCCGCTCCGTTTTGGCCCCATGTGTTGGAAAAAAGCCAAGCCAGCGAGAGAAAACCCAACTGCTTCATCTGCTGTGAAGAGGGAACCAATGCTAGAGATTCACCAGGTTCATATCTGTTTGCCTGAATGGCTGCTTGAATCTACTGTTAGGTTTTTGTTTGTTTGTTTGTTTGTTCTTCCCTAAAAACCCATTTTCTCCCCACTACGTGGCAAACCACTGCTGGTTTTTTCTTTCCTGTGCATTTTCAATTTTTGTTCCAGTGTGTGTTTGTGCATGGGGAGGTAAGGTCTGACAGTTCAATATTTAGCATGTATTCATCTTTTCCCATGCCATGTGGCCACTCTGTTGGTCAATCAATGGTTGTTTGGGTTTTTTTCACTTTCATCCACTAGTATTCATTTCTTATTGGCAAAAAGGGATTGTTAGAACCCTTTTCTTTTAGAGGAAACCCTCATTCTAGAGTGTTTTTCTCTTTAACTTGTCTCTAAACCAACACAAGCCTATAAAACCAGATAAAGGTGCAAAGAACTAAAGTCAGAACATCTGAGCCAGGAAAAATGTAATTAGAGAGTAATATTGCTTAGAAAGCCGTGTATCACAATCTGGTATCCCATTACTACCTCGATCTAATAGTGCCTTTATATCCACCAAAGAGCAGCCAGGATTGTTTTATTGGGAGAAGAAGAGTCTGGGTGAGACTGTGGCAATTATTTCACCTGCAGAAAGCTATTGACTGACCTGACAGTGTGGTTCACATTTTTGTGGTCCCCATTCCATAATCATGCTAATGCAAATTAAGGATGTCATCAGCTACTCAAATTGCACAGACCTGAAAACATAAAGAGAGAGCTCTGTATGCATCTCTGGAGCACCTGCTTTTAAGTCCACCCATGTAGCTGAATTTATCATAGAATCATAGAAGGGTTTGGATTGGAAGAGACCTTAGAAATCATCTGGTTCCAACTCCCTGCCATGTGCAGGGACATCTTCCACTAGACCAGATTTCTCAGAGCTCCATCCAGCTTGGTCTTGGACAGTTCCAGTGATAGAGTATTCACAGCTTCTCTGAGGCAACTTTGTCCAGTGCCGCACTACCCTCACAGGGAAGAGATTATTCCTAATATCCAATCTAAACATGTCCTCTTTCAGTTTGAAGCCATTCTCCCTCGTCCTGACACTCCAGACCCTTGTAAATAGTGTCTCTCCATGTTTCTTGTAGGCTCCCTTCAGGTGCTGGAAGGCTACAATTAGGTCACCCCAAATCGTTCTCTTTCCAGGTTCAACAATCACAATTCTCTCAGCCTTTCCTCATACCAGAGGTCCTCCATTCCTCTGATCATCCTGGTGTCTTCTCTGGACTCATTTTAACAGGTCCCTGTCCTTCCTGTGCTGGGACCCCAGAGCTGGATGCAGCCCTGCAGGTGGGGTCTCAGCAGAGCAGGGCAGAGGGGCAGAATTCCCTCCCTGCCCTGCTGCCCACGGGGCTTTGGATGCAGCCCAGCACACGGGGGGTTTCTAAGCAGCCAGCATACTTTTCTTGTTTCCTGTACTACAAAGCCTCACATCCACCTCTCCCCTTCATCCTGCATCTCCCCCTGCCCCTGCCAAACAGAGGATGTGATGGTTTCTCTTAATTCAATCCATTTGAGGAAGTCTAAGAGCATGGTGATATCTGCTCCACCTTCAGATCAGGATCATCACAGAACTGAGTGATTAGCATGAAAACAATAGTTGTTTGTGGTTTCCAGCATAATTAACAAGATTTCAGAAATCCAACCATAATAGTAAAAAATTATTATTTTTTAAAAACACACAGCTAGGTCTACAGTGGGTGAATAATGTAATCAGTTAGTCCTACTCTAGCTTAAAAGTACAATATGATCCCATGAAAATTTGCACTGAAAATACCAATGCTACAAAAAACACCCATCAGCCAGCAGAGCCACCCTATAAATCAAGCTCCATTCAAAATTGCTCAGCCAAACCTTCTTCAAGGATAACCTTTCCACCATTCCTCTCTTTACCTTCCTGGACAAATGACTGAAATAGCAACAATTTTGATGTAATCACATTTCAGAATCACATCAGACTTGTGTTCTTTTTCCCAATTAAGGCATTACAAATTATTAATGATGTGAAATATCTGATGCATTATATGATTCAACAATCCAGCTCACAAAGTATTAAAATGGGCAAGGAAACTTATGGTAAAATTTAATTATTTAAATGTATTTTACTGTGAAATGTTACACAAATTATGCTGTATGATTCTCCTGCATGAGAGGTTTGGAGTTTCACTCTTGTGGAGGGTTGCCAGCTGTGTGGTAGATATACTCTGAAGAGTTAAAACTTCCATGCTAAGGTATATGTGAATCTTTAATTTGAAAAAAAGATATGATTTTCAGATCTTTGAATGTAAGGAATCAGAATATATTTCAACTTCAGCCTCACAATTATTCTGCTGGTTTGAAAAGATGTAAAGGAAAGATGAAATAAGCCTATCATGTATTTAAACTACAATTTTTGACAGGAACAAATGAAGTGGCACCAAAATTTTCCAAAGAGTCTAAGGACAAAAAGAGAAAAAGAAAATACTAACATGTAAAAACCTATCTTTTTACCCAAGAACATCTTAGAGGAGACTCAAACATGACAAATAGATAAAATTAAATCCTAGTAAAGGCAAATCAATTCAGTGGTTTATTTATTTTAGCTAGAGTGATTTGGGTATGAAATTACCATGTTAGACTTCCATACTTTACAGTCATCCTCAAAACAATGAAAAGTCAACTTTCCCTTCTGCCTTGTTCTGCACAGACTTAGTCCTTTCCATTGAACAGCGTATTGTGAAATTGGAGCAAAGATTCATTTTCAAAGCAAAGAACATGGCCCCTGGGGAAAAGCCATGTGTATCCTGCCAGTGTTTGAGCAATTAGTATTGAATTAACTGCATGCATCACAAATTAATATCTTGATCTTCTACTGATGTGAAAAGCTCAAGCATAAAAGCAAAAGAGGAAGTCAACCTGTATTCGCTCTCCTCTGAACATTTGAAACAATTGTTCTTAAGAAAGTGTCTAGATCCTGTCATACCATTCATAGACAGACAGAATTTGTCACTGACACTGTTGCTGGTTAGGCCTAAGGAAATACCTCACTAATAGACACCCTGCATTCAGCACAATCTGAACTCATTGAAACAGGAGTCTACAACCTAATGTAATTATTTAAGAGGAATCATTTCCAAATGTTCCTGCAATTTTATAGAAAAATATTCATGTACATATAATCTGATAATTACTCTTTCCACATTATATGCTTGGGAAATGCCAGTCTGAATGGCCTGGATGTTTGTGCACTAGTTCTAATGGCCACATCATCCCTGGCAGCTACCTGAACACCTCTTGAACCTGGTGTTTCCAAAGGCACCATGGACATATGACTTACCTGGTGCCAGAATGATTTTTGCTTTTATACTTCTTTCTTATATATATTCTAGCTCTATTGTTGTATAGTTCCCAGTACTTCTCCCTACCCTGACGGGCAGAAAGACAAAACACATTCCAGAGGCTCCAAGCTAGGGGTCCAAGGCCCCTATCCTATCTTGGTTTTACCTGGGAGCCAAGGTCAAAACCAGCTCTCCATAACATTTTTAGGTGTATAAATGTTTATAACATTTTTATAAACAAAGTTTAGCTCCTACCTGAGGGGGGAGGATTTAGAAAAGGGTTGAACCAGGGTGGGAATAGTACATCCCTTATGTCCCTAATTGGGGATTTTTATCAGTTATGTCAATTTGCTAAACTTATAAAACTGTATTCACCCCATGCAGAGTGGGGAGGGAGTTTAGGGCATTTTTCCATATCTGCCCCTAGAGGTCTCCAATAAAGACCAGCCTTTACATTAACTCCTATATTAACATAATCTCAAAAGTGTGTTGTTTTATTTCTAGGCCCTCACAGTTGCACAGACAAGGACCATGAACCATAGAGTAGAAAGTGAGCAGACTGTCACAACAGAGCTCACCTACTTTTATGAATACTTAAGGTCACACTTCATTCAGACATGACAGAAAAGTCTAAAGCATTCACATCTTAATTCCATTGTAAGGGATTCCTTGATTTTGAGCAAGAGTGTCATTCATTTTTAACATATCAATCTGGGAGCACAACAGCCACTGCAAAGATTTATCCAGCACTTTATATCAAATGGATTTATATATATATATCTACATCTATATCTACATATATATTTATATATACACACCCCACAGTTAAGAAAAGGGACAGTTAGTTTTCTGATGCCAGAACCTGGGACTTCCAAAAACAGAAATTATATTAAAAATTATAGTAATGAAATTAGCATTAATGCCTCTATCTGCCATCACTCTGTGCACAGGAAGAGTTAACTATTGCCTGCAGAGCCCATAGCACTGTTTTTCTGCTACCAGGTACATGAAAAGTCTGCAAGGTTCCCTTTTGAGGTCACAGAACAAGAGATTTCTCTGGAAATCACACCCAATATCATGCTCTCATGGAAGGCAACCTGGTCATGTAACTCTGTTCAGAAATGTATCTAGCTTAAAATCAATTACATTGTTTGCCCCAATATGTTAATGGAAAGACAGTTTCAGAACAAAACTTTGAATTATTTAGAAACTCTGAGACAATGAGCCAGAAGAAACAAGGAAAACATGAGATTCATACCTGTGATAGAACTCATGATAAAGATAGCTAACAGTACAAACTCATGTTCCTTCTCTCAGGCACACAGGTGTACTACCAGCACCCCTTGAATAAACAGTGTTCATCAGATAACAGAAACAAAAATATTTTGGAGGGCTGAATGGAAAAGAATAGTCACATGACTTAAGGAAGAGACTAATTAGTTAAAAAAGAACCCACACAAACCACAATATGCTATAAACTTTCTGAATAATTGTTTTGTGTTTGACATGTATCAGTGGAATACACGTCAAAAATGGCAGAATCATCCTGATTCAAGCAGAATTTCCTCAAAAATAATTTTCCCTGGGTAAGGGTTTCAAGACCTGGTACCATTTAAATGCCTTGGTAAAACTCTGAACTCTGTTTACACATGCTCGTAAGTATATGCCACTAATAGAAGAAATTATTTATTAAAATATTGATTAGATTGGGAAGAAATAACAGGTTGTTCTGAAGGCAAGTTTCAACACTAGCAAAGGTACAGTAAAGTTACTGGCCCCATCCCTTCCTCCCACCATAGCTGGGGCACAGCACACCCTCCAGCTGGGGGAGAGCAGCAGAGTCACTGGGCAACTCTGTTGCAAATGTAAGATCAAACACTGACCCATCAAAGGGGAGAAAAAAATCCCACTATTTCCTTCTTCGTTTTCAAAAGCATTTGTCCCCAGATTTGCTTCATACCACAGTTATGTCAGCACAACAGAGAAGCCAAATGGAGCACAAGCAAAAAAACAAAGGAAGGAAGCCCTTTAGCCAATGCTGCAGCCAGGCAAAGCCACAGGCTTACTGTATGGGTGCTGTGATAATTATAAAAATGAAATGCAGTTTCCAAGGCTGTTGACCTCTTATCCATGTCCAGCACCATGTTTCTTCAAGACATTCAGGATGTGCTACCATCTGGGCCTGATCTTTAGATACTGTAAATCCACTGATATCAGAATCCTGTGTTGCTTTACATCATGTCATCAGTACTTTCAGCAGCCTGAAGTAAAGCACTTCACAATAGATGCACATCATCAAGAGCTCTAACATGCTGCAATAGGTCCATTGTATTTATTGCATCATGTCTAAATATACTTCAGACAGCTTCATTTTCTCCACAGAACAGTTTTCTTCTGTGTTTGGAAGGTAAATTTAAATATTTTAAAAGCTTTGCCTTCAGCAAAGATGCTTTCAGAACAGGAATACTCATCATTCAAATAAATGATAATGTTTTTTTCCATCAACCTGCTCATTTATCCATGCCACTGTTTTTATTGATGCATTTCTCCTTCTAAGCAAGATAGAAAGTTGAGTAGAAATCTACATTCTAATTAACATTTTTAAATAACTGTGCTCTGATTAAAACTAAATGACAACAGAGAAATTTCCACTGATTACTGAAAACTAAAGTGTAATTGCTCTACAGTGATTAGGAATGGCTTTACATTTGGGTTTCTTTAACAGTGGTTACATCTACTGAATAAAAGAAGGTTTCATTCTGGAAAGGCTATTCCTTTTTAAATATTTTAATCTGATAAGAATTTACAAACCTAGTGTAGTATTCTGTGACATTCGCTGCTTTGAATATATTATCTCATTTGTTTTTTTCTTTTTTCTTTTGTTACATGAGAAATATTTGTTATTCCCCATCATGTCCCAGTAGAAGACTTGTACCTCATGTCCTGACCCTTGATATACAAGTGAGGTGTCCCTATTAATCCAGCTGGGCAATGCCAGCAGCATTTGACCTTCTCAGCTAAATGCACTCAGTCGAAAGTGTAACTCACCAGTAGGAATGATGGATATGCACTACGATGACTCAGAGAAGTGCTAGTTACCAATGCAATTACTTATCATTCAAAGGAATTTAACTTTGAGGAGCACAGATAGTCCATTGAGGCTATCTTTCCTACACCAAAGAATTGTCATCCATCCTAGAGTTTATCTTCAGAGTAGGCTCGATGCAATACGCAGTTTACAACAAAGCTTATGCTGGCCAAATCCAGAGCAAATCCCAAGAGTTCTGATTTCGTGAGTTATGCTGAAAAGCTAAAATAAGGATGCAAGAAATATGACTGTGCTTTGTAGTAACTACTGGACCATGTTCCTTTAGGAAGTGATTGCTGTACCTCTTCAGATTACAGCACTAATGTGATCCACTAGGACCTCTAAGCATTTGAGCATGAACATTCTCAGTACCATACAATATTACTTGATTGTTTTGTATTTGAAATGCCAGTTTCTGACAAGGTATTTATGAAGTATTACCATAAATCTGTTTTATTATTTGCTGAACTGGGTGTTCAAAACATAAGAATAACTATGAGTACATCCATATTAATATATTAGTTTGGGTCAGGAGTGTACTTTTGGAAGGAATCAGCTGATCATCCCAGCCTCTAACATTTCTGTTCACATTGTGGTGTCATCTTTGAGCACACAAACAGTGTAACTTTCAGATGAAACTGTACCAGAAGCTCATCTATGTCAAATGAAGGATATTCAGTCCACAGGGTCAAACCAGATGTAAATTTAAATCCCTGAAATCAGTGTAGAATTATGTCAGATCCTTACCACCACTTCCATCCTTTTAGAACTCCTTCTATTTCACAGTGGTAAAATGTGCTGAGGCAGTGGTGTAAGTAGTCTAATTCCCTTTCACTTTTGCTACTTAATTAAAGGAGTAAAGTTGGTAGAGTAATAAAAATTTATCCATATTGGAACATTCCATTACTTTAATAAATAAGTTAAAATGACAGAAATGAAAATATTTCCCCAACAGAAATACATACAACTTGCCAGAACTGGATAAGCAAGGGTATTAATTCACTGGATATTTTGGAAGGTTTCTAAGATAATTCAGATTGAAAAGGATTCCGGGAGGTCAGTAGTCCAACCTCTGGATCAGCAAGGTCAGTTCTGAGCTCAGGCAAGATTTCCAATGGTTTATCTAGTCTAGTACCAAAATCCTCCAAGGATAGAAACTGTAAAACCTCTCTGGACAATCTACTCTGCTGCTTGCCTGTCCTCATGGATAAGTTTTCTTGTACCCAGACTGAAACCCTTTTGTTTCAGTTTAAGCCCATTGTGAGACATTTTCCCACCACATACTAATGTGAAAAGCCAGTTCTGGTTTCTTAATAGCATCCTTGTAGGTACAGGAAGAAGGCTACTGAGTCCTTCTCCAGGCTGAACAAGCTCAGATCCCTGAGCCTCTTCTCACAGGGGAAATACTCCAGCATGCCCAGCTTGGCTACCTTCTGCTAAGCTGGATGATCTGTCTGTGTGTTTCTTATGCTGGATGGCCCAAAGCAGGGCAATGTGGTCTCCATGCCATCTAATGAGTGCACAGAGAGGGATACTTACTTCCCTCAGTCTACCAGCTGTGCTGCTGTTAATAGAACTCAGGGTGCTCTTGGCCTTTATTGCTGCCAGGACACACTGCAGGCTTCTGCACAGCTTGCCATCATCCCAGGGCCTTCCATGAAGATGTTCCTTCCCGTTATGTCAGTCCCCAGCCTGTACCACTGCCAGGGGTTGTTCCTTCCCATGGACAGGACTCTGTTCTTTTCTCTGTTGAATTTAATATTCACACTGAATATTGCAAGCAGAGGAATAAATTATTCTGCATACTGAGGAGGGTAGAAAGGTTTCTAAAGCAGTCATTACTTTTGTCATAACCTTTGTAGTTTAGAAAGGATTCTTTCCTCTTTGGGAAACAAGTGGTAGCAACTGGCTTTGCCTAGCACTCAAAAAAAAGGGAGTGAAACTCTGAAGTGAAACTCTCACTTTTCTTATGCTGTTTGCAATTTGGAATGCTATTCAGACTGTACAAGCAGACACAGTGATAAAGAGGACATTACATGTACTTCTTCCACAAAGGTCAGAGGTAGTTTAAAAAACCATCATGGAATGGTTGTTCCAGGTAGACAGGGGTTTAACAAGGAAATAAAAATGGCTTTTATATTCAGCTATGTCAGGCCCTCAATGCATCTACATAAACAGGTGTTTGCAGAGATCCTGAAACTCAACCACCCAGCCTTGGTTTTGGTGTGATTTTTTGAATGCTTCCAGAAAAAGCCAAATTGTTTTTATTCCACATCTATACAGATGGTAACGCCCTAGAAAAGATGGATAAGCCATATTTGATAGCTGCAATGATGATTAGACAGGTAAACACAATAAACACCTTCTGATGCAAAATGTAAAACATTGCTCAGTGCAAGTTAAATTGCTGCTTATGTTGTACATCAGTTACTCTTGTACAATATTTCTATTTGAGTAGCTTCTAACTATTCATATCTCACCATTCCTTTGCTGTCTGTTTATCATTTGAAAGTCATAAGAGTTTGGCAAACTTGTGTGCAGTGACTGGGCATCTTTGAAGACCCAATATTTTAGAAAGCATGGAAAGGCCCAAGCAGACCTACAACTTCTCTGAATGACTGAAACTGGGCCCTTGGTTTTAATTCCTCAGTGGAGAGACAGCCCTTACTCTGCTAGGATTATGAAGGTATTCTACTTCTTGAAGTGAAGTTCATGCTAAATGTTACTAGATAGACTTCAACAGCTAATAAATCTTATTCACACATTACCATAACAACCACAATAGACTCATACCTCACATTCCTTCACCTCTTTTACCCAGGACATAGTAAGGAACATCTCCAATGGGCTGCAGCCACCAATGGGATTCAGTTCTAGCTCTCTGACGAATTCTTCCATAATGTCTTAGGGTGATTGCATGATGCTCGTATCCCCAGTCATCTGTCGTGCTTATGCTGGATATTAAGTTCTGTAGCTTTAAGCTAGGCCCAGAGAGACAGGGAGAGTGAAGGGGGGAGAGAAGAAGCGTGCAGTTTGTCTGCAGGAGTTACACCTTACTCTCCCGGAAATTCCTTTGGAGACTGCGCTCGAGCTGGGACAGCAGAGGAGAGACAAGCCTCTGTGTGCCCTCGGAGTTTGCAGCGGAGTGCTCTTGGAGATCTCTCGGCTTTTGCAGGGAGAGAGAGACTTTGTTTCTTTTGCTGTGTTTTTTTTTTTCTCCTGGGACTGTTCAGCATCTCTGTGGTCCAAGACATCAGGACAATCCCCCGGGGGCCCCCCGACTCTGCAGCCAGGCCTGGCCATCGGCCCCAGCCTCTGGAGGGACTGAGGCTGACACAGCCACACCCACAGAAGGACTCTCTGAATCTACCATCTCCTCAGAGCAAGGAGAGGTTTCATTGTTTTATATCATTCAGTTTTTTCATGTGAATACTTTGCTTGTTAAATAAACAGTTTTTTCCACTTTTCTTAAGGAAATCTTTCCTGAACCCATTGGGGGAGGGGTGGCTGGAATTGGCTCTTCTAGAGGAGACACCTTTGGAGGTTTCCTCCTAAAATTTGCCCTAAACCAGGACACATTGACAGCACCAAAACACAGAATCACACAGTATCCTACTGAATCACTTAGACTGAAAAATACATCCAAGATGCCTGAGTCCAACTTTGGATTGACCACCACCTTGTCAACTAGACCACGGCACTGCCTTGGGCAATGATTAAATCCATTCAAAAGTTTAACAGCTCTTTCTGTGAAGAAATTCTTCCTGATGTCTAACCTGAACGTCCCTTGGCACAGCTAGATGCTGTGTCCTTTAGTCCTATCACTGGTTGCCTGAAACCATCTGGATACACCGTCCTTTCAGGGAACTGTAGAGAGTGAGAAGGTTTCCCCTGAGCCTCCTTTGCTGCAGGCTAAACACTCCTAGATCCCTCAAGACTCCTCATGGGAGTTATTCTCTAGACCCTTCCCCAGCTCCATTCCCTTCTCTGGACATGCCCTGGCACCTCAATATCTTTCTTGCAGTGAGGGGCCCAGAACTGGACACAGGACTTGAGATGTGGCCTCACCAGTGCCCAGCACTTGGGACAATCACTGCCCTGGTCCTGCTGGCCACACTACTGCTGATACAGGCCAGGTGCCATTGGCCTTCTTGGCCACCTCAACCCACACAGGCTCCTGTTCAGCTGTAAGCAGCACCCCAGGTCCTTTTCCTCTGGGTTGTTTTCCAGACACTCTTCTCCCACCCTGTAGCTCTGCATGGGGAGAATAGGAAATGCTTTTGAATCCTGACAACAAACAAGAATTTTTTAACAATGAAATTTTCATTCTGTTTGTGTGGAGATAAGTGATCCTCTGTGGGATTTGATGAGGCTGACAGCTGGTCTGAAAGCCTCACAGAGGGTGACTTAGAAGTGGTCAAAATCTACCCATGAGAAAACTCCATGAGAACCTGCAGCCACAATGAAAGCCACTGTGACAGCCAAGAAGATACTCAAAGAAGATGTTCCGCACACAAGGAGAAGATGTTCTTGCTGTAGAACATTAAGAGTGTACCAGAAAGGACTTACTTACAATATGTAACTAATTGCTTGTATAGCTCATTGTACTGCTGTATGAACGGACCTTGTTTTGTAGACAGCCCTGCCATTGTTTGCTAAGCAGCCAGTCATAACAAACCACAGTAGCTGAGAAAAAGGTATAAAAGTACTAACAGAGAATAATAAAAAACTTTTTCTGTCCTTGGATTATGAGCATGTCATGTGTCTGTCTCTACTGCGACAATCCTCCATGTAGTTTGGCTTACAAAATATCGTACTTTTCTGAGTTACTCCCCACGGCAATAAAGTGAGCCATTTATGACTAAAAATGTCATGCAAAATGAACTCTCAGTCTGTAGTCAACCTTTGAAGTCTTGTTCTCCAATTTGTTATATAGCCTTCAATCTAGACAGAGTAAGATAATATCATCAGCATCTTTTAGGTCATGGATAGCTATATTTGAAGCTGCTGCATGAAACAAAGCAAACAAGAAAGGTTTTGAGAGGCATCCTTTTTTTGTTTACAACCATCATAAATAAAAAATTGAAATTCACTGATCTTTGCTCTCATACACATCCCATGCACTACCTGTCTCAAAACTTCCATTAAGCTGCATAGGAAATTATTTCATATTATTAAAAAATCCAGATGAGCTAGCACAACAGCTGCACTGAGATAAACTGTCGATATTCTTCACATCTAGATTTTCTAAGAAGTAAAATGCACTTTTTTAGCAGAGACTTGTGACTAAAACCCTTAAGAATTATGTGAATTATGTATAAGTAGGAACATGTGAATGACAGCACAAGAAGAAATGTAACAAATAATGAACAAAGAAAGAACAGGTGTCAGATGGTGCTAAAATCACCAGGACATCGTACATTATCTCTACACGCAACTTCAAGATGCTCAGAGCAGGAAAAGATAAAGCAGACTACAACCAGAGAGGGAAACAATGCCTTTTAGTAGATCAGCAGAATTCCCTAGTGGAGGGACAGGAGGAAAAGGAAAATGATAAAAATAGCCATCAGCCACTTGAAGGCATAAGAGGCACATGCAGAGTACAGGCACGTGATTGCTAAATGAAAACAGTGTGGCAGGTAGGAGACAGACCCTTCATGGGTCTGTGCTATCACACGTAATCCTACCCAGACTCCCTAAACAAACACAGTGTTACTGTAAGCACGAAGAAAGAAGCATAGGTATGAGTCAATAACCCCAGTTCTATTTCAAATAAACAAATGAAAACCTTTCTTTCTTGTGCAGCCTGCAATGAGATTTATTACACTAACTGTAATGCTTCTTTGCCTCTTAAACACCCACAGCTGTTGGAAATGTATTGTATATCGTGCGGCTGCAAGTATTTGAAGAAAGTCATCAATTAACATTTCTCTGCCTTGCTACCATTTATGATTATTTTGTACACAGTTGAAAATTCAGAAAGTGGCAATATATTTTTTCTTTGATTCTGTAAGTAAACACAATCAAAAGCTTATATTTCAACCAGAAAAATGTTTTCAAGACAGACACACTTTTAATGATCTTTGTCTTACAGTGCAAATTCCTATCCTTCTCTACAAGAAGCAGTAATGTTCACAGAGCAAACCATAAAACTCTTTCAAGTTAAATTGCATATAAAAGCACTATAAGCAAGCAAATAAAAGTGCTTGCATTTGTATTTCCTAAATTTAATGATATCACAGGGCATTTTCATGGACAGTCTTGTTTTTTGGGGTTTTTTTTGACAATTCTTCAATTTCAGTATTAAAGAGACATCAAGTACCATTAAAAGTTTTAAAGCTTTTTTTTTTTAAAGTGAGGAAGAGTGCAAAGAAACTCTATTATTCATCTCTCTTGCATTGCTAAATTGAAGATAACTAGAAAGTGATATATTTGACAGAAGAAAATAGGTTAAAGATGGAGCTCAAGTAATGCATCTGAAATGAGAAGAAAAACTCTTCGTCCTGATTTAACTCCAGCTGGCAGTTACACAGAGCTGCTCACTCACACACCTGTCTTCCCTTGCTCGATGGGACAAAAAAGAAGATAAGAAAGGATTATTATTTGAAACAAATTAAAATATTATAATAATGATGATAAGACTATTACTGCTAATAATAGTGCATTAAAAAAGGAGAGGGGGATAGAGAGAAGGAGAAAATTCAAGAAACAGAAGTGATGCACAATACAGTTTCTCACCACCTGCTGACCATGCCCAGCCCATCCCCCAGCAGGGATTGGCTCCTCCTGGCCAACTGCCCCCATTTTTATATTGGACATGACATTCCATGGTATGGTATATCCCTTGGGCCAGTTCCAATCAGCTGTCCCAGCTGTGCTCCCTCCCAGCTTCTTCTGCACCTTCCCACTGGCAGACCATGAAGTCTTTGACTTTGGGTAAAAAACTTCTTAGCAACAGCCAAAACATCTGTGTATTATCAACATCATTCTCATACTGAATCCTAAAGAAAGAATTATACAGCTACCAAGAAGAAAATCAACTCTATCCCAGCCAAACTCAGGACACTGGTGTTTTTTTGAAACAAATCATTCTTACATGGTTTTAAGGTTTATCTGCAAAAGGCATTCTGTTATCTTCAACCCAAAAATATATTCATGGCATTCAAAAATAAGTAAAGGTATGCAATTTCAGTTTAAAATCACCACTGGGAAACATTTGAAAATATGACAATGCATGGCAATGTATTATTTCCCTGTATAAAATGAAGGGGCGCGGGGGGGGAGGGGACAAAACAAAAACCAAAACAAGCAAACAAAAAAAAACCAACCAACCTTTCCAGTGTTTGACATGTTTAGAAATAATTTTAACATTTTATTCATTAAACAGGCCAAGTATTGTTCATTACTTCAGTTCAGATAAAATAACAAATACACAAAGTAATTTATCTGCTTTCCATTAAAAATTATGCAAGGCCAAGAGCAATGAGCTGATTGGCACTTAAGTGAAAAGATTTCATGCTGATTTTCATGCAGAAAGGCTGCTGGAATACTTTTGTCAGAGAGATCTATAAACTGCCAAACAAAGATTAACAATCATGGCAAAATATTACAGTTCCCAAAAGTCATGGACATTGTCTCTTCTTTGACAAATGGGACCTAACTCAGTTTTAAATGACACGAAAGCATTGAAAACTTTAATGTTTTGGTTGCATCTAAATCTAGAAACAGGGCAGAGAGTTCTTTTATCTTATTGTAATGAATGTAAAAATTTGTCAGCAAACAATGAGTAATAAAAAAGCCTTGATCTAAAAAATCTAGGAAGTAACAAGAAAATTAACCACAGTAGGGAAATCCAGTGTATTTAATAGTTAATTAATTAAATAAAATGTACAGCTCTAATTTATTTAGGAGAAAATATTTTTGTTTTAAGTGTACAGAGTCATTGAAGTTAGCATGGTTGCTTACATGGGATTGCAATATAGATTGCCAAGGATAGGCTTATCAGTGATGACATAAAACAGGTGTGCCCCTACATGTGTCCAGAAGCATAATGCAGCCAAAGGCATGGTGATTTTATTTTCAGGATCTTCTGTCTGCATGGTGACAGAGGTCCAAGATGGTCCAAGTTTACAGCTAGACATACACTTTCAGCTAATAGGGTTTTATACCAGCAGATGCTCCAGCTCACACTTCTGCTACAAGAATGGTAACCACAGGCAGATCTGCACTCAGGTGATTCAGCCAGATCATCCTACCTATCTGGGCTCAGTGGGAAAATTCCTTACAAAATGATACTGATTATAGAGCAATCTCTGGGGATGCAGAGATAGTCACAGAAAGTTTTTGTATGTTCAACACCCTAATGACAAAGCTACAGGTGGTTCTGGATTTTCAAAGTGTTTCAGTTCTATCCTAATTCAGGACTTCGCAGCTGTTCTCTAAGAATTTTTCTGTGATCTCTCACTTTCTTTTTTCCTTCAGCCTTCACCTGTACAAAACAGGATCTCTAGGAGACATTTATCAAAAAGTCCTTCTTGGTATTTCTGTTCCTATCTGTAGTGGGAAATTCACAGCCAACTTACTCCTGAGTGAATTAATAAAGTTGAAAGAAAGAAAGTACTAAGTGAGGAAGGGAAAAAATACTGGTTATCAAATAAAACAAAGAGTTCTAGCTGACAAAGCTCAACTCATTTAATTTTTTACTAAGGTACTAGATCTAAAAAACCAAGAACTTCCTGGTTTTCTGCATTTAGTGTTTTTCACACATAAAATATGTGATTCTATTCACTGTTAGTCTTTTAAAGTGGATTTTAGAATTTATTCTGATAAGGCATTATAATAAAACATGTAAAGGATTCAGGCTTTACTAAGAAGACAAGGTGTTTGTGTAACTGTCAAGAACATACACTCGTATACATACTTGTCCCAAGAATGGAAAATCAAAGTGGTTTTTGGTTTGCAAAATTATTCTAATATCTGTACCTTGGCAAAATTAAAATCTGTTGTTCTTCCATTTTGTCAGATGAGGTAGTTGGAAAATAGGTCTGCTCATTCTTAGACATCAAATAACACTCTTTTTTTTTTTTTTTGTGAATATTTCAGAAAGTTTAGTGAAGTTATTTCATTTTCCCAAATCCAATAATAAGGTAGAATAGGGTGGAAGGATGATCAGCAGCATGAGATCAAGCATTAAGCATATATTACAGCATTTTGCCTCCTATAAATCTCTAGGCATATAGGAATAAACTTAAGAACCTGAAGAGATAAGTCTACTGATAAAGGAATACTTTAGGCTTGATTTGAAGTTTTCTAAATCTCTGGAGTTTATTTTTAAGTTTTGATAGATTAACTGTGGCAAGAAAAGAAATTTTTTTGGGAAGATAAGTTTATGGAGAGGTTCTAGGGCATAATTGCTGTTAGGTAATAAATGACTCTTTTTCATCTTGAAAGATCTTTTACAGTCCTCTTTCCTTGATCTTTGACTATACTTTATGGATCAAAATAACTATTAACTTTTTTCTTTTCTTTCCTACAATGAACATATGGCAGCAGAAATATCCAAAAGCCTGTTTAGAGTCTAAAGAAAGGAAAAGTTTTATCTATAAACTTGAATGTAGAAGTTTCCATTTCCTGTAGAATTGCTACTTATTGCAAGAGTTTTGACTACTTGTTATATGGACGATATTTTCTTTCGCAGACATGCCATTCACAGAATTTCCTATGGCATCAATGCAGTAATGATACAAGATCTGTAAATAAAATCTGGGTACCAACTTTCAGATCAAGTCAGAAATAAGCAGAAGGGCAAGGCTTCACATCTGCACAGCTGCAGCTATACTGCAGGAAAAGAAGCACATATGAGGGCCCTGTCCCAGCTCATCCCTTTAGCAAATCTGTACCTGACTGTGGTCTCCAAACTGGGAGAGGAGGTCTAAGTGTTTAAGTTTCAAAACAGCATCAAGATACAGAGGTTTTATTAACATCCAGCTTACTAAACATGCAGGAAAGCACATCATTAAGTGTTACGAAGCCAAGCGATGCAGAGCCCCCAGGCAGGGGCAAGAGAGAGCCCTTTATTGCAAAAAACCACACCTTTTTAAGCAGTTAGGCCTTCATCAGTTACATTCCATTTAAGCACAACAAATGTAATTCAATCAACCACCGTACACCACAATGTGAATACATAATGGCAATATAACTTGTTTTTCTACCTCTAATTCAGTTGAGTCACTTTCCCATTGTCATTTTCTACTTAGCTGAAGTAGCCATGATTTTACAAGGGTAACAAGGCCTTTATTTTGTGAGGTTTTCCCTATCTGCAACAAATTAGGCAAGTAATTCAATTATCAAAAAAGACTGGTTTTCCATTAGATTTCTATTCAATTTTGAAAGAAACATAGGAAGATCTTAGTGTGAACTCACACACTAAAAAACATCAAAGAAGTAACACAGAAGTAAGAAATGTTTTGAGTGCCAAAAAAGCTTCACGTGCATTTATAATCTCTCCTATCCCAAAATATTGTGTTTATAGTGAAGTGACTTTTTCAGTAGCTGACAGTGGCTCATACCTTGCATATGTCCATTTCCATGACATTCCATAAGTTCTTGAAATTTTTGCTGCTGTCTTTTCTATTTGAAAATAATTTTTAAAAGTTCAGTTCAAAGAGGAAAGAGAAGTAGGGAAGAGAGAAAGAACTCACAAACTCAGCCTGTTTCTGATGGACTGAAACCTGTGGGAAGGACTCACATTAAAGAACTTTTTGGAGGTCTGATTGTCCATTATTTTTCAAGGAATATTTTCTCAGTAGATACCCATCTGAATTTTTTTAAAAAAAGAAAATAAAAAAAAATATATATAACCAGAAAATTATTTCAAATTATGCAGCCTAGGATAAGTATATTGCAGCTACAGACAGTTTTACAGATTTTACATCTTTTGTATTCAATATAGAAGAATTGTCACTGTATGACCTTAGAACATGCTCCTGTTTTACGTGGTCACGTTGACTACATAACTTTGGCATGGAAGTCATTGCCCAGCAACTCTCAAGGTTCTTGTCAGGGTGTTCTCATTGATCAAAATCCCTTGGAACTCGAGATTAGTCATCCTAGGACACTTTGGAGAAAGAAGTAAAAATAAAGGGCAAGATTTTTAATATAACAGTGAAATGATAGTTAAAACAGTAGAAAATTCTTCTGAAGTTTTATTATCATATCAAGAATAAGAACAAGCATTTCTGCCCGACTTCATGCTGGTTCAGTCATTCCTTCTTTGTACCAAGGATCACCTCCTTCAGCAACTATACCTATCTAAAATATTGCTGCCTTGGGTCATTTCACTTGTACCATAAGTGTTCCATGCTTTCTGTTCAGTAAACATCTCCTGGCATTGTAGACACTTGTGAAGGTTTCCATTCAAGAGAAATACAGCTGAGATTCAGACTAAAGGGCCCAGATCTCCTCTTGATTGGGGCCCAAAGATTTCTACATCACAAGGCAGGCACTTTCTTTCCTTAGTATGATCAGCAATGCATTTTGCTGCCTTTTTAAAGTCTGGGGACATATTCAACTTGTAGCACCAAACTGACACAGAAATAGATTTCTGTGACACCATTAGTTTTCAAGAATAATTTGCCTAAAATGTAAGAGGCAATTATCTTTCAGTTCAAAAGCAGAATGACATGAAGCACATGTTTAAATAGTTCTGTCATACACAATTTAATGTCAGTCTTAGATTACATAATCTAAATCGTACCTTTGATTTTCCCATCATGAAACAAAGAACAAAGGATTTGCTTCCAGTAGATTGAAGGGATCCTTACTGGTGCTCTTTCTGAGAAGCTTTGCTTAATTCATCCTAATGAAAAAGGCATATTCCCTTCAAAAGAGAAGTAGCACAATACCAAGGAACTGGAAATTATGATTTACCCTCATGAGACCCTGTGGGAAGCTGATGCCAGAGCAGGCTCCTGGCAGAAATAAGGGCCCCTCAGAGAGAGAAGTCCACATTGGAATTGGGTTTGCCAGGATGATTTGTGACCCCATAGGACACCCACTCTGGAGCAGCCTGTTTCTGAAGGACTGAAACCTGTAGGAAGGACTTACATTAGAGAAGTTCATGTAGGACTGTCTCCTATGGTTGGGACCCAATGCTGGAGCATGGGAAGGGTGTGAGGAGTCCTCGCACTGAGAAGAAAGGAATGGTAGAGACAACATGTGATGAACTGACTGCAGCCCCTGTTCCCCATCTCACTGTGCTACTAGGAAGAGGTAAAAAAACCTGGGAATGAAGTTGAGCTCTGGGAGGAGGGAGGTATAAGGGGATGGTGTTTTAAGATTTGGGTTTATTTCTCATTATTCTACTCTGATTTGATTGGTGAAAAGTTAAACTATTTTCCCCAAGTTGAATCTGTTTTGCTCATGACAGTGACTGGTAAGGGATCTCTTCCTATCCTGATCTCAACCCACAAGCCTTTTGCTGTATTTACTCTCCCTGTCCAGTTGAGGATGGAAGTGATAGAGCATCCTTGGTACCTTGGCACCTGGCATTCAGCCAGGGTTAACCCACCACAGGCCCATCCATTATCTGACAGTCCTAGAAATCTTCAAATTATTCTAAAATAACAAAGACAGAACCTTGTCCTAAAGATTCATAGCCTAAGTTCACACTCTAACAAAGGTCTATTTTTTATCTTTTAATGAATGAAAGGATGTCTGTGAAAGCATCCTGTGACATTAAGACATATACACATACACACACACACAACTAAAAATTACCTGGATGGAGGAAAATTATTAGTGCTATAATCTTTGCTTAATGCTTCATAGAGGGATTCTGGCAAGAGTTCTTAGAAATAGAGAGCACCTATTTACAAATCCATTCTTTTAACATACTGCCTTTCAAAACCCCTGGCTCCATAACATCATGTGAGTACAAAATCTAATTAACTGTAATGGAATTCTGCATAAATAGTGGGTTAATGTTGGCCTATTTCGTAATCTCAGTTCAGTGTTCCACACAGCTTGGTTGCAAAGGTAGCAAATACTGTTTCCTCATCTAAAAGTCTTCATGCACTGCACACCTCTGACAGAACTGGTCTATATATGTTTGGATATTAATTCAAGTTTATATCCTTAATTGTTTACATAGACATACAAAGGGAAATAGCTAAGAAAACATCTTTTTTTGTTGTTAAAATATGGATAGGAATGAAACCTGATTAACTTGAAAATCAATCCACATATGCATTTTCAGGTAATCAGTTGTGAAAATTAAATGTATTGAGAGATAAATACATAGTGAAAAAGAAACAAATATATAGAGAGATGAAAACAGTCAATTAAAAACAAATTTCTACTACGAAAAAAAGTTCCTTAAGAGAATAATTAACGTAAAATCACCTATACATACTACTTCAATGTCAGAAAATATTAACTCTGTCCATGAAAGAAAAATTATCTTTTTTCAAAACTTAAAAATTCAAATCATACAAGTGAACTCAGAAAATACAGAGAAGTAAAACAAAAGATGTGCTCCTCTCACCCGCTAAAGCAACAGAAACACAATTTATTTATAACAATGTGGACCAAAATCCATTTCTGAAACCTTTTTTTTAAATTAAGTAATTAGAAGCAAAGAACTATCAGTATCAGAACCCATGGGTGTTTATATTCATTCATGATTTTCTGATACTTCCCATGAAAGATTCAGAGGTAGCTCAGTGTCCAGCCCAAATTTCAGTAATTCCATTCTGCCTCTTTAGGTTACCAAGTGCCACTGGCTGCAGCTGAGATCCTGTTATGATACATACAAGATGTGTCAATACAGCTGCCATTAATGACACGGCATGAATTTATATTTTAATCTAGCAAAAGCCACTAGGTGGCACAGCATTGTTTAACTAGGTTCTGTCGGAGCAGTACTTTGAGATTCAGGTTTCCATAAGACAAAACCACAATTGGAGCTGGTTGCTTGCAGGATAGGCATGTCAGAATGGTGTGGTAGAGAAATATGAGAGAAAGGAAAATGAAGAAAAGGTGGAGGTGAATGTGCCACCTCAGATGAAAAGGAAAAGGTGGGGGTGGAATATTGAGCAATTCTTACATCTGCCTGCAGAGAGAGGGATTTATTAACTTCCTTTCCGTAGAGGTTTAAAAAAGGGAACAAACAGAAAAACAGTACTGTGTGGAAAAACAGTTCTGCCCAGACAAAGATTTATTTTATATCACATGTGGCTGATGAGCCAGCAAGCTTCAAGTCATTACACATTCAGAATAAAGAATCTCAGGGGGAAAAAATGCTTTTCAGGTACAGCATACAGGACTGCATAACTTCTGAGTCACTCATCTGCCACCAAATGAAGGATATAATAACCACAAAGTCTCCTTTCTGTCATTTGTTGTTTTTCTCCTCTGCTTCTGTTATATACAGTTTTCATTTGTCTTAACGCATTCCAAGAGAACTTGTGGTTTTTTGTGAAGGGGGACAGAAGATAATAGGAGCAAAATTTCAGGCATTTTGTTTTGAATTGTTCTGGTATCAAAGATACAGTATGAACTACTGCTGTGATTTTTAGCTCATATTTTACTGTCTAAGACAAGAAAATAACTGTCACCTCCTTTTAGATGCATGTAGATATAATACAAAATCTCCTGAACATCAGCTATCTCCACTATACCATAAATCCGGACAGTAAATATTCCTCATGCAGGAACAGTAAGTTGACAAAAATTTTAGCAGTGTTTAATTGCATGTCCCACAGTGATTGATCATACTGAAAGTGTACTGGAAACAGCAAGTTTGCAATAAATTCCTGTTTCTAATGTGTCCTCTACAGTTCTATCCTCACAGACCACTGTAATAGTCCTAAACTGCCAAAAGATTGAGAGTCAATTAGGAAATATCAATCCATCCAGAAATCCTCCAGGATCAGTAGAACCTGCCAACACCACTTTTGGATACCTATGTCTTCAAAACAGGATTCATCTAGTCATTTTATCAAAAGTCAAGGAAAGTTGTAGCTTCTTCTGAGGGAAGAGAGCAAAACAAAATCCTGACTGGTTTTACAAGATTTTTTCCTTTCCTATTTTGTAAATAAATACAGCCATCTACCCATGTATGCATGTGCACACATACACTCTCTCATATATTTATGTTCATATTTTATTGATTTTAGAGAGGATTATCACAGATGTGCACAAAAGATTGTTCAGCAGAACCCCCAGCCATCCAATGTTATTACACTACTATTTTCTAGTAAGTAAAATAGAGTAACAGAAGTATGTACTACAGATATTTGAAGAATCCTTCAAAAGCATTTTGACCCACAGCAAGTCATTATCTCTGAAGTTACAGACAGGCATGATCTGAAACATATTTCTACCAGCTACATTGCTGGTAGGTTTGAATCACAAAATAATTTCTCAGTTGATGTAAACTATAAAGAAAAAGAAAAAACCACACCAAACAAGTCTTCCCCCTAAACCATTCCCCAAGACCTTTTTCAAACAGTGCAGTTACAAGTCCACTAGATGAAGAAATGTTTTCTTAATTTTGAATTCGAGAATATTGCAAATCAAATCAGAACAGCTTGAAAGAAATTATCATAGTTTGTTCACATATGCAGAGACTAAATTCAAACTATTACCCAATGCAAAGTTCTTGCAAGACTGTAGGTGAAACACCTTCTCCTCTTAAATTAATTGCCAATTACAAACATTAGTAAAACCAATGTTATAGCTAAGTTCAGCAGCTAACTTAGCCATGTAAATATATAGGTCATGCTGAGCAATATGGCCAAGTTCCCAGACTAAAGAGAGGTAGTTAAATCTCAAATTATCTTGTAAGGACCTTGGCCTTTCACAATGAAGTGAATTTAGATAATTTCACTTCTATCAATCTGAAAAAGTAAATAGCAGACTTAATTGTATCCTAATTCGATTTACTTTACTGTTTGACTTCTACTTCATCTCCCTCAAAGGGTCTTTTCAGAGAGATTCTACTCAGTAAAAAGCCTTTCAGGTCAGCATGTGGGGGTACAGCTTTCATTAGCGATAATTGAATTTGTTCGTATAACTCTGTGTAAACCATTCTGATGACAAATTCTCTATCAAAGCTGCACCATTTTCAGCAGGAGGCCTCTTTGTGAAGGAGAAGCTTCCCCAGCAAGCTGGCAGCCAAGTCACTGCATTTATTTCCACTCACTCCCCTTCTTTCTTATTTCCAGAATCTCTAATAGATTAATTAATTTTGGTTATTTTCAAATGTCTGAAGTCCAGAAAGCTCTACTTAATCCAATTATTAAAAGGACTACCAATGTTCATCCTTAGTGATCTCACAGTCATGAAAGTTTAGTTGACTGATAAGCCATAACATGAATAGAAAGGCAGCGAAATTTCAGAATGACTGGAGAAAAATATCTCACAACAACAGAAACTAATTTTTCATCAATTAATTCTACTCAGAGAAGGGAAGTCATATGTATTCAACAGGTTTAATCACAGGACTTATCATAAATTTATCATAGAATCACAGATTTATCATAGAATTACAGAATATTCTGAGTTGGAAGGGACCCACAAGGATAATAAGAAAATGGCCCATACTTGGATCAAACCTACAACTTTGGTGTTATTAGCACTATGCTCTGACCAACAGAGCTAATCTCTGTTCAGTAATATCTGATCAAATCTCATATGAGCCATGTAGAAATTTTATAAAGGATTCAGAAGAATATAAATTACACAGGTTACTAATGATGTGGTAACTGCACATTTAAGTGCTTTCGTGCTGTAAGTAATGTGAAATCATTTGAACAGCTTACTTATTAAAAAGAATGTACTTTGTCACCTCACAGTAAGATGCATTTTTAGTAATAGCAGACTCAATAGCGACCTTCAGTTACCTTTCAAATCCCTGAAGGATGAGGAAACGAGGAGTGTTGGTTTCAGGTAAAATATCATAAATAACTTACTGATTTGAGCAGATAATTAGGAATAGAAAGAATGAGAGTCAATGCCTGTGATGTACAAACTCTTGATGCTCAGGAGAATGTCTTCAGTGTCAGACTAATCATCAATATTGGTACTGGAAACTCTCCACCCAACTAGTTAGAAATTCATGATGACAGAGAAAAGTCTCGAGCCACATGACCAGAAAGTCTATGATTCTTAACATCGATCAGCAAGGCATTCCTTCCTATTGAGGAAAAAATGGGTTCTGGTCCTAAAACTATTAAAAAGTTTTATCAAAGAGTCATTGCAGGAAAGCAATCTACCTTTTAAAATGGGGTGCTTTAACCTGGAGAATGGGAGGCTGAGGGGAACAAGGACAGAGTCAGTCTGTTCTCCCAAGCAAAAGCAATAGGACAAAAATTATCTCCAAACCACAGGAGGTATAGATTAAATATTAGGAAATATGTCCTCACTGAAAGGGTGGTTGAGCATTGGAACAGGCCACCCAGGGAAGGGTTCGAGTCACCATATGTTGGCGGTATTTAAAACGTGTAGATGTGGCACTTAGGGACTTGGTTTATTGATGGACTTGACAGTTTAATGTCAAAAGTTGGTCTCAGTGATCTCAAAGGTCTTTCCAACCTAAACAAATCCATGATTCAATCTCAGAAGACGTTGGTGCCACTCTTTGTAATTACTCTAATGTCTTTTCTTAGTCAATATATATGATCTCTGTGATGTGCACTTGATTTAAAATTTGAAAGCAAAGGTTTTGGCTCTTCTCTGTGGTTTTGAAAACTATTGATTCAAGAGGCCAGCAAAACTCTGCTCTAACATTCTCAAACACTAGAGTCACTTTTAATATCAGATACTTCACTTATCTCTCTTTTCAGTTAAATTTCTTCTCAGTTAAATTTCTTAGTTATATGACATCCAAGTAAGAGTACAGACTCTGTAAGTCACCCACAAAATTAATGGCAGCAGTAAAGAAGCTAAGGCTCAAGTCAGCAACCCCAGTTCTAGAGAGAAAATTTGTGCAAACCTAACCAGAAGCGTGTGCAATCTCACTGAATTGCTACTGATATTTGTTACATAGACGAGTTCTACCAGCTTGTAATTGGTCCAAATCCATTGTAAAGCCAGATTTTAGCTCAGCAATAGAAGATAAGGGCACTATCCATTGCCTAGGCAACAGCTGTGAAAAGAGACCTCTACACCCCAGCCCTTGTTAAATTTCAACAAGGTCATGATTACACTCCTTAGAATTACTACTCTTCTCTTCCCCGGAGGCATAAACCATATTTAATCCAAAGTATAAAGCAAACTTTGGCTTTCTTTTTCATACCTCAAACTGTATCTTCTACCACAAAGAAGTCACGCTGATTTCACAGACCAGTACACAGGTGAGGAGTTTTGTAAACTTGTACATTTCTACTGCTGAATATAATCAAAGTATTGCACACGAAGGTAATATTTACGCACAGAAAATGCAGAAGTCACACCTTCATAAAGAAGCCATCAATCAACAGTGCCTTAGTTAAATGCTTCAGATAGACTGACAATCTCTACCATTTCTTAATTATCCTTCATGACCTTTTGAATTCTTAGAATGTCAGGAAACTTTTAACCGTTCTCAGCCTTCTCACATATGTCTGCAAATGAGTTAGGTTAGAATTGGTGATTAAGAGATGCTAATTAGAATTTTTTATATAAAAAGGCAAACTCATCTGCTGGATGGTTAAACCAGAGATGGTTCTTACAGCATGAACATCTATGTTCCTGAGCAATTCTCATAAACCTTTAGGAAACATAGATGGTTGGAGATATTGTTTATGAGAAAGCTGTCTGTTAGGAAGATGACATAGACAGTACCCTCTACTGCTTCTACTGGGTTTTTGTTTGTTTTCTATGAGATATCTTATGGCTGTCTTTAAAACATGCATCTTAGAAGTGCTTATAGATTTCTACCTCCATTACCTGTGGCTGAAGAGATTTTCACATCTCACAGCATTAACAGACAGAAATAAACTTCAGTTGGAAAGTAAATAAACCACTGTTTAAGCTCTTCTTGCTTTCTTTCCATTACTGTTTTTCAGCTCAAAAATTTTTGCTTTTTGCTGTTTGCACAGGCAAGAGTCATAGTTCCATTTTGGCTTACATTACACAGCAAGCTAACCTCTAACAACACAAACACTCCATTTTCCTTGTAAATGCTTCTTTGTAAATATTATTATTTTATCACTAGTATTTTTAAGAATGACTAACCAAAATTACAGTACACAGATAAAGTTTACACAGGTCATTAGTCATCCTATAATTCCCCTTGACTGTTTCAAACTGCTGAGATCCTGAACTTCTAGTTGATTACGTTGGTTGTAGCAGAGTAGACAGCCTGTGTAAGCTCAAACAAAGCTGTGAATTCACATTTGGTTTACAAGGTCTAACACATTTTGTTTACAGTGGAAGACCTATCTGTCCTACCTCCTGACGATATTAAGAGTTCACTGACAGCAGGGGAGATACATCACTGTAAATAAAAACTCCATTTTAAGAGTTCTTGTGAAAAGTTTACATTACATGAAATCTTCAACAATAAATTGAACACAACACTTGTAACAAAGGAACTTAAAATTATTTCTGACAATTGATGCATCTCTTTTGACCTACAAACTGCCTGAAAATCTCAAGAATCATTTATTTTGCTATTAGTGAACACCATCTGGTGAACAAACTTTCAGTGAGTGATCATGAACATTGGAGCTCCTCTCCTATGAAGAAAGTCTGAGGGAACTGGGACTGTTCAGCCTGGAAAAGAATGGGCTTTGAGGTGACCTAATTGTGGCCTTCCAGTACCTGAAGAGAGCCTACAGGAAAGACGGAGAGAGGCTATTTACAAGGACCTGTAATGACAGAACAAGGGGGAATGGCTTCAGGCTGACTAACAGTAGGGTTCAGTTAGATACTAGGAAGAAGTTCTTCCCTGTGAGGGTGGTGAGGCACTGGAACAGGCTGCCCAGAGAAGTTACAGATGCTCCACTCCAGCCCTGGAAGTGTTCAAGAACAGGTTGAAAGGGGCTCTGAGCAACCTGGTCTAGTGGAAGATGTCCTTGCCCACAGCAGAGAGGTTGGAAATAGATGGTCTCCAAGATCCTTCCAACCCAGGCCATTCTAGGATTTTGTGATCTCAGATCCTCTAGTCCCCTCAGGACATCTCTTCACTACTGTTATGTGAGTAGAGAAGGATTTAAAAATTCAACACAAACATATACATATTTCATTCCAAGAAATCAGTGTTGTTCTGAACCACTCTGGCCTTTGCAATAATTTCTGCTATGGTTTTCCTGTAAGTAGAAACAAAGCACTGGCAAAGCTTGTTAGAACATGATCTCAGATACAGATTGAAACAAAGGTAAGTTCAAGCTGTCATCAGAATAATATAGGACAGTGACAGGTAGTTTTCAAACATGGTGAGGTAAATACTTTTTTCCATTCCAACTTTCTTGTTTACCCTAGAGATTAAGGTCTGTACAAAACAAGATATTAAGTATTAAAATAGACTATATATTCTATTAGATGAAAACATCACATAAAGCTTTTACTCAAAATAAACTGCCAAAACTGAGATTTGGATGTGACCCACTATTCTTTTCTCTGGTTTGTTAGTTAGAAGTCACAGGGACTTTGTTCAACCCTAAGAAACAGCAAAGTTGATTGCTGGTTTTGTCTTCAGTTTTCTTCCCCAAATTTGCAATTAAATTCTGGGATTTAAAGTGCTTTTTGAGTTAGATTTCACTTTCAACTTGGACTTTAATCTTCATCTCAATTCAAATATTAAATGTGGCCAGTAAAATGAAATGAGATTTTTTTTAATGACAGATCCCTTAGTTATTGTTAAAAAGAACTTGATATCCCCAAGGGATCAGCTTTCAAAATTATATGTCTGACAATCAAAACAGTTTGCTTCATTGATCTTCTATATATCACAACACAGACTCATGACACTGGGCTCTAATTAACTTCACCATTTCTCTTCTTTGATAAATAACTGGTTTCTATCAACTTACAGGGCTGAGGAAGCTTTTGGCATGATGCTGGCCATACAGATGTATGCTTGACTTCATTCCTTACAGTTTAATTGTAGTTTAGGTCCCAAATGCTAACAAGATTGCCGACTGAGGTTGCTGCAGGAACCCACAGCATAGGAGTGGCTTGGGGTCCTGGAGCTCACAAAACTACCACAGATCACATTGCTGTGATGTCACCTGTAAGTGCAAAATGATGCCGCAAGGTAAGGATAGGAAAGAACGGCTCAAACATTATTTTATCAAAACTGATCTTGTTAGAGCAGGAAACATAATGATCCTTTGTGCTGTTATTTAAATACTAACACATTTTTACAGCAGCCTGCATGAAGTAACAGGCATTCCCTGTGGTGCAAATTAAACCCAACAGCTCTGCACCAAGGTGGTTTAACACCAGCAGGAGAGAGAGCATTTCAGATGAATGTCTGCTTTACAGCTCTTAAGATTCTCACATCATAAAGTGCTTCGAACTGTTCAATTATCTTTCCACAGTTTATTCTTTTTTTGCTGCTATTGCTGTTTACAGGGTTTGATTTTTGTTGCACACACTTTCCCCTCCCCTGCCATGCAAAATCACACAAAATCACATCTCTCTCCATATAGTTGCTGTTAAATTCTGGATGCAATGTTGAATAATTACTCTACTGGATGCATAAAATGATGTATTTTCAATGTCATCTTTACTATCATTTTTATAAGATTTAACTAATATATGGAACTCTTTTTAATCCACAGATAAAGAATATTATAAAATAAAAGCACATATAAATACTTCTCTGTATAGAGAGATGGAGAGAGAAAACTACTTCCTCAAGACCAAACACTGAAAATACAAACCAGTTTTTTAAAATTCCCACAAAAACTCTTTCAAAAATGTTGACTTTCACGACCTTGTTCTTCTACCTATTGTCACATGAACACTGTGCTAAAAGGTGGGGACAGAGAGCTTAAGATTAATTTTCTGGTATCTCTTTGAGGGAAAGAATTCCTGTGCTTACTCTTAACAGACTCTAGAAATAATGCAACATCATCCCAAAATTGCTTAGTCTGTTCTGAAATGGATTATCCCTCCAATAATTTTAATTTAGAAAACTGATATTTATCTATCAGCAGGAAGGAATCATCCTTAAATGTCAGCAGTGCCAAATCTATGGGTGTATTGGCAATAACAGAAATGGGAGAGGAGACTATATCACAGAATTGAGGCCAAACTGTAGAGACAGATTTGTAAAACACATAGCAAGGGTACTAGAGGCGGGTTCAAGTCTGTTTCAAGGACTTCTCACAAACTGATGTCCCCATTAATACATAGGGGACAATGGTCCCTGCAGAAATCAGCAGACTAAAATCTAGAATATATTATCTGCCCAGCACCAGAAATTATCCAGCAAACTATCAAACAGCAAGTTCTGCAGACAGGACTCAGTCTGCCTAGCAAACAGTCACACCCCAGCCAGGATGTCTAAGTCTTTGCTTTGTATATGCCAGACAGTATGTTTTTTACAGTCAGCAACTAGTGTTATGTGCAGGATCAAAGAACCCTAAAAAACTTGATTTAGGAATCTTGCTCTGTAGGTCACCCAGTTTAACTTCCTGCTCAAAGCAGGACAAGATTAAGAGGTCACGCATGAGTCTCAGATCCTGGTCCAGACAAGTCCTGAGTACTGCCAAGGAGGGTGATTATTCATCTGCTCTACACAACCAATGCCAAGGCTTAGACGCTTTTGTTGCAAAGATTTTCTTTCCTTGTTTTCCAGCAGTATTTTCTCAGTTGAAATCTATGACCACTGCCTTTTGCCTTTTTACTGTTCACTTCTAGGAAGTCATCTGTCTCCCTGTCAGCCCCATTAAGCAGTGACAATAACACTAACAACATTCTTGTCTTCCTTTTGGGCTAAGCAAGGCCAGTTCCCTCAGTGTCTCCTTACAGAAAGTACACTCCAGCGCTCCTGACCGAGGAACCTTCCCATAGACTGTCACCACCTCTCCCATGCCACGTGGCCCAAGATGGAACATATTCCTTCAGAGAAAGCCTTACAGTTATTGAGTGAAGGGAACAGTCACTTTCCTTGATCTTCAGCCTACATTCCTGCTAACAGAAGTAGGATGCTGTTAGCCTTCATCACCTCAAGGGCTCTCTGCAACTTTCCATCCAACAGGAACTCTGGGGCTATTTTGTGTGGAGCAGGTGCCTAACTGAGTAATACCAAAACAAAATAACTTGAAAAAAATTGAGACATGCGTATAAGAACCATAAAATTACCAACCCAGGACCACATTGTGAATCAAGTTCCCCATTCATTCAATTACATCCTACATTAGCTCTACTGACCTGTGCTGTGCTGCAGTCTTTCATCACCTTCAGACAAATAAGAAGTAGCAAGTGATTTACTGCTAAATCTAGTGTGTGTTAAGAAGAAAAAGAAAAATCAGGTTCCTTGTGAATATTCATCATAACTTTTGCTTCAAACACCATGTCACATGTTCAAAGTTTGTAATACTTTTCTAATAAAGAAATAAACTTCTGATATTTAACTCATTACTAACAATGAATTTAAAAATTGCATCATGCTTATTATGATTTATAACATAGCTGTATGCAGAATAGAAGTTTCCATAAAGAGAGGTTGTACAGAAATTAAGAGTATGCTTTCTTTGCTCTGGGGATTTTTGCTTACGCTAGCACTTCATCTTCTGTCATGGGTTAGTGTAATATACAGCCAAACCCTCGTCTCTTTCAGAAAGCCCTGGACATGGATTTTGTTGCTGTTCATCACTTAGTCTCACACTTGGCTCCTTCCAGCTGCAGTATTATTTATTTTGCATAGAAAACACAAAGAGGCCCTGAACTTCTGGACTGAAGACCACAGCAAGCCTTAACTGAAGATGAATTCTCAAATTTTCGAGGGGTTTGTCTTTCACTTCTTCAGGGAAAACTTCCTCACTGAAATGGTTGTCAAGCATTGAAATGAACTGCCCAGGGAACTGATGGATACGCCATTCCTGGAAGGGCTAAAAAAATGACCGGACACAGCACTTAGTGCTATGCAAGTTGGCATTTAGCCAAAGGTTGAACTCAATGACCTTGAAAGTCTTTCCCAACCTTAATGATTCTATGTTTTTCTGATTCATGACATGAAAATATACTAGCTCCTTAAAACAATTACACGAGGAAAAAAGAATACCCAAAATCTTGGGTTGATCGTTGTAATTCTGACATGAGGAGATAAAAAGGCCAAAGGCAACAAGAAGTTCTGATTTGGTACTGGAATAAAGAAAGCAAGGAAAAGTTCCTGTCTTTACATTTTGCTTTATGCACCTACACAAAGCATCCCCAGGCTGTGTATTCATAGGAGGCAGGTAGTGTCTTGACCACACGCCCTGATTTCTGTTTCCTAATTTCAGGCATTATTATTACTTCAGTTTTGCTACCAGCTTCCCAGTGGATGTTCCAAATAATGGACCTTGTGTAATTTCTCTGACACTTCCACAAACACAGAGAAGCCAGGAGACAGGAAGATAATCTGCTTTTTTACAGGAAAAGGCAGGATATGTTCTTTTGATATTGATCAGCTCTGTAAAAGGATGGCACTCTTTGTTATAAAAGCTTTTAAACTAGAAGGGTATTTTTTGTAATGGTACTACACAAGCACTCCCCTTTATCATGTCTAGCTCCTGGTAGTTCTGCTGAATTCTATGCAAGGTGTACAAGCCTACTGTTTATCATATGTGAAATTCAGAATCGTGCATCTTATTCCTTTTGCTTGAATTATTTGGCTGCCTGCTTTACTTTTACTGACAAAAGAGTCAGTTCCAGCTCTTCATTTTATTGTGCCCTTTTTTTTTTAATGTACGGCTTTCTTAATCCTAACATGAAGTAAGTAAACATGAAAAAGACAGATTTCTTTTTAAACCTAAGAACTATAAGGGTTTGTTCAGCTTCTAAGTTTTTAGTACTCTCATCTTTTATTCTGCTTTTAATGTAATGTGAATTTACAGTCAGAGTTGACAGGGATTTTTTTCCTTTAAGGTATTATGCTGGGGATTACATATACCAAGGAACAGGTAACAGAATGCAGGGAGAGGTGGTAGTGGTGGTATATTATTACAAGTCTGGTATGTCTGGCTAATAACTTATTTAGTAATTTAGTCAAGTAAGTTTCTAGCACTTATTAGGGTCATTAAAGCACAAAGCACGTTAGTCAGCCAGTTCCATATTCAAGCCCCTTAACTCACTGACATCATCTGCCTGAGGTGGAAGAATGGATCACACATCTGTACCTGTAATTATGAATATATGAGATTTCCATAGCAAGCTAGAGCAATTTGCTTCATTTTATCACAAGGTAAAGTTTGAACCTCACCTCCCCTCCAACCCCATTTCATTATTTTTAGAACTCTGATTGCTGATTGTGCTTTCATGATGCATTCTACTGACAGGCCAGAATATTTTTTTTAATGCGTAATATATTTTTGATTTGCCTTTTTTGCAGGGGAAAAAAACCCCAGATACTGAATAACAGAAAGAAAGCATATAGATGAATGGTGATTAGGCATTATTTTTAGTGCAATTACTGAATGAATGCTATGTGTGAGATCTCCATGTAGCTACATCACGACTTTGGATTTATTTCTGAAGGAAAAAATCCTAAACAGTGTTATTTTTCACCCGGAATTGCACACTGACCTGACCCTGAAATAAAACTGCTTTCTTCCAATTTATTTATTTAGTAAATATAGTGCTTGGGCAACTGGAGGTCAACATTATTCTGTGCAAGTTCTCAGGTTAAGTAGCCCATTCACTGCAACTCAGCTTCTCTGTCAGTATTCAGAGATATGATGGCTTTAAGGAGGCTGAGGGCCAAGATTTCCTTTGTCACCAGGAAACTAATTTTGTTCTGCAGAACTGTGTAAAGGTGCAGTGAAAACAAACATTGTTATTACATAGGGTGAGTGATAATAGAGAAATACTTTGAAGTTTACATCATATTCATCAAGGTCATTGCCATGGTTTTAGTTAGTTCATTTTAAATAGAATGCATCTTTAGATCTCATTTGGGCAGAATTTTGTCCTTAAAAACATGAGCAAATAATTTGTGTGGTCTGGATACACAATGCCAATAATAACAACACATAATTTTCAAACAGCTCAAACAGTAAAAGTCATAGATATCACAGTTTCTCTAAGCCTCAGATGAACTAAGAGGTGAGAGGAGCAAAAAACCAGTGCTGAGAGATGTTTGAATCCCTACAGGAGCTCCTGGCAAGTTTGCCATTGTTTCTTTTGTTTTTTAATGGAACCTCTTACTCTGAAAGGACCAGAACCTCCAAAACTTATGGGGAGCAACAGAAAGGCAACTTCTGCCATAATAAAAAAATCAGTGATAATCCAGATTAACCAGGTCATTGTTTATGTGAAGGCAGGAAAAGAATAACATATCTCTAAAGGAAATATTCCCATTATGACCTGTACAATGCCCTATCTTGTAAATCAAGTGTTTGGAAGCACATCAGGCCCATTAGACTAGCCCTAGGTCCTAGGCTATGCATACAGCTGTAAATGTAACCCACTGGCAAGCTGGCAAGCCTTGCCAGGATAAAGGTGGTAAGAATCCAAAAATTATAGGAGCCTCTTAGGGTAAAATGCCTAGTACGTAAGAAGAAAATGGTCATTTGTTTACTTCTAGAGGTTCCTATATGAAAACTCGAGGTGTTGGTGTGGCACTCCATCATCCCCCCCCACCACTTTTCAGGCCTCACTGAGATGTGAGAAATGCTCATTTGTCCTCAGCCTTGAAAAACAGGGCCTGGGCACAGCTCCTCTTGAGCTTATCAGAAACCCTGTCTGCTCCCAGGAACTGCTGCTGTCCAACAAGCACCTGTTTTCTTTATGAACAGCCTGGAAAACAGTTTTTCTTGCCTAAAAAGCATAATATCACAGTTCTCACACTTTCAAGGAAAATGTACTGTGGTGGTTGTAGACCGCGGTGCTGGAGACCAAAGGTCTCCAGAAGGTCCCAAGGGAAGAAAGGGGTCCTGGTGAAGGGCTCCCGGGGCTGGAGGGCTCCCCTCTAGGATGGAAGAAACCGTGGTTTAACCCGGGGTGTGGTGGGGTAGCCCAGGTTTCTGTGACTGGCCACATGTTCTGTCTATCACCACCCCCCCCCCCCCCCCCCCTTCTAGAATATTCTCTTGAATTCGGTTGCTGATTCATTGTATCTCCCTAACTCCTCCCTCTCCTTCCCTCCATTGGGCTGTATACCCTGGACCCTCCCTAACTCTGCCCCTGAACCCTCAAATTACTGGTTGTCATTTCCCCTTATAAGATCGTGTCAGAGGGTGGTCGGGGCCTCTTAGTCCCTGGACTCCCTCTATGCTGGGCACTTAATGAACCCTCACAGAATTTCCAAAGCAGAGGTCCCTCTCTTTATTCTTTGGCTACTAGCTGCATCTGCTCTCGCTCCTAGCGCAACACCCGGCTAGGCGTGCAGCCCACTGGCAGGCTCATACTTGAAGCCTCCAGGCAGTCTCACCCCTGTAGGGGTCAGGGATACTCTGGATCATCGCCAGGTCACGGCTGTCCGGTTCCAGGCGGACACCCCTGCGGCTAGCAACAATGTACCAACCTGAGGTGTGTCCAGGATGAAACATCATCGTGACCAAAGCTCACTCTCTTGTGACCCTATAAACAGTGGTCCAAAATGAGACCCTTTGAGCTCTTCTGGACCGCAGAGCTGTGACCAGCAACCTCCCTCTGAGTGGGGTCTCTCAGAGCCAGTGAATCCTCAAGTTTGCTATACTTGGAGGAACCCTGTATGACAACAGATCCCGGGCCACTCCTTGAGGCCCAACCCTTTCCCTGTTGGGCACCTGCAAAGGCTTCACTACCTTCGAGAGGATTTTTGACAAGTACCTTGCACTGACTCTTTTATGTATGTGTGCATACACGTGCACATAGGCTACAGCAAATCTAGGAGAAATGCTGCTTTCTTAGATGTTTAAGTACCTTAGATGTTAGGCCTGTCATAAATTATAAGCTAAGTTAAATGCTGCTAAGTGTTGTTTCTTTGCTAAACTGATAAGCTATAAGTTAAGTACTGTTGAGTGCTGTTAGATTTGTAGTTTGTATTCCTTTTTATCCTTGCCCTTACTCTCCTTTTGTCACACACACAAACACACATATACATATAGTTCTCAGTTTATTTCTAATTTGATTGACTGGATTTCACTGTTGTTTTTTTTCTTTTCCTCAGTGTGCCTTAACCATCTAGTAAGTAGTAGAGTGAACCTTGCCAATGAACTTCGTTGTTCTGTCGCTTAATATTATATCTGATTTTTAAAGACACCTTTGTTGATGATTTTTTAAGCAATCTCAAACATCTGTAACAGGTGGCCGTAACATGGTAACAGTGAAGTGACGGCAAGCGGACGAACTTCTCCGGTATTTTTTGTATAGCAAAGGTGTCAGTCCCCAGCATGCTGGACTGAGTTGAGCAATTTAATTTAGACGAACAGCTTTTTTTTTACCAGGAGAATATTATAATAGATTTTGAAAATAGACAGGCAGTCCATAAACTACATTGATTCACATATTTATTGTTTTCCCAAGCAGCGTATCTCACAAGTACACAATACAGTTTACTCCAGTTCAGTGCCAAGCAATCAGCTCCATTAAAACAAGTCACGACATTCAAATTTAAATTTTCTGATTATTAGAGAAGAAAATGCAAGACACTTACTTTTTTTCTCTGTTTTTGCCAGCAGTATATGAGATAATTTAGGTTGAGGAGCATTTTGGGATGGTGGCTGGACCCTATAATTTCAAAAGAAACTGATGTTTATATGTCAAATGTTCTTTAAAAATCCTGCTCTTTTCAGCATAGTTTTCAAATTTCAAAATATAAGGTCTTTATAACATAATGAGTACGCTGCAGTTTTCTTACCTGAAATTTCACCACCTATATTTTGAAAGATTACTAATAAATGCAAACCTAACCTACTTGATACACAATTTATTCCAAAGTTTAGAAACCCAAATCAGAGATCTATGTGTTATAATTAAACACAAAGCAGGTAGACTTTCAAGTATAAACAATCATTTGTTACAAATTATGTTAAAGCTCTCTTCCACCATAGAGATTTGTGGGTGATACTCCTAACACATCTTTCTGAACTCGCCCTTATCAAGTGAGATTTTACTTGTTTAATTTCCCATAAATTATTTTTATAACATCTTTTATAAATACTACCATGCTTATGGCGAAGAAGAATTCAGCTGAGAAGAAATAAAGCCGGACTGTTAAAACTCAAGTCAACATAGTTCAAAATGTTCTTTTGAGATCATTGAGACATAAAATAAATACATCAAAGCCCATACTTCAATTCTGAAGTCCCATATGGTCTGAAAAACATGAACTATTTTTTTTTCAGTGGCATCAAAAAAAAACCCCAAAAACCCAGAAAGAAATATTGTTTGGCTTCAATTACCTTTTTACTAACGTGAAGTATTTCAGATTCACCACAGAATGAAATGGAAGTGAATTACAAGCATTTTCAAAGACTATCATGCTCTGTTTGTGCTGTTCTTCCAAGGAACAGTGGGTACCCTCCAGAGCAAAACAGGGTATCTTACTCAGTAACATAGGCATTAACCAAAAAAGCATAGAAGCCCATTTAGTTTGGCAGACATTTTTATAGCTCTACTTCTGTAGAAGTGTTCTTTCTGTGCTTGTTAAAAAAACCCTCAATTTATAGTCTACCAAGAAGAAAAATCCTTCTTACTGGTGTTATTCACATCCTGAACCTTATTTTCATGCTGGACCAAATCCTATTTCGCCTTGTTTGGATCAACAGCTCTAGTCACACAAGAGAAGCTATTTGATAAGAAACAGTTGAGTAGAAAATCATAGTAATATCCTAAAGGCCAATCCTCAAGGCTTAGAATTTGTAGCATGAAAGCAAACAAATCAGCACAAGCAAAAATTAACAATTAAAACTTTGCAAATAGGAGCTAAATCTCTTACTTTCCCAAGGGCAACCTTCTTTCCTTTACCAACAGTTACCTGTGAAGGACATGCTGGAGCTAATTTGAAACTAGTAACAGACATCCCAAAGAGAGCACTAGCTAGAAGTCCTGGAAAGTACCTCTGATGTCTATAGCTACAGCCAACGATTTAAATGTAATAGTGTTGGCTTATCTATAAAGAGCCTACTGTTTACTCAAAATAGACTTTCAAAGTAGATTCACGTAACTTTCATTAACTGTAAGAACGTAGAATTCATGACTACCTATTTGCACTATTATATAATTCCCATTTCAATTAATTCTTTTCATTTCTTTCAAGCATCAGATGTTTTGCAGACAAAGATTAATATTGCAAAAACATCTGGTTGGGCATATTAAGTTACATTACAAACAAGACTTTAAAATACACGAGTATGTGAATGCTGATAAAATCAGGAGCCTCTTTATGAATTCTGGGGCTTTCCCCATGAAGGAACAGTATCTTTTCCCAAAATAATCTGTCTTAGATGATATAATACCCTGTATTAATGACCCAATTATCAACTGCATCTTTTGTACAACAGTGTTCTCAAAGGATTTTTTCAGTGTATAAACAACTTTAATTAAAAGATGTACAGCTATTAGAGACTGTCCAAAGGAGGCATACAAAGATGATGAAGGGCCTGAAGGAGAAGCCCTGTGAAGAGTGGTTGAAAGCACTTGGTTTGTTCAGCCTAGAGGAGACTGAGTAGAGACCTCACAGCTCTCTTCAACTTCCTCATGAGGGGAAGCAGAGGAGCAGACTCTGTGAGCAGTGACAGGATCCAGCAGAATGGCTAGAGTTGTGTTAGGGGAAGTTTAGATTGGATATCAGGAAAGTATTCTTCACTGAGAGAGTGCTTGGGCACTGGAACAGGATCCCCAGGAAAGTGGTCACAGCCCCAAGCCTGACAAATTTCAAGAAGAGTTTGGACAATGCTCTCAGGCACAGGATGGGATTGTTGTGGTGTCCTCTGCAGAGCCAGGAGTTGATTTTGATGATCCTGATGAGTCCCTTCCAATTCAGCATATTCTATGCTTCTATTAATAATACTAACTCACTTCTCCTCCTCTGATATTTGATCTCAATGTGTTGTACTTCAGTCCCCATTTTACAAAGACTGGAACTCTGTACAGCTGTCAAGACTAAATGCAGTTCCTGTCTGATCTGCATCAAAACGGCATCAAAGCTTTTACAGGCCTATGGCCTGACTCAGCAGAAAGTATCTATTTCTCAAAAAATATTATCACCTCCGTTTTCTTTCCTGTTTTCCCTGTATACTAACATTTTTTTTTTCCTTGAAAGAGCGGGAAAATAGCTTTTCACTTTTGGATCAATGAATAAACAGTGCCATCTTCTGTCTATGTCACTGCAGGAAAAGAGAACAGTATGGACCCAAATTACAGGAATGAGGTTGGAAAGTTTTATGTGAAATCTCTGTAAGTTTTAGCTCACACAACATAATGCACCACATCCTTCAAGTGCTTAGTGGTACTGAGAGCTTTTTCAAGCAACCATGTATTTAAGATACTAACTTGGAATTAATTACCTGAAAGACGTACTCACCTCTTCTTTTTAGAAGAGTAAGCAAGGGATCATTATCAACTATAGAAGATTTTTGAAGATTAATTATTTATCAATGTCTTTCTAAGATATTGATACATGTTTTTAACATCCTGATGACTGAATTCCTCTTTTGCTTTGTAGAAACACTTGGCATTTCAGTCATCATTCATCCTTAATATCATTTACAATCTTGTGTGCCAAGCAAACTGAGAATACCAAAAATATTTCAGAGTGAGTCACAGAATCATATAATGGTTTGCAGTAGAAGGGACCTTAAAGATCATCCAGTTCCAACCCCCTGCCATGGGCAGGAACACCTTCCATTAGACCAGGTTACTCAGAGCCCCATCCAACCTGGTCTTGAACATTGCCAGGGATGGGGCAGCCACAGCTTCTCAAGACAACCTGTGGTAGCACTTTATCAACCTCTCAGTAAAGAATTTCCTTCTAATATCTAACCTAAGTCTACCTTCCTTCAATTTGAGTGGAAACACTTTTAATAACCATTTATCCTTAATATAATTTTTAATCTTAACTTGTATGCCAAGGACACAGAGATTGTAATGTCTGGAATATTTCAGATTCTGAGCCCTGGCTTTTATAAGTGGCATCATATATATTCTTTGAGATAGAAAGCTGCAAATATTCAGTATGGTAATGGAGAGAGAAAGCATGATGTTCGGCTAATTTGAGGCATTAAAGTAGTGCATGCACACATAATTTTATTTTCACAGCAAGCAGAAAGTAAAAGAAAAACACATTTAAGATGAGAACAAAATATCACATCATCCCTTTTGAGTTAATGAAATCTTCTGGCAATCTGCATGAAAACCATCAGTAGTTTTGTGAAGATTCCATCATCTACAGAGCAGCGCATATTTATAAAATACTTTCCTAGCAGGCTAATGGAAGCGGTGCCTGCTGCTCCCAGTAGACTATACCTTAATTCTTATGGCCACCAGCCATTTTAGCAGTGGCAGTTTGCTGCATATTTCTGAGTTTCAGTCTGCTTAAACAGGAACTGGTTATGCTAAGGAATTCCCTGGAGTGATTGTGAACTGAAGAAATTGAACAGCTCTAAACACCATGAGCTCACCATATACTGGGGCTCACACCTCGCTGTCTCAGAAGGTATAATCATTGAGGACAAGAGTTGCTGAAGGAATTAAATGGTCATGGAAGCAGGGACCTATTTCTGACATCTGGGGATAGGACAAATAACCATATCAATCAAAATGTTGAGACATTGATTCACTCTCAGTTCTGCCAAAGATGTCTGCAGTATTTAACACAGGGGCAAGGACTTCTTTGACGAGACTGTGATGTTGTTGTACAGAGTTCTTTATTATACAGATAGAGACTAAGACTATTACAGATCACTTTATGACTACTTGCTAAGACTACTCCTATGACTCCTACTATGGCTACTGCTTTATGGCTACTGCCTACTACTACGCAGTGAAAATTCTCTTTATACAATCCTACACGCAGGATGTGCCATCATATAAACAAGAAAAGTAAACAATACCCTATAAAGTCACAACCTACAATACTTTTACACAGTAAGTGCAGAAAACCACAAACCCATGATCCTCTTTCCCATGCCTATCCCTGGTGACCTGGATGTACTTCCTGGTCACCTCTAAGCCTAAAAAAGAAACTCACTCTGGGCCTTCCAGGCCTGTTTTTCTATAACGCACATAGTGTAACCCAACAGATGTCCTGAGTGATCCTCAGCAAAATTAAATTACGAAGCCCATTAGATGTCTGGAACAAGATATAGTTGTTAAATATGGCTTTTATGATGGTACAGTCACAGAATTTGCTGGGTTTTATCTTGAGCAAGGGATTTGGAAAGTTGAGAAGAAGACTGGGCATGACTGTATTAGATAATTTGAAATAAAAATATTTAAAAGAAATTACACCCAACTCAAATATTTAAAGAATATCATAGAGGGTAAAAAAATCAAATATGTAGAGGCTGTGAAATGACAAGATTAAGGCTGCTACCGCAATATTCAATAATAATAGGATATACAGTACAATACAATTTAATTTCAGGATGATATACTATTTCCTGCTTCTTGGAATAGCTTCTTCTAGAAATAAAGCCGTTGTAATAGCTACAGGAGATTGTCTAGCCCCTTTCTAGGCCTTAAGGAAAGTATTGACTTCAACTGAATTAAAAATGACAGAGATTTTCAGCTCTTCTCATTATCTACAGTCCTCCTGAACAAAGGTGGCAGTGTGATTATGATAAAAAAAATAAACAAACTTAAAATTAGCCTTTTCACTAGGCATTAATCAACTGGCCTATTTACACACATTCAGTTCTAAATCAGTCATACTACAATCGCCATTCTCCAGCCAAATGAGAAGAAAACTTGGAAGGAAGCAGGTGCTATTTTGCCAGAATTCAGGGATTGTGCCAATCAAAAAGAGGGATTGTAGAGAAGGGACATAAATGATAGAGGTTGTAAGTCTGGAAAAAATTTCCATCCCCCTGCTGTTGGAAACCTCCACAGCATCAAGACAACATAAGGTTTTTTGTCAAGATTTATGGACCTAGACTTCCAAATAAGGTCTGACCATGCGCTGTCTCCAAGCACAAACTCTCTGCCTTGCTCACTACTCAAACCCAGTCCCATTCACCCAGCGTCAATTACTCTTCTTTCCAACACCTTTCTTCTAATTCAAATCACATTCTTGTTCATCCAGTTTGACAAACTTGGCTCTGCACTACTGTTTCAATCTCCAAAATACTCAATTGATGTAGTTTCCCACCACCTCCTGTCACTAATTCTCCATTTCCCTGTCACTTCATCTGAGCTTCACTGCTAGTTTTGTCCCTGCATCTATATGATTCCACCTTTTGCTCTCTTTTCTCTCTTAGTTGCTACTCTTTCTGCACAGGAATAGTTGATTAATATTTTAAAATCAATAGTCTTATTTTAACCCTCAAAGGCTGAGAGCAATAATTACTAGAGAAGTTCAGCTTCATTTTCTAACTTTATCAAAGGTATCAGTCTGAGGAATTTACATGTAAGTAGCCCCAAGGTGTTCAGAAAGTATGAAAGTAAGAACAAATTAAGTATATTCAATTCTTCTGTGATTATGACATGATTTGTAGATTTGTTTGTATTTTATTATGTCTACTAGAAAGCTGCAGTATTGCATTAGATGTGATGTCTAAAATTATTAGTGAGGCCACAGTCATAGAACCAGCAGATACTTTAGTTAAAAAAGAAAAAAGAGGTTTTCCCTAGGAACTGCAACCAGTTTACATTTTTGGTGTATTAATTTATGAAATGCATGACAACAAAGCTTAAAGAGTTTTTAAAATTTCATTAATATTTAAAAAATCATAGCTTCACATGAATAACTAAAATAATGAACCAGGATTTGAAAATTAAGAACTTTGACATATCTGTATTACTTTCTTTGATCCCCATAGTGTGGAAAGGTAGAAAAGTATGTATGGGATAGAGCAGAAGGCATAGACTTCACACAAGATGACAACATGCAAAGACCTTTATTGAGCAGTGAAAATCCCTTATATACCATCACACAAACAGGATATACCATCAAATAAACAGGAAATGGTTTACCACAGTGTTCCCCAATCGCCTGGGCTATTCTACAGTTTTTACCTTTTATGGTAACAGGTAAACAATGCCTTACAAGGTAACAAACTGAGTCTCACTTCTGACTGGTCCAGAAGTTCACAAACCCACAGTTCTCTCCTAGCCCATCCCTGGTGACCTGGATGTACTTTCATGGGTCCCAGGGTTCCCTCCAGGCCCTCATTCTGGCCTTCAAGGCCTGCTCTTCTATCACACACATAGTGTAACCCGACAAATATACTCTGACTTGAGAAGTACGACAAACCATGCTTTGGGTCGCTCCCATTCTTAAATGTTATCCTACAATGCATGTTAAAAATTAACAATGATATTTTATTCTAAGCATCAGCTTGCAGTGTTTAATGCTAGAAGTATATATTATCCCTTGATATTATGTACATAAGAAATACTTTCGCGTTTTTGGGGAGTGCAAGGAAAATATCTGTACTCAATCACCTCATTAATTTGGCTTCTGGCTAGACAAGATCCTGTTAGATTTGGCTTCTTATTTAGACAAGATTCATATTTCATTGCATAAAGTGGACCAATCACAGCTATCTTGTTCAGACAAATTCAAAATCTAGTTCAATTAACTATGACTACCTCAGAAGCTTTCTGGTCTAACAACGAAGCTGTATTAAATTAAATTAAGATGTAAAAAAGTAACAATATGCATCTTCTTTTAAGTGGGAAGAGCTTCCATATAAACTAATACTAGCCTTCATAACCCATAACAAGAATAACTCAGTTTAAATATTTGCTAGAGTCAACATTTCATTATTTTAGTGTGCCAGCTGGTTGTTATGGTATATTATATGAAATAACGACATGATGTGCAGAATTATAAAATGATGGCTCCCTCTGGCAAGTTCAAGAACGCTTTTTTTCTTTAGAGGCTTGAATTGCTTCACATATTTGTTTTAATTTAGACTTTGTTCTGTTTTCAAAGAAATGACACTATCCAAGGACTTTCAGTTCTTGAAGCAACTGAAGAAGAAAACTACCAGCTAAAACAATCTCCCCTTTTATTAGAAGAATATTTTTTCAAAAGGTAATAACAAAGTGAAATAAAAATACACATAACACAAAATTATAAAAAAATAAAGTAAAATTATGCCATGCCATCTTTGTACAGATGGAGTTCCTACCTAGAATTCTTTTTTACTACATGCAACAAAACAAATTTACACAAGCCCTTGCCATTTGTACAACAAGCAAGTCCTGGTTTCTAATTGCTACAAGCAACTTAACACATTAACAGTAGCTCAAGCAGAATATATTCACTTTTCAAGGTTACCAAATGTTCACCACTGTAGGTGTAAAGGGACATACACTTTATACTCCAATGCTTCTTTACAAAAACAAATGTTCTTACTGTTGCTTGTTTAGGAAAATATCTTTCTTTCAGTAAACATTTTTATACAGACAATTGGTCTTTCCAATCAGAATAAATTTCCATTTGAAAAAAAAATCTTATTTGAAAAATCCATGGTGCACATAAAATACAATTGTTTTTCAGGTAAAGCAAAAAGATAAGGCCACATCTTCTTGTTAGAAACTCCCTAAGAATTTTAACGTTTGCTATACCCGTAACAAAATCCATTCAAGTGGATGTCAGGGACAGACATCAGAAAACCACCACATTAGATGAAGACAACATCTGGCAATCTAACTGTAAAACTTCAGACAGGTAGCCTCTTTCCAACTGCATGAACTGCTTCACATAAAATCCAGAATGCACCAGGATCTCTTACTTACTAACACAAGATAAAAGCAAACCAGTATTTTTCAAGAGCTTTCCAAAGGGAGAATTGTCACCATGTTTGGCTGTGTGATCATTTGAGCTGCTTCATTGTAGGATTTTCTACCAAGAAAAACAACAAATGAAGAATGGCATGAAAGTCTGAGAGATCCCCAAGGGAGCTTCTGTTAATGTCACTGGAAGACTTGAGCCTCAAGCTATGACTGAGGGTGACACTTGATGTTTCTTTGGCTCAGAGAGTTTCATGTAGGTGTAGCAATCTCTGCATATGCTATACAATCTAGTTTTGAGATTATTTTACTCAGACTGTTACAGACTGCATCTATAACCTCAATATTATGACCCCCATCAGACATAATTAAGTGGCCTCCAAGCATTTTCCTGCTCTACATTGAGACACAATAGAAAGATATATATAAATATAAATGTATAAGCATATATAAGTACATAGACAAGGACATCAACCTAATCTGTTGGATGCGATTGATAAAAAACTGGAAAGCCAAACTGATGGTGGATGGAGTTCTGATCTGCAAAGGGTGCCACATAATGTCACCAAAGACATAAAATTTTGTACCTCAAGTCGTTCAGTCAGTTGAAAGAAGCAAAATGAGCAGAAAAAAAGACTGCAAAGGAGAAAGCCTGAGGTGTAGCAGTGAGCAGGGTGGATTTATCATGACTAATCAGACCACGTTGATAAACACAGAGGATATTGCCTTTCCCCTGAAGAGGATCCCTGCTGTGGGAAATGTCACATTCTGCTTAAGAAAGCACTCTGTGGATGGAAAGAGGACAGAGACTCAAGAGACACCCCATGGCCAAAAGGATCAAACAAATTGTGCCTCAAGGGCTCAAAATGCTAAGAGGAAAAGCAGAATAAAATGCAAAGCTAAAGTAAAATGCATAACAGATTCTGAGTAACCAATAGTGGCAAAATAGAGAGGAATAAAAAAATTAATATACATTGTATTTTAATGATTCATTTCTTAACACTGTCTGATTCACTCTTATCTTCAACGTGTGTCAATATATATCATTCCATTCCCTTGACCTATGAGAGACTTAAAATACCTTCTAGCATGATTTACCTTATTGCACAAAAGAGAGCCTAGATATATGTCAGTATTTCTTCCAATATTTAATGTGAAATAGATACACTCTGCTTAAAAAATAATACCATCCCACTTTGTATGTGTAATTTTTCACCTGGAGACCACAAACATCTTAAAAAAGAACAGCTGTTATTTCCTATTAAATATGATATATAGAAACCTTACAAACTTTGAGGTGCCTCCAGGGAAACAACCAAAACTGCACTTTTGAAAAGCAGGTTTTTATCATCACAGGTATGTGTAGCTTTAACATGACTACAAGATTCTTCCACAGTGCTAATGTATCCCCAACACAAAAAAGAAACCAAAATGAATTATGACTTGTCTCTATGGTTTTGACTTAGAAAAGTGAATACTACTAAAGATATTCCTCCTAAATTGTGGAGGAATTCTGTGTGTTCTGTGTGTGATTGTACTAGACAACTGAGAGGAAATTTCATGTTAATTACAATGTAGCAAATGGTCAAAATGATAGCTCATAGGTTTTTAAAATAATTTAAATAGACATTTGGACAACTGCTTTACTTGCTAGACAAAATGTAGCAACTGTCTTCTCACTGAATATAACTAATTGAAAACTATCAGAGAAGGAAAGTAAATTTCAAAAAACAGAAGTCTTAGCTTTCAGTGAAATGAAAGTAATCCCTTCCTAAAAGCTCTACATAAGACAAGGGTATTATTTGCTCAGTGGGTAAATGGTGTGCTTGACAACAATTTAAAATATAACTGGACGCCACAATGGTCTGGCACAAGATAAAGAGAGATGTAGAGATTTTCTTGATACCTGAACATTCTGAACAAAGAATCCCAACCACAAGAAAGTAAGACCAATGCTTTAAAATTACTCTAAAGCATCTGAAGACAAGTTCTTAAGGCTGCATTTTTGGAACAATGTGTACCTTAAAGGCACGGACTTCAGAATTAAGTGTAAACCATTACATTTAAAATAGGATGAAGACAGTAAAGCACTGGCATAAGGGATTGATTGCTACTGACTACTACAGCTAATGGCTGCTGTGATAAAATCCAAAACAGCAGAGCTGAACAGAAACAACATTTAGATGTCACTGAAGCAGATACTATTTTGCTGATTTTTACCTGAAAGCTCAGATCGAAATGCCAGTTCAAAACTGCGTATGTTTCAATGTCTATCTTTGACAAATGATTTTCTGACTAATGACACAGTAGAAGAGAGAAAAAACTTATTTTTGCACTCCAGAAACCTATAAAATGTGGAAGGAGGATTTATTTTTACATACTGTAGACAACCATGCTATTCAGAATATTTTTTAATAGCAGTTAAAGTTTTTCTGTATTTACTGCATTTGTCATGTCATCAATGTCTCTTTAAACCTGAACAGCAGTGGTTTCCTGGCTTCATGCTTCAGTCAGATGAAAGAGAACTTGTCACAAATTTCTAGTGTTTTATTATCCACTTCATCCTTCACTATACAGGTTTCACCTCCTATAAGAAGCCTCTGGCTTCAGCCCAGGAAAAGCCAGGGGGGAAGTAGAAATGTGCTAATTCTAATGCTTACACTGGTGGAGATAGAGAAATCTTTCAATATACATGCTCCTTCCATTCCCTCTTGCCTTTCAATATTCTTGATATATTTCTTTTCCCCCTTATGCTAAGGGGAAATTCTCACTCTATGAAAAGTATGGGGATTTTGATGTTTTGCTTTCTTTGTAAAGCATAGGCATTTAGATGAAAAGCAGTTAGATCAAAGGTCAGCATTCCCTTATATTTTTAAACATTCAAAAGTTTAATCGTTTTCTTCTGAAAATACACAAAACTTCAATTTGTACCCTACAAATACAGTATTCATAAATATAAAATGACATTAAGATTTAAAACCCAAATTAAAAACAAATCAGAGTAAGAACAATGTTTTGCTACATCAAGAAGAAATAAGAACGTTGAAACTCTTCATTAAAGACATTAGAACTGTTCACGAAGTACTATTGATATGGAAAATATCAAAGTCAATATGCTCTGTGAAAGAAATAATTTTAAGAAAATTGGATTTTCAAGTGAAAAGCTGTTAGACTGAAACTTTCTGGCTAGTCTTTATAATTAATTGGTCCTATTGAACCGTTTATGTGCTCCATGAGTAAAAGTATATTTACGCTTTAGCTTTAAAAACAGCAATGTCATTAAATATGTAAAACTGAAGTGGAAACTAATAAAGAAATGAGGTTCTAAAAAAGCAAACAACTAGGATCCGTCCACTTTGTTTCAGCTGTTCAGAAGAATGAAGTTGCAATTATTTGGCCAAAGCCAAAGATAACTCTAACAGGTGATATTCATCTCTGTCCTTGCTGATCTAGTGTTCAAAAGTTTCTTATTTCATACAGCTGATTCTTGATTTACTTTGGATCTGTGGGTACCCAGAAACTGAAAAGAATCAAGGTATTTGAGTAGATGTTCAAATTTGGACCCAAGAACTAGGGTGCTTGTTTGAAATACTTCCATTGAAGTTCATTATTTATCAGTCATGTTTGTACTTCTTAAAAATACAGGTTTTTAGAATTTCTCTTCTACGTCATCTGTGGGGAAGTTAGAGTATACCAAATGTTTTGATTTCATTGACTGCCAGTTTTCTGTATAAAAGATGAGAGTGTTAATATTATAATTTAATTATTGTTCTTCAGTATGTAAAAACTAGGTACAACATAATACACATGCAGTTTATTGTCAAACTGCTCAGGAAGAAAATTTATTCAATTTAATCTCTAAATTTTGCTTAATAGTACTGACAATTAAATAGTGGGTATAACTGCAAGCATAAGGCATGCATACTATTTAAATAGTAAATTTCTATTTTGTTTGGAAAAGACAATATAAAATATGCATATTCATAAGTATTTGCAGACAATTATGATTCAGTGAGAACAGAGGTTTTTGTGGACTGGTGCCATGGAATGACACACTCTTGGAAGTTTCTTCTTGTAATCAACCATTTCAAAATGGTCACCATTGTTGCAAGAATTCTTAACAGTATAAGATCAGAACAGGGGTTTCAAGTCAAGCAGAAACAAAAGTCTAATTTGTTTCTCAGAACTGTAGGGGCAGAATGGGAAAGGCCTTTAAAAGGAAAATCCCACTGCAGCCCACTTTGAAGATATAAAGCCAGAAACACTTGAGTGGCTTGAAAGGAGCCACAGGATACAGAGCCACCTCAAAGCCAGGAACATAAAAACAAATTGTATTTTGTCAGACAACCATTTCAGTGCACTGTCTCCCAAGGGACTGATATCAGATGCTTAGGGAAAGTATGTAAGTGCACTGTCCCAGCTTCCAAGAACCCCATAGCTGAGGATTTTCTAGGTGGCAAAAGTAGCTTATCTTTAGCCAAACTTCAGAAAGGTCCAGATCTAGGAAATGACAAAATTTCTCCAAGTCCTTTATGTCCTTAATCTACCAGAAAATGTCCCCTGACACCAAAACTAGTGCCAGCAATTAATCAAGCAGACAGAAAAAGATGGAGGGTCTGCCACGGAAAAAGCCTTTCTCCAAAGAGATAAACCAGGAAGAGAATTTGAGCATTCCACACAGCCAGTAAAAACCTTCCCACTGAGTGTTATTGAGCACCCTTTTGTGTGTTGGATTATTTCTTGCAAAGAGGAATGATAACTGCTGTCAGTAATAAGAACCATACACTGCATACATATTTACAGAAAGAGGAACAAGGAGCAGGTACTGGCACAACCCTCAGCCTCTAATAAGCAGCAACATGGCTTTTAGTGAAGGTAAAGGTGTCCAAGGCTTCTATTTGTGTGACAGCACTGAGGTGAAAGCATTAATTTTTCATTGCTAAATATGCACCTAAAGAAGGAAAAAAAAAATCTTAATAGCTGTTTCTATCGCAGCTACTTGCCCCCAGCATTTCTTATGAGGACATATTCCTTTGCATAAGATTCCTGCACTTCTCTTAATGCACCTTGGTTAAGTCCTGCACATTTGACTCAAATTACTATTAATCACTTCTGCCACCACTGTGCCTGAAAAAGACATTCTGTATCGGAAGAAAAGGATGGTTCCTGCTCAGTAATAGCAGGTATACTTCACCAAGATACTAATTATCATCAGAAAAACATGACACTCAACATAGCACTACTTATTTTGGTATAATCAGCTCACATGGAGCAAAGTATGTAAGCATATGTTAATTAATGTTGGGTATGTCAGCCCATTCATCACTGGACTTAATATTCTTAAATCAGAACCATGATTATGATGGATAATGAAATTTCATGGCAAATGAAAGTTTTGTCCCTATTTATTCCCTGCAGTTTCTTTTGCTCTTAGAAACATTCGTTCCTTGGAGAAATGTCTCCTTTCCTGTCTAAAAACCGATTTTGCGAGTGTTGCACTGATCTCAGGCCCTAGCAACAAAAATAAGAACCATGAATTATGGCCTCTCAGCAGAGCTCGGTAGGTCTAACACATTACATTTTTGAGGATACCCTTTCTTTGTGTGATCAGGCTTAATTCTGTATTCACTGATGGAGGTTTTGCACTACCAGGATTTTATTGCTTTGCACACTTGCAAGAGGGGAAAGGAAGTCAGGTTCACTGACTTGGTATAAGTTACTTAATTTCTCTGTCATTTTCACCCATAGGAAAACTTGCAAGCCTGGCTTTGTGCCTCTCATTGTATTTTGCAGTTGTTGAATAGTTGAAATTGCTATCTACAAAGTGCCTCTGAAAGAATCAGCAATAGGCAGCCTTTGGAAATTGATGCTGGCAATACAGAGGAAGTCATCTAGTCATGTCATCTCTGATGTATTCAGCTGAAAATGAGGGTCTATTTTTTACGACTATCATATCCCCAATAGATTATCTGAGTGATATTAACCTGCTAAGACTTCTATGAGTTAAATCAAGCTCTTGTGTGGAGAAAAAATAAAAGAAAAAGCAGAAAATGTAGCAGCAACAAAGATGGGCCTTGTTCTGTGAAATATTTGCAAGAGTTAAGCATGCAATGGCTATTGTCCATGTGCATGCTGGAATGGTTTATTCTTCTGGCACGATAATGTGAGGTCAAAGAAAGTTCTAAATAGAGCTGGAAAATTTGGTTGCTTGTGGGATTTTGTTGGTTGGTTGGTTGGTTTTTTTGTTGGAATCACAGTAAAGGAAGAGGAGAGGGTGCTAAAATGGGCAATACATTCACTAGTACTTCAACATGCATGCAAAATAGTTCAAAGCAAACTACCAAAAAAAGTTATTATTTTAGTCAAGCTTCATCAAAAGTTTTGGCAGAAAAATTATTACAGCTGTTTTTGAGAAAAAGATTGAGATGTTTATGGCTTCCTTCAGCACACTCCTTCACTTTGTGACCCTATGTTAATGTAACACTTAAGTTACCTTTTGGTTTTTTTGAGGTAAAGAAAAAAATTAATTTTGGGCTGATAGTAACTTTTAAAAGCCAAAAATCTGTACAGCTTTAATTCTAATAGTCTAAAATAATCACCTTAAAAAGAGTAGTAACTAGTGCTTGTCAAAAAGCTGGCAGAGATGCAAACACATATTGTGATCTGAAAGTCATCTCTATAGTATAAAATTAAAAGTGCCTCAGACCATTTGCTGGCTCTAAGGCTGTCTGGCACAGAACCGCATCCATGCTATTAAAGTCTCCAAATCCCTAAAATCAGAGTGGAATTATCAGTAATTCTGAGCTAATGCTATGCCAGGAACTGCTCTATATTGCAAGTATCAAGGTCTGAGCACCATTTAGTGCCAGGAAACACTTGCTGGCTTCAGTTTTTTATGTACAGTGTGATACTATCATGGAGAGCAAGGGACTAGAACAAAAAAACCAGTACTTCCACTACAGGTGGGAGAATAATGTAAGCATAGGCAGAAAGTCTGCTGTAGATAAAGGGAGTCTGGGGGTTTTGTTGCTCACCTACAGGTTTTGCAGCGTTAAACCATTTTCACAGCTATTGTCTTGGAAGTCAAATGTTATTTTTCTTTGAAGAAACTGGTTTAAGGCAGTTTTTAACCAGTTTATCAGATTTTCAGAGGAAACCAACCAAGACTTTGGATGCATCATATTAACAGAGTTAGTATGAAAGAAACGGAAACCCATATCCATATAATGCAAGACTGATGGGAACCTGGGGTTCCCATTCCCATAAATGGGAAGTCAGGACCACATTGAGTCAGTCGCAGACCTCAGAGTGGACACACATTCCTTCATCTTTGTCACAATGAATTTGGCAGGTTTGTAGGAGTTGAAAGGGATGCTAAAACTGAGGAATGATCCACCATTAAAACAAATTTAGGGAAAAACTCGTGCATTTTTATGTCAAGCTGAATTAATGTATTTTCAGCTTCTTCTATCATCTGTTTTAATATACATACTATCTATGTGTGAATTACAGTTTTTAAATTCACCTGCACTAGGTAAAAATTCAATAAAGATTAAGAAGTCGCATAGTTCGTGCTTCCTATTTCAACAGCCAACTATCCCTCAAAAGATTCCTCTGCTATCTATGCCTACAGCATGTCTATTATGCTTTACAAAGTCAGTGATTTTGTGCACTGGATCATCCTGTGCTTCAGATCCACTTCAGGTAAGAAGGACTTTGATATTTAAATAATAAATTATAGACTGCAACAATAAAAAACCAGTGGATCTATTAAACTGTTTTATCACATCATATATCATACAAAATCTAACAAAACAGTCACTTCAGTATCACCTGACACTTACAAAACACACGGTCCCCCTTGAACAGAATGCTGGCACTAAGTAGGCCAATCGTCATTTAAAGTTGAGTCCAGAGTATTTTAACACAAGAGATTTTTCCTGCCACTCCATTATGGAGTGTACATACCCCTCAGGACTCACTCTCCTTCATACAAAACCCCAAATGCATCCCTTCTAGTATCCAGTCCTTCAGCTTGCAGTTCTCTTGCATTTTATGTATTGAAAGGTTGCACCCAAAACTTTTCTTTATGTCAATGATGTTTTTGCTTAGAGAAACTATTTACAAAGCCATGTTGGCAGAGTCCTCCTGAAACCATATCACATTACAAAACCTGCCTGAGTTCCTGAAAAATAATTAGAATACTCTTTATGTGGTATGAACCCTGTCCTTCTTTTAACATGTGAGTATTAGAACAATACACAAAATTAGATTAAAGTTAGCATCAAAAATTAATTATTCTAACAAGACATCTTTGCCACAGTTCATCACACAGCATGCTTATTGTATTATAAATAAATATTTAAATGAAGAGGGAAGCTCTATTACTGTACACTACTTTCCCAGTCTTCATTTTGGTCATAAAATCACAGAATCATTAAGTTTGGAAAAGACTTCCAAGATCAGCAAGTCCAACCTTTAACCAAACACCTCCTTGTTAACTAGACCAGAGCAGTGAGTGCCACATCCAGTTATTTCCTGAACACATCCAAGGATAGTGACTTCACATTCCCCCAGCTCATTATAATTCTTGAAAACCCTTTCACTGAAGAAATTCTACCTAATATAATACATTAATTTTCCTTCACTTCCAGAATCTGCTGTGGCTTGCACTGGGCCTAGGCTGGTAGAGCACTATCAATTGGCCAGACCTCTCCAGTTACACTGCTCTTCAAGTTCATTTTCCTCATACAGCAGTGCAAACCTGGCACTGTTCTTGCACTTCTCACGACATCTTCTACCATCCTCGTTCCTGTGATAGGGCTTCTCCTGAGAGCCCTCAGCAGCTTTGAGGTTTTCCTTCCTAAGTATAGATCCAGGCATGCTTTCATTCAACAGAGCTCCCTGATGACATCACACTCTTTTTTTCAGGCTCTGAAGTGTTATCCCATTTATTTGCAAGAGATGAATCTGCATCTCTCTAAATCTTAAGAACAAGCATCTTTCCTGTATTTCAGATGGAGTTATTGAACAGCCCACACAGGCCTATCAATATTCTCATAATAATCACAGCTGATTACACTCCAAACAGGCTCTTCTAAGACCTGAAAAATCTATCAACTTTTGAAAGAGATCAATAGTTTCAATAGAAAATGTTTTAAAATATGGTACATTTCAAAGGAAAAAAACAAGTCATGAGGAGCAGCTGAAGGGGCTGGCGGGGCTCAGCCTGGGGAAAAGGAGGCTCTTCTTGTTTTCCACAACTCCCTGACAGGAGGGTGTAGCCAAGTGGGACTTGGTTTCTTCTTCCAGGCAACCAGCGACAGGACAAGATGACATAGGCCCAAGATGTGCCTGGGGAGATTCAGGAAGAATTTCTTCATAGAAAGTGTTGCTGAAAGTTGGAGTGGGCTGCCCAGGGAGGTGGCAGAGTCACCATCCCTGGAGGTTTTGAAGAAACAACTAGACGTAGGACTTTGCTCTGTGGTCTAGTTGACAACATGGTTATCAGTCAAAGGGTGAACTTTATCCTGGAGGTCTTTTCCAACATAAATGATTCTGTGATTTTTGTGAAAACAATTAAAATTACTCTGCTTGTTCACAGAAAGCCTATTATTCTTGTATTTTTTTAAATATTCTCAAGGCATTTCCCATTGTAATATCTGTCAAAATTACATCAGGCAAACATGCTTAAACTTGGATATTATTACTTTCTGGTACTGCCTGAAATAGCTTCTTACATCAAAAAAATACAATCTAGCTACCACAGGAAGGGCTGTGATAGTATTTAGAGTTTTATACTAGAAGTCAGTCTCTCACTTCCCACCTCTAGTATTAGGCACCTGACTCTGTTACTCCTCTCTCTGTATTTTATTTCCTCTATAAAATAGGGATAATGACATCAGCCTTCACTTACTCAGACTTCCCTTGTCTGAACTCTCACAATAAACACGTTTGATCAGCTTCTAGCCTTTACTCAGCTGTTTGCCCGGGTGGCCAAGAAGGCCAATGGCACCTGGCCTGTATCAGCAATAGCATGGCAGCAGGACCAAGGCAGTGATTGTCCCAAGTGCTGGGCACTGGTGAGGCCACAGCTCAAATCCTGTATCCAGTTCTGGGCCACTCACTGTAAGAAAGATGTGGAGGTGCTGGAGCATGTCAAGAGAAGGGCAGTGGAGCTGGAGAAGGGTCTGGAGCAAGTCTGATGAGGAGCAGCTGAGGGAGCTGGGGGCCTCAGCCTGGAAGGAAAGGAGGCTGAGGGGGACCCTTATTCTCTACAATTCCTTGACAGGAGGCTGTAGCCAGGTGGGGGTCAGGTTAATCTCCCAGACAGCTATCAACAGGAGGTTTAGGTTGGACAACAGGAAGAATTTCTACAAAGAAAGAGTTGTTAAACTTTGGAATGGACTGCCCAGGGAGGTGGTGTAATCATTGGACATGGCACTTTAGTGCCCTGGTCTCATTAACAAGCTAATGATTGGCCATAGGTTGGAACCAATGATCCTGGAGATCTTTTCCAACCTAAATGCTGTGGTGAAGCATGAACTGCACTTATGGACAGGCAGCACAAGCACCAACATGATTCTGTGCCAGATCTGTTGTGCTCTTATCTTTTTTAAGGAACAGAAAGAAAAAAGTAAGCAGGAGGCATTCCAGAGAAAGTACAAACTCTCACTCCATCTCAGTTTGAGTCATTTCCACCCTTTTGTTAAGAAAATTGTCTGTAACTATTAATCTGAATTATACTTTGCTTCCTGACATTATAGGAATTTATTGTACTTACTTGGCATACATTGTTTAAAAAAAAAAAAAGAAGATAATTACAGGGAAAAGATTGTGTCATTTAAATCATTAAGCTTTTAATAAATCCAACTTTTCATTGTTAACCACAATGCATTCCCTTTGTAGTCGAAATTTATTGCCATCTCCAACAAAGAAAAATGTTTAGAAACAGAAGATTGAGGCCATGACACCATATAAATTAGGTATGTCAGATGCAAGAGAAAATGCTTTAAAAGACAGTACACATCTAAGATGCTTTTCACTGAAAAAGTGTGTAAAATACATTTTACCACTTCTATTTTTGAAGTACAGATAGCCTGGCATCTACAGACAACTCTGTTTTGTCCTGTTTTGGAAGACAGTAAGAAGCAGAAAAGTGCTGCTTTCTCTGTATCACCAAAAGTACCTACAAACAATTTGCTATTAGTTTTCTTTAGTATTTTGTATGGTGAATTTTAACACAAATTATCGTACCACTACCAAGAACAAAAGCTAATTTTTAAAGCCTGGAATGATATGGCTATGATTAAGACACCCGAAATGATACACAAACAATTAATTTACTTAGTTATATCTAAGTCCAGAGAGAACGGCTCTCAACTCCAGCCTTAGACGTGCTACCTGAGTGTTCATATCCTTGTTAACATAGTTGTAGCTCTGAGTCTCAACACTACAGTTTCTGCTTCACTTAATCAGCAAGTCTCAGTAAGGAACATTTTTGAATACTGCAACCAGTTAGGAACATGAGCATTCAAGTTGGGAACTTGGGAGCAAGATTTTTAAGCTTTTCTAGCTTTTAAGCTAGAAACCTGGTTTCCCGACAAGCTTTCCATGGTAGTGGAAGGTGAGGTTACATGGAGTAAATTATGATTAGTAGTAGATTAAGCAAGCCATTAACTGAGTCTTGAAAAAGACATGTACTTAAAGAACAAAGAAAATGCTTGCCTCTCTAAGTGTTAGGAGAATAAAAAGAAACTTGTGTCTCCTTGAAACTCACCAAAAGAACTTGCAGGAATCTTTGAAAATACTTACAAACTTTTCCCATATTCAAGTGATTCGGAATATTTACTTGGTTTTAAGGAAAGCACACAAATGCAAGATCTATACTATAATGCTTTAGTAGGACTTCTTCTTCTGGTTTTATGTATCCCATTCTAGCAGTGCTAAAACAGTTTGTTCTTAACTAAAACTCTTTACTTCTACAGAGCCTGTTTTCATTTTTGGATCTCAAACCCATCCCAAAATGTTTATTGTGTCCCAGCTTCACCTATTGAGAAAACAGTTCTAGAAAGGCAAAGTGACAAGCTCAAGATCTGGAAGCAGACTGCAGCCAAGATGAAAACAGATGTTAGATTCTCTTAATTTTAGTACCTTGTCTAATTGAGAAATGTTTACTTGCCAATACTGTTTAATGATATTCAAACGACTGTGCAGTGTAAGTTAAATGGTGAATGTGCTACCGGTATCTTAGAAGTTGTCATGTACGATGAAGCACACTGAAAAATGCAAAGAGCCTCCTTCTTATTCTGTCACCTTTAATTTGATTGGAAATTTAAAACTGCAGATAAAAGGTAAGCACTAATTTATAGGCTCTATTGGTTTTGCTGTAAAATTAAATCATCTGGGAGTCTACATCTGCAACACAAAATTTATTATCTGTAATTAACTAACCTTTTAAAATGTCTTTCTTTAATTTCCTCCTGTCAGTGTACAGGGAAGACGAAACCATAACAAGTGTTAGCAGAGAAGCCACTACATCAGAATAAAAGCTCCTGCAAACATTCAATGGATAATGCAGTTAAGTCTTCAATTAACCAAAGTTCAGTCATTACATGATCTGTATTAAGATGCAGAGAGTTAAATAACTGTTACACAATTGCAGAGAATAAATAGTCCAACTTGTTATTTTGGCTAGATGCTACTGCATGAATGCAGAATCCACTGTATATATTTTGTCTTTTTATGAAAAAAAATAAAACAAGTACTTTCAACCTTAACAAGAAAAGCCTCTTAATTTTGTATTCAAGTCTTTTGCTAGAAGCAACTAGGGATTTCTAGAGAATTCAGACAATTAAATCTCTTCTGTTCTTTTTTATCCTGAACTTGTCTATTTACAGAGAAGAAAGTGACAATAAGTTCTGCTAAAAGAATTAAATCACTACAAAAAAATTCAGAATATGTAACTCCTGGTCTTATAGTTAGGTAGAACATAGGTGAAATCAATATTCTTGTTTGTTGTTGTAAAAATAGTTATTTTGCTGTAACATTAGCAACTAATGCAGGACAACAATATCACAGTTTATTCTCCAAAGAATCCTTACAACCGTAATATGATTTGTTTAGTTGTAGTTGTTTAAGTGGGAATTTACACTGTGGTTCACCTACCTTTTTCTCAAAAGTTTTTTAGTTATTTTCAGACAAATAGTTTTTATTTAGAAAACGTAAGTAAAATATGAAAAGGCACAAGGACCTTCTGTCCTCAAATATGCTTTAAATACAGAAATATTCAATGCAAAGGTTCAGACTATCTCCTCTCCTGGAATAAATTATGCCAAACAAGGGACCTCTCAAGGATAGTCTGATCAGTGTCAAGACAGTCTATGCCTCTTTGTCTTAGTTTTTGAGACAAATTTAAGAGAAGACACTCTGCAATGAGTAGTCTCCTCTAAAGGGTTTCAACAATCCCCCTCCAACAATAGAAAATTAATACTAACAGAGGAAAGTGAAAAAAAAATAAAAAGGCCCAAACCAAAAAACTATGTTTCATTAACAACAGAACACCCACAAGACAAGCAGGAAAAGTAAATAGCTGCTAAACACCGAAACATCTGAACTCGACACTCCCCACCACACAAACACACACAGAGGAACAGAAACCCAAAACTGCCTGGAGAATGGGGCAAATGTTGGAGAAATACACCTTCCCAACACACAGTGTGAGATGGCACCAGCTTTCACACTGAGGAAAGCAGAGCTTCCATGAAAGAGTTCCAGCAGGAGGCGAAAACCTGGTGACACTCTGGCATTGTCCTCCTCTCCACAGCAGTCACAACAGCTGGGCTGGAACCTTTTTGTGTCCTTTCTCTCCATGGCTCAGATTCCTGAGGTTTGGGGCTGGAATGGGGCAGCCCCGCTCCTCCAGCTATGGACCAGCAGCTGTTCAGTTCACTTCAAGGTATCTGAAAGATTGCTGCTGCAGCTTCTCCAAGGCCAGGGAAGAGAAAAGCTTCTTGCCTGGGCCAACAAAACCAATCTAGCCAAGCAAAACCAAACCACACAGTGCCACGGAACGCCTGGCCAGCGAGGCCTTGAAAATGTCCACCAAAGAGCCCAAAGCTCCCCCTCCCCAGCCCCACACACACCCAGTTCTGGGCCTTAAACCATTAAACCTTAAACCGTTTTTGGGCATAAAGCAGAGGATCATGGAATAGACCATCATCATAAATGACTCCAAGACACTCTTCTTCAAAGGAAACCAGGGGAAATGTTCTGATAAATCCATTGAGGTGGTTATACATGGATCATGAAATATATACAGCAGACCACTGTGTCTCTTCTGTTACTGTATTTTCTGTGAAACCCCTAAGAGTGCTGGGTTCAATTTAAGTAAGTCAGGATGAACCTAGATGATGCCTAATAAAGGCAGTAACTTGAATAACTGGAGAACTTATGCTAGCAGGAATAAAGGGCTGGGATTTAGATTAGCTAACAAATGAGATAATCAAGGCTTAGGTAAAAGCACCATTTCTGTGGACAGACTGTATGTATTTTAATGAGGCCAATGGAATGACAGTCAAGGGTACCAAGCGCTAAGGAATCTCCTTGTACCATACAAAGAAAGGAGAAAAGCATGGCTTCAGAGTCAAGAATAAAAGTTCAGAGTATATAACCTACATACAGTATCTTCTCTCCCACTTTTTTTGAAGAACTACTATAACAAACATGAATATGCATATTTATTTTTAAGAAAACAACTTTTTAACTCTAAAAAGAAAATTCTCTAAGGTTGTTAGAATTTCTGTGCTAATACAGGGTTGCAATATCATGCAACAACAAAAAATGCCAAAAAATATTGTACAAAAGTATACCTTTGGATTATATTGGGATACGCTTGCAAATATTTACTCAAATTGCAAGACTGAATTTCTAATTTATTATTTTCTTGAACCCCTTCTGGAATTCCATAGCAACTCAGTTGTTCTCCTTCTTAAATAAATAACTAATTTATTTTCATTCTGACAGCAAATACCTGTTTTGCTGGTTTTTTACTCTGAAGAAGTTCCACACTTAAAATTATTTTCTTCTTTTTTCTACTTATGTGTTCCACTGATGCCTCATATGTGCAATCATCCTATCTGCTTACTTCAACTCTGGCCAAAGTGATGACATTGTCCAAGTAGTTATACACTCCAGATGTTGAATTAGTCTAAATGTTCCAATTCCAGTATTCCAAGAGGACTGACTGTTATGTGGACTGTTACACATAACACTATTTCTTTGTGAAATCCATGTTAGTAAAAACTTTTAGAATGTATTAATTTTGGCCACAATATCCCCCTGCAACGTTATAGACTGGGGACAGTGTGGTTGGACAGTGCCCAGGTGGAAAGGGACCTGGGGGTACTGGTCAACAGCCAACTGAACATGAGCCAGCAGAGTGCCCTGGTGGCCAAGAAGGCCAACGGCACCCTGGCCTGGATCAGGAATGGTGTGGCCAGCAGGACCAGAGAAGTCATTCTTCCCCTGTACTTGGCACTGGTGAGGTCACACCTTGAGTGCTGGTGTCCAGTTCTGGGCCCTCATTTTAGGAAGGACTTTGAGATGCTTGAGAGTGTCCAGAGGAGGGCAACAAGGCCAGTGAGGGGCTTGGAACACAAGCCCAATGAGGAATGACTGAGGGAGCTGGGGTTGTTTAGCCTGGAAAAAGGTGACTCAGAGGTGACCTTACCACTCTCTACAACTTCCTGAAGGGTGGCTGTAGTCAGGTGGGGGTTGGTCTCCTTCTCCAGGCAGTGACTGACAGAACCAGAGGACACAGTCTTAAGCTGCACCAGGGGAAATATAGGTTGGATATTGGAGAAGTTTTTTATGGAAAAAGTGGTAAAATAATGGAATTGTCTGCCCGGGGAGGTGGTGGAGTCACCATCCCTGGATATGTTCAAAAAAAGATTGAATATGGCACCCAGTGCCATGGTTTAGTGAAGGTGTTAGGGCATGGGTTGGACCCGATGATCTTGAAGGTCTCTTCCAACCCAGTGATTCAGTGATTCTCTAGAAATTCTGTGAATTTCTCCTATATTAATTACAAATATTTTGTACAAGGTTCATGCACACATGAAAACTTTGCAAATGCAGGAAATTTAAAAATAGTAGTAGCCGGAATTAGGCAGGGATGAGGATTATGGTTTTGCATTCTTTGACTGTTCTCACAGTACAGTAAAGGTATGCAATGTACTTGAAATACATAAAGCATTTGTATTTCCCTTTAAGTCTAAGACAGGCCTCAAATTCCCATATTCTTTTTCAGTGATCACCATATTGTGAAGACTGTACAACATTAATAGTTTGGGGTTTTTTCCTGAAAGTAAAATATTTCCAAAAGCTACTATCAAATTGTGAGGAGCCAATTTAGTTTTGCTATGCCTCAACAATAGTTGTCAGAGGCACACGGGGGAAGGGCTGCACATGTGCCATGAGCAGGAGGCAACTAGAAGAAGCCTTGTTTTTGGCAACACTTGGCCTGGCAACACCTCACTTGGGACAGTCAGTAGGAGACACTGAACTTGCCAGAGGGGCTTCTCCAATCAGATGGCAAAAGGCTGGGCCAATGGTGTCCTGAAAGCAGGCAGACTTTGGGAGGAGCCAGGGCCATAAAAAGTAACTGCGTACAAGCCTTGGGGCTTTTGGGGCTTTATGCCTTTTGCTTTTTCAGGGCTTTTGGAACTTGTGCCTTTTGTCTTTTTGGGGGCTTTTGGAGCTTATGCTTTTGTCTTTCTGAGAACTTTTTGGTCTTAAGCACTTTGCTTTTTGGGCACTTTTCAAAACTCACTTTTTGAGTGTGTGCTTTTGGCTTAGGGCTTTTTTCAGACTGCTTTTGCTTTTGAGGCTTGGTGATTCAAGGGGCTTTTTGAGACTGGCTTTTTGAAACTTGCTTTTGAGTTAGGGCTTTTTGAGTCTTATGCTTTTTGCCCTGGCCTCAGCCTGCCTTTTGGGTCTCCAGCCCCTGCTGGCTCTTGCTCGCCTTCACGTCTGTCCTGCCTCCCTGTGTCCCTGACCAGTGTCCTGCCTGCTTCGTCTCTGCATCCCTGCCTGAGCCACCTGCATCCAACCCTGCCTGCCTCCAAGCCAGCCCATGGCTGCGATCCTCGCCATGACCCTGTCCAGGCTTCCAGACCTCCTGGCTGAGCATCCCCTCACCTCGTGTCCAGTCACCCATTGCTGCAGGTGCTGCCCCTAGGCAGGCAGCACACACATCCCCTGCCTCGTGGACATTGACGGCACTCCCCAACCTCCAACCAAAGAGTAACGCCCTCTTTTTCTCTCTGTCTCCTCTCTCTTTCTCTCTCTCTCTCTCTCCATTTCTTTCCCATTTTTCTTCCTCTTCCTCTTGTCTTTCCTGGCCCTCTTTAGTAGGGTAACTCCTTTTTATTTTGTTCTTTTGTTACCAATAAACAGTTCTCAGATACAATGTTTGCCTCATTTGGCTTAATTTCGCACTCAACCATCTATTTTTAAAAGAACTTCTTGCAGTTTCCCACAGTGGAACACAACAAAAATGTATCTTTACTAGTGACCTGTGAAAGGGTTTACAGCCTTCATATTTTACTGAAATATCTTTCTTACAGTGACTAAGTCTCATAAAACTAAAATCTAGTGTTAAACTTTCATATTTTAGCAAATATCAAAATCTATAGTGACCAAAATAAAAAAAAACTACCAAAATTGTTCATTTTAACCAGCGGTCTTATTTATATGTGACCAATAAGTTTATTAACAGTAGATCTATCATTTAGAAATGCCACGATAACTTGCTTTCAAATTGTGGTAGTGTCATTAACCTAGGAGTAAGATCTGAAGAAATCTGAAATTTAGTTTCAGTAAAGCTCTTGATTCTCAGTATTAATGTTTGCTTTGAACTCCTCAAACTTCCATTACAAACATGGGAAGAGAAATTCACTTTCAGAACTAAAATACAATATGGGATTTTAAAAAATTTTCAGATAATATTTCCACAATCCAAACAGTCTATCCAGTAACTTTCTAGACACACACCAGAAGAAAAAACACAGCAATCTCTGTAGGTAGTACAAACACACTGCTCTTTAAGGACCCTAATGGCTGACACCTGCATCAAAAATTGTTCCTCTGCTCCTCATTATGTGAAACAAGGAAGGCAATGTTTACCAGCTGCAACAGACCCCAAATGTTTTCAATCTGCAACACAGCCAAAAGAAGCAGAGCAGAAACAAAACCCACGGTAAATTTGCCATACTCAAAAATACAGAAACTACACTTTTTATCAGTTAATAAGCTAAATATGCTTAAACAAACCAAGAGGATTTAAACTGGTAAACAATACAAGATGTGTTCCTTTCTTAGATTACACAAGTCATGGCAAGATCCGTGATAGATAACATAAGCATCATTAACTTGCTTTTTGAAGAATTCGAACTGTCAAAAACAAATAAAGGTTTTGTTTAATATTGATAATTCTCCTCTTTGAATGGACCACACAAGACACCTGCAAGAAAGTAAATTATTTGTCAACAAACGATATCTCTTTTCTAAGACCTCTCTACCACAAACCACATCTTCCCATTAAGGCAAGATATTCATACTGATCATATCAATAGGCTGCATAAGTGCTCATTCATTGAATTTTGAAGCAGAATTATTGTAAGAGTCAAAAGCATGGTCTCATCTTCTAGGATCTTTATCAAGACATCTAAGCAGCTATTAATTTTAGTCAAAATTCATTCCCGTCTTGAAGGATAGAGCCAGTTTTTTTCTCCACTGACTTAATCAGCTTCTGACACAAGTTTTACTATGCACTCAGAACTTATTGCAGAGCAAGTGTCAAAAAAATGCACAAATAAGAGAGAGTACTACACTCACCAATCAAGGAAGTCCATACTAGAAGTTAACATCCAGTGTTAAATAGTTATACACCCTGGTATAAACAATCCAACAGTTCAGTCCCTCAAGATTGCCTGGTATTGCCATTTCATTACTGTATATGACTTTCACTGTCACACTGTGTTATGCATATAAAAATACTTTCACTAGGAGTAAATTTTCATGAAAGAGCTTAAACTGCATATTTAATGCACAATTTGTTGGGTTCATTTAGAATCCTGCTTTCAGTGATTCAATCATCACCATGTATACATGTAATGCATAATTTAATTTAATTACTTCTGATTGCTTAATGAAAAATCCACTGGACATTTTGAGATGCACAGCTATATAACAAAAAATTATTGTTACAGTTCTTATTAACTTTCATAGTTAAAGATGATCAAATTTTGTATTACACAGGAAAGGAACTCTAAATTTTATATCTCCTTTAGGCAGGAGGAACGCTTACTTCTATACACCTAACTGCCAAAAATCATTAATGTAATAATAAAAGCTTCTTTTATAGACAGTTTTAAATAAAGATCAGCTCTTCAATTTCTTCTTTTTCAACATATATTCATAGAGTTTTAAGGTTGAAACAGACAAATAATGGTTGCATGAAAATGACAGTTTATTCGTTCATCTACAATTAGTCTGTGAACTGAAACAAAAATCTTGTGACTGCCAAGATTATCAGGAAATATCCAAAACAAATATTGCTATCTGAAGAGCATCCTGTCTTTACTGGAGACATCTAGATATAAAGCATTCATTTCAGTATGTTCACCAGTACTTGCACTTGCAATAAATAAGAGCTAAATAAAAATATGCCACCCCTATATTCCAACTCAGAGTTATATGATTTCAACTGCCAAGTTTCAGTTAAGGATTTTTTTGGATATTTTCTACTTCCACCTTTATACTTGAAAGTAATTACAATATTCTAAAATAAATTTTTCATTTCGTAAACATGAAAAATTAGTAATTTAAGGTGCTGTGTATAGATAATAAAAATATCTAAAAATTAAGTTTGTACCAGCAGGATAAACATGTTTATTTTTAAAAATACCTATGGAATTAAAAAATGGCTACTTTTTCAAGTCAACTTTGCTAGCACTACATTAAAAAATCATCTCTTTACCCACTAACATTCAAGATAATTTGGATAATGAAACAGCTTTGGGTTTCAGACAAAGTATTTCAAAAGAAAATACAATTTGTGATGAAGTAGCTGGAATTTGCTTATTGACAGCTGAGTTATGTGTGACATTTTTAGTAACTCTTACAAGAACTGAAGTTGTCATGAGAACTGCTGCACACTAGAGTATACTAAGTTTTCTGTATAGGATTAATCTACAAATTTGATTTTAAAAAAAATATAAACTGTCTCTGTACTTCATTTATACTAGATGTAGAAAATCTGGAAGGTTCCTCTCTAAGATAATCCAGAAAAGAAATATAATTGCCACCAAAACTTAGAGTACACTGGAAGGATTTAACCAGTTACATAGAGACACATACACAGTTCCATGATAACAAACACCAGCTCTCACAAAGGCACACTCCTCATAAACCTCATAAAAATATTCCCTTCATAAACCAAATCAACCTCAAAAAGACACTCTCCTCAAAAATCCCATAAATATCATCAAGGCCACCTCATAAACCTCTTAAACTCATCAAGGCACTACCCCCATAAAGGTGATCTAAAAACAGCAAACTTCATCAAGGTGCTCTCCTCTTAAAGGCTTCCTCATCAAAAACCAAATAAGCCTCATAGAAATGTTCATCTCATAAACAACATAAACTTCATAAACGCGCTCTTCTCCTAAACAGCATAAACCTCATATAGGCGCTGTCATAAAGAAAAAACATATACTTCATAAAGGCACTGTCCTCATAAACCCCTAAAACCTCATAAAGGCACTATCCTCATAAAGGCATTCTCCACATAAACCCCCAAAATCTCATACATGTGTTCTCCTCATAAACCCTGCAGATGTCATAAAGTTGAGCTCCTCATGAACCCCATGCACTTCATAGAGATCTCCTCATAAACACCATTAACCTCAAAAAGGGACTCTTTTAATACTTACACCTCATAATGACACTGTCTTTAGAAATCCCATAATCCTCATAAATGCACTCACCTAATAAAGGTGTTGATCGCATAAACCCCATAAAAGTGTTTTCCTAATAAAGGTGTTTTCCTCATAAATATCATAAACCTCATAAATGCACTCTCTTCATAAAAGTACCTCAAAAACCTCACAGCTCACACAGGCACTTTCCTCATAAAACCCATAAACCTCATAAAGGTGCTCTCCTCACAATCCCTATAAACCTCCTAAAAGCACACTCCTCAAAAAGGCAGTCTCTAAAAACCCCATAAAATTCTAAAACCCATCAACCTCATAAATGTTTCCATGAAAATGTACCCTCATAAACCCCATAAAACTCATACAGGCACTGTTCTCTTAAACACCATAAAAATCATAAAGGTGCTTTTCCTCACGAAGGCCATAAACTCCTTAAAGCTGCTCACCTCATAAACCCCAAAACCTCATACAGGTTCTCTCCACATCAAGGCACTCTCGTTGTAAACCCATTTCACGTCATAAAGGTGCTCCCTACGTCAACCCCATGTTGAAAAGTCCATAAACCCAAAAAAGGCCATAAAGCCCATAAAGGTGCTCTCCTGATAAATCCCATAAACCTCTTAAAGGCACTCTTCTCATAAACCCCATGAGATTATTATCTGGGGATCATAACAGAGATCTCCAGATAACCACCAGAAACCTCGAAAGGGCACTCACTTAACAAATCCCTAAACCTCATAAGGGTGCTTACATCATAAACCCCAAGCTTCACATGAAGACACCCACCTCATAAACCCCATAAACCTGATAGAAGTATTTTCCTAGTAAAGGCACTCTCCCTGTAAACCTCATAAAGGCACTATCCTAGTAAACCCAATAATCCTCATAAAGGCGCAAACCTCATAAACCCCATAAAATTCAAAAAGGCTCTCTCCTCATAAATCCTCTAAATCTTATAAAGGCTCTCTCCTTATAAATACACTCATGCACAGACAACATACATTTTATAAATGCACTCTCCTCATCAGGAGCATAAACCTCAGCAATGTGCTTTCCTCCTAATCCCCATAAACTTCATAAAACCCATAAACCTCATCAAGGCATTCTCCTAATAGACCCCGTAAACTTCATACAGGCAATGTCCTCATAAGCCCCATAATCTTTTTAAAGGGGATCACCTCAAAAAACTCACACACCTCATAAAGGTGCTCCCGCATATACTCCATAAACATCATCAAGATCTTTATTTAGAGAGTAGCTTTATGAAGTATATGGGATTTTTGAGGAGTGTGCCCTTATGAGGTTTTTAGGGTTTATGAGGAAAGCACATTTATAGGTTTATGTAATTTATGAGGTGAGCACCTTTATAAGGATTATGAGGAAAGTACCTTTCTAATCTTTGGTCTTGTTGAGGAGAGCCCCTTTATGAAATTCATGTAGTTTATGCAGGAAGTGCCTTTATGAGAGTAGTGCCTTTATGATGGGAGCACCTTTATGAAATTAATAGGACTGCACCTTCATGAGCCTTATGGCTTTTATGGGGTTGATGAGGAGAGCACCTTTACATGGTTATGTGGTTTTGGATTAGAGTGTCTTTATGTGGCGAGTGTCTATATGAGGTTTTTGTGGTTCACGAAGAGATCAGCATTAAGAGGTTTGTGTCCTTCATGAGAAGATCCCCCTCATGGGGAAAGTGCCTTTATGATATTTCTGAGGCTTATGAAGAGAGAGCCTTTATGTCGTTTATCGATGTTGGAGGTTACGGTTTCTTTTGTTTTCTTTCTCTCAGGGAATTTTCTCCCATTTTGTTCCTTCGAGACAATAATGACTGGGGACTTAAGACGGACAAAAGAAATTGCCCCAGGAAGGGTGTGACTGGCTATTCTCCTGTCTGAGATTTTGTCTTGGAGGGGCAGAGATTCCACAAGAACTGGGCTGGAAAAAGAAGGGGCTGGGGCAGCTGCTAGCTCCCTCTTGCTCTCTTGGCATTCGGAGGGGAAGGAGGCTGAGTTCTGTTTTCTGCTGCCTTCTACCATGAATGGAGCTTTGCTCGTAAGAGCAGCCCTTGCGCTGGGACTTTATTAACACCCTACCTCACCAAACAAAAGACCCTTCATCATCTGCTGGGGTGCCTCAGGGGAAACCCAGAGATCCCTGAGCCCCCTTCCCCTCCCAGGGAGCCCCTCCCTTGCCCTGCTGGTGAGCCAGGCTGCTGCTGCCCAGCGCCCGCCGTTCCTCTGTCACTGCTCTGCGTTTTTGCTTCACTGTCCCTGCACCCCTTGCCTGCCAGGACACCCGCGGTTCCAGACACAGCTGCGGAATTTCTGCTGGCCCTCGCTTGCTGCCCCAGGTGAGCTCGCCCTGCCGTTCAAACTTGCAGCGTCTCAGGTTCCTGCTACGGCTCTCTCTGCTGTCCAGAGCAGCCACTGGATCGGCTCAGTCTGGGGGTTTGTAAAGGAAGCCCCTTTTCCATCCTTTCTGCCGAGCCCGCCCGCCATTGCCCACATGCAGAGAAACGACTGAGCTCGCGCCACAGCGCCCCCTGCAGGTGTGGGGGAATCATCGCCCCTGCCCTGCCCAGCCGGGAGCCAGCAGCGCCCCTGCCGGCTGAGAGCGGAACTGCACCGGAGGGGAAAGGGCTTAAAGAGTGGGAAGAGACTTTGTTGGGTTTTCTCTTCTTGTTTGTTGTTGTTACCATTGCTGTTGTTTGTTTGCTTTGTCATACATACACATACTAGTAAAGAACTGTTACTCTTTTTCTCATAGCTTTTCCTGAAAGCCCCTTAATTTCAAATTTATAATAATTTGGAGGGGAGGGGGTCATGTTCTTCATTTCAATGGAGGTTCCTGCCTCTCTCAGCAGACACTTGCCTTCGAAACCCAGACAATTGGCTTTATGAGGAGAGTGCCTTTATGAGGCTTATGGTGTTTATTAGGTGATCTTACGAAGTTTATGGGCTTCCTGAAGCGAGAACTTCTATGGAGTTCATAAAGATTATGAGAATAGCAACTTTCTGAGGTTTATAGTCTTGATGAGGCAAGTGCATTATGAAGTCCATGTGGTTTATGCAGAGAGTGCCTTGACAAGGAGAGCACTTTTCTGAGGTCTTGATAAGGAAAGTGAATTTATGAGATGGGTGTGGTTTATGCATGTGTGCATGCATTTATGACATTTATGAGGTTTATCAAGACAGCATCTTTATGAATTTTGTGTGGCGTCTGAGGAGAGCATCTTCAGGAGGAGAGACCCTCATGAGAAGGCAACTTCATGAGGTTCATGGGTTTTATGAAAAAAGGACCTTCATCAGTTTTGTGGGTTTACTATGACAGCACCTTTATGAAGTTTATGCAGTTTATGAGGAGAGTGCCTCTCCATATAAGCTCCATAAACCTCATAAAGGCACTTTCCTCAGAAAACTCACAAATATCATCTAGACACTTACCTTATAAAACACCAAAACTTCATGAATGTATTAGCTGAATTATCCCCATATACCTCATATAGGGTTGCTATCCTCAGGGACCAATAATCATCACAAATGCAATTCCCTTCTAAAAGCAGCCACTTCATAAGCCAAATATATGTCCAAAAGGTGCCTTCTTCATCAAGACAATCTCTGCATAAACTACTTATACTTCATAAATACACACTCCTCATTAAGATAATAAACCTCAGAAAGACGCTTTCCTCATAACTCTACAAACTGTGTATGGGCACTTTCCACATAAAGGCAGTCTCTTCTTAAACACCATTAACTTCATAAAGGTGCTCTCCTCAGAAGCACCATAAACTTCATGAAGGCACTCTTCTAAACAATGCTATCAACTTCAAAAAGGCGCTGCCGTAGTCATGCAAGATACTCTGAGTTTTGGCAAAGAGGCATTTGTGAGTGGAGATAACTGTTAGCTGCAGGAAGAAGAGCTTTTGGTTAAAACAAATGTTCTCCAGCAATCAGGTGATGGACAAAAGTAGATTGCTCTCCAGGTGAAGTCATTGTAAGTTTATAAAGCTGTTCTCTGAGAAAAACTGGCAAAATCCACAGGTAGCGGCGGAGAGAATTGGAACTTTGGCAAAGGGAGAAATCTGTCCAAGGAAGCACATGGTCCATCTAAGATGGCTGCCCAGGGAGTCACATGGGAATCTGAGATGGCGGTCCCAAAAGAAAAGTACACTTTTGCTGAAGAGCTGGTAAAATTGCAATCTGCCTTAAAGGCTGAAACCATTTCCTGCCTCAGGGCAGAACAAGAGATGATGGCCCAAAAGCAACTGGCCTAGGACCTGAGAAACCTACTAAACCAGTTTTTGCAAAGCCAAAGGGCTTTAATGATGCAAATTAACACCCTTGGTGGAAGCACACATGCTAGCCTGGGGTAGGTGTTGGGCCTCCATGAACATGATCCCACCCAAAGGGAAGAGTTTTCCCTAAAGCCAGACTCCTCCCCACACCTTGAACTCCAGCCATATGTAAAAAATGAGGAGGAGGAGAGGGAGGAGGGACCTCCTGACCGTGATGTCACTGATGTCACTCACCTCCCTTCATTCGTTGGAGGAGGGATCCAACTCATCAGAGCCCATGCCCCCTAAAAATCATCTTAGCCCTGTCCTTTTCTTAAGGGATTGGCATACCAAAAGGAAGAGCTGATGGTGATAATATAACACACAAAATTGACTAAGTTGCAGGGGAGAATTAGCAACCTGCCCAAAGAAAATAAAATGGAGGCTCTTTTGAAAATTTTACTGATGTGGAGAAATTAAATAAAGCTTTCTGAGGAAACAGCACATGGCAAAGATCTTTGGTCTTTTAAGTGGTCTTTTACTGTTGCATAAAAGGTCTAAACTTGTGAGAGGGGGGAGAACAGATCCCTCTCCCCACTCCAGCATGCAGTAAAAATACTGGGAGTGTGTGGGAAGTGGCAAGCTTCCAAACAGCGCACGAAAAGGAACTGATACCGTTTTGGCCTTCTTTTAGATTATTGTTATTCATTCCAAAATTTAAAGATTGTGACCAAGACAAAAAACTCTCAGAACCACCCCAAAAAGGTGAGCTGGGAGTGGGGGGTAAATTTGAATATCCCCAAAAGCTCCCTAAAAATACATGGAAACTTAGTTTCCCTGTATTGTCAATGAAATTTTGCAATTGCTCCTGCACTGCCTCCTCCTGGCAGCAGCAGATGTTAGGCCTTGCCTGCTACCAGAGGCCAGGAGTGGAATTGCTGCTGCTGCAGGAAAAATGCTTTCATCATTCTTCAGGTTTACTGTTTCAATATATTCTCTTCAGCCAAGAGGATGGGTATACATCCAGACATTAATGAAGTCAGCTGCAAACAAAGAACACAGAGGAATCATATAGAAATCTGCTGCAAATAAAACTCAGTGAAATGTGAAACTCTAAAATAAAATACATTAAATTATTTATGTTTTTGTAATTCCAGACCAGTGTTACCAACACTTGTTTGTTCCTGGGTTAGTCAGCTATTCCAGCAAGAGCTCGTGATAACTGTAATAGCAAGTACGGCTTCAAATGCCAGAGGAATCAATAAGTAAAAGAGAGGAGTGTCCTTTCCACCAAGGACCACTCTAACATCACATTGATAATTAGTTATTTAACAAATTAAAAGTGAAAAGGTCTCAAAGGATGGCTAGCTACTCCATCTTGTTTGCCTACATGATACTGAGAATACTCATCATTATTGCTGAGTACGAGATAACTTCATTAGTGATTGTCACGTTCCTGACTGTTGTTATTACTATATTCATATATGTTTCTATAAGTTTATATGTTTATGTGAGTCTGCCTGCAGTATTTTAAAAATATTCATATTTTCTCACTGGTTGCCATGGTGGGTGGAAAAGCTTCCTCCCTCAATTTAGTTTTGGGAGCTCATATGATTACGGAAACTAACCTGTGTACCTCTTCCTATCTCCTCAGGGCAAAGCATAAAAAAACCAAGGGAAGCGCAAGTAGTGATTGTCGCCGTCCGCCTTCCGGCCAGGTGGACTGGTGGGCACAGTCCCTTGGCGGATGTGACGGAGGGTCCTCGGTGGTCAGCCGATTCCCCTATCGCCGGGAGTTCCATTCCCTGACTCGAGAGCTGCAGCTTCCCGAGGGGTGAACAATGTATCAGCGCTAGTAGCAAGGGGAGTTCTCTCAACCCGGATAAAAGAGATACTGTGACACGAGGTCTAGCAGCACTCTGGGCACCGAGGTCGGAAGACCCCTAACTCTCTGTGCACCAGCATTTTATTGCACAACCGCAAACCAATCACAGAGGAGCTCGGGGGAGGAACAAAGTAGGGACAAAGGGTAAGGAGCCAACCAGGATAACAAAGGGGGGGGGGGGGGGGGGGTAACAAAAAACTCAAACAACCAATCAGCAACCGAACACGTTAGAACTTTCTAGAATCCTGGGGGGATTGACAGTTGATGGGCAGGTGGCTTGTCCTATCTTCTTGGGGGGCGTCCACCCATTCCCAGGCCCGTCCTTCCTTGGGCCAAACCAAGTCCAGGCTCTGCCTCAGGGGTGATCCTCATCAGTTCCCCAGGGCTTCTTCATTGGGAACATCCCCCGGGACACTTGTACCACCGCCACAGTGATGGTAGAATATGTGTAGTTGTGCAGAAGCAGTGGCAGCTGTAAAGTTCTCTCCAGCTGTAGAAGTGGCTAGGAAGTTTTTGGCTAGAGAAACACTGAAGGTTTTGGTTCAGTTGAAAAGGTTTTTGGTCTGAATCAGGACACTGAAAAAATTATGCTGATTGGAATAAATGAGTGTTATTATGTATTTGACTCCCACCCCTGAGGTAATCCAGATCATTTTAGAATTCTACTTTATATTGTTTCCTATTATGTCCACTGACCTTTTCTGTTCCCCTGAGTGCAGACTCTGAGAATCTCCCTGGGACATGTGTATTTGTTTGAGTTGTGGGGATACCTGGACCTGTAAGATTGTGGACTGCAAAAGGCAAGGCGGCCTCAATTGAATTTGCCAAGCTGTTTTGGAGCCCAACTTACAGGTCCAACAAGTATCAAAAATAGTTGTGTAAATTATTTAATGTTAGTGAATACTAAATCTCATAGAAGGAAAGTGCTGCCTCCAGGAATACACCAGAAATCATGGACCAATCTGCTGGACCCTTTGAGTGCTGAAAGACTGCTGCATGAACTCTCCCTCCCAGAACCTGATTGTCCTGCAATTTTTGGACTCACGGGATGGTGGGAGGGATGAACTGCATAGAAGGATATTAACTAGATTTATGAATAGCAGTTGCCCATTATATGAGTTCCGGTATGCTTTCCTCTTCATTCCTTTCTGCTCTGTCTGCTAGATTGGACTAGGAGAGGAAAGGTACCCTGATTAGACCACCAAGAGGAAAGGTCCCAGGGCAGTGGTGCCAGTCAATGTTTCAAGACATGGGGTGGTTGCCAGAGACTGGATAACTTTGATGTCTCAAAACATTTTGGAATGTTTTGGAAGGTCTGTGTGTGTTTGGTGGGAGGGGCAGATCACGTCCTGCAAAAGGAACAGTGAAATGCCCTACCCCCCAGCCCAGAGCCACCGTCCCAGCCCTGACCAAACTGTCAATCAATCACACACCAGGGGTGGTGCTGACCCAGCCCCTGACTGACCAAATGACCAGAAGTCCCACCTGGCCAAGGGCTTAAAAGCCCCCAGTAGGGGAGCCACACGTGTCTGGATTATGCCAGCTTCCTTGGAGTTCATGCTGGAATCTTAGGAGTTGGTAGCTATACGTGCATTTTTTGATATCCCTTCTGTCTTTCTTTCTGTCTCTTCCTTCTTCTTCTAATCCTCTTTACATGGAATTTTTTTGGGGTAACTTAACATATAATGGATTTAAATGCTTCTAGGTTGAATGGGTTATGTTTATGCTAAGCAAATGCTAAGTTTCTGCTAAGTTAATACTAAATAAATGCTAAGTAATGTTGTAAGTGTTTTATATTGGATTTGCAGTTGTATTTACTCCTTTGCCAAAGTTTCCTAATTTTCTATATTTTTGCCAGTAAACTTTTGTGTGGTTTTCACCTCTTGAAAATATCTGGTGGGAATTTCTCCTTTGCGTCAGCTGGAGTAAAGGAGCCTTGAGTTTAACCCCTGGATTTAAGTACCTGGCATGTAACAGGCACTTTCCTCATAAGCCCTGTAAAAATCATGAAGGTGCTTTTTCTTATGAAGGCCATCTGCTCATAAAGGCCAGAAACCTCTTAAAGCTATTTGTCTCCTAAACCCCAAAACCACATACAGGTACATTCCACATAAAAGCACTGTCTTCACAAACCCTTTTCACATCATAAAGGCGCTCCCCTCATCAATCCCATGAAATTCATTAGAGACCATAAACCTCATAAAGCTCATATAGGTGCTCTCCTGATTAACCTTATAAACCTCTTACTGGTGCTCTACCCATAAACCCCATAAACAATATCTCCTCATAACGACCAGAAACCTCAAAAAGGCACTTTCTTAATATACACCTAAAACCTCATAAGGGCACTCACCTTATAAACCCCAAAATCCTCATAAAGGTGCTCACCTAATAAACCCCATAAACCTTAAAATGTACTCTCCAAATTAAAGTGCTTTCCACAAAAACCCAATTAACCTCATAAAGGTGCATTCCTCATAAAGGCGCAGTCCTCATAAAGGCTCTCTCCTCAAAAGCCTCATAAACTTCATAAAGACGCTCCCTGCCTAAACCACAAATTTCATAAATGCACTCTTCTCATCAAGACCATAAATCTTAGAAAAGTGCTTTCCTCATAATCCCCATCAACTTCATAAAGGGGATCTCCTCATTAACCCCATAAACATAAGGGCACATAAAGGTGCTCACCTCATAAAGGCGGTCTCCTCATAAACCGCAAAGACTTCATAAAGGCACTCTTTAATACACCTCATAATACTCATAAGGGCGCCTTGATGAGCATTATGGGGATTATGAGGAAAGCACCTTTCTGAGGTTCATGGTCTTGATGAGGAGTACTTTTATGAGGTTTATGGGGTGTATTAGAAGAGTGCGTTCATGAGGTTTATGGGGTATATGTGGTGATTGTTCTTTTGATGAGGGTGCTTTTATGAGGTTTGTAGGGTTTATGAGGAGAGCATCATTATAAGGATTATGGGGGTTATGAGGACAGAGCCATTTTCAGGTGATTGTATTTATGAATTTATGGCCTTTATGACATTTACAGGCTTTACGAGGACAGGGTCTCTATGAATTTTATGGTATTCAGGAGGTGAGCACCAATATGGAGTTTATGGAGTTTAGGAGGAGAGTGTCTTTATGAGCTTTATGGTCTTCATGGTGTTTAAGGCCTTTTTGAATTGTATGGAATTGATGAGGAAAATATCTTTATGACAATAAGGGGGTTTATGAGGACAGCGTGTTTAAGAGGTTTATGACCTTCATGAGGAGATATTCAGCATGAGGAAAGTGCTTTTATGATATCTGTGGGGCTTATGAGGAGAGCACCTTTATGAGGTATATTTGGATTGTGAGGTTTATGAGGAGAGTGCCTCTTCACATACGCCCCTTAAACCTCATAAAAAGCTCTCCTCATAGAGGCCCTCTCCTCAGAAACCACATAAACCTCATAAGGATGCTATTCTCAGAAACCCTATAATCCTCACAAAGGCACTGTCCTCCTAAAGGCATCCACCTCATAAACACCATAAACCTCATAAAGGTGCTGTCCTCATGCAGGTGCTCTCCTCATAAGCCCCATAAACTTCATACAGGAGATCTCCTCATAAACATCAGGAACTTCATAAAGGCACTCTCTTAATAAACCCCTATACCTCATAAAAGTGCTCAACTCATAAACTCAGTAAAAGTCAGAAAGTCCATAAAACTCATAAAGGCAATCTCCTCATAAAGATGCTTTCATCATAAACAACATAAACACGATCTCCTCATAAAACCCAGAAATCTCATAAAGTTTATTCCTCATGAAGGTGTCTCCTCCTGAAGATGCTCTCCTCATAAACCCTATAAATTTCATAAAGGCACTCTCTTCATAGAGGTGCTCTCTTCAAAAACCACATGAATTTCATAAAAGTACTCCCCTCATTAAGAGAAAAGCTGCAGAAATGGGCTTTCCTCATAACCCCCAAAAACCTTCAAGGATGCTGTCTTCATGAACCCCATAAATTCCATAAAGGAAACCTCGTCATGAACCCTGCAAATATTATAACCGTGCTTTCCTCATGAAGGCCTTATCATCATGAAGGCCTTAAACCTTCTAAAGGCACTCTCCTCACAAACACCAAAATCCTCATAAAGGTGTTCCCCTCCTGAAGGCACTGTCCTTATAAACCCCTTACAAAATTCATAAAGGTCATAAAGCTCATAGAAACACTCTCCTCTTAAACCTTATAAATCTCTTAAAAGTCCCCTCCTGTTGAACCCCATAAACATCAGAAAGTTCTCAAGAACCTCATAAACCTCATAAAGGAACTTTCTCTTCATAAATGCTTAGGAACTCGTAAGGGCTCTCTCCTCTTGAGTTTCCTTATCATTCCTACGTGTACATTCCTACATTTTCTGGATTGCTATAGATGTATTCCTTGATGCATTGCCTCTACCTCAAGCACTGGAACCTACAATTCCCTGCAACACCTTTAACTAAGCCCACTATGCATGTGAGCTTATGCAGGAAAATTATCCACTGAATTGGCATTATAGCAAAGGCAGGACAAGAAAGAGTCATCTCACGTTAACGGATCAATACCAGCTGGCACTATAATCCTAATTACCTTTGTTCTCTCCAGTGTGACAGAGGAGACCACAAATTGTAACTAATGAAAGCCTAAAGTACCAAAGCCGTAACAGAAAATAAAGGAAATATTTCCCCTTTAAATGTTTCAGTATCCCAAGCACATTAGTCGTGCAACTAAGTTGGATTTGAGAAAAGTAAAAACCAAAAGAAAGAGGGCTCAAACATTAATATACAAAATACATACCTGAAGCTCTCTGGGAGAAATAACTTGCACAGAACAAAACTCCTTATACAGTCTAATATGTAATACTTTTAACTATTCCTAAAATGCATGGCCTAGTTTGCTGTGTAATCTTGAATGTACAAATTACTTTCCATTTTTTCTCCTATGACTGAATGTGTTTACAGTATTTTTCTTGTTATGGAAGACAAATCCATACCCAGGAAATGCCGGTATGGAGAATGAAAACAGGGAATAATAAATTAAACCGCTAGAGATATTTACTAATAAAATGGCAATGCTGAGACTTACAAGATACTAATTACCTGCTTTACTCTTATTTTAAAAATATTATTTATCCCATGCAGAGACAGATGGAAAACTCCATTTTTCCAGCTGCAGTTTTGGAAGACTGATTTTTACTAGTTAACTACAATCTATGTTACACTTCAGGTTTTCTCTTCTTTGCATTACGCTGATTCAACAGTAATGAAAAATGAAGTCCTTGCTCTCTGATCAAAGAAAATCCTGTGGCATCAATGGCAATATCAAGTTTGTGTGCTATTTTGTCAACATACTTCTGTTCAGCACAGCAAAATCTACGCTATTAATGAATAAAACAATTAATGATCTGAATTGACCACCTACCTACATAACTACTCCCTGCCTATTCCACTAGACTACTAACATGCCAACATGCTTGTGGCCATGCTCATTTTGCAAACACAGCGACTGTCTGCTAGCAAGTTCCTTGAGACCTTGGATTGGTCACAGAGCAGCCACTATCTGCTACTTCTTCTGTTCACAAAAAAGTTTGTCCCTGCATTCACAACCCCAATTTCCTTCCTTGAGCTAGTGTTTTGCCAATTGACAGGGGTGAGAGGATGGACATAAAAACCAATAGAAAGAATGGTCTTAGTTTACTATTAATATTGAGGCAAAACATAAGTAAAAGGATATATTTGATAAAACAATAAGCTTATTACTCAGCTTTAGCAACAAGCAAACATAAGCAAGGTAATGCATCTAATCATTACTATACGAGAGAGAGAGAGAAAATAGTGATTGAGAAAGATACATCACCAATTGCCTAAATACTTTACCATCATCCAGAGTCTGCAGTCACTGGAGAGTCCCATTTCACAGCAAGGACCTGGAGAACCCTTCCTGGCAACTGGGAAAATTCCAGCCAGAAAGACCACTCATAGGTGAGGTCTCCAGTTCACCCAAAAATAGGATCCAGCTTTTATAGGCCCAAATCAACAGAAAACATCTGGTTCTGATGGCATGCTTCCCAACCACCCAGGGCCAAGGCCAAGGCTTGGCCAGAGCCCAGGCCACAAGCCTCTATGGATATCAGCTGGTAGGGTTTCTTCTATTAACAAGCCTTTAGGGCTATCAGTTGGAAGGACCTCTTAATGTATCTTAAACAAGGTTATACAAACGTCTCTACAACAGCCAGTTTGGCATTAAGAACATAATATAAGTGTTTTGCTCATCTATTTTTAACTAAAGAACCTTGATAGTACTATTAGCATCATGCTCAAGATTCATCTTGTAAATCAACTCAGGCTTAGGCCTGCTGTTCAGGCTTTAGCATATTCAGTTAGAAATTCCAAATTCCCCAGACCTTTTACCTTACTTTGCTTTATTTCCTATCAATTCAAAGTAAGTGAAGTTATGACAAAATCATTCTATAATGCAATCTAAATAGGGATTATGACAAAGACTGCCGTGTATCTGTAAATAGCATATTATTATGTCATCATTAAAATTACTAATATATGATGCCTGAATGTGGATAATGGCCATGAATGTAAAAATGGCAGCCTACTCAGTCCCCACCATCTGTTCTCTTGCAGCAGCTGCCACCAGGACCACCTGCAAAGGCAAGTGCACAGGCAACAGGGGAGGATGGTCGATGGATTCTGTAAGTCCCTCCAATTTTCCAGGCAGCCATAACATGCAGGCAACAAAAAGGAAGGAATCAGGTTCAGTTCCCTACATTATTCTGGCAGTACACTCTTGTTCCTCCTTTTCACTGCTCTTACAACTGGTGGTTTTCAGTCCAGTTCCTTGTGCCAGCTTCTAAAAATGTAAGATAAAACACAAGCCTTTGAAAGCATACTTAAAGAGACCGGTTCACAGAATCTCATATCTTAAATCTCTTTATAAAAAAAAATAAGTAATGTGTTTCACTTGAGTGAGTTAACTCTACCCCAGTTACCTTCTCCTGAGATTGTTTTGTTACTTAATGACAAAAAAAGGATCTGAGACAAAAGCAGATAATTACTGTTCCTCCTTTTCTGGTGCAGGATTAGCACATAGTAGCCACACATTGCCCTGTGATTAGATTTTCCTTTTCACTGGATATTTAAAGGAAAAGATGAATAAATTACAGTGCTTAAAATAAAAACATTAAATAGTCATAGCAGAAAATTCATAAATCTAGGCATAATCCATGTAAAGACCATTTTGATGCTTAACGTGGAACTAAAAAAAGAATGAAATATCCCCTTACCACTTGAATCCTTAGTGCAGAAACTAGCTTCTAGAAACACATCACTGGCTTTGCCATGGAATTAGATTTGCTATCTCACTGCACCAGCCTGCAAATCTATGCAAGCTTTAGACATTGGTTACCCTGAATAAATGAGATACAGATTTTTTAAATACAGAGAAAGCTTGGAAAGCAATTTGTCTTCTCTGAGCCAAGATCTCTTTCCTTGGTTGAACTGACCCAAGAGCTGATGCTGCCCCAACATGCAGCAGTAGCTAAACTGCAGGGCTTGAACAGTTGTTATGGATTCATTTTTCATTGATATTTTGCTAATTTCTGTTCATATTGAACAAGAGCTTTGGACTATGGCTTCAACTAACTTCTAAAACATTTAGGTCTATGCCTTAGTTTGAAAGACAGGTGTCTGCTAAGGAAGTCAGAAGCCTCCCTTGGAATGGAAAATGTAAACCCTTTCCCTCCGAATTATTATAAATTTGAAATCAAGGGGCTCTCAGGCAAAGATATGAGAATAGGAATAACAGTTCTTTACTTGTATCTAAAAAAAAGCTAACAAATAACAACAACTCTGGCATTAACCACAGACAGAACTTAAACCCAGTGGCAGCCTGCTCGGCCTCAGGCACCTTTCCCTTTAGTGCAGTTCCAGTCACAGTCGGCAGGGGGCGCCGGTGGCTCCCTGTGGGCAGGGCAGTTGCAATGATTCCCCCGCGGCTGCAGGGGGCGCTCTGGGTGCGATGGTTCCTCCATGGCTGCAGGGGGCGCTCTGGGTGCGATGGTTCCTCCATGGCTGCAGGGGGCGCTCCGGGTGCGATGGTTCCTCCATGGCTGCAGGGGGCGCTCTGGGTGCCATGGTTCCTCCATGGCTGCAGGGGGCGCTCTGGGTGCCATGGTTCCTCCATGGCTGCAGGGGGCGCTTTGGGTGCCATGGTTCCTCCATGGCTGCAGGGGGCGCTCCAGTGCGAGCTCAGGTCGCACACGGCAATGGCGGCTGTGCCCGGGGCAGGGAGGGATGGAGGAGAAGCTTTGCTTCACAAACCCCCAGGGTAGCCGATGTCAGTGCCCCAGCAGGACCCTCAGGAACAGCGAGCTGGGACAGCAGGAGGTCTCGGCGGGCAGGGGGTGCAAGGCTACAACGTAGCAACAACTTAGAGCAGTGCAGGAGGGATGGGGCAGTAGCAACTCGGCTCCCTGGCAGGGAGAGAGACACAAACTCACAGCGGAAAGAAAAGCAGCTCCGCGCTGGCTCCTCCGTGGCAGCAGCTCCGCGCTGGCCCTCGGTGGCAGTGGATTCCCTTCAGCAAGCAGAAGCTCTGACTGTCCTGCTCCCAATTCCCGAGAGAGAGCGAGCAGCTGCCCCAGTTTTGGCTTTTACCAGCCCCAATTCTCACGTTCTCTCTGCCCTCTGAGAGAAACTCTCCTTTCCGCGAAGGAGAAAGGCTTGGCCACCTTCTTTTGTTCTGTTAACTATCTAGCTATCACAGTTCCTTAGCAACTTATGGGAGAAGAAATTCCTTAAGAAAAACAAAGGGGAGAAATCCAAACCCCAACAGTCTAGTAAATATGTTGCAGCATAGCAACTTAAAGAGGTGATAATAGAAGCTTAGGTGAAGACATGAACTCTTTGTCCTATCCCAGTTTCCTTCAGTGGTTATCTAAAGAGCATTAGCCCAGAGTAAGAGCAACTGAGTCATGAGTAATCCTCCCTCCAGGCTTTAAACTTCTTTTTGCATAAGATAAGGGACATTAGGAGCCCAAGCAAATATTTTAAAACCTACAAGGATGATTTCAAGTAAAACCAAGGCCTGATAAAAAACCCCAGTATCTCAGAAAGGTTCTAGACTTGATCACAGATAACTTGGGGGCTTTTTTTTTTTTTATTGTATTAACTAGCTTAAGTTCCCTGCAGTACCAATTTGCAGTATAACTTTTCTTTGTCCAGATCCACCGTGACTGCCTAACTTACTTGAAATAGGGCTCACTTAGTTTCTAAATAAAGATTGCAAAAGCAAAGTAAGGGACAAAATCATAATTATAAAATACAATATAATGTGGAAAAAGAAGATTAAATCTTATTTAAGTATAATTCCTGGGCATTAGTAACAGTTCTATAATTAATAACAACACAGTTGACTGCACTAAGTCCTATAGCAGAAATTAAATTTCCACTTATATATAAGAATAATTAGGTTTCATAAAAAGACTGGGGGTGGACTTTTTTTAGCATTTTCTTTACCCTGTACTGAATATTATGCATTTCCTCTAGATTCCTGTTCAGAAATATAGATTCATTTGTGTGGAATAATTTACTGAGTAACATCACTTTACCCAAGATGGCAAATATAGTATAAAATAGATTCAGCTTGTGTGCTTTGCTATCATAGCAGTCAGGACACTTGAGCCATTTCATATTTAAGTGGGCACTGGGGCAAATAAAACTTCAGTTTCCAAAAATAAAATGTGGTATAAACTGAATAAATAATTAAAGTTCACATTTCTGGTATGCAGCATTTTTTCTCCTAGCAATGAAACCTATTCTATGTGGAGTTTTCACGGCATTTGATGAGAGCAGAAATGCTATCCTAAAAGGGCTACTCTGTTCTACTAAGAAAAGACTTTCAGTTCTGGAGCAGATCAGCAGAAGCAAAAAGAGTACTTACAAAAACCTTCTCCAACTTCTGAGCCACAGACTAGCAATACATATTTTTTCCTTTAGGTTGTCAGAATAACATTCTATTTTAAAAGCTGCAGATTTCTATAGCTCAACTGGACTACACAGAATCTTTACTTTCATTCCTTCATAACATACATAGACTGATACATCAGATAGATCTTCCACAAGAAATAATAACATGTACTACATGCTTTGCTATTTACAGATATATTCATGTCTCACACATAAACCATTTCAGTAGTGTCTGAGTAATAGATTAACTACAAGAGGGTGCAAATTCACGTGCTGAAGACCAGTTCACAGGGCCCGCAGCCGGTTAAGGGTGCAGCTGAAGCTGAGCTGAAAACAAACTCCTCTCACAGGCAGGCTAGGAAAAGAGTGGAAATCCCAGGGCTCAGCTTTGAAGACATATGGATAGGATGAGAGAGAGCAGAAAAGAAAGTGGTCATTGATAACCATTGCAGACCAGATTTATTTTGCATTGAGCCCAGTTATGATTACATTAACTTTCCATTCATTTTATGGAAGGTTGTGTATTGAAGATATTTATGTATTGTTCATTCCTCCAGTATTTTTTAACTTCTCAGCCATAACTGTAAGCTAGATTAAAATTAACCATGTTCCGTTGCGTTCCCAGCTTCGGTCCCACCCTGGTACCGGCAGCAGAGTCCCAGCGCTACCCTAGGAAGTCGTTCGCAATCTGGAAGACTTCCTCGGAGTGCCTACTGCGGGCACAGCTGGTCCACGTTCGGTCCGGGGAGGTGTTGCCCCCGGAGCGTGGTGAAACAGCAAAGAACTACCAGAGAAGGAGGTCTCTTGGTATGTGATTTCGGTAGGTTTATTGCCTCCAAAGGGAGCACATGGACCAAGAGCCAAGAGCAGCTTATTACATCGGTATTTAAGGGAGGAACAACACCCAATAGGATGAGGGCAGGGGACAATACAGGGGAGGGGCTAGGGTACATAGTCGAATAGGGTTTAGGGAGGGGAGGGGGGCAGAGAGAACAACGAATGGACAAGGGAATGACAGGGAATTTCCCAGAGCGGGAATACATAACAGATAAGTCCAGTAACCAATAGCAGGAGCTTGGGTCCGTGGATTGGTGGTCCAACTGCTGCCCCTGGGAGCTCCGGGGGGAAACCCTCTGTCCGTGGAACCTGTCCGGAAGTCCTCTGGTTCCGAACCACCTCAACAATGTTCCAATTTGTCCTATCATGTAAATGCTTGATAGTTTTATTGACTATGTTACACAGAGCTTATATTGCCTTGGAAACAGTGTACAGAGACTATAAAACAAGCCCTAGTACAGGCCATGAAAATATTTTTGCAAGTCAAGCTTCACTGCCTACTAGGAAATGCACTTGTAATGTACATTACATATATGCAGAAGATAGGAGTATAATTTCTATAAACTTTGACAGATTTCAACTCAAGATGAAGAATTTTTTGAATTCAAAAGCAAGACAATGATCAGTTCATATTAATTCCTTTATTTGACATTACTGTGGTCTTTAGAGGTTCCATTATTCAAAAACTATTTTTATTTCCTGGTGTTAGTTCTTATTCATCATATTTAAACCTGCCACTTCTACTTTTGCTTTAAAAATAAGAAGAGGTAAGAGTCAACCTTTCCAGATTCAGATGATCCTCTTCCCCATTCTTGGGGAAAAAACATCAAGTTAACTCTTCTTTTCAGGACTGAGAGATACTTAAGTTCTAGTTAAGAATCAAAAGACAATTTCTTTATTATCTTCTCCCAGTACAAATTTCTCTCTATTTCTATAAAGATGAATAAGAATTAAAAATTCATGTGTCTCCTCTAATCTGAGTTGAATAGTTTACAAATACGGCTTACATGGCTTTTTCCTGTTTTTTGATGTTTCAAATTTACCACCTTCTGACATTGGTCAAATGCAGTTTCCACTTGGATCAGACTGATTTTTTTCAAGCTATCATGGCTGAAAAAAGAGCCACCAGTTCTAACTCTTGGCTGTTTACTGGCATCCCTCAGAACTGAGAGTTAATATTTGGTGATTCAGGCTCTCTTTGGGTTCTACAATGCAGATGCATAATCTGAGTAATCTAAAGGGGAAGACATTTTTTTGACTCCATGAAATGCTAGGCAGGATAAAAAAATGGTAGAATAATATAAAACAGCATGAAGATGAGTAATCTCCGTCTCATTGTTGGTAATGAGAACATATGTATGGTTAACACAAGCATTTTACGTTCCTGCTGTTGCCTCATTTTCTATGTAAGACTGGTGAAATTCATTTCTGTTGACTCTTACAGGGATCAGGACATCATAAGAAGCCATGCCTATCTACACTGGCTTTAGAAACACGTAATTTTAATTTAGTCACATTTCTTCATTTGACCAGCTATTGGTTTTGTGATTTTGGCCATGCTTTATTATTCTTCCCTATCATTCCTCTAGGTTTTGGGTTTTTTCTTTCTAAAGACATCATATTTTATCACATGTAATAGCATCAAGAGTTTTCACAGTATGATTTACATTTAGATTTGGCACAAAATAGACAATTCCTAAGGCAATCTAAAATTCCAATCCATTAGGCTAATGTATTGCAGCTGCTGTAAACAGTGGGTGTGTCATCTTTAGTATGATGACGTCTGGTATAGCACAGACAATCAAACAAAATAAACAGATAAACTACTCTGCATCTAAATGTCACTGTTATTTTCACTTTCTTCCCTCAACCCCATTCTCAACATATTCTGTTGTATGTGTGGGTGACATTTTGGGGGGGTTTTAAAGTGTTTCTTTTTACAACTGGTACACTCTTCTATTAAAGAGTTCTGACCAGGTGCATAGAGCTCATCTGTAATGTATATGTAGGTAATCACAAAAAATGGTTGTCAATTAGGGATTTTTTGGAGAAAATATTAGAAATTGAAATCATTTCTTAAAACCACTTATTGGGATTATTTAGCCTGGAAAAGAGGAGGCTCCACGATGACATAACTGTGACCTCAAGGGAGACAACAAGGAGAGAGACTATTTAATGAGGGCATGAAGTGACAGGACAAGGGGAAAGGGCTTCAAACTGAAAGAGGGCAGGGTTAGATATGGTATTAGAAAGAATTTCCCGTGAGGATGGTGAGTCCCTGGTAAAGGTTGCCCAGTGAAGATGTGGCTGCCCCAGCCCTAGAAATGTTCAAGGTTGGATGGGGCTCTGAGCAACCTGATCTAGTGGAAGGTGTCCCTGCCCATGGCAGGGGGTAGAATTGGATGATCTTTAAAGTACCTTCCAACCAAAACTATTCTACAATTCTTAATTTCTACTTTAAAAAACTCATATCACAAAATCTGCAACATTTCTTTTTGGCACAAGATGAACCATTAATTAATTAATTTCAATTAATTTTCACTTCTTTCTGTTGAAAGAGTCAATACCAACATTTTCTACCTTGTTAAAAAGTGCCTTTGCCAGAGTATCAGAGTTTATATCTCCCAGCTGTCTTGTTGACATTTATTTTAAATTATGTATTATATATTCTGAGAGATAGATTGAGAAAAAAAAGGGTGCTTTCCTAATCTATAGATAGACTGAGGAAAAAAAGGGTGCTTTCCTAATCTATTAGGTAAGCTACCTTCACAGTACAGGGTCTAGTCCCTACATTATTGCACCAAGGAAAGGCACTAAGTCACACACAGACACAATGAGCACAAACATCAAGATCAGGAGATTTCCAGATGAAATAGGCAGTACAAATCCAAATTCTGAATATCAACTTCTGTAACTCTGTGAACAACCATTCATTTCTGTGATGCTATGATAATTTATGCCACTGTGATAATTTATTCTGTGAATGCAATGTAAAATCTGGATGCATTCTGTAATTTCAAAGAGCCACTACAAAGCTCCCTAATGGAGCCCTACTGCTAGGTTAAGTTGTCTTATCTTGCTTCAAGATCCTGTACTCTGAAATGTGAACAATGATAATAGCCTGACAGCAGGGCATTCTTCTTCTTCTTCAGTAAGTCTTTCCCTGAGAAATTATTTTCAAATCTATACATTGAGGGGAGAAGGGACTGTGAGAGAAGATTTCCTTTAGCTTTACGAGAAAACATTTAAGGAGTCTGCTATAAAATAGGAGAATGGTTATAAAATATTTAAAAAACAATGGCAACAATAAAAATATTCATTTGAGTATATTAATTCAAGCCCTAGGACTTTGGCATTTACAACTTCAGCCACAAGAGAGCTCCCCAGGGAAGCCAGAAGCACTGATAACCCACAGTGTGTGATAGTTCATATAGGGTAGCTCTAATAATTTTTTATAATTTTTTTTTTAAAACCTGCAGATTTTCCACTGTAAAATTATTCTATTGCATTCTATTCTAATATCACCGGTTTTTACTTTAATGATACTTCTTTTATCTTTCTCAAAAATTGGTGAAGGTGTTGCAAGACAAACTTCTTGCATATTTATTTTAAAGAAACTAATTCAGATTACCTCAGAATGAAACCATGGAAGAAGCAGTTAATATCTGTGTGATTATATTACAAATCTTCAATAAATTAGTTTTTTAGAAAAGAGTCTTCTGAGGCATATTTAATCAGATTATAATATAGCCCCATGTATTACATTCCTAATTACATTGTATCATTTTGTTAATTTGGTTTGTACTTCAATTATTAAAATTCATGATTTATACTTATAAAATTAAAATGATCAAACACACTTGATAAAGCCAGTTTTAGAAATAGATTAAGTAATTTTCTACTATCATGTAATTATGTTAGCACTAGGATTCATTTTAATTATGACAGAGAGTTACAGAAAAATTGGAACAGTTTATATCAAACACAAGTAGAATGGTAAATTAGAAAAACAACCACAGCAAATTATTTATAAATAAGGAACCAAAAATATCCATGAACTAGAAAATACTTTCCTATATACCTTAGATCCACTTCACATTTGTCCATTAAATAGACATCATCCTTTTTCACAAGAACATTTGTGAAGCTGAATATATATAGTTCAGACTACTTCCATGTAGCAAAGCTTATGCAGTAATACTGGCCTAGGGCTACAATGTTCTCTGTTCCCCATTGTTCCAGGTTGGCCAGACTATAGGGCCTGACTGTTTCTGTCACATTTCTTGTTGTACCAGTGCAACTCAAAAAGAAGAGGGATAGAATAACAACCAACTATTCAACCAAAACAATCTTTTTGAGAACCTACACTGAACACGCCTCAGCATTATCATAGAATCAGAGAATAGTTTGGGTTGGAAGGGTCCTTGAAGATCATCTCATTCCAATACCCTGCCATGGACAGCGACACCTTCCCTAGACCAGGCTGCTCAGAGCCCCATCCAGCCTGGCCTTGAATACTTCCAGGGATGGGGCACCCACAGCTTCTCTGGGCAACCTGTGCCAGTGCCTCACCATTCTCACGGGGAAGAATTTCTTCCTAACATCTAACCTAACCCTACTCTCTGTCAGTTTGAAGCCATTCCCCCTGGCCCTGTCATTCCAGGCCCTTGTAAGTAGTCTCCATCTTTTCTTCTGGGCTCCCTTCAGGTACTGGAAGGCCACAATTAGGTCAGCCCAAAGACTTCTCTTTTCCAGGGTGAACAATCGCAATTCTCTCAGCCTTTCCTCACAGGAGAGGAGCTCTAATCACGTTTCAATAACATCCTCACAAAGGCAGGATAATCTTGAGCTATAAGCCACATAAACTGCTAGCAAAGGTGCTAATGGGACAAGTCGGCACGGCCTCTGATTACTACCAGGACACAGGATTCCCCAGAGCAGGGAGACATGTACTAGGAGTTCCTTCTTCACTGCAGTCTAGAAAATTTTTCAGTGAAATTAAGGGGAAAAGCATATAGAATCACAGGAAAAATTAATTTGGAATAGGCCTATAGGTGTCATCTAATAAAACCTCCTCATTAAAATGGAGTTAACTTCTGTAAAGCAGATTGCCAACAGCTTTATCCAAAGAGGTTGTTTCTTGGAACCTGCCAGGGCAACCATTTCCAGTGACGCATATTAACATCATGATATATTCATTCTTTAGGTCTGGTTCAGATTTTCGCTGTTGCAACCCATGACTGTTGGCTCTCATCCTTTCAGTGCGCACCTCTGAGAAAATCCAGGCTCCATCTGCTCCACTAAGTAGTTGCAGACTGCTATCAGATTCCCCTGTAGCACCTTCTTCTCAGCATTTTCTCATGTGATGTACACCTAAGGCACCTCACTTTCATAGTGACCCTTCTCTGTGGTCTAACACATTCATCAATACCTTTCTTGTACTTCAAGGACAAAACTCAGAGGATTTTACCTGCTTCCTAACAGCAGATGGTTTGGCAGAGATTTAATAGGAATTGTTTAAATTATGATCACTTTCCATAATTATGTTCAGAACACTGGGGTTGACCCACCAATAGATACACAAACCTAAACTGTGCTTGCATTCTCTGAAATGTTTCTATAATAATATTCTGTAGTAATTGTTTGTGTTATGCATAAAATATTCACTTCTCTCCTGTGAAAGCAATACACCTCCTCCTAGGAGCAAGGAAGCACAGAACTATGAAGGAAGAACCCTGGTTCTGCTATCTCAATCTAGGGATCAAAGAGAAGCACCCAAAATAAAAGCATACCTGTTCTCAGTTCTGAGTATAAAGTAAAAAAGAATAGTCATCTCTGGCTGATATGCTATAAATTCTTGTCTTTATCACAGAAGGGAAATACAATGAGTGTGTCTGAAGTTCGACACCTATTCAGAAGATCTGGGCTTTCTGAGAAAAGACTTAAAAAAATCTTAATTTTATAGTAAAAAAGTTAGTAAATACACCTTTAGATCCAGGCAAAACACACAGCACAGGTTACTATCCAGAAGAAAAATCATCTGTTGCCTGTATTCCGCAGCATTAGAACATTACAAATACATGGGCATGTTTGGAAATAAAAGTCTTTCCATGCAGATAAAATGCTGCAAAATGGCTTCTTGAGACACAGAGATTGGATGCACACAAATGGGTCGGAAAAATCCCTGGTCAGACTCTACATTGAAGGGGAAGGAGGACACAAAGAGGTACATCCAAGTTTGGAACTGGAGCACAGGAAACTGTTACCATATTAAAAAACCTTTTTCTCAAGCAGGTTCCCTTACCACATCCATCTTAAGCATGACTAAGTCATGAAGTAACCATGATGGATTTGAAAAGAAGGGGAATAAAATGGGAATACACTGGTACAAAGTGCTCCCTAAAAATAAGGTTGAACTGTACTGAGTATTTTAATCCTAGTGCAAACAATACAGAAAGATATGTGTTGCATTAAGACGTGTAGTAATAAAGGTCAGCCTGTGCCAAGTGACAGTGCACAAGTGACACCATGACCATCGTCCACTGTATGATTCTTTTATGATGCTGAATTTCACTGCCTTTTGGTCAGAAACCAGGATGTCAGTAGAGCATGTAATATCATACAGGCCTCTGCTTTGATTGCTGATCATTGCCAGATCACTGACTTGAAACTGAAGGCTCTGGCTATCCAGGCACTAAAATATTCTCTCCACACCCACTTCAGCCTGACTTTTCACTTATAGCCTCTCAAAATAAATCTGGTGACTGTGCATCCTTAGAGTTACTGCAGAGCTTTAGGAATGTCTTGACCTGAGGAATTATTTAACAAAGGCAAGGCAATTCTAGAAAATAAATGGTTTCTCCTAAAGCACATTTTTCTTCCTTGTACTAACACTAATGTTTTACCACATATTTGCATGGATTTTGAGGTCACTTATGGGTGCCATTGCATATACAAACTAGCAACTTTTGCCCTTCTACATTAATAGAGCATTAAGACTAAAAAATATTCACTTTTCTAAAGTGCACAGTGGAATATATGTCTCACATATGATCATCTAGGTACAATTCTATATAACTGAAAGCAAAAACCAAAAAAATATTTTTCTAGCTCTCTTTCCCTTTAGTCCATAGATAGGGGATTTATTCTGACCATGGTAGCAGGTGATTTGTTATTTTTTTTGCTGCAGAAAGAGAGCTGAAAAGGAGTTTTGAAATGGAAATTGTGACATTTACTGAGTGATAATCTCATACTGCCATTTGCAGGAAGCAGGTGGTAGCTGTTTACCATTGGAGACAGATGGAAGTCCTGCAGTGGAGGGTGGTTTGGTTTTTATTTTTCTGTTAGATAAATTAGCTTAAATAACTCAATCATTTTTCCCCTTGCCTGATTAGTGCTTTGCGCAAATTTAAGTATTTAAAGACTGGTTTACTATTGAGCAAAATGTTGCACAGCTCATGTTGTTTTTCCTCTTTGAGCCTCCATGAATCACATTTAGCTTTTGTAAAGGATATAACAACTATTTAATATCCCCAAAGGAGATGATGCATGAGGGCAAGTAGCACCATGAAAAATTCCACTCCTGTTAATGTGGAAAAAAGATTTTTTTCCACCTGAGCACACTGCCATAGAACTCCACCCTGAGTGCTACAGTCTGTGCATGGCAGCTAGGAGGATGGACCAGGGATACAAGCACAAACACACTCTCTGCTGTCCCAACCCTGTTCTTAGCATTTCCATGGATGAAGAATTTTAACCTCCCTGTTTAAACAAGCAATTTTCATAACACAAATCCAGTATCTCCAAAGCTGCCACACAGCTTCTAGCAGACTGACTTCATAAGACCACCTCTAATGTCTCCAATGTTTATAAATATGTCTTATGCTAAAAAAAAAGTTTTGTAAATCAGAAAACAATTTGTTTGGGTGTTTTTGTTGTTATTGCCTTGTTTGATTTTTTTTCTTGGTTACTGGTGGGATTCTTTCTCTTGTGGAAGGACATGAATGGAAGAGGGACAGAAGGAGAAAGTAGAAATCACCTTCTCATGGAGTTCTACACTGAAAAAGAAAAAATGAAAATAAAAAAGGAAGACAGAGGAAGACAAGAAGGAAAAGAAAAAGAAAGAAAAAGAAAAAAAGAAAAAAGAGAAAAAAGGAAAAGGAGAAGGAAAAGGAAAAAAACTTCTACTTTTAAATTTAGTTATTTTAGCTGATGCATAATAATTCAAAAGGGGCATGGTCAACAAATTTCATCATATATTAGCAGGCCAGATTTCAACAGAATACTAGAACAGTAGTATATATTATACTGAACTTGGAAACACGAAACCTGTTGAAGTATTATGTGGTTTTCCAGGAATACTATAATATTTTGAGGTACTTAATGGCAATTACAAATATAGTGAATACTCAGTCAATTCTATAAATGTCTTCAGGTAATTGACAGATATAAACACCATCCAATTCTTGTCAGGCATTCAGTGGACATTATTAACATGGGCAATTGCTTGACAATTATATGCCGTAAGTATCCATCTTGTCAGCACTGTTGTCATGAATTAAATCACTGCCAAGGAACATGTTGGTGTATTCTGTCAATAACTCTATCACATGGGGAACAGCTGTGGATCCCATTGAAGCCAGTGCTAAAACTCCTCCTATTTTTCTGTTGAGGAATCCTATGGGATTTCATCCCATGATCTTAAAAAGATCAGGTTAAAAACTCTACTAACTTAGTATCTTTTTAATGAAGTTTGTAAAAGCTGCAAGCCACAGGTTAATCTAACATAGTAAATTTAATATCTTTAAAATATGGAATACCATCATTAAACATAAGAATAGGTACCTTAAACACCCTAAAGACAAATTTAAATAATTTTTTGCAAAGGTGTTTGACCTTTCAGTGGATGCTGATACTTCTTTCCTTTAAACCATTTGAAAATCTCAGTCTGGAGAATTAAACTAGGAGTATAATTCAAATACTCAAGCAGGTCTTTCACAGCCACCTATAGATTAGATCTCCCTTGAATTGCCTATCTGAGGTTTAAATTGTCTGTAGAACCACCATTCTTGAAGGGCAAATAACAAAATCATATGCACTTTCAAATTGTATTTGCTGTTACTATCAGATATTTATTTGGTTGGTTAGAGCATTTACTCTGTTCTAAAGGTACTGCTCAGCTTTTAAAAGCCACTTGGGTTCTTGGGTTACTTTGAAACACAAATCTAAATGGCTTTTAATCTAATTAACACCCATCCAGAATTATTTTAACACATGCTAATTAATGTATAAGTCAGCCTACAAAAATGTGAAATAAATGGAGAGCAAGTTAGAATGAAAATAATTAAGGCTTACTCCTCAAAAATTGTATAAATCTTTCAAGGGTACCACATACATGCCACTGACACCACACACCACTGGTACCATATTTCAGAAGTTTTTCTTGTGATAGATTTTTTAAAAAAGAACAAACAACAAAATGCAGAAACTTCACCCAAATTCAAGGGCTTCGCTTCAAGTCACTTCCTGAAAATAAGCAGGAGATTAAAAAATCTGGGGATCGTATACAACAGAGGGGTAAATCACTTTCTCATCTAGCTTCTTGCACTTGCAGAAGTGGTCCAAGATTGTTTCTTCTCCTCCATGTGGGTGGCCCTTTTTTTTTTTATTTATTTTATTTTTCTTTTTACAAACATACTTCATCAGTAGACCTTAAGATTCTACTCTGTATTGCAGAGTTTGGTCCCAGGCAGTGTCACACTAGTTTTTTAACATCATTAAGGTACATAAGCACTCTTCACCAATGTGCAAAAAGGTGATGGATTTCGTGCAATGACTCAGTTCTCAGGATCTAGAAAGAAGTGTTTTTCCTGAGCAAGTTACAAAAACTTGAGACAGTATTTTCACTACGGAAACTGCCAAACTGTGGAAAAGGACAGCACAAATGGTTCCAACAGATTTAGAAATGCACCTTCAGATCTTCTGCCTTATTCCTTTCCCTTTCTTAAAACACAGCATTGAGTAGCTACAGAAATTTTATATGAAGATTTGGCTCCTATGAAAGTCTCATGAGTTAACAATGTAGGACATGGGCAGTAACTGTCAGATACATACAGCTGTCGTGCTTATGAATTAATACAGTAGTTTCTACACAGTATATGCATAAATAATTGCACAGAAATCAAGATTCCACATTATGTCTATACTTCTAAAGTGAAGTGAGCTTCTGTCACAGCTCCAATACAGTGTACTGTATTTCATAGCACCACAGTGTGTCATTCTGTCAGAATTCAAGATCCTTGCCTAAGTGAAAATTATGTAAGTACAATAAAACATATCCACTTGTACAAGCCTGTAATTTTTACTGAACAATATAATTGTAATTCTTTCACCCTGGCAAGAACTAATATACAATTAGATTTATTTATTTTTAATATCCCCAATGCCATCTACAGAATCAAGAGTGCCAATTCTCCCTGCATTCTAGAAAATCTCCATACTAAATTAAAGCACCTGGAAGTCTAGAGTCTCTTTCATCTCCTCCATTTTCTTTATCTAGTATATTCATTACAGTATTACACAGATACATCCTTTCCTTTTTCTATTTCATTACTGAATGCTCCCCTGTGTTTTCTACTCAGCACACACTATAAATCAGCTGGGATAAATGTGCATAAAGACTGCATTCATCCAACCTTTCCTCTCTCCCCTAAGCACTCAGCAGCTTATTCCTTGATGAAGCATAGCAGAACATCTGTGGTGGCTTTCACTTGGATTTACTTTGCCAAATTTTCATTAAAACAGTGACTCAAAAAAATATTGCTTATCCTAATAAAGGTTTTTGGAGCTTTGCAAATTTGCAGCTAATACTCTTTAATGTCATTACAGCATTAATAATCTGTGCCTAAAGAGCAACAAAACTTTTGATTTTTCTGGTTTAGAAAAGAAGCTTCATAAACCCATGATGTTCTTGTGACTCAGCTTTAATGCACCATTAATAGAGACACAAGCAGGGAAGTGGTATGACATCACAGATTTGTATAAATTTATGATGAATCCTCTTTAAAGTATCTTGTTTCAGAGATTACTTACAAAATTAATAAAAATTGAGTTGCAAGTGATTATACCAGGAAATAAATGGGACTGATCTTCAGAAAATAAGTAATATCCTTACTACATGAAGGATTTCTGCTCCCTTTGGCAGACTAAAATTTTTCACCTTGAGGAAACAGAAAACATTACAACGCCTCTAAGCAAACCAAGATAAATCCTTAGCTGAATTCTCCATTGATATATGTACTGCATTTTCTCCAAATACTATCTTAGAAAACATGCGCCATTTTAGGCTACATATGTGTTTTGAGAATATTACCTGTAAAAGACATTCCCAGGAACACCATTCTGAAACAAACTAATACTTATTAGAATCTCAGTAATGCCAGTTTAAAGTCAGCATGTGGGGAAGCAACCATAAACCCAAGATTCCATTTAGTCTTTCAGAGTAATCAAGCCAAAAGGATCCATGTTCAACCTCTGCTTGTGACCCAGTAGTCTAAGCAACAGTCAGCTGGCTGGAATATCTAGACAAAGAACTTGAAAAAATCAAACTAATACTTTGAAATTATGAAAAAGCAGGAAAAGCAATTTCTTTACCTGAAAGCCCCATAATTTCAAAGTTATAATAATTTGGAGGGAGGGAGTCATCTTTTCTATTCCAGGAACGTTTCCACTTTCCTTGGCAGACACCTGTCTGTTAAACCAGCACAATACAATAACAAAAATGTATGTTTCATTTGTTGGTTCAGAATTGTTCACACTGTCTGAGTTCCAGCAATTCCACATAGGAAAAATGTTGCTTAGAAAGTGCTTTAGTGGACTGAGTTATTCTCTCCTGACTATATTACATCCAATCTCTTGGATTTAATCTCTTGGAAGAGTGAAGCAGATTTTGTGAATTATGTTATCCAAAAATCAGTTTATTTATGCATTTATATTATGCATATACAAAGGGAAGGCTGCCAGAGGAGGGGCAGGAAAGGCAGCCTTTTTCAGTTTGGTCTTCATTAGACATCATCTTGTCACTAAGTAAAAATAATTTCTTTTTCTCTCTTCATGTTCACATATCTTGGCTGTAGTCAGCACCAGAGATAGCCTGGAAAGGTGTGATTTGTGTTGGCAAAAGGGTGATCAAGCTGGCAGAAACTACAGTTAATGTACAGAGCATCTGCTGAAGGACAAAATGGCATCTGCAGTGTACATTAGGTCTGCACCACATGTCCTCTGTGCTTGGTGATGGCCTCCTGGGCTCTAAACAGATGGTTGCTACGCAGATTCAGGGCATCTGTCAACCCTGGTCTCGGAGCTCGGCCAAGAACATCAGAGCAGGAATCCTAGGTGTGCAAACACATTTTCTGTACAAGGTATTAGGACAGAGGTTTGCAGATGCTGTAGCAGATTTCTTGTTTTCACTGTAGGGGTGAAACAGGTTCTCACTTCAGCTCTCATCTTCTGCCAGGGAGAGTTTGAGACAGAGTTCTCTCTGCATGGGAGAGGCCACACCCTCTAGCACCTATTTCTAGTGTGGTACCACTAAACAAGTGAACTTTCCCACGGAGTTCTTTTAGGAGTTATGCTGTGCACACTGTCCTTCGAATGTGCCAAGAAAGTGGTTGCATATCCCTGGAAAATGGCTGTTCCCAGACAGAGCATGTGCCAGAGGATGTGACAGGGGTTGGTGCCCTGGGTATGTAGTTAACTTGTGTGATCTTCCCTGGAGTACCCAAGAACAAACCACTTCAGCATATATGCACTCAAGGAATTTGACCCACAGGACTCAGGCACATTCCTATAGGACAGGTACACAGACAGGGGAATTACATTGTCATCTGTAACAAGGGGAAAGTAATTTAAACTTTGAGCAAAAATACCAGCAGCAATTTAGTTCAAATGCATGAGAAAGTGATTTGATAGGTTTCTCTCTTGAAAAACTTCAACACTTCACTTCTACCCCAAGGAAAACTCATTAGGCTCCCCAGTGAATCCTCCAAGAAAAGAACCATTGTGAAGTTCATGTTACTACTGCTTTTAAGGTTAAGAAGAAAATTAGGTATAAAGATCTTTCCTGTGAAAGAAAAGGGGAAGACATTTCCTATTTATTTTCAACAAAATGTGAGAGAGCTGTATTAACCTGACTTTTCTCAGGTTTGGGGGTTGCTGTTCAGTCTCAGTCAGAATTTTCAAGGGGAAGACTCCAGTGTTTTCCTTGGGGGAAAATCTGTTTTACTGCAAGGGAAAAGAAAGATAGCCAGAAAAGGCTTTGTCCCTTAAGCACATACACTTTTTCAGCACTGCTAGGCTGTAAGCCCCTTCAGAACAGCTTCTCTCCTTCACCCTCAAACCAAGTGAAATCATGCTGCTGAGGCAATAAAGTGGCAAAACTACAGAGACCAGCTCCTTGAACAGTAAACCCTCTGCTTAACAGAGATAAACCACTCCAAACCTTTGCCAGAAAAACTGAAGGCAAAATGGAAATACATCATGAAAAATGCACCCATCCTGCTAAAAGACAAGCGTAAATAGCTGGAACAAAAGTAAAATATTTTAACACATCCTCTTAATTTGGATCCCCAAGAACTTTTCAAGAGAGTACAAACAAAATGAGTAAGGATTTATTCTGGCAACAGTGAATTTGCCCTGTAATTTCAAGTATGTAGTAGACACATACATCTTCCCTTGCCTTTACAACCTCCTTTATCCCTCACTGGAGTCAATAAGTCTCATTCTTCCACTAAGATGGAAGAAACCTCAGTTCTTCCAAAGACACACACACCCCTGAAAATGGGAAAAGGAGCACTCAGGCAACATCACTGCAGTGCTGCAACCTGATCTTATCATTGAGAAACTATTTTGCTCATTTAGAGGCAGTAACTTACATTTTTGAAGTAAGATATAATAATTACAAATTAAGGGGATTTTAAATGCTCTGGATTATTGCACTTACCAGTTTAACTCAAGAATTTCCATCCATGATCATACAGCCAATGAGAAAATACGTATGTCCTATTATTGTCACAGCATGCTCACTACATTCCATGCACAGGCCAATTTACAATATTCTTTGTCTTTTAATTAACAGCTGTTTTCAGCTGTCAGCTTCCAGAGGAATGTATCATATTTTTATAGAAGTACTACAAAAACGTAATGGCAGCTAGTGATACTCACACTAGAAGAAAATAAGATTTTTGTAGAAATCATTGACACAGACCAAAAGAATTTTTACGGCTTCTTTTCCCCACATTAGTTTATTGCCATTCAGAGTGGTTGAATGATTTGGCCAACAAGAACTTAATGAAATTAAATTAGGACAAATGGAAGTTTGTCCATCTGCACAGGAAGAGCTCCTGGCAATAATACAGGCTGGAAGGCTGGAAGGTGATTGAATGAGAAGCAGCTCTGAGCAAAAGAGACTGGAAAGCTGAGCTGACAGCACATGGAGCATGAGCCATGCAGCTGTGACAGCAAAACCAGCCAGCTGCCATCAACCTGGTGAGGAGCTGGAGCTCTTGCCCTGCAAGGAGACACTGAGGGACTAGGGCTTATTCAGCTCACATAGAAAGTGCTTTGGGGGAGCCTTAATAGCCATTTATCTGAACCTACAGGCAAGTTATTAAAGGCAGGGAGCTGTGAGCTTCACAGCAGTGTATGTCAGGGAACAAGAGGCAAAGCACCTAAGGCAAACCAAGAAATAGTCAGACTGGATAGAAAAAAAAAAAAAATCCTAGGAATAGGTTGCTCAGAAAGGCTGTGTAATCTTTTGAGGTGTTCAAGCCCCAGGTGAAGACCCTGAGAAGCCTGACTCAATCCTGCTTTGAGAGTAGGCTGGATAAGTGACCTCTTAATAGCCTTTTCCATCTGAGTGTGCAGCTCTGTGGGTCACAGAGAACGGCCCCTTTGCAATAGGTTACAGTATCATCACTTAATTTTAAAAATTCATAACGATTACTTTGAACAAACTTGTATACTCTAAAGAGTATTTGAAATTATGATGGATTACTATATATTTGAAGGGAAGTAAATATGATGCCTAGAAACAAAAACTTCCAGAGCTTTTTAAAGTTCCTGTGAACATATCTACAAGGCAAAAGAAGTGATGTCTGTTGCATAGGGAGGCATCCTGAAGATTCTTTAATGTACAGCAATAGGAAAATGAGTCATTACATTGTTTCTTGGAATCATAGTTCCTTGGCTATTGGGATGCTTTGAAATCAGGTAATGTACTTGCTTTCATGACAGTTATTTCAACATAATCAGAATAAAGAGAACATATAGGGGAATACAGACTTAATAAGCCTCAGAGATCTTATTCTCAGGAGGAGAGAAAACTCTCAAGAACCTTGTTGGTAGCAGGAGAAGAGATTAATACAACTTTGGCTTTAAGATACAGGCTTCACTGACTATTTTGCTTCCTGCTTATGTACAGGCTATGTTCATAGAAAAAAATTTTATATTTGAATGTATCTCCTTAAAAAATATGTGGTATAAAAATATAATAAATCAACCTCTATACAGACACAAAGATACACCAAAATATACACATACAGAAAGACACATTATGAGAGATTTCACAGTAAGAACTGTGACAAACTTCCATAAAAGGAGTCAGATTATTAGGGCATATTTTAGTTCTGGCTCTGTCATTAGGATCTGATGCCACAGATCAGGGTCCAGCTGAAATCAGTGAATTTTAATGAAGTATCAGATGTCTTGGAGTCGCTGTAAAATTATACATGCTTACTCTAGTAATCTCCCTGTTGTAATTATTTCATGGAAATAAGAATGTTCCTATTTGTGTTTACACTGCAGCCCTCTACAGCTGGACAGAAAACAGTAATTTAATTTTCTGAGACTTTTTTGTATTTCAAAGTTTGCAAAACTATATAAAATTAAAATAATCTATAAATGCTCTACATAAAGCACAGACCTGTAATCTCTCTCAGAGCAAAAATGGAAACCAGGGCACCCACAGTTGCCTAGAATCTTTCAGTTTGGGAGTACTTCCAAATTGCATGCAGTTTATGATAAAAATCAAAACCAAAACCAATTATATGGACTCACAAAGCTATGCTTGCAATTTCCCTGTGCTATTATAGTTTGATGGAGGGGGAACTGAAGCAATCCATGTCAATTAGGATATGAAGATAAATCAACAATTTAGTAACAGCCTACACCAGCAGTGAACAAGATTTAATACAAATAAGGCTTGTTGTTTGAAGCTCATGATCTGACTGTGCAGACTCAGTCCTCACCATGATTTAAAGCTGCCCTTTACACAGTGCCTCTACATTCCCAATTAATCTCTTTCTCTTTTTCTACCTGCATATGTAACATTACCTCAGGTTCTTCCTCCAAGTCACTCCGTGTCTTTCTTGGAACCCATTCAAATCACCTGCATCTTCTATTAAGGACAAACATAAAACAAAATATATAAATCAAAATGAAGCTTTTTTTATGCTTCAAGTTAAATCTGATCGCACAGAATCTAATACAAAAATGTGTGTATAGTGTCTCAGAGCACAAACATTATTTGTAGACTAAAAGAGAAACAATTATACTGTTATTTCTTGAAGCTGAACCCTCAGCTTTTTTCAGAAAAGCAGGTTTATAGCTGGTTTTAGTAACATTAATTCTGTTAACTACTTAGCATTCTGGAAGAACTTTCAGAAATTCAGCAGATCAGTCTCTCCTACTAAGTATTAAAAAGCTTCACATTCATCTACTACTTCTAGAGGTCTTTGTTAATCAAGGAAAATAAAAATAGCACATATTTCCATCAGTTACATACTCTAAAAAAATTGAGAGAAGGAATTTATTAAAAATCCTTCACATTTCATTATCGATTGCTCTCACAGTAGCTACTAAGCCTTCCAATTTGTAGACACATTTTTAACAGTGACTGCTTACAGTAAGCAGATCTGGGTCCTCATGAAAGCCACTGACAAGCACATTGTTGATTGTATGATTAAATGTACAAGCAGGATTTCATCTTGAGAGACAGAAATTCTGTCCCAGTCATATTTTTCTTTCACAAATGTCAGTAACTTGTCCATCTTTTTCTCTCCTTGTTTTTAAGACTTTTTTTCAATTTCTCATTTCTAAACCAAATCCATGGTTCTGCCTGGCTGATGGTTTTGATTCTGCACATATTATTTTATTATTCTACTCCCCCTCCTTCTCTATATTGTAAATTCTTGCTACTTGTTCATTTATTTTTACCTCATGGAATAGTGGCAGACAACTTTCTCTATATATAAAAGTTATGCTCACTGTGTTCAATCAGCTAATTTCTCTTCCACCTTTCTCCTCAAATGTGTTTCCTTTTATTCTAAACTAAGGATAAAATGACATCTTTGTTTTTATTTCTTCCACACTTACACACTTGAACTAATCTGCAAAAGATGTCAGGATATGTTGTCCAGCTGAATACAACACTACAATCAGTGCCAAAGAAATTTTTTTACAATGTTTTCAATCTTTTCTGAACAAAAACAACAAAAATAAGAACAGCAACTCAAAGACTGGAAGAATTCATGATCTTATTTTCAGTTTCTTATTTAACTGCTTTGGGCTGAATAATTCCTGTTTTGATGATTGATCTGCATCCCTGAATCACAAAAGTGCCAGATTTTACTTTATTTTCAGAAGTCTCTGAAAGGCAGTATTGCATCTCAAAGTATTGACTTTAAGGGCTTTTTTTGTTTCTGTTTTCCCATTAAATGTAACTTTTGTAAAAATGTAAACATGATTATCCCAGAAGGCAGAATGGCACATACGCTAAAACTGCTTTTTCTATCACTTCCGTAATCATGTGAAATCCACAGGGAAAACAAAATGGAAACATAAAACTACATACATAATAAGATCTACATAGTCTTGAAATTGTTGTTAAACCAATGTTTATGTTTTGCACCGTGTTAAGATGAAAAACAACTCTTAAATTATGCAACACATGAAAAACTGTAAGCTCATTGGCAAGGTATCTAGAAGGAATCCTTACCCCTGCAGAGTGTATATAGGAATTTCACCAGTATTACAAAATGTTTAGAAGATTAAAGAGCGCAGATTTAAGAAGTAAAAGGTATCTGAGGCAGGATTTTATGTACCTGTAAGTTGTGTGTGGAGGTTCAGCCACCTTGGGAAGAATTGCAATGGGTATAACAGCAGGTAGGTTGCTTTAAGCAGCCACAAGGTCCTTTTTTAATTATTCCAGAAGATTCTAGCAACTATCAAAGCAGACTGTATTTAGGAGATCATCTAAACATCAATGAAAATACTCAAGTTACAAAGTAGATGTCATAAAATGAAAACCTCCCACTACCACAACCTCCATGAGCTAATGTGACAAGACAGCTAGACCAGCTCCTCAGGGCTGAGCAACCAGACAACTAAAAGGTTTCAATTGCACTGCTGCCAGGTGTACCTGTACTGATCATCTTCAGAGTGTGAATATGAAGCTTTGCTGAGTTCAAGATGACAACTGACAGATCTGTCTCCTGAAGCCCTTTCCAAGACACTATGATGCTGAAACTAAACCACTCTTCAGCACTGAGAGTTACAAGCTTTGATCAGTTCTTCTTTTCTGTTTCGGACCAAACTAAACAGTAATCATGTGAAAGAAGGTGATTAACAAAAAAGATTCACCATCTGGCTTTAAACCCTTGGGTCAGAGTGTGATTATCTGCTAGGTAATGAAATAGTACCAGCTCACACAGCTGTAGTCCCTGCTACTGCACAGGGTAGAAGAAAAGCAAGATCTATATTTCTCACACCATCCCTTCATTCTGTGGAGAGCAGGACAGACTCTTCATAGATCTCACAGTCACAATTTTGGAACCACAGAGTTTGTCAACTATAGTTTTTAAGCGTCTTCCCCAGAAGGAGGATATATGTACACACATACAAAATTATGAGGTGCTCTTTGCTAAATTAGGAACTGCTACATAAAACCTCAAAAGAGAGGTTTAGTTAAACTCTTGGTGAATTTACATTTGGGCACCCTACTGATAATATCATGTATTGACAAAACTTACACCTCACAAATATCTGAGTTTAGTGTTCAAACTTGGGTGATTTTAGAATAAAAGAAGAGCTACTCTAAATTATTGGCATGCACGTACACACACACACACACACACATATGTGTAGTATGTATGCCTAAATACATACATATATGTGTATATATACAGTTTTTCCATATTTGAAATTGGAAGCTTCTCAGTTTAAGAAAACCAGGAGACTTTAGCAGATGCCATATTGCAAAATCCTATCCATGCACACAGCTTTTAAAGATGAGCACAATTTGCATAGTATTTGCAAAAAATTCCAGACAGAATATTTGTAATTCAGATTTGGCTTACAATGTATTCATTTACATTTTATGACTTCAGCAGTCAAAAAAAAAGCCAAGAACTAAATGGGTTTTTTCCCCAGATACCAGAAAGTAAAATGAAAACACTCAATGCACCAGAAGTAAGACCACAACTTCAATTTTGAATATCACCATCAAGAAAAAATCACAGCAGCCAGATTAAGCACTTACTTTGCCCTGGGCACTTTATGAAACACAGACCCAGTGAGCCCCCTCTTAAAAACTGGCATCTGAAATTCTAATGAAATCTCAGATGAATAAGGAACTTGTCCTCTTTCTTCCAAACATAGTAATTCTATATTCATTCCTCCAAGCATGCACCTAAAGCCCCATTAAAGTCAATGGGAATTACATGGGCACCTAAGTGGGAATAACCCCATAAATATTCTTAAAGGGCACATAGAATGAAAAAGCAAAATCTTCACAAGTAGATTTTTTTTAATGATGTAAAATTGTTGCCGTTCAGAATAAGTTTCAAACAGGAAGAAAGAGCAATGGGAGGAATTTCCCACTGCGCTTCAAATTACAATTGCAGGAAATTAAGCTTCTTCTTTCAAAACTAGAGATAATGGAAAGCCCTCAAATTAGTTATATCTCTCTGCTATTGAGAATACCTTAAGCAAACTTCTTCAAAGACTGTGATACGTGCTCCAACACTGATGGGTTTAACCAACCCTTAAAATCTCTGCCTTCAAAAGGTTTTCTTTTCTTTTCAGAAAACAGGACAGCACATTTAAAATAAAACCTGAAAGTGTTCTGAGCACACTTTCTGTTTTAACTACAGGTTAGGTGAAGGTCATTTTATCTGTTTCATCAAAAGCCAAGAAGCAAGGCAGATACAGCTGGTTTCCTGGATTTGCTCTTATTTCTTGAGTCCCATGAGAATACGTAAGGAAAACATAAATCCAACATTAGGGAAGAAAGTAATTGCATTTTTCACAGAATTGTGAAAACAACTTCATGAATAATACACTTGCAAATCTAATAAAACCTCACTAAATCAGTGGCTGCCTTACTTCTATTTTCACATTGGGGAAATAAAATGTAAGGTCTTAATAGTGCACAGAATTAAGAAATAACTAAGACTTATCACAGTCACCAAGCTGGCCCAGAATATTATGCAGCATGACAAAACACTGAGAACAGTCTTTTATATATATTGCCTGCACGTGCACCTCAAAAATCCAAGATACGCATTGCAAAGATGGGGAGAAATTACATGGCAGCAGGAAGGGAAAATCCCTCCCACAGTTAGCAAATAATAGCACCACTTTTCACATAAATGAGAGCAGCAAATATGTCTGGATGGTTCATGCACACACAACTTGCTGTCCTCCCTAACTTCTTTTTCTCCTCTCACCTTTCCAGCCTGGGGATCACCCATATTGCCATGCACAAAATACCTACTGCACTTGCTCCCCAACCCCAATTTCTCTGTACTTGAATTCACCTGTTTCCTCTCTCTACCTGTCCAGTCCCTTACTTTGTCCTCAACCTTATCAATCATATTCTATTTTGGGATCTGAGTCTTTCTCGAAAAATTTACTCCAATTCTCAACTTCTCCCCAAAGGCTTTAAACTCCTTTCCTCACAATGCTCTTTCTACTGCACTCAAATTTACATTCAAATTCAGTTTCTCTGTACCATCATTGTGTCCTTCAGCATTCCACTCATGCAGCAGAGCAAACTTACCATCATCTTCTTAACCCAATTCCCACATTTTTTCAAATGAAGCCCGCACAAACTGGCTCCTGCTCTTCCTTCCAATATATTACAATTTCTTGATCTAACCTATTCCAATAATTGTCCCTATGTCTATACGTCTTTTGCATCCCTATGAAAGACAAAAAAAAAAAAGGAGAAAAAAAAAAGAAATAAAAAAGAATTCTCCTTGGTTTTTATTTCTGTTCAGTCACACCACAGCTTTGGAAATAAGGAGAAGTAACTCTAGGAAATTTTCAGACCCACCATGCATGACACAGAGAAAGATCTCTGCATACGAATTCTAATGCATTTACCTACCACGTGTACACTAGTCTCCACCGAACATGGGCATAGCAATATTTTTCCAAAGCTGTATAATTTATCCAAAGAGGAAAAACATTTTTTTAAAAAGTAGAAAAAGGCGAACTTTATGACATTTTGTCATAAAACCAACCTACATCTTAAATGTTGCCTGTCTGCTTTACCCCATAAGTTCATTAGAACTTATTAAAACTGTAGGGTTGTAAATATCTTGGTGAGTGTTTTTTCCTTTATCTCATTCAATTGAAATGGCTGATCCTTTTTTAGCTGAAATTATCCCAAAATACTCAGTCTAAGTGTATACCCATGGTGGGAAAATGTCCACATTGCCAGGAAAGGTTAGGTTACAGAAATTAGGGTGTCATAACAAAAATGTTCTTGCTCCTTTTACAGCACTAGCAACCAAGAGATAAATGTGTGATAATTATCACGTAATCTTTCTTCATTGCACCTTCTATTTTACACTCAATTGAGCTCTTAAGTTCCCGCTCACTTCTTTTGTTTCCATTTTTTTTTACTGCCAAACTCATTGCAGTCTTTGGACAAATCCAGGTAAATTTGAGGGGGCAAGGGCAGGAGAAAAGTCAAAAAGTGCCACAGGGTCAGGCAGGGTGAGATGTCATGCTCAGGTGTTTGGTGGTGGTGGGAAATGTGGAATTGGTGCTTCCCCTTTACTGCAAGGTGCATTGCCACCAGAACAGAGCATCTACCATTCTCGCAAAGGATCAAGGCTGTGTTTCTGTCAAAAATACTTTGTCCAAAGACATAGCACAAATCCTTATTATAAGCCAGACTTTCCATGTCAGTGATCTACCATTTTGCTTCACAAACTTTGGCACAGATCCCAATCAAAAAACACAGTAGCTGACTATAGATGGAACCAATATTCATATGAGAAAGATGAGGATGCAAAGCAGATCCGGGAAAGGAAAAAACCATTTCTCAGTCCCTACTTTTCCTCCTCAGATACAAATGTCTTCCAAATGCCTTTTGGAAGTATTTAGTTTAAATGAGCAATTGAGTCAGAGTAATGATCTGACCTTTCTCAAGTATTATCTTAGATTAAACACAATTGCTTTAAGACAAAGCACACGTAATTATTCAAATTGGGAAGGCATTTTTCTACTGATGGAAAGCAAGCTGCCATTTTCCACACTGTGCAGCACAATTTCAGAGCCATTGAGCCCTGGAGCTTTCTCTAAGTCTTCAATCTTAGAAGCTCTACTACAGCACTTCTCCAAATCTCTGAGTTCAGATAACCTAGAAGTATTTTACTGAAACCTAAATCTATTAAATACAAATTGCAGTTAAGTAACACTAAGGATTTGATTAAAACCTGGAATACCAGGCATAGAGGAGAGAGAAGAAAGAGATCAAAAAGAAGGGTAAAATCAGACAAAAGAATCTGCAGTCATTTGTAACCTCTGATTTTTTTGTCTTTCTGTAACAAATAAAATCAGAGTATGCTGATTGTTTCAACTAAAGGAACACACCTACAGACCATAAACTTGTCCCAGTTTTTAAAACTGATTAACTTTGAAACATCAGATAACAAACAGGAAAATAAATTACTTAAATGTTTATAGAAATTTCAGCATCTGCTGTTTTCATTTACACTACAGTCTTGTGAAGACATCACCGTTGCAGTGGCTGAGTCCACCTTGGGAGCTACAGAGGAGCCGAGAGGTCCCAAGACAGCAGAGATATGCTGGTGGGACAGCTCTGAGATTTGAGGTTGCCCCCTAATTGTTGAATGGTCTCTCCCTCATGTTACCTCACCCAGTTATGTTATTCTTCCCCAGCTCCCCATTGGCCTCCACCCCTTTTATCCTTTCTATGTATATGTTCCAGTAGTTCTCCCTTCCTCAGCACCCCAATGGTCCCTGGTTCTCTCACTCCTCCCCTTGCCCATTGGCCACTGTTATGTCACTCTATCTTATCTCCACCCCCCAGCCCTCAGAGTATTGGTTGTTGATGCTCTACCCGCCCCTTGAATACCATTATAAAACCCGGCACCCTCCTTTGTTCCAGGTTCTTTGTCCCTGGGTCCCTTTGAGTGTGGTTGTTCTTCGTCCCTGGTTCGCCTCTGAGTGTGGACTTAATAAATGCCTCGGAATTCTACACAAAGAGCCCCTCCCACCTCTTCTTCTCTGGAGATGCAAGAGACTTTGGGTGTGAGTGGCTTCTTGTGTCCACCTGCAGGGTAGGACTGTGTGCTTGTGTGGGTGCTTGGATGGCACCACCAGAGCGACTCCTGTGAGGGATGCTTTGGGAAGAACATGGCATCGCTTCATCGTCCATCGCCCCACGTTACACTGCATGTCTTTACTTCATCAACTATTTCCTAATTTTATCTTTCCATTGAAGGGAAGGAAAGCAAAGACACAAAGCAAGAAAAATCACATGCAGTGCTGACAGACTCAAAAATTATATTTAAAAAAAAAATCTGAGGCAGTGGTTGCATTTTTAATAATTTCCCATTGACATATTTTAGAAAAGAAAGGTGAAAGTTGATAATCTAAGGGTTGAAATGCAAAAATATCCAAGATAACTCCAATCAGAACTGACTGTAGGAGAATGCAAGCTGAGCATTGGTGAGTTCTGAAGGGAGGTTGTTAGGAGTATTGTTTGCTCCGTTTTTAACTAGCACTCACTTAACACTATGACCATCCTAGCATGTAAAAGAAAGCTTAGTAATTTCCCCTTAATTTCAGTTTTGATAGAAACACTGGCTAATTCAGAAATCTGACTAAAAAAGGAGAAAGTAGTAGATCTGACTTCCCAGTTCTAAGATGATAAAACTCAGGAAGGTTTCTGCTCAAAATGTTATGTTGCAGCTCAAAAAAAACCCAAAACAGAAATTAAAACAAAACCAAACACAAACAAGAAACACACACACACACAAACAAACAACAACAACAACAAATGTTGAAATGGAAATAATCAAAATCTTCAGAACCAAGTAAGTGGCTGTTGCAGCAAACAAAAGATTGCTGCTGTATATTGCTTAGTGCTCCGGAAGGCTGAAACAACCCACCTACCCAAGAGCCATAGCCTTGTTTGTTTATTCAGCTGTAAAAAAATGGTTTGCTTCTCTACCCCAAGAAAGGAAAAGTGATACAGTTTGCTGATGTGGAATTCTACACTGAATATTAAATTCCCCTGCCTTACAATAAAGTTCAGTTTGCCGTAGGCAGGACAACACTGGTCCAGTCAGTTATTTATAAGGAAGATACAGTAAAAGATAGATAGTTTCCCAAAGTTTTTCAAGTCATTTCACTCAAAGTTTTTTAAAAAACTATTTAAAATTTCTTTTCCCTGATATTTTCCCCCCAAACCAAGTGTTTTCTTTGTTTGAAGCCTGGTTTTCTTCTTTCTAAATCCTCCTGTCTCCAACTGAGGAAATAAAAAACCCACAACAATGTGAAGAATAATCAACAGTTGGGGACTGAAAGGTGATAGAAAGAACTGCAGTCTCATTTTGCTCGCTGATGTCAAATGCGACTTTTTAAATAAAGTCAGAAGAGGGAAGTTTTCTCCATTACCACATCCATTAAAATTTTCGATACTGCAAAAGCTATTTTTCAGTAAAAACATTACATACTTGTCAAGGTGACAAAAAGCAGAACTAACAAACATGAATATATAATTTTCCCAGGATTTTCAAAAGTACAGATATTATGCAGAAAGCTTTGTTGTTATTTTCCTTTAAATGTTTTCTTATTCAACCCAGCTCAAATCCAGTAAGTTTTTCACTGCACTTTCACCTAATTTCTGCTTAGAACAAATTGGGTTAAACCATCAGCACAACTGTGAATTAGGATCCCACTAAGATTAAGACCTTGTAAGAGTAGGTAAACATACCAGAAGACCCAGAAATTAGGATCTTTTTTGTGCATCTCGTCCTGTTCTACTCACAAAATATCAAACGTTCACAAGTCTGATGATGTTTTAATAGCTCTATTTATGACTACTGAGCATCTTGAAAACTCCATAGAGTGTGAGGAATGCTGCCTTCTTCAAATTCATGTGTATGATCATACAGTTTGCTGGAGTAGGTTGGGCCTCACAGAATTCAAAGACTACCTATGTATTTCAAGACAAGGGCATTTTTTCTGGACAAAGTCAACATTGAGCAGCTGTCTGCATAGGGAGAGCTGCACAATTCAGCAGAGCAGAGACACTCCCCTTTACACTTGTAAAGAAAATGTGGATTTTACATTCAAATGGGGAGAATATTCATATACTTAAAAGAAATGCCTTTCCTCTGCCTTTTCCCAGCTTCTACTTCTTCACTCCAAAGTGCCTCTCCTTCCCTCTTAGTATCCCCACAGGTTAATCAGTCCCTTCAGCAAGGTGAGGAGAGGCAGGAGGTGTGTTATGATCCAATTAGTGAGAGATACCTCTACCCAAATTAGGGTGCAAATGAGTCCATATGCCAAAGTCAATAATAGGAATTTTATTTCACAGTAAGTGTGAGGTAGAGAGATTGAAAGAAATAGAGAAGAGGGGAGAGGGAGGAAGAGAGAGAGGGAGGGGGAGAAAAAGAGAAAGAGAGAGAGGGGAAGAAAGAGAGAAAGAGCAAGAGAGTTCAAGCACAAGATTATCACAATCCATGGATCCCGAGGCTTCACGTTGGTCCTTCTTCACCCAGGGCTTCTCTGTTATGGGCGTCCAGGGTCATTCTTCTGGGGACATCACCTTTATATAGTCCAAATTCTGGGTATCCATGAGGTGGTTACAGATGCCATTGCATAACTTGGGGTGATATATGTGTGAGCAGTTGCTTCTCTTCCAGTTTGCCACAGTGGGAATTTTTGTCCAGATGCATTAACCAGGATGTGCTAAACCACAGCTTGCCTCACCAGGCCTGGAATTAGCTTCTTCCTGTCTCAGATTCCTCCTTTCTTTGCTTATGTCAAGTTCATGCTTCAGAGGTTGATCTTAGGGCAAGTTCCTTCTGTGACCTTGGCAGTGTTTCAGACAGGCAACTGTGTTCTTTAAGTCCTTACAAGGTGGAGGACATTGGCTACCATCAGTATAAAGCTGTTCCTTTCTGCTCCTTTCTTCTCCCGCTTTTCCCCTGCTCCAGTGTGGGGTCCCCATGAGATCTGCAGTTCCTTCAGGAATATCCATCTGTCCTAGCATTGCTTTTCCACAGGCCACAGTAAATATTTTCTCCATCACCACGTAACACCCCATTTTCTGTCTCTCCACTTGGGTCTCTCAGGGCTGTCTCTCTCACTGTTCCCTTCAGCATTCTGCCCTCCCTCATCCCTGCTGTTCCCAAAGTGCTGCCAAGGGCTGTGGGGCTCAGCCATGCCCTGCAGTGGATCAGCTGGAAATGGCTGGAAGCAGCTGCATCCAGCACAGAGCAGCCCTGGATGATCCTCACAGTGGGACCCCAACAACCCCCACTACAAAAACCTGCCCACCCACAGCGAATACACAGGTTTATGTACTCCCTAAATCCTTCTTCCTGCACGGGGTGCAGTGCTTCATCCCCACAGGTTCTGTGTCAGCCTGGAGAACTGTCAGGCCTCACCAGTGAGCAGAACAAGCCCCATGTGCCTCAGTCTCCTGCATGCCCTCAGTTTTTACAGCAGTCCCTCTTGTTTTCCTTCACACCACTCACGGATTTCAGTGCTAGCTGAGTTTTGACTCTCCATTCCAATACAGTGGAGCAATGTCTATATTCCTTCTAGAAAGTCCATTCCTGCTTCCACCTGCTGTGTAAGGCCTTTTTAAAATTTGATCTCAGTCAGGATTTTCCTGTTTATCCATGTCTTGATCTACTTCAAGGTTCTCCAAAAGGCAGAAGTTCCCCATCATGCAAGGCTGCACTTGCCTTCCATTATTATTCCCCAATCTATATGTGAACCATTAAGTGTAATCTAAAGTTTGTAATGGAAATTCATCATCTGCTGTCAAATCTGCTAGGCTCTTCTGCATTGTTCCTGGCTCGAAAATTACTTTAAACTTGTATCCTAGATCACAGTTTCATATCCAGTGATTATATTTTTAATAGAGGAATAGAAATGTTTCAAGTACTTCACAGCATAAACGTAATACAAACTATTGGTATATGGAAGATGCAGATTTGGTCCTGAAGAAATAAATTATAATGAGTATTAACCTATGTACTAAAGCACAAGTAAAACCAGTTAAATAGGAATCTATCAGTGAAACACCCTGTGTGTCTTCATGTCCCCTTACTAGAATACAAATTAAATTTATCTGTGTAAAACCTGCTTTTGTTCCAACTTGTAAGGTTGGTAAAAAATGGGTATATTAGTAAAAATAATAACAGCAGATACTAACAGGAACAGTTACCATATTTATTAGTAAGCAAGTTTCCCAACTGACTAGTGGCAATGTCTAAATTTGCAAAACATGTTATTAAAATATTCTGCCAGTCTTTTACAGCAAAGTGATTTGTGCCTATACTAGATTTCCTAAATGTTTAGTTAGTGATTCACATTTCCTTGGCTATGTCTTATAATAAATCAATATGCATGGTTTAAGCTTCTGACAAGGTGTATGCAACCAGTTACTCTTTCCCTCTTGTACTAACCCTGTTGCTGTTGCAGAACATAGGAAATCAGGATATGGCATTATCATTCTCTCCTTTTCATTGTCTTTTTCAAAATGCATACTGATGAGACTCAATAGGCAGATGTGTGAAGACTAAAAAGCATTTTCCAAACAGTAAAATAAATATTCTTTTCTGTACCAAATTAACCTCTAATCTACAAACTCCCTCTAATTGCTAGTAAGAAAGCCCCAGAGTTTTGTTTCACATTCAATAATTTCTAGAACACTAAGATTATCAGAGTATACAAGACATCACAGGAAGCAGAACACAGCACTACTCTTGCAATCATTTTAAAGGATCATACTATCAATACAGGAATGGGCTTCCTGTATATGAATGTACATAATCTATAAGGGAGCTTAACCTGACTTCTTGATCTCCATGTAGTTTCTTCTGCTTCATAAACCAAACCTGGTTTTGTGTTATTTTATGCTATTGTAATGCTGGAGACACATCCCAGAGAGTCACAAGGTGACGTGAAAATCTCTGTGTTCTACTTTCACATAAAACTTCCAGAATTTCTGAAATAAAATCCAAGTACGGATAAGCACCATCCACTCATGGGGTTCAAACTGTTTTAGAAAAGGTGGGAAATCATGAATTCACTCAGGAGCATCAGCAAATCCAGGAACACAAATAATGTGCTTGAGTTTACATTTAGCAAATGGGCCTCTGGGAGTCATAGTAAATCTTACTGTTCTTTCCACTGAGAATTCATTCACACTGTGGCAGGAGTTTTGGACTCATCTAGATAGCCATATGGACTCATCACATCAGCTCTTATGGCTCTTTTCCAGAGTCTTGTTTGATTATCACATAAAGAATATGTTAACAAATATCCCTAAAATAGTCTGGCCGTATCTGATATTGATTGCTAGCATTAGGAAGTCTAAAATGGAAAACAGAAATGAGTTCTTGGATGGAAATAACAGATATATAAGGGGATGGTTCTTTAGTGAACAGGGATATGTTACAAATGTATCTAAAGTGAGGCATAAAATTAGTCTTATTTCTGTTGCATTAAAAATGTGTTAATTAATATATTTAATATATATTAAATATGTGTGTGTGTGTGTACGAAACCTCTTTCAGATAGAGGTGGAAGGATTAATTTTTTGGCATCCCTTCAAATTACATAGCTAAAGCACAGTTATTTGGTAATTACAAGTACAATTGTAGAGTAGTAACATTTTTTTGTTATTACCGGTTGCTACTAATTCCCTGATTGTATTATTGTGTCCCTAATTATGGTGTAATTACAACAGAGTTAATTTGTAACATTAATTCACTCACTAAAAGTATTACAGTGAGAAAAGACAATGAATAATACACTTACGTAGTGAATTATTCAGTAATGTTAATTAGTTCTAGTTAGTTATTGAAAGGGAGCTTGCAGAGCAATTCTGCTGTAACTGCACTGCAATGAAGGTACCTCTATTGTAAACCACAGGAATGTTTTGTCAAGGCTTGAGAGGATTCCATTAAAAACAAATAATGCTCTTAAACTCTGAAAAAAACATTTGAAGCCACGTATACAAAATTGTGCAAGATGTTGATGCAACTCCACACAAGTAAACCAAAGAAACAAACAACAACCACAACCACAGATAATAGTTCCACATATTCTTGTTGGACAGGTAGGTGATCTTGACCAGAGATGCCCAAATTAAATTATTTTAGGAAGTGAAATCAGGGCATTCTCATAGGATTGAAGACTCACAAATGTTACCAGTGCTGACGATGCCTGGCAAACACCTTCACCTTCCCCATCTCTGTCGGGTATCCTGTGCTAATCCAGGTTGTGTCAAGTGGGAAGCACGAGGAGGTATCTGGGGCCTTGGACACACCACCTCTTCCCCCAGGCCTCACAGCAGGGCATCATGTCCCCCCATGGTGTGACATCAGGCCTGGCTTCAGCACTGAGGAGGTGCAGAACAGATTGAGGCTTCCTCTCCTGCTCTCCCTCTCTTCCTTCCACACTGGAGATGACCTCCAAAGGAGCCTAGATAGTTGCCCATCCAGGCCCAACCCCGTATCTCTCTGCCTTGTGCCAGCCCCTGCCAAGCCCAGAAGGAGCTGGTAGATGGCCTCAGGGAGCAGAGTGGTCCCCCTGTTATCCAGGAGGAGGCAGTCAAAGAACTGCTGAGCCACCTGGATGCTCATAAATCTATGGGACCAGACAGGATCCATCCCAGCATGATGAGGGAGCTGGCAGATGAGCTTGCAAAGTCACTCTCCATCATTTACCAGCATTCCTGGCTCACCAGTGAGGTTCCAGGTGACTGAAAATGGGCCAATGTGATAGCTGGCCTATCCATGAAAAGGGTAGGAAGGAGGAGCCTGGGAATTACAGGCCAGTTAGCCTGACCTCAGTACCCAGTAAGGTAATGGAGCAGTTTGTATTGAGTGTCATTAGGCAGCACCTACAGGATTCCCAATGATGTTCTAGTTCTTGGACCAGCACTAAGCTGAACAATTCCAGAAGAAGAAGCCACAGTTCTGGCAAAAACTTCCTGCCTCAGCTAACAAAAAAAAGCTAGCTAAAAGTAAAGAAAGTAACTCCCTCTCTCCACTGCAGAGCTGAGAACGGAGAGTGTATGCTGAAACGCAGCACTGTGCCAAAGAATTTCTCCAGCTCCCCCTGCTCCTGGACCTAGCTGGTCATAAAGCAGATGGTAGGGGAATACAGAATTTTTATAATATCACCCCAAGACAGTTCTGAATAGAAAGATTAGGCTATGACTCTCTCCATTTTCAGTATGGATTCCTGGTTGTTGCAGTATCTGTCAGAGTCACCATAGTAAAATTTTTTTTAAATTACAGTTTTACTTTTTGGATTGAAAACTTCCAAGATGCAAGGGAAAAAAAAACAATGTAAAACATTTTGTGTGTTACCACTGGGAAATCTGATGCACCAAAAAGAATTACAGCCATGCAGTTCTTCCTAAAAATGAAAGTTTAGTATAAAATATGCCCATAGGAAATCTTTAAAATACTCAGCTTGCTGTCTGGAAAGTCAGTATTTATGTGATCTTTGAAAAGCCATAGTCTTTACTGTGAGTTTAATATTTTTAGATGCAGATGAATTTGTATACACCTCTTACATAATTATGTGCTCCATTAGGTCCTAAGCGTGCAGAATTTTGAATTCCAATTGGATGACATTAATTATCTTCTGCCAGGAATACACAATATTCCAAAGGGTTTACCCAATCATTTAGTGTACTCACAAACCTAATTCTCAGGCTAGGAATCAAATCATTGCTATTACCAAGTCACCCAGAATTTCCTTTGTTAAGGCTTACTCTGGAGTTACCTGTAGATTGATAAAAGTGAGCAAATACTGAACTCTGCTGTTGCACCTCAGCTGAGGGAATGCAGACCAGACAGACACAGGAAAAAGAATGGGACTACCACAGTCTGCTGATGGTGAATAAAATGTGTCTGTGTATAATCAAGACCAGGGACTAAAATTAACCTAGGAGCAAAAGTTTAAGGAAGTGTAAAAGGGGGCATGAGACTGAAATTTAGAGGCTTCTAAGAATTATAAATTAAGAGAGTAAGAGTTGCCAGGCATAGCACGGAAATGGAGGGGGGCGCTGATCCCTAAGCATGGGTAATGAGATCAAAAAATCAGTTCCATGAGTTGGGTGATCCCTACTTAGCTTTTGTATTAAAATAACATCCAAACCTTCAAGGCTAGAATCTAGGACAGCTTTACATTACTTAGACAGCCTTACCATTAGAAAGTTTGTGACAATGTCTAATTTGAGCTCAGTACTTGTCACATTGTTATTGGCAAAACAGTTTCAGCTACAGCAATTTTATTCAATTATTTTATTGCCAATTAATATAAACTTAATTACTGACTTGGGTATTGGGATAAAAAAAAAGAAGATAAATTAAAATCTTCCCTCAGGGAAACAGGTGACCTCTTCTCCAGCTCAGTCCAACTCTTTTCATTTCCAGGCTCAACTTGCCCTGGTTTTGCCACATGTTACACTCAGATTCACTCCCAGTCCCGTTGGTGAGGTGTCTCTCAAATGGTTTCTCATGGCTTTTGTATATTTATAAACTTAGAGTGCTATTGGGGTTTTTTTTGCAAGTTTTTTATGAAGCCATTCATTGTAATCTCGAGCTCTTGCTCCACAGAACCATTGTCAATTAATCCCTATCTTCATTCTGCAAACTATTTTGTTAGCTTACAATGTTAGCTTCCATTTCATCTATCCCATTTCTCCAAGCTGTCAACATAATTCTAAAATGTCATTTTATAGTACTGTCAACCAATCCTGTTATATTTCCAGGCAGTCTCCCCTGTCACTCAGATCTTTCCTAGAAATAGTGAGTAGTGTTTTTGAGTGCTTAAATTCTCAACTACATTGATCCTGGAAAACACCACTTCATATAATTTCGTCTTGTTTCTCTTCCCCTGAAAAGTCGAGTATGCTTCTTTTATTTTTTTTTTAATTCTATTCTCTCCATTATGTGCAGTAAAACATCCTTCTGGTCACATACACTATAGCAAAAACTTGTGGAAAGTATTTGAAAATATTTAGTTCAAATTAGCAGTAAGTCATTGGTTATAGAAGTGCTAACAATCCAAAATGAGGACAATAAGAGTTAGAGTCCCCCCTTATCCCAGCTGCCCTGGAGACATTGGGCTCAGCCACACACTGTGCATCCTCTGAGAGCCTGCACTCTAGCAGAGGCCACTGCTTGTGTGTCATGCTTTGAACATTTGGAACAAATGCAGATGTTCTGCTGGATCATTTTCAAGACAAAACATTTATCTGGTTTTAAATAAAGAGGAAAAATATACCAGAAAAGGATATTCTTTGTGGCCATATTTCAAGACGTAATTCCACTTACTAAATAAAGCTTTAAATTCAGGCATACTCTTCATACTGATAAGAAAATCTTCCATAATCATAGGCCTATGCAGAAAAGAGTAATCATTGTGAAATGTTCCATAAACCCCTTACTGTATCACATCATAGTTCATCAGAAAACCCACTCCAAGTTGTTAAACTCCAAGTCAGGAAGAGCAAGGTAATCAGTAACAACTTTTCACACCCTTCTGCTGTGGAGAGCATCCCATCACTGCTGATACACTCAGATTCCCTGCCAACCCAGGGGCTACCCTGACAGGGAATGTTGTTTTTTGTCTCACTCTTATTCATACACGCACACATACACACACACACTCTCTCTCCTTTCAAATCGTCAACTAAAGCACCTTTCTAATCATTCTTCTCTGAGTTAAATATTTTTGCTTCCAGTCTGGCCTGATTTAAAGCTTTTTTTTTAAAAAAAAAAAAAAAAAGTTGTTAGAGAGAAAAAAAATACATGAGGATGTATTTCAGTCCTGTGAAGTTATTCCCTTACTTGCTGATTTTTGCAGTTACTTACATGTTTTAATTTAGTTTTCTACAGGTCATATACAATTTATATCATCTTGTTCTCAAAGATAGGTTTCAATGTTAAAGCATTCATCCCATCTTAAATAAAAGCTTATTGTACACTAAGTGTGTGGACTTCTAGGTGGAGGGAAGATAAAAATACTTTATTATCATGTTGTTAGCAGCATTTCATCTCCAACTGTTAGACTTTCATTCATGTCTGCTAATGTAATAAAATTAATCCTATAATTTTAGTTGCTTAATTTTTTATTAATGAGAGTATGATTTCTTAGCTATGCTGTTGTCCATCCAACAGAAAAAAATCTTTTCTCTCCCTGTGAAAGTTAGCAAGTAAGAGAGGCAGATTAGATTTTTCCTACACTAAAAATTCTGTTTTTTCTATTTCCTTTCAGCCCACTGAGAGCTGAAATGAAAAGAGCTGACTGACAGCTGCCTACCAGGCTGTGCACACCCCTAATTACAGCTACTCTACAGGGTTATGCACATGTTTACCCTCCTGTCTGCAAGGTCTCAGTTCAGAGTTTTTCTTATATATATAAATCAATATAATCTTTTTCTTCTTTGAATCTTTACAGCAGGCAATGTAAACCTTGAGACTGCCAAAAAGGGAAGCTCTCCCTTTAATAACTATCCTACTAATAACAAAGCATTCAAAAGTGAATGAATGAATAAAATTTGGAAAAATATTTGCCCTTTCTTCTGCATGTCCCATTCATTTTTCTGATCACCTATTCTTTTGTCTCCTACCTTATATTTTATTATTCAGGCAACCCCGCACAGCAAGCCTACTCTTAGCACAGGTGTGCAGATTTGCAGGTTTTAAATCTAGGCTGAGTTACAGACCACTAGGAAGTGATATCAGCCACATAAAAAAAATGTTTCTTGCTCCTACTCCTGCTGGGTCAAGGGAAAAAACAATTGTTTTCCATTCTCATTTCACTTATTCTGTTGCTGGAGTGGAAGAAGGAAATGCTGTCTTGTCTATTCCACAAAACACAAGATGTGAAATTCCAAGGGGATGGAGGAAACAAGTGCTGACATTATTAAAATGGAAGGAAAAATAATAAGTTGCATCAAACAAGATAGTCTGAGGAACACAAAGTGTGAGGAAGAAGTCTCACTGCAGGTGGAAATGTTGCTCCATCAGGTATGCTACTTGCCTTATGTCAATTAGAATAGACCACCTGAAACCTCAGTAGATTCAGATATTTAATTGAAGCTGAACTCTAGCAAATACTGTGTCCAAATAAGATTACTTGGGCTTTTGGGGAACTCCAGAAATTCTGCCCAGTTTAAGCTGCAATTCTCTGAAAACTTAGCTTCAAAGCAATATACAAACACAGTGCAGCAATGCAACAAACTCTGTAAAATATTATCATGTCTACTAACAATAGCAAAAATCTTGTTGGGAAGAATTGCTTTGCCCTTGTTTGCTAACATTCATTTGCTTCTTCCATAAGCTTTGATTTGAACTCACTCCTAAACTCAAAGGTATTCCTCACTTTGATCCAAGTACAAATGGTCATGCTCAAGGGCTTACTGTGGATTCCAACTTTTCCTTCAATATATAATGCTTGTGAGAAACAAAGTCAAAGCCTAGTGAGGTTTGAAAGTTTACATTTTATCATTAGAATGGTTGTGTTTAGAGGTAATCTGCTATGAGGTGAGTGTACAGTAAACAGTTTCATATGGAAGACATGAAACTATTTCTAATAACTAGTCCTTCACCTCAATTTTTATTTGAAATTATAATTTCAGAAGCATTCCTATTCCTCCTCTCTTGTGTAAAAAGGCAAATTCACAAAGAATCTTTTTTAAAATATTATTACTTTTTCCTTATTTTTCCACCCCAGACTCAAATAGTGTACTGATCACAACTTATATCTAGGAAATTATTGTTTCCTTTTATTTCTTCACTATCTGTATAAATCTGTTCTCTCCTATTAGCAAGCATCCAGATATGAACTAAATAGTCTTTTTATGCAGTTTCACAAGGTAAATACCATTTTCTCTAGGCAAGTACTATTTTATGGACTATGCCACTACTGGAAAGGATTTGCAATGTGTAAGACCGCAATGTACTATAAAATAATTCTAATAATGTAGGTCTTTAATCTCTTTTATTGTCTTTTTTTCCTCCTAAACAAACCTTTGATTCTTATTAATTTATTTATAAGGAGCCACAAAGATTTCAAAGTTTCCATTTCATGATTTGCACTAATGTGTAAACATGTATTCCAGAAATTATTTGCTAATTGGAAACTTGAAATAATTTCTATTAATAACACATGGTTTTATTTTGGAAAATAGCAAAAAAAAAAAAAAAAGAGAAAAAAAAGAAAAAGCAAAATCATGAGGACAAAAAGTATCAGCACATGAATGACTTTCCTGAGAAAAATCCCTGTCTCATTTGTTTGCTACTCTCTTCAAAGGCACGTATCTCTCAATGGAGGCAAAACAGATTTAAGGAGATAGACACATAGCCAGATGCAATCTCATTTCTACCACTATCTGCACAAAAAAAAAAATTGATTTCTTTTCCCTAATAAACCTAGACCCATTTTGCTATCAGGAAAAAAAATTCCTCCCATTAGCTGTAGCATATATTTTCTACTCCAAATCCTTATATGCACTCTAAAATTTTTCAGGAAAAATAATGTGGTTCAGTCTTTCATAATCCTGTCATAAGCAGGCTAAAAAATATAGTACCTGGTACTACTTTTGGTAGCACCTTAAGGCAGGTTGTACAAGGACCTGTTGAGATTCTCTTTTCAGCATCCCTTTGCGTACAGGTTGGTACAACAAATATCATAATGCTAGGATTATGAACAGCAGCAAGGCCTCCCAATCTCATATGATTAGAAAGAATAATATAATCAATAACCAGATAAATTATGCCCTCTTTAGCAGTGCAGTGGGAATACAGCAACCAGTTTGGGGCAGTATGCATCGAAGAACACCATGGGCCTAATGTGCAAAATCTGGATGAAAACAGCTAATGGAGTCAGAGACCTCACAAACATGAATTGTATTTTGAGAATGACTCAAAAAGGTTGGTTTAAACATGAAAAGATTCAGAAGACACAAGAACGACATGCACTAAAAACTGCTGCCAAAGAGGAAGAACATTGTGTTCAAGTCTATGTCAAACAAACTAATGAACTTAGACTACACCAAAAGATTTGGCTTATGCAACAAACTTCTCATCAACATAAACAGTGGTACACTGAAATAAAGATCCTTGAAGACCACAGATTTACGCTCACCAGAGGATTTTAGGAAAAGGCTGGATAAATGTCTGCCAGGAAAAACACAGTTGTAGTTGATACTGGTCTCAGCAGGGAACTGGACAAGACATTTGTCCTTCCAGCCTGACAGGTCCTCAAGGCCAAGAGTCAGCAGGAAACAAAAAAAAAAAGAGATTTTCAATTAACTTTCAGAAATCACACTGCTCTTATTTTCCAGGCCTGGAACCTCATGTGATTGAAAGGAGGAGCCACTTGATTTGACAGGCTCTTGTGTTGCTTCAGTACCTTTCATGGCACTTCCTAGCTCATAAGCCTGACTTGCCTTTTCTGGGTTTGACAGCAATAAGTCTCATGTGAGGGAGCGGGGAAGTACTAGAAAAGTTTTTATCCTATTTACAAACACTGCCAGACCAGTGCAAGATGAAATACTACTAACCATCCATTCTCATTTATTTCTAATATATAGGGTGAAGTCATTAGCTGCCATGACTTATTTTTCTCTAAACTGGAGAGAAGAATGCTTAATTTTTTTATAGCCTGAGCACTGCACAAAACTTCAGGGAGGATGGGGTGTGGGGCGGGGACAGCCACCACCCCTGGGCACAAAACAAAACAGAACATATTTAAAAACCCCCAAAATGGGATGGGATAATAAAGCATCCCCAAGACAACTGGAAAAAAAGACACTGGAAGCGATGTGCAACTCAGCCATTCTGAACTTCTATCATCTGCTTGCTGCTCATATTTTGTTTCAGAAACAACCATATGTGATAAGAGATCATGCTTCCTTCCAGTTGAAACTGTGATTTCAAGGGAATTAGTGACCAGTATGACAAGCAGCCCATCTTATTTTGTGTTTAAGAATGTACACACAGAGTTAAGAGTTGTAAATGCATCATAAGCAAACATTTTCATTATTTCTAAAGCTTTTGAAGCAGACAGGCTTTGCAGAGTTTCTCTTTTGTTCCTGCACCTTGTTGCTTGGCATTCATTTGTGCTAAATCTGCCTTTTAATTCATTTTACTGCAGCCTTTTGCAGAAGGTCATTTATTAGGAAATCACTTGTCAATTGAAAAGCCTAATTACTCCATGTTTGTCAGAAAGAGGAAAGAGCACTGCATTTCAATACTGAATGGGCTGCAAACTACTTTCCAGGTGAGGGATATGAAAAATTTCAGAAGCTTAACTTATTGCCAGTTAAATGAAAATAGCTAAATGGACCTAATTCAGGGTTAAATACAGGCAAATATTCTAATGCAAAAAAGATGCAAAAGCATACAGTTTATAGCTCTTACAACTTTAATACTAGAGTAAATACTTTTCATAATTTATTACTGCTGCAGTACTTTCTTCATTGACTACTAATGCCCTCTACTGGTGCTTCACACACATACTCTGAATTTTTGGATTGATAAAACCGCCAGACTCATTTTGTCTTCCTTTCCAGAGAATGGAAAATAATCTACCCATGACTGAGTTTTCCTATGGTTCACACCCACCAAACACATATCTGTGGGAAAGGAGCTTTTGTCTGGCGTTTTATCTCCAAGATACATTTGGCAAGCACTGTTTTCTTTTCCAAATTCACAGCTGCCTTGGGAATTACTGTCTACAAAGAACTCATGCACTGATAACCTTTTTTTAGACCTCTTTTTAAGCCCTTGTCAATATTTGAAAGGAAAAGCATTCAGATTTTCATGAAAAATGACATGGAAACAAGCAGCAGGATGGTTACAAATAAAGAGTTGTTTATAGCTAATGGTCTCATGAAGATTTTTCTGACATCTGGTCTTGAACTGCCTTAGCCCAAGAGGCCACGAGTATCAGATTGTGTGACATTTGCCTTGATTTGTTCACATATTCTGAAAATTGATTCTCTATATCGTACAATTCTCTTGCTGCTGCAGCTAATCTTTTGCTTGAGAGATAGCTTAATGAAAAACAAATTTGAAAGTGTTTGCTCTCCCAGCTTGTGAAGGAAATGAAGCACACATAGTCACATAACTTTTGGGTCCTCAGACCCATATTTGCCTGAGGCCTTTGAAGCCACTGATCAATTTTCAATTTGGCACAGGGGCTCAAGGACCTCAAGTCTCTCCAAAGACTGTGAGTAGCAGAGAGTGGACTCCCAAAGGAAGACTGCAGTCTCCCACCACTTCACACATTTAGATGGAAAATCACCAGCCACAGGCTGGCCAGGCACCATGCCAGTGCCACAGAGTCACCTGCTGTGCCTCCTAATGGGAAGATGGGAATGCTGTCAGCCAGAGAGCAGAGCAGGACACAAGTTACGGAAAAATAGGAAGCCATGCTCCTCTAGTTCTTTGTCCCATGAAACAAAGCACTTTAAGATTACTGCCAGTTGCCTGGTAAAAGCTACCATTTGACCATCTAGACATGAACCTTCCTTACTGGCATTTGCCTATGGATGAAACTGTCTCCTCCACATGATCATTGCTTCTTCTCTCCCATTCTCCCATGGAAGAGCCGTTCTCTCTGACCTGGCAGCTGAGCTGCCCATGTGAGTGCTTTCCAAGCTTTCTCATGTGAAATGGACAAAGCTAGGTCAAACACTTTAAAATAGTTGGTCTTTGCTGATTTTGCTGAGTTTGTTCAGATTAAACTCAGTCTGACATGGATAAATCCCTGTGTGTTCCAGCTGGACGTGTTCTGAAACACCAAGGTCAGTCATCTCGTCTGCTCAGGAGAGCAGGATGGGAGCTGGACCCGGGATGAGGGAAACACTAAATGAGGCCAAACACACCAGAGTCTTGCTGAGTGCTGAGCTTGATATGGGAGATGAGGCACTGCAGATCTGTGCAGCACCAGCTGGGGAGAGCAATTAGATGGGAGCAGCCTCTGGAATATTTCAATGTAGGGTTCTGAGCTGTAGGATCCAGGCTAGCGACACCCAAACCCCATAAAATATTCAGAGACCTTTTTGAACCATGTGTCTGCAATAACTAAACTGAATAGCAGTCTCCATAATCCACTGCAGTGCAGACAGATCCACTGGCAGAATCCTCACTGGCATTACTACAAAATTTTAGGTCCACAGTCTGAAAAGACATTAAGATATACAGCACTATACAGCAGTATATTAGAACTTTAGACAAAGCTCATTCCAAATACCAGCTTACAAATTTGGCCAAGAACAGAAATAAGTCAGAAACTAATCTGGATAAGACAATGAAAACAATTGCTAACAATCAGATCTGCCTCCATGCAGCAAAATGGGGGACGGGGGGAGGGGTGAACTAGACAAAGACCCATTGAGCTATACAGCTGCATTTTCTGTGAAGATATTATTATATGAATCTTTAAATGGGCCACTCCAGAAACCAATGTCTCTTTCAGGAAGTAAGAATATTTTCCACTAATATGAAAGAGATAAGATACACAAATAATGGAAGTGAGTATTACAAATTACAGGGACTGGATATGTATAAACACATCTGTATCTTTTAGATTTCTTTCTGCATACTGCAGGTAAGCTGGCAGAGAAGGCATGTATCTACAGTGCTCTAAGTGCCATTTATAGGAACACATTTCTTTAGATAATTCTTTTCCTATGTAGAAGCCTAATTACTTAGTGGTTATTAGACAAGGAAAATAGAGTTCCATTTAAATTTAGAACTGGAATCCAAGCCAAATTCCAGAGGAGGAAAAGAAACATTTTACAGATGGAGACATGCAATCTAATTGCACAGTTAGGTAATACAAATGTCCCAGAAGAGGAGAGAAAAGCACAGTGTTATAATTAAAGTCACCCAAATGAGAATTAAGAAATCTGAACCTGTCTTCAGACAAGACTGATTTGTCACAGTTGTGGGGAGACATTATATAGCTACATGGGAAAATGTATTCTTAAACTAACATACACCTATTTAGGTGTGACAAACGACTAATACAAGGCAATATTTTTCATAAAAGCTGGGCATTCAGGATGACATATCATACATGTGAAGTTTCTAGCAATGATACCATTGATATTAGCATAACCGGACAATTCTGGCAGTCAAAGCCAAGTGAAGTGGTTATGTTTCAGTTGGTAAAAAAAAAAAACTTATGGATAATCCTTTAAAAAACTCTAACCCATTTTTAAGCCAGAGCTCTTTCAGAAAGGTGATCAGTGTTGCAGATGAATGCTTGATAGGAATTTTTTGATGGATAAACAGGTAGGTGCTTAGTTCCCATAGTTTTCAATAAATCTGCTTTCATGTCCTGAGATTGTCTGATTTTCAGTGGTGTTGATCAGATTCCAGGCTCCATAAACATGCCAGTTTTTCAAAACAGGAGAGTCAAGTAGTTCTGTTTTGCTCCTTGGATAGGCTCTCTGCTCTGTCATCTGTCATATAGTTCACCCTCACTGATGTTATTTTAGTGCAGAACTATATATCAGTTTTGTGATCTACTCTGCCTTATCCTTTAATTTAACAATCTCTTCCTTTTCTTCCTACCCCCACCAGTTGCTCCTGGTTGCAGAAAAATGTGCTCCGGCAGGCATTATTCTAATTTTGACTGTTAGTTTGCTTCTTCTTTTAGCACTGTCAAATTCTGTCAGTTTTCTATAGAATCAGAGTGAAATTCTCTGGAAGATTGTCTGGATGTAACATGTAATTTTTTAACCTGAAAGACCAAGGTGTCAAGGACTAACATGACACTCTTGTCTTTGTAGGAGACCAGATCTGTCCTTTCTGCCATTATCATCCCAGCTTCCCTGTTTAGTCCCCCGCATTCATGGATGAAAGAATTTCAGGCAGGATGGCACAACTGGGATGAAAATTAATTGAAGGCTCTTGATACTTGTGCTATTCAAGGGCACAGGTATCAAGAGGGAGGGAGGGAAAGGTGAGGAGAAGATGTGGACTCTCTTTCTAATTACCAGATTGAAACTGCCTCCTTTTGCACAAGAATAAATTTCTCTGCAAATTCTTGCTGTATACTTTGACAAATGAAGTTGTATTTCTGAGTGCCTTGCACAAAACATCAGCGAATATTGAGAGTCTCAGACAAGCAAGGACAATTACAGAATCACCACCAGCCCAAGCTCCTGTCCAAAGCAGTACATCTCGAGGACCATGTTGTTCAGGGCTTCCTCCTTGAAACTTTGAAGGATGGAGCCTGCAAAACTTCACTGGGCAACCTGCTTCATTGCTTGGCTGTCCTCATGGAGAGACATTTTTCCCTCTATTATAAATCTCCCCTCTCTATTCCCATTGTTGTCTTCTTGTCCTTCCACACATGGCTGCAGAAAACCTGGCTGTATCCTCCGGATGACATCTCTGATGACTCATCATCTGTCTCTTCTCCTGATGCCAAACTGTTTTTTGCCTTTTTGCTTTCACACATATTCTTTAAATTCTTCATAGATATTTTTAGCTCTGTAGCCTATTATTGTATAACTACAGAGATTCATAGCAAGCATTTCACCTACTCTATTAGGAGGACAAAATACATTCCCTAAAGGCTCCAATCCCTGGGGGACCAAGGTTAAACTCTGTGGGAATCAAGGTTAAAACAGCTTCTCGAGACACTTTCTCATAAACTAAGCTTAGTTAGTATCTAACAGGTGGATCTCAGAAAAAGGTAGAACCAGGGGATAATTGCCTCATCACCTATACCTCTAATTGGGGATTCTTGCCAGTTATGCTGATTTGTTAAACATATAAAATTGTGCCCACTTTATGTTACAGTGTGCATCTGTGGCACATTTTCGGGGTGTGGTGCACCATAAAGGATCCCCATAAAGATAACAGCATTTTGTCACCTAACTGTGTCTGATTCATGATTTTAGGGCCAGGAAAAGGCACCCCCTCTTTATTCCCATTGTCTTCTTTTGTCCTTCCACACATGGCTGCAAAGATCCTGGCTGTGTCCTCCTGATGACTTCTCTGATGACTCATTGTCTGTCCCTTTTCCAAGCTGGTTCCTGTTTAGCTTCCTGTGCACCAGTATGCCCAGGTCCTTTTCCACAGAGCTGGTCCTCAGCCAGACAGTGGCACTCCAGAGGGTTTTCCCATCTCTGGTATAGCACTTTGTGTTTGCTTCTGTTGAAATTCCTACTGGCTCATTCCCGCAGTGTGGGAAGGTCATTTTAAATGATCACTCTGTTTTTGGAGATTTTGGATAGCATCCTAGAAGTTGCTATGATCCACAGACTTGGCAGGGGCAGTGGCATTGGTAAATCCATTAAATAGGATGGACCCCAGGACAGATCTCTCAGGATCTCTACTCACAGCCAGTCTCAAGGTACAGTATGACCTCAGAAGTGCTGCCTTAAGGCCAACAGTCAATCAGTTTCTCAGCTCTCCAGCAATGTGCTCGTCTAGCCTGTCACATCCCAAACTGGCTAAAAGATGCCATGGGAAGCAGCATATCATGACAGACAATATCTGCTACTCAGCCCTCCTCCACACAGCTCATGACTTTTAAGTTAGTTGAGCATAATCTAGCATTGGTAAGTACTAATCACCTTCTTCCATAGATGTTTGCCTTGCAGAATTTTGCCTGACAGAATGGGTAAGTGGAGAAAAAAACAGCCAAAAAATAGTTTAACTAGATTACAATATTTGGTTCCCTAACGTCACTCAATAATAAAAATTAAAAATTTGATTTTTTTTTAAAATCTAAAATACAGATGTTCTATCCAGCAAAAAAAACAAACCAGGTTTTAAATTACCACATGTCCTGCATTTATTGAGCAGAAAATTCTGTCAGAATCATATGTCATCAGAAAATTGTTGGCACATACCAGTGTGTCTTTGCCATTGACAAAATTAATTTGAACTACTGTCAATAAAGGCACATAGTGTCATACATGAAGTAAAGTCAATGTTGGGGTTTTTTTCCAACCTTTTACAAGAGCATCTGAAATATTTATGAGTCCTAAATGTAATACCTGCACAAGTAACCTAGACTGTCATGTAACAAACCATGCACATATGTCAGCATCCAAACCAGCTGGAGCAGAGCAGACAGGGTGTCAAGGAGCAGGAAGTGCTGATGATGGAATACATTGCTTGAAAATTATGTGATAACATTGCATAAATACCATTAGTCTTTAACATTTTCATTAGCAATGTTACATATTTTTACTAATAATCCACAGAAATGGGCTCTTCTGTGAAGCAGAGAAGTATTTTTAATTCTTTGTTGCACAGAAAATACCATGTTTAAAATGTATGTCAGTAAGGTGGTCAGGAATGTTTAAATAGATATGTCTTCAACACAAGGAGGTGCTGTTGATACTCAAATCTTTGGCACATATCCAGTCATGCATCAAGACACAGACTGATATTTTTGCCAAAAAGTTCTGAGATGAGCGTCATTCCCCCCATTCCAGGATGAAATCCTGGCTCTGTGCACGGGAACTTGTGCTACGTTATAAAATTCATAACCTTGAAGAACAGGCAAAGGTCTATACTACATTGTGCACAAATATGTTTCTGTAAGACATTTCTAATCAGAATTCACCTACAAGTTTCCAGTATTCATGAATGGCACTCAAAAAGTCTGTGGGTAGCATTGCATGGACTAGTATTAATAGGCTAACAAGCACTGCAAGAGCAAGAAGCCTAAGAATTAAACAGATTAAGCATTGATTCCATTTTTATTTTGGTAGGAAATATCCTGTCACAGATTTGCATTAATTTGATTCACTTATAGAGTATTTCAAAAATCAATTCATTATGGTGTAAATACAGAGCTTCCAGGCCAGCCAGATTTTGTAAATATAAATATGTTGAATCAAAGCATTTGTTCTATAAATGAGGCAGGTCTTCTAAGTAGGTTGGTGATAGTGTAATGGTTATATAAAGCAGTAGATAGAGCAAGTTTTCAGACCTCCATGACTGACAAATCCACTCTATTATTTAGAACAGTTCTGAGACAAACACATGATTTTCAGATGTGAAGGGCAAGTATAACTCCAAATATCTTTGGCATACTAATATACAAAGATATTGGCCCAATAGATACATGACAGCAAAAATAAATAATTAAAATGAATGAAAGGATGACTGTGATAAGCCATAAGACCTCATTATGATTATATACTGCAAGAGGTAAGTGAAGTCTGATTTTTACAGAGGAAATACAATTTTTTAAAAAAAGAAAAATGAAAATGTTTATAGGAAATATTGACATTGTACTTTCCTGAGTCTCCTGCTCCCCTCCAAAAATGGTACATCTTATTCAGAATATTCTTCCAGTGCTGGTTCCCATCTCCCATCATGAAAAGTGAAGGCAGCTACACTACAGGAGCTCCTAGTCACTGTTTTCCCTTGGAGATGGAGCTAAAAGCATAACTTCTTGAAGTAAACAGCCTCTAGAAAAAAAGGAGTCATTAGTTTTTCAGTATTTGGTTTGTCTGTGTTTGGGTTTTTTAATTAAATGTTTGTAGTTTTTTAAGAAACACACATTTGAAAAGTAGTATTTATATAATTTAGTCATCTTTTTACCTAGAAAAATGCAGTTGGCATTGTAAATTTCCTATTTGCTCTAGTCTTTTGATCATACCGCTGTGAAAAGTGTTTGAACAAGGGAGTCTTTGTGTTGCTTTCATCTGTCAGCTTCACAAATTAAGCCCACTTAAGCCTTTCCACCCAAGGAGACAGAAATAATTTTTATTTTAAAATGCCAAGCAGGGTAGTGGAGTCTTTCTTCCACTTGTACATTGGTGTTCTGTCCTTGCCTTGCTCTGTCTGGTGGAACATGAGTGCATAAAGTCCAGAAAAACTTGACTGAACTCACTAGGATTCACACCTGCAGAGGCTGAGCTCTTCCCTTTTTACAGTAAATTCCCCATCAGAATTTCCAGCTGAAGAAGGCAGTCTGTTCTACCAGAAATTACATTAAAGGGGGAAACACTGCTTCAGATCAGGACCTTTAGCATTTATATAGTCAATTAATTGCAGACAGCCAATTTACTGGGACACAAATCTGTCTTCAAAACACCTCACTGAGGTTGAGACACTCTATTGTCGTTCAGCGAGGGACGGTTGTGTTCTGTGACACACCTGATGCCATCCACTAAGTCCTGGGCAAAACATTTTCTTAAAGAGGGGAAAATGAATGAAAAGAGAGAGAGAGAGAGAGAGTTTGTTCTGACTCCAGCTGACCTTGCTGCCTTTCCACAGCTGAAGGCCAGCTGTTTTTTCTGCCCACTGTGTGTCTTGTCTCATGTAGCTCAGTTGTTCATGATAGATTAGAACTCCTGGGACCATATCAAGAGTGTTCTTTTTAACAAAACTTGACCTTTCAAACCAAGAGTATATGGAGCGGCTTTTGAATGACATATTAATTAATGTTATGGCTGAGTCATTCATGGGCTTTTTGAGTTGTTTCTGAGCCTGTGCCTAAAATGGCAGTAATCTATTTGGCACTGCTAGAAAATACCTTTTTATTTCTTACATGTTTCTATCCTTTATGAAGATATTTATTATAATTTTCTATCTTGATGTAGAAAATTCTGACAATTCTAGTATTTGGAGGACTAACACTAGAAGAGTTTGCTGGTTTTTGCAGAATGTCTTTCTAAAGAGATCATAACTCATTTTAAACAGGAATCTCAACATTACATTTAAATATAGGTCTTCCACTTCCATTTGAAAGTGACGTTCTCTGGAGAGAAAACTCTCTTATCTTTTTCTGAGATTGAATTCTCACAGCTGAACTTTTTAGTTGCAGTACTTCCATTTTTCACCATTTTATCATGCATCTTAGGATGCTTGTTTCTTAACTCTTGGCATCTGAAATCACAAGAGCTTGGGAATCTTATTTTAGTTTTGAAAAGTATAATTTTCACCCGCTGCCCCTCTTCCAGAAAGTTAGAAATAGGAAATCAAAGTACTTAAATTTAAAAAAAAATTAAAAGGAGAACTTGAATTATTATTTTTTAAAACTCATTTTAAAACCAATTTCATTACAGAGCACAAAAGTGATGGCATGGGGCTTGCCAGGTGAATCCCTTGTGCATTCATTTGATTCTATGATACGGAATTTTCTGAATTCACAAGAGAATATTTACAGTGTTGACCTTGAAGAAGTCCTGAAGAAGACAGTAGGGCATCTGACAGTCAGTGTAAGTAGACATTTTTGTGTAATGCTAGGACAAAAAATTCCAGCCCACTGGCATTGCAGTCTTGCCGTGGGCACCTTCAAGCCAAGGTTCCCATGTCTTGCAGTCACAAAGAGACATCTGGAAAGGGGTGGACACAGGATTAGGATATAAAGGAGTTTTAAAATATTTGCCATTCTGAAGTTTTATTGCTATTAGATTCTACAAGGAAAACTCAAATCTGGAAAATGAACTCTGTTACAAAGACTCAAATCTCAGACTGGCACAGCTAAACACTGCGAACAATGTAAATAATAGCAATGTAATGATAACAAGAGAGCTCTGACATGAAACCGTCTGCCATGGGAAAGAAGGAGCCATACCTGTGGCAAGGCCCAATACTGATAAAAATGAAAATGTCATAGGATTAGATACTTGCTTTGCCTGACTTCATACTTCCAGAAACAGACTAGTGGAGGAGGTGCCCGCTGCTAAAGCTGGACCATCACATTTTTTAAAATTATACCATACTTTTTACCATGTATATGTGGGCAAAAATATAAAAATATACTTTAAATTTGGGAAATTATTTCAAGAGCATTAAAAGTCTCATTCTTCTTAGATGTGTATTGGATGAATTCACTTAAATAAAGTTATGACAATGCTGAGGTACTTGCAGGCAGAAGAAAGAGAGCCTGGTTTGGAAAATAAATGTCTTTTTAACTTGATGTAGCCTTTCAATCACGATGTTTCCTATGCAGGCTAGAGAGAGAGTCAGAAACATGAATGAGATACAGAGGCTTAAAAATATTTTTTTCTACAGAGTTAAATAACAATGTCTGTTTCTTCACTGAAGATGGAAAGTGGAATTTTGAGCAGAAAACATGTTTCAAGATCTAATGAAGTTTTGAGGAATAGAAGCATCCAAAGCCAATTACTTTGCTTTTAATGACAGTTTGTTAAAAGGAGCTAAAAAGGCTAGCACAGTTGGGGCCAGTGAAAGGAGGAAATTAGGGACATACATCTCCATAGTCAGCTTCCTGGAAAAACTCACCTAGTTATTTTGGAGCAAAAAGTTGAGGAGCAAAACAGGGTGTTTCAGCTCCCAAAAGCATGCTTTTGATTACACAACAGAAACCTTTCAATTAGCTCTTAGAATGGCACATCAGGAGAATTTGGCAGCTCTAGATCAATAAGCTGACCCTAGGATATTTTTTTTTATTTCCCTTCAGACCATCAGGAAAAGAAAATAATAGCATCCAAGGGGAGAAAAAGTACAGCAACATAAACAAACTGCACAGTATAAACAGAACAATAGTGACACAGATTTTTCAATACCTTTCTTTAGTTGCTCTTCCTTGACCTTTCTCCACCTTACTGCACTGCTTTTAAACAAACAAAAACATTCCTATGGTAAATCAAAGTCAAAAGCAGGTTATTTCATGTCTCTGCCCATGGCAGGGAGAACTAGATGAACTTCAAGATCTCTTCTCGTGCTGTGATTCTATGATTTTTTCAGCTTTTTTCCGGTATCTTCTCACTGTGATGATCTTCTAACTATATATTCTTCTCGATATGTCTGTTTCAGCTATTTTTCCTCTTTTCTTCTTCTTCTTTAAACCAGAATGAGACTTGACTGAAATAAAGCTTAGCAGTTGCCTAGATCCTATGGATCTTAGAGATTGTACTGTTATCCCTCCACAGTTGTTCCTTTTCTGTCAGCACAGACTTCCAAACAAGCTGGAGGCTTTCCTGTGTGTCCCACAGCTTTAAATGTAAAATTTATTCAACATTATGAAATTAAACAAAAATTCATCCAAAACAGAAAATGTAGGTTTTTTCACTTTTCTTCCATCACTTCAGTTTCTCTTGACTATCAGTAAATTAATCACATTCTGCAAAAGGTTTCTCTGTTCTCCTTCTAGTCTCTCTAAGGTTAACAATTCATAACAGGGACAGCTAGGAAAGCAATTCAGGAATTAAAGTCTGTGCTAGAGCACTAGAAAGTGATAGACACAGGGACAAAAAGGTGTAAAATCTGGGTAAAATCTAAGCTGTGTATCAGAAGGCCCCTCTTTTCCCCATACCACAAACAGCACACCAAATACCAGGGAAGGGGACACTCGTGCCAATGGGGAGCACGTGCCACAGGGTTTGGCTGGAGATGACCAGGCAGGACACCCTGCCCAGGAAGGGGCAATGTCAGACTGTGTGACTGTCCAAAATCCACACATCAAAGACTTTGTCTGCTGTGTGAGGGCAGGAATTGCTGACAGGCAAAGAGCAGTAGGACACCTCCTCTCCTGAAAATCCTCTCTAAGGAATGTAGCTTTTATGTGATCAGACAAAAGTACAGAGTTCCTAATTTGGAGGCAAGGACATCCAAGAGGATGTGACAAAAAGCCAAGGCAAGCCGTGATCTTGAATGTTGGACCAGCCTCCAGCAAAAAGCTGTTCAGCCTTCCTGTGTACAAATAAGGACTCTGACTACAACTTCCTCAGGAGGTGAAGAAGAGGGGCAGACACTGCCCCTTGACAGTATCTGAGGGAATTGGCCTGAAGTTCTGTCAGGGAGGATTAGGTTGGATATTAAGAAAAAGTTCTTCACCCAGCGGGTGGTTGGGCACTGGAACAGGCTCCCCAGGGCAGTGGTCACAGTACCAAGCCTAACAGAGTTCAAAAAGAATTTGGGCAATGCTTTCAGGCATATGATGTGACTCTTGGGGGATGGTCCTGTGCAGGGCCAAGAGTTGGACTTAATGGTTCTAGAGGGTCCCTTCCAAATTAGCTAATTCTGTGATTCTGTGAATCTGGGATTCTGTGAATCTGTGAATGTATAGTAGGTTTTAAATTCTTTTTGCCTACTACTCCAAGCTGTGTCGAATTGTATGTCACCCTCATTAAGTCCCTAATTTGCCCTTTCATGATTCTCCAGTAAACTTCCCTGCTCAGGGAAGACAAACATAGAATCCAGAGCCCTACTTTCATAAGTGTATGCTGAGAGGCATAAGAGAACTGAAGGATGCAGACCTGTACAGCACAGTCAGGACAGGAACCAGCCTTCAAATGCCACACCAGCAAACCAAGCAGCTCCTGGGCCTGTGCCTTCACCAGCTCCATGGACCAGCTGCAGCACACAGCCCACTCCATAAAAACTGCAACATCCACCAGCAGCCAAATGGGAATCTGTATGCTCACACTGGCTCATCGGTGCCTTGCAACCACCGGGTTAAATTACTAGCATTGCTCCCAGGGAGAGGAGAGAAAGATAAATACAATAGGTCATTCCTATCTTAGGCCAGGAATTTCAAATGGACAATAGGGATTATTTTCTTTTTAATGTGCATTTTCAGGTTTGAAGGTAGGCATGGGGGAATATGTATTAGGGTGACAGAAGATTGACTTCGTGAGCTCTTTTAATGATAACAGTGCTATTCAACTGATAGGTTCTACATATAAAAAATTCTTTTAAATCTCAATAGAGTGCACCAACATTGTGCTGTGCCACATCCTGGTTTTCACAGCCTAAAATTACAAGCAGACTTGCCAAAAATAAATGTGAGTATGAGACAAAAGGCAGAGTAAGCCAGAAGGAAGAACACTGTCAGAAAAAAATCCAATAAAAGCAATTAATTATACCATGGGACTTAAGCATCATAGCTCCATGAAACGAAAAGGTTCCATTGATTTCCTCTCAGCTCCATGAGTGGGTTCCTTTATCAAATGCCTTTGAAAGTAAGATCTCCTACTGGGATTTTTATATTAAGCAGGGAGGAAAAACACATTCCATTGTCAGAGTGGTTGCAAGGATGTAATCAAAGGTTTGACATCCCAGCTCACAGACACCAAGCAACTTGGAAAAAAATCACCAGACTTAATAGTTGCCACTTTTCTTTTCTAATAGAAGGTTGAATATTGCTTTAAAACTCAATGACATCTAGAGCAGATAACATAAAAGCAAATTATTGTTCCTCTAACTACTCATTTCCCTCATCATTGTGATAAAGTGATAATTGCCTTGGTGATTGCTTATTGTAAAGGCAAGCTCTTGTTACTTACAAATTTCCTCTTTAGGTCACTCTCCTAAGAAGCAGATTGATTTGCAACATGAACCATGAACCTCAACCAACTGCTTCTTTTCAGTTGTGCTGAAAATTAATGTGAGAGTAACAGAAGGAATCGTGCTGGAGGAGGAAACTTCTGTAGGCACCAGGTATTTTGGGAAGCCTACCACATTACCTAAATGAATGGCTGCCACCATCCCTCTCTGCTCAAATCCAGAACACCATGTAATCAGTACGAGAAAGAAAATTGTCTGCTTGATTATCTGATTAAGATCCACCAGTCTGGAGAGGGAAAACATTTAACAAAGGTTTTCTGTTCCTGAAAATTATTGGATTTGTATTTTCAGTATTAAGTCAATTTGGGGAATAAATATAGTTAGCACACCGCATTTGGATTTCCATTTACCCCTTACACTGGCTGACATGGACTTACTGTATAGGCAGAATAGATGAGATAGAACAAAATCTTAGTTTCTGTGATATATTATTATAATTGTATTTAATTATTAAATTATATTATATATTATTATATATTGTTATATTTCTTGTATTATTGTATAGCTATTACATTGTTATATTAATAGAGAATGTATATATTGTATTTTTATATTTTATTATATCTACTATTATTATAGAATATGATTATTATATCTTTGTTTAAATTAGATATTAGGAAGAATTTCTTTTATGTGAGCATGGTAAGGCACTGGCATAGGTTTCCCAAAGAATCTGTGGACGCCCCATCCCTGGAAGTGTTCAAGGCCAAGTTGTACAGGGCTTGGACCAACCTGGTCTAGTGCAAGCACCTCCCCATGGCAGGGTGCTGGAATGAGATGATCTTTAAGGTCCCTTCCAATCCAAGCTATTCCGTGATTCTATGGAAAAATACGAACAGTATTTTCCATATGCAAAATGCCAACGGTGTGTGTTTGTTTATAATTCTGGGTTTTCTGGAGAAGGCAAAAGGAAAGAAGAAAGTGAGAGAAAGCACACACACAAAAGCTTTCCCTTTAAGAGGGCATATCTGATGGGAACAAAAAATTGCAGCTGCATCCAGCAGAAATCTAAAAATACCTGCAGTTGGAGTAGTAAAATAACTTGAAAAGAAAAAAAATATGTATATGCTGCTACATGCAATATATTCTTTGACCTAGCAGGAAATCTGCTCAACATGAACAAATCTTGGCACCTACAAGCTGACATGAGATGGATATTGCTTATTTACCCATTGAATCAGAAGCATTTTCCTGCTGTGCTAGTGTCCCATAGGCAAGGACAGAGATGTGCCAAAGGTGTGTGTTTGGGCTTAGATCCCAGCTCACCTGGAGTGCCAGCAGCCTCAGGGCTGTTGTACCCACACCCAGCAGTTGGGAATCCCTACAATGAGCAGGGACTGCAGGAGGGTACTGAGCCGCATCTGAAAGGACAAGCCCAAGTGACAGATTGACTTAACTGGGCAAATCCTCCTTGAACAGATTATTCTGGATGCTACTTTTGCCAACTCCACAAGAGTCTTCAGCCATCATCATGGGCAGCCCAAGGAATGGCCTCACTCTAGGTCATAGAACCATAGAATAAGCTGAGTTGGAAAGGACCCACAAAGATCATCAAAATCAAATTCTTGGCCCTGCACAGGACACCTCAATAATCCCACCATGTGCCTGAGAGCATTGTCCAAACCCTTCTTGAGCTCTGGCAGCCTTAGGGCTGTGACCATTCCCTGGGGAGCCTGTTCCAGTGTCTGACCACCCTCTGGTGGAAGAATCTTTTCCTAATATCAAACTTAAACCTTCCCTTACACTAGATCAGGCCATTGCCTTAGGTCCTGTCACTGGTTACCAAAGAGCAGAGAGTGTGCCCTTCCACTTCCTCTCACGAGCAAGGGGAAGTTGTAACTGCAATGAGATCTCCCTCAGTCTTCTCCAGGCTGAACAGACTAAGTTCACTCAGCTACTCTGTTTACAGCTTCCCCTTAAGGCTCTGCACCAACTTCATAGCTGTCCTTTGGATGCTTTCTAATGGCTTCATATCTTTTTCATATTGTGGTGCCCAAAATTGGGTAGGATGATAATCAATGTTATGGAAAATATTTTCAAATATGTGTCAAATGCTCAGGCAGCTGCTTCTCCTTTAGCAATACATAGCAGTATAGATCATGAAAGGACTGATATTAAAAACAATTCCAAAAGGTAAAATATATTTTGGAATATATGGAAGCCAGTAAGATCTGCATCAAAAAAATTGAATCATCCCATTATTCACCTTGAAGGAAAGAAAAACATACAAAACTATAAGTGAATTAGGTATTGGCTTGTTATGCCTTGTGGAGAGAAGAACTAGAAAATTTTGAGGTCTGGGTGTTCTAATGTCATGATAACCAAGAGTCACTAACTTCATTTTTATCCTAGAACATACTGCATTCCAAAACAGTGGTTTAAATGCCAGTTGAATATGGATAGTTTTCAGCCATAATTTGGTCTTAAATTGATAAACAGTTTCTTGATCTGTTCTTCTACAGTATGTATATATATATATACAAACACCTACATACTGCATTTTGACAGCATCTGAGAAATCAGGTAGATTACCATACTAGGTTGGATTAGCAGCTTGTATTAGAACTAGAATAAAATTTAGAATATTAAACCCCTATTCAGAGCACTATCCTTTTCATGAATTCATAAATAATAAATAGATTAAAAAGTCAATGCATGTTTGCTCACAAGCCAGGTTCAAACCAGATCAAACAGGATCTAAATAGACAAAAGCAATTCAAATGGTTAAAAGAAATTCCAGCAGTTCCCCAAGACCTGCTGTGCTCTTTTTCTTTATATTTCCACACAGATGGAGAAATGCTGCACTGTATCTGGAAGGTGAATGGGGCAGCACACACAGCCCCATTTCCAAACACATGGACTATAAACAAGAGAAAAGAAAAAAGAAGTATCAAGTAATGGGATCCAGTCTCAGGTTATAGAGGAGGTATGACAGTGACATAGGTGGCAACAATCAGTTGGAGGGAGGCAGTAACACATTGATGAGAAAAGGCGCTGAAAAAGAAGACAGAGCTTGAAATATTATGCTTGTGGTATGAAACAAGTTATTTCTCCTCTGTTGTTAGCTGAAGTTCAACTTCCTCTTTCCATTATAAAAAAAATACATTAACATTTTGAGTTACCCAGAATGCTCAAGCTCAAAAAAAAAACCAGTTTATGTTTTGTTCTCAGATCCATGTATCAGCTCATTCCAAAGGACAATGACAGAAATTCTCTGATACTGGATATTGGGGATACCGTCCAAACTCAAGACACTAGAGCAATGTCTCACTCTTAACATTCTAGATTTGTACCAGAACTCAAATATTGACACTAACTGAAAAGAAAGGGAAATTATTTTAAGTAATTTGGTAATTTTTTTGAAAGTACACTGCACATAAGCAATAACAACTAGAAACTATCACTTTCGTTTCCTTGAGAAACATGGGAAAAAAAGAAATTTCATGCAGGAAGGTCAGCAGTGGCTCCAGAAAATGTCATGCTGCAGGTGGTATAAATGTAAATGAACACTTGGTAGTCTGGAACAGGAACTCAGTGTTTGGGGTTTTTTCTTTTCTTTCTTTGTTACCTTCTTTTTTTTTTTAAACTGTACGGATTTATTTAGCATACTGAGACTGCTGTCTTTAGTTACAAAGTTAAGGGTGTCTGGAGGGACACTCCACTTCAAATAGTTTCACCCAGGTGGTTAAATATCACTGATGATTTCAGCAAGTTTAGAAAAGTCCCTGCCAATTCCCACGGTGCTTTTCTTTCCGTCACCTCTCATGCTTATCTCTATGTTCCCTGTTCTCTTCATCAGTTCCTAAGTTTCCAACAGAGCCACATATTCCTAACTCCATACATGTTGCCTTTTTATCCCTGTCCGTGTCCATTCTGAAACTGGTTCAAACTGTGATTCTCTGCTCAGAAAGAAAACCACACCCTCCTTCTCTTCCCTCACATGGTCCCCTTTTCTTCAGGTGTGTTCTTAACTTGCACTCCAAATGAAAGAGGAGCCATTGGTATGATGAGAATCAGTAAGACTGATCACTCTTTGCTACTGTCTTTCTGAATCCTGATTTTTATAGTGAGTAATTTTTACCGTAGAAAACTGAAATCTACATTTTCTACAGAGACACTCAAGCTATCTCAAAACATTCTGCTTCAGGTCTCAAGACTGTAGCCTTCTTTCACTGCTAGGAAGTTGAATCAGTTCTGGAAAAGTGCTTATGCAGCTATGCTACTTTTACACTAACTTTTTTTAGAGCTTTACCTTCCCTATATAAATTTCTGACTTGCAGGGAAAAGCAATTATCTACTGCACACTACAGTTCTGTGACTGTTTCTCAGAGATCTCTAAATGGAGCCCATCAATCAACTCACTTTGATTTTCCACTGTTGAGAGTGTAAACTGTTCTCATCAGGTAACTTCTAAATGCATAATCAAGGTAGCATGCACTCATGTATTGATATATCACTTGTAGCAGCATATAAATGTCTTCATTTACTTTTAAATTTATTTAGCATAATCAAAATATAAAAGGCCATGGATGGATTTTAGACAACTTTAAATGCTTCCATTTTGTAATACTTGTTTAATTTTCGTAATTACCACACATCTGTCCACTCCATTTTAAGGACCAAGCCCATAATGCTATCATGCATTGGTATGCTGAGGTTGCTTGCATGTCTTGTGAGCAAAAACCTTGTGATAAGCGAGATTAAATAATGATTTACTTCATCAGCTTTCACACATCTCTACATTGCTTGCTGAAACTGCAGATCCTCTAGCGTGACTTTTTTCCCATAAAATTCCCTCAGCACACACTGAAATTATGTTTACAAGCCATTCTTGGAATTGGCAATTCATAAGGGTTTAATTCAAAACCTAAAAAAAAAAATGTGCAAGCATATACATACAAGGTGGTAAAACAACATATTTTGAAAGATATTTTTTGAAAAATGAGAATGCTGAAGTATGTTTCTATTCTGCTCTAGGGTAACTTAAATGCACAATGATTCAATCTTGAAATTAATTTAACAACTGCTCTTTCATATGCTCACAAAACATGGTTCATATTCCTCTTGCATTTCTTTCCTGGTAAGACTAAACAAGCCAGCTGAAAAGCTCTGTCTTCAAAACTGTTAGCAGAACAATTACCACTTTTTTAAAAAATAAAATATGTCCTTGTGGTACACAATTTTTTTTTCTTCTACTTGTATCAATTTTGAGCAGACAGCATTCCATATGCATTTCTTCATTTATTCAAGGATGATGCACATTATACATGGATTGCAGCAAAAATCAGAATTAATTAGTGGCAGGATGGAAGCTGCCAGTGTGATTGTACTTTTTAAATGCTTCACTTGAATTCATTTAAAGTTTCAGCTTCAATCATTCAGTTCCTGTTTTGTCTTTGCCCATGGGACTATTGAAGCCACTACTTTTCCTCATTACAGTCCCTAAGTGTAAATATAGTTTCAGTATTCCTTTAAAAAAATACCTCAAGAAAGTTAGTTAGGCTTTTTAAGGGACATATATTTAGGTTACCAAACCCCTACACTTGCAGTAAGTCACTGGAAAATAGGTCTTGTTGATCCACCACCCATAACACTGTTTCATTTCTGCATCAGAGTAAATTCTGCATGCATTTGGTTATCTAACCAATGAGAATTATTTTTATTTGCTTCCTACACGCAGAAAACACCAAGAAAAGAAGCAAGTGCTTTACAGACAAAACTCACAAATACCAAAGCTGGCAGTTTGCTTTGCATTCTTTCATGTTTTCTCTTTTAAACAATTCCAACCAAGACTTCCCATTCTCTAAACTCTTTCCAGGGGAGTTAATCCTGCTTTAAGTGTTCAAAAGACCTTTCTTCTCATAGGAACACCCCAGGCCACTGAGGGGGCCACAGAAATGCTGGGTACAGGAAGGAAACTCAGGCTGAACAAAGTCAAGGTAGCAAGGGGCAATGCCAATGGCCCTACTCCAAAGGGATCTAGAACCTGCTGTAGTCACCTTTTTGCATTGCACCAGTGAAAAACAGGGAACTTGAGCCCAAAGGTAGCCACATGAGCCAGAGTTGCTAAAAAGAAAGTCACAGGCACCGAAAAATGCTTGACCACTACCAACAGGAACTCAGCTCATGACATGAGCTGCTCTGAGACAGATCATCACACCTCACTGCACACACAGTTCTCATCCACTAACTCCTCCATCCTTCCAGTCTTCCTGCTGTTTGAAGCTCAGCTCTTCCTGCTTTCCTTCCCACACAACCCATTTCACCCCAGATAACTGCATTTGTCATGTCCACTCTCTGTTATTCCAGTATTTTCTTCCACCTGTGCCACTTCCAGCAGTGATTCACAAGCTCACAAATTATTCTGCCATTACTTATATTTGTTTGTGAAACTTCCAACAGATGGGTAATGGTCTTCCAAAACAATAGCTACCTCTAGGTACATATATTGAAAAAGTTAAATGAAATGTTTTTGTTTATACCCTGTGCTCCTCTTTGTGATACATGAAGAGTGACTTCAATGATTTCTGAAAGTCTTTTTGACTCAACTGCTATTCCTTAGTGGAGTCAGTTTCCCACAAAGTTGTAGACCTTGCCCTCTGTGGTCTCCCAGTCAAACCCTGGAAGCCAAGATTCAGTATTTCTGCTACTCTGTTTCCCTCTTAGAAACAGTCAGAAAGCACCTTTGTGATGTATAAAAAAGTCACCAAAAATGTTGTACTACTCTAACTGCAAGAACATAGTCGTAAAAATCAGACAAAAAGAGGACAGATTTGTAAACTAATGGGTTAAAATTTAATGTTTGGAAATAAGCTCCAAAAGACCAACAAATTAAAAAGCTCAATGTTTCCACTCATCACATACTTTTTCTGATTTTTCTTTTTTGCCTAAGCATATTTTAGGTTTAATGATCTCCTTTATTCATATATGTCTTTATTATATATTTACTTTTTGTGTCTGCATGAACCCAAAATGAATAGAAAGACAAACTCACTATGAAATTACCAAAAATGTTCTACTCTTGCTTAATGTCTTGCCCTTTAGTTAGAATAAAATGCAAATACACAAATTCCTTTTATAATTATTTTCTTGACTTTCCTGTTTTGAGTAACCATTGCTCCCTCTAGGGCTATTTCAGACTTATGCAAGACTGATTTGGTGCTGAATAGAAACATCCCTGGGCAAATTATAAGGATTAAACAAGAAATAATAAGTCAATTTGACTTGTGATAATATGGATGTTACTGTAGTTACTCAGCATTTTTGTAGAACTCATCATTAAAATATCCCATATGTTCATGTCTCACCACACAAGAATCTCAGAAAGGCAGTGTAACTTTCAAAGGTGGATTTTGGATATTATTTAGAGGGGTAGTGGATTTCAGCTTGTTTTTGATATCATGAACATTTGAGGAAGAAAGCCTCATCACCATGGCAATGAATGCAAGGATTGCACATTTCTTTGATGATTTTATTTTTTTGTACATTGCTTATTTTGAAAGTGACTAACTAAAAGTTTTGTTCAATCCATAATAAATTCAGTAGCAACTCTGAATGAATCACATACTAATGGTGCTGTTACACCTTTTTTCCTGTGAGTATCCTCTTTGATGACTCTAAAATCTCAAAGAACAAGCATGGTTTTCCTAACAGTCAAAGTTCCAAAACACTAATTAAAATGTTTACATCATTGTAATATGTATTAAAACAGCAGGTTAGTGACCAATAAAACAGTTGCTAAATGCTTTTTATGGGGTATTTTATAACAGTTAAGTTTCTCTTTTCAAAAAGCAGCACATAAACAAACCAAACAGCAAGAGATATTTGTACCCTCCAGCAGTCCCTGAATCAGGTGACTTTCTCAGCATATTAAACTTGCAAGTCACTGCAACACAATACCTGACACACCTGACTGCATAATTCCCCATTCTTCCTTCCTGTTCTCTCATTTAGATTCTTTTTATTTGTTCTTTAACATTTTGGTGTTCATTTACTTAAAAAATCAGTGTTCGCTTCTTTACAGAGTGTCAGTAAACACACTATCAAAACAGACCTATAAAAGATCTATAGATCCAGAGAAACAGAGAAACGATCAGAACTTGGCTGTAAAAGACTAAATCACAACCTTAGAAAACATAAAACTCCTTAGCAATTCCAAGAAAGTGCTAGGTATGCTCAGCCCCTGGCTTTGAAAAACAGTTCTTTGCTATTCAAAGTACATGTACCACAGAAATTAAGGACTGGATGACAGACAAACGAGAAAGAAAAATTCTGTAATATAAAAAGCATTTCAAAAATATTCCAGTTGCAGGCATCTCATAGAATAGACACTGAAATATATAGAGCCAAGTTTTGGAGATCAAAGAATATATTAATTGTCTTGTTTATTAAGATTAATTTAAATTTCTCAGTGGTCATCAAATTTCTAAGGATCTCATTGCGGGAATGAGGCTTGTAGCTGTGAGATATGTGTGGTGTGAAGGGATCTCTGTGACATCTGTCCTGAGATATGCAGTGAAGGGATTTCCCTGGGGACAAAAGCATGCTGATGGGATGATAAGTGAGCAGACCCTTATCACTGCAGTTGGCCAGTTGGAAGAGGGAGTGATACGAGCATGTCACAGTTCTATTCTGCCCCTGCACAAGACTCACACACTTTGTAATCTCTCTCTTTGTAGTTCTCATTTACATAAAATGCTCTGCCCCCCGCCCCACCCCCCCACCTTCCCCATTTATGACATCAGTAACAGGACATTTGACTACAGTCTTACCTCCACTTCTCCCAAAAATATAAACTGACATTTGAAATCCTCCATGGTGGAGGAGGAGAATACAATCCACTTGCAGATAAGTCAGTGTACTTGCTCCTCTCTCCCACCCAAAACAGGGACACCTCTTTGGTGAGATTTGTGCCCCTCTAACTCGGGGACAATTCTACATAGAGCTAGACACTGATATTTTGCAGATCTAGTGCATTTATTACATTTATCTAAATTCAATTTATCACTGTAATAATCTCTAATCTGTTGCTTGTAATAAACCACACTATTGGTGAATCTGTGATCATGAATGAGACCAGACAGAGTGCAACCCACACTATTGATTCTTCTAGGATATTATTAAAAGCAACCAGATTTATAGTGCCAAATTTGGTATTGGAAATTCAGCCCAGCTGCACCAAGCACCTCTGAAATCTGAGGACCAGCTGGAAAGCAAGGGGGGGTATTTTCTGCCAAAGTTCTACCCTCCTACCACAACACTCACTGGCACAGTTCTGGCTCACCACTGGATGTCTGAAGTTCCCAGGCTATAGGAATCACATTGCAGCATACAATAACAGCTTCTGAATATGATAGTAAACAGACTTCCAGAAAATAGAAAATAATAATAATTGAGTGTGTCTTACAATATCATCACAGAAAAAGCCAGGAACATAATGTACTGTATGTAATTACTATACTGGACTGTCACATTAATGACCATACTGTTCGTTGAAAGATAACTTTTCCCAAGACTCATATCTGCATTCTGCCATTTTTTTAGTCCCTAGCAGGACTATTCACAGTGCATATGTGCTTAAAATTGACATATTCTGAATATTTAGTGCTCTTGTAATGATGTTTGTTACATTCAGCAGAATATAAGATTTCCGTTTTAAAATATATTAAATAATAATTTATAAATAAATTTAAATAATTTTAAAATAAATTTAAAATAGCTCATCCCACTGTATAGATCAATATATTAAGCCAGTCTAGCAGGAAGTTAGAGGCAGACACAGAAAAAAAGGGTTTAAGATCAAACAAAAAAAAAGCATGTTGTATTTTCTTGTATAACTAACAATGAACATTTATACAGTAGGTTACTTACCAAAGTACAACACATTTTCCATGTGTTCCAAAGGTAGGGGGAAGAGGGCAAAGGAATCTGGCTACAGAGAAGAGAAAGTTTATTGACTCACAGCAAATTTGCTGCTTGAAAAGAAAAACATACTAAATAAGGAATGCATCTAGCAAGCCAATGATAGACACCCTTCACAAAGGTGCAAAATACCACTTTTTTAGCGAAAGCAAGTTTTTACTCCTAATAGGGAATACAGGAAGCTAATTTCAAGAGTCTATATTTCTTTGTAGAGATATTGCAGCAGGCAGTCAACTCCTCAAAAAGATTGAGGACAAATGTTCATTTCTGGAGATGCTTGTTTTGTCACATTTCATAGTTCTCAAGTAATTTTTTTTTATTCTTTTGAGATATTCTTGGAAGATAATGAGAATGCTCACCGTACACATAGAATTTATCTGCCCTTTATTGGTTTTTTGAGTCATCCTTCTCCAAGGCTTCTCAAGAAAATTTATATAAAACGTAGCAAAAAGAAATTAATGTCAGAGGTAGAAGAATATGCTGCATATTGTGGGTAGAAAGTAGCGGATATTGTGATTCACTACTGAATATCATGGATAGATGAACAAATTCATAAATTCAAGACAAGCTTGTTTCCTTATGTATCATATAAACACATTATTTCCTAAAGGGTGGATTTACTATCTCTGGATTCAGACAGCCTGCCTTGCCAAAGAAAAATGTAACCTTCTCTGAAGAATACTTGATAAAAGTGGGCCAGAGAATTACTGCTGCTGCTAATAATTCTAATAAAAAGAAAAGCAGAACATGAACTCAGATCGAAAAAAAATCTGAAAATATGATGTTGCTACAGACAGCATCAATAAAAAGATCAAGTTAAACTGTGAGAGAAACAGAAGGACCAGTATAATTAGCCTACCATGTAATTTTAAAACTAGGCAGAAGAAAGACATGTAACATGGGTTGTCCTGAGATTTTTGTCTTCATATGCCAAAACCCACTTATAACTGAGGTCAATTTCTTTTTGCCTGAATAATTAACTCTTACTATTTATTTTAACAGTTGTTGAGGCACTCCAACCAAAACTGAAAAAGCAGTCATAACTGACTATGTCATGATACATTACAATAGGTCCTTTTGAATTATTCCATTGTATAAGAGAGGCTACAAGGAAAAGGGAAACAGTCCAGAAGGAATAAAACCCAGAATTATCAAAGAAATAATATATTAGACAGAAGTTAGAAAAAGTATCCAAGAATGATCTCCAGGGAAATAAATGGAAATACAGAAAGAAGGGAAAAAAAAAAAAAAAGCAGATCTGGGAAAAAGGAAAAGAAAGGAGAAACTAAGATGTTATCTTGACAGTACCCTTCCTCCAGCAATGTGATAATCAGTGAGACCAAGCAGACAATCATTTAGTGCTACAAAGAAGACAATTATCTCTCTGTGGCATTTGGCCAAGCCTCTCTAACTCATCACAGGCTAGATCAGACTTTCTCTAATAGCCAACATCTTTTATTTCCAGTCAGACCGAAAGCCATGAATCCTTGCCTAAAACGGGTTCTATGCTCTGGAGACAGAGATAAACAAATGGAGACTATGGACCCTAAGGAACCATAAAAGTAAATATCAGATATAAACTGAAGGAAGATCCAAAGGGTAGAATCCAAAAGATTGACTAAGCAGTGGCAATGCATAGAGAAGAGGGAAACAAAAATTAAAACACTGTTGAAAGACAAGGAATGAGGTAAAAATGAAGAGAGGAAAAGAATGAAGTTACAAAGGTTGTGGGAAGGGCAATCTTAAGGACTCTTGATAGAGTGGGGTGGGGAGGAGGAAAGAGAAAGGGAGAGGCAAGGAAATAGGGAGGAGCGGGATAAATAAGTGAAAACTACATAACATATGGACCTTTGGATTTTCCACTCATCTTTGTCTTCTGATCCCTTATCTTGCACTAATCTGACTGACCAACTTTCTGAAAAGACTTTGGAGAGTGTGTGAGGGAGTGTGGCTGTATATGCTGCCTTCAGTGGTCTCCAGCCTCTCCAGTCAGCTGCTAAAACTCTTTTCACAGTTTCAGAGAGAGAGGAGACCAAATGCTCTTTTAATGTGTGTCGTGGAGAGTGTGAAAAGACGCTCCATTTCCAAGTCTGAACAGAAGACATAATCTTTCTTTCAACTACTTAAAAGGTTATAAATTTAAATGTATTTTTGTTGCCCATACTTAGTAAAACTGTGTGTGTATTAACCCTTATTTTGCTCATGTTTAGCAGTGGCAGCAGAAAGAAAACAAATGCATGCAAAAATACTTTCTGCTGGAGTGATTTTGATGAAGGTGCAGAGTATTTACCATTAGCCAAAAATCAGATGTTAATAGCAAGTAAAACAATTTGAGTTTGTCAGTAGAGCAAAGAGTCAAAGAGATGCAAGAATAACTTCCTTCAAACTCAACCACCACTGTCATGTTAAACGCCTTGATTCATTAACAAATTCTGCAACTTGATAAATACTGTATCTTGAATCTTCTTGCTGGCAACGTTTTTTTTAAATTTTGACAATTTTTTTTTCATTTCAGGTATCTTAACATTCACTATTACCCATATAAGTTTATTAAAGAAGTTTTTTTATTCTTTTATTTCATTTGTAATTAAGCCTAAATCATTATTTCAGCTTGAAAAGCATCAGGGGCACCATTACATCTTACTTCACCCTAGGTTTGTTTGAGGTGGGGTACTCTTTAAATGACAGATGCATAGACCTAAAGAATGACTGAGTAAATGTGTGGAGCAAATTTCAGAGGTCTACATGGGAACATGGACCTCAGAGAAAGATAGAGTGAGTGAACATGTTGTTTGAACAGGTGCATAATTTAAAGTAAACAGATGATGAACAGCATATATCTTCAAAGAAGTCTGCTTGAAATATTTCATCAATATCCGCAAGAAAAAACTCCCACAGTTGTAAATCAGTCACAAGACAATGTTCAAGTACTGAATTAAACCTTCCAAACACATCTGAATTTGAAATAAGACCTACTTAACTGTATTATGACACACAGCCCACCAAAAAGAAAAAAGGTGCCACCAGAATAGGCAGCATCATGGAACCATTAAGACTGAAAAAGGCCTCTGAGACAAAGGAGTCAACCATTAACTCACTACTGCCAAGTCCACCACTGTGCCGTGTCTCTAAGCAGCATAGCTACACAAGTTTTGAACACTTCCAGGGACAGTTATTTCACTATTTCCCTGAGACGCCTGTTTCAGTTCTTGTCCACCCTTTCAGTGAGGCAATTTTTCCTAATATCCAATCTAAACCTCCCCTGGTGTAGCTTGAGGCCATCTCCTGTTGTCCTGTCACTTGTTAATGAAGAGAAGAGCCCAATCCTCACCTTGAAGGTGCTATTTAGGCTAACAACTGTATAACCTATCACTTGTCAACAGGTCTGTAAGAACGGAAATTAGTACATTCATCAGCTAAGATATGACAGTGGGGCAGAACAAATGCCAAAACAACAGAAATTTACTAGCTAATGGCAATGAATTACAGATCATTCATCACATAAAAGTGAGCACTCTATTCCCCTGGAAATGCAACAGTGTGTAAGAATATAATTTGTGCAGATATCATTATTCAAAGCACTACTGTCTCTAGCAAGATTGGATTACAAAGTTGGATTCGAAAAATCAATGGCTAGGAGAACACAAAAATCATGCATCCTTGAAAGAGAAACTCTTGGCCCAGTTTAACTACGTAAGAGTTACAATCCTTAAAATCCTCACTATTCAGTTACCACTTTCCATAAAAACAGCTTAATTCAGTGCACATTAATGCTTCTCCACAGACTCAAAAGTGCACTTTCCATGCATGTGTAGAAGTGCCTCTGTTGCACTTCACTTGAGCGGCTTAGCACAAGTCTATCCCTACTGGTATCCAAAAGCCAAGTATTCCACAGCTTCTGGTTCCTAAATATGCACACATCATGCACACCAACAGACTCAGGTGAGAGAAGACGCCATTTCTACTTGCCAGTTTATTTTGTAATTGCAAGGGTCATCCAGGTGCTTAATAGGCAGAGCATTGGAGCAGAAGAACATTCAGCTGCTCTTTGAATATTCCCATGAGCCAGGAGAGCACATTCACCCATGGTAAACAGGCTGTTTTGGACAGGGACACATCCCACCCATCGCATCTGAAGCTCTGCAGACCAGACTCACCAAAGCACAGCACAAAGGTTGCCCTGGAAGGAAGACACGGCAAAAACTACAAGTAATCTTTTCTTCTCCTTATGTCCCAAGAAATATAGATTTCCTGTACTGAGGCACACCGCCAATATAAAAGGATAGAAGATTGTTGCTATGACTGCACTTCTAGGAAGTCATCTGAATTTTAATTCCTCCTAGGCAAGCAGAGAGACCAAGATGAAGTTTCTCACATTCTACATTTATGCTCTATTCATCAAGCTGTGATCCCACATGGGTTGTGCTCCTTTTGTATGTGTTATAGAGATTTCCATGGGGTGTCACTATAGCATTTTGAGTTCTTTTAAAAAATCAAGTACCTATACATCTAAGTCACTTGTTAGCAACCAGTAAAGTATCATGGACTTAGCACAAAGGCCTCTAGAAGGTGCCATTTTAGTGTCTGAAGGACTACGATAGTGACTACATTTCTTAAACCTCTGTCACATGGGAATAGACATCTCCAAGTGCCTGACAAGAATTACTTCATCCTGTATAAAGAATAGGTCCCATGTTCTTTTCTTTAGACTAACTGGACTCCTGAGTTATTAAAATTTGCTAAAGACTCTATATAGATATTCCACGTCTTTCGTATTTTACCTTTTAAGGAGACATTACTTTAGTCATTTGGATTTCAGACAAACCATATCCTGAAGATAAAAACAACAGAAGGAAGCTTATTTTGCATGAGAAGCAGAACAGTCAAAAATTACTTTTCGGTATGATGGAATCAATAAAATTTTCATAGAATTGTCTGTCCTGATTTGAAAGACATGTGTCTGCCGAGGAAAGTGTGAACCTCCCTTGGAATGGAAAATGTGATCCCCTCCTCTCCCAATTATTATAACTTTTTAGACAGGGCTTTCAGGTAAAGACATGGGGAAAGGAATAACAGTTCTTTTCTAGAATATATATATAACAAGGCAAACAAACAGCAACAGCAGCGTTCTCTCCATTGTCAAGCCCTTTCCCCTTCGGTGCAGTTCCGGCCACAGCCGGCAGGGGCGCTGTTGGCCCCTAGCCAGGCAGGGCAGGTGTGATGATTCCCCCGCACCTGCAGGGGGCGCTGTGGCGGGAGCTCAGCTGCCTCTCTGCACGAGGTAATGGCAGGTGAGCCAGCAGGTGAGGTAGAAAAGGAGCTTCCTTAGCAGACTCATGGTGGGAAGTCAATCCCGGTGCCCCTCCAGATGGCAAGATATACTGCAGAAGGAACCTCAGAGAAGCAGGCTGGAACAGCAGAGGTAAGCGGACCCCTAGGGCTGGAAAAAGAAGAAACTGGGGCAGCTGCTAGCTCCCTCTTGCTCTCTTTGCGTTCGGAGGGGAAGGAGGCTGCAGTCGCTGTGCGAAGAATTCACCACCACTGTGGGGTTCTGTTTTCTGCTGCCTTCTACCACGAATGGAGCTCTGCTCAAGAGCAGCCCTTGCTCTGGGACTTTATTAACACCCTGCCTCATCAAACTAAAGACCCTTCATCATCTGCTGGGGTGCCTCAGGGGAAACCCAGAGACCCCTGAGCCCCCTTCCCCTCCCAGGGAGCCTTTCCCTTGCCCTGCTGGTGAGCCAGGCTGCTGCTGCCCAGCTCCCGCCGTTCCTCTGTCACTGCTCTGCGTTTTTGCTACACTGTCCCTGCACCCCTTGCCTGCCAGGACACCCGCCGTTCCAGACACAGCTGCGGAATTTCTGCTGGCCCTCGCTTGCTGCCCCAGGTGAGCTCGCCCTGTTGTTCAAACTTGCAGCATCCGAGGTTCCTGCTACGGCTCTCTTTGCTGTCCAGAGCGGATACCAGATCGGCTCTGTCTGGGGGTTTGTAAAGGAAGCCCCTTTTCCATCCCTTCTGCCGAGCCCGCCCGCCATTGCCCACATGCAGAGAAACGACTGAGCTCGCACCACAGCGCCCCCTGCAGGCATGGGGGAATCATCGCACCTGCCCTGCCCAGCCGGGAGCCAGCAGCGCCCCTGCCGGCTGAGAGCGGAACTTCCCCGAAGGGGAAAGGGCTTAAAGAGCGGGAAGAGACTTTATTGGGTTTTCTCTTCCTGTTTGTTGTTGTTACCATTGCTGTTGGTTTTTTTTGGCTTGTCATACATATAAATACTTGTAAAGAACTGTTACTGTTTTTCTCATAGCTTTGCCTGAACGCTCCTTAATTTCAAATTTATAATAATTTGGAGGGGAGGGGGTCATATTTTCCATTCCAAGGGAGGCTTCTGCATTCCTTGGTAGTCACCTGTCTTTCAAACCAAGGCAACTATGCAAAAGAAAAAAGAAATTACACAGTCAGTAAATATTTTGCTAAGACTGTTTCTTCCCTTTTTGAGAAAGCAGAACTAAAATAATTAAAGTATTTTAAAAATTTAATTCTTAAAAATACTTAAAAGTTCTTTAATTCTTAAAGACTTAAAAAGTCTCTTGAAACCAATACATCTCCAAGCCAATGAAAAAAAAAAGTCCTTTTAAGTTTTAATTCCCTCACTCCAATTATTCTATGCATTACTGCATGTGTTAGTGGAAGGTCTTTAGAGGACATAAAACCTGATTTGATATCCTTGTATAAACCATCTCTGCATGTACAAAATCAATAACTAAATGACAAAAGTTTCCAGAAATAACCAAAAAAACTATTTACAGTGCTTCAGCTTTAATTAGCACTAAGTATTTTCCAGACACCAATGCTATTTATCACTGTTGACCTAACAAGACTGATAAATAGTTTTAAGTTCAGGTGGTTACTTTGTGCAGATTATGCAGAATCTGAACCAAGAACAAAGGTTCACATTCATGTTGCTGAACATCTCCATCTGTAAGATACTGGGGGTTTTATGTCGCACTAGTAAATCCTAACACATAGTCCACTGGGCATTTGTGTCAGATTGCAGGATGATATTTAGGTTAGACAGCATGTAATTGTAGATACTCTTGGAGCACAAAGCAGGCATTTTCAGGAACCTGAGGTGACTAACATATAAGTGCAAGGAAGAATGTGTTATAAGGAGAATAATCAGCCACAGGCAAGCTCGGAAAGACACATATCTCCCATACTCTCTGTTTGCTGCACTATATATATGAGAACAAACACGAGTGAGGGAACAAGAGGTGAAGATAAATAGTGCCAGAGTAGCTTATCTTTCCACCTTTCTGCACCTTGATGTGCACAGATGGAATTACTGGGTGCACATGCAATGTGATTGATTCCACAATGCCCTCAGGCCAAGGAGGCAAAAGCACAAGGCTGTGAAGCTGGAGAAAGAGAGGAAGAGGCTTTAGTGAATAGCTGCATACAGGCATCTTATTTAATTCCTCAGATCACAATAGTTTGTCAGTGTTACCTTACCAGTTATTGTTGAGCAACTCAGACCCAAAATACATTCACATGAAAAATTTCCATGTACATAATAATTTAAACTTATTTTGCATGACTCAAAATGGAATATTAAAGTGTGAAACAGAGGTGGTAATTTCCCTCACATTCCTCCAGGCATGTTTAAAAAAAGTGGGTGAATCCAAACTCACCGGGTACATCTGCAAGTCCTGTGTCAAAGCTGAACATAAAGGAAAATCCAGTCTAAGGAAATGAAGTTCTGTAAATGACTGGCATCCATAAACACTTATGAAAAATATCTCAAGATTTTGACACATCTCTGCTCCCTCTCCTACTAGACTGCTTATGAATCCAAGCTTCTTAGATCAACAGCTAAAAATGCCAGGACCCAGTGTAGCCCAGGACATTTCAGTATCTGCACCTCTGCCCCATCTAAGCCTTACATCCCAGCAGCATTGCAACTCCAATCAGAGTAAGGGTCTCAGACTTTCCTACCTCCTTTCCCTACTGATGGAAGCAAGGAAATCTTTAAAGTCATGGACATGTTTTCTGTTTTTCCCCAGAAAAAGCAAAAGATGAAGATTTTCAAAACCAACCCAAAACTTTCTTCAGCTCTTTGTTCAGAAAGCAGATTCCAGATGCTGTGCTGTCCTGAAGCATATGTAAGCATTTTCAGTGTCAGAATTTCCCCAGCACAAAAATGCTGAGTTTTTAGTTGCTCTCCTGGCAACTCACTTTCAGATCAGATGCATTTTTCTGTTGAAAGAAGCACATGTATTCACAAATACACAACTCTCTTGTTCAGCTGGGAAAACAGCTTATGTGCAGATATTCTGTGTCAAAACCAACAGCATATTTTTCTGAATATTGTTTTAAAAGAATTAATCTGAAGTTTTCCTATTAACATTAATGAATACTATTCTTTTAAATACCCTGTAAAGAGAAGAGAGAATGGACACTATCAGTGTATGAATAGTCAACAAGTCTTACAAATTGCAAAAGCCCTGAGGAAAATTCGTGTTCTAAATGAGTCAATGTGTGTTAGAAAGTGACACATCAGGGAAGCATATTCCATTTTATGATGAATTATATTTTGTTTGCCAGTGATTCTGTGTTTTCATTGTTAGCAAGTGTGCATCTGCTGCTTCAGCACTCCAAGGTACCAGCTACAATTAGTGTAAAATTAAGATATTTATAATGTCTACTATGCCAATACAACAGGGGAAAAGAATAGTATAGATCACTTCATATCTCAGTTAAATCAGAGGTGTAGGCTTTTAAAAGGCAAAAAATTATTTTATTAATACAAATATTACACACAAATCAAAGTCCTGTGTGTCTTTGATTATGGCAGAGGCTAGGTACTAGGGGTACAATAGAATGTATTCATTAATAAAAGGAGTGGTTTCAGCTCACCTGTTCAAGTTTGTGGCCAAATGCCAGCACACTTACTAAAATTTACCTGATGCTTAATGTGAGATGAGGAATAGGAGTAGGCAAAGCAGGCTCAAACTTCATAAAGTATAAAGAAAGTTTATTAATAAACCTAAGACAGAAAAAACCCAAGAAAAACCAGGACAAACTCCTCAGACCACCCCTCCTTTCCCCACCTCTTCATTTCTTTCTCCCCGACAACACACTAAAGACACTTCAACCTCCAGTCAGTTTACCATCTCAGAAATAGCTCTCATTCCAGTACATTTAGGGAGAGAAGTCTCTTTTGTTTACACCATGGATTTTCTGTAAGAAAAATACTGTTTTTTATGGGTCTTCTGCTTTACCACCAGCTTAATGGTGGATCCCTCCCACACCAGTAGCCTTCCCACAGCCACTATGGTGGGTTATGAATAGTCCATGGGGTACCTGTTTTAAAGATGCACAGTTCAATTGCAGCAACAAAGAAAATCCCTTCTTCTGTGCTGAGCAACACAGGTTCTCCTGACAACTCAGGTTCTCTAGCATTCTCCCCGGGGCCAGGGCTCTGGGTCACAGCCTCTCCTCCTGACAACTCAGGTTCTCTAGCATTCTCCCCGGGGCCAGGGCTCTGGGTCACAGCCTCTCCTCTCTCTTGGTTCAAGCTTCTCATCAGGCTGTACTTTTTCAACACTTACTTGTCTTTACCCAGCTGTTTCAGTTCACTGGCTGCAATTAGAACCTCACATCCCCCCTTTGGGCTATGTCTTCATATATTACAGGGAATTTATTAGCTCAGTCCCCAACCATGGTTCTCCAAAAGAATTTTCAGCTTCACTCTCGAAGCACTTCTCATACTCCTCCCTCTAGGTATCAGTTCTGCTTTCCTCACTGACTGTAAAGTCTCTGTGCTGCATTTATGTAGATGTCCTCAGTCGTTCCTCTCTCTCTGCAAGGAAGGATGGGAGTCTATAAGTTTAGTCCAGCCATGGACAGAGTTAATTTCTCTCTCTCTCTCTCTCTGGCAGTGTGAGGATCCCGTGCTCCCTGCCGGGCTGTTTGAACAGGTCCGAGCTGGATGGCAGAAGCTCTCAGAGTCTCTGTGCCTGGCCCTGCGGAGCTGGCTCGGCCTGCTGGGGCCATCTGGGCCCGGGGTGACAGGGCAGGGCCTGGCCCGAGCTGGATGGAGTCTGGCCTGGTCCTTGCCTGGCCCGGAGCAGGGGCCTGGCTCTCCCTCTCGTGTAGCTGACACACCGGCTGAGCTGGATCTGATGAACATTCCAGCCAGTTCTTCCCCCATGCCCGGCTGCAGCTGCACGGCTGCCGTAAAACTCCCTTTCCCCCACCCCTCCTTTGGAAGGCAGGGGCCTTACCAGGGAGAGAAGCAGGAGATGCCCCTCTCTACACAGCAGCAGCCAAAAGAGGAAGAGGCTTGGAGGGTCTTTGCTTATATATGGTTCTTTCCTCAAAGGCAGATCAACTTTTTAATTGGTTCACCTACACATCAATCCTTAAAACTACCTAGCTACTGGCTCTCTCTCCCAGGAAGGAAGTTATATCCCTTCCTACAGCATAGGTCACTTCCTAGATTTTGACCCCTCCTGACTAACCCAGGACAACCTTGAAACAAAGGCAGGTCATATCTTTTCAGTTTTGGAGTTGTCATAATTTTTGCAGTCCTAGTCTTGAAGAGCACTCATGAAAAATCAAGCGGTGTTGTGCCTTGTCCACATTTGGGCTTGTGTTTATGGAAAATCTTTTCCCCTGTCTTTAATTCAAAGTCTTCACTAAACTTTATTAGTAGATGAAATAATAGACAGTCTTGCATTAAAATGTGTCTCTAGTCTGCACAATTCCCATCTGGGCTTAATGTGACCCAGACTTAGCTTCCCACTCCTTCCACTGCTGTCCTTTCTTTCTCCCTCATCGCACCCACATAGTCACAGACCCAAAGGACACCATCCTTAAACAAGTAGGGGAACAGGGAACAAACAGCCACTCATAACCTCTGAATCTTTCCTTCAGACTCATCTTCCAGCTATTTATGGTCAGTACCTTCACATCATGATTCAGTAAAAAACAGACACTGCTTGTAAGCAAGCTCACTCTGTATAGATTTTTCTTTGAAGTGTGCATGAGAAAACCTCAAACCCTGAATGAGGCATCATAGATGTATGAAAACAGTGCATCCAATTTAGTACCCTCATGGAAAAGTTCCTCACATGTTTTTTGCTTCCTCAAAATGAGGTTTAACACACATTTCAGAATGATGTCTCAAGTTCATGCATAATCCCTTATTGAAATCTTTCCCACGAAAGGGTGGAAGAAATCCTGGAATTATATATACGCTCTTATTAATATCATTATCAGTACCAGTACAGTCACCACAACTGTCAGTGCATACAGGGCACACAGTTTGCTAAACTGTATAATTGAAGAAACTGCTAGAAAAGAAAAGCTAAACTTGGGACGAGAGCATAACCTGAGTTGCCATTTAGCACATTAGAAGCTGATAGAGATAAGTTCAGAAAAGAGGTGACTCGATCCAGTTTTCTGACTCACCAACCCATCATAAGAGAGTCATGTTTACTGCCCTCATTTTAAAAAATCTCTTTAATTGGTTAGAAATAATTTTACTTCCTTTGCATTCACCATGATACTGGTTTAGTTGTCTCTCCTCAACCTCAAATACTGCTAACTACCTCTAAGTACTTCTATTGGCAGGAATAACTATACACCACAGGTTGAGCCTGTCATCAAGGAACTCTAAAATCAGGGATCTGATCAAGAATGAGGAATCTTGAGAAATTTGTCTCTTAAGATTTCAACACAATGGGTGTTGAGCATCTCATATGCTCATCAGTACCTAACATAGTCAGGAGCATGTCTAGCATAATGTTTCCCATAGGATCTCTATGATCTCACTGGAATTCAGCTCATTTACATAAAAAACACAGAAACCCTGCTGTCCCTTCCTCTCCACTGCTACTTCAGAAAACCAGTGAAGAAATAATTATTATGAACTATTTTCCTAAGACTAACTGAAAAGGGCAGGAAGTATGAAGAATGCAAATGTCACTCCTGAAGAGCTCTTAGGAGATAACGCTCATCCAAGAGCTACCTAAAAGAATGTTAAGAGACCCTGGACTTCTTTCAAACGACACTGTCAGCAGAATTACAGAGAAGCAATCCATACAAAGCCCATGTCTAATACACTTTGGACCTCCAGAAATGAAATTATTAAGGTTCATATGCTAGTCCTGAAAAACATGTGAGAAGACACAAATCTTCTCTGCAACAGGCAGAATTGTTCACGTTTATCAGTGGGTTAAAAAAAGCTCTCTGACAACTGTGCAGGTGTTGAAAATTTCATAAAATATAGCTATTTAGCTAATCCTACTGCTGTGAACTATGGCACATGAACTGTGGCTGAGCTAGTGCATGTTTCTACAAGAATAAGGGAGTGGAAAACAGTGCAAAAACTTTGCAGTCCTTACTAGATGAAAGTAAATAATTTGGAGCCTGTAGCAATCAGCAATCAGACTCCCAGACCTGCAGCTCCCAGAAATGTGTTTAGGAAGGGGATATACTTTCTAAAGTACATAACTCTGTAATGGTAGCAAGGCAATGGCAAACGTGATTTCTCAGTAAAGGTACTAAGTTTTCCCCGAGAACTGAAAAATAGACAAGGAAGTGCTGAGTGCTGAAGTTGCTTGAATTTCTTTCTATATTTATTTAATGACTTACATATTTTTTTCAGAATTTAGGTTGTGTGCTTTAAGCAGACTTCAAAATGCTTATTGTGAGGTATATGTGGTTATCATACCTGTTGCATAGATTTTACCTTAAATTTGTGACTATTGAGTTCAACTCCACAGTAACATAATGACAGTGAGTTGTTGTTTGGTTCAATTTTGACTCTATGTGGTCACAAATTACCTCCTTATTTTAGCCATTATCTTCAGAGATTATCATTAAAAAGTTTTTTTTTAAGGGACAGAAAATTATTACAGGTCAAAATATTTCACTGTTAATTTGAGAGAGAGAGAGAGAAACAGAGAGAGAGAAACAGAGAGAGAGAACGCAGATTAACACTGCACATTCATTTTGGAGGAATGTGTATTGCCACAAGAAGATGGCTCCTTTTCTTCTGTGCCATCCAGTCTTTGGTTAAGGAATCATATCATGTACCATGGACGTGTTGCTTACTCTGGAGATTAACATCTCGGCCATCTTTCCATTCTAAAGATTATTTTACCATAAACAGAAATACAGCAGTTAGGAAATTTCCAGCATTTTTTCCAAACTTCCAAGCCAGAATCCCCTGATCTTAAAGGCCATGGGACAATGAAATACAATGAAGCAAGAAAGATCCAGGACAATGTACTCTGACCTTTAAAGAGTCCAACATAATAATCAGCAACAAATGGTCTCTACAACTTTTCAGACAGTAAACCATTATACCTATTGCCTCAAGCCCACAGAATAACAATCACTTACTGGTTTCCTTTGTTACTTTTACACCTTCTAAAATTCATATAATTTCCATATATAATTTCCACCACAACTTTCCTCTTTCTTGTTTCACAGCCCATATAAACTTGTTCAAAACAGTCAGATTAAGATACAACACAAGAACTTGTTTGAGACCTTGGAAGACAGAAAATTATTGTGTCTGTGGGGTTTTTCCTTTTTGCATTTTCTGTCTATAAGTAATTGTAGTAAGGAATACATTTAACATTATATTTTGGAGGAAGTTATGTTTTGCTAATCTTCATGTGTTTTTTTCTGATTATAGGAGGCCAGGCACTTTTGAGGTTCTGTATACAACAGTCAGATAAAAATAAAGGTTCTGTAAGAAGAACATCTGGGTTTCAAGGAAGAAGCAGATAACTGATACTTCTAAGCAACTAATTCAACCAAAATCCACAGAGGCCTGAAAAAGAGCATCTAAAATTTGAATGGCATATGAGGCTACTGAGGTAACGTTTTCTTTATAATGTCATTGCCTTGTTCCCCTTTGAGCTGAAATAAGAGAGGGGAAAAAAGGAAATGGCACATTTTGAAAGATTTTCTTATACTGCATTAACAACTACCCTTTTCATTTAGCATTTTTCATTTAAATTGTTAATATTGATTTTTTTTTTACACACATCCCAGCACAACAATCACTCGTGGAAGGCTTTTTTCATAATTGCAATGACTTCTGTATTGTACTAGAGAAAATGAATATTGATGTCAGTGCCTTGAGAATTTATAATGTCAAAAAACACTGTACTGTACAGCACAGACTGTCATTGTTCACCAGCCTCACCCTGTCTGAACAATGCCTGTTAGATTACTTGGGTGATTTTCTTACTAGTAAATGGTACTTTTACAGGGACAGCATCACTCTGTAAGCCCATGTGTTTTTGTCTTTTGTGATATATGAACAGGGCCACGAATAATTCTCTGCAGAGTTAATTCTAGCTTTTCATGCTACAGACTAATACCACAGTAAACAGAGAAATATGTGGGAAAAAGCCATTAAGCAACATGATTCTGGGATGTTTTTTGCACTTTCTGAGGTTTACAAGTGATGAGTGTTGGCTTTAATTACAATATCTAAGTTCAATAGAGTCAAATATCTGCAGCAATTTTAGTAGATTATTACTTTGTATTATTAATTAATGTTATTATTACTTATATAGCAGGAAATTAGTTGCTTATAACAATACTGATGGCAGAGGTAAGCAGCAAACAGCAACTAAATCGTGTGATTTTATGCATAATGGTCATTCAACTATATACAAATAATTTTTTTTTTTTTAAATCAAGAGGTGTACAAGCAGTTTTGCATTTTCTTAATCAAAATACGTGACTCATTGTTTGTGGATGGTGAAGATGTTGTGGATGTTAATCACCTGCTCTTCAAGCAAACCATGGACAGAAAGGGAGGTATAATCTAAAAGGATTTAGGGCAAACCAGCACTGTCACAATGGAGAGCTGGACACAAGAGACCAAGGAAGAGGAAAGACCCTCTAATTTTCTCGTTCAGTCCAACCTCATGCAGGAAACAGAGCAAGAGAAGTTCTGGATTTATTTGCTAATGAAAAAGTGGAGCTCCCAATCTATAACTACACATCACGGTTTGAAGAAACCCCAGAGTTTTTCATCTTCCAGTCTGAAAATGTTGGTTCCTCTCCTACATTTCTTTTCTTTTCAGGACTTGGGCAATTGGAGTCCCAGATGTTCAATATTAGATTATTGTTTCCATTATTCAGGGTGACTGTATGTCTTGGGTTACAATGTAAGATGTCACCAAAAGTATGTATTCTATTACCATCTACATAAGCTGTTAAAATAGGTGGGGCAGTGTTCTTTATCATCTCCATGGCTCAGCCCTGATAACGCCCTCTGGGGAGGCAGCAGCCACTTTGTGGGGGGCCGACTCCATAATGGGCCATCAAGGTCTCACTTCATGACTCACAGAAGAAACCAAATATTCCTACCTGTATATAATCTGAGAGTTGGAAAACCACAGTAGCACTACCACTGGATTCTCAGAGGACAAGAGCTCCATAACTACCTCTGGACCTCAAGAGAACGACCAGATCTTTCTCTAGGATCACTGCTTTGACAAAACCACATGCATCACTCCGACAGGACTGTAGCCAACATTTAATCAGCCTGTTACCACCACCCTGACCAACAGGAAGCCAGGTAGTATTCTGACTTTGTCAGTTTAAGCCACTGTTTCTGTCCTATTACCTTTATTTGAATTTTCCTATTAAATTGTAATTCTGACTTGGCATCTTGCTTTCAAACCAGTACACTGTAGCAGAAAAAGTCAGCGAAGATGTAAAAGTCAGTTATTTTGGAAAAAACATCTGGTATTCATGAAGCTGTCTTCTTAAAAATAGACTACTCTCCCTCATAGCACTGAAAGGCATTCCACTAGCTTGACCTAAGCAATGATCAGCCCCAGAGCAACATCAGGTCCATGGTCTTGTCATATTACGTTTCCAAATCTGTAATCACTGAAAAACACAACAGATTATGCTGTTCAAGGAGGTTTTGCCCTAAAACATTTCAATGTATTAGGCATCTCAATTTATTAGGTCTTTCTTATATTATGTATAAGAGCAGGTAAATTGAGTGATTATTAACAATTCCTATTGCACTTCAGGTCTCCATTTCTCAGTTTATAATTGTTGACCTCAAGGGCTGCATCAGGTTTGTCCTGTTACAGATGCAGTGAAAGCACCCTGACAGTCACAGCTCCAACTGCCCATTCCTTCTGCTTTCTGGACTGCTAGAGGAACTTCCATGGGACACTTTCACCACACCAAGAGGGAAGTTGCCCTATGGCTTTCTCAAGTGTCCATATACATGGTAACTGAATGACAACTCTGAACTAATGCTTCAAATGTAAAAAAATATTTACATCAGAATACTGTGTTTCAGATGAATCCCAACATCATTAACTCTACTACTAATGGGATTTATGTTATAGGAGGTTTTGAATGAGGGTTATGAATTTTCCTTGTCATTTGAGGCACTTTTGGGATGGATAGAGGTTATAAGAAAATATTAATTGATCAAGAAATTAATATTTTGGTCCAGCTGTACTCCCAAGTAATGCAGTTAAAACATTTCCCTGCTGAAAAATAAACAAAAAAAAAACTACCCTAAAAAACCAAAACCTTTACTAAGTCTCATACATTTCCGTACTAAATCTAAGTACACAAAAGTAAACACTTTATTTCTCTTTTAAATATGCTTCATGGATCCTGTACCATACATCTTATATTTTCCTAATAAGGAATGTTCAGGGTTTAATGTTAATGATAAAGTTTTATCCCTCAGTATTTGTGACAGGATGTCTACACCTCCTGTGTGCAGAGATTACAGGTGCATAAAGAGACAGCCCAAGGGCTCAAAGGCCCAGCAAGGGTCATCCCTGGCACTGGGGGGCTCAAACCTCAGCTAGGAATTAACATCTTAGTCTGGAGGGCCAATGTGGAAAGAGATAAAAGAAAAATTACTGACTTGAGAGTCACGGTTTTACACTATAAAAGATACACAAGCTATCACTGAGGCAGAAGCCTCTTACACCCTGAAAATGTCCGAAGTTTCTTGCCGAAGTCTGGATGCAGTTTCGTGGTTACTTCTCTGGAGATTGAGGGAAAGGATCTCAATGTGTGCCCCACCTTCAGCAATTGGATGGTAAGATACATTGAATCCTGAGCTTATACTATTTCTTCACTAGCTATAAGTGAAAAGGGTACCTTATCGTGCACTGTATATGTTAAACTACTTTGTTTTATTCCTGTGTAGTATTGGTTTACTTCAAGTCTTATGTCTGTTAGATTTCTTGTCTATTAATAATTCATTCTATAATAGACAGAATCAGTCATCATTAAAAGAACTTATACACAAGAGTTGGTTTTGAGGTGCTGGCCGCCTCAGTAAGGTTACTGCCTGCTGCCAAGGCCTGGGCAGGAGGCAAGGGCTGATCTAAACTCCCACATCCATTCGTGACAGTATTATGCTCTGAAAATGTATACCTGAAAAATGTGTGTCGATATATTTAAAGGTTTATGTGAACAACCTTCATTAGATAGTTGTTTTCTCTCATTATCATGATTGAGTCCAACTATCAATGAAACCTAATTTCTATTCTTTTCAACAAAAGTTGAAGGGCAAAATGGTTTCTTATCAGTCATCATGATATTTATTTCCAACAATGCAGACTGGAAAATTATGGTAATAACAAAAGAGATATCTTTATGAATACCTTGAAAAAGCATTTTTAATGAAAAGCCAAATATTTGCTTAATGGAAAACTGAGACAGAAACTTCTTGCAATCTGATTCTTCTCATGAACTGTTTACATTTGTTGCATGAAAAATATTTTACAAGCTAGATAGCAAAGGGAAAATAAATGAGTTGATGTCTAGGATTTAGTTGTAACTGCAAAGATCATTTATACAGATTTTATTTCATTTCATTTGCCTAATAAGCAAGGGTTTGTCTTCTTAACAGCCTGTGAAGGAGTCTTTTTCTTTTCTTTTTAAAGGTCAAACACAAATAAAATTGTTTATTCAGTTACTCATCAGTATTCTTCTATGACATGGACAAATTCTTAAGTGAAACTAACAAACCATATTTTTTTATTTGGGAAAAAAAACATATTTTAAAATTAACCACTATTAACTATTAACTGCTGTTACTGCCTACTGTTCCCTAAAATAGTCTCTCTTTTCAACATAAACAATGGTATGATGGCATTTTGCTGTTCCATAGCTAAGGAATTGTAAATTCACCCTTTCCAGCCTCTTTTTCCAGGGTAAAGCATTGGGGATCCTCAGTCCAGAGGACAGGCTAGACTGGCAGAGTGCAGTATTTTCAGATTTCCTATGGAAATAAGAATTTTAAGTATAAAGGGGGGTGTTATGGGAAGGTTGTCACTAAGTGTGACACATTACAGGTGTGTCTTCTTTTTCCTGGAAATTTCCTTCATAGACACCACAGCTGACATTGCCTTTCCCAAGCTCCATAAAAGAGATAAAGACATAAAATGTCTGAATTTTATCTCCCTGAATATCTTCATGTTTGTGCAAACATTTTCATCTGGTTTCATAAGCAATGGCAGTGGAAAATGGAAAGAAACCTTGTATTTAGCACGGACTCCCATGAGTCTCCATGAGGATTAAGGATGTGCTGAGAGGAACTGCTATTCAGTTATTCCACATTTACTATTCCACTTTGTCAAATGTCAGGAAAAGATTATAATCTTTCAAAAAACTAAACTCAAATTATTTTAAATTCTTCATTCACACACACACACACACACACACAAAAGATACGTTGTAATTCTGGAGGCTTATCAAAGCATGACATGACAAACCAAACACAGGGGAAGACACAAAGAATAATGCCTGGTACATTATCCTGTTCAGTGGTGGAAATAATTCCATTTTACAGTTAATGCTATATAGTTTTCTGTATGCATTTTGGGATTATAACTACACTGCAGGCAGTAAAAGTATGCACTCTTTCTTCCCCCAAATGCTTAGCAAAATAACAAGTTCCAATATTTTCACAGATATTTGTGTTTCTAATTGGATTCCTTCTAGGCCACCTACTCAGAACAACACGATTGAGATGCCTGCAGCAGCCACATCACAGACATATATTGTATAAATAGCTCTAGGAGTTCAATAAAGAGCCAAATCACACAGCAGGTTTCACAAACAGGAGCCTTCATTTGATAAAGGTGGAAAGGTCAATCCCCAATTTCCAAATTGGTTTTTCTTTTGAAACACTAGATGATAAGTGATTGAGATGAGGACACAAGGGAGCAGGTCAATTTTTGCTTTTTCTTTAGTATTTATCTAGGTATTGGTTCTAAAATGTATTAAATAAATGTAACAATACAAATTGTGGATGATTATATGCAATACCCACAGTAAATAATATGAGATTATAACAGACAGTGGGTATAAAATGGACTAGAATGAGACAAAATATACTGCTGCAGTAAAAAAAAACAAGTCCAGTACAGTGAGAAGGCTCTGAAATCAAAAGTCCTTTAATAGCTTGATGTTGTTTGTACAGCTAAAATGGATTATGATCCCTCTGGGTAGGTGTGTACTTTAGCATCCCACATTGTGTTAAAGAAGATAAAGATTCAAGAAGCAACTGCCATCAAGAGAAAACCTTCAAATAGATTTTCTCTGCTGGCAAAATTGCCACTTATATTTTCTACTTTACAAAGAAATACAAAGCTGTGGGTTTGTATTAGAATAGATTTTTATTCATGCCAAGAGAAGGAGATACCTAGATAAATAGATTGCAGTAGACAAACACAAAAATTTTATGTACGTGTGATACAAGGGTTTTGGGATTTTAAGGGTTAGTCAATGATTGTGAGTACTGCCAAATTTTGCAGCTGCTTACTGGACAACACATACTGTTAGCTCATGCTTGGCAATCAGAAAAGAAAGATGTAAGGGAGTATGCAGGCCATTGATGAGAGGAAAAGGACCATGACCAAAGATCCTGCTTTTGGATCCTGAAACTGGTTTCGGCCAGCTCTAAGGTTGGGAGTCAGGCCATGATCTCAGAGAGTATGTGCAAGGAGGCAAGGTGACCCGAGGAAGACTCATTACTTCATCCCAGAGATCCCAGCCCACGACCACCGGGAGGCACTGAGCAGGCACGAGCATATGGAAATGACTTTTGAACTCATTATAATATGAGCAGAGATAGGTAGTGAATAAGTATGAATGTATTGTGTAATCTAATGCATATGTAACCTGTAACCTAATACATACCAAGCTGAGAGCCACTGATAGTGCACACATTTTTGGAGGAGTGATCCCCCTTGCTCCCGGTGCCATATTAAAACATACCTACCCTGTAACTACCAAGTTGTGGGTCTTTTCCGTGCCTCACATGCACATGCCTTAGTTGCTTCAAAGGTCAAAAAAAGCTACTGTGTGAGGCCTCTAAGAGTTTATAAATGTAAAAGTTAAGATTTTCTGTCTAATTAGTTATGTGTTTGCCATAGGAAGTGGTGCTATCTGTAGGTGTTATGCTGAGTATCCTAGTACTTTAAATTCTCTCAGACCTCTGCTGAATAGAGCTTCCTCAGATGTTTCATGTAAAAGCAATCCCCTGATTTGCCATCTGGGAGGACTAGTTTGAGCTAGTTCATAGCTTCTCAGAAATACAAGTTTAATTGTGCTGACCCTCCCAAAACAGAAACAGAAAGTAGAGGGATAGAGGGGCAGACAAACGAGTGAGGGGAGCAGGGTAGAAGACAAGGGAGGAGATAATTTAGAACCAAGATTTACAGATCCTTCCGTGTCGCTCCTTGAGGATTGCTGCTAGCAAGGAGCTACCTCCTTTCCAGCCAATAGCAGAAACTACCAGCCTATATAACACCCAGTGGAAGTAGATGTAGTCAGCCTGGCTTTCCAGGTCTTCTGCTACGTACATGGACCACCAACATGTATTGCAAGGTTTTCTTAGTTATGCATAATTTAATCAATTGTGATCTCCTTCTCATGAAGAAAAGGCAATGCCCTTATTCAAAAACAAGTCCTAAAAGAGTTATTCCGTGTTTCCAAACACAGAAGTGCCAGTTTATCTCAGTAAAATATTTAAGGCTTTTTTTGAAGGGCAAATGTACTTTCCCCCTATTTACATTCTGGGAAATTCTCTAACCATGTAGTCGCACTTCTTATATAAATAAAAAAATTATACCCTCCATGGACATTTTCACAAAGAATATTTTAGGTTGTGAAATCTTCTAAGAAACTGAAAACAAAACCTTAATACAAAAAAAAAAGAGTCAGATTTTAGATGCAGACCCTGCCCACGCATGCCATGGAGAGGAGAATCACCCTGGCTTTGTCTTGCTGCTCAATGCCTGAGCAGAGGTTTTGCTCCAGGGAGTACTGAGTTGGGGCTTTGTAAAGAACATTGGTATCTCCAATAGACAGCACAGCACTGCAGGGCAGATACATCAGGCTCCTTCCACTAGTCCACATCTTCTGAGGAGCACTGAGGAGGAAGGAGAAGGCAAGGATATTTCTCTTACTCCAGTGTTTTCAGCAAATGGTATGCTGCCAATATGTCTCTTGCATTCATGGTCTGCAGTAAAGGGGCTGTATTTGTGCATGCAAAAACCTCCTGAAAAAAACCTGCACTTACACCTGCTCTTGTGTGTGGTATCATTAGCATCCAAGGCAGATGGGCTCTGTTAGAAGCAGTGAGGCCCCACAGACCCTTAGGATGCTACATGCAGTGACATTTTTACAATGGCTTCATCAGTCCACCCTTGCAAATGTCTCATGCATTTTTCTTCTGCTTTACTAAGCAGTGTATTACATTCTTTTCTGCATTCACCTTTAAAAGTCATCTTATTGCTTGCTAATCCTTCTAACAAAAAAACCCCCAAAACAACCTCATCATTTTCCTTTCTCTTTCACACGAGTGTGGTTTCATTCTACTTCCATTTTCATTCTCTTCACCACCAACATGATCTTTCTGTGCAGTCTCTGATGACACACTGGTCAGAGGCTGTCTTCCTGCAGGACCTTGGTCTCACACAGTGAACTGAGCAGGACAGGGAGCATCCACAACTGCAGGGGAAAGCCTGCTCCATCCCTGGAGGCCAGGAGGGCTTATGCACAGGTTGTTCAGTTGGACATTGTGTGTATCCACATACACAGGAAAAACCTGTGAAGTACTTAGAATGCACTTAGGCAAGAAGACTCACCAAATACTGAAATTTCCAAGGTCTTAATAGAGTTCTGCTAGGTACTTGTACAATGGCAATCATCTAGGCTAATCATACAGTCAAATGTGAGCCCATTTCCTAGAGATGGTGAAAATTGTTGATCCCAAAGGATCCCTTCCTATTTTCAACGCTTCTTCAAAACACAGATGTGCTAGAGGTGCCTCATAAATAGCTGCTTAATATTTTTAAGAGTATGGGAGGTTTTAAAGCTAATTTTGCTTTGCTGAAGCCTTCCAAAACTGCTTACACCTGTCAAGTTGTGGACGACATTCCATATCTGCACTAGCTCTAGGTGAGACTCTGATACCTCTGCACATGTTGCACTTTCCTCCAGTAGCACAAAGATTGCAGTAATCTCTTATTAGCTTGGTTTAGGAGCGGTTTGCATTTTTTTTTCCAAAATTCTAATGCAAGGAATAGATTGGGAGAGTTTTTCAGTCCATTAAAAGTTTTTAACATAATGAACTTGATCAAGAAAGAAAAAGTTAATTTCCTAAGGAGTTGAAAATATGATGGAGATACAATTTATTTTCTAAATAAAGAAAATATTATGGATTTGGATGTTAAAATTACTCATTCTTTCATTAGTACAACACTTAAGCTTTTAATGTTACTATTGTATTTACTCTGGATTCTGGCATACATAATAAGAGACCTGAAACCTTTAAAATGACTTGCTGTTGAACTGAGTTGGCTTTTAAAACCATCAAAACTATGTAAATTGTAATGCAATACAAGAAAACTAGGAAAAGAGGATGGAAGTGCTGTGAAAAGAAACTGATGTTGTGCTCCTGCCATCTTGTGGCTCTGTTGCACAGTCCTAAGAACATAAACTCATTCATTTCTATACTTCAACCAAGTTCCAGTATTAGCTCTCCTAGTCCCTTTCTGTGGCACAGGATTGTCAGTAATAGCTGTGCACTCATGAACAGTGCAGATAAAGCATAGCCATGTATCAAAATAAAAACACTGTGTATCAGGACAACATACCTGGAAAGAGAAAGAGATTCTTACTTTGTAGACCTCTGTACTTCTCTTCTGGGCTCCAGCCATGCTTTCCCAAAGGAAAGAAAAATATGTTTTATTACATTTATAGAAATGCAAGTATAAAAAATATATACATTTACCTATATATAAAATTATTTTAATGTATTTTTCTCCTAGGAGTGCATACATTTGTACCTATACGTACCATTCAAAATGTATGCGTTTAGATGCCCGTGATTCTTAGTTGGACCTGAAGATGCCAGCACATAAAGTCAGCCATACTTCTTGCAATTTCACTTCTTCCTAAGAGAATCAAGACATATGATTACTTCCCCCACAACTGCAGCTTCCAGGAGCTACCGCATCAACTTAGACAATCTGACCTGAATGCAAACCATTGAACTCAATTCAACAAACCATCATGTTTCCGTTCAGATAGATTCAGTCTAAAATGAAATACTGAGCTTGTTATCCCAATTGGAAAGCAAAACATTGCAACAAAATTGAAACCTAAGCACTGAAAATATCAATTTTGCAGACTTTGGTTTGTTCAGCTCATTGTGGTCACACTTGGTTTAGATTAGAAAGCCATAATCAGATTGAATCAAAAGCCACCAGCTGATCAATTCAGTATGAACAGAAACTGCTGGCTTCCTTCATTTTACCTTGGAGCCCAAACATAGAAACTAACAATTTCTCTCTGACCTGAGAACTTCAAGCCTGACCACATGAGATCAAGGCTTACATAGTTCATCTGCCACCAGTTCTACAGAACTAATACACACACCCACATAAAAACCAGAAAGAAATTGAAGTGTGAGCAATGGGTGGCCAAGTTCTTGGGGTCCCCTGATGACTTCTTGAAAAGAGGCCATGATATGTGAATTTAGCAGACAGTACCCTATAAAGAAGGCACATGCAATTCCTACTGCAGAGAAGGAGTAAACTGTTTACCATTCCATCCTGGCCATATATTATGACAATATTTTAAATGTTCTTAATTTTTATGTGAAAGGACTGGCACATTAGAGCACTGCCAAAACCACTCAGCTATAGATAGCCCTCTCTCTTTCTGATGAAAAAAGAAACCTGTATTTGGAGAGAAAAGATTGAATCAGCGTCTTCAGGAGACTGCAACTCATAATACTATTCAAGAATTTTTACCACAGTAAAGAAATTACAGCTGTTCACAGAGAGGATATGGCTGCTGGTTCACTGAATATTCTTTGGTGCCAAGTGGCACAAATAGTTAGCAGCTGTAATTTCTCGTACAGAGCTGGGATGAGTTCTTAAAATGGAAATTGAAAAACCCATTTGACTCCTTGACTCTGTACAGAAGTGCTTTACCAACTGTGAAAACAGTCCCCACATAGGGACTGTACTGACTCATGTGATTGGGAAATACAGATCAAAGACTCCCATTCCACCATCATTTTAACAAAGCAGCTACCTGGGACTGGAAGACACTAATCCCTTTTTATAATTGCCATAACTATGACTCACAGGTGTGCTATCCCTGAAAAAAAGTGACTGTGACATAAGGTATCAGCAAGCTGCTTTGCACTCAGAAGTGTTCAGTGTGCAAGTGCTTCTCACTTTGATCACCCAGAGCTCTATCATAGATAGATGACCATGGTTACTGTATTGTAACCCTCAGAACCAACAGGTGATTGCTAGGAAAAATAATATTGCTGAGTCTTACTTTAAAAGTTTGTCTTGCCCAGGCAAAGAGACTTTTTCAGAGATCATAGATCTGTATAGCTTGTAAAAGACCTCTGGAGGCCTGCTCAAAGCAGGATGACCTCAGAACCAGTTGCTTAGTTGAATTATGGACACCTCCAAGGCTGGAGATTCCACAACCTCTTTAGAACATCTGCTCTATTACTTGAATACCCTTACTGCTGAAAAAAAATTCCTAACATCTCATTGGGGTTTCCTGTATAGCTCTTTATGCCCTTTATCTCTCAGCCCTTCACTATTCAACTGAAATAAGAGTCTGGCTCCATCCTTATACTTGTTCATTCACTATCTGAAGGCAGCAACTGAAATCCCCCCCCTCTCAGCCTTCTTATCTCAGCACAGAACAAAGCCAGCACTCGGTACACCACGTACTCCAACCCACTCTTCATTCCAGTTGCCCTCCAGTGAGCTTTCTCCAGTATGCCTATGTCTTTCTTGTACTGGGGAAGCCCCAAACAGGCCACAGGAGTCCAGCCCAAATGCTAAACAGAAAGGAATGATCATGATCACTTCTCTGAGTCTGCTGACTACACTTTAGCTAATACAGTGGGTATGGGCAGTCCTTTCCTTCATTGCACTTTGCTCATTCATGTTCAGCTTGTGAACCCCTTTCTTGACAGTCAGAACCCCAGCATCTGGATGAGGGCTCCATCATTTCACCAATGACAAGGCCCCTATGGATCCACCCACCCTATATTTTCACTATCCAATCTATATTTCCCCAGCTGGCTGCTGTAGCATATAGCAGATTCTGGTTGGTATCTAAGGATCCTGAAGTTGAGGAATCAGAGTACAAACAATTTTTGTGCAGCCTTTCTGTCCCTGGAATATTACTTCAGATAGGAATTATATCTTGAAACTTGATATCAATACTATAAAATGTTCTTTGCATATGCTGAAGAAAGAAATAACTGATGATTATGAGAAAGATGCAGTTTGCAAGACTTTGTTCAAAAATATTTAGAAGGTTAATATCAGGTGTCTTCAAGTTTCTGAAGAATAGCTCACCTAAAATATTTGACAGGTAATAACAAGCTCAGCTGAAAGGGAGAGTTTGCAGGTGTCCTGGGAAACACTGATTTTTCCACTATATAGTTATGTTTCAGGCAATTTCTTTAGAACAACTTTTTTCTGACTGAACTCTTGTCTCCTCTTGTTCTGTTTATAAATCATTGCAGAAAACTGAAGGAGCATCAAGTGAGATATTGATAAAAATAAATTAACTTCTTCAGGTAGAAGAAAATAATTACTTTATTTGAATCAAATATGCTGGAGGAAAAAAAGTTTTAACCATGAGTAAATACATTCTGCAGATGAGCTGGAATTGGATGAGCTATGATAATTGAAAACTGAATATATAATACATTACAGTGTGCTAGATCTTCATGCAACATATTTTATTGGTGGATGAGCTGTCCTAATTTTCAGAAAGAAGGGTGAATATATGTGTTTAGCTGTATTGCAATAGCACATACTAGAATTGCAGCCTCCCACCAGGACGCATCATCACCAAAATCCTGTAGCGCTGAGTACCATGTACAGAAGACAAAGACTGTCTCTGCCTCAAGCAGATAGTATCAAGGTCCAGGACAAGAGAAAACAGAGAGAAATGCTAAACAATTTCTAAGAATATCAAGATGAAAAAAATCCAAAATTACAAATATATTAAAATACTCTGGTCTTTAATCAGTGACTCTAATTTCCAAGGTCAAATTCCTCTGATGTTAGAGAGAAAGTGTGAAATCCACTGGCCAAATGAAAGTCTTAACACCACTTTAGTACCAGTACACACAGAATAAGTGTCAGTTTTATCAGTTGCTTTTAACTTAAATGGCAGAAGTATGAGTTACTGATTTAAGAATAGCAACTGGCCTGATAGTAGTGTGTTGCTATAGGCCCTAATTTTCTTTCTTAGCTCTTTATCTTGTGATTTAAGACCTTGAAAATTATGCATAATTGCATAGTTTTTAAGTGACTGCTGTAAAATTAATTACACTAAAATTAAGAAATGTGAGGATTAGAGTGGTGTCTGTCACATTTATTTCATACTCCTGGTTAAATGCATTGTAAAAGTCTTAATTATACCATCACATGTTGTACAGATTTCTAGTTCTCTCAGTACAGAGTACAAATCATCTCTTGGAACACATCACTGATTCTTGGCAAAAGAAGCACTTGCTCATAACACCTTGGTTTGTCATTTACTTTGATTAGTCATTGACACTGGGAGATGTAAACTGAAATTGGAATCAAGATGGTCTTCTGAGCAAGACAGCTGAAATCTACCCCACTGAATCACATTTTATTCCTGTGTCTGGCACCGAGACTCATCAGCTGACCAGAAAGGCTTTTAAATTATTTTCTCAGGTGTCTACTAATTAAGAGTTTCTCAATAAATGCCTGAATAAAAATCAAGCTCCAGACAACCTGAAGTTGGCATCCAAGATTGAAACACTTCAGACCTAAAATCATATTGTACCTCAGTTTGCCCTCTGTAAGGAACAAGCTGATATTTTTACATCTCTAGACATGCAGTATACTAAGCAAATTAATCATAGTTCAATAATCAAGACAACAAGTTATTATTTTGTCTTCAAAGAAGGCTAATTAGAGTAAATATTACAGTGACTCACACTGTGACATTAATAAAACATTAAATAGCTTCTCATTAAGTAACTATAAATTTGGAACAATAAAAAATAAACAGAATCCCTCAAACAATATATGCATAAGGGTCTTGCTCAGCAGTAAGGTTTCACACACAGTGAAAATCTTAATTTTTGCTTCTTTTATGCTCAAGATACTTGATCTTGCAGCAAGTTCTTTTTTACATAAGAGAGATTAAATTTTTAGTATTTAAATTTCAGATAATCCCCTTCAATCTAGTCACTGATTGAATTACAAATACAGGATAATTTTGACAGCTTTGCAGTAATCAGCATATTTTTACGGTGATATTGCCATCAAATTCGAAACTTTTTTCCTTCAGCTCTAGAATAGGGCAAACTCACAACTGCAGCTTATCAATAACACCTCATAACTATAAGAGTTCCAAATAAATTACTTCATTTGGTTCAGCATTTTTTGCCTCACAAGTTCGTTACATTTTAAAGCTCCTATCACTGGAATAGACTACAGACATCAACCAGCAAAAACACAAAGTGTATGCTTTATTTTCATGGAAACTTGGCTGTTGTTAATGTGTATTTAAGCAGACAAAAGTAATTACTCAGATACAAAGATAATTGCAGTAGGTAAACCAAAGGCAGAAATTTGTATTTATGTGACTGTGTCTATGTTGAGCACCAAGAAAGCCTGTAGCTTTATGGTAAAGGGAAATTTTGTGTATTAATAACACTAGAAGTTGATTTTTTGAGACTGAATTTTGATCAGCTTCTGAAAAAGGCAAAAGACTGTCAAGTTCAAAAATAATCTTTCATATACCAGAACTATACATGGTGTGCTTTCCTGTGGTAGATTGGCTTCAATCCAGCTCACCAAACTGTCTTTTAGTGATACTTTACATATGATTAAGCCTTTACTCACTTGTTGTACAGACTGTTTAACATTTAAAAGGAAATTTTATTGAAAAGGTTGTTCCTGTGGTTAAGACACTTTTTTCTTTTGTCAAATTACTAATTACTATAGGGGAAATCCTTCCTACACTGATTACTGAACCTTCAAAACAATAGTGGAGGACTAAGCAGTAATATCCATCTCATTTCAAAGTTAATCTAGCCCTATGATCCAAATGTAAACTAGCAGACCAGCTATAACAGGTTCAGCTCTTAAAGCTGTCCTCAAATACAACTGATGCATCTTCATGGCCACTTATCACCATAAGCAACTAAAACAAAAAACTTTTGGATGGAAGATGACCAACTTTCAAATTTTTGTTTTTACTAATCATAGACTGGCAAAATGATAAGAAAATAAACCAAGATTTTATGACTAAAATTGTGAGGATTTTTTTGACAATAGGTGATGACTTACTGTATGCAATAAAACTGCCAACATGAAAAGTTTTTGCTAAAATGGAGGTCCCATTTTTAAATTGTGAAAGAGCAATATTTTTCTACTTGAGGGATTTCTCAGTAAAAAAACTCATCAAAACTGAATCCATTTAAAAATTCTGGGGGGAGGATATACCAGTGACTTTCAACAGAGAATCACCTGAGCAACAGAATTCTGTTTTAATAGCCAGACACTAAAGAGGAATGCTAAGCTTGGAAAGAAAAGGTACTTTTGAATTATTAAAGATGAGGAAGAATATAAATCACAGCATGTGGAAAGGACGATCCTAAGAGAGGCTGGAAAGTGACGCTTCACAGGCAAGAAGCAGCAGCTTCTGCTTTTTAAAAAATATACTCTATGAGCAATCTTTCTGACATTTTGGTACAGGGCTTTTCTCCCCCAAAAATGTAATCAGAGCTGCCCCTGAATTATTCTTCTTTAGTGTATGGAGCAGAGCTATGAGCACATTTGTAATTCTGCAGGGGACTTTCATACTCAAAAATGTTTTAAAGCAATTTAGCTAATTGCACCCGAAAAATTATCAGTAATATATGCAGATGAAAAGCACTGGTGGTACCAGTATAGGAAGAAAAACAAATCCTTTGGGTTTAGAAAATATAGGAATACTGAATATCAGGGATCCAGGCTACAGCATTACAGATTATACTGTGCAGGAAATAGATTCACTGTGGTTACTAGATCTGGATGCATTGCTCATACCTCATCATATGAGAAGCAAGGTGCTTGGAAATCCCCAGTGGAAGCATTGATAGTTCATTTTGAAGATTCAAGAGACCTTCCTGTGCCTCCTTCAGCCAGGAGTTACTGCAGAAATGTGGATATGATGCGTGACATCCCTGTCCACAGTTATAACACTGGGCACCCAACAGGACCTGCCATCTTACTCAAGCTGCCTAATGGAATGCATAATAGGACCAAGTTTCTTTTTTTATTCTCTTAAAAGAGACAGGAAACAATGCAAATGAAAAGATATGCAGTAATCGTTGTCCAAGAGTGCAATGAGCATTTATTGATAGAAAATTTGTCATACAGTCACACCCACAGGGTAATTAATTGCATCTTAATATAGGTCTGTAAGAAAGTAGGGCTGAATCAACAACTGGTAGGAACTATCTTTATCTATTATTTTTAGAAAAAAAAACACCACATTAATAAATTAGGTAAAAGAAGTCTTACTCAGTGCAACCAGATATCTGTTAGACAGCCACACTTGATGAAACCTAATATATTTCTTCACCAATCAGAGCACTCCCATTTGTTTGTTACTGTTCCTCAGTGATGAGCGTCATCTTCTTGAGCATCACTTCTACTGCTGTATTGAAATTTTATAGGACATTTTACAATTTTATTCTTTCTGCAATATCAAAAAAATATCTGCAACCTGTTACTATAAATGGATTGTAAATGAACAGTTTGATATGAGATGACAGATGTCCATGGAGGCAGAGCTCTGACAAGTGACAAATGCTTCTAAATTCTACATTTTTAGTCATTCCAGAATGATCAAAAATTCAACTAACACTAATAAGTAGTTAGGCACTAAAATGTACCTGAAAATCCAAATATTGCCAGTTTCTGTCCTGATAAAGATTAATATAACTTTCCTTGGAAAACCCTTAAAAACAGCTTTTTCCTAACTTCTCCATTGTTTCCTTATTCTTTGAGGTAGAGCTAGTAAATCTCAAAGGTTTTTGGTTTTTTTTTCAATTCCTGTGAGTGTTTGGTTTCTTTTACAGTCAGGAGGTTATAAGTGAAAAAAACCAAAACTTATAAAGAGGAGAAAAACAAGTAATATTTTCCAAGACTGACAGGGAAAGGGAACATTTGGATATAGAAAGGGTTAGAGTTTTTTCATAATTTCTGTTCTTAATTTCTTCAAGCCTTTTTTAAAAAAAGAAAAAGTATATAAAGGTTACATGCCTACTAGATGTCAGTGTTAATTGTTTTAGTTTCAGCACAAACAAGATTTAAGGAGTGAAAAAATAGTAAGCATACACTTCCAAGTTAAATAAGGACCTTGAAAAGTACTACTCCACTGAAATTCACAATACAACCACATTGCTCCTTTTGTTATCTGCAGTTTTTCTGTTTTCCCTCAGGAATTTAATGCCTGTCCTTTTAAATGTGAATTTAGGTCTCTCCCTTATATATGTAACCTGTTATTTAATCCTGTAGTTCAAAGTTTTTCACTTTGTCTGTACTACCAAGGTAACACAAAACAGAAGTGAAAAATCTGATTAATACTACTATCAAGAGTCTGTACTAATCTCTTCTATCCAGAGAAGTCATAGGTTATTTCCCAGCTGATGTCATTTGTAGAAAGAAAAGCATTTTTGAAGTACTGACATGATTGGGAAATTTACAATCTAAAATACATCCTCCATGTTAAGATTTTTATTCTATGTGTCCCTTTTAGCCCCCTTCATTTTGTGAAATACTTCAGGACTCTGATGATAGGCATGACGTAAGCAAAAGGTCAAAATTGTCACATAAAAATGAGTACTTCAGAGGTCTACACTTAGAAGAGGTGAATCAAAACCCACATATGTGTATTGTCTGTCTAAACAGAAATTATTGCTGTCCTGATACTCATCCACAGTACTTATCTGTGCTACGAAAAATTTGCCTTCCACAGCACGTGGTGTCCCAGCTCAGAGAGCTCTGTGGAGAGGCCAAGGCAAGGCTGCACCAGAGCTGAGGATCCCAGCTCAACCAGGGAGAGTCAGCCTGGGGCTGAGCTTATAGAAAGCTCCTGGGGCCACAGGTGTGGGTGGAAGCCCCAGGTGAGGCTGGCCAGGGGTTTATGGCTCATTAGTGTACATAAGGCCCTGATAATGGTGAGTCAGAAGGAACACAGCCGTGCCAGGCTATGGGCTCTTGGTTTTACCAGTAGATAAATACAAGCTAAATATTGGCATGACTGTCCCCAACTAGAACAAGACAGAGACAGTCGTTTCTAACCAAAGAGACACAGGAAGCACAAAAGACAGTTCTTGAATTCACGACTGATACTTCTATAAGTAGCAACTTCGGATTTCTCTGTCAAAAGCTTCATCACAGAACCACAGAAACCAGGAGAGGAGTAGGTTTAAAGACACTGTCTAGTCTATTCACGTGCCCCAAATGCTGTAGAACTGTTACTATATTATTCCTAACAGCTGATATGAAAAATCTCAAGTAATGGCTTTATATAAGGCACAAGCCTAAGAGACATGCCCTGCTGGAAATTATTTAGGGTTTTGTGTAGGCTTCTTAACTCAAAGAGTTTACATCAGAGTCTATTATTTCTTCTACCTCAGAGTCTATTATTTATTATCCTAACAATCAAGAACACCGAGAACAGATTATTTTTTTTTTGCTCTTTCTATTAGTTTTTTCTGGTTTTCACAACTGATGAATTGCTACCTCTCTCATTTCCTTCCTGACTAAACAACTCCAGATCCTTTAAGCTTTCCTCATATGTCACATATTTTAGGAGGTGGACTATTCTTGCTGTTCATTTCTAAATTTTCTCCAGTTGTTCTGTATTGTTTGTGTAGCATGAGGATTGAAAGAAATACTCTGGCTGATGAACACATGGTAAATATACAGAAAGTTGACCTTCGAGGCACGACCTGGCATTTCTCTTTATTGTATAGCAGCCTTTCCCAAATTTTTTTTTTCTCAAGTTTACCAGGAATGCTTTGAATTTTAATGCTATCTTCTAGTGTCATTGGTGTCATTTGTAAATTTAAGTCATGCTCCCTATTTCTTCATCATGGACACTAATAAAAATGTAATCTCCTCTTCTGGTGAGGAATCACTAATTAATACTCTGTAAGAACAGTTTTCCAACTAGTTTTGCTCTCTACAACAGTTTCATCTAGATAATTTTTCTACAGTTTACTTATGATAATGTCATTTAAGAAAGTGTCAAAAGATGTAAAATCAAGCATCTTTCGTAGCACAAAACCAAGTTCACCTCCATGAATGGAACTATTTGATGCAATTCGTCCTTAATGAATCTATACTTGCAGGAATTTATAAATTCCTTGTTTCATTATTTGTTTCAGTATTTTTGGTAATAAAAGGTAAGAGCCTATAAATCCCTAGATTCCCTTTGTGATGTGCCTACCCTCCTTCAGACTTTTTTAGTATCACTTGTTTCTTAAAGGTTTCCAAAGAGAACTGTGAATGACTTTAAGGCCACGTCAAGCTTGCTCTCTCATTTTGAATGGCTGCCCCAGGCCCAAATGAGCTCCTACAACACCTGCCTATAGACTCCATCACTCCCTTTTCCCACCATCTGCACTTTCAGGCGTGTGGAGTAGGGGGTGACCCCCTGTATGATTGTCCTGTAGACCATGTAGTGACTTTTCCCCAGATATTAAATCCCATGGATAGTTGACAGAAGACAGAGGCAACACTTCCTAAAGAACAGGGCCCTTAAAACAGTGCAAGGAGTTATACTCGTTCCTACAGAAGCTGTACACTAAGTATTTTGTGTGTTATTATCTCATTCCTGTTGGACTCTTTTCCAAGACAGTTGGGTGTGGCAGATCCAGCAGCTGCTGTCAGAAGTATCTCACCCACTGTCTTCAAGAAAAAGTTAAAGGAAGTCAGTCATCTTCCCTACTGCATTCATTGAGATCACTGAAATACTTTCCTTCCTGAATGAAAGGCAGTCTCTGCAGGGAATGAAAACAGCCTGCCATGAGGAAGCATAGGTTAAACCCATATCCCACACTTTTAGATGTCCATTTTCTAGCCAAATATTTGTCTTTTGGAGGAGCAAAATAAAGCAAACACCTCTTTAGCAGCAATATTCTGAACCAAATTATCATCACTCATATAAAAGTCCTTTGAAAGCCAAGGACACATAATTAACATCATTGTTTTTCCATTCCCAGCAGAGAGGCTCTCATGCCTACCCGTGTTCTAGAGGGAAGAAAGTAAAAAACCTCTCAAGACAAACTGAGAAACTTGATGCTAATCTTTCTGCTATAAACTGGCACGTCATCAAAAAATTTCCATCTCCAGGTCTGAACAGTCACCTTGAAGCAAAGGTTGAGTTGAAATGAGTGCCTGGAATGCTTTCCCAGGACGAACATTCTCTTCTCCAGTTTATCAGCTATGTCTGCACTAAGAGCTTCCACATGCAAAGAGTCACTCTAGAGGTGTTTCAGCTGCACTTCACCATGAGACACAGTGTTCGGGGGTTTTTTTTGACAAAAAGCGTATACAGATTAAAAACAGGCAGCAAATGTGCTCTAACATGCTTCAGTTCACTCACAACCATCCAGATTTTCAGTTTGGTTTATCAATAGATTAAAATTGCAGCACACATGAGTTCATCTGCTCAGATTCAGCTTTTCAATGAAATTTCATCTGTTCTGCATTTAAGAAACACTTTCTTTATCTGCTTTTAGCTTTTAGAGGCTAATTTACTTCTTGGAAGAAAAAAAAAAGCTCCATATTTAAAGTGCTAGAATGTCAGTCACAAATGATGCTTTGAACAGCACTATTTTGATTGCTTTCTACTTCTCAATGTGTTTCCTCCAGTATTCACATGTTTGTTGAATTCTGGAAATTCTTCAGAAGCCAAATCTCCAGAGACAGTTTTGACAGTCTTCATAGACACTGAAATGTTGACAGCAGAGGGAACTAGATAGAGTCATAAAATCCTTTAGGTTGGAAAAGACCTCCAAGATCATTGAGTAAACCCAGCCCTGCTAATCCATGTCCTGGAGTGCTACATTTATGTGTCTTTCAAACACCTCTAGGGATGATGACTTAAACACCTCTTCTAGAGCTTGATTTCTTTCAGTGAAGAACTTTTTCCTAGTATCAAACCTAAATCTCTGCTGGCACAACTCTTCTCCTGTCACTTGTTACCTGGGAAAAGAGCCCAATCCTCTCATGGCTACAGACTCCTGTCAGGGGGTTGTAGAGGGTAAGAAGGTTTCCCCCCAGTCTCCTTTTTTCCAGGCTGAGTGCCCTTAGCTCCCTCAGCTGCTCCTCATCAGACATGTGCTCCAGACCCTTCCCCAGCTGTGTTGCCCTTCTCTGGGACACTCTCTAACCCCTCAATATCTTTCTTGCTGTGAGGGACCCAAAACTGAATACAGGATTTGAGATGTGGCCTCACCAGTGCCCAGCACAGAGGACCAACCACTGCCTTGGTCCTGCTGCCACACTGTCACTGATACAGACCAGGATGACATTGGGTACTTTGGCCACCTGAGCACACTTGGGCTCATGTTCACCTGCTGTAACCAGCACCCCCAGGGCCTTTTCCTGCTTTCCAGCCACCCTGTCCCCAGCCCATGGCACTGCCTGGAATTGTTGTGACCTAAGGGCAGGACCTGGCATCTGGCCTTGTTGAACCTCATGCCACTGGCCTCAGACCATCCATCCAGCCTGCCCTGATCCTTCTGCAGACCCTTCCTGCCCCCCAGCAGATCAACACTCCTGCCCAGCTTGGTGTCATCTGCAAACTGACTGAGGGTGCACTTGATCCCCTCATCCAAATCACTGATAAAGATATGAAACAATGTTGTCCCCAATATTGAGCCCTGGGGACACCACTTGTGACCAGCACCCAGCCGGATTTATCTCCCTTCACCACCACTCTCCGGGCCCAGCCACCCAGACAGTTTTTAACTCAATGAAGAATACACCTGTTCAAGCCATGAGCAGCCAGTTTCTCTGGGAGAATGCTGAGGGAAATGGTGTCAAAGGCTTTATTACATCCAGGTAAGACAACATCCTCATCCTTTCCTTCATTTACTAAGCAGGTCCCCTTCTTGTAGAAAGCCATTGGGCTGGTCAGGCAGGACCTGCCTTTCACAAGCAGTGCTGGCTGGGTCTGATCCGCTGGTTGTCCTGCACATTCTGGGTGATTGCACTCAAGATGATCTGCTCCGTGACCTTCCCCAGCACTGAAGTCAGGCTGACAACCTTGTAGTTGGCCCTATACTCCTTCCAGTCCTTCTTGTAGATAAAGTACATATATGCCAGTTTCCAGACAACTGAGACCTTTCTGGGTTAACCAGAACTGCTGGCAAATGACTGAAAGTGTCTTGGATAAAAAACTCAGGAAGCCAAGAGGGGTGAGATCAAAAAGAGTTTTTCTTTATTGTTTCTGATGAAGATTTTTGGAAAAGGAAAAGAAGGTATGGACAATGAGGAAAACAGTATGAAAATAAGAAGTCAACTCTTACATGGCAGGGGTACCATTCTTACAGTTCAGTGCCCCCACCTACGTTTAGGTAGAGGGAATGTGAGTGAGTGTCAGTGTGAACATATCAGCAGTTGCACATGTAGGATGATAAAGTCCTGATCACAACGGGGCTGAGATCAGAAATCTGCTGAGATTCAGAAATTCACTTTCAAGCAGTCTTTTAGAATTACCCTTGTTCAGTGGGAATCCCCATTCAATGCATAAAGTCAACTGAGAATTGCCAGGATGAATCATAGCAGTGGTCCAACTGCTCTAGCCAAAACCAGAGATGTTCCAGACACCTTGGGCTTAAAATCACTAAAAAACATGTTGCTTTTTAAGTCAAAGCTTTCATTTTCCATTATTTCTGTATGCATTTTAAGTCCACCGTGTTGCTTCATCGTAGCTCTAAGACTGCAGTAACATCAAAGGGATACATTTATTCATAAACATATACAGAATTAATAATTCTTTTTAAATTGTTGTCTGTAGTTTGGTGGCAGACTTGATTTAGATTTTTTTTCTCTTTGTGGCAAAAGCATGAAGATCTGCAAAAATTAACATAAGCAGATTTCAAGAGATGAAAACATATCATGAGTCAGAACGATCGCTGAACGGTATTAATGTATATCACACAGTGATATAACAACACCCTGGAATGCAAGAAACAGTTGGAATTATAAGGGAACTTAATGGCATGTAGTTATCCAAAGGAAATAATAGTCCTCTCACCGCCCTCTCTCTCCATCTGTGATTTAGTGGCCTTAAAAAAAAACCCCACACTCATTACAGGTGTAGGTCCCAAGAAGGAAACAGATTACCAGCCAAAAATGAGATGTAAATATTCTTTAGGTAATAGCCTTTCTCAAGGAATTGTTACAAGGGATCTATAAAAACATTTTGCTGTCTTCTCCTGCGCATCACAACAATCCCCATGGATCCTGAGAAATTCAGGTTCTGATCCTACAAACAGATTTACTCTACTTTAAATTTTTGAATAGTCCCATTAGGTTTGCTGAAAGTCCTCTTTCACATGAAGCCAAGCACTGTTATCAGGGTTTCTATGACTACTGGTAAGTTTCCAAAGCTCACTGAAGTATTTTTCAAAGAAGCAGGTTGCTGAGTAGGGCACTAGGAATGAAAGTGAGATGTAGGACACTTCATGTCATGTTGAAGAGAACTACACACACACTGAATATTGCTGAAATACCTCATATTTTATCTGGACATGCTCCTGGAATAAAATAATTTGAAATGTATTCAAAAAATTAACAATGGACTAATAAAAAAGAAGTAGTGAGAACAGGTATCATTACTTTTACTACGCTTAATGCTTCACAAAAAGAGGAGAGATGCACTGTGTTCTGATATGTGGAACACAGCAGTTCTCACTTCTGTGTGCACAAACACTATCATGGGCCTGTTAGACCAGGAGAAAGGAGGGGAAGTCATCACTTTTTCCTCTCTGAGAGCAGAAGACAAGTTTGGGAGCACACTCTTCCCCTGTGGGTGATAAGAACCCTGAGTAATTTCATAATAACAGACGAAGTTTCAGCATGAAAGGTGTAAAAGTGAGAGGTTTTAGATTTTCCTTGTAACATTCCCAAAGACTTATCAAACCATCCCCACACCAATTTGTTTAATGAGATTCTCAGCTTAAAATGACTACAAGTCAATACAAAAATCAGATTCATTTCTTGAACAGAAACATGAAGAAGTGACACTTGTGTATGACTCCATATTCTTTCAGTTTAGACTAGTTTGTCATTCTGGGGCCTGATTTTTAATTTTGAATAAAAGATATTATTTGACTTCCAAGTTTAATTAAAATTTTTGAAAAAGATTTAAAAATACCAGACGAGATTTTCTACCTCAAGTAGAGAAATCTGTCTCCATATCATTTCTCTAGCTGTTGTGATTGGCAAATCAAAAATAAGCAATGGCTGCACGCAACAAAAATATAAGATTACACAAGATTTTCTATTGAATTTAACAGTATGTTTTCACAGTGTGTCTGAGTAAGTGCATGTATCATACCAAGGTATATGTTACATATTTCTTTGTTCTTAGAAATAGTTAATCTTTTCTGTATTCATATATTTGGATCCAGCTTTTACCAAAGTCACAGGGAAGCAAGTGAGAGTCTTCAACAGATACAACATTTTGATATATATGCAGGAACAGCATGAAAAAGTCCATTCATTCTCTCTAGTAAATCCTTATAATTTTGCATAATATTCACTCAAATTAAAAACTGCTATTTTTATGGTATATGTCCCATGGACTTTAGTATTAAGAGCACAAGACATTAGTTAATATGGGTTTGAATAACCAACTGTTTTTTGGAATCCACTCAACTAATGATCTATCCATTGTTTGTTGTTAATGTCACATTATACCCTGCAAGAAAATTGGCTTCCTACTCCATCAGTGTTGTGTTTATTTATATATTCCAGATGATAATACATTTCTTTCTATTTAGCTTTATTTTATATAGTTTCTTAGCAAATCTGCTCTAAAGAAAAGTCTGGAAAACTTGTACTGCTTTCAAAAAATAAGTGGGAGCATGTCTGCCAACCCGAAAGTTTTACTGTTGTGGTTTTAAATTAAATATCACACGTGTTTGGTGTTTAATGGACAAATTACCTTACTTAGGAGCCTGCCCCCCAGAAGGAACCAAGCATCCCAGACTTCCATTGATGTAATTGACTGGAATGAGGCATCTTTCCTTTCCCAAGTCCTTCTAGGTCACCCTACTCCACAAGCTCATCTCTTCACTCTCATGACCAGTGGCAGGACTCAAGGAAATGGTTGGAGCTGAGTCAGGGAAGGTTTAGGTTGGATATGAGGTAAAGGTTCTTCACCCAGAGGGTGGTTGGGCACTGGAACCAGCTCCTCAAGGAAGTGGTCATAGCACCAAACCTGACAGAGTTCAAGAAGTGTTTGGACAATGCTGCTTGGCACATGGTGGGATTCTTGGGGTAACCTGTGCAGAGCCAGGAGCTGGACTTGATGATCCTGATGAGTCCCTTCCAACTCAGCATATTGTATGATTCTTCAATTCTAACTTTTGCTGAAATCCAAGTTAGATTTTTCTTTTAAAAATAGTTACTCCTTTTCCCCCTGTGCATGCGAGTGTCTCAGAAGTCAGTCAGAATATAATTTTGTTTCATATAACAAATGTTGTGGCTAAAACACAGTCCTGTTTTTAAAAATCTGATAAAATTGAGTGGCATTTCCTGTTTGAAAGAGGGGAGCAACAGAACCTTTCAGGAGCGTGCAATGCCAGAAACACCCAAGTGGTGCACCTGCTTTCATAGCACAGTGCTCTGAACTGTGGAGTATGGGGTAACCTCTGTCTACAGCTCAAAGTGTAAGAAAAAGTATTCCCTGCACTCAATACCCATGTGCATTGTCTTACCTATTTTACCAAGCAGTAGGAATGCAACATCAGAGTAGGTCCTTAGTGGCACATCCAAATAAAGATGTAATGTGTACTTCTGCAAAGTTGTGAGGAAATTCCTTCCCTATCCGTGCTTTTATGCCTGTGGCATTGCTAGATTATGGCAGCTGACAAGTGGGCAGTAAATCCTGTCTACTAACTCCAAACCAAGCTGATCATCTGAATATGACAAGCCTTTCAGGGCTCAGATATGGTTATCATAATTTGGACTTCCACATATAAATATCCACAGAAAGTTTTGATGTTTAGATCAAGATAAATGTTCTTGCATTGCACTCCATAAATAAGAAACTAATCAGTTTACTGCAATCACTGCCTGCCAAGAATGCCCTCACTGTGCCAGAAGATGTCCAGCCTCTCTCCTTATTTACAGCCTTTGGCAAATAGAGATCATTACAGGTACATTTACTCAGATGATTCATTTGAGCCAGCTGTAGATAAAACCACAATTTGATAAAGTCCATGTAGTAGCTTTCATAAATGGACTTCAGATGTTTTCTTTACCTTTTAACTGTGTAATCTCAGAGATTTAATTGGATCATGTCACAGTAAATTTATGTATTCATCTACAACATCATATGTTTAAAATAAATCAATTTTTGTAAATACACACCTGAAATATTTTAGAATAACTCCACAAAAACTTTGGAATTGTATTCATGTCACTAAAGCTGGTAATCAACACTGGATCTCAATTACTACACCTATATTACCCCCTGCTTCAGGAGGATGCTGAGATTAGTGCACTTCCTTGGGCACTATGACTTGGCCTGGACTCCAGGAATAGGGATTCATCTGAAAAAATGTAGTGTCTAGCCTAAGTACATGTGAGTGTCTGAGGTAAATGTATAGGTTTTCTGCACAATCATGGAGATAAATAGGTCTTCTAGATTACAAATCATCTCCATCTAAAGTAGAAATCTAAACCAGGCCAGATGAACTGTGTCCCAAAAAGTGTGTTTCTTTCCACTTACAGACTGTACAGAGAATCCAACAAACACAGACACAGATATCAATATCATGAAAGTCCATCTCATGAGATTAATCTGTTGCCAATGACCTAAACCTGCTTGCTTTCAAGCCCAAAGGGACTTCAGAATCATCTTGCTCTTGTACAAAGTCCCAAGTCCATTAAAATAATTGTCCCTGGAGCATACCTGGCAACAAATGATTCCACTAATCTACTTGTTCACCTGCATGTGCAGTAGATCTTGAGCAAGAACTGACCTTTTCCATGCATCCAGACCTCCTCGGTTCTAGTTTTCATATGAAATAGGTAAACTCTCCCCTAGGCATCTGCTATTAGGATTTTGAAATATCCAGTAGCCTGTGCTGGCAAACATCTGGAAATCTGTGAGGTCACCATCTGCTGCAACAGTGCAAACGAATTACTATAACAATTACTATCAATTGCTGAAACCAGTAAAATTAGGGCAGCAGTAAATGTAAAATAAAGCCATCTACCTGTAGTATGATGTACAGGAGACAAAAATGCATGTATATGGACAAGCTGGTTTTTAGAATTCTTTTTAAAATGTCTGGTTTTTTTCTAAGATAAAGCATCCAAGTGCCCAGGCAGCATATGTCTATGCAATATGATAAATGATGTGTCTGTGAGTAAATGAACACACATCCTTGTACAGGAATTAAATAAAATCTAAAACAAGAATGAGTGTGTGAGTTTATGAATAAGTGAAAGTAAACAAAGTTAGGCATACGTAAACTTATCTTGTGTTATATGAATCATTCTTGACATGCGACTGTAACGGCAGCCTTCGTTAGAAAGGGGAACAGCAAAAACTTCTAAGAAATGAAGTAGGAATGCTTCCTAACGTTCAGTGGTTTGGCATTCTTTGTTAAGGTGAAGAAGTCATAAACAGAGCCTGCATGCATTTCATGAGTCACTTCAGAAATTGAAATTTTGTGCATGAAGCGATGTCATTTGGAAAAGAGGATATCTATGTGGAGGGCAAGAAAACACTAGACACACTTCTTGTTATTAGTTTTGGGTTGTGCTTTATAAATGTTCATCTTTCAAAGGCTGAAATTTCAGAGAAAGCTGTAGCATATAATACCTGAAGATTTTCATTTTATGCTAGAATGTAGATACGCCCTATAGAAAGGGGGTTTAGGATCTTGGGCAATAAGTGTTTGTGCATGTGTGTTGGTGAATTGTGACCTTGTACATTTTATGGAATCATAAATTAATCTACAGATCTACTAATCTTCCATCTGATGTTGTCTTATTTTGCCTGAAAATCATTCATCAACACATTTAGCTTTCTGAGAAGTGCCCACAGTCATCTGAGGACCTACAGCAAAGACCACCATGGGCTGGGGTGGAGACAGAAGAGATAGACCCATGTGCATGTACACACTTACAATGATTACACTCAACCTCCAAGGGCAGACTGAGCAAGGTCTTTACATGTCCTAGGAGGAACAGACTGTTATTTGCAACCAGCTTCCTCATCTCAAACTATCCTTCCTCAGGCTGAGGGGCCTTACAGCTACTGATCTGTCTCATCTCTCCCAAGTAGATCACCCCTTTTCATCTCACCAGCTCTGCTTTGGCAGCAAACTCTCTGGCCAAATGAGTGCTCTTTTTCATGCTGAGAACTGGAAATTCATAGCAATTTATCTCTTTGTAACATCAAATGCACAGCAACACAGTTATCTCATGTTTTAAATTATTAGAAGGGACTATCTCCCGCTCTCTCCCAAAGATTCACTTGTGCTTAGTAGCTGACAGCTACAGCATGGAGCTGAAATGACAGAGGTGAATGTTCTGGCTGATACCAGATCTTGTTCAACTCTGCCACCTATTCTTCCTGCAGGATAGGAGGATGCAGGGAAGCTAAAAGAATGAGGTTGTGCAGTGGCTGCATTTTGCTGGGCAGAGCACAGCACTGAAGTGTTGGGTTATTGGGTGTTTTCCTTAGCAAACTCGGACTCAAGAATTCTGCAGTAACGTCATATTCACAGTTTCCACTCAGGGAAGCTCGCTAGCCTTCACAGCTGCACACAAAGAACGTGAAAAAGTTATCCTAAAATGGAGAATAAATACATGAAGGAACAGGGAAGAAAATGTTTTACCACTTCGAAGTCAATATGCTGGCATTTTGCTTCTGACTAAAGCTTTTGCACTTGGAGACACCACATAGAGTTGGTCAAGAATCCAGCAACATAGTGCAATTTTATGATGACCATAGACCTCATGGAAATATTTCTGTTTCAAAAGACTTTCACTAAGTAGGGAACAGCATTTCCCCTGGTTTCCTGCCACATCATCTCTCCCTGTGAGCTCTGCTCACTGAGGCTTCTGGCCCCAGACTATCGCTTCCCCGCCTCTAGGACTGCCTCAGGACCAAACTGCCCTAAATTAAAGCCTCAGGGCCAAACTGCCCTGAATTAAAGTAGGACTTCTAAGATTCCTTAGCAAAAACTCCAGCAGCTCTGGAGGAGCTGGAACCTCGGTTCCTGCTGTGACCCACTATCCAGAGTTTCATGGAGTCTCTACTGAAGCCAGACATTCTCCTGGGCTTTGCACTTCATAGCAGGGGTGTGCCAAGGGGGCTTTCCAACCACTCCTGTGTGCCAGAGATTCTCTGGGTTGAAATGCCTACCAACAATTTGATGGCTGCTAGAAGCAGACACTGATTAGCCCAGACCTCCAACTGCATCACATTTGAACTTCACTTCCACTTCACCTGTGTGTCCAGGTTAGCCATTCTTCGGCTGAGGTAGCTTGAAATACTGGAATATTCACAGAACCATGACCTACGTTGAGATAGATAGATAGATAGATAGATAGATAGATAGATAGATAATAGATAGATGGATGATAGATAGACCCTGCTACACTGTCACTCTGTCAGCCAGTTTATTAGGTATAATGCTACTTCCCTGCTCATATGTGTTTGCTGCTGAGGCAGGCTGTGGTCTGGGGTATTGATTTTCTCTAGTTACAGAAATGAAGATGATCCAGATCCTACCATTAACAGACACAAGTGTTTAACCCAACACAAGGCTGGCTGTGTGAGGAAGGGCTCCCATCTCACAGTCCTCAGTGCCACCATGTCCTTTTTTAAAGAGACCATGCTGGTACATGCAGCTGTAACTTTTCTCAGTGCAGGATTTTGTTGCTCTCTTTCGAACAAGACACACATATTCCTTCATCCCTCCCTCTAACAGAGAAGAAATCTATTGAGGCTGTGACTCAAAATAAAAGTGATGGCCCCACTAAAGACCACAGCCTCTTCTTTGAAGACCATGTTAGATGTGACATAATAACATGACTTTTAGGTACATAATTACTAGTTGGTTTCCCAAGACAACCTCATGCTGGCACCACGTGCTGTTATACCCTCAAAGCCTGATTATTCTAGTTCTGCCACTGCCACTTAGAGGAGCCCTAGAGCTCCTCATGGCATTGAAACACCCTGTCCTCCCTGCAGCCATGAGCTTCCAGCCCGGAAAAGGTACACCCCATTTTTCCTTTCTTCTAAAAAGATAAATAGAAGTGTAATCATAGTGATATTGGTTATAGCGACATCTTCCCTACCCAACAAGTTTCTGCTCCCAGCTATGACTTCAAGTGTGACACTCTTCTGCCTAAAGATCTTTCTCAGAGGTGTGTTACCTCCCTGAAATCAGCCCTCTCCACTTGTTTATATGTTGCTTTTGTTTTACTTACCTATTCACCTATTTCTTGAATGCAGAGTGCTTGTATCTAATGAGAATTTTTAATAACTGTTATTCAGCAAATGAGTCTTTAAATTATTTGGTTTTGTTCTTACTATTCTTACTGATACTTTTATTAATAAACCTTACTGATGTTTATTAACACACCTTACTGACATTTAAAGAGAAAATGCAATTGTGGAACAATTTATAAAGTTATTCAGTTTTCCTAGGAACACACAAGAGCATAGAATACATCCAAACATGTAATTTTTCATTCAACATCCCTCTCTCTGACACAAAAATACTTAATACCATATTACCAGGCAATCTTTTCTTTTTTATTAATCTCATGTCTCTGTAGTACCAACCAATGTTGTCATTAAGGGTGTCCTGGGAAGGAAATATTCATCACTGAGAAAAAAGCCCAAAATCCCATGTACTTTACAGAAAGAAAGATCATTGATTGAAGACTGACTTCTTCAGAAATTTTTGAACTTGTGCGTAGCTTGTAAAAATTCCCCACCCACATTATTCTCTTTGAAGCTCTCACAGAGCTGCTCCTTCCATTTTTTGCCATAAAACTCTCAGCTGAGTGTTACATGCTGTGAAACAGCTCACTGTCTTACAGGAAATTGACCTAAGTAATTTTCCTGTGAGTATAAAGGAAGCAGATTAAGAAAAGAAGCAGAGGTTAACTCCATTAACCCTTTCAGTAGATGTTATATTTACTCACTTGTAACCTTGCATGTCCTAGAACAAAGAAAAACAGTCTCGGTGGGAAACAGCAGTGGCTGTGGGGAGGGTTTTTTTTTCTTTATGAACTTTTTGTTCTACTCATTGGGTAATTTATTTATCCACAAAATATGTTTGTGGGTGGTTTCATGTTCTTTACAACATTGTTTTTTCTAACAGCTACGAAATATTTTTTTCATACTAAACTTCCGCATACTCTCTCAGCCTAGAAAATTAACATCTGTTTTTCTTCTTCATTTGGCAGCCTAGTATGTTGTTGAAACAGAGCTGTGCCATGAGCTCAGACCCAGCTCTAAATTATCGACATGGTATTTCTGATTTAGTTCTTGCTGAGGTCTTTGTGTCTTTTGGATAGAGATGGGCAGACTGCAAGAGATTAGGAGCTGTGACTAAAACAATGCAAATTCATAGTCCTTATCTAAATTTTCTTAGACATCTAGACAAAGAGAAATTCTGGAGCTGTAAGGATACCTTGCACTGTGGAATTCTTAATGATTCTTGATGTTCTGTTGATAATGGCTTACCAAAATAGACACTCACTTAGAAGTATCCTAATATTTCACATGGATAAGATTTGCAGTACAAGTGGGAGAAGGCAGGGCAGAGGTCCTTAGCTTAGACCATAGTAAGAGGTGAGCAGAGATCATAAACTCAGGATTCAAAACCCAAAATAGGTACCATTAACTTCATCTATCAGAATGTTTTGTCTACTTCCTGTGAGTTCTGCATTCTTTTCCAAGAAATCCTTTATCTATATTCTACCTGAACTCTGCTGTTGGGACCACTGAACACCAGGTAGGAAGGAAAGTCAATTACAAGACCAGCCTTATCTCACTGCATCTGACCATAAGGCAAAGTGAGTAAACACAACCACCAAAGAGAACACAGATGCAGCTCAGGAAGGAACAGCATGAGAATCATCTTCAAAGGCAAAATAGGCCATATTTCATGGAAAGGATTCTTGACCTTTCACTAGCACTCAGAAAAAGCTGCAGATAGCCCCTAAAATATTGCCAACCCTTCCCTTGTGAGGAAACAAGAGGCTTGCCATTCTTTTGCTTTGTACTCAGTCTTACATTCTCATAACTTCTGAACTGCTGTTCTACTTCCCACTCTCTTGCCAAGGATATGTCACCATGTACTTTTGGAATATAATTCTAATATTTCAGTAAGTTCAAACAGTTAATGATTATTTTTGAAGTCAGGTGTCCCTTGGTCCAATTTCACATCTAAAACTACTTATTTGGGGAAAGGTGGGAACAAGAGAATACACCATTTCTTTCATAGCACTAACCTGGCTTATGCAAAAAACCTCACAGTTATTACCCTCAGAAATACAATAAAACATCTGGAAAAATAAATTCCACGGACTTGCAGTTTTCTTCAGCTTAAGCGATCAATGATCTATAGAAATGTTCTTCTGATTCCCAAAAATTTAATTCTGACTTTTTAGAAGGAAGTAAGAACTGAAGGATTCAGTAAGAACCTTCAGTACTTGGGGGCATTTATGTGTGACCTACACATTTTTCTGTGTAACTTGTATAAAAATCATGCAACTACTGTCCTGACTATTCAGGGTTCTTATTCTCAAATGGCACACAAGGAAGGCATACAGTAGTAAATGGCCTACAGATAGAAGGAGGTTCCACAACAGTGAAGGCAGACAGAGTTTTCTGTTTTCCCCTTCTCTGTGAAAATACAAGTGCAACAGTTGGGCTGGGATGGGAGAAAAAATTCTCTTTTAGTTTTGGGTTGAAACTTGGCTGTGATTCCAACTAAGACATGTACAGGATGTTTTAGCTTAGTGAGGGACCTAAGGGATTTGTGAAGGTCATTTCTCTAAGCTGGAGTCATGTTGTCCTGTGCCTACCAAGACTGAGGGTAAAAAAAGCAGTAGAAACATAAAACTTCCCTGCTTAAGGTTACATGCATATTTTTGTGGTCCCAGCTGGGGCTAAACACACTTTTTGGGTGATTAACTTTCTCAGTCGTATTTTCATTGCCTAATGCAATTGTAGACTGTATTATAGAGCTGAACAGGAAAGCTCCAATAAGTTCTTCATGACGAGACACATGGAAATTCAACTTTTCTGAGCTCTGCTACAAAAGCATCTTTTGCTATTTCACTATTCAGAGAGTGTTTCCCTCTCCTCACTCCTTTTTTCTCCTGCCAAGCCCAGCAGGGACTTCTCTTCTGCCTATTCCTTCCTAGAAACAAAGTGGAAAAAGCATGAATGATAAACTTAATGAAAAATAAAGAATTGCCTCACAGTCTGCTAGAAATTAAAATTATTGAAAGCCTGGTTCTCCCTTAAGACTAAAGTCTGTAATAAAGAAAACATCCAGAGACTATGCAAGCTCCAACTGTAAGTTGAGGACTCTGTTAGGAAAAATGACATTAGGATATAAATGCAAACATTATTCTTTGGTGCCTGGATAAAACTCAAAGCACTTAAAAATTACATACAGTATTTAGGCATTACAAAACATCTTTTAAATTATACCTGAATTTTATTCAGTCACATTTAGACTTATCCAGGATGCATTTAAATGTGCATTTTATGGGCATAGCCCATTCTGCCATGTAAAGCTAATCTCAAAGGCCATTCACATTGACATCCATTCCCTTCTTGTATTAAAAACTCCTTACTAGTTCCAGTTTTCATTGCTTTCTGGGACTGAGTCTTTCCTTTAAAGAAGTAGAAGGAACCTGTTTTCCTTAGGATGCAGCATTTCAAGCAGCTTTCTCATCACTGCAGTATCATTCCAGGGCTTGAGCACGGGGAGTTCAAGTTCTGATGTCCAGTTTTTTCACTGGGACACCCTCCAAGCTGCACTCCACCATCTGCACAACCTACTTATTGTTCTGGTATGTCCTCCTGGATTTCCCACTGTCCATTTTGACACAAGTGGAGGAGGACCACAAGGTTTTCCTGAGCCTCCACACCTCTTGGGGCACTGGCTCTACCTCTAGGTCCTTAGAAAAAGTTCCAAGTAGGCCCTGCAGAACATCTTGCTTTTGTGGCAGCTTTAGAAAGCAGCATCTCCATTGCAAGGGCAAGAAGACGGACAAGAAAGGGAAGGCACTGTTCCTCAGTTTTAAAGCTACACCAGAAAAGGAAGATAGATCTGAGCAATCACATTCTGTCTCCTATTTGGCTCATCAGTACAATTTCACTATCACAGGAATAGGCACTTAAAGAGTAACTTGGGAAGAATTTTGATGTCCACAAGGAAAGCATGTTTTCCTGTAAAAGTAACTCAGTTTTCTTTAAGACACAGGATTGCACATCTCAAAGTGCCAGAAACTGTGGCAAACGAATAGAGGAGAATGGGGAGAGATGATTTTAAAAAGTTTCAAACATCCATCTAAAATGATGTTTTAGATTACACAGTGTGATAAGAACTGATTAAACCATATGGAATACTTTTTGGCTAACTGAAATGGTAACTTTTAAGTTTGAACAAGTATTTTGTTTAAAAATATCTTGTCTAATAAATGTCAAAATTTCCATGAAAATATTAAAAGTGTACTGAAAATAAAAATGTACAAGCAGCTTTTATTGCAAAGACAAGTTTTAGCAATTTCAATGAAAAAAGGCCCATTAAGGAACAAACTTATTTCAAAAGGGAGAAGATGAGTCTGGACAGTCTGAAAAAAATTGCAGCAACTTAAAAGAGAAGCTTGCTACATCTAGATTTTTATTACCTTTTCCAGTGACCCATATTTTAAAGCTCTGCAGTTACTCATGAACAAACTCTATTTGAAAAAGCAACTTTAATTAAGCAATTAAACCTAGCATTTCCACCTCCTCTATTGTCCATTTTCTAACAGAGCCCAAATTGTGATTTGCTCCTGTCTCTGGTAAGTTATTATGAGCCTTAACCACTATCTCAAGTGAAGTTAGTGCTGAGTGTTATGGGTCTGACCAGTGTCATACTCAGCTCAAACTCACCTTGAGTCCCCTAAGTTTTGGACTGGAGTCTATTCCTTGTATAAATATATTGCTCACAGAAGACAGGGAACCCAAGCATCTTTGCCTTGTCATCCAGGAGATTTACGTTTCTTTGTCAGCTGGACAACTAGAAAGACTCCAGGGTTTTTTTACATTCATGCAAAGCAATATTGCTTAGGGCCTCAGAGTAGCCACTGGAATCATATGAACACACCTGAAAATACACAGGGTGTTTCTCCTCTCCCAGGAAATTATGCTGTGCCATACACAAGTGCAGAACCATGTTGATAATTGCTGAAAGGTGCAAAATAGATTTTAGGGAGTGAAACCCAGAGGAACAGGAAGAGTGAAATCCCAAAGGAACAGGAAGAGCTTGAGGCAGCCTCAGCAGCATCCCAGACCTCAGGAATGCCACCAGACCACCTCACAGCATCTGTGGTCTGGGCATTTGGGGCTGTTTTTCTGCCTGCCTTCAAACAAATGCCCATACAGAGCCCTAAACCGTCTAACCCTAATTAGGCATCAATGCCTAGCTGACAATTATCCTGCTAAATTACCTGTGCATATTGTTCTTAGCAACATTAGGATTTTATATGTTGTTTAACACAAAATTTTCTATCAATCAATGTATCAAGTGGTGTTTTCATGCATCTAAAATAATCCCTTACAAACGTGGTCATTTTGTGAGAGGAAAAATTATCAAAATCTTATTGTCTATAGATCTGTAATTGAGTTCCCAGGTGGACTCTGTGATATTCAATGAGTTGAACTCCAATTACCATCCTCACCACAAATGGGAATTTTAATAAGGTCTTTTCTAATCTGTATATTTGTTTTCACAGAAATTATAGGAGCTTCATATCCGTGAGATACCCCTTCATCATCAAATGTGTTCAATTAATCCATGATTTCAAGTTATTAGAGAGGAGACCAACAGATATGCACACAGACATAGACAATAATTCCCTAAGTCTCATCTCCTTAGGAATATATCTTTTCAATTTATAATGAAATCAAGCAAATATGCAAGTTTAAAAAAAAGAATTTGAGGTAAAAATTAAGAAATTGTCTTGTAATATGATCAGGTTGGAGACAATCTCAGTGTCTAATCTCACTGAATTGGAACCTCCCTCCTCCTTCCCATAAAATCTGGCCCCAAGTTTTGGCCCTACATAGAAGAAGATCACTGGGAAAGAGGACCAAGTAGCTCAGGATTTTTTCTTTTTCCTCAGTAAGAGCCCAAGAAAAATCCAGCCTTGTTTCAAGCCACAGTCGCAGGAAGAACACAGAGAGATGTCTGCCATAGACTTCCCACCTATCCAGAGGCATGAGCACTGGAGATCAGCCCAGCTGACCACCCTCCTCTCCTCCTGCAGCATGAATGGCAGCAGTGTTCCCAGAGAAGGGGACCTTGGAGACAAAATCGTGTGTGGTTCCAAGAGCTGCTTTGCCTGGGATGTGTCAGGGAAACATCACTGCTCCAGCCACAGCTTCAAACTAGCCTCTATAACCACGGAAGCCAAACCCTGTCCCATTGTTAATGAGCAGTGAGGGTCTGATGGAACCACGGAAGTGCAGGTCTGAGGACAAACACCTGAAACTTGTGTGGGCTTACTGGGGAAAATGAAGGCATTTGTAATTACACACCTAAAAAAAAGAGAACAGTATGTTGTTTGTTGCCATTTTTTCCTTATATTTTCCAGTGGTTGGCAAATGGAACTATTGTATATATTGTATATATATATATTGAATACTATTTTATATCAGCCATCTTAGTGAGTTCTGAATGAAATATTGTTAAGACATCATAGAACTTCCAAAGCTCAAGACAAAAGAGATCCTGTATTCGTAGTGAAAATGTATTATTTTGAAAAGATACAACCCTCAGTGCCTGAGGAAAATCAGGCAGTAGCAGCCGCAATTTTTGCTGCTGGAAATTAAAATAAATTGGATTTTTCAGGGAATATGTTCAGAACCTAAGGACTCTATAATACTGTATCTCCTGCCCATTTAGATCACCCTGTCTTTCCAGTCATCTGCAGTGGTCTTTCAATGGTGTTAAAAAATGCTACATAATTTTAGTAACAGGCTTCCACAACCCACTGGTTTACAGTCTTCCACATACACCCTAATTTCACTAAAGCATGTCCCTGATTTTAGAGGTTTTGCAGCTGTTCCAGCTACAGCTGTTTCTGAACATTTCTTGAGGTTTATTTTTTCCTGCTTAGATCTGCCAGGGTTATTTGTAACAAAAACGACCATGCAGGACAGCCCTGGATGTAAAAGTAATACAGAGAAAAGTAAGAAACACCTCACCTCAGTGAACTCCCTCTTCAGTCAGAAGATACTGGAATGAACTCTCTCTCACAACTTACCCGCAACCCGCTTAAGCGTACAGCACCACTAAACAATAATTTGCATTTATTATTATTATTACTATTATTACTCAATCCAAAGACTGGTGTCAAGATGTCTGAGTATAGGAAAGTACATGGTGCTTTTTTAAAAAATCCTCAATTTGATTGGAGTTTTCTGTTTTCCTTGGGTTTTCTCTATTTTTTTTCCTTCTTCTTCTTCTTTTTTCTTTTTTTTAAGCTCTGTTCTAAGAAAAGGAAAGCGGGGGATTTACTAAAGGCAAAGCAAGTCGGTTAGTTATGAGTCACCTTCATGACTTATAAAGGGTCTCAAGTTGTTTGTAGCGGGCTTTCTTTACCTAACTCATGCTGAAGGAATATCAGGAAACCAGCCAGACCAACACATTTCTGTGGCAACTGCTCCTGCCTCATTTTTCATTTACCTTCTCTCTCTCTCTCTCTTTTGCTCTCTTTTGCTCTCTCTTTTGCTCTCTCTTTTGCTCTCTCTCTCTCTTTAAAAGGAAAAAAAAAAAAGCCAAGATGAGTGATCATGGTTAACCTGTGAGATGGAACAAAGGAAGTCTGTGGCCTTCTTGCTGCGTTGGTTTTGCTTGTATCTCTGTGTAAAGACACTGCCTCATAGCAGGTAGGTTTTTCAGCTTGGTTCTTTGGTGTTTGTTTATTTTTGTGTGCGCTCTTGTTTAAAAATGAGAAGCTCATGTGCTAAAGGAGATGGGACCAGACCAAGGGAGGGGCCCTCAGGGCAGGGCTTAGACGATTCAAGAGACAGGGAGGCTGAACTTCAGCCTTTTGCACACATGCAGAAATACTCCAGTAGACATCCTTACGGAATATGCCTCCAGCCATCCAGACTCCCACAGCCTGCAGGGAATGCAAAGGCGGTTCCCCTGCTGTCTTTGAGTTCACCTTCATGGTGACCTCATCTGCCTGGTGGGACAGCACACGCAGGAAAGGTGCCTTCGTGCTGCTTGTTAGCTCATGCTCTCCTCCTTTTGTTCTGAGGTCAACAGATTAGAATACCATACAACATGGATAGAATTCCTACAGCACTTCAGTTGCCTCCTTAGAAGAGTTTCATGATTCATCTGTAGCTATTGCCTTGCCTACAGCTTGCCAGAGGCATTCTGAGGTGTGGAAAAGTAACTGTACAAACCAGTGTGACTTATTTCATTTTGACCATAGAAGTAGTTTCGGATAATGTGTCAAGTTTCGGTCGTCATTTCATGAATAAGCAGCAGAGAAATGCTTTCTTTAAAATATACCCATTAGACTTGCATCATTTGCTAAGGTTTGTTTTAATCCTTTTTAAAATTAACATGATTCAAATGCCAATATAAGAACTCAGCCTCCTTGAAATCTCTAATCATATCAACAAAACAGGAGCTCAATGCTCAGCATTAATACCTGTCTGGCGAAAACTCTAAGGTTTTATTTGATGATAAAAATTTGCTCTGGATTCAAATTTTGACAGAAAAATCTAAGATTAATAATTTATTCTACGAGCTTTTCAAGATGGCAATTTTTAATTTACAAAGGAACAAGCAAAGTAACTGAAATTTAGTATTAAAAAACAGATTATCCAGCTATGTGAGCCACAAAGTGGAGGTGTGTTTTATTATACAGGAAGGATTTTGGCAGCGAAAAGCTTTTTCTATCTACATACTTTGGAACCCTCCCAGTATCTTAAAGACCTGAATTCAATATCTTTTAAAATGTTTTTAAAATAATAGCTTTACTTTCTGAGAAATTAGATGAGAAGACTTAAAAACCTCCTGAAAATGTAAAGAGGGTATCTGAAAATGGATGGTTGTTTATTGCTTATATGTAACAGCATTTTGTAGGTGATTGAAACATTCATAGAATTGTTAGATGTATTAACTCTAATTCTCTTTCAGTCAAAGTAAGATTTCTGCTATTCAAAGCTAAAAACATCTCTGAAACTGGTACATTCCATTTTGGTCTTATTTTTTACAAAAAATGGGTTTTTCCATGACTGCAGAAGAATAAAGATTCAAAAGACTCTCTCACACACTATCAAAGCATCAGGCTTGGGGTCTATCACAATCTGATTCCTCCAACATGACTGTGAGTTTACATACTCATGTATGAGCACTGCAGATTTCTGGCCTTGGTGAACTGCCTTTCCTCCCACCAGAAAAAGACTTTGTAGATGTGACAGCACCACCCTAAGCACCATCAGATAAGGCTTCCCAAAAGGCAAGTTCTAAATTCTTTTTGCTGCTTGGAGAACACCTTTTATCTTTCTGAACTGGCTACTGAATTTTGCAGAGTTGGAATTGCTTTCCTAAGCTGCACATGCTTTTCATAAAAAAAAATTACATTGAGAAGTACTACCAAAGCTTGCATGTCTTCCTACCAACCCAGGGACAAAATGCCAAATTTTATTCCAGATTTGTGACAAAGGAGCCCTTCTAGTTGAGCAATAAGTAAATAAGGATTTAGTCATTGGAACTGGAGAGGCAAAACTAGCTAAGAGTCCCATAATCAGACTAATGAGCTAGATGCTTCTAGTCCTTCAGTGGGCCACCATAAGTCCCCTCAGAACCTTGAAGTACCAAACAAAAATGTCCAAATGTACAGGTGGGGAAAGAAGCATGTGTCACAGTTTAACTAAGTACTTTGAACTACACTTGTGATGATCCTTCTGAAGGGATCTGACTTTTTAACTGGACAGCTTCCATGGAGGCAGTAGCAGTGAAAGCAGAAGTCTGAAAATTAAAATAAAACACACACCTATCTGAGGTCACTGCAACAGATGAAGGAACAGAGAAGCAGATGAGTGGATGGGACCTAATAACCAGAGGTCAGTAGATAAGATAGGAAGGACACATTTTTTATTCTGATGGCAGGAGAAGAAAGATAGTGCTGGAAAAGGGAAGAGGAAAGTCACACCAGATCTTAAGAGCTTTTTCTTTATTAATGTTGCAAGGGAAATAACAAGGGATTTTATTTCATTATATTTTAACCTGAGTAGATGGTCACTGTTTCCACTGATGGCAAGGCCACATTTTTAGAGCTGTTTGAGAAGACAGCAGGGAGTTGTACAGGTATTTGTTCATGTAAAGGAAACCTGACAGCTGTACAAAAGGCTGTTACAAGGTTCAGAAAGGGGAAACACGTGTCATTTCTCACCACTTCCTGACAAAGCATGATTTGTATTTTTGCCTTCAGCACACAGAAGCCAAACAGTTTGTGGTGTTGGAAGTGCTATGCAGCTTTTAAATCCAAAACTGAAATGCAAGAATAGCAGCCTAGGCAAAACTACTCCATTACATAAATCCAGGATCATGGGAGTAGAAAAGTCCCAAAGTAAATTCTCATCTGTGGTTATGGCCTTGTGCTTTTGCCTGGAAGGGCTGGATCTGGAGTAAACCTGCAGACACCAAGTGCTGCCCAAAGTCTCTCACTTCTATCACTGCTCAACAATACTGCTGGACATTGGCATGGGCAAGTACAGCACAAATTCAGCTTCTTTAGAGAAACAATTATTAGATTATTCAAGTGATCAGTTTCAAAACCATCCATTCTCCAAGTCTGAACACAGGCAGACTGATGTGAAAAATACTGTCAACTACAAATGGCTGCTGCAAACCACAGATAAAAACATTTGCTTTTTAGCAAAACCCGTGGAAGACATGAAATAATTACAATTTTGAAGCATGGTGTAAAGAATAGCAACCTGGAATACATTTAAGAGAGTGCAAATTTACAAACATATTCTACAAATATTCTAGGGTAGGTGATAAGCTTTTGGTATGAAAGCTCTTGTCCTACTGCCTAAAGTGATCCTTATCCAAAGCCTAATGAAGACAAATTTAGTGTTTCCACAAGAGGAACAGGTATTTTGCATCGAGCCCTTCATATATATGTGTGCTCACTGGGTGACATCAAGTGAATAAGGATTTAGGGACTGAGAGACATTAAAAGCACAACAATTGAATTCAAGAATAATTTAGGCTAAAAAGAATCTCTGAAGATCATCAAATTCAAAGCCCTGCTCATAAAAAGGTTTGAAGCAGAATGAATTTAGGTAAGACAACAGCCTTTTATTGACAGGAATTACTGGTTTGCTTTCTTCCTAAAACAAAAAAAAAAACAACCCAAAAATTAATGCCTTAACTTGGATCTTTTACGCTCCTCCCTTGGCCTGTGTCCCTCACCCTACACACACATACCATGAACAGACACACAGTGTTTTATCACAGGTTTAAAAACTGTTCACTTCACTGCTCACAAATGCAAATCTTACACCACAGGTCTGTGCCTGACTTTAGTAGGAACTTACTCACCAGAGCTCTGAATCATCACTTTAAACCTGAGGTTTGGAAATTTCTAAACAGCTTTTTTTTTATCTACCAAAATTTTATATTCACCTTGGAATTTTTGTTTTCCACTTACATATTGCAGTCATGTATGAGGCTGGTTTCATTTAGAGTGGCACAAAGTGAAAGGTAATTTCCCTAAAATTTCTAAATTAGATCACAGTCTTACTATGACATTTTAACTTCCTCTTAAAACATGTGTTAGTAACAGTAGGGAAGTTATAAAAGCACATAAGTTTCTTTAAATTTACATACAAAAAAAGATCTCCAAAACTGCCTCTTATATATAATGTCTCATTTCTCATACGGGCTTTCTTGTTACTTTTTGATTAAACAAGAGAAAGGTGGTTGTTGTTTTCTTGAGTGGTTACTGGGAGACCAAAGAGAAAACAAACAAGATTCAACTATTTATGAACTCTGCCCAGGAGCTGATACTTTATTTCAGAACGATGGATAAAGAAAAATATATTTTAATCAAGACATACTTAGCAGAGAACTAAATGGGAATTGCTTAGGCCTTTTTAAAACTGCTTGGAAAGACTGTCTCAACAATTCAACCCTTATTACTGATGTAAGTAACTGAAAATTGTAAAAATAAATCAGGTAATTTAATATATAATGATGATTCTCTACCCTTGCTTTTACTGAGTGTATTTCTATTTCATTATGTGATTTCTTTGCAGATTTTTGAAATTGTTGATTTCTAAAACTGTATCTTCTTGTTTGTTTCCAGAGGGCAACTCATAATAGGCTGAAATAAGCAAAAAAAGTGTTCAACTTTGGTCAAAAAGATTCAGCACATTAATTTTATGGTGAAAGAATCAGCTAATGGAATGGTTAATATTGTGATGCAATTAGCAAACAGTTCAACACAATTATATTCATTAATCTCATTCTAACCTACTGGTAGGAGAGAATAGGAGTCCTGTATATGTATTCTAGACCAGCAACTAAATCTGTCCAACAGGTTTTCATTCTGGTCATTTATACCAGAATCCAAAGGAATATTTGTTGCCTAATCATCAACCTCACATACTGATGAAACTATGTTTGTGTTTTAGCTCTGTTTCTCACATCCTGGTAAAGTCAGCTCTCCTGAGAGACATTTTGGTGTAGTTAAGTCAGAATAAATCAAGTCATTTTTGGTTTTGCTTTTTTGGGGGTTTAAAACCTTTTGAGGAACTAGGCTTATATTAGAAGTCTTCGTCAACTGATACCTAAAGGGATATAAAATGAGGCAAGACTGTGCTGCAATCTGTATTCTTCCTGCTCACAGCAAGCACAATCCACTCACTCCTCAATGCACTCTAGTTCTCCAACTAAAACAATTGCAATTTTGACTGGGTTTAAATGTACAGCAGATGGTTCCTGTGCATTTAACTACAATAATTTTCTCTCTGAAGTCTCTCCATCCTCTGCCATAATTTCTTGATGTGTATTTCTTTTTTTTCTTTTTTTTTTTTTCTTCAGGTATGTCAAGGGGAAAACCCAGTGCTTTGAGCTCTTTATGTCTCATACTCCAGTCTCTGGAGTTCTTCTGTTGGCTGTATGTTGTTAATGCTAATCGTGATAGGGGTTTTTACCTATGACTGACTCCTACATGTTAGCATTAACACTGTACCATGCCTCTTACCAGAATTCACACGGAACAAACTGTTGCTGTGGGAGGAGAACAGAAATCATGAATCAGTCAGTGCTATGCTGGGAAAAACCTCTGCTCTACACGTAAAGAGACAAGCTGTTCTACATTCAGGCATGCTTGCCACAATGTTTGCTAGGTATAGTGTCTGGAAAAGCAGTGAAAAAATAGCAGCTTTGTGTACTAACAAGTCCTCACTAGGATGTACTATGTGTAACATTTGGAATGAAACAACCTGTGTTTTACTTTATCACTTTTTAGCTTTTTTGGCTATACTTCCTACACAAATGTTTCATTTCTTCATTTTTATTTAGGAAAGAAAAATGATGAATTAAACTTTTGACATGTACAATTTCCATTAATTTCTATAAAGTTTTATTATACGTAAGAGAAAAAATGACAGAAAATGTTTCTTTGAGATTCCATTGTCAGTTCTTTAGGAGAAATGGGTCAATGGGTCATTAGGAGAAAATGAAAGTATCTTTAGTTTACTTTAGGATTACCAGTACACTTCAAATTTCTAGAAGTCTTAGAAAATTGTTGAGAAAAAGGGAAGTATTGTTATATTTCTTTTGTGGGAGGTCAAAATAGCTCCTGAATATTCACAGTCACAAAACCTCAGTGACAGAGCCAGTCTTTAAAACTCTCTCTTATCTCTACTTAAATCTATTTGGGGAATAGTTTAGCTATGAAACATTTATTTGATGGGAGAACAAAAGGAAAAACTGAAAAACTCGAAGTACTCACCATTATTTAAGAAACAAGGTTAATGTTTGTGCTTTATCAACATGAACACCTCTTTCTGTTATCAGTGCTCCTCCTGTGAATCCCCACTACAAGGAATGACAACAGAGCACTCAAGACCACACCTACAAATCAATGGATAAAAAAGTGTCCCATACAAAGAGTCTCACTGAATGTGATTTTTACACTCTGACAGAACTGCTGCAGGGCATAAATGTTTTCCAAATCAGGCTCTAAGTTAAATGGCTCCCCCAGGATGCATACAGCTGGGGGGCCATAACCACCAAAAAGGAAAAGCCACTTTTATCCCTCCCTAAGTCACAGCTGTAGCTTTGAGAGGGAATTCTCAAAGTGGTGCAGCATATTTTGGTAAAGAAAAGCATACTACTATTAACTTTCCAGGGAAAATTGCTTTAAAAGCAGCGAGAAAATTGTGGCAAAAAAAGAGGAGAGTCAAGAGAAAATCTCATTCCTTGGGTGATCCTGAAGCTCAGTCTGATTTCCCTGTCCTTTTGAGGCTGACTGAGTCAGCAGTACCACTTTGCTGAAGCAAAGGTGATCCTAGAGCCTCTATTCTGTATAGACAGATGTCAATAGAAGGTATCTTAAGGAAGGAAACAGATCTTCCCGCTCACCATCCTGATTTCACAGTCATGCCATAAAAATGAAGTATTTGTTCCCTCAAATTTTCTCTCTTTAAAATGTAACTTGCAAACTTCAGAAATAGATAGAAATGAAAAAGAAATGAAAATTAAAATTATAAATATGGTCCAATATTAGACCAATTATATGTATTCTTTCTGCATATCTGATTCCCCAGAAAAGCAGACATAGTTAGCTGTGGATATAGCAGATATTAAAATAATAAGGTTTTTTTCCCTCTGAAAAAATGTTAATGCTGTCCATGACTGGGGTTAAGTCTTGTGAAAAATCACAGCATGATAGCATTACCATTTTCAGATGGTTGGTGTACTTCAAGAAATACCCACTGTCAACTCTTCCCTTCGAATGCCTTTATGCTGCCAAGCTCCTGTGTCTGTAAAAACTAATAAAATAAAAGTAGCAAGTTCACTGGCTTCAAATATAAAAAAGGATGGAACTGAATGGAATAGTGCTAGATAAGTCACCAAAAAGCAGTAAGAGATTACTCCTTGCCAGAAGTTAAAATAGAAAGGGAAACTTGTTCTGGCTGCTGTCATGAAAGGACTTGATGTCTACTCATGATTGAGTGTTTTCATCACTTGCATGTGTTCAATTTTCCAGGGAAGAGCTTTACTGCCTGGAAAGAAAAAAAATAACTCTTTCTTGGCATTTAATTCCTTCCCTTATGAAATAAGCCATACTATATCCTAATTGCCTTTTCTATCTCCAAAATCCATGACAACATGAAATACAGAGTATTTCTTTGGAAAAAAAAATTCTCAGTTGGTCATATGTGTCAGCTGGAACTGCTCAAGCTTCCTACTGCCACCTCTCAGGATCAAGACACCATGTAGCTGTAACCTTAATACAGAGTTTCCTTTTTTTGGATAAAACCAGTAACAAAAGGGAAGAATTAAAAGTTTCAACTCTTTCAAACAAGATGCAGGAGGAACAACTTGAATGTGAGAAGCCATGAAGGTACTACTGAGATGTGCAACAAGGAAGAGGGCTTCAGTTCCTGCCTTGTCCCCTATATCTATAAAATCCTGGAATGGGTTGAGTTCGAAGGGACCTTAAAGATCATCCTGTTCCAACACCTTCCACTAGAACAGGATGCACCAAGCTCCACTCAATCTGACTTTGAACATTTCCAAGGCTGAGGTACTCATAAGTTCTCTGAACAACACATTCCAGTGTCTCACCACTTTCATCATAAAAAAATTATTTATTCCTTATTTATCAGAATCTGGCCAGTATAATCTTCTGCTCATGCATGTTGGCCTAAGTGACCCTGCCCTCCCCTTTCTCTACTTCGCAGCATTGTGTCCTCTGAAATTCTTCCTTACCTTTAGCTGGTCCTGCAGTTCTTTTGCTGAGTAAAACTTGCCTCTTCACACCCAGAAATTTAATAAAAAGAAATAGCCAAAGAGAACTGGCTAGATTCTGCAGTGTCTTTTGCCCATCAATCCACCCCTAATCCCTGCAGTTTCCTACAGTGTTCAGGATAGAAAATAACAGCATCTACTTTCTTGTCTCTTTCTGAACTGATCAATGATGGTATCTTCTGATTATTTCCAATGGAGAAGATTGGGCCAGGACCCAGGGTAGGCAGGACAGTGCACAAACATCCAGAATCCACACTCAAACAGAGCTTTGCCATACCCATTTTGATATTTTATATAACCCCCATAGCTTTAAGTTTGGTACACAGTGATAGTTGCAGGTGTGTGTCAGAGCAGCCAGCCAGGCTGCTACCACCCTGCAGTTCAGCTGAAGTTCAGAAAACCTAAGCCAAAAAGAGAAAGGAAGCGCTACTCTAACCCAGGTGCTGCAACAGCCCTCTCAGCAGACAATTTCAGCATTCTATGCACCAACGGTCAATGGTAAAATAGAGAAATGGCCTGAACTCAGGGCCGTACCTCCCTGCTGCTCTGTGGCTACCGTGGGCACTGAGCGCTGCTTCCATTTGCTCTTGTGCTCATCCAAATGTTCAGGACTTTTCTACAAGTGCCATCACTTAATACAGATCAGCAGGAAGTACTAAAAATAACATATGAGCCATCCCCTGCAAAAAACACAGATGTTCTCCCCTGCACATGTAGCTCTGAATCCCATTTTGGCAGAACAGACTTGAATCTACATTTCTATTTCAAAATGGGCTATGGTGAGAAAGAAATTAACACTATTGCCCAGCCCTCTCAACTGTTGCTGTGCTCTGTGAGAATCCTGATGCTTTTCAAAGGCATCCTCCAGCTACATCTCTCCCTAAGGAAGACCTGCCTTCTGGATCCCATGGAAGTCAAGGTGTGAGAGCTCTGTAGAAGTTTGAGCTTTTCATGCACAGACCTCCAGGGAAGGGTCTGCTACAGACCTCAACAATATTTCCAGTATTGTAGTTGTGCACTTGCAAAAGTCCCTTTTGTGGGGATTCACCTGTGGGGCAACTTACCTGCTTCTCCAGCCAAAAAACTCAAACCTCAAACAACAAACGAACCAAAAAAAAACCTCCCCCCACCCCCCAAAAAAGAACACACCAGAAAAGCTCTGAAACTCCAGCTAGGGTTAAAAAAGGTATATTCCTAAGGGATAGCAGCACTCTCACCTTCCTCTGTAGCTGGTGGAATCCAGAAGGAATTCTGTACTGTATACCCAAAACAGCAAGCAGGCATCAGGGACTCTGTGAGTTGTAATAGAACAAGCTTAAGATTCAAAGCAGATCACCTGGATGAGATCCCAAAATTCAGATGGCAAAATTTCACCAGTCTTGGCTTAATCAAAGATGACAAGTACTGCATTAAACAACAAACAAAAATCAACCAACCAAAGAAGCAAAACTTAAAAAAAACAGAACAAAACCCCAAAAAACAACACAAACAACAAATTTTTGTGTTTCTTAAGACAAGAACCAATGCCTACTTCTTCAACAGCACCAGAGCAACAGGTCCAAAGCCCAAGTACACTCAGGCGAGTTAGATTTAATGAAAATATATCGAAGGTGTAAATGCGTATGTGTACTTCGAAGGTAAACTTTGAATCAACAATCTTATTTAAAAAATAAGCATCTGATACCATTATAAAAAGCTCCCTGCAACACTAATCAAGAGGAAAAAAAAACATCAGTTTTCCAAGTATCCTGGGAAGACATGGGTTATATCTAAATGTATTTTACTGAACTACTATCCTGCTCTCACAAAACTGTGGTGTCAACTGATTAGACACCATGTGATGCAGTTAATAGTAAAAATAATAATTGGGATAAAATTCAGAGAAAATATCTGCACTTCAAAAAGTAATGAAAACTTCCTCTGGTATAATGAGAACAGTTCTAATGAGCTAGGGATGAAAACACAAAATGTCAGAAAACATCATCTAGCAAAAACTGCTTGTGAAATTTAATTGAAGTCACCATATTTAAATATCAAAGAAACAAAGAAAATGCACAATAGATCTTACTACACTGGGGATGCAAGTAATGAACTACATTCTTCATATTATTCTGGAAAATTATCTTTAACTGCACTTGTGCAGCAGAAAGAAATCATTAAACTCCAAGAACTTTCTGGCTTTTATGCTGTGCTATATTTGTATTGGTAAAGCAATGGCAATTACACCTTTACATACCTTTAAGGGTATCCTTTTAAGATACTGTCTCAACTTTCAGTAGCAGTAGGCAACAACATATGGATGGACACATGCAATTACTGTTGTCAAGATAAGGACAGGGGCAACTTGCAAATTATTGCAGATAAAACACTACCTTCCCTAGCCCTGCCCTTTTTTTATTTAAGGAAATCTTTAAAGTGGACTGAAACATCTCATGTATACCTGTGTCTATACTTATCTATGATTTAGGTCACAGAATTCAAATTAATTACCCGAGACATTTTTGTATGAGGCACAAACAAGTCATGTAAAAATACACATTTTATTATGCACATTTAGAGGTCCAACTTAATTTAAATTGATACAGTTTTTCCTTCTTCAGTTCCATCTTTTGCCTCAAGACATCCTGCAGCTGCTTCCAAATATTCTTCTTCAGTGACCTGCAGAAAAGTATCCATTTTTTTAGATTTTTAAATAAGTATTTCACTCTTAATCCTGAAAATCCTCCCCTCATACTGCCACTGTAACAAGAAAGGACAACCTACAAAGACTACTATCTTCTCCAAAATTAAAAAACAAGGACAAGAATATTCAAACTAAGTTCAGGGAAGATGCCACGGAGCAGGCTCAAAACATAGCCTTCCCTAACAAGTTTCAGAAGACATGCTTTTTTTTCTGTCTCTTGCCAAACAAGTAAGTAAAATTTTTGATCTGAAGGCTCTAAAACAGCTGGTCTTTAATTCTTACAAAGACTTCCTATGTTTAAACATGTCTTGATAGTGGTTATTTGGTTATATGTGGCTTATAATATTTTACAGTTCCATTTACCTTAAAATATTTTTAATTGTACAAATCATATCAATCAAATAGTACAAGAGGTTTTTTTAAATGGCACAATGTATTTTAATAACAGACCTCAGAAACAGTGCTACCATGTTCTCTGCTAAACAAGCAGTTAGATTTCTGATTTCCATTCATCTGTGAATATTTCCCTTCCTAAAGATATGTTCTTGAGTGTACTACCTACCTCTAATAATTTCTAATCATTCCAACTGTTCTCTCTCAGAGCATACCTTTGTATTTGGTACCCTGCACTTCACCACTAGTGAGACTTACCAGCCTCTTTGATCTTTCCAGCAGTTTGTGCCATACCGTGTGGTGAGCCTGTGTGAAATGTCATTAAAATGATGTCAACAGAGGTAAAAAATAATCTTACCATAGAACAGATTCTGACAAATGTATAGGAATGATGGCTCAAAACCATAATAATGCCCAGTTCAAATGCCACAACCTACAATTTCGGTGTCCAATTTGCCCATATTCATGTGGAGGACTTGAATAAATGTCTACCCATCACATGCCCCATCCCTGGAAGTGTTCATGGCCAGACTGAATGGACCTCTGAGCAACCTGGTCCAGTGGAAGGTGTCCCTGCCCACGGAAGGGGAATTGGAACTGGATGAACTTTAAGGTCCCTTCTAACCCAAACCATTCTATGATTCATTCACTGTGTGGAATCCTTGAGGTGTTAATTGGCAAAAATGGGAATTATGCTTAGGAAGGGAACACAGAGATGAGCTGAGGAACCCTTGAAAACTTCCCCAACTAAGACAACAGCACATGTGCTAGACCACAAGGTCAAAATCATGTAAGTCAACAGGAATAGGAATAAAGACCCCTGCCTCCACCTTCAGTTCTGCAAAGCCTTTGTTTGAGACTCATTAGAGCTACGACTTTTTTTTGTTGTTGCTGCACTTTACTTTGGTGTCATGAAATTCTTTGAATGGTGTATTTATCATGAGTATAAATACAGAGCTCTGCTCTTTTAAGCACTGTCAGTAGCCTTAATGTCAGAAGACTGGCACACACAACTTAGGCAAGCAGAGTGAAATATCCACGCAGAAATTATACAACTGAAACAACACTGAAAAGTAACATTATGGGCCCTCTGATGAAAACTCTTCTAGTTCTGACTGCACATCCACAACAGTTTCAGAAAAATGAACCCCAAATATCTAACACAGTCATCATCAGGGGCCTTCCCTTTCTACAGCTCTCAACTATGAATTCCATTTAGCTACCTAACAAAGATGGGAACACAGGCAAAATGCTCTTAAAGAAGGAAAACCTGGGCAAAGGATTATTTACCTTCAAATGGACTGGCAAGGACACACCCTGGAATCTCCTTATCAATTCAGACTGGTCAGTCTGAAGATTATGAGCGGCCGTTATCTCATACTGGAAACAGAAACTTGTCCTTGGAATATGAGGACCTTCACTAACATCTACGAAATCACCAAACCTGGGGGTATGAAAAAAAAAACCCAGCTTATATGTCAAATATATTTGGAGCAAAATACAAGGAGATTAGGTTTTATTTTTGATTAGCAAATTCCAATCAATGGAAAGAAAATCCACACAAATCCCCAGCCAAATCTAAACAAAGCCCCAGCTCAGCATTTTTAAGTTTCCTAAACCAAAAGTATAGGTCACACAATTTCCTTAAATGAACTTAGGAAATTTAAACCTCAAGCCTAGGAAAGGATCTTAGGTTTAAAAAATCTTTTATGCCATGTTGGCTCTAAAACTGGGATAACTGTCATTCACCAGAAGATTTGTCTCCAAGATCACCTGTTTTCTACAGTACAATGTTTACAACCTGCACAGTTATTTCCCTTTCAGTTCTTGGAAAACTGCGAATCAATTAAGAAAAGAGAGACAGCATAGTACAGCAAAGAAATACTGAGAATTAACCTCTCCCAGGAAGCAACAGGTATGCCCATTTTCCCCTTTATTGACCAAATCAGAGTGAGAGGAAGGAAAGAATGACACATTGTTCTAAAATTTCAAGAACCACCACTGCAAAGACATCTGTTCCTTTAGATAGATGTGGACCACAAAAACAAATGCGGAACTATTCAGACTTCTAGAAAACGGAATATTCTACAACAGCCTAAGATAGAGAGAAATTCTAATTTTAATTGCCTGAGATAAAATACAAGCTTCCTGCCTCCAGTCTAAGATCCCCAGGATGCTGCTCTATTCTCATCTCCACCACTACAAAGCAGTAGCTTGCAAGTTACGAAGATCCTGACAGCTTTGAAAGAAAAATCCATTATACAATGCTAACTCTTGTTTTCAAACAAATATCTGGTTGGTATTTTATTTAACCTGTCAAGGAGTAGAGATTTATTTAGTTTTCATGTAAAAGCATTGAAAGCAGTAAGACTTCTCTGGCACTTACCACACTTAATGTAACAAGAAATAGAAATGTAGTATCACAAAGTATCACAAAATAATGGCAGTATTAAAAAAACCAAGCAAACAAACCACCCCAAGCAACTTAAGACAGACCACAAACAATAATGAATAATTTAAAGCCATCACAGGTAACTAGCTCTTCTCACTTGCAGGAAGTACTTGCAATATAGTCAAATGTTCCAGTGAATCATTACAGAATGTGAGTTCAGTTCTGCTTACCTATGTAATGGTACAATTCCTTCCATATTCTGAGAAGCTTTTCTTTCTATCACTTCCATTTTGTACCTAGACAAGAAAAAAATTATTTTTAAAAATCCTCACCTTTAACAACTAGTTGTTAAAAGAACACTTCAGAAATTAATTTAATTTATTTAAAATTCCTAAAAAACATGCTTGTGTTTATGTGAGCTTTGAGACTGGTTTAAATTTCTAATGATAACATATATTGACATGCTTCATTAACAGACCTGTTAGTTAACGTCAGTTCATGGAAAAATTACAGAGCTTATACTGAGCACTACTGAAAGGCACTTTAAAAATAATGCAATCATCAGGCACAGTCAACATGGCATCCTGAGACAGGATGTTTGGGAATAGTCCAATGCTGTGCTGGGAGGTGGTTCAGACTGGACACTAGGAAGCATTTCCTTAGGAGATAGTCCTCAAACACTGAACAGGCTTCTTGGAGAGGCGGTCAATGCCCCAAGCCTGTCACTGATTAAGAGGCATCTGGACAATGCCTCTAATAACTTGCAGCTGAACTAGGTGGTTGTTGTAGGTCCCTTCCTATTGAAACATCTATTCCAGTCTATTCTGTGCATATGTTACAGGAGGGCCAAGCTCCCACAGCAGAGTTTTATTCAGAAAGACACAATGGACCTACTACTACAAATAAGAGTTTTTCAGGTCACTTGTAAGACTAGAAGACACCACGAGATCATCTAAACTGATTTTATGTAATGTGCAGCCCTCAACAACTGGTCACTTCCAATACAGCAAAGTGCTCTCTGTGCTTCCTATACACAATGTCTAGACACCATAAAAAGTCAGCTCTCACCTGCTGTCTATGCAGCCAACAAAGTGGAGATGATGATCCGTATGTCACATTAAAATCACCTTCAGCATTAACCTAAAAAACTTGCTTTTTTGCAACTTAAGCTTCATCGTAGTTTAATTTTGGTTCACAAACTGATAAATTATTTATCATTTTCCCCCTACATTTCTCCAACTGCCAAAAAAACTGAGGGCCAGAAACCTGAGGGTTTTTTTTTCAGTAAAGAAGACAGGAGGTTTTGAATAAACCTTTTTTTTATAGCACAGACCAAAGTATTTTACCCATTTTCCCCCTGCAGAGTTCAAAAACTGCATTTCATCAAATCTTCATTTGAAGATACAAGGACATGAAAAATGTGCATTTCTTTAAATATGGAAGCCTTTCAGCAAAGGCTAAGAGTAACTACCACGTCAAGGCTAAGCACAAGAGTTTCAATTTAATAGTATTGGAATCTTGAAGCTCACTAGTGAACAAAAGAAGTCTTAGTCTTTCAGTTTGTCACAAAACTACATCCAGTTAAGGTGCCTGGTATTGGCCTCTGGAGAGAACAGTAAGAACTAAGTCAGTTGGTGTGAGCAAGTTGGTGGAAAGAGAACGGAGGCAGGCTCATTCAGAGCAGTGGGAGAACTACCTTGTTACTTCACCTGTCACATCTTATTTTAGATTTATAAAACCAAGCAGCAATTTGACTCGATTTCTAAACGCCTCTTCGAAAGAAAGGCAAATTCAGACACTCACGTGTTATGCTGAAACATTTCACGTGCTACTTTTGCTTCAACATGCAGCGTTTCAAAGGGCAGGTCTTGATGGATTAGCTTTTTGGCATCCCTTGTAAGAGAACGGAAGTTGTCCTGGAAAAAAGGACATAAAAACTGTAACCACCTTTACACAGCTGTAGTGAACCGATAAAGCACAGCAAACACTAAATTGCAGTCAAACCAATGAAGATCATCTACTATAACCCAAAATACAGCAATTTTACTGTAGGACTGTCTTACTTTTATCATAGGAACGCTACAGGTTATCACTGTTTTAACAGAGAGATTCAATGCCCAGTCAAATCAATAGGAGTTTTTCCATCAGAAACAATAGATATTAATGAAACTGCCCAGGTTTTCCCTACATGGTACTACATACACAGTCTTGGTACTGTTAAATACTCATCTATGTATCTTGTTTCCCAGAGTGGTGTCTTCACTTACAAGTAAGCTCTATTGTGACAGATCAAAGTGAAAAAAGGGTACTGAATATTTAATAAATAAAAATTGGTCACCTTAGACCAGAATCTGAGGCTCTGCGTAAGTCAGATTTACTCAAAATAAGAAAATGTTATGAGGTGAAATTACATTTAAAATGTCATGTAGAAAATATTTCTAACTAAATTACTTCAGCTACAAGATCACAATGAAGAAAAATTCTGCATTATACCAATATTGCTTTGCTAGCCATACACACCTCTGCTGGTTTTTGGGCACAAGAACAAGAATGGGCACCAGATGGGTAAAACATTTGTGATCACAAATGGTTCTGAGATTTAGAGTATTCAGATGATTAGATTTACTGCAGAGCATGAAATATAAGCAAGATATTAAGGAGAGCTGCAGCTGAATGTGCTCACAGGTTTTATTCAACAACAAAGTGATTCTGCTCTAAACCACCAGAAAATATGCCTAACACACTCTTTCATTTTCAGAGACTCTACTCATACAAAGACTGTGGCTGCATCTACATTACCAGGCAAGAGCAGCTGAGGAGGAACAAATCTGTATAGTAACAAAATGGCACTGAGGTCCCAACAACCCCATCAGCTGTTTCTGAAATTGTACTTCAGACTAGAATTTTCTCTAGCTCCACAGACCTAAAGCCTGAAAGCAAGTGGAAGACAGCTCAAGGTTTATTTTCGTCTGAAAAGAGCTCTGAAAACACCTTGCCATAGCACCAGTGTGTGGTAAATGCAGAGATCAATTCCCAAAGAGTACTCCTGATATGCACTGAAAAAAAAGCTCTGTCCCTTCTCTCCTGTTAAAAAAGAACAACTGGACAAGGTCACAAGCTGTACAACTTTTAGGGCTTACATCTGAAAAGTGCTTACGTTTGTTGGTTTCCAGTCATTCAGTTTATTGTCCAAAACCACATCATAACAGAAAGCTCCAGAGATCACTGCAATTCCAATCCAAAGAGAAAAATATTCATGTTTGTAACAGAGTATGTATTTCACAGTCATATTATATTCTTACAGCAAAATGAATGAGAAGAAAAACAGAATTATCCCTAGAAATTCATCATAAAATAAGTTTTCAGCTCTGATTATACTATAAAATGGCAGATTGAACTTGTGTTGTTTTAATTACATTTCATTGAATGAGAAAGTAATTTGAAAGGAGTTTTAATGCAATGTCAGTACAACAGAATCCCAATAAAGAAGGGAAAAATACACTGCTTCACAAAACTGCATCTAACACTTGTCAGAGACTGAAAATAGTTCATGCCTCAAACATTGATATAAAGTTTTGATCAGAGAAGCCTCCCTGAAGATACCTGACTGGGACCTTGAACTGAGCCAAACTGCTGAGATTAGATAAAGGGAAAAGCCTATTGTTCAGTCATCTCAGTCTGAGGGAAAGGAATGCATCCACAAAAGCTGAAGTCACCAGCTGTACTGAGAATCATTTCTGGGGTGGGGGCAAAGCACAGCTCACAGAAGCCAACTTTGCACAGTCCTATCCCCCAGCTGAAGGGGAGAGGAGGATGGCGTAACCTCTGATCAGAGGCAATACACACGCATCCTCCAGTACACAAACTGGCTCAGCTGTGGAACCCCCAACCCCACAAGCCACATCCACGGGACTCTCACGTGAGAGGCAGCTGAGGGGGAGTCACAATCCATCACAGACCCCCCAAAGTGCTCCCCAGACACCTTGCACCACAGGAGTGCACATGATGCAAGCAGAGTCTGCTGCTGGAAGCTGCCCCCTCCCCCAGGGGGACAAGCCTGGACATTTCCACCTGGCCTGAGTGTATATCAACCCATGGCACTCTGTGCTTTTGGGGGGACTTCCACCACCGAGACCAACTGAAGAGGACATCAGGACACCAGCAGGACCCACGGAGTGGTGATACTTCTTTGTCCCTGTCCCTCTCTGTCCCCCCATCTTTCTCCCTACTCCCCCTTTTCTCTCTTTTCTTCTCTCTCTCTCTCTCTTATTTCTCCCCACTCCCTCTTTTCTCTCTTTTCTTCTCTCTCTCTCTCTCTCATATTTACTGTCAAATAAAACTCATACTATTGATTGGCATATGGTCTCGCTTGTACCTTAATGCGGGCAGAGGTATCTCTAAAGAACTTTAATAATTAGATCATAACAACACTGCAGAAAAAACCCAAAACCATTCACTTTAAAAATACTTCACAGATTTTCCATTGTATGCCTCATACAATAAACGTGAGCTATTAAATTATAAAGAAGAATTTATTGCATAGAGAAATCACACTATATTAGAGCTGTTTATCCATGACACAAGCATGGCACAAATTTCTGGTAAAGGCAACACAAATTTTTCTGATAGCTGTTAGAACACTCTTTTGTGTATATTCAGTTATGGTTATTTAGAAATTAAATCTATGAACCCAGTAAGATCACACTATTTCTATACATGCAGTATAATGATACAGCTGAGTACAGCCAAGGTTATTCCAAATTCTGGTAGAACTGAAATATTTACCTGTACTTATCCATCACAACAAATGCTAAAATTGCTAAAAAGATAAGAAGTTATAGCACTCCACATGACCAGCAACCAACCTGCTCATATTTTAAATGCATAATTCTGCAGGTTTTGTTATTGAAACAATCTTTTCTCTTGTGCATTTTATCAGTTTGCTAAATCTTAAATCAGATCACAGATGAACAGAAGTTGTTACTAAGCTTGTTTGTATCTCATTAATCTTCCAATTTGGTGCAGACATTGTCATTTTTAGTAACTCAAGTGCTGTACAAGGTTATGCAGTTATTAGAGCAAATTCCATATCTAGAAACCTTGCTCATGTCACTTCACAATACAGAGGCTTAGTTACAAATTTCAACTATGAAATCTTAAGTGGTCTGAAACCTAGTGGCCACATGGACCAATTTTCTGAACATAGATAACAAAATTGTTTTTAGTGTGGTTATTATAAATTAAAGGCAACTACAACAGCATGTAATACACATATGAATGCTAAGTACCATCAATCATTGGAAAAGGAGCCTCTGTTTTTTTTCTAAGTTTGGTTATTAAACATTCACTTGAGAAGCAGCAAAAGACAAACAATATAAAACACTTTTATCACCTGGCACTTCTGGAGCTTTGACTAAGCTGACTGAGTATTCATCCTTGAATGCTCGCTTTAGCACACACGCCATGATCATGGCACATGAACGCCAGTATGCCTACAAAGAGAATTTCAGAACATGGATTTATTGCCTAGAAGTTAATTATTCCAAACAAAACCCCAAAACTTAACTGGATGGTACAAACCTAGCTGCCAAACCAAGCATTCCACCCCTGGAAGTGTTCAAGGCCAGGTTGGACAGAGCTATGAGCAGCCTGGTCTAGTGGAAGGTGTCCCTGCCCATGGCAGGGAGTGGAACTGGATGAGCTTTTAATGTCCCTTCCAGCCCAAGCTTTTCCGTGATTCTATGATTACTTTCTTTACTATTTAAACTTCTATTTGGAGATGGTTCTCCAAACAGAATCAAGTGAAAACAAACCAAAACTGCACATAGTATGCAAGCCAGATATAACCCTGGACATATTTAAGTTTGAAATCATAGATAATACAATTGAAAGGAATGCCTACAATTCACCTAGCCCACACACTGGTCCAGCTAATGACAGCCATGATGCACCATTAAAAAGACATTAAAAATGTCTGAACTTTAAGGACAACACAGTTCAAGAAAGCAGACAGGCATGGAACTGAAAGGTGCCCACAGAATGACCACCTGTAATGAGACAAGGTACAGAGAACCAGGGTCACCTACAATGAAATCAGATAGTAACTTACCTTGTTTACTTCCTCTGGATCTTCATCTTTGAAGGTAAGGAACTGAATTTCACATGATTTGGTCAGGGGTCTGTACATGTCCCAGATTTCACCATCCACAAGAGCCAGAACAGATTTCCTGCAGTGCCACTCACTTAAATCTGAAGAAAGTAAAAAGAACGCCTAAAGGATTAGATAGTTATTAACCACATTTCTCAGGATCGGCAGTTCAGACTGCTGCATTTGTAACAACAAACTGCAAGTTTCATATTTGTAAATTACTTGGAAGGATGAACTGTGAAAAAAGCCTTCAAAATTCTACTTCAACTGGCAGCACAACATTCACCACGAGGGGCTAGTTCAGAAGTCCATCCACTTACGCATGGCACAGTTGTATGGCGTAGACAGAGCCTTATTCATGACAAACACACTGCCAGGGTGTGACTTCCCCGTGTATTTCACTTCGATTTTCTCAATCCGTGGGTGAAGAGACAATTGTCTCGCTTTCTCTTTAGTGAAGAGCTCGTTGCGCATCCGAACCACCTCATCAGGTGTCAGCTCAGAGAAAGCTGACGTGGAGATGTACCCTGGTGACAGGAGAAATACTGAGTAAACAAGAATCCTGGAGTAAGCAACCCTGGGGTGGGACCAGCAGAGCATCTCTCTTATGGGGAAAGGCTGAGGGAGCTGGGGCTGTTCAGCCTCGGGAGGAGACGACTGAGAGGGGACCTCATCCATGTCTGTCAGTGCCTGCAGGGAGGGGTCAGAGCATGGACCAGGCTCTGCTCTATGGTGCTCAGCAATAGCACAAAAGACAATGGGCAGAAACTGATGCATGGGAAGTTCCACCTGAACATGAGGAAGAACTTCTTTCCTGTGCAGTGACTGAGCACTGGAACAGATCACCCAGAGAGGGTGTGGAGTCTCCCTCACTGGAGATATTTCAGAACCATCTGGATGCAATCCTGTGCCATGCTCTCTGGGATGATCCTACTTGAGCAGAGAGGTTGGATCAGATGACCCACTGTGGTCCCTCCCAGCCTCAACTATTCTGTGACCCATTCTGAGTTTTCAAAGCCTCTTTATAAGGTATTGGTTTCTACAACATTGTCAATCTGTCTGTCTCAAAATGTACAAGGTAGCACTTCTGCAGCTCCAGCAAGTGACCATGCTGGGCCCCTGCACTGCCTGCAAAGAGCCACAACAGGAGACCCTGAGGCAGCAAAAGGGGTCAAGAAAATGATGAGGCGTCTTGAGCATCTCTCTTATGAGGAGAGACCGTGGGAGCTGGGCCTATTTAATTTGGAGAACAGAAGACTGAGAGGGAATCTCTTTCATGCACATAAATATCTCAAAAGCAGGCACAAAGAGGTTGGTGCCAGACTCCTTTCAGAAGTGACCAGCAACAGGACGAGAAGCAATGGCCATAAACTAAAACACAAGACGTTTCACTTCAACATGAGGAAGAGCTTCTTTCCATGGAGAGGGGCACAGCACTGGAATAAGCTGCCCAGGGAGGGTGTGGAGTCTCTCTCCCAGGAGACATTCCAAATCCACCTGGACACGTTCCTGTGTCACCTGCTCGTGGTGACCCTGCCCTGGCAGGGGGCTTGCACTGGATGATCTCCAGAAGTCCCTTCCAACTCCAACTACTCTCTACTTCTATGCAAAGGTTAATGTCGCTCCCTGGCTGCAAAGGCCGTTCCCTCACACAGGCCAACTCCCCCACGGCCTAATAAGGGCACCACAGCCCCTGAAAGCATCGCCGCAGTACGAGCCCGAGCTCGGCCCGGTCCCGCACTCACGGCTCCCGGCTCCCACCCGCAGTCCCGGCTCCCTCCGGCACTCACGGCTCCCGGCCCGCAGCCCGCGGGCGGCCCACGGTGCCGCCATGCTCCCAGCGCCACGGTGCCGCCGCCCCGAGCTCCGCCGGAAACACCGGCACAGCCGCGCGGTTCCGCCGCTGCCCCGCGCCGGCCGCCGGGCGGCGGGAGCCTCCGGGCCCCGGCTGTCACCGCTCCTTCAGCAGCCCCGGCACAAGCCAGGCCCACTGAGTGTATTCTGCATTGGAAGGGACCCACAACCATCGTCGCAGGATCTCATCCTGGTGGGTGAGAGGCTGGACATGTCCCGGCCGTGTGCTCTGGGAGCCCAGAACCCCCCGTGTGCTGGGCTGCATCCAAAGCCCCGTGGGCAGCAGGGCAGGGAGGGGATTCTGCCCCTCTGCCCCGCTCTGCTGAGACCCCACCTGCAGGGCTGCATCCAGCTCTGGGGTCCTAGCACAGGAAGGACAGGGACCTGCTGGAGCCAGGCCAGAGGAGGCACCAAGGTGATCAGAGGGATGGAGCAGCTCTGCTGTGAGGAAAGGCTGGGAGAACTGGGGCTGTTCAGCCTGGAAAAGAGAAAGCTTTAGGTCGTCCTAATTGCAGCCTTCCAGCACTTGAAGAAAACTTACAGAAAAGAGAGGCAAGACCAGAGCTTGTAGTGACAGAACAAGGGAAAATGGCCTCAATTGAAAGAGAGTAGGTTTAGATTGGATATAAGGAATAAATTCTTCCCTGTGATGGTGAGGCCCTGGCACAGGTTGCCCAGAGAAGCTGTGGCTGCCTCATCCCTGGAAGTGTTCATAGCCAGGCTGGATGGGGCTTGGAGCAACCTGGTCTAATGAAAGGTGTCCCTGTCCATGACAAGGGGTTGAAACAAGATGATCTTCAAGGTCCCTTCCAACGCAAACCATTCTGTGAATCTCTGGCTGTGATTGCAGTCCAGCTCCTGGCCCTGCACAGGACAACCCCAAGAATCCCAGCACCACGTGCCTGAGACAGAGGCTGTGGAATCATACCATGTTTGCCCAGAGAAGTTGTGGAGTCTCCTTCATTGGAGATATTCCACAACCATCTGGACACAATCCCGTGCCATATGCTCTCGGATGACCCTGCTTGAGCCGGGAGGTTGGACCAGGTAGTCCCTTCCAACCTGACCCCCTCTGTGATTCTGTGATTCTGAGAGCATTGTCCAAACACTGTGTGAGCTCTGACAGTCTCAGTGCTGTGACCAGTGCCCTGGGGAGTGGCTCTGAGCATTACTCTAAGCAGGAACATCATCCCAGAATGTTGTACCTCCACCACTTGCCGCCTGCTCCCCTTTGCTAACACTGCCCACCTGCACTGGGTTTGCTTGGCTTTGGTTTGGGAAGCGGGGCACGGGAGCTACAGGGCAGCACCCCAGTATTTTTATGTGAGAAGCTTCCAGAAGCTTTCCTGTTGTCCAACAGAGCCAATGCCAGCTGTATCTAAGGCAGACCCAGTGCTGGCCAAGGTGAGCCATCAGCGATAGTGGTGGTGCTCAGGGATAACAGATTGAAGAAGGGAAAAATGTTACTCTTCAGCAGCAATTGTAGGCAGATAAGGAAGGACTGAGAATGTGTGAGAGGAACAGCCCTGCAGACACTAAGGTCAGTGCAGATGGAGAGGGAGAAGGTGCTCCAGGTGCCAGAGCAGAGGTTCCACAGCCCACACTGGGAATGTGTGAGTCCTACTCATGAGGAGCAAGCAGCAGCAGAGACAACGTGTGACAAACTGACTGCAGCCCTCATTCCCCATCCTCCTGTACCACTGAGGTGGGGAGGAGGAGGTAGAGAAATCAGGAGTGAAGTTGAACCCGGGGAAGACTTGTTTTTATTTCTCACTATCCTGCTCTGATATGTCAGTAAATTAAATGAACTTTCCTCAGTTTAGTCTGGTTTGCTTGTTGGGAGTGATCTCTCAACCTGCAAGCCTTTCACTATATTTCCTCTTCCCTTGTCCAGTTGAGGATGGTTACTAGTACAAAAACAAGGTTACTAGTATACAAAGAACACTTTTATTCTATAAGTCAATAAATGCAGAATGTTCAGAGAATGGGAGAAAGAAACAACCCTGTTCTGTCACTCTGAGGGAGTATTGAAAAACACAAATGAAGTCCTATTTAGTACTGCACACTTTATTATACATATATGTTTTAAACTGGCACTTCCTAATCTCTAAACCTTCTTTTGTACAAGTATTTGCAACTTTTTATTCAGCTGAATGTTCAGAAAAATATGATGGTAGGATATCTGCTCCCTGCTTTTACTTGTTTGGTGTAGCTCTGGAAGCCCAATGTAGATTTTAAAAAATCTGGGATTTGTAACACACTGAAGACTACAGAGAGGAGCAAGGTCATCTGCCCTTTGGTAACCCTCGGCCAACAGAATGACAGTGTAAAGCTGTACCCCCCACAGAAAATCAAAATACTTCCAAAGGTGCTGGAAGTTTCACCCAGGGTTCATTGAGAGCTGCATTGTGTAGAAGGACTTAGGGGTGATGGTTGATGAAAAACTGAACATGAGCTGGCAGTGAGTGCTCATAACCCAGAAAGCCAATTGTGTCCTGGGCTGCATCCAAAGGAGCGTGGGCAGCCCAGCCATTGATCCCTCAATGCCCAAAGAAAAACACCTTCCAACTGAGAGTACTCTGGGAAGGGTTTGACTGAAATCCAGTGGCTTTTGACATGTCACAGCACTGAGCACATTTGTGGTACAGAGAAAAGACGGCTAACAGAACTGTCTACGAATAATTACAACTTACCGGTTTTCATAAAGCCCTTTAACTTTCAGGAAAACCATGTATATTATTTTATAATGGTCAGAAAATATAAGGTTGCCCTCTGAAGCAACAAGGACCCTGTAATTGCTCTTATGCCATGGTATGTGACCCAACAGGACTGTGTAAGCAACAAACCATGACCGTTTGTCACCCTCATAGTCCCAAAGGTAGCTCTGAGCTCACTTACAGATTATTTCAAAAGTTAAACTGGCTTAAAAATTCCTGCACCTCCCTTTGCCATTTTTGGCTGTTTCTCACTGCTAATCTTCTAGGTAAACAACTGTAGCAGCTCTGTACAAGGCACTGAATGCAAGGTTGCTGAAGTGATACAAATTACAGGATCACTACTGCTGAAAGAGAATGTTTTATTCACATGGTTCATATTATTTCTTATACTAATTTCCATGCACAAGCAGAGTGAGAGCAGTAATCCTTGGCCAGGAACAGCAATAGCCTTGTAAGACAACATGCAGTGTAACTATATCTTAAGAGGTATATTCTTCATAACACCATAGAATTCTAGAATGATGGAATCATTAAAGTTGGAAAAGACCTCCAAGACCATCAAGTCTAATCTTTAACTGAATACCACCACGTCCACTAAACCGTATCAGAAAGTACCACATCTACTCATTTTCTGAACACTTCCACCACTTTTCTGTGCAGCCTGTTCCAATGCTTTACAACCCTTTCTGTGACAAAATTTTTCCTAATACCCCACTTGAACCTCCCCTGGCACGACTTGAGACCATGTCCTCCTGTCCTATCACTTGTTACTTGGGAGTAGAGACCAACCTGGCTACACCCTCCTGTGAGGTAGTTGTAGAGAATGGTAAGATCTCCCCTGAGCCTTCTTTTCTCCTGGCCAAACTCCAGCTCCCTCAGCCACTCCTCATCAGACTTGAGCTCTAGACCCTTCGCCAGCTTTGTTGCCCTTCTGGACATGTTCCAGCACCTAAATGTCCTTCCTGAATTAAGGGGCCCAGAACTGAACAAAGGATTCAAGGTGTGGCCTCACCAGTGATGAGTGCAGGGGACTGTCACTGCCCTGGCCCTGCTGGCCATACTATTTCTGACATAAGCCAGGTGCCATTGGCCTTCTTGACCACCTGGGCATGTGCTGGCTCATGTTCAGCTGCTGTAACCAGCACCTCCAGGTCCTTTTCCTGCTTTCCAGCCACCCTGCCCTAGCCTGTCCTGCAGGGGGTTGTTGTGACCTAAGGGCAGGATCCAGTAATTGGCCATGTTGAACCTCAGACCACTGGCCTCAGCCCATTGATCTAGCCTGTCCTGATCACTCTGCAGACACTTCCTGCCCTCCAGCACGTCGACATTCCCATCTAACTTGGTGTTATCTGCAACTGACTGAGGATGCACTCGATCCCCAGTCCAGATCATTACAAAGATATGAAACAGGGTTGTCCCAATATTGAGCCCTGGGGACAACTACTCGTGAGCAGTTGCCAACTGGATTTAACACCATTCACCAGAACTCTCTGGGCTCTGCCATCCAGGCACTTTTTTACCTAGTGAGTAGTAAAGCATTATGAACACTGTGGCAAAATAATTCTGAAATCTCCACCAGCAGCATTGTGGCTAATGCATTGTCTACTGTTGCTTAGGTTGAATTGTGTCCTACAATGCCATCCTATGTGATGGATCTTTTTTAGAAATGTACCTTTGACTGCTACCGAGCTGCCTACTCAGTGGCAGTAATCTTGCAAATTCAGTTGAAAAAAAAAAGAAAAAGACATCGATTCTGTACTTTGCAAGTCAAAGATAAAATCATACAAGACACTCCAGAAAATGAAGGTGGGGTGTAGGGGTTTCACTGAAAAAAACTATTGAGAACAAGTAATTTGTATTGCTCTTTACATGTTCTACTCTCACATTTTGTGACCTTCTTGGTTCAAGTTTGGCAGACCCATTAGATATGAAATATTTTAACAGTCTAATAGTGATACAATGTTCTATCACAGCACTCTAGTCCATTGCATTACAGCTAGGCAAACAATCCATGGCATGCTGTCTTTAAACAGCCCTCAATGACAGCTTGAAGAAAAAAGAACATATCTGAAAATGGTTTTTTGTTTCTTTTCTCAAAACTAAACTTGCTCATAGTTTTCAGTTTCAAAGTACAAAACAAGCAGACTTTTTTCCCCCAGATGTGAGTTAAAACAATTCACATGAAGCAACTATAAAAAATAATAAAATGCCACAGAAGTCAAAAGGAGACAAGGCCTTCTATAACCAGGGGAATGGACAGCCGTTAAAGCAACACTCCGGGACATTGTAAAAAACCAGGTGTGGTGATAACTAAAATTGCAAATTTCCCTTAGATTGGAAATATCAGGCTGTCCACACATGTCTGCTGATTATTCTTTACACTAAAGGGCAAGGCTTTCAAGCTGATAGATTCAATGTACTGCAGGCTGCCAGTCAAAGCAGCACAAAAAATAAGACATCAATCAATGGATTTTAGAAAAAATATTTGTGACATGGATTATGAAATTTGCATATTGGCAATTGAGCTAAATTAAATGGAATCTGTTTTAGAAGTTTTACAAAATAGTTTTCCATCAACTTGTCCCATAGCTATGCCTGGAATCACATCAGAATGATCACTTTACAGCTGTATGCTCCTGTATTCAACACTTATTAGAGCAAATATATGTGACAACAACTTAGTGTGCTTAGAAAAAAAATCTTATGCACAGAGATCTTATGCACAGGCTACAGCATCAAATCTCAAATGGCATCTCTGACCTGGTCAAACATAACATTTCTCCTTTTAGAAATATGAAAAGATCTGTTTCTTCTCCATTAAATATGGAAAAATATTCAAAGATGTCTTCTTGATCAAAGCCTGAATCATGTAAGTTCCAATAACTGTAAGCTCTCAACTGTCCATATAAAGAATGATAGGCATGCTTCTGCACAGGAATGCTTTTTTGCTGTGTCTTTTATTTTCTCCCTTGATGGCTCCATATTCTACATCTTCCCCACTGCTACTCTTACTATTATCAGGCACAGTTATCAGCAAACTTGCTGAGTTATTTTCTATTATAGATGAACCAAGAGCCACTAAAACATTTAAAAAGCAATCATGATAGGAAAGCACAGGAAGAAAAAGGAAAAGTAGCGCAGAACTGTAATCTTCTACGCTTTCACTGGCGTTTCACTCTGCAAACAAGAGAACAGCCTCTCTCAGATCATCACACATCTATACTACCTGATTATCAACAGGATAAAAAATATGTGGTTTCTTACATGGAATGAGGGTTGCATTATTCAATCTACTTGAATTCAATGAGTGAACTTGAAATACGCCTGAATGTGACTTAATAGGGAAACATTGTCTTTCATTAAACTTTTTACTAAAGTTATTTTTAATGGCAGTGCAAAGATGAACATTCATTATCTCTCCTGCAACTATCTTCTGTGGCATGTGTAAACCATAACAGAGAAGAGATTACATAGAAATTAGCATCTTACTCTTCAAGGTGCTAATTAATCAGCCAGTTCTCTTCATGTACTGCACTACTTTTGCCCCTCTTCTATGCAGGTTTTTGAGAAGAGGAATCACAGCCTCTATCTATCTGTGAAAAGTGTTTGAGTATCTACATTGCAACATCTTTGCAACCAAATTTAGCAGTTCTAATTTGTTATACTGATTTTTTGTTGTTGTTATTTTACATCAAAGCTATACTAGAAATCAGCATGCAAATTGTAGAAGGATAAATCAAGAGAGATTTTGTTCCCCCAGCAAAATAAAATGTATTTTGAGTGGAGAAATAACCAAAAGGAGGATTTTCTTAATATAGCTTAATTTCTCTTTATTCATTTTTAGCATCCTATAGCTAGGAAAGATAAAATGTTTCCCAAGTGAAAAGTCAGAGGCTTATGGTGTTCTACAGAATTTTTACAAATTATTTTTCAAAACAGTTTTTTCTGTTAGGTGAGGAGAACAGAACTCATTGACAGTGTGTCAGAGACTGAAGTGGTTCATGCCTTAAACATTGTTATAAAGGACTTTTGCCCATTATAGCAAAAACTCTATAAGAAGCTACAACCACAGTAGCCCACCCTTCCTTGAAGATGCCTGACTGGAACTCTGGACTGAGTTAAGCTGCCTAGAAAAGATAAAGGCGACATGATGTTCAATCATCTTAAGTCTAGGGAGAAAAAAACAAGGCTGAGGGAAAGGAATGCATCCACAAGAAAGCCAAACATAGCAGAGAGTTATCCCTGGCTGGGTTTGGGGTGGGGGAGACCACAGCCCACAGAGGCCAGGTTTACACAGACTACCCCCCAGCCAAGGGGGAGGAGGAGATTTTGGATGTGTGGTGTAACCTCAGGTCAGAGGCAGTGAACACCCATCCTCCCTTACACAAACCGGCCCAGCTGTGAAACCCCCAACCCTGGAGAGGCCATATTCACATGAGAGGCAGCTGAGGGGGTGTCGTAATAAGTCAATGACCCCCCCAAAGTGCTCCCCAGACTCATTTCTGAGGCCTTACACCACAGGACTGCATGTGATGTAAAGTGATGCAACAGATCCAGTCTGCTGCAAGAGACTGCCCCCCTTACTGGAGTGGTACGTGGGCAGTGCATCTTAATCCACTGGATTCTATGCTTTTCAGGGGGGAATTTCACCACCCAGAAGACCAGCTGGAGAGGATCAATGGAACATCATTGGGATTCACACAGTGGTGATATTTTCTTTGATCTGTCTCTGTCGCTCTCTTTCTGTCCCCCCACCTCTTTTCTACTTCTTTCTTTCTTTCTTTCTCCCTCTCTCTCATATTTACTATTAAATAAAACCCATATTATTGACTTTGGCATATGAGCTTGTTTGCACCTTAATTCAGGCAGAGGCATTTCTAATAACTTTAAAAATTGGTCCATAACACAGTGATGGTGCAATAATAAAAGAAGTAAACTCTTATTATTAGAACAGATTATCATCAGCACTTCACATTTGCAATAGAAAGTTTCATTAAAAAGAGGAAGAATTCCATTGCAATGTAAGAATGTAGATTTATCTAAAATATTGTCTAATAAAAAGAGTACAGTCTTTCATTTTATTAATTCCTGAGATTGCTACAAAACATCCAAATCTTGAAATCATGTTGCAAATACACTCAATTCTTCAAGGCTTTTCTATATGAAGAACTTGACTAGAACAGCTGTCACAAAATGAGATAGCTATTCTGGACTGGCATTTTGTGTGCAAATGTTAATTATAGACTATTTTTATTATTCTAAAAAGGAGTGTCTATGGAAAGTTCTCCAAGAATAACTGTTAAACTGAGCATCTCAAACAAATTCTTCCATGTTGGGCTCTATGTGTTATTTAATGAAAACATTTCTACTACATTCAGCTTTAAAAGATAAAAAATATGGATAGCAGTCTTGTGCTCTTCTAACAAAGTACTTAACAGTATTTTTAAGAATACCATTGTTGAGCAAACTACATAGAAAAAAAGTGTACATATTAAATGAACTATACGTATTACAGCCACTTTTCCAATAATTCTGTACATGCCTTCAAAATCCTGACAATTAATTGCTGGTATTTCCTGCAGTTGTATAAAGCAAGCAGAGAAACCATGATCTAGTCACTGCTGAAATAAAGAAGGGAATGGAAAGAAAATATGAACTGCACTAGAAAAAGTCAGAGAAATGAGGGGCAAACAATCCTGTGCACTAGGAATTTGCTTCACTTGCAAGAGAATTGAAACAGTGAACAGAAAAAAGGAACTTTAATCTGACCTCATGCTTATATAAAACCTTTTCATTTAAATGGATTTACTACAGTATAAGAGCTGTGTTAATGAATCATGGAATCACAGAAAGCTTTAGGTTGGAAGGGACCTTAAAATCCATCTCATTCCACCCCCTGCCATGGGCAGGGACACCTTTCACTAGACCAGGTCGCTCAGAGCCTCATCCAACCTGGCCTTGAACACTTCCAGGGATGAGGCAGCCACAGCTTCTCTGGGCAACCTGTGACATGCTCACTGTAAAGAATTTCTTCCATATGTGTAACCTAAATTCTCCTCTTTCAGTTTGAACCCATTACTCCTTGTACTGTCACTACATTTTGTAATGAAGAGTCCCCCTCCTGCCTCCCTTCAGATACTGGAAAGCTGCTGTGAGGTCTCCATGTGACCTTCTTTCTTCCAGGCTGAACAGCCCCAAATCTCTCAGCCTGTCTTCATAGGGGAGGTGCTCCAGCCCCCTGATACTTGGTGGTCTCCTCTGGACTCACTCAAACAGGTCCCTGTCCTTCCTGTGCTGGGACCCCAGAGCTGGATGCAGCCCTGCAGGTGGGGTCTCAGCAGAGTGGGGCAGAGGGGCAGAATCCCCTCCCTGCCCTGCTGCCCACGGGGCTTTGGATGCAGCCCAGCACACGGGGGGTTCTGGGCTCCCAGAGCACACGGCCGGGGCATGTTAGTTTTTCATCAACCATCCGTATTAATAACTTCCAATCACCTATCCTTTAAGTGAATTTCATACTGCCATTTCTTAACATTCCCCATGTTTATAACTTCTCCACCAGGCTCTTGCCATGTACTTAAATGTTATATCAAGGCAACATTTCTATCATTGTCTGACTTTAAATAGTAAAGCAGTCCTACTGAAATCAATGAACCTTTGTACATGCCTAAAGCTATGATGTGCTGGGACACACAAAAAACTTTTCTGTTTTCAGTGGGACAGTTTTGATTTTATTAAATGCATGTCATCATACCAGTAATATATACTGGACATCCATACATATATATATATATATATATATATGAAGATTTAAAAAAAAAATATCACTTGTGTTCTGAATACATTTTTTCCACATGAAAAACAAACTAAGAAGATTTTGCTGTGAAGAGCATCATGGCATCCTACTTCCTTGCTCTCTATTAAAATAGCTGTTAGAGGTTTTATTTATAAATGATCTTTCTGCATTTTGTTGCCCTCTAACAAAATATAGCCGACATTGCTGTTCTGATTACAAAAAAAAAAATACTTGTGATACTTTTCTTGTTATAGAACTGCTTTACATCAGTAGTAATGCATTTTTAAGATATCATTGGAAACTACTCAGATACACTATTAACTGTCACGATGACTAATCTTCCTTGATTCATAAATTTAAAGGGCCATTACACCACCTGTATATTTAACCAAAAACTCTCCCAGTCTGGTATAAAATAATAATGTAAAAGGTTTTGAAGGTCACTGTGTGACCCATCTCCTGCTGTAGGTGGGATTCTGGACAGTCCAGCTGTACAGACCGGCACAAGGAGTCACTGTGACTTCTTTCGCCTTGTGAGAACAGCGCCTCACCCTCACATGGCTTTTTTGTTAGCCGGAATATCCAAATGTTTGTTCTGTGATTTCACACTGTTATCCCCACTTCCACCCTGGGTGGGTTTGCCCGAAGGAAACGCACCGACAGGGACAACGCTCTTCTTTGAGAAGTTAAAGCTTTTCCTAACGAAAAGTTTATTCTGTTGCAACAAATGTCCTTGAGCTTATGAAGATGCCCCAGCTTAAAAACAAACAAATAAATTACCAAAACGGAGAGAAGAGCTGCTGGATTCAACACAACACAGCCCCCAGGATGCGCGGGGGCATTGCGGGGGCGGTAAAGGAGAGGGATGCTCGTAGAACCGCTGCCCGCCGCGGCTCCCCGCTCTAGGGTGGGCGGGCGGCCAGGGCACATCCCCGCGTCCAGCCCCGGCTCCTGCGTTCGGAGCGGGGAGACGCCTCCTCGGACACGTTAAAAGTTTGGGGCGGCTCCCGGCTCGGAGGAGGCAGAGGACGGCCGGCTATCGTAAGAGCTCCGCGGGCGCTGAGCCCCCGGCCCACCGGGCACCGCCCGCGCCGCCGCCGCCGCCGCCGCGAGAAGATGGCGAGCCGCAGTCTTCGCCTGCTGCTTCTCGCTTACGTGGGGGTCCTGAGCTGTAAGTGGCCGCGTCCCTGCCCCGCGGGGCTATCGCGAACCGCCGCCTCCAGGAGCGCCCCGGGCTCCCCGAGCCGCTACAGCGCTGGGCTGTGGGGGGACGCTCCCCGCCAAGTCTCTGTATGTATGCTCAGGGGGATGGCTCCGGGTGGTGCCGCTTCCCCTCCCTCATCCCGGAACGAGAGGAGCCAAGTCGCGTCTCCAAGAGCGAAACGCGAAGGAGCGCGTCCCCCGCCACAGCCGGGGCGGTGTGCGCTGATTCTTTTCGTGTGTCTCTTGTTTTCGCGCAGATGTAACCTGTTTAAGGCCGTCCTGGTTGAGTGCAAGGCAGCGGCCGTCTGCCGCCACGCAAACTTTAGGATGCGGGCTGCGTAGTTTGCTTTTCTGATGGCCTTTACAAGGTGAATGAACTGGGGGCGGGAGCGCGTTTACTGTTGCCAGCACTGGATGCTGCATCTCCAGAAGAGACATGAGTTTCCAGTATTTTTATGGTCCCAACTCCTTAAAAACAAAAGGGTAAGGTTAGAATAAGTTGGATAAAGATTCCCCAGCCAGAAAGCACGCATAAATAATAGGAAAAAGCAGATCATGGGACCACATACCTGCAGAGAACCAGTGAATTAACACAGTGTTAGTAGCGCCAGTCGTGATAAGGCTGTCACTTTGAGATCACGTTTTACAGGGCTCCTGTTCTGTGCTTCTTGTGTCTTACTGGTGTTTTGGGGAAAGGGCTGTACGTGAAAACAGTGTTTTGAAAAGGCTTACGTAGCACAGTCTTGCAATGAAATGACCACCTAGGACCAGCCCAGGATGGGTTCTCGATCCATTGTAGTTCTGAAACATCCATGGTACTAATGCTGGGTGTATTTTGAGGTTTGCCTTTCATTCCTCTTAACAGAACATTACCTAACAGAAAGCTGTGTGTGTGTAAACTCCCTTTTTATTTTCACAGTCCTGCAGTGGAGAGACCTGAAGTTATGCATGTCTGATAGGTCTTTGGCTTGGAAATTTTTCTTTTCCTCACTTTTTGCTCCTACAAGACCTTATGGAAATGTTGGGCTGTTAAGTGAACAACTAGTGCAGAAATTCTCTTTCACATGGTAAATAATAAACAACATGGTTTTCTTTTTCTTATTTTTTTACTTCATTTCTTCTTAATTGCATGATGTATCTGAGGAGGTGAAGCTGCTGTGGGTTTTTTTTTTTGGTGACAGGTTTCAATATGTTCAGGCTGCTCAGCCTTCTGGTTAATTGTCTGTTGGCAGTGCTGGCTTTGACTGGTAAGGAAATGATAGAGGGTGCAATACAGTGCATCAAAGTGTAGTGCCTACATTGTTATCAGACTTGGAGGTTTCTTCTTGGTGGGCTTTTTTTTCCCCTCCTGTCCCAATTCCAAAGAAACACTAGTTGGAAAGCAAGTTCACAAGCAAGGTGCTGATAAGAAGTCTTTTCGGGAAGAAAGTGACTGTAGGTGTGTGGGTGTGCAAATGCCTATTGTTTGTGGGAGCCAGAGGAAATCCAGGCAGAAATCCAGGCAACCAAGAGTCTGCTGCAGCTGCTGTGGCTGGAGAGTGTTCACATGAACAGTAAGGCTGAGTAATTCTGATGTCCAAGTCAGGCATATGGGCTGAGCACTCTCTTATGTGGGACTCACGTGCTCTGGAGATGGTGGGGAATGGGCAGAAATTAGGAAAAGTGGTTGATACGTCACAAGCAGCATAGGAGTTGGCCTCTTCTCCCAGGCAACCAGCAACATGACAAGAGGACACAGCCTCAGGCTGACTCAGGAGGTTCAGGCTGGACATCAAAAAGAACATGGAAAGGGTTATAAAGCATTGGAACGGGCTCTCAGGAAGGTGGTAGGGTCACCAGCCCTGGAAGTGTTCAAGAAACAACTGGACATGGTACTCAGTGCCGTGGTCTAGTTGCAAAGCTGGTGATTGGTCAAAGGTTGGACTCAATGATCTTAGAGGTCTTTTCCAGCCTAAGTGATTCTGCAATTCTGTGGTTATATTGTGGAGCAGGTGTAGAGAACTTTCTCGGTAGCTGAGCTGCAGAAATTAAAAGCTGTATAAGTTGGTCACAGGGCATCAGCATAGCCAAGGTAGATGAGGTTTGGATTGCTTTTCATTGAGAACCTGCTAAAAATATTCATGACCTGCAGAAATTGTAGTTTTTGTGAGCTAATCTTCCTTCCACCTTTAATTTAGGGTAAAATAAGGGAGCTGGAGGTCTTTAATCATGTTCTCTCTCAGCATGAGCTTCTGGAACTGACATCTGAAAGTTCTAAAAGGTGCCACAGCACAAGACTTGTGAGCTCTGTTGGCAAGACAGAATATGTACAGACAGAATATGTATTGTTATTAAACATCATGGCTTCTTGGGAAGACATAGTATGTACTGATCAGCTTGCCTTTCTGTTAGGCATCTAGGTGTGATTTTTCTTAACATTAGTGCAGATTGATACTAGACTTCAGCTGGTGATGCTGGAAGCAAATGCAGTAGAATGTCTATGTGAGAGGACAATGCAGAGGCAATAAATAGTAGTCTTACATAAATATTTGATGGAGCTCACTGGGGTAATTTGAGCAATAAATAAGGTGATATTTTGTTTATTTTGGCTTAAGAAAACCCAATTCTTATTCCTCAGAAATCTTTCACTCAGATACAGAGATTCTAGACCAAAGAAGCCTTTTGTTTCTTTCCCCCTCCAACCCTGACAAGAAATCATAAAGCATGACTGCATTGCTGTAGGAATTGACAGTGGAAGTGTTTAAACTATGCTTTCTTGACTGTATGTGATACACAACTGATGTACTCAAACTTGAGACTATTGTCAACCCTCAGTCTTTTGTTGAACCCTCTTTGTTTGCTGGATTAGCTTGGTAGGAACTGATTTCTAAATTAAGCCATATTCAGGAGAGATGGGATTTCTTAAATTTGTAGGACTGCATCCTTCTCTAGTAATATCTGTTCATCATAATGCTGTAAAGCAGATGGCCTGGTTTTGGAGGGGGCTGGGGGGAAGAGGCATCAATTGAATGTTCATTCTCTCGCTGGTTTCGGTGAGAAGCAGTATTTCTTTGCTAAAGGCTGCTCAAGGTTTAGAAACATGCAGACTGTTAAGACACTCCAACATAAGTTGTAAGAGGAGAATAAGGCACTAATATATAAACAAACAAATGAAAACTAAGTACAAAAAAGCAATGTTTATTTCTAGTCTTCAGCCTAAGATTTTTCATTTATGACTGGTGAGACTGCACAAGATACCCAGATGCTTCTAAAACTGGTACAAATTGACATGGTTGGAAAGACTATTTCTGTCTTTAAAAGGGATACATGCTTGCTCTCTAGCTTATTTAATAACCTTTACAATTTCACCCTCTTGCTTAGATCCTCAGGGCTTAGAAGAAACGGGCTGTGAGTTACTGGCATATCTCTCAGAAATCATGGCTTTTGCTGCATTTCAGCAAGTCATGCTGTTTTCCTTAAACCTGAGCATGCTGCTTGGAAGGGCTCCGTGTTCCTGAGAGGGTTCAGCCAGAAGTGTTGCTGTTCTGTCTCCCTCCTGTCTCTCTCCAGCAGAGAGGAGGCAGAGCGAGCTCTTCCTTGGCTGGCTCCATGGTATCATTCTTCTAGGTTGCTGGCCCCACAGATGTGGATGTGCAGAAGAGAAAATGAGGGTGCCTGTCTTCCCTCACTGCATCCAGGAGACAAGAAACATGCCTGGAAATGTCACATCAAGACAGTCGCGATTCCTTGTTTCGTTTTTAAGGTGGATGTACGCGAGAGGAGGCCTTGCTTTTGTTATTGCTTGGCCTCTGAGGTGCTGTTTTCTCAGCTCTAAAGCTGCAACAAGTCTTTGTTCATATTGCAGGATATATGTTTCTGGTAATTGTGAATATCATAGGGCATCTGGCATTAATAATGAGAGTTAAAACTACCGTTATGATTAGCAGATCTAATTGAGCCTGGATGAGGTCTTCCCATTGGCTATTTAACTGAATTACACAAAGATGTTTTTGTGATTATTTCCTGTATTACACCTGTAATTCCTGCTGCAGCCTATTTTGGTAGCTGCCAGGTTCTGCTTCAGAAACTGGCTGATGCTAGTGCAAATGACTTGGTGAGAATACAGAAGTAGTTGAATTTTGACATCATCTTTTCTTTTTTGTTGATTGATTTAACAGAACACCTGGTTTCATCTTTCATGACCTAGAGCTACCAAACTTGTCTGTGTTCACTGACTAACTCCAAATGTTACTTGCAGTGTGTACAGACCTGTTTTTAAAGAAGTGAACTAAAAATATTACAGCAGGCATTTACCCTTCCTCCAAGGGTGCCCCAGGTGCTTTAGTTTCTTTTCAAGTGCTGGTGGTCATTAGGGAGAAGTCCTCTTGTGTATGGGAGAATCTTCTTGTACATATGATATTAAGAAAATTCAGTTTTCTCATAAATTCACATGAGTAAATAATAGTAGTATCTCTTCACTGAAGATAAACAATGACATGCATGTGAACCTTCTGCAGTTACAGTAAGCAAGCTTCCTTTGTTCGAAGGGGAGGAGATTTGGGTTGGTGGTGCTTTTGGAGAGCCAGGAACAACTAGAAATAATAGTTCTGCAGCTGGAATGTAAAAGTTTTCATCTGGTATGATCTACATAGAATCCATCAACACTCAAAATGTAATATTTTCAGAAGAGTTGGAACACTTCTGAAGACCCTGGCTTCCTGCACACAGTGATCCCTTTTAGGAACACTTTTCTTAAAGTAAGGCTTAGTGTCATACTTTCCCTTAGAAGTGTTAGAGGTGACTCCAGTGCAAATGCTTATGTAAAGGAAAGTTACTAAGAAATGTGCACACAGCCAGAAATGTCCACATTTTAAAATAAATATCTTGTATATTAAAGCAATTGAAGCACAAGGTAGACATTTGTATTTGTCCTTGTAGACTGTCTGCCAGGGCCATATAGAATGGCTAAATTCCCTTAAAGTTCACTTGAACTTATATAACGATATCAAGCAAAACAAAATTTGCATAAAATAGTGTCCTTGTGGATGTGTACAATGAGCTATCTCTTATTGCTGGTTTTTCTTGCTTTGCTGGGGTTTTTTTCTCCACCGTGATAATTTTGTGGCAGTGTTGCATATATGTGGGAAAAGAGATGGTTTACAAGTTCTTACTGTCTAGTTCAGTGGCTAGTTCAGTTCGAGTTCAGTACCACGGGGTGAGCACTTTAATAGAAACTGAGGGAAATGTTATGTGGAAGCTGTTTATTCTGTTTCAAGTAATTCATTCTGTTCTGATTAGCTCATCCCCTCTCCCACCACTCTCACCCCACTTTTGCTAAGCTAACTTTGTTACAGTTTTACTTTCTGGCATGTCTTCTCCCATCCCCAGTACTTTTGAAAGAACCATCAGTTTTAGCAAAACATTTCTGCAGAACAGTCACGTCTTCCCCAAAGCACTGTGATTGTGCTATAATTCCACTTCAGGAAGCTTAAAGCAAATATTATGGTGTCTTGTAATCAAGACAAATTATTTGTTTCCTTCATCTAAATGCTGGGGTTATTTTAGAGAAGGGAATATGTATTTCAAACAGTGAGACAGCAGATGAGGCTGGATGATTGCCAGCGCTTGTGCTCACCTGTATTTCCAAAGTCACTTTTTTTCCTGGAGGATTCCAATGAGTTATGTCACCTCTGCTCACAATGTATCATCAAGCACTCAAGTGCTTACATAAAATTTCTTAAACCAGGCAGAAAGTAAGCTTGGCAGCTGAACATCTGGTCCTGTTCATTTGTTGGTTTCTAACACAGTGGGAGGTGAAGGAGCTTTTGGAGAAAGAAGAAGGGGAAAATGGCAGTTTCTGAACAAGAGCAAGTCATATAACAGTCGTAGTTGTTGAACCACTACTAAGTCTGTAAACCTTTCTGGTTAATAGAAATTAAAGCAATTTCTTCTGAAGACTATTTGCAGGGGAAAACACGAAAAAAAATCTGGTAATAAACCTTTTTGAATGACTGGTTTTTAAAAGTTCAAAACATAGCAGTTTTCAGTAAGAGATGGGAAAATAAAACTTGAATTGAAATAGCTAACATTTGATTCTGATTGTTTAAAGATGTACAAAATGGTCAGATTTGAGCTGGAAAGAACAGACCCTACAAGTATGAAGTTTCAATAGATGTATTTCATAGCTCTTAGGTGGATTAACATCATAAGGTTTGAAAATGCTTTTGACCCCATCCAAACCATTGGATCAGATTCAAAGGGAAACAAAACATATTATTGTCTGAATGAAAAAATGATGTATTATAGGGTTGTTTTGATACTAGATAATTTAACAAAACAGGCTATAATTGTTGTTCACAAACTTCTAACATAATAGTTGGAGGTAATGATGGAAAATTCCTGAGAAATTACATTTGCTCAAATTTAGATAATATACAAACCAAAATGATTGTATCTCAGCCTGCAGAAAGTGCCCAGTATGAATTGGGAGTCAGTATGAATCTTGGGGGTGTTATGCTAAGGACTTGTGTATGTTTGTTAGAGTTGGACAAGTGTTTGTGTTTGGCATACTTGTAAAAATATGAGGAAAATATATGCAGAAAACCAGCATTTGAATGCCTATTATGTGAGTCAGACAGCAGTTTGCCACTAGAATGTATGGACAGTACTTGTCTCTGGAGGCCCTGGCTCATAACTGAAGCCTTCCAGTAGCCACACTGGCAAAAATGAGTAAATCAATGTTGGAGGTTAGGATATTTCCTTATTTTTTTTTCTTTCTTTCTCTCAAGAAATCTTCTTCCATTTGTTGCCTAAGAGATTATATCAATGATACTTATGAGACAAAAGATGTGGCTGGGAGGAGAAGGACGGGGAAGGGTGCAGTTGGCTACCCTCTTAGCTGGGGGGCTTCCTCTTGGGAAGTGCAGAGATATGAAGAGATTTTGGCTGGGGGAGTGGGTCACTGGGGCTGTGCTCAGCTGCTTGCTCTCTCATTCTCGGGACCAGAGAATGGTCAGGCTGCTGCTGCAGCTGGGGAGAATTCGCTGCATCCACCAAGTTCTATCCTTCACTGCTTCTCCTACTGCGGGTGAGCCTTTGCTCATCAGAGTGGCCATTGTACTGGGACCTTTCCAACACCTGACCTCACTGGAAAGGACCCTCACCGTGTGCTCGGGTGCTTTGGGAAAAACCCAGGACCCCAGCCCCCTCCGGAGGGAGTCTCCTGGCTGCCACTGCCCTGCCCTGCTGTCTTCTGCCACTTCTTTGGGCTTTTTGCTACACTTGAACCTGACAGCCGGTGCCCGCCCACACAGGCCAAGGCCCTGAAGTTTTTGCTACACTTTGTTTTGTCACCAGGGTTGTGCTCGCCTCTGCTCGCCTCGGAGCCTTCTGCTCCGAGGTTCCTGCTACAGTCCATTTTGCTGTCCAGAGGGGCACCAGGACTGGCTGCCCCCGCTGTGAGTACAGAAGCCCCTTTTCTATCTCTCCTGCTGGCTGAGTTGCCATTAACCATGTGGAGAGGCCGCTGAGCTCCCGCCACAGCGCCCCCTGCAGGCGCGGAGGAATCATCGCCCCTGCCCTGCCCGGCCGGGAGCCACCAGCGCCTCTGGCGGCTGTGAGCGGAACTGCAACCGAAGGGGAAAGGGCTCGACAGCCCAGAGAAGGCTGGGACTGAGGGTCTGGGTTTGTTTCTGTTTGTTGCTCCTGCTGTTCTTGTTTGTTTGCCTTGTTTTATATATATTCCAGTAAAGAACTGTTATTGCTTTTCCCTTTACCTGAAAGCCCCGTAATTTCAAAGTTATAATAATATGGAGGAAAGACGGTCATATTTTCCTTTCCAGGGGAGGTTCCTGCCTTGCTTGGCAGGCACCTGTGTTTCAAACCAAGACAAAAAACATCTCTAAAACTATATCTTTAGAATGCATTTGTGTGTTTAGGTGCATGCTCTGGTTCACTTTTGTGCTCTAGTACCCTTAATGTTTCCATAAAATGGTCTTAAAAGTAAATATTGATTCTTTACCCTTTAGACTATTGGGCCACCTAAGCTGATTTTTCTGCCCCTTTTTCAGTCTTTGAGGAGGTCACTCATAAAGGAGAGAAATTCTCTCTTAAACTCCTGGCTTGTTTGTGTCTCTTGTTTAACGTACCCCTGAGCCAGATTGACTGGGATTTTGGGAAGTGTGACAGGACTTTGATTCAGCTTTGATACTGTGCAAAATACTGGTGCTAAGCACTTCTGAAACTGAGATTCAAGCAAGCTGTCCAAGTTATTTAATAACAAAAGGCAATACTTCTGTATTTGGGCAGTCTGATTCCCTACCTAAATAGAGAATAGTCTGGGTGGGGATGAGAAGTGATGGCTTTGGAGTGGCAGGATACAGGAGCGCTGCTGGCCAGGAATGTCTGCAGTTCTTCTCTCTGAGGGTGTTGAGGCCCTGGCAGAAGGCTGCATAGAGAAGCTGTGGCCGCCTCATCCCTGGAACTGTCCAAGGCCAGGTTGGGTGGGGCTTGGAGCAACCTGGTCTAGTGGAAGGTGTCCCTGCCCATGGAATGAGATTTGGAAGAAGGTATATCCTTTAATAATTCTAGCAGATAAATGCAGATTGTTTAATTGCTTGAAACGTGTAAGTTTCCAGTCAGGAATTTACACTGTACGTGAACAACTCCATCTTGTTTCAGATGTTTGCAACACTTGTAGGAATGATTAAATAGAAGAGGATTATCTCTAAACCTTAAGTATTAGAATATCAGAGAGAGATATCTCTGATATCTTCTTACCACTGTTCAGAAACAAAAATGTGTGATTAATGTTGCTGGGTTGAGTTCCTTTGTTGTATTACTGGTTTATTGGGGGAGGGGAGGGGAGGTAATTGTCTCCTGCATGCTTTTTTTGGTTTTTTTTTTCTCCTTTTCCCCCAAGAACAAACATGTATCACAGAGTTGCCCTTGAAAGGTAGGGGAGATCTCCCTTTTTTTTTTCTTTTTCTTTTTCTTTCTTTCTTTATGCTCTAATGTCCAATTAAATGTCCAGTAAAGCCCAATTAAAAGTCCATTAATAGCAATGTTTAGATGGTGGAAGAGTCTGCGCAAAAAAGGTTTTTATCCTGCAAGAAGCCTCAGTAGCTTTCCACTTAGATGTCAGTAAATATTTTCAAGTGAAAGGTAAATGTTTTATTTTTAGTCAGTATTTGGTTATTATTTGTATCTTGCAATGAATGCTGCTGTGGCCCTCTGTTCACCAGCATAATGGTCCTCCCTGGTGTAATCATGAAAATGTCATAATCACTTGAGAGGCTTCTATAAGGAAAATCAGCGTTTCAGTATTGGAATAGAGCAATACAGCACTTGAAAATGTAAAAAAGCCAAAGGGTTGGGACAGTGTAGTGGTTTGAGTTTGCCGATCCAAGTTTCTGGAGAAACACCAGCACACTTACCAAAATTTATTCGATTTTTGCTGTGAGATAAGGATTGGGAGTAGGCAAAGCAGGCTCAAATTTTGAAGAATATAAAGAAGGTTTATTAATAAACCTAAAAAAAGAAGAAAAAAACCAAGAAAAACCAGAACAAAACCCTCAGACCACCTCTTCTCCCCCCACCTCTCAACTTCTTTCCCACTGTCAACAGACAAAAAGACAACACTTTGACTTTCAGTCAGTTTACCACCTCTAAAATAGTCTTTTCTCAGTTCATTTAGGGAGAGAAGTTTCTCTTGCTTATACCATGGACTTCTCTATAAGAAAATACAGTTTTTATGGTTTTCAGCCTCACAACCAACAGCCACCCAGAAGGAAAATCTGTTTCTTGTGGAAGATCCCCTCCACACTTGTAGCCTTCCTACAGCTACCACAGTGGGTTATGACAGTCCATGGGGTACTCTTTTAAGGATGAGCAGTTCTATTACAGCAGAAAAGAAAATTCCCTTCTTCTGTATCTAGCAACACAAGTTCTCTACCGTGTTGGTAGAGGGGTGAGGGTTCTGGGTCACAGCTTCTTCTCTGTCTCTGTTCAAGTTTCTCATCAGGCTGCAATTACTTCAGCATCTACTTATCTCTACACAGGTGCCTCGGCTCACTGGCTGCAGTTAGAATATCGCGTTCCCCCTTTGGACTATTTTCTCATCTATTACAGGGAATATTTTAGCTTATTTCCAACCATGGTTTCACAAAAGAATTTTCAGCTTCACTATTGAAGCACTTCTCATGCTCCTCCTGCTACGTGTTGGCTCTGCTTCCTTCACTGACTTTAGAGTCTCTATGCTGTATTTCTGTAGGTGTCCTCACTCTTTCCTCTCTCTGTGCAGGGAAGGATGGGTGTCTGCAAGTTTCAAGAGGGTTAATCTCTCTCTCAGGCCTTGTGATGCTCACAGGGTCCCTGCTGGGCTGTTTGAACAGTCTGAGCAGGGTGGCAGGAGCACTCAGAGTCTCGGTGCCCTTGCTCTGTGGAGCTGGCTCTGCCCGCTGGGGCCGGCCTGGCCCGGGGTGACAGGGCAGGGCCCTGCCCGAGTCGGGTGGAGCCGGCCTGGCCCCTGCCTGGCCTGGAGCTGGGACCCGGCCCTGCCCACTGTAGCTGACATGTGGGCCTGGCTGAACTGCATCTGAACTGGAGAGCTCAGGCCGGGTCCTCCCCCATGCCCAGCAGTACTGCCGCTCCAAACACCCTTCCCCATCTCCCTCTGGGAAGGGGGCAAGGGCCCAGTCTTACCAGAGGGAGAAAGCAGGGACTGCTTCTCTCTGAAAAGCAGGAAGGCAAGAGAGTGAACTCCAAAGGGCCCTCTGCTTATATAGGTTTTTTTTCCTCGAAGGCAGATCAACATTTAATTGGTTGGCATACACATCAATATGCAAAACTAGCTGGTTATAAGTTCTCTCTCCCAGGAAGAAAGTTATATTACTACCTGCAGCATGGGTCACGTCCAAGATTTACACCTCCTAGGCCAACCCAGGACAGACAGACAGGTAGTAGCAAGCACTCATAAGATTTTGATGATGCTGTTGTATATTGGAACGACTGGTAAAGCAAAGACATTGAGACACTCCAAATTTTCTGGTAACATTCAAGTTGGTACCTGGGAGAAGAGGTAGAGAAAAGTAGGGAGATGCATCTGTAGTGGAAGTATGGTTAGATATCAAAAAGTAGCCTTTAGGGCTGAAGTAGTTTATGGTTTTGTTACTTGCCAGTCTAAGAAGCCTTTCTATAATTCCACTTCTACGTAAATTGCTTTTTTTCTTTTTTTTTCCCCTAAATTAGGCCTACATCCTGGATATCAGCTAGTGCTGTTTGAATCACGCGATACAGAAGTTTTCTGAAATATATTAGGCATAAAGAGTAAATGGAATTATTCTCTGTATGTTCAGTGAAGTGTTGTTGAAATGATGGCTCAGGGGTATTTGCAGATGTTAATGTGCTTATAACGCTTGTCTTCAGACCCTTTCAATAAATAATGTTTTGGGGGATAAAAAGTCATCTGGGGAAGCTCTGTCAGCAGGGAATCAGCAACATTTGTAGAGAGACTGACTAAAACATTTTTCAGCTCTGCTTTTTCCCTGCCACTGCACACTGTTTCTTATTTCCTTTATGTTCCCGTTGTATCTGTAGCTGAGTCCTCAAAACAGGAACAATCCACACACAGTGGATTACTACTCACTTTCCAGTTGTGTTTAAATTCTTAGCCACATCTTTAAGGGATAAGAAGGGAGGGAAAAGAGTTCAACAAAGGCTTTGCCCAGTTGCTGAAAGACAGTGGCTTTCTAACATAAGTATCTGTTGGGAGGACTGATTTTTGTGAGAGAAGAATGAAGTGATGCCTCTGTAAGCATTTACACATATTTAAAGTTTATTCAAAGCTTTTGAAAGCTATGTGAACAGAGAAAGAGGAAGGGGACAGCCAGTTCTTCTTGTATGTACAGACTTTAGCTGCAGAACATATTTCCTGAGCTAACCCTCAAGGCACACTATTTAAATAGTATGTTCAGTGTAGATATGTTAGTAACTTAAACACCTTCAGTTTTGGAATGGAACTAATCAGTTTTGAAATGGGAAAAATTATCTAGTGCTTTGTGTTGCTGTTAAAGCTGCAATCCTGCATCTGTATGTTGTGTTTGAATGCCCTGTACCTTTATGGAGCCCTGCTGAAATCTTGCATGTAAAAAAAAATCTGATTATTTTAGCTTGCCAGTTGTGGTGACTGAAGGGTAGACAGTTCATTCTTAAGCTACCTCTGCTGTGGGATGGGATACATGTGCTGGGTGGACATATAATCTCCAAGGAAGCTTTATGGCTAAATGGGACAAGAGTCTATATAATTAGGCTGTTTAAGTAGAAGATATGTGTAAACTTGGCTATGAAGAGGTGCATATGAAGAGTTGCATTACATATCTCTAAACTCTGAAGTGGATAATTGTGGGTTGACCCTGGCCGTGTGCCAGGTGCCCACTCAGTCACCATCACTCCCTCTCCCACTGGGAGAGGGGAGAGAATAATATGGGAAAAGACTACCAGGGTAAGATAAGGCAGGTTTATTAAGCGGAAAAAAACAGAACAAGCAAGCAGAGTTGGATGCGCAAGAGCAGAGAGGAAAACAATCAATCTCTACTTCCCATCAGCAGCGATGTCCGGACACTTTCTGGGAAGCAGGGCTTCAGCACGCATGATGGTTGTTCCAGAAGGCAAACATGGGCCAGCCCTGAGTGCCTCCTCCTCCTCCTCCCTTCCTTCCCTTATATATCTGAGCTGATGTCATATGGTATGGAATATCCCTCTGGCTGACTGGGGTCAGCTGGCCTGCTGGTGTCCCCTCCCAGGATCTTGCCCACCCCCATCCCCTTCAGTGGGGGAAGGAATGTCACAGGGACAGCACTGCTTGGCAGTAGCCAAAACACTGCTCTGTTATCAACCGCCAGCTACCAAAGCAAAGCACAGCACTGTAAGGGCTGTGAGCTTTACCCCAGTCAGACCCAATACAATAATCTTGCCCTAAAACAACACCTGACATTCATAAACATAAACAATAAAAACTTACGGGCTTATTTTTCAAAGGTTCTTTCAGCAAAACTGTTGAATTTTGACTGAGCTGGTGATGAGTTTTTCTTTGGGAAGAGAAATGCTGGTAGCAATGTTTTATTCAACAAGTCATCTTGTTCCTATTCCTGATTTCTTGGCCACTCATAGCTCTGCTGATGCTCTGTACCATCCAGGCTCATTGCAGTAAGTCCAGCCCTGCAACAACAGTGGGAATAAATATGTAAATATACCTAGATCCTCTTATTAAAAAAAATTTATTCTGTGAAGTTAGAGCTGAACTCTGAAGACCTTATTTTGTGTTCAGGTTCCTTGTGCTCAAAGTGTTTATGCTGATGTGCATCTGCCTGAATAAGCTGTTTCCCAGTATAGTCCTTGGACTGTTCTTCAGTCAAAGTTTTATTATTTTTTTTCCTAATATAATCAGGATCAGGGCAATGATTGTCCCCCTGTGCTGGACACTGTTGAGGCCACACCTTAAATCCTGTGTCCAGTTGTGGGCCTTCACTGCAAGAAATACATGGAGGTGCTGGAGCATGTCCAGAGAAGGGCAATAGAGCTCAGGAACGGAGCACAAGTCTGGAACACAAGTCTGATGAGGAGCAACTGAGGGAGCTTGGAATTTTCAGCCTGGAGAAAAGGAGGCTCAGGGGGCAGCTTCTCACTCTCTGCAACTCCCTGACAGGAGGGTGAGCCAAGTGGGGTCAGGCTGTTCTCCCAGGGAACAAGTGACAGGACAACAGGAAATGGCCTCAAGTTGTGTCAGGGAACATTCAGGTTGGACATTGGGAAGAAATTCTTCTTGAGAAGAGATGTCAAACATTGGAATGGGGTGCCCAGGGCGGTAGTAGGGTTCCCATCCCTGGAGATGTCCAAGGAATGAGTGGACATGGACAGTGCTCTAGTCTGAGAGATAAGGTAGGGATCGGTCACAGCTTGGACCTGATGGTCTTGGAGGTCTTCTCCAACCTTAATGATTCTGCGACTTCTAAAGGAAACTTTAAGCAAGAATAGTGTCACCCGAGTTTCTAGAGCATCAATATGCCATGAGCAGTTGGTTATAAAGTGAATACAGGCAGAAGTAGGCAAAGTAGATGTCAAAACAGCATATATGCTAATATGGCAGGCATGTCTTCATCATAAAATGCACTGATCTATTGACTCTAACAAGTATTCTAGAAATGTAGTGTTGATTTCTTCTTCTCAACCTTCTTTGAGTGTGAAAAATATCTTCTGTTTGTTCTAGCGTCTCCTGGCATGTGTTAGCCTTAATGGAATTAGAGGCTTCACTCTTGTTCAAATGTGCCAGAAGATGTTTCTATAAAATTTAGTATTAAACAACTAAATTGATGATACTGTATGTGCAGTACAGGTATTGCAGACAGCCATTTTAACCACCAGACTTTTAAGCACAGAAGTTGTGCTGGAGATAGCAGTGACCCAGGGGGCAGAATCCTTGATTACATATGGTTTACGCTAAAAAAAAAAAAAATCATGGCTTTAAAAAATATTTTTATTGTATTTTTACAGAATGGCAGGATTGCTGACATCTTTTTTTTTTTGTTTCATTTTGTCTTAGTTTGAGACAATTTAAAGGAGGGCACTGGAATGGGTTGCCTTCCCTAAAGGGTTCCAACAATCCACTTCCAGCAATAGGAAATAAATACTAATAGATGAAAATGAAAAAACTGCACAACAGTTTACTAACAAACAGAATGCCCACAAGGCAGGGAAAAAAGTAAATAACTGCTAGATATCAAACTGTTGGACTTCACCCTCCCACACTGGAACAGAGACCTGAAATGCCAGAGATTACCTGCTCTCAACACACAATACAAGATGGCATCGGCTTCCCTCTTGGGAAGGCAGGAGCTTTCACGGAGCAGTTCCAGCAGCAGACAGACGCCTGGTGGCTCATCTGTCATCAACCTTCTCTGCATGGCAGAGTACAGCAGATCATGGCAGGTGAAGCAGCTGGGCTGGAGCCTCTCAGCGTGTTTTCTTCCCAGCTCAGCGTGGTTCACTGTGGTTTGGGTCAGAGCGCGGCACCTCTACTCCTGCTGGCACAATGTCCCTGGTCTCCAACAAGGAGCTGCATGGCTCATCTTAAGGCTGCCCAAAGACTGCTACTGCAGCTTCTCCGAGCCAAGGAAAGGAAAAGCTTTTTGCCTGGGCCAAAAACCAAGCCAGCCTAGCAAAAGCCATGCCACACAGAGCCGCAAAAAACCTGGGCATGGTGCTTTTAAAAACACTCGGGGCAAAAGCAAAACCCTTCATCTCCCTGGTCTCCCACATAACAGGTCGTGGGCTACAGGGTCTTAAAGATACAGTACCCATATTTGGGCACAGAGCAGAGGATCATGGAATACACTATCATAATAAATCAATAATAAGACAATTTTTGTGACAGTGAAACAGCTTAGTGTTAGTACCTGCAGACAAGATCATCAAATTCCATTACATGAAGGAGTAAAACATTGAACTGTGAATATTGGCTCATGTTCTGAGATGTCTGTTCTTCTGATGCAAAGCTGCAAAGTGTTTCATCAGGTTAATATGCTTGAGGATGTGGCTCCTAAAACATCTTTCCTGTGGAAAGCTGTGGTGATCACCAAGTTAAAATTTATGCTTGATTTAAAAATAAATAAAGCATAGAGTTTGTTTATTCCTGTTTCCTGTGTAACTTTCCAGTGTTGTTTTAATGTTTTGTAATCTGACGTTTTCTAATCTGAATACCCATACATTGCTTTGCTTGTTTAGTTTTACTGTGATGAAGACTAGTGTTTTGTAGTTGGGTTGTTTAATTTTCTTCGTCCCTTTAAGGAAAACTTGGCACATCTTATACTGTGACCTATTGTTCCTAGCTCTACCTTCCGGAGGATTTCTTTTAATCAACCTTCTCCTTAGAGTGTGAAAAACATCTTCTGTTTGTTCCAGCTTCTCTTGGCATGTGTTAGCATTAATGGAATTAGAGTAACTTCAGTCTTGTTCAAATGTGCCAGAAGATGTTTCTATAAAATTTGGTATTGAACAACTAAATTATCTGTTAAAGGTCTGTAGAATCAAGGTTAAAAATACACATTCATACTGTAAACTACCATGTTGATTGAAAGTACTAGTCATCAAACATGACTTAGTTTCTTCTGCCAGGAAGGGACTTTTGAGCAACCTTGGCAATGTAAAAGATCATGTGTGAATGAAAATGGGATGAGCAATTTGGCCATTGTATTTGTATTGTTAGGAAGGGTTCACCACATTCTTTTAGCTGTGAGAACTGGTCATCATGTTCCCTGCTCATATTAGCAAAGAACCTGGTCTCTAGTCTGGAGGACAGAAAGCTTAAAAACTAAGTTCAGTGCTGTCTATTGCTCAATAGGATGCAGTCCTAAAATTCTTGGTTCAAGTGACATTTACACAAGTGAAACCAGCACCCCCACTCTGTTACTGGAAACATCTCAGAAATTCTAAATTCACAAAGCACTGCACAAGACCCTTGCTAAATATTTTAAGACCATCTTACCAGTGTTGGAAGGACTTTTTTTTCTTTTTTTTTCTTTTTTTTTTTCTTTTTTTTTTTAATGGGTATGCTAAATAGAATGAAGTCATGATAGTGTGTCCCAAAGTCAGCAAAATTTGAATGGGAAAAAGCATATGTAAAGCTGTTTTTAAAAACTCACCACAGGGAGTTACATGCATTGCATATAGAAGTATATTCTAGGTCAATGTTTGCTTCAGAGAGAATGGCTTTTTAAAAAAATTTTAAGTATTTCAGATGTTTTATCTCCTTCATTGGGGGGACATAGTGGGATATAAGGTGGTAATGCTGACTTGGTTTTGGTCATTACACTTTGCTGCAAATGAGACATTTGTCTGTAGTTGGCCAAATTAGAAATCCTGCCTGCTATTTGGGATGTTTGCTGTGCACAGTTCTGGATAGTTAGCTATTCCTGTACCTTTAGAAGCCAGATCTTAATACAGTGTTGTATGTACTCAGTGGAAGTGTTTTGTAGAAATATTGAGATTAATCAAAAAAGTGTCAAGAAAATCCCCTAGAGAAAAACTGCTATGAATTTGAGAGGGACTGAGGATGGCAGACAGGTTGAAACTGGATGATCTTTAAGATTTTTTTTCAACCCAAATCATTATATGATTCAGTGATGCACAAGAAATTTGGTTCCTATTAATTTAAATTAATAGGACTAACTATAGGATGAGACACCTCTTCACTATACCAATGTATTTACTTACAACAATTTTAAATTATACTGTCAAGGTTTTCCTTCTAAAAATCTGGAAAGTGAGGGAACTTGTCTGACTTCACTGATTCTGAATGAGCAGGGACTACAGTTTCATGTAGTGTTTACTGGAATTGTAACTAATACTGGTTGGTACAGTTTGGAAGGAAACTAAATCTGTTTTCAGGATTTTAAGATAAATAATGGGTGTATTTATAGGTTTATAAATGAGGTGACTTCATGAAAATGTTTATTCTTTCCAAATTGTTTGGCAATTCCAGCAAAAGTCACTGAACAGTTGAGGGAGACTTCAGAGATCTTTATGGAAATTGTGGGCCAGAATGGTTGTGTTCATTTGGGGAATGGTGGGGTATTGTTTGTTTCTTCTGGTTTCCCAACTCCTTTGTGTTTCAGAGCTGATTTTACAGTTGATGTAAATCAGTCTTGGTACTATTGACTTCAGAGGAGCACGCTGGTTTGCACTGGGTACAAGCTTTGTTTTGCAAATTTGATAACATTATACAGTTTCTCTGCGTGTTTGCACAGGCAAGTGTTTCTGCTGCATTGTTACTCCTAGAAATGCAAAGGGAAATCTGTTTGTTCAGCTCTGCACTGTGTGATACAAGGCGGGTGGGATAGCAGTGGCAAGGGGCTTCTATACCAATGGACTATTCATACAGTCTTTTGAAGCATGATGGCACTAGACACATGTTCTCAGCACCCTGATGCATCTTAAAATAAGCAACAGCTGAGGCAGCTATAGGCTCTCACCATTTACAAGCTGTCTTTGAGCCACCAATGAGTTGCTGTGGAAACCATTGCTCAGCAGGACCAGGAGATGGCTGGAAAATAGGCTTTTTTTGAGAGCCTGACTAGTTTAAACCCCCATCCCCCATTTGCAGAAGCTTCCTCTGAATTGCCATGGAGACAAGAGGAGTACTGATGTTTTGAGACTTGTAAAAGTGCAAGCTATAAATATTTATTTGGCTAACAGCATATGCTTTCTGTGATGTCTCTGTTGGAATAAACTCCATGCTACATTGAACTTTTGTAAGCTGTGCATTCAAACCCTTCCTCTCTTCTGAGTAGAAAAGAAGGAGGTAATATAAATACTGAAGGGAATTAAATTTTACATTTTGATTAATTATAAAACATTAAATTGTAATTTTTTCCTCAGCATTTCCCCCTCTCATGCAGTACTCCTGCATCTGGTGACTACTGAAAGCACTTAGGAGGCTGCTGAGTTTATCTAAAATTGTACTTTTGTGTTCAGTTTTTCTGAAAGGCTGGCCTAAATAATCTCTTGCTTTCTTGCCTTGTGCCACTTGATTTATTTTTTCCTTTCCACTTTCTCCTCTACAACCACTTCAAGTTTTGTGTTTCCAAAGCCAACTGTCCTTGGGGCTCTGAAATGAAATTAAGCATTAACATGACCTTAAATTCTTAGGACTCCTACTGATAACTTTAGATAATTGGCTCTGAAAACTTCTGTCTTTCATTACTTGTAAGATTTTTTTTCTTCTTTTTTTTTTTTTTCTTTTTCTTAACTTGAAAGTTAAGAATAAAGACACCATGACTGCTGTGCTGGCTTTCCAGATTTCACTGACCAGTGCCCACAAAGCTGAGGATTAAGTCATTCTTAGGTTGGCATTATAAATAAAAGTCTCTTACTTGGTCTGATCTGTAGTGGCATTTAGCACAGAAACTTCTTGACCCTGTGAGACTGAGTGTTCCTCTAATTATCCAACACCAGCTTTTACTACAGGTGGAAATCCTGCTCTTAGTCACTTTCTGGAACAGCTTCTCTTCCCTGTTTAAATAATTCCTGGCTGAATGAAAATGCTGATTCTGTTTCTCACATGATTTCCATGATAATGACAATTACTGAAGCTGCTTAAAACCTATAAAGATGAGTGGGAAGGATTGTTTTTCAGTTTATGCTATATCTATGTAAAATAATACTTCTTGTATTCGGCTCTGGAACTCTTGATATGTAATTAGTAAATCCACATGTAGTTCCTGTTCATTTTCCAGTTGTGTCCAGATTCTTGGCTGCTTTTTTTAAGGGGGAGAAGGGAGGGCAAGCAGTTCAGCAAAGGCTTTGCCTTGTTGTCAAAGAGTGTAGTGGCTTTCTAACATAAATAGCTGTTGTGAGAATGCACTGATTTTTGTAAGGAAAGAACAAAGCGATGTCTCTGGAAGCATTTAAATGTCTTTAAAGTTTGTTCAAAGCTTTTGAAGGCTATGTGAACAGAGAAAGAGGAGGGAGACAGCCAGTTCTTCTTGTATATACAGACTTTCAGGTGCAGAACATTTTTCCTGAGTTAACCGTATTTCCAGGCATGCTATTTAAAATAGTATGTCCAGTATAGATATGTTAGTAACTTAAACACCTTCAGTTTTGGAATGGGACTAATCATATGAAAACAGGAAAAATTACCTACTGCATCATGTTGCAATAGAGAAAAGTTATTTGAAACTGGGCAGCCATTTAAAATCTGACACTTTAGCTTAAGTTTTGGACGGTTGTGGCTGGGGGAAAGACAGGCAGGGAAGAAGCAGGACTGCAGGGACAAGAGGGGAGCAGAGGAGGGAGGAGCCGACTGAGCTGAGCCTCCAGGTGAGCCCCCACTCCCTTCCAGAAGCTGAAAGGGCGGGAATGCGGTTATGGCGCAGTTAACTGCTTTTAGGGGGAATTTTTCTCGGGCAGCAGGATTCTTGCAGCTTAATGGTGGAAGTTTTGTGTTCCCTGGTCAGCTGTCAGGCGAAGTTCCCCCAGAGACAGAGCTTCTCTCCATTTTCCAAACGGGCTGTCCGCTTGGACATTGCTGCGTCCGCAGTCTCCGCTCCCCCCTCACATGTCCGAGCTGCCCCTGCATGGGGCACGCGTTAAGGCTCCCTGGACACGTACAGCACCTAGAGTAATTTTTCATCCCGTGTCAGAAAATGAATTTATAACATAAAACCTGGACAATGTTGAGGCATAAATAAAAATTAAATTGGTTCCCCACAGAAAGCCAATGGAATCCTGGGGTGTATTAGGAACAGCATTGCCAGCAGGTGGAGCGAGGTAGTCCTGCCCCTCTACTCAGCCCTGGTGAATCCACATCTGGAGTGCTGTGTCCAGTTTTGTGCTCCTCAGGACAAGAGAGACGTGGAGCTCCTGGAGTGAGTCTGTGGAGGTTACAGAGATGTTGAAGAGATGGAGCATCTCTCTTATGGGGAAAGGCTGAGGGGGCTGAGGCTGTTCAGCCTCGAGAGGAGATGACTGAGAGGGGACCTCATCCATGTCTGTCAGTGCCTGCAGGGAGGGGTCAGAACATGGACCAGGCTCTGCTCTGTGGTGCCCAGCAATAGCACAAGAGACAATGGGCAGAAAAGGATGCACAGGAAGTTCCACCTGAACATGAGGAAGAATTTCTTCACTGTGCAGAGACCACACACTGGAACAGATCACCCAGAGAGGGTGTGGAGTCTCCCTCACTGGAGACATTCCAGAACCATCTGGATGCAGTCCTGTGCCATGTGCTCTGGGATGACCCTGCTTGAGCAGGGAGGCTGGATCAGGTGATCCACTGTGGTCCCTTCCAGCCTGACCCATCCTGGGATTCTGTGAATGTATGCAAATACACAAATATCTTTAAAGGGTGTGTGACAAGAGCATGGGACTCTTTTCAGTGGTGTCCAGAGACAGGACAAAGAACAGTGGGCACAAACTGAAAAACAGGGAAGCTTCATCTGAATGAGGAAAAACTTTTTTACTGTGAAGGTACCAGAACACTAGAACAGATTGCCCAGAGAAACTGTGGAGTCTTCTTCTCTGGAGATATTCCAGACTCTGCAACCTGCTCTAGGTGACTGAAATAGTAGGGAGCTTGGACTAAATGATCTCCAGATGTCTCTTCTGTCAGGAAAGTTCCACAAACGCCAGAGGTTTATGTCCAAAAAAGAGACAAAGGAGTCCTTCAACTTTATTCGAATAAAGGGAGGGAGTCCACTGGGGTACACACCCACAGAGGTTTTCTCTCGAGGTTTCAGAGGGCACGGCCTCTTTTTATCCTAAACTCCTGACTGCATGTTACCCTCTTCCTTTCCCCATTGGCTGAGGGAAAGAAGGTACAGCCTTCCAGAACCTCCAGCAGGTTATCTGATTCACAAATAAAACCCTGCATATCTTCAGCCACAGATAACAAATAATGGAGGAGTGTGAATGGCAGGTCTGCAGGGTGGGAACTATAAGCCCATCTAAAGCCAGATGTGAGGAACAAGTTTGTATTTAATAAGCATGGTGTACTGCATAAAGGATGATAGCCTAAGGGAGAAGGCACATTTTCTGTCTGGACAGCTAAAGGGGTCTAAACCACAAAAGGAATTTGAAGAGCTTCTCAGCCACAGCCTGTCAGCAGTCGTGTTTTGGAAACTGTATAACTTAAACACAGCACATTTTGCTAGCTTTCCCTTCCCTTATTTTATACAAGCCCCCAACTAATTCCTGACATTTTTTTTTATTCATGGTGAAATTGATTGGGTTTTTGGAGTAAGGATAGAGCAGGGGCAGAAGGATGCAAACAGTTAAATCCAGTGTTAGCTTTGGCTTCTCTTTTGGAAGAGCAGCTATTACAAAATTAAAATTCCATCTTTACAGCTGAGTATCTGACACACACAAAACTGACTTTCCTCCATCCCCAGCAAAACCACAAGAAATTCCCCAAAACCCAAAAGCATTTTCCCTTCTTCTAGCCCAGGCTCAGAACCATATAGAATGGAGTAAATCACAGAATGGTTGGGATTGGAAGTGAGAGGAAAGCAAATGTCTTTACAAACAATTTGATGGGTGTTACATCTTTTAAATGAGTCTTAATGTCTCTACTAACTTTGGGCAGCAGATTTGTTGCAGAGCCCCGACAGCTTGGCTCCTGAAACAGACAAGTGGATCAGCACAAGCCTGAACTTCAGAACTTCGGGGTAAAACAACAGGTTTGGGGGGGCAATATGTGACAGGGCTGCTGGAGGTTGGCATTCACCAAGCAGAACTGATGGAAGGGGAAGGCTGTTAACACTGATCTTTGACAGGAATGTGGGTGGGAAGAGCGGTGGGTCTGAGCCCTGGATGCCTGTCAACATCTGTCAGGGTAAACGTGGCCCAGTCTGCTGATGCCACTCTGAACAGGGTTGGTAGCCTTTCAGTTGTAGCAGCCACATCTTGGACTACTAAGAAGAATGGGAGTTACTAGTTTGGGTATTTTCTGATAATTCGTAACTAATCATGTCCAAAGGTAGGCAGCTTTTCCTTCCCCTTCTGCTTTTATGGACTATGTAGGCTGTGGGCTACTTCTGCTAGGAAATATGGCAAAAAGCGAGCCAAAACAGATGTGCTTAAATGACGTGACAATGGCAAGACTCTGGGTATCATTTGAGTGTCTTGTGGTACATAGTTCCATGGCTGAGAAGTTTGCATCAGCACCTAATCGTCTCACTGAGGCTTTACCCTGACGTGGTCACATCTGAAGGATGCTAACACCAAACATATTTCTGGTTTCCTATTCTCTTTCAGGGACTTCAGTAAGAGAATTGGCTTTATTCTTGAGATGTTGGACTTCCTAAACTTACTGTATCTTCAGAAAGCTTTTGTTAAGCTTTGCTTTGAGCCACCTGTTGTTTAGAACTTGGCAAAACAAATGCAAGACTGCTTTTTCTCTTGTACTTACAACTTTGTTTTGATTCTGTTGTTCTCATGTAATTTCCTCCAGGCACACTGTTTCCTTTGATTTGATTTGACTAATATGTTTTTCCTTAATGATTCATCCAGCCAGTAGTTTCAGTTTACAGCTGTGAGGGTTTATCAAACGGAAAGTGTGGTTTCTTGGAGTTTACTTCTAAACAAGTACAGTTACTGACACGTAAAAGCAGCTTTTTTATTTTTCCTGGTCTTTAAAAAGCAGCCTGAATAAAAGGTTTACTGGTACAGTAATATGTGATCTTTTCACTATTGCTCTTTATATGGTGAATTAAAATCCGAAGCTGAAGACTTGGATTCTGAATATTTGGCAGAAGCATTTATCGAAGGATGTCTAAGAGAAGAGATGCTCTAGCTTTAAGGACATTTCCAACTTTCTGCTTGATCAGAATATATAGTGGTTTTAATATAGTAAGTTGTCTCTACACCACCTTATGTTACTGTTTGAACTCTACAGTTTCTTGAAAAGGATAATATATATGTGGTTTGTGTGTGTGAGGAGGAAGGTGAGTAGTGCTGTTGCTGCACTTGAAGGATGGGATGTCATCCAGAAGGACTTGGAGTAGCTCAAGAGGTGGCCCATGGGAATGTCATGAAGTTCAGAAAGACAGTTCATGACTGCACCTGGATCAGGCCAACCCCTGGTATCAATATAGTCTGGGGGATGAACAGATCCAGAGCAGCCCTGGGAGAAGGACTCAGGGGTGCTGGTGGGTGAGAGGCTGGACATGCCCCAGCCGTGTGCTCTGGGAGCCCAGAACCCCCCGTGTGCTGGGCTGCATCCAAAGCCCCGTGGGCAGCAGGGCAGGGAGGGGATTCTGCCCCTCTGCCCCGCTCTGCTGAGACCCCACCTGCAGGGCTGCATCCAGCTCTGGGGTCCCAGGACACAAAGCACATGGACCTGTTGGAGCAAGTTCAGAGGGCCACTAAAATGATCATGGGGATATGACACCTCTCCTATGAAAATAGTCTGAGAAAATCGGGGTTGTTCACCCTGTGAAAGAGAAGGCTCTGGAAAAACCTTTTTGCAGCTTTTCAGTACTTTAAGGGGACTTATGAGCAAGATGTGGACAAACTTTTTAGTAGCGCCTGTTATTAGGACAAGGGGTAATGGCTTAAAATAAAAGAGGGTTGATTCAGACTAGGTATAAGGAAGAAGGCTTTTACATTAAAAGTGGTGAAACACTGGCACACATTACCCAAAGGTACAGTGGATGCCCCATTCCTGGAAACATTGACAGTCGGGCTGGATGGGGCTCTGAGCAACCAACTCATGTTGACAATGTTCCTGCTCATTTGCAGGGAGCTTGAACTAGATGACCTTTAAAGATCCCTTCCAATACAAACCATTCCAAGACTCTATGATGGTACCTTCAAACAAAGAAAACAGCATGTTAACTTTGAGCACTGAGAACCCATAGCTGAAAGCCCAAATGGAGTCACTCAAGGCAGAAGTGAGGCACTAACTTCAACAGAAGTAATCAACTGTTAAAAGAAAGCCATAAGAATCAAGAGATTGTTAATTGGTTTGTGTCTTCTGGTCAGGACTAGATATCCGTCTGCTAGGGTATGTGCAGCTCTTCCCCCATTAAGCAGGGGAAAGGGAAATTAATTCTTTAGGGGTGGATGGAGAAGGTCTGTGTGCTTAAGAAGGTCTAATCTTGCTGTTTTCCTGGTTTTTCAGTGAAAAGAAGATTGTTCTTAACCAAGTCAATTTCTAAACATTGATGAAAAGAGGTTATCAGTTCTTGTCCATACCCCCTGCAGCAGTTGTTCAGTTGGCTGTGCAGACGAAGGAAATGGACTGCATTAGAAGTGGCTGTGCCGTCTTCAAAACTAGTCCTAAACCAAGGGAACTTGAGATGCTTTTGGGAAAAAAAAAAAAAAGTAGACCTGTGTAAAGAACTGTGTTCATCTATTAAGCACTTGCTGGCCTGATGTGGATTAATTGTAATACTTGTGACCAACTCCTGGTAGCTGGGTGGGAATCGATGTAGGTCTAGTGGTTATTTCACTTGTTCTCTCTGGAATTTCAGTGTTCCCAATAAATGAGTGTGAGGAACCAATTTAATTTTGAGTTCTGTCTCAGTATTGTTTGAAATTACCAGAGGTGTGTGGGGGAGGAGCTGTACAAGTGCTACTTGTAGGAGGCAGCTAGGAGAAGATGGAAAGTCCTCTCTCTTAGGAGACATTGCCTGGCAGCCATCTCACGTCTCAGGTGTAATAGGCAGTCAGTAGGAGACCACCAAGGATGCTGACCTCCAGAGGTTCTCCAATCAGATGGTGAAAGGTCTTCACCAATGGGCTGCAGTGGAATGTTGGATTGGGCCAATGATCTCCTGTCAGCGTTGCTGACCTTGGGAGGCGCCTGGGGTATAAAAGTAACTGCGTCGTAAGCTTCAAGGGCTTTTTGTCGTTTTGCCCTGCCTAGCTGGTTCTTTTGTATCTGTTTTTGCCTTCACTGGCTCTTGCTTGCCCTTGCTCACTTGCTCTCACTCTTGCTGGTTGGACACCTGCTGACCACCTCATGTGTCCTGCTCTACCACTTCGTCTCCCTCACCTGCTCCAGCTGTTGCCTGTCCTGCCAGCTTGCGTTCCTGCCCAATGCCCTACCTGCTTCATCCTTGCCTGCCTTGTGCCTGAGCCACCTGCTTCCAACTCTGCATTGCTGATCTAGCCTGTAGCCACGATCCCCACCATGACCCAGGGTTCTGCACCTCCTGCCTGAGCGCCCACTCACCTTGTGTCTGGCTGCCTGTTGATGCAGGAGCTGTGCCTGTGCTCCGAGAGCTGCACAGGCTCCTCTGGCAGGGAAGGTGCACACGCCAACTGCCAGCTAGATGTCAACAACACACTCTGAAGTTCTGGTGGTAAAGCCCATTTTTCTCTCTGTCACCCCCCTCTCTCTTTCTCTCCCCATTCTTTTTCCTTCTTGTTCCTTTTCTGTCTTTTCTATTCTTACTTAGTAGGGCAACATCCTTTTCACCACCAATAAATGGTTCTCAGATATAATACTTGCCTCGTTTCACTTAATTCCGTCCTAGGTCATCTGTTTTCAAAAGAACCCCCTGCAGTTCCCCCTTAGTGGAATGCAACAATGAGGTATCCAAGAATGTATGGGGTTTTTTTCTCTCTTTGAGTTAAAACTAGATAAATCTTGGTTATCTTCCTTCCCATTTCAACAAGAATTTGAGGTAATTGCCAATTACTGTACATATTTTTAACCCTGTAGAAGCTGTAAGTGGTATTCATACATGCCTTGTAATAAGAATGTAATGGAAAATACACTTACGGGTTAATGGACATCTCCCCAGTTAAAAACAGACTGAGACATTACCCCAGTATAAAACATTTGCTGTTTATATAGAACTTCTTACACGTAAATATCATTATGCTATTGTGAAAAAAGAAATACTACTTATTTTTTACAGGTGCCAAAGCCTGGAGAAAAAAGATTAATTGCTCAAGGCTAGCCCTGGTCCAGCTCTTAGTTTGTGCTCTTTCTAGCAGGCAGTGTCTAACTTGTACAATGTGAGGAGGTCTCAAAAATATTGCTTGTAGCTGCCAAAGCACATATGAAATCACAAATGTTTATTGCTGAATTGTCTTTTTTTGCTCTCCCCTTGCAGATCCTGATGTGTGTGGAATCGCCATTGAAACAGATAACAAAAATGTAAAAGCAGAGGAGTTTAAGGGTACAGTATGGGCATTGTTGTGGTAATTTTTAATACATACACAATACATGCAAACTATAACAGAAGCTGTTCAGCTATTGAGGTTGTCTTCCTCCTTCCTGAGGGGGCTTGTGCCTACTCTCTCCACTGACTCTGTGTTATCTTGGTCTCGTCCCCATTTTCTCTTACTTGAGGTGGGTTTGATCTAGGTGCTCCCCAGTGATCCTCTTCAGCCTCACGTGTTCTGTGGTTCTATGACTTGTTTGTCAGTCCTGTAACTTCTGCCTGGCTTCCTTTCCACACAAAATTATGGGAGCTGATGGGAAGGAGAAACATTAAATATCTTACAAGACAGAAAAGTGAGGGACTAGAGAGAAGAGATATAAGTTAGCTCATTAGAAGTAACAATAATTTAATGGCTATTTACATAGTTATATATGTATGTGTAATACATAAAATGGCAAATTAGTTCCAATAATGGGGTGGAGAACTTAAAGAGGCGAAGAGGAAAACCTGTTTGCTGGGTGGATGAGAAAGGGGTATATTGTAGTGTGAGGTTTGTAGGTTATGTGGGTTTGTGTTCTGAATTTGTTTGGAGTGGAGAGAGGTGGGAATTTGGGATGGAAAAAGCTGCTCTCTGAGCTTTAAACCTTATTCAGCTTCTTGAGGTAATAATCAAGTATTTTAGAGGTCTCTCAAGCTGTCATCTGGACTTCTGTTAAGTATTCTCTTGACAGAATACATTTAGAGCTCAAGGCAGGCAAAAGCAGAGAGAAAATGCTTCAGGTAATATTAAAGCTTGATTAGGGTCTGCCTTTTTATAAGGTATATGGCTTGCATTTTGTTCTTTTGTTATTTGTACATTGAATGAAATCAGTTTAGCACAGCCCAGATGCCAAGCCAAGTTCTCCATGTGTAGCAGCACTACAGGATGGTAGGGCCGATAGACATAGTTATTCCACTGGGTGCAGCTGGTCCGAAATGCATTTTCCTTTTCTCCTCTAACTCCTGTTGCTGTAGAGGAGGATGTCAGGCACTGGGACAGGCTCCCCAGGGAAGCAGTCATGGAACCGAGCCTGACAGAGCTCAAGGAGCGTCTAGGTGATACTCCCAGCCATGGTTTAGTTTTAAGTAGTTCTGCAAGGAGCAGGGAGTTGGGCTCACTGATCCTTAGGGTTCCTTCTAACTTGAGATATTCTATAATTCTATCACCAATGATAGCCTCCAGACCAGATGTAAATCCGAATTAAATATTGTGCAGACCTCTCCTAAGATTCCAGAGGGCCTTTGCAGGCCTAGTAGTACCAGTGCTGATGCACAGTATCCTGTGGGCCTACCTTAGTGCAAGTCAAGCACATCTGCTCTGGAGTATACCTCTTCCTGTCTCCATTACTATGGGAAAAAGCAGGAGAGGGGAGCTATAACTAAGGAGGATTTTATTATGTTGTCTCTGTTCTGTGCACACTCCCTTTCTTCCATCCCTTCCTTTTCTCCAAATAAGATTAGTGGGTGGGCATCAATGCTAGGGTTTTTTCTGAAACAAAAACACGTGGCATGCAAGAAAGGGGCAGCTCAAGACAGAGGTGACTTGTTCAGCTGAGAACACTTCAGCTGAGCTGTCTCTCTCTCAGCTAATAGAGACCAGCTCACTAGACCAGCCAACTGTCACAAGGCCAGTAGCAAAAGCAAGCTGAGCTTGAATGATGGTTTTTCTTTGTTAGAAGGATACAAAAACAAAATTGAAAGGAAACTAGCAAATCTTAAGATTCAGGAAGCCTCCACCCATCCACTCAACCTGAAGTCAGGAACCTCAGACTTCCTGAGTGCACAGTATGTTTTTCGAAATGGCCAGTGCGTGTGTAACGTGTTTCTGGCAAGGAATGCCCTCCTGCCTCAATTTTTCTTTCAAGTCTGGACATTTTTTTTCTCCTGTGAGATATCACCAAGGCTACCAGTCTGGCTTTTTGTTTCTTTTCAGAGCAGACCTAGGAAATCAGACTCTGAAGGGCAAGTGAGTAGATCTGTCAGTAACTCTTAATTGCCTTCCAGCCTTGTTTGTTGAGACTGGAAAGGAGGGTGATGGTTGATTATGTTGGAGCAGTGCATGTTTGTGTCATGAAAGCTAGAAAGGCCTTGTCAAAACTATGAAGGCTTTTGCTCCTTGATACTGTGGCCTGTATTGGAAAATTAGTAGCTTACAGATAGCAAGGTCTGTATTGCATTTGTTTCTTTAAGCATCTTTCTGGAATATTTTCCATCTCCATTAAGCTATACATTTAAACAGAAAAAATATTGATTCTGAATTCAGAATGGTAATTAAAAAAATATTTTTAGTAACAGGGTCAGAGTCCCTTTTGTAGGGGTGATCTGCTCAAAAATGTTTAAACTAAAATGATGAATGTAATTGATGAATTAGATATTCCCATGTTGGATGGGGAAAGCAATAAACCCTGTCCAACATAGGAATATCTAGTCCCCAGCATCTGAAGTTTGACCCAAAGGCCACTGAAGTATAGGAAGATTACTGGTTTCTTTTTCCCCACTATGTTTGTGTAAATCTGGAGAAGCATCTCTTTGAGAAGTAGATCTGGCCATTGCTGACTGCACAAGTTCTTTTGAAGGGGGAATATGAATTTCATGGAGCCTGAATGTGTACCAACACAATACTAAAATCTCTAATTTTCCCTTTTGTTTTTATTTTTTTTTCTTCCCTCTAGAGGCTATTCTTAGTTGCAGACACAAATTCTCAAAAGGGATGAGTTTAAGAATAGAGTGGAAGAAAATCCAGTCTCAAGGAGTTTCATTTGTCTACTACAATAGTGAATTTACAGGTACAGTACTACAAACAGATGGATGGTTTAACATGTCATTCTCTAGCATAGCTATTGACTCTTGTGGAACAACACCAAGAATATGACTGACCAAGAAGGCTCTTGACTGTTCATATTGAAGAGCTGTCCTTTTGAGAAAAAGAATTCTTCTCTAGGGGAAAAAAAAGGCATTTCTTTATAAAGTCATCAAATATTGGTTATCTTTTTAATTAAGTTAAACGTAATTCAAGACTAAGAAAAATGGCACTGCAGATTCCTTGGGATTTTTCAGCAATGACATTACATGCAGATGTAAACTCCCCTAAACTACTGCAGGCTGTGCACTCCTATCCTAAAAAGAGGTTTCTGAAGCCTCCTGTAAAGCAGAAGGCTTAGATATGAATAATGCAGCATTTTTATATACATAAAATATAAACTCAGCTGTATATTTTAAATTATTTGTATTCTTTTCAGAAGTAGAATTTCTCTTTCTGTGTTCTGAAGAGGACTTAGCTTTGTGTGTTGGAAAACATATGAGTCTGTGTTACATTGTATGCAATAAATGAAAGTTGAAAAGTAAAATAAAAGCACAGAAATTTTGTTAGTTTGTGGAACCTGCAGATGTGCTGACCTTGTTGATGAACTTGGGTTTTTTCTGCATATATTTAATTTAGAGAAACACTGTAACTCATGGTTCTGTGTGTGCATGTAATTTGAATTTCATAATAAGCTGTAGATTTTTTAAAAACCCCAAATTTGTTGTAAGAAGTCTGATGGCAATATCTTTGCTAAATCCATCAAGTTTTTCTTGCCAAGTTAAAATGTCAAATACTCTGCTGTGGTCTCACTCACAGCTTTTTCTTTAAGGTAACTAAGTTAGTGATTGCTATGTCTGTAGTGGAAAGTAATGTCTTTCAGTCACCTCACTACTGCTATACACATTTTCTTGAAACACCTGCAGAAAAATGCATTCCATCTTCCAACTGGATAATGTATGGCAGATGGAGGTTTTTTGAATTGACTAAATAGAAGGTTCATACTGTCTTGAGAAGGGGATTACCTATTGCTCTTTGCTGATAGGTAAGTAACACTGAACAAACGAGCAATAGTTTCATGTACAATATGACATAAAATATCAATAAATTGTACATGATTTCAGAATAAGCCAGTGAGCCATAGATACTTGCTTTCAGTCTGAAAGATGGGAAATTTAGGTTAGATATACAGAAGAAATATAAGGAAGAAATTCTTCCCTGTGAAGGTTGTGAGGCACTGGCACAGGTTGCCCAGAGAAACTGTGGCTGCCCCATCCGCGAAGTTTTCCAGACCAGGTTGGATGGGGCTTGGAAAAACCTGGTGTAGTGGCAGGTGTCCCTGCCCATGGCCGTGGGGGTGGAACAAGATGATCTTCAACCCTTCCAATCCAAACCATTCTGTGATTCTGTGATTCTATAAGCAAAGAGCAGAAACCCCTCTGTTCTCCCTAAAGGTGATCTTCGAGGCCGAGCAGAGATGCTGAATACAGGAATCCGAATTCGGAATGTGACGAGAAGGGATTCCGGGACCTACCGCTGTGAAATCAGTGCCAAGAGTGAAGAGGGGCAACGCCTGGGAGAGGCTACTATTACTCTCACAGTATTGGGTACAAACTTTATTACTTAGGCTTTTTCAAGAAACTAGATGATGGAGTGTTGGGGTGTTGAAGGTAGAGTTGTCCACACAGTATGTGGCTGCTGGGTTTTTGGGTCTTCTTTGGGCTGGGTTTATAAACACACTTGCACGTGAACATTCTGCAACATCACAAAATAGCTTGGCAGAAGTCACACTTGAATTAGAGAGGGACATGACTAGGGTTTTATTATGTAAAGGGAGTTTCAGTTCTAGAAACTGAAATCACACAGTGACTGAGAATCTGGATAAGATGATCATGGTGTTTGGCACTGGAAAGTCAGCATCTGTCAACACTTATCAAATATTCATAAGCAGAAGTTCATTCCAGTATGCTGCAGTCTCCTCCTGGTTTTGGAAGGAGAGAGTTTTTGTGCAATGACAGCCAGAGAGCTGGCAATCTGTGGACTTTATTTACAGGAGAGATGGTGGTGCCTGCTGTGGGGCAGGTGTTCTTCGTGGGTCTTTGTTTTCTTTCCCAGTTAGGGAATGGATGGAAAAGTGAATACTGAGCACATTGTTCTCACATCGGGTTTGGTATTTGTCCCACTGGATGAGTGGTAGAGGCCAATAGTTTTCCTTTTTTACCTGTACAGGGACAAAAAAACCCCCTTGCTTTTGTAGATTCTATATTTGTCCTATCAAAAACAATAATAATTGATATTTTAAAATTATATATAGTGTCTAAGTTCTTCACAAAGGATGATAAATGCATTAGCTTCTCATTAGCACAGACAATGAGGTTACTCCACTAATTCCTTCTTTCTTCTACTTTCTCAACAGCTTTCCTGTTTTAAATGTGGCTTCTTAATTTAAAGTTGAAATCTTTGAGGCCAAAGGAGAAAGGGGGGAGGCATGTGTTGCTTACAAACCTTTTTGAAAGTTGATGTGAATTACTATTTCACTTGGTTTTCTTTAATTCTGCTTTTTATCTTACAATCAACCAAGAAAAAACTATCAATACTAGTTAAAGTGCTAATTGTTCTTTTAATGTTCCATGGCTGCCTCTTTACCATTATTTTTCTTCTATAAAATGTTAAGTACCAAAACAAAAAAAAATTAAGTTTCTTTTATGTTCACATATTAAAAATAAAAAAAAAAAACATTCATCCTCATAGGAGAAGGAACAAACAGTTCTGCATCTGTGTGGGGGAATGTTCGTTTTTAATTTAAACTGGAATGTAAACTGGAATAAACTGGAATTGGTTTTGGTCCTCAGACTGGGGTTTACAAAGTGCCCATGATGATTGCCAGTGTCTTGGTTAATCTTTCTGACAATCACTTCTCAAAAGTTGACTCCTTTTAGTACAAAAACTCTTTTTCCTCTTCCACACTTCAGTTTTTAAAATACTAGGGCAGGGAAGGGAGCAATTGCTGGACTACACATTCCCTGAGTTATCCCATCTCTGTCTGTGAACAAGGGGTTCTGTAGAAGAAACAAAGTGAAACAAACTCTCAGGGGCTGGATGAAAGTGCACAGATTGGAGACAAGATGACACAGCATATGGTGGGGGGAGGCTGGCAGTAAGCACCTCTTTCATTTTTAGCAACTCATAAATTTTAATGTGCTCTCAGTAGCAGGATTTTGCCTTCTAACCCTTCTTCTGCACCTTATTTCATTGAGGTGGTAGTTACCAAATGTTCACAAGTGCTCAGCTCCTCACAATGACTGTCAGCCTGTTGTCATGGGGACAAAATAATAACAAGTGCAATTTCACTGTCCAGTTGCTCCAACTACTCCAGTGTGTGAGGTACCCAGCTCTGCAATGACAGGAACAGTCGTGCAGATGAGCTGTAAGGAAACTGAGGGCTCCCCTCCATCTGAGTACCAGTGGTACAAGAATGGTGTTGCCTTGCTGGAGAAGACAGGAACCAGCAGTGCTAGAGCAGCAAACATAACTTACACCATGAATAGAAAGTCTGGCACTCTGGTAAGTGTAATAACCAACTCTGTCATAGACAACTATCAAGGAAACCAAATTTACTGTTCAGTACAATGATGCACAGGGGTCTAAACCCAAAAGTTCACAAGGTCTTTGTTGGGGGTCCATGTCATGCTGAAATACATGCTGAGAAATGCAGAAGGTAGTTTCTGCCTCAAACCACTGACAAGCCATAGATACTGAGTGATACACACAAATTGGGTGAGGGGCATGGCTGCAGTAGTGATAAATGAGAATCTAGAAATACATGACAAATTTTACCTTGTCAGTTGATAAACTAGTGCCAGGTGAGAATGAGATTTCAGTATGGCAACAGAGCTATATTTAACAGAACTTTAAAATTTGGAATAATAGCTTCATACACTTCAGGGGAGTGCAGCATTCAGGACAGTACAAAATCTCTGCAATACAGTGACATTTACAAGTTCCCATCCAGGACTTGTGAAGTCAGTGGGAATGAGTTGAGACTGTAAGGAAGCTTAGTGGGTTCTTTGTTTTAGTTGTAGTTTGTTTTGTGGGTTGTGGTGTTGGGGTTTTTTTCCTTCAGAATTGGCTGTCTCTCTCTCATTCTTCCCCCATTAACTGATTCTTCAAAAGAACTTAATGCCACTTAGGATGCTGAGATTTTTCAGAAGTAAAGAGTTGTTCTAAGAACACTATTCTTCTGCAAAACCAAACATGGAAACTGAAGTATGACTAAGCATTTAGATGTTTTGAGGATCTTTCAGCACACCATGGAAATCAGGTGGACTGCTCAAACTTACTAATCACTACTGAAAATGCCACTCGAAGTATGGCATACATTAAAAGGAAACAGTTAACAAGTCTAATTATTAAAAAAACAGAAACACTGGAATTTACATGACATCAGTCTCTGTCCATGTCTTTGTTATGGATCATGTGAGAGCTTTAGACAAGCCCTGCCTTAGCCTTAGATTTTTGGCAGCAGCTCAACTTAGGTGACCTGCACCTAGGAAATCACTGTAGCTCACAAGTTGATAAAAATGGTCAGTTGAGTTACTTATCGAATAGACAGAAAGTAACAGACAGGAGGCCTTAAACAGTTACTTATTACACAGTATAAAGAACTACTAGATTATGTAAAACAGTGGATGACATTAAGGCTAGCAAAGAAATGGTATAGATTAGGAGTCAATGTAATTTACCGCTGAATTGCCGATAGTGTACACAGGGTCCTTTCATTCAACTCTTGGGAGAGTAACTACAAAGCGGCATCCTGGGGAGAAGACTCCACACATTTCCAGGTAATGTGCAGAAGATTTCTGCTTTGTGAAAATATGGTGTAACTTTCATAATTTGTAAAGTGTATGTCAGTCAGAAATTCCAGCTTGTCTTTCCGTATCTGCTTCCACAGTAAGATGTTTACTGACAGCTAAAAGCATCGATCCCATGGCAATGAAATAATTCACTACAAGGCAAACTGTCCTGATTTGAGTTACTTCACCAAGGCTCATGTGAGACTCACGTGAGAGCAAGATGCCCTGAGTTATTGCACCAGCTAACAAGCAACAGATAAGCTCTTCTGTGGCAGGGGGAGATGTCCTGCTACAGTCTCACTTCCTCATTTTCATTTTTACAGTAGTAGTATTTGATAAATGGTGTGGTGTAGCATTTCTCTGTTGGAAGAAGACATAAAGTGCATTTTTGGAGGGTTGAGAACAACCCAAATAACTCTACTTCTGAAAACTTTCAGCTGACAATGCATCATAAGTAGTACGTGCCACGTTTTTTGAAGGATCGATTAATGGGGTTTTTGTTTTGATCAAATTAACAAACTGTTTGATTTCAGGTATTCCGAAATTAAAGCATACTTTAAAAAGTGGGTATTATTGGAGAGTTATGATCCACTGAAAAAGAACTTCCTTGTAGATACACTCCACTTAGTTAAATGTCTATCTAAAGGAACCTCTTAGGCAACAAGTAGAAGTTGAAGGACCAGGGAACGTGAACAGGGAGCTGTTACAAGGTTGAAATGGACCAGAATTTCTTACTTGCCTTCAGGGTTTTGTGAGTCTTACTTGCTTAAAACAAACAAATTCACACATTGACACGTCAAAATTTCTATCCTACAGGATTTTTTCCCCTGTTCTGATAATGGTTTTGGACTCTTTCTTAACAGCTGTTTAATACAGTTACAAAGAATGACACTGGAGAGTATTTCTGTGAAGCCTCCAATGGGATTGGATTATCTCAGAAATGTTCAGTGAAGCGAATGCAAGTTGGTATGTGTCAAAGGAAATAATGATGGAAAACACTCTTGCAGTAGGGTTTAAGTAATTGCATGGTGCAACTGAGAAGCTAAGACCAGATAGAATTAAGTCTTTTTATTTGGTTGTGGCATTTGGGGGGAGAAGAAATAATAAGTTCCTTATGGCAATAATTAGGTTTTAGATTGCTAAACACTGAACTTCACAGAAAAGCATCAGTCATACGGGAACTTTAATATTTCCAAATGCTTTTGTGGAAGGCTTACAGAAGAGTGTGGCAGTCCACTGGGGTGTTTACATAAAGCCTCCCTTTTAGGAGTCATTCATGGGAAGTCTTAATGTTACAGTCTGTAATAACCCAGAATGCGTGAAGGGTTTTGCAAAATATACAACTGTTTCTTGTAGATATCATAGGAAAGCAAATGGTAACAAATCCTAATAACTGCTGCAGAAAAGATTCTGTCCAAGTGTTCCATAAAGCAGCACATGGAACTGCTAAGTTCCATATGGTGCTTTCTTGGAACTTAGCTAAAAATCACTGTGTCATGGCTTTTGATGCATTCCTGGTGGATTATGAGCAAGTGTTCCTCAAGCTACTGAGACAGAATTGCTCTGTGAAAATACACACTAAGTCCTAAATTGCTGTTAGTCTAAATTGTACAAAAATTGATCGTTTTGCGGTAAAACTCTCAACCATATATTAACATATGCTTATAACTGGAATCCAAGTAAGTAATTGGAAACTTAACAAAAACCTGTGAAAATGTTTCTGCTTGTTGATATTTTTTGTTTTCCTAAAATGGATGATAATCTGAAGCTCTTAGTGATTATATCGGGATATGGGCATGGTCCTTGTCATGGTTGAACTCAAGCTATCACCTTCAAAATAAAAATGGCCAGATGTTTCAGTAGCCTGATATGGAGTTTAACTTCAGGCAATTTGGCTTTATTGTGTTGTGTTTTAAAAGCCTTGCTATTTAAAAATCTAAAAGTCATTGCATTTCTAATAACTCATTTGAAGAGTTCTTTAGAAGTGGAACCCAATTGCCATCAGCTATTTCAGTTGAGTTAAGCAAATTAACTGTATGAAAAAACTTGCTTTAAGACTAACAAAGATTTCAAGGTATTTTTCCTCAGAGACATATGACTTGGGCAATACTTATCTGGGGTAGATATGATGAGGAATATGTATCCCTTGATCCTTCTTATTCTTTCATTATTTTTGACCCAAACTAAGCAGTTGATGTGTACCTAGCACTTCTGTTAAAATGGCTGTGACACAGTAGTGCTTTTTTACTGCTTAAATACATCTAAGTGTTACTAATCAACTATGCATCTTGGGCCAAAGACCACCTATAGATACAAAAGACGTAAAAGATACAAAAGAGAAAAATCCAGCCAGTGGGAATTCTTACAATTTAGAACATTGGACTTCTGCTTTATAATTACAGATGACCTTAATGTAAGTGGTATCATTGTGGCTGTAGTATTTGTGGCTCTGGTGATGGTACTGTGTGGCCTTGGAGTATTCTATGCCCAAAAAAAGGGCTACTTTGCAAGTAAGTAGAATAAAATCACTCCTCCCTTGTGTCAAAAAATGTCTGTATTTAGCAGTTTCCATTACACTCTTTCTTGCCTAGAGAAGCTGTGGATGCCCCATCCTTAAAAGTGTTCAAGGACAGGTTGGAGGGAGTCCTGAGCAACCTCATCTAGTGGAAAGTGTCCCTGCTTATGGCAGGGAGTTGGAACTAGATGATCTTTAAGGTCCTTTCCTACACAAAGCATTCCATAATCTTATGATTCTGATGATATGTCCTCCTTTCCATGAAAGTTCTAACTCCGCGGTACTAAAGCTGGAGAGCATTAAAACAGCAAAATTTTGTGCAGACATTATTATTCTGTGAACTTCTACTGCAAAAGATACTTTGAAAATGACATAGAGATGTTTGTGCAGTTGCTTAAGGCTACCAAACAACCTAAGGAAAACAACGAGCCAGACCCTGGTTCCTGGTTCCTTATCCTAGTTTTGATAAGGAATGCCTAAGAAAGACAACATAAAAATAAACCAGTTTTAGTCTACAACACCTGACCAGCTAAGTTCTGATGAAAGGGAAACTACATTAATTGTCTTCTTCCTCTGGGTCATGGAAAAAGTTTGCTTTTAGGTATTGCTGCAAAAAGCTTGACTCGCAGCAACCCTCTCTGTAGCCTTTACATTGATGCCTGTAGGGTTGAGCACAGCAACAACAGATGCCAAACATTGGGATCAGAAAAGGTCAGCTGCCTGAAAGTACCAGAGGCTACAGAGCTGCTGGTTACAGTTCACTTGGAGCTCTATTTGCCCTTGAAAGCAACCAAATCTTTCTTCTGCTTAAACTCACTACACCAAAAAGAGACATTTTGTTCAGAAACTCTTTCTAGAAACTGAAGAGCTGGGTACTCTAGGAGTAACTATTTCAAAGAACTTTAAATCAGCTAAGGAAACTGTTCTTGTGCTCATTATTTTTCTTTTTTCTTTTTTCAGAGGAAAGCTCTTCCCAGTAAGTATCTTGATGCAAATAGTACATAATTCACTGCAAACCTCGTTTACATTTCAGATGATTTAGTAACTATAATGATTTTTACAGCCTTTCTAGCATAATTATTGTGCAGTAACTTTCTTGACAGTGAGATAAACCTGATCCTACACACTAGCTGGTTTCCTTATTAGAAACCAGTGTGCTGGTCAAAAAGTGGATCATTACATTACTGTGGTACATAGGCAGAGATGTGTCTTTTTACATAGTTACAGCTTACACCCCTAACTCAGCTATAGGCATTCATGTGTCTCCTCAAACTAGACTAAAGACAATTAGAACCCAATTGAACTGCTGTCATATCCATATCTCCAGGTTATTTCAGGAAGTGTTTTGTAAAAATATAACTGGTGGAAGCTTTCTGGCAGGGCCTGGTCTGTTCCTTTGGTATGGATTTATTTCACTCAAATTTCTCAGTAGCAAGTCAGAATTCCTCAAGCTATTTTAGTTCTGGCCATGAGCTAGACAAAAAGTGTAACTGGAAGACTTAAAAAGACAAGCTAGAGAGGGTGTTTAGCAGTGCTTTATGAGATATTGACTGACATCTAAAAGCATTCAATAGATTTGTTATTGTAACTTTTTTCTAAGCGGGGCGGGGGGAAACCCTGAGGATTGCCGGAAATCTGGGAAATTACATTCATATATAAGGTTCCCAAAAGGGTAAACCCAACACCAGAAAAGTTGCTATTTAATATGTATTCTTTTCCTGCTCTGTTAACAGAAAGAAGACGAACTATCAATCTACAAGTGAAAAGGCAAGTCTTTTGTGTTCACTAGCGTGTTTTAAAAACTTTAGATTTCTTCAGAGTTCCTCAGATCTGTAATGTCTTTGCACACGTACATGAACTCACTCCTGCCACGCTGTACCTGTCACCAGTACCTGGAGATACTTTATCTCTGTCTGCATTTACAGCTTCCTATTGCATTGTCTCAAGTGCACACAACTACAGCACCTTGCTCCATACTTTGCATCTTCTTGTACATATTGATTAACTAACTGAGACACAGTCCAAGACAGCAATGAGAGAAAGATTGGGCCCTAACTCTTCTAAGAATAATGTGGGTCAAAAGATTTGGCTAGATATGGAAGCTGAATTTACTACTTCCATTCCGACTTCCTTGAGTGGGCTCAAGGGCTTTAACTACATGTACATCGTTCCAGCTTTTCAGCTTGGTGCAAAAGGAATAGAGTTCTAAGTAAAAGTTCAACTAGGAGTGACTTAATATCACTATCTACAGTTTAAGGACATTAGGAGTTTAAGTAGCATTAGCTATGCTAATGTAACCTTAAAATATCCCTGAACACCACCCATTTCCTTAATCGAAACAAAACATACTAAATTGAATAAGCTTATTCCTTTACCTAGTACGTATATAGGAAACTTCCTGACACTGTTTGCTCTGAGTGAGAAGGATAAAGCTTTGAAGAGTTATATTATCTGTTTATCATTGTGAATGCGCTTAAAAATCAGATGCTGAACAGAGCTGTTTGATACCTGTATTTATGAATAGGTTACTACTTCTGTGTAGAGTGCCTTTTGTAGACCTCCCATTCCAGAAAAGAATAAATATTAACTAACAGTGCATCAGACACATTTCTTGTCAATCTCAATGCTTTAGTTCCTTCTGAAATGTACACTAAATATTAACCTGCTTAAAATCTTTGAACTATTATTTATGTAACCTTGTTTGCTTCATTTAGGATTTCAAGCATACCAAGTCCTTTGTTATTTAGAAGATTTCAGCCTCTGTGAGGGACGTCAAAAGACTACTTGTTATACAAAAGCATCAAAGTGTCCTGGTTTCAACTGGGATAATTTTCTTCCTAGTAGCTGTGTTTTGGATTTAATATGAGAATAAAGTTGATAATACACTGATATTTTAGTTGCTGCTGAGTAATGCTTACTCCAAGTCAAGGAGTCCTCAGATTCCCATGGTCTTCCAGTGAGAAGGTGCAAAAGAAGCGGGGACAGAGCACAGCTGGGACAGCTGATCTGAGCTGTCCAAAGGGATATGCATAGAATCACAGAATGACAGAGTAAGCTGAGTTGGAAGGGATCAATCAGGATCATGAAGTCCAACTCCTGACCCTGCACAGGACACCCCAAGAATCACACCATGTGCCTGAGAACGTTGTCCAAACGCTTCTGGAACTCAAACAGGTTTGGTGCTTGGTGACCACCTCCACACCAGAACATATGCCCAGTATTTAAATTAGGGAAGTTGGCGAGGAGGAGCAAGCTGCTGCTGGGAGACAGGCTGGGCATCAGTCAGTGGGCGGTGAGAAACCATTGTGCATCACTTGTCTTTCTTGGGCTTTAGTCCTCTCCTTTTCATTACAATTCATATTGTTGTTGGTATTACTGTCATTAGTATTATTAGTATCCTATTTTACATTGTTTCAATTATTAAACAGTTTTTCTCTCAACCCACCAGTTTTACTTTTGTTTCCCAGTTCTCCAGCTGGGCTGGGGGCAGTGATGAAGCAGCCATGTGGGGCTGAGCTGCTGGCTTAGGTTAAGCCCCAACAGTCCTTTTTGGCACCCAACATGAGACTCAAAAGGTTGAGACAAAAACAGATCTGACTAGAGCATGTCAAAACAAATTTGTTACAAGCCTTCATTGCATTGGTTTAATAGTTGCTGGTCACCATATTGATTCATTTGCTCTAGGCCTGGGCTAAGGTTATCACTGTGTTCTGTGTTGTACTGCCTTGTCGTATGATAGAATGCCTGGTCATGAGCCTGCCTGCTGTGTTTCCCTGCTGTCCTTTGGGAGCCATCTGGTGGAAACTATCCACAGCTATACCTACTGCCTTCTACCCTCAGAGGGCCAGCACATGGGAAAAACACCTTCCTTCCCCTCCAGGATGATTATAGTAGCATTTGAGAATTTTAAAGACTTTGTGTGTCCTGTGACTACCCTTGAAACCCATCCGGTCCTTTTGGTAACAACCAGTATGTTGTTGCATATGGTTCAGGCCTTCTTTAGGGTTAAGAAACGATCTGTGGCTACCAAAACCCCACTGACATGTACTGTGCCTACACAAACCTAAGTGACAGGCCAACAAGAGGCAATCACTCAGTCCTTACACTTGAGTGAGCTGCGGGATATACATAAATATTTCAGGTGTTGTCCTGATGAGTATACCACCACCTGGCTGCTCTGATGCTGGGATAATGGGGCTAGTGGATTGGAATTAGAGGGTAGGAATCACTTTCTAGGAAAGCAGGCGTTGACAAGGTGATTGCAAGAGGGACCCAAGTTTTCAGCCTCTGGAAGCAATTCCTCTCAAGCACAAAGGGAAGGTGTGCTTCAAGGAAGATGTTACGTCTCACCATGCGAGTAGAAAGATATCCAGTACTTGAGGGAATTAGCCATGCTAGAGATTATTTATTTTGACCCAGACAATACAAGGTTCCCCACAGATCCAGACCAATTCCTCTGCGCATGACCCATGTGGTGGAAGTTTGTAGAGCGTACCAAGAGTACACACCAACCCACTTGGCAACGTTAATCTGGAAAGACATCACACCACCATGTGTGGATGCACTGGCTTGCCATCTCTGGGAATGTGAAGACAACCTCTCTTCCTCTCTCATCTCATCTGTGGAAAAACTATCATAAACTGTCCCAGGAGCTTCAGCAGTTCAAAGAGGATATGTTCTGTTCCCCACCTTTATGGACCTATGCTAATGACAGTAAGCGTTGGCTCAAGAGGGAGGACATGGAAGGTATACACCATGGGATACCCTGTGGGTTTAGCTGAGCGACCAGAGAGGGCATGAAGAATTGGGATGGAAGACCTACCTTGACCCTAGAGACATGAGTACATGAATTTTAAGGAAAACAATCCCAAATGGGGGTTCTTCCACGAAAGCCACTACTGCCGTCTCCAGTGGATGGTTTCCCAGGCAGAGTGGAAGGACTGAATTTACTCATGATACTATGGAAAGAAATTGTAATCCATTTCTTCAAAAAGTAAGCTCTCTTAGATGTGGGGTTTTTGAAAACGCATATTCCAAACTCCAGTCTGACTGTAAGCCCTTCTTATCACGTGACTCAGAAGAATGATTTCACATGAGGCCATGAGCCACACCAAGCCTTTGAACAGATTAAACTAGAAATACTTGGAAAACACAGAGACTTGGGCCAAAGAACGTGGCATTAAGTGGGTATATGGTATCATGCACCAGCTGAGAAAACCAAATGATCCAATGTTAATTGCTGTATAATGCTGCATATTAGCACTTCTGTGTCTGCTGCCTGCCAACCATTGCACTGGGCACCTCATAGTGCCTGTCTCCACCCCTCCAGCTTTGGCGATCTGAACCCAGCTCCACATTAAGAACTAACTTTGATGTAACTGGACAAGCAGAGCACTGATGGAACCAGAACTGGCTTCAACATGCAACAACCCAACACCAGACAACCCACTTTCCTGCCATGAAAGACTGTTTATGACAGTCATAAGTCATGACTGTCATAAGCCAAAAGTCATGGACTAAATGAACTCAATAGACTTCTACAGGGATTGTCTATAGATGAAGGAAATGGTATCTGTGTGTGCATCTATAAGATGGGAAAGGTGATGGTGTATTGGAAAGTGTGGGACCTGGCATAAATGGTATGGAATAAGCAGTTGATACTTTCCTGGTTTCAGCTGGGAGTTAATTTTCTTCCTAGCAGCTGGTATAGAGCTGGGTTTTTTGATTAGTAGGAGAATAAAGCCAGTAACATACTAATGTTTCAGTTGTTGCTCAGCAGTACTTACCCTGAGTCAAAGATTTTTCAGTGTCTGATGCTCTGCCAGTGAGAAGGTGCTCAAGCCATGAGGAACAGGGCCAGGACTCTGACCTGAACTGGCCAAAGGGATATAAAACATCATGCCTGGTATATAAACTGGGGGGAAGTTGGCCAGGAGGGGCCAGTTGCTGCTGGGGAACAGGCTGGGCATCAGTCAGCAAGTAGTGATAAGCACTTGTGCTGTGCATCACTTGTGTTTCTCAGGTTTTCTCTCTCTCTCTCTTTCCCTTATTATTACTTCGGTTCAATTATTTAACTGCTTTATCTCAACCCATGAGTTTTGTTTCCACTTCTGTTCCCCACAGTAGGAGGGAGGAGGCAGGGAGCGAGCCAGTGGCTATGGGGTGCTTAGCTGCCAGCTGGGGTTAAACCTCAGCACCAAGGGATCTTTTGACCTCTGCTCTGAAAATACTGTTTCCATGTCTTACATGCTGAAAATAGAAACTGCCAATATTTAGTCAACCTAGCTCTGATGGCGTTTAAAAAAAAAACGAACGCCAAAAAAAACTTAAAGATAAATTAACTTGTATATTAGTTCTGTGTGAAAGCTGCTCATTTTGTTCATATGTACATGCAGCAATGCAAGGTTCACTCTTGCAGCTTGGAACAATCCATTCAAGTAGCTTTCATAGATGACCTGACTACTTGTGTCGCAACCATTGTAAAGGGCTCAATTTCTCCTGCAATTCTGATTCACTAGGACTTTGAAATTGTATTAGATTTGCCAAAATCATCTCTAAGTGTGTAGCTGTGCAGAAATGAACTCACTATGCTGACAAAATAAATCTTCCTGTAATTAAAGCGCAAGCAGTGTTTTAGTGTGGAAGTCTCTCTCTCTGTAGGCTGCATATGTAATTTCATTCTGAAGAAAAATCATGTCAATACAGTTCTAACTGTAGTATGTAGACTCTAACTGTTGAAATGTTCATGTAGTTTCTCAGAAAATAATTATTATAAATAAATAGCTCCCTAGAAGCTGAAGTGTTCGTGTCAATAGTTAACTCACAGAAATTCACACCTTAAAACCTCTTGAACAGATTTCAGTTTCTTCTGGAATATTAACTTCATCACTTTTGTGTTCATTGATTAGGGCATTTGTGCCTATGCTTTTGACTGTGCAGCTCCATCGTTACTATAGGGCTTAAGCTTCATGGAGTTTTTTTCTGCAGAAGCTTTTTGGATAAACTCAACAGACCAAGTAGTTCCTTCCTGGTGTATCATTACGAGTGTTATAATATCTCAGCATTAAAACAGCACACAAAGGAGTTTTCTATTAACATTGAGCAGCACTGCTCAGCTGCCTCTGTCATGTAGGAGTTGATGATCACAGCTAGCTACGCTCACCATGCAGTTAAGAGCTTCTTCACACCACTGAAATCCAACTGAAGCACTACATTTATTAAATTGTAACTGGTGCCACATTCAGCAACTCCATGGCTGTACACTGCTGCAGAGATCACTGTACACTGCTGCAGAAATCACTTGGGAGTCTCCTCAAACTTGGGCTCTACAGGAGGAATGGGAGAGACAGAAAATTCTTATTAGTCTCTTTTTATTCCATCTTCAAACACCACAATTAATTTGTAATTCAAAGAAAACTAACCATTACATTGGCAAGCTAAAGCAGTACATTGCAGTCTACACCCCCACTTACTGATTAAATGTGGGCAGCAGTAAACAGTAACTGTGGTGGAGACAGGTCTTTTCCACCTTGCAGGAGTTATGTATAAAGGCTAAGCCTCAGTAATATTCTGCCAGTAATATTCTGCCAGCTTTTAGCAACACCTGGGATAGGGGAGAAGACAGCAGAGAAACTGAAGAAGTCAATCAGAATATTACAGGACGAATATTTCCAACATAGCTCTGATACAAGAACAAGTTACCAAGCTCTTCTCTCCCTTTGATTAGTGTATTATCAGTGTATATTAACTGAAGCACACAATTTCAACTCGACTCAGCAAGATACTCTCCACGTGCAAACACTGACCAAGTAGTTCTTGATGTCAAAGGTACAGGCTCACAAAGGTTAGGGCTTTGGGCACCTGGGCTATTAATGCCTGCTGTCTTTAAGACAAAGTCTGACAGGCAAGGCTCAGCTTATAGTTAGCATCCCTAAGGTAAAAATATTGAAGTTCCTACTCATGTAATTACTCAGATTTGAAACCTTATTAAAATTAGATCAAGGTTAGGCAACAGTGGCAAAAGAACATAGTCATGTTGTGTCTGTGCTCTGCTCTGTTCCTATGGTCACAAAAATTCCTTTTCCTTACAAAAACAAGTGAAATTTTAATATGCATAGTTTCACATATGACACAGAAATAAAACTGAATATAGAGAAACTACATTCCTAAATTTGTGGAAAACTAAAAAAAGAAAAATCACAGATTGTACTTTATAGGTACTCTGTTTTATCTGCACCAGGAACAACCTGACACCAACTTTACCCAACTAAAATACTACCAAAACCCAAAATGTTTTCAGGTGTGTTCCTAGTCTAAATTAGAATTCCCAGACAGTCTGGTCAGAACTTCAAGTCACTGACAATGGTGGCTTGGCCTTGGCTGGCTGCCAGATAACCACCAAGCCTCATGCTGTCTGCTTGACATACCCTTCCATGCTAAAACAAACTTAGAGCAGTTAAACAGAAGTCATACACAAATAGCTGAAGAAAAAGTTTAATTTAGCCACAAAATATTCATAAGTAAGAAAATTAAGTCCTATGTTAATTTTCTGAAATCAGTGGCCTTCCAGAGGAGCTTACAAAATCAAAAAAGTCACAGTTTGGATGATGTTAAGACTAACTGATATTATATTATAGTCTGCTGATCTCTTTGGCAAGTTAAGAAAAATACAGACCCTAGGCTATTTCTATTTGAGCTTTCTTTAGGGTCTCTGAAGGACAATTAAGATAGCCTGATCTGACTGCAAGTTTTGTTAATCATTACTATAAGGAAGACCACATCTCTGCTGGAAAGGGAATATAATCAAAATAGGAGTCACGTGGAATCAGATGTGAACTGTGCAAAAGCATAAGATTCCCACAGGGCATTTTACATGAAATTACTGGTACAAATATAAACTAAAGGGGAGTTAAGAAAACCTGTGAGTGAACATGTCTCTACTTGCAATTAGAATTCAGTAGGATTGTTAACTCACCCTCAAATTTAAATTCTGGAAACTTGGTGAGATCTCCCTCACCATATGCCCGTTGGAGTCTTGCAAGGGATTCATTCATGTCTTTTTGAAAGTCTGGTCCTGCATCAACAGGCCCTCCAGCTTGCCTAAAAAGCATTAGAAGTTGTGATTAACAACACAGTTCTAACATTTCATGTGTAAAATTCTACAGTTTTCAAGCATATTTATGAATTAAAACCTTTTCAACAACCAAAGAAAGGAAATAATTGAAAATATTTCCAAAACTCAAAAAAACATGACACCTTAGGGCCTCTCTACCTTACACATAAACAAGAGTCGCAGGGTAAAGGTTTTCTGCTATCAGTGATGAAAATCCAACTATCAGGGATGAAAATCCAAGCCTTTTGAGGCAAAAGGTGGTCTTATGAGGCAAAAAAACTACACTGAGGAGTATGCAGGCTCTCAGGCCTTTTAGTTTTGTTTGTTCCAGGTGTGAATTCCTAACAAAAGTGTGATTTGCATCTCTTCTATCTCTGAATTAGTTACCTCAGTGAGTAAAGCTTAACTGTTCTTGCAAAGAGAACGTGTTTTGAATGCTAAAGAATCAGAAAAACCCCACCACAACAGGAACTCCTTGGGATGCAAACATCAGATAACTACAATAGAAACTCTTTAGACTGCCAGCGCTCAGCTGTACCAGCACAAGATCCATGCTCAGATTTGGTAAAACCACCAAATATCTGCCTCCCTACACAAATGGGTTTGTAGCTAAGGATATACACATCTTCCACCAGCAGGGCTAAGAAACATCTTAATTCCTTCCCAGGAATACTCCCCAAGAATAAATCACACAGAATTACTACAGTTTTAGTTTCCTGGTCAGTAGTTTGTTCAAATATTACAAGAATCTAAGATTCCATTTGAGGGAACTGCTTATTAACTGAAGATGATAAATGAACCATCCTGGTAATTCCATTAATTCTCAATTGCTTTTGGAGGCTATTTCCATTCAGCTTCTGGAAACAAGACTACAGAGTAACTGTTTTCCCAGGCAAAAAAAAAAAAAAGAAAAAACCAGTTTGTTTGGCTTTTTTCCCCTCTACTTACAGAGCATGTAGATGGATAAAAATAAACATACCAGTATATTCATGCAGTGTGCAAGAGACCTTAACTGAGTGCCTTAATTGCCCAAGAAGAATGACATCAGATTTATTCTTTTTCAAGGGAAAAAAATGTATTTTCTATTAGATATGCAAGAACAAGCTTTCCCACTAGTGAAACCACCACTAAGTGTTGCAGGAAAACACACCTTTAAATATTTACAGACCAGCCTACAAAACTATCAAATTGTCAAAAATCAAACACTTCATGTCTGATGTTTTTATGTCAAAATCAACAGATTTTACCCTTTTCCATGAGCCCCCTCCTCAAGACAGTTCCCTTTGCTTACTTGCTCTTGGTGTTGTACTCTCTGATCTTGTCCAAGAAGAGCTTCTGAACCGGGTCGAGCTCTTTAGTCCTGTTGAAGACAATCGCAGAGAGCCCGATGTTCCTGCGCACGTGAACGGACACAGCCGAGTGGAAAAGGGAGGAAAGCCGCAAGATCTGCCGCAGGATCATGATGGCACTGCTGCTTTAACCATTCAAAAACACCACAGCAAGAACAAAAAATTAGTCGCAGCGATATAATAAAAAAAACAGGAAAAACAGCTTGAAGCTGAAACCAGGAAAGTATTTTAAAGATATTTCCTTTATTAACGTATTATTTAGATAAATGCATAAAGAAGAAAGACAAATGTACTTTGGAGCTGAACTTTAAAGCACACAGGTATTCAAAGGTTATTTAAAACAGCATGGGGGGGAGGGGAAATCCCAGCAGTCACTGAATCCGAGGGCACCGTGACCCCACGGGCGCAGCTCCGCGGCCCGAGCAGCCCGGACAAACCGTGAATCCCGATCTTCGCGTTAAGCAGGAAAAAGAAACGGTGATAATTTCAACCCAACGAAGCTCCCCGGAGTCACCTTGGCCGAGCCACCGCTTCCGCTCAGCCCCGCCGCCCTCGCCGTGCACGCCGGGAGCCACCCCCTCCCGTACACCCCAAGCTCCCCATTCCCATTCCCATTCCCATTCCCATTCCCATTCCCATTCCCATTCCCATTCCCATTCCCATTCCCACACACCGCCCGCCGGTTCCGGGGGTAGCGGAGCAGAGCCCCGGCAGAGCGCAGGACGCACCGTGCCCGCACACAGCCACCTTCAACTGATGGGGAGCGGAGCCTTCCGGAGCCGCGGGGGCCGCCGGGAGCCGTAGTTCGCGCGGGGGCCGCCGGGAGCCGTAGTTCGCGCGGGGGCCGCCGGGAGCCGTAGTTCGCGCGGGGGCCGCCGGGAGCCGTAGTTCGCGCGGGGGCGCGGCGGTGTCGCGCGCTTTCCCCGCGCTGGGCCTGCGCGCCGCCCCGATCCTGGCGCAAGGCGATCCCGGACCCGCTCCCGGAGCCGGAGCTGGGGCAGTTCCCGGGCGCGGACGGGCAGCGGGTCGTGTCGGTGCGGCGAGCGGACCGGCGGACGGACGGACGGAGGGACGGACGGTGGCGGCGGGTGAGCGCGGCCCGGCCCGTGTTTTGTTTCCGTTTCTCCCCCGGCGGCTCCGCGCTCCCATTTCCGTTTCGGGTTCAAACAACGACACGGAGGCGCCGCGGGAAGCGGGGCCCGCGGGGAGGTGGCGCCTCGGCGGTCGCGGGGAAGGAGCCCCGGGCTCAGGGGCCGTGTGCTCCCGCCGCGGGGCTCGCCAGGCCTCCCCGGCGCGTGGAAACTCATCCCCGCTTGTAAAAACCTTGTTTGGGGTTAGAACGTAACAGGATGTGGCGTCCTGTGGCTCTCCCCTTGCACTGGTGAGAAGCCTCGCGAGTGATGTGTCCAGTTCTGGGCCCCTCTTTCCCAGAAGGACATACAGGGGCTGGAGCGAGTCGAGAGAAAGGCAGCGGACCTAGGAAAGGGTCTGGAGCACGAGTCTGAGGAGGAGGAGCTGGGGGGACTCGTCCCGGGGAGAAGGATGAGTCTTTACAATTCCCTCCCTTTACAATTCCCACACAGTAGGTTGCAGCCGGCTGGGAGTCGGGCTCTGCTCCTCGGCAGACCAGCAATAAGAGTCTTAAACTGTGCCAGGGGAGGTGTAGATTGGACACTAAGAGGAATTTCTTCACTGAAAGGGTGTTTAGACATTGAAACAGGCAGCCCAGGAAGGTGGTGGAATCGCCATCCCTGGTGATGTTAAAGGAAGGACTGGATGTGGCACTTAGTGCCTGGTCTGGTTGGCGTGGAGTTCAGTCATGATGATCCCGAGAGTCTTTTCCAGCTTAATTGGTCGCATAATTTTGCATAGTTTGCTTCCTAATGTTTGGCCAGGTACATGCTGCACAGCCACAGCTCCCAGTCTGGCTTTATTTTCTCACTTCAAGCTGTTGATAAGGAAGTTCAGCACATCAAATCTGGTGTGACTTTTCCCCCACCCTGTTCAGTGCTCTGCTATCTTCATCATAAAACTGAACTGGCTCGTGAGCTGTAAAAGCTGATCTGTAAAGGACAGGCTATCTGCTTTGTTACCTGCTTTTTGTTGGTATTTATGATTTGGATAATAGAGATGGATATGGACCAGGTGCTGCACACACCAGAGCTTCTCTAGGGCACAGGTAACTGCAGTGACTCGGCTTCAGTATGAGCTGATTATGTGTATGAGCTCCAGAACTGGACCCCATTTCACAGTTACCTGGTGGGATAGGAAACATAATTCTACTCAGAGAGTTTATGTCTGTTTTAACATGGGCTCATTCCTTGCTTAACTCCTTCTATTCTAGGGAAAAGATAGATTTTAAACAGAACAAAGGGACTACTCTCCTGACTGTGAAAGATACTGGAGTAGCACTGGGCTGCCATACAAGGGAAGAAGGCTTTAATGACAGATGCCTTCTCATATGTTAGTGGAGGTCACATTTCTTCTTGGCCAACAGGTAAATCTTAGGGCTTGTTAGGTTGAAGGAAAAAGTAGAAACAAGCAGAAATCAGTAGGCTGAACCTTCCAGGAATCAACCACAGTTTTTATGCTCCTGTGAACAAATGCTGCTGTTGTAATGTTCCTGCCACATGAACCCTCCAGGCAAGCCAGGCTCTTTGAGCCTTTTTGTCTCTCAGTAGCCTTCAGGGAAGGGTCAGGCAGCTCAGTCCCATCTGAACCTATGTTCACATTCAAACTCTGCATCATCCTGTAGGAACAAACTGCTGGACTTCATGTGAAACATTTATATAATAAGAAGTCTCTTTATGCTAGCATAGGGAAGACTGAATAATTTTCCCTTCAGGCTTCTAGGAACTTCATTGAGTTTATGTGTTTTCATCATGTTATTCTTTGTGCTCATCTCCCTTCTTTGCATCTGTGCTCAGAGGAACCATCTTTCTTCCTCTGTGTACCCACGTGTAACCATGCAGGTGTCCGTGCATTCAGATATTCAAACCTGTCTGCATTCTTCAGAAGTTGTGTTTCAGTCTTTCCCATTTATCCTAAGAATAACACACAAGATTAAGGGATACAGGAATTGGACTCCTGGGACCCTATTCAGTGGACGTTACACTGGCCCTTTGGAGATTTTCATAGAGCCAGATCTGTGAACAGGTCTGGGTTTGCTTCTAGTGGTGAGATACTGATAAGGTGATTTTTTAATCCCTTGGTAGCTTTTTACAGAATGAACCACAGGCAACACTTAATTTCTTCACAACTGATCTAACAAAATAGTTTTTGAAGGAGATGATGAGTAGTCTGAATTTCTTTAGATAGGTTATGTAGCAGCTGTAAAACGTTGGTTACTATTACTTCTGAGTTTTAAAGATTAATACGCATCCTTATTATCTTGTCTTCAGTAGATACTCTTGCTAACAGTTGGGTTTGGGATATAGTCCCTGGGAAAAGATGATTCCAGGATGGAAATCTTGGTGATCTCTTCTACTTTGGATATTTAAACAGTAGGCATGTTTTGCTTTTTCTCCAGTGACTTTTTTCTTCCTCCGTACTTCTGCTTCCTGCTTCTTTTGCTATATTGTAAACTGTTAACATAATTGGGCCTGGTTTTTATCATATGTATTTCATAGTTTTGGCATATGTGCTGGTTAGTGAAAAACAATAGTACCAGACAAACGATGTCTTTCCAGACCAAATGCTGTAATTCGTTGTTTCCCACTTCTGATCCCAACACACTCCAGTGTTCTACAGGACATGACAATCTGCAGTGTTAGTGAGAATGTTGTCACAGAATAGCTTTCCCTTTCATTACTGACATCCTGCTTTAGTTTGGGACTTCACAGGATATGTTCATTGGACTCATGTTATCAACCGTTCACCTGTGGGAGGCATGGGTGGAAAGATGGGATAGTCAACAAATCCTTTGTTGTTGACTTTATTTACCTATGAAGAAATCATGGATCTTCTCCCTAACTTCCTCCTGCAGCATTTCATGCAAAATGCTGCTTACATATATAAGCATCTTTCAGCCATGCTAGGAAGGTTGTTTGAATTTTCAGATGTGTTTTGCTGTAGGTAACAAAAAAAATCCATAAATTTGGGTGCCTCCAAGAGAGTCAGGCTTTGGGCTCTGTACAAATGTCTTAATAGTCCCATGTTTGCTTCTAGACCATTTGTTTGAGGGCAGGTATAGTAATGCATTTTGTGAAATCTGTATTAGCTTTTGGATTTATTTTTACATGTATTCTTGGCTTCAAAAGGCTATTCTGGTATTTGGTTTAAAAAATACTTGGTAGTACACAAAACATTGTCTAGTCTTGTTGGTCTGTGACTTACACAAAAAATTCTTTTCTGTTCATAGCTCTGTCCTTAAGACATTGCAGCCATGACTAAGAGAGAGGCAGAGGAGCTGATAGAAATTGAAATTGATGGAACTGAGAAACAGGAATGCACTGAAGAAAGGTATGTACTGTCCTTACTTTTTCGGATCCTTAGGCAGCAATTAGTCAACTAATTAGTTTTTCTATTTCTTACCTAATTAAGTGGTGGTTTTCCAGAAGTTGAAATGTAGCCACTGTAGGAAATCAGTATAGTGCTGTCATGTTCCTCAACCTTAGTTATCTAAATCCCAAACTGTTTTGGTTATCTCTTGCTACTATTAGTACTGTACTTCTCCTGTTTTCATATCTGTAATAGTATGTGTGTGTGTGTGTGTGTGCTGCAAACCTTTCAGCTTCAGTGTATCCTTCTGTAATTGAGATGAACCTTTCTGTATCTCCAGTCCTTTGCCTTACTGTTATACAGAATTTATACAGGACGATTGGTTTTTAACAGAGCAGAAATTATGCTCAGTATCAACTATACTGTTGTTAGGGCCATTGAAACCGTACATTCTGAAGTAGGATATCCTCTGATTTAATTACCTCAGCCTGGATTTTTAGTTTCCAATGCTTCCCTTCTAATTTGCAGTGCTGTGTTTGGAAGCTCAGAGCATCAGTTAATGTGTAGGATAGTGTTGCAATCCGGTCTAAGCACAGAAAAGTGAAAGAAAACTAATTCTCTGTGAATAAAGCAGTTCGAACCCAGAAAGGTATGAAATATACCCCAAAACTTGATTAAAACCAAATGAGGTTAGATGTTGATACAAAAAAAATTGATATATTTTATTTGATACTAAAAGATGTTAAGAGAAAGAAAAAACAAAATAGAAAAAGAGGTGGGGGCAGGGTCAGGGAAAGTGACAAATATTAAGTAGAAGTATATCACCCTTCCAAGGGTCCCAACGAGATCTCATTGCTTCCCTCCTTCTGGTCTTCTTGGTGTTGATGGTCCCCTGCTGAAAATTACAGAATCCAATGGATTAATATACCTTTGGGTGGGTGGGAACACACAGATACCTCCCTGGGGGGGGGGCAAGTTAGACACTGTCCCTTGCAAGACTGTGGATCTGTTGCATCAGGCAGTATCACATGCAGTGCTGTGGTGCAGGGTCTGGGGATCCCTTTGGGGGGTGGCTGATGGGCCATGATGCCCCCTCTGTTGTCCCTCACGTGGATGTCCCATAGTTGTGGCCTTCCTGGGATGGGAGGCCCCACAGCTGGACCAGTCTGCCCAGTGGAGGATGAGCATTCACTGCCTCTGGCCAGAGGCTATGCCACACACCCAAAACCTCTCCTCCTCCTCACTTTGGTGTAGGGATCTGTGTGAGCCTGGCAGCAGAAAAACCTGGGGCTGTCCCTTCCTCCCCAAAAGTGCTGGGCTTAATCCTCTTGTGAATGTATTCTTTTCTCCCAGCCCAGACTTGAGTCACTTTATCTTATCTCTATTAACTTGCAGTCGAGGGCCTCAGTCAGGAGGCCCATACAGGGTGCAGTGGTCTTCCATGCAGCTCTTGTTACCCACTTTTGCTACAATAGGCAGAAGTCCTTTATAAAGATATTTAAGCCATGAGCCATAACATTTCAGTCTCCAACAAGTAGCAAGAACTGAAGCTGGTGAGGTTAACTACTCTTTAAGAACCTATTCTGGAGAACTGATTCAAAGCCACTTACTAGTTTCTTACTGTTCTAAGCTCCTTGTGTGTTTTTACCACTTACAGACTATATCTGTGTACGTCCTGGTCTCCTTCTGTCTAAATGAAGAGAGCCCAACTGTGTAAGGTCATTGTTATAACAAGAGTCCCATAACAATGGCATTTCTGAATGCCTGTGCCAGTACTGTCGTTGTACTGCAGGACAACCATGTCATGTGACTAACAGTCCCTTCAAGGTTCCATGTCCTGTACTTCCTTCTGGTTGTCCTTTGTATGTGTTAAGCTTGTTATTCTTGTGCTGACTGGTGAAAAGACATGGAAAGTTGCTGTGTATAAGTGTGAGCATTTTTTCCCTTCTATTTTCCCTGTCTGTTAAGTTTCTGTGTTTGCTTTTAACTTGAATATCTTTTAAATACAGTCCAGGCAAAGCAAATAAAATTAGTTTACTCTGCGTGCAAGTTAACAATATATAATATGCTAACCATTACTCTCTTGAGAAAGGTGATCTGAATATTGGTATTTGCCTGAGCTTTTTTGTGGTGACAGGGTGAAAGAAGAGTTACACAACTGTAAAATTAATGAGAACAAATTTAGTCATTGACTCTCTACTCAAATGAAGACTACTCAAACTAATACTGCATACTATTAAGATTTCAGAGTCCTTTTATCTAGTTTACTTCTGACTTTTATTAATCTTTCCTATACCTGCTCTATTAACATGTAGGTAATAGTTTATTATATTAATTTGCTATTTAAGCATTGTCGAGCAAACCTACACCACTGCAGAATTTGTGAGTCAGGCTATTGACATCAGTGAACCCATTGGAAATCTTAAGAAGTTGCTGGAACCCCGACTGCAGTGTTCCTTGGATGCCCATGAAATTTGTCTGCAAGATATCCAGGTAAATTGAAAGGTTATGAAAGATTCAACTTCATAACGGAGAACTGTTTTACATACTTTTCCCCTTTTTTCCATTGTCTGTGGAATTCATGCTTCACATGGAATATTAACTACAATTAAGAGTTTAATTTCATGTCAGGTTCATTAACATCAGACCATTTAATATATACACACTAGTTCAGTGTGAATATAATCAAAATATGCTTGGAGTTTCTGGTGTGAGGTTAAGAAACCACCTTGCAGGTGAAGGAAGAATGAGGGCAGTGACCATATTACTTTCTCTTTAGGTAGCACACATGATTTGTTGCTGCCAGAACTTCCATAAGTGTAATCTTTCGAATCTAAATGAGAATGTTTCAGTATTATTCAGGTTTAGAGGTAGCAAAGCACTACTCAAGAAATCCCCCCCTGTTTTTACAGGCATTGCCACATGTTAGACAGGATAATTGTTTTGCATTTTGTTTTGCTGTGTGTTTAGTTGAAGTTACAGTCAGACATCTGTGGCTTTTCCAGAAAAAACAGGAGAATAGTGGTATGAAAATAATAATTTTTATGAAGGTGTTAAAAAGAGAAGGAACTGTAGATACTTTTCAGGTAATGAAGTTACCTTTCCATAATGCATTGCTTCTTTTAGGTCAAAAAATGTTTCTGTAGGCAAAAATATCTTGAACAACAGAGTGGCAAGTTTCAAATATGATCAATTTTTTTCTCTTATGTACTATGTCTACACAGTACTAAAAATATTTGCACACTTCTTCAGAAAATTTGCTGCAGGCACCAAGTGTTTCTAAAGTTTGAAGGAGAATAAGTTCATTGTAACTGTGAGAGTAATACTTTTTTTTTCATTTTTATGTTTTTATCAAGCTGGATCCAGATCGAAGCCTTTTTGATCAAGGAGTGAAAACAGATGGAACAGTGCAACTCAGTGTGCAAGTAATATCTAGGCAAGGTAAGCAGTAACATTTGTCTGTTGTACAGACAAAAAAATATTGCAGGAATATTTGTGAGCAAACCTAATCTCCTCCTATTCCTGGCTGTGAAATTTAGAAAATCAATGAATGGTCACAGAGCTTCAGAATGTCTTTTTCATTGTGTAAAATGAAAATAAATATCACGGACTAAGGCTGTTTGAAATGTTTTAAAAGGAATTTCATATCATTTTTATGAGCAACAAAATCAGACACAAATCCAGAACCCAGACAACTCTTCATCGAGTAGTATCAGTTATAGTATGAGGTTTTCCATAAGGTTGAGTAGTTACTTGTATCAGACCAAATATCGATGCAGGCAAAAGATTTTGGGCAAGTAGGTGACAGTTTCATCCTTGTGAAGTGAGAGAGCTTGTGTGCTTTAGGAACAATTACGTTATGAAAGTAAATGTAGCTAACTGAAAATCCTTATCAAGGCCCTGGATCATTGTCTATTGTCTGTTTTCTTTGGATGAGACGTCAGAATAAAGCATTGTGTCAGAGGAACATTAACCAGTTGGGTACTGATTTGCTGAGGCATAGATTTTATTTGTATTATCTGGTATGACAGGATTCCCCTTTTCAGATTCTCAACTAGCAGCTTCACTGTTTTGCTTTTTGTCGTAGTTTTCTGCTTTGCCCCCTCCATATGTCTTGAGTGGAAGGACAGACACCACTCTTTAAAGAGTACATATTGGGCTGTGGGAACAGCTACAGGTGTTTATTTCTGTATTTTTAAACAGGGACAAGTTCGTATGAGTAGATTAGTTACCTATTTTGAGTTACATCAGCAAAGCAAATGAGTAAAATTTGTGAAACACGTTTTGTTTCCTTGTGGCTTCATTGTAGATTAAATAGAAAAACACTTTTCTGCTTTGTATTAAGAGTCTTCAGTAAGACACAATTTGCATTAAATGCTGAATGTCAGGTGACTAGTGCTAGGTTGAGTCCTCAGTTTCCCATATGTAATGGGAAGTGTACTACCTTTCTACTTTTAAAATGGAATAGAAATGTCCTTTAGCAAATTATAATAACTTCTCGTAATTCATGCCCAGTAACTTCTAGTATTCCGTGCTCAGATTTCCATTTTCAAAAGGATGTGAGTGATGAATATCTTTACTATCATCTTCCATGCTCTTCCTGTGCTTCATTTTTTTCCCTTTAATGTAAAACTGAGGTTCATGATCACATAGCACAAGGAGCTTCTTGCTCCCTGCCCCCATCGCACCTTCTCTCTCTATCTCTCTGCCTCTCTCTCCCCACCTCCTGTCTTAAAAGAAACACTTGAATATTAATTACTTCTGTGTCACTTTGGAACACTCCTCAGTGTTGTTTTTCAAGCCTTAATACTTTAGCAACTCATAAGACATCTGTTTGTTGAAGGCATGTAAAATATGGCAGGGCAGAATATCAGAAAAATAATAACATGCATATAAAGAAAAGGAAGATATTTGGATCACTAAGAGGAAAATGGACTTGTTACTCTTGACCACAGTACCCTTTGAGACAGATGGGGTAAAATGGCTTCTTACACCTTCCTCGTATTTTAGTTACATGAATGAGGTTCTGGGAGATTCTCAGTTCACTTGTATTTATTTTTCCCTAACTTGTGTAATGTATAGAATTCAGCTAGGAGTAATCAGTGATGCTAATCCTTGTGGTGGATTGGACTTTTTTATTTCTTGTAAGAAAAGCTGCTATGTCAATTCAAATGTTCTACCAAATTTTGATCAGCTGGCTTTAAATTCAAAGACAGCAGGTGAAATGTAGTTCTTCTATAGTTGAACTTGAGTGTAGTTCTTTTATAGCATTTCAGTCTACAGCAGATAAAATACCATTCCTATTTTTTCATTTTACTTGTTGGACTCTTCTGGCACTCTGCCTTGCCCTTACTCATTTCCTCTGGTTGGAGGAATAGCAGTGTGTGTAGTTTTCCTGCCATTGTGAGAAAAGCAGCTTTGAGTGCAGCCCAGTTCTCTACTGCTCTGAACTGGGCCTCTTGCATGTCTGTGGAAGTTTGAGTAACTGTGTTCCATTGTATGTCAGTGAATTTGAAAAAAGCTTTAGTTTTGAAGACCTCCACAGGAAAATATTTTGGGGTTTTTTTCTATAATAATTTCTGAAATAAGTAGGCTTTTGTTGTTTTTAGTAGGTAAAGGAATAAATCATAGGTGTAATGACATTTACTTAGATTAAAGATGCTGTTTGACTAATGTCCTATCTCTGGCTGTGGTTAATACCAGACATTTCAGGGTGGGTAAAAGCAAGCAGGCTGCCTGTGGGTCAGTCATCACCCCAGTATATTCTCTAGCTTCAGGCAGTTGGCAGTACTGTCAACATCTACACGTGTCTTGGTAGCTCCTGTCCTGAAGCTTTGTGTAGCTTGTGCCAGTTTCTACTTCTGGGGTGTGTGGTGTTGTGTTCCACAACTTGGGTGCTGCCTGAGGAAGACTGCTCATGTCTTATGTGCTAGGTAAAGGGAGAAGAGATGTCAGGAGAGATGCCGACAAACCCTGGGAATTAATGTTGATCTAGTGTTGCAGTAAGTCAGATGGCAGACTGTTAATACACATGTTTACTTACAAGGTGTTTCCTCTACAGAGATTCATTGCTTTGATCTCCATGTTTGTATTGTGGATAAAGCATGAAGTTCTTTTGACATGTAATTCTATGGCACAGTGATTTATTTTGTTGAGCAATAATGAACTGTACCTCTCTAGAAGCTTTTTTTACTTTCTTTTTTGAGTATCAAAAATAGAATCTTAACCCTTAGTGGCTTCCCTTGCCCATTTTCATATGATATTGAAAGAACCCTATGTTGTGCATGTTAATTTTACATGGCCTAGATAAAACACTCTCCTAAGTAAGATATTGTTGGCATTTTCTTCATGTTTGCTTCTTCATCTAATCAACCACTTACTCCTTGTCAGCGTCTGTTTTCATGTCCTAGATTTCACATTGCTGAGTTTTGTACTCTAGGGTCTTTGTAATGTTTGTTCCCTTTCTAATATTTTTTTTCAAGCTGAATGCCTTTTAAAATCTAGAGGAATACTTGTCTGAAAAATACTTGTTTTTTCTTACTTGTAATACAGGTACATACATCATTTGTTTTGCCTTACAAACTATGACTGGATTGTGGATTCAGCTTTTAAGGCTGTTACCTGCAGAACCATCTCATGCTGAACTTTAATATAGATTAGACAGGAAGGACACAAAGTGATATCTTTATGGTACAAGATACTGAAGTTACTGTGGCCATATGATGTTCTGTGAATCTGTACTTTCATCAGCCTAACTATAGTCAAGGTTTTCCAACTCAGGATAAAATGGAATTTTAAAGATCCTTTTTTTATGTGAAAATATGTTTGATGAAATCTCTTAAAGTGTGGTCGTTGACATTATAATGAAAATTGTATGTCACAAAAATTGAAATAATTTTGAAAAACCTTCTGTACAATGTCAGAAATTTGGTGAGGCACCAGCTGGACAAAACATCTCAAGGCAACAGTGAAGGTGGTGATACAAAGCATTAGTGAATCTGTTGTTTCTTGCTGCAGAATAGATACAGACATGTCTTGTAGCTCCATGATCTAATATCTGAAGTGACAGACGTAAGGCCAAAACATGAATAGCTGATGAATTTTAAAATGTGAAGAATTTTCTAGGTTTCTTTTAACTTGCTGTTTAACACACTGTCTGCTACAGAGTACTGAAAGAAAATGTTGACTGCTTTGTGTAGACCCCAGAGATATCAGGGAAGTATTGTAAAGGCTGAAAGACATGCCTCATGGTTGGAGTAAAGCTGGATACTTGTTCTGGGTCCTTTTGGAGGTTGCTTTTTCTGTTTGTTTGGGTTTTTTTTTTAGTTGGTATATTTCTTACAGACCAAAATACTTGTACTTCATGGTCACATGCTGAACATTCTGTTCAAGATCTGTGAAATAGATCATTTAAATAGAACAGGAAGCTGTAACACTGGGAGAAGAAAGGGGGACAGCTTTGTTATTCACCTTATTAAAGTACATGCTGTATAATAGAGTATGTCATTCTAATTTAGGACATTTGCAGAAATTTGATGACACTTTCGTGTCCTGCTTCTTTCCTGAGTTTGCTAACCCTACTAATCAGAAAGCTTTTAAACAATGTTTTTGTCATATTTTCATTACTGTCTTTAACTTCTGTGTTGTTTCCATGCTTAGGGATAGAGCCCAAGTTGAACATCCTGGAAATTGTGAAGCCTGTGGAGACCGTGGAGGTTGTGATTGATCCAGATGCTCATCATGCAGAGGCTGAAGCTCACCTTGTTGAGGAAGCTCAAGTGATAACCTTGGACGGGACAAAACATATTGCAACAATTTCAGATGAAACGTCTGAGCAGGTGACGCGATGGGCTGCAGCACTGGAAGGCTACCGGAAGGAGCAGGAGCGCCTTGGAATTCCTTACGGTAATGGTGCACAGCTGTGGGTGTACTCAGCTGGGGGCTGGGGTCTTGTGTTCTGTGTGGGGTTGGTGCTCAAGGGCCTCAGAGAAGAAAACCTGTGGTGCGGGTTATACAATGCAAATAATCTGCATAAGGGAATTGTAGAGTCATGAAATAGTTTGGGTTGGAAGGGACCTTGTAGACCATCTGGTTCCAATCCCCTGCCATTGGCAGGGACAACTTCTACTAGAGCAGGTTGCTCCAAGCACCGCCTAGCTTGGCCTCAAACACATCAGGGATGGGGCAGCCACAGCTTCTCTGGGCACTTTGCCATGGCCTCACCACCCTCACAGGGAAGAATTATTTCCTAGTACCTAATCTAAAAACCAAGGAGAAGTAAAATGAATGCTCATAATAGTTTCATTAAACGAGTGCTTTTGTGCTGAAGTACCTTGTTGCAGTTTTTATAAAGCATTTTTATTTCTGCCCTCCTTAAAAATGCGTGTGTCAGTGATAAAGCTCTTCGGGTGTATGTGGAATCGAATAGACTCAGTACTTGGTATTGGGGCATTGCCTGTAAAGTTGCTGAAACAAATTGTTCATGGACTGGAGGATGTTGAATATTCTGTTAAATCAGACTTTGTATGAAAAGCTGTAGTAGACTTCATCATACTGGAGGAAGATGATTCTGAACTGAAAAAAATATTCTTCTAGATGATCATCTTTTCTGAGTTAATGATGTTACTTAGCAGGTTGCTCTTTTAGTGTTAACTTAGAAAAACATCTCAATGTCTGTTTAAGATTGAACTGGAACTGTGGGATTTAGACCTATATCATGTTTGGGAAATTATCCAGCTGAATTGCTTCTTGTGACTGGCAGAAGTGTACTGTCAGGCATATTCAGGAAACTGTTCTGTATGAGCAGACCTGTAAAACTGGAATATATTTGGCAAGGGGGATATTTGGAAGGGTTTAAGAATTCCAGTCAAGTCACGGGTCTTTGCAGGACATGTAGCTTGCCAATACTTTGAGCATATTTTTGATAACTAAAGAAAGGGCTTTTTCATGGCTTTTTAGTTTTCTCCTTGGTAAGCACTTCAAAAATAGTTTTCCTCATGTTATATCTGTTGATAATCAGGGATTTGATGCAGAATATGTGAAAAAAAAAGTGAGGGATTGTCAGAAACAGACTAATACTTTTCATCATGCTCTCACCTTAATATTAGAAGAAAATTACTTAAACCAATGTTGTTATGTTGAATAATATTTTTAATAAACTTCAATAATGTTGATGCTGTAAGAAAACCCTATAACCCACAACTATGGCTTTAAAAGTTTTATGATTTTTGGGCCATAGGAGTGGAGATTTTTGAGGAAAATCATATTAGTTCATTATGGCAGAGATCCATGGATTACGAATAATAGTGTTCTCTTGATATTGGAAAAATGTGCTAAATTACACTCCTAGAAAGAATAACAAATGTTTTCTGAGTAGACATTACAGGGACTTGGGCTGAAATATGGTGCCCCTAGTTTCTACATTATAATCCAAAATGTATAAATCTACATTTATAATTCCAAAATTATTTCTGGAATCTTTTCAGAAGACAGGATGTGTTGATGTTAACGGTCAAGGCTAGTCCATAAATAATCATCCAGAAAAGTAGTGATTCATTGTCTTCGTGCCTAAAGGCTTCTGTGCTTTGCTGCAGATGGAAAACTAGCTTTTAGCAGGTCTTTAAAATGTTGTGGCTTTCTCTTTATATTATGTTTTGGGTGGGTTTTATTAGAGACTATAAATCATTTTCTATTAAACTATTTCTGCTATTAGAATCCAAATATTTGGTACCTAGCGGAAAGCTTGGAAACCACAGAAGTGGTTAGAGAAAGTAATGATTTTTGTTTCCTTGCAGATTCTGTTCTGTTAATGAAAACAAATTAGCAGCTTTTTGATGAAAGTTCACTGCTGCTGATGTTTGGTAGATCAACCCCCATGTGGTGTGTCTTATGCCACAGGATTACATTGCATTGTTTTGGGTAGCATTAGTGAAAAATGATGCCATATAACTGTCCTTTGTTAAGCAAAATTAAATTCATAGCTCCTAGATAAATGTTTATAAACTTAGGATACTTTGCTTTCTTTGATTCTTAATTTTCTTAATTTTTCTTAATTCTTCATTTTATTTATTTTACATCTTAAAATAAAAACTTGTCAAGGTGACATCTGCTTGAGATATCAGAATTTAAAAATACATAATCACTCTGCTCCAGTGAAAAGATGTCCCTACTTTAGTTTCTAGTTCTTACCTGTTGATGTATTTTAATATATTTTAAACAATGTTAACATCCCAAAACTTGGTGCTCTGGCTGAAAAAGTCATGTAAAACAATCACTCACCTCTAGAAGGCCAATGCTCAGCCAGGCCCTATGCAAGGGCTACTTCAAAAAAACTGGTCCTCAGTTTTATTGCTCAGTATTCCCTGCAGAGTGAAATATCCCTTTGGTCAGCTGGAGTCAGCTATCCCTCCTCAGTTTCGTGTGCACCCCCAGCCTACTCCCCTGGGGTGGCTGAATGAGAAACATAGAAGGCCTTGCATTGTAGTCCAATAGTCTGACCAGGTTCTTTTAGATAATCCATGTGTGGAGGGTGTAGTATTGAATATCAAATGTACTTGAAAATCTTTGATATTACATGGGATTTCTGGTTTAGCAGAGTGATAGAAGGTACATTAAAAACACAGCACAAAGGTAAGGTACACTTAGATTAATACAGCAATTGCAGAGCATTGCACAATCCCAGTCTCAACAGGATTCCTGGTACAGGTGTCTGTACCAGGAGGTTGGGTGTCCCTAATGGCCAGGAAGGAGAACATGGGTTGCAGCCAACTCAAGCCCATTGTTCTCTTCAAAAATGTCTTGCTAGTTTTGTGGTTTATATTCTGTGTTGTGCTGAGACACATCTTCATGGCCTCTGCAGGTGCTGCTCAGCAGTAGCCAAAACATCTCAGTGTGTTATTAACACCAGTTTAGTCACCAGCCTAAAGTACAGCACAATAGGGACGTCTGTGAAGAAAATTAATACATCCCAGGCATACCCAGTGGTGGTTTTTGTCAGCAGAAATGAGATTATGTGAATGAGTTTAGAATGTAATATTTTCTCATAATCACAAACTGATTAACATCTTTGAAGAAAAGTATCCTTCTGTGAGAGAGAGTACTCTTTTTTTGAAGCTAAACTCCTGTGGAACAATTCTTTTTTTGTGTTTGAGATATGTCAGGCATAGTTTTGATGTAAAAACTTTCTCTAAGGAAAATCACTCTTTCACCCTTTCCATCACCCCACCAACCCACACCATTCCATCACCATTTTAAGAGCAGTCACCAACTTTCCAAGCAGACTTGGTCTCAGTAACTCTGCTTCTTGATTTTATGCTTTTACTCTTAGGGAAGTTATTATATAATCGAGGAGGAACCTTGCAGTGTATGATGAGGTGATTTGCAGTTTCATCCATCTTTTCCAGACCCAGTTCAGTGGTCGACAGACCAGGTGCTCCACTGGGTGGTGTGGGTGATGAAGGAATTCAGCATGACTGACATCGACCTCAACGCACTCAGCATTCCTGGGCGGGAGCTCTGCAACCTCACCCAAGAAGATTTCTTCCAGCGTGTCCCACGGGGAGAAATCCTCTGGAGCCACCTGGAGCTTCTTCGAAAGTGTATGGCAGATTTTTCTGCAACTGATTTTACTTACTCCACTTCCCTGCTTCTATCTCGGGGATTTTTTGGGTTTTTTTAGACTTTTTTCTTGAACTATGAAACCAATTATGAGCAGTCATTTTTCCTTTACTTAATGTTGGGGGTAAAAATGAGGGTATCAGTACAAGATAAGAGGAGTTACTAGAATGTCTGCTGCCATGAGACATATCTACATACTAAACACTGCCTGTCTTTTATCAAACCTCATAACTGGTGGAAGATAGTGAATGTTTATTCCTGTTTTGTTTTTTATAAAGCTTGTACATCTACTGAATTTGTTAGTTCTATAATTAAATATTGCTTGTGAGTTATTAAATGTACATTTCTGTGTCATATAGAAGTGGAGATTATTAAGCACAGGAAGCGAAATCCTTAGATGGTGCACAACACACCTGCTAAGTGATGCACTGTATGTGCATAATACAGTAATATATATGTGCATTTCAGATGTACCAAGCTTGGATGTAACTTGCCAGACTTAATAACTATTTCCATCTTCATTTACTTAATTTAGCCAAAGGTTTTTGGGGATGGAGAATGCATAAAGTGGTGGAAATTTGCCGTGTATACCCTTCTAAAAATTGAATGACAGATGTTAAATATTTCCACTTGTAAGATCATGAACTGTACATGTCTCTTGCAGACCAATATCAAATTTTTATTTCTTTTTCTCTACGAAATGTGAAAGCTTTGGATCTTCAGGTGACTTAAAATTTGCGGGTTAAATATAAACCTGCTGGTATTTTTTCCAATTTGTAGATGTGTTGGCTAGCCAAGAACACTCTGGAGAAATAGCAACTGTTACTATTGATCAGCGTAAGTACTTCTGTCAGCATTAATTCACACAATTCACTGTTTGTAGGTTTAGCACTGTACTGTGGTTCAGCACTATGACAGTACAACATTTAGAAAATCACTTGAGAGAGTATTTTTCCTTGGAGAAGGGAGGAGGACATATTTTAAACTTCAAAACATAGCACTGAGTTTCTCTATATTTTGTTATTGGCTGAAAGGTAGTGTCTGACCCAGCCATGGAAATTTATAACTTTCATTTTTGATGGTAGATTTTCCACTTTCTTGAAATCAGCTGTATGGGATACATACTTGAGCGTTTTAATTGTTTCAGGGCTTTAGGTTATATATTGCATAAATGAATGGATCTATTTAAATACTAATTTCAAATAAAAAAGTGTTTCCAAAAACCGAAGGAAGAGATGACTTGCTTGGAAACCAATATTAGAAATAATACATTAAAATAACTTTCTGGGTAGTTGAAGCTCATTCAGCTAAGCAGTGTCATCAGTTATTAAAATGAATCAATTTTCAGAAGACTTATAAGCATCTTATATGTTAAATAGATAGACTGTTTATTACATCCTGTGGTTGTGTCTAGTTAAAACCAGCTTGAGTGGGGCATCTGCATCCTCCTACACTATTGCAATAGGTGTTTGCTATTTTAATATTAGGTGTGGAGGTTGTGCAGTGACTGTAGAGAAAAGGGCATTAGAGCAGATCAAGTGGGAACAGCATGAAGATGAAAACAAAGGCATGAGATTTTGGGTTCATTTTTGTGGAAGCATGTAATATGCATTATAATAAACTAAAGCTAGTGTTTTAGCTGTAATGTGACACTTCTGCAATGAGTCTAAAACTACAATTTTCATATAAAAGGTGAGAAGGTGTTTAAATTATAGTTAACATTGTTACTCAATGCAGTGTGCCTTTTTAACAAAGGAAAAAGCTAGCTTCTAGATGTTATGATAATACGGGTAATAAATAAAAGATGCCTGTTTCTGTGCCAGCAATTTATAATTGATGTTCTGCAACATTCTCTGCTCTACAGCTGTGCAGATTATACCAGCGTCTGTACAGCCTGCTACTCCAACCACCATCAAAGTGATAAACAGCAGTGCAAAGGCAGCTAAAGTGCAGAGAGCTCCAAGGATCTCCGGGGAAGACAGGAGCTCCCCTGGGAACAGAACAGGTATTGCCTTCATTATTTTTACATGCCAATGCACTGAACACTGACCCATTAATTTGAATTACAGTTTGGTGAAACACATCTTTGTAGTTCCAAATGTGAGGTTTGTAGGAGTGCAAATGTGTGGTGTGAGGAGAGCAGTAGGTACAAAAATCCGTGCTAAGCACTGGCAGCCCTGGCAGGTTGGTCAGCACACACAAGCACCATGTCAACGTGATGCTGCAGTTTTTCCATCCTGCAGCAAATAAAGTGCATAAATTTCCCCATCACTTAACAGTCTGTCCTCTAAACCACTGCATAGCATTTATTCAAGCTTTTAACTCTATTTGCAGAAAGGGAAGAAAATAAATCTATGTTGTAAAGTGTAGCCTAGCTGCTACTTGCACTGTCTGTTGCCCTCCTCCTCTGTTTTCCCCCAATCTGGTGACTTCAAAATTTATAAAATTTCATATTTCTTGTTTAGTTAAATGAATGCATGTCTGGAAAACTGCGCACTAAATTTGCAGTTTAATTTTGGAATTACTGTTATTTGTACATACTCTTTGATTATTAATTTCTTTATTTTTTTCTTGCTGTCATTTTTGTTTTGCTTCTCTTTAATATTGTGAATTTTTCTGTTAACTCCTTTCTTCTCTTCCTCCTTGAGTTTTTATTTGTTTCAGACTCTATAATGGCCTCTAATGATGTCATTCAGAATTTTAAGGCCAAAGTTTTATTGGCTGACATTAGTGAGGAATACTTTGTTTCTCTCTTTAGTCATCAAGTCTGCTCTCTGTATCTCATTGAGAATTTAGGAATTTAATTGCGGGTACTTGAGTTAGAAAGGAATCTGAATGACTGGACATGAAAGATGTTACATTGATGTAAGCTGAAGTTTGGGGGTTTCTTTTCTGTTTCTCATATTTCATGCTGAAAATTGGAGACCAAATTTTTTTTAAAAAAATCAGCTTCTATTACACATATATGTGTGTGTATGAAGAGGAATAAACAGCACTTGCTAAGTCTGTTCTATTTTAAAGACAGGTATGCATTTAAATGATTATGTTGGGGAGGGTTGGGTTTTTTTAAGTTCTAGGGGAAGATTTATGTGAAATCTTGATTAATTTTTTTTCCTGTATTCATCATTTTTTTGTTAAAAACAGGGGTACTGATGACTTTGCAGGGAAATGTTTGCAAAAGAATCATTAGAAGGGATGAATTAAGTGAAAGTTTTCCTTCCATCATATATTCTATGCTGGTCTGCTTTAATATGTTGGTTACAAGTTTTTAGCCATGAGTGGAATATAAAAAGGACAAGTTGAAGTGGAACTTGCTATTCCTGTTTTAACAGGGAACAATGGCCAAATCCAGCTGTGGCAGTTTTTATTAGAACTTCTCACTGACAAAGATGCTCGGGACTGTATTTCTTGGGTTGGTGATGAAGGAGAGTTTAAATTGAATCAACCTGAACTGGTTGCACAGAAATGGGGACAGCGCAAGAACAAGCCCACAATGAACTACGAGAAGCTCAGTCGGGCTTTGAGGTAAGAAACTTCAGGAACTCATGGGGTATGATTTGCTTTCATCTGGCTGCCTCATTTTTAATTATCATAATGCAAAACTTGCAGCTTTTTTAGTAAAGGCATAACCAAATCTTCTGAAGCTGGTCCTCACAGTGCGATCCTGCTAGTCTTAGGGAGAGGTATTTGTTGAGCTTTTCGCCTTTGTTTTGGTTTTTTTTTTCATTTTTAAAGAAGCTAGTAGAGTAACTTCTTGAAAATAGATTTTCTTTTTTCAAGATCATTAACTTCCAGAAATATACCTCTTTTTTTATTTATCTTCAATATTTATGCTTTTAGTAGCATGCCAAACAATATTGGTTATTGGTGAAAGATACAGAAATATGTGAATTATTAACTTATTTTTATGTTCTGCTGTCTGTGTTCTTCTTGCTCTTGTTATGGAATAAAGCAGATGCTTCTCTGTAATTGTTAGTGGTTTTCTGTGTGTAAGAACCTTTTCTAACTTCAAATATTCATTCTTCCATTTCATTGTTCTTACTGTGTAGATCTTAAATTGAAAAACGCAATTGACAGCTAAGTTTCAACAGTTTCAATTCCAACATCACAGTGATCTGAAGGAATGGAAGTGTTTCAGTGTCTTCATTTCATTGTGATTTTGTAGTTTGACATTGGTGGAAGGGACTTGTATTATTGATTCACTGTGGGTGAGGTACTTGAGGAGGGAGAAGAATGCAAGTACCTGAATTTTGGACTACTTTTCCCTGATTATTTTAGTCTCTGGAATAATTTGAGAATACATCCACGTTCTTTGAAATCATTGAGAGTAAACTTCAGATTTCTTATTCTGATATTGCTAAATACATTTCTCTTGATTTGTTTTCAAGAAAGATGTTTTTTGCCTAATCCTGCAAATTATTTGAGCGAGTTTAGAAATCCTTTCTGTATGAGTGAAGTTGCATTTTGATTGAGGTCTGTGTTTTACTTAATAGTATTTTCACTTTTGGATACGTGTTGTTTGCTTGGTTGGTTTTTTTAAAGTAAACTCCTCTAGTGTTGTATAAAAATATCAACTTCTATTTGAAAATACCTCTGCAAAAAATGAAAGCAAAGTATCATATTCTGGCTTTCTTTACCCTTTTAGGGAGAATTTAATTAGCATTTGACAGGCATGAGATACACAGCTAAACTATACCCTTTTGTTTGTCTTAGAATTTCTTTAGGCACATTATTGTGGATGCCAGAATTATTTTATGTGTTTGACAGACAAGTGAAAAAATTAATGAAAAATAAGTATTTTGAACGAGGTATTGAAGGATGCAACTTCTAAGAGTTCCTGAGCCTCAGGTCACTAAAAGCAAGGAGGAGCATTGGTAGATTCTTACTCTCATGCTTTTCATTAAGTGTTATGTTTCAGTCTCTTGGAGTCTATTCCTGTTCTAGATGGATCTTTAGTCTGGTCTTGTATGGCTGTTCTTGTATTATTTATATATTAAATTAGAATGTTAACTTTTTTCATAGAATCACAGACTCTCTTGGGTTGGAGGGGCTGCAGCAGGTTTCTGGTTGAACCTCCTGCTCAAAACAGCACCTTTCCAGTACAGCTGTTCCCCAGCCTGTATTGTTCCAACACCATTCCCATGTTTCCAGCCTGTGTATCTGTGAGTCTGTGTATTAAAGGGATATGTGAAAATCTTCTGATACATAAAATTTACGTAAACCATGCTAATGGTTTTGGGTTTTGTCAGCAAGTTCCACAGAAGATACCAAAGGCAGCTGAAGACCTTTGGAATAATGTTCTTATCAGTGGGATATCAAATGCCAATTTGCATAAATCACTATTAGGAAAGTTTTGCATTTATATTTTAGTCACAGAATTACAGAAGTCACATTCCTCAAAGTGGTGTCATTTTGTCAGCTGCATCAATATTGACATATTTTCTAACAGTTTAATGTCTGAAGGGATATTGAATGCCTTTTACTGCTCCTGTGATAAACACTATTGCCAAGCTAATGTATTGAAATCACTGTGTCAATTATTGATTAATATGGGAAAATATTTTGGTATTATTGAGAAATATGCTGGTTCTTCTGCCTAGCTGTAGGAAAAGCAGGAAATATAGAAACTAGGGCAGAGGGGCAGAAAAGGAAGGGCAGCTTTTTTTTTTTACACACATCTTGGTAAATGTTCTAAAGGTCTGTTTAGTTACCCAGTAGGGAGGTGAGACTCGAAGAAAAATAATTCATCTCCTGTATTCTTCTGAAGCAAAGTTTCCATGTGTCTTGGAACCTTCTGGTAACTTCGAGAACTTACATCAGTATTTAATTTTATTTATTGATAGCTTTCTATATTTTTCAGTGGGCAAATGCTGTAATCAGAAATGCATTCCACATAATATTGAAAATATTCTCTTGCCACATTGACTGATTTTAACTTGAGTGCTTCAAGCATGAGATGTGGGAATCTTGCATGTTTTGGGCCTTTGCATAAACATGATCTATTTTCTTGTGGTTCTTTTCCTTTCTGATCATATGAGTAATGTGGACTAAATCATTCTAAGTACATTCAGATTTTTAAAGCATTTTTCTACAGCATTTTATGAGACAGGAATGATTATATGGGATTGTACAATAAATGTAAAGGCTTATACTGAGTTAACTAACTTTAAAAATATGATGCCACTGCCATTTTTCATATGCCATGGCCACATATTACAAACTTCGTTTTTCTGCAGGTGCTTCTTATTGCCCCAAGTGAGCAGAGCTCAGTTTCTCTGTGTCCTCTTCCCTGTCATATTCAACATGAGAGTCTGCCCAGTGTTCCCACACACTATTTCACACACAAGAGGCACACCAGGTTATTGCTTATCCTTCCCCAGTTCTGCCCAGTACTACAAGACTCTACTTCAAAGCTGAACATAAATTATCATCCCACCCTCATAGTTACAGAGTTCATTCAACCCACTGCAACTAAACCTCAGGAAGAGGCTGAAAGTGCTGGACACCATGCCACAACAGTTCCTTCAGCTGGTGCTGTGATGTTTTGGAGGACAGGGCTGGCATGGAGAATTGCTGGGTGGAAGCTGTAGTAGCAGCCAAGTATAAATGTAGAGATGCAGAGAAGGAAACAGAGGAGTTGAGGGATGCAGGTGATAGTTTGAAGGGTAGAGTGATGAGAAGGACTGAAAATGAAGCTTTTTTATAATTGTATGTCACTCAGGAGAAAGCTGAAGGAGAGCTTTTGCAAACAAAATCACCGTCTTTACCCACAGAACAATAATAAGCTACTCTGACACTTCTGGACTCCATGATAGACCTCTGTGGCTTCTTGCATGATCTCAGTAACCAACAGGTTTACCAACACTGTTTTCTACACAGCCTGCCTCTCATGTGTCTTTGGTCCTGCTGCTTAGGTCCTGACCCTCAAAAGTAAGAAATTCGAAGGCTTTTTTTTCCAGAACTGGAGATGTCTGAAGAATTTGCTTGGATTCTTAGTTACTTCCTCCTTTTCCACTAGAGCTGGGAGTCAGAAGTTCATCTTTTAATTGACTTAATTTTGATAGTGAACAAGAATCATCTTTGCTTTATGAACATGTCACTCACAGGATTGAGATTTTGACAGTCAAGAAACCTGGGTTCAATTTGTGCTACATTTGGGTGATGGTTTTGAGGAAATTATATTGTGTGAGTTGGGTTGGTTGAGTTTTTTATTATTTTCCAAATTTATCACAAGCTTGTTAAGCTCATCAAATCCAAATTGAATCTCGGTCACTTGTTTCCTTAATGAGAAATGTGACACACATTCTATTAAAGCTTGCAGTGAGAGAAGAACAGCAACAAAACTGCAAAATTCTAACTTCCCTTTTATTGGTGTGACCTAAAGTTTTATAATTGTCTCTGGAGTGGGGGGAGGAGGGGGCATGTAGACCTTGTTATTTCACTACATTTCTGCCCAATCTGGTAATTCTTTTGTCACTCAATATAAAAGATGTTTATAGTTAGAGAACTCACTTTTAGTTGTAATAAAGGCCAAGATGTAGTTTTGATAGCATATAAACTATAACAAAATAAAAGCCAAAAAAACCCAAAAAAACCAAACAAAAAAACCCTAAACTGACAAAACCCCACAAATCCAACCCATGCCTTTATAGTTTTATTTCCATCTTTGAAGACAGTATGGAGAGAATAGCTGCTTTCATATCATAGAAACTGCTTGGTAATTTTCAACCTGTTTCCAGCATTAATTTTTTTTCTTCAGAGAGGCAAAGAGAAGGACAATGATAAGGGGAAAGAAAATATTTTCTTCTTAAGGCAAAGCACTGTATATAAGACATCTTTCCTGCCAAGCTGTTTTTAAACTGCTCTAAGACTTATTCCTGAACTGGTGCTTCTGATGGCCTGTAAAATAATGACGGTGTTTTGTTGCTCCTTAATATACCAAGGTACAGAGACAATTTTCAGCACTTCCTTTTTCTCATATAAGAAAATGCCTAAACAATATCTTGGTTTATGAGAATCTCAATGAGAAAAAGAATAATATTTTAGCCTCTGGTGATCTTAAGTAAGTAATGGATGCATATGAAAATTACAGATGCTAAAATTGTCTGTTGCTGATTTCTGTTTTGCAGGTATTACTATGATGGAGACATGATCTGCAAGGTGCAAGGCAAGAGGTTTGTGTACAAATTTGTGTGTGACCTGAAGACTCTGATTGGGTACAGCGCGGCAGAGCTGAACCGCCTGGTCACAGAGTGCGAGCAGAAGAAACTGGCCAAGATGCAGCTCCATGGCATTGCACAGCCAGTTACAGCAGTGGCACTGGCTACAGCATCCCTGCAAGCAGAGAAAGATAATTAAGCACTGGGACTTGTGAGTGGGAACCTGAGGCCTTTCCTCTTTAACCAGAGCAGTTGGTGCTCTTACCTTTATCAGAATTGGAAACTTCTTTTGTTTCTTGACCGTACAATATAGAGCATGAATTCCTATAAAGAACTCAGACTTGCATAAATTTGGATCTTTTAAGAGCATATATTTTAATGTAAGTTAAGGGATCACCCCAACTTCTACAGCTTTTGAGAGGTGGAGCCACTCAGCGCTGCGACCACGGCTGTGCAAAGTCATTTCTGCAACACCTTTAACAAAAATGAAGTCCCTGTTGTCCCCAGGCTGATCAGTTGTGTGAATGCAGCCTTTTCCAGTCTTTTGTTCTCTGCTGAACTACCAAATGGCATTTGATGCTTTCAAAGTTTACAATATATTCATTATTCTGTTAATCAAGTGGAGCTGGAAAACACGTTAAATGTTACAAAGCATCAAGTTCTTAAAATAGCTTCTGTGTTTAAAAGCAAAGGAAACTTAAGACTAGACTTAACTGGAGATCAGTGCTGAAGGAGATCCAGGTTTAGATATGGCTTAGGTGAAAAGCCAATTATGAGTATTTCATTGTAATATACACATAATATGCATATATGAGAGCAAATACCTGTTTTGAAATATGTACTAGATGTTAGCCATTTCGCAGAAAGCAAAGGTGAGCTTCTTCCCCCACTGCCATCCCCCATCAGGTAATTCAAAAACTTGAAAAAACAGCCCTCACCCAAAGAGTACATTGTTTTGGTGGGGAGTATTAATGCTGTTTTCTGCGAGGTGCTTACACCTGCATGGTAGTCAACCTTAGTACCCGAAGACTTAAGTTAATCACAGTCAGTAGTCCCTGGTTAGGAACAGAAAGCAAATTGAAAATAGTTTTACAGAGAACTGAAGCTTAATTTCCCAATCATTGTACAGTCTAACGTATATTAACTACAAAGAGGTACTTTTTATCAAAATTAAATTCTCTTTGAACTTCAAGTGATATTTTTGAAGCTTCTTAAGCCAAATGCATGCTCCAGAGCTGGGTGCAATTTGAAGTCTAGATGATGAGTCAGAAATAGTTGGTATGTATACTGAATTCTGAGCTAATCAGACTTACACATGCAGTAAAAAGTAGGCTTCAGCTTTTCAGTTTCCATACTGGAGCTTGTTAGACTGCTTCTTCTTTTGCCTGAGAACGGTATGATTTGGGGGTTGCTTTTGCCTCTTCATGTTAATAAACAGCATAATTACAATGTGTCACCATTGATGTTCACCAACTTCTTATAAATTAAACCCCCTCTGGTAACACTTAACAATTACAAGGGAAGACTTTTAATTCTGTAAGGGATCGAGCTACTCTTAAACCTTAAATCCAAAGTCCTTGAACAGTGAGGTTCTGAACATAAAGTGTTTGTGCTGAGCAGTGAGAGCAGTGGGCTGCTGCTCTTGAGCCCAGCAGGAATGGTTACACTTGCAGACAGAAGGCAGAGAATACAAAGACTTGGTTGCATCCTAAAGATGTGTTGAGGACAGATAGTTTTTGCTTGACTAGAAATCTTGCACATAGTTATAACTTGTGTTTTTTCATCATTGACATGATTATAAAATCAAAAGTTTTTTGCTGGATTCTTTTGGTAACTCCTAATGTTGTTTTCATCCTTGAGTTCTTACTCCATCTGCTGAGCATGCTGGTGTCATTTTGCTTTTAAAAAAACTGTAAGCCCTGAGCAAAAAATGTAAATGTATATGTCACAAAAGGTCAACATCACTCCTTTTCTTGCTGTTGATGTCACTGATTGGCAAGTGTTGGAGGTGGCTTGTGCAGGAGATGCAGGTTTGCTTACCAAGAATTAAGTGAAGTTGGTGTTTGAGGGCAGCATCTCTGCATGTAACAACACTCTGTGACTAAACATAAGTCCAGTACAAGTCCCTAGTTCTAGTTACCAGAGTTCTTGAGAGGCCTTTTTAGTTAAAAAGCAGGATAAAAAGAAAAGAAGCTTAAAATACCAGCTGTCTAGATCAAACCAGACTGTGGATAAACACACAGCAAAATTTAAAAGTAGTATCAATATTTCATTCCATTGCCTCTTCTTGTTACATGGTAAATCCCATGGGGGAAAGTTCTGCTCCCACCCTTTGTTTGTGATTACATCCTGTTGTTGCTTTGCAGCCTTTCAGTTGGAGTAATGGTCCTTGGGGTTCTTTGTTGTAGCTCCATCTGCTTTTCCACCGTGTTCTAATTAGTAAAGAAAGAACCTTTCAAGTGATATAAAATTACCACACTCTTGTATTTGAGGGAGAAATCTGTGACTAACTTGATGTCTTCAGTAAAACAAAAGATGTAGAATATATTGTCAAAGGATTTTCTGTTGCTGCCAGGAGGAAAATATAGAATATTCCCAATTTTTGTAAAACAGAAGAGTTTTTGCATACTTTTTACTCTTTAAATAAAGACACTTATACTCTGCTAATAATTACATATTTCTTTTGTGTTTTGCTTTTTTTTTTTGTAATTTTACATGAAACAATTATTTTCTATTTTTATTCTGATAAAGTATTTGTGCATAAAATGTCAATATAGTAAAATAAAAATGTTATACAGCTAATTTGCCTTCTTAATTTTTCAGACATTTGTAATGTCTTTCAGGGACAAGCAGTTCAAAGATGAATACTTGCCCTTTATTCTCTTTTCTCTTAAAGTCAGAAGCTCAGTACAGGAAGAAGGCAAACTCAGCTTATGTTCTGAAGATGCATCTTCTTTGACTCAATGTTTGCCTATGTGTTTCTACTTTTAAACTGTAACTCAGTGTCCTTTATTTCTGTAGCAGCTTTCTTTAACATCTTTATTGTAAATCTTGGAATGATGCTTAGATTAAACAAATGATGAAAACTCAATAGTAGGACAGAATGTGAAATGATCCAGTTTATGTTTTTAGCAGTGTTTAAATCAGAAGGGTTCATGTTGACCTGTGAAGTTCAGACCTTTTCTTTCCTGCAGATGGCCCCATTTACTTCATGTGGCCCTGCTAACAAAACTGTTAATACTGTCAGTGTTAAAAACAAGATAAAATTCTGATTATACTGCTCTTATTTTGTTTCTACTGAGACACAATTTAAGAATATTCTCACTGTACTTCTGAACTCCTCCATCTGGACTGCCAAATTCAAGACTGAAATATTTTGTCATCTTTAAACCTACCACATCACTTGATTTCAAAATGTTTATGTTTAGCTTAGCAGCAGCAACATATAATGGACTGAAAATACTGGTTTTCAGGCATTTCAGTAACTTGTTGGGCTTGATGATCTTAGAAGTGTTTTCCAATCTAAATGAATCTATGATTTTAAAGTTCACTTACAAGTGTTCCGGTATCATATTAATGGAGGACCTGTTACTTGGGTTTATAGCTATTAGTATATTTATCCAGTGTGAGTTTCTTTTGGGATTCCCATCATACAGAAATTGTTATTGAAACAATGTAGGGAATTACAACTAAACAGTTTACAATTTCTTAATCAAGATAAGCTGACATGGGACTCTACTGCCTGATCAAGAAACTGTTATAAGGTCCATTAATACAGGTTTGTGGGGAATATTTTTACTGACTGGTCTGGGGTGTATTTTTCTTCAAGATCATACATACTCTTAAAGGTTGTGGATTTAATATTGCTATATCAGGGTTGATACTGTTTAATTTTTTTTCTTTGGAAAAGTAATTCTTAATATGAATAATGCTAAACAAGAAATTATTTAAAGGAAAGGAATTAATGATTGACTGGTTTTGAGGGTTGTAACATGGAACCCTGTGCATTAGAAACATTATTACTCCATTACATTTTGCATCATTATTTCAGGATTGGAGCCCACAGAATCTAATCATGCACCAAACTGTAATTTTACCATCTTGTAATTTTAAAGTATTGACATATTACCCATTAATAACTTGAGATGAAGGTTAAAAAATGCTGAGGAGGCAGAAACAAATATTGAGGGTATCATTTTAATTAAATTGACTTTTACTTGTGAAACTGGGTTTCTGAAAACCAAAATGAAATGGTGCTAGTTGTAGTTATAGGAGAAGATGGGTCTGGAAGCCACAGAACAGTTCTCATTTCCTTTGAAAAGACAGGAATCAGTTATTGTGTTTGTGGTTTGTGGCACACAATGTCTATATGACTTCTTTTTGTAGGTGGTGTCACTGTAACCAGCTGTGATGGGAAGGAAAGAATCCAAAGAAGTAATTGATCATAGTTTCAAGCAACTTACTTGTGCAGTTACTTAACAAAAATGAAGTCAGTTTAAAGGAGAAGATAACTATAAAGAAACAGTTGGAATCCTCATGTAAATAGTCATCAAACAGTAAAAAAATTCAGTATATACTAATTTTCATGTTGCAGGAGTTGAAATAGTTGTTCAGAAAGAGAAAAGAAAATGCTTATTACAACTTTGGGGAGTGTGAAAACTTGTGGAAATGTTTCATTTTGTCTATTGAATTGCTTCAAGTATTTGTTACTAATGATCTGAATGAGGCAGTAATAAAAAACCCACACTGTCCATCCATAACAGATCTGAAATCTTAAGACACTTCTTTTTTTTTCTTACCTATTCAACTTGCCTTTTTAACCTAAATGTATGAAATTAGCATTTAGGAGCCGTATTTCTAGTCCTATGGAACCTACCTCTCACAATTCACTAATCAAGGTAGAAAATCCTCATCTCAGTAGACAAAAAGTAAATTATATGAATTATATATGAGTAGAATCGATTACTGAATATCATGGAAGCAAACATGGATGGCACTAAAAAACCTGTTTCTTAGAAGGTTTATTGTTATTTGTAATTCCTCCCACTTAGGGAAAGATAATTTAGGGTGAAATAATGTGAGTTAGCTGCTTCCCCCTTCATTCTGGTAAGCTTTAGTTTTTCAATATTCTCATTTCCAAGGACTCTGCAGGAGCTGCTGCATTGAAACTGGTTTACATAAACCTTCAGCTACAGAAGGCAGTGAGAAACCAGAGTGTTTTATACAAATCAGGGTGAAAGCTGGAAACCGTGCATGGAAAAAATGAGTCTGGAAGAGTGAGAATGCAGGAGATGAGATTCAATGAGATTAACTAGACGTTAATTAGATGCCTGCAGGGTGCAGTTCTGTAAACTTCAGGCTTAGGATACAAAATATATTAAATTTTCTTCCTCCGTGAAAGCAATGTTTTATTCCAGAAACTCAGAGTTGTGTTATTCCCACATCCTACATCATGCCAGCCTGTTGGGCTTCAGAGAAAGTGCCCCCATGTCAAAATCTATAATATCCACTTAGATATCCCCAGTGAGAGCAGTGAGGGAAGGTTAGGGACAGTCAGGATGCAAAACTCACTGTGGAACTCGAGTTGTTCCTGGCCCTTGTCCAGTGAAAGGAGCTGAGGGAGGCAGAACCGATGGGAAGCAATTTGGCTAACAACCATAAATTAATAAAATGACCTGAACTGTACTCAAAAAGGAACTAGAAGCTCTAAGAGGAGCTTGAACTTGTCATCAGGCATAATTCACCAAGCCTAAAGTGAGATTTGTACAAGTGAAAAGAATCACCTGGGGGATAGCTACAGAGTAGAGGAGTTTTTATGGAGAAATCTCTGTCTTTCTTGCTCAACCAATGGGTCAGTTACATCTAAAGAGTTGTGAGCACTAGACACAGGTTCTGTGGAACTGAAGAGCTGGGCCAGTGCAACCATGCCCAAATTAGTGTGCCCAGCTAGGAAAATAAAGTGTAATTCAGCCTTTTTGCAACTGACAGCATGATGTTATAGACTGGCCACTTGTTGCTCAGCTGCAGGAGCAGGAAAAAAATCAGGGAGCTGTTATTCCTGGGCCTGCTTGTGTCAGGACAGAAAAGCCTTAATTGCTTCAGAAAACAAGTTTCAACAATTAGTTTGTTACTCCTGTAATATTTTCTGAAAAGTAGTTTAGTTCTTCAAGGAGAAGCAGTAACCAGCCAGTGCACAGTACTGTACCTATAGCTGGTTTAGGATGCTAAACTGGCATTAAACTGGAAATAGCAATATGAATTCATTTTATAAGAACCAGACAGGTGGCAATAGAGTTTGGCCTCAGACCAGAAGGCAAACTAGACCATATTGGTAGGTACAAAGAGGACAGACGACCTTTGCCGGGGTGTTCTGCCAAGGGAATCAAAGGATGTTGTTCAAGACTGATTTGTGTTGAGGGATTGAACAGAAAATTATGTCCTGACAGAAAACTGCTGTTGCAAGTTTATAAAAATACATAAACACCTATATATCCAGGGGAAGGGGTGTCCTTCAAAGTTTGCTTGGACAATACTGTGTGCTTTGGAATTTGCCATGCAGTAGAGAAAGCTGGAATGGGTGAGTGCTTTAATTTTTTGTTTTTTTCTTAAGACAGACCTGGCTGAAGAGAGCAAATGGAGGGAAGAAATAAAAACTTCTTATAGAGGTGCAAAGCTGCTCAGAAATGTCACCTGTCAGGCTGGAGGAGTTATTAAATAGACTGCATATAAATGCAGGTAGAGCACTGACATTGGCTGAAGGTGCAGGCAAGCCACAGGGAATGGAAACAGAGCCATCACTGAGAAACAAAAATGCAGGGAAGCAAAGAATCTCCTGACTCAGCCCAAGTACCTCTGAGAAAAGCTCGGTGAGAGCTGGAGCTGGGAGCTGGGAGCAGCCTGATGTGCCAAGGGATTGTCTCCCAGAGCCTCCCTCAACTAAACCAGATGGTGTCAGGGTAGTTCTTGGTTTTATTCTCACCAGCTCACCAAAGCAACTGGCATTGATTATCCCCCTTGGGCCAGGAACTAAATAGATAAATGCAGATTTTCCTCTTCTCATTTTCATCAGTGCACACCTAGAAACAGGTCATCTCTCATTATCTGAGTTTCAGTGAAGGGTTCTGAAAAACCTACCCTGATTAAACTTTGGGTGTCCTATGCAGAATTGCTTTAAATATCAGATAACAGATACGTCTTGTGAGCAGTGATCTTGGGGAGCACCTTCCAACAGGCTATTGTATTACAGTGTTATTCAATGAAGCATTTTAAATTACCCATTTAAGGATTTTGATCTTGAAGCCTCTGCCTGCTGGGGAATCTTGTATTTCATTTTTTTAACTGTATTTGGCCTTGTGATTACATAGGAGCTCTCACTAAAAATGTATACTGTAATGCTCTACACTTTTGCAGTGCTTGAACTACTGATGTTAGTTTTGTTTCAACCAGAACAAAATAAAAGTTTGTTCACTGCAGAGAAACTCACGAACTTCATACCAGCTCAATATGACTTTCACAAATAGTTTGGGAAGTGCTGGAGCTATTTACTTCATTTAAGCACTTTATTCCTTCTTTTTACTTATATGACCTTTGAAAGTCTTCAATGAAGTGGAAGTACTGCAGGCAAAATTATTCCTTTTTCCTGACAGTGATCCCAGGGAGCGTGCTAGCTCAGCACCTGCCTTTTTGCCAAGGGGTATTGCTGCCAAAATAAGTCCAGGAGTCACTTTCTCCTGAGAAACTTGGCTTTTTCCTTTCTTCCAAAAGACATGCTGTGTGTGCAGACTGGTTTTCAGGGGATATTCTCATCATCTTTTAAATTAGTTTGTGTCTAGAAAATGCATTTTTTCCCTATGACCTTCAGGCCAATCAGTTTTCTGTATGGAAAAGAGGCAAGGCTTAACTTGGACAATGAAAAAATGCCTGTCACTTGCTGGAACTGTAGATCTTTAGTCATTAAACAAAATCTTAACTGAAAGCCTGGTTGTAGTGGTTCAGCAAACCACTAATAGGTGTAAGAGAAGCAAACACAGATATTACCAAATAAGATCTCATACAGCTTCTTTGCCAGAAGATGAGCTCAGCTGTACCTATTTTTTTGGCTAAAAAATGTAATAGTCTTCTGCCCCAAGGAAAAGAAACCTTTTTTCAATGCTGATCTGAGTCTCTGAGATTTTCTTTACCTATCTTCCTCTTTGAGAAGGAATTCTCCACCCACACCTATCACACATTCAGAAATACAATATGCATTCTTTCCTGACAAAGAAGAAATCCTGGTACATTTCCTACTCATCTGTGTATTCTAGAATTGTCCATAGTACTCTACAGCAATTCTTGATACCTTTCAGAAAAAAATACAATTGTGCTTTATGCCCTGGTCATATGAAACCTATTAGGTTCTTGCATAGTGATACCTGTTGGCAGCCCGTGACAGCAATTATTATAAACATACTGACGCACTCAGTGTTGTAACTGCTTTGCCTTTTAATGAGGAGCCTGTAGGCTTAACAGTAAATTAAAATACAATTACTATCAGCAGAAGGACCAGGGAAAAAACATTCCCAGCAGCAAGCCCTTCAGCATGACCATTGTCACTTCCAGCCCCACAAGAGCTGATGCTGAAACTTCATTCCTGTATGACTAAAAAAAAACTCCACTGTGCCGAGCTCAGTCCCTCAGCTGCACTGCTGTGTTCCACTTTGCTCTTGCTCGTTTCATCTGTGAAGAATTTACAGTGACAAGAAATAATTAAAACACAACTTAATTGGGTATTAATCTGGGTAATGCCCTTGAAGAGGGAGGTCATTGCTTGCTTTCAGATTATGGAAAGTTATAATTTTCTTATGATTTTTTGAGGTGATTTTCTATGCGCTGTAGGGGGAACTTACTTTTGGGTGGAAAGAACCATCTTAAAAAGAAGTCCTGCTCCACTATCAGCATTTCCCAGCTGATGTCACTCTGACAATAGATGCAAGCACACCAGAGATCACCAACATTCTTTATAAAATCCAGTGATGCTCCTGAACAGAGACAACATGTCCAGGGGTTGCAGGAGGGAGATGCATTAACACACATGGCAGAGCTTAAGGCTGAGCATGGGTACCAGTGGGCAGCTAAACCCCGCTGGGAGAGGGCAGAACTGGTGTGGGAAGGGGGCTGGTGCAAGGACATATTCCAGCAGCCTGCCAGCCCAGCTCTTCTGCAAGAAACAGGAGGCCTGGGACCCCCGATCTGATCTTGCAGCAAGTCTGGCTCAACTGTGCTGAGAAGTATCAGTAGCTCATTTGCTTTTACTGGATTTTTTTAATGCTGCTTCACACTGTTTTGTCCCAAAGCCCAGAGCTTCCCATTTGCTGCTGCTGCACCTTCACCCTTCCAAAGCTGCCTGGTTGAGTTCCACCTTTCTGGGCAGATGAGTAGCTCTCTTCCTCCTCCTTTCCACCATCTCCAGCTGCTGGCTGTGAGCACAGAGCTTTTGCCTTCCTTGCTGCAGGCAAGATGTGTCTCCTGGAGTAGCAGGTAGTGAATTCAGTTAATCAGTTGAAAATGGTTATTTTCAATCCAGGATTTTTCCAAGTATATGAAAATTACTCCCATCCTTCCCAAGTACGCGCTTTGGTTGGCTGCTATGACACGCTCTGGAAATGGTTTGTCATGGTTTCTGAGCTTTGAGCTGAATTACAGTAAAATGGTCATCTGAAGTAAGACTAAATTCATCTCTCTCCTCTCTTCCTTTGGGCCAAAGTGTCAGGCTTTGTAGCAGCAAAGCCTCAGCAGACAAGACAGCTCTGTGTGGCTTCCCATGTGATACAGCAGTGCATCAACAGCACCCTCCTCTCTATGATACTGATTTGTTCTCTGGCATTTTCAGTTGTGTGATTGAAGCACTTCCACTGAATTAATGTGGGGGAAAGGGGGGGGGGGGGGGGTAGGGGGGAAGCTGTGAAGATACAGGGTCTATGTGCCTCTTGTGTCACAGAACTCTGCTCCCATGTATTTGCTGGAGAAGCACTCAGGATTCCCTGTGACCACAGGTGCTGCTGCAGCTTTCTCTCTACTAACCTTGGGTTCTCTCAGTCTCTTGCTGGTAAAATCCCGGGTGCATGGACCTGACAAGGTGGATGAAGGGTATTTGTTCTCTTCAGTGTATATACATGTAACAGGGAAATTAATAGAAGATTACAGTATCAATAATTTGAATGAAAAATTAGAGCACAATCTTTAAAATTCCTACTCACTTGTGCATAATTCCAGCTTCCTAAGGAGCTGTGTCAAAAGATTTATGATCTTTTTACCTCTTCAAAAGCAGGGCCATTTTTATTAAAAAGTCATTCCTGTTATGTTTATGGCACAACTTGATATTTCAGCATGTGAGGGGAGCGGGGGGACCCCTTGGGCTGCAGCTCCCCCAGCAGCAGAGATGCCCTGGCCTGGCTGGGCTGCTGCCCCACTGGGCTGCAGTTTCTGCTGAGCAAGGCCAGACCCCAGTGCCAAGGGCACCTTCAGCAGCTCTGTTTTGGGGAGGCTCAGAAGGAACCACTTCCTGCTTTTCCCCTCTGTCTGCCTGCAGCCACAGAGCTGAGCACCAGCACCAGCACCACCAGGTTCCACAGGGAGCATCCCCACCCCTCATGTGTCCCCATCACCAGCCAGCAGTGCTGACCCACAGGGTGCCACCATTCCCAGCACCTGGGTTTTGTGCTTGCCTGGGAAGAGAAATGATGTGTCCTGGCTGCTGGGCTGTGTACCTGTGAGGCAGCAGGATCCAGCCTGGAGTCCCAGCAGGAAAACAGTGCCAGAGGGCAATCAGAACTAGCAACAGTGCATTGCAGTCTTTGGGAAATATGAATATGTTAAATATGCTGTGCTTCACAAGAAGGTTAGCCATGGCAATAAACTCATATGGGTTAAAAATGACAAGTTTTGATGTTGGGGCAGATATAGTAAAAAAATTAAGATTTCCTTGTAGAAAAACATGCATAGCAAGTATAGATGACAGAATATGTGATTAAATTTTTCTAATATTTGCCTAGAATAGATTTTTTAAAACAATTCTTGATATGTTTCTTTTCAGGATCAGTTCAGTGCTGTTGTCCCCATGAGCTGCTGCACAGACTCAGCAGAGAAGATTGCATGGGGACAGAAACATGCACCTGCATCTGACAAACCCTTCCCATCCTGGGTTTGCCACCAGTAGCAATGTCCCTGGCATCAGTGCCTGAGAGCTGGCTCAGGGCTGAGGCCTTGAGGCTCCCACAGCTTTCTCAGTTGACTAGAGGTGCAATTTAAAAGGAGAAATTAAGGATCAGCCAACACCACCAGGTGTCATTAGTATGTCACCACTGCCCACATCTCTGGAATGCCAGCAGCTGCTAAAATTACACTTGAACTGCAACAACTGGACCAGTGGTGTTGCTTCACAATTGGAGGGGAGCCTTCTCACCTCCAGTTTCATGAGAAGCAGTGGGTGGCCTGTCCCAGTGTGTTGGCACCAAGTCCTGCTCACACATTGGAGAGGGAGAGTCGGGAAGGATTCTTTTGGTAGATTTTTTGCAGAAAAATAAAGCACAAACGCGGCAATACTGTAACTGAGAACTATTTATTGATAAAAAAGAGTGAGTGCTCTTACTAAAAGGGGAATAGGAAAAGGAGCAGAGAGGTTAAAAGAGAGAGGAGAAAGAAACAGAAGGCAGGGCAGCATTACCACAAGGACCCTGGCAGTCTACAGGCATCAGCAAGTGGAGCACGATTGCTGCGAACTGCGGTGCGTTTGCGTGGCTTCTGTGGCAGGCTGGGCGCGATTTCCGAACAGTATCAGGCTGTGTGCTCCTTTTGTCGGCGGGGAACAGGCTGCCATGGCCATGGGGGCAATCCTGGAGCAGTTCGTGTTCTCAGGGTCAGGGCGTGGCGGCTGCGGGCGGTGGCTGCAGGCAGGCAGCGGTGACAGGCTGGTCACTACGGGCCAGTGCTGCGGCGAGCTGGTGCAGGCTGGTGGCAGCGGCTGTGCCCGGGAAGCACGGCAGGGACAGCGGCTGTGGCTGCGGTCACAGTGTGTTTGCAGCAGGCTCTTGTTGCAGGCAGGCTGGTAGCAGTGGCTGTGCCCGGGAAGCACGGCAGGGTCGGTGGCTGTGGCTGCGATCAGATGCCGGATGCAGGCGGTGGTGACTGCAGAGCACGAGGTCTTCACGGTGACGAGCTGGTTCACAGAATCGGTGCAGCAGGGCAATGTAGGTACGGGCAGGGAAACAAGATCAGAGGAAAGAAGACAAGAGGGCAGGGGCAGAAGGGCCAAGCTGACCCTCCGAGCGACCCCTGATCCCTCCAGGCAACCCAGAGCAACAAAAAAGGCTCCCGTTGTGTCGTAGCTACCTGTTTTTATGTGCTGGGGTTCCTCCTCCAGCTTGATTTCCCGGGCATCCTGGGTGTTTGCTCCATCGTGGAGGCTTTCTCCACCTTGATTGGCTGCCAGGAGAAGCCTTCCAGGGACAGGGATGCTAGCACAGTCTATAGGAATCTTTTCCCTCATGTGTAACATATGTTGAGGCATAAGTAAAACTTAGATTGGTCCCTCTCAGAGGGTGCCATGCTGTCACATGTACAGCAATTGTAAGGAAAAAACATCCTTCTCTCCTCAGGTACTTTCTCCGCCCCCCCTTTTAAACCCAGGCTAATTTTTGTCATTATGAAATGTCACTGTGATGATGCTGGAGCCTACAATTCAGTGGCCAGTGGCAGCCACTTTCTGCATTCAGTCAGAGCAGGAGGCTGGGTTGGTAGGTGCCTAGAGGGAAGTTAAAATGGATAGCTGTTTGCAGGGATTGATTCACTGAAGTCCCTCAATAAGCAGTAATTTAGAGACACAGGAGTCTAACATTTTTTAACTATTATTGTTTAACAAGGCAGAAAGTTCCCCCCTCTCTGCTTCCTTCAAGCACCATATTAGTCCTCAATTCTGTAAAAACTATGGTATTTTTCATTTTCAGTGGCTTCCTACCCATGTCTGCAATCACACTGAACCTCAAGACAGCACATCATGGGTTTTCCAGGATCTCAAGACAAGCAAGCCCAAACAGACGAGTGTGTGCATAACTTACTCTGCTGCTTCCCAGCTGGCTCATGTCAGAGCCCTGCTCCAGGCTCCAATGTCAAACACCACCGACAGACTGAGCCCACGGCATGGAAAAACTGATACTCAGACAAGTTCCCACAGCATCTGTGGGCTTGAGCCACTGGTGCCAAGGTGAAGCTTATTCCTGTCCAGCTGTGACGGGGCAGAGGCAGCCACAAAGGCAGTGGAGTGGTGTGGAACACCAGCCTCCTGCTGCTTAAAATATAGTGCACTACAGTAGTAATTATAGCCACCTATACTGTGTAGTAAATGATTTTAAGATCTTTTAGGCTAATAATAATCATTCTAATGCTCAATTTAAACAATTTATTTTATTTATGTAAATATATTTGGGTTGCTATCCTTAGTCCTGTGGAACAAAGTCATACAAAGGTTCAAGTGCATCTGTATAATCTTTTTGGTCCTTTTGGGACTAGAATTGCATCCAGCTGCATCCAGGCTCCTCTCTGAAGACTTCAACAAGCAAGAGGGCACCTTGTGACTCAACGGGAGGGTCTCCCTGGTAAACTTTGTCTGAAGCTCCCATTCTGCCTGCAACAATAACAACCCTACTCAACCCTAAAAGCAAAAGCAATATCCAGGCAAGGTTTTCCTGTTTTCCTACAAGTCTATTATTTCGGACAAGTTTGATGCATGGATGAAAGTCAGGGAGTCCCTGAAGCCTTCTGAGCCTTCACCTGCCTATGCTAAAGAGGGAAACCCAAATATTTTGTCTTAGCAACCTTCTGCCATATGCCTGAGTAGAGGCTTCTCAGCAAAATCGTTGCTCTTGACACCTCCTAAAGGACATTGGGATAGCCTGATCCCTTCATCTTTTGAGAAAAAAGAAGCTAAAGGCATGATGAAATGTTCTCCTGCCCATGTAATAACAATTATTATGCTGTGAGACCTGCTTAGAAATTTGTTTATATTAGTGAAAAGAAGATACCAATTATTTAAATGGAAAGGTTTGTAACCAAGATGAAATCAGCATTAATTAAATTATGCTTAAAAAATGGTAAATCACATGAAAACAGGACAATGAATACAGGTCACCACAGAAATCACTCCTAACAACATTTCCTCCAACTCATAGAGGAGAGCCCTGCCGTGGTCTCAGGCAGCAGCCTAGAAATGTGTGGCCAGGGAACATTTCTGCAGACTGCAAACAGAGCAGGTTTTCAGGCAGTGCCAAGGCTGATGGATGAAGTGACCTCAGCCCAAGAAGGGACTCTGCATCTGGGCAGTGCAGATGCCCTTGGGCTGCTTCTGTGACGGGGTGCTCTGTGAAAGCTGTGTCCTGCCTTCACACGTATCTCCCAGCCTCACTAGAAGGCTTGTGGGTGCATAAAGATGTCAGGAGTGTTTCTCCATATCTACCTCTCATTAAAAGCATCAAGGAGAGAAAGTCAGTAGTTTTGTAAATAAAGAGATGCCATCAGAAATCTCTCTACCAAAGCAATGCAGATGACTGAGCTTGCCTGGCTTTTCCTTTTCTCTTTTCTCCTCACTCTGATGTGAAACTTGGCAGCTACATGGGTCACCCTGCTGGTACACAAAGGAGCCTTGGCTTGAACTCTGAAATACTATTTAATCCCTCCCTGGCACTATGCAGGGGGTTTGACCAAAGGTATTAATGAGTTAATAGGGAAAATAACAGCCTCAAGTGGGTGTTTGTTTGATTAGTAAAATTGCAATACAGTTTGTTACAACTGCTCTTTCCTGGTCAGGAAAGCCCCACTCCATATCAGAAAATCAACATATTGATGCAACAGGTGAAGGGCCACTGTGTGCTGCCAGACCTTACCAAAGGGAATTAATGCCTGATGATAACACAACCATTTGTCTTCCCATGTTTGAGACCTCCAAGGTCCCCTGCAGTTATTAGGATTCAGTGCAATTTTTTCTTAAGTGTGCATTTTAAATTCAAGTGGGTATTATGAACTTCCTGTGAAACGAATGGATTCCACATGCTCACTTGGCTGTGGAAACACCTGAAGTGCAAAAGGGTCTCCTAAATAAACCTCATTATACATCTATCTATTCAAACCTGTACAGAGTGAGACACATTTTATACCTCATTTCTCTGAGTTAGACGAAAAAAGCACATGACCAAAACACAAAGAAGAAACTTCTCCATGTCAGTATCAATACTGGCAGAGCTTTTGGTCATAATTAGGGTTTTGCTAATAAAACAGAAGTTTTATTTTCTGAAAAAAATACATGGATTTGGGCATCTTGTCTTTCCCAATGACATATTTTTTTTTTTTATTTTCCAAAAATGGAAACACTTTACCAAGAAGACCTTGATCCGGACGTCTCAGTGGCTTTTGTCACCTCTCTGGTGTGCTCTGAGATAAAGGGAGTGCATGTGCTGAGCTCCACACACCTGATCAGGGGTCCCCTGCAGCCATGGGAGAGCCCATGCCAGAGCAGGGAGGTGTTTCCTGCAGGATTGCAGCCCATGGAGAGCCCACCCTGGAACAGCAAGAGACTATACAGAGAAAGGAGTGGCAAAGCAAAGCCTTTAAAGACTGACTGCAGCCCCCATTCCCTATTCCCCTCCACCACTTGGGATGGGGAGAGGGAGGAGGAAGAGGAGAGATCTCTACGTGGCATCTCTACTAATGAAGATCAGCTGTCCTTGTCACTGTGTGATGGCCATGGCAGCTCATCCATCCTCCTCTCGGGATGCATGTCCTGGCTGCTGCAGTGACAGACTGAGACAGCATGGCCTGGACTGGATCTGCAGAGAGGGGAGAATAAGCCATTACCTCAGTGCTGTGTGAGGCAGTGCATCCCTGTGGCACTGGTAGGGATGTATGCTTCTGCTCTTCCATCACTCTCACACTGCTGGGTTTAAATTTGGCCAGTGAAGGGAACACTGACCATGCATGCCCTTAACCTCTCCCTGGTCACAGCTTATTCCATGTCAGCACTGTGGTGTCACTCCTCTGTGCCAGTACCCATCCCTGCTCCAGAACTGCCATTTTCATATTAATGTTCTAATGCACATAGAGCAGAAGAGGGCAGCAAAATGACCCCACCAGTAATGTTTGCTGTCAGCCCATATGACTAATTACTCCCAGTGCTTCCCAGTGCTGTCTGGCTGCAGAGTGCTCCAGGGAGAATGGGTTTAACACTGTAATCAAGCAGCTCCTGTGGTGGCCAGCACTGCCAAAGCTTCCAGGGACTGTAAGTGCTTTCTTTGCCTTTCTCATTCTGCTTTTCTGAGAAAAAGGAAGTCACATGGAAGGGCTTTTTTTTCTTTCCCTGCCCAAAGGTTGTTTGTAACATGACAAATACTCCACTGAATCAGATGAAAGGGCCACCCAGTAGCTCAACTCTGACAGTGCCAGCTGTCACTTAAGGTGAGCACATGAGCCTGGGTGCCAGTGGCAGTCCTTCCTCCTCATCCTCCTGGCGTTCCCAGGTGCTGTATTTGGGCTGCTAGAGGGCACATCCTTGCCTAATCTCTTTGGTATTTATTTATGGACCTGTTGTAGATTAATTTTTCAAGCCCATTTTTGGAGCTGATGATCCTGAAGCAGTGAGTCCAAGATGACCACCTGCTGTGCGCAGATGAACTTACTTTTCCCTCTGGACTGATGGCCTGCAAGGTTCAGCAGATGTCCTCAAACTCTGGCTGTGCACAAGGTGGTGGATACAGTTCTGCATTGTGCATCATAATTTTGTAAACTTTGGGTCACACTGTCCAGCCCAAGGCCCCTCCAAATGATGCTCTCTTTGCTTTTTTCCAAGTAGTTGGTGAGTCCTTTATATTCCACATGACGGGTAAAGTTGTCATCTTGTTAGTGTTAGGAATAGAACATGTGTGGGATGTGTAAATCCATTTTTAGGATGTTAAAAAAAAAGAATTCTGAAATGTTGATATCTTAAGCTGTGCATATTACATTTTTTTTGTCTGTTTCCTTACTGAGGTTTCCATCAGTGGTCTATTTTTGGTTCAGCTCCATATCAATGTCAAGTTACAGCACATTGGTCTGAAGCTCTGCCTCTAGTGAATGGGACAGCAGAATGTGGATATTTTAGACAGACTTTATTTTCCTGCTGTGTTTTTATCTGCTCAAATGAAACAAGAACTTTTCCCCGTCCCTCTCTCTCCCCAGCTGTGCATCACACTGCTGGGTGAAGGGTTCACCTGTGGCTCAATTGAGGACAGGTACCAGTACCACCACCAGCAGGCAAAATCTTTTATGTAGTACAAGGCAGAACTGTGGATCATCAGTTAGCTGGGATGTCTTGCAGATCAGCCTCTACACATCTGTCATTCTGTACAAAGTTACAGTCAGGGTTCCCTGGGAGAGAGAAAGACCTTTCCTGGCACTTCTAGCAGCACACTGATAGCCTGAACCCTCAGTTTTTGGTTCAATCACCTTTAGTTGCCTCCTGCCTTAATACCTTTACACCACCTTGAACCTATTCTGCCAGTACGTCTTCTGCATTTCTAAAATACAGCTGCTACCTAGTAACAAAGGAGTCAGTTCAGAGTGACCCAGAGCCTGTGGTGCACTATGCCTTCAGAGACTGCTTCTGTCTGGGAAAGGTTTGCATCTGACCTCCTCTGTGGCACACAACCCTGACTGGGACACACACACACATTGGATGGAGCCTGCCTTCCCTGCCTCAGCCCAGAAGCTCTGTCTCCTTGCACACGGAGCAAGCATAGGACAGTTGGTCTGCTAACTCACACCCCAAACCCTGTGTACACCAGCTCCCCTGCCATGTGATGAGCATCATCCACATGCCAGCTGTCTGATTAAGTGCTTGTAGGCATAGAGAAGATGGTGTCTTACAACCAGAAAGGGAAAGAGGCAAACACTGCAGCTTTGCACCAGTCAGTGTCTATTCCTGAGTGAAGTTTTCTGAGGCAGCCACTGAAAGCTTTAAAAATGTCCTCACTGTCCAGTTATTTTGAGCAAAAGGTTAAACTGGTGCCTGTAGGAATTCCTGCTGTTTTTTACCCTTAAACTGAGCTCCTCTGACTTACAAAGCCTCTAAATTTTTGCTAGCTATTTGCTCTGATTTGGGACTCTTGCTCCCAGTTTTCAACCAGAGTCCTTGTTGTAGAGCTAGCAGCCTCTTCAGCTGGATCTTTTGTTGCTCCACTGTGTCTTTCCTCACTGTAAATCTATCATGCAGCATGCAATTCCTGTGAAAAAATGAATAAATTTTGGGTTGAGATGACTCATCTGAGATGACTGTAATGCACAGTGTAAAAGCACAGAAACATTGACAGACTGCATGGCCTGGACTGACATGACCAGGATAGCAACAAAACCTAATGTAGCTTTTGCTTTTTGGTAGTGTGTCTGGTCCTGTACCCTTGTCAGATGGAGAAAGTAGTTATCATGAGCAAACTCAGGGCACTTCAAAGGGAAAAAAAATCTAATTGTTTAGCCCTGAAGTCTGGATTATAGATACTCTGAAATAAACACCTTGAATTTAGGTTGTAATGAGAACGTGAGACGCCTCAGGACCAAGTGCTTTGATCAGCAGATCCACACTTACTACATTGCATTAATTGCTAAGACAGGCTGAGCCAGATGTCACACCAGGCTTCTCTTCATCAAAAGCAGCAGCAGCATGAAGTTTCCAATGCATCTCAGCTCTCATTCCTATGCAGAACAGCTTTTATATTTTATGGTTTCCCTGCTCCCCTGCCCTCTTTTCCAGCTGACTGAAGAGATCTAATGCAGCCCAGAAAGAACTTGCTTTTTTTCTTTTTTTAATTGAAACTCAGTCACTTCCCAATTTCATGAAGTCCTGAGCTGGAAGCAAAACAAAATGAAAAATATTGTATGTTTACAGATTTCAAACTAACGAAGACCTTTGCTCACAGGTAAGAAAAGGCTACCAGTGCTTTTTGAAGTCTAATTATTTATTGTTGGAGAAGATCTGATTTTGGACCAGAGTTTCCTTCAGGTAAGTGCCATTAAAGTGGATTTTAAAAAAGCTACTTTGGAAGACTTTAAAGTTGACTCAGTCTGCAACCAGGTTGGAGGAACATAATCAGAGCAGACTTATTAAAAATTGCATGTGTTTGTGTTAATGAAGCAGAGTTTGTTCTCGAGTTGTGCAGTAGTCTGCAACACTACAAAACTGAAGGAAACATTCATTACACATCAGCAAAATGTTGAGGACTTTATTGTATACATTACAAAATAGTTTAGTCAAAACCATATGGAGCCATTAAAAATGTCATTTGGCTAACACTGACTTACCTACACTGTGTATATATATAAATATATTGTGTTTATTATAATTTTAGAGTGAGATTTTTTTAAAATTAGGTTGACTGTGAGATACGGGCCTACTTTTATTATGGCCTGTGACTTGCAACATTTCTTGAGTTGTGTAGTTAAATTTGAATTTTAAATATGAAAGTCCAAGGTAATGAGAATTTTGTGTATTTTATAAAGCTCTGTGGAGCTGCAGACCTTAAAGAGCTCCAGATTATTTCAAAATAGAAATAATAGTAGAATTTTTTATCTTTCTTCACAGAAAGCAAGATAAATTGTTTGATTAGGTATTAGCTGTGTTTGTGTTTTTACAGACTGTAGGGCTAAGAAAGGGAATTTCCTGGGGAAACAGTGAATCTCTATGATGGTTTCTGAGTCTAAAACCCTGACTCCTGCTGTCCTACCTGCACACAGGCACTGAACTTTGAACAAGTATGTATTTTAGGTATGCTAACTTGGTAAGATTTCTGACACAGAAACAAGTGTGCTATGCAAATGGCTTGGGATTTTTAAAGGGCAATTTTATTATCAGAAAAACCCAGTATGATCTTTTGCTCTGTGTCAGCCACAGAGCATTAGGGATTTCATTTGAGCTGCTGATAGATGGGACTAATCTGGCCAGTGTCTGCCAGATGACAGAATCACAAGCAGTCTGCATCCATGTGAGTGAAGCTGAGCACTTGAAAGTGAAATGTGAGTGGACTTTCAAGGTCTTGAAATAGATGCAGATAAGAATGCATAATATATTAAAGTCTGAGGATCTTGCATTGCTCAAGTGCATGTTTTGATTGCACAGAAGTGTGAAAGCTGCAGAATACTCCTTCTTTCAACTAAATTTGTTACAGCTCTCACACACAGCTATCAAAGCTGTGTGCCAGGGCTCACAATTTTAGGCAGATCAATGGAAGACTGATGTACATAAAAGCTGTGAGTTGGGTATTTTTTTAATGTGTTTGGTTGCCAAGCCTCAGATGAGGTCCTGTGGTCAGAATAATGATTGGGAAGTCCTTTAGAGCAAACCAGTAAGAAAAACAGAGGATATGAGTGTTTATTCCATATCCTCAGGGCTTCAGAGCTCTGTCTCGCCTTCCTCAGAGTAGGGCAATAAATCCTTTCCAGAAAGTAGGTTTGTATGTCTCCTCCTTCCAAAAACTGTGCAAGGTTTACTTTCTGCTCACAAAATACAGTTAAGGTTTTTGCTCACTGTTTATGACTACCTTAAAGGAACACCTCGTGACTACCTTACAAGAACCTTCACAGTCTCCTTTTTCCCTCCCAGGCTCAGTTAACTTGAGGCCATGAGATGGCACAAGCTGAGCAGAGGACCTCCCCTTCCCTGTGCTGAAGAGTCATCTCCCTGTGTAGCCAGCTGCTATGCTGCAGAAAATGGGAAAAGCATGTTTGTGACCTCTGCAGTGGAAGGCTTGAATCATCTTGTGCCACATATGCTGAGGAAGGCTCCTGCCACTGGGCTTGTCACTAGAAAATAGAAACTGTGATGAGATTAATTCTTCATACCCTGAAGTCATGAAGAGCTGTATCTTTTCATTATGTTACATTGAATGGACCCAATTTGGTAGGTGGGCATGGGACTGTGCCCACACTTCAGGAGAGACGAGCAAGCAAACTGGCTTCCTTGACTTCCTGAAGAGTGGTGGGAAGGGTGGGCACTGCCTGGGCTCATAGGCTCTGTGTATTTCTTCTGTCCCAGGAGCACTCATGTGAAATCACAGGCATCTTCCCAGAATGGGTCACATGTGCTTTTGCTGCAGAGTCAGAAGCGATCTACAGAGTTTAGCTTGGGGTGGAAAGATGGGTGAGTGGGGCATGAGAACTCAGGGAACTACAGCCCATTCCCTCCACCAGGATCTGAGGCTAGGTATACACAGGCTGGTCTTTTGTAACTACTGCGACAATCAGCCATCCCATAGATTTCTAATTGCTGCTTTTTTAACGTGATTTTACAGGGAGAAGTCCAAAATGCCATTTACTGCCACAGTGCTGAGTACTTTTCTGTCTGGAGTTCAGATTTGAAAGCTGAAGCCAACTTCAATCTGCATTTACACTGTTTAGGTTGACCACGAGGCCAGTAGCAATTTAACTAGAAACATAACAAATCCTGATTCTTTAATATGGCCAGAAGGCTAGAGAATGTGGGAGTTTTGAGGAATCCACAAAACAATAATTCTGATTTGCATTATCTTTAAACATTGTATTATTTTGTCAAAGTCACGCTCAAAATGAATGATTCAGTCCTTTGGCAGGACTGGTTTAATAGTTTAAAGTTTACTGGTTATTCTCAGACATGTCACTCTCCTAAAAGTGCTGGGTTTCACTCTAATGATTCTGTGCCACAGAAGTGGTTCTGCATTAAAATGTCAGTACAGGCCAGTAGCAGTTGTCTTGGCTAGACACACTCTGCTGTGGTATTTCTATTACATGGAGAGCCTACATTCCTGAACCCCATCAAAGCCCCACCTTGCACTGCCATGTTCTAGATGGGCCTGTCTGAACCAGGCATTGTGGATGGTGAACCTTCTTCAAGGTTAGTACCAGCTAAGATACACTCAGTCACAGAAACACAGAATTACTGAGGTTGGAAAACACTTCTGGGATCAGTGAGCCCAGCTGTGCCCCCTCCAAGCACTACCAAGCCCACTATAACCCATGTCCCCAGCTGCCACATCTACACATCTGTTAAACCCCTCTAGGGATGGGGACTCCACCACTGCCCTGAGCAGCCTAAGCCAGGGCTTTGTAGCCCTTTCAACGCAGAAATTTTTCATAAATTCAATCTAAATGTCCCATAGGCAATTTCCTCATACTGCACCTCCAGGCTGAACACCCAGCTGCCCCAGCTGATCTTCACAAGACCTGTGCTCTTCCCCTTCCCCAATTCTGTTGCCCTTCTCTGGACATGCTCAGTGTCCTTCTTAAAGTGAGACACCTGGACAACATCTGGAGAGGAACACAGTGGATATCTAGGAACCTCTTACAGCCTTCCCCAGCTTTCTATTTTTGGTCACCATGGGAAGCAGGCTTAGGTGGACCTTGGCACTGACACTCTGTATCTATCTGCTATTCTGTGTTTCTTTAGGTTGATCATGCCAGTACCATGCAGTATCAACCAGAATTTTCTCTCTCTACTTTGCGGCTCCATTGGTGTGTCCTACACCCTTTGAAAGGTGTTCTCTGCTTAGGGAACTGAATACGCTTTGGAAAGGGTCACAGTGGGGATGTGGCTGTTTCTGGATAAACTGCAGATTGTAAACAGAATTTGCATCATGGATGAAATCTTTTAGTGACTCCAGGTGGTTCCTTCTCTCAGAAGAGGCTGTAAGTTGCTCCACTCTAAGCTTGGGTTTGCTCTCATCTCTGTGCAGTGCCTGGAGGGATGCAGACCTTTCTCCATAAACCCTTCTTAGAGGAGCAACATATGGGGTAAATAGGATTTTGCCTGTTTCTTTCAAGCCCTCTCATCTTAATTAAATGAAAAAAGATCCCGTGCTTGAAACACACCCCAGAGCTATAGCCTCAAGCAGTGCTTAGGCACAGTTAGATGAACTTGTGTGGGACTCTATTACCACAACCCAAGCAGTGTCGCAGCTGTTCCAAGTATCTGCTTCCTGCAGGTACTGGTCAGCCCCTGCTGAGGTGTGCTGCCCTGTGCCAGGTAGCTTTCTTCCTCCATCTCTCTCTCTTTCATTTATTTATTAATTAACAGCATTTTAAAAGGCCAATTGTCTCTGTTTTGGAGACAAATTTCAGGCGAAAAGGCCCTGGAATGAGCGTTTCCTCTAAAGAGAAAAGGGCTCCAATAACTCCCTTTTCTTCTGCTAATGAGAGAAATTGATACCAGTGACTGAAAGTGGAGGGGGTGCCCGAAAGGCACAGAAGAGGATGGAATAAATGCTAGAACTTACTCTCCACCCACCCACCCATCCACACTCACAGAAGAACAAAGAAAAAACCTCAAAAAGTGCCCGGGGAAGAAAAATACATGGGCTGACCAAGTGGCCCGGAAAACAAAAAGGCAACGGGTCCCTTTTGTCTCTGGGAAGGGGAAGAGGCGCTCCTGCAGCAGCCTGGAGAGGAGGAGATGGGAAACCTGCTGGATTTCTGGCGTCGGTTTCCTCATCGCGGCAGCCAAAGTTGGTGGATTTTAATGTCGTTTCTCGTGTTGGTTCACCTCCTCCGAGGTCTTGGGTTTGGGGCAGGCCCACCAGCTCCCTGGATGGGCTGAAAAGTAAAACAAGCCAAACCGAACAGTTCAAGGGAACAAAAAAACCCCAAAAAGCTGTGGGGAGAATTCCCGGTACAGCCTCCAGGCTAGCGGAAGGGAAAAAAACTTCTTGCTGTTGATGCTTTTCCTGGTCTTAGGAGATAAAAGCTCATACATGGTTAGAGGGTTGGGGGTTGTTTACCTCGGTATTTTAATAGGATCCTATTCGATGGCTTCTGCCGTCCAGGTAGAACGCATTGCAAAAGCCCTGTCCTCCCAGTCGAGTATACAATTAAAGACTCTACACATTAGCATATCTACCAGGAGGGCCCAATAAGGAGCTTGGGTGGGCTAACTTCTGGTTTACAGAATCTGTTCTGCTAGGGGACCTTGAGAGCTTACGACAATAGAGTGTTTGGTCTTCTAACTCTACAGTTTCAGGGGTGCTTAGTCTACCGGCCTACCAGACACCAAGAAACCAGGCTAAATTATCACCTAAAGCATCACAAGTATGCATGTTACTACTTGTGAATATAGGGAACTGTGTAAAAAGTATTTAGGAAAAAAGCAAAAAATCCTTCAGGCATCACTGTAAGCAAGCAAAAAAAGCCAATCCAGCAAAAGTACCAATGCAGCGCCCCTGGTGCAGGCTGTCCGGAGCACATGGAGGGACAGAGTTTGAACAGAGCCTGCCCCAGGGTTCCAGCCCCAGCCCCTGGCTCATCTTAAACATACAGCAGCCATTTCTGGGCATGAAGCAGTTGATTCAGGAATAAAGTATCATCATAAGAGCACCCTGTGACACCAATCACCCTTTGACCTAGGTGGTATCCTATCTGCAACTGCTGTGCATGCTTTTCTCCAATGATCTTCCTTAGAGAAACCAGGTTACAAACGCAGAACCACAGAATTTTCAGGGTTGGAAGGGGCCTCTGGAGATCATCCGGTCCAACCTCCCTGCCCAGGCAGGGTCACCTTGAGCAGGTGATGCAGGAATGTGTCCACGTGGGTTTGAAATGTCTCCAGAGAGGGAGAACCCAGGATCTCCCTGAGCAGCCTGTTGCAGTGCTCTGCCACTCTCCGTGGAAAGAAGTTCCTCCTTGTGTTGAGGTGGATCTTCTTGTGTTTTAGTTTGTAGCTATTACTCCTCATCCTGTCACTGAGAACCACTGAAAGGATCTGCCACCATCTTCCTGAAAACCTGCTTTGAGATATTTGTAAGTACTGATGAGATCTCTCTCAGCCTTCTCTTCTCCAGGCTAAACAGGCCCAACTCCTATGGTCTCTCCTCGCAACAGATGCTGAAGACCGTACATGGGGGGCACTTGTTAGGGAGACTTGTTTTCTGATTTAGTGTCCAAATTCAGATTTAACTAAGAATCCTATTAAGGCCAACATATTTCATTAGTTTGATATAAATCCCAATACTTCTATTTGGAACCTTCAAAGACTTTGCTGTACAGTCAGCCAAGTAAATTTCCCAGGACTGTAGAAAGCTGTGGGAAATAGTCAGTGCTTGCTTCTTGTAGGAAGGAGGAGGAATAGATAATTACTGGAAAGCAATGAGAGAGAAGAGCCATCGTAGCCTGATTTAAGTGGTGGAAAAATTGCAGAGAAATACAATCAGGACACTGCAGAGTGTTATTTGTAACCTGTTCTTATGAATCACTAGGGTGTTTTCATTCTCATTGCCTGGATGCATTTTAACAGCAGTTTGCCTACTGCCCACAAAATCCATTAGTTTAAACAATAAAAATGAGCCATTCGGTCACACAAGTGAAGGTCCTAAAATTGCTTTGGTAAGTGCAGACACAATGAGGATGGAGATTTTGGAGCTGTGCAAAGATCACAACAGACCTAGAGGAAAATACAACTGTTGTGAGGCGTTGTCTGCAAAGGCAACACAAAGCCTTGGTTTGCTTTTCCTAGAACACCCTGTAGCCAGAAAAACACAGCATCATGAAGGTTGGAGACACCCTCAAGATCATCTAGTACAACTGTCAACCCAGCACCACCATAATCACCCCTAAACCGTATCCCCAAATGTTGGTTCTCCAGTTTGATTCGGAGGCAGATACTGAATGGCACATTTTTTAGGATGGCTCCACTACTATGTGCCTGAAAATGCCTGAAGCTTCACCTTGTGCCTGGTACTCATTAACCTGAGTGAGACCACCAGCATTCCCCAAGGACTGAGGAGCCTTGGGCTGGCCCTCATCCCTGCCCAGCACCCCTCTCATTGCTGGGGACCACCCTCACCAGCTCTGCTGATGAACCTGCACTGCAAACACTCTAACCACATTCTGTTGAAATGGCACAAGCTAGAAAACTTCTCCTATTTAATATATCAACTCAACAGACAGAGATATTTTTGTTTTATTTATTGCCCCACCTCTCCAAGAGTAATTTCCTCAGGGCTGGGGAATAGAATTTTGTTTCCAGCCCACGGTGGCATGCAGAGGCCCTGCCCAGTTTATTGCTGAAGAGGGTGATACCCAATCAATCCCACACTTAGAAGCAAGGCATTCAGCTACTGTCCTCTGCTTTTCTACTTTATTAGCCTGTCAAACTGTTTTTTATTCATACCTAATATAATCTTCCCACAATAAGGACCTTGCATGGCTACAGGTGGGCAGGATGGGAACTATATATAGGTGGGCACTATTACCTAGGAACATCAGCATCCAGAGTTGGAGCAGTTGTGGGAGTGTTTCTCGTGAAGTTTTGGGAACTTGTTCATGCCTTGTGCTTTCCCTTCATGTCACGGTGTGCCTTTATTGCCTTTCTTCCAGGACAGAGTGTGTGGAGGGAATCATAAAACCTGATCACTTAATCAGTGCATAAAACAGCAATTTATTAACAGCTTATGCACAAGTGGAAGAGCAGCACCAGCATCTCACTGGACACATAACCCCACACCAGGAGGCTTGACTGTCTGGGAACTGGTGTTCAAAGCAAGTGCATTTTTCTATACTGGGATTGCATGGGATTATGGCATTATAAATGGGATTTTCTCTAAAGCCCAGTGACTCTCTCTATCTTACGGATTACTCCAGCTTCCTCTAAAACGAATTTTGATAATCCTTCTTTAATGAGACTGGGTTAAATTGAATTACATCCTGCCTTCCCCCTGAAGTGGGATCTTCGTCTATGATACTGGATATGCGCACTGAAGAGTCTTACATATTTCTTTCTAGATGATTTGTGTGACCTATATAAAAACACCTACACAAACAGACATAAACTTAAACCTAAATAAAGATTTTTTTTGAGCAGTTTGGGGCCTGAAAGCTTCTGCTCATCGTCACACATTATTCTGGCCCAACCAGTTCAGTTTTAAAACTGGAGATGGTAAATCCTCTGGAAGTATTTAGTAAGTTTTTTGTAAGACACTGGTACTTCAGGGCCTGCAAATAACACCAACTGCTTCCAGTGCTCTGATTCCTTGAGCTGAATTCCCTTGACACAGTAGGGATGGAAGAGCAAAGGGAATACACACTTGGTTGGTAACAGGCAATGGGAATCTGGTTTTTATCACTACTGGTTCAGAGTAGTAGGTGCCACCTCATCATCCTGAATCTCCACAGATGGCTTTTGAAACTCCCTGCCCTTGTTGCTCCCTCACTGACTGAACATCCCTCTTGGTCAGTCTGCCAGCATGGCTGCGTTCCAGGCCAGCAGATGAGGTTTTGTGTAAGATCATGGATGGGGAAGGACTAGTGAGTAACAGGACTGGAAACTGTTGTTTTCTCCTAGTTGAGGTTGGGAGCAACTCAGCCACTTGCCTGAGCTGTGCAGCCCCAAGGCAGCCATTCCTCATTCTGCTGCGGATACAAAAGCTGCCAGTGAGGCTGAGGAAGAGGCTGCCATGGCTTGCACACAAACTGAGTTACAAGAGGCTTTCCCTGAAGAGGTCATACTGTCTTTATTCCCCTCCTAGTTCTTCCCTCAGTCCTGCTTTATCTAACACATTCACTGTAGAGAAACAGTAATTCACCTTCTTTTTCACAAACACACCCCTCGTTTCATTCCAGAACCCATCTCCAAGTTCAAACAGAGGAGTCCTTATTTTGGGCTGGGTACAAAAGCCATCCTGAAGATCCCCAGATCTACTCACTCAGTGTAGTCTCATCTCTCTTGTCAGGTGAGCCCTGTGGTGTGAGTTACTGTGCTCTCCCTATGCCACAGGAGTACTCCCGGAGGGCCAGGAATTGAAGGAAGCTCTCAGGCAATGGAGAGAACATGCTGGGCTGGGGGTTATGTACCCCAGCTCACCAACAGCTTTGCCCTCTTTCCTGCAGAAAAAGTTCTTGGTGCTGCTGTTGCCTTTTCCCCCCAACCTGGAAAAGAAACTTGAGATCATTTTAGCAAGGAGGTAATATAAAAGAGGATCTTTATTTTGAAGGTCTTCAGGAGCAGTTATGGAAAGGTGTCCATAAAAGCCTGCCCCTCCTGAGGTGAGTACATATTTATAGCTTTTAGGAAATCAGCATAATTGATAAAAGGCACCAATTAGGAGGACAAGTGGTGATTCAATTCCCCCCCAGGTCCAGCCCCTTCTCTGGAGCCCCCCTCTCAGCACTGGCTCTACTTTGTTTATGAAAATGCACCTCAGAGCTGTTCTCAGCCTTGGTTCCCAGGAAGAACTGAGGTAGGACAGGGCCTTGCACCCCCTGGGGCTTGGAGCTCTGGAATTTGTTTTGTCTTTCTGCTTAGGGAAAGGCCATGGGAAAGTACTGGAAAAACTAGATATTAATACAATAGGCTACAGAGCTACAAATAGATGTGCAAAGAGTACAGAGAACATATAAAAGAAAAAAGGCAGAAACCAAATGGCATCACTGCTGTCCTACCCTTCCTGGGCACTTGCCATGAGGCAGCAGAACCAGGCTGGATGCAGCCTGGGAAGCTCCTCCTCACCTTCACCAATACAGCACATTGCAAGGCATGGATCTTGCCAGAAAGCCAGCAGAGGTGTGGGGAGGAGAGGAAAGAGCTTGCTGGTAAATCACTCCAGGGAATGGCCAGGAAAGTGGTTGGTTAGTCGTCCATGACATGCTCCTCTGCATGAACAAGGGTGGCTGGTTGGCACAGAAACACACTACTACAACAGGGCTCCTCCAGGAATGTATTTATTTACATTAAAACACTATTATACAAACTGAAAGTAAAAGAAAAGGAAAAAGAAAAGACAACATCTTAGAGGGGCAGCTGTGGCAAAGATGGTGCTCCCCACTTCCCACCCTGTCTTACTGCCGCCTTCCTTCTGCTCTGGTCCAACTGTCAGTGCCGCAATCTCTGTAGAATCCCAACCCTCTCTCAGTGTGAACACCTATGTATTCTGTTTAAATGGCTTTCAGAACTGTTTGTTTTCTGCCTCCAAAGAAAACTCTTGCCCACACGTTCTTTTATTAATTTATTTATGTAACACAGTGTAGAAAGCTATCAATTCATAAGCAATGGCTCTGTACAATCATCCTGCAGAGGACCCCCGTTAATTTTTGGCCAGCAGGCACTTCTTCCCCCAGAAGTGCTCACAATTAACAGGGACTCTTTTTAACAATTTTTTTTTAAGATCAAAAAGAAACATGGAAAAGAAAATAAAGTTTACCTTTCAATGCCTAAAGTGTGCACATAAAACAGGCACAAAGAAACAAATGTGTATTCCCATGATTTCTACATCACTAATACAGCAGGAGCAACAATCTGTACAATAAAATGCAGCTGCAGAGGAAAAGAATTTCAATAACTCATCTGAAATACTTTAAAAAAATGTTGGTTTACTTTAAAATGCATAGTGATCAGAAAAAATGCTCAGCAAAGAGAAGCAGCTAAACCCCACAGACACAGAAAGCATCCCCCATAAATTCTTAAAGCATGTTTCAACTAGGACTTAATTTTTGTCACAAATCACAAGAATAATATACAACTGGCTAAGGAGCTACATGATAAATAATTGGGAAAGAGAATCTATCCATGCACTAGTTAAATACAGCTAACCTCTTTACAGTACACAAAAAACATTCATTAATAATGTAGTGTAAAGACTGAAATGTAAAGAGAAAGAGAGAGAAAATACATTACTGATTTTATTAATTCAAGTTCAGGCATCTACTTGTGTTACAGCACAGCTGTCAAAAGGCGAGAATGAGTAAATAATAAAGCAGAGTGTTTTTCTTTCTTTCCACATTACTCTATAACTGAACACCAATGGGCAGTGAAGCAATTATTCCTCTGTCCAACTCATGAGGCTGCTATGGTGTCCTAGTTCTGCATCTGTTCAAAGAACTTGTATGTGGGATTTTCATAGCCATTCTGCTGCATCTTGGAAAGGTGGCGCTCCTCTGGTGTCACTGCAGCATCCACCTGTCAGGAGAGGGGACAACCAGGTCACATTCCTGCTTGATTCACAGCATACCCCGTGTTTCCCCACTTTAAGGCCATCCAACGTACTTTGTACCCTGTGTTTGGGCAGACAGCATCGTCTGGCTCACTTTTTGAACAGAAGATGATAATGCACCAGGAACAACTCTGCAACTCATTTTATTGCTGCAAGACTGCAAAACCAGATAACCAAAGCCAGCAGTACCAGCTTTGGAATTTGTTGTCTGGCTCGGGAAGCAACTCTTCAAACAAAAAAGGAGGATGGAGTTTGTCTCTCCCTGCTAGTCCCTCATTATGAGATTTTTTTCCCCCCCCAGCATATATATCAATATTTATACTTGAGATCAAGTGGGTCTCAAAAGAAAAGAAAAAGCTCACTAAAAAGCTGAAGGCTTGAGGCTGCCTTCTGCCTGCATTGTGCCCTCAGATCTGTCGCAGGTGTGGTGGTCTCAAAACAGAAAATTAATTGGAAAAGATAAAATGAGGGTAGCAAGGAAATGTCAGAGCAGCCAGGCACAAGGTGAGCAAAAATTCCCATTGCACTCAGGGACACAGAACTCCTCTGCCTCCAAGGCTGAGTTTAGTTCAGTTTAGTGACAAAAAGCTTGATGTGTCTACACTGGTTTAAGTATTTAAACTGAACAGAAATTGACCTTTCTTGATTACTTGGAAGACAGGCACAAAGCTCACTTACAACTTCTCCATTGAATACCTGCAACTCCACAAATTATTTTCTTCCTTCACTGAACGTCACAATAATATAAAACTCCATCAAATCAGAGTGGGTTAGAACAACCTCTAAATCTTAATTAGGTATTTTACCTCTACTGTATGAACTCAGTAGTTGTGTATTCAAAACCTAAAGTATCCTGGCTATCTTGCTAAGCACCTATGAAAACATTCTGCTTATCAGTTATTTCATTTGCTACCTGGTGTCTCCAGTGTTTTACAGCACCTAAAAGCAAAGGTAAAAGTGAATTTTACAGTGTCTAAAATCAGGAAGGTGCCTAAAACTCTACAGTTAAGTATTAGGCATGAACATTTTCCTGTGGATTCCTGTAAGTAGCGACCTCTTGGAAATACAGCAATTTGCCTTCAGCAACAAGCCAGCCTTTAGGATAAACAAAGTGTTTTCTCTCAAGAAACCCAAACTTAGTCTATCTGACCTTTTAATAAAAATGCAAAGGAGAAGTACTGATGTCTGGTACCAATTTTAAATCTACTGTGCAATACTGGAAGTATCTCAGCCTAGTGGGGAGAGAAGATGTTGGTAAAGTTGTTCCCTGATACCGTGGAGAAACACGGAAGGTATTTTCTTCCCATGCTTGGGACTAACACAGGCTATTCAGCTTATTTTTGCAGCTGCTCTTTCACTGTGCCAGGTTACAACACAATACTGACCGCCTGTCGTGGGCTGACCTTAACTGAGGCTTCTGGTAAAGAAGGGAAGAGATCAGGCCCGGGAATTACCTATCTAGTAAAGAAATATTACCATTTCTGCCTCCAAAACTCATAAAACCAGGAGAGGATCTAAGGACTTTCTCTTTTGGACTTCCTGCTTGCAGAGAGAAGAGGTCGTTCTCCTCTCCCCTGCACGGAGCCTGGCAAGGGCCGGCCCTTAGGCCTGGCTGCCGGCCGGAGCGGATCTGAAGCTGCCGTGCAGCTGAGTGGAGATGAGGGGGCCCGGGCCAGCCCGCAGCTCAGCACGGCAGCCACAAGCGGCAAGCTGGGTCAGCTCCGCTCGGCTCTGGTCGAGCCAAGAGGGCTTTGCTGTGCCGCCCCAGGCCAGGCCAGGCCACGCCAGGCCGGCTCCGCGGTGCAGCCCAGCGTGGGACAGGGCTCGGGCCGAGCCCCTGCAGCCCCGCCGCGCTTGGATGGGGGCAGCGCAGATGGACTCCCCTCCCTGAGCACAGACGCTGAAATGCTGCACTCGAACAGCGCGGGCAGAGACCATGTGAGCATTGCAAGGCCCTGAGAGAGACTGACCCTTTCAGTACTCACATGGAACTTACACACATCCATCCTCCCCTGCACAGAGAGGAAAGAGTAAAGGCACTTACAGAAACACAGCACAGAGACTCTAAAGTCAGGGAAGGAAGCAGAGCCGATGCCTAGAGGGAGGAGCATGAGGCTGAAAATTCTTTTGTGAAGCCATGGCTGGGACTAAGCTAAAATATTCCCTGTAATATATGAGAAAATGGTCCAAAGGGGGGATGTGATGTTTTAACTGCAGCCAGTGAGCCAAGGTACCTGTGTATAGATAAGCAGATGCTGAAGTAATTGCAGCCTGATGAGAAGCTTGAGCAGAGACAGGAAAGAACCTGTGATTCAGTCCCTTACCCCAGAGAATGATGAAAGAGGGCTTATGTTGCCAGTAATGGAAGAAGGGGATTCCTTTACTGCTGTAATAGAACTGCTCATCCTTAAAAAAGTACCCCATGGACTGTCATAACCCACTGTAGCAGCTGTGGGAAGGCTACTAGTATGGGAGGGATCTTCCACAACAAACAGATTTTCCTCCCGGGCAGCTGCTTGTTGGGAGGCTAGAACCATAAAAAACTATTTTCTTGTGGAGCAGTCCATGGTATAAGCAAGAGAAACTTCTCTCCCTAAATGAACTGAGAAAAGACTATTTCAGAGGTGGTAAACTGACTGAAAGTCAAAGTGTTGTTATTTTTGTGTTGTCAGTGGGAAACAAATGGAGAGGTGGGGGAGGAAGGTGTTCTGTAGGTTTTGTTCTGGTTCTTGGTTTTTTGTCTTTCTTTTTAGGTCTGTTAATAAACTTTCTTTATATTCTTTAAAGTTTTAGCCTGCTTTGCCTACTCCTAAATCCTTATCTCACAGCAAAATTGAGTAAATTTTAGTAACTGTGTTGGCATTTGGCCAGAAACTCAAGTTTAGCAAACTCAAACCAGTACACGACCTTTTCCACAGTCCCACCAGATAATGGCCCCTCTTAGAACCATCTCCACTTTATATGCTCTTTTATTTGTTATTTAAGAAATGGTTTGCTGTGCACTCGATTACTCAGATGGACTGCTAACCCCAAATCTGATCCATTTTCACACCTGTGCCCCTTTCCATGTCCTGACTCTCAAATTGCATTTTAAATCAGCACTGTATCTCTCATCAAATGTGTTTTTCTTACACAATAATTAGACATTTTCATGAAATATCCAACTTAAAGGTTATATAACATTCTCTGTATATATATTGCTCACAAGCTATTGTGAAACTTCACAGTTGGGAGCCCTGAGACTTTCAGCACCCCTTGACTCCTGTGGGCAAGGAACAGGATGCCAGGCAGAAAGGATCACTGGACTGCACTGACACTGTGCTCCTTGTGTTTCAAATTCGACAATACAACATGGACTTTTAATACTGCCATTCACGGGCTTTCTTTCTCTTTCTTTCTTTTTAAATTGCATTTGCATGCACTTCTCATATGCAATGATCCCCAAATCCACCTATTTCTTCAGCTCCTGTGACATGGTTTTAGGTATCAAGACGGTACTTAGAGGTTGCTCTTGCTTTATCTCCCTTTTTTGAGAAACTGGGGGGAAGAGGGAATAGTTTTTTTCCTTTTCCTGGCCCCTCCCTCTCCAAAAGTGACCACCTTTTTCTTCTGAAGGATGCAAGCTTCCCCTGGCCAACCTATGTGCATGCCAAGTACTCAGCTGTCAACAATCATTTTGATCCATCAAGGACAGAAGATCCCCATGGAATTTCACAGCCTGTCTCCTCTTCAACCTCCTGCTCCCAAATCCCAAGACATCCTGTACAGCCATGTGCTCAGCAGCCAGGGTACAGCCGTGTGCTTGCATTTTAAAGAAGGGTCCGTGCCAGCTGCTCTGTGTCCCCTACACTGGCAGCAGGGTTCGGGAGGGACGGGGAGCATCACAGCACTCACCTTTGCCACTACCCCAGGGGTTGGGCTGCTTTCTGCTGCTTTACCTGTCCTTTCTGGGGGCTGCCAACTTCTCCCTCCACAAAAATACACCATCTATATCCATATGTAGTGAATCTTTAACTGGCAATCACTCCATGCTATTGCTGTTCAGTAGAGCACTTGTTATGCCAGCAGTTTAACAGCAGTAGGGCCTACATAAACCCATTCCATATAGATTTTGTGCAAATGTGCCAAAGGCCTAATCCCCACCCTGAGGACTCATCAATTTAACAGCACTAACAGCGTTCTGTTGCTGCTGAAGTTGTGAACATGTCCACGAAGGCAAGAACAAATTGAAACACAGAGTTTTAAAAATTAGGACTTTAGGCAAAGGTTAGTATCGTTGAAATTAGTTAAAAGAGATTTAATAAACAAACCCAGCTGGTGTTAATTAAAGAATTAATGATTAGCTAAAGAATTAGGTTTGAAGTAAGTTTTAAAGTGTAGGTAACTGATTACTTGTCATTTTATATTTGCTCAGTTGTGCTTATAATGAGAAATAGAAAACACTGATTAATAGATCTAAAGAAATGTAGACAATTACTAATTTTTACCCATTGAAGAGGAATGAAGGGAAGAACTGGAGGTTCCCCAAAGGTAATTTGTATTGTCAAAAACCAGAAAGGCAGAAAGGTCAAAGTGAGGAAGATGAGTTTTATTTCATCATTCTCACCCTCCCCTCCAATTATGCAAGCACCGACTCAATTTAAAGAACAAGCCACGCATGCTTAATAACTATTCAGCTAATTACCATATGGAGCAGGGAATGGGAGGTATCAATGTGATAAATGTGCACTTGTATTTTGAATATTCAGAACTTTTGTAGATAAATAGACTTTGTATTGCTTTGTGCTTTGCTCTGCGTATTAGGGAGCTATCCCACGCAGCTCCCGGTGCTGAAATAAACATACACTTTCTAACAACCCTGTTAGAGAGTCTTTGTCCGTCTCGAGTTGAGTATCGATATTAGATCAATACTCATATTTCAGTAAATCAAAATCAGGAACATGGCAAATGTTCCTGCAGACTTTTCAGCACTTACAGAAAATAAAAGCAGGTGCAGAGGAAAAGCCACCCTTCCGTTCACTCTTGAAGGGACTGATACAGCACCAAGTCAGCCCTGGTTCTTCTACACTGTATCACCACTATCTCAGAGCATCCAGTGTTTCTTCAAATCATGAAGTGAGAGTCTCACAATTCACAACTAATCCTACTAAGAGATTCTCTTCTAGCATAAAATTAAAACTCAATATGAAGCTCTGGTGTTTAAAGACCACGGTTCCATGTGTATCAGTATCTGCCTGAGAGCATTTTCATGACTAGGAGGCTCCCCCACTAGGCTGGGATGCAAAGGAGGGGGATGCCAAAACATGTGCTAGACTTTTGTCTTTAAGCTCCAAACAATGTGGTACTGAACTCTGTCCCTCATTTTAGTTTAAGTCTCTCACTCAGCTTTTCTTATTCATGACTAGAAAAATGTGGTGAGTACACAGCGTAATGTGCTTGTGAGAAAGAAATGGAGTGATAGACCATAAATTAAAAAATCAAGGAAACTGCAAAGCAGAAGAGACCAAAGAATTGATGAGACACTTGGAAGAAAATCAAGGAGGAGAAAGAGATTAGAAAAAAAAGGAAGGACAGTAAAGAACGACTGAATTTTTAAGACCTTTGCACAATGTCCTGTATTAAAATATTTCGTTTTGATAAAACCCATTTCTAGTGAAAGTCAAATAAACTCTGAAATATGGCACTTAGAAAGGGATTTAGTGAAGCTCCAACTTGCAGTCTTAGTCAATTTCTTTTAATTTCCCCTTCAGCTTTTAAAATAACTAGTGCTGGTACTTCCTCTCCTTCCTGTAGCTCTCTGCTGCAGTGTAATCCATCTAGCCATCAAACTATGTGTGCTATCACTCATCCTGAATGTCTTCTACTCTCTTTTACCCATTTTGATACTACCCAACTCCTCACATTCCTTACAACCTCTGCCCTAGGTACCAGTCTGCCAAATGACATGCTTTGAATCCTGTTATCTCCTTGTCAGCAAATCCCTTAAGCCCCTCACCATTTTAAGAAGCTTTTTGCACCCATTATGGAGGTGGCAGAAGCCAAGCACAGCATGTAAGAGGCGTAGGTGCTCTGGTTCAACACTTCTCTTTTCTATGACGTGATGTCGCTTTAAAAAACACCTCTGTCAGTAGGTAACAGCTCCTGTGAGACTGTTTGTCCACCTATCCCCTTCAGCAATTTCACTGTCATCTCTGCTCCCTGCTGCAAAGCCCTCCTGTTGTCACTGCTGGAGGTCTGCTTCCATCAGAAAGCAAATGAACTTTGAATTGGATATCCTCAAAGAGGACAAGCTGAGACAGCAGTTGCCCAGTGCACAGCAGAGGTGGGAATTTCTCTCGTCACCTGCTTTCATGGAGAAAATAACCTCCTGCAGACAGTTGGGGTGGATGCACCCACAAAAAAACCCTTCAAAACCTTTGTCAGAGCTCCTGTGTAAACATGTAATAAGTAATTTTCAATCTCTCAGTCTTATTTACTTAACTATGAAAGTTTTTTTTCCTGGGGAGGCTGAACAACTTCGGAACATTTTTATTCTCAGAGTAGGGAAAGAAATGACACTTCTAAATATGATAAGTACACCCATTCTCAGAGCTTTAAAAAGGGCAAACAGGATTTTTAACAACTTCGTTTGTTAGAAAAATCATAGTGAAATGAGAGAGGTACAACAGAGGTGACTTTTTGGAAGACAAGAACAGAGGTGGAACAAGACCTGTTTTGTAATCTTCCATTAGCACTGGGTTAAATTCACACAGTAACTTCTGACACACAACAAAGAGGTGGCAAATTAGTTACAATACACTCAGCCAAGCTAGAGCTGATACACAGTTATTTTTACATCAAGTGATTTTGCCCTTCCATGCTTTCTGTGCACAGTACACTAGAGCTGTGCTGTAGCTAAATAAATTAATTCTTTTTAGAATGTAACAGCTTAATTTTGAAGACATTTTAGTATTAAACATCAACTGTATATGGCTCTTTTTTTTTTGTCCCCAATACAAGTGCTACAAAATTTTTACCAACTTAGACAAATATAGATGTTATGCCTTTCTTGCAGGCAGTAAGCTCAGACAGTGAGGCTGTGCAGCCTGTGAAGACCACAGAGCAAGTCTGGCAGAAGGAGGAATCCTGGCTGCCAATGCCAGCAAATCCACAAGGTGACACAATCTACAGTGTGATACTGTAAATCCACTAATATTCTTGTTACATCTGCATGCTAAAGCTTTATGGATTTATCTGTAAAATTTTTTATTCCCTAAATGATGCTTTAATTTTGACATGAATTGGTTATTCAGCTTGTGCATGTTATTTCTAGGCCAACAGTTCCAAATTCACTGTTACCAAAGAAAGCTTGTAGAAGTCCAGGATTACCTTTGCCACGTCATTCTATCAAGTGAAGCCCACCTGGAATTTTAAGGTTGTACTGCAATAATGGTATGTCTACATGCAATGTCTGATTTGCAACTTTGGCCTAGCAAGGTTCCTGGTTTTTCCATTCTCGCTAAGTTCACCCAAAGGAGAGTTTCTGGTGGCACAACTGTTGGCAGAAGATATCAGCTTGGTGGATTAATACTAAAATCTGCTTCAATTTTCTACAAAATGGGCTGAAAGCTATCACATCAAATGCTAACATTGAGATTCCTGTTTGCTATTTTCTGCCTCTTGGTCAAAAATCCTGCACAGGTTGCTATCTGTGCAAATCAGCCCACACTGTTGGTGCTCTTCTGACCATGCCTCTTTGGGAGGTTTCAAATCACATGGATAACCACAGTGTAGACACAAGGATGCACAAGCACAGGCTTAAGACCAAGGCTTGCACAAATAATTCTGAAGACCCTTCGTAATCCCAGACAGTGGAATAAATGCATCACAAAGCATGTGTGACTCCAGCAAGACCAAAGCAGGGTTCGTTTGACTCAGGATGAAACCAACATAAACTATGGACTAGATCAAGACTTCAGTTTCAATCAAAACTATAAAATACCAATTCTGAAAGGCAAAAATATACAAGTGTCTCAAGTGCTTACTAATACAAGCACTATCTGCAAACCAGACACTCACACAGCAAACTAAATAGCAAGAAAAAGAGTTACATGAACCCGCTTCCAGTTCTCATAATGAAGTTTTTCTACTTACAGAGATGTTATCTTAAAGCCATGAAATAGATAAGAGTATTTTAAATTATTGTAAATTGACCATAAGTGTCCTTGGCAGATTGAGAAGAGACAAGGATTTTCATCTTGAAAATCCTATATAAGAGTCTTTTATACTATTTGTTTCTTAAAACTATGAGTTTCAGATTAGCCATAAATCAAAAGCTGTTGGTGGCAAGCAAAAATCTTGTTTAGAGAACAGAGAGCAATAAAATATCTGTCTAGGGAAAATCCCTGCAGTGCACAGCACAAGCTACAGAAGGCCAGTCTCAAATGTTAAAGCTAAATAAAGAAATTGGAGGGTGAATTTCCAACAGTAAAACCAAATTTTTCCTCTTGTGCAGTATCTTCTCATTGGCTACTGTCGAATTTCCTATAAATGAACTTTCAAATTATGAAGTGATTGGTGTGGAATAGTTACAGAAGAAAGTTCTGTGCTTTTACACCCACTTTAATATGGTTTACACTGCGCTTGCATTTACTAAATAAAGCAATTTGATTCCATGCTGCTGGATGTAACAGTGCCAACATAGCCAAAAAACCAGTTTCTTCCTTTGTAAATTAATATTTATAGAGCACTGTGTTGACTGTGTTGCACAGGCAACACCAGTTATGCCTGGAAACCTTTTCTTACCTCCACAACCCCATGATGAATAGATGTGTACTGCTTCTTCTTCAGCATCACCAAAGTAATGACAATCACTGTTGCTATGACAACACCTCCCACCATTAGTCCAATGATGGCACCTTTATTTGAGCCCACGTCTTCAGCAAAGAACACCTACAAAAGAAAAATAAAGGAAGATGGCTAATAAAAAACTCACTGAACATTTGACTAACCTGTCCTGCTGGCACAGCAATATAAAGACTATTGAAGCATCAGTAATTAAATGGCACTGCATGTCTTCCTAATTACTCAAACTTGGATTGCTGTGCCACAAAGCTCTGGAAGCTGGAGGGGAGCAATCTGGGACATATAAATGGCCTGTGGTGTGGCAGTGCTGTGCTGGACTCAGCTCCATGCTCAGCTTCACACAGGTCTCAGATAGTAGTTGCCTTTTTTCCTTGAGTAGCAAGTCAAGCTAATGGCACAATGAGTGACAGGAGTAACCTGAGAGCACACACATTTCTTTATTTTCAGAATGCTAATCATGAGTGTGGTCATAAATTTACATCAGTGTGGTCATAAATTTACATCTGTGTGATCTGTTTGGACTATGATGCATTTTTTCAATAAAAGAGTAGTGAAGGACCTGCAGGACTACAGTGGAACTTGCATGCAGCCAGCTGGGAGAAAATTCTCACACCAAAGAAGATGAGCAAACAAAAGCTATCACTGATCTAAGTGACCACCAAGGAGTGCTTCAAGATTTTGCAGGGCAAAGAGAATGAGCTGTATCTGCATAATGTACTTATGTGAGGCCTTGGAGGTAACAGTCGTGTGAAAACCAGAGCAAATCCACTTGAATTATATGCACTGATAAGGTGAAACAGAGGACAGCAAGATGCTTTACTATGCATTTAATAAGACTGGCATTTATAAGCTGGAGAAGGTATGAAAAATGGATGATTGTTTTCATTGCCCTGTTCCGTATTCAAAGAATACATGGGATTATTTTACATCTGAGCATACATTACAATCTCTTTGTCTGCTTGTCAATAGCAGGCTATTATTATTGTTATTGCTATTATTTTAAAACAGGCAAAAAGGATTAGAGAATAAATTACATTCACAGAATCGTATGACTACCTCACACTGAAAGACTAAAGACTTTGACAAGTATTTAACAAAAATGCAGAGGGAAGCAAGAAACCAGCTGAGAATTATAATGAACTGTGTACTATTTGCACTCTTTAAGAAACACAACCTTCCTCAGAAAGGAATTAAAGTGTGCAGTATAGGTATTTATATTGTTCCTAGTCACAAACAAGAAATGTGTTTAAACAAAGTTAAAAATTCCCTAGAAAGTACACACAATGGATAGTGTTGGTATGAGCCAATGCAAAGCAGTAACTTCTTCCATGAATTTTACCTGCCTAGGACTGAAATTTCGTTACTATACTATTTCAAGACCACTGTGAAATGCCCCAGCTAATATACATGCACAAGAGAGGAAGGCCTTAAGCACTCGGAGCTATTAAACTCAACTTAATGTACAGTTCAAACGTGAACCTCCATAAAGGAGAAAATAACTGCAATTTCAGCCCAATTCAGAGGTCTGCATGTAAAATACAATGTGCAGCTGAATTCAAAGCAATACCCTTAGGAGACTGTTTCAGGAAATTCTACCATGGCACAGAATGGAAACGCAGATCAAAGAGTTTTCTGCTCCCTGCTTTCAAATTAATGCTAAATGGAGAGGGGCATTGGACAGGACATGGTGTGTGGCAGGGAAGCAAGGACTTGTAAGCATCAATCCAGTACTTGCTCAGCAATTCCAGAATCCCTGCACAGCCTCAATTGAAAAGATAACCTAGAAGGCAGTTCACTAATTTTTAAATAGTGGTTGTATCTATCAGTAAAAAGTATGGGAAAAAATGCTGTGAAAAGCTGGGAAGGTCCCATTTAAAGCATGACACAGATTACCACGTGCAGGGCCTGCAATGCCCTCCCCATCAGCCACGGTATGGGGAGTTCCCAGCACCTAATTCCTTGGGATGGTACCAAATCACTTACACACTAAAGGGTGCTGCTGAAAAGTATGACAACCAGTAACTTCTGTGTCTAGCACTCGTTCCTGCAAGTTCCTTCCCTTCCACACCCTGCACAGGTTTGCTCCATTAGCATGTTTAACCCATCTGAGCTAAGCACATCAGACTTTCCCAAATTAGTGCTAATGCATTTTGGATTAACTCATCAAACTGGGAATTCTCAGTTCTTGGCATCAAAGAGATGGCAGAATACCTTTTCACAGAGTGATTGTCTAGTTCAAATGCAAATTTGAGTCCCATGGTAATTTTGATATTCAGCACTATTTAGCTTTAAGAATGTACTATAAAGCTTTCAAGTTTAATATCAGGAAAGCTATGGAATTGAAACCTCATCACATAATATACCTTTAAAAAGAAGAAACAGGAAAGGTTTATAGCCAACATTGCTGTCTGGCTTCTTCATTGCTTATTAAGCAACCAAAAAAAAGCTTTTAGAAGATGCTTTTCTTCCCTTCAGTACTTCTGGTTGTCATTTTCATTTTCACAAGCACTGTTCAAATGGGGAACAATATTTTGCTCCTACCTGCCTTTTCCCTGTGAATAATAATTTCATATACCTTAAGGAACAAAACACACAGATACAGCCAAACACAAACTAAAATTAAGGCCAGTGGAGAATCTCCTTTTATCCCAAGCAGCCATTCTTGTGAAAGGTTATGCTCTATGCATACACTGCTACCATCTGTTTTGATAGGAAATGACTATACTCCTGAAACAATGTCATTCTATTTCTTGCTGCACTGTGCTATGTGTCTCAAACTCCTTTTCTTTTTTTTTAAACTCAGCATTTTCCTTCCTCTGTATCCCTTGTCTTTAGATATGAGACAGATGGACTGTGGGACAAGTATTCTCCATGTAAGCACATCCAGTGACATGGCAGTGCAAGGACATGGACTGTTGAAATGTCCTCTCATGTAAGGCTCAGTGACTTTCTGTCCTCTCTGGTGATGCTGTTCCAGGTTTACTCTCATTGAAGAGAGAACCAGAAAAATAACAATCTTTTCACATGATAACTTTTTGTTGGCACTTTCAGCATCCACATCACTCAAGCAAAACACAGCCAGAAGTGACTCACTAGCTTCAAGATTGAATCAGCATCTCAAAATGCACGCGTGGAAAGCTCTGTTCACTCACCAGCTTTTGATGATGAACTTCGTATCCTGAGTCATGCCGGAACTCCGCATCCATCTTCACCTCAGATATCTCTTCTGTCTTAACATTGGTCAACCCGGAACCTGCATTGCACCAAAAGACCATTCATTAAAATCAGGATTCAGATTCAGGAAGATTCTGCTTAACTCCATTGCTGGAGAGCAGAAGGCAACAGTGCCATTCACACAGAGGAGGTGCGATGCAACATGAAAGGGAACTGGGAGGAAAGTGAGGTACATCTGGTGTTTCAGTCCCACTGAGGTGACACAGAATGAGCTAGTAAAATTTCTCCTGTGTTAAACGATCTTTAATCCTCAGCAGCTGTATTGGTACAGGCATCAAAGGCTTCCAGCATGCAAAAATGTGTGAACTAAGCTGCAAGAGACTAACAGAGGCCTCCTGAACTGGCTCACAGGCTGCATACAGATCTGCTCTGACAGCCTCTTTAGCAATGTCAAGAAAATTTGTTGTTTAGGCCAAAATCTTCCTCCTCCCTCAGCTCAGGCTGCTGTGAGGAAAAACAGAACACTCATGGTGTGAGTAGAAGAACTCCAGATGTCTTATTTTCTTGCTTCCTGCACGTCTGTACCTTTTCCACAAACATGCACAAGTTACTAAAGTGCATGTTTTTTACCTTTTTACTATGAAGTTTACCGAGTTTCTATTTGTTTTCCGATTTTATACTGCTCAGAATTAATGATTCTTCTCCTTGTCTTCTCTCTGAGAGATGGCAACTGTCTCTCGATTAGAAACATACAGAAAAGCAAGTGAATACAGCTTGCAACAATTATAATCGTACATCACTTGCAGTCCTGTTCTCTTATGGGTGTGAAGGGGAGATGCAGCACTCATCTAGCTGGAAAGAAGGCCAAAATTTCCTCCTGGAAAATAGCCTTAGGAGAATGAGCCAGACCTAACAGGAGTGGAGCAGTGAATCCTGTATACGTCTACAAATCCTCAAGAACCGGCTCTGGCTTAGAGAATATATGGGTATTCACGGAGCTGGTTGATTTCCTTCTGAGTACCAATGCACTAAACATTTGTATTTCTTGGAGGTAAAAACACTGCAGAAGAATGATGTTTATGAGATGTTATTTCCTCTCTCTACTTTAATAAGAACAAACCAGTTCATATTCCTTGTTTGTATTAATTTCAGCATTTTTCACCCCCAACTCCTCTCTCTAAGGCTTAATTCTGAGAATCTTTCACTGTACTTAAGTTTTGATGAAGAGGAAGAACCTCTTTTAAAATTCTCAACACTACTGACTGCTCCTGTGCTCCACTGTCTCACTGGACTGTCAATAAATCCTTAAGACTTCCATGTGCCAGTGAACTCCAAAGTGTAAAACAGCACTCAGTCCAAGAATCATTGCCCTTTTATTGCCTTTGCATGTGCAATTTCTTTTTTCATTAAGTGGTAGTTTATTTTTGAATTATGAACCAGCAAGAATAGATCTTCCTAAATAACTTCTCTGGACTGTACAGACATCCCACTCTAAGGTTCTGATCTTTATTTTCATAGGAAACCATGCAAAGGAGAGAACAAGAATCATCCTCATGCTATAAAGAATTTATGGTTATTTTCTTGAAGAGTCTGACTGCCCCATAGATTTTACCTTACTTTTTTTTTTTTTAAGGAATCAAGCACTTCAACCCTTCCGATTTCTTTATTAAGTTGCTGATTTTTGATGCTACATCACAATACTGATACAAATATATTATGACATTTATACATGGGAGACCATTTTCAACTGCAAGAACTGTAAAGTGCTTAAGGAATTGCAGTCTGAAAACAAACAATGATATTCTGCCAAAGAAATGCAGGAGGAAATGGAGCTGCAGGAAATAAAGCCCACATGGTACCTGAAAACAGATTTAACTTTCTATCCTTGAAGCAGCTATGGCTAGTTTTCCAAATTAAGAGTACAATTTGGAAATTTGTGCATCATCTCGAAGTATCCCCTACACCTGCATCAACAGGAAATGAGGAAAAGGATGCTGGAGACTGAAATGCTATGGTTTATGGCTTAAATATTTTTACAAAGGACTTTTGCCTATTTTAGCAAAACTGTACAATAAGAGCTGCTCCTAAGATCACTGCACCCTGAATGGGCCTCCTGACTGAGGCCCTTGACTGTAAATTGATTTAAGTGACACTATTCTCAGGTCTGGTTTTGGGAGAAGAATACATTCACAGAAGGATTAAGACCAGCACCTTCAGGGGTGGACGCTACAGGCCCAGGCTTATCTGCTGCCAGGCTTGTATAGAACCCTGCACCAAAGGGAGAAAGAGAAAGTTTTCTGTGTATGGCAAAAAAGCCTCTGGTCAGAGGCAGTGAACACCCACCCTCCACTGGTCAGACTGGCCCAGCTTTGGGGCCTCCCTGGAAAAGCCACATCTATGGCACATTCACATGGGGCACAGACAATGGGGTGTCATGGCCCATTAAAGCTCCCCCCCAAAGGGATCCCCAGACCCTGCACCAGAGCACTGCATGTGATACTACATGATCCATGCAACAGATCCACAGTCTTGCAAGGGACAGTATCTAACTTCCCCCCCCCGGGAGGTATCTGTGTGTTCCCACCTGCCCAAAGGTATATTAATCCATTGGATTCTGTACTTTTCAGCAGGGGACCCTCACCACCAAGAAGACCAGATGGAGGGAAACAAGGAGATGTCGTTGGGACCCACAGAGGAGTGATATGCTTCTACTTAACCTGTCTCTGTCACCCTCCCTGTCCTCTCTCTCCCCATGCCCCCATTTCTACTTCTTTCTTTTTCTCTTCTCTTTCTTTCTCTTTGACTTTTTTACTATGAAATAAAATACATCAAATTTTTGTATCAACATGTAGTCTCTTTTGGTTTTAATCACATTTTGGGGATTATTTCAAACATCCAGGTTCGTTCCATTTTATTCACAGAGAGTTAGTTCTCTTTGCTCCTCTGTGATTAGAGTGGATCGCAACAAAGGAGAACATATATCTGCCTGTAAGGAAGCTTGACCTGTCAACCCCTCCCACTTTTTGGTTTCAGGATTAAAAGGGAAGGGGGAAAATTACTGTAGTGGAGTACCAATACAGTAGCTGGGGGAAAAGGGTTTTCCCAGGGTTTGTTTTACTGCCCTTGGATTCAGCAGCTGAAGAGGCAGCTGCTCCCAGCTGCTCACCACTGTCCACAGCCACACTCGCTGCCCCTTGTAGATACCCTGGCAAAAGCACCACATGAAAACTCCTCCAAGGCAAAGGCCTGAAGAACTGCACAACCTGGCTGCTATAGATGGCAAATCCACTGAAGCTATAAATACTGATTTGAACATATCCACAGAGATATAAGGTAAAGAAATGAATAATCTGCTTGTCATTTGTTGAGGGAAATTCTGCCTCCCAAAACTCTTAGAGGTCACTGGAAGAGTTAGGAAGGTCCCTGATCAACACTCTGGCAGAAGCTAAGATGCCAAGGATTAGAAGGGAAAGTCCTACATGACTTTCCATAACTGACTAAGAGAAAGGAAATGAAGTGTAAATACACATCTATTTTTCACAATGGAGGAACGTTACCAGTGGGTCCCATAAGGATCTGTGCTGGGCTGTTTGCGAAGTGATCTGGATAAGAGAGTGAATAGTGACATGACAAAGTTTACTGACAAAAAATAAAAGAAAAAAAAAGAGGTTAGTCAAAGTAGAACTAGTTGCTAAGAACTACAGAAGATTTTACAAATTCCAAGACCACAATAAAAGGGAAATGATATTTAGTGTTGATATAATGCAAAGTGGTGCTTGTGGGGATACACAGCCCTAACTATACATATAGTTATAAAGACTCTAATTTAGCTCTGTTCTACCCAGGACAGAGACCTTGCAGTCACTGCAGGTAACTCTGTGGGCACCTGCCTCAGTAGCAGTCAAAAAGGCAAAGAGAAAGGCAGGAGCAATTATGAGAAAACAGAGAAAACAGAAAACATTGTTACACCACTGTATAAATGATGCATCCTCATTTTAAATCTGGCTATTTGTCCTGGTCACCTCACCTCAAACAAAGACAGAACTATAAAAGATATAATGCAGGGAGACACAGATGATCACAGGTATGGAATGGTTCCTATACGTGAAGGACTGACGTTGTGAGCCTTCAGACTGGAAGAGGCAAAGGAGGTGAAACATTACAGAGTGTGTGACTGTGAATGACAAGGGGAAAGTCTACAGGAAATGGTCATTCATTATTTCTCCCAAGAAATACAGGGACACTAACATGGCTATGATACAGCAGATTGAAAAGTAACACAAGAAAGTGTGTATATGTATGTATAATTCAGTACAATGCAAAATTGGACTGTGGAACTCACTGGCATAAATCATGTGGATGTTCAAAATGCAAATGAACAAATGCAAAGAAGAAAGGTTCCTTCAGGGTTACTAAACACAGTGGTGAAAATACAGTTTTCAGTCCTGGAACCTATCAAAATGCTAGCTGCCAAAAGCCCAATGGATGTGCCAGGGTATAAGGCAGAGGTGAAATCTGTACCTATCCTGTTTGTACCCACAACTAGAGGTAGGAAAATGGACATGAGCACTTCTGCTCTTGTGGACTGACCACTTTTACTAAAAGCAAAGCTGCAGCAGCTGAGACTGTGGGTCTTTGTCAGCTTCTGTTCAACAGTCAAATGCCACAGGCAGGAGTTACAGCAGCATTTTGGGGGCAGAACAGGTCATGTCAATGGGCACTAGTGGATGATAAGTTCACCAGTAGTCTCAGCTGCTGGAAAAACGCAGGCTCTGGCTTCCCTACAGCAGTATTTCTTTAATCTGGTTCCCTTCCCTTCTCCCATTCCAATCAAACAGCAGCATGGGAGCCATGCTTCCAGCATGTAGCAGGTTAAACCATGGTTTTGTGCCTTGAGGTCAGGCAGAAATTTTTTGGTTTGGGTCAAGTGACCAAGGCCCTGCAAAAATGCCATGGAATCTGAACACAAGGTAGGACCTGATATTAGGAAGTTAATGATGTTAAGGCTTACTGAAAGTTGTTTTTGGCAACTTGCACCAGAAAAAGGTCAGAAACAGAAAAATCTTTTTTTTTAGCTGTTGCACTAACAAAGTCGATAGCAACTTTTTCCTTCCTTCTACCTCCCTTACAAGTGAGGAAAAAGACTTCAACTAGGGTAAACTGCTGATCTTCTGCAAATAACTGATTATATAGTAAGGAGAAGTTTGACATTGCACTGCAATCAATTAAATACCTGGTATGACACAGAAATATACATGGGTTTACATATGCCTTTCCACAATGTTACAGAATTTAGACTTTTGTTTAAGAGGTTCTCTTTATTACCAGTCCATTCACTTTACTGTCCTGGTGACCACACATTTCAATTTGTATGCTAAAATCGAAGGTACACTTTTCAAGGGTAGTAACTGAAGAAGGAAAAACTTCAGGGTCTTTCTAAAACTTTGATCAGAGGTAAGATGCAAACAGTCAAGGGATTCCTAATATCTCTTCACCCTTGCATTGAAGACAAGCACACAAAGAACAGTTCTCTCTGACAAGAACTTTAATCCTGACTTGGGACAAAATGATGTTTTTTCACTACCAATTATAAAATACACAACCCAAACACAAAAGCCAATATACAACATGAAAAGTGAGAGGAACAGCCTCATTGCAAATTCACAAATAATGATAATTACTAACAGTTTTCCACTGAATTACATACCATCATTAGGGAGTTGCATTCCTAATCAGTTCAATTTAAAAATGCTTCAATTCAGCTGGGAAATACATTAACTCACAGCTCCTCAGAAAAACTGACAAAACTGTTTTGTTATAAAAACAATGGGATTAAAAGCTTCTAGTGAAACTCAACAAAATGAGCTAACTATGATGGGCTTTTTATTGATATTGCTTTTAATTAGCAATATTAACTGCTTTTATACATACATGTGTACACATGTATGTGTGCACACATACATTTCCAAACATAAAAAAATTGAGAGTATGAAACCCTTATTTTTCCTTGCCCTAAAGGGAAAAAAAACCCATATGGAGTGAAAAACTACTCATGAGATTAAAAACTAAGTAGTTGCTTTGGGGAACACTTTATACTAACACTGATGAGCTTCTGTGTTTGTGTAAATACATATTTATGCTTTCAGAAGACTAAAAAATAGAGGTTACAGTGAATCCCACCAAGGATATAATTAGGTGCTCATTATCTACCATACTGCTTGCAATTACTTCATCTACTGGTTCCATAAACAGCTAGAAAGGTTTTGTGATATTGTTTTGCACAGATCTGAGGCAGTGTTAGCTGTGCCTGAGGTTACATCTAGAGTTAAAAATAAAATCTCCAAGTGAAGCACAGTTGAAACAACCAGACCTGGGTGGTCTCTATAGAGAGAAAACCAAAGTAGCAGTTTGAGTAGTACTGACTGCATTCAGGAAAACATTCAGCTCCATGTCCATGAACTGTGCTTGAGTCATATCAAGAACAAGAAAAGAGTTGTTGAATCAAAGCCTGTTACATGTGGGGCAAACAGCTTTATCTGGGTTAAGTTTCATCGAAGACAAAAACAGTGGCAGGGAAGGAATGCAGTCTTTGAACAACCTCCTGGGGTAGACAGCTGCTTGTTCTAACTAGAAGTTCAACTATTACTTCCATATGACTCCGTGACTTTGTGCACGTCATTTAATTTTGAAAGGAAAGAAGAATGAATATTGTAAACTCATGAAGATGAAAATGAAGACTATATACTCTTTTTTGTAAGGACAACTCAAATATCTTTGAGGGATATGCACTTTTAAGGCTGCATGGAACTAAGACTTTCTGGTCTCTCCTAAGATGTCAGTGAAAAGCTGGTTCACTTTTACTTCACGGATGACATGGGGCTCCCAAATTGAAGAAAGCAGAAAATAAGTGCAATAAAGGTGTTACCTTTTTTTACAAAGAATCTCATTGGAACAGAGTGTAAAATAATTCTTTCTCAGAATACATGTGTGTAGAAATGAATAATGAAAACAAGTAAAATCTGGTTTGATGATCTTTCTGGCATGTCAATCCAGATACTGTGCATATGCACCTGTAATTGCATTCACAGTTAGTAATGATCGCATCTATAAAACAAACCAAAACAATCTAATGGAAAAAAAATCATTTATGATTTTTATTTGGTAGCTGCAGAGAGTTTGTTTAAAGCAACTGTATTGAACTAACATCACAAAGACAGGAAAAAAAAATATGTTGGCAGTTTGTGGCAAGAAAATCATAAATAATTAACTAAGCTGCTCTATGCCCTCACCTCATATAGACTGCAGCATATGTGCTAATGATTCTGCAGAACAGCCATTAGGCTTACAGAGCCCTCTGCAAAGATGAGGAAAAAACTCCTCAGTTATTATGTAATGTAATAAAGACATGTCATGATTTATTAGCAGAAGGGCCAAAGACACAGAAACAGATTTTTGTGCAATATTTCCCCAAAATAGTTAAATGTTTGCAAATTGATCAACTCACAAGGAGTTGGAATAATGCAAAAAACCACCACCAAGTCCAAACTGTACTACATGGAAGAAAGTAACATGCTTAATAGCATAAGATTCTTGCAAATTATGGGCATCCTGTAAGTGATGTATTTACAGCTGTGAGTGTATATTTACAGCTGCAGCTCTGCAACAGATGAAAATATGATTTGCCCTGAACAGAGCATTTATTGTTTATCACCTTGAACTACAGAAAATATGCTAATATGAAGCAACGTCCCTTCTGATGGCACATTTTCTAACCTTCACTCAATTTCCACAGATCAGACCTGCTGAATTAACATTAAGTAAAGCAAGCTTGCTCATGAGCATCTAGAGATGTTTTTATATGTATTTTTATGTGTATGTCTCTGTATGCACACACACAAAGAAAAAGTTACTAATAAACAGATACCCAAAATTCAGCTGCAAGAAATTAAGTGTTCAGCATGAAAAACTGACTGCTGGAGCACAAGAGAGAAGGAAACACTACTGAAAAAGTTGTTACAGTGAGGTTATCAAGGAAAGAGGTACTCGTTCTATCTGAAGTTCTAGCTGAAGTTTTAAAGCACACATTTTTAAACTATCAGAATCCCTTTTGTACTTCACAATTTTAATATGCATCCATTTGCTTTCCCCTATTCCTAGTTCATGATACTCAGATTGGAATAATTTCTCTGTTAAATTGAAATTTTGTCACACATAAATTGCTTTTGAAGGATGATGACAAACCACATGAACATTTATAGGCAGAATCTGTATCAGTAAGAGATTTTTTTTCTAAATCTGTAAATGGTAATTAAAGACATAGGGAAGTTAAGCACTACTTTTGCACTTTAGCAGAACACTGAGGAAACATCCCATGTGATTTTCACAGTGGAAAAGTTACAGTATCTGCTGGATATTTCAAGCCATAATGGTGATATGCTGAAATATTTTTTACCTGTGCTTAGCAGTCTACCGCACAGATTCACCAAGATCATTCATGACTTACAGTCATGAGGCTTATAGGCTTAGTTTTAGTACTATTTGTACCAGTGCAACCAACAAAGTGGTCTAATGCAGTTGACTAAAACATACAGTTTCACTCTGAAACTAGAGTGTGGCAGTGAGAGAAAATCCTTTCTCTAGAGAAGGGACACTAAGGATTTCTGAGATGTGTGTTAATGTATGAGGAAAAAGAGAGGAAGGTTAAGAGGAGAGGAAGGAATGACCTGCAGTAATAAATATGGGCCTCATAACAGGAGATTTTTCAAGATGATTGAAATTAAAATTATAAATAATAATAGATTTTAATATTATAAAAAATTTGCTAGGCTGAATTAACATTACAAAATTTGGATTAAACCATATGCAGGTTTCATCTGTGATGTTTCTACTGCTCTGGGGAAAGAAGGCAGACAATGCACTACTGGAGGGATTCTTCCCTGATCCCAAGATTTTTGGCATTGTAGTTCTGTACCTGTTTCCAGGCTCTCTTCATGGACTGAATTAAGACTCTAAACACAAGATGTCAGACTCCTCAAAGAGTACTAGGAGCATTGCTGTAACATATGAGCTTATTTTACCTCCCACTGTAGCAATTTCTGTAGTTGCTAAACATGGGTGAAGTAAGATTCAAAAACACTAGGAAGATGCTGTCCATGATGCTATCTAATGAATGTTTGGAAGACAAGATGAAGGGAAAAAGGATACAGATAGATCAGTTTAATCTGATCTGAAGAAAGAAAAGACAATTATGATGCGACACTGAAACAATCCTGTCCTAAAATATACTCTCACTGTGCTGAAGAGTCAGAGAGTAGCTTCTTCTGAAATAAAAGGCTGTTTCAATGGTATTAACAGTTTCAGATAATTCTGAACAAAAACCAAAGGAAAAACAACCCCAAAAGCAAAAAAAAAGTATGAAAAGTGAAAATCCTTTTTCCTTTTGGAAACTTGAACTTTCTCATATTAACTTTTCCAAATATTTGCAGCGTGTTTCAACCTAGTGATCTGCTGTTGTTCTGAAATCAATACAAAGACAGAGGTACCTACAGAGGAGAAACAATCACCCTGCTCTGTCCTAAAATGGAATGAATAGCTGTGTCCTCAGGCATCCTCAGGGAATCCAGAGGGATAATACAGATTTCTAGGTATTTAGAGGTAAGTAAGGTAAGTACTGTTGCCATTTGGTTTTAGACTTTTTTTCTTTTATACGTTCCCTTCGCATATATATTTGCAGTTCTCTAGCCTACTGTATTAGTGGCTAGTTTTCCCAGTACTTTTCCATGGCCTTTCCCTAGGCAGAAAGACAAAACAAATTCCAGAGCTCCAAGCCCCAGGGGGGTATAAGGTCCCTATGGTTTTTCCTGGGAACTGAGGCCAAGGACAACTCTTTGAGACACATTTTCACAAAGTACAGCTAGTGCTGAAGGGGGCACTCCAGAAAATGGGCCTTACCTGGGTGGGGGGGGAACTGTATCACCACTTGTCCTCCTAACTGGTGCTTTCAATCAATTATGCTAATTTTCTAAAACCTATAGAAATGTATTCACCCCTGGAGGGGTTTGGGCTTTTGTGGACATCTTTCCATAACTGCCCCTGAAGGCCTTCAAATAAAGATACGCTCTGATGTTACCTCCTTGCTAATATTATCTCAAGTTCCGTTTCCAGGTTGGGGAATGGCAACAGTACCACAGCAAAAAGTATCAAAGCCCCCTGCAATTCTGAAATTGTACACACTAATTCTTTATTAGCCCTGCTCACTCTCCGTAGAGGACTTGACATTTCTATCATACATTCCCAAATTAGAAGTAGTGTCTGTACTAAGGGGTACCAAGTTTTACTATCTCCTGCATCTGCCAAAGTGTTATTTCTGGAAGGGATGAGACCTTTGATACAAACCAGTTCTAGGTCTGGCACCCACTCCCACTGCAAGCACACATTCCAAACGCCCTCAATACAGACAGCACTCACACAGGAGGAATTTGTGAGGGAACAATGCTTCCATCATTCATGGAATAGCATTAAATTTTTTGAGAGGGGTACACCAAAGCAAAGGTAAATCATTTCAGCTCCAGCAGACCACATGTATGCCAGAAAAATACAGGTTAGGTAAAAGCCATGCAAGTCATATACCTGGTCGTGTGGTGAGTCCTCTGTCTGCAGCTGGGCGGGCATCAACAGGCTCAACTAGGCATGTGCAGGAAAGAAACAAAAAAGCAAACAAAAATAAACAAAATCACCCAAAATTATGAAGTCAAAAGTTCTGTTGGGACAGTGCAGGAGAGACATATTGCATTAACAGTTACCAAAGCAACAACTAGAAAATATCTGCCTTCAGTTAATCCTGAAAGTAAAAGGAAGGGATAGGTGTGACTTCACAAGGAAAGCTTCAGAGCTGAGGCGTCATTTTTACGCCATATACTGGTTACTGCTTCAAGTGAGAAACCATTAAGACTAAAGAATTTCTGTCAGTAGAACAAAACCATATTCATTACATACAAACTTTTCTCCATTGTCTGATCAGAACTGGCAGCCAGAATGGACATGATGGGTTCCTGCAGCTGCTCTTTATCAATATTGACTTAAAAGCCTCCTGAATAGCTTTTTCCTTTCAACAGGGATTCTTTACAGCACCAGCTATAATGTTTAAAAAAAGTAAAGTGCATTTTGAAAATACAATCAATATTTCACTCCTATATGTCCTGATTTGTGAACAGCAGATTTATCTTCCGGTTTTTGGAAGGGAAACAAAGACAAAACACACATTTCTATCCAACTGTGTGTCATATACAGTTTTACGAAACTGTTTTATTACCCTACTAAGGTTTTATTAGCTGAAACCTAAGGTTGATGGAACTCACTGGCACTAACAGAAAAACGGGATTTGCAAAACTTAGAGCTATTTCAGTCACCGCCTACTGCCTCAGTTAAGTTCAAACATATGGAAGTCTTTATTAAAACATTCAGACTTTTACCTCTCTTTTTGGTTGTTTCTGTCTTTTGCTCCAGTTGTGTTGCCTTCTTTATCTACCCAATCTTTGACAGTGTCAAAGAACTTAAATTCAGAAATGAAGTGTTACATTGTTCCTTAGAATTCAGAGTTTTTAAGATATATTCTCACTAATTTGAATTTCTGAATTCAGGTATGAGCCTTTATCAGCAGTATGTGAACCACAGTAATACAGGAAATCTGTCAGACCCACAGTTTTCAATGAAGAACTGCTCATCAGATAATCACACAAACTGATGATACCCTTGATTTGAGCAATGGAACTGCCCATCTTCTCAGTTCCTGTTGGTTTGACAAACAACCTACCATGCTTATAAGTGAGAGCCTAAGTGGCTCCCATGTCCTTTGCACACAGGTGTTGAGTGCATGAGCTCCTGCCTCTGAAAACAAACCAGTAACTCAGCTTTAGAGTAGCTGCAGACTGAAAGCACATCAGCACCTCTGGCTCACTTGTGTCTCCAGAAAGGCAGACTTTCACAGAGCTTGCTGTTCTGGTGCTGCAGAGGCACTTTCCTTCACAGCAGTTCAGAGTGGCACTAGCATACCATGTAACTGTTTTCCTTACATAGCTCTATGCAAAATGCCATTTCCATCCTTAACAAAAAACCATCATTTTGAGTACTTTCCTATTTATGTCTTCTGCTAGATTTTTCAATATTGTCAGCACCAACCCTCTGGCAGGTCAGCAATAATTTTCAGTGGCAAGGACCCAAGGGAAGAAACAACCGCAAGCAAACATTACCCAAACTGCTCTTGCAGACCCCTCCTCTGTTACCCTGGCCTGTGCATCCTCCCTAGAAGGCTGAGGGGTTTTATATCCCTCCCGTCTGTAATCCTACATGGCAACAGCTATGGAAAACTGAGAGAGAACCCTGTGCATAGCAACAGAAATGAGAGTAGGTGAAGGGGAAAAGGATGAAAGAAGTTTCTGTTGTACAGTAGCAGGGACTTGACCTCACAGAAATGAAGTATTTGTGGTTAGGTGAAAGCATTACTAATGAATAATTCTTGTCATCTATAATTTTGGAAGCCCTTTACAGGGGAGAAAGGTTGGGCCACTGGCACATTTCATAACTGGAATATTTCATAACTGACACCGAAGAAAAAAGACCTACTCAAGGTCACAAACCAGCTTCAGGGCAAAAACTGGAAGCAAATTATAAGAGCCAAGAGTCTTCCAAAGCAGATTGTGATGCCAGGCAACATGACACAAAGAAAGGCTGGTTTCTGGAGAGCCCTGAGTTACCACCTTTAGAATTTCAGTTGAATTTTAAAACCTTCTTGCTCTGCCCTCATACTGATGTATGCGCATTTTCAGTTAACTCTGAAAAAATCTTACCTGTGGGTTTTCTCACTGCTTGCCCTCACCAGACCACATCATCACAACAGCTAATGAAGAGGGGAGAAATTTAAACCTACTACAGCATTTATCAATAATCAAAACTCAAATATATACTGTGTGTTATTACAAAAAGTGCATTCATTTTGATGCTCCAGAATTATATTTCTCTTGAATATACTTCCATGTGCACAGAAATAAGACTGAGAATGCATAGTCCAAATAGACTTATCAAACTAAATTGGTACAGGTTTATTTACACTGACTGCTCAGGCTTCACAGAGGCCACACATTCCCACCTTTATCTAATACCAATACATCTCAGAAGAGCAAGAGAGAATGTGTTTACTTCTCTTTTCAAAAGTAAAAGGAAAGTACATCAAAAACTGGTACAAACCAGCAGATGAGGAGTGCTATGTGATGCTCACCTATCAAGAACATTGTTGAAGGGAACAACTGGACAAATCATAAGGGTAACACAGTACACTTACAGGAATCTTACTTTAGATAAATACTAGATATAGGCATCAAGGCTCCTGGTAACCTGCAAGCTAAAATACAAAGGGTAAACCACCAAACCCAGTTAGTTGTTGGCAAAATGCCCAGAGGGCTTGGCAGTGTCAGAGCTTCACAGCTGTTGGAGGTTTGTTGGGGGTCACCTCTGAAGATGCGTTTTACATTGCTGAAATACAGTTTCCTGACATTTTTCATGGTGCCTCTGAATGGTCCTCAGAAAGTGGTTTTTTTGTTAACCTAATTTGTGTCACAGCATGCTGGACATCCATACAGTGTGTCACCTGCTGCTTGGGATTAACTTCTATGGACATTTCCAGGGAAACTACCTCAGGGAAAAACAAGGAAGAAAATACTTGCAGAAAATACTGAGCTATGCTAGACTTTCAAAGTTTATTTATTTTTAGACTATTTTTCACTTACTCCTCAGTAACAGCCATCCTAGGAAAATAAACTATTTTCATAAAACCTATCCTTTAAAACATGCAGTTTTCATTGGCAAAATTCCAAATGGAATTATGAAACCTTAAGATTACATGGCAACATACCAATCCAATACATTATTAATATCTCTGGGTGAAACCTGGGATTAGATCATGGCCATGGAAGGAAACAGGCATGGAAACTAATAATAACAAATTTTAGCAGGGGCAGGTTGTAGTATTTTAACTTCATCAGTTCATCACAGGAAATAAAAAGAGGATGAGAAAATTAGGTCAATTGTTATTAACTTCCTGCTACTTCCAAACCATATTATAAGAAGGCAGATACACATTTTTGGAAGCAAGGTAGACAAAGACTGAAGTAAGATCATTATCAAAGAAGAAAACAGGTATGGGAAATGAAGACAAATGGCTCAATAAGTCCTGGGATTCTGGAACAATGAGGTAGAAGACAAACACAAAGGAAACAAATAAAGGTGTGAAATTCCTCTTTGATGCTATGGGCAAAGGTATAGAAATGGTCTCTAAAGAAAGAAGGTTCTGCAGACATGATCACATTAAGAACATTGTGGTTTGGGTAGAGGACAGAGACGTATAAGGGGAAATAAGAAGGACATGAAGAGGTTTAAGTCAGCAAATGATTTCCACTTCTAACTGTGCATACTTGAACAATTGGAATGGTTGGCCTAACTGAACTGACTGCTGCAGTAAGTTCATGAGAAATACAATACAATCCTGGTATAAAAAACCAAAACTAAACGCCAGCAACTTGAAGGCATGAAAGAATAAGTGTCGCAACAAACCACATACTGCATTAAAACACACAGGACTAATAATTAAACAGTATGGTATTCCAGGCAGGAGAGTTTTTGTTCCTTATTAGCTGCCATCCATACATTTGAAAAGGAGAACCATGCTCAGTATAGTTGCCTGTGGGAATTCAGTGTCACTTTGAAGCACCTTTCATTATTAGATTCTGAGCTTAGACTGGCTTCTGAAGAAAAAACATGCTTTATGTGAATAAACTATGGGTACGTCTGGGTGCAGCTGTCTACCTAATAACTTCTAAACCTGGTGACTGAAATCAATGTATTTTGAAAGCCAGGAGGACAGACATCAAAAATAATTAATTCCCACCATGCTTTATGAAAGCAGGCAACAGGTACTGCAACTGATGCTCTGGATGCCTCAGCTACAGAAAAAACTGGAGCAAGAGCTGCAATTGAAAATTCCTGCAGGAAGACGTGAGCCAGACTGTGACCTGCTCCTGGTGATGCCATTTGGTTTTTGCCTTTTTTCTTTTATATGTTCCCTGTACTCTTTGCACATATATTTGTAACTCTGTGGCCTATTGTATTAATAGCTAGTTTTCCCAGTACTTTTCCATGGCCTTTCCCTAGGCAGAAAGATAAAACAAATTCCAGAGCTCCAGGCCTTGGGGGTAGGAGGCCCTTGTCCTATCTTGGTTCTTCTGGGAACCAAGGCTGAGACCAACTCTTCGAGACACATTTTCATAAACAAAATACAGCCACTGCTGAGGGGGGGGGCTCCAGAGAAGGGGCTGGACCTGGGGGGGAATTGAATCACCACTTGTCCTCCTAATTGATGCTTTTAATCAATTATGCTAATTTCTTAAAGCCTAGAAATATGTACTCACCCCTGGACAGGAGGGCTTTTGTGGACATCTTTCCATGACTGTCCCAAAGGCCTTCAGAATAAAGATTCCCTTTTTATACTGCCTCTTTACTAAAATTATCTTAACCTTCTTTTCCAGGTTGGGGAAAAGGCAACACTGACAGACAGCCTTCATATGTGTGCTAGGGTTAGAGCAAGCTGCAGCTCCTTCCCCAGGAAAATGAGGTTCAGCCTGGCAGCCTGTGAGCCATCTGTAGCTCTAACCAGAGCCCGATGTGCTCCAGCCAGCTGCTCTCACTGCCTGGCATGCCACTTGGCTGCAAGTGCCCTTCAGACACACCTGGAGTCCTTGTCACCATCTCCTGCCTTCTGGCTCTTCCTGCCAGCTGGTCTGTTGAGTTTGCTCTGGCTCTGCTCTTTTACCTGGTCCCTAATACGCAGTGCTGACTCCCTGGTACTCTGATTCTAGCCCTACACCTGATCAGCTTCTCCTCTTCCCTTCAAATCTGCTAAATATCTGCCTCATTGACCTTTGTGCAGGTCTTTTCTTTTGCCTTGTCCTAGGCTTCTCTGACTCATTGGGACAAACTCTGATCGCAAAACTATTTCTGATTCCACTGATTTCACCTGGCACCAGCACCAGACCTAGCAAATCCATGTCCATGCCCCATGTTTCATCTCCCACACACCCAGTTGCTCACAGTCACTCACACACCGTGCTGGAATAAGACTAACTGCGTAAGGATTATCTCAGAACTCATTTTGAGAGCAGGTACAGCCTAAGCCAGTGGTTTAAAAAAACTTGAGGAGGATGTTAATGGTTGCACAGTTCAGCTACAAATCACAGATTTGCCTGAGAAGACTTCTGCAATTCCAGGCTCTGTGTGTACTGTGGCTTTGCAGTATCAAACTTTCACTGATGTGATTAACTTAGCACTAGTAACAGTGCAGTTGAACAAAGGAAAACAAAGGCAAGAGGAGGAACTTGAATGACATGACTGAAGTCCCTCAGGTTTCTGATTTATTGGCTCCAGTGCCTAAGTGAACTACCAATTCCAGATTCTGCATGGATTATTCAAGTAGCATGCAGTCACTTAAATGAAGTAGTCCATGAACAGCATAAAATACTCCTCAGGAAAAACCTTTCCACTAGCCAAGTTGTACTGATGAGCACGTAGGAACATTTCTTCAGTACATTCCAGACAACCAGTGTATGGAGTGAAATAACATCATCTGTCTGCTAGGATTATGCTGGAACTGTAATCTTTTTCATGCCAGCAAATAAAAAGCCTACCTTAAATAAAACACTCATTTCATCATGGCACGAATCTGACAACTTATCTATCTCACTTCGGTCACTGTCATGCATCTTGTAAGACTGTTACTCATAATCTCCTAGAATTTATTATTGTTTGTTTCTGAAGGCAAGTAAGCTCAACTCTGAAATTCACTGTGTGTCTAAATTACAGATTTTAGTCAGGACTTCCATCAAAGAGACACAACTGACATAGCAGACCAGTTTCAAATGTACATTTTAGAACCTTTATCCCACTTACATAAGAAAAATATTAATTTTCAGGGAACAACGTGAATAGAAACCACAAAGTTCAGCCCAGAAAGTTCTGTGGTTTCTCCCCCTATTTTACTTACCTTCATTTTCAGTATTGGCTGGAACAGAATCAACTCCAAAGGGATGCCATGGCTGAAGGTCATCTAGGCTGAAGTCTCCATCCACAGGAAGAAGTTCAACTGTAGTCTTTGTTTCAGTCAGTGAAGGCATAAGAGCATCATTTCCATAGCTGATTCTGGGTTCGCTGATTATATTGGCCAAAACATCATCAGAGTAGTTTTGTTCTTTCTGAAGTAATTCATCTGCAAGGAAATTTCAATGCAGAAATTATCTGAAAGAGCCATCATATCTAAGGACCTATTTTCAATGCTATTCAAGTAAGAATTCACTGTTGTTTTCTTATGATAAATAAAAAAATTAAGACTCGGAATAATCAAAATCCCATGATAAGGACTGTAGCTAAGGCATTTCCACCACATAACAGATCACAGGTCTGTGTTATATATATTCTTTTGCTCTTCCCAACCACTTTGAAAGGAAGCACGAAACAATTCCCATCAACTCAACACACTGTTGTAAGTCAGCTGGCTAGAGATCCACAGGAAGGAATGTCTTTGTAATTTCTCCTTCCTCTTAAATGCTCACTGCCAAAGCTCATCACAACTCTTAAATCCTAAATCTCCACAGCAGTCACTGTATTAAATTTGATTTACTATAACACATCAAATCTGAAGAAATATTTGATTTTTTAACATATGTATGACTTCATCATAACACTGAAGTAGTCCTTTGTTAAAAAGCAGTAGTAGACATCTGCAGGCAAATTATTTTACAAGCTATCAGCACCTAAAGCTACACAGTATTATCTATGCTGTGGAGTTTTTTTCTTGAAGCAAGGTGAGAACAAAGCACTTTTCAGCTCCATCAGGTGTATAGGATAGACTGTTCAGTGTTAAAAATAAGGTCAGAGGTTGCGTCTGCTTCATTATTCCTACTCCCTTCTCACATCAATGTTTTTCTATTCTCATCACAGAAAAGACAAGGACTTGTTGGAGTGAATCCAAAGGGCCACAGAGTTGATCAGAATGCTAAAGTACTTGTGCTATGAAGACAGGCTGAGACACCTGAGGCTGTTCAGCCTGGAGAAGAGAAAAGTCCTGGAAGAACTTACTGTGGTCTTTCAATACTTAGAGAGGGCCTATAAGAAAGAAGGGCCAAACTTGTTACCAGAGCCTTTTGCAATAGGACATGGGGTGATAGTTTTAAACTGAAGGAGAGTAAATTTATATAAGAAAGAAATTTTTTACAATGAGGGTGGCGGTAGATGCCCTGTACTTGGCAGCATTCAAGGCCAGGCTGGACAGAGATCAGACCAAGCTGATCTGGTTGAAGATGTCCCTGCTCATTGCAGAGGAGGTTGGACTAGATGACCTTTAAAGGTCCCTTCCAAACAAAACTATTCTACAATTCCATTCTTGAATCCCCGCTTTACTGACATCTGTTTTTATAGGAAAAACATACTATTTGCAAGTACTTTGAGGGAACTTGCTGCACAAGAGCACATTCAAGTAAGCAATTGCAATGAAGACCAATAACCGCTAATAAGGCACCAACAGTGAGCAGATGCCACAGAGCTAAACAGTTCATAATAGAATAATTGCAATAGAGTGCAAGTGAGAACATGAGCACACACATGGCAGCTGATGATACAACAGCTTTTATTATGACTGTCTTCTTTGCACTTCATTAAGGACACCCTGACTGTCACTACTTCACACCCACATCTCTACCATGTAGCAAGTCAGGGACATGAATCACCACTCTGTTCCTAAAGCCTTTATGCCACTCCATAAGGCCTCATTTATTTCCTAGTAATATCACTGATGAAGGGCACCTAATTTTCTATACACACACCACAACTTTAGACCCCTTGCAAAATCTTTTGAATGTTATGTTTCTCCCAGCTTTACACCACAAAAGTACAATGTAAGCATGCAGCACCCTCAGTAAGGACCCTTAACACCTCAGGAGCATCTAGGTGCCACTGCTTCAGTGCCTCTATCAACAGTGATGCATTAGGGCTCTGCTCTGTAATACATCTCTCAAAGGCCATCTTGACATAGCTGATGAAATTCTCTGCCACCCTATTCCCATAACACTAAATTCAGAACATCAAAAATAAACAAAATGTTGCAACCTCAGCTCTGGGGCAAACACGGGTCTTGTAAATCTCGTAAAATGACATTTTAAAATAAATTTTCCAGTTTAAACAATAATTACTTGAGCAAATGCTAAGACTAATGTGAATACAAAATTTAATTCTGTGATTTAATCTGTTCATTTGAATGACTTACTAGGGCAGTACAGAAAGTCTATGTCAGTCACACTGAATTGCTTTTCTTTTCATGTTCATTTTACTGGGAACAGTACTATTTTATGACACCTACTAAATCTTCAGCACAGAAGTTAAATCTGATTTTTGTCTCCAAACTGCACTTAAACTACTCCTTTTTCAAATTAAACAGCCTCCTTTTATCAGAAGAGAGACAGGTGAAGCACCCTGATATTCTGAGCAGACACTATCACATGACATGTTAATTTTCATTAGATAGGGATGAAGAGACTTTACAAAAAAGAGCTGGATTTTAGTGGCCTGAGGGGAGGAGTCTGGTGTCCATGTGCCTTGCAGGGAGCCACAGATGACAGCAGCTGAGAACACTGTAATACCATGTCACCATGGACCCCAGGAGAGAGTGTTACAGTACTAAGCATCTTTGTGATCACAGACCTTTCAAAACCCGGCCATTGGAATGGTTTTGGGGTACAGCTCCCCTTGTTCCTACTGTTCTCCCCATCCCCAGCTGCAAAGACTTGGAGCTCAGGCAGCAGTGGCAGGGGATGGTGCTGGGGAAGCTGTGCCCTTTACCCTGGGCAGTGCCTATCCTGCACAACTCCTGCCCATACTCTGCTGCCTACACACTCAGTGTCACCTGCAGACACCTCCTGCCCTTGGAAAGGGACAAATGGTGCACAGAGGGGAAGGAAGGACCTGAGCTCGGGCAGTGGAGGAGCAGTACCAGGACTGGCACAACACAACACGGTGCAGGCACGGCTGGGCCTTGCCAGGCTGACAGAGAGGGGCACAAAACTCCCGTCATGATGCCATGATTGCATCCAAATTCCTGAGGGCTGGGAGTGATCACACACAAAGTGTCTCTCAAGGCTACCCAAATGGGAGCACATCATTGCCAACTCAGCTGTGGTGAGCACAGCTTGGCATGGAGAGGAACTGACCTGCACAATAGCTCAAGTGAGGCAGACAGATACTGCAACCAGCAGATTATGATCACATCCATTTTACAAGCAGGGAAACAATGGCCACATGAGTCAAGCTCATCTGACAGGATTAATCACACACTGAATGACAGTGAGAAATTGGAAGTGCCTAGCATAGAAACTGCTGGAGTCCATCATACTGAGGCAGCTGTGTCTGCATTGAGTAAATGATTTGCAAACAATTGCTTTAATCGTTGAACTGCTAAAAAAAGTTTGCCTTAGAATTTCCAGTTATTGACACTACTGGCAAAGTCCAAGATCAATTTTTCAGAGCTGATTTGTTCCAAGTATCGATGGCTACCTGAACCATCAGTTACACTAATGGAAAGTCATACATCTACTCCTGCCATCTGCAGCTGCCAACTCAATTCCCCAACCATGCAAAAGACAATCCCTAAATAAGCAGGAGTACAGACACAGCTGGAGGCTAGGACATGCACTCAAGACTATTTCAGGGGTTTTATTTGTATTGTGAATATCTTATTAGGCGCTGAAAATAGAGGGATCCTAGGTTGCTCCTTAAAATTTCATCTCTCATCAAACCAACAGGAAAAAAATCTCTGAGAATCTTCCTGTAATAAATGTTTTTTGCTTGGCTCATTATCTCCTTGTAGCATTCCGCTAAGCCTTGCCATTGAGAAAAATAAAGAGGATGGCAAATCTTTTTGTCCCTCTGAGAGTATGTGCTCAAAAGCAACCATGACCTTGGGAAAAGCTCACACTCAGCTGGGACCTCAGACCTCTCACCAGCTCTAGATTTGATGTGAAGGCACACAGCTGCTGCTTCTCCTCCAGACACTCAAAATTCTTCTTCAAGTACCTAAACCTTTTCTTTCTCAGGATGAGAGACAGGCTCACTTCTAGTATTTTAGTAAGATGCTTATTTGACTTCTCATAACACCTAAGCAAGTTTCACTTGTTCTTGGACTCATTGCAGGTTATTTCCTCATGGGTCAGTGTGGGTGAAGGTCCATAGTGATGAAGAGTACCCAGGCAGGTACAAAAGAAAGCCACTTCAATGCAAAACCTAGGCCTTTTTAAGCAGTTAGCCCATTAACAGTTACATAGTTTTAAAACATAACAAACGTAAGTCAACCAACCACCATACACCAGGATGTGAACATGCAGTGGTTATGTAACTTGTTTTTCTACCCCTAATTCAGCTGAGTCTCTTTCTCATAGTCCTCTTCTACTTAGCCAAAGTAACAGACCTGAGCCAAGATTTTACAAGGCCTTCCTTTTAAAAGGCTTTACTTATCAGTAACAGGATACTCCTCAACAACAGCATCTAGAAAAATTGAAGTGAAATATGCTTGGGGAACTGGATAGAAGTGTAATACCACTCCAACCTCCTTTCAAGACCATTCTCTTATCCCACAAAGAGGCAAAAGGAGCCAAAAGCAAAGAAAAAGCTGAAGGAAAGAAATAAAATTTACTACAAAATCTTCTGGTAGATACTGGATTGTTGAAAGCTATTTGTCTACAATGCCCCAAGACCACAAATTTTTGCAAATGGCACTGTGCTAGAATAGGTATCATGACAAATCCCAACAAAGCTGATGGAGTCTAGGAGTGGCAATACCCGTGTTATATTAAAGCCTTATCTACTTTTACTGTCACACAACATTATTTCCAATGCTGAACTCTGGGACATACTTCCCAGCCCTTAACTGGGCAAGAATGACAAGAACTTCATATGGAACAGCTTCTCTTGCTGTCCTGGAGTGCCAGCAACTCATTAGCTATCTTTCAAACCATAATTTTTATTTCATTCATAGTTTATTGTTTAAAATTTCCAAAAATAACTATGGTATTTGTTTGTTGTGCTTTCAGTGAGCCCATCTACTAGATGAAAAGCTCTGCAATCACTGTTATGTGCAAAACCATTGAATTTACTTGAAAAGCAGCTTTAAAATTGGTAATTGTAATTATGGAAGTTCTAGAAAACAATTTCTTAAACCAGATTAGAAATGAAGTGCACTCAAAACACCTCTAATTATAACTAGTTAAAATACCACCAAATTATACTTTTGACCCAACCCAAAACTTTTTAAAATGCCATAGTAGAATATATTTTAGATCCAACAAAGATGGGCTTGTAACCAGCTCAAATAAACTCATACAAATGCAGAGTCTTATTGCCTCACTTATCATCAGTGACCATTCAGTCTGAAGTGAACATGTGTTTTTCCCAGTGAGTTGCTTTTGAGCACATGCTTTCAAAATGTCAAAACTAAAAAGTGTCAGCAACCTCCCCATTCTTTTTAACAGCAGAAATTACAGAGCAATTGAGTCACAGCAACAGCTTCATTTGCACTGGCATACATATTGCCTTAACCCAGTCTGAAGGCAGCTCAGATCATGCACATGCTATATGTCACAATTGAGACTCACTAAGAACACCAACACAATCATTTATTACAGTGCACGAGGTAAGAGGTAACATGTTTAACTGCAGCTTTCAAATGCATGCCTACTTTATGGGCTAATTCAGTATGTCATGTTATCATCTAAAGCAGCTGCACTGATGTAATGCTGTCAGGTTTTAATTAACTTCAAGTGTCTGCATCTTGTCACCTCTATGAATCAAAACTCCCCCAAACTGGTAAATATGAAAACAGGATCTCCTCTGCCTTACCACAAAGAGTGAAGCTCCACTGGATTTTAAGATGTTTTGCTGAATCAAGCACTGTATGATCATGATGTTACGTACTCCCATGAGTCATAATTATAACATTATCAAGCTGAAAAACAATTCCGTGGTATTCAGTGCTGAATGAATTCCTTTGTATAGTACAAGTCAAATATAATTTAGAGAGAGACTCTGATGAGAACTTGATTGAAAGTGACCTGCCTGCTAGAGGGTGGAGGAGTGACTTTGTTGCCTGCATGCTTTGAAGATGATGACAGAGGAGTGATATGGTAGATCATTCCTGTGAAATATTGGAAATGAGCCCAACCTTCAGTGCTCAGATCCATACTGACAGAGAAACATGACCACAGCATCACATCTAAGCTTTCTTCTCAGCTCCTCATCAGACTGTGAAATCATGCCACAGGTCTTTCTGTCTGGAAACTTTTCAGTGCAGTATGTCTGTCCCTCAGGGCTAAAGGGAGACAGAAAGAGCAAGAGCCATGGAAAATAGCATTTCATAGTTCTTATTTTCTGTCCTTCAGAGATATCACCACTAGGGCAAGAGCAAGTAGCAGCCAAAATCCTCCACATTTCAGAAATTTCTTATCTGTCTGAAAACCTTGTTCAGTAAGTTGAAAAGAGTTTGCCTTTTTCAAATTCTCAGAAAGTGAACATTTAAGGTATCATAAACAGTTGACCTAAAAGATCTTTCTAAAGTTAATAAGAGAATAAGCATCCCATAGCTTTACACAACACCTTGCTGTCTAAGAACCTAACTTCAGAAAAAATACACATTTGAACTTGAGAATAGCTGCAATAATTAGAACCATGCTAAAAAACATGTTCTACTAAACTTTAAAAAAAAATCACAACTTTAGTGCTTCCATTTCTTTCCCGTTTCTTGCTCCTTCTATTTCAGCACATGTGGATTTTGCTATTTCTTTGATCACATCATAAAAACAACCCAAGTGAGTCTCTTTCTGTCAGCTGGTACATGGAAAATTATTTCAGTTAGATCTACCTTGCAGACATTTTGCCTTTAATCATTAAAACCCCCAAAGATGTTTAACTAATATACAGAGTGATCGTCCTTGTTGCAGGTAAATCACAGGTTTTCTGGCACAGAACAGTTTTTAAAGCTTGGATGATCCAATTCAGGAAAACACTTATTACCAAATAATGATTGATTTCAAAATGACCTCAGTGTCTTTTTCATTAGGGATGGACTTCAATGCAAATTTAGGTTTGTACATGGCTATGCAATTACTCAGAACTCTGAGCAAAGGGTCATGACAATTTTCAATCCACTTCATCAGCCTGCTATGAAACTCAAGGTCTGAAATTTTGTCTCATTTTCCAAGAAAGCTGGTATGACACTCTTTGCCTTCAGTGACAGAACACTTTAATTACTATAGACCCTTAGTTACCTGACAACTACACAAACTAGCTATTAACTAAAATTAAATCTCAATATATGGCTATAGCTAAGCGCACGTTTAAATTTTTTTTGGTATTTAACAGCCAGTCACTTGATTAATAACTGCATTTCCTCCTGATTTCAAAGCAGAGAGTACTGAAGCTTGTGTCCTCTCTTAGAGTTATTTAACAGAAATTAAAGACCCTGTTCTTCCCTTTCGCAATGTGCCTTTTTGTCGATTTCTGTTGTCTCTTTCCCTTCCTCTCATCCCCTCCTCATTCAATAGACAGTTCCTCTCCAAGTAAGACATGGAAACAACCTAACATGAAGGTAGATAAGATAATATTAAAAAATACTTGGGGAAAAAATGGAACTGAAATTATACCATAATCCAGAACGTATATTGCATGTCATCATCCTGATCCACAGAAGGCACTGTGACAAACTCTCAAAGTTTAAATTTACCTACACATTTAATTCCAAATTAACATATCATTAAGTGCTTTAAAATAGGCCGAAGAGTCTAAATTAAAACAAAAAACCAGCCCTAACAATCATCACTGATATCACTGTCAGATGAATCAGCAAGCATTACTCCTGCTCAGGCTTGTGTGAAGTAGAAAAAGCCAAGTACCTTTCCCTCTTAAGTACCTTATAAGTGAAACTGCTCTGCAAAAAACATATGAAATATTGCTGCATAATTTTATTCTCCTATTTTCTGAAAATAATTATTTACTTTATTTATAAATTATTTGTTGGTCTTACTTACTGATAAAAATACTTGTATTTATTTGCCAAACTTACAATACACAATACAATTTAAAACTGCAGTTGGACCTAAAACTACCACTTTCTAACACCTGAAAAAAGTTACCCATAATTTCCTATAAACACTTTTAAAGGTCAGATTGGGAATCCCACAAGAATTTTTGATGTATATTGGTCTTGGAAGCACTAAATCATCCATGAAAATATAAAAATCTGGACATTAACTTGTTGCACCTGATACCCTTGGTCAAAAGAGAATATTTTTTAATTCAAATCCGAATTTACCAAAACTAGGTTGTGCAGTGCCTGCTCCAGATAACAAGTATTTTGCCCACTTACTAACTGCAGTTTTAGCACTTGATAGGCCAGATGTATCCTGGGTTGTCAGAGTATTCTAAAGAGATGCATTTATTAAATTTACCAAATATATCTATGAGGTGGGATGTGGCCAGGTCTGATGCCTTTTATGCTGTTTTTCATCTAAAAGAAGGAAGCAGAACAGAACAAGAACTGGAACCCTGCCCAGGCATCACTATTCAGAAAAATGCATTTTTCAGTGAAATTGGGTATATGAGAATCAAAGGCGGGAGAAAGCTGCACTGATGAAAGATCACTTCATTTGTCATTCCACGTGCATGGGAACTGACAGGACACTACTGCAACATCTCCATCAACCCAGCCATTCTGTAAAATCACATATTCTCTGTAATTTTTTTCATTTTTTATCCCAATAGTAAGAACTTGCCAAAGAAGAAGACCACAGATACTCTTGACCATAATAAACATCTGTGAATTTTCCCTCTGCACTTCTGGAAAGAAAGCTGTGCTTCAATAAAACAAAACTTAGTAGTACATCATTGGCATTAGAGGCTTATTTTACCATCCCCCTCAGGATACCTGCCCACAGTGATGAAAATTCAGACTTCAGTGTTTAAATTCCTCTGGATAACAATTCTAGAGACTGACAATTCTAGACACTAGCTCTGTAATGTATTATATATAAAACTGTATTAGCTTGTGCAGACCGTCTGTAACTGCTTGTCGCTGGAGACTTGAAATTTGCCAGCAGGTAAGAATTAAGATTATTCCATTGTTTCTTTTAGAATCTAAGACCTCCTACTAGGAATCTGATCTTAGAGTGAATCACACAGAATGACACAACCGTGTTTCCAAAACACACTAACTGGGAAAAGAAAATCCATCATTCAACAGCACAGATGAAGCAGAAGGTGTTGGAGTGACTGTGATCCCACAATTTTGGGCTGCTTCAGTACTCGTGGACACTGACATCATGAACTCGATTTAAGATGATACATTTATGACAAAAATTACACATATATTCAGTGAGTCAAGAAAATCTCCAACAGCTCAGCATAATCACCATTCCGTAAGTGGGCAACATTTTACCAAGCCAGAGCCTCCCTTCAGACTGGAGCTATGCATTTGAAAGCTACCTGCTCTCAGATCATATCTGAAAGCTGGACAACTGGAAGTCGTTTTCAGACTTAGGTTATGTATAAAAAAAAAAAAAAAAACCAACAACAAAAAAAACCAAAACAACAAAAGAATGACATCTTAAATTTGGCACATGATGAACTAACATATGAGTTCCTTAAAGCATAATGCTAGAAGCAATTATGAGGAAATACTAATGAGAAAGGCTGAGAAGCCATTCTGCTTCATAAGACTAAAAGCAGACTTAAAAATATTTTGGTATCACCACATGTTTTATCTGTAGAGTCTCAAAATTGAATGCTTGGCTTTACAGACGTTTCACTGAAGACACAAAAGAACAGGAAATCAATTCAACTAGATGCTTATGAGCAAACCTGTAGCTATAAGGTAATCTTGACCAATAATGCTTTTGAAAATCAAATATATCCAGTATACCAATTTAAAATAATACACACACTCCTTTAAATACAATATTTTCATACAATTGTAACCCTACTACTTGCAGAAACAAGGCTTTCCAAGACAGAATTTCCCAGTCTATTGTCCTCATGACACCAGAAAATGACTGGTGATTTAGAAGAAAATCCTGATCAAATCTGTATTTCCATGAGTATCCAATCAAATAAGAAAAAACAGGAAAGAATACAACCAATAATTGGACAATTATTCAAAGTTTAATACATTTTTTCCCATTGTGCACAAGGTGACTGCAAACTCTTCCAGAGGGATATCAAAAGAAGTTGTTAAGTGGACACTGTCTCAGCTTCAGCCTATTGCCACTGTGAGCCCAGAGCGGTCTCACGATCATGAATTCCCTGTGGGATCTGCAGTAGGGATGGCAACTTTCTATTAAAAGAGAAGTATCTATGAAAAAATACTTCAGGCTAAAGTAATGGAAAGGACACAGAATAAGGTTTTCAAGAAGGATCTATCAATGCAGGGCAGAGTGCTCTCACCATCAGCTCCTGAAGAAAATCAAGGCAACACCTTTAAACCTCTCCTGCAAATAGATGAATTATTTAGAGTGAAAGATTTAAATACTCACTGCAATAGCAGATGCTCAGGAAATTAAAAAAATACTTTGTTTATAAATTACAGGTCCACAATTATTATCAGTTTTCTGTTTTAACACCTGGATCATGAGAGCAGAGTTTTTAGAGGTGCAAGTAAAACAGAACAGTGTTTTTCAAACCAGAGGAAAATACTCTCTTAATAAACTCAGTCTCTTCTGTTAACTTTGTATTCTGATTAAATTTCTGAACTGAAAAATAGGATGTCCCATATCTTTCCCTGATGAAAAAGCCACCTCAATGCAGAGCCACCTGAAACCATTTATCATTTATCCTTTTCCCAGTATCTGTGAGCCCTGGAGGAAGCTGGCTCTTTTACTGACTGAAGTCATGTTCACAGTATTTATGAGATGGAAAGACGGCTTGTGCACACAAAAATCAGGATTCATGTCTTTTCTGGAGAACATCAGTGCCCGTGCTAGGACACAATAGTCCATTTAGCAACAAAAGATGGGAAGGATATAGTACATTGCTAATGAAAGCACTTCAGAACATCAGCACCAGTGAAGTGCATTTATATTTATTTTAATAACCTACAATTCTCCGCCTAATTTTCCATGACAGTTGAATAATCGGGACAAAAAATAAGAGATGCTTAGAAGAAGAAAACGTTGGATCTATTTCCAGGATTTTTTCCCTTCTCTCCCACACTGAAGCAAAGGACATATTTTACTAGCAGACAGAGCTGAGTTTCTTAAACATAAAAAATGCTGTTTCACTGTGAGGGTGACCAAACACTGGTAATTGGCTCTGGGTGGCCTTGCTTTAGCAGAGGGAATAGACCAGATGTCCTCCATCCTCCAGAGGGGTTCCCTACAACCTCAGCCACTCTGTGCTTCTGGTTGGCTGATTCCCTACATAAAGTCATACATCCCCTTGCTCCAACAAATGGCCTCTTATTATTTATGGTATTTTAATAACTGTAAGACTATTTTATAGAGATAATGAAATGGCAAAACTGATAGCTTAGTAAAGACCATAGGCTTGTGATGATTGAAGAAAAAAAAAACTTTTGGGAAGGAAGAAGCTTAAGAGTGTGTGTGTGTATATGTATGAATTAGTAAAATGCTTTAAAAGCCAATGTCCTTGGGCAAAAAAAGGTCTTAATTGCTCATCAGGCACTTCACCTGGGCCACATGTCAATATTTAAGCATACAAAAATCTATCTCAATGTTGCTGTGGAAAGTTTAACACAGAATTCATTTGCTTTTGTGGAAGAACTCTGCTATTTTTAACCACTGATGCAGTAATATATATTTTGCTAGAATCCTAACAAATCATCTTTTTGACTGAATGCTATAGGCCTCCAAGGAAGAATATTAAAGGTAAATAACCACTTCACAGAAAATTCAAATTTTTCTTTGAAAAGCTGAGGTTACTGGATACACATAAATATGTCAAATCAATTATGGGGAGAAAGCACAGGCATAGTTAGTGCTGGAAGTCACTTCAGGGTACCTGTGCAAATATACATTCTCTGAAGGCTGCTTTTGACTGCTTCTTACAATTGCATTATACTTATGGGCACTAAGGGCAGAGCAGAAGGGCAGGAACATGGGCTTGTATGATACAGCACAGATACACCAAACAGGCTCTTTCAAACTAGAAGGCAGGTTTTACAGAATGTTGGTAAGACCTAAATACTACTGTCCTACTTCCACAAACTCTGTTTAAAGTTTACTGAGAAATTTCTGTGTGGTGTAGATGTCCAACAAATTTCAACGGAAAACTTGCTGTCACAGAAAAATGTGCTGGTTTTAAAGAGATGAGGGTGAAATTCAATACTTCTGCTTTGGCAAAGATGATGTTTCCTTGCATGCAAAACTGAAAAGTCCCCTACACAGTACTAGCCAAGTGCCTGGGGCAATTTAGAAAAGAAAATTTAGCTGATCTCCAGAATGGCAGGAAGTATAAAACTGAACAGGAATTATCCAACTTGCCTCAGCTATGGCTTTTTGCAACTACTGCAACAGCTCTCTCTACTTACATTGTCTGGATGAAGCAGGTTTGTCAACTGGTGCAAAACCCAGCTGCCCTGAGGATGAGCACCACTGGTGACTATTCCTTTCTCTATGCCAGTTCACTGAACATGGTCAGTCCCAGTGCAGATAAATCCTGGAGTGCTAATTCATTTACCCATGCCTCAGCAACACTGTTTCAATTTACCAGAAAAAAAAGTTAAGGCGTTAGAAGCACTCTGATGTGTGACATTATAGCATCAATCAGATGCTACCAGTATTTTTGCCTCTAGTTTTAGAGGAAGACTAGAACTGGTTCCTATTAAGTAGCCTAGTACTGCCACCTCCACAAACAAAAAGCAGTTTCAAGAATTTTCTAGTCTAACACACTCAATTTGAGTTCCAAGGTAATTACTGTTCTAACTGCACTATTCTGTATGATCCCATTACAATACCCTTGGAAACCTTTCAACAAGCTTTTGACACAGTCAATGTAAGTCAACTTCCCTTTATTATTCTGATACCTTGATATGGCAACCCAACTCCAAATAAAGGATCAGAAATCCTAAGTATCGCTTCAATATCTTTAACATTTTTGAAGGTGGAATTCTTCCCATCAGTTAAATTTTAAGACAGAACGACAAGGAAGAGTTACAGAAAAACAAGACACTGAGAAGTCCCATCATAGTCTGAAACACATTACTTATTACATATTCAAAACATAGCATTTTAAGGGAGAGGATGAAGAAAACAATCACAAAAGGAATGGTGCCAAACAAGACAAGACATAGAATTTGCTTTTGGAAAGCCTCCAGGAGCATGTTTTAGTTTGGTACTATCAGTCCCCAAACTACTCTGGTTGGGGTTCTGAACTGCCAGCCTGTGGTAAGAAATTAATGCCCTTAAACCTCTTAAGAAAGATACCACAGAATGATTTGGAACAGCATCCTAATTCAAATCATGGCAAGAAATGCAGCAAGGCTGTGGATTGACTACAGGTCAAAATTACAAGCTAGAAATAAGGAATCAAAAGTAAGTCTAATAAATGCTGAAAGACCAGAACCAGCTGAGGTAGTGCTAACTTTGCCCTCCACTCAGAAAGGTATTGGGCCTGATGATTAAAGAGGAAGTGTTAAAAGAAAGGAAGTCTTCAGATATCTTGAGTCTGCAGCTTGTCCTGTTTCTAAAAACACTTACAAAAATCTTCAAATGAAGTTGCAAGGCAAAAGTCAAGAGGGAGATGTCTCGTTTCAAATTCTGTCATGCTAAGTTGGAGCACACAAATGCTTAAAATAGCACCTGACCCACATATATATTTAAAAGCAGGCACTGATCTGGGGTCAGCCTGGGTTTGCCTTCTCTTTTAGGCACGTAATGTGGGTGTGGCATCCAGAACATGCCGCAGAAGAACAGGACAACCAGAGTGGAACAGAATAATAAAATAACAATAGCATGATTTTATTTGTCAAGGGACAGATGAAATAATATTCTTTTACTTATTGCTTGTAACTGAATGCTTCTGAGCTTAGGTACAATACTGCTGTGGTATTATTACAGTGCTTAATATTTCCTCAGCGGTGGGCTAGAAAAGTTGAAGCTGAGGACATCAGTTTGGAAACAAGTAGCAAAGACAGAATTAAAAATTCAGATCACTGTCTGCCCACATGACTGATGCACAAAGCTCTGACGTAGTTTCTGATTCAGAAGCTGCTCCTGCTGTGCCACTGTCTGCAATAAATTGCCCTTTACATACCTAGGTAGGCAAATAATCTGCTCAGATTTTTTTTGTGCCACTCTCCTATTCATGGGGCATACTCTTGCTCATAAGAAACTCCATTTATCACCACGAACTACATCAATTGCCAAGAGTGACCTGTTTTTTAGCACATTTGCATCACTGCCCCTTGAGATACCATTTGCAGCCAGAATGCCAAAGAGTCTCCTACCCAAATGACCTGCTTATTCTTTCCAAGCTTTTTCAGAACAGCCATGGTCAGGTGACCTCTTTCTGCAACTCTCACACTGGCTCCTTTCCCCCTGCCCCAACATGAACAAGAGTCAGCCAGCAATATCACTCCTCACACATCTGAAATTTGCTGCTATATTACAGTACCTGAAACCCTTATGGGGCATTTGCACATTACAAATTGGTCAAATGCTGAGGATGAAAGCCCTCACTTAAATTAACTGCCATTTTCTGCCCTCTGGAGTGCTGTGGGTCTTCCAACTATGTATATGCTCCTATGACACCCACTGTTAAAGCTGGTGGACATCAGCTGGTGATGGACACCTGCAGGCAAGGACTACAACTCTTAAATTTTACCCTAAATTCCTGCCACCATCTTTGCTGGACTTATGAAAATGAGAAGAAAAGGCTGCTCTTAAAAGGCATAAAAGCCCACTTTAAGCATAGAAGCTGGACTTTTTATTTTGGATTCCACACATTAAAACAATGGCTATAAGCCTGCCTTTTAAGGTAGAAACTTCAAACATAGTCTGTATTTTGAGGAAACTTCAAATGTCCAACTGTTAGACTGTGATTCATCTGATCAACTGTGCAAAAAGAGGTCATAATATTTCTAGCAATGAGAAAAACTGAGTGAGAAACAGCACTATATTAGATGTAAGAGGAATTAAACCCACAGTACAAATTCACAGCAAACTAGATCTCATTTATATTGCTGCTCATAGAGCTACTTGTTCCATTCAGGGCAAAACTACCTTCATCAGAGCTCTGTTGTCTAAAGCAGAGATTACCCATTCTTCAAGGCAAAAACTGTTCATGAAGAACTCTGCAGCAGAGTGGAACTAGAAACTAAAACTATAATGAACAAAGAAAATGAACTAAAATTATTTTCAACCATGTCTCCTTATATGTAAATTATTAGTCAGACACTCTGTGTGTGAGATGTTCTTACCTCGTTTATTTTTCAAATTTTCTACTGACTCAGACTTTCTAAGTCAATGGTTCCAAGAAAAGGTATTTATTTAATGAAACATTTGTCTTTTTAATGAGAGCTGTAATATTTCTTGGGTATGCTACAAAGTGAAGTTTTATTAGAAGTTTACTTCTCCACAGATTCTTCAGCTGAAATAGATGCCTTTTCCATAGGTTTAAGAAGAGTACAGAGACTAAGAAATTCAGTCATTTTGAACAGAATTTGAAAAAGGCTGATCAGTGCTCAAAGCTAGAAGGATACTGTCTTCTTGAACAGATGGGAATGACCTCCACAAACTTTCATTAAAACCAACACGTAAAACCAAGTATGCAGACAATATTATCTACAAGAAGCATGTTGATACTGAAAGATATTTCATTACAGAAAACTATTTTATCTAGATCTGATATTTTACCTAGAAAAGACTGTACTTTAATTTGTGCTGCTTAGTAACTCCCAATTATGAGAACTTTGTTTTAATTGCTTTAAATTTTGCAATGCTTTGAGTAGTTTTTAGCACCGCCTAAACCACCAACAAAGAAAAAAGTCAAGGTAAGGAAAAACTATTCAAGAGACCGTGACAGACATTTTCTTTGTGATTTCTTAGTTGCTCTCAACTTATCAGGAAATAATACCTCACTAATTTTAGGTTCTTTTTTTCCCTCTAAAAATTAGTATTACATTTGAGATTAAGAGTCAGATTCTTGTAAACCACTCAGCAGTTAATAGACATTTGGCCTCATGTCACCTCAAAGATTCTGAAATTCTTGTTCCATTTGAGTACATAGAAAGGAGAACAACATTTACAAGAATGTCCTCAGCAGCAAGCATTAACACTACCAAGAATAGAAGAAATTGAAATTTGAAGCAAAAAACCCAAGGGAGTGATAGCAGTGCAAAAAGAAAACTAACTGATCATCTCGAAGATCTGACAGTGCTGACATCTTTCTACAGAAATTATATGCTTCCAAATTATCAATAAGACGTTGTTCCTCCCTGAATGACTCTACACCCACAGACTGAGACTGCTGATTGTGCCTTATAATTGCAGAGCATAGAAACATGTGGTTAAGGACAATTACTAACCAGTTATCTTTTAGCTAGCTCACAATCCCTTCCAAATTTCTTGATCTTATCTCCAGCCCTCTCAAGCAGAAGCTCATCTCTGTCATAACTCATACTTTGGGCAAATGAATCCACCACTACTCCCAGTCCATCCCCTCCCTGTGTCCTAAATGCATGCTAATCCTTACTGCAATGGCAGGCCTCCCTCCCTCGTGTTTTGAAGAGATCAATGACTTATTTAGTTTGCTGAAGCTGGTTATCAGTGTAATTGAAACATTAACTGCCATTTGGCAGTTACCACTTGTGAAAAAGGCTGCTCCAAAAACGACTGTCCCATCTCTGGCCTGTACATTTAACCATGTGTTATTTTTCTTAAAGACACACACTAGCAATGTGATGTCCAGAACTGAGTGCAGCTGCCTTGCTGCAATAGCAACACACAGCAGAGTCTGAGTGCTGTACTGAAGATCTCTGTGCTGCAGCAAAGCCACAGCCAAGGGCAGGAATCTGGATGAAGGAAAGACCATGATCCCTCACAGCTATCTGCCATTACAGGTCTCAGGAAAGAGGCAAACATGGGACTGCTGCTGCCTGATTCATCCACAGTCCAGATGGGTATGCTGGAAAAAATGGGAGGAGCAGAGATACCAATTTGATAACTAACCAAGAATTAAAGTGTGAGACCACTAGGATATTGCCAAGTCAATACCTACACTTTTCTCACATGCTTGGTTCTCCAACTGATTTTTTAGCTGTGGGATTTCCAAACAGTCTATATCATGTAAAATACTTACCAGGTAAATAAAATATCCAAAGGATAGGATTTGCTAAATCTCATTGTCAATTGCTGCATCCCTATAGCATGGAAGGCTCCAAATGTCAATTAACATATTTCAGGAAAAGACATTTACAATAATATGATGATGCCACTGCATGGGTTATACAGGATTTGTCCTCCAAGGGTTCATTATAATTTAATTCAAAATCTAAGAACGTTGGCAGGTTTACTCTTCTGTTTTTAAGCTGAAGCAGTTTATCAACAGGAAAAGTGAGAAGGTATATTTTTGCTTTTGGTGGTAATTTCTCATCACAGAAATATATGTCTTTTTCTACATTAGTAGTTTGCATACCAACTTCATCCTGGATCTCCTCTGCCACAGCAGGCACATTGTAGAGGAAGGAGAGAGACTGGTTCATGCGTTCATATATCACACGTAGATGTGTCATAACCTATGGAAACAAAAACATTTGAAGGAGGGGAATACTATGGATAATTTGACATTATCACAAATTTTATAGGTTATAGGAAGCAAGACAGTTTTCACTTGTGCAGGTATAAGATTTCAGTATGCTCTATGCACCAAAACTGTCAAACCCATTATGAAGCTCACCTCTCCTACAGCTGCTACAAAAAAAAAGTTTTACATGGTTTTACATAGCAACCACCTGAAATCCCATGGAAATGCAGTAATTTAAAGTAGGGATTTGCATTTGCTGTGGGGCAGAACATGCACACAAGCAGCTATTGTGGCAGGAATCCACAGCCTCATTTTTCTTTCAGCAACATTTACATTTGCCCATACCCGTAAGTTTTCACATAACACGTAAACCATGTAAGGCACAGTGATTATTGCATTGGAATGTTTCAGGTCTTTGGTTTTATTTATTTATTTATTTCCTAATCCAAATACCGCAAAAAGAAACAGCTCTCCAAAGAAAAAGAGAAAAAAAAAGGTAACATTTGCAAATCACAAACATTTTCAGCTGCAAACAAAAATATTTCCACCCAGAAGCATTATTGCATCCTCTCATGAGATTACAGCTCCACTGCCTCAAGTGCCCACACATTGTTATGGGTTGAGTTATGATATCACATGGTATGTGCTCCCCCAGGGTACCTTTCACAAAGTATCACCTTTCTTCAGTAGAAGGAGAAATTGAGGTGCATCTTAAAAGACTTAGAAGACTGACAGGATAATTAGGCCTGACAAGTAAAATGATTTGTAGACAGCAATTTTAATGAAACAGAAGTATGATTTCTTCAAATCCAAATGAAGTATTTATGCTTTTGAACAAAATACTTATGCTTTTGAACAAAATATTTTGTTTTCCGTTTTCCACTGAAAAACATTTCACAAACGGAACTCCCAGGCATCATTTCCCCAACCATCTGACCAATTCTAGACACAAAGATGCAATATCAATACTCATTCCTACAATGACATGGTAGGCAATATGCTGCAGTTCTTGTATTTATATGTCAGTTTCTATTCTTCACCAGTGCTGACACACAACTTGCACTCTGCAAAATTTCACTGATTGTTGTTATTAAATAATCCAATGACTTGGAAAATAGAGTCATGTTAGATGCTTAAGACAAGGCAAAGACAACAGTCACTGCAGAAGACTTCTAGAAGTGTGCATTTCTCACTCCAGCAATTTCAAGACAGCATGATCTCAATGTACACATTTGGCTGAAACAGATGTTTGAAAATCTGATCTGCCATCCAGGCAGGTACATGGTTTTGATTTTTCTTTTAGTTGTCAGTCAATTCTAAAACTGTGGCTGGAACAGTGCTTGCCATTGAATCCTACAGAAGGAACAGCAGCAGATTCCACAGATTCCAGCACACTGTTTTTACAGCTTATCCATTGTGATTCCAATTTTAATTGCTGTTTTGAAAGCCAGCTACATCTTCAATCTTGGGGATTTTCTTTCTGTTTTCTCACCTTCTATGATTTATGAAGGCAAGATAAAAGATGTTCCAAAACATGCGTTGAGGACTACAGTAACATTCAGCAGTTAAATGCCATGAACTATAGTGTTGATGCCTTTTTCTGGTCTTAGAAAATAAAGGCTCAGACACAGTGAAAGGGTTGGGGGTTGTTTACCTCGGTATTTTAATAGGATCCCGTTCGATGGCTTCTGCCGTCCAGGTAGAACACGCCGCAAAAGCCCCGTCCCCCCAATCGAGTATACAATTAAAGACTCTACACATTAGCATATCTACCAGGAGGGCCCAATAAGGGGCCTGGGTGGGCTAACTTCTAGTTTACAAAATCTGTCCTACTAGGAGACCTTGAGGGCTCACGAAAACAGGGTATTTGGTCTCTAACTCTACGTGGCTTCAGGGGTGTTTGTCTACCGGCCTCCTAAACACCATGAAACCAGGCTAAACTATCACCTAAAGCATCACAAGTGTGCATGCTGATACTTGTGAATGTAGGGAACAGTGTAAGAAATATTCAGGAGAAAAAGCAGAAAAAATCCTTCAGGCATCAGTGTCTATTTTAAAAGAACACATAAAACTCAAGTGCATTGCAGGAATCACATTTATAGACATTGCAAGTGCCTCTGCAATGATTATAGAAAGGTTGGTCACTGTCACATGACTACACCACTTCTGAGGGAAGCACAACCTTGTGTTGTTGCTAAATCTAAAACTGATGTTTTCCCAGAGGTATTATTTACCAAAGCACTAAGACTCAGCATTAATGCTTTGGAAGGCTCCTTAGGACATGCCCATGACTGACTCACAGTCCAGACAGACAAAAAACCTGTTTTCAGTTATTCTCAGAAAAAAAATCACACCCATATTATTGTATCACTTTGCCTTAATCTTCTGATGGAAAGCAGTTAATTTTTGATTGCATTTAAAGCTGTCCATGGAAAGGAGTTGGATATTTTATAAAAAAAACAAGTTGACAGAAATTTCACAACAGTTACAAACTAACACAACTTCACTAACCATCAGTGGGGATTACCTGAGATCTGATTTGGGCAGCTTTCTTTGGGTCTACCATGCGGACGTGTTCAAAGTGTTTGAGAGTGTGCTGTCTGTCTTTCTGCTCAGCACGCACATACTTCTTCAGCATGTTGAATACGTGACGAGGCTATAGGGAAGAAAAAGAACAAAAACCCATCAGTTTAGAATGACATGTCTTCATTTCTTGTACTGGAGATCTACCCCAAGCCAAAAGCCCTTGGAGGTATCTTCTGAAGGCAGGTCTGACTAATATAAGGAACATCCACTCAACTGAACACCATCAGGATGCACCATTAAATAGTAGTTGTAGGCAGCAGATAATGTTCCCGAGGAGGGTGTTCAGATTTTCTGTGTTTCTATGAATAATCAATCCCCAGACTTGACTGCAAAACTTAAGGAAAAAAAAAAAACATTACAACATTCCTGCCCTGTCACTATTGCTAGTCCACCAGAGGAGAAAACATAGGACAAGAACCACTGAGCTGAGGTACAGAACATACACATCCAGAACATACAACTGACTGAAAACCCATAAGCAAAGGAGACATCTGCCCAGTTTTCTGAAGTTTCTCAGCTTAGACGCCAGATTTTGTAAAACTATGAAGTCTATTGCAAGTAATTTTAATCAGTAAAAGCTATTAGATATATGCCTTCATGCACATAACTGAATACAAAGAAAGAAAAGACCAGCAGCTGAAGGGAACTTGAAAATATACACAGTGATGGCAGAGCACTGAAGGCTAAGACACATATTCCTATGTACTTTCCTGCTCTGCACAATAACACAGCACCAAAACAGGAGGTGTTCTCCAGCATCCAGCTAAGACATCCATCTTTAACTCTGAGATTATGATGGATTCTGGAAATGCACTCCCTTTCCCTTCATTCCCACTTGTGGTGCTGTGCTTGTGCATTGTACCTGAAGCTGCTGAGCAGTGAGAAGGAATAGAAAGGTGACCTTACAGTGCAGCAGATTAAAGAATGAGCAGAAGTGGTAAACAGCTTGTCTAGGCACTGACAGTGACACAGGGAAGAAGGTGTGGAAGTGATAAAGTAAGTGTCAGAAGCTCTGTGCACAGCTTTCCAAAGCAGGAAGAACTGTGGGCGAAGGTGAAATTTTAAGAAGACTTAGATTCGTAGACAAATATAGAGCCCAAAGTGATTTAACATTTACACAAGCAATGAATACTAAGATATGGAGTCCAAAGATTTCAGAATCTCTTCAGTTTAAGAGAAGCAACAGATTGAAAAATAGCTGAGAAAAGTAAACCGAAGGTTATTTGGAGAAGATAAGTCAGACAGAAATAGAGAGCTGTGAAGCCATATCCTGCCAGAGAATTACACTTAGTGTCCCCATTGCTGAAAATTCATTCATGAGGAAAAGAATTCCAAGTCCCCAAAGCCAAGTACTCTCAGATGGAAGTTCTGAGAAACTGTGGACAAATGCTGGGAAGTGAGTAATCCTCACAACCTTGTGGCAATGGCCAAACAACTGAAATGTCAACTGTAAAGCTTTATTGAAATGAAGGCTAGAAGACCAGAAAGTTTAACAACAAGAAGAAAATTTTGAAGACAGAAAATTTAGCTACCTTTCCTGTTAATTCAACTTTTCTTGCCCCCAGGACACAAAAAGGTAACACGTTAGGGCAGACTAGACAGAAAAGGATTAATTTTAATTTTTTTTCAAGAGATATTCCAAATTAAGTATCATGTCTAAGACCAGAAGAGAATAGCTTTTGTTTTCCCAGAGTGTGTCTGTATTCACTGGAATGTGTGAGTGAGGCTTTACAAGTAGACTTGTTAATAGAACAACAATCTTGAAAATACCTAACAAATACCACTAACAGAAGTACTAGTCACCTGGGTACACTGGCAGTCCACTTTCAGTGCCTTTTCTAACACTGAGAAATGTCCCACACATATCACTATAAAGTAGAAATGGAGATGTGTTCCTCCAGGATATATGACCAAGAAATCTTGCAGTTATGGTAGCAGAAACCCATAATTCAAGTGTAGGACAATGACAGAATATTTAATACAAGGTGTTTCCTTAGAGGCACAGAGACTGCTTTTTCTCAAGCAGGAAAAAAAAAAACCCAACAAAACCCTAGAAACTGTGTGTAGTAATACAAACCTAGGGAGTTTCAGTATTTTGGTTTTAAAACTATCCATATGCACGCTTCAGCCCTGATCTGGTGATCTCACATGACCTAAAAGCTTGTGGTATTGCTTTAACAACAAATGAACCAGAGCTAAGAATCCTTGTGAAGCACTGAATCACCTGGCACAGACACACAAGGCTTTCCTGGTCAGCAAGGCATTACACTACACATGACCTCCTAGAGTGTATGCAGGCATCTATGGAAAAAGCAGGATTCCCTGAATGGAATGCTGAGACCTGAGGTATATATGTACACAGGATGCCCTGATGTGGAAGTTGAAATGGATTAGAATACTCTCCATGTAAGACTTTTCATTGCCAAAAACATCTTTATTGTGACCTTTAGGAAACATGCCCTGCCCCATCTCTTAAGGTAATACACTGGGTCATTTCCACATGGATCAAAAATCCCCAAAAGGTGGTGCTATCTCTTGAACATCTGACATGAACTAAAACAGCTCTTCTTCCTTTCTGGAAGTCCCAGCTGCATTGGATCAGGTCAGACCTCCAACTTGCCCAGCTATTTTTCAGCGCTTCTGCCTCACGGCTTCAGGGCTGTGGCTGGTGGCAAAACTGCCAGAGTTGGTGATGAACAATGAGAACTCTTCACTGGGCTTTGCATACCCCAGTGTGGCACCTACCAGAAATGAGGACCACGTTCTACAGTTGAATATAACTTTAAAAAAATTAATTGGTAATTTTCTTCTTGATGCAGAAAGCAGTAGACTTACTGCTTGCAGAGATTTGACAAATTTCTGCATCATCAAAAGTAGTTCACCTCAAGTCCCATACTCATTTTACTTTAAATGTCATTTTTCCAGAAGCACTTCTGTTGCCAGATTAAAAATCGTTTGCAACTGGTGGGTTAATGCTTATTCTTCAAAAACCACTTGCCGCAGAATTGGAATTTCCACAGAATTGGAAAATGTTTATTCTGTAGGAAGAAGAACCGGAAAGTAACCAGCCCAGTTATGACATTTCAAGGAAACCACTATCATGTATGTTTCTTCTGCGAAAACCTGTGAATATGTATATAAAATATAGGATCTAAACAGGTTTTCCTGTACTCAGCATGCACGATTTTGAAGGAGATAACACCTCGTGCATCCGGCTGAATAAAGAATGCTTGCTTATTAATGCTACACTAGTGTTAAGGAGTTTTTATTTTTACTGAGTTTTGGTAACACTTCCAGCAGGATTCACACCTACATGCAGTACACCAAGCAGCAATATGAACTCCTGTGATGGTAGACTGGAGGGGCCACAAGGAATGGCCTAGGTCAAGCACAGAGAGAAGAAAAGGCACCACAGGCTGAGGAGGTGCACCCAGACCCCGTGTCTGAAGCCATTATACCCACAGCCATTCAACCCTAGGCAGGAACCTTCAGACTAAATTACAAATCAAAGTGGTTCTATTATCAGCTAAATTAAGTTCCCAAGGCCTTAGCTCTGACACTGTCTATGGCAGAAGAACAAACTGCGGACACATCTTTGGGCCAGCTTGGCACCTCTTGCTCTTCTTAAATAATGTCCCAAACTTCTTAAAAAAATTCTGGGTCTAGCACTTGAAAATCTGCTCTGTGTTTTGCCAGGGAAAACTGTGCATGTTTATGGCTGTAGTCATCTTAGTAAAAAACATCTCACAAAATAACTTGGATCAGCCACCAGTGGTTACCTAAGCCTCATGAAACAATTCCACTATTTTCAGTGATCTGTACCTGTTTTGTTGGCTTATTTCCTCTTTTTTGTTTTGGTCTTCCACTGAAGGCAACCAGGATACTACCAATGACATTGGTAAATGTCATTTAGGCAGTGACAAGAATGGCCAGCAACTTCCCAGGCAAGAGGATCCACCACCAAATACTGAATACATTTTATTTCATTACCATGCTGATTAGTTAGGAATAATAAGGGTACTGTGTACTCCAAAACTCTGGACTGACCAGCAAGAAACTTAAATCCACAGTCTCATGGCACACACTCACTATTCAGGCAAATGTGGCAAAAAAGACACACCTAATAAGGTGTGTGAACCTACCAACTATTTCAAGCACAGACTGTAACACTGTTTGTTCCCATTAAACTCATTCCAAAGCTCCCCCTTTCACAGCAGATTCAAATACCTGCTTTTTATCTGCAACTGAGCACAACTGAGAATGATCGTAGTCCTTCTTACAATCTATTGTGACCGTCCACCAGATGTGCTCATCTCTTTGGGTATTTTATAGTTGTTAGTTTAAAATCCTGTTTATGCTGGAGAATGCTGTCCAAGTACTATTTTATACAGCTTTCCTGAGTACATGGTGACTTGCATGCATTCAATACATTTGGTACAAAGTAGACAGGTTCACAGACAGGGTATGTGGGCTACACAGACTACCTAGGGTAACAGTGCACCATTAAGAACTAATGTTCTACCTAGAACTGTAGAGAATATGCCTTGTCTCTTATTTGAAAGATGATTCTTTCGGTGGTCTTGCATATGAGATCTAAAATGCTCACCATCCAGTTTCTAGCAAGTTACATATAAACACACACACATAAATACGAATATACAAACCTATAGATGTCCTCCCACTATGATCTCTATACTGATCCTAATCTGCTATTTCAGATTTTAAGGGAGTTATGAAACAGTGTAGTTTCATTGAGCTTGGAAAATGGAAACATCAAATGTAGTTTGCATGGCTAAAATCTATCCTCATGGAAAAAAAAATTCTCCTCATGGAAATCCAAAATACTTGCTAAAGAGAAACCACACAAAAACCATATTAAAGCATTTCTGTGTATTGAAAATACAACTTCCTGGCTTTGTGCCATGGAACTTCCATGGGAAATTCTGAGCTGGTCTGTCATTTTGATCAAAATTCTCTCTAAATCAGAGCGGAAGCTTTCACAATGCTGTATTGTGCTATTTAACCTCACCTTTAGAGAAAAATCAATCAGTCCCTTCCGATCACTGCTCTTGCAACCTGCAACAATTGCTTCTTTTCATTCACTGTTCTGAATACCTTGCGTACCATATTCAGTACATATTTCACTCGCTACATTATTAACTTGCAGGTCATGTTTCAACAAAAAGTAGCTCATAAGAAACATTCAAGTAAAGTTGGACAGGATGAATGCAAACACTCATGGGCAAGACACACACTCATCCAGATACCTGTGGAGTTAAAGATGCTTTCTCATAATTTCTGCTAATTTGTAACAAAACATGTTATTTCACACATCAAAATCACATGGCTATAATGGTGCCCAAGACTTACATTTACCTCCCCTCTCAAGGACTCCTTTGGGGGCCAAATAAAATGAAAACTATTTGATTCAATCTCTTCATTTGTGTTTCAGTATTTCAACTTACTGAACTTTGACAAATTTAGACGAATTTTATTTCTGCTCATTATTTTTAAACTCTTAATTCTAGATATAACAAATCTGCCAGGGTTTAAAATAAGACTTTCAGGAGTAATTCATATAAAAGCTTCAGAAGGCACCGGAAAATGAAATTAGGTGACCATATTTCTTGAAATCTGACTTTGTATAAAAACAAAGCAGAAATCCACGCTATTTCACAAAAACCCTACAAAATTGAGTATACGTGAAGAATTCCACAGCTGGAAGTTTATAGGTTTGGAGGAGCAGAGCCAAAGGGTGGAGTATTAGAGCTGGACTGTTGTTTCCTGCTGCACAGGATGATTTTTATCACCAATTCAGCAGCAAAACTTTGGCCTGCGTTCAACTGCGTATTTCCACAGCAACCTCCTTGGACTCAGGAAATGCTTTGAGCTTCCCAAATACTGAGGCACTGACATGAGCCCCCCTGCAGATTCCTCTTCCCTGTCCAAATAGCCAAACCTTACTAGTTTCAACCCACGCTGTGCTCTCTCTGTGAACAGATACTGCTTCCAAGCATAAAAGGTACCAGCGTAAATTCTGAAGAAAAAGAAAACATGGAAAAAAAATCAGATGGATTAATGTACATGCTAGGGTTGATCTTAATGCTCCTGCTCTTCTCAGCAAGAATTTACATTTCAGTAAAATAGTGCTGAATTAGAAGAGAAGCTTTTTAAACTGATTTTAAGGATTATATGCTCACTTTAATCTATGTACAAAGTTAAGAGACTAATTAATTACCCTTCAAAGTCTTCCAGTATGTTTCCCTCCTCTGAAACCCTTTATTTCATCAATTTTCTTTTCTGCTTGTCTTTGTCACCCCCACCAGCTTCCCCCAGATGTGCCTCTCTTACCATCAAAGATTAAAAAGGGAGACATAAATCCACAGAAATTTGACACACACATGAAAGAGGGAATACAAGCAAATTACAGAATCAATCTGCTCACAGAGAATGATGGATTTGAATTCCCCTATTTAATGTACAAAATGAAGGGGAAAATTTCCAAGTGTTTTAAAAACTAGAGACATATTGCTTCCAGCTGCCACTTAGTCCTCCTTTCCTGTAGTAAACCCAACAACCAGGATGAAACAATACAGTATTTCAAGACTGGATACTGAAATGCTACACCCCATTTTCAAAGGCAACAAAGTACAGCAGCACAGCTAAGCTGCATCAGAAATCAAGAACCAGGCTCAAATTTTGAGTTTCTGGGCAGCCTGCATGACAGAGCTTCTGAGAACAGAACAAGAGTACAAATATTTGGTTTAGCTTACATTTATTTTCTTGTAGACCTTGAAACTATGCAACTTCATCTCTGTGTGCTCCCTCTCTCCCTTGCTGCCCTGAGTGGCACTCACAGGCACACCTCTGACACTTGGCACTGGAAAATCATCCATGTCACACATGAAAAAAACCTGCAGTTACAGTTTTTGGTCCAGTACAGAAGCTATTCACAAAGAATTCCCAGACTTTTTAATCCTCCTAACTGCATGCAGCACTTTCATTAAAAAGTCTAATTTATTTTTTAAAATTTAAATCTAGATTCTTCCTCACAACATTAGAGAAAGAGACTCTTTCACTTAAAATATTTAGAATCTATTTTTGTAGTAAACATACTAATAGCAAACTATGTGACTTGAAGCAGGCTGTGAAGGGGATTCTTAGAAACAACTTGAGAACTCCCCACTCCCACACCTTTTCTAATAATACTGAACAAGTTATCAGTAAGGTTATGAATTACTCTCCCAAAGACAACACAACTGCATCAAATGCACTTTTTTACTAGGGAGCTGTGAGAGTGAAATACAGCCAGGATATCAGAGCTGAATTTTCCATTAAGCCCATTTTCTCTTTGGCTAGGCAGCCAAAGTTTGCATTCACAGTGTATTCAGACTTCTGTCTCCACATCCTGCAAAGCAGTTAGTAGACTGGATTAACTCATCAGGTCATTCAGCTATCATCAGTCACCCCCCAGGTTTCACCCTCTCTCTCAATACAACCAGACAAATCATCCTGCTGAATTCAAGGTCAGTGTTTTCAAGTGCTTTGGCACGTACCTGACCCGCAGTCCAACACTTCATCTGTCATCAGCTACACAGCACACAACCAAAAAATGCTGAGGGAAAGACAAGACCATCTACAAGACTGAACAAGGACTTGTTTAAAGACATTATTTTTCAAACTGTTCGCCTCTGTTATTTTGAGATGAGACCCTGTCTGGTAGCACCTTTAGCTAATGTTACCTCCATGTTTGCTGCTTGCTCCTTTCAGAATTATTAGCTTTTGTAGAACATATACAGGATATATACTCAATACAGGAATGCACTTCAATCTTTCCAATAGTACCTTCAAAACTTACTTTTACTGGACTCATGTCACCTCTCAGGCCTGGTGCTCTCCCCCTGACACGGGGAATGTATCAGTAATTTAAAAGTCCTGGGAGCTGACTACAAGCTACACAAGCACAAAATGCAAGTTTCTCTGGTCCCAGAGTCACTGTTAATATTTTTTCCCCTTAGAGTTCTGCAACTGAAGTTCACTTTGTATCCTCTGCATTCCACATTTTGGCAGCTGTAGAGACCTTTCTGCTGTTATGGGTGGTGGTTCCCATTGTACCCTTCAACAACCACAGACACCTGCAGAACCAAGCTGCCAGCCTGACACACACACAACTTGAAATAAAATAATTTTACTGGGGCACTTTTCAGACAGGATTACATTTGTACAAGGCTGAACTCCAAAGCAGGAAAGCATGGCTCCAAAGCCAAATGTGAAACCCTACCTTTGGTGAACTACCCAAACCCACACTGCAAGGCAACAAACATGACCTGCAGCCAGTCCATCTACTCACCTCAGCTCAGTTCTGAGCCACAGACTCCAGCTTCCTAAAAGAAGCTGCATCCCAATTTATAACTTGCTAATCTGCCTCCTAATGAGTTCAAGCCTTTCACTACCCTCACTGTGGTCAGAGGTTACAACATGCAACTCACACTCAGTCCAAATAAAATGCTCTACCAATTTAACAGACTAGCTTAATTTTCCACGAATTACTATATTGCAAAACACATGGAAACTCTTCACACAACTATCCTGAAGTCACCCCATGACACTTTTACCTAAGTGAAAGGTTTTAACTTTTACTTGGCCTACACGGTAAAAGCAAGAGAGTTTTGTACCACAGAGTGGAGAAAGAAGTCCAATTACGATGACAATGATAAAGAACTAAGACAATGATCACTTTTCCATGGTCACCAAACATGCAGGTTTCTCCTCAGAAGAAAATTTATTGAAAATATGTAATTTAATCATGTTAGCCATATTGGTATACCTCACTATGAGGTCAAATTTACTAAAAGACTCAGCAGTGTACAATGTTTTTTCCATCTAGGAAGTGTTCAAGGGGCCAGAGACATATAAAACAATTTACTGCCTTCCCCCAGTCTTTTTGCAAATTCTGTTCCTCTGGCAGCTACTGTGGTATTAAAAACAAGTTTCAGAGATAAGAGTCATTAAATTCCATTCAATTTGCATTCAGAAGGTACATGTTTACACTCACCAATAGCCACCATATTCAAAGCAGACAACTTCAAATTGCTAGTGTGTTAACTTCATGCCATCACACAATCCTCACAACCTCCTTCACCAAATACTTCAACAGTTCAAGAAACAAAACAAAAAAATCACAACCATCCTATCTTTAAGCTCCATGTTGTCATGATGAAGTATCCTAATGTGCATCACTTGGAGGGACACCATCCTCCTGGCAGGATCTGTGAGCAGCTACGATTTCTGACAACCAAATCACTTCCACGTGATTTGCTTAAGTATCTTTATGTATGTATCTATCCATCAGCAGGTGTGCACATGGGGAGCTTGTGTCTGCATTTATGCAAACTGACTGCTGTCACAGCTCTTGTACAGTGAGCATACTCCTGGTTCCAAAGCTGGACTGCACCTGGGCACATCTACATTTCCCCCAGGTCAGCTACAATGATTTTGACTCAGCTGGCAGAGGTTGTGGTACCACACTCACCCTGGGCGGGACAGTCTGCAGGGCTGTGATGTAGTTCTCCAGAGCAATGCGTCGACGGTCATTCAGCATGGCTTCCACTCGTGCCATGTGAGTCTCCACAAGCTGCTGTCTTTCATTTGCTGCTTCTTGTTCCAGTGACTCCACTTTCTCCTGGAAATGCTGAAAAAACCATCAGTCACAACAGAGAGGACATCAGCATAGACCAGCATACGTGAACACCTCTGTCTGCAAACCACGAAAATCTTTCCCCATGTCAATGTAGTCTGGCTCCCAGAAACTCTGCACTGCACACACCTTTTACTGATTTCAGTGGGAACTGCAGTGTCCTGTATTCAGAACACCTGGCCATATTTTATTAATTTAATAAAAACATTCCTGACATGTTCAGCATAACCACCAAAGTGAATCCTTTGTTTGCCCTGAGATAGAGGTTCAGCACCACAGAATTGTGCCTGGGTGAGGGTGAAGTTTAGCAAGTGTACACCCGTGCTATTGAGAGCCATCAACACAACTTCACGAGCAAATCTACATGGGGAGAAAAAAATTACCAGCCTGAACAAAGTCACTATAACTTCTTGTAAACTGGCCACCAGGAAGAAAAATTGAACACAAACTTATTCCAATAGAGGAGATTATTGACTGGATAAAATGGACAGAGAGGGAAACTGTGGGACCTAATGTGCAAACCAATCTAGTTCTGAACGCTTCTTTTTTATAGTTGTGCACTGAAATCATTCCAGCAGCACTGAAAATACCCAACAGTGGGATTCAAGGAGTGTCTAGCTTGTCAAAATTTTTGAATTATAAAATAATTCTGGATAAAATAATTTTTGGTGAAGGGCTTCTTTCAGATAAAACTGATGACTATTCCTTCTTTAGATCACATTTGCCATCTCTGCTTTGAGCTTAGGTCCTGCAGCTTGTATTAGTTTATCATGGCCTAAATTTTGATAGAAGCCTGTGGGAAGCAAGTTTTCAGTCCTCACTGAAGGCAAATCTAAAGCCAAGTGGAATCTACCTCTCCATTCAGTCAGGAGCAATGTCCTGCACTGCTGTTTCAGGGACTGGCTGCAAAGTACAGACACCCAGCAGCCACTAACAGCTGGAAACAAAAACAGCAAGAGAAAAAAAAAGCAGAGAATAACATGAGATCTTCATAAAGTAGATTATAAAATTACATCACACCCAGCACCCCTTGTATCTTAACTGGGGCCCCAGATGGTGAGGTTGTGGTTGCATTTTCCTTTACCTGGATAACAGCTTTCTTGTCAGCCTTTGGCAAGTTCTTTGCTTGGCGTTCTGCCTCTTCCCACTCTCTCATGACCTAATGAACAAAACAAGTAGTATGACTTTCCTATTTTCCTCACTTGTCCCACAGTTTAGCAGCAGCCAAGCACTGCAGCTCCGAGAGTCATGTATTTACATTTCTCTCCTCCTTTTATCTCTAGAAAAGAAGGCAGTTACAACATTTTATGAAGGTAGGATCATGTTATTAAATTAAAAAAAGACAGTACTTGTGTGTCTGAATGCTGTGCCAAGCTCTCACAACTCCTCTGTGAAGGAACACAGCCTTAACCAGCCCTCAAGCAAGAGGAAGTGGAGATCTCTGTGGGTGAACACACCAACTCTTTTTCATCTCAGACAGAAAGAAAACCAATTCCACCTACGAAACACGCTTGGACAAAACAAGTAAGTTTCAACTGATTTCTCATTCCAATCGGATAGTGTCACCTCTTTTGGCACCACAAAACCTTTTAATTTATTCAGGCTGCATCACTGGCCTGAGTAGGGCAGATCAAAAATTAGACATAATTTGTGCTAATCCAGCTATTTGTCCAGAAACAGGGGTTGTAGAAACACTCCAAGAACTGAATATATATCTCAAGTACAACACTATCAGAAAAATAACAAAGAAGATCTTTTGGTGTAATTTCTTTCAATGATGTGAGAAGCCTCCTCTCCCTGTAACAGAGCAGTATTTCAATAGTCAGGCAGTGGGTTACTCTTAGCTTGTTGTCCATGAGATCTGAAACCTTCCTGTGGTCTTACCTAAGGCCTTCACTCTTTTCACACCTAGACAGCAATCTCCTCAGATAATATATTTTATATAGGAACAATTGTTCCCACTGAATGAAGTGCACATGAATAGGTGACTATTTAAGTGCAGGATTAGCACAATAAGAAATCTGCAAGCCATTTCTCACAATGTGCATTTGCTTTCCTTCCCTTCTCAATAAAACACACAATTTCCCACCATTTAATAGAAATAGTCAAGATAATTTTTAAAAAAAGCTCAGTCCACATGGACAACTGAAATTTTACCCAGACCAATACCAAAGGCAGGAGAAATAAGACGCACTGTGTCTCATGTTTTCAAGTTGAGCCTCCAGCACACTCCTCCTGTCTCAGGCTTCCCAGTTTTTCCACACAGCACCAGACATTGCTAATCAGGCTCTTTGAGAAACAGACTGGAAAGCGCTGGTGGTGCCTCAGGGTTCCTGGTTGAGCCTGTGCCTTTAAAAAAACCCCACACAAACCTGCGCTCAAAGGACACTTTTACAAGTCCCAGGCCTTGAACTATAATACCTTTTAGTTCTATACAGGGTTGTAGGATTACCCAGCAGGCTGACACCTGCACTCCAAAACAACTCAATGTATGGGAATTTGTTGTCAAGTTTTAATCTTCCTTTTCACCCTAAACCCTAGGGTGTATCTCAAGACAGCAGTACATCAGTCATAGTAAAAACAGATCAACCCATTGTCAGCGAAGTTATTTATCTGTAAGAGATTCTGGCCTCAATAACAGCCCAAAAGAATGGAGAGTTGTCTTTTGGGAAGCTAACTGGGTGCCGAAAACTTTAAAGTGGGAAATTGTTTTGCCTGTTTTTGGGCTTCACTAGGGGTATGGTTAGGCAGTAGTTACAAGAAATTAAATATTAAATAATATTTAGAAATCACAGGCTTTATCTCACCCCACTCTTTTACTGGGAACTGAAAGCTGAAATTTAAGTCCCAAGAACAATACTCCAACCTATGTATCTGTCAGCCTAACACTGCCTCTTCAATTTACATTATCTTCTCATCAGACAATACCCATTGATGTTTAAATTGAATCCAAGCTTTAAGGCAGCAGGAAACCAAAATTTACAAGGGGTTGTAGCAAGGAACTGATGACTGAGAATGTGATGGGCAGTGCACTGAAGTTATAGGTCACCCCCCACATGCTACTATCACAGTACTTTGGCACAGGAGATTTCACTGATTCTCTGACAAAACAGGACTAGGTGACACAAACTGACATCGCAATTTAGACCACAGTGATATGTTCTGGAAAAAATTAATTAATGATCAGAGTGCTGCTGTGTATTCAGTGCAAATTAAGCATTTAGCTCTTAATTGTGCTCAGGCCATAAGACTGTGAGGGCTGAGAAAACTTAATTTGTGTACATAGGCAGCACCTTTCCAGAGACTTGACACACCACTGGTGGCAGGATGTGTCAGAGACTAAAATGTTATGGTTTATGGCTCAAACACTTTTACAAAGGACTTTTGCCTATTACAGCAAAAGTACATAACAAAAGCTGCACAGAAGATCACAAAAGCCCACCCTGAATGGGCCTCCTGACTGAGGCCCAGAACTGTGAGTTAAATCACCTAAGGAATAGAGATAAGAAAAGTGACACTATTGTTCAAAGCATCTGGAAGAGCATCCATGGCTGGGCCAAGTCCAGCACCTTCAGGGGGTGAGGCTATAGCCCGAGGCTTATCTGCTGCCAGGCTCACACAGACCCTCACACCAAAGGGTGGAGGGAGGAGAGGTTTTGGGTGTGTGGTGAGAAAGCCTCTGGTCCCAGGCAGTGAATGCCCATCCTCTGCTGTGCAGACCGGCTCAGCTGTGGGTCCTTTCACCCCAGGAAAAGCTGCATCCATGTGAAGGACAGCAGAGGGGGGTCATGGCCCATCAAAGGACCCCACCAAGGGGTCCCCAGACCCTGCACCAGAGCACTGCAGCATGATGCAACAGATCCACAGTGTTGCAAGGGACAGTGTCAAACCTAGTCCCCTTAAGGGAGTCATGTGGGTGTTCCCACCTGGCCCAAACATATATTAATCCATGGGATTCTATACTTTTTGGTGACCCTGCAGCAGGCAACCCTCACCATCAAGAAGACCAGATGGAGGAGAACAACGAGATGTTGTTGGGACCCCAGGGAGGGTGGTATGTTTCTACCTAACCCCTGTCACTCTCTCCCTGTCCCCCCACCCCCACGCACAACTCTTTTTCTATTTCTTTCTCTTTTTTGTCATTCTTTCTCTTTGCCTCTTTTACCTTGTTTGGTTTTAATCATGTTTTTTGGGTATATTTCAAACCTCTCTGCATCTGAACCATTTTATTCACAGAGGCTATGTTTCCTTTGGTCTTCTGTGTTAAACTGGTTCAGAACAACCCCTAAAGGGGTCCCCAGACCCTGCACCAGAACACTGCATGTGATACTACATGATCCATGCAACAGATCTGATGCAACAGATCCACAGTCTTGCAAGGGACAGTGTCAAACTGGCTCCTCTCAAGGAGGTATATTCCCACCTGCTCAAACCTGTATTAATCCATTGGATTCCATGTTTGTTGGCAGGGAACTGTCACCATCCAGAAGATCAGATGGAGGGGAACAAGGATGTCATTAGGACCCATGGAGGGGTGATATGCTTCTACTTCATCTCGGTCACTCTCCCTGTCCGTCCTCCCCCTCCCCTCTTTTCTTCTATTTCTATTTTCTTTTCTTTCCTTTCCCCTTTCCTTTTTCCTTTCCTTTTTCCTTTCCTTTTTCTTTTTCTTTTCCTTTCGTCATTGCTTCTTTAAAATAAAACAGATCAATTTTTTGGCATCAACATTTAACCTCTTTTGGGTTTTATCTCATTTTGGGGAATATTCCAACCAATCTTCGAACAAATATTCAGGATTCTTTCTGCTTTATTCACAGAGTTAGTTCTCTTTGCTCCCCTGTGATTAGAGAGGATTGCAACAGGATATGAACTTACAGAAGGCTCAGAAATTATGGGATTAACCCAAGTCAATGACAACGATGTGCTCAAGCTTGAACATGGGCCTAGGTTAGTAACTTTATAATTTTCTTCTCTCTCTCCTCCCTTTCTGTCTTAAAATCACATCTCTATCATCTGCCTATATTTTTGACTCTGAAAGAGCAGTTATGGATTTTCAGAACAGGAGTTCCCTTGCCCCAAGGTTAGTTTACCCCCCAAACTAACCCTCTGCTAATCCACATGACAAAAATAAGCACTGTGGGTAATGTGATTAAGGGGACCTTTGGCTACATGAGAGAATCTAATCTAAGTTTTGCTTATGCCTCAACATATGTTACGCATGAGGGAAAGATTCCTATAGACTGTGCTAGCATCCCTGTCCCTGGAAGGCTTCTCCTGGCAGCCAATCAAAGTGGAGAAAGCCTCCACGATGGAGCATTTCCCAGATGCCCGGGAAATCAAGCTGGAGGAGGAACCCCAGCACATAAAAACAGGTAGCTACGACGCAACGGGAGCCTTTTTTGTTGCTCTGGGTTGCCTGGAGGGATCAGGGGTCGCTCGGAGGGTCAGCTTGGCCCTTCTGCCCCTGCCCTCTTGTCTTCTTTCCTCTGATCTTGTTTCCCTGCCCGTACCTACGTTGCCCTGCTGCACCGATTCTGTGAACCAGCTCGTCACCGTGAAGACCTCGTGCTCTGCAGTCACCACCGCCTGCATCCGGCATCTGACCGCAGCCAGAGCCGTCCCTGCCGTGCTTCCCGGGCACAGCCACTGCTACCAGCCTGCCTGCAACAAGAGCCTGCTGCAAACACACTGTGACCGCAGCCACAGCCGCTGTCCCTGCCGTGCTTCCCGCAGCCTGCCCACAACAAGAGCCTGCTGCAAACACACTGTGACCACAGCCACAGCCGCTGTCCCTGCCGTGCTTCCCGGGCACAGCCGCTGCCACCAGCCTGCACCAGCTCGCCGCAGCACTGGCCCGTAGTGACCAGCCTGTCACCGCTGCCTGCCTGCAGCCACCGCCCGCAGCCGCCAAGCCCTGACCCTGAGAACATGAACTGCTCCAGGATTGCCCCCATGGCCATGGCAGCCTGTTCCCCGCCGACAAAAAGAGCACACAGCCTGATACTGTTCGGAAATCGCACCTATACCACCACGGGAGCTACGCAGGTGCACCACGGTTCGCAGGACGCGTCCTCTGCCTACCAAGCCAATGACGACAGACTGCCAGGGTCCTTGTGGTAATGCTGTCCCCGTCTCCTGTTTCTTCCTCCCCCTCTCTGCTCCTTTTCCTATCCCCCTTTAGTAAGAACACTTACCCTTTTTTATCAATAAACAGTTCTCAAATACAATATTGACACGTTTGCGCTTTATTTTCGTCCAAAAAATCTATCAAAAGAATTTTTCCCAACTCTCCCTTTCTAAATCAGAATGAGACATTATACCTGTCTCTATCCATTTTATTTCTTTAAACCTTTTAAGGCATGGAAGGCAGGATGATAAACTGACAGCCTATACAGCTAGTTGGGAAGGATGTAAATTAGTAGCCTCAGAGTTCAGCTCCAGTGCCACAATACTGAAAGGTTTTGAAAAAAACCCAGAATTACATGGCTGTTTGTAGAAATAATATTCTGGTAAAGACTGCTGTGCCCTGAGTGATGATTTTTGTAACTGAGAAGACTTCAGTGGTTGAGAGCATCTGTGTGCGTGTGTGTGTGCTAACCGACTGAATATACAGCTATCCATGGGCCATCCAGTACCCATAGTGAACTCCTGCTCCCACCAAAGGTCATCACTTCAGGGAATTGTGAGTGAGAAATATGCCATAGCCCTACAGAGGATCCCAAAGAGCAAGGAGGAGAAAAAATTCCCCACTTACACATGTGCAGAAAAAGGCTGAACTTGGCCTCTGCACTTAAAAACCTATTCTCCTCTGTTGACAGCACAGACCTACAAAAACATACAGATTTAGGGCTCTTCAACGGTTGGAGGCTTTGTACAGGGAAAATAACAGCTTCTGATTGAGATATAAGCAGCAAGACATTTCGAAGTCAAACTTCTTCAAAACTCAGACCTTGGAGTCTGGCAGATGCTTTTTGAAATTGGGCTGTAAGGGACAGTGAGGGAAAGAGGCAGTATGAAAAATGTCATTCATTATTAAGAGATGCAAAGTACAAAAATCTCATTATGTATTGAAAGCAGCAGAATTCACTCCCATTTTTCACACTGGGGCACAAAAGCGTATCTGCAAGAGAAGAATTTATGGCAGACATTTGGGTTAGCACAACCAGGCCAGCAGAGGTACTTGCCGAAAGCCTAGCTTAGTGAGAAGGTCACAGTCATGCCAAAAAGGTGTCTGTCTTTGTCAAGGGCTTTTGTTTCACACCTCAGTCTTGACCTTTTTTCTCGCCATTAAACTCACCATTAAACCTTTCCAAAGCATCCTGAGGGGGGTAATCCTATTAACTGGACAGTTTTAATGAAGGAAACAGGCTTCCCACACACAGTAGTAGAGATGGTGGAATCCAGGGAATACATGAACTGGTATTATTTAACATCTTTGTTGAAGATATGGACAGTAGGACTGAGAGCAATCTCAGCCAGGTGACACCAAGGTCAGTGATGTGACTGATACTCTAGAGGGAAGGGATGTCATTCAGAGGGACCTGGACAGGCTTGAGAGGCAGGCCTGGGAAAACTTCAGGTTCAACAGGGCCATGTGTGGGCTCCTGCACCTGGGTTGGGGCAATCCTCAACATCAATATAGGCTGGGCAAAGAGTGGACTGAGAGAAGCCCTGGGAAAAGGACTTGAGTGTCCTGGTGGATGAAAAACCAAATATGAGCTGGCCATGTGTGCTCAGAGCCCAAGGAAGCCCAGTGTTTCCTGTATCCAAAGCACCATGGACAGCAGGTTGAGGAAGGGACTGTCCCTCTACTCTGCTCTGGTGAGACCCCACCTGCAGTACTGCACCCAGCTCGACACAAGAAGCACATCAACCTGCTTGAGTGGGTCTAGAGGAGGACCCTGAAGATGGTAAAGGATGGGAGCACCTCCTCTGTAAGGCCAGGGTGAGAGATTTGGGGTTCTTCAGTCTGGAGAAGAGACAACTTCAAGGAGACCTTATAGCAGCCCTCCATTGTCCAAAGGGGGCCTTCAGGAAGGCAAGAGAGTGGACTTTTTACAAGGGTGTGTAGTAATAGGGAGGAATGGTTCTAAACTGAAAGAAAGTAGATTTAGATTAAACATTAGGAAGAAATTCTTTACTGTGAGGCTGGTGAGGCCCTGTGTTGCCCAGAGAAGTTGTGGATGCCCCATCCCTGGAAATGTTCAAGGCCAGGCTGGATGGGATTTTGAGCAATCTGATGTAATGGAAGGTGCCCCTACCGATGGCAGAGGGATGAAACTAAATGATCTTTAAGATCCCTTCCAACTCAAACCATTCTGTGATTCTATAGTGTCACTGGGACCAAAAATCAGCTGAAGATGTATCCAGGATGTTAGAAAAAGCAGCATGCAATGATCAAAAAAAAAAAAAAATCTTGAACAGAACACCAGACCTGTTCAGGCTGGTTGAGAACTGCAGTGTTTTCAGATGTTTGCTTCCAAGAAGCAAAACTATTCTAGGATACAAGGTATCTTTAAGTTCCTATCATTAGTATTCTACATGCTACAATTTCAAAAATACAGTAGACAGCCAAAGGAAGAGCCCATTTAAGACACAAGGACGTCACAAGATGTCTGAGGAAAGAAATGTATAAATACACTGCTCTCTTAAATAAGGTTCAGTATCTGGTTCATCGGGCTATTTAGCAGCAACTAATTAAGTAAGGGAGCTGTACAGGCACTAACAAACTGGAAAGAGAAAGAGAAAAAGGGGAATTGCACCAAAACAAGAAACAAGAACCACGGAACCTTGCAATCATTTAGCATAACCTCTCCCTGTTATCTTCTAGAGAACAGCAAACATTTAAATGTTATGCATGCATGACTGAATGGATACCCATGTTTGTATGGGAATGCAGTTTCCCTGCTACTGAGTCTGTATTAATAATTCTTGGGAAAAGATTGAAATTTTGTGTTAACATAACTCTCCTTACAGTACTTCCTAGGAAAGTATATAAGCCTTGTGGCTTGAGGTGTGGTGCAGAAAAAAGTTCATGATTTAAATGAATGGACACTTTAGAGCACAAGGGATTAAAAGAGCCTGAACCAGAGGGGCATCAGGTCATCAGAGAGAAAGACTTCCCCAGTAAAAGTCTTTTATGAGCTGGGAACTATGATGTGACATAATCACTGAAAGAATCTTGGTCTCTAGTCATGTGAACATCTTTATACAAGAGAAAAAGAAATACAAGTTGTCAGAATTTCATGGTAAATGAAGGGAAAGAGGATATGCAGAATATTTACATTTTCCCTGATGACATGTTTTAAAATATTTCACTTCAAGTTTAGTGATAAACTTCCCTACTTCTTAGATTATTCCATTTTGCATGTCAACTAGAATGCACCTGGTTTTTTTATTAGTTAATTGGCTGTTGCAAAATAAGGTGTGCACCAAACTCAATACTATTTTAAAACTAACCTTTTCATTAAATGAAATAAATATCTCTGTTTTGTGAACAAACCAATCTGTTTCAGATTATGACATCTATCAATATTAAAGAATTACTTGATCATTTTTTCTCTTTTTAATAGAAGAAAAATGAGCATTTTGGCTGCTTTATAAGCCTCCACTTTTCAGCTTTGAAAGAACTGGACTTCAAATAAAAAACTGTTTGGTGCAGCTGGAAGACTTGGCTAGTGACTCTCAGTTGTTACCTTTTCTTTTTACCAATAAAAACACTGACAGAAAAGGCTTACTGAGTTAATTTACTCAGCATTGTTTTTAACATAACAAGTAATAGTTCCAGACTAATCTTCAGCTACAGATATATTTTAATTTTGTATTAAGAAAGTACCTGAATTTAAAGAAAACGTAAAAAGCTATTTTAAAATAAATTGCCAGAAAAGGAAAACAGTTGTATTGAACATAGACATTCACGTGAAGAAACACAGAATGGTGAACTAGCTGGCTTTTCTACTTGCCCATTGCAACTACTATCTTTTAAACATTTGATAGATCAACATGGAGAGGCTAGTTCAATACTGTAAAAATCATATCTTAGGTTTCTAAAAATTAGCTTTCCCTTTTACGAGTAAACTTTGATCTTCAATGCTCTGCAGGGGGTCTGTGTACTTCAAGACATATGTCCTTCAAGATGTGATTTCATAAGCAGCTTAGGCAACTTAATGATTAATTTTTTTATGTACCTATCATGCTGCTGTTTACCAGGGCTGACTTAGGTTGCTGAACTGGCCAGAGCTGGTTATTTGACTTGGTTTTGAAGGACTGACATTGCAGGACAGGGGCAGCTGACCCACCTCACCCCTTGTGTGCTCATTAGTGCTGACAGGAGGCATGGCTAGGAATGTGCTAATGAGGGCACCAGCTTCAGTCAAACCCCTGAACCACACCCTTCAGTTGAGAGGGTCCTCCAGATGCTCATGTTAAAACAGAAAATACACAGTTCACCCAAATACTGCCCCTACTTACTCAGCTTAACCTTTACATACTGGGATTTTGGAGACAAACATGGAACCACAGTGGGAATCTGAAGACTGACAAGGAAATCTGCACTGACTGTCCTTTGCTTTCAGGAAACTCACATCAACAACATTTTTTACAAAAAGGTTATTTCAAGGGGAAGGAATGATGGGGTGGTGACTGCACTATCCACCAACCCTCTGCATGCCTAGCCAAGTCAGGATCTCTCCTCTGCCAGGCAGGCTGTGTGTCTTTTTTATTCTCCAGATTCCCCGTCCATTAAATTGTCTCTGTTTTCTCTGTTTAAAGAGAAGACAGATTATTTGTACTTCAACACCTCCTAGGCAGATGAGGAGCACCTATCTTCCTATCTATGACATGCCATATTCTCAGTATGTGGCTTGCACCAGTTGGATGAGTGCTTCAGGTAATTTGCCTGGCCCAATTTATTAGAAAAGTGCCAGGCACAGCTACAGTGCCAATAGATAAGGAAGATCACTAAGAGCTTAATTTAATTTTCATTAGTAAAATTTTATTTTCATTTTTGGAATAAAATTTTAGCACAGAGCTAAAGGCTAATGTATCAGTAAAGGACAGACACACTGAAATCTCATCAGGGGAACAAAGTTATAATGAAAAAATACAGTAAATTAGCTACATGGGTAGCATCTGTGCATCTGAATTATACTACATTCATTTTTTGTGGTTGTTTAATTATCAAAAAATACGCATATGAGCTGTCCTTTAAATCTCTTACATATTTTTTTCTTGTTATTTAAGCAGAACTCTGACCATTTTTTATGGACATTGCTATAATAAATCCTGTTTCTGAGAGAGCAGGTAACTCATCTCTCGCTGGATTAAAACCTGGGTACAGTTTCAGGCTACACAAATATGCTTGGTTGAAGGGAAAGAAAAGGGTTGATTCAGTTTGGATTTTCTGTTCAAAAGCACCACTTTCTCCTCTTTTCATTGATTTTAGATGCATATCATGTTACCTTGAGGCTCAAGACCATTAGATGAACATTGTGATTGCACATTATCCCCAGGGCACACACAGAAAACGAAGCTCAACACAAACCATCTCCCTCAGCTGCCCCAAGGGAAGGATGATTAATACAGTGGCCAAACTGTTTACTTTAAAACATGAATAATCTCACAAAACATTCTTCCACAAAGATAAGAGACTTTTTTTACAGTTTTTTTTTCTTTTAACCCTTCTAGTAACTGCAGCGACTTATGATCCCAGTGGTGACACAACCACAAATGTGTGTCAGCTGCATTCTTAGGTAAGAGTCAGAAAGGCAGTAAATGCTGTGTGTACAGCATTGCAAATTGGCAGGGCACCTGGATGAAGCCTTGGGAAAGAAGAAGATGAAGGATCACTTATCACTTGACAAACTCACACATTTAGGAATAAAGAAATCTTCCCTTACCTGAGACATTCTTTCACGATGCTTAGCTTCAAGCCTTTCCTTGGCTTTCTGGAAATGGGCATGTTCATTCTCATCTCCAGGTGTCTCCAAATATTTGTCAACAGCATCAGGAGTGCTAGCAGCTGTGGTAGGGACTGATGTAAAATTTGGAGATGGAGAGAGGGAGGGGAGAGAGAAGAAAAGGAGAATTTCTATTTTAGTATGGGGAAAATTTAGATAGACTAATAAAGAAGTATCTAATTTCCATCAGAATACAGCCATCTATTTAGCCTCAGAGGAAGACACAGAAACAGGGTTTAGATGAACATGTTACACACAGCAAATACATATAAATACGTCAGGATTTCTTCCCCCTCCCTTACCACATTTTATAAACCAGGAGAAGCTCTGCAGAGTGAACAAAACACTGTTCTTGAAACAGGTTGGAAACTGCTGCCAAAAGAAAAATTTCAAGTATGAAAAAAAGTCTGGCAATGAATAAAGTCCATAAGCCAGCAAAAAGCCCCTTGCAAAGTTACATGCTTTGTACAGAAGTTTATTTTTAAAAGGTAAATTGTAATATATATGTGTAAATGAAAATCCCTTTTAAAGCACTTATGGACCCCACAGTACCTAATGAAATACCTCAAATCCTTCCTGTAGCAACAGTTTGGCTTCACAGATAGTTACTTTATTTGTAACAACTTTGATTTTAAAAAAAACCCTCACAAAGGCTGGAAATAATCAGCAAGCTTGCACTTATTTGCCAGCCATTCCTGTTGGATAACTAGGAGATAGCTGTGAGACTGGTAGTGGAAAGATTTGCATTTAGGTTAATTCAAGCAAAGTGAGCAACAGTTCCCTCACTATGCAGTGATATCCAACCCCTACTTTGCAAAGACTGATTCTGCTTTCTTTTAATATGTTAGAATTTAAGTAATTGGTATGGCATCAAACAACAGGCAAATTGAAAGAGTTTAGTGAAATCCCTCAGAGATTTCTTGGAGAGAAAAAAACCCCCACTCAACAAAACCTACCATACTCCTAATATTCCCAATCCATTATCTTAATTAAAGGTGCTACTTGATATCTAAACTAGGTTTAAGTTGAATTTTCTCATATAAAAAGCCTCCTGTGTAAGAACTTCAAGATACATTTCCTACCCATGCACAGCTAGAACTTGGCAATCAGGCCTTCCATGAATGCCTTCCTTTTCACCAACCCTGATAAATACAATTTTGCCTTGCTGATATCCATTCAACATTCATCCATGAATGGCTCACATCACGCCTCTCCAAGTTCTTTGATCTCAAGCACTTCAGGATTGAGAGGAGGTTCCCAAAGCAAAACTTCCTCAAGCATCTTTGCAATACTCTCCTGCAAGGTCATGCAGTTTCAACTTATCATAAGTTGAAATATCTATGAGAGGAAAAAAACGTTGAATTCTTCACATGTTAGTTCAAATGAGAACAAATACAAGACAGAAGTATTTTTCTGAACATGACTTCTGCCAAGGCTGTAAACAATAGTCATCCAGTTCCACAAAGCAAAAAGAACCAGAACAAAAAATGCTGTGGTTAGACCCAGCAAAACAAGTTACAGTAAACACTGCCCACAACAATACCTTATATTAATAAAATTCTTAGTGTTTGAAATTAGTAGTAGTCTAACTCTTGGATATGAAAATGTTTGCATTATTTATTTTTTGAATCCTAAACTTCACCCACTTACTTATTAAAAGGTCCAGTACAACATGTGTGGTTCAAAGATTAAATAGAAGTGCAAATTTATATAGATGAAGAAATTGTGGAAACAGAAATTAGTCACTTGCATCCACTAAAGGTCATAGCCAAAATTAACTATTTCAATAGATTATATTAGAAGTCACAGTTCTTTAATGCCTTAGACACTGGAAGCTGGCAAGCAAATTTAACTGCCAAAACATTTTACTTCCTGCTAACTAGGGAGGATGTTGACATCCCAAACAAGCAAACAATGGATAAAGGAAATGATTGACAACGGGAGCATCATCTTGTAAAGCTGCTGCTGGAAAAGGTACAGATTTATTCGCAATCCACCTCTGAAAAAAAATTAAAGTGGATTGTATCTGCCACTCAAAAATCACCAAGAGATTTATCAAGTTTGAAAGTTTACAGTATTTAATCTAGACAATAAATACTACTGTACCTAAACTCACCCAATAACCCGCAATAGAGTTCTAAAATGATCAAAAATAAAACCATGTGTGTCAACATTTAAACTTCCTACTAAGTTTCAGGGTTTATGCAAGGAAGGAGGGAATTGATAACACTGAACCCTGTTGGTTCCCTCTGTCGTGAGCCACAGAAATTAGGTACTATCATAAAAAAACCTCACAACTATTTATAAAATAGTCATTTTAATGGTATGTCAAAATTTTTTAAAATCTGACTGTGCCATCAGAGTACAACTCACTCCCACTTAGAATGAGGAACAAATGAAAACACAGTGAGTTCCACTCAGTTTTGATGGCTGCAGCAGCTGCTGGGAGAGCTGTCTGAGAAATGAAGCACATTTAAGAGAACGGATTTTCCCAGCTTTTAAGTCCCTGAGTTAAGAATTAAACATTAATGTAATTTCAAAATCGCACTCCTTTTAAAAAATATACTCCCTGTAACTTCAGGGATGTTTAAAATGCAACAATTAACAGACAAGTAAAAAAAATTAGTACAATAGATTACTTTTTAGTATAAGACAGAAACATTTCCTTTTATAACAGCAATATATTTGCTTATTCTTGTCAAAATATACTCATTCTGAGGCCATGAAATCCAAATTAACTGCCTGACAGATTCTTTGACTTCAAAGGAGCCATTATGGACAGTCACACAGTAGAAGTTTGAATCATTATATTGAATGGAAACCATAGACAGAACTGAACATTCTTACTAAAAATCAGTAGAGACTGAGCATGTGGTCTGACAGGCTGAAGGAATTGGTAACATCAGCATCAAAGCCTTCTACTTCTAAGGCAGTTATGTATCAATTTCCATGGAGCTGGATGATAAATGAAAAAAGAAAATTATAGCAGTAGCTCCTACCCAACAGATATATAATTTCCATCAGACCTCAGAGCACCAGCCAAATCCACTGAACATGGAGGGAGTCTAAGGCTTTGCACAACAGGACAGACCCACCTTTCTGGATCAAGGCAAAGGGACTTAGCAAGAAAGCAGAATAAAACATGCTTTTTTAAACTTTTTTTTTTTTTAAAGAAAAGGTGTTCAGGATATTAGTATTCAAATTCCACAGTATATGGGTATTTGTGACAAGACAACATCCTCACATTTTGGTTCAGTCCAATTCCAATTCATTACTAGAAAACCTGACTCACATCCCACCCTTTCACCCTCTGCCCACAATACAAGAAAAACCCAATGCTATCCACTATTTCACATTACTCTGTAAAATCTAACTAGTTTATCCTGAAAAGCAAACTACAGCTAGGACAAAGGACAGATGTGCTTTAGCACCCATCTTGCCTCCTGCCTAATAGAGGCTTGCTTTTTTTTTGGTTTTAACAGGACACAAAGGAGCAACAACAACCTCAATTAGGAGAGAAAAGAAATACATGATGGAATAAATACATTAATAATAATGAAGTGGGGAGGAGGAGGAGGCACAAAGATCAAATATAAAGATTAAATTAAGGGTGACAGTGGAGGGAAAAAACGACAGAGGAGAACAGGGAAATTCTCCATCAGAAGTTTCCTTGATGGAAAATACTCTCCCCTGTTTTTTCTTTTCTTCTGTGACATTGGGGTGAAGGTGGTGTCTGTGCTACCTCTTTCAGCAACATTATATTAGTACTAAACACAAGACATCATTTCAGTGGTGAAACGTATTATAGTCAGCACTTCCAATTATTTTAGTGACAATTTCTATCCAACAAAAATATGAAGAATAAGGAGAAACAGCATAGTGAGACTGAAACAGTACATGAAACTAAAAGAAAACAAAGTTACTTCAGGAACAGAAAAAACAGGTGTATAGATGAGGGCATAGAACACACTGACATGACATTAAAAACCAGGAATAAAAATATAACTGAAATAGCTTAGAAAGTGTATCCTCATAGATTCAACTGCTGTTTGAGAAACTACTGAAGAAAAAAAAAGTGATAAAAAAAATTATGGGAGATACAAAATCAGTTTCGAGTTGTGCAAATAAAGTCAAATAAGCTCAAGTACTCAACCTAACTCCATTGTCCTTAAAGAGAAAATGACTTAGACCAAAAATCTAGAATTCCAAAATAAACCAAGAGAATCATGGAAATGGTAATAGTCTAGTCGTTGTTTTATTGAAATGAATCTGATGAAAAAAACACCCAGCCAGACAACAACTTTCATGAGACAGGGCAGAATCCCCTGAGCAGAAGAGATCATTTATCCTCCAAAGAGAGGATGCAGTCAGAGAAAAATCGTGTTTTGCATCTCTGGAAACATCTTACCTAACACAGGAACTTAATGGTTCAAAATGTTCTTCTGTCAGTAAATACATTAGACCTCACTCCAACCTTCTGCACAGATCTCTCCCTTCACTACATCTTTGTCTTGTTGCAGAAGCTGACCATGGTTCATGAAGTATCCTCCTCACTCCCATCATGGCAGATTGCTCCACGTCCCTTCCCTGGAGCTTTGCCATGAACAGTTCTAGAAGATGCTTAGACAAAATGATGCTGGAGCACCAGTGCAGCAATCCTGCCTCCAGGACTGCTCTTGCTTCTGCTCCAATAAAATACAGGTCAGCTCCTCTGCTCCATGACACACATAGTATCTCTTGCTAGGGCTCTTCATTTGTTTGTGTGCATTTTTAACCCTTCTTACTGAAAATGCTCCTGAAAAGGCCATGTTTGGAAAATATTTTACTAAAAGGAGCCCTGAGATGCTGTTTCTTTTCTGCTCCTCCGTGCCCTGTGAGCAGGCAGGGTAGTGAGACGTGAGATACTCTTTAATGTGTCAGATGTAAATGTCAGCTGATGCTCTCCCAGGAGTACCTGCTTGCAAGGCAGACTGGGAGGAGAGTGTACAAGAGGCTCTCGAAATAGAACCCATTTGAACCCTTCTACTTACTGAAAATGCTCCTGAAAAGTAGGTGAAAAAGCACCTAATTTATCAGCTTTAATGGTGTATGGTGTAGAAAGCCACCACTTTTAAACACGGCAAACACTGTTTTTTTAGCAAAAACGGTCATTAAAACATACGGTTGAGTTAAAGTAAGTGGGAGGTGATTCACATCCATGTGCACCATAGCCCTTAGGGAAACATCAAAAAATCAAATACCATTTCTCCCCTTTTCATTGCAAACATACACAAAGAATTCAACCCAACCAAAACCGTACAAAGCCAAAAAAATCTGGAAATACGCATTCTAGTATTTTTTAGCTTTGAAAACAAAAGATCAGAAACACATGAGAATACACTGTAAAAACCATGAGCTATTTCTAAACTTACCTGAGGCTTCCCTGAAGTTAGTGCTTTTTCCTGCACATGCATTGTACGTGCACACACACAGAGACACACGAAACGTCAGTACGCTTGGACAGAGAATAGAGAGAAGATGGGTGCGAAGGCCTCGCGTGAGGAGGTGTTAAGCTCTCAGCCCCCTACTCAGAGTCCACCTGCAGTGCCAAGAAGTCACCCACTACCACGCCAGGTTAGCAAGAGGCCAAGGAGGCCCGAGTGGTGAGCAGAGGTGTGGACAGACCGCGGCTGGGGTTAGTGTGAGCCCAGGCCCGCTCCCCGCATGGCGGGCGCCATGGAGGGCACTTACTGATGCTGCCACAGACCGCCATGCAGTATTCCTCCGAGTCAAAGTTGTTTCGGTTCCCTCCACAGCCACCGTAAAAGAAGGGCGCACACTTTCCTTCAGCCACGTCAAAGTACCAGCGGGAGATCATCGCGCGGCACGGCCCGGTCTCGGCTTGCTCAGAGCACACCTCTAGTCACAGGAGACCCGGAGGAACCACATTTAGCATGGAAATGGTATCATCTTGGCTTCTTAATTAGGTGTCCCTCTGTGTCCACACACTCAAGTGGGGAAGGAGATGCACCAAGGAGGTATTTTGAGGAACCGGAAACCCCTTCCCAGAGATAATAACGGTAAACTCTGAACTGACGCAGATTCCTGACACAAAGCCTCCTTAGCCTGCCTGTACCTTATGTTTTTAGCAACTTTATCTGCACACATTGAGAGGAGTTGCCCTGAAACAAATGTGGAATTTCATCTGCTTCCAGGCCAGAGGGGTACAACCACCAACTTACTGGGGGTTTTGCCAATAGCCCTGGGTGGGTTCCTGCCCAAGCAGCATACTTGGTGCCTGAAAGGACACATCTGAAAGTAGAAGGAGACACATTTTCTCTTGCTCTTTTTTAGCTCTATATACCCTCCCTGACCAAATTATACAAAAGAAAACAAACAAACAATTATTTATGCATTATAGTGGAACACAAATTCTCTTCAGGCACCTATTTAAATGTAGCCAGTGATGAAGAAATTCCCTTTTGCAACCCACCCAGCACAGGGTTTTTGTGGTTCGAAGGCTCGCATATATAAAATTACTGATGTAGCTTGAAACATCTATGAGAGGAAATCTCACCCACAGTGAATATACATACAGGAAAAAAATTAAACTTATTTGTGCTTGTGTTCACTGTGAGCTGCTACAGTTTCTGCCTACATCCTGCAACACAGGGAAACCTGAGGGAAGAACCAAACCACACAAATTAAAGGAAGACAAAGCAAATTCTGCCTGCAATTTGGAGTTCAGCCAATTACACATGTAAACATATAGCCCTTTACCAATAATGTTCCAAACAGACAAAAACAGTTTTATCTCTCAATATGCTGCACAAGTAATTTTAAATATACATAATATTAAACACCAATAAACTGCTCATATACTTTCATCCCGCACGCTACCTGGCAAACAAACTGCCACATTCAACTAGAGGCTTCTAAATTCTCCGCATGAATTTGAATTTTGTGGAAAGCAGATTCCTAAGTGTTGAAAGGTAGGAAGAAATATCAGTGCACTAGCACTGGAAACTCCCTGCATGCTCATCACCTTTCAAATGTTGGCTACAAATAGTCCTGCTTTTCAGCATCTGTACTGATCCGTCAATTCACTATCCTCAGAAGCACCACCACTTATGAATAGGTTTCTATGTCCAATTGTCACTGGCAATACAACCTACATCTCCTTAAATATACAATACAGGTACAATTTTACATGCATTTAACTTATTCACATATTCTAACTATAAATAATGCCAAGAATCAATTTCAGGAAGCATACTTTTAGTCTGAGAGAAACAGATCCAAGAGTATGCAACCATCAAGGATGTGTTAAAAATGCTGCACTTCTGTAAGAAGAAACGGTACTGAGTTTTTTACATGAAGAAAAAACTAAATAATTATAGTTAATTCCACAGCACATCAATTACAGTTGATTGTATATTACCATATAATTAATTATAGACCATTTTTAGTATACATGTAGTTCGCCTGACTTATTTTAAAATCAAATCCAGCCACACTGCCTAATCATACAGTCAAATCTTGACAAAAAGCTAACTTTGCACAGTCTTGAAAAAGCTGTCACATGTCAATTAAAAATTAATAGTAACTTCTGATATAAACAGGTACAATCAAAAGAACTCTTACTGACAGGAAATGTAATTTCTGAAAATACAAAGGTGTCACCAATTCAGTCTTTCTTATTTAATGCTCATTGTGGGCCAGCCTCTAGCCACACAGTAAGTACCTTCTCAGTTTCCCTAGAAGGTTTGTTCTGCTAGACAGACTGATTTATTTTGCACTGTTATCAGGTTGGAAACTGTTTACTGGTTTAATCTGAAAATCCCTATGGGTGTCTCTCTCACAGAAATAGCAACAGAGATCTGAATGCGCAAAAGCAAAGGTCCATCAGATTGGACATTGGAATTGGCTCTTTGGTGAATTAAGTCATTTGTACACATGAAGATGCACTTGAACAAGTGTTCAGTAAACCAGAGAGTAACATATTAAAAAGAGCAGGTCTGAAGCTTTGCAGCCCACTGTCGTGGCCATGGACAGGCCTCCTGCCAGACCTGTCACCTCCCACGAGGGGAGGGACATCCTTCCCTCCAGCCTGCACTCCCAACCCTACTGCTCTTGGAAAAACCTACATGGTACTTAGGTCACCACAGAGAGAAACGCTCTATTGTCTTCTAATGATTATAATGTAAATGGAGAATAAACAAGAGAGCGGGAAGTGCTCTGGTTTACTGTTTCATGACTGCTATTTTTGAGGGAAGCGTGGTGTCAGTCCAGTCTTGTAAACTTGCCACTGCCATCATTCATCCCTTTCCCAATGTCACCACCCCTGTCTGCCATTCTCTGTGGAGGGCTCAGAGTAGCACTCCTTCACCCCTGCTTTGGGGCAAAGGTACATTTTTAAACCAGCTTGCATTCCTGGGCAATGGTCCCATCACTCCTGTATGTGGGCCAGATGCTCCTCCTGCACCTCTCTATATCTCCCCAGCCATCACTCGTCCTTACCAGAAAAAGCCACTGCATTTGGTTCTCAGCTGAGAAGATAGGAAAATGGTAGTGCTGAGATGGGAAATTCAACGGGTTTCCTATGGTTATTAATCCAAACACCATTTCCCCTTCCTTCTGCTGCTGCCAAGTGTAGCAGTTACTGTCTATGAGGGGTGAACTATGGTATTTTAGCAGATAATAGGAGCAGGCAGGCAGCATGCATTGCTAAATGATTCATCAGAAAATTAAAAGCTGTCTTTGCTTCATATTTTAATTCTTTTGCTGGAAACTGAGGCAAAGATGAGTTACTTTTTGCAAATGTGCAATTCAGTTTTACTTGACACCACAAATAATTTGTATGCAGTACAGCATCAACAGTGAGCTTGACTTTGTTTAAGGAACTTGCTCACTCTTCCCCCTCCAATGACAATCTTTTGCCTTTAGCTTCAAGAAATTGGGTACAATTAAAGAGAAGTCTTTGTGACAACCCAGCTTCATGAACAGTTGCTTTTAGACTCTTCAGAGTTTTCAAACTATCTTACTCCAACAGTCAAATTTCTCTCATCCTGTGTCCTAAATCACAGGTGCCAATATATCTGTTCTCCAAAACCTTAGACATGATAAATTACTTTTGATGTAATCAACAAAGTGTAGCTCAACTTTCCCCATTCCAAGCTTCTTGTACTTATTCCAGCATGTCAGGGCAAACCCAGCTGCTTCTAACCAACCACAGTGCTGTGGCAAAGCTTGTTGATTTGCTTTTAAATTAAGTAGTTGAATACTGAAAACTGATCAGTTACATTAAACATTGGCACTGAATGTGTTTTTTTTTTCTTTGAAAAGCAGACTTCAGCAACCTAGGAAATACAGTCTTTAAGTATGTGGACATTGATTTATATTGGCTTTATACAAAGTACTTCCATGAGCACTCATTTACCAGAACGCTGTAAGTAGAGCTCATTAGAATTTATGTGCAAACATTTTAGATACTTTTGATGATCACATTTTACAGAGAGAAATGTAAAATATGGTTCTGAATGTCAGTTTAGATTTTTCATTATCATTCTTTTTCCTGCTACTTGAAGAAAACCGATTTCAAATCAAAGTGAAATTAGAATTACTTTATTTCAAAATCTCAACTCCATGCTTTTTTTTTTTTTCTGTACGAGACTTAAAATTCTTAACAACAACATTTTCAACTGAGAAATTGGAAATAAAATGTAAACTTCTAACAGGGAGAAGAATTAAAGTTACATGTGCGTATTTCTATCACTGTAAATATCAAGCTTACTCAGTATTTCCTCAGGATTTGAATTTATTTACAAGATCATGAGAACTAAGTTCATTTAATCCTGGCAGTCAGCCCTAAACATTAAATCAGAAATTAAATTTGGAGAGCTCTAAGAAAAAAAGGACCAACAGGAGGAATTAGGTTACTAACTCTGACCTGTCTTGAAAATTGTTTCCTATGTATAGTTTACACATCTGATTTACCTTAATGCAACACAATAAACGTACCATCATGCTGACTTATAAATACTGCAACGTCTAGGAAAATATAGCCATGGTAATGGAAAATATATTGTATTGATGAGCCTTTCTGTACTACCAGCCCTGCAAATTTGAAGCTGATCTAATCAAGTACACACACCTAAATCATACTGGGGGTCTAAACAAGCCCATTAGCACTGGTGTGTGTTTGCTGTCTGCTCAAACTGTGTCACAATCACATGGGACCTGAACACCTCTTAAATGAGGACCTCAAACACTCAGTTCCTTAAGTATATGGGATCAGGTATTTTATTTTGTCATTTATATCTCGCTAAAGAACAGAGTAAGTAACTGATAAATGCAAGAGAGGCCAGAGGAATAAACCTCTCAAATGTGCATCATGAGGTATATGCTCCTCTTCTTCACACATTAGTACATAAAATATCACAACTGGAGTAATTTTGGCTCCATATCTTCTGCAATTGAGCTATAGTTTGAGGATATTAATATATATGCCTCTATATTAGTCTTTATTTTTTAAATTAGCTGAGAAAAATTAGGCAAGAGCAAACATACTGTTTTAGTTATATTCTTTGTGTTATAAAAAGGCTCAACTGTTTTTACACAATGAATCAATCAAACAGGAATATTTGAAGATCATTTCACTGAAACAAAACTTCCTCATTTTGAATATATGGTTAGAAGAGGCAACCAAATTTTAGTCTGAGTATTCAAAGACAAGAGCTAATTTCAGAAAAGGTTTTTGAAATTAGGAGAAGACAGCTGTGAAGCTGGCACATGCTCTAGGACTAAAGTTCGTGCACAAGCTACACAATTGCTAAAATGCCTTTTACAGAGAAAAGTTTAAAAAGCCAAATGATGACTTCTCAATGCAGTACTGAGGGCAGCTCCTCTAAAGCTGTTAATTACCCTTAAATTGTAATTCCATCCTGTGTAATCAAGATGCAATTCTCTCTATAATGTTTGTTCTTAAGCTGCTATAAGGACGTATTTAGAATAGTAAAAAAAAAAGTCAATGGTATACTTGGCTAGAATACAAAGCCTTATAGTTCTGAAGTGGAATAAATATGTGAAAATGTATTTTCTATTTCTTGTGCACAACAGAACTACATTTGGAACTAAGGTGCCATAAAGTTACCATTGATGGCCAGAATGCAAATAAAAAACACAGCTTGATTTTAAATCTAGGTTAATACAGTTTAATGAATTTATGTGTTTTAGAAAAGGTAATATTTCCACATAACATCACAATTCTGCTAACATGGCATCACACTGAGTATGAGGATTACCCCAGAAGTGCATTCCAGTCTTTTTATACAGCAAAATCTTCAGAAAAAAAAATGCAATTAATTACTGCTTTGATATAAATAAAATGACATTTTCTCTAGGGAAACAGATTCTTGGTAATTTTTTCTGGCAGGATATATTTCAAACTACTCTCCACCTTCCAGCTTTATATAAAATAACACTATTACTGTGTTTATTATTTCAGTACTTTTGCCCTCGACCCAAAAAAGGTAATAGTATACTGCATCTCCATCAACAAGATCACCAGATTATAAAAAATATTTCCTCCAATTGCAACATATAAAAAAGTATTATGTTATGGTGGAATAGCTGTGCTTCAAATCAGAATTAATCCAATTAAAAGATATAAATGCAAATCCATTAGGTTAATTTTATCTGCTCTCATTCATAAATTAGAGTAGATGATCATTCTTAATGACCATAGCAAATTCTCATAGCAAAAAACCCCAGTGGATTTATCCTAATGTGCACTATTTCTATACCAACCAATCATGTTTTCTTGATACGAAATGCAATCATACACCATCCCTCTCCAAATAAAGCAAACTGCATAGTCTTGAAGGCAATGAAGGAGAACAAGGAACTACTGCTACTACAGGACAAATATGATAACCTTGCAAAGAAAAGGAGTTGTTGCCCTGGTAAGCTGTGGACGCCCCATACCTTGTGTTCAAAGTGTACAAGGCTAGGATGGACAGGCCTTGGAGCAACCTGGTCTAGAGTAAGGTGTCCCTGCCCATGGCAGGGGGTTGGAAATGGGTAATATTTAAGGTTCCTTCTAACCCAGGCCATTCTATGAATCTATGAAAGTGGGGCTATGGGGTGTGGAAAAAACACTCCCAATTAACGTAGCATACACTACTAATATTGTCCCAAAATTCCCAGCTGACAGGTCTGGCAATCAGGGTTAATCTCCCTTGCTTTACAATATATAGTAGGAGTCACTGAATGGATTTTAGATCTTTCAGGTAAAAATCTTCAGGAAAATACTGCTCATGATGGATCAATGACACTAAGACCTACCATACCAACATCAGGCTACTTTTCTCTTGGTAGGAAACCAACATATGGTCTCTCACTTGCAACTCCAGACTGTAAATACAGTTAAAATGTCACGTGAAACAGCACTGCTTAGATTCTTCCCTAACTGCCTAAAGAAATCCAGCTGAATTAGAGAAAGCAAAACCAACTGATAAAGGGCAATATTACACTGCTGGAGGAGGCAGGTGAGGCTTATGCTGCCAATTCCCCCACATCTGCTGGCAGGTGTGCAGAGAAGCTGCCAAGTGTTTTGTGCCAAGCTGCTGTACTGACCCCACTGCTCTCCTCTAACAAGATCTGATTGACTGTGATGTTGATGGGAAGCACTAAGCCAAAATTGCTTTTTTTTTGTTGCATGCCAAGAGAGACTGATTTTTCTTGCCACCTCCTGTGTCCTTCTGCTGTCCTGTGCAGAAGGACAGCAGAAACAAAATCACAAACAACTGCACATGACTGGGGGAGTAGTGCTCCTGCTTGCCTACACCACACACTGGAGAAACCACAGAGAGCCTGGCAGCTCTGCCACACCCATGACACCATGGCAGTGATAGCAGAAATTAAATCACTCCCTTGCCTAAATCCAGGCCCAGTCACATCCCTTGCTCCACATAGAGACGAAAATCAAGAGCAGGGCTTCATAAATGAGCCATATTCTCTTCAGAACAAATTCAATGCTAATCTCCCCATGGCCAAAGGTGAAAAATGTGTATTTGACACAATTTCACCATCTGAATCCATGTAATCTCAGACCCACAATCATCTGGATTTAACACCTGAAGCCCAGCAAGAGCATATCTAAAAGTTTAAACTGGGCCTGCTGCTATATGCCATACGAATTGAGAGTAAATATGATCTCTCATAAAAGATAGAAAAGTGAATACTTGCAAACAGTGGGCTATGGAAAGTTGATTCACATTTTTTAATAAACACATAGAAGTGTTGTTGCTGCAGAAGCTGAATGAAAACACTATTCTGCCAATGGACCTCTCTTGTTCTGCAGGCAAAATTAATCTTGTTTTTAATGAAAATAAGTTTGTAAGTGGCTCTACTATTACTATTTTGGTCACATTAAAATATCCACAGAAATAAAACTGCCTGAAAAAATTGATTCTACAATAGCTCAAGTATCCTTAAAGTATAAAACTGCATTTATGCTTTTTAATTATTTAAGGCTGATGGCAGTCATTCCACTGATTTGGCAGAGAAAGGGCTCAGTACCAGCCCACAATTAGATCCTTACTTATGGCTTTACAACATTTGAAATGTTCACATTTGAAAAGCAACTCCTCTTAAACTGGATAAACCCACTCTCTGTGTTCTTAAATGCTGAAGACGTAATATTAGTTACAGCTTCATAAAACTGGCTGTTGTAAAGGGTTGTGAAGAGCATCCTAGGATGTTTTATGACTTGCTTGGGCAAGGCACCCTGGAAGAGAGCTGAGTCCACGTGAATGAAGCTCTGACACTTCAGTCCTTCTAGAGAGGCTTTCAAGGTGTTTCCATAGTAAAGACTACTTCTTAATACATATGCTCTCAACAAGGTCTCTCTGCCTCTTTCATTTACAATGACACTGACAAACTTTTATGTTTGCATCAGCAAGATGTTCACCACACAAGTTCCTATGCTGGATCTGCTGTCTGCACCAGGACAGGAACTCTGTAGGAAGCTTTCTCTTCTGTGTAGCAAGGGAAGCAAAAACAAGCATCAAGACTACGCCATTTTGACACTTCTACTTTAATAAATAAGCAAGCACTTTGCATAGTGCAGCTCTTTCAGATACCACTTACTCTGCAGGACAATCCTACACCATCCATGCCCCAGGAAGGTCAGGAAGCCCAAAGGCTTGTGGCAGAACTGTGCTGAAAACTTGTATTGGTAACAGATTGCCCTCACCTCCCTTGCATCAATGCGTATTTCCCTCACAGTCACCCAAGGTGGGAAATGTTACACTTGGAAAAAGGAATATGCTACCATTTCATGATCAGCAAATATATAAATTTCTAAAGAGCTTCTAAAAGGTCGCTTCAATAGCTTACCTCATCTTTTATATGTTATGTTTTATATTCAGGTGATTGTACACTACTTTCCTGAAAGCTATAAATCTTAACTTCTTTGAAACATCACCCTCGGTAAAGAAACATATTCTACCAAATTTGTCCTCATTTCCACTCATCCAAAATCCCATTAAAGCCAAATGTATTTTTTCTTTTTTTCTTTTCTTCTCAATATTCATTTACCAGCGAGAACAGGACATTTTATCCCCAGGTGGTAAAAGCTTACATATGGAAATACATTTAATTGGTTTAAAGATTTACACATAAACTCCTCCTACCCCCTCTTCACTGAAAAGGCTCTCCAACAACTTAGCAAAACACTCAACAGTTATATAAGACAGAAACACACAAGACTGTGTTGCCAGCCTTAGAAAGAAACGTTTGCAGGTGATTTTAGCAAATCTTTAGTGCTCCATGTAGACTGAACAGAAAAATATAGCCAAGTAACTCTGCTTTTCCCAAAGCATCCCGTGGGCATCCCTCTGTACCCTGGTGTGATAAACTGTAGCCAGCACCCTCTGCTCTGACAAACACTGCACCCAGGGCTCAAGAGAAAGGGACACTGCCACATGCAAAGTGTGGGACTTCACTACCACTGGAGTCCCAAGAGTCCCCAGAGGCAGAGGATAAGGAAGCATGGGGAGAGGAAAGGAGGCAAGCCAGATGTCTTCTGCCTCATTTCACAACTGCCCCAATTTCTATCATGTTCCCTCTGCCTCCTGCATGTCAGAACTCCTTTCTTATCAAATGTAGTCTTTAATCTCATTTCCTGCCACCATCTCCAGCATTTATCAGTAAATATGTAAGCACTGTAGAAGAACTGGGATCTATTTTACTGTTATTTACACCACAATGAACTGGATTATTAAAATAGAAAAATAAGGGTAAATAAATCTAATATGCATTGTAGGAAAAATATGGCATTTAAAAAAAATTATGTTGCTATGTTGCCCATGATCTAGAGTAAAATTCAAAGTTTAAAATGCAGTCCTGTTAATAACTAAAAATAAAATGAAAATTAGGTTTAAGAAATTAAGAGTTCTTTCACACTCCATGTATTCTATTTTTTCCTATTTCCTTCTTTCCCTCACAGTAAAACTCATTAGTTTAGGTTCATTTTTCTGCATACTTATTTTCATCTAAGTTTACTGAATTACTAATTCATGGAGAAACATAGCAAACAAGTTTCTAAGAGAATACCACAAAATGACCCATCACTGCTGTAACCATGAGAGACCAAACCAGCTTGTGCTACCTCCTGCTTGGAACTGATACTCCCCATCCTCCTGTAACTCATGTGCATGATAAACCATAGACACTTCCCTGTCCTATTTGTTATATATGGCAGTCGAATTTTACTTAATATTACTTTAAAATAAAACCAACTGTTCTGTGTACACACACACAACAAACACACTTCAAGGACAAACAGTCCCTGCAGCATCTGTGCACCAGGAGGGCTGGAGGTCAGAAAACCCAAAGGGCTGTGGCAGAACTAACTCCAAAGAGTATTTGTAATGGGAAAGGGAAAGGTGAGGGGATCAAACACACAAATTACAGGAGACAAGGCACAACAATAACTGCAACTTAGGGTATTTTGCTGTTTGGAACATTTTTTTGTTGTAAAGGGCAAATATGCAAAGCAGCAGGACTAGTTTTTCAGCCCCAAGCCTGATGCTCATGAATTTACCTCTGACAACTTCTTCCACAGACTCTGTAGTTGTAGTGGTAGTGGTTGCAATACTGGTAGTTCTTTCGGTTGCCTCCTCATACTCTTCTTCTGTCTCTTCAATTTCATCACCATCATCATCATCAGCAGCAGCATCTTCATCTTCCACAACAGTTAGCTCCTCATCTTCCTCTGCCTGCTCTTCTACTGCCTTATCATCGCTAAATGAAGAAAATGATCATGATGTGTTAGCAACAAAATTACTTCAAGGTAACATGAGAGAACATTTTATTCGAAAACTCTATAAGGAAAACAATTACCTGCTTCTCAATCTCCCTCCCTTCCCTTTAAAAAGAAAAGAAAGAATCAGGGACGCTGGAATGTCCCAAATAGTAAGAAATGCTAAAGAAATGTCTAAAAAATAAAAAAGTCAACACTAGCATACCATATTTTGACAGCTGAATAATACTGTAAACATGCTCGCTCCATGATACCATCGTCCACATTTTATTTTGAAAGAAGATCAAATTTGCACAAAATGCACTCAGTTGATGTGAAAGAAGCAAGAAAATTCCTTCTCCTCCTCACTCAGGAGACAGCTTATCTAGAGGCTCCCTGCATGCCTTTCATAGAACTGACCTCGAATTACTGACTGCAGAGTCTTTCCTTCTGCTGTTACAAGTGCTATGTGAAGGGAAAGGACACTTCTACAGGACAACAGGAGTTGAAACTGAAGTTGACTAGCAAATGTATTTCGTGGATTAATATGTCAAGAATCTTCTGGGATCATTCTTAGTTCTGAGTGATACAGACAACACATCAAAAAATATGTTTGGTTACTGCTACTGTTGCCTTTGAAATATTTCCTAAGCTTAGTGCTCAGCTGTGGCAAGGTTTCAGATTTGCTTCTGATCTTCTCCTAGAAATTTACTACTAATGAATAAAAGATCTTCAAATATTTAAACATTCAGTGACTTTCTGTCAGCTTATGCACAAGTGGATGTGAATCTTTCTCATAGCATCACATAGGTTTGAACAGCCTCCTAGATTAACAGCTTCTTCAACTCATTTTGGAGACCAAGCCTTTAACGTTTAATTTTATATTATGTTGCCTACTACAACTTCGAAAGTGAACTCAGCAAAAAGGAAGATAGTATGATTCCTTTTTAACAGGGTATTAAGAAGTTAAAACATGCTGATAAAATTTTTGTATGCCACAAACCTGACTCTACTAGGAGCAAGTTAAGTCTCTATACAAACAAGAATTATTTCCCTGTTCCCTTCTCCCCAAAATACCTGGCCTCCAGAAACACAGGAGAGACTTCAAGTAATACTGAAGCTTTCCACTGGGGGAATCCCAGGTATGTTTTATGAATAGATGTTGTTAAAGCCACCTCGCAGAAGAGTCTGCATAAAAGATTACTTGTTTCCATTCACACAGGAGAAATAGTTAAAAAGGGGCACAAATCCACTTGGTTCCTCTCCTAATTTTTCTTGATTTCTAAAAATTGGCTTGGAAATTTCTCCATCTCCACTGTACCGTTCTCCCCAAAAAACTCAAATTTCATTATGTCTGAAATTTCCAACTCCACTTTAAGTAACTCTTTTCTGAACAATGTGTATCTTCTGTCTTTAAATTTTTTTTGTCAGGTATTTTTCCTTTCTGCAAGTCTGAAATAAACACTATACATACACCATCACCTTTGAACTGCAAGAATGAGGTGGATTTGTCAAGTCCAGTATCTGCAGGTGATCTCCAGGTTAAGGGGCTTCCAGTTTTGGCTAACTATGGACATGTAAACTAGGCATGCTGAGTATAAGACATCCAAATTTTGATCAAGAGCATCAGATACCATATCCCTATCAACACTAAAGAAAGATGAGCTCTTTTCTCTCACCTAAGCTACAAACACAACATGTCTTTAAACAATTGCAAATTATTTTTCCTCTTCCTTTCTCATGAATGATCACTTCAGATACTGGCACACTCATAATGTTAATGAAGTACAACAAAAACAACCCAATGAAACAAACAAAGGAAAGTTAATTAGTCACGTGGAAGGTACTCCAAAAATAATTTGTATGCATGCATCCAATACCCATCTTTTTTTTAGCTACACAAAAGCAATCAACTCAGCTATGTCAGTCCACAGCATTTTACTATTAAATTCTCATCATGAAGGCCAAGTTTTTGTTGGTTTTTTTTTTTTTAATTTGGATTTTTTTCATTGTTATTTTTAGGGGGCATGATGGTGAAAAGCACCATGAGGGGATGAAAGAGGACAGTTCTTTATATTCACTGGCTGGCTGTGCCTGCCATTACAGTGGGCCCTGGTTCCCTCTACAGTTAACAGAAGCAGATGCTTAAAGGACAGCCCTCACCTGCCTCCTCATTATGACTTGCTGCTAGCTGAAAAACTAGACATCTGAGAATGCAAAAAAAAAAAAGACACAAGTGGTGGGAGGCTACAACAGTTCATGGGATCAGGCTCCTGAAAATATTCTAAAAAACTTGCACAAAAATGTACTGCAATATTACTAGAATATTCTTTCGACAGTTTTGATCCCTCCTAGAAAAATACTAGTTCTGCTAGCTATTCTGTAAAACTCAGTCACAGAGGTCATATTTCACAGAATTATGCCTAATTTCATGATTCAAGAAACAGGAACAATGGAAATAGAAGAGGGTTTACCTCAGATTTAGATTTATCAAAATGGAAGTGATTTTTGTATACTTTTAGTATTGGTAAAGGTACTCCATCTTGCAAGAAACATGACGAAGTACACTTGGGTGTTTTTCCTTGGATTTAATCACTGTTATCACCCTGGCTCCTCTTCAAAGAGAATGTACATGAGAGGAATGACAGAGTAAAACAGGAAAGGGAATGAACATCTACAACATCTGGAATTGCAGCATGAACTTTCCAAATGGGGACAAATCCCTCCCTGTTGAAGCCCACAGAGCTGTTTCTCTCCACTATGCTAAATTCTCTAATTCCAGTTATAATTCTCAGTTAATAGCACCCCAGTGCTGCTTCCCACACAGCACATCTTGCTTTTGTACACTTTTTACCTCAGTAATTAGTTTAAATCCACTATTTTCAAGTAAACATTTACTACCAAATGAATGTGGATACCTGTATTTTTCTCAGAAATCTTGGAGCTTTATTTAATGTATGTAGCAGGTATTATTGCTTCCTGGTATTATTATTATATTTCACCTTCTTCTGCAAACAAATATGACTCTTTTTTTGTCCAGGAAGAACAACACTGACAGCTTTTTCTGCCTATTTCCTCAATACCACCCCAGCCAAGGTTTTATTGGCACTACAAACTGTAGTGTCTCGTTTACAGGAATTTGTTGACATTTCGCCTTAGCTTAGTGGTGCCAGTGACAGATTTTTACAAAGGCTACTCAAAAGATTACTTGATGCACTGACAAATTCACAGATTTGTAAAGCCATTCAGCCAGTCTGAATTTAACAGCTCAGCAGTAAATAACAGAAGGAAATTTTTAGGCTTGATATAGCCATGAATATACCTGCAACCCTTGCCAACATCTCAATCTCCTATCTGTGGAGATTTCTGGCAGGGTAGGCCAGCACTTCCCTTTCATATGAACACAAAGGCCACCATGGTTTTGAACCTTTTGCTTCAACCTCCTCACAAATGGGATATTAAGACCCATTTTCCCCATCAGGGAAATGATGCTCCACTTGAGTCCAAGTAGCCCAACAGTTCATTAGTGCAAATCATCTCCAGTCCTATGTGTGGTGAAAGAGGGTATTTGAAGTTTGGTGGTTTCAGGCCTGTTTCTGTTGTCACAAACACACTGGGCCTCCAGTCCTACTCGGTTCCTTCCTGACTCAAACAGGAACATACTGACCACTCCAGTGGGTGTATTTCTGGTTTTAAAACACAAACCACGGTACAGCTCCTGCTGGTACGGATTTAAGCACATAGTTACAAGCAGTGTTTAAACCATGGATCTGTAAATGTGTATCTAGTAACTTCTTTTTCCCAATCTATCACTGCAGTAAGAACTGGCACCAATGTATTATTTATTCCTTTCACTCAGAAGCCTGCACCATTCTGTTATTTCAGGAAGGCAGAACTGAAGGAAAGGTAAAAGAGAGTGAAGGAAAGCCAACTATGTTACTTCCTGCTGTTCAAGAAATAAGAAAACATTAGTAAATCAAAGTTTTCTTTCTATATTTCAATAACCTGCAAGAGTGACAGAGGCAGAAAACAGAAGACAAGAACAATGAGTTTTCTTTTCTAATGTTGCTTCAGAAATAATGGGGCTGCAGCGTAAGCTACATTTTAAGAAGTTCTGTCTCTGCAGCTACTAACTCAATGCAAAGCTTTCAATTTAGGATAGCAAATAACTATGGACTAATTACTGGTATTGGGAAGTATTTCCTGCTAGTCTCCAATAAATACTCATCCATTTTGATGTAATTTTATAATGATTTTGCCAAATAACTTGAACAAAAACATAAACTCCATCAGTGGGTGAAAGAAAGAATGCAAATATGTTCAATACAGGTGTTTTAATACCTGGGAATATTAGCATTCACTACACTTTGCAAAAATATTTTATTGCAGACAGAGCCCATCTATCCTGACTGTGATTTTTATCAGCCGCCAAGCCTGAGCCAATGGCTGGGGGAAAGCTAATTCCAGGATAGGAACCAAACAGCAGCATGAAACAAGCTGCTGCCTGGGCAAAGAGAACAAGGCCAATGCTTGCTCCAGACAGCTGTGGGAATTCACACAGGAGAAGCAATTACTGCCTGTAATTTATGTATGCATAATCTTTACCACTGCAGGTACCACCATCCCAGTTTCCAGCCTCTTACACTTCAGCTTCCCAAAAGCACAACACCCCACCCCCTGTACAGCTCCTCCAAATGAACTCCAGGACCACTGTGAGGGGACAGGATTGTCAAGTATTCCACCCGGGGTTTAGCTTTGCTTCCAGCTAAATAATGGTGAGCACAGATACGTATTTATCCTCGTGTATAGGAAAGACCCAGACCACAAAGTTCTTCAGCTGTGGGAGAAGAAACATACAGATCCAACAGTGGATCTCTACACGCCTTAAGAGACAACACAAAACCGAAACAGAAAGCAAATTACAAGAGTAAGACATATGCTTAGAATCCAGAAAAGAAGATGAGTGTACTTGATATGGTTTAATTAGCAGTCTTTTGGTTAAAAGAAAATCAGAAGGCTAGCAGGCAAAGAAAGAAATACTCTCTTAACAAATACGCACATCCGAGGCCTGGGCATTTTCCATCGAACATATTTCCAAACCCTGCATGCTAGAAAAATTTCTTCTGAACTAAAATTTCAAAGGACAAGATTTCTCAGAAACTGAGTTTGATGCCACCATCACACTCTGAATGGCATCACTAATTAAACATTTGAGGCAAAACAGAAACTACTTAAAGCTAAAAACGAATTGAATGGTGCACTTTGGCACTTGAGCACTTTTCCCACTGTACTTTGTTATTTGACTTTGGCACACAAGCTGATTTCAACATTGAGTATAGTAACTAGGTGATACTGAGAGTCCAAGTAGCAGATTTAAGGAACACCTACCAAAGCAGTTTTGCATGGGCTAGAGAGGAAAGAAGTCAAAGACAAGTATGAAACTCTATGAGTGAGGGATTTTAACAAAGGCATCTGGTTTCTTGAAGCATTGGGGAGGCAGGAATAGACAGCAGAGCAAGAATTAAACTGCACTGCAGTTGTGTGATTAGGCACAGAACCAGGAAAGAAAAGGGTTATGCCAGATGTCTAGTCTATGATTTTTTAAATGGCTTATTGGTATGAAAGTCTGGAAAACTACAGCATTGACAGTCTGACCCACAGCAATGTTTCTGGTCTGCCTGTTAAGTGACCACAAAAGCAAAAAATCCTCAACAAGTGCCTTGGTTATTTTCATTAGGTTTGGGTTATATATTAGGTTAGGAAATTGGGTATCTCACACGAAGAAGAAATAATATCGTATCTGGACACATAAGCACCTATTAAGACACTTTTAGACTTCAAAAAGTTTAGTTGGGCACCTTCCATTGCACAGCAAGACAATTTTTCAGACATTCATGTTGTCACTTCTAATGATTTTCCATTCTGTTTTCCTTTACTGAAGAGGTTGCAATGATCTTTATTTTCACACTTCCTAATTTAAAAAATCAACTAAGTTATTTCAAAGGCTGTTTCTGAGCTTCTAGACAGAAAAAAACCCTGAATTATGTGCTTCAGATGCTCTCTCCTTTTATTGTAACTAAGCTTTTATACAAAAATACCAGAAAATGTGCCTATTTCCATTAAATTAGTAAAAAACAAGAAAAGTTGCACTAAGAATCTTTCAATCCAATTTTTAAACAGAACACTTTTACAAACCAAACACACATTCCTTGCCCTACTATCTCCGGCACATACATTTACCCTTTCCCCCCATAATTAAATAACATCTTTTATACCATTAGAAAGCTCTTTCCATAGCTGAGTTGCTTAAAAAGCCACATATACAAGGCAGCATTTCATCTCACAGAAAGGTACCTGTTGACTGATAGGCAAGAAAACTTTCAAAACTGATCTGGTTTTCTCTCTGAAACAAAGCCTTTGCTGGTGTTACTGTTCTGACAATTCTCTTCAGAAGATGAAGGAACAGTAAGAAGTATGTAATTTTTAGAGAACAGAATAGTAATGTATTTAACCCATTTGTTTTCTTGCTTTGGATATTTTTGCTGAAGAGGAACTTACAAACTAGAAAATTAGACATACCCGCAAATACACAAAATCATGCTTTGTGAGCCTGAGGACAATGAATAAATATGTTCAAAATCCTGACAGCAGAAATGCATTAAGAGTGAATGTGATGGAAGAGGGCAGAGGGAAGATCATCTACACAGCTCTGTCTGAGAATCAGCAGAAAAATCCGGATCTGTTACAACATATTTCTTTCCACAAAACTTCTGCTGTACTCAGAATGAAATATTCACAGTTTCTTTGCTCAACATGCTATTCTACAGCTTATCCAGGGCAGACAGTGTGATATCTGTACCAAACCAATTACTTGCCCTGCTTGTGGAATTCATCATCTTGCTATCCTCACACAAGGACAACAGAGGAAAACTGGAAGAATAACTTCGTTCTATAACTGAGAAAAAAAAAATCCAAACAAAACAAAACCACCAAAAAAAAAACAAACAAACAAACAAAAAACCCCACAAACCAAAAGCATGCAATAATTCTGGATGTTCAATTTAAGACACTGAACAACATTTTTTCAAGAATGTGCCCTCTTAAACTTCTTAAATATGGTTGCCACCAGCAGCTGCAAGAGGCCAAGACTTCTGTAGAGCAGATAATCTCCACTCACACAGACAGAAGAAAAAGGGACACCTTTCATACTAAATTTTTTATGGTGGCCACAGCATGCCAAGCCTGGCACAAGACTTAGCAGAAACGGGCACAGAGCCAGTTCTCCAGGTCATCAGTTTTCTGTTTAAACCTTTTCTTCTTCACTCAGGTCAGAATTTCAGTGTTATTTTTCCCATCAGCAGTGATCAAACTAGAGAACCCATGTGAAAGAAGGGTTTCTCATAATGTAATCAAGCTGAAACATTTGCATTCAATATGAGAATGCAATGTTTATTTCTTCTGGAAAAAAAACAACCTAGATGTTTTTGGTGTTTCATCCATATATCCCAAGTAAAAAATTACTACAGAAGATCCTCTGTGCTGTTAAAGTACAGCTTCACAAGAGGTGGAATTCTGAAATTCCTACAAACCACCCCAATGCCAAGCTCTTACTTCTAGTACAGATTACAAGTATCTCTGAAAGGTAAAGCAGAGCAGGAACTGTCAGATAACTCTGTGAGGGCATATCATGCTATGTGCATCCTCCAGCATACAGTCATGCTGCTGTGACAGTATGCATCAAAACCACCAGGGTTAATGTTTCCCACTTCCCATTTCTTCATGCATTTTAAGTAATACAGCTCTTGAAATGGGGCAGTATCCATCACAATGTCACAACAACTTCTGAGAACCTCTTGTAGATCAGAAGGGTTTCTTAAGCTGATTACTGCACGAACCTTTCTCTCCCACATTTCAGTCATCACCAGTCATTTTAAGCTACAACTTAAAATCTTTGCTTATAAAATTGTTACCTGGTACTTAAGGAAAACCTGGCAGCAGATGGCTCTCTTTTGTGAGGTCAATAAAATGTAACCCTTTTCTGCAAATAAACCTATCAAATATATAACTTTGATGCCTCCTGAAACAAGCTCAACATTCACTGAAGTCATACAGGTAGCCTGCACAGCTACAGCTGTTTTCATCAAGGGGCGGGAAAGCCTGATTATCTTCTACTCATCACTTCCTCAATTAGATTCACTCTCTCCTCCCAGAGCCTCATCCATCACTTCAGTTAATGCTTTATACTGAAATGGTGATTGTATTTGCCAGCTCAGCATCACTGCAATTATCTCTTAAAGCAATGTGCTGTTTCATCAATTCCATTCTAACTCTTCTTTTCCTAAGGAGAAATCCAGCACTTACAGTCTTGTGAGTCATCACTGTTCTGGTGTTTCTATGCTTTCAGAATTTTATTTTAACAACCTCATTTCCATGATAAGAAGTTAAGAAATTGTTATTAAAAATATATATAATGAGCTAGCTGAATATTAAGTAACAGCCAACACAAGTGACAAACCCAATTAATATAAGAATGTGAGACAAAGACTATACTAACAGCATACAAAATATGCAAATAGGATAAAATACTTCTAGAGTTCTTCAACATAAGCAGTAACGTTATGCAATTAGACTGTATAACATACAATTCAGAGATGCCTTAGTTTGATTTATCAATACAAGTGATTAAGTTTATCATTAAAATATTTATAAAAACACAAAATTTTCAGAGAAGCTCTACCATTAATAGATAGATCTGTTTAGAACAGATACAAAACTACTTCAATTTCTAGCAGTTCTACCACAAAAATCAAGATGATGTAAACTTCTGACCAATTAGCTGAAATATTATATTGCAAAACACCTTCCACACTATCTCCCTAAATGTATTATTTCTCTGAAATAGCAATTCAGTGATGGATAACTCTTGTACTGCAAAATCCATCTATCTCAATAATTGGTGTTAACCTCTACTCATGGAAAACTCCAGGAAGGAGGGAAGAAAAAAGCAAGAACAAAGAAAGTTTGTAATTCCTAGTGTTCATTTTAGGGCACTGACTCCCAATTAGGAACAATTTGCATTAGTACAGCTGATGAAAACACTGCCTCTGGCTGCACCCCTTCCTGCTTCTGTGTCACAGCCAACTGAGATGTCCATCAAGTAGATCCTGAATCACTGCAACAAGCACAAGGCTCAGTATTCCTTAGATTTTCAGGGCTATGAACAGCCTACAGTTCAGTCAGTATAGTACGGAAAAAGGGATTTTTTTTTTATCCATGCAAATGCAAGTAACTTCCTTCTTCTAAGGCAGAACCTGCAGTACAGACCCTTTGTCCAGCTTCACATCTGGTTCAGATTCAACAGCTCAAGTGTAGGGAAGTAGGGCATGGGTTGGCGGTTTTTTCATGCTATGCTTTTGGAAAGAATCATTTAGGAGATTCCCACTGGAGCATTTCCTACTGAAATTTTAGGAATCAGCTTTCCAATTTAATGAAGAAGTTTACATCAGCGAGAACTCATTGTTTATCATGAGTGGCAAGATGGCTTGAAAACAGGTGAACACACTAGAGACAAAATTTTTCTTTCCTCAAGAGACCATGTTTCCAATGAAAAATTCAGCCTCAACATTCTTCTTTTTCTTGATCAATAATACTCTCAGCTTTAGAACAGCAAAAATTTCAAAAAGGACAACAAAGCTATGGAACAGTCTGTTGCACAAGTCTTATGTAGAATGGTTGAGGGATGTCTCGGTTTAGAGACAAGTTTAGGAGAAAAACACTTTAGTATTTCTCTTTAAAAAAGGGTTCCAACAATCCCTTTCTGCCAATAAGAAAGGAATGCTAGCGGATGAAAGTGAAAAAAAATCCCAAACGCTTATTGGCAGAGTGCCCACATGGCACGGGAGAAAAAAAGGTGAATAAATGGTAGATATTGAACTGTCAGACTGTACCCCCTCTCCCCTCATCCTCCCCACTCTGGAACAAAAAAAATGCCAGAAAAAGTAAAAAAAAAACCAACACAATGGCCGGCAACATCGTGGGGGGAAAAATATGGCACCGGCTCCTGTCACGAGGGAAAAAAACCAACAAAAGAAACAATATGTTCATGCAGCAGCTTGGGCAAACAGAAGGGAAGCTGGTGAATCTCTGATGCCGATCCCCTCTTCACAGCAGATGAAGCTGGTGGATTTGTTGCCCCTTTCTCTTGCTAGCTTGGCTTTTCTGGGACCTGGGGCCAAAAGGGAGCAGCCCCTCGCCTTCCCGCCGGTCGTGGCCGATTCTTCTACCGTCAATTTTTCTCTCTTATCTCAGACCAAATCCAAACCGCCCAGTTCACGTTGAAAAAAAAAGCTGCCGAAGGATTGCAGCTGCAGCCTCTCCAACGCCAAGGAAAGGAAAAAACCCAAAACCCTTCTTGCCTAAGCTAACAAAAAGCCAAGGTAGCTAATGAAAAACAGAGAACGCAGTCTGCACAGCACCACCGGCGCCTCGGGAGTGAGGCTTTGAAAAATCCCTCGCAAGCGCCCCAAGGCTCCGAACCCCCCACACGGACCCACCTTGAAACTACAGTAACCATTTTTGGGGCACAGAGTAGATGATAAGGGAATAGACTAATCACCATAAAACACTCCAGGACATTGGAGGTGGGTAGGCTCAGGAGGGACCATCTCTCTCTACAACTCCCTGAAAAGGGGGTGTAGTGAAGGGAGGGATGCATCCCTTCTGCCATGTCTCAAGTGAAAGGATGAGAGGAAATGACCATAAGTTCCACCACGGGAGGTTTAGATTAGATATCAGAAAAAGAAAAAACTCACCAACAGGGTGTCAGGCTGTATTCTGACTCTGCCAGTGTTTCTGTATTATTGCAGTCATTTTAATTTTCCTATTAAATTGTATTTCTGACTTGGGATCTCCCACTGGTTTGTTTTCAAGGTAGCACACTTCCTCACAATCAATTTAGGACTAAGGCATATATGTATCAATACCCACACAAACATATGTTCAGATATCAATAAATATACACACACAAAATTTGAATTACCACTTAGTGCTGTGTAAGAATTTTTAAAAAAATATATACATATATATAACTAAAGTTCAAGAGTATTTCTGACTCCAATACACACAGTTTAAATTTACTTGGGGAGCTTAAGAGGCAGCAAGAAATATGAATGAGTCAGTCTAAAAGAATTAGCAATTGCTTGGCTCTTCATCTGCAGATGAAGTACAAGTATCCCATAGAAGGATCTTTCATTTTCCTTTTGCAAGCACTTCTGTGGGAGGGGAGGGTAAAAAAATAAATCAGTTTGCTTAGAATTTCAAAAATGGATTGAAATGCAATTACAGCTCCCATTCCTAGAGGATACAAAATTTATGAAGTTATTCTTGAACTCATCTCTTCAGATATTAAACTGCCTTGTGAGGAAGAAAATAGAGTACAATAGTAAATTAAATGTTCAGTGACAAACACAAAAAAGACAGAAATAAAAAGGATATCTGTCTTAGAAACAGAAGTACTCTATACCCTTGTAAGCTCTTCTACTTAAAATAATTTTGGCATCTTTGATCTTATATGTGTAAGACATGTACATATATACATGTATACCCATGTATATATAAGATTTTATATATAGGTGTATATATAATAAATGTTACCTATATAAGATAAGTAATAGAGATATAAGATAGATGGATTTCTATCATGCATGTATATGTATATATATATAAAATGAAAAAAACAAACATTTCAATTAGAACAAGGTCTGCACTCACTTCTTAGAATGAGAGAACATTTAAACACCCAATTAAAATCTAAATTAAATATACAGAAATAACAGCAACAGTCCAAAGGCAGCTTTACAAATCCTACTGAAAGGGTTATAAATAGTGACGCTGACAGATGTTAGAAGTACAAATCAGAAGAAAGTCCAAAGGTATCAATGTGGAATGTGCAAAGTTCTTTGATGCAGGCTTTTGCATCTGTCTGACCATTCACTCCTGTTCAGGACAGATAACTGCAAATTACCATGGGGAAGTATTTATTTTAAACTTATTCCATTATTCACAAAGGACTCTACCTTGCAACACTTACTAATGCTTTGTCAGGAAAGATTTAGTTACCCACCTGATATAAGTTCTAATTATTCTAGGTTTTAATGCCACCTCATTGCATCAAATTACAGCAATTCAGTCTCTGTCCTTCATCTCTGCACTGTTCTTCAAATTGTTTCCATCTAGATTATTAACAAGTCCAAACATAACACAACTCAGACCTATTAACTCTGCATTATTCACATAATTTGGTCCCCTGTTATTCTCTGAGTACTCCTTGAAGCCACTTGTACTCAGCCCCAAGTTTTAGATTTTGTGCATTATTTGTACAAAAAAGAAGTGAAACACTGCATTAGCACAGTATGAGGTGATGAAAGCCTGGGGAGCACAGAGTTTGAACACTGATCTTAGTTTATGAAGAAAGCCATCTTTGCGAGTTGTCAGCATCCAGTTGCAAGGACATGACATGGTACTCTGCTCTTCCAGCTGCTGCCTGGCATGCTCAGGAGAATGATATGAAAAGGCTTTAACAGCACCAGACCATTCAGTTACCACTGAATGTTACAACACAGTTATGACCCATACCCGGCTCAAAATCAGCCCACGTGCAGGGGATGGGAAGGGTAAGGACAGGGATGGTATCTTCCCATCCATCACTGCCTTTCAAAGGAAACCTCCAAGTTCCTTCTCAACAGCAGCATATTAACTGTCAAAGGCTAGATATTAAAACACATTTTCCTTTAGATCATGTTTAGAAACTATAAGCAGAAAAATATTCTTACGGCAATAACGGCACGTAGCTAATGCCTATTACAAATGAAGGCATTTCAAAACCTCCACTGGTTATGTTGGCTGATATCTGCTGCAGTACCCTACACTGCACATGAAGCATCTTAGGAGTACACCATTTGTCATTTATTTGTAAAAATATATGTATGTAAGTATTTTTATTATAAATATAGCAGTAATTCTCACTGAAGAAATTATAAAGGCACTAAAACGTGTACTAACTATTTTAGCAATAAACTGTTCTGTAGAAAGCTAAAAAAAAAGGAGTAGAACACTGATGCTTTCAACCACTGTAGATGCAAGTTCATGTATTAGATGCAAAGACTCTTCTATGACAAGGTCTTTTAGACAGATTTTTGACATCTTAATCACAAGCTTAAGGGTACAAAGTCACTGTACCTTCCATCTGCATAGTCTGCATCTGCACCTCCCCACCAGACATCTGAATCATCATCTTCAGCATCAGCTGAATCAAGATTGTCGCTTTCCTCTGCTAAAGGGCAGCAGACAAACTCCACACCACGAAACTTGTCGATTCCACAGGGCAGCAGCATGCCATAGTCGTGCAGATTCATGCTCTTCTCACTACAGGACTGCAGAAAAGAGGAAAAGAAAAAGCAGCAACAATATTGACATGGACGAAGACTAAAAAATGTCCAGACCTTGAGCAAATATGAAGGGGCTGCATACTGCCTTAGGAAATTAAAGCTGGCGAACTGCATGATCTCTGAAATTTGAAACACAATTTAGAAAGGTCACACTTGCATTCACTACTTGACTGTAAGCAACTCCCTACTTGTGTCCAGCATATGCAACAAGCTCTCCTATCAGTCTTTCCCAGAACAAAAGACTTGTCTCCTCCTATATACATGATAACTCAATATCTTCCTGTCTAAAATCCTGCCTCACTAACGCTCTGCCTCATAACTGGAAAACTTGATGACAGAATAATTATTTGATGTATTAATTCCAATCCTGATGCATTAACGCTATTGAAGACTTTGCTGCAAGGTAAATCAACATTTGAAATACCTCTTACACTGGAAACACATTGTGTCTGGTCTGACACCTCCACCAATACAGTACCTCTTAGACTTGTTTGGAAAACAGTCATTTGTGCATAATGATACCTTAAGGATACAGTGATGTATGACAGATGAAAAAACGAAAATACTTCAGTGGTGCACAGTGATGATGTTCTTCCAGGCTATTGCCATTTCAAGTTTGCAAGTAGTCCAAATGTACTACAATTTCCCTGTGTGAAGGTTGGTGCCTTGAATGTTTCGTTTACATATAATTCAAGCAACAACTGAAAATCTGAAAAGCTGCTGATCACATTTCAAATTTCATCTCTAGAAGGTGAAATAATGTACAAGCTAAGAGGTTTCAAAAAAAACAGCAGTCAGAAACGTTGGAAACTCATTTCAGTTTTTACTCCTAAAAGCTCTCTACCTAAGGAAAAAAAGTCCAAAACACATTAGCAATTGCAACATTATTTATTTTTTCAGTAAAGCACTGTTAAATTGTAAAAACTCTGTGCCTGCAAAGTGCCTTTGGCTAGTCCTAGTTTGATTAGCTCCCCTATCTTTTTCTGGTGAATTTGACATAGTGCACTCCCTAAGGCCTGCTTGATCTATGTGGGCACCTGGAATACCAATATCCATGGTAAATAATGGATAATATCCATCCAGGATAATGATTCAAGGCAAATCCTATGCATTTAGTTCCAGTACTAACACAGGAAACTGGAGGAAGTAGAAAACACAGTGAGTTTGTGAGTGAATGTGAAGAAAAAAATAGCGCTATGAAACAGGGTCAGTGTTCAAAGGTAAGTATTCAGTCATGGACTCTAATGTGCTCTGAATCCCATTTCCTACCTTATAAAAAAACCCAAAATGCCATTCACTCAAACACTTGAAAGCGCTGCTTTTTGTTTTCCGTGTTGCTGCTATGTTTAAAGTCATCCTCAAAAGAGTGACACAGTTTTAAAGAAGGAAGGCAGGAATGTACCTCTTTAGCAACAGTATGCCAATGCAGGTGAGTTTCACACACATCCATTCTTTCCTGGTGAAGGAACTTGCACTTGTCTGGCACCAGAAGGGCATCACTCACAAACTCGCCAACTGGAAGGGAAAAGAAAAGAAAAAAAACACCCAAGAAAGATTAATTTTGCTTCCAATAGCTCATCCTTTTAAACCTCTAGCTACTCCTAGCAGCTTTGGTGAATAAGTGGCAGGCTTGTAGAGAATGGAACAGTTTCTAGATGGTGCTTCAATTAAGACCTTCTTCCAACTTGCCATTGGAAGCTAGCTCCTGTGTTTGATCTCAGATGTATTTGTCTATGAAAACTTCAACATAATAAAACTTGCAGGACCCATTGTAGATGTGTGTGGTGCAACATGAAATCAGGAGTTGGCAGATCTAATTCCAGGAAGGGGACTACGAGGGGCAGGGAGTGACAGCTACATTTTGCATCTTAACAGCAGTAGGGAGAATGAATGAAGTGTTCTGAAATACTCTGGTGTTCTACATAAAACAAATGACACCAACACCTTGTGTCAAAGCATTTGAGAGTATTTCCACTGATACAGCACTAACAGCAACACAGTCAACTTTGTAATTTTTGTTGATGCAGCCTCTTCATTGCATCCTCATTTCACCAGTCAGATGAATTCAGGTTAGCCCAGAAGGCTGATAAGTAAGCAGAGCTCATCAGCCAGGGAGCAAGATGATTCATGATCACCAGAATATGTGGTCAGATTGAAGTAGCTGAAGAGCCTTTTTTCCCAAGGACATAACTGACCAAAGAGATTGTTCCGTCTTCAACAGCAGAACAAAAATTTACATGCTCATGAAATAAACACTGCTCACACCTTCAGTACTCAGAAACTCAGGTGCTAAGTAACATGATATATTAGACTAAAATCACTGTAATTTGTACAATTCTGGCATTGCAATTAAATAACCCCAAACCTTCTCAAAGATATTTTTTAAAGGAAAAATTACAGAGTACTTTAGAGAAGTATATATACTGAACAGATACTGGATTGTGAAAGCACATGACTCAGCTGGCATAAATCAGCTCCCTGAAGCCCACTTGTCTGTAGCCTCTAAAAAACTACAGATTGTGTGACATGAAAGAATCAAGACAGTCCAATGGCTACTAGGATGTAATAATAGGTTAATTGATCAAAATGAGATGATTACAAGTTTACTGTTGAGTAGAGAGTCATCTCAGGGAGCTGATGAAGTGGCCCTTAAGGCTTACAATTAAAAAGTCAGTTTTAAAAATAACCAACATCCAATGCATTAGAAAAAAGCAAAATTCAACAAATATATACCTTTGTTAATCACCAAGATACGTATTTTGCACTAAATTCCTTGCTGTATTTCAGTGCCTTTGATCTGAAGCCCTTAAAGTCAATTAGTCAACTAGGAACTAGTAACTAGTTTCCGTAACTCAGTTAACTAGGGAAAAAAAATTGGTTATTTTTATCCTTCCCTAGCACACCCTAATGTCTGCAAATTAACAGAAGTGTTTTCTAGAGGCGTCCAAAATTACCTTGCAAAAATAATGAGTAAGTAGACTTTCTGGTAACCCTAAATACAAAATCTGCATTTTCATTTAATGAGTCTCAGTTCCCAGTGGTGTCACACACAAATCCTGCAGTGAAATCCGCATAAATTTGCAGTTTTTTGGAGTCCAGTCTGACACATACCTGAACTTTCCCAGGCCACAAGTAATTGGCAACTGTTAATGCTTTAATTTAGTCAAGTGCCTGAGTACTGGGCAAGCACACAGGGACTTTGCTGAAGACTCTAGAGTATGATGACTTCATGCAGAACTGCAGTGTCCTGCACTTGGGGAGGAATAACCCTGGGCACCATCACAGGCTGGAGGCCAGCCTGCTGAAGAGCAGCTCTGCGGAGAAGGACCTGCAGGTCCTGGGGGACAACAAACTGTCCCTGAGCCAGCAGTGCCCTGGCGACCAAGGAGGCCAGTGGAATCCTGAGATGCATTGGGAAAAGCATTGTCAGCAGGTGGAAGGAGGTGATCCCGCCCCTCTGCTCAGCTCTGCTGAGGCACATCTGGAGTGCTGTGTCCAGTTTTGGGCTCCTCAGTCCAAGAGAGACATGGAGTTCCTGGAGTGGGTCCAATGGAGAAGATGAAGAGAAGATGAAGAGATGGAGCATCTCTCTTATGAGGAAAGGCTGAGGGAGCTGGGGCTGTTCAGCCTCGAGAGGAGATGACTGAGAGGGGCTCTCATCCATGTCTGTCAGTGCCTGCAGGGAGGGGTCAGAGCATGGACCAGGCTCTGCTCTGTGGTGCCCAGCAAGGGGATGCACACGAAAGAGGAAATGGATGCACAGGAAGCTCCACCTGAACATGAGGAAGAACTCCTTTCCTGTGCAGTGACGACACACCGTGACAGATCACCCCAAGAGGGTGTGGAGTCTCCCTCACGGAAGATATTCCAGAACCACCTGGATGCAATCGTGTGCCATGTGCTCTGGGATGACCCTGCTTGAGCAGGGAGGTTGAACCAGAGGGCCCACTGTGGTCCCTTCCAACCTGACCCACTCTGTGACCATGTGAAAAGTAACACAATCGGATGTACCACTGAGTTACAGCCGCCAAATGGAAGACGGAAAGCTGTATGTCCAAAGTTTTGGATAATGAAGCTTGGGATGCAGTGTTGTGAAAAGTATGCATGAGTACGTAACTAATTTAAAATAAAGCACATTCATTTCTGAGCATCTAATTGTATCAACCAACTCATAACAACACACTACAGAAACAGTAGACGTTCAGTGAAGACACAGTATTAGATTTGACTAGCACAGAAAATATGCTCTGCTTTACAGAATAATATTACTTGAAAATAAGGCAATAGCATCCTCACAGTAACCCAAATTCTCATTTCAAATGAGGCTCCATGTCGTAAACAATTGTTGAATTTCACAGAAATAAACAATCCATTGGAACAAGCCCTCCTCTGCTTTTCAGATGGAACAGAGGACCTGGGGAGAAGGCTGGCTGTTCATGGTAATACTCCATTATATAGAATTATAGTAAATTAGGTGTGTGAAAATCTAGGCAATAACAATCACTTGCAACTTTACATGTGATTTCTATTCCCTTCAATTCTATTTTTATTACAAATAAAATTATTTATGCCCATTATTTAGACATACACAGAGCTCATGTTCTAGAAACTTTTTTTCATTCCTTTCATGATAATTACACTGAAGTTTAAATACAGAGCTTTAAACTTTTATTCTATTTTTGTTATTTCTTTTTAAAATAAATTAATGTTCAAGTAGCAGCTTGATGAACTCAACTGAAGTCATTTGACAACTGCAATGTCTAATTTGTTTGAACAAGTCTAATAGAAACACAAATCCATCAGAAAGAAGCACTTCTAGCACTTCAGGCTTGCAGGTAAGCTTCCACCTGTATCACTCCTGTACATGTTTAACTTTCAATTATGCTGACTCATAAGATTTAAAGCATTCTTTGCTCTTTTGAATAATCCACAGACTATACTGGGCAAACAAGCATACATGAAGGGAGAGCAATTCTGTGCCTCCAAAGAGAGGCTCTAAAATAAGGAAAAATTGTAATACTACTTTTCTTTGCCAGTACATGCCATGACAGAGAGAGCTGTGCATTACTACATTTCTTTGACTGATGGAGCTACCCAGTCCAGTGCTGGTTGTAATTGCTACTATCAGGTGATGGGATTGCTAAATTCAACTCCAACATTATTTTTAATTCAAACACAGCACCATACTGACTTTGCATCTGACCATTGGGCTGGTCCTCAACACCCCGCCTGTGATAGATACTTAAGCAGGATAAGCACTTCCCCAGGTAGCAGCACTGCCCTAAAAGCCTCCCTGGCCCCAAGCTGTCCCCTTGTCCTTACCAGCATCTTGTCCTGCTCCCCCAATGAGCCAGGGTAGACCCTGACCACACCATGGATGGGGAGGCTTGCAAAATTTGTACCAACCACAAAGTGTTGGTATTATTACCACCACCACCACTACGTCTGTCTGCCTTATATTCATCTCTGTTTTACAGTACTTTTCTGCCTTCTTCAGCATCTCGTGTATTGCGATAACAGCTGGAAATCAGTCCTATGCAGTGGTACTCTAGTAATAAACCACGATGGCACCACTTGTCTGCTGATGAGTTCATAAATCACTGCATTCTTTCAGGCTATCCAACATGCCAATATAACAGCTACTTGTGTTCCAGCAGCCGCTCACCCACTCTTGCAGGGAAGGGCTGGACAAAACCAGACCCTGCTGGCTTATGGGTTTCTGGCCATCTGGAGAAAACAGCCCTAAAGGGGAATTCTGAGTCGAGGATATGTTACCACATTAAAACCAACCACCATGTACCCATCACTCATTTAGCTGAAGGCTGCCAACATCCTGCTCAACATTCTGCAAGTTGCTTCTTGCTAAACTTTCCACTTTTAACTGCACATTATCACAACACAGATTGTGTCAACACATTAAGTCACATTTTAATTTCATTTTAGAAATATCATCTTTGCCCCCCACAATGCCAGTAATCCCCCTCCTGATGTGCAGTTCTCCATTGTGTTTGTAGCAGACTTCTTTTATTGCCTCATCCTGGTGTAGCACAACAGGTTACCGGGTCACATTGCTCAAAAACAGTTCTGCCAGAGGTTATAATGGCACATTTTAATATTTAATAACTTTATTTCAGTCAGGGACATTCTACCATCTGAAAAATACTGTTGGAACAACCGCAGATTTTTTGCTCTAAGCCCAGAAGTTCAGGTCCAGAAATTTCATTTTTCAACACAGCAAATACTAAGAAAATCATTAAGAATCAACCTCTGACAAAGAATTGGGATTATAGTAAAGGCAACCATTCACACAATCTTTAAAAACTTCTGTCTTGGTTTACAAGACAGGTGTCTGCCAAGGAAGGCAGGAACCTTCCTGGGATGGAAAATACGACCCCCTTCCCTCCAAATTATTATAACTTTGAAATTATAGGGCTTTCAGACAAAGATATAGGAGAAGGAAAAGCAGTTTTTTACTAATACATATATATATGTATAGCAAGCCAAAAAACAATGGCAGCAACAAGAAACAACCCCAGACCCCCAGTCCCAGCCTTCTCTCGGCTGCCGAGCCCTTTCCCCTCCGGTGCAGTTCCGCTCTCAGCCGCCAGGGGCGCTGGGGGCTCCCGGCCGGGCAGGGCGGGTGCGATGATTCCTCCACGCCTGCAGGGGGCGCTGTGGTGGGAGCTGAGCAGCCTCTCCACATCGCAATGGCGACTCAGGCGGAGAGAGAGAGCAAGAGAAGGAGCTTCCTTTGCAAACTCACGAGCAGCAGCCAGTCTCAGGGCCACTCCGGGTGGCAAAATGGACTGTAGCAGGAACCTCGGAGCAGCAGGCTGAAACAGCAGAGGTGAGCGCACCCAGGGTGGCAAAACAAAGTGTAGCAAAGACTACAAAGCCGTGACAGGAGCGGACATGGGGTATCGAGTTAAAAGTGTAGCAAAACGCCAGAGACAGCAGCAGAAAACCGCAGAGCTGGGCAGTGGCAGACAGGCTCCTGCAAGCAGCCAGGAGACACTGCCTCCGGAGAGGACAAGGGGGTCAGGGTCCCCTTCCCAGTGAGGTTGGGTTTTGAAAAGGTCCCAGTTCAACAGCCACTCTTGCGTGCAGAGGCTCATCCAGAAGAAGCAGAGAAGGACAAATACTCCACAGTGGTGGTGAATGCCCCAGGCAGCAGCAGTCCGGCACCAAAACCACAACTACCTCCACTCTGATGCCGAGAGCGAAACGGGATAAGGGGGCTGAGCCCAGCCCCTGACACCCAGCCAAAATCTTGTGGTATCTCTGAATTTTCCAAGAGAAAACCCGCCAGCTACCAAGCTCACTCCCCAGCTAAGAGACTGCAGTCAACTGCACCTTCTCCCCCTTGGCCACATCTTTTGTCTTTTAAGTATCCATTGTTGCCATCCCTTAGGCAACAAATGGGAGAAAAATTCCATGAGAGAAAGAAAATAAAAGAAAAAATCCTAACCTCCAGTATCTTCTCTAGGAAGAAAAAGGCTCAGCAAGTGGGCATGTTGCTAACACGATGATTGCCCTGTCTGTGTAATGGGAGATATCAGGGCAAAGTAGTGCAAAATAAAAGCACCACGTGAGACATGGTCCTGATCAGCAGATTTTCCAGCCACTCCATAAACTAGGTGGAATGTGAAGATCCCACCACCACTGCACAGAAAGAAAGCAAAGATAAGATGATAAAGGTAATAAAAGAAAATCGATGACAAAGCCAAACACCTGCTAGCTGATGGCTGCAGATGCTTAGGCTCCAAACCAAAAAGTAAGCATATTTAGAGAAGTACTTTCAAACAAAGCCTGCACTAAATTTTGCATGAAGTAGCAGTGCACATGCTGAGTCTCTAGGGCTCAAGGCTTCATTTTCGTGTCACCAATGAGAACAAAGGCCTTGCTAAAACAAACTTACAAGCTCAACTGCCTGCACAGTACGTATTTGAGAACATTCAGAGAAATGTGTCACTTCCCTGTGACTTTGCATAGATTTTCAAGAGCCATCCCACACTTGGCACGATGTACCAAGGAACAGATCAATCCTTTTTCCATCTTGCTGCCCTGGGGTTTTGCTCTGCCCTGCTCCCCAGCTCGAACACCTCTGCCAGCTGTTGTGCTCTCACAGCCACACTTCTTTACTATATATTATGTTATGCATACAGTATTACATCTATTTAAGCAGGTATGTAGCTTTATGGATTTCTATTAAGTATGATGTTTACCTAAATCTTTATGTGCAATGCGTTATCATTTGTAACCCTGGTGATTAAAAGCAAGCTGCAATCTGCATCAGAGTGTATCAAGTACTGGCCAAGTACTTTGAAGCACTGGCCCCAAGTTCAAGGAAACAATGCTTTCTTGAAAATGCTTTTTCTTTTATTCAGAAGTCCAGAAAAGCAGAGAAGATGCAAAGAACCTAGATACTTTAAAAAATTTTCAGTAAAATGGTTTAGTAAGCACAATTATCTAGCAAAAAAATGAAGCAGTCACAGTGTGCTTCACTATATTAGACTCAGCACCTACAGATGAAGAGAAGAGGGTGTGCCACTCACAATGTGGTTTGAAGGAGAGTTTGCTGCTGTGCCCAGCTCCTGGCATGGTTACCCTCTGAACTTGGGCATGACCCATGTTAAGCCATATAGTTAAAAATCTTCACTCTAGTTTGAAGGACTTTAACAGCCTATAGTAACCAAGGGATTTCTAGATTTCTTCAATTTCAAATTTAATTTTAAATGGAAGTTACAGGCATCTCCGTAAAACCCATCCATCAGCCAACATGAAGGCAAGGTGGCGCTGATAAAGTGTGTGTGTGCCCCAGCAGCCTGAAACATCTATGTTTTTCTGATGAGAACAGGCTTAACTCCTGCCCATAACACTGCCTCCAAAAACAGCTCTGTAGCAAAACCATTCCCACTCCCTTGTTTTATCTGTAGCCTGTAACATGAATTTCATTTAGAGACCTACAGCGTTGCAGACAGACAGCAATGCAGACCCAAATTTGAAAGGTAGGAGCAGAAGTGACAGCATGCGCCTCTGGTGCGTGAAGTGGGAATAGCTGCAACTCTTCTGTCGTCCAGAGGCTTGGCCAAAACCAACACTGATCTCAATATTTACCCTTCATCCTTAAAGTACCAAGAAATTATTTTCCATAACTATAGCTGGGGAGGGTGAGGGATATTGTTCTGCTCCTTAGCAGGCATAGCAAAAAATACACCCTGATACAAAGACTCTCAAGCAAAAAACCTTCCAACTATTCTAGGCTAAAAAAGGCAATTATTTGGGATGAGCAAAGCTCTCTTAGATTAAGAATTGACTGATAATTCTAGCTGTTCTATACATTACTGTCTTGATGCTCTTACAAAGGTGTTAAGAAAACGTGGCAATTAAGACACTTTCCACAAACACTGCAATGCCATACCACACGCAACATGCTTGGGACACAAGATCGAGGTAAAGGCATTCTAAATATCCACACGTGCACCACAAGGAGCTCCATCCTTTATGTATCACATGATCTACTGTGATTTTTGGCAAGTCCAAATACCTCACACTGAACTCTGTAGTCAAAGGGCTAAAATCCTTTAGGTACAATCCATCAAAATACATTTGTCTGGACTAAAACAATTAACTATATATGAAGAAATAGATATATAATTAATTTGTGGTGCTTATTATGTCTCCATTTTCATAGGGTACTATGCATTAAAAAAGGCTGTTTCTCAAACCTTCTTCCTTCTTCCTCCATGGCTCTTCATTACAGACATAAACGGAATTTCTGCTTACTTTGAAATTTTTTTTGCCTGACTGAATTTTCTGATATAATTGTCTTACTTGCCAGATAAAACACAAGATCAGATTTAAAGCATTATACCACTAACAGATGTAACTACTGTCTGTTTACACGCAAGAAGATTCAAATGCACATCTTCAAACACTGACATTTTCATAAACAAAGCAGCTAAACATTCTTTAAAAGTCCACAGCACTTCAACAGTTTATTGCAGCTTTAAGTTCATTTACTTCTCTCCTGCTTTTTACTTGTCTCCCCAATCTCTGAGGAAAAATTTTGCTGTGAGTTCAGTGAGAACTTTTCTGTCTCTCTTGCTCAGTAATGCAACATGAAAAGGCTGTGCTAAAGCCCCTTACCCTAGCACTATGCCACATGGATTCCTGTTCCTGTCCCACCTTCCTAAAAGGCCTACAAAGTCACAAAACAGCATCCTGGAAGTTATCAGTGTAACCAGCAGCAAAGGTCACCTCAAAAAAGGCTCCCTGAGGGATTTTCCCTTCAGTTTTCTTCCTCTAGGTACCCACAACTCACACTAGCAAACTTGCTTGCCCTGCACCACAAATGAAGAGTTTGTCTCTCACAGTTTACCAAGAAATAGGCCCAAAAGCAGGTTGCAAAATTCACCTTGGAAGACGACGAATTTCTGGACTGAGTTGCTCTCCCTTCCAGTTCCTTGGTGCACAGGTTACATCTGCAATGCTTCTCCCACAAATGGGAGAGTATCTGTTGCAGACACAACCCCTTCCCTCATAATTACATATTCCTGCCTAATTTATTGGAATTCTTGAGTTAGAAAACAGCAGGAATAATGAAGTCTGGATAGCCTGACTCCATCCTGCCTCAGTCAGAGAGCTCTTATGTGATTCTGCCCAAGTAAGAACCTTTTCTTCTCCTCCCACACTGTACTTAATTGCTTAATGCTTCTTCCCCTCTCTTCTCAGCAGACTCTTTAGATCCACTCTTTCCTTTCCACTCCATCATGGCAGTAATTCTGGCTGACAAATCCGTAAGAGAACATGCTCAGCTGCTCTGGAGGGCTTCTGAACACATTGGTGACTGAAGCATAGCTGCTTACAGTGGTAAAAAAGATTAGAAAGTGAAGGATGCCATGAGTGGGTGCTTGCTGCAGACTAATTGGTGGAGAGTTTTGGTGTTTTTTCAAGTAGGGAGGTTGTTTTTGTGAAATTCCAGGTCCCACCCTAAACTGACAGCAGCACGTCTGGCTAAAACAAGTCTACTGCAGTGCTATAGAAAGAGCCAGCATGAAAAGTTGGAAGGTACTGAAAGCCAAGGTAGGTTAGAAAAGACTGATTGATACTGCATACAGAGTAACAGAGGGAATTACTGGGCTCCTCAAATGGGAGGACAGAATAACCAAAAAAACGACTAAAAATTGATCTACAGAAAAGTCAGTAAAATTCACATAAAAGGAATAAGCCTGAAAAAAAGAACAGTACCAGAAAACTCTTAAGGAACAGATCTGAAATATGAAAGGTTTAATGAGACCATTTTGTGAAGATTTACTAAGATTTTGTCAGGAACCCTGGGCAGAATTCTGGCCACAACCCAGTAGGAAAAAAAAAATCCATGAGGAATATAGGACAATGGTACCTTCAAAGATAACAGCACTTTTACTCCAAACAAACCATGTGCCCTCAGAGGCTGCTTACACAGTACTGCCTAAGAGATGCAATTATATCCCTGCCATTACATGCCACTGCCATTCTGTTTGCAAAACATCCTGTCCCTGTATAGCTTTGTACAGTAAGGTGCAGTAAAAGAAACACAGAAACATTCCTTAAAGCATTGACCACCTCAGCCTGGAAAGGAAGAGCAAGGGACAAGAGGTAAGAGTATCTTGACCTCCATGTCCCTGAAAATTGTCATGAAAAACAGAACCTGAGATGTTCATAAGCATTTATCCTCCTCCAAACCAAGTAGAATTCTTTTTCTTCCACAGTGAAGTGCACACATCCCTGTCAAGTACTTAGGGTGATGTGTAGGGTGCAAGAAATAGGAAACAAAAGGGAAAAGACCCAAAAGATTTCTGAATCCCATATCATATGTTGAGGATTTCCTATATCCAGAAAGGTGCAGAAGACTCCAGATATTTGGATATGCTCCTTTTAGCAAGATAAGATTTTTCTAGTCTTATCCCTCTTTTTGTGACAATGCTTTAATACAGAGCAATTCTCTGTCATCCAGTGTATAAATCTACCGAACACCTTTTGTTCTCCATATCTACTTCTTTTCATAGTGCTTGGTTAACAAAAGCCATCATTGAGCACATCCTAGGACCTTAAAGTCAGTACCTGCTGATTTAGTTAGGTAAAATAAAGTATGCCAATACGGACACAAAAGGTATCTGGGGAACTGGCTGAAAGAAATGTTTTCTTCTAAAGAGGCACATTTCCCAAGTACCCCTGCACCACAGGTAAAAAACACTACCTGGACTCACTAACCCAGGAAGGCTCAGGAGGAAAAAACAGGAATGTCTTACATATGGGTGCTGCATGTATTCTTAGTAAAGGATAAGCTATTACCTCAAGAAAGGACTTACTTCATCCTCAGGACAAAAATGACATCTGTACACCACTGAAACAGTCTTTATGCCAGCATCATCAGTCTAGTGTTGAGTTAATTAAAAAAATCACAGATACTAAGAAAAAGCCTCAAGTGGTATCAATTATTTTGCAGAAACACATTCTCTTAATCATTTTCAGGGTCTTCTTTTATATAAAGCACACTTTGATTTTTTTTCATTTGCATCTCAAAATTGCCTCCTGTGTTGTAATCTTCTGACTTTACTGAGGTTCCCTTTATTCTCTGTCCTCATGTACTTAAGTTCTCTTCCAATTATACATATTTTCATGACTGATGAGCTCCTGCACAGCTCTGCCAGGCAGGACAATAAATAGCAGAGCATGGCATGACTCAAGTTAGGAGGAAGCAGAAGAGCCTACTCGCACATGCTAACTCTACAGTAGGAAAGGAATCAGGTTATTTAAGGCACTCTTCTCTGTACTCAGTGAGTTTTTAATGAAGTTGGTTTCCACAAATGTCAAGACACAACAAAGACAGCAGCTCCTAAAAAATAAAAAAAAAAAATTCTAAGAACCTTTACAGAAATAATTAACAAAACTGTATACCATGACTTGATGAAGGCGACTGATACTGCAGGACCCACTTTAGTGCCCGTGTTTATATTTAAACTTAAACACCAAATAAAGCTTAGTGGTATTTCTAAAGAGCAGATACATTCCAAACCTTCAGGCATCTTGTATTTGTGAATGTTTTTCCCCCCAGCTGCCTTCAGGTTTTCACAAGCTAAAACTGCGTCTGAATTTCTAAACATATTAGGCCTCATTAATGCTACCAAATGCACAAATTTTAACACTCCAGCAATTAACATCACGTTCTGCTACTGCTGAGCTGCACAAGGAGATGCACACCAGCTGTCAGTGTTCCTGCTCCTCCTCTCACAGCAGGCAGCAGACATGTTTTGCAGCAAGACCTGCAAATGCACATCTCCAAGCAGTTTAAAATTTTGTGCCATCCCTCTGGCTGAAGGGACACTTAATGCACTTCACTATGTAAGATGTACTTGGAAAATAGGCCCTGAAATGGCAACAACATCCTGTAAGTAGCAATTTGGATTAATGAATTCTTTAATACCCTATGTATTCCCACCAGTGACCTACATCAAATGGAAAGATGGCATAAAGATAAAATGCTTGGGAATAATTGAGTACAACTGGGACCAGTAAACCTGCTGTGCTTTGCATTATTATATGATGAGATGTTTCTCATGGGCAATTTTGAGTAATTGGAGTAGAGCATCTGGTATTAGGAGTAAGGCTAGAGAAGGGCCTGCTAGTCATTCATGTCTAGAGGGAGTAATGACCATAGATAGGTGGAAAGAATGAAAATACTACAGACACTTAAGGTTAGGCCATCAAAAGCTATTTCAAATGCTAACACTTCAATGAGGAATATAACACGTTTTAAACAAGGACATGTTTACTTCAGCAACATTTCTATTCTGTTCCCCTGCTCCCCCTTCTTAAACACCTTCATATAGCACATTTTAAAATAAAAATTTGGATTCCTTCTACCTTAGTAGTAATTTAATCCAGTTGTTCCTCTCCTTCTCCCTCTTCTGACAAAGAACAGAAATCAGTACAAAATCCAGTTCAGGCAGTTAAATGTTTCTGCACCATCTTCTGCAAAGGCTATCACGAGTGAACAAGTAACTCTATAAGCAGCATTTGAAATAAATAACTCCAAAAGCAGCAGTTGAATGTCAACTTTGCAGAAATACTTTGTAGATTATTAACACCCTAAGCAATCACTTCCTGTAGCACTGCTGAGTCCTGACCAAACTTTCACTGAAACTGTTACTACTCATGGGAGAAGGACTATACCATATTGCAAGTGACATGGGAAAACAGGAAACTGCTTTGAGGCTTTGCAAAGTTTACAAGCTATCAAATTAACAATAACCTGACAAAACATGATTTTGTTCTATACAAAGCAAAGCCTTTACCCATCTCATAGGAAGGATGGCAGTGTGGTCTGGGGGTTCAGCCATGAGGCAGCTGGGATGGGACAGCTTGGGAGAAAGAGAAGAGCCTATTTGTGCATGTAACTCAAGAAAGGTAACAGCAGCAGCCACGCAGACTGAATGCAATGTCACAATCTGCATTCAGCCAGCAACACTTTTTAGAAATAAATACTAATTATTAGCAACAGACAACTGATAAACACTGGCATTTCTTCATGTTAAGGACAGTTATGAATGGTTAGTAAGCCAGGTTTTTAAGTAGTAGGGGAATACAGAACTTCCTGAAACTTGTCTATGGCTACCATATACTGGTTTTCCAAAAAACACCTTTGTGGTTAGAAGTTCTAAGTTCTCTGACTTATAAACCAGATAAAAATACAAGGTTTAAAGCAAAACCTGACTGATTTACATATTTTAAGATACAGATTCTGAGGGAGTTTTTCCTGATGTCTGGAAAAAGGCAGAAGCTGCAACCACATTGAAAGAAAGATGCTTTGGGGAATTAAAGGCCAGTCTGCCTCATTTCAGTTTCTGGGAAAATCATTAACCAAGTCCTGCTGAAAGACATTTCTGGGCACATGGATCTGATGATGACTAGCAATAGCCAAAACAGATCTAACAACAGTAAATTGTGCTTGATCAACCTAACTCACCTTGTAGGATGAAACAGCAAAATTGGTGAGTTAAGAACAGAGCAGTAGATACCATCCACCTTAACTTTAGCAAGGTATGCAGCACCATCTCCCTCTTGCAACATCTTTGTATCCAAGTTGGAATGTTATGGTTTTCATGGATGCAGTCCTAGCTGGGTAAAAAACTGTGCTGTGGAGCTCTATGGGTAATGGCTCCTGGCTGTGCTGTACTCACAGACATACCCTGCCTGGAAGAAAGTAAAAATACCACACCTCAGGGCTTCTTTTCAGCACTGGTTTTGTTTAGCTTAATCTATCAATGAGGAGAAGACAGGCTACCTAATGAGGAAGACAGTACATTAGATTAGAGACATGACCTGCCTCACTGGGTATGCAAAATTTTTGGACCCACTCCAGGTATTAAAAAATAGTTTTTAAAAGAAACACAATGCAAATACAATTTCTGGCTTCAATCATTAAATGCGCCAAGAGAGGAAAGGGGACAGGATTCTGCTCACCAGGACTCCAACTCTCCTATCTTCAAGGGTAGGATGTGAAAGTTGTAACTCTTACAAATGATGGGGCTGAACTGCTCCAAATATCTAAGAAACAAAAGCTCTGTATTGTCACTAACCCTCTCATGAGTACATCCAATAATCCAGAAGTCAGGGTAACATACTTTCTGCATTCAGTGAAAGTCAACTATTTCTGTGAATGTGCAGTGTCACATAAATATTTAATATGAATATTGCTACCTACAAAAAAACTCACCCTTTTTATAAAGGGTGAGCAAAATTGTTTCTCTCCAGTTCTCATTGTAAGTATTAACTCAGTGAACACAACAGTAGCTACTGAGAGCTGGTAGAAGATGTTCATGGTTTATCAAGTGATTAATTCCAACCTGCTCAATTTTCTTCTCTTCGTTGTGAATGAGTCATTATGGACAGAAGCCAAGTCAGGATTAACATGTAAGATCACGTTCTATTGAGAACTGAATCCTGCCCTTAAGGAATAACGTAAACAGTATGTTCCATGCAAATACCGAGGGATATATAATATTTGCTATTTGCATGGACTTTAGGCTCAGAAACACTGCATAGTGTCTTAGTCGAATTCCCACTATCAGAATGAAGATTTTTTTCAAAACTCAAATATCTTGTAACACATCAACAGATAAAAAATAAATGAGAGAGTAAATGGATTTTAGAGTAAAGTGAGCAACAGTAAGGAATACATTAAACTCTACAAGAACACTAAATAGAGCCTATTGTAGGCCTACTGTAAGGATGACCAAGTAAGACATTATATCAAGATTAACCACTGGAATGTGACATCTTGTAATATATCTAAAAGGTGTATAAAAGCTTATTTTTATAATGAAATCCTTTACAGATTTCTGCCCCTAGTCAAAAGCGTCTAGTTGAACCATCACCAAAAAAAATTTAATGGCAAAGCATCTATCCCAAATGTGTAAGAAAACATGAGAATGATATTAAAGAAAGTCAGTGCTTTATATATGTTTATAAATGTGTTTGACAATGTGTATATGACCTGAAATGTATCTCATGAGTTCCCACAGAGAGAAAACATTAAATTAGCTGTGGGCACTGCTCAGGAGAACCCAAATTCCATTTGGACAGAGTTACACAAACACGGGGAAGCAGAGAGTTAAATAACAGGTTAGCAAACAACCTGAAGCAAATTTCAAAAGAGCAGATGAAAACTGGCATTATGCTGTGCAGCTCCTCTGATGTCAGCAGCAAGGCAGCATTGCAGATAAGCCTCTAGCAGTGTTAGTAACTAAAAGTGGAGAACAGACACACAATGTGCTCCACCACAACATCTGTTGGTGGTGCTGCCTCTTTCCCCAAGCACCTCTGTCCTAACTGCCCAGGAAGCTGAACTTCTCTCAATGCTCCTCTTAAAAGTCACACAGAGAAGACACCTTATCAACAAACCCATAACATACTCAGGCTAAGACCGACCCAAAAGGACAGCAAAAGCCTTGATTGCTTTTGAAGTCAAATTGCTACCATGAAAAATTTCACCTATTAAAGTGATAAACATGATGAAGGGACTGGATCATCTTCCTTATGAGGAAAGGCTGAGGGAGCTGGGGCTGTTCAGCCTCGAGAAGAGATGGCTGAGAAGGGACTTTATCAATGTCTGTCATTGTCTGCAAGGGGGGGTCAGAGCATGGACCAGGCTCTGCTCAGTGGTCCCCAGCAGTAGGATGAGGCAATGGGCAGAAACTGATGCACAGGGAATTCAACCTGAACATGAAGAAGAGTTTCTTTCCTGTGCATTGACTGGGCACTGGAAGAGATCATCCAGAGAGGGTGTGGAGTCTCCCTCACTCGAGATATTCCAGAACCATCGATGCAATCCTGTACAATGTGCTCCGGAATGATCATTCTTGAGCAGGGAGGTAGAACCAGAGGATCCACTGTAGTCCCTTTTAACCTCAACCAGTCTGTGATTCTGTACATAGGATTTAATTACTCATACAAGAAGTTTGTTTCAACTGTCATGGTTAAGAAGTCTTTCTAAAATATATTGCCTAACCAAAGCTTCAGACCACAGCTTCCAAAACAGGTATTCAGGCACTTTATTACAGAACAGCCCTTCTTGCTCAGAAAGAAATCTGAATGTGCCATGTCAGACAAGAGAGTCAAACAAGCCAGTGTTCCAGTTCAGCAAAACAAACGCTTTCCTTCTAGCAGTACTTAAAAAAAACCCCGCTTTGCCAAATGAAAGGCCACATCAATGAGTTCTTCATCAAGTTTTCCCCAGAGGTGCTATTTTATCCCATTTCATCCTCAGGTACAATTGTCATGTGATAAACAGAAATCTTGAGAGAATAAGGAAATTCTATGACAGAGAGACAGATGGGAAAAAAAGGGTAGTTCTAGGCATCAGTGCCACAATAAGGTATCACCTACCGAGACCCAATTTCTAAGAGGGGGCATGACTTAATCCACATCTCCTAGTGTGACACACAGGCCAAAACACAATGAAGACACTGTTCATACTTTTTGTGACATGCAGTTGACAACAAAAAGATTTTTGGAAAATGAGCAGTATCACAGACACCTTCCTTACAAGCCATATTGCTGGAAGAAGGGAGAGGGACAAACAGGAAGAGATGGCACCTCAATGCACTTGGGAGGATCTGAATGGCATCCTCCCAGTTCTCCAATGTCCTTAACTAAAGTAGCTGGCCATAATACAGTGGATGCTATGCTAGAGAACATTTCACTTCAGAGCTTTAGCTCTGATAACATGCAAAAACCTGAGTAAACTGGTTCTGCTCTAACAGACCAGGTAACAATAACACAGGCAATTGCTCACACATAATTAAACGGCATAAACTTAACTTGAAATTACGACTTCCATTCTGATTAGAATATAAAAGTTACTCTTGAAACAGCTTGACATAAGAGACATTTTGTAAACTGAGGGCGATTACATACATGACAATTGACATAAGATCCTACAGCTGCCTATAATTTAAAAGAATTTGACAAAAAAGAAAGGTGCATGAGAATTCAGTATTACTTCTTTACGACATGTCAAATTAACTTGGGGTATTATTGCTATTTAATAAAGGAGAATAAATGAAGTAGTAAAAAGGCTCTGGGTAGGCTACAGAAAAATGTTAGATTAAGATTCAGTTAGATATTAATTCTAAAATCCTTGTTTCCCAGATTAACTGAGAGCAAAGTAACATACAAAGCGTTTCTTATTTACAGAATGGAGTAAAAGGTCACGTGGAGGGGCAGTTCACACTGTAACTAGAATAAAGTTTGACTTTTATTTTTTTTTTGCCAAAATCTGAAATATGAAGCTTTAGAAGGAAAAGAAACTTGCAATACTTATTACTTCAGTTTTCTACACTAACAATACAACATTCCTTGTGATTTACACATGCTATGTTTTCAATATTCAAAGTCAACCCAGTATTTCAGAGTATAAAACCCAAGAGAACTAGAAAAAAAACCCACTCTGGGTAGCCAAATACTTCATGGATCATTGATGAGCCTGGGAGCCTGCATTTTCAATAAATTATGAAATAAATTTCAAAAGCTTCCTTTTCAGTCATAGGAAGTGGTGTCAGGGGAGGTTTAGGTTAGATACTGGGAAAAGGTTTTTCACCCAGAGCAGGGTTGGGCACTAGAATAGTCTCCCCAGGGCAGCTGTCACAGCACCAAGGCTGACAGAGTGCAAGTATTTGAACAATACTTTTGGGCACGTGGTAGGGTTGGTAGCGCCACTTTGTGCAGGGCCAGGAGTTGGACTCAATGATCCTGATGGGCTCCTTCCAACTCAGGATATTCTATGATTATAGATCAGGGTGTTCCTGTGTTAAGCGACATAAAGGACAGTTCTTTTCCCAAAGGGTCTGTTGGGTGGATCCAGACAAATATAGTCACAGGAGCTCATCATGAATACTTAGTAATCTTCTAACAGATTAAGAACATTCACTTGAGAAAGATAATGACTTGACAAAATTACAGATATTCAGAAACTGTGTCCTAGGTTAAACTATAATAAAAAGAAATAAAAACATATCACATGTAAGACCAAGTGAATTAGGAACAGCTAAAACTAAAATAAAAACCAGCCTCCTTCAAAGCATGGAGGCTCAGATTTCCTAAGAAGAAGATACTGCTTATGTATTCACCTGAGTACTTTCTGGAAAAAGAAGTAGAAGCCAATATTACTACACAGTCAACATTATTTTATGTTACCAAAATTAACTTTGATATCAAGTAGTTAAGATTCTATTTTCTGTTGACCTAGTTGCAATGACCTAATAGAAAAAGGGGGTAATTTAAATATTTTATACATCAAGAACTCACCAACAAAGCCACTGGGAGTTAAAGATCAAACACTGTAATGCATAAAGTAAATAACTTCCAATAATAATGATCCTCATTCATTATCCCTAATACAGTTTTTTGCTGTATCTTTGTTTTTTGTCTTTCAGTATTTTAAACGGAACAATTAGGAAGCATTTTTAATGGCTGGGTCAGGTACATCAGCTTGGCTCCAGAACTAACAACTCGTACCTATCAATTCTGTATTTTCTAGATACATACAAACTCACTAGAAAACAACAGAAAGTCAGAAAGTTAAGAAGAAAGATTACTACTAAAGTTGTTTATCTTTTTTGAAGCACACTCATATGTTCTACTAAAACTGAAGGACTTTGTATTAGCTTCAGTTTCACATATTTAACTGGAACAAATTTCCCTTTAAGTTCCCTTAGTGATCTTTAAGAAAATTTCCATGTGATTCTGAACATACTGAAACACCCTAATATTACTTCTCAACTTGAAGATCAGTAAGAAACTTCAAAAGTAAGAAATTTCCAGTAGACCTGGATAAAGGGCTGATAGCTGCAGTCTACTTGGCTCTAAGTTTTCAGTGCTGTTGACAAACCACATGGTCAACTTTAAAGAGCTTCAAGAGAAGTAAACTTAAAAAAACCCAAACAATCAAAAAAGTCCCAAACAAAAACAACCCTAAAGAGGTCACAGCCAAAAAAATGTTATCAAAAGTATTAACTGATGGAATTTGGAATGGATGGAATTCTGTTAAAAAAGAACCCAAAATTCCAAATACACCTTCATGAGGAAGCTCTTGTGTTCCTGTTGCTACTCATCCCATGACAAGCATATTAAAAATACCTTGCTTTTTCAGCTGCAAAGAGAATCTAGTATTTACATAGATTCATCAAAACTCAAGTTCCTAGATGGTTAATGGTTGCTTGGTTCTTACAAACTGTGCATAGCCATTCTCAATTTATATTTTCCATTACAGAAGCTTTCTGCAAGAAACTAAGTCCCCACATTTCGACACAAAATGCCTCCTGCCACACAGCCATTCTTAGCATCAACCAGAAGTGTAAGCTTTCATGTAAAAGAGAGAGGAACCTAAATGGAATTTCTGATTGCATGACAAAGATGCCTATGCTTGTGAGTAAGGGAGACTGGAAGTGTTGAAGGATGTCTGACCTTCAAATGCCAGCATGTTCAACTTGCAAAGATTCTGGATGTTTACACAAGCATGAAGAATTTTTTCCCCAGGCACACACTGAGCACCACAATCCATCCAGTGGGAAGGCGGCTGCTGTTATCCCGTCACAGCCCTGCAGCCCTTGAATCCCAGCTTGTCATTTCATGGGTACACTGCTGTGTCTGCATCTGGCCAACGTGAGGCTGTTCCTCTTCTTCATCCTGACATTGTCAGTGATTAAGTCTGATGAATGAACGTGCTAGAACTAAGCGACTTACAGTACTTGGAGAACAGCCCTGTCCTCCAATGTAATGCCTCCCCTTGCCGGTATGGACAGTTTATCCTTTGAGAGTAGATAAACATTGAGGCACTGCACTGTCACATCGCAAGTAGCAGCTTTGTCTTTGTCTTAAGGGCCACATGCCCTAAATGAAAAATCCTTGACTGAAAATTAACCAAGTTCTTTCCTACACTTACTGAAAGTCAACGTTACACATGAGCTCTCTGACACAAACCTTCCCCAAAACCCAGGCTATCTACTAAAGATGAGAATGTATGAGCATATTTATAAACAAATGTCTGAAGTTTCTTACTGAAAAACAAAATACCTTTCCCAGAAAGCCACTTAAATCATTAAACACACAGTTTTGCCTGCCTAAATTAACCAAATATAGACATTATGTCATACTGCCTTGGTTTGAAAGACAGGTGTCTGCTAAGGAAGGCAGAAGCCTCTCTTCGAATGGAAAATATGACCTCTTTCCCTCAGAGTTATTATAATTTTGAAATTAAGGGGTTTTCAGGCAAAGATATAAGAAAATGAGTAACAGTTCTTTACTAGTATGTGTATGTAAAACAAGGCAAACAAACAACAATGGTAACAACAATAAGCAAGAACATAAAACCTAATAAACAGCCTTTTGCCACTCTTCAAGCCCTTTCCCCTTCCGTGCAGTTCCGGTCACAGCCGGCAGGGGCGCTGCTGGCTCCTGGCCAGGCAGGGCAGGTGCGATGATTCCCCCACGGCTGCAGGGGGCGCTGTGGTGAGTGTTTGGAGATCATGCAGTTAATGGTGGCTTGGCCAAGACAGAAAGGGACGGAAAAAAGGCTTGCTGTACAAACCCTCAGGGGCAGCTGATACCGGTGCCCCAGCAGGACCCTTGGATGCAGCCTCCAGAAACAGAGCTGTAACTGCCTGAGGAAGTTTTTGTGCTGCTGGTGGGTGATCTCATCCAGGATTTCTCTGCCCACTCCCTACCTCTCTTTGTCCAGCTGATGGGATTTTGTCCCCTGAAACATGCCAAAGGCCACTTTAAATGGTTTGTATAGTCCTGTTTTGAGAAGAAAATACTTGAAAAGACACAGTTACAAACCATGAGGCAATAGACTTTCTTAGAATTATAATAAACCACTAAATTCGTTATTCTCTATATGAATGATCAGTAACTCAATTGATACTTAACAGCCACTTTTTTCTCTATTACCGAAGCTGAATATAAAATCCATGCCAGAAGAGTTCAGGTTAAAACCATTTCTGTTCACTGGTGCATATCAGGGTGTGCAGAGAAGCACATTAACCACACTTCAAGTACTGAGGCCCAAAAAGCTTGAGGCAACAAGCTCAACCATGAGTGTGCAGGACCTGGAGAAAGCTCTGACAGCGAGCACAACACTGACATACAGCCAGCAGGGCTGGACCTGGGCAGGCACCTGGCTAGGGAGCACCTTGCAGACGGGAGGAAGTGGGAAGAATCCAATGTGCTTTCACCTCATTATCCCTGCAGAGCTTGCAGTTTCACAAGAAAAAGTGCCTGGTTTTCTCATCCACCCACCAGCACTCTACCAAATATACCACTAGCAGATAGGAATTCTGTCTGTGAGAGAGCAAAGAGAGATGAAATATTTCCCCCAGTTACACCATTCACTGCGTCTAGGATTCCTCTACCTATGGCCTCCCCACTAAGCAATTCAGATTGTCAGTATTTTTGGAGATCCCCTCCTTCCTGTCAGCCAGTAGTCAGAAAAATTAGACATGTAGGTTGTGTAGGCTGAAACTGAGAGATTTTTTAAATTATAGGAACAGTGTAGTGTGAGGCTTGTCTGCCTCACTCACATGGCTGATTGGAGACTAGAGGCAAGCTGGAGGCGAAAAGCTAAACTAACAGGGACAGGAAAACTCCGGGACAACTTTTTTTATGTCATTCTGTTAATTAGGCACTGCATGGAAAAGCCAGTGGAAGGTGTTTGCAATTACCCAGAAGAGAAGCTCTGCCACTGCAATAGAAATAGGTGCAATGTGAGTTTAGGAGGTAAAAAACAGAAAGCTTTGCCATGTAGCAGAAATATACAGGCACTTCACATTCCTGTGTGAAAAAATTCCACCATTAAGACTGCAAGTAATTTTAGAAGAACTACTACTAGAAGAACTACCAATTACATATATCTCTATTTAAATTATTTATTCCAGGCATAACCTTTGTGTTTTCTTTGATATAACTGGCTAGGCATGCATATCAAAATTTGAGTATGTCTTTTCTTCTGACTTCATGTTGGAGGTTGGGAATTCTCCTTTTATTTTTCTTTCTCTCAGGGAATTTTGTCCCATTTGTGGCCTAAGAGATTATAAAGACCGGTACTTAAGAGACAAAAGATACGGCTAGGAAGGGGAGGAGGGGGAACAGTGCAGCTGGCCATTTCATTAGCTGACCACAAGATTTTGGCTGGGGGGTCAGGGACTGGGCTCAACTCCTGGCTCTCTCTTGCTCTCGGGAACGGACAAGTTGCTGCTGCTGTGGGGAGAATTCGCTGCCACCGAGAAGTCCAGGTCTTTACTGCTTCTCCCTTACCACTCGTGAGATTCAGCTCGAAAGAGCGGCCACCGAACTGGGACCTTACTAACACCTAATCTCACTGGAAAGGACTCTCACCGCCTAAGTGCCTCAGGGAAAAAACCCGGGACCCCAAACCCCATCCCCTTCCCAGAGGGCGTGTCTCAGGGCTGCTTGCAGAAACCCAGCCGCAGCTGCCCAGCTCCACCGTTTTCTGCCGCTGCCTCTGGCTTTTTTGCTACACTTTAACTCAACACCAGGTGCCCGCTGGGACACCCCAGGGCTCCTGCCGGGGCTGCAGAGTTACTGCTACATTTTGTTTGTAACCCCGGGTGCACCTGCCTTTGCCATTCCAGCCACCGCTCTGAGGTTCCTGGTATAGACCATTTTGCCATCCAGAGGGGCACTCGAATCGGCTTTCTGTTGAGAGTTTGTAAAGGAAGCTCCTTTTCTATCTGATGCCTATATAACCTAGGTTAAAGTTACAAGGTGCTTATCTAGCTTGACTTATAAGATATCTATGTAACCTAGTATCAATATAACCTAAATTATGACTTATCAATATAACCTGAAGCATTAACTTTCTATAGTTATATAGCCGGAATCATAGCTTTAACTTATGTAGCCTGAATCATAGCTTTTATATGTGTATAACCTGATACTTATATAGCCTGAATAATAGCTTTTATACCTATATAACCTTATATAACCTGAATAATAACTTTTGATACCTACATATAACCTGATATGAATAACTTTTTATACTATGTAATGGCTAGTATATGGTTAACTAGTTGCTTAAACACTGAACAGACAAAAGGAAAAAACCTCACCAGGTGTATAGTTTCAGAGAGGTAAGTGTTGTACTAGTGAGAAATTGGCAAGTGCAAAGCCAATTAACCACAAAACAAAGAATTTAAGCTGCTTAAGACCAGATGGACCAAGGAACACCATAACTATGCATGTGTCGAAGAAAAAGTTGAAAAGTTCAAGTGTGAAGAAGACTTTAGAAGCCTTCCTCAAAGACCCTCAAAGACCACCAAATTGGGGAAGCACAAGCGTAGTACAAAAAATTATCTAACAACCATGAGATCACACTATGTAAATTATTTCTGGCACATACACAGTGATGCTGTAATGACAAAAGCAACATTAAGCATAATTTACTGTATAAATGTACCACAACACTTGACAAAGGTGGGTGAGTTAGGAGGAAAAATCCCCCTCACCAACAGCACTGCAATAAACAAATACCTGCTCTATAGACATCAGTCTACGGAGATTTATTCCCAGCCTGTCTTTCGAACATCATCTCTCTCCCGCCAGCTCACGCACCAGTACCCCATGGAGGGACTGCTGAGCTCCCGCCACAGCGCCCCCTGCAGCCGCGGGGGACTCATCGCCCCTGCCCTGCCCGGCTGGGAGCCCCCAGCGCCCCTGGCGGCTGAGAGCGGAACTGCACCGAAGGGGAAAGGGCTCGACAGCCCAGAGAAGGCTGGCACTGGTTTCTAGTTTTTGTTTGTTGCTGCTGCTGTTGTTGTTCGTTTGCCTTGCTACACATCTAAATATATCTTAGTAAAGAACTGCTATTACTTTTCCCGTTTCTTTGCCTGAAAGCCCTGTAATTTCAAAGTTATAATAATTTGGAGGGAAGGGGATTGTATTTTCCATCCCAGGAAAGTTCCTGCCTTCCTTGGCAGACACCTGTCTTTTAACCCAAGACACACCAAGACACATCAACAAGTGGATAACTTCACAAACTGCTAGAGTAATAAAGGATGACAAGTTAATAAATATTTTCAAAGACGCATTTCTTAAAACCAGAAACGGAAGCCAGTTTTTCACTATATAACCAAACAGCAAAATATACTTTTCATATAACGTAATCCACTTGTTTATGAACAAATGACTGGAAGTAATCACATTCTGATTGACAGAGGCTATATATATTATGAGATTTCAACACATCTGGATCGTTCCAACACTGTGTGTACAGTGCTTAGCAACATACATTAACAGGATAATGAGGCAGAGCCACTCCTGAATATGCACTTCACGAATCACAGTTAATCTCCTGTAATTCCCCCTTTGCCACACCTTGCCATATCCTGTCTGCCATGCCCACATAATGGTCCACAAACACCCACAAAACTGAGCTGCTTCTCTCTATGCAGGGTTCAGGATGTATTTCACCAACAGAAAATGAAATGTCATCTATTCAGAAAAGCATAGCCACACATTTACCCAACGTATTCAAAGAATCACATCTCTGGGACAAGGATGCCTGCTCCCACAACCAGTAAGGAACACAGCGTGAATTACTTCACTTCACTGGCCACACTGCACAAACTCACCAGTTGCTTTTCCTCAGGCAAGCACTGAAGAGAGTAGAAAGTGCAAACTTATTGGGTGTTTATTGCCCACACTGCCCCAAAAGTGGCAGAAATCCTGCCCTCCTGCTGTGGCCACCAGCAGAGCTCCCACCAACACTTAACACGACCAGGTTGGCGGCCATGGTATTTTCCCAAAAACAGTTTCTGTAAACCAAAGCAGAAATCATTGGTTTCTTGGCACTGTCTGCTGTAACCCTGCAAGTTGTGCCACACAGCAAGTGGTGCAGGAGCGAGGGTGGCACACACACCTGAGACAAGAAGAAGAGAGTTCTGCAGATCACAGCTCCTCATCTTTGCTGTGTACCCAAACACATTCATGGCTCTAGGTCAAATACCACAGTCCTCAGTTAATGTAATTTAACTATTTAATATTTAGATTCAATTAGAACATTTTTAGGGAATATTTCTGTGGTCCATGCAAAGACACATGGCTGACTCAAATACAGGGCTTTCATTTTACCTTGCTTAAATTATTGTTTTTATGCTTTAGTTGCATTCTCTTAAAAAAATATGAAGGTGTGTAATCTAGTAAATCTGGTGGATGTTACTAAAGTATACTGCTACAAATAGCTGCTGTAACTACAGCCCTGCACAAGTCTCAAAGAGAAAAAACTCCTGAAACAGGCAAGGGCTGTACTGAAATGGGCTATAAACGTTTGAAAGCCTTGGCTGAAGATGATGCAAGCAGACTGTGAAGATGCTGTGGCCTGAAAGCAGCCAGATTTCTGTCAGTCGCTGTTTCTCAACTGTGAAAAATAATGTCAAGATGGAAGAAATTACTGAGCTGACTCAAGATACTTGAAGTGATCCTCAGAACAATGCAAAATTAAGACTCAACCCAGCTGCCCACTGACAAACTTTCTGTTGGTATCTTAATTCTTACCAGCTGGTTTTAATAGCAGTCTAGGGCAAGGGTCTATTTGTACTAAAATTACAGAGGAATGGGCACTGGCAATGCCCAACTTCTGGCAATGTCCACTAACAGCTACCACACTAAGAACAGCTGAGGCACACACAGATTTGACAGGCAAGATGCAACTTTAAAAAAAAATTATCTTTTAACACTGAAGAAGTACTAGGAGGAGAGCAAAAAATTTTAAAAGCTCTCTGGACTCCTTAGTTCTGTAAAAAAACATGATTTTAAAAAAGTATTCCAAGACAGATATAGTATACAACAAGCAAAGGGCTGGTTGATGGAGAAATTACAGATTATGGCCACTGTCACCATTTTTCCTCCAGAGGAAGTAATTATGTGGCCACCTATCTCCCAGTAGACCCTTGGGAACATCAGTATCTACGGTTTATTCTAGTCAGGGTCAAAAGATAAATGTCAGTATATGAGAAGGATAACAAACACAAAGTCAGACACAACTACATAAGTCTCAATGACAAGGAAATCAGACAAAAAATAGCATATGTGGGGATTTTAAAATAAAAACTAAGAGCTAAATGCTAATGGGAATGAAGTGCTTAAAAATCTTTAAAATTTTTGTGTCCAAACCTTGCTACCTATGATAGCAACGATACAACTTGCAATGATTTTTCTTTCAAAACTGCAACTCAGGGAAGGCACCTTAAAAGTCCAAGTCCAGTTCCTCACTCCTGCGAGGAACTGCATATAGTCCTGTCCATAAATTTATGAACTTCCTTCCACATGACTAGACTTCTTACTCCTTTATCAGAAGACTGTTGGAGCTCCTTATGCTTGCAGATACTTCCTTATAATTTGCAGATTAACTCTTTTCATAGCCAATTTATATTCATTTGCTCTTGTGATGACATTGTCTTTTAGCTTAAATTAGGTTGTAAGACCTCCAGGGCACTGACCAAATCTACATAAGAATAGAGAGTCCTAAGTGTAAGAGTTCCCTTTTCTTAATTCAGAGCTTTGCTTGTGGTAACAATAAATTATAAATAATAAAAATTAGTTTTTATAGTTCCACTAGTCTGATGTTCTTCCACCATCTCTCTAATTAGTGCAAGTGCACTCACATGGAGTCTGATCAAATATATTGTGATGCATTCTAGGTGAGACTGCAGCTCTGCCTCACCTCTAACAAGTTGCTTATCTGGCTTTACACATATATTAATACTACAAGCTGATGTTTCTATCCTGACTATGAAAAACTACAGAAAACACAGCAACAAATGGGTAAAAGATTTAGCATTAAAGCTTGTGGTGGAACTCACCAACCCAATTCAAGTAAAAGTCTGGAAAAACACAAAAACCAGCAGGTTCCTTCCCACAGTCAGAATCCGTAATTTCTAGAGGCAGGTTCTTCTCCTCACCAAAAGTCTTTGGGTTCTCCTTCAGGATTTTTGCTCAGAATAAACTAGTCCTGCAGAGCCTCTGTAGCATCAACAATGATATACTGCAGGTTTAGAAACACATATTTTTGTATCTATATAAACAGACCTATACATCAGATATATCCATATCTATCTATATCATCTATATCTATATCTATATATCTGTAGATACCTATAGACATCTGTATCTATACATCGGATCTAGAAACTTTACCAAACAAAACAATTTCCCTGATATTTAGCACAGATTTTACACATCTGCTGTTTTGGCACCTTTGACCACACTGGTAGCATTTCTGTTAGTTACTCTTCAGTCCCAGCTTTGCTAAGGGCAGATTGCACCCTGTGTTTTACCTATTCTACACAAACGAACAAAAATTCTAGAAACATTGCATAGTTTTAAAAAATTTATTTCATTATTTGTTTCATGGAATAACTGGTCTGAGTTGGTTTTAATGCCTTTTAGCTGTCCTGGCTTACTAGAAAAGCAAGTTCCAACTCTGAACTCCAGCATTTATCACAATTCAAATGGCAGCAGTAAAGCAACATACCTAAATATGGAATAATATCAAGAAAGTGTTGTGCCTAGAATGTTAATGAAAACAGCAAATTAACAATTTCATTCTCTAATGCCGACAAAAGTACAGGTTAAAAAAATGAGGGCACAAACCTCCCTTTTAATTGATTCAAAGCACCAAGGACACAGGAGAGAACAGCAAGCAACTGCTGCAAAAATAAAGTTGCAGGGGAATTTATAAACTATCCTTTACTTTGTTTCAACAAATACAGATTCAAATTGTCTTTCATGGCAAGAATCCAAGTATTAGATATTCAAAAGTTAATGTAAAAAAAAAGGGTTTAATTAGGGAAGAGCAGGAGTACCTTATTTCTAGATAATCCAGTTTCAAAGGACTGAACAACTGGACAAAACTCCTTCAGAAAAGACAGTAATACTGAGGTATAGAAGATATTTATGTAGATTCTCTATCTGTTTAATTAAGAAAAAGAATAAAAAATAGAGCAGGAAAAAACAGAGCAGGAAAAAACAGACTAAAACTGAGTCACTCACCCAGACATCTGTAGGGAACCACAATATGCGGGTGACCGTTGCACTGCTTCCATCCCCTCTTGCACCAGTTCTGTATTGTAACTGGCTGGTTGGCTTCAACAACATTGGTGATTTGCAATTCAGGGTAGACCTAGCATTAAAAGTATAGAAAAAGACAAATGTTATCAAAAGTATGTACTCTGGGTCACTGTAACACGTTTGTAACAACATGGTATTCATAGTCCCTCTCTTCTCCCTCTTCTGCTGTGTAAAATATTTATGTCATGGTATGACTTTGTGCATGTATCTGGAAAGCTGGTGTGTCTGTTTATCAGTAAAAACATGTGGCTGCCAGTTCAGAAAAATTATGGTGGTAACAGCTGACTGTCAAAATTATAATTGGCCAGTTATATTTGACTAAAGTAAAGATCAGCTAATCATGGTTAAATGTCTTCTCTTCCATGTCAACTCCATATACAGGGCATAATCTCCACACAACTACACTTAATAGCATGCCTTTATGTTCATCTCAATCATTTAAACAAACATCATAATTCTTTCTTGCTGCAGTCTGCCTAGTACTAAAAGTCTGTTAAAACAGTCATTCATATTTAGGTTTACATTACCAATATCTAAATTGCTGAGATCAAAATTATATCTGCTTTAATACCTCAATATACTTCTACACCCATGACCATGATACCAGCAAACTCGCTGACTAATTCATTAGCAAACCACAACTTTTGCTTTTTATCTCCCTCAGTCCCTTTGTCTCACCCCCCTTTTCTACACTAACACAGATTATAGCTCCCACTTTACATTTTTAAAATTGGCAGTATACCAGTCCTAACATGAAACTCAGAAGGTACTAATTTTCCTTTGCCTTTTCTCAAGCAATCCTTACCAGCTGTGTGATATCTGAGGATTTAAGTGCACTGAAAACTACTGTCTACTTATACCTACCAAGAGAAAAGGAAAACAGAAATAGGAACAAGTCTGAAGTAACTGGAGATGGTCCAAAAACATCCTGCAGAGAAAAAACATAACCCCAAAAAAGAAAGCTGGGTTGAGATGGGGTGAATTCTGAGAGTCCAAAACTGGTGCTTGGAAAAGTAGTCTAAGAATCTTGACAGTCCTGCCTCAAGTAAAAAAGATTTGCCTCAATCATGGATCTCCACTGAGGTCATGGCATCTGAGATCCAGTGCCTCCTGGTACTCCCCTGGCTGAAAGTTTAAAATATAACCATGGCAAAAATGAAGCAAGCAGCTTGAGCTAAGGTCTTAAACTTTAAAAGACACTAACAAATAACAGTACAGCCTTCTCAGATTTGAGATCAGTAGTCTTTAAATGAATGCAGCCTGATCCATACACATGGGAACAACCAAAAAGCAATCAAAGCATAACTGGAAATAACTGGAAATAATTTCTTACTTTAATTAAGAGACATGAAGGGGCTATTACAATTTTAAAATTGAACTGCATTAACAGATTAATGCACAAAATAAGGGCAGGTACATGAAAAATGGCACGGAAATTACTACAGAAAGAAGCACTGCCTAAACAACACTATGCTAAAGAGCTTGAATATCAACCCTGCATTCTATTCCAAAATATAATTTATTAATCACATATTTCTTTCCTATGCAAATATTTCATAGAAGCCATCTGTCAAATCTTTGCCAGTTTCAACAGCACCCTCAGCTCACTGCAACTGATGGCTGAAGGAGTACAGAGGCTGCAGGTACAGCCTGGGATGCTAACCCAGCATACAAGATACAGCGACCTCAAGAAAGCCCACAGGGAAGAACTGAAAAGTATGAAAGCTTCCTACACTCAGAAGATTGAAGCTTTACTTTTTTTCTTTTGAAAGCAGGTGGCCAAGGCTGATGGTCATGGTCCACATTACATACAGACCCCCATTTTCACACTGCTTGCAGAAAGTGGCTCCAGAGGAACTTGCTGCTTCCCCTGCTCCATCAGTGCTTCAAATACTGAACTCTGAACTGAAACAGTAGGTTCAATGAAAGCTCTTGCACATGCCCATGATCCCTGTAACAGCACTGCCAAAACAGATTAGCAGGAAACTTCACGCTTTAACTGCTATGTAAATATTGCCCTGCAAGGCTCCATAGCTGCCTCAAGAGCCAACACGCATGATGCGAGAGAAAGATTTCATTTTCTTTGGATACTTCCTTTAGTATTGTCATGCTGAACTCTTCCAGCTAATACCTTCACACTCAAGTAATTACAGCCTGTGATTATATAATCCTGGGTGCTGTCACAAGCTATGTGGTTGATATATCAGTGTCAGCTGGCATATTCTCATCACGGATATTTAACATTGCCCAGGGTTAAGTGTCACTTGTCATCGGCAGAGGAAGTAAATGCCTTAATGAAGACAATTAAGGAAATTTCAAAATGGATAGACTGGAATGTTTAAAAAAGGAAATGAAGACAAAAAACTCAAAGCCATTTATTTACCCACATGAATGTACATAGCTTCAAAGTGACAGAAAACAGGATTCTGATCCACAAGAATGAAGAGACACTTAGTTTCTTTCCTGAGAAGAATTTCTGAAGAGTAAGAGCACATTATTACTGTAAGACCCCACTGAAAGAATATTAGAGGGAAAAGTAAATTCATATATTATTTTTATTTTTACTATTACCCAAAACCACCATTTTAACTGTTGGTTAGTAAAGTGGACCAAATGCTAAGTAGTTAGCAGTATTTTTCAAAAGGACAAAGAAATACAAAGAACTCTCTTCTTCTGTTACTACATCAATTACTAAACTCCTAATTTCCACTGACAGCTCACACAAAGTTCGGTCCACCCTTTACAAGAGAAAACAGACTTTGAATTTCATTAGCAATAGGTTAATGACAGCGTATGTGCCAAAGAGAGTTCCCCTCACAAAACTTATATAATGTGTTTGCCCTGAATTGAAGAGGGACCTACTCAGTGGCACAGAAAAATAAGCCTTGTATTTATTTATAGTGTCCCTAATGAGCCGCCACTCCTTCTACAGTGTCAGCGCAAGCAGCGCTAGAAAGTTGTAAGGTATCCAAACTTTCAACATTGTTGTAACTTGCTGTAGACAAGTTCCTTTAATTCATCTTAAAAGAAACAGTGGAGAAAACAGAGATCAATGTAATCCAGAAAATTTAACTGGCAATCAAGAGTTACAGCCACATCTTCATTTAATTCCATTTTCTTTACCAAGTCTACTTATATACTGACTGCAGAAACAAAAATCTAAAAAGTCACTCAGGCTATTCAGAATTTAATATTTAGTTCTTGCTAGAACTCATGTTTATCACTATTAGCTCTGATGCCACATAGATTTAGGACTAAAACACAGATATCCTTAATAAAAGAAGAGGAGAAAATGGGATGAGAAAGCATCTGGGTTGAGAAAGAGAGAAAACCTTTACCAATTACTGTCATAAGCAAGAGAGACTGAACTTGGGGAAAAATATTTTTAATTCTCAATTAAAGGAATTAAAAAGGGGACATAGTGGGACAAGCACCAATCTCTTCTCTCTGACCAGTAGAAACAGCATGAAGCTGAGTCACGGAAGGTTTAGGTTAGGTATTGGGAAAAGATTCTTCACCCAGATAGGAGTTGGGCACTGGGAAACAGGCTCCCCAGGAAGTGGTCACAGCACCAAACCTGACAAGAGTCCAAGAAGTGTTTGGACAATGCTCCTGGGCACGTGATGGCATTGCTGTTTTCTGCAGGGCCAGGAGTTGGACTTTGCTGATCCCTGTGGGGTCCTTCCAGCTCAGGATAAATCTATGATTCTATGAAGTAAGGTTTGCATCTGTCTACATACGAAGGCGTTGATGATACCACTAGCTTGATATGCGTTACCCAAGTGGAGATCAGAAACTATTTTGAAACAAATCCGAGAAAACCAAAGAGGCTACAACAGAGGACAACATTAAAGCAAAGAAGCAGCTGGGCTACCTCCACCACAGCTGCCTCTCCTGCCAGCACAAGGAAGAGCAGCCAAGAGGCCTCTCAGCATGACTGGTGTAGGTGGGTGCATCCCCAAACATCTCTTCTAGCCATCTTTGAGGATTTCCCTGATTCCTATAGAATCACAGACCTGTTAAAATTGGAAAGGTTCTCTGGGGGCCATGAGGTCCAACCTCCCTGCTCAAGGAGGGCCACCCAGAGCTGACTGCTCAGGACTATGTACAGATGACTTTTGAGTATCTCAAGGGATGGAGACTCCAGAGCCTTTCTGGACAACCTCTGCCAGCACTCAAATACAAGCATTATATGCAACTAAAATCTCTATGAGAGATACTTTTTGGTTTTTTAAATCAATGTCTGATACATTATTATTTACATAAGTTTCTCCACCCAGTCACACATCCTGGTTCAATCTTGAAGTAGTACTTGAGTGTAATCATGAGGCAGTCATCTCTGATACCGAAAGGCATTTAAATTCAAAAGCTTAGTATTTCACCTATTGATATTATTCATTACATCCCTCATCTTCTAGAGTAACTGACTATTCAGAATATTCATTTTATCATCTTTTCAAATAAAACGTTAAAAAGTTTTAAAGGTTAGCTGATGATGGTGAGATTAGTGAAGCTATTTCAATTTATATCATCAGTTGTCATTAGACAATCAAAACAACAGCAAGAGAAATAACTATATGTAAATCTTGAAGTCCTATAAGTATATATGACTGGAATTAGTGGTACAGATTTATTCTTACTTCTCCTTGAAGATAAGGATCTTTTCCTGTATATTCTAAAAGCAGAATCACCATAGAGGAGAGAACAATACTCAGAGCAACAAATGGTATGAATTCCTAATTGAGTATGCTCCATCCATGGAAACTGTAAAATGGAACACACATGCACAGACTTGTACATAAACACACACATGTGCACCCCTTGTGAACTACAGGGTGGTGTTACACCTTAACATGAATTTAATGGGGAAAAAAAGAAAGAAAAAGAAAAACAGTATCTTAAAGAATGCAAAGCATAATAAGGAACTGGTATACACCTTCACCAACAGTTTGAAATGCTAGACAACCTGGCAAGAGGCAAGAAAAAATCCTTTAAAATTAAGGTGCAAAATTAACACGTAATTAACTGCCATTTTAAAATTTAAACACCTTAGTATTTTTCTCCAAATTGTATCCCATATCCGTTTGAATTCTAACTGCTCTAAATCAGAGGTATGTATTCGTTTAATTGCCAGCCTGAAGTGGACATGTTTTCTTCTTATTGTTTCCTTCTATTGTCTCCTTAATCCTTCAGTTGTTTCCTGTACCTACTCATGATATCCTGGCTTAAATTAGATCATTTGTGGATTTTAGATCTTCTTTTTACCCTAAGCTTCAGCATCTGGCACAGCAAAACTTTTAAGTCAGACTGAATTCAAATCGACTATTTAATTCTCTAAAGGCAACTCAGTTTCTCAGAAAGCACAATGTTCAGACTCTCTGCAGCATACCACCGAACAACGCTTGCTGACACACCCTGCATCTGACAAGAATTTATGAGCTGCAATTCTGCTTGAACTCCACCTCAGGTAGTCAGAGACAGTATCTACATTAAAAACTAAATCCAAGAGTGACTACAGAAATGCTAGAAAGGAATACTCATATAGATAAAAAAAGAAGAAGAAACAGCTGTAAATAGTTAGAATAAAAATAAGGGTACTTTTAGCAGTTGCATCTTTAGCAACTTGAATAATTTGAATACTCTGATTTACTTATATGGAAGAAAACTCGAAGTAGGATAGAGATTGATTACATCCAGACTTTCCTTGCTTGCTGTCCTCCCACAGCTTTCCCAAAAAAGAAAACAATCAACCAAACAAGTTGGTGTGTGGACAAGTTTACTCTTACCTGAACACTGCAACTTCATGTGTTGAGTATTCTATACGTACAATACAATATTACTTTTAAAAAAAGAACCATTCACAGAAATTATCAGACAATCTGCTTTTTAAAATTGTAAGCAAACATTGTAAACAAAAATCACAGCTGTGACGCAGGTAACTATTTACCTCTGTGCTTTGAATGGACACAGAAAGGTTTTACCACTTCAGTGAAGTAATCTGCAAACAGTTACTACAAGCACAAAAGAATACACACATTTAGTAGCCAGTGTTTAGGAAGACTGGGGTCTTAAAATTGCTTGTGGAAAAGATCCTTTGACAGCAATGGCATCCGACAGATAACCAAACAATGCTTAAAATATGAGAACAAGCTTTCAATTCCAGATTCACAAACTACAGTTGGATCAAAAACTATTTCTACTCCTTTCTAAAGTATATATAGAATTGATGAAGTTTCTGCTTCCCAGAATTTTGCATTGACGTGTTGAAAAGCAGCAACAAGCAGATATGCTACATTCATTTCCAACTGTTTGGTATATCCATGAAGAGGAAGGATAGGATAACTATTTCTGTATGTCCATGCATAGTGTCTCTGCAGGCCTTTCAACCTACAGCTTGGGAACCAGCAACAATGCAGAGTCCCAGATTAACTGCAGCAGGAGCGGTGTCACATGAGTGGCAGTGACACAAGCATCATCAACCCTAAAAGAAATAATGTCCTGTTCTCAGTCTTGCAGTCTGTGTCTGGAAAACAGACAGCTATATGCACAATAAGGTCACTAAATGTCTCATGTAAAAATACCATAGTTTACTACTGTTTTTTACGACAACTATTCAACACTACTTTACAGTAGCTCCATGGCTTTCTCTGTGGCAGCCCCCAGACCAGGAACCATCAACCCCTCCAATCCAGAGCCCTCTCATCGCCAGCAGAACATCTTTCCTTCTCTGCCACATCTCTGTGGCTTCAGCTATGTCCTGTCATGTCTGCCCACACGCAGGCACTTGCTCATGGCTTTCTCAGCCATCAGGCCCTTCTACACACAAAAGCAAGGCTACAGGGCTAGCTGAAGCTGGCATCAAAACTTTTCCTGCCACTCTCTGTAACCCAAGCAAAGCCTTCACTTGCTCAAAGAGAGTTATGAGAATCAAACCCAGGATCAGCAGCACTGGAGCAGTTTTGAAATTCTCTGTCATGAGCCAACATGAGAAATAGCAATGCAACCAAGAAGGAACAGCTCTGCCCCTGTACCACAAGTTCCAGGCATCTACTGCTGCAAGTTAATCAGCATAACATCTCAGGTATTAGCACTAATTTCCAGCAGCCACTTGCGAAGAGTATATGCACTCTTTTTAACCCCCTTTTAAAAGAAAAAGTTCAACAGTAATCAAGTCCTAAACTAAAACCCACACCCAATTACTTAGCATAAATAAATAATCTCAGGCTGAATGTCTTCTGAACCAGCCAGGGATTTTTTTTCTTTTAATTAAATCCTGAGGACAAATTTCCGGAGACATACTACTTCTTATCTTTCAGCGATATCCTCTTGCATCCATCCATAACATGCTTTTATGTTTAATAGCTCCAGCCTTATCAGCTATTGGATCCAACCCTCAGCCTCACCTAGAAGTTCTGCATACTTCTCTTAACAACTATTTCTTTAGGCCCATCTAATGAATCATCCTTCTTTCCAACATCTCAGCTGCTTCACTCTTACACACAGAGCTGCTGTTCAAGAGTTTCTAGCCACAAAACTCACCCACTATTTCAACTCCTTTCACCCCAGCTCTTGCCTCTTCAATCCACTCATCCTGGCATCCTGTTAGTTCTCATTTCAGATCTCTCTGCCCACTCAATTACTCTTGAGTTCCATGCTAAGACCCAAATACCGTCCTCTTTTCATGAGTCCTCTTCCTTTTTTCTCTAGGCCTGCAAAGTCAGCAAACATTTCAACACTCCAACTAGTTTCCTTCTTTACTGATCTTATCCTATGGAAAGGAAAGCAAAGCAAAACAAAACAAAACATACAGGCATGAGTGTGTGTGAGAACAAGATGGGAGATGATGAACCTTCTAGGCATTAACCACACATCAGGGGAAGATGGGATCAGAGATCAAAATGTTGCTGCAGTTTTTACTCCTGCTCATGACAACATACACTTAGTGCTTTTCTCTGTGAGCACGGTACATACAACATCTTGATATACCATTCCAATTGCCTTGGGTATTGAGAGTGGTAGAAACATGAGCTGGTTTTCGTGCAGTGACCAACTGGGTTGGTTCACCCATATGAAGCTTCATACATACATGATCTCTGCTGTTAAAATTCCCTAATGTGCTTTTATCTGGAATTTCATGCAAGACTGCCACTTCCCCTGTAATTAAAGCATTCAGAGAGGCTGCCAGCTATGAGGCAGCCTGCTTGACCCTAATCCATGCACTGGGCTCCATGTCTTAACACAGACCTAAACTGAACGCTCATACTGGCTTTCTCTTAACATTTTTCCCTGAACACAGGAAAGGCAGAAGCCTGTGAAAGCAGAAATAAGGCTGCATGGTCAAACACATCCTCCCCATGCCTTTCAAGTTCTTGATTTTATAGCACTAATGTCCGTATGCAGTAAGAAAACCAAACCAAAACTTGAGCCCTGCCAAGAATATTCTGTTTACCACATCAGCTCTCTAAAGCTTTTCTTGTGTAATTGCAGAGGATATCCAGCTTTTCATACTGTAAAACCTCAGAGTAAACAGGACTGGACCTACAGTCTCTTCTAAGCTGCTTCGCTGTCCACTACAAGCACAACAAGCACTTCTACTGCTCCATAGGCAGAGGATTTTATTCAGAGTCAGCAAAGCCCACTTCGTCACGTCACCACAAGCCTGTTCACGGATTCACTCCTCTTGAGTTGAAATCTCATCTGCCTGTCAGTCTACAGCATCACTAGAAGCAATTAACAGTTTGGGGGTTGGGGGTGTTGGTGGGTTTTTGCTTTTTTTTGCTTCGATGATTGCACTTTTTAATGAAATTTTTGCATGAATAAGGTTAAGTATTAGAGCAGTGAGACAGAATAATACCTAATCAAGCTAACAGAGTATTTTTATCTCAAAGTAATATATCATGTGTAAAGAACAAGGACTGCTGTCCTCCCAGAAAGGGGGTGGAGGAGAAGGGAGAAAAGCAGCCAGAAGTAATTTAAAAATAATAATAAAAATCTCCTCCTTTAGGCATGATACAGTATTTTATCCACCCACTTCTCTCTTTGAGAGTGTGACAGGTTAATCTGGGGCAGAGAAAAAGCCACAGAGGCTGCTTCTGGGAGAGAACCTCCTCGAAACTTCTACTCTGTCCATCAGAGCCAATCCCTAAAGGCTCTGACGATTCACATATTAGCCAGCCCAATTAGAGAAGTTAGCAAGGCCGCCGTGGAGATATTTAAGAAAGAAAAAAAGACAGGCAATTGCTCTTTCTTCCTGCCCTCCAAGGGGTGGTGAGAGGCTGGCCAGGCCCCTTTCTGGCGAGGCCCTTTCCGGCGCGGCCACCGGGTTTGTGTCGCGGGATGGGGGGGATCCCGGAGCCAGGAGCAACCGCGTGGCTGAGACCGCACAGCCCAGATCGGCATGGCGAGGGCCGCACAGCCATGGTGTCGCCACACGGCCGCTGCTATTTCAGCATGGCTCACAATGAACTTTTTCTGTTTAGCTGCTTTTAGCCAGCCATGCTGCGGACAGAAGGGCAAAAGCGGTGGCTGCGGCTTTTCTCCTTTTCAGCATCCTGCATGAAGAGAGGCGCTGAGCGGAGCTGGCGGCCGGTGTGGCTTGCACAGAGACCACATGACCAGCAGCGAGAGGTATGGCGAGCAATTCTCTGATGCAGAGCCCTGATGGGATCAACTTTTCAGCGCTGTGGAACTCTATAAAAACTTTTCAATTGACACAACATGAGAACAAACAAACCTACAGACACCAATTCTCTCCTGAATCAGAGAAAAGAAGACACGGGAGAAGAACAACATGGTGACACTAAGGTCGGTGCAAAAGAGGGGGAAGAGGAGGTGCTCCAAGCATCAGAGCCAAAATTCTTCTACAGGCCGTGGTGAGGACTATGATACAACAAACTGTTTTCCCTGTAATTCATGAAGTGCATGGGGGGGATGCAGAATTCACCTGCAGCCAATGAGAAAAAGGTGCTCACACTGGAGCGGGTGGATGCTGAGAAGCTGTGATCTGGTGAGAGGCTTGAACACAGAGAGAGAAAACTCTTGCTTCCACAGACAGAAGAAGAGGACCCTTGCTTTTATACTAGAACAGCTCATCCTTAAAAGACTGTACCCCATGAACCAAATGGCCCATGAAAAAATAGTTGTGGGAAGACTGCTTTGCCCGTGGGAGGGACTCGCATTGCAGCAGGTTCGGGCAGGACTGTTACTTGTAAAAATTAGAACCACATTGGAAAAGTTCACAGAGAACTGTCTCCCATGGGATGGACCCCATGGCATAGCAAAAGAGATTCCTTTCCCTAAGCAAACTGAAGAAAGATTTTATTTTTCTTTAGAAATGATAAATTGACTAAAAACCTCGTGTTTTGTCTCCATGTGCTGTTGGTGAGAAGGAAAGAAGGGCTGAGGGAGGGAATAGGTGTTCTAAAGGTTTTAGTTGTCATTATCCTCTTTTAATTCTGTTAATAATTTTTTTTCTTTATACCTTCAGAGTTTTGAGCCTGTTTTACCCTTAAAATGTTTCTTCCCAATCCTAACCTTAGCTCATAAGCCCCTGAGTCTTTTCTTTCCCCCTCCTCTGCCCAACTACAGCAGAGGAGAATGAGTAAGTTATTTTTTTGTGGGTGCACTGGTGTTTGGCCAGCATCAAACCCATGAGAAAGAGTTGCCTCAGGTACTGTGGTACCAGATCAAGGAAGGTGGGACTGCAACCAGCAAGAGAGCCTGGGTCTGGTTTTCCAGGTTCTCCTGCAAGCTTGCCATCCCTCCAACAGCACAGTCCGTGGGAGGAAAGTGCCGGCATAGCGCTCTCCTGGCAGAAGCTCCTCAGTCACATCAGTGCCAGTAATCCACATAAGACAACTAATGCACAAGGAAGGTGCTTAAACAAAACTGTGTTGGCTACAGGACCAGCATCCTGGGGACTGCAATAAAGGCTCAGCTACCTAATGCAGATCTTCAGGAGCAATCCTTACTATTCTTTTAAAAAAGCAAGTATGAGAAGAAAAAAATTAAAAGGGGAAAAAAAACCCCAAAACCCCACAACAAACCCCCGAAAGAGCCAAACAACAATATCTGACCTTTCTGTTTGTGGTATTATTATAATGAAGATGAAATGCTGCATTTCACCTCAAGCATGGTATGTTTCAAAAAGGGCTGGCAAGGAAGAAGCATATCTTGTGCTAGCATTTTCTGCTCAAGGATGGGGTACCACTCTGAAGGCATGAAATAAAGAATGTAACAGCTTTGTGAAAATCACTACATGCACAAAGTTACTATTTCCTTCTCCCCAGATTTTCAAATAAATCATTAATAAAAGTGGGCTATAATATGCGTATTTTAAGTCATCAAATTACCTACCTGAATTACTTTCACAACCCTTATCTACATAAACCTCCCACATTTCTATAGAACAGGAACATATGTGGCTGAGTTGTTCATTATGTTTGTTGAGGAAATCACAATACAAAATAAATCTAAGCTGTAGCAGAACATCTGTGAAAACATACTTGGAAAAACCTAATTGTTCTCTATTAAGTATTCCAAGTTCCGCTGCTTACAAAATGACCTACTTTATGTCAAAGTTGTCTTTGAGGCCATGCAAAAACTGTCACAAAGTAACAGGCCCAGGAACTCATTTTTCATATTCTAATTAATTTATGCATTCTTGAGTTTACTGAAGATATAGCCAAAGGGTAATTTATTAATCTAAGAGCCTAGATTCGTTTATATGCATGCCTCAAGAGACAAATGTAGCTTTGTGATTTCCTTTTTCATGAAATCAGCTTCAGGCGCTAGTACCAAGAATGTGAAGTGGTAGTACAGGGCCATATTCTGAAACAGTGGTTGTACTCCAGCATCCAGGACACAAGAAAACCATGCATGGTTTAGTCCGGTAGTGAAAGCTATACAGAAAAAGTCGGGGAAGTCCACAAGTTAAAATGGACTACCTGACATTCTAAAATAAAAGTTGACCTCAAAAGGAAAAAAGAAAATTAGAAATTGAACAAAAGAATGAAGAACGAAGCTATAGGGAGGGCACCTGCAGAAGACATTTAGAGCAGTAACATTTCTTGTTTGTGAACTACATGCATTCAGTGTCTTATATTTCCATGTCTTGGTCCTTTAAAGAAGATACCTACAGTAATTACCTGAGCAGCTGTAAGATGACACTGCATTTTTCTTTCTTTATAAATCAAATAGCAATGTTTTTTAATCATTACTGTTTTTGTGAATGAGATATACATTATACAGACTGCAGTTTTTAAATACATACTGAGAACAATTAGTGTCAGGAAAAAGATAGGATAAAAATTCCCTTTTTAAAGAAATAAAATCAGTCCTCCCTTGACAAATATTTATAAATGTGTTTTTCTCCAATTCTTTCTCATAATTTTTTTTGTCCAGAATAATCAGAATTGCCTCACCATTGCCTTGCACAGATATAACAATTCAGCCTGAAAGATACTCTCTTAGGACAGCAACCTGCAGAATACATGACTGAAGATAAAGCAAGCACTTCTTATGTCCATTACCAATATTAACTATATCTCAGATTAAATGAAGTTCACCATGAAAGCTGATCAATAAAAACTATCACTAAGCGTTTTCTGAAGCCCTATCTACTTAAGTGAACTGCAGTTTGGAGCCACTACCAAGACAGAAGTTCATTAGTCTTTCATGTTTCATATGTGTCACTGTTTCAAACTGGAGACTCTACAAAATGACAATGCTCCAAAACAAAGGCAATAAATTCCAGTCCAAAAGCTGAATAAGCTTAAGAAATGTACTTTTTTCTGATCAGACCCACACAAACTTATGATTTAATTTTAAACCTGCAGGCCTGAAGTAACTTTCAAATGCAGAAAACCTCTTATGCTACAGATATGTTTGAAGATATGCCCCCTTCCACCCTGTCACGTTCCACTGTGGGAAACCGCAAAGGGTTCAGGAACGAAATTAAGTCAAATGAGACAAACGTTGTATCTGAGAACCATTTATTGGTAACGAAAAGGCAAAATAAAAAGGAGTTACCCTGCTAAAGAGGGCTATAGAAGACAGAACAAGAGGAAGGAAAGTGGGAGAGAGATGAGGAAGGGAGAGGGTATTACCACCGGAGTTTGAGGAGTGCTGTCCATGTCCACGAGGCAGGGGCTGTGCACGCTGCCTGCCTGGGGACAGCACCAGTGGTGACAGGTAGCCAGACACGAGGTGAGGGACACTCAGGCAGGAGGTCTGGAAGCCTGGACAGGGTCACGGCGAGGATGAGCAGTGGGCAGGCTCCAAGGCAGGCAGGGCTGGACACAGGTGGCTCAGGCAGGGACACAGAGATGAAGCAGGTCAGGAACACAGGGAGGCAGGACAGATGTGAGGGCAAGCAAGAGAGGGCACGAGAGCTAAAACTCAGTCTGCGGACAGGGCAAAAGCATCAGACTCAAAAGGTCCCCAAAAAAGACCAAAGCATCCGAAAAGGACAAAAAGAAGAGGACAGAACAAACCCAAAAGCCCCACGGCTTGTGACGCAGTTACCTTCTATGGCCCTGGCTCCTCCCAAAGTCTGCCTGCTGGCAGAGACCATTGGCCCAGTGCAGTGTCCCAGTGCAGTCCATTAGAAGAGACCTTTTGCCATCTGATTGCAGAGTGTCTCTGGGGTGCAGTGTCTGGTGTTCCCCTGATGCCTGCCTGTCCCATTTCAGACATGAAATGGGTGCCAGGCAAAGTCCCCCCAGAGACAAGGCTTTCCTCCATTTTCTCCCAGCTGCCTCCTGGACATGGCACATATGCAACCCCCGCCCCACATGCCTCTGACAACCATTGTTGAGGCACAACATAACTGAATTGGCTCCCCACACACCCTTAAAACAATTCCCTGAAAAAAATATTAGAAACATTTCAGAAATTTGGATACTACACTTTAGGAGACAAAAAAATTTCTACACTTTCATTTGCTTCATGTATTCAGCTTCAAAGTAGGAATATTTTCAAAGAACAGTTGTTTTTCAGGGGTTTTTTTTGTCTTTGAGTAAGTTTTCACAATTCTTTTCCAAAGAAATGGAGAACTTCATAGAAGAAGAAGAAGAATATTATTAATCATAAACATTGCTGAGACTTTGCTGGGGGTTTTCCCTTTTTCCTTAGAGAATTTTCCTCCCATTTGTTGTCATAGAGATGGTGAGTGGAAATCAATTTAGAAGACAAAAGATGTAGCCAGAACCTTGGCATATCATTAGAATGGTTCTGAGGAAGGGGGAGAAGCACTGTGAGAGCTGGCAGTTGCTTGGCTGGGGGGGTGGGTCAGTCTTTGCTCGGCTTGGAGGGTGGATAGTTGTGGGTTTTGTGCTGGACTTCTCCTGCCCAGGGGGACTCGCTGCTACAGCTGAGACTTCCTTGCCATTTCTCCTTGCTGTTGGAGACCACTGCTCGCAGAAGCGGCCACTGGACTGGGACTTTTCAGCACCCGCCACTGCTGGGAGAACCATCTGCCTGGGTGCCTCAGGAGAAAACTGGGCCCCCATCTCCTCTCTCTCTCTGGAGGGAGGGAGCCCCTCCCAGCTGCTTACTGGAGCCTCGGCTGCTGCTGCTGTCCCCAGGACACCCTTGAGACACGTGAGAGCCAGGAGAAAACAGAAACACCCCCCACCCTCCATCTTCTCTCCCCTCCCAGGGCCACCATTACCCCCTGGGGAGGCTCAGCGCGCGCTTTGGCCGCCCTCTGCCTCAACAGGAGCCAACAGCACCCCTGCAGCCATGGGGGAGTCACTGCAGCCTGTCTGCCTCAACAGGAGCCAACAGCGCCCCTGCAGCCATGGGGGAGTCACTGCAGCATGTCTGCCTCACCCTGAGCCAACAGCGCCCCTGCAGCCATGGGGGAGTCACTGCAGCCTGTCTGCCTCACCCTGAGCCAACAGCGCCCCTGCAGCCATGGGGGAGTCACTGCAGCGTGTCTGCCTCACCCTGAGCCAACAGCGCCCCTGCAGCTGTGGGGGAGTCACTGCAGCGTGTCTGCCTCACCCTGAGCCAACAGCGCCCCTGCAGCCATGGGGGACTCACTGCAGCCTGCCTCACCCTGAGCCAACAGCGCCCCTGCTGGTTGAGGTCATAACTACACTAAAGGGGAACATGCTTGACGGACGGGGGAGAAGGCTGTTAGTGGGTTTTTCCTTTTTGTTTGTGTTGTTGCTGTTTTTGCTGTTTGTCTGTCTTCTTTATATATATATTCTAGAAAAGAACTGTTATTCCTTCTCCCATATCTTTGCCTGAAAGCCCATAATTTCAAATTTACAATAATTTGGAGGGAGGGGGGTCATCTTTTCCATTCCAGGAGGGTTCCTGACTTCTTTGGCAGACACCTGTCTTTTAAACCAGGACAGACTTCTGCAGCAATTTGTTTCACATTTCCACATTGCGGGGAAAAAATGGGGAGAACTCAGCATCAGGCAATAGAGGTCTCACCAAGTCACATAAAGAAGAAAATCTGCCAAGGAGCAGTTTAGACATACATGGTGCAAATTCTGCTTTACAGGGAGCAGTATCTACTATTCATGTCTTTGATAACACAAGCATTACTGAAAGTTAATGTACCAAGAGGATATTAAGAAATTTTCATTAAACTACAAAAGCATCAAAGCTCTGCAAATCACTTACTGTTGCCCTGGTTTTTTGCAGTGTTCTATGTTTTTACTTCGGTAGTAGAATTTCTCATGCATTTTCTAGAAACATAGTCCTTGTTTTTGTAACCGGCTTAGATTGTTTAGAACTTCTAGATTGTTTTCAATCCTTTCTCCTAAGGTGGAGAAAGATGATAGACTATGTCATTATCCTGTGAAATTGTAGAGGTGATAACCTCATTGATCAATCCACAATTGTCTTAAGAAAGATATAAAAATGAGAGAATAAAGAAAGGCAGGCTCTCTCTTTTTCTGGTCCTGTCTGGTGGTTCCTGAACTGCTGCTCTGAAGTCTGCGTGTTTCTTTCCTGTCCGACAGTGCGACAACTTACCATTCACTTTAACTCATAAATTACATTTACTGTATCTCCGATTTTGTTTCACAGTAGAAGAAGAGAAGGAAGATATGGAGAGATCATCAAGCCTGCCACCTGCTAAGATCTTTACAACAAAGTTTGGAAATTTGTCCAAGATGGATGTAAAACTTCTGTTTTATTTTAGTAAACTGACTGATGTCTTCATTTCCAGTTACTAAATTGGACTGAAAGCTCAACTAATCCAATTTTCTGCTAAACACTGTGGCTGCTAAAGTAAGCCATCATCCTGAGTCCCTCAATGATTTCCACGTGGGTATTTATTAGGAGGATGTACCACTCATTCCTCAGTTTTGAAAACAAGGGCTTCTGGCTGTGATCCTTCCTTCAGAATGAAAAACATACAGCAAAAAGTCCCACTCTGTTGCTGCACTACCACATCAGACCCACCCACCTTGGTTTATTTTCCAGCAGTAGAACATGAGGTGGATCTTCTCTCAGACCCACGGTATATCTTTCCACTTCCTCAGCAAACACCACTACTTATAGGCTCTAAGTTGTGCACATAGCACAGGAGAAGTTGGGGGACAAAGTTTATGGGTTATTTTTTCCACTTAGAGGTAACAAACACTGCTGTAGAGATAGTTACTGAACTTAGTACACATAAGGAAGGAGAAAGGTTCTGACAGAAGCTCTCAACAACAAACTTACATAAGCACCAAGTCTCCATGTGCATTAAGTTGCCAGTCACCAGGCTTCCTATAAGCATCTTTATACTTACCAGAAGCAGCTCAGAAGCCTACAAACCAAAGAACATACTGTCTTAGTGCTCCATTCCCCACCAAAAAAGAAGCTGAACATTTTCTTGCCAGCTTTCTTCCTCCAGCAGTATGTTCCCACACAGATGGCAAAACATTTTTTGAGGCTTGGTACTGCATGCTCCACTGAAATCAATAGGAACCCTGACAACAATTTCTCTAACAGAAAGATTCAATCCAACTCCAAGAAAACTTGAAAAATGAAAAAATTTAGGTTTTTTTCCTCCTTCTACAAAAGACCAGTCCCAAAAGGATTAGGATGGCTGCCAAATGGAGAAACCACATAAAATTGCTCCCAATGACTCAATTGACCACACTGATGTCAAACCCTAGAGAACAACACTGTTGTGGGGCAACAAAGTCCAATCACATCCTACAGAACTTAAACATCAACATACAAGATCTTTTTCTTATAAATATGCATTTCCAACTGCTCAAAGGCACACTGAGCAAAGGGAACATCAGAATAAACTGAAACCCAAGTAAATGATGAAGCTTCTGAGATGCGTTGATCCTGAATTTCAAGGGACAGAGTAAGGACTATAACCCTGCATCTGCTTTCCAATATAAACCACCGCAAAGCTGGAACATGCCCATGTACATTTCCCTCTGCCGCCCTGCATCTTGCCAGCAGATACCCCAGCCTACTCACAGAATCACCAAGGTTGTCAGTTCCTCAAAATCCAGAGGGAACTTTAATATTAAAAGTAATTATGATAATTTATTGTATGTATCTTTTTTACTTTCATTTCTTACTTACAGTAAGGCTGGCGAACAACACATTTAAATTAAAATGATCTTGGGCACCCTTTCTCCCTCAAGAATTAAGTTCACTGAATTGGATTGAAGTAAACATAAAAACATCAAATATGACCATTCCAATCAAAGACTTCTGGACTGAAAGGATTTTCAAATTGCTGGATAGAACAAACAAGGAATCCTTAACATTCCATTCCTTGGCTCATCCTGGGAGAGAAATTACTTTTTACCTCTCAGAACTGCACCTACACTTCTCCTTTCAGAAACAAACAAAAAAAAAAGCTAATCATGGTTTTAAATGCTCTTATCTTCAAGACTATGTTATGATGCAATCTATTACTGTGCTCTGTGGCTTAGCAGTTCCCATTGTTTAGTGGAGTAACTGAGATAAGTTTTACTTTAGCACTCATGAAAGTTAAACATTAAACTAAAATGAAGTTCCTTCTCCAAAGATTAATCTAAGCAGCAAAGTAAATGTAAAGATTTGCACAGGTTTCTGCATTTAATTTCCAGCACAGTGCAAACACTTTGGCACCGCTCTGTTGGTGAAGCCCAGTAAAAAACACCAGGCTGACCCTCTGACAGTCTGACACCGCATAAACCAGAAATTCTATGGCACAGCTACATAACATGATAAATTAATTTGCAAATATCAAATCCAGTTGTGTTATGAAAAAGACAGTATTTCAGTGTGCTAAACAGCAATAAAGAATACTTATCTTAGAAACCGGCAGCTGCAAAACCCTGGCAGAAACCGAAGTCACAGCAAAATCAGCAGCAACTGGGATTCTGCATTTGAGGTGTAGGGTCCATATGCTTTTTCTCACAATCTTTATGGCAGGTCTGTGGAATCTGTGAAGCTGCTCAGCAACTGATCTAAAACTGACCTAAATTTCAGATCAGATAACCTCTACAAGGATACTGCATTACATCAAATTTCCCAGTCTTTCATTCACCTGTCAATTCTCCTCTGTCCTTCCTGCTGTCATCTCTGCCTAAAACTACATTTCTTTATTTTCACCTGCCTTTTCTCTCATTTTCTGCACAAATTCAGGTATTTTGAATATATTTGCTCTCCACTAATGTTTTTACTGCTGCCTAAAATGAAACTGTGGATCCACATTTTCATCTCTGATTAACATGGGGCCTATTGTTCATTATAGACTTGATTTGACATCTGTCTTCTTCACCTAATAAAACTGGGACTTTTTTGCCTTTCAAATTGCTCATGTTGTCTTTTTCTATCGCTAGAGAAAGCTTGCTGGCGAAATTCAGCATGTGTTCTTCTGAAAACACATTGGACCGAGTGGCAGAAAGATGTAGTGCCTTCAGAAATATCTAGAAAGCTTCTCTTCACTGGCTGTTCAAAGACCATAGCAAAGCCATCCTCTGGTCAGCTGTCATGAGAAGTCCTGCCCTCACACCCCCTCCAACATTACCAATCAGGCTCATCTGAGGAGAGGGTCAAAGAGGAAACTTGCCCTTTTTCTGTTTGCTGGGGTTTGCTTTGTGCCATTTCAGTTCACTGAACTTCCTCACTGCAAGATCAGACATATGCTAAAATTTAGCAGAGAAGAAATGAGGAGAAAGGAGATAAGAAAACTATTTCTGCAACAGCATGTACTGCTTAAGCTCAATACTTGTGCCAAACCACTGTGTAGCAGCTCTCCTGGTAAGAAACTCTTAAAATCAGCTTGCAAAATCTGACTATCTCAGATCTGGATACAGATCCTAAGCTACAACAGCTCAGGACATAGAAGCAGAAAGTCTGCAAAAGCAGGGACATTCAGGAACTTCAAGCCTGGTTGAATATGGGAGACTCCTCAGGCCTCTATGTTGCTCCAAACTCCAAACCAGAAAAATTTCTTGGTTAAATGAACAGAATTTATAGGAACACATCATACCACTACTCAAGAGTGGTTCCAACCCTTACTGGCTCCAAAGTACTAGAAGTCATCTTCCAGATTTAACCAAGTAATTGTCTGTTAGCATATCCACAGATGTGCTCTCACCAATAGCTTAAAATAAGTTTCTATGACAATCTCCTCTAAAATACTAAAAAATACTCACATATTATCTTACATGGTATTACAGGTTTAGCTTTAAGAAGACTAGTCTAATCAAATCCTCTTCGATTACTTACTTAGAATCATAAATGCAATTTCTGCTTCTTAGATGAATCCTTTTTATTTATTTATTCGCTGCCAGATGGAGCATACAGACTGGCCAAACTGTGTGGGAACTTGGAAAAGCAACACTAGCTGCAAAACTTCAAGGATGTTTGAGGAAACACTCATCAAAATCTTTTTTTTTAAGTCTGTTATTGGCTCAGACAAGGAAAGCAAAAAATTACTAAAGGATCGTTAGAGTGCCTTTAAAAATGGAAGTTCCTCAGAACCTGAATTTATGAGGAAGCCATTTACTGACCACAACTCTGGCAGATGCCTTCCCAGGCCAGGTGGAAGTGAGTAATGAATGGACAAATCAGATGTTTTATAAATGTTTTATAATTATCACTGCTCTTCAAGAAAACCTGTGACTCAGGAGAAGAATTTTAAAAATAAATTGTACTGGCTTTGAAACATTGTGTGGTTTCTTCACACAGCTGGAATGGGACATGTTGAATATCACTACATTCCCATGGGACCAGTACTTTTTTAACCTACAACCTACAAGGACACTTACAGAAAGAAAATATGCTGGTAAAACAAATGTTATATTGGATAATATTTCCTCATATCCAGATGAACACCATTCATGTTTCAATATCCATGTTTGGGTAGAAAAAAAAATTTAAACATGGTCATTAAGTGTTATTTCCAGTCAGAGAAGAGCAGACTGAGAATATGTGAGACAAACAACTCTGCAGACACCAAGGTCAGTGGAGAAGGAGGGGGAGGAGGTGTTTTCTGTTCATATATGCAACAGCTATTGGCTCACAATAATACACAAAAATAGGAAGCTGATGTTTAAGAGACACTATGATGCATCTTCTAAAGACTACAGTATCTTTCTAGTAGAAGCTCCAGTCTCAGCACAAGAGAAGGAACAGTTTCCCTTTCCATACAAGGATTCATAACAATTTGGAACAGTCTTAGGGACTTAAATCCAACGTTGGTTTTGGTCTCTATACTAAGCCAGATGCCTGTTGTGGGTCAATGCTGACCAGATGCCAGGCACCCACAAAAGCCACTCACTTGCTCCCCTCTGCAGCTGGACAGAGGGGAAAAAATTTAACAGGTTCATGGGTTGAGATAAGGACTGAGAGAGAGATCATTCATTAAATACCATCACAGGCAAAACAGGCTCAGCTTTGAGATTTAAGGTGAATTTATTACTAATGAAATCAGAGCAGGATAATGAGAAGTAAAATAAGCCCTTAAAAACACCTTCCACCCTACCCCTCCCTCCTTCCACATGGAAAGCAGGGAATGGGAGCTATGGTTAATTCATCACCCATGGCTTCTCCCACTGCTCTGGGAGAGGAGTTGTTCCCATGCTGCACCATGGCGTCCCTCCCATGGGAGAGTTCTCCACTAACCTCTCCAATGTGAGTCCATCTCACAAACAACAGCTCTCTGTGAACTGCTGCAATGAGAGTCCATCCTTTGGAAACAGTCCTCCCAAAACACCTGTGGCGTGGGTCACTCTTCCATGGGGTGCAGTTCTTCAAGGACAGGCTGTTCCAGCATGGGAACAGGGGCCCTCTCTCCATGGGTCTCCCATGTGCTCACAGCCTCCTCCCAGGCATCCACCCACTCCAGGGGCTTCTCCACAGGCTGCATCAGATATCTACACCCCCGTGGATCTCCACGGGGAGACAGCTATTTCACCATGGTCCTCACCACAGCCTGCAGAGGAATCTCAGCTCCAGCACCTGAAGCACCCTCTCCCCTCCTTCTCCACTGACCTTGGTGTCTGCAGAGTTGTTTGTATCATATATTCTCACTCTGCTCTTCTCTGACTGGAATTAAAACTGTGCCACAACCTTTGTTTTCCTTTCTTCTTAAATAAGTTATCACAGAGGTGTTACCAATATCTCTAATTGGCCCAGGTTTGGCCAGCAGCATGTCCATCTTTGGAGCCATCAGGGATTGGCTCTGCCAGACATGGTGAAAGCTTCTAGCGGCTTCTCACAGAAGCCACCTCCGTGCCCTCTCCCACCCGCCAAAACCAGGCCATGCAAAATCAATACAATGCCTCAAGAACACTAAAAAAAAAAAATCTAAAAATCAAAAATCCTCACCTTTCAAACTTGTTAGTAATTTGAAGTAACATCCCCCCAGTGAAAATCCTGTCCCACTCAAGTAAAAGGAAAAAAAAGAATTAACAGCTAAAATTCTGCTTAAACCATTAAAAACATGCTTATAAGGGGAAAAGGTGAATAAAACCATTAATAATTGGACAGATATTCTGAAACCTTTCCACGATTATAATTAATCCACAACCATCTAGAACAATTTTCTGTAAGGAGCACACATCTATAAAAAAAGATTATCAGTGGGATTTTCTATTAGCCAGAGGCATACAGTACTTGGAAGATTAAAGAAGGCACTCAATACAGTGCTACATAATCATTTTAATTGGATAAAGGCTTACTGGATGATAATGCTACTGTATGAATTAGAAATTAGAAAGCAGTATTAGTAAGCTGCTTGGGGAAAAAGGAATGTCCCAGAAAGTAAGAAATACTTCCCCCATCCAACCTTGAGTAATTGCCCTGCTATGAATTCAAGCAAACATACTTTCTGACAGCTTCAAAGCTATGGAGAGAAACTGTCTTTCCCTTTTTTATGTTTGCCTGCGGAACCAGCAACTGAAACTCTGTGAGCAATGACCTTTTCCTTGCCAAGAGACCTCTGAACATGAACACATTTAATGATACCAATCACTGCTCCTACTACAAGCTTCAAACACTGCTATCAGGAAACAATCACCACTGAAGTCAGTATTTTTGATCTCCATATCTTCCAAAGTAGATGGGAAAAAATGGCATGGGAAAGGGAAAAAAAAAAAAAAAGAAAAAAGAAACTTGCCTCGACAAAAAAAACCCCAAAATCAAATCAGATGCCAGTAACACAACCACCACAAGAAGAAGCAAGGTGAGAAGATAATAACAAGACAATAGCTATAGCACAGGAAAGCCATAAAGCCATCCATAAGGGATAGGGACAATCAAAAACTTACAGAACATTAGACAAAGCTTACTACCTGTTCATACACATACAATCATGCACAGAGAATTGAGCAAGACCAGAATGAGATGAAGCTCCTAAACACTCAAAACCACTCATACCCTGCAGGCAGCCTTTCAGGTCTCAGGAGCACCATTCCCAGGAGGCATCACCCATCCATCTGCAGAGGTACACTTGCAGATGCTAGGCCTGTGGTTTCAGCATCTTGTAACTGGAACCTGACATTGCCAGGGCGCAATTCCTGCATTGTTGCATTTCTTGTCAATTTACTGCTAAAATCACTCCAAGAGACACTGCTAGCACAGAAGCTGGATCAAAGAACTGACCTATCTCTGAAAACATTCCCCTAAGAATAAAAACTGCATCACAGTGGAAAGTGCCAGGAGTTCAAGAGGACCCAGACTGATCTTGGACAGAAGTGGAATAGATCTGTGCCAGACTGAAGTGTCCATGGTCTCAAAAGGTGGATGAAAAAAATCATAAAATTGCCTGAGCTGGAAGGGACTTTAAAGATCATCTTTTTCCAACCTCACTGGTCTTGGATAAATCCAGGGACGGGACAACCATAGCTTCTCTGGGCAACGTGTGCCAGTGCCTTACCACCCACACAGGGAAGAATTTCTCCCTAATGTCTAATATAACTTACTCTGTCAGTTTGGAGCCACTCCCTCTTATCCTGTTACTATATGCTCTTGCAAATAGTTTCTCTATCCTTCTCAAAATGGCTGAAACATACCAGCTTCATATTTATTATAGATTTTTCTTTACTTAAGGTAATCATCATACTTTATGCCTATTATGTCTTAGGCTTATTATTTATTAAAGGAGCAGCTGCTACCAATCCATCTCAGAGTTACACACTGAAAGACTGGGAGATGTGTCCGTAAAGGAAACTGCAGACCACATATGATGAGAACTCTGTATATAAGATAAAAAAGACAATGTGAAATGCAGCAGTAAATGTCAGCTGTGCTGCTCCCACCTATGAGGGAAAGGCAATGTCTCTACAGACCACATCCAACGCTACACAACCTTCTCAGAAGTATCTTGGGCCAAGAGGTGGGTTGCTGCCTTGGCTGGGCATGCTGAGCACCTAGTGCAAGTGTGCCTGGTCTTTTTGTAACCTGAAGGAGCAAACCACAAGCACAAAACACAGATTGCTGACGATAATGAAGAACTTTTTCTCAACCATGTGCTAAATGGTCGTCTGCTAGCTCAGCTGTGACCCAGACAAGGCAAGAGGGCTGCCCTGCATATAGCCATTGCATTCGTGTCCTTTGGAAGACAGAATAAACTATTGTATTATTGGCACAAACATTATGCAGATAGAACCCACTGATTAATCATGTCCATCATATCTGTGAAATTCAAAATTAGTCTAGAGGAAAATGCAGCACTGCAATTTCATTAAACACTGCAGTACATGTTTACCTAAATATTAATTTATGCAGACAATCCTCATCCTTTTTCCTCCCTCAGCCTCAAAGCAGATGTACTATTTGAAAAAGTCCTTATTTTTTAATTTCATTTCTTTTTGAGACATGCAAAAAAAAAAATTAGTACAGGGAAAAACAAGAAGGGAGATTTTTTATTATCAACAAAAGAAAGACAGGAATCATCTTGCAACATATGCTCCATGTTTTGTAAGTCACTTGATCTGACATATATTTCAATAGTAGACTACAGTCTGGGCTAAAAATCCCAGCCTGCTTTCTCAAGAAAGTGAGTGTACTAAGGTTTGACTGCAGGATACATCTACTATCAGTAGTAATCCTGTATTTCCAAGCAAATGAAATTTAAGCGCTGGCAGAAAGAGCATACTAGTTCAACCTTTGCTGTGGACCAAAAGCTGAATAAAATCAAAGACCTCAATAATCAATGTGAAAAGTGCTAAGATACAATTCAGTCAAACTTTTAAGGATGACTGTACACATCTCAGAATACACCAACACCCATTTCTGTTGAAAATGTCATTTGTTTTTAAGGACATTCTGTGCTGCCAAAAATTCTGTATGTTTTCCATGATGTTTCACTAAAAGGATAATTTTCCTCAGAGAAAAATTTATGGCTTTTTAGATGACTGAATTTCAAGAAGTGCAGGTATAAAATTAATTTTCACCTTCAACACTGTGGCTATTTGCTTCGAGAAACTAGAAGGGACACACTATGCAGCCTAGATAAAAACGATTTCTATTACAATGAAAATTACAAGGTAGAGAGAAACCATTATCAAAGCAGTAAGACCATTGTCATTGTGTCTCAAATTCTCAGAAAAAAACAGGCCAAACTATTTTCTTTTCAAAAACCTTGTCATTCATGGCAGCTCAACAAACTCTTTAGCAGGAAGACAAAGACTAGAGGGAAGGAACTGCTGCCATCAGCGCTGCCTGGAGTAGGCTCCAGGACAAAAAGCACAGTAGGATTATCAAACATGGTGACACGAGGAAGCCAAGCAAGTAAATAAAAAAGATGGGCCAGTCATTTGGTAGCCCTTTTGGCCCATGTACAAAACAGGGGACATGTGGGGTGAACTAATGTCAAAGCTTTAGTATGATCATACCTCAGCCTGTACTGGGCATGGCTAAAAGTTGTTTTTGGATTTCACAAGCAGCATACCTAAATACATGGCACAAACCCAAGGGATTAGAGAAAATGACAAGATAATAATTTCTGGAAGCATTATGGTTAAAGTGATTAGAAATGTCAACAGTGTTCTGTCAACAGTTATAATGAATCACCTATTAAAGGAATTTACCCAACTATTTTCTGCTCCATGTAACACAAAGATAACAGTTAAGAATGTAGTAACATGCATTTATAATTTTGTTATTTCTGGGAAGGATTTTTGTAAGAAACACATGATGACCACAAGATGGTCATGCATCCTAGTGATGTTTAAAAAGAAAGTGGACATGTACAATGACTTTACAAAAAAAAAACAAGAAGTCATGAGATGCCAAGTGTAACACCTCCCAAAGCTCACTTCACATCTGAAACCTAATCTATGCATCTAGCTAAAGATTGCAAAGTGAGCCAGCTGCTGATTATTAAGTGCACTAGATCTCCAAACTCCCAGGTTTAATTCAGCCTCACAATATCCAGATCCAAACTTATTTTATTAGAGTTGTGGTTTGGTCTTGGGGGAAAAGGAAAAAGCCACCAAACAGTTACATGCTGTCCTGGGTTTGCCCAGAAGGGGTCAATCTCGGAAGTGCTGTAGAAAGTAATACTAGAAGTATTCTAGTGGTAATACTAGAAGTAGAAGAAACTTTCTTCCTGGGAGACAGAACCAATAACCAGCTAGTGTTGAATACTGATATGTACGCCAACCAATTAGAAGTTGATCTGCCTTTGAGGAAAAAAAAGCTATATAAGCAGAGGACCCTTGAGTCTCCCTCTCTTGCCTTCCTGCTTTTCAGAGAGAAGCAGTCCCTGCTTTCTCTCTCCAGTAAGACTGGGCCTTTGCCCCTCCCCGGAGGGAGATGGGGAAGGGTGTTCGGAGCGGCAGTACTGCTGGGCATGGGGGAGGACCCGGCCTGAGCTCTCCAGTTCAGATGCAGTTCAGCCAGGCCCACATGTCAGCCACAATGGGCAGGGCCGGGCAGCTGCTGGTTGTGAGGCTGAAACCATAAAAAACTGTATTTTCTTGCAGAGAAGTCCATGGTATAAGCAAGAGAAACTTCTCTCCCTAAATGGACTGAGAAAAGACTATTTTAGAGATGGTAAACTGACTGAAGGTTCAAAGTCTTGTCTTTTTGTGTTGCCATTGAGAAAGAGATGGAGAAGTGGGGGGAGGAAAGGTGTTCTGAGGGTTTTGTTCTGTTTTTTTCTTGGGTTTTTTTTTTTTGTTTTGTTTTTCTTTTTCTTTTTAGGTCTGTTAATAAACTTTCTTTATAGTCTTTAAAGTTTGAGCCTGCTTTCCCTACTCCTAATCCTTATCTCACAGAAAAAAATCAGGTAAATGTTGCTAAGTGTGCTGGCGTTTGGCCAGAAACTCAAACCACTACCCATGCATATTTAAAGTGGAAAGAGGCACCTCCAAATGAAACTAAGTGGGGCAAAAAAACATGCATTAGACAAAATCATTTTTTGCCAGCTGTGACTGTTTTACAATTCATTTTGGACAGTGAATTCAACACAGATGGTAAAATAATTCCAGTCCTTCAAGGAACTTATATAATGTATCTTAATTACTAGACATAAAATTCTGCACAGTAGCTGCTCAAAATTGTTAATATAATAAAACACACTCCCTTAAACAGGGGATGAAGCACACCTAAATTAACTTCCTATTCTGCGTATTCATATAACTCTGAAAGCACACTTTGACAAAAGGGAGGCTCCAGATGGGTATTATGAACACTGTTAGGAAGACAGGAGCTGATTGACCTCTAAAAGCACCTTCCTACAACAATAATGTGTACATGACGGCAACCCAACCCCTCCCCTAAAACAACAAAAGGCAAATCCAGGAGAAGCGGTACCCACCCGCTTTGGGACACCAGCTAACCACCCATAAGGGGCTGTAAGGAAGAAACAGGGGTAGTTATCGAGTAATGGTGTAGCATGGCAGGGTTTTCCCAAAATTCCTCTGAAACAGCTGGTGCTGCAGTGTCAGCAGCAGGACTCACTGACCAGTGGCTTCATCTGAAGTGTCATCTAGATCACTCAATATCTTAAGGATTCTGGCACACAGAGCTGTAAACCATCCAGATTTACATCAATGCCCCATTGTTCCAGCACCTGCAGTACTTGCACTTGACAGCTGTTTGAGGAGCAGGCCCATGCAGTTTTACTTCCCAGTAACAGTTACAATCTGTACAGCATCATGCTAGCTAGTTTGACATTAAAAGAAACCACTAATAAATTGTACTTCTCTACACAGCATTTCATACCACCCAAGAAAGTTTCATTTTGCGATATTAAAAAAAATAGCAAACAAGAGAAGCCACCAGCTTACACTGAACATAAGAAGACGTTCCAGGATCACTTCCTATGAGTTCAGTGTCAGAGTTTAACTGAAGTCAAGGAAGTAGAAGGCAGCATTCAAGTATCTTCTGTTTCCTTTCAAAAAAGCAATCTACTGTCTGAGCTTTGCCATATTTTAACTGTGTGATGTGTTGTCCAAATACAAACTCTGATAGCTCCTGTGCTGCACTGAGCTCCCACTCAAAAGAAGTAAAGCAAAAGCAAGCAACGTTAATCTTTAAAACATGTAGGTGGTTCTGCTTATTCCGTTCCTCCCTTTCTGCCCTGCAATGCTCCTCTACTTCTACTTCCTGTATCAAGATTTCAAAATCCACCTAAGCTGGCAGTGGACCACAAGAGCAAACAATGAGAATCTCAAGGTTCACAGTACATCTCTGAAAGAAAAATACAAGTCCTTCTGTACTCTGTGCACTGCCTAGCCCTGTGCTCTGCCCACCACTCAGGCATCTAACCTTGAATTGTCAAGAGAAGCTCTTTTAAAAGAAGAGCTAACAAGGAGGCAAAGGAACACATCTACTTGTAAGTTCTAATGAAAGGAGAGATGGTATTTTTTATTTTTTGAAAAATACCTTCAAAGACGAAATCAGAGCCAGAGAATACATGAATATAATTTTTGTTATTAACAGTGAGTGGAGTTTCCTGATATATTGATTTTGTATTATTTTAGAGCAAAGGAGCCACAGAGCAAGATCACTGCACTTGCACATTGTGTTTCCACCTAAACAGCTCCTTTTGGTATGTCCCCTTCTGGTCTTTCCCAAGCTGGAGGAAGAACTGGGTGCATGGGCTAACACTACAGGTTTTACCACAGGAGTGCATCTCCCCTTGCAATGCATCACCACAATGCCTGGAACAGTGCTCACAAAGGATCTGCAACAAAAACCAGATGGACAGATTTCTCAACAGAAGTACAGGGTAGAAAAGCCAAACTTTCCCTTGCTTGCTGTCACTTCAGCGCTCAGTTTGGAGCTGGTTAAAAAAGCCCAGTTCCTCAGCAGATGGTACAAAGAGCTGCTGCTACAGAAAGAGCGAAGAACCAAGAAAACTGCCACAGTGCCAGGGAACATGAAGGCAGATGCAGGAAGAGCACCTGTCTGCTGGATTAATAGAGCATTTACACTCAGCCTCTGCCTAGATCAAGAATAAAAGCACACAGGAAGAAGCAAACCTTCTTTTAGGGAAAAAAGCAGAATTAAAGGAAAGAAAAGAAAGGAAGGAAAAGATCGTAATTGGCAAAAGCAATCAAAAAGGAGATTTTTACCTGCATACTATTCCAAAACAAGAGGTACCACATCTCAGCCAGGTTGCTTATTGCTTCCTGCTAATGGGAAAATGCAAATTTGTCCCATTCCCTGATAGCAAGTACTATCTCGCAGTGAAGGTAAAGAGCAGAAATAAAGGGAAATACTAGACATATTTGGAATACCAACCACAATAACAAGGAGTTCTCAAGGCTAAGAAACCAGTTTGAGTTGCATTTACTAGCAATCCTCTACAAATTAATTTCTTTGGTAGAAGTAGATGCTGTTATCCAACTCTTCCATTTTTCTTGTGGGGTCATAGGCAAGTTTAATAACAGCAGAGCATAAGTGCCATTCCCTGGCCACAGCCAAAGCCCAAGCCCAGTATGCCACAGACCTAGTCAAAGGGGTGTGGGGAAGGAGGGAGGACCGTGGGCAAGAGTTGTACAGAACAGGGAGCTTCTTTCCATGCTGCTGGGTTGGATCAACTTCCATGTGGCTTTTTGTTTTCAATTGCTGTCAGCAGACCTGAATTTCCTAATATTTGCTACCTATTTCTGAATTTATTACCAGCATTCAAAAACTTGGGGCTCACATCATTCCACCCCATGCCAAAACACCTGCTCGCAGAGACCTCACTACTGCTTCATGCTCTTGCACCCCAGATCACCTTGTCCCCTCTCCATCAGCAGCCTACAGCAGCTGCACTGTGCATCTCAAGGGGGTGTATGGGAAGGACACAGCAGGACAGCAGGACATTGGCAGTTTCCAGCAAACAAACCAAAAGCATACTGGTGAGCACAGCAAGAAAAGATGGGGGGTTTTGCCAGATTCCCATGTTTCAACACACCACAGCAGAATTGCTCACTTCAAGTTGGCGAAAGCATATTATTTCACATAATTAACAGAGATTAACTAAAATCTGTAAAATGACCACCCCATTTTTAGGAAGTAGACCTGTTTGCACTTTGCCCCACGACAGGGCAGAACTCCACTAGCAATACTTTTAAGTGGAGCTGGAGACACTCTAAATCATGACAATCATCTAATACTAAGCTACTAAACTGTCAAGCACACAAAATGGGGCTCAACACACTGGAATTTAGGTATTTACCCTTAAAAACCCAAGTAACGTAAGGTCTCCTCTGTTTCAGTTATTTTCTAATCTTACTTCCACAATTCACGTATTTATTTCTGTAACTTTAGACAGACTTACTACCTTTAATTACTGATGCGTTTTTAGTTACTGATGCTTTTCTTTTCTTTGATTATTCCTCTCCTCACCCTCCATAATTTCATTATGCATAAATCAACTTTATTTAGATAAATCAAAAAAGTCAACAGAAAACCAGAAATCTTTGAAACTGTACTAGTAGGATAGGTTAGGTATTTTTGTTAGCAACAAACAAAAATATGAGTTTCACAAAGCTATTTTCTTAGTAAAGAGTTAAAGCTACTGATGAAAAATCATTTCAACTGCCATTACAATATTATCATTAAAATCAGTATTTTGCCCAAAAGCAATAAAAACTGAACAAAACACTGCAAAACCCAGAAAGAACAACCAGTGGGTGAAAGGAAAGGAATGAAGATGCTAAGAGAACAAAGATCTGAAAAACAAATTCTCCTGCTTTCAAAGAAGTATTTTCATAGGAACTCGTTTGACGTCTAGGAAACAAAGCAGCTACTGCTATGGCAATATACAATAGCCCCCACTTAAAAAAAAAAAAGAGATGGCATAGTAAATGTAAGGACTAAGGGAACTCAAACCATGCACTTTTGTTTCACTGCATGAAATAACACATTTTATTTTCAAATTGTCACACACTGGTACAAGGTTATTGTACTATCACATCATGGAGACAAAACAAAATTAGATCCACAATATATTCTTAGGATATAAGTAAGTGGGTAAGAAGTTTCTGCTCTCCAATATGAAATCAGTCATTGTGACTTCATCTGTGAAGAAACTCTGAATGGTTCTGTATGCAGCAGAGGCCAATAACTCTGGGCTGCACAAGTGCATTTCAGTGTCATGGTAAAACAACAGAAGTCATGTTACAGCTGATCTTTCCAAATCAGCCCAAAAAGACCAAGGGCATTTTAAATAATAAACTGCCACCTCAGCTTTATTCAAAAGACTTTATAAGAAAGAAGTCCACTGCACACATCCTACCCAAGAATTATCCCCTAAGGGTAGAAGAGAGACAAAATTTTCCAACAGTCCCAGTGACTCCCTCAGCAACCAATTCCTGAAGCTGTTTTAACAGGCACTGGAGAGAACCTCTTCATAAAGGACTAGGAGGCAATGGAGCAGAAGAGGTCAAAAAAGAAAGGGAAGATTCCCTATGGACTGAGCTCTCCAGCACATGCCTGCACTTACGCTTTCGAAGGAATAACCACTATAGTTATTACTGAGACAGCACTTACTTCCTGGCAGTACTGAAGAATCCCTTCTTTCGTCCCAATGCAGGTCTTGGAGCCAGAGGGGTCCGATTCCCACTTTCCATTTTGCACGTTCATGTGCATGTTGAGTTTGCCACAGAACATGGCAATCTGAGGCTCTGCCAGCAGCCCTGCATTTCCATCAGCAGGCACCTGGAAGGAGAAGAAAAATTTTAATCTCATTTCTCACATTTCATTCCAGCCAAAGCAGCAACAGATCAAGCAAGCCTGAAACAAACTCCAGACTCATCCACCCATCACAGCAAAGACCAAAATTTTTTGATTCAGGGAGATGTGAGAAATGTAAATGGGGTCTTCATAGAAATCCAGATTACAATAGTATCGTTACAAAGCTGTAACCAAACTGTTTTGTTGCCCAAAACTGTCTACTTAGCAACTTGGGCTAAACGCAGAACAACAAGCACAGTTGAAGCACAGTTACATAAGTTTAATTTTCCAAATATGGCTGTTATACTGTGGGGGAGGGGTTCACTAACAACAAAATGAAAAAGTAACAAGTTTTTAGCAAGAGTTTTCTAAAAAATCTCACAGTGTTATCCTTTTTCCCACCCCTTGGTAGTTCATCCCCTTGTTGAGCACAAAGGCTCTATTTTATCATGTCTTATGAAGATGGTGGGTTAAAAGCAGCATCCACCTAAGCTTTTCTTGGACTGAACCTCAAAATACAGAGGGGCTGAGGAGATATCAAAATGGTTGTGCTAAAGGTCTAAAGAATTACAGAATACCATCTCCCCAACACGCATTAAAATACCAGACTCAAGACAGGTGCTCCTCCTCTTGAATCGTAGACACACTACCCATGACACCCACACCAAGCACTGCTGGGGCACGGAGCCAGACATCAGAGGCACCCTCAGCACCATTTTAAATCTCTCCCATGGGACCCCAGCACTGCAGACAAATCAAGAGCCAGCCCCTGAAGGTAAAAGCTGAAAGGACTTGCTACTGTTTTACATCTGAAGAACATGACACAAAGAGAAACCTCCTCTCTGGGATAGGTACCTCAAGAGACAAGTCTACAGCTCTCCGCTGCCCCTAACACTCCAAAGGCCAGTCCATCATATTCAAGGTGCAGCAGAGTATTCATTTTGGTTTAAATATCTATTTTTAACTTTTAATCCCTCAGCTAGATGGCTTCTCAAGAGGAAATTAAAAACATTTTTAAAATTCACAAAGAACTGAAGAAACAGAATTACGGTACTATAGGAGGGATGCAAACCCGGGATATTAGTTTCACTCTTTGTTTAAACAAGCACAAAAATGACTTAATGAATTTTATATACCAACAACCAACAATATCCCCAAACTCCACACTAAGAAACATTGCAGGAGTGAACATCTAACTACCCATTGGATTAGCATTGAAAGTAAAAATGCCAAAATTAAACCAAGGTTTTGTTTGGTATTTTTTTAAGAGAAAAGAGAGAACATTTCTTTTCCTGTTTTTGTAAGATGTTAACTTGTTACTGCAATTTAGGTCGAAAAAACCAGGAAAATAAAAAAATTTTATAAGACAGGAACACCTCAATTGGCCGAGATTTCCCTTTACTATCTCAATTTCTCTTCTCCTGTGCACCAAGTACATTCTGTACAATTTAACATTCAATTATCACTGTCGTTCCACTGGGTAATTAGAGAATTTTCCAATAACCGGGATGACAATTTATCTTGACTTGCCTTGTTAAGGAAAACTATCACAGAGAAGCTTACTCCTTCTAATACCTTCAGAAACTTTGGAGAGCAACTCAAATGTAACACATATATAACAATCTGCAAAATATCCTCCAAGTTAATTAACTTTCTTCATACATGCAACATAACCCTATCAAAATTTCAATAAAAATAGAAGTGAGTCATTCCACAGGTGATGTGTGGATGAGAACTCTATATTCCCAGTCCGCTCCTCCAACTGAGATCTTTAGTAAATTAATAAAGCACCCAGTAGACACACTGCAGCGGATTTTAAACTTCTTTCACTCAAAATCATAAATCAAAACCAAACTAAAGTATTTAGATCCTAGAATCAAAGATTCATTTAGGTTGAATGAGACTTTAAGATTGAGTCCAACTGTAAACCTAAGACTGCCAAGTTAAACCAAAATAAAAGCCAAAAATAAAAGATAAAGTTTAACTGGGATAACTGATTTCAAGGGGTCTTTCTACGGTGCAAGTTCCTGATAATGTAAAATCTCATCAAATATTACTAATTTTAAGAAACATCGAACAGCAATTTGATCACAAGGGGGGCTGAACAGCAGTATTTTTGGGAAAGGTGGGGAAACGTAGCACTTTCTGTAAAACACATACACTTACAAAGATTAAAAACTCAAAAAAAAGCAGGAGACTCAAACATCAGTGAAACTTACACAGTGATAAGGGATTTGTCCCACACATACTATCATAACATTTTAAACATGTGAATGAATTAATCACTGGTTACATCAAAGGTACATCCAACTAAAATATGTGAGCTGGTGACTAATTTTATGCATCACTCAAGTTTTCTTCATAACCAATGGTTTCATTCATTTCCATTCACACCCTCACAAGAAAAAAGTACTAGTATTACAATGCAATTAAATAATCTAGAGCACCAATGTACACTGATAAGCAACTTCTATAGAAGAAATGCTGAATAACATAAAGCTACAGTCCAGTTTTTTACAACAACACCGGCAGTGGTAAATCTCTACTTGACTAATCCTAAAGCTCTCAGGCAGATTAGTCTCCCAAAGAATAACTCATGGGACACAAATTACATTGACAGCAACTATTTACTTCATTAGTATTCCACAAAAGCAAAAACTCCAAGTGTATTAATTGAATTGTAATCACATATTATTTTTTCTCCTTTGCAGATGACTTTGAAGTTGCAGCATGGCTTTTTTTGCTGCCTCTTGGCAAATCACTAAATAACAAACCAATTAGCACAGCGTCTCAACGTAACTTCAAATGTTATGCTCAAGTTTTCTCAGTATATCCAGTTTTCAAAGACCAAGTAAGAACACTACTCATCACTTCCACACGACATCTGTAATATGATTTCTGTAATGAGAACTACATAAATTTGAAAAATTGCATGTACAGGACTCTGAAAAAAATATCTCAATTGATGGCACACTATTTAGATATCTACATTAGTCTATCATGTCACAGGACATTCAAGTACCAGCCTGACATCTTTTCATACAGAAAACAAAATTAATAATTTTTAAAAGTGTAAGGGTACAAGTTCTGAAAGAAAGGTTCCATGGCTGTGGTAAAGCTCAATGCTGACAGCAGTCTCCCTTAAAGAATTCCAGCATATCAGAGGCCTGTCTTCCATTTTCAAGACTCATTTCACCTCCAGCTGAGTGCATCCTTCTGCATGATACTCTGATACATTTCCTTCTTATGAGCAGAGAAATGATGAAGTGCTTAAAATGCTGTTTTAAAGAAAACAAATTCAAATACCTTTCAAGGATAGGCTTTCAGTAGTTTGCATACCCTCACAGGTGGGGATATTAAAGAAAAGAAAATCCAACCAACATAAAGACTGGAATCAGAAGACAATTCTGCATGAAGCCCACTGGGTATATATCTGCTTTGGAGATGGAAAGAAGAGCGACATAATTCAGCTGTTTTCTCCTCAGATTGGTCAACTTAGGACAGAACAAGGTCAGTCTTAGCAAGGCCACCTGAATGGCATCATTTAATTACTGGAGCCTGTCTTTAAAAGTAGGTGTTTCATAGTATTTTTCTGTTTGTTTTTAGAGAAAATAGTAATTTTAAGTATTTATTTCATGTCAAAATGTTGACTTACATACAATACAGAAAAAAAAAGGAATCATGCAATCTAAGATTGCATGACTAAGATGCAGGGAATCTGTTTCCTTTGCATGCTAAGACGTAGTAGAGATGCCTCTGCCTTCCTGTCTTTCAGGCCTGGCAGTTTAATAAATCTATTTGAGGAGAGATGTACATTCACATGGCATGCTGGATGCCATTTATACCATTGCTGGGACACTCTAAAAGGATTTTGATAGCAGAGTACAGAGGATTGAAAGAAGTTTATCTAACTGCAAAACAATAAGAAGGAATACCTTACACTTACAAAAAAATGTGTGGAGTTTTTTAGCTCACTGCCATTCCATCATAATATCAAAAGGCCTTTTCCTGTCAAACACTATCATTATTTAAGACAGAAAGCATAGCCTTCTCCCCACTTTCACTCTCTCTGTCATTGCTTTCTGCAGTTACAAAAACAATTAGTGTATTTGCTAATACCACTTCATAATCCCTATTTAACCAACAAGTGTTGGCTTTTTTCACAATTCAGGTTATATTCAGAAAACACAGGCTGCAAGGTTTTACCCTCTAGAGGTTTTCCATCAAGGAACCAAAGTAACACCACTTCAGATAACTCTTCCATTAACTTATATTTAAGAACTACAACATAATAGGGAAATAAGCATCAGACCTTCTATGTGCTGTTATTAACCATTGAAACACCAAAGGCCACTCCCCAGAAGTCCCTAAGACAGCTTCTGTGATTTATATTGCTTTATTCTGCAAATACTAACCTGAAGCCACTTTTATAAACATTTGAAGTATATTCAATTTACAACAATTACTTCATATGCAGTTACTTTCAAGGAGAGGACATTGAATAACAACCTCCATATCTACAACTTGCTCAAGGACAACAAATGTCCTCCTAATTTTAGGAGATGACTAAAATAATTCCTCCCTGATTTTCATTTTTAATGCTAACACCAGTTCAACCTCCAACCAAGAAGTCAGCGACTACAGTTTTAAGGTTTAACAACAGTAAAACAAGGGTTCAAATAATGTGAACAATTAAGCACACCAAATCATAAGACATCACCCTTTCAACTCATGGCTGTGCTTCCTGCAAATTTTTATACCATATTCGGGTTGAAATCTGAGGTTTCTCATTAACTAAACCAGCTCCGATTTGCATACACAGCAGTTTACTTCCTCTATGACTATTAACAAAATAAAAGAAATTCTGTCTTTGAAGTTGGGTCACTCATAACTGTTTTTCCTAAAAAGAACAGAGGTAAAAATAGAACGAGTATAAAAGGACTCTCTGCTTGCCTTACACATTCAGTGAGCAAAACATGATACAGAGACCTGTTATTCCCAGTGTAAAGACCAGGGTTTTTTTTCCACTGGACTGTATGGTTTGCTGTACCCTACAAGTGAACATCGTTGCTCAGTTCTAGAAGTCCATGGTTCAAACTTGGCAAATGCCATGCAAATACAGGCTTATGTCACCAGACACAAATCCATGGCTTCTTGCCCATCAGTTAGCCATCAACTTTGGCAGACTAATCTGTTACACTCTGCTCTAGACATGTTATTTAAGCCATAAAATACTTCTCCTCCTAGCTTTGTTAGGCTCTTCATAGAACACAAATGCTTTAGACTATTTGTATTTAAAAACATGCACATGTAAATACACAATGAAAAAACTCCTTCCTTAAAAATGCAATCAGGACCAAAAAAAAGTTTAAAAAAAATAAGCCACCCAAATTAGAAAAGGAGGAAATACCAAATTATTGTCTCCTCACAGCTTTAGGATGGCTATTTATCAAAACCAAGGAAACTTTTCTACCTCCTCACTTTCCCTTAGAGATGAAAAAGAGTAAGAGGCTGTCAAAATCACCACGAATAATTTAGAAACAGTGTTTTATTGTACAATGTTCACATAGAAAAGCAGCAGCAATTACTGTTGTCAACAGCCTACAGAAATAGGTCAGGAAAACATTTTACTGATTACTCAGTGAAATTGCCCAGTACAGTTGGCTCCTCTTGGAAGACAAATGTTTATTGCAAACAGTTGCAGAAAGAACCACCTTCCTAACCTGCAGAAAACCCTGTGAACACCCATATCTAATTTACAAAAAGCCATCATCCAAAATTTGGTTGAGAAACAGACTTCATCAAAAAGCTTCTGGAAAACCAGAGAAGTTTATTTGCCCCGACTATAACCTACTTAACCCAAGCACAAATATCTGTGCACTGTCTGCCTGTCCTGCTTCATTAAGCAGTGATGCCAAAATGCATCACAACGGTGCAATACCTACATTTCCACAGCAGCTCAAGGATCAACTGGTCCACAAATATATTAAAGGCAAGTCTGCCTTCAAGTTTGCAGAGAAAAATATAATATTCTCAAAACTATCTTCTGGCAGCCAACCATTCTCCTCACCCACACCCTTCACAAGGTCCTGAGATATAGGTTGTATTTATTCCATACATCTGTTTTAGTGCTTCCCTCAGGTCACCTTCCAAGTACTTGTAGAACAACATCCCAACCCAGCCCCAGGCGTTTGTTTACCCTGAAATCAAGTATCAAAACCAAACCAAAAATATGCCAGGACTAAGAACTGAGTTCCCAACGCTATCTTGTGGAGCAACAGGGAGGTGTGTGCTCCCCTCTCCAAAGACCTGAGTGAACAAGCATCCAAGTGCATACAAGAGATATTCACAAGACTCGAGCAGAAGTGTCTGTATAAACAGCTGACCTGCATGTGCATGTGTGAACACACACAAGAGCAAAGAGATTTCCCTCCCTGGGGTCCCTGGAATCACTAGGAAGCAATGAGGTGAACCACAAGAGCAGCAGAAGCCTACCTCCTGTGCTGAACCTGTCCAGCATCATCCTGCACACACGTCCATGCTCCTGTGAGAGTGACTAAAAATTAAAATTTAGCTACAAAAATCAGCATCTCTGAATGCAATCGTAAATGTGAGGAATTATCACAGGGGAGTACCCCATCAAGTCAGAGAAGGCAGATCATTGCATCAGCTACATGAACATATGTAGTGGTTCTAATTTGCCTATTTGACTTCCTGGTTAAATGTCAGCACACTTAATAAAATTACTCAATTTTGTTATGAGATAAGGACTAGAAGTAGGCAGAGCAAGTTCAGACTTTAAGGAATATAAAGGGAATTTATTAACTGACTTTAAAAAGGAATAATTACAATCAGAAATCAGAACAAAACCTTTAGAACACCCTTTTTTCCCCCCCCACCTCTCCATTTCTTTCCCACAGACCATACAAAAAGACAACACTTTGACTTTTAGTTAGTTTACCACCTCTGAAATACTCCTTTTCTCAGCTCATGTAGGGAGAGAAGTTTTCTCTTGCTTTACCATGTTGATTCCCATAGGAAAATACAGTCCTCATGGTTTTCAGCCTCAATACAAGCAGCCACCCGGAAGGAAAAGATCTGCTTGTTTTGGAAAATCCCTCCCACTTTAGTAGCTTTCCCAGGACCACAACAGTGGACATATGATGGTCGCTGAGATACTCTTTTGAGGATGAACATTTCTATCACAGCGGCAACTAAATCCCCTTTTCTCATTATTGGCAACATAAGTCTTCTTCTACAATTCCCGGGCCAAGGAATCTTTACACAGGAGCCTTAGTCCACTGGCTGTAGCTAGAACATTACATTCCCCCTTTTTCACTCTTTTAGACCATTCTTCATGTTACAGGGTGTATTATAGCTGAGTTTATCAACATGTCTTTACAAGAGAATTTTCAGCCTCAATGTTGGGGCACTCCTCATCTCCTCCTTCTCTGGCTATAGGCCTTGCTTCATTCATTAACTTGGAGTCTTTATGTTGTACCTTTTGTAGGTGTCTTCATCCTTTCTTTTTCTGTGTAGGGGAGAACGAATGTTTTCAAGTCCCATCCTGACATTGAAAAGGTTAATTTGTCTTTCGGCCAGGCGATGGTCACACGACCTCTGCCCAGGCTGTTTGAGTGTAGCATTCCCAGCGCCCGAACTGAAGGAGATGAACCCGCCTGTGCCGCTCTCCATCCAAGCCGTGTCTGAGCTCCAGGGGGCCCAGGCCCAGCCCTCTCCCATGCTGGATTGTACACAGAGCTGGCCTGGGCTGGGCCAGGCAGGGCAGGGTCGGCAAGGTTGAGTCACCTCGGCCTGGGGCAGCAGAATGAAGCCCCTCTTGGCTCGGGCAGAGCCGAGCGAAGTTCACCCGGCTCTCCTTGTCCGCAGCTGCTGTGATGGACTGAAAGGCATCACATGGCCTGGGCAGACCTCACCAGACAGTGTGGAGGGGAGACAGCGACATCTTCTCTCAGTAAACCAGAAGTCTAAAAGAGGGCTTCTTTACATCCTCTCCTGGTTTTATGAGTTCTGGAGGTGGAAACTGTAATACCTCCTTCTGGATACCTCATTTCCGGCTCCACCTCCTTCCTTCTGCGCCGAAAATTCCAACCAAGGCTACCCCACGACAACATAAAAAAACACGTTCCTCTATAAATGCAGTGTCAAGTTTCTTACCTACCACCAACACTACCAGCAACATGTCTGCTTCCAAAAAAAAAAAAAAACCCTAAAAGCCATACTCCCACAACCTCCAACTTGAGTGTATTAATTTAAGAAGATGTGGAGGTGCTTGAATGCATCCAGAGGAGAGCAACAAAGCTGATGAAAGGGCTTAAAGAACTGACATCCCACGAGGAAAATCTGAGGCTAATCTAGCTGGAAGGAAGGAGGCTGAGGGGTAACCTCCCTGCTCCCTACAGCTTCCTAAAGAGTGAAGTGGCGAAGGAAGTGCTGAGCTCTTCTCTGTGGGACCCAGTGACGGGATGCATGTGAATGGTTCAACCCTGTGCCAGGCTCAGACTGGACATTAGGAAGCATTTTATCTACCGAGACAGTCAAACACTGGAACAGGCTTCCTGGAAAGGTTGGCAATGGCCCAAGACTGCCAATAGCAACTGGGCAGTGCCCTTAGTAACAGGCTGTAACTTGATCAGGCAGCTGAACTAGATGACCACTGTAGCTCCCTTCCAACTGAAATACTGTATTTCATTCTAGGCTCTACATCACCATGGTCACAACCAGACCAGGGGTGCCAGCAGTTTGGTATGGGTGATGATGTACACCACTGAGGGCAGGATGATAATGGGAGGAGAAGGGAAAACCTTCAGCAAACCAGGTCTTCTCTGGAGTTACCTTAAGAGTCCATAGCCGAATTTACAGACCTTGAAGTTAGCCATTGATACAAAAGTAACTGAAAACCCTCACAGCTAACAGGTATCCCCAGCCTGCAGGTACCTCCACACAGTTTAGTCACAATTTTTTATAAAAACTGCCATTTTGGCAGAAGAAAAATTATAACAAGCAGATTGACCAAAATAATTCAAGACTGGAATGACTTTCAGGAAGCATTAAATCTAGTGCAGCACCAACAAACCATTAACATAGGGGATGGGGAGGTAGAGGGAGTGGAATAACATCAAGATTTTACAAGCTGAATAAAAAGTGCATTAAAAAGATAAAAGTAAAAAAAAAAAAAACCTAATCTTGTTCCTGAGCTATTAAATTAGATTTTGAAACAGTCTTTGGCCATTTACATGGCTATATGTGTTGACTAATAGCAGTAGGGTAAACAAGAAAAAGACAAATACTGTCAGAATTAATGATCTTTTATCCATTTGGAAAAATAGGAGAGAAAAAAGAAGAAATATGGCAAGCGTGTAAGTTTGACAAAGGAAGTGTTTAATGATACCAATAAATATGACAAGTGTTATGATTTCTTCTGGTACGTCTACATGTGCAGAAATGCTAATGATACTGCATTTAAATTTCATCACCTGCACGGCTGTCACTACCCAAAAACAAACACAAGACTGCTTTACAGAGCAAATCAAGGTTTTGCACTGAAATAAACCACTGTAAACCATCTAATTCCAGCACTGTATTTTCCATTCCAACACTCAAAGCCACTATCACTTACCTTAAATAAATATATGAAATAGAAGAAAAATAAAAGCGCATTTCACAGCAATGCAACAGACCACAGAACTACACCAAGCTCGGTAATAACTTCTGGGGTCCCACCATACCCATGAAACTCACTGATGCAAAATTAAAACTACAAGGTGAGAGCAAGTATTAAAAAAGCCCTAACTTCTGGTTGGCGTTTATGTTAAAGAACCTTTTTTTTTGGTGATGTAAATTATATTTTAAGCCTATTTAATTGCATGTGTACCTGGGAAGGATGTGAAAAGGAAAATTACCATATACAGAGTATCAATGAGGAATAAAGACACAGACTCCCCTTTAGCAGTTGTAAAGAGAAATAATTTACTGATTTCTCTTTTTATGCTCTAAGCTTAAGCAAAACAAGCATGCATTGGCTGCCTGCCACTGCAGGTGTCGCTGTTCACGCATCCTTTTACCCAAATACCTTTCTGATCACCCCGTCTCCACACATTTCCCCAAGCAAGCACTGCCCCAAGCACGGGGTAACCACACGCTAGCTATACAATTTGTTCTCCAGTTAGATAACCTGGTTTTTACCTTGCTGTTAGCTGAACCTTACCCCAAGTGCACAGTAAGCTCAGCCTGAAGCCTTCTCTTCTCCAGGCTGAACGATTCCAGTTCTCTCAGACTATTTTCATAGAAGAGGTGTCCCATGATTGTGATCACTTTGGTGTCCCTCCTCTGGCCTGGCTCCAACAGGTCCATGTGCTTTGTGTCCTGGGACCCCAGAGCTGGATGCAGCCCTGCAGGTGGGGTCTCAGCAGAGCGGGGCAGAGGGGCAGAATCCCCTCCCTGCCCTGCTGCCCATGGGGCTTTGGATGCAGCCCAGCACACGGGGGGTTCTGGGCTCCCAGAGCACACGGCCGGGGCATGTCCAGCCTCTCACCCACCAGCACCCCTGAGTCCTTCTCCCAGGGCTGCTCTGGGTCTGTTCATCCCCCAGCCTAGACTGCTATGAGGGGTTGCCCTGACCAAGGTGCAGCACCTTCCACTTGGTTTGTTAAACCTCATGAGATTCCCACAGGTCACTTCTCAAGCTAGTTCAGGACCCTCTGGATGACATCCCACCCTTCAGGTGAGGCAACAGCACTACTCAACTTAGTGTTATCAACAAATTTGCTGAGGGTACACTCAATCATTCTGTCTATGTGATTAATGAAGATATTAAATATCACCCATCCCAACACAGACCCCTGAAGGACACTACTGGTCACTGATGTCCATCGGGTCTCTCAGCCATTGACTGCTACCCTCTGGAGGTGAGTATCCAGTCTCTTTATTATCCATCTACCAGTCCATTGATCAAATACATCTCTCCTATTTAGAGAGAAGGATGTTGTGGGGGACTGAGTCAAAGGCTTTCCAGAAGTCCAGATAAATGACATCTGTAACCATTCCCTTGTCCACTGATATAGTCATTACATCACAGAAGGCCATTGGGTTTGTCAGGCAGGACTTGCACTTGGTGAAGGCATGCTGGTGTCTTCAATCACCTCCCTGTCTTCCATGTGCCTTAGCACAGGTTCTAGAAAGATGTTTAGAAGCATTTTGAAGGAAGAAGAAAGGAAGAAAGTAAATAAAGTATTTAAATTACCTCTTTGGCACTCTTTTATCTTTTTAGATCCCTATGGGCAAATCAGCAAACTTTGCTTACAGTACAGATGACAATATGATTTCAAAGGCCTCTGTTTCAGTAATTGGGTCTGAAACTTAATAAATAAATACTACTAATAACAGCAACTTAAAAAACTGTACAAAAAATCACAACACTGGAGTTACACTTCTAAGCATGACTCTTGTGTGACTGATTTGTTACACACTGCTAACATCCTATCATTTTGACAATACAGTAACTAGACAAAGTGAGTTAAATTATACAAGGCACATGAGTTTTCCTGAAATAAACTTCCTTGAAAAAGAGATACCAGATTTTTCAGATTTGGAAAATCCTGTGGGCTTACATCCTCCTCCTATTGTAGAAAGACAACACTAGATGACTGAACTAATTACTCTATATCTACAGAATTATTCCTGCAGTGCAGCAACTATACAATGCTTTTTTAAGCTTCTCCAAGAAAGAATGGAAACTGAAACCAACCTGCCCAAAGGATTTTTCCTGTGTTCCAATCTGAACAAAGTTTTCTCTACCTGAGCAAAATTCACCGCAGCCAGAAAAGCTGAAACAGGACCTCCACCCTGCATTAACTGGATTTCAAAGGAAACTCTGAGATGGCTATTTTATTCTCATTATTACTTATTTTGCATATAGTACTTTAACTGTCCTTGATACAGAGGCACCATCTACACTGCTAAAGCAACTCTTCCACGGACTGTATTACTTATGTTATTCTCCAAATGACGCAGAATGGAATCATGCTCTGCTGCCATTGGGCTGAGGCACAAACATCTGAACAGAGTCATGTGAGAAGTCTGATGTAATTCACCAGATTTAACATGAGGTGTTTCAGCTATTTTGCACTATGACAACCCTCCATATGCATGCTAAAGGTCCCTCTCATCTTCTTTTGATGAAGAACTATTCTTTGCTCAAGTGGCGAGTCTGTGACTCAGTATTCTCTGCAAGCTGTCTGACTAGTTGGTTTACTAGAACTATCATTATTAAATTAATAAAAATAACAATTTCCCAATTCATTCCACAAACTATGTGAAGATGAATTAACAAAATATTTCTGGCATTTGCTGACTTTAACCACCATGATGAGGACTTGCTGACTGCTACAAGGAAGAACATGCCCAGAAGATCCTTCCTGAAATATTTGTTACCCAAGATGCCAACACATCTCTAATTAGACAGACCTATTTTTGGCACACAAAAACAGCACTATAAGCAAGCCAGAAGGAACTAATCCATCTACAGCAGGATTTAACAACATAACACATTACCTGGATTACTTTCAAGGCATATACAAAAGCCTGACAGAGTCAAATAGATGGCTGACTGACTTGATTCATTTTGAGTTAAAGGTCCAGTTCTTCAATCCTTCCTCTATAAAAATCTATGAATTTTATCTCTCCACAACAGAACAGTGATGAGGGAATTAACGAAGCATTACTAGACACCCCATGCTGAAACATATCCTGCCCTGTATCTATTTTTAGGGTACTTGAATCACCTGTTACAAAAAAAAAAAACAACGAACAAACAAAAACCAAAAAAAACCACCCCACCCAAACTTCACTGTCCCACTAGATGCAAGCTATTTTCATGTCACTGTGCACCCATCTGCTGGCTTTTGAGCAGCTACTCCATGAAGTTTTTTCATAATAATCATGTAGCATATTCAAAAGAAAGTCTGGCCTTCAACCTCTGATGCAATGCTCCACTCCCATGATCTCCAAGGTGAAGCGATTTCTCCATCCCTCTGCTTACTGGCTCTAGCAGACAGAGACAGCTAATTTATTTCATCCACCAGACCAAAGACAAAACCGTCATTATTGCATACATAAAATATTAACAATAAAAATTTAAGTATTAAGAAAAAGACCTTCAGAAGTGCTTAGCAGGAAAAGGTAGAGAATTTCTCAGTTTGGGGAAGAATATTCTTTCATTCTCTCAATTGGGCACATTTCAGGTTTCAGCTCTACAGTTTGCATTCTGCATGTTCTTTACTGATTAAATGCTACTGTACATGACCTTCATACAATTGTGCTAATGCTCAAACCAATGTTCACAAACCCAAGAACCTTTTCAAGACCTATGAACAAGAAACAAGGAAAAAACCCAAGAAAATAAAGACACAGCGAAGCTCTCACAGAAACAACCCAGCAGCTTTGTTCAGCAGACTGGGCAACAGTAATACATGATGGGCCCCAGCATCAGTTCTCCCTTTGGCACAGATCACACATCAAGTACATTACATACATACCTCTCTGCACAATCATGATTGACAAACAAAAACACTACATAAGCCAGGAGTCTCAACTTTATTGGAAATAACAAAGCAAAGGAGTTACAGGCTCGACCACGCAAACCTGTTATTCTATAGAACAACTTTTCAGCTTAAAAAGCTATGCAAAACCACCCAAAATTGGATGTCAAGTAATTCAGTCAGCCTCAAATAAATAAATCTCTAATGACACAACAATCAGAAAGATAGCTGTGTTAAGCCTATGACTCCAAAATCCATTATTCAAGAGATTCAAGAAAACAAAAGGGAAAAAAGCAACTACTATGCAGGAAGTAATATGGGATGAGATGAAAAAAAAGTTCAAACCACTCCTCCCAATACATGAAGGTCACCCTAGAGAAATACACTAATTTTCCAATATATACATACACTCAAATTTTCAAACCCTACTCTGGTACCTTACAGCAACTGCTCTCTTTAAAGACACAGCCTTCATCTGAATTCTTCCACAGATGGTCCTTAGCCATCTTTACTGATTTCAGTATTTGGAATGTTAACCAAATAGACAGCAGAGTACCCTGTATGTGTTCTCACTCTTTCTTATTTAGAAGGTATACTCCCACCATGAGTTCTGGATTTCTGATCTTATTGAGTATTATGGAATACTCCGACTGTTGTTTAGTTCTGGGAGCCAGGGAAACTAGAATCTGTCAACCCAGGAACTTTCTTCCAGTGTGGCATTCTTACAGTAGTTTTCTAATAATACAGAAGTAGGTACCACATGCAAGTTTAGTTATGCGAAACATTTAAACACAAGAAAAAATGTGCTTGACAACCCTTGCTCTTCTATGGGAAGACATGTTGTTATTGTGGTTGCCAGAATCTTACACAAACATCTCTTATTCAGACAAGGATAGAGAAAGCAATTGATTGATGAGGTGAACCAGAAGCCAAAAATTCAGAATATGAGTTTCTGTTTTTTTCAACTATACTAAGATGTCAGAGTCCTCTTCTAGGTCCACCCACTTACAGCAGCTGCTCTCTGACTTGACAACAGTGATAAGCAGAACAAACATGCTCACACACATTTGATTTGAAGGGTCATGAGAAGTACTGCATTCAAATGCAGCATGCTTCGAATTCATATTAATTGAATTTAACAGATTTCAATGTAAGAAACTAAGACGAACTTTGAGGCAACTTTCAGATGCTCAAATGATGAAGATAAATGAGATTATCCATTGTTAACTAGTCTAGCCAGATCCAAGAGAACTGATCCAAATAAGATGACATAATAAAGATGAAGTGCTGTTTCCTTACCAATAAGTAGACTAAAATCACCACAGATCATAAAGCACAAAAAAACTCCAAAGCATTAGCCCTCTGCTAAGGAGGGTAAGAAACCCTCCAAGTATGCGTTGGAACCACATACTTGAAAAGTGAGCATTTTTTGTCTTAAATAGCTCCATTATATTTGTGCTATTTAAAACACATAAATCCTTCAAACAGTGACTTACTTTTGGGGATTTTTTCATTTGTCTTTTAAACAAATAATCTGGAAGATTAGAACATCATCTTGCTTTTGACACTTATCAGCTACAGCATCCTGATAAACCATCATCACAAAAGAGAAAACAATACTATGCTTTCCCACCTCCCACTTGTTGCTTTATTGAGATGTAATGAGAATGAGTTATACCATGAAAGATGTCACACACGCTGCAACAATGGAAAGGAAGAAAAATTTTTATTTGGTTACAGAGCCTCTACTACAAAAAATCCCACTGAAAACTAATGATGTCTTGTGCAGGGAGTGCAAGGAAGCCTTATTTCCATCCACTAAGAGAGAAACAATGGCTGCCAACTTTTATTTAAGGCTAGTTAGGTCACAGTGTGCACTAAAAGCAGAAATAACATGTATTTTATTTCACTGGATGCAACATCCAAGGACTATAAGCAGGGATGCTGACGCCTGACAGGGAATTTGACCAGAGTACTAAATGTAGAGCACATTCGCTACACAAACTGACCACAATCCAAACACCACAGAGCAGCAACACAACTATTTCTCCTCCAGTTCTCCATACAGATTTTTCTGCAGATATTAAGAAGCACTTACAACCCACATTGGCAACAAAGCCTCTTCTATGGATGTTTCTTCCTCTTCTGAAAGAATATGCTCTCTGAAAACTGCACACACTTGTTTTCACACTCAGGGCAAGAAACCTTTAAACCCAAGATGTCTTATACAATTAGGCTTCATTTCACTTGTTGTGCTGAGAGACTGAAACAGTATCACTGAAAACATAGTACCAAATACAACTGACATCAGCAATTACCTTAATACCTTGCTCTTATTCCATGTACAAACTAAGGTAATCCAAGGCAATCAACGCCTGCCTTCCTACCTTCAGAAGACTTCCTCCATGTTCTCCTTCCATTTCCAACCCTATTCTGCTGCTGAAAGCCATAGCAGCCAAAATCAGCAGCCACAATAACTTTGACAGGATTCCTTGAGCACGGCACAGAAAAAGTAAGAAAACAATCAAAAGATGACCTGAAAATACACCACAGAGCTGAGAAGTCCAAGTAGGAACAACTCCATCTTCATGTGAGCCTTGAGACCATCTCAAGCACTACCTTCAAAACAATTACTTAGTGCTTTCAACTCAAGACAGTTGAAAAGGTCAGAGATCTGCACTGGAGCTTCCAGTCCTTCTCCTTCCAGCTAGCAACAACCACCTTCCAGCAAGAAACAGACTTCTCAGTGAGTTATAAGCAAACAGCCTTCTCCCAGCTCCCCCTGCTCCTGCCCACAAGCTCAGGAACATAGTCACAGTTCCCAGCATTTGCCGAGATGTCAAGAGAGTTCAGCTTAAAACAGCACAAAAGCAGCAGCAGTGTCCGGCTCCAGAGGCTCTGGAAGCCCTCAGAAGACACAGCAGTTCCCTTACTCATGCCCAGCCTAGGCTTAGCCAAGTTAAGTGTTCCTCACCACACTCAGTCTGCAGTGGTGAGGCACTCCACGCAATACAGTACCCCAAACTGAGGATTTACTCAAAATAAAGCAATTCTTAGTATTACATTCACAGTATGTACACACATACCAAGGGGACTTTATTAATGGTATACTTCCATATCAGCAAATCACCCACAACCACAATATTTTGAAATCTGAGTATTTTTAAGAGTTCCTCAACTCCAGCTGGCAACAGAGTTCTCCCTTTTGCTGACAGGGCCACATGGTCTTTCATCCTCGCCCTCTGTAGTCAGCCAGTGTACATTATGTGGTTCTTCTTTTGTTAAGAGAATAGGGAGTATGATCTATTAACACCAGCACTGTTTTTACTTGCACTGTAGAACCATAAGAACAGCTGAAGTTGTTTCAAGGTAACAAAAAGTATCACCAAAAGCACACACACTTAGTTTCAGATACACGTTAATTTTCTTTTGCTATATAAAGGAAGAAAATTAGTATCAAATCTATACTAACAATGAGCTCAAAGAGTAAATTGTCACAAAGGCATTTATCTTCCTCAAACCCCTGACTTTGGCAAAGATCTGTTCACCTTACTGATTTACAAATGCAAACTACTGAGAGAATTTTAGTACTTCTACAACAATTCCTCAGCTTTTAACAGGAAAAACACAGTTACTGTTTCTCTTCCACATTCATAGTGAATTAGATTCCATACCCATGCTTTTCATCGTATCGGTAAATCTTCAGAATATGTTTACCTGACAAGTTTAGAGTCTACAACATATATTTCTTCCCACATTATTAAATGCAGATTCATTTTAAATGTCAAGCCATCAAGTAAGGGATTGGAAGTATTTTTTCTAGTGCTTGCAAGGTTTCAGAGTGGTCATGCCATCAGACCTTTTTGGCCTGTTCTGACAGGACTTGCAAAACTCTCTTCCTCACACAGATATTACATCGTGTCTCTTGCTCAGGAACTTTCTGAGAGATTAGCTATCTACCCACTTCTGATTCAAAACGTTTTATTAGAATCTGTCAAATGCAATTAGCCTGAATAAACAAACCCTAAAAATCCATTGCAGTGACACACAACAGATGCATATCATTATACAACCAGCAACACCTAAAGCACTAAAAAACTGATTTATCTCCTGCACTAGGGCTTGCATGAAATAACAAGGTACAGGACAGCAATACAAAGATGGTTTCACACACAGCTACAGGGGAAGGTCAAAACCACCATGAAGTTTCTTTTCTAGGCTCAAGATCATTCAGGTCACTTTTGCATTGAGAGAAACGTAAGAGACTTTATTAAAAGATGTCCAAATAACACCACTGAAAAGCCATCACTGCCATTGAAGAGAAGACTGAATTAAAGACCTGAAAGAGTTTAAATCATACTTTCTGAGTTTGAGTATTACCAAAGTATGCTGAAAATCTGGGTCAGAGCTGTAAGGTGGACAGACATAAAAATGCTCCTACAGTGAGATTCCCCACAGAGATGTCTTTCCTGCTCCCTTAAAACAATATTATCTTTTACTAGAAAAATTAAGTAGTCATTTTTAGAAATCCTAATAGCATGAAGTGTCAGAGCCACTGCAGAGGCTGGGAACAATGCCTTACAGGACTCTCTCCACCTTCCCTCCTAGGAGGGGCATCCCTGAGAGATACAGCAATGCAGTGATTCTGCATTGGCACCATACTGTGAAATAACATCTGAGAAAGTACATTACTCAGCTTTCTGTAGGCAGGTAGCAAGCTTGTTAAAAATAATCAAAGCCTTTACCCAACATTGGCTTCACTTCACTCCAAACACACCACTGAGGAATGCAGAAACTTCAAGGACTGAAAAAAACCTTTCTGTAAATCTGTATTTGGGGATACGGAGGTATTATTATTGTGCTATCTGTACATTATACTGCTTACAAAGTCTGTCAGAAAAAATAATCAAAGTTATTATGCAATTTACTATTGGTAAAACTTGATGAGAAACTCACTCGAGAGTTAACAGCAAATTATTAGAAAAGCAAACTCCCCAAATCAACTCTGTTTACCAAATACCTTCTTCAGACCACTGTTTGAGCACTCCTTCTCTCATTCTTTATTCTACTGAAAACAGCACATGGCTACAAAACCTGCATTGTCTGAGCTGCCATTCAATCTTTCATGAATCCCAGATATCCAGCACAATACAAAAACACTCAAGCATTTATTCTTGGAAGGGATCAGTGTTACATGCCTGTTTTCATTCTGCACCTGCAAAAGGCAATTTGTTTACTACATTATTATGTAAAAAAATGCACATGTGCAAAGGCAAGGTAACAAATTCTTCCTCTTTCTTTGTCCAAGGCAGCTCACAAGAGATGGAAAGCAGAGCCTTCTACCACAAGACATTTCTTTCCCTAACATTAGTAAAACAGAACAAGCTGTAACAGAAATACACCCTACAACAATAGGTCCCTTCAGAAGAAACCAATTCTGGCTCTTCTCATGGAACAAATGAAGTAAGGAAGAGGGCGACAAGAATGAGGGGATGCCAAAGGAGGGGAAGGACTCCCACTTTTTTCACCTTTTAGTCCACACCACCTGCAAACCTTACCTGGACAGTTCTGCTGACACTTGAAAGATGGAAATGTAAGATTAAAGCATCACAGAAAACATTTGCTACTTGTCAATGCAAAATACTGCATTCAGTTTTGGAAACCATCCGCAAAGACAATGTAAACAAGGTTTCAAGGAACACAAAAATAAATGAAAGAATGCAAAGCAGTACTACTCCTTATAAAAATCAGTACATAAGCTGTCTACAAAATCTATCTCTGAATTCTGAGCATGTGAGAAGAAGTAAACAAAAGGAAACCTTTTATTTTTCCTGCACAAACAAGACTGCAATACTGTATATTGTGTATACACTGGTCCGGCAACGACAACTCCATCTCATACACCAATTAAATCCACTGGGGAATACAAACCTCTAGCCAGTTTGCCACAGACATAATTTAAATAGCAAAATAGAGCTTTATTTTATCACAAACAAAACAAACAGTAAATTCAAGATAGTGTCCCACAAAGACCCTCAGGTGAAATGTGAAATGCTTCTCACCCAACCAGATCAATGCACCGGTGAGAAACATCACCCATTTCCCCTGAGCAGAATGATGCTTTCCTGTGAAACCCGTTACCACTGAAGTTACAGATACAACATATAAACCAAAATATTCTTAAGATAGACCAGCACCAAGAGGATGTTCTCTTGATTTCTTGTTTTGAAAAACAATGCAGATTATTAGAGAATCCCAGGGACTGCCAGCTTCTGAAAGTCAATACAGCAATGAACTGGGTCACCAATCCAGGCTAAGAGTCTGGTCTTCCTTCCACCAGCACAGTGAAGGGCCAAGACAACCAATTTTGAACTACCACACAAACCTAAATGAAACATAACTGAAGTGCACATGCATATGGATCACATAGGGTTTTATTTTTTAACAGAAATGCTAACCCTTTTTCTAAATTCTGTATTCAGTTTATCACAAACAAATTACAAAAATCAGAAAATAGACGTGTGTGTGATCAGGCGAGCATCAAAACACCCAGCATAAGCTACAGGGTGTGAATGTAACAAGATCATAGAGTGCAACATCTGATCTGGGTCGCATTGAAGCCGAATTGATGAAGACCACAAGCACCCAAGCTGGCAGTACATGACCTCAAGAGCCCCAGCACAGCAACACACTGCAGGAGTCTCTGCAAAACCTGTTTGCCAGCAACAATGACATACAGCCACGGTCTAATTATCACTAACTGGCAATGAGGACAAGACACAGAAGAAAAAGGTGTGCATTGATTAATATGCACAATCTAAGCTTATTTTGCTATGGAAGAGGGGATGAGTGGAAAATCAATTAAATCCACCCAAGTAATCTAAGAACAAGCTTCCAGATAGTAATAGAACTACACTGGATGCAGCATGATCCCTTAACACACTGGTATAAGATGGAAGTGTTTATAGAATCTCAAAATCATTTAGGTTGGAAAAGTCCCTCAAAAGCATCAAGTCCAACCATTCCCCCAGCACTGCCAAGTCTACCACTGAATGATGCCCCTAAGTGTCACATCTACACATGTTCTAGTTTCAGTCAGGACAGGATTTATTTTTTTCAGTAGCCAGTAAGAGGGCACGGCCAGACTACTGTTATTTGATATCATCTCACATCGTGGCAGTAGCCCAGTATTGTTTTACTTTCCATGTAAATCATTTATCTTATACTTTTTATTAATTAATATTGTTGCTGTTACTGTTTTTCTTGTCTCATTGCTCTTTCCAGTAAATTGTTCTTATCTCAACCAATGATTCTCATTTTTTTGTGCCTCCAATTTTCAACTCCACCCCAGAGCAAGAAGGGGAAGGGGGGCGGGAGGCAGAGAGGGAAGGTGGAGGTGGGGAGCCAGTGAGCTGTAACTGGTTTGGGAGAGTCTTGATGGGAACATTAAATTGGGGAATATCATTCCTAAAGCACAACAAAAGATCTTTTAAATCCCTCCAGGAATGGTGCCTCCACCACTGCCCTGGGAAGTCTGTTCCAGTGCTTGACAGCCCTTTCAATGAAGAAATTTTTCCTAAATCCAATCTAAACATCCCCTGGTGCAACTTGAGGCCATCTCCTCTTGTCCTACATTTACCTGGGAGATGAGCTCACCCCCACCTGGCTACAACCTCCTGTCAAGCAGAGTGTTAATGTCTCCCTTAAGCCTGCCTTGGATCCCATCTGGTGCCACTTGTGTATGTCTAGAGGGTGTAGCAGATCAATGACTATTTCCCCTTTGATTAAAGGGCTTCATTCTGCTCCCTATCCCTGTCTTAGAGCTCTGAGAGCTGGGTACTGAGGGAACAAGAGTCTTACTATTTAAGACTGAGGTAAAGAAGCCATGAAGTACCTCAGCCTTTTCTCATCCTTTGACACCATGTTTCCCTGTGCATCCAATAAAAGATGGAGATTCTCTGCAGCCCTCCTTTTCTTGCAAGTGTATTTATAAAAACATTTTTCAATGTCTTTATGGCAGTAGCCAGATTAAGTTCTATTTGGGCTGTGTCCCTTCTAATTTCCTCTCCGCATAACATCATGGCATCCTTGCAGTCCTCCTGAGTTGCCTTCCCCTTCTTCCAAAGGTCCTAAACTCTTTTCTTTTCCCAGAGTTCCAGCTTTTTTGTTCAACCTGGCTGATCTTCTTCCCCACCTCTCATCTTCCAGCACGTTAGGACAGCCTGTTCCTCCACTTCAAGGAGAATTGTACCATCTCTTTTCCTTTATGGAGCCAATTTTGACACAGAGCATAGGCTGACTCAACCTCAACAACACCTCCACGGTAGATGAACTTCAACCCTCATTATTTGGTTGCCCTCACAGAGCTTCATCCCTGTCATGCGAGGGCATCCTGGAAATGAGGTATTACTGTGGAAACTGTTAGCAAGCACACATGGAAATGCACAGTACACTGAACAAGAAACCTCTGTCCCTTCTTGTCCAAATGTAACACTGACTAAAAATAACTGAAAACAAGTATACTGTGGGTTTTTAATAGTGACAGCACTGAAAGTGAAGTCAATGACAAAAAAAGCCTGATTCTGGCTGCCCTTTTATTACTACTCCTGACTATAAACATGACTCCAGCACTTTATTTTTATCCTAACTCAACAGAAATTGTAAGGATACAGTAGCAATAATAGCTGTTCTTCCCAAGAAGGATAATTCATAAATACCAAGCAGCCATATAAAACACCGTCCACCTCTAAAACAATTATCCTGAGTGCCTGATAGGCAGAAAAATTCAAATAGCTCCTAGTACTTCTCATTTACATTCATTTTAACTTCAGTTAGGGCAGAAGAATAGAATTATTAGTAGTGACCACTGTACAAGTGTTGGCTAGTTAAAACCTCAAAACTTAAACCACTCTGAATTCTTCTTCTTCTTGCACAATTATGGCATCTCACAGGACCCCAAAACTCCCAAGCTTAAGCACAGCACATTATCTTACACACAATAATGCAGCATTTATTTTCAGGGCAGTTTTCTTCCATTTTAGGATGAACTCAGCGCAGTAGAAGTGCAGGAAAGAAGGATGACTCCCAGGCTGGCAGGATTCCCCCTTGACCAAAAAGCTGCCATGTTTATTTATCCCATATCCCAAAACTGGCCACCTGTAGTCTCCATGATCCCAGATGGCCTGCATATGATGGTCTTCATTCCTCGAGCAGCAGAGCTCTGAAGCTGCACCACACAGGCTGGGAGCACCCTGGGCCCACACACCCCGCCCTGCCTCCAGGCCTGTGTCCATCAGAGCACATGATTGATGCTATTTGCCTCACTTGACATTACTTTAAAATATGGAATAGTATCCTCAATAAATCACAAGTGCTGAAGCTGCAGGCACATGGTCTCAAGTGACACAGTAAAGCCTAAAATGTAATACAAATAGGAAGTGTTTTCATGTCAGAGTGCTGAGATTCCAGTATATGTAGGTTTAGGAGTCCTGGTATCACAGCCAAACATTTCCTCTGGCATCAAATTTCATACCTTCATAGTCTTCAAAGTTCATATTAAATTTCATGTCTGGTTTTTCTGTATCCTGAATCACAAGCAACCTCAGCTCAGATTTCACAAGGCTATTCAAACCTACTTGTGGCAGATGGCAGAGGAACACACATATAAACCTATTACAACTACTGCATAAAGCCCATGCCTCAGACTCTTCGTCCCTGCAATAATGCATCACTGCCTATCAATATCAAACTTTAATAACTTCACACTATTCATAAAACAGCAACTACATCAACTTGGGTTTACACATTTTCTGCTTCTATGAACTTGTGAAGACCAAAGATCACCCTCTAGAGAACCAACCTCAGACCAAGGCCAGTAGTCTAGCTTTCAGTGTCCAAGAGTTAAGACATCTCCCTCCAACCCAGGCAGAACATTTTACTTTTCCTCTCATCCTCATTTGAGAGCAGCAACTCAAAATTTGGGGTTTTTTTCAGCCACCTTCATACATTTCCCCTCTGCTGCCAACCTAACACTGGAACAGTGATTCTACAGGATCTGAAAGCCACATGTAATGCTTTGGTGAGAATATTAGTGCTACCCATTAGGGTTTATTACACTTCTGAAAACATTGCTTACTCTCTGCAAAAGTAAAGCCTGCAGTTCACATGTGAGTTGCCATATCCAGCTGTTCCTTTTCATACCATTACTGCTTCCACCTTTTCTTGCTTCTAAGGCCCTGACATGCAGCAGAGCCCTGTCTAGCAGCATCTCTGTCAACCTGATTTATTTGCAACTACAGGTAAGACAGAATATCTCTTTCAGCAATAACAATGGCTGAGAAAGATGCTAGCAATCAGTGCTGCATGTGCCATACACAGTCACTGCTTCTGTAAATACATTCAGCTTCAAGATATGCAAAGTGCATAATCAATGTAGGATTTGCTTCAATTATACTTGGCCATTTATTTCATCTGCAGGACCAGATTTGTAACTAGCATTCATTTAATTTCACTGTTTTAAAACATACACCACTGGTTAACTCAACAGATAATTAGCAGAGAAATACTCTGCACTGAGAGAACAGTATCCCACACAATGCACATTTATTCCTTATTCCCAGTAAACTAAAAAGTGAAGCTCTCCAGGTAACCAGGAAAAAATGAGCATACCAGTGAAACATCAAACTGGGACTATCACCTATACATCCATAACTGACCACAGTTTTCTCTTCTTGCATTGCGTACCTTGATTATTTTTGCACTTCCAAGAATCACATTGGGAAACATCTACAGCAGTAGCTGAAAGAAGACATTGCAGTTCTGTCCAAACCTCTTTTTCCAAGATTGTAAAATTTTTAATGTAATGCTAAAAAACACTTCTAATATAGGGCCATAAGTGAGCTACTCACTAAACATTTTTGAAATTACAGAAACTATGATAGTTATCTTTCTTCTTAATTCTTATTTTAATTAAGCAAATCTAAGAAAAAAAATAATAGCTTGAAACTCTTAACAGATTGTTAGTTTAAGAAAAACATAAGACTAGAGGAGTAGCATTTAAATTAGTTTGGCAAAAATTCTGAAAAATACATGATGCTAGAGCATTAGCCTTTCTGCAGGTCACCTGAGTATTTGACCATAAATTAAATGAATTATAAATGGGTGTTTCTTATAAAAAAATATTCATATCTACCTCAACTCAAGCATAACATCTGAACTCTGCTGCTAAACCTAACTGTATTGTTCTTAGGAAGAAGTAAAAGATGAAAGCTGAAAAATAATTCAGGTGCCCAGTGAAGACTGAACAGCATAGTACACTGGATAATAAAGTAATTTATCAGCATCACAACTTTCAGCTAAAGAGTGTCAAAATAGTGATACATTCTTTGAAATCTTTACTGACCTATATAAAACTGTTAGAGTGGGTTCTATTTATTTTTCTAATTGTGTAACATTGTCGTTTTCTAGGGATGGTTTTGTCTGTTGGGTTTACCACCAAGAGCTGGAGTGTCCAACCCTACACATGCACTGTCACTATTGCGGTTTTGCCTGACACTAGGGAGCTGGCATTACATTTGCTTGTGCAGACACAATCAAAGGAAATAAAGTCAGATCTCAGTGTTGCCCAACCTGCTACACTCCATCTTTCATTCTGTTAGTCTAGAGGTAAACTTTAGCCTAGTATTAGCAGGATTAATTTAATATACTATTTATTAAAAGGGAAGGCAGTCTAAGACAACCCCAAGCTTACATTTTCTACTCAAGCAAATACAAATTCAGAGGTACTAATGAGCCCTGTCCATCTGACTCTCTCCTCAGACAGGCACTATACAGCTAATCATAATTAATATCAGTCATCTTTAACCTGCATACACAACACACAAGCACACACAGTCTGCTATCTCAACAGCCTGCACTGCCATTTCAGACTTGGATTTCACCCATTTCATATTTACACTCTATGATCGTTACCCCTTTTAGCAAGGGTCATTTTCTTTTGACATCTATGAAGCCATTCAGTATCTTCACCAAAAACAAACCACAAAGAAAATTTGACCTACTCTCTGTGTTTCAAGTAATAATTTCTCTGAATTTCATTAGATTCTAAGTAATCGGCACCTACGGAAAAAACCAAAAACCCAACTAAAACCACACACACAGGTGCAGGCTAGGCATCAAGCTCTACCAGCTATAGCCTACATCTAACCATAACACAGCAACCACATCCTTAAAACATCCGCTTCACAGCCAGAAGAGAATGCAACAGCTACCCCAAAGGAGGGAACTGCCCCTTGCTCTTGCACTGCTCCTTTAAGCAACAAACAAATCTCAAAGCCCCTGAGACTCAGAAGGGATGCTTGGGGACCCTGGATCCCAGACACACGCCCTGCTCAGCTCAGCACATTTTCATTCTCATTCACAACAGCAGAGGTGACCATGCCCAAATTACACAAAGGATTCACTGAGTGCTTTGTGGATTGCTTTAATCGGTCTACCCCAAATGGCTGCATACCATTTTTTTTCCCCCTATAAAAAGGGGAGTGACAAAAAAAACCAAAACAAAACACAACGTTCTCTTCAAGCTGAACTTCTCTCTTTGCAAACACTACTTGTATCCTCACCCCTTTATCTGAAGCCTTAGCACACGGACAGTAGTGTGTAACCACAGGTTCTGACCATGGAGACAGCGAACCCAGAGCCTCTGTTAGACAGGTGACACTGGGGAACAGGAGAGCCAGCACCTCCTTACTATAACCAACCCATCGAAAGGAAATTTCCAAAGGAGTTTGATACTCACTTTTTTTCTTTTAGCACATACTGTTACGTTTCTGACTACAGTGTGGCAGGTACACTACCTTAGACAGAGTATCCCCACAAGCTGTCACAGGTATAAGGCATTGGCCCTCCCATCACCTCTGCAGCTACAACTGCTTTAGAAATGGAGAGGACATGCAAAGCAGAACTATTTCCACCAGTCCTCAGTGAGCTTCATTTCCAATCACAATTAGTCCAGTTACGTGCTGTTGGCACCTGTGAGGGGCCAGCATGTTTCATGAGAGAATATTATCTAGTTGAGGTCCACGGGGACGATGTCATCCCAAGTACTCTGCAGTACAGCATCAAGCCCAGTGCACCAGCACAACAGCACCTTTTCCTCACACATGCTTGTGATTTGAATATGTGCCAGTATATGCACAGCATAAAGCAACCAACTTTTATCAAAAGGAAACACCAATCATAGAATCATCAAAGTCCAACTACTGTCCCTGCACAGAACAGCCCCAAGAATCCCACCATGCGCCCGAAAGCATTGTTCAAATGCTTCTTGAACTCTGGCAACCTTAGGACAAAGACCACTTCCTTGGGGAATATGTTCCAGTGCCCAACCACCTCCGGAGAAAAATCTTTTCTTAATATCCATCCTAAACTTCCTTTGACCCAGCTCCAGCTGTTCCCTCAGGTCCTGTCACTGCTCACCACAGACAAGTGATCTTCCCCTCCTGAGGAAGCTGCTGACTGCAGCGAGGCCTCTGCTCAGTCTCAGTCTCTCCTTCTCCAGGCTGAACAGACCAAGTGCCCTCAGCTGTTTCTCATATGGCTTCGTCTCCAGGCCCTTCACCAACTTCACAGCCCTCCTTTGGATTCTCTCCAACAGCTTTAGATCTTTCTTATATTAGGGTGCCCAAAGCTGAACACAGGACTTGAGGTAAGACTGCAACAGTTTCTTGAAACCAAAGTGCTGTACCAATCCTTCCCTTACCACAATAGTGATCTACTCTATCCTCTATGCTCACTGTGCTATCTTCCCCTGCAAGGCTTAACAGGCCTTTTCACTGGGGTTTATCAACTGATAGTTGCCACACAGCCAAACAAAGCTCAGCATGACTGCTTCCACTTCACACTCCACGAGGCTCTAAAAATAGGTGTACAAAATGTACATCCTAGCCCAGAAAGGCTAGGCTTATGGAAACTGGTCTTTCTTCCTCACTTACTTTGGCAGTTATTAGGAATAGTCCACTGACCTATCAAACCTGCTGGCAGACTGACCACCACTGACTTGAAGTATGAACTCATTTGGAACTGGTATCAGTTGCAGGGTAGAGGGGGGTGTATCTCTCAAAGCCATAATAACTGTTCAAAATGAGTGCCTCACTTCATAAAGATATGGGCAAAGCTGACAAAAAGATGTGGCTAATAGGGGAACTGTAGTGCCTTCCCAGAGCCTATACTCTTTGGTCTGCCATGATTTCCCCAGGAGACAAGGGCATCAGCAGACACTTGCTCCCCCATTCCAAAAGATCATCTCAAGTGCTAAATTACATTCAAAGGAAATTGTTTCCTTCTGACACCTCAGAAAAATCATCTGTGTAGGAACTGTGCTCACACAGAGAGAATGGAAAACAACAACCCGTGTCAAACACACCCACATGCTATTGCAAAAATTAAAGCAGGCAAACACCATCCCAGCAGAGGACTCAGAAGAGGTGCTTCTGGAAGAGAACCATCACATGCAGCCGAACCCCATGTCTGGCACTGCAGCTTCAAGGAAGAGGACAGAATGAGGATGGCAGAGACCAACAAGCAGAGGTGGAGAGCATGGCAGTGATGGTATAGGGGACACATTAAGCACAAGACTGAATATGAGCCTGTAAGACTTTCCACCAACAAAGCCAATGAGGGCACTTAGGAAGCATCACCTTACCTAGAGATAATCATTGCAAGCAAAGCATGTAATTTTAATTCACCTTTCTCATCGCCTCCCATCATTAACTGGGAAGAAAGAGAAATCCACCCAGAGACATGGGTGTGCCTGCTAAGCCAGCATTAATAAAATATTTGCGGTATGTGTACCTTCAAGTACAACTGAGCTACATATTTCAAACTGTTTCAGGCAACCAAACCCACTTCCTAACTTAGAATTAGTTCTGCAGATAATTCCCAACTACTAAATGTGTCAGTGGCAGGAAGGTGTTAGGGATTTATGTAGCACATGGATCTAATAACCTACCTGCGGAAAAACAAATAAAAAAAACCCAGTAACTGCCACCATTACACAAAAGCATACGTTTTTATTGAAAAGAAATAAACCTGTGTGAATACCAAATGCTTCTTCACACAAGTCATAATATGCCTTGCATTAGCAAGGAAACCAAATACAAAACTAAAAGGTTTACTGAAAATTGAGGGGACACTGAGACGAAGCACTCTTATTCTAAATGACAATCTCTCTTTCGTTAATACTGCATTTTTAGCTATGTCAAAACAAGATTTCATTTTTCCAGCACTGCTGTGGTATGCTCTAAGTGAGCACTTTCCCAAGAAATCCCTGCTGTGTGTTGTGAGTGCCAGTGATCCGGCAATTAAGGTAAGCATTTCTGAGTACCTAATCAAAACAACACAAGCTGTAGAACTGCATTATTGACTTTGTTCTGCAAACATAAATTCATAACCAGTATGCTGCTTTTGAAAACAAAGCCATTATCTCCTTTCAATTTCTTGGCTGTTTGTAGGTTTTTTTTAAAGCTTTATGAAACTCTCGCCATTAACTTGTCAACTGTTGCTTTACAGGCCATTTGCCCATTATTGCTCCTTACAAGAGAATCTAATCTTGCATCCTTAAACCTAATCTAGGCACTGCACATAACTGTTGGTCCTTTTGCTTTTGGTATTAGCAGGTTTATATACAATATGGGGTGTTAGTTACTATTCTGGGCAGCAAAAAATAGGAGACTCAGTATGGGAAGTTTCAAGAATACTTTTAAAGTATATTGAAGAGGGAGCTACCAAGGGCTCTGTAAAAGTAAAGATATAAACAGAAACACACACAAAACCACTCAAAAAAAAAAAAAAAAACCACACACAAAAAAAAAAAAAACCAAACCACCACACAACCACAAAAAAAGAGCCCACCAAAATTTCACAGCTGGTGTTTTTTTAATTAAGAAACTAAGCATCATTTGAGGTCAGAGACAGTAAACAACAGTGGGGAGAGAAAGTTTCTAAGCAGACTAAAGCAAACCACCAGCACAAATCTTTTAAAATTATATTTTAGAAGACATGCACTATTTTATTTCATCTCTCTTTAGTTCAACTCCTATTTCACTTCTACATTCTTTTAATCTTCTGGCCTTGATATTCCCTTACTGACTAGAGAGAAACCCTCTCTGAAAGATATACCTGTGTCGTCAGAATTCCCCATATGTAGTTAGTGATACCCACCCCCTCCCCACCTACAATCAAAATAAAGTCTCCAAAGTAACACAGAAACAACAAACATTATTTTAAAGGAAGATCTCCAGAAAGCTGTGACCTCCCCACTTTCATAAAAAAGGTAAGCATAGCTTAGCATAGCATCTTCTACAGACTTCAAGAGCCACATCCCAACAAGGTGGGCAGGCCACTACTGCCTGCATGCCCTTCTTGCCCCAGCTGCACTTTCACCTTTCAAAGCACAAGCAGAACAACAAAGGGGACATGGCACGCTAAGTTAAAAGCCTTCTATGTTTTTGACACCATACCAATTTAGATGCCATTAAGTGATTTGGCTGCATAGGTCTGAAAGTGTTGAGACACCTTCCAATGGAATTCTTATATGCTTTTTATGATATGTTATTGAAGTCATGGGAACAGCTGACTTAACAAACTCCCCCTTTCTTTTCTGAACACTTTGACTTAAAAAAACCACATCAGTTCTAGCTTTCTGTACCACCTGACTGGGGAAGAAAACTTGGTATCCTATGACATACATTACTTATCAATATAAAGCCAAAGGATGAATCTGCAAGGTACACATTACCAAAATCTATAGTGTTTTTAATTAGGAAATGCTAAACCATGTAAAGTTTAATTTGTAATTGTAAGGCTTTCTCTCTATTCTTCTCCTTGATTCTTACAAGAGAATCACTAGTTTTCCAAAAACACTCAGTAAGTTGTTTATTGCATCTTCCCATCAACTCAAGAAAACTGTTTAAATCTGGTTCTTGCAACAACTGCCACAGAGCAGCAAGTAAAATCTTCCATTTTCCTACCCCTGAAGATCACCTTCTGACAGACTAGCAACTGAGCTGCTGACATGACTAAAAGCAGTCTTTGAGCTAGGAAACACAGTGTTTTGCAAAGTAAGATGGCTAGAGTGAGAAGTAGGGGTTGGAGTGGTGCTTCTTTGGAGTGTTGTCGGGTGTTGCTGACTTTTTTTTCTAAATTAACCTTATATTGCATTGTTGCTCCTGAAGTAAGAATTAAAACTGTTAGAGCAAGATAAAAGAAGTTGACCACCAAAAAAGGCAGTCCTGACATGAAAACAAATCTCACAAGAATTATAAGAGTTTACTGACTGCACAGTAAGTGAGAACAGGAGTTTTCATTGGTGTAGAAGACATTCAAAAGCCCCTCTGGACCTGGTGTGATAGATCCTGGTAACCCATCAGCCCAGACAGGCAGGAGAATCTCAGGGGAGAAGCACCAGAACCGCAGAGCTTGGCAAGAGGACAAAGATTCTGGGAGGTCTCCCCACCCACACTTCTGCAAAGGGCAAAGTAAAGGCAAGAATTCAAAGCAAATCTTAAGACTCTGGAGAAGCATAGTACAAACAAAACAAATGATACTCTGATGGAGTGGTGCTGACACCCACAATTACTTCAGTTTTCTTTCACACCCCTGGACAACCTCATACCTTGCCAGAAGCCTAATTCCAGGGAAAGCTGATGGCAGCCAAGGCAACAGTATCATAGCAAAATTTAACTTGCAGATTTCTCTGGAACTATTCTCTGAATTAAATGAAATTAAAAAGCAGTTAAACAAAGCCTGTGTTCCAGCTTAAACACAGTATTCCCCAAAGGTTCCTGTGGCCTTGCACACCAGCCTCAGCTGTCACAGGAACACAGGAGCTATCACTCCTACCCAAATAATTTAGTGATCTTCCTCACAAGGGTTTTTTTGCTCTGCAGATTCAGTCATCTAAAAATGAGAAGATATGAAAATGCACTAAGTACTCCTTATCTGTTGACTTGAAACAATTTCTTAAGAACTGCTTCTTTCCTTCTTGAAAATTTCTGTTTTGAAGAGCCAAGGAACACGGCTGAATGCATGGAGCAAAAACAGTCATAAGCAGATACAATGAAAACTTGCTCAGCACTACCCAGCAGCACCCAGGGTCTTTAGTTTTTTATGAGTCCTGCTGAAACAGAATCTTTCAAAGGGTTCAAAAAATTTCTCATTCACATTTTATCGCAATTTAACACCAAGAAACACTTTCCAACTGTCTCCTTTATTAGTTCTGCAAATATGATTGCATTTTTATCTGCGAAATCCCAAACTACAATAACCAGTTTTTCAAACACTTGCTCACAATAGGCTTAAAAAAAACCGTTTAAGGCTTAATTATGTTTTGATAGCACCAAATCTCATATCCTGAAATCAACAACAAAATAATTTATGCTGTATTTGCAAACAGTCTTATTGTCTACAAAATATAGTATGACCAGACACCACTGTATTCCCCTCAGGATGTGTGGTTAAGGCATTAAAAGTACCAGGTGGGAACAGAACTCAAATCCCATCATTAGAACAGAGACATTTGATCTAACCTCTTCTACTTTACAGGTTATTACATTTCTCCTGTTTACAATGATGAAGCCATCTTGTATTCACCTCCATGGAAAATTAGTTCTGCAGTCTTCACATACGAAGGCAAAAAAATCTATTTATCTTCTCAGCTTGCCCGAAGCCTGTACTGCCAAAATCATGTCCCCAATTTGCTATCTGCAAAGCCTTCCATACAGGGTACTTGACATGCCTTTCCTTGCCTGGTTGTCTTGGTTTGAAAGACAGGTGTCTGCTAAGGAAGGCAGGAGCCTCCCTTGGAATAGAAAATGTAAATTTCCCTCCAAATTATTAGAATTTTGAAATCAAGGGGCTCTCAGGCAAAGATGCGAGAATAGAAATAACAGTTCTTTACTAATATCTAAAACAAAACTAACAAATAACAACTCTGGCATTAGCCACAAACAGAACCCAAACCCAGTGGCAGCCTGCTCGGCCTCAGGCACCTTTCCCTTTGGTGCAGTTCCAGTCACAGTCGGCAGGGGGCGCTCTGGGTGCCATGGTTCCTCCATGGCTGCAGGGGGCGCTCTGGGTGCCATGGTTCCTCCATGGCTGCAGGGGGCGCTCTGGGTGCCATGGTTCCTCCATGGCTGCAGGGGGCGCTCTGGGTGCCATGGTTCCTCCATGGCTGCAGGGGGCGCTCTGGGTGCCATGGTTCCTCCATGGCTGCAGGGGGCGCTCTGGGTGCCCTGGTTCCTCCATGGCTGCAGGGGGCGCTCTGGGTGCCATGGTTCCTCCATGGCTGCAGGGGGCGCTCTGGGTGCCATGGTTCCTCCATGGCTGCAGGGGGCGCTCCAGCGCGAGCTCAGGTCGCACACGGCAATGGCGGCTGTGCCCGGGGCAGGGAGGGATGGAGGAGAGGCTTTGCTTCACAAACCCTCAGGGCAGCCGATGTCAGTGCCCCAGCAGGACCCTCGGGAACAGCGAGCTGGGACAGCAGGAGGTCTCGGCGGGCAGGGGGTGCAAGGCTACAACGTAGCAACAACTTAGAGCAGTGCAGGAGGGATGGGGCAGTAGCAACTCACTCCCTGGCAGGGAGAGAGACAGAAACTCACAGCGGAAAGAAAAGCAGCTCCGCGCTGGCTCCTCCGTGGCAGCAGCTCCGCGCTGGCCCTCGGTGGCAGTGGATTCCCTTCAGCAAGCAGCAGCTCTGACTGTCCTGCTCCCAATTCCCGAGAGAGCGAGCAGCTGCCCCAGTTTCGGCTTTTACCAGCCCCAATTCTCACGTTCTCTCTGCCCTCTGAGAGAAACTCTCCTTTCCCTGAAGGAGAAAGGCTTAGCTACCTTCTTTTTTTCTCTGAAGTATCTACCTATCACAGTTCCTTAGCAACTTACAGGAGAAAAAATTCCTTAAGAAAAAACGAAGGGGAGAAATCCAAAACCCAACACTGGTATTTCTTCTTTGAGGAGGCAAATAAGGCACTTTTCAGTCTTTATTTTGATAAATTAGGTTGTTCTTCTCACCTGATTTTACCTCCAGAGTCAGAATTAATTTTTTTTAATTAATTCTATCCAGAGACACCCATTTCTGCTCCAGCTCTTTCTTCCCTGTGCACTTCTCAGAGATGATGGCCTACTCTCAACACAGGCTCCAGACCCTAGCATCCCTCTTAAAAAGGAGGTGGTCACCTGACTGACTATCTGACTCAATATCAAACACCAGCTTTACGACAACAACAGGAAACTCAAGGCTTTCATCCACTGCTATTGAGCCTAACAAGTCAACAGCGCTTTGTAAGTCACATTTTCTCTCTCTGCTCATAAAAGGAGTACATAAGAGCTTTTTGTTACTTCAAAGTTTTCTTTCAAGTGACAGGCTAATTAAAACTTTCTTCCTGTTATCAGTTAAGAGATACAATTTCTTATAACACATTACAAACATTTATGCATGCACTGATATCCAAGCACGTCCAGCCTTCCTCAAAGTGGATGCTTCAGGTGAGGCAAGCAACCTACACCAGTCCCAATTTTTACAGCCTGAGCCTTGACCTTCAGTATTTTTGCCATAGCCAACAGCAGTTCTGTAAACAGTTCAGCTTTGTATTATAACCAGTCTCGGTTTATGAGACAAATTTTAAGAGAAAACACCCTGGAATGATAGTTTCCTTTAAGGTGAAAGGGCTTCAGTAACTCCCTTTTCTTCTACCAGTGAGAGAAATGGATACCAGGGGACGAAAGTGAAAAAAACAGTTTATTAACAAAGCAAGACATCCGCCAAGCACAGGACAAAAAAAAACCCCTGAAGCTTACACACCACCCCCACCTTCCGTGTGGCCAGAAGGCAAAGGTGGCGGATGCCCTTCTTTGTCTCTGGGAAGGGGAGAGAAAAGAGTTCACGCAGCAGCTGGGGACTTGCTGGATTTCTGGCATGGGTGTTCTCCTTGCAGCAGGCAAAGTTGGTGGAGTTCAATGTCCTTTCTTGTGCTGGTTCAGCTCCTCAGAGGTCTCGGGTTCGGGGCGGTCCCCCCGCCAGCTTCCCGGATGGACCAAAAAAGAAAAACAAGCAAAGCCAAAACAGTGCAAGGAAAAAAAAAACAAAAAAAACCAAAAAGCTGCTGAGAGGATTTCCTGGTACAGCCTCCAGGTTACACGATGGGAAGAGGAAAAAAAAAAGACCAAACCAAACCCTAAAACTTTCTGCTTCAAGCTAGCAAAAAACCAACAAAAATACCAATGCAGCGCCCTGCTGCAGGCTGTCCGGAGCACACGGACAGAAAGAGTTTGAACAGAGCCCGCCCAGGGCTTCTGGGCTCCAGCCCCGCCCCCTGGCTCATATTAAACATACAGCAGCCATTTCTGGGCACCAAGCAGTTGATTCGGGAATGAAGTATCATCATAAGATCACCCCAAGACAGCCATGACTTAATCTAAAAGTGTTTGACAAAGTCTGATTTGACTATGTCCTCAGAAATAGTTTAGACCGATTTAAAAGTAAAATTATCTGATTTAATTTTACCCTGCTATTCATCAGCAATTACACTTTCCCTCCAGGCTCAGCTGTCCACTGGATTTTCCTGCAACCACCTTCACAAAAGCATCAGTTCCTCTGACCAAATGAACACCTCCTGAACAGGAGCAGGGATGTTATGAAGACTGCAAGGGCGAGCCAGCAATCCTCCTTCCCTCATGGCACAGCAGGAACAGCATCTGCCCCTCTCCCACCCACCCATCTGATCTTGGCCATTCACCAAATAAAACCCATGCAGGCAAGTGCTGACTTGTGTCAGAAATGTTGCTTCAGCCTGGATTCCAACAGCAGGCTGGCAGGGAAAGGTGAGTCACTCCACCTCCACAGCTCAGAGATGTGGCCACGACTATGAAGAACACTGAACATGGAAAAGGAGAAACTGGCTTTTCAGATTATATGGCTGTCAGGAAAAAGGAAAGAAATCCTGACAACTGATCACTATGAGAACAAAAGAAGACTACACCAAAGTAGAAACAAACCTGAACAAAAGCGAAAGAAACTGCCAGTGTTTAGGTCCCCTCAGAAGACTTCACAATTCTCTCACTCATGTGTTTGGGTTTCAGGGCCTCTTATTCAGTCTTTTAGGCTAATTCCCCTTCTTAGCATCTGCATAAAATTTAAATACTCAATTTTAATTTGGGGCTTTTTTTGTTTTATTTTGTTTTGTCTTTTTTTAAATGAAGTAAAGCTAACATCCTTATGATAAATCTGCATGTTGGGATTACAGACAAATTGTCATCTGCAAATTGCTGGCAATCAAGTACTGGGAGAAAAGCAACACTGAAAGAAAGATAATTTGGAGTTCCAAAATCCTTGGTTTAGAAAGCTTGTTCGTGAACAACTTCAGCATCATCATCCTTTTAAGACATAATGGAACAGAGGACAGAACTGCTAAAAAACAATGAAATTACGATGTTGCAAGATGAGTCATTAAAAGCAATTTTATTCCTCTTCATAATTAAGAGAACTGGACAGAGGACAGACAAGGCACACATAGCAGAGCTGCAAAAGAGTCAAACAACCTTCAAAACAACTCAACAGCTTAACACATGTGACAGGTCTAGATGCTCACTAATGCATGCATGGACAAATCCCTCACACTGGAAGCATTCTCAACAATTAGACAACAATCAATCAACATTTAGTACATTTAAATTTACAGCACCTTCAAAGAAAAACAAAAGAAAACACCCAAAATAATGAATGCTCTTTTAAAGCCACAAACTTTTTATTGCATTGCATTTTCTTTCCTTCCTCAGTTTACCTTCCCCTAATAATGTTGCATTTTCCAACGTTTACATAAACAAATATGCACGTGTTATATGGGATGTATACTAAAGAGAGGTTTTTCCAAGAAAAATAACCATCTAGAAGCCATTAGTTCATGAGGAGCTTTAAAAAATAACTACAATGAAATCAAACCTTTAACAACAATGCTTAAAAAAAATCTACCTCCCCTTGTTTTCAGGTAATGCATAGGGATCAAATAGCTTGTAGTTACATTTGAATGAAGAGAAAGCAGAATGCAATAATTTTATCAGTTCAGGACTCTGTATTTCAGATCCAGAACTGCAGCTACAAATAAACTTACATAACTAAGCACAGACAAGAGAACAAGTTAGTCATTAGTCGTTTGTCACAAAACTGTATTATGGTATCTGACCGGGGGAAAAACTCACCACTTTCCAAAACCATAATTTAGAGAAAAACCAATTTTACACGGTTAAATCTTCAGAATGAACAATCTCTACTTTAAATTTGTGCTGATAAGGTAAGAGAAGGTTTGCTGCAGGCACAAAGACAATGTGATAAGACAAGGAGATTGAAAACAACTCCAAAATCCTGCCCCATCTCTATGTTTTTTAATGTGTGTGTGCACTGGAAACTAATTCTAACTGTTGGAGGTGGATAAGGTGGCAATTTTCACTTTCACCACAAGAAGTTAATGGTATACTTCAACTCCATTAGAATCAATTAACTGTATTACCTAAATTTAAGCCGTATACATGTAAACTCCTGTTTCATAGTTTCAAAAACCTTGAAGCTCAGTAACACAGTTCCACAAAAATACAAGAAATTTCCCAACCTCCCCCCATCTTGAACACCTATTGAATATGTGCTTTCTTTGATTAATTGCAATTCCAAACAGATCTTGTAAATCACACAAATTGTCATACTGGATCACTTTGGTAGCCTGCTCTGAAAAGGAACCACTTTAAATGCTTTTACTAACAGGCACAACCAGTTTTGCCCCATTCCTGTTATATATTAGCTGCTATGCTTGAATAGATAAGCTCTGCTCTGGGAAATACGAGACCAGATGCAGAACAGAGAATTCCTATCTGGATTAGCTCAAAATGGGTCAGTGGGAACTGAGTGGATTCATCCATCCCTGAATGCACTTCCTTGGAGACTTCTGCCTTTTTGCAGTAACTTGACACTCAGTTTTAACAACCAGACACTCAAGATGGGTGATATATTTTCGTGCCCTGCTGCAAGTCACCAGAGGGAGGCAAAGGAGCCAACACTTTAATTAAAGGTTATTGCACAAACTTCAGTAAATGGGGTTTTGGAGGTTGCCATCTTCCTCAAAGAAATTGCCTGCTCTTTTAGCTGGGCCAGCCTGACTGCTTGTGGCCAGTTTCCAACTCAGATCTCTGAAACGTTTGCCAGATGACCACCTACAAAACACAGCTCATTCCTTTCTGCACAGCACGGGATTGTAAAGCAGCCTAGAGAGGGGTCACAGAGCACTTACAGAGTGGTGGCCACTGGAGAAGCAGCTCTTGGCAGCCAGCTCCTGAGTGAGCTCAGTTGCCAGCTAGTGGTTAACCACTGTCTGGAAAGAGCAGCTGGACTGCAAAACCACAAAGCATCCTGGTTCATGTGCTCCTCTGTTTAAAGCCTGGCTGTCCCACGGCCCACGGAATGCCATCACTTGGCCAGAAGCTTTACTTCTTTTGGAAAGCCTCAATCTATACTTACTTACCCTTTAATATTCAATCCCCAAGAGAGGATGAAGTTCTCCTGAACTTGCTGGGAGGACTATTAAGAACACAAAGCTAGAAGTCACACTCCCCAGATGAAGAAGTCAGAGCACTCACAAAGCTGTTACACTGGGAGCTCCAGTAAAGAAACCAGCAACATCCACACCTACTGTTCAGTCCTGTTTCCGTTAATCAATGCAGGGCAAGAAACCTGAAGCACCACAGAACAGTGGTGTCCTTACTGTGAGTATCTGGTGTAAGGTTTTCCACCCTTCTGAAAAACACCACTTACTTGAACATCTTTACTTTCACACCCCAAGATGTGCTTGTCACCTGGAAAGCAAATTTTGCAAGCCATTGCACTGATCACAACTGTGAAATTTTTGGTTTCTAATTACTTGAATCATAGTTCTGCTAAAAAGGGCAGAATCAAAACAATCCTATAACCTCCATACAGCAAGGAGCTTGAGGTGTGGCATTCATATATACATACATATATATATATATAAATACATATATGTATGCAAACACACTAATTCATATTCATTTGCTGTAATTCACATTGATCTCCTTCAACAGAGGTCATCATCCACACCTATTTTGTTTCTCTTTTGTTCTGAGTAAATGCTCACATGGAAAGATAAATCTTTTTGGTGACTGGAGGCATCTGAAGAGCTTTTGGAATCTACATCAATATTTAATAATCAGGTAGCTCTCTAATAGTTTTTTGGTCCAAATGAAGAAAAAACCCCTAGGTTTCAGAACCAATACCACATTACAATCAAGGGCAGAAAAGTGACTTATTTAGGGCTTAAGACTCAAAAGGCACACAGCCATTACTGACTCATATTCTCAGCTGGTTGCTATCTCCAAAGAGGGCAGAAAACGTGCTTTCAACACCTCAAGGATAGATTGAAAGAGAGTTAAGGGAAGGCAGGCAGACTCCAGATCAGGTAGTGAGGAGGAGGGCTCATGAGACTGCATTCAGCTTTAAGCAAAGAACAGGTCTGAGTGAAAGTTTAACTTCTCTTAAGAGTCCTTTGACTCCAGATTATTCCAGGCTCAAGCTTCCTATCAACATTGCTCCTGGCATTCCTCAGCCTGGCAGCAACTGTTGTAAACTCTCATCACAAGAGCACATTCTAAGAGCTAGCCAAGCTTATATAAAGTCCTCGTTTGGTATTTGTTTCGATTTGCTTTACTTTTAATCGTCTTATACCACAGGAATTTTTTCAAAATCCCCAGAATTTAAAACAAATAAAACACAGCTCTAGACTTACTTGCTAAAACCATACCAGACACCTCATCTAACAATTTCAATAAACCTACTATGATATATAAAACCAATTATATTTTCATCATCAGCAGTCTTCATCTCTTCAGTGCCTTGATGTAATGAGGGATGCAAGTGTTTGCTGGTTTAATACACTCTATGCACTAAAAAGATATATATAGTAATGTTAAAGGTAATACATTATATTTGCAAATATGTTCAGGGGTTAAACATATTTGCATACATTACCTTGATACGCAAGGTGTTTTAATGCATTATGTGTATGATACATGTATGTATGTGTATATATATATATATATATATATATATATATATATATATATACACACATTTGACAAATATAACTTTTGTTTTTTTAAACCCAAACACAATTTTTTCAGCTTCTGGTTATTGCATAGCCTTTTTGGAAAGTGTCAAAATGACTGACATTCAGAGTACTCAGGACTAAGAATGCCAGTTAAGCCTAGAGAATTCCAATGGAGGTGAACCAAACAAAGAGTGGATGGGGCAGGCTACCCAGAGAGGTGGCACAGACTCTGTCCTTAGAGCTCCATTTTCAAGACTCAACTGTAGAAAGCCCTAATGCAGCCTGGTTTGATCCCAGAGCTGACCCTGCTTTGGGCACAGGGTCAGACCGCCTTCACGTGATACTATCTACCAATTCCTTGACAAAGCCTCCACACCCAACAGCTTGTGTTAATTATTTTACTGAGTCACTAAAAATAATTATTTTACTCAGAGAAACGGCTGTCATTTTGTCAGGCAATTAGATGAAGTTACTATGCTCTTCAGCTATTTTGCTAAGCTTTGTACTGGAAAAGAACTACTAATTAAAAGAAATTGTCACACCTTTCTTCACAAAACTTATAAATCAAACTGTTTATTATCCTTCACAGTTTTATTAAACACATGCAAAGAGCAAGTCACGAAGAGCCAAAGGAGATCTATGCTTCTTGTGGGTTTGCCCTATAATTCAGCACTGATCAACTAAAAATGGGTAAGGGAGATGGTTTACATCTGCCACACAAACAGCTCATGGGGAAAAAAATTAAAATTTAAAAACATGAAGATCTTGTCAGCTTCCTCAGTTTTTCACACGTTTTGTGAAGAAGCACAACAGTTGATCCTGTTTTTCCCACAGAAAAGGCATCTGAAGATCATGCAAGTCTCAAAATTGTCTGTTAATCATTAATCAAACAAAAGACAAACAAGAAAGCAAGGGAGAAACTTCTTATTTTACTCACTCATTTGTTCACCTGACTGCCAAGGATCCTAATGATCCCAGGATCCCAGAGAGTCTGCCCTATGTACCCACTCAGCCACCCACGCTATGTCAGCATCTTAAATAAAAGTGCAAGAGGAATCCTGCAACAAATGTAAACCTTTGCCAGGGAAATTTGGGAACAGAATCGACAGAAAGAGGAACTAAAAATCTGTAATAGCTTTGCTCCCCCTTCATATTTAAATGTCATTTCTTGAAAGATCTATTAGGAAACTAAACAATGAAGAAACAAATATCTGGGGGCTTCTACTAAAAAACAAACAAAAACCACCAAAATAACAAAAATGAGAACTTATAAAGCACTACATTACTCAGTTCAAAGAAAAACACTGCCAAGCAACATCCTTTTTGTCTTTTTTCTGAGGGCCAGCTTATGAGATACCAACATCTTAACAATTTCATTTGAGTACGCTGGTAAAGGAGTCTTGCTTAGAAACAGGCAGAGCAGGGAGCAGAATAGGCATGGCAGAAACCTCAGTGTGCTAACAAGAGGAAATTATTTATAAACCAGGATCATTCACACAAATTCACAAAGCTAGTCACTATCTGTTGCATTTATCTACTAAAACCAGACAATTACTGAAAAATATTAAATGCAAAAATAGTTACTGCAGAATATGGCAGTTTTACAAACCATGACAGCTCTCAGCCAATGGATTTCCTAACCACAGTGAGTATGATTCACACGAGGGTCAGAAATAACATGCTAAGCAACCATGGCATCACCAGGACATCACTACAAAATATTTCCTTTAAAAATGCTAAATCACTATTAATCTACCTGTAATTTTAGAAAGGAATTCTTCATGTGTAAAATAGAGAGAATTTGTTTGGTTCCTGATTTTTCTTTTCCTTGTAACATTTCCCAAGGAAAGCAAAGTAAAAATTCTTTGCTGCTTTCCAGAAAGTATTTGTTAAAATGGCAGGAAAAACATTTCATTTCAGAAAAGAGATCTACAGAAAATCTAATTCAAACACAAAAATTTCACCCTTTAGCATAAAAAGATGGTTCAAGTGCAGAACACACACACACACCATTTCTATTATGAAATACTTCAGAGTTATAAAAACAAGTGGCTTGCTCAAAATATCAACCTTACAGAATCAAGACTGACAAACGCCTCATCACAAGATAATCAGGTGTTAAAATCTACTTCACCATCAAACATAAAGGGATAAACATTCACATTGAACAACAGAAGAAAGCAAGCTTCTGCAGAAACATCAGTGCCCGTTTCAGTAAATGTTTCCAGGCAGAGGATGTCTCTCAGAATTCTGGCTATCACTAAGGCAGACACCATCGCAGAGGTCTCTGAGCATAGATGCTCAGTCCTCCTGAACAGTTCTGGTGCAAAATCCAAGCCTCCTTTCTTCCAGCACCTTTGTAATAGCAACACCTACACACCTATCTGTAAGGCCAGGGCTACAAAGGACCCAACAGAAAAGTCCATCCTTCTGTGGTCTATCCTGAAGCATGGTCACAATCATAAAATCTCATTTTTTACTTAAGCTGCACACCCAAGGCAGACATTTCCTTCTATGACATTCAGACAAATGTTTGCAAGAAGCTGCTAAAATCCCAACGAGACCTATACCTGGAAGCTTTAAACGTCTGAGCATCTGTAGGACTGCTCAGCTTGATACAGCCTGCTCAATGTTGGCAAAATCATGCCTCAAAGGAAGAGCCAGTGGCCGGCAGCCTTGGCTGCAGGGACGGAGGGCTGGTATGAAGCTGTCTGTCTCCTCTTATTCATAAGGTACCGGGGTCCCTCCTGGGAAGGGCACCTGAGCCACAGACCTGCATCCCCATACCCTGGGGGAGGCGGGAACGACGACGACCCGCGAGCATCCGTCTGATATCAGGCTAAATACTGTCATCCACCTCACCCCCACCCAGCCCTTGACTCCCCCGGGAGAATGGCAGAAGCCGAATTCTTCAGGTCGAAGTATGCCAAGCAGGGAGCAAAGGAGACCAGGAGGTGACTCACCCCTCCCACACCTTCTTTTTTGAGATCTGGCGGGGGGAGGGGGAAACCGACACCCAGACGTGCCAACAACTCCTCCTCTGGGCTGCAAGCTCGCTGTCAGACCACTCCCCAGGGACCGCGGTGCGCGCACACCCCCGGACGGGAGGGCACAAGGGGACCCTCAGCCCCCGCCCCAGCCAGAGGGGGGAGCGGGCGGAGCCGCCCCGGGGAGGGAAGGAAAGAGGGCGGGCAGGGGCGGCGGCGAAGGGGCGCGGGTTGCCGGCGCCTCCTCTCTGCTGCACTGCAGAGGCGCCATCTTCCCGCGCCTCCGCGCCGCCGGCCCGCGGGGGGGGCTTGGGCCGGCCCCGACCACCGCCCCCCGGGCACCGCCTTCCCGCGGGGCCTCTGCACCAGCCGGCGGGGAGCTCTGGCCGCCACCCCGCACACCTGCGCCACCCCCCATGGGGGTAATGCCACCGCCTCCGCTTCCCTCCCGGGGGTACGACCCCGCGTCCCCCGCTCGCAGCCTGGCTGCTTGCCCCTAGCCCCCCGCCCCATCGGGGAATGCCGCGGGGTCACTCGGCCGAGGCGTGCCTGCTCGTGTGGGAGGTTTCCCTTCCCCAGTCCCCGGCGGAGCCAACCGCAAGGCAGAGCCGGCGCCCCTGCCGTACCCACGCACTGCTGCCCGCGGACCCCTGCCCGCTGCCGCTGCAGGCGGGCGGCGGCCGAAGTTAACGGGGCAGCGCCCCGGCAAGCGAAGCAGCGCAGGGAGCCGGACCGGCACAGCGGCTCCGGGGGCGCCAGCCCCGGGAGTTCCCAGCCCGCTCCCTCCCCGACGCCTCCGCCACCCCCCGGCTCGCCCCTCCTATTGTTCGGCGAACGGAGAGCGACGGCAGCTGGGGATGGAACACCCCTGGGAAAGCAACCCTCGCCCGCCCCGCCGCGGCCGAGCCCACGGCGCGGGGGCGGCTGCGGACAGACAAAGCTTCGGAGAAGCGGCAGAGGGTGGAGGGGAAGCCCCCGCCCGCCGCTTCCTGCGCCACTTACCTCGAGAGCCCGGGCGGCGCCGGCGGCCAGCAGCAGGACGGCTAAGTGGGGCAGCATCGCGGCGGCCGGGAGCGGGGAGGGAGGAAGGAGGGGAAGGAGGGATGCCGGCCGGCGAGACGCGACGGGGTCCGACTGTAAATCCTCGAGGCCGCGCCGCTGCCGAGGAAAACGACTGATCTGCGGCGGCTCCGGGAGCGGCGCGGCGGGGCCGGTCAGCTGATGGCGTGGCCCGCCCCCGAGCGGGCGGTGCGTCCGGCTGGCCCGCGGGGACCCCTGGCGGCGGCGCCCGGGCGGTGCGGCCGTGGCTCGGGGCAGGCGGAGCGACCCTTCCGTGCCCTCGGTGGCTCTCAGCAGCAGCTCCCGTTCCCTCCTCGGCCGCTCGGATGCCACCGATAACCTTCCTCGAAGGCACCGTACCGCCTGCCCGCCCCCGCGTCTGCAGGGACCGCGGCGCCTCCATGCGCGGCCCCCCCTCGCTGAGGCACTGCGTTCAGGAACCCGACCCCCGTCGTTGCAAGGTGCTCACAAAAACATCCAAATCTAAACGCGTGGTGTGATTTAGAGGCTATTTAACACATTCTGCCTCTCCTAGCAAGGTTGCACACTAACCCGGATCTCCCGTTCCCGTCGAGGTGGAGGTGATGAGTCAGCACAGCCGTTTCATTCCACACACACCACTGGTAACAAAGATATGCAGGAACATCGGAAGGGCTGGGGCTTATGGCAGATGAACAAGGAAGAAATGAAATGAAAATGTAGGTCTTCACCATATACCATCAAATCAGGAGGCCAAAGCAATCTCACTGTCTCACCATCTCAACAGCACTGTTATAATTGGTATAGGAAACCTGTAAGAAGAACTTAAAAGCGAATATTAGGAGCTTCATGTTCAAACAGCTGCTATTGTAGCCTAAATTCAGCATGACAGAGCCTGACCTATTCTGCCACTGATGTACAAACTCTGTCAGGATTTCTGCTCCCACCAAAACTCCTGAGACAGCAGCTGACAGACCCACCCTGTAACGGGGACCTGCAGCCAGGGGCAGGTGATGGAAATCAGAGCGCGAGTCTGATGAGGAGCATCAGACTGGAACCTGGGGTGTTAAGCCTGGAAAAAAGGAGTCTCAGAAGGGACTTTCTCACTTTCTGTAACTACCTGATAGGAGGTTGCAGAGAGGTAGGGGTCACCCTCTTTCTCCTGTCATAAGTGATAGGACAAGTGGAAATGGCCTCAAATTGCAACAGGGGAGATCTAGGCTGGATCAAGCAGCCCAGGGAACTGATTGACTCAGGAACCCTGGAGGTATTTAAAAGATGTACGGCACTTTGTGGCACTTCAGGGACATGGTTCAGTGGTGGACTTGGTAGTGCTGGGTTATTGGTTATTGATGATCTTAGGGTTCTTTTCCAATCTAATTGATTCTGTGATATGATTCTATGACACGCCCTCGGTGTATGGCTCAATACAGAAGCTCAGTGTTGAGTTCACTGCCACTCTCATACTCATCTTCTCTTGAAGTCAGAACTGCAATCCACTGAGACTCTTGGCCAAAGTTATGTCCAGATGTGGAAGAATACTCTCCATGTGAGAGGAACCCAGGCTGCCTGTCAGGTGGGCCGTAACAGTGAGAGACAATAGTGCTATAGCATTTCACCCCTACAGCCAGGCCCTACAGTTAGAAGACTATTCTCATACAAGCTTATGAACTGGCAATGTATGGAGGCTTTTGAGGAATTTCTTGAGTCACACTTGATGAATTTAACAGATCTCTGACAGGCAGATAACAGCTGAGCTTCTGAAACACACCAGTGACACAACTGTACATTGAAATTAGTTAAACACTAACAATGGCAGGCTTAGTTGTAATAATTTAACATTGTTTTCTGCTTTTTAGGATAATGACCACATGGCTTTGGGGGTTAGAAAGGATTTGCTGTGCAAATTTTCTGACCAGTTGGCTTCTAAACTCAGACATTGGAAAAGCAACTCCATGGCTTCAAATAAGCAACTTCCTGTTAAAGCTTATAGAGGTCATTCAAAAACAATTCTTCCCTGAAACAATGGAGGCAATCAGAAGGCAGCTCTTTTCAAATTTCTGGGGAAAAAAAAGGGATGGATGGAAAACCAAAATAGATTCATGCAGCTCTTTTATTACAGGTTGGCTTGGTGCCTCTTTGTAACCACTTCTTCCTAGTGCTAAAATCAAAGACAATTTCAACTGCTGCTTCTCTGGATCAGCCAAGCCTGCTTCTTTTGTCACAGTGGGAGTGCAGGAAGGCTGGAGGTCCCTTTTGCCTATGGCTAGGAGTGGAGCAGACCCATGGGATTGCATACCTTCAAGGAAAGCAGGAAAGACTCAAGTGAAAAGATGGGGAAAAGTCAAATGTACCAGGAGACCTCTGTGAAATAGATATTTCCATTTACAGCCACTAAACACGAGTGGCAATATGCAAAATACAGTGAGAATGTTTGCTTAATATTTCATGGAGTTACCCACTGAAAGGTCATCGGTAAGGATACTTTTGAATGCTGCTTGTAAGGCCTACAAAATTTTGGAGACCTGCTGATAGAGAAAAGAACAAAGATTGTGTCCTATTTTTCACTCTTTATCATCTTTCAGGACCTGTACAGAAGATCCAATACACTTTCTTCCTTCCTTTCTCTACTTGTCATCTTAGTATAGAAATCTATTCTTACCAGACCTCAGAAGCTGTCATAGCTGGAGTGCAACAAAGCCCACTAGCACCTCACAGCAGGGCCAACACTGGAAATCATCTTCCTGAAGAAGGCAGCACAGGTTGGATCACAAAATGATAGGGCTTACGTTCGAATCTAATACAATGCAGACAATTCCAAACTATACCCAGATGTGATTTTGCCTTTAACTGCTGAGCTTTATTATTAAATCTTAACGTGATAACTTTCCAGTGATGAGCAAACATGCACGTCATGTTTCATTTTTTGGCCACTTCTGTGCTCTGCCTGCGTATTTTTTATTTCACAAATCATGTCTAATATTGTTTTACAGCCTTGTCATTTTGTTTGCATATTATGTATATGCAAACATTGTTCAGCCATTCAGTTTTTCATTGAATACTCATGAAGCAAGTAGACCTTAACCACAAATGTGATGCTACTCTACAATAAGTAATAAACCACCTCAACCTGCTTCATAACCTAATGAATTAGAGAACTAGTCCGGGATTTCTGAAGAGGGACAGGCAGCCTGTGGCACGGACACAATTACAACATTGCCAGATATCTCTGAATATGTGCAAGTGGGTCTACACAATACCTGTCATTTACCCATGTTCACTGAATTTCTGATGCTGGAGGCCTGTTTCATTCACACCAACAAAACAGAAATTATTACTGCATTTGTTGCCTATATTTTATTTGTATGAGAAATGCTTCCTCAGATTCTTTCGGAACAATGCTGCAGCTAGTGCTTTCATGAAGATGATTTCTCCATTTGTTCTCATCTCTGAGAAGAGGGCTCCAAGTTGGCAAACTTGATTTTTGGTCCAGACTTCAATGCTGACTCACTGTGTCCTTCTGAAGTTGCTTCACTTCAGTGCTCTCCATTTTCTTTACAGGGGATAATATGGTTTCCTGCTTTTTTGATTCATGTACAGAACAGATCAAAGCACTAAGGTTATTATTTCTGAATGAACCTCTGGAAGCTAAAGACTCAGATCCTACTGAGCTGGACACCTTCTGTGCTAGTCCCAGTTAAGGAGTTTTTCTCTACTCTGAAAACCAGTACAGCACAAATGACTGTGTTGGTTTGAAAGTAAACCAGAGGGAGAAATTAACCCCACACAATTACCTTGAGAGAGATGTCAGCTTGGAACTACAATTTAATAGAAAGGTTACAATAAATGCAATGATACACAGAAACTGGCTTAAACCCACAAAGTCAAGAGTACAACCTGGCACCCTATTGCTCAGGGTGGTGGTCACAGTCCTATCAAGTGGTGAATGCAGTCCTGTTGAAGTAATGGTTACAGTTGAAAGCAGTGGTTGAAAGCATATGGACAACCTGACCTTTCTCTGGATCTGTGCAGTGGTGGTGCTGGTGATGTCCCAAGTCCCCAGTTATATATGATCACACTCAGGTGGGAATGTTCAGTACCTCCCCCAGGGCGAGGAACTTCACAATGGAATGATGTAATCCTGTGAGTGATAGGATATTTTTGTGAGTCCTTGATGGTCTAAGTCGTTACTGCTGCTCATTATGCTGGTGCCGTTTAACCATTATGGCCCATTAGCAGAGACGGACCGCCCCCAGGATGGATGCTGGAGCTTCCCTGGAGGGAGTTATCATGACTGAGTCACCTGTGAAGACAAAGAAATACCTCCCTGCCTCGCAGGGTTTGCCTCTTTAACACCGAGCTTGTACCCTGAGGGGTTGGATATGCACTGGGCAGCTCCTGCAAACCACCCACCATTAACAGTTTGTCAGAAATGGCGTAGAGGGGGTACAATACACAGTTTGGTTACACCCCACATTGACACTCTCCTTTTGTAACTCAGGACAATAACCAAATTTATTTCAGACAGCTCCAGGAGGAATGTGTGTTTTCAAACGCACAACATGAATTTTAATGGAAAACCTTTTGGGCTTATGCAAAACTTGAACCACTGCAGGTATAACTAATCTGTTCACTATCATGCAAGTATCCTCTAGAGATACTTTCTTTTCCTTTGGAGTCAGCCTGCAGCCCTGAGAAAAAGGCTGTCTAAACATTAATCCAAAATAGGAAGAGAGAGATTGTACCTAATCAACCCTACGCAAGTACGTGCTGTTAGCCACCGCAGTGGGTGCAGATATGATTTAAAATAGTGAACAGCTGGTCATTGTCTGAATTCTGCAGAGCATCTTTAGCTTTGGCTTTTACAGATGCAGTACACAGTTAAGTAGCCAGTAGCCACTGAGGCCTTCTCACATGCAAATGATTGGTTCTGCATAGCACAGTAGTATTAGGCATCGATGATATCTGCTGGAGCAGGTGCACAGTACAAATGGCAGAGCCAAGTGAATAACGAAATCACAGTCCAAAATCCCAGGCATGTTTAACCAAGGAAATGAAATGGAGATGCGAACAACAGTAATTGCTCCAGTGATTGGGATGTGAATATACATGGACATCACTCCATACCAAACAAATATGGTGCTATTCTGGCTTCTTGCTTTGTTGACTTAAGCTATTGTGCTTGCTGATGGTGTCAATAAAGGGGAAATCTTTAGGATATCTGCTTCTTCATTTGATTCTGTACTCCTGATTTTGTTTATCTAATCACTACATAATGCAAACATTCCTAGCAGAATCAAAGTGTAATATCTATTCCTTTTTTTTTCCACACTGCATGCACTGAATCTCCCTAGATATTTTTGGCCTCATGCTTGTGTGGTTTATTTACTAGTAAAGTACTGCAGGTGCAGGCTTTCTGTGGTTGTTTTAACTCACCATCCTATATCCAAACCACTCAATACTAACATGCTTCTCCCAACAAATAAAAAAGCCACCCTACAGTAAACCAAGCCAATTTCTTTTCAAGTCATGTTTGGCATTGCTCAGAGGACAACCAGCATTTCTGAATGATTAAAGCAAATCCTTGAGAGCATCTAACTTCACAGGAACCCCAGAGCAAATGACACTTGGCCATTTGCAACCCTCTAACTGAAAGTTATGATGTGCTTTTTGCATTTGCAGCTATGAAAGCCACCAGATGAGATGGTTATGGTCCTCTCAGCATCTTTCAGCAGCCTATTCTACTGTGATTTGTCTTCCCAGCTAAAATAATATTGCAGTTTGTGGTGTGAATATCCCAAATCAGTAATACTTAACAAAAATAGAGGCAACCAACAGAATGTCTTTGATTTCTCTCAATATCTGAGTGCACCAGTAAGCTTTTTAACACTATTTAAAAGTCTTTTAAGTAATTTTTTTTTTACTGTCAAAGATTTATGTCATTATTTTATCTCCTCCTGTGCTTCCCCAATACTTTACCCAACTCTCCACAACTCTCAAGTTTTGTCCAGGTTCCCTCTAGGAGATCTAGCTCTTCTGTAGCTTTACTCAGAGCTGTCCTGCCGTCTGTCATCTCTCCTGCCCAGCCCCCAAAACAGGAATCCATGAACATTCCTCTCAACTTTTAGACTCTTGTCTTTAGACACTTTCATAGTCTGAGATAGAACCTGTTAATACACACCTAATTTACCCTATAGGTTTTGTATGAGAGAAGAGTGCTGCCAATAAATCAACCAACTCTACTTAGAAGTTGTGAAGTTATTTAAGAAAAATCTTGTTATTTTTGAATCAGCTTCCACCTTTTCCAGGCCACACAAGCCTTCCACGGATGCCTGAATGGACCTCAAGATAAAAAAGAGGTCTCTGGCTGGCCCAAGGAAGCTGTCTGTACAAAGTCAGACACCGTGCTTTGTTTCCACACTATCTTGGAACAGCAATAAAAATAAGGAAATTTAGCAGATGGTTATGCATGTATACATAAACAAACACAGAATATTTCTTAGATTCTGAGTTCAGTTAACTGAAGACATTTGTACAGAAGGAGAGAATACACTGCCATTTTGATTCTTTCAGCATAGTGTCTCAGACTCTAAACCACCTGCTTAATTGCTAGCACAGCTCAAAGACTCATCCTCCCACCTATTGCTAGAAATACAATGCTTGACACAACTTTGAAAGACCCAGCTTGGTTGCAATAGTGACATTAAATCCAATAAATTCAAGCACAGTAGCAGACCCTACTTAATACAGAGAATCTGTTTCTCAAGGAACTTTAAGAAAAGCATTCCCATTCTTCAACCTCCCTACAGCAGACTTAACTCATCACATGACTTAGCCTTTCCACAAATGTCCATGAAGAAGAAAACATAGTAGTTTTCTGAAGGCTGTGAAAATCTGAAGCGGTCAACAGAGGCTCTTCAGAGGAAGTGAAGCCTGAGACCTTTACATTATGAAATGATGAATTCATCTGGAACACAACTCCACCAAAATTCAGCAGGTGACAAGACGGGCTCTTGAGCCATAAGCTTGCACTTCAAATGTGGACAAAAAAAAACCCAACCCAAGGAAAAAAACCCAACCCAAGAAATTGTTGCAAGGGTTCAATTATTTCAGCAGCAGTGAGCTGTGTAGGTGCCACAATTTTCCGTCTCTTCACTGCCTGTACAGCCCTTTGAAAGACTACAGGCATTACCTGAAAGTCTCTGGTTTCAGTGGAGCATGATGGCAGCTGTAAATGGTGATGCTGCCAGAGCCCCATATGCTCACTTTGTACACAACTGGGGATTTCACTCTGACAATTGCCATCACCCATCACAGCAACAGTATGTTTGCATTCCCAGCGCTGGGCTGCAGCAGCATTTGAGGTGGGAGGAGCAGGAGGCAGGGCTAAAGTGTGCATCTGTAACTCTCTTAGCATGCTGTTTGTAAAGTCACATTAGGAGACTGAAAGAGTCATGGGGCAGCCTGTGCAGTGTTTGTATGTGTGAAGTTGTTATTAAAGAGGAAGCAAGATGGAAAGAAAAATAATTGTCCCTTCATTTGTATTACCTAATTCTGGTAGGTTTTTTTCCTCAAGATCTATAGCTCAAGCCACCTGGTAGACCTGAAAATAAAGGAAACATACTTGTTTTAAATTAAAAGTACTGCTTCTTGTTGGCTTTCTATATTTTGTTGTGCTGTAGAGATTGCAAATGCTTCCCATGGTTATCAACCAGAAGCAAACTTATTTTGCAAAACAAAATTTAAGAATAGAGAAGAAAGAGGAGAAGAAGGAAGTCCCAGAATGTTACATCATTTCCTGAGTCCTTCTATGGACCCTCCCCGAAGCCATCATTAACATTTGCAAGGCTATCTGACTCAGTGTCCTCAGGAATTCACATGCAAATATGGAACATGAGGCATTTTGTCATCTATTATCTGGTGCTCAAAATAATGTGCCTGGCCTAATATGCACACATTAGATAGTACAGATCAGATAGCTTGGTGAGACAGCTGATAACTGCTCTTGGACAAGGACTCATTTAATCTTATGGGGCTCTCAAAAATTTGCTGTAGGCTAGCTGTCAGGATTTTGGTATCACAGACTGTTATCACAAAGAATAGTGCATAGTGCAGCAGTGCAGATTGGGCAATCATCAAAATGTAAATGAACTCTTCTAAGAGAATAACTTCTGTAGAGTCTCATAGTAAGACTGAAATCATTGATAAGGCCAGGAGCACAGCAAAGAAGCTGCACAACAGCACAGGAACAGATGTAGAGAAATCCCAACCATCTTTTATAAAACACTCACAGTATTAGAAGCAGGAAAGTTTGATCACAAGCATATAAATCAGTGACTGCAGGGCCTTTGTAATGGATAGTTTTGGATGGAAAAAAGGGGGAAGGGAAGTTGCAATGAAGAACCACAGCCTGCTCTGTATCCAAGAACAGTGCAATCCTTAGAGCATCTGTGTTTTGTAATCACCCCGCAATTTCTCTCAGCACAAGGGTTTTTAAATATTTGTTCAAGTTGATTTGGCATACATCTGCCTCATTCCTTTACACACAAAATAATTGGACATACTTCTCTGACTTATAGCAGAGACACAAAAACATACTGAAAGTAGGAGAATAGGTAAATTTTCCTTCTCGCTTGGCAGGATTTGTGAGACAAATGGTACACACAAGATTGGTTCCACCAAAACGGACTCTAAAACTAGACTCTGCACACTGTAAGCTAAGGTCAGGCTCCTGTCATCAGATGCCGTGTCATAACCTGCTCTTACAGGGTGCAGAGGGCTTGTACACACTGTACATTCAGCCTAAGTGGCCAACAGGGCAGGAGGGCTGCAAGCAGGGATGCCAGCTCCCAGCACCTGTGCATCTCGAGATGTGTTCCTTCAGGCACCCAGCAATGTGAGTGTCAAGATATTCATTGTAACAGAGATGCTGACATTATTCTTTGCATTTTTAACAAGCTACTGGTGAAGCGTTATAAGTGATGCAGCTGCTCGTATATTAGCATGGAATTATGCAGAGTTAATGAGGATCAGTGTCATGTCAGACATTGGAAGAATCATCCACTTTTTTCAAAATATCAACACTGTGCTTTAGAGGGAACATATTCTGACACCTGCTTACTGCTGTCCTGAACTGATAGACCTCCCTGGGAACTCGATCTAGGTGCAGTTTATTGTGAGCCACTGCACTACAGAATCACAGAGCAAGCCAGATCGAGCTGTAAAAGCCAACATCCAGTTAAATCTCACTACCTTCTATTTTGAAAAGCAATTTGTTTGAAGTTGACTTCATTTCATTTCAACAGACTCTGAAATCACCAAGGTTATTTCAAATACATCACCTGATATATTTTGCTTATGCATTCATTGCCCCAAATTGAGTCTCTAACTTTTATTTTCAAATTAAACAAAAAAACAAATCACCACATTTTTGAAAATTGTCAGATGGTTATATAGCACTGCTGAGGTGGCAAATACATTGTTGTTTTCTCAGAGTTTGGAACACAGCACATTCAAGAAAACATACAAATTCAGTTTTTGGAGAAAAATGAAACAGAGAAATTCTTATGGCTGAAAAAATTAATGAAAAGTTAGCAGCATCTCTAAGAACAATGTACAAATATTTCTACCACAATAGCTGTACATTTTGCCTACAGCATGTACATATGACTATAAACCTAAATATATTAAAAGCAATAAACATATATAAATACTGGTGTTCAGCCTCTAAAGTCTCAAATGAAGAAAAATTGAGGCAAATTAAGCAGATAAATCCAATATTAGTAGGTGAAATATCAAAGTTGTTCTATTTGACTTCTAATGCTTTTTACACCAATTGTAGTACAGCTGTTGCTATCACACTGTTAGTAACTATTCCTTCCCCCTCCTCCTGGCACTTAAATATCATATCTATACCCAGAAATTATTTCTATACCTAACAATATTAAATATATATATATATCACACACACTTACATAAATATATATAACATGATACACTCACTGTGGTGTATTTTATAGCTATATATCTCTGTTAAGGTAGTTATTGATGTCACTATATGTCTAGATGAAAAAAACAGCCTGGACTCCCATAAATCATGTGAGATGCTGGAAGCAAACCATTAGCATTGTAGCAGCACTAGAGAGATTCAAAACTGACTGAGCCATCACTTACCCTATGAAAAACATTTAAGAAAGCAGGTAATTTATTGCTCGTTTTGCATGCTCACTTGCTGGTCCATGTCTCATTGTGATCAACAAAAGCAGATACCACACAGGATTTGAAGGCAACAATCCTACAATCTCCAGTTCATATCAAGAAATATTGAAGATACTCTGGTGCAATTCCACAGCCATTTAAACCAATCAACATCTGCTCTGGTGAACTTTGTTTGTGCAGTCATCTCAAACTGTGCTTAAATTGCTCATCCTAGGCTCAACCTAGGCTTAAATTATCATGGAATTCACTCTTCATACTGGCAGCTGGTAGGAAAGAGGTGTTAAAAACCAGTGTGCTTGAATTACCAAAATACACTTCTATGTACATAGAGATATAGAATATAGATATAAAATATAGATATATAGATATAAATGAGAATTGCCATCATCATGAGGATGATTTTTCTGCGCTTGAGGAACTGCATATACTGTTTTAGTCAGATGTTAATAGTACCCTGCTCAAGCTCAAACAGAAATTATCTAAATTCTTTCAGATTCCTGCTCTCAAAAAATGAAAAAAAAAGAAGATTAAAAAAGAAAGGATTTATGTATAGCAGCAAGGGTGCCAAAAGCTGGTATGTTTCCAATGCATTTCAGGTAAACATGTCACAGCAGCAGCTTGAATTAAGCAGTGGTATCCATAGGAAGTTATTGACTTATTCTCTGTCTTTGTGCAGACGTTAAGCAGAAAACATGGACTGAAAATATGGTGACATTTTAAAATAAATGTTTTGACTTCATTTCTTCAGGATTGTATCTGGGCAGCATTTAGTTAAAATGATGCTAAAATTGTGCTTTTCAAAACTGTTCAGGGTTGACATAGTTCTACTCCCAAGTAAAAATCAGTAGGAGTTTTACTGCTGACTTCTATGGAATATAAGCCAATGCTGAACACTTCTGAAAATAGCTTTCCATCTGTATATCTGTGTAAATGAATAGGGACTGTTACTAGAAATAGGAACAGAAAAGATCAGGCTTTTAATTTTAAAAGTCGACGTTAAATATAGATTACTATACTAGAAAACAAAAACACAGGAAAATCCCAGACAAACTTTAATACTTTTTGCTTTTATTTATGGCACGAATGGATCAAAAACAGCTCCATTGCCTGAGGTGACACAGCTCCAGGCTTTCTAAGGTCGTAAGACACCACCAACTCCTTAGTAATCTGCTTCTAGTGGACAGATGAGGACTTAGCCATCTCTGAGTTAGTCCCAGGCAGTCAACCACCACTAAAAGAAATTAATGTATCAGCCAATACCATCAAAACCATCTTTTTCTAAATTCAGTATAAGTAGAAATCTACTTCTCATTTTCCCTGAGCAGACCTTTTCTTCTCCCATTAAAGGTGGTCCTTTCTTTGAAGGAACAGACCTTTGTGACAAGCAAATATCTGTTGGCTCTGAGCCAGCACAACATTTACAGTAATCAACATTTAACACATGAGTATTCCTACTGACTGCAGGGTGGCTGCTGGTGTGTCTCAAACAGCCTTACTTTAGTGCTTTGTACACTCACAGCCTGACTTCTGCAGAAGCTAGCAAAGTTGATGGCAAGATCTGGGAATACCTCTTTTGGTATTTTAGGCCTGCTCAGTTTTGGTCCCTTTACATCTTTCTGACCTCGTTGCACTTCCAAAGAGTTTTTACTGACTGAAGGGTCATCTTGCATTCTTGCTCCATTGTGCACCCCTACGGACAAGAGGGCTATAAGACAAGCAGATATAAATGGTCAGGAGCCTGATCAGCTGCAAATTTAGCTCTTGAAGTCTTGAAGGCTCAATTCTGAGCAGCAGTGCAGTGTGGGAAGGAGGACCTATGTGACACTGCACATGATAAGTAGGAAGAAGTTTATTCTAAGTCATTAAAGTCTAGTATGTTTTAAGAGATTTTTTTTGATCAGAGGTTTGAAATATTTGATGTACTTGGTTGTATTATCCAATTCAGATTTAAGTATATCCTTTACTGACTTGCCAACTCAAGTGACACCTCCAGTGTTACTTGTTTTTTCTTCTTTTCTTTAAATAGGTCTTTTAAAAAAACCAAGAAGTCAAGAAAAGAGGGAAGCAGTACTAACAACGTGATAAGCTTATCTTCCCATAGCACTCAGAACTTGATGATTCCACTTTCTCAGCATCTTGAGCTGTACTTATGGTCTCAGAAAATCAGTAAAGCTTATTCAAAAATCAAGGTCTTCAGAATGGAGCTAGCTTTGTAATGTGTGTGGATTTTTTTGCTTTGTTTTTTACATGTTATAAAACACATTAAAAAAAAAAAAAAGAGCCAATAATGCTTTCAGGTTAGTGCTAGTAATTCAAATCTAATACCAAAGTACAGAAAGCCTCACATCTAGTTCTTCATGTGGAATATTTTTCCTGTGTGATCAGTCTAAAGTTGACTTAAGTCAGGTTGAAACTATCCTTGTAAAAACTCCAGAACAGACAACTTCCTCCATGGAGAAGGAAGTATGAGGGTGAGATATGAATATTGATGCAGTTTTTAGGCTGACTTTCCACAGAATGTTTTGTCAAGTTCAAGAACTTGTCCTTGAACCCAATATATCTTAAAAGTCACCTCAATGCTCCTCAGGGCTGGAGTAGAAGTCTGCGGTCCTGCTTCATTCTCAGAGCATTCCTGCTGCATGAGTAGCCCAGTGTTTAGGCAGGAGACACAGATCTCAGTGGCTGCTCTGAATTTGTTAATGGAGATTTTTCAGAGAATGATTTTATTCCAAGTGCAATGAGAATTTCTTTTGCTTGCCTTAATTACTGTATAGAAACCAGTAGCTCATTCATACACACAAATCATTCCTAAAATCCCCACAGTGCTTGCACAGTTTGCAACTTGCAGAAATGATCACATTTTGTGTTTGTCACTTATCCAAAGCAAAATAGCATAAAAGCACAGCAGATGAGAAGAAAAAGGCATCTTTCACTAAAGATTGGTTTTTTCCTCTCAGAAGTGTCACTAGAATAATAAGTGGATGTATTTACTGACCTCTGATGACTAGGAAGTAGTGCTATGTAGACATCTCCATCACAAATCAAATAATTTATTGATGCCTGTCATTTCTGGCCATATCGTAGAGGGTTTTTCAGTCTTTTTCTGGGCATTCTTTCCTAATGTCTCCTGTAATGTGCAGTAAGTTATGAGCAGAAATGGGAAATACTGCATAGCTAGATTTACAAAACAATATGTTATTGTTTCAAGATGGAATTTAATAGAAGCTCTGCTCTTTCAATCTCTTACCAAAATGTACAATTTAAGTAAACTGCGTTAGGAATGAAGTCATACTGTCATACAATATAATAATGAAAGTGGCTGATTATGTTTTGTACTAGAAAGAGCTGTGTGTCATAATAGCAGAAGATTCAAAATCTTTTAAAAATATTTTTAAAAAACCAACAAAAAATAACCCTGTCTGAAGTATTGACATCTAAACATACTTTTTCACGTAAGAAAGTATTGAGGTATATATTTTTAGGCTCAAGTGCACATGAATCTCAATATTCAAAAAGCAAAGGAGTTTATCAACCTGATCAGACCCTCCCTTTTCCAGAACACTGTATTTGAAGACAATCTTGTACCTAAATTTCCTTTACAAAAAAGAAAAAAAAAGACGTAAACACAACAAACAAAATATCCACTATGAAAAGATGCCCAAGCACACACAGAAGGTTAAAATCAAAGTAAGCTAATGTTGGCATGAGCCAGTAAGCATCAGAGAAAGATATATAAATTGGTAGCAACACAAGAGTTTTATGAGCCCTGGCAGTCCTGTTGACCCAGACATTTTCACAGGCATACCAAACTGAAGATACTATCTCTCACTGTTATTGAGGTATCATGATTTAGTATGATTCTATTTTTTTCTTTAGGACAGACCGAGTTAACAGTGAAGCAAGTGCTATGCTGAGATAAAAAACAGAAGTGAACAGAGAAACAGAAACAAACCAAGAAGAGTGAATATATTTCACAACTAATTAATCCTTTGAAATCAGTGCTTTGAACAGTGCTGCTGCTTTCTAGATATTCCCACCTTCTGTCAGCTGGACCTAACTTTGGAAACAATATTTTGCTGTGATGCTAAAAGCTGGGCATAGAAATCAAAGTGAACACAGTTCACAAAAAGAATGAAGTTTTGTTAATATAAATGAAGACACCAACACAAAGCACTCTGGAGTACCTTTGCTTTGCCACTTTGGGCATTTGTAGCAGCATCCGAAAATACGTTGCAATACTTCTGCTTGCTGAAACACCACGGAGCAATAATTTTGGTGTGGGAGAGTGAAGGCAAATAGGAGTCAACCAAAAGAATATAATCTCAGAGTTTTGATCCAGGAAAGCACAGAAAAAGAGCACAACTCCATGGACCTGAAAGGAACAGCATCTGCTCACTATCTGTGAGGAACCAATTTAATTTTGAAATAATAATGCCTCAACACCGTTTAGTTTTATTCCTTGAACTCTGGGTTATGAATCTGGTATTTGATTTTTGAATGGAAAATACCAGACAGGCTGCACATGCTTTGGCAGTAATAGCACATGGCAGCACCTTCACAGAGAAAGGTTGTGTTACCAGGGAGCCCCTTTAATAAGTAGAGAAGGGTTCTATCTCTGGGGTGGTTTCACTGGCAGCCGATCAGGGAGAAGATTTCCTCCATCAATAGACCCTAAGCTACTTCCCCTGAGGCGTGGTAACTCCTGCTGCTGGGGGAAGACTCTCCAGACTATGCAATAATCAGTCTCGGGCAAGCAAACCATGGGAGGAGCTATGGGGTAGAAAAAGCAATTATGAACCGCGTTACAAGTGTGCTGCTGGTTCCTGGGTTTCTCTGCCTGCCTGCTTGATGTCCCTGCTGGCCCCTGTTCCCCTGCCTCAGGTCCCTGGTGCCCTCTGAACCTCAGCACTCTTCTGCCTCGCCTGCTTTCGCCAACTCCTCTCGCCCAGCCTTCGCTCCTGCTGCACCGTCCCTGTCCGCGGTCTTGCTCTCCTGTCCCTCTGTTCCTGCTGCCGCCGCCGCTGTCCCGCGATCCCACCGCAGCCTGCCACGGTCCTGCCACGGTCCTGCGCTGCTCTGCCACCTTCCCTGCCACATCTCCTGCGGGAGCTCCGGCTCGTCGAGCGTCCCGCCGCTCCTCGGCTGCGAGGACACGCTGCCGGCTGAGCGCGGAACTGGCGCGTCTCTCCTCGGGAGCTGCGCAGGCTCCCCCGGCCCGCAGTGCGCACAGACCGACCGAGCACCGACCGAGCACCGCGAAGCCCCGGTGGTACTGCCCCGACACTGTCTCCCTCCCTTCCTCCGACTGCCTTCTCCTTTTCCTTCCTTCGCTTCTGCTTTTTCTATCCTCCTCCGGTAGTTTTCTCCATCAATGAACGGTTCACAGATATAATGCTGACCTCATTTGCGTCTAATTTCGCCTCGTCTAATTTCGGTCCGTTTACAAGAATTCCTCACAGTGCCCGATAGCAGAACGTGACACTATCTCTGAGCAATGAAACAGTGAGCTTTGCTGGACTCAGTAAGACTGAGTGCAGGAAGAGAAGTAGTTAAATCCCCTTTCTTCTCCCCACACTTCTAAAAATACAACTGTTTTAATAAATGTCCCCCAAGCTCCTACAGCTAATAGAGCAAATGTAACATTTTAGAAGTTTTTATAAGGAACTCTCTCCTGATTAGAAGTTTTTAAGTTGCATAGCTTATCAATTTATTGGATGCATTCAGATCAACAGCATGAGTGGAATGATCCTGCAAAGCATTCTGCATCAATTGAAAATCCAGTTGAAAACTGGTAAGTTCCTGTCCTAACAAATGGAAGTTGTGGGTGGAAGTTGCTTTATCCAGTCTGGTCATAGATCTTTGTCTATTTGGCTAATACTTCTTTGAGGCAGCACCACCTGTACTATAAACTCTGCTGTGGTTGAGTGTTGAAGTGGAAAATGATCTTTTAGGATATTCTAGAAATGGGTATATTGCATTGTTCTTGCCAGCGGATGATAAATATTTCTAGAGGATGTTAATGTTCTATAATGATTATCTTCCAGGACCAGAATGGCACACTTCATGAATTGCTGACTTCAAAGTACATCAGAAGTCCAGTATTTAAAATGAGAATCCCTGGATTTCAGTCTTTCTTTTATTTTTCTCTCTATTGTTGTTTCTTTGTGTTTTTTTCTGTTTTGTTTTGGGTTTTTCTAAGGTTACAAGGGACAGCAGTAGTGTTGTGGAATCTATTGGAGGCTTATGAATGTTAGGGATGCATTTTACTCTGTCAGGTTCTGACATGTATTCTTTTTTAAGGTGATTATTAATTTTCTGCTTCAACAGGAGATTATTCAAATACCAAAAACCCAACCTGAGCACATAAATAATTTCTTAAGGAGAAGAACCCCTCAGTCATGCTTCTTTAAGAAGTGTATACATGCTAAAATAGGAAATGAGAAAGAAATAGCCATGCAAGTAGTGTGTACTGAAAGAAGGGCTGCTCTGAAATAGCACTATACATTACTTAACTGGCTTGTAGAGGACTTAGATGTTATCAGGTCTGGCATACACAATTTCCTTCAGATGGATGCTAAGTTGTGGATGTCCTGTCCCTGGAAGTGTTCACAGCCAGTTTGAATGGGGCTTGGAGCAACCTGGTCTAGTGGAAGGTGTCCCTGCCCATGGCAGGGAGGTTGGAATTTAATGGTCTTTAAGGTCCCTTCCAACCCAAACTATGCTAAGATTCTGTGATCTATGATGAGAAGTATCGGTGGTTTCTTGGCAGTAGCTGTCAAGGACAATGTGATTCTACAATATGATGAGATGTTTACTTTCTCTTTGCATATAATTTATATCCTTAGTACACAAGTAAGAGGAAATAATTAGAAGCGAGTTGAAATCAGAACGAAGTTGAGAAACTGAGATGAAGCCTGAAATGCATCTGTAGGAAAGGTAGATGAGGAAGGCAGGAGAAAGAAATTAGTAAGAAATTAAAAAAAAAAAAATAGCAGGAATAAAAACGGGAAGGAAAAAGAAAAGGAAAATGTGGGGTGGAGAAACCCAGATGGTATACAAAATGAAATGCCCTCTTTCCTTTCAGCTCATGGTAGAAGAATCCTGGAAGGAAATGAATGGAATTTGTGCCTTTTCACATTTCATTGAGAAAAGAAGCTCCTGTATTATTCTGGCAACCTTTTTAAACACTAGATTTACTTCAAAACATTTTCCCTGCCCTTTACTCCCAAAGAAAATACTAGCTGAGAGATAAAAAACCTACCTAGTCTCACCCCAAACTTTTCATAGTCAGGAAGTGTAGAAGTGTTGTTTTTAAACACTTTGTAATGTTTTTTAAAACGTTAGGCACACTGAAGACAGAAGTTAGGAACAGCAAAATAGGAGGATGAGTCTTGTGGACTACTTCAAGTGCTTTAAATCTGTAGTTTACAAAACACCATGTGGAAATAGGTGTCTAGAAATAACTAGCCAATGGGTAAAATGCCAAAGCATTTTTTATATTATTTTCTCAAAATCATATATTGCTTCAAAAGTAGAATGCAGCTGTTTTGGTACAGAGGTCCACAGAAAAAAAAAGAAAAAAACCCCAAAAAACCAATAAGCTACCAATAAAAAGTTCCAAACCTCAAACCATTAAAAAAAAACTGGCTGCCACCTCTCTCCTGGACACTGAAACTTTTTCTTCTCTTTCACATATAGGTAAAACCTTACAAAATAAGGGCCTTGTTACCCTTGTAAAATCATGGCTACTTCTGCTGAGCAGAAAAGGACAGTGGGAAAGTGACTCAGCTGAATTATGGGTAGAAAAACAAGTTATATAACCATTACGTGTTCACATTATGGTGTATGGTGGCTGATTGGATTATGTTTGTTATGTTTTAAAACTGTGTAACTGATAAAGGTCTAACTGCTTAAAAAGGCCTAGGTTTTGCAATAAAGCTGCCTGGGGACTCTGTGTTGCTCTAACATTTCTCTGGTCAAATACTAAACTGTTTGTCTATCACAGGGCAATTTTTTGGTTTTTTCATATAAATGCCCACCACAGCAGTATTTATACCACTTTTGTCCCAAGAAAAAATTGCAGGTCTGCAACTGGGGCAGTTCCTAGAGAAACATGGACAGGTAGAGGGTAGGCAGAGTCCTCGAGGTGATGCTGAGCCACAGGACAGTATAATCTGAAGTGACACAAAGGCTATCCATCCTCTCTTCCCTGTTCAGCATAAAGAGAAAATACCATTGTTTGTTGGTTGATTGTACATGTAACAGGCAGTCCCAGGAGTAGTAAATCAGTTAACAGGAATATTACCAACTTAGGTCACAATTTTTCAGCCCAGTCCAATGCCACTTCCTGCCTGCTATGGAACAGATGAAGTCAGTGTGGTTTTGATGCCTTAAAAATCTAGAAACAAAACACTTTCAAGATAATATAGGAAGTAATATAGAAGCTGATCTGTAATTGGAGGCTTCCAGGGGCAAGTATGAAAGAATGCCCATGTGATACAGGGCTTCGACTCTTTCATAAATTTAGCAAATTAGAATAATTTTCAAGAATCCCCAATTAGAAACACAGGTAATGAGATAATTCCCCCCCTTGGTTCCACCTTTTTTGGAGCCCCCCTTCCTTGCTACTAGCTGTACTTTGTTTTTGAGAAAGTGTCTTGGAAGAGTGGCTTGTCCTTGGTTCCCAGAAGAAGCAAGATTAGGACTGGGGCCTAGGAATGTGTTTTGTCTAATAGGGAAAAGACTAGAGTTAGCTAGGAACTATAAAACTATACAGTAATAGTCTACAGAGCTGTGAATCTTTATGAAGAATATACAAAAGCAAAAATAATTTTGGCAGCATTTTGAATCCACTCACTCCGTCAAACACTGTAAGTGCTCCTTACAAGCAAGGAGAGTGAGCATATTCACAGTGTCACATGTGCTTGTGTTCAACCATACCCATTTTGTCACTCCCCGGATGAAAACAACCCTACACAGCCAGTGGAATTGCCCACATTGTAAATAAAGCTATTACAAGTCTTGGCCATGGTGTCCATCCCTGAGGAATGCCCCTAGTGATGCACTGCCAGCTGGACCTTGTACTGCTGATCATCACCCTTTGAGCCCAGCGGTCCAGCCAAATTTCCACCCACCTTATTGCCCACTTACTCAATCCACATCTCACCAATTTGGCAGCCAGAATACTGCAGGAAACGGTGTCAAAGGACTTGCTAAAGTCAAGGAATACAACACCCTCCACTCTCCCTTTCATCACACAGCCAGAGAAAACAGGCAGGCTGGTGAGGCATGATAACGAAATACTTCTTTAAATAATCTTTGCTTCCTCTCTTCTTCTGGGGTGCAAACTAAACAGACAAAAGTAAATCCCAGATGTGAATTTGCCCAATAAATGTGCATGCAGTGCATTATTACAGGTATATATTACAGTCTCAAATTCAAACCCAGGGTGCTATTATAGAGAGAAGTAAGAATACTATCATTGCTCGAAGAGAATTTCCAGTCAAGGATCAAACCTTAAATGACTCATTACTTCCTTTCACCAGTAGAATGCTATTTCTCTTAGGAGTGATCATGCAAGGTATTGCTTGCTAATAAAAGGTAGTTGTTTAAAAGTCACTTTTTTGTTTTGTTTAGCTGAAGCTAATAACTTTAGAAGAAAAAGCTACATTTCCACTCAATATTACAAAGGTAAAGTGTTACATATTTTTGCATACCTATGCAGTAAACATTGTTAGGCAACAGAAACTTTTATTTTAGAGACTTCAGGCTTATGTTTCAGCTAGAGATGCTTGTCCAAGCTTTCCGAAACAATCCTCAGCAATCTTTCACACCTACAAGTAGTATTTTAAAGAACAGATTGTTTATCTCTATGATAGATGTGTTCTGCCCTCTGATGAGCACAAATCAATACCATTGCTAATCAATGATGATTTCCAGGGTACAGTACTGATTTCTTTCTGCAGAGGTTTTTGTTGGCTCCATTGGCTTCTAGGGAACAGAGCAGCTTCGTGACTGCTGCAAATCCATTTAGTTGGAAAATTCATTATAAGATAGCAATAAAAAAACCAGAGTTATTTCCTTCTTCTCTACCAGCTCAAAGAACAGCCAAAATACAGCAAACACTGTCGAGAAAATGAGATTATTTCAGATCACTTTTCTCTATAAATCATCTTGGACCTCAACAGACATGGACATGGAAATCTTTCTGAATTTTCATGGATAATAAAGTACTGCAAAGAAATTGTGTGCTAAATTTCAGCAGAGATGTTTCAGTTTTGTCCAGATCATTCCTTATTCACACAAGTTTGGCTAAGTCACCATCTATGATTCTGCCTTAAATTTTCATAGAGTTCCTGTTGCCAGAGTTTGGGAGATGCATCACAGTCTTCTGCCAGGATAGACAGACAGCAAGCTGAATCTGCTCAGATTGCTGACTCGTCTATGCACAGGCAAAACAAGGCAGAACTCCAGCCTCTTCTAAACATTGAGATGTCTTGGTGCATCTCAGCTGTCTGCCATGCAGCCTGGACAGGCACAGCACTGGCATTCACATAATATAACCACCAGCCAGAGAATGCTCTGGTTTTAAACCTGTCTTGGAGATTTTAAACCTTTCTCTCTGCCTGAGCTGCAGCAAGGACTGGTAGACATGGTCTGGCAGATGTCTGCCAGCTCAGGCTCCTCCAGTGTATGGGACAAGTGCAAGAGTGGTACTGCACACAACCTCCCAGTGTCCTCCTCTTAGACACAGCAATGCCACTGGAATGCTTGCAGAGCTGAATCCAGATGTTTTGGTAAAGTCGTTTTGCCAAATGGAAACAACCCCATTAGCCAACCTGCTGGAGGGGTTTCTACACTGGTTTGAGTGGGAACTAGATTGAAGACCTCGTAGTTTTCAAAAAGCGCAAGGTTCAAGTGCTGTGGTATGATAAGGGAGAAGTGACCAATCAAGTCATCAGTTTTCCTTACAAAGTTCTGGACATTCAGTTCTAAAATCATAGTCTACAAGCACACATGAAGCAAGTTCGGTTCCTCTGTAGACAAAACTGAAGTAATGGGACCTACAGGACGTACTGAATCGGGCCTTTTCTGGTGTCATACCTGAAATCAAGCCCTTACCAGCCTGTTGTAGTAGGCTTTATTTCTATTGCTGTAGAAATACAAAAGAATTATTCACTGTCAACAAAGACTAGAAGCAACCACTGTGAGAACAGTGCAGGTAGTTTATAAGGGTTTATCAAGTAATGCTGCCTTATGTAAAAGTGTCCTCCTCTGTCCTCCAACATCAACATGAAACTGTGGTGTGTCCTTGAAGGACTAGTTTTGTAGCACTGTGCTGGTGCTTTTAAATTTAAATCACATGCAGAGCTGAGTGCTCTCTGATGATCAGGAGAATTTTCTTCTGAGTTCATAGGTTCATTTCTTTCCAGAACAGGAAGCTGTTCTATCTTCTTGTTTTATACAACACCAGCATGATGAGCAGGACAGCTTTCTAGCTGCAAGTGGAAAGGTTCAGAGAATAGCACTTTTCCCGAATGGATGTTATGGCTCATATACCAAACAGCCCTGCACAGAGATGCTAGAGATGGTTTAGACCTTCAAACTGTAAAACTGTGTTAACTCAGATGAGTCTCATATTTATTACTACAGATAAAACATATAATTTAATTAAACATGCACCTATAAAATGTAAGCTTCAGTTAACTCTCAGCTTTATTTTAATACAACCTACCCAGGTAACTCTTGGGAACATTGTGTAAATAATTAATAGCTTTCAAGTCTTAAAACACCTTAGAGCTATGTAGTTTTCTCAATTTATAACAGCTCCAATTTTGAGCTCAGTTTCTGCTCACATCATCACTTAACCCATCATCTTCTATGCTCTTCCTCACTCATCTATACAGTTTATGTTTAGACTCTCTAATAGATCTATTACCAGAGATGTTCTCTTTATAATAAAAGGAACTGAATTTCAACCTGTATGGCTCCAAACCCAAGGCTGGATTTTAAATAGGGGAGATACAATATTTAAAAGAATACACATAAAGTGTTACAATCATAACATCAAGAGCAGGGATGGAAGTATTTACTTTCAGCAATGAAAGTAAATTTTGGTCTGTTTTTTACATAGGTGCATATTTGAAAATCAAAGGAATTGAGCCATAGGACATTATTTTCCTATGTATAACTAGATGCCTCAAGGATTCATCTTTTACTTTGGAACCCAGTGAATTTTTTTTTAATCAAGAAAGCTGCAGTAGGGTACTTTTCATCCTGATGCTGATATGACTTACAGCTTCTGCTGACAAAATCTAAAGCATTGCTGTTTTGCAAATATGTATTTGTATCCATTTAAAAAGGTCAAGAGACTTATCTCCACCTGAGATAAAAAATAAGAAAATGAAAATGCTACAGTTGTTTTGAATTAAATTAATTGACCTGTCCAAGATATTATTCCAAGTATCTGTACTATTACCCATCTACCATACACTGGAAGTATTTTTCCTGAAAAGAAGCATAGACTTCCTTTCTCCAAGAGATGCTTTTTTGGGATAAGGCAGTCTTAGACTATCCTCTTTCCAGATCCTATTCTTCAGCTATTTCTCCTCAAAAAACCAATATTTAAACTACAATAAATAATATTGGATGGTGGGGGGTTTTTCCAAGTAAGTAAGTTAGCCCAAATTACTGGTTTATGGCTTTTTTGCCAGTGGAATAATGCTGACTGACTTGAAGGACAGCTCATCAAATATTTTTCTCATTAGCAGTCCCTCAGACTTCTAGTTAATGAAAACGTTTAATTAAGTTTATCAGAATTAGACAATACAGTTTACATGATGAGAAAGATTACTGCATTTATGAAAGCATTTTAATTGGCATTTGACAGATATTAAAGGAAACTCATTCCAAGACTGTCTTTCTATCCTGTAGAAGGACCAGTCATCAAATTATCTGACATCAGTATGACAGCAGTAAAAATCTGTATTTTGACAGTACAGGAATTCATCATTTCTTAACTGCTACCTTGAAGGCACATCAAAATGTTTTCCCAACCAAAACAAATGGCCAATTTTGAAAGTCATGTCTAGAACAGTAAAAAAGATTTAAAACCTGCAAATTTTTGTTGCCACAAAAAAAAAAAAAAAAAAAAAAAAAAAGTCTCATTACATTTTCCACTGAATTTTGGTTAGTGAAAAATTTCTAAGACAAAATCTGACTTCTTTCAGTGCTTTATTAGTGTTTCATTTCAAACTTGTGAAAACATCTTTTATTGATTTACCTTCCCTCTGGTGTGCCTTACAAACCAATCAGCCTGTTAAAAACAGGTCCATGAACAAAAAATTTTAGTAAAATAATATTGAACATTTATTAGTAGAATAAAGGCAACAGCAATGCTGGGTGCATAGCACATCTGCTAGAGGCACAGCTTTCCTCCATTTTACAATGGGTTAAATACTTTTAACTGTTACATATTCATTGAGCTCAGGAGGAAATTTACATTTCACACACCCCTTCCCCCTGGTCTCTGCCCCCCTTCTCACCAGAACGTCTCTTCAGGTGTCTGGGCAGTGTCAGGCAGAGGCTTCTTTGAGAGCTGTGAATTGGGGTGAGTGGTCTCCTCTTGTTTCTCTTTAAATTCTTCTGCACTGCAAGTCATCAGCTCAAAAGGTGTTTGTAGCTATATATTTATGACTATGTTTTTCAATATATCACAATTATCTCAAGGTTATAATTTTACTACAATCTTGTTTCTACTTAACTATATTTTATCATAACACTATTTCTGCTAACAATATACAAAGAGCCAACATTTATCTCTCGTTCATTACAATCCACATCCATGCACAGGGACACGATCAGAGTATTGGATAAAATCAGTGTTTTTCTTGCCCTCTGCTGCGATTTCCCACCAGGCCCTCCTGATCCTGCTCTTTCCTAGGTGATGTGGGAATTAAAACTGGCTGGGATGAAGGGCAGATAGAGATTTTTCCACCCAAACAGAAAACGAGTTGTTAGAATGATCCCAAAGAAGAAAAGAAATCCACATGAGAAACAATTTTTTCTCCCTTGGTGTTGCACATGGAGAAACAACATTTTCAGCCAGTTCAGCCCTAGTGTGTGTACATTTAGAAATAAACTCAGTTCCTAGAGGTCTCAAGAGCTTCAGTTTTAGGTTCAAGAGGTAGTAAGACCCATTACCTAGGGACAGCTAGGACCTGCAATGATCACAACCACTTTAATGAAAACAAATGTTTTATAATGTGTTTAAATGGGCTGACAGAATTTTTACTCCTAAATTTGGCTTAGGCTTTTGTTCAAATATCAATAATATTCTGAAGTTATTCAGTTTTAACACAATTTGGTAGTTTAGGTTTTTATAACTGCAGTTTGAAAATGAAAGACACATTTATCTTCACGTGTGTAGAGAAGGACTGACACTGAAGTCTTCTCCAAATCTTGCTTCTAGAATAGGGTCAAACTTTTTTGGGGTGCCTGGTGTACATGGCCTGTGTCCATCCTTATTTATGCAGCACCTTATTTATGCAAAGAACAAACTAAAGCCCATTTCCTCTTGAACAGAACTGAATCAGCAAGAGAGGGACTGTATTTTCTGAAAGCTCTAGCATAAAATTCACAAAGTACTGCATAAAAAATTATTCTGATCTCAACAGCCCTGTATTTGCCATAGAATTGTTTTTGCTTTTTACTATTTTCATATTCCTCCTTTCTCTTATATATAGAACAGCAACTAGGATGCCTCTTGAAGGCAACCATTTTCATCAAGATTTCCTAGAAGTCTGGCATTTATAGAAGCCCTAACAAGGTAATATTCAAAGAATCTTACCTCTCTCTGCTATCCCTTTTAGATACATATTAGGCATTTCATAGCATGAAGAGACAGATTATGAGCCAGGTATTTTAAAACTTACACTAAAAATATCCAAGAATCTAAAACCTTTCTAGCAACATCTCTCTTTTCTGTTTGGCTGTGCAAGAGCTAGTTTTATTTTCAGTTGCACAGTGGGAGCAGCAAAAAGCTGCATGCACACATAAAGAGGACAAAATTTAAGAACTTAAAATATTTTCTTTACAGGAATGGAAGTCTTCCATGGTACATTTAATTTCATTCAAAACATGCCACTTGACTCTGCTGGAGTCCCTAGACATCCAGGCTTGCTACCACTGACTCTGTATTACCCAGAAGCACAGGGTTAGATCAGTCAGAGCGAAATTTGTGGCACTGGAGGGAAAGGCAACACTAGTATTCCCCTTAGGTCTGTGGATTTAGATCCTCAGTTTTCCGTTTCTACCCTTCCATCCTCCTACCCACCCTGAGCAAACTATTTTGATTTGACAGTAATGCACAGCTTGTTTGGGGTAATAAAAACCAGGATTTCACCAAATATATTCTTCACTGGAAAATATTCAGCATCTTCTGAAGAGAGTGCCCAAGAGGGTCCTCCAAAAATACTAAATGCCCTGGTTTTGTGGCTACAGATCAACTCAAGGATCAGAACATAACAAATCCAGCATGTGCCTTGGTTTGTGTTCCCAGTATTGCCTAAAATAAAAACCAAAACCCCAAAAAACAGGTATGGTGGCTGTGTGACAGCCAGTGCAAATGGACTGATTTATCCAGGCTGAGACTCTTGCTGGGAGAAATAGTGACCTCCTGCCCAGGGTGGGTATAAGGACGTGTATAGCACAAGTCATCCTCTTTCACATGAACTGCAGACTTTTAAGGAGGCTCTCAACATTTCTGCTGCAGGACTCTGATTCATGCAGGATTTTGGGCTGTTGGGCAGCTCCACAGTCACCATTTATGAACATCCCTTTCCTGGGCACTCCCACCTGTCCCACATCACTCCTGCTTGCCATCCAGTCGCAGCAGAGAACAGACGTGGCAGCTCCAGGCTTCTCCCTGGCTCTCCCGTGCCCCCCACACTGTGGCACTGGCAGAGGTGGCTATCCTGTTTGGGTGGTATATGGGACTTTGAGAGGACCAATTTGATTTTTGTTTATGCCTCAACATACATGAAGTGAAAAACTACTTACAGGGGCAGTACACGTGCTGGGAGCCCTGTCCCAGGGGAGGCTTTGCCTAGCAGCCGATCAGGGCAGAGAAAGCTTCCACGATCGGGCTGCAAAGCGATCCCCCCTTGCCGGTGGGGCAGATCCCCGGACGCCCCGGGTAAAAAATCCCAGGAGATTGGGCTATGGGAGAAGCCTTAGCAGATAAACGCCAGGGCAGCCCAGGGCTCCGCTGCTTCCCCGCCGGAGCCGCCGTGCCCCGGCCCTGGCAGCCCGCAGCTGCTGCCCGGGTGTTCCGTGGGCACGGAGCCTGTTCGCTCTCCGGCAGCGGCAGAGGCGCAGCCGATCGCTGCTGCTCGGAAATCGCGTCCAGCCCGCCCCAGGAGCCTCGCAGACACATCCATGGCAGCTCGCAGCACACACGCTCCATCTGCCAGGCTGCTGCTAACAGGGCAGGAACGACCTGTCCCGGCTTTCTGTTTCTCTCTCCGTCTCTTTCCCCCTCTTTGCTCCCTTTTCTATCCCCCTTCGGTAGGAACACTTATCTTTCTTTATCACTAAACAGTTCTCAGATCTAATATTGCTGTGCTTGCGCTTTATTGTCACTCGAGAAATCTATCGAAAAGAATCCTCTCCTACTTCGCTTTTCCAGTGGGACAGGACAGGCCCCCAGTTGCAAGAACCCCAGAGCTGTGACATCCTGTGCCATGCTCACCACAGGAGTAGTCTCAGAGAGGCTTTCCTGGTCCTGCCTGGTGTCCCTTCTGACACCTGTCCAGGTGGGATACAAGGCTTTAGATGGCCCCTGAGTCAGCACCTGGGCACAGACCTAAGAGCAGCTGTCTGGAGCTAATGTGGAGGTAATGGGGTGTTGGGATAGGGATTGGGACAGGGGTTGTGACTTGGGGGTGTTACACTGGGGTGCACCTGGTGTTTGCTGGCAGCTTTGTGATAGACACCCAGAGCACTCAAGCCAAGGTAGCCCCTAATAAGTCAATAGAACAGCAAAGACATTATCAAAAGTATCTTTCCAAATTCATCACTCCCTGCTTCCTGCACTCTGGGTGCATCTCTAAGGATACATCACTCTAGTAGGAATCACAAAGCAATTAGTATCTGCCCATCAATACTAACAACATGCCTGTGTAACAGCACTTACCTGTTGTCTATGAGACATCTCAAATGATTACATGCCTAGAATGCTTTACCAAGTAAGTCGCTGAAATAATAATCCTAAGGTTTCTAGACAAGATAATTTCCCATTATTTTTCATGGAAAATGTGTGGCATACCGAGTCTGAAAACCCAGCCCCCTGTGGCTATGCTACAGGGTAGCAGCTTTGAACTTCTAAGGAGCTGACAGTAAATAGAAAGTTACACACAAGGCCCAAAGGGCAGCTGCAAAATTGCAAAGGCAGGTTTCATTTCATTGAAATTTTAAGCAGAAAAATAAGTTTTGCAGGTGCTAACCAGCACAGAGTTTTTCAAAGGTTTTTCTTATTTGAGAATTAAAAAGTACATAAGAACAAAAGTCACAGCCACATTTTTCTTAATTTCATTATGTAAATGACTGAGTGATTCTTTTCTAGGCAGTGTGAAATTCATTATTTTACACTTTTCATAGAATCATAAAATGGTTCGGTTGGAAGATACCTTAAAGGTCATCTAGTTCCAAAGCCCTGCTGTAGACACATACACCTTCCATTGTATCAGGTTTCTCAAAGCCCCATCCAACCTGTCCTTGAACACTTCCAATGATGGGGCATCCACACGATCTCTGGGCAATCTGTTCCAGTTTCTTACCATCTTCAATGTAAAAAATCCATTCCTTCTATCTGATTTGAAGCAACCCTCTCACCCGCTCACTACAGAATCTGGTAAAAAGTCTCTCTCTCCGTCTTTATACTTTATAAACTCCCTTTAGGCACTGGAAGGGCCTCTGTGGTCTCCCCCTTTTCTTTTCCAGGCTGAACAACCCCAATCCTGTCAGCTTTTCTTACTAGGAGAGATGCTTGAGCCGTCCAATCATCTTCATGGGCCCTCCTCTGGACTTGCTCTGAACAGGTCCACATCTTTCTTGTGTTTGGGACCTCAGAGTTCCATTACTGTAAATGAAGGTTCATGGGGTGTAGTAGAGGGGGAGAATCACCTCTCTTGACCTACTGGTCACGGTGTTTTATGCAGCTTTTTTCAGTTTCTACTTTTAAGTGACAACAGTCCAAGACCACACTTCTCCCTTTATCATCTTACATGGTACTGGAAAAGTGTCCACAGCAAAATTAGAACAAGTGAAGTTTAGGGCTGTTTTTCTTTTGTTTGCAAACTTCTCCCAGAAACCTCCACTGTCTCTTTTAAAGTAGATTTCTAAGTTGTATAAAAACAAAAAGGATATTAAGTCTTTACCAGTTACCTCTACAAAAATAACAATGCTATTTCTATAGCATTCAGGACAAATACTTGGTGCATGTCAGCACACAATGTGCTGCTACAAGCACCTGTGTGGCAGGATGTCTACCCCCCTCCTGTGTACCACAGATAACTGATGCATAAAGAGACAGCCCAAGGGCTCAAAGGCCCAGCAGGGGTCATCACTGGTGCCAAAGGAGCTCAAGCCCAGTTAAGAATCCACATCTTAGTCTGGAGAGCCAATGTGGGAAGAGATAAAGGAAATATTTCTGACTTAAGAGTCACAGTTTTACGCTATAAAAGATACACGAGCTATCACTGAGGCAGAAGCCTCTTACACCCTGAAAGTGTCTGAAGTTTCTTGCCAAAGTCTGGACGTAGGTTTCGCAGTTACTTCTCTGGAGATTGAGGGAAAGGATCTCAATGTGTGTCCCACCAGCAATTGGATGGTAAGATACATTGAATCCTGAGCTTATACTATTTCTTTGCTAGCTATAACTGAAACAGGTACCTTATTGTGCACTGTGTGTTAATATACTAGTAGTCTTTCTTTTTGTTTTATTCCTGTGTACTATTGGTTTACTTTTAGTCTTATGTCTGTTAGTTTTCTTGTCTATTAATAAATGATTCATTCTATAATAGACAGAATCAGTCATTATTAAAAGAACTGACGAACAAGAGTGGGTTTTGGGGTGCCTGCTGCCAAGGCCTGGGCAAAAGGCACAGACTAATCTAAAACTCCCACATCCTTTCGTGACAACCTGTCAGCCTTCACAGAGAATCTCAGCATGGGGACTATGAGTGTTTTCACTAAAGATGTTAAGGCAGTTTTGGGTCCTAATGATTAAAGCATATTTATCACAGAATCATAGAATGGTTTGGGTTGGAAGGGACTTTACAGACCATCCAGTTCCAATCCCGTGGACAGGGACACCTCCCACTAGACCAGGCTGCTCCAAGCTCCATCCAACCTGGCCTTGAACACTTCCATTTGTGGGGCAGCCACAGCTTCTCTGGGCAACCTGCACCTGAGCCTCACCACTCTCACAGGAAAGAATTTTTCTTCCTAATAGTTCTATTTATTCTAAATCCCTAATAACCACAATATAAATCCTTTGAGACAAACTATACTGGCCACAGAGCAGGGACAATGACTGCAAACAAGACAATACTCATTTACTTTTTTTCCTGAATATTATTGTGGAAAAAAAAAAAGAAATTGTTATTCAGAAGACTGAAGATAATGTACTGCCTATGATGAGAACCTTGTAATCACAGTGTTTATTAGAACGTGGTAAACAAACCATCCTAAAGGCCACAAAGCCCATGTATTTATATTACAAAATAGGAAAGTTGCCATCTGATGACTTGTAAGAAAAAAATTAAAGAAACAACTACCTGTAGGAGAAAGTAAATAAAAAGTCCATTGCTTTAAAACTCACTGGATCAAATGCATTACTTGACATATATTAAAATCAATTGAATCATACCAAGAATGGAGTAGTTAACTGAACAGAAATGATGAGGGGAAATGAGGTCTCTGTTTCTTTAACAAAAGGAAAAAGCAGGCTATCCTAAGGAATGAATGAACAGGACGAAGAGTTTAACAATGTGAAAAGCTTATTAATTCTTTTCTATTGAATGAATAGGAAAACAGATTCATTCTGGGAGTTGGTCATGAGACAATCTGTTGCTTACGCTTCACAAACCCTGCATCCACAGGATCCTTGATGAGCTCTCATTAGGCAGATTCTCCAGTGTACTCCATGTGCAAAGAGAAACAGAGGTGCTTGCTTGGAGTCTAACTGCACTAGACCTACTCCACTAGAAACCATCCTCCTGGTAAGCCTTGTAAAAGATTATAATCTGTTATGAATCATTTCAGTAATGTCATCATGAACTGAGCATGAGTTACATCATAATAATCCATGCCCAATATCTGAAAATTTAAGTTGCAAGAGAATTAAATAAAAAAGTGGGAGACAGGAGCTGAGTAGCTATTTGGACTCACTTCCTTCTCCTAAATCATAACCAAGCAGCTTTGTGGATGTTGGAAAGATGCAGCATAAGGAAGGTATTGTATGACTCATCACCGTGTGATGCTCATCAAGCATCACACTTGGAAGATGGGAGACATCTGTTGAGTTTAAGGGCCTTGAATCCTTCCTTTTATATAAGGAAGCTGATAACACCATGTTTCAGGCTCTGATTACTGAAAGAGAGGTTGAAAAGAACTTGAAGGAGGTAAAGAAGACCTCGGCTCTGGGGCCGGATGGGTTTACGATGGGTCAGCTTCCTAAATGGGACCCTAAGTATTCCCTGTTGAGTGACAGCTTCAACCTCTGGCTTGCAATGGGAACAATCCTGGATGCACTACAGACATGCTGGATAGTCTTGATTCCGAAGTCCTCTGATCTGGAGAGACTCCAGGACATCAATAACTGGAGACCTATCACTATAGCTTCTATGGTGCTTAGGTTATTCTCCAGGGTTTTGACGGCAAGGCTGGACCGGGCATGTCCGATTAACCGCAGACAGAGGGGGTTTATTTGTGCCTCCGGATGTTCTGAAAACCTCAAGCTGTTACAGCTTGTGGTTAAACACGCAAAAGTGGAGCATAAAGATCTCAGGGTTGTGTTTGTAGACATTGCCAAAGCATTTGACACGATATGCCATTGGCATATCATTAAGGGTCTTCAGCAGCAGGGGCTCAATCCCCATTTGATCCATCTAATCGGTGAAATGTACAAGAACATCATGATGTGCATTACCACCAAAAGGGGAGTGATGGACCCCTTTAAGATCCTTACAGGTGTCAAGCAGGGCGATCCTATATCACCTCTGTTATTCAACCTTGTTCTCAATCCCCTTCTATGTAAGTTAGAACAAATGGGGAAGGGTTTCCAACACGGTAGGTTGAAAATCACAGCCATGGCCTTTGCTGATGACCTTGTGTTATTGAGTGATTCCTGGGTTGGTATACAAGATAACATCAAAATTCTAGAGACTTTTTGCGAGCTTACTGGTCTCAAAACACAGGGGGAAAAGTGCTATGGCTTTTACATCAAGGCCACAAAAGATCCATATACCATCAGTGATTGTCCTATATGGACAATGCTTATTACTAAGCACTAGTAAGAAATTGACAGCTGCACCAAGAATAAAATTTCTGTACTCTGCATGACATACGATTCAGCAGAACAAAGATCCTGATGTATACAGCCCTTAAGTCTGTTATGTCTTGACCCATGAGCTCGTATACATGGGGGCCCAAGAAATTATTATTCTTCTTCCTTCAGCACACTGGATACTTACACACACGGCAGGTAGGATGCAGTTCTCAGCTCTTTCATCCCTGTCCTGCAGACATGGTACACAAAGTCAGATTATGAGCCCTGTGATCGAATTCTTGAGCAATAGGCAAGCTCATGATAGGAAAATCATGTTGCACAGGTGATAGCCTCATTCCAGACCTCCCCTCTTCAATTTCTAAACTATTAATATTAAGCGTTTATAAGTGTGCAACAAATGAAATTGTTATTTACATTGTATTTTTTCCAGCTAAGCAGTTTAATATATCAATGAATTAGCAAACAGAAGGAAGCAGAAAATAAATTAGAACATCATTCTTGTGTTTACATTAAACAATCACTCGTATGAGTTTTTTTTAAACCAGTGTTTATAGCTGGTTTATATAAGGGCAACATCCCATAATTTATTATTCATCCATATTCACGAACCTTTTGTCATTTAAGTTCGATAAAGATTTTTGGTCACAACATAAATTAAGTGCAATATTTGAAGAAGGTTTTGAGAATATCAAGGAGCTAAAACTGGAGATTGCCGTTTACAAGGGAAGAGTACATTACAGAGAAGACATGCCCTGTGTTTGTAAATAAAAACACACAGTTATATATAAACAGAAGTTATTTATCAGCCATAAAGTAAATCCTTCCATGCACCTTCTGAAACCCATGCTCCAGGCAGACACTCACAGAAGGCACAGACAACCACTGGCAGATCTGCATGTGTTAAGAGACTGTAGTGGTGGTTGTAGGATTGGGGGACGCAGGTGGATGCTGCTATTTCCCTTTGTTATATGTGAAATTTCAGAGTTCCCATTCATCCAGTTTGCTTCAAGAGAATGGCCTGATCACCAGGGTAATGGCTGTCATCCACTGGAGAAGAAAGAAAAACAAATTTCCACCCACGGGGATTTTTCAAGACCTGCCTGCAGAAAGTCCTGAGGCAGCCTGGCCTGATCCCAGAGCTGCTGCTTGGGCACAGGGTTGGACCAGAGACCCTTCCGACCCAAAGGATTCCATTAGAAAGAAAGCATAGGAACAAGGAGACATAAACCCTTTTGTTGTAAGTGTGAAAAATATGAGAAAGCATATAATACAAGTACCTTTATGTCTGGTATTGTAATCTCGCAGAATATGAGGAAGACACACATTCCAGAGTACATTGCCAAGGACTTCCCACACTCAGAAGTCAAAACTAGAAACAGAATACATAAAAAATTTTTCTTGAGTGGTTTTTTAAAAGAAAAATAATCCTTGAACTATTCTTGGAAGGCAATATAGAAAACAACTATTAAACACAGGTACAGGACTTGGAATCCTAATTGAAGGAAGATGTGGAGCCACAAGTAAACTCCTGAGCCCTAAAGAGACAGAATTTTTGTAATGCCTTTATCTTCATTTTCTTTAAGATTTAATTCAGACAGAATACAGTTTGAGGAGCTGTATCATTTTTGGATCCTTTCCATGGTACCTGGCTCTTTCAATTGTAGCACATCAGAAGCCAGCAAATACCACTGCTCCACTGAGGCCAAGAGCCTAGATATTCACTGGAGCATCATCCAAATCGTGCAAACACTTTTGGTCCCAGTGCTTGATATCAAAACAAATACCAAATAAATAAATAAAGTGAAAAGCTGTGGTCTTTCTACTCACTTGCAGACCTCATTTTTTAATGTTATAACACCCTTTATGTCTAGTATGAATAGGTAAATAGGAACAGGAAGTTTACAAACCAAATTTTAGGTTGCATAAAATTGGTTTTAGGTAACTAAATTACATTCTGGAGTGCTAAACATTGCTATGTTTTTCTTATACACAGGGTGTTTAATTGGATTCCCTGGACCATAGTAGCCTGGCTATAGAGTCAGAGGTGACTTGCTCTTAGAACATCAGAACGCAAAGCAATTTTTTTGGATAATATGTAGCAACTCAGTGACCTTTCTGGTGAAATGAGACATGAAAGACCTATTTAACTGACTCATATGATAGCTGGAGCTAGAGAAATTCAGGTAAAAACGCACATCTCAGTAGATGAAGGGTATTTATTCTCCATCAAAATAAATCTGTAAATCAACATTAAATTCTTAGAAGGTATGTTCATGCAAAAGGTAAGGGTTTGATGCAAAAAAACCCATTTGGTAAAGTTATAGACTGAGCTGTGCAAGATGGCAAATTTTTCCAGGAATGTCTTCCAGGGCATTAGTCATTTTGCTATCAGCAGTTTCACCACCACTAGCCCACTACCATTAAAATCTGTATGAAACAGAATTGCAGTGAGAAAACAATAATCAGGCCTTTACTTTACAGACTGTTTTTCAGAACCTAATTTGTGAAACAAGTAGATCAAATGCCCTCTTGTTTGATTCTTTCTGAATCCTCTTTTTGGATCCATTTGGACCCCAAAAGGGGTCCATTCCCATTTATTCTCAGAATATACCCAAAAAACTCTCCTAGCCAAGGAGTACAAATATCCCTCCTCTACTCCTTTTTTCTTCTTTTTTAATGGGGTTGGGCACTGTCTCATTAATTGAGATTCAGGCTCCCTGCAGGCTGCCACCTTATTAATTAAACATTTGTTTGAGCAGCCTCTCATTATTCACAGCTTTGGGTAAGTCCATCTCTATCAGTGTTTATTAAGCCACAAACAAGAACTTTAAGCACTCTTGTATGGATTTTGTCTCTAAAATAGTCCTTAACCTTTTTTTTTTTTTTTCCTCTTTTTTTTTTTTTCTGTGTGTGCAGAATTCTGTCCTTGCCTGTCCTATTGTAGAGAATTTTGATTGTTTCTTGATATCTCAGTAAAATAATCACTGTATAATACCAAAGATATCAAACCTCTCAGTCCTGTTTTGACTCAGGGCAAGACCATTGCTCTCTGAAAGCTCTTCTATGCTTGGATCAGGCATTATGACAGTAAGAAAAATTCTTTAAAATTATCACAGCATTGTGCCTCATAGAAATCATTTATTTGTACTTAACTTCAAAGAACTTTACCTGTACGTTTCCTAAGGTAAATATTGGAGATACTTGGTACAGACTTTCATATTCTGTTACAAAAGGCAGTTTGCAAAGTTTCATTTCATTCTTTTATGTTCCCACTTTCTTCAAAGGAACTTCTTGGTGTTCCATTTCTTCTGAACAAAGAAGAGCTGTAATTCCAAATCAGTGACTATGCTTCAAGTTTCCTATTTCATGTAGCATAAGGTAAGAGTTCTCATGGATATCTTTGGTTAAAAATGTTAACATTATAGAACCTAGATAATATACAATTTTAGGATTAAAGAGGGGAGTAGAGACTTCTCAGAGTGTAGATACATACATATTTTCTTCAGTAGCATAGTGCTCTGAGGTGGCCTCAGACCTTCCCATCTCCACTATCAGTTCCTGATCATGTATCATGGTTTATCACCATCTCAAATATAACTATGAAATATGAGATCATGTTGGAATCCCTTTAAGCACAGCATTCCTCTTTTAATGGAAAAAAAGGCCCCTTCTGGTGCTGATCTCTCTTGCTGTGGCATGCCTGAAAGGGCAGCCAGCTTCCAGAGAACACAGGGCAGGGCAGGGCTCAAACATCCTAACACCGCTTTCCCTCTAGAGAAAACAGTTTTAAGAGATGTCATTCAATCTTAATGCTTCACATATGGTGTCTCCAACAATATGATTCAGCTGAAAACATTAAAATTAGGAAGATAAAATTATTTTAGAAATGTCCAGTTTGGTAACAGTGTTTACAGTAGATGCAAGCCACCTCTTTTATCCCTGTTTCTATATAGCAGTATAGCTGCTGATTTAGTGAACTAATTAAACCGTGCCTAATTTTAAGCCTGTGAGGAGTCCCATTTGGTTCAAAGAGATTATTCATATGCTTAAGTATGCTACTGAATCAGTACTGGAATGAAAACAGTTACAAAATGACAGTATTATACAAACAGAGAGTTGCAAATGTGATGTTTAAAAGAGAAACTCTAATTTACAGGATGATAGGAATATTTAATTGCAGTTTAGAGATGTAATGAAATCCACAACCAAAAATGATAATACAAAACACAGCATGTCTTTCACAGTCACCACGGCATCCTTAACTTGGAAAGCTGGAGCTGACAACCCAAGCAGGTGTATGAATTTTCACATGCAGCCTTTGTAAACATTCCCTTCCATACCTGTACACTTCCAAATAAAAATATCTGCTTTTCAACATTCTTTGGTTTTTACTCTAACCCAACACTAATTTCACTGCACTGAGCTAAGCTCATAGCTGAATCATTTCACAAACTGCTCTCCTATCTCAGCTATAGGATCAGAAATCTCTAGCAAATTACATTTTCTGTTTTTAGATCATCTGTCACTGATTAAACCTGGCACCTATGTTTACACTCACAGATTTTAGGGGCTTCCTCTCCAGAGCTAAGCTCCAAATCTACCAACGGCAGCCCTGACTTGCAAGTAGGGACTATCTCATGTTGAAATGGTGGGTGACATGGGTGTCTCCCTCTTCCCACAGTACCCTTCTCTAAAAGGCTTCCACTTTTTCTTCCCACAGTAAAGGATGAGTGGCTCATGAAGCTGCTGAGCTTTCTCTACTGCATATGGCAACACCATGTGTTCAGACAACACCTTCACAGAGACCGCTTCTCCATGAAGCGAGGCTAGATGCATCATCTGCTAACCCAGGAAGTTTCCTGTTTGCAACTCAGAGCCTTCAAAGGTGGTCTAACGCTTAGAAAATCTTTGTGTGCCTGCAATCTGTTCCTTCTGGATTTCACATCATTCAACTGTTATGCAGAGGTTTCTCTCTTCTATTTACAACCCATAGGCAGCTTTTGAAGGGGGAAGTCTACACTTACACATTGAAAGTGTGGGCCCAGCCCATGTCCTGAGTCATGTACCTGGCCACATGCTGCTCAGTCATGGCCAGTTAAGTTAAGAGGCTGTGGCAATGTGAGTGTACAACTCAGCCGTGCTGTTGTACACACCCAGCTTCCTCAGCTAGGGACTAGAGAGGAGGTCAGCAGTGCCTAACAACATTCATGAACCAGAAGCTGTGGCTATATATAACAACCTTGTAAGGCTCTATTCCTATTGCTGTTTCCTTGCTCTTTAATTCCTCACTGCTGCATGACACTGATACCATTCTATCACATACAGCAATATTTCAAGGGGTTCAGTTGTGGATGGGCCACTGCTCTGCTTTGCAGACCAGTAAACCTTGCTAATCTATGTATGTATGAGGGTAAAGTAAGATAGGCAAAGCACACAAGAAAATCTAGTGCATTACAAAGAAGCAAAACACTCCTTTGGTACGCATGCAGAACAAGTTTGGGATGGTTTTATGAGAACACATGATGTGTGATATTCATTTTTATTTATTCTTCAGTTCTACTGAGTGGATACTCTGAAGGAACACAGGGCTATCAAAGCAGCCCACAACAGTAAACCTGTAACAACTTCATAATAAAGGCTTAGATCCCACATCAATATGAAGTCTACTTGCAGAAAATCTTGGTGGTGTTAAGATATATCATGCCTCACAAAATGGTTTACCAAACATATAAACTTAAAGAAATACTAGCACAGATCACCAAGATCAGCTGAAGTCAAGGTAACTGTTTGTTGTAATATAACAGAAATACTCAAAGCTTGCTGACACATACAGCATGTTTTACCCCATTAGAAGAGCATTGTGTTGATTTTCCACCACTTAAGCCAAAGTTCTAGAAGGACAATAGTTGTTTTGGAAGACAGAAACAATACGTTTCAGAGGACAAAACTGGCATTGAGAGCTGCACTTTCATAGTCCTTGTTACACCGTTGTGATTTCAGTCCTCTGTTCCTGAGACAAAGGATCACATTCACCTCTGGAGTTGCTGGAGTTACAGACCTATGACCATATTGTGAGAGCAAATCCCTGTGCCTGATACTCTGCCCCTCACTGGGTCATGTAAGAATAGATGACTGAATAGATGATGGGCACTTTGCTCTGCTCAAGAGTATTTTTGTTCAGGTATGTGAGAAAAATTTTGTCAGGATTTCTTGGTGGACTGGAACTCTTGAGAATTAGCTAAGTCTGAGAACCTACATATAGGTGACTTTTTGCTATTTCTATCCCCTGACTTACCACCTCTTAAGAGAGCTAAGGAGTCAGTTTTTCTGGGAATAAATTGCCTGTCATTCTTGGGGGGAAAACAATCAAAGCCAGACTGGAGAAGCAGGAGTTTCTCAGCAGGGGAGGACTGTAGGGGACCACTCAGCACAGGCCTTCTGACAGAACCTCACAGCAACTCCATGATTTCTCCAGGCACCCATACACACAGAAATGTTATGTTTTAAACTTGCATCCAAACCAAGAAGTCTTAAAGCACCCTAACCTGCACAGAAACCAGACCTGGGGAGTTCAAAAAAAGGGATTTTCAAGTTTTAAAGAATCCCTAATTCCTCTCTCCAACAGAAACACAGCAGCATCACCCTCACCTTGATTACAGGAATTAGTGCTCCTGCAGTTGGCAACAGAAACCAAATGGCATTTGCTAGTCAGTCAGGAAACAAGGAGAAAGTTCTGAGATCTGCCCAAGTTAACCTCCACAGCTCAGTTTTAAAGCACCAAATAACAATTCCCTGCAGTCCGAGATCTGCAAATACTGAAGAAATTTTTTTAAAAAAGGAAAATAATCCATTTGAATTTGTTCAAGCAAACAGTTTCTACAAAAAAAAAAAGCAAAACTACAAAAACCTAATGCTTATGTTTCATGACAAAAGAGGAAAAACAAAACTTAATGGCTTCACTTATGAAGGAAGGGTAATTTTCACATTGTGAAGTATTGTCCTTAGGTGGGCTCTGATGTCAAATGTAGGCTACTGTCCCTGTTCTGCTGCCCCAGAAACAATCCCAGTAAGATCCTCAGCAGCTTAGTATTTTAAAGACAAAATGTGAACTGCAAAGGGGTTTTTTTTGGTTGGTTGGTTGGTTGATTGGTTGGTTGGTTGGTTCATGGGTTTTTTTGGGGTTTTTTGTTTGTTTGTTTGGTTGATTGGTTGGTTTGGTTTTTTTGTTTTATTTTGAGGGGGGGTTGTGTTGGTTTTCTTTTTGTTTGGTTTTGGCTATTTTTGGGGTTTTTTGTTCCTAATTATTTTCTGAAAGTTAAAAATACATGCTCACTCTTTATGCAGTAAAAATAATATCATTGAAGTTTTCATTATTTTTTTCTAGCACTTGCACTTTTTTTAGATTTAAAAATAATTGAAGTGGCAGTTTTAATAAAAATTGGCAAATTATGAACAAATGTCTCAAAGCTACATATGTTAAGCCAAGAATATTTACAAACACAATAACCTTGCAATCTTTTGGTTTATTTCAGTAAGCTCTGATTAAAAGCTTCTTACATAGTTTAGGTAATTGGTTAAAATAATTGTGGAACAGCTCTAGTTCCTTTGCAAAGTCAGATATATGGAAAATAATTTCTATGACAAAAGTGTTAGCTGAAGAAAGAAAGGGAAATTCATCTCTTGAAATGTTCTTGCTCTAACTTGGAAATACTCTTGGTACATAATCTGAGAATGACTCAGATCATTTCCTACTTAAGTCCTTCAATCTCTCAGCAGCATTACTGGCTGCTTCTCTTCCAATTCCAAATAGCACATCAGGAAGTACATTTAATTAACACATCATACCAGCTTTGCATTTAGAAAGTCTTCTTGAAACCACCCTTCACATGCTCCATTAGAACTGAAGCCATGTCGCAATTCTCTAATCACTGTTTGAGTAAAGAGCCACTCAGAAAACCAAACTGCAAACTTGGGGTGCTATGCACTTACTCACACAAAGAAGTAGAGTTGGAACTTTACTTTTAGAGGAGAACAGGTTTTTTTTCCTCCAGTTATGTTGAAGAATCCTTAGTTTTTATCTGAGCATAGAATAGAGGCTCACAATACTCATCTATTTAATATTAGCTATCATTACAAGTACCATGTATACACACTATTTGAGGAGTTTTTTCCCATGTATTGAAGCACTCATGTGATTATTTGCATTACAGTAGTTTGTCTCTTTTATTAAGTCACAAAATATTTTGATGTATAATTGTTAGAAGTTAAATCTCTGTACTTACGCATTTTGACTTTACACACTGTGCTGATTTTGGCTGGATTTGGATTTTCTTCATGCTATCCTGTTACTGATAGGTAAGACTTTATAAAGGGAAGGCCTTGTAACATGGCTCTGGCCTATTACTTAGGCTAAATAGAAGGGAACTATGGGAGAGTAACTTAGCTGGAATAGGGGTAGAGAGATGTGAGACATGAGAGATGCGAGAGACATGGGAGACGTGAGAGACATGAGAGCCGTGCTGCGTGACTGCCGCATGTCCACGTCACGTCTGCATCGTCGTGTATGGTGGTTGGTTGATGTGGCCTTGTGCCTTAAAACCAGGTAAACTGATAACTGGCTAACTGCTTTAGAAGGCCAGGTTTTTGGAAATAAAGAGCTCCCCTTTGCCTGAGGTCCCTGTGTTGCTCATTAATTGCAACACTATCCCAAGATTTACATCCCAAATTTGTGTACTGCTGCAGTCATTTTAGAGTTCCTCTCTGAACAAAGAGCTGCTTGCCAAGAAAGAGAGGAAAGATACAGAATCACAGAATTAACTAGGTTGGAAAAGACCTTTGAGATCATCAAGTCCAACCTGTAACCTAACCCCAGTTTATTAACTAAACCATGGCACTAAGTGCCACATCCAGTCTTATTCTAAACACCTCCAGGGATGGTGACTCCATCACCTCCCTGGGAAGCCCATTCCAGTGCTGAAATACAGTCTTAAAGTCATCAGTCTGGTACTTCTGAGGTGTTATAGCAGTGAGAGGCTAGTTATAAGATAATTTATACTGAGAACATCTGGCATCTGTAACAAAACATTTGTATTTCTCCTAAATGATCTTCTAATCAAATCTCATTCTTACATGAAATAAAATTCAAAACACTAACCAATAAGCAAAAATTAAATTAATCCTGCTGAATACCAGCTGACACAAAGGTATGTCCTACTTGTCTTCAAAGCAATACTCCCAAATACACTGATGGTTCTTGTACTGCCCCTTTCTTTCATATTAATGGGTAAGCCTCACTGTGGGAACAGCAGTTCTTCCTCTACAGAACAAGTGAATAAAATGATTACCCACTCCCTTTCTACCTGAATTAATATTCAGAATATCCAGAATGATAAGTTTGAAGGATTAAACCCAAGAAATGGTTGTTCCTCTTGATTTAGTACATATCAGAAACATCAGAATGGCAGCCATCACACAAGAACTGGCTTCCTCAAACACTGCAGATCCAAAATCTTTACACTAGCTTCTGTCTGATCACAAGAATAATAAAGGGAAGAGGCAAGAGTTTCCTCTACTGTTAATAAACACAATATTAAACATATATATATTTGGAGACCTGTTCAGGTTTAATCCTTGAAACCCAAGCAACAATGCTATTTTCTATGGAGAGATTAGGCATTGAGGAAATGTGAAGTGCCAGGAAATGAATGCAGAGTTTAGTTTAATAGATTTATTGTTACCTACAGACACAGTCTAAGCAAACATTTCCTTCAGCAATAAAGTCAATAGCAGCCTTTCCAGCTGCTGCAGACTGCTTTTGTGACATCTCCATGGATAGTTTCCTGTTCCATGCTAGTTTGTGGAACTGACACTTACACAAGAACAGAGGGAACTGACGGTTTTAATTTTAATCTCCACACTCTAAAGAGATGAGCAGTTTCCTCACAAATTCATGGCATAATTAAGACGTTATATCAAACAAAATGTGATTACCAGACAGGGAGCCTAACTCCCCAGCAGTTCAGAGACTCAGGAGGCAGAAGCTGCAGTGGCTGGTCCCTATTGAGGTGCACAACTCTCTGATGCTGCCTGGGAAGTGTCTGCAAGGGGGCACAGGCCTGAAGCTCTGAAGAGCTTGGAGGAGTTTTGCCACCTGGTAGATATTTACTCACAAAAAGTGAAGTATGAGTTTATTAACAATGTTCAAGGTCAATTGGAAGCACTTGAAGAATTAGGAAATCTTTTTGCCACATGTTTTGTGAGATAACCACTGACTTTGTTCCAAAGTTGTCCCCTCCCTCTGATTTTCTCTCATTTTTGTCAGTAGCCCTGTTTACATCAGTAATGCAGAAGCATGAAAAAAAAAAATAAAATCATTGAACTTTTCCTTCCCCATGCTTGCTGGGGAGGGAGCACAACTCATCCTACCTTCTGAGTCTTACAGGCTGCGGAGTGTGCTGGCAAGTGATTCACCTTCCAGCTATAGGAACTTTTCTGTCCATTTGAATTACTAGGCTGCTGTAATGGGGGATGATTTAATTCTGTGCCTTCCCCTTCCTTCTCCAGGATTTTTACAGACATTCCCAAAAGCACATATCTTTGTGTAAATGCATGCTTACATACAAAGCTGATCTTGTTTCTGCGGCACTAAAGCAAAAAGTCTCTGCTCTGTATCAGAAAATAAAACCACGCAAGCAGTTATAGGTCAAAAGCTAAATGAATATGTTGCATGACAGTGTGAAAATAAGGGTTTTAATGGGCACCACAGCCAAAGTCTGTGTGGCTGAAAGACTCCAGAAGCACAAGTGTGGGCCTGCAGGATATGACTGGTATCATGCTCCAGCAAAGAGTCAGGTTTAAAAACCATTTATTGCCATCTTGAAACAGGGACTGGAAACTTAATAGCTTCACCAATCTGGAGTTCTTGTAGTTGCAGAGGTGTCAGAGAACCACCACAAAATACCACTTTGATGATACCTACGTGAACACCCACATACCTACAATCAATTTAATTGCTGTAACAACAGTAGATTGCAGTGGATGCCAACTGGACATCCACTAGGAATTATTCTTCAAGCTGCCATAACTCCTTGTGGTTTAAAACTTAGTTTTTATCACATACTTGATGAAATATTTTTCTCTGCACTGAAACAGCCAAAAGAGATTTACATTGCTTTTCTTGTCCTTCACTTCACATTTCAAGAGCTGCAGAGGTCTTAACAAGGCACATTCCCGAGTAAGACACAGGGAGAGACAAGGGGAATGCTTCCTGTGTCTGACTGGCATTATAGGTATAAATCCATAACAAAACCACAAACATCCACTATCCTTTGGGAACCCTCAGCCTAACCTACCTACAACTTCAGAAGACGTGTGGCTCCAGTCCTGCATCATCTTCTAGCCCCAACTTCCCTTCCAAGGAGCCAAAAGCTGAATTCACATGAGGACAGATACTCAAAACAAGTGAAACACACCCCCTGTGTTTAGAGCACACATTTTATCTAGGATCCATCTGCAGGCAATGAAGAGAACAAGGTATTTCAGCAGGTCACTCATCTAACTTATCAGCTCTCTAACAGCTACAGTGTAATGGGTGGTTTTTTCTTTAGGAGCCGTTTCAGATAGCCTAAACAAAGCATATTTTAAAAGAGATGTGCCAATACCTTCTACTGGTATGATGGTCAGTAAATTTCATATTTATCTACCTTAAAGATGATAACAACAACAACAACAAAAATACTAAAAAAAACTGGAATTAAAAAATCAGAAAAAAAAGCCCAACTAAAAAGAAATCCCAGACCCTGAAAAATAAGGTCATACTTCCTGATCAGATAATCCTTTTTTATAGGCAGTATTGTTCTCTTTCAAGCAAAGTCAGAGAACACTGAGAGCATAGGCTGTCAGACATCTGATACACATAATCACTTCTATGGCCTGGTTTCTCTTTTCATCAATATAGTTTAGGAAACACGACAGATGTAGTTTTTATTTGTTTTCTTGTTTGTTTTCATGGCACCATGGTGAGTTTCTGCCTTTATGAAGTTCATTACAGTGGCCTTAAAAAAAAACACACTCAAGAGCAAGGTCTCAGATTGAGAGTGGCCTGAATAAAAGGCAGAAACCAATTATTCTGCTAACAAGTATCAAATTATATTTTTGGTACCATGCATCCCCAGGTACCTAAACCTCAAATTTTGGAAATTTGGAAAATTTCAAGCAAAGAAGTGAAGCAAAAATATTTATTTGCTTAGTGCATAGATAGAGATATAGAGATAGATGGATAGATGGATAGATGGATAGATGGACAGATGGATAGATGGATAGATGGATAGACAGATAGATAGATAGATAGATGGATAGATGGATAGATAATGTAGCCACCACACTGATGGACAGGCTGAGGAGCTGAAGAGGACCTGAACCTCAGTGTTGAACCCTGGTGCTGGCAGGGCCATGCCTCATGAGAGTTCAACATCTGCAACAGGAGCAAGGAAGCTCTTGCAGGAGCATCTGGAAACTGAGCAGTGACATTTCTCCCGAGGAAGATGAGGATCCGGTTGTGCAAATGGTAGAGAGCTGTATGCTGGGAAAACAGGAGGTTCTACACACCCTGAGATGCAGACTGGCACTACCCAAAATCTGCACCAGCATTCTGACATCCAGCATTGGCCACAGCTGATGGGAAGCCAGCAAAAAGCCACCACAGACACTGTCTGTAGTCAGAGATGACAAATAAGATAAAGAAAATTAAATTTTGAATTAAATCCGTGGCTGGGTTTAAGAAAGATTCACATTTCTCTTCAATATTTTATGGAAGTGCTCAATCTCAAGAGCCCTTTTGGTTGTTTGAAGATTTTTCATGAATCTTTCTATAGCTTCTCCTGTAAAACATTAATAATCCCAACTCTGGCTAAATGTGAGCACAAGAATACAAACCAAGCCAACAAAAGATTTTCATGGGTGGGAGCTGTACTGAATGATCTTTTTCTTATTGAAATTGGGGTTTGGGGGCAAATGCTGGCTATTAGACTAAAGAAATGCTATAAGCTCACAGCTTCAGGCAGTTGGGTTTCAGAAACTCAGGCCGAACACACACACACACAAACCAGAACAGAAAAGAAGAAAAGGAAAACCAGCCATCCTGTAAAGTGAACTAGAGCCACAGTCCCTTGGGTATCTCATAAACAGGGTTATCAACAGACACCTTTGAAACTCAAACAAAAGCTGTGTTTAAATAACTATATTAATTATATTTCTCAAGACTGTTCCTGCTCCCATTTTAACCAAGTTTTCTTTTGCAATAAATCCCAAAAATCTAGACATTTAACTACCATCTTCCAAGACAGTGCTATTATTATAATATAGAAAAAGCAGATTTAGAGAGCTAATAATAACAATGTATACATTATGTTTCCTTGAGCAAAAAAAAAAAAAAAACAAACCTTCATAATATATTGCTCACAATAAAGAGTAAATTTCCAATTTTGTGCAGCAGTATTAATTACTGAGGGGAGAGAATTAAAGCAATCATGTGAGATTAAGATTCTTCTGAATCACAGCAGAGAAGATAGAACACATCTCCTGAATAAACAAATTATGTTACAGGAAGTAAAATGAGCAGGCAATCTTGAGTGATGCCTCCCTCTAACAGTTCTCTATGCGACTCCTTGTGGGCAGGCCCAGGGGAGAACAACTGATGGCTGAGTGATTATTTCAGCTTCCCAGGTTATTATTCTGCAGTCTTTCCTCTAGCACCTCTTTCTCCGTGCTGCAGAGAAATCAGTCTTCGCATCACCATGCAATATATGTGTAACAAATAATTTTTTTTGCAAAAGCTTCTTTGATCTGAAATGCTGAGAAATGGCTTGCAGAAGAAAAAGGACTTAGTGCATTACTGCTGGGGGAATGCTGGGGGCATTTCAAATAACTGATGTAAATGAAGATTGCCATCAAGAAAGCAATGCAATAACCATGGATTCTCATAAATGAAAGACGAAGGTGAGAGCTCTGCATGTAGTTTTGGTGGATTCTGCCATTTTCCTGGGCAGATCAGGATAGAGCCCTCAACAGGGTAGCACAAGCCAGTGTTACCAGAGCTGAGCCATTCTGCTCTTTGGCTAATACTGCCTCTAGGAGCCACACATTTTGCCCATCATAGAAACAGTTTGTGAAGGCCCTGGGCTCCGGAGGAATTTGCTACAGGCTGCCTCAAGAAAGTTGTTTTCTCTGAAGTGGCATGAAAACTCATGTCCATAGTGCTGATACCTGCCAGTCTGCATGTGTCTTCCCACGCCCCTCCTGAATCCACCAGCAAGCCAGTAGTGACTCCACCTTAATGCCTTTGAATGCCTCAACCTTAACTTAATACTCCAGTCTGCTGAGGAGAGCAAGGAATGGATCAGAAATCCTCAGAGGGGTCATGTTGCTGAGACATGACCTATGTAGGATGCATAACCAGAAGGATTATTGGTCTTGGAGCAATGGCCAAGCACCAGGGTAAGCAGGCAGGCAGCCCCAGATGTAATGCCAGAGAGAAATGTTGGCCCCAGAGCTATTATGGATCAGGGCTAAGGAGATGAACACCACACTACCCTGCATGCCAAAACTTTTGTCCTTGTGTGCCAGTCAAGGAAAGTTTCATTAGCTGTTTCTAAGAATCCCTGCTAACCTAGAAACATTATGAGGAATCCGTGTTAAAAAAAAAATTAAAAAGAAGGTTCTGAAATATTAACTTTCTCTTCAAAATGCATGGAGATGACACAATGCTTATATGGCATTCACAGAAATATCTCTCCTTCTTTTCATCAGCTGAAACGACATAATATCTTGCTCTTTGGAAAATACCAGCTAATAAGAATGTAGATACTCTTTGAAAAAAGTTAAGAGAACATTCTTGCTATTAAGAAGAACAGACATAAACTATATTATAATTATATTTAAATCCTTACATTATGCTTGTAGTGGTGCTTTAAATTGTATTTGAGGACAAGATCTCATCTGTCATATCATGTCAAAGCCACTGGAGGCTGGGCTGGCTCTGGAAGAAAAGATCATAGAATCAGAGAATAGCCTGGGTTGGAATGGACCTTAAAGATCATCTGGTACAATAACAATGTGAATTTGAACTGCAAACATGACAAGTACCTCTCCAGAGGAAGAGAGGGATGCTACCTAGTTTGGTACTTGCCTTTTGCCCTGGCACCACTGAGCCTCACCAACTTCCTCACAGCACGGGGAATGGGGAGCTTACACAAAGAAATAACAGCAACAAATTGCTGTTAGTGACAACAAATACAGTCCTTTATTTATGAAATTCTGTGAGAGTTCCTAGTTATTTTTGCACTGTTTTCACTAGAAGAGCTAAACAACATTTAAGGCAATGAATCATAGAATGACCTGGGTTGAAAGTTACCTTAAAGCTCATCTTGTTCCAATACCCTGCCATGGGCAGGGACACTTTCCACCAGACCAGGTTGCTCCTAATATCCAATAAAAACCTACTATTTGTCAGTTTGAAGCTGTTCCCCCTTGTCCTGTCACTCCAGGCCCTTGTAAATAGTATCTCTCCATCTTTCTTGTCAGCTCCCTTCAGGTACTGGAAGGCCACAATTAGGTCATCCCAAAGCCTTCTCTTCTCCAGGCTGAACAATCCCAATTCTCCCAACCATTCCTCATATGAGAGCTGCTCCATCCCTCTGATCACCTTGGTGCCTCCTCTGGCCTGGCTCCAGCAGGTCCCTGTCCTTCCTGTGCTGGGACCCCAGAGCTGGATGCAGCCCTGCAGGTGGGGTCTCAGCAGAGTGGGGCAGAGGGGCAGAATCCCCTCCCTGCCCTGCTGCCCACGGGGCTTTGGATGCAGCCCAGCACACGGGGGGTTCTGGGCTCCCAGAGCACACGGCCAGGGCATGTCCAGCCTCTCACCCACCAGCACCCCTGAGTCCTTCTCCCAGGGCTGCTCTGGATCTGTTCATCCCCCAGCCTAGATTGCTATGAGGGGTTGCCCTGACCAAGGTGCAGCACCTTCCACTTGGTTTGTTAAACCTCACAAGATTCCCATGGGCCACTTCTTGAGCTCATCCAGGTCCTGCTGGATGACATCCCATCCTTCATGTGTGCCATATGCAGTCAGGTTGGTGTTATGAACAAACTTGCTGAGGGTGCACTTGATCCCTTTGTCTATATCACTAATGAAGATATTAAACAACACTGGTCCCAGTACAGACCTCTGAGGGCCACCACGGGCCACTGATGTCCACTGGACCGACCTCTCAGCTGTTGACTATCACCCTCTGAATGTGACCATCCAGCCTCTTCTTTATCCATCTAACAGTCCACCCATTGAATCCATCTCTCTCCAATTTAGAAAGAAGGATGTTCTGGGGGCCTTACAGAAGTCCAGATAAATCACATCCAGCTTTTGTCCTAGCTTGGGTCTTTTTAGGTTTGTGTCTGTAATGTTCCCAAAAGGGGAAAACACTGTGCCTTGGAGAGTAACGTAAGAGCGATGTATAGAGTTTCCTTGACTTTTTGAGAAGCATTTATAAATGTTAGACAGTGCATGTGAAGCAGTACCACTTAGGTGTAACTACAGTACAAGTTCTGAAGCCTCATACAGTTACTTCCACCCAGGAAGAACACTGCCTTGTAGCTAAATGAGGCATTCACATGACAATAGAAGCCTTAATTATATGCTGGGGAGTGGAGAAAGAATGAAAAATATCTGTTATTAAAGCAGTTGTTGACATAAAATAGGAATGTTTCAGCTCAAGATGAAGCATGAAGTCAGAAAGAAGACACTTAATGACATGGAGAACTGAATGCTTCATGATGGGTAGACTTCAAACCACACACCAGCAGTCCCTGATTCACAAAAGAGGAAAGCTCTTTTCCAGAGCAGGTGTGTTGGATAAAGTTTCTTAGGAAGTATGCCACAACTTAGGGTTGGGCACCCATAAGCTGACTGCCCAGTGACAGCAAATGAGGATAGGTCGCACTGTATAATATTTCCACCTGCAAGGGTTTTTTATGGTGTTTTCTTGTGCTTGCTCTGATGTGACACATCTGTGGACTGTAGGACTGTATCTGTGGGTGATCCAGTCACCTTTTGCTGGGATTTCATCTGTCAGAGCATTCATATTCTTCTCTGCTCACTTTCTGGAGAGGAGAAATTACACTCAGATCAGAAGAATTGGGGTCAAGGGACTTCTACTCATGCACTCATACTTTGGCTCAACCGGCAGCTTTCAGAGGAGAGGGAGAGGGAACCAATGTGTGCAAATCAACTATGGACATAAAAAGATATCTTGCCAAACTGCCTGCTGATTTAGTCTCATTAACCTCACATTTCTATCAATGTTTCATGAAGAAGCTGGCATATCCCAGCTGGATGAGAGGTGCCAGCCACCAGGGATGGAGACAGTCCAACAAGTGCGGCTGGCGTGGACACCCATGGTGTGCGACAGCAGTGCAGACTAGTCCCACCATCTCCCCGTGCCCCAGAGTCCCTAGTGCTCAGGGTCCTCACTGAATGACAGTGACACCGTCACAGGGTGAGGCACTCAGTGCTGTGCCATGTTGCAACAGTGCAGCCATCAGGATCCATCCCATTCACTGCATAAAAATTGAAATCACAGCTTTGGTTCAAGTTAAGACGGAAAAGGAGCTCTTCCTTTCTTCAGTTCGGCTGATTTTAAAAGACTGTGTCTTCACTCTGTGAAAAATGGGAATTTGCTTATGTTTTTTAATCTGTGAGATGGCTAATTATTCCACTGAAAAATTTTGTGTGTGGGTGTAAATCCTGTTGATGCAAAGTGTGGTTCAGGAAAGGGAAGCTGCTGTCGGTATTATAACAAACAACCCTGACTTTTATTTCCACTTGCACTATGACTGCTTATTAGCTTAACCTCTGGTGAAACAACTTATTTTTTCCTTCCTTTTTTTTTCATCAACCTTTATTTTAGCCTGGAGATTTACTGAACAGATGTATTACACAATAAATCTGAATTTTCTGGAAAGCTCTGCAAAAATGCAGTAAATCTCCTTCAAAGATAAAATTAATTTACCACAAGGAGCAGACAATCTCCTCTGAGCTGAAGACCCCTCTGCCCCTTCCCAGACCCATCAGTTCTGTGGGATGTGCATGCAGACATGTGGCAGGACTTCCTGCCTCTGACTCTTGCATGGTGTCTCAATGGGTCTACTGCAAATTCCCAGGAAATCTTTGGAAGATCCTCAAAATCTGCCTTGGAAAAACCCTCTGGGTGGATAAGGAGGATAACAGGAAAAAAACTATGAAAGCTTGGAGATGAGTTCATCTCAGCTCAATCAGGCCACAAATCCAAAATAGGTGGAAATGTTTACTGTATTTAATGATTTAATTACTTTTACCTTCAGGTCTTGAAAGTTTATTTACTATTCACAGAAAATACAGGGGGGAAAAAGAAACCCTTCTCTTCCTAATTGAACTGTTCATTTCTGGGTAAACAAACCAAATAAAACTGTCCTTTTCAACTGTTATTCACCCTTCATTTATCAAGACAACTTTCTTGTGGACTGTCTGTTGGGTAACCTAGACCATCAAGTACAAAGTTATAAAAGGGGATGCCTTCCAACCCACTGAGATGGTTTTAAATTCTTTCTGGTCTTGATAACACCCCTGCAGCATGACAGGGGTAGCAACTTCCTCCCACTAAGGGGCTTAGGGCACATTTGGTGGCCTGCAGTCATCATAACTGATTCTGGTGGCATGGTCTTGGCAAAAGGTTAAGATAGTTTCTGTATCACACTGCAGCCCAGGAAAAAATTAAATTTCAAGATCACAGCCAAGATCAGGAATATTACACAGGTCATAGGAAACAGGTTAGTCACCAGTAGAGCCAAATACACCTTGAGGGCATTTCATTTCCAGGCTAGTGGATGCCAAGGGCAGTGGTCCCAGCATGTGGTGGTGCAGTGTCTGCAGAGCCTCTGTGGTACTCCCATTGTGGGCTGACTGCCCTGTACTCTCTGCTGTCCTGCCAGGGGTACAGCATGTGAACATCACACTTCCACACTGCCACGCAGACTTCACCTGAAGTCTTGTTGGCACATTTCAATGAATGATGCTAGCAAGAGACTTTCACCTGTCAAACTTGCATTTAATATTACTGTGGGCAGACCTGAATATTTTGTCATGTCTGACTACATTTTCAAGTTCAAGTCTTCGCTCAGACCCTAACTAGATGCTGAGTAATTTTCTTCCTGAATTACACAGACTACCAAATCATATGTAAAGGAAGCCATTGGGAAAAAAAAAACCCTATTCTTGATTGTATTGTCTCTAATAAATAGAGACTGTGAAAAGGTATTATGTTCAGTATCAATTATTCATATTTCCAACAAGTAACTGACACATCCTCAAGTTATGACTTCCATCTATACTGGTTATAAAATATGGTTTTAACTGACTGGAATGGCTGTCACTGGCTGTCAATTTAAATACATTATCATGTACCATGCAATAGAAGCTGACAACATTAGGAAGAAACAACACTTGACAGCCACTTGGGAAATACATAGGCAAGAGAAGCTTCTTACTTTTAAACACTGACCTCCAAAGACATGCAGAAAGATTTATCTGCACTTGAAAATTTCCAATACCTCCTGTCAGGTTTCCTTTTCACACCCAGGATAAATTAAATATTTCTAGATTTTAGACTGCATTATCATATTTTTAAGAAGCAGCACCCAAGTCACTCTTGCTGCCCAGCATGAGAAATATCCCTTAACAGAAATCCTTGGCTGTCATTTTCCGGCCCTTGTACCCAGGATAGATTCAAGCTAATTACCTGAAGTGAGGAAGTTTTCAGATGAAGTCCAGGGTAGATTTATCATTTTTTTTGTTTAGCCCATAAAACCACTGAAACTGGCCTCTCATAGCAATGAGAGCAATTCATACAGGAAGGAAGATTTCGGGGTTTTTTTCAGAAGCCAGGAAGTCAAAGAAACTATATCAACCCCTTGGTAGGCACACAGTTATAGACAACTTAGGCAAATTAACTATACTGTCTCAAAAATCTACAATCTAGAGATTGCAGAGCTGACCATTTGATGCTCTAACAGTTGCCAAAGCTGGATGCAGATGCTCAGAGCTGTGTCCATTCCCATCATGTTCCATCTACGTTGTCACTGGACTCTGCAAGAGAGCAAGAACAGGCAGAGCTGCTGCCAGAGGTCGGTCTGCACCCCCTTTCGTACTTGTGGAGCATTGAAGATGCAAATGGCAGAGACTTAATTGCCTTTTTAAATTGCAAAGGTTGAAAATACCAGCTCATCAAATTGATATAAAATGAGTGAGCATATTTCTTTTTTATTCTGCAGATCCCACTTTGTTTAACCCAACTTCATCATGCCTGCAAGTCTTATATGAGAATCATGCTGAACAGGGTGCAGAGAAAACAGACACTTTGCTCTCCCTAGGCCAGAATTATTGTTCAGTTGCACACAGAACCAATCACAGCTGTCCTATTTCATTTATGAAAACTCCCATCAAGTATCACGACATATCTCTCACCATAAGTCTCATCTGAACTATCAAGATCAAAAAGATTCTGTTTATTACCCATGGATGGAGAAGTGCTTTAAAATTTCAGTGAACCTTGAGTTCCAGCTAGCACGATGCTTTGTTTTCCCTCATTTCCCATAAAGCCAAGAGCTAAGCTCTCAATAAGCTCTTTTTATTGTCCTTATCCATGTCAGAAGGAACACCATCCAAGCTTACCACTGAGTAGATCAAGCTTCAAAAGGAACTGTCTTCAGCAGCTAGAGAAAGAACGAACATAGGTTGGGCTTCTGATCTTTTTTTAACTATTCATGACAGGTGTGAAAGGGATGGGAACATCAGGATGCTACTCTTCTGGGTTCAAAGATAAGCATCAATAAACCTGCATGTGTATGTTGTGACTTTTCCCAGGCTTCCTGGTTAACAGGTCAATCTTACCTTTCTGCAGGATTTCAGTCCTTGCAACACTCAGCATTCTCTGTACCACATCACCAGTCACAGTTTGTCTGAAAGTTCACTCACAGAAGCTAACCAGAAATTAGGCTCAACAATGAACACCAGCAAGCAAAGGGGAATATGGATTTTAACTTCAGATTTTTCAGTGGAAGTAAGTATTGCCCCTTGCCAACCTGTCTCACTGCCATCTCCCCTGTTCATTGTGCCATCCTATGGGTGCCACACACCAACCTTAGCAGAACTGCGGAGCAGCCACTGATGCAGTGGGGAGGACTCACAGCTGGGGAGAGGGAGACTACTCCAGTAGGGAAGGCTTCCTCAATTGCCCTAGTTTGATTGTATCACACAGTGAGACCAGGTGGAAACTTTGTTTTAGTCTCAGATGACTAATAATCAGGGACTTCACTACAGCCTCGTGAAGATGAAGGTGAATATACCGCAATAGCATATCGCTGTGGCAGGTATCTTACACAAAGGTCCAGAGTCTGTTGTTAAGAAGCCTGTTATGGTTTATCTCCAGGTTCATCATGTGCACACATAGCTGATTTCCCAATCCCGAACCAGAGACCTGATCCCCCACCCTCCACCTCAGGGAAAGGGCACCACCAAACAAGGAACAATGCAGCACTTAAGTATTTATTTGCATTCCTAAATCTCAAGAATTTAGCTGATAAGGTCCCAGCTAAGACTTAGTAGTGGAGACTGCTCCATAGCACTTCTTTGATGAATGCTTGTGTCTTGGGCATGGTTTATTGTCCCATCCCATTTTTAGGGTCTTTGATCTGTTTTGTTTTGTGCCTAAGGGTGGTGGCTGTCCCCGGCCCACCCCCCATCCTCCCTGACTCTGTGCCTTGTCACCATGAAGGGGAGCTGGGCCGGGGTTTCGGGGGGAGGTCAGCACAGGGTGAGAGGCAGTCTCTCTCTCTCTGTCTCTCTCTTTCTCTCTTTCTTTCTTCTTTCTCTCTCTCTCTCCTCCGGCGGGCGGTTCAACACGCGGCTGGTATTTCTGACCAGGGATCCTGCTGTTTCTGTGGGTTTTGCCTGATTCTTTCTGGTTTTTGTTATTGTGGGTTTGTTGTTTTGGTTTCTGGTGTTTTTTTGGTTTTTTTTTTTTTTCGCTTCGGCACTGTGACTGAGCTTGCCGGCTGGGCTCCCTTCGCTGCTCTGCTGTTGGGAAGCCCAGAGCCAGTGTGTGCCCCGCCGGGACCTGGGACCGCCCTCGTGTCCCGCCGGGGGCTGCCCTCAGCCTCTGCACAGCCCGGATCCAAAGGAGCAGCCAGCGCCAGCGAGAAAATCCTGAAGAGCCTTTCACTGCGTTCGGGAGCCGCACTGCTACTGCCCAACCCCCACGGTAGCGCCGCCATTGCTCCGCCTTTGTGCTACACTCTAGCTTCTCACCCCCTGCCTGCGGGGAGCTCCTGCTGTTCCACCTTGCTTTTCCTGAGGTTCCTGCTACAGCTCCTTTTGCTATCCAGAGGGGGCACCGGGACCGGCTGTCCCTGGGGGTTCGTAAAGGAAAGCCCTCCTCCATCGCTTCCTGCCGCCTGCGTCCACCACTGTCCCCGTCAGAGACGGCTGGACCCTCGCCACAGCGCCCCCTGCAGGCGCGGGGGAGTCACCGCCCCTGCCCTGCCCGGCCGGGAGCCAGCAGCGCCCCTGCCGGCTGAGAGCGGAACTGCACCGAAGGGGAAAGGGCTTAAAGAGCAGGAAGAGACTTTACTGGGTTTTCTCTTCTGTGTTTGTTGCTGTTACCATTGCTGTTTGCCTCGTCGTACATACACACACTAGCAAAGAATTGTTACTCCTTTTCTCATAGCTTTGCCTGAAGGCGGCTTAATTTCAAAGTTATAATAATTCAGAGGGGAGGGTGTGATATTTTCCATTCCAAGGGAGGTGCCTGCCTTCCTTAGCAGACACCTGTCTTTCAAACCAAGACAGCTTGCAAGAATTATGCCTTGTTTTTAAAACACAGAAATAATGATGACAATAATGAGCAGGGCAAAGCGATTCCATAGATTGTTGTTATGTGAGGTAGTAGGTGTAGAAGCAACCTTGTCTCTTAACTGCCAATAATGGCAGGTACCATGGCATCCCTTAGTGTCCTGGCAAGTAGTCAAGGTCCCCAAGCCCATTACCATAACAAAGCAGCTCACTGCTACGACAGTCGGCCTCAAACACAGCCAGTCATAAGTATACAGATTTATTGCACGTGTTTGGTCTGCATGTCCTGCTGTACAATCTATATAATCTGCAGCTATCAAATTATTGTTCAAGTTGCAGGGTATAATGAGTTTCATTACATAGGTTTGCTGGATTCCCAGCATAGATCTTAAGCACAGCCCAGTCACCAGCAGCTTACCATCTGTCTAGGACCAAGGGACATTAAATATCTAAAAATTAAGCCAGGAAGAGTATAATACTTCAAGAAAAAGAATAAAAACAATTTTCCAGTTGAGCAATTGTTCATAAAGGTCCAAATGTAAAGGAGGGGACTATAGGTACCAAAATCACAAGGCAGCCTCATGGAATATTTGGACTTTGTAGCTGCACAGATGCCTATAACACACCCTCCTCTCCTCTTAAAGATGCTGTATAATTAAGGGAAATATCAACATCCACAAAAGAGGAGACATGCTATCAACTCCGGAGCTGGCATTACACAGGTAAAAAGACATCACTCAGACCTGAGCTAAAACAGGAAGCAGATGTGGGCTGACTTTTTTCCATTTCCCTTTCTTTTTTTTTAAACTTACTGAGCACATTTGGATTCTTGGAAACAGAGAGAAAGTAGAGTTTCATGACAAGCCAAAGTTGAGCTGAGGGTGATCTTGGGATGGCTGCCAAACAGCTGTCCTTCCTCCCTTGCAGAGGAGGCTATGTTTAATGCCAGAGTACAGACGATTTGCAGAGCCAAGCCTCCACACAGTGGTGATGCAAGTAGGCAGGGGTCTGCTTGGAAGATATTCTACCTGTGATCAACACTCTTTGGTAAGCAGCAATAAGGATGTAGCCCTGAAGAACTGGTTTTGAAGTAGCTCTTCCTGGGGGAAAAAGTTAAAGAAATGCCAGATTAAATCAAGTTGTGAAATGCATCATGGCTTTAAATATCCCTCATACATGACTAAGTAAGACATCATACAGATTTTTTTTTCCCACAAAACAGGACTGGCATCAAAGCATGTGCCAGCATATACCCTTGTAAGCACCTGCAACTCCTGCTGCCTTCAATCCCTAACAGAAATCCTGCAACCAGGCGACATCTAACATCTTAAATTAGGAAACCAAGAAGCAAGGCTCACCAGACTGGGCCTTATACTCCTCACATGATGACCTTCACTCTGTGCTTCCCCAGCGCAGTCTAGAAATCATGAATCAAAGGCAGGGCAACCTGAGACCACAATAAAACCAGTATCATTTGGTCCAAGTCTGCAAACTGCCCATGGCAATGCTACATTCACCAATCAAATTTGTGCTCATATGCACTGCCAAGTGAGAGAAGCAAAGGATCCTCTGGCCTTTCTCAGCTATAGGCTGCATTTTCAGGGTTTTTTTATTACTTTACAGTACAATGAGACTGAAAAAAGTCAGTGTGACAAAGTAAAAACTCTTTGTACTACTGCACTCATCTGCAAGCTATTACTGTGAAACAGAATAAATGACCACTGGCCGGCAATACCTGCACTGCAGATATGTTTTTTGTGCATAAAGAATCAGGGCACCATAGAGTGGTTTGGGTTGGAAGGGACTTTAGAAATCATCCTGTTCCATCCTGCTGCCATGGACAGAGACAGCTTCCACTAGCCCAGGTTGCTCTAAGCCCTGTCCAACCTGGCCTTGGTCACTTCCAGGGATGGGGCATCCACATCTTCTGTAGGCAACCTGTGCCAGTGTCTGACCATCCTCACAGGGAGGAATTTCTTCCTAGTATCTAATCTAACTCTATCCTCTGAAACCATTCCTGCTTTTCCACTACGTGCTCTTGTAAATACAAGTGCCACTCCAGCCTTCTTGCAGCCCCTTTCAGGTATTGGAACATTTCAATTTTTTCAATGAAACTCAAATAACAGAACTTTACTATTTGGCAATGGCTACCATTTGTTTCACAGCAATTTTTTTGTTCTATTCTTTTAGTTTCATAAATCTCTCAAGACTCCATCCTGCTCTCCATTTCTCTCAGTTTTACTTATTTTCAATGCAATCATCATGTCTTTTTGGCTACTCTCTACTGGGTTTGCTTAGTTGGCTGTAAGGGCAATACCTATATGTTTCATGCCCTTAACAAGGAAAAGAGATGTGTTGTCCTTTGAGATTAAAATCAGTCTAGTATGCCCCAGTATATGTGGATCTGCAGAATATTAACTAACATACAAAAATTGACATTTCCACTGCTGTTTTAACAGCAAACAAATAGCTCTCAATCATTACTAAATTCTCAACTTCCCATTTTCATAATTTTCCCTGGAATAAGTCATGTAAACCTTGTAGGTACTTTGGCAACTATGTCCTTTATGCCACATCATGAGAGGAAACATGCAATCACAAAGCTGAAAACCAGAAAACTCTGTGATCAAGGACTTCTTGTATTTGAAATTCCTTTTAAAGCAAGAAATCCGTTTCCTAACTTGTTCTGACAAATGTCACTGGTGGAGAAATTCTTTCTCTAAGGGAAGATTTGTGATCGATAGGATAGCTTTCTTTCTCTGTATTTTTCAGAAGACTGGATTATTCAAATACAAATTGCTCTTGGATTTGTATGTCTCCATGATCAGCACAAAGAAATGAAATATGGGAATGGAAAAGTGACAATACTCATTATCTGTAAGTAACTTTTTTGCACCAAAATATTATCCAGTGTGATCAGCTAGAAAGTGCTGAGGTAGTAGCATAGAATGATGCAGTAGGAACAGGGTTCTCTGCAGGAAAAGCTATGTTTATTCTGTTCTTCATGCTGGTCACCATTTTGGCAGGCACATCAACACCCCAGCATATGGTTTTGAGTAGGGACTGCCAAAACCCTGCACACAGAGGGCAGCTCTTCATGGGAAGATTTCAACTGGGATCTCTTGAGAGGTCAGGGTAACAGCTGAAATGTCACAGGACATACCCAGAGCAGAAGCAATTGCAAGGATAAGCCAGTTCAGGACTTGCCACCTCTGAACAGGAAAACAGAAATGAGAATGCAGCTCTCCTTTCTCAGAGAAGACTCCAAGGAACCAGCAGCAACTAAAGAGATGAAGCTCAGTTTTCCTCTGACTGGGTTACAAGTGCCTAGGTAGTTTCTGGACTCAGTGTGGCCAATGGCCACAACACAGATCTTCTGAACTTACACTGGCAGGGACTGATGCCATCTGCACTTTTAAGAGGAGTTTTAAGGGGGTAAGTTTAGTCAACCTGGAAAGGACAAATACAACTGCAAAATTTGAGCAAGAACAGTCAGTAAGGTCTTGTTTCACGAATGCCTCTGAATAAATTTTATGCTCAGTTGAATGTTGCTTCAGTTCTTCCCTGAATCAGGACTGAATACCAAAAACACCAGACTTGGGGAATAATAAGAGGTGAATTTCACTGGGATACAGTATCTCCTTTTTGCAAGCTGCTTTTTTATTTGTTCATACATGGATACACTTGAAAAGAAGAGAAAGGCTACACAGGAAAACATTTAAATGCATTCTGATCTCTGTGAACCACCAGTAACCTGCAGTTGATGCCATAGCTGTAGCATTCTCAAATGGCTCAGACACCCAACTCAAACTAAGAGCATTCAGAACTTTTAAACTCTTGAAGAGACTCACTCTTTGTGGTTTGCATATAAAACTGAGAAAAATAATAGTCTTGACGCTGAAAGATGATGCTTTAGGTAATGAAATACGCAATTCTGAACTCAAATAGATGCTGCAGAATTACAGTTAGCTTCATAAGTACATGTAACATTTTAAATCATAAAGATCTGGACTGCATATAGTAGAGAATAAGTAAGTTTGAACAACATGTATGATAAATGTGAAAAGTATTACTTGGTGACCTACAGTTTTTAAATGCCCAAGATAACATTCAAAAGGAATCAGACGCTCACAGTCTCTACCATCATCTCTTTGCTAAGGCTGAACATCCTCTTACTGGTAATATGATTAAAAAACCCTGGCTTTATGAAACTGAACTGAAGTCAAACCTAAGATTTTTGTTTTCCATTTTTTCTCCCATTTGTGAGTTTTGCTGATTCAGTAACTTTATACTAAAACCAAAGTATCATTTGCTGATATAAAAGGCATTTTAGCATATTTCCAGTGTATAGAGTACTGAAGTCCAGGTAAGTCAGCTATAAATTAGTGTATTTCACATTAAAAAATTCTCCGTATGTTAACATTTCAGTTCATAAACTAGTCACAAAGTGCTTAAAAAGAGGCACTTAAAAAATCTGCACTTGGCCAAAAATAACATCCATCATTTTTCAGTTACTAGAAAACTCTGACAGCCCTTCTTATAACATGCTTATCAGACCAATATGCACAGTGATCATTAGGTATTATCAGCTGGCAGTAGAAACAGAAAATAACTTCAATCTTCCTTGTTCCTGCTTATTCCCCGCATTTCAAGGAAAGGCATTTACCTCAAGGCAACAGTTGTTTTCCCCCAGAATAAGCCTCAGCAGCAGCCTCTTGTGCTTTTGAAACTGTTGAACCATTTGCACAACCTGCACCTTCCCACATGGGAAGAGCCCCATTCCCATGTGCTGCAGGTGAAGCTAAGAACTGGTGTCAAGCACGACTCATCAGACACCAACTTAAAGGAACTGTTTCTTTGGTTACAAGTTGTTTAACCATGAAACATGATGGTCCAGAGTGGACAGTATTTCTGTCCATCCTGAGCCTTGGCAACCTTTCCAGTTTATTTCAACACCTAGACACATCTGTTGATGCAAAACCCAATCCTATTTGTCCCTGAGCCAATAACATTGTCCCAACAGTGCTGGCTGTTTCAAGAGGCAGTCAATATCCATATGAAGCCATGTTAATTATTTCCCTGAATATCCAGGGTATGGAGGGACTGGGGGATACTGTATTGCAGTCTGTAGGGTTGGAGTATAAGGTGGAGGTAGGTCAGCTGGGTACTCCATTTCATATTCATAACTGTATGGTGGTGGAGCCCCTGAAATGGGAGAAAGAAGAACACAGAGTTAAAAATCTGTTTTTCAGATGTGGCAGCAAGTATTTTCTTGCTGACATCCAGACTTGCATGCAACTGATATAAACCCTCCTGGCAATACATTCATTTTTTTTTTCAGACTGCCATTATACAGTCAATTTATATCGATGTGAGTCATTGTTTGTTGCCCTTTCCTTCACTCCTTAGCTGTGTGCCTACCAACAGGCTGTGCCAGTAACAGTGTTTGAGTGCCTGTATGGCACAGAGATACTAGGTAGATGTGGCAGAGCTGAACTTTTTAGGGAGAGAAAGGCTGAGTGTTTATCAGATCCATTCCCTTCCACCTCCTTCAGCAGCAACAGGGATTTATGTCATGTAAAAATGACAGCAGTCAGGTTTCTTGCTCTCCACAGACACCTCAAACACCCTCTGGATCTCCAGGTGTGTGATGTGCCACACCATGGGAAACACAGCAGCATCACACCTCCCAGGGCAAATGCCAGACATCTTACCATAGCTTGGGCTGAGGAAGAACAAATATTTCACCTTGTTCACATCAACAGGGACATCTGAGGAGAGCCCAGCGTTCATAAATTGGAATTGTAAATTCTCCATTTAGGAGACAACAAAAATATTCAGAAGAAGCTGAAAACTTTTTCTCAACTACTTGTAATGACTTTAAAGAAAAAGGATTCATTCAGTGACTACAAAGACAGCAAATGCTACAGAATGATAGCATGGTAGGAACTAAAGGTTATGTACCAATATCTATACACAACATTAGAGTAGTCTCTACAAATTTTAAGGACCAGAGTCTGCTCATGCTTCCATTTATGTCACCACAGATCCTTTCCTGTTCCCTCCATAGATGTCTCAGGCAGATTGGCAATGAAATAGCACCAGCATAGAGTGGAAACAGAAACCTAGGATGTTTGTGATGGGGGGAAGAGACTCAAATCCCAGAGTGTCATTGAAAAGCATGCCCTGCCCTCTTGAACACTGGGCTGCTGCTGTGGCTGAGGCAGAAGGAAGAGCATCCCCACACTTGCTGTTCCTGTGCAGAACAGGTAATGGCATGGGCGGTGTTGGCCACAAGCCATGCAACCAAACCAGGTCAGTCATTACTCCAGAAGTGTTCATGACAGCAGGGAACACAGAAGACATTTCCAAGCTTCCCCATCCTTCAAAACCTGCTGCTGCTGCTGATGAGAGGAAGAACTGTTCAAAGTGATGTTTGCACCAGAGGCCTTGAGGTGTAGAGTCAAACTGCCTAGATACTGACAGATAAAGGTGAGTCATTGCACTTGCAGACTTGGGGGGGGAAAAGGTTACAGCCCTGGAGTTTTCATTTTGCTCTCATTTTTACAGTTTGCAGCAACAATTCATTTTTGAAGCAGCTCTTCAGCAATTCATGGTTGACAATATTGCCATTTTCTTTCATACTCATCTCTCTATGGAAAATAATATTGAAATGATACAGATACTACATATGCTTTCAGTCTAACTGAAATGTAACTGGGAGTGAGGGAGAAAACAGATATTTGGGACTGGTATGATAAAGGAATACATAAAAACTATTGCATAACTTGCCTACAAGTATACATAATGCACCTGAGGTTTGCTGCAACCTTTCCAATAGGAGGGAATATAAAGGCAGGGGTTCTCTAAGAGTTAGGATGACAAGACTTCATGTATTTAACACCTTTGCGTTTTATTACAATGAGCTCCCAAAGTTATCCCAAGGCAGTTGCTCCTGGATTTGTAATTAACAATGTCACTGAATTGCATAAACATCATTATGCTGCATCCAGGGTCTGCTTTAATCCTCAGCAATGTGGCCACTTTCATACAGTAGATGTGGAAACAAGGCAAAGGTGCCTTGCAGACCCCAGCTGGCTTGGTGCCACCTCCTTTGGTGCTTCTAGACTGGTGCAAGTTGACAAGTGTGGTGCAGCGGGTGGCTCTACACCAAGCTGGCTCATACATATGTACCATCTCACACTCACTTTGGACACAACTGCACTGCCTCAGAGGCACAAGGGGTCCCTACTGTCCCCTGGGATGCCCCAGACCCTGTGACAACTCTGGCTTAGACCCTGCACCTTCCTGCTGCTGCCTGCACCTAAAAAAATTACATCAAAACAATTTTAACCCAATGCAAGCCTGCATTGAGCATGTCCAACACTTGGCTAACTTTGACCAAGGCACGAACAGGTACCTCAGCACCATGACCCCACCTGGGGATGTGGGGTTAGAACTAGGTGATCTCTAAGACTCACTCAAGGCATTCTAAGATTTTATAACCATTGTCCAAATTTGTATTCCAAGTTCCAGTTCAGGCATGGTGCCAGGTGGATGCAGAGATCCAGCACTGCATCCTAGCCATCAGTCCCTCCTGGGACATGCAGTACAGAACATCCTGCAGAGATGCCCGTGAGCTTTTGTAGAAGTCACCTGGGATCCTGCAGCACCCAGCTCTGCTAGTGAGGTCTGGGCAAAAACCAGTCAGCTCAGGTTGCATTAGACCCCACATCAACACTCAAAGCCTTTGCACTACGGTCCACAGACCTTATTGTCCACGTTTTCCCTTCTCTGTGATTTGCCTGGCCCCCATTATATTGGACAATGCAAAGGAGCTGGCTGCACATCAACAAGAACAAATACAAAAACCAGAACACTAAAGAAGAACAACTGATCTACTGCCAGAGAGCCTCCAGCATAGGGAGAGAGTCTGTCCTGTACAATGCAGCACTGCCCTAAGCAAGGACTCAACACGCTCCTGCAGGCACCATGAGCCACACATCTGTGAAGTGTGTCACCTGGCCAGATCTCCTTAGTCTACTCAGCAGCTGAATAAACCCTCCCAGGCAGACCTGCACTGCCAGACACTGTGTACTGAGCTGTCTTGCCTTTCTCAGCAGGAGCTGTGCTGTTCCCCTCCAGACTGAGAAGAGCCTCCTGCTACAGTCACATTCCCCATTTACTGTGTGTCAGAGACTGGAATAGTTCAGAGACTGAAATAGTTCATGCCTCAAACATTGATATAAAAGAGTTTTGCTCATTGTAACAAAAACTGTATAAAGAAGCTATAACCAAAGAAGCCTCCCTGAAGATACCTGACTGGGACTTTGGATGAGAGATGAGAGATGCGAGGCTACTGTTCAATCATCTCGGCCTATGGAAAAACAAACAAGGCTGAGGGAGAGGAATGTATCCACAACAAAGCCAAATGCAGCAGAGATTCTTCCATGGCTGAGTTTGGGGTAGGGGAAACCACAGCCTGCAGAAGCCAGGTTTACACAGACTCCCCCCAAAATGAGGGTGGAGGAGGAGGTTTTGGGTGTAACCTCTGGTTACTGCTTGGAGGCAGTGAACACCCATCCTCCCTTACACAGACTGGCCCAGCTGTAGAACCTCCAACCCCACAGGCCACATCCACGAGACATTCACATGAGAGGCAGCTGAGGGGGTGTCATAATCCATCAAAGACCCCCCAAAGTGCTTCCCAGATTCATTCCTGAAGCCTTGCACCACAGGACTGCACATGATGCAACAAACCCAGTCTGTTATAAGAGACAATGGCAAACTCCCCTCTCCTCCCCACCTATTTTCTATTTCTTTCTTTATTTCTCTCTCTCTTTCTCTCATATCAAACAAAACCCATGCTATTGTCACTGCCATGACATGGTCTCATGTGCATCTTAATTCAGAGAGAGGCATTTCTAAGAACTTTAATAATCAGATCATGACACTGTGGAGCTGTAACTATCCAAGGACAACACTCTTGCCATGACCACAGGCACTCTTGCAGGGCTGTCACTTTGCTTCCTTACCTGGGTACGTGTAGATGGTGTTGATGTGCATCGTTCGGATGACCCCTACTCGAGTCCCACGGTTGCTTTTCATGCACATACAGATACAGATGGCAATCCCAGCAATCACTCCCATTATAAATACTATGCCAAAAACAATTCCAGCTATTGCTGTGCCTCTGCAAGGGGAATGGAAACATGCAGTCAGGCTCAGAAAATAACGCTTACAAAACAAAATTATTTTCTCAAAAGCAGCTCCTATTTGAGAAAAAAATGCATATTAACTAATAAAAATTTTGATTCATCAAGGCATGTGAATAGAAAAAAATCAAACACATCTGAAACCAAAACAAGAAATTGTTTCGAAGTCACCTTTGCAATTGTGCCAGATCACATTGCTGATTTACCATATATTAAATCCTCCCATTCCAGAGCCATCTGAATTTATCTACTTTTATCTACTTTTAAACACTATGAGGAATCCTTCCCTTTTCCCTCATCACATAAGATTTTTTTTTTTTTTCTGAAGGGCATTGGTATGATTTTCTTTTGAAAAGAAAGCTTAAGTTATCCCCAGCAATGTATTTCAGAAGCATTCATGTGCATTATGTACATTCAAAGAATATTATCATTGTTTTATCCTAGGTCAAAAAGTCCTTCTGCTATGCTTCTGTGCCCACAGATTCAGGACAGCATCCTCTTCTCAAGGATGAGTGGCATAAAGCACAGCAACACCCATCCTTTCACACTGCTGCTTCTGCAGCCAGCACACATATTTGAGGATTAAATAATTTCTTTTAAAATGTCCAAAGGAAGGAATTTAACTCGGCTCCTGAAGTAATGAATCAGACTTTCCTTGAAGTTTTAATATAGAGAAAGGAAAGAAAGCGTTATTGCACTCACACATTGGAGAAAAACCTTGAAAAACCTCAAAAAACCACACTAAGGGACACTGAAGAGCTTTCAATAATACTGAGAGCAAAATCAGCCTTTCAGATGAACCCTACTTCACTCAAGTTTGTTGTCAGCTACAGGCAATGAAGGATATGTTATATGAAAGATGGTATTTATAGCCTACCCTTTTATGAAAAAAGCCCAGTGACTGCCAGAAATATTCTTAATCTGTGCATCTCTTCATCTTTCAGCAAAGAATTCAAATTGCAATCTTGCTAGCAACCTTTCTACTGGATATTTTAATCAATCCAAATTGATAGTTTGTCAGCACAAATAAGCCTTAATAGGAATTGTTACAGTGTAGAGAATACAACAGCCACTGCAATACCACAAATATTAAGAGGAGTCTAAACCATAGTTTAGATTCCCCATACAAGCATGGGCAAACATAGCAGGCCCGATTTTCAAAATGCTGATAGTCTGCTTGCTTCACAAAACTCAGCAAGAGTCAGGATGGACTCAATACCTGAAAATGAGACCTTCTATATAGGAACCTAAATATGAATTTAAGAGCTTGTTTTTAGGCCCCAGCTGTTCAGAAACTTGGCCATGATCTGCAGTACAATCACTTAATTGTACAGCATAAGCAAACACAGACCATATGGTGTTGTAATAAATACACTGCCAGAGAGCTAAATTGTTTTCTGCTGTTCTGTAGCAATGAATGAAGAGTGTGCAGGGAGAACAAATCCGTTAATATTTTGCAGAATATATGAAGACCTAATTAACAAAAGCCTAACTCATGACAGCAATTACCTGGCCATAAAATCAATAGCTCAAAATGCTGATGAGATCAAGTGCTTTGTATTAACCACCATGAGTAACTGAGAAACATAACCACAATAATTGGCATCTAAGAAAAAGGAAGTCTGATGCTCTTAGAAGATGTGACCAACATTATCACTACCTTGAGAGAAACTGTCTTAGGAGACAATAGTTTGATTCAGAAGACACTTTAAAATTATACTATCTTCATTCCAGAAGATTCTTTAATAATATCACAATTAAAAAACTATGGTACCCCTTTTACAAACACGTGATTTGCTACTTCTTTTGCTACATTCACTTAGTGGATGAAGCACTGTGAGCATCAGAGTTGCAGGGAACTGCCTTATGCAGAAGGAATCCCTCTTCCAGCTGGATTTCCAGCAGCAGAACAAGTTACTGCTGACCACTGGCCTTCAGTCCTGCATTGCTTTGTTAATGGGTCACTGCTGCCCAGCTCCTGCATCCCTGGTACACTCTGCCTGGCTGATCTGCTCAAATCCCAGAAACCACTACAGCTTCTTGTGCTTCCAACCAGCTGCACCCTGAGAAAAACAACCTCCATCCTTAAAGCTCACAGAAGGATGTAACACACAGCACACGTTACCTTCCCAGTGCTAAATTAAGATTTCTGGATTAATAAAGCCCATTGTAAACGCAGTTTAAATAGTTTGCCTCCACTGCTTTTGAAGGTAAAGGCATCCCATTTGCTCCAGAAGTGTTCAGCAGATTCCACACTCCATCTGTGCTGAGAAATGGGTTGCACTCTTTATGGGCAAGACACAGCTGTAGAAAGCCCCTCTGCATCTGCCTCTACCTGAAACTCAAAAAGGGATGCAGTCCACTGTTGGAAAAGGTCTCTCAGCCTAAGCACAACTATACTGATTGAGAGGACTTAGGGAGATGTACTCTTTCAAATGTATATAACAGAATACATATAACTCTATACCACTCTCTAATGGTGAGTCAGAATGTAAACTCACCCTGACTCAGAGGCCTGCTCTTAAAGCCCCTCACAATGGCCCCAGTGAAACCAGGAGCACATTGCCTCCACAGATCAGGCTGCATCTTTTCAGCATCAAATCCTGGCAAGACAATGGTTACGTAGCAGCTTTTCTGGGCACAAAGCACAAAAAGGAAATGTTTGTTCTTTTTTGTGGAAAGCCTGTGACTAGAATGTATGAAGAAAAATAAGCATGTATTTTTTTTCTGAAATGGTAAGGTTTCTCTTTGCCCTGTTACGGAATTATTAAAAATAAATATCCTATAAGTAAATATGCCTTATTATTAAAACCTGCTTGCTTTGTCCCTCTTTCTCTCATTGATATTTTAGACTTCTGTATAGAGACACACAGAGATACAGTGGGTTTTGGAACTGCTCAAGGGAAAATGCTTAAGAGAAAAGGGACACTGTAAAGCAAAAGAAGACTTAGAAACTACACAACAGAGTGACAGAGCAACTGGGAAGTTAGAAAAGAAGGAAAAATTTTGAAATGGAACAGTTTGAAGGAAAACATTATGCAAAGTCCTTCACAGAAACAAAGCCAATGAAGAGGACTGCCACCGAAAAATAATGCATGGAAAAGTAAAGATTGAAAGGGGGGAAAGTAATTTTAAAGCTGTGGAAGTGTATAGAGACACAGTCAAGATAAAAATCAGATATTTAAAGAAGAAGCTTTCCTCCTGTTTTTAGCAACATTCCTCTGGAAAGAATATAAATCTCATTCCCAGCTTAACATTTCTGGCCCAGATAGGTTGGTTAATTTTTTACTGTATCACTCGGTGGATTTCTATTCTGCAAACCTGTTATAGTAGTTTGATTTGCCATCCAGGTCTCAGGCCAAACGCCAGAGCACCCACTAAAATTTTACTCGAATTTTGCTGGGAGATAGGGATTAGGAGAAAGCAAAGCAGGCTCAAAACTTTAAAGAATATAAAGGAAGTCTATTAACAGCCCTAAAGGAAAAAGTAATAACAATCAGAATAAACCTTCAGAACACTTCTCCTCCCCCACTTCTCTTTTCTACTAGCAAAGTAAAGAGACAACACTTAGGACTTTCAATCAGTTACCATTTCTAAGACAGTCTTTCTTCAGTTCACTTAGGGAGAGGAGTCTCTCCTGCTATGCCATGGAGACTTCTCCACAAGAAACAGTTCTCTCGTGGCTTCAAGGTCACAATGAAGCATCTGCCTGGGAATGGAAATCTGCTTGTAATGTGAAAGTCCCTCCCACAGTTTGGTAGTCTTCCTACAACTACCATGGTGGGCCACTGACCATTGGGGTACACTTTTAAGGATGAGCTGTTCCACTGCAGCAGCAAAGATCCTCTTCTTCTGTCTCTGGCAACATAAGTTTTCTTCTTCTATCTTTAGCAGTGTAAGTTCTCTTCTTCTATCCCTGGCATAAGGGTTTCCATTGGATCACAACTTTTTCTCTTTCTCTATTCAAGCTTCTCATAGGGTCGCAACCACTTTAACTTCTTGCTTTCACACAGATACCTTGGCTCACTAGCTATGGTTACAGTGCAACATCCCCCCATACATCTCATGAGTTACAGGGATATTCTAGCTTAGTCCATCATCATGGCTTCATAAAGGAATTTCAGTCCCAACAGGGCATCTCCTCATTCTCCTCTCATCTCGACTTTGCTCCTTTTTCACTGACTTTGGTGTCTCCATGTTGTGTTTCCATGTGTTTTCACTCTTTTTCTCTTACTTGAGGGAGGAGTGCTGTCTGCAAGTTCATCTATGCACTGAAAGAGTTTATATCTCTCCTGGGCCTCTGTGGCCGGTGATGTGATCTTGGCGAGTGGGCACTGCTCAGGTGTATGATTTTGGCAGCCGCGCTAGGGGTGGGAGCTTGCCTCCGCCGGGCTGCAGGGCCGCTTCTGCTCTTAGCTACACGATCTCTCGCGGTGCCACCAGGATGGCTCTGCGGCACACAGCCAGAGCAGGGCCCAGCACTGCCTGCAGCCTGGTGGAGCCAGCCTAGCCTGCCAGCCGTGGTTGGAATCAGCAGCCGCATCTCAGCTGAGCCGTGGGCCAGCCCAGGCCCTCCTTGGCAGGGCCGTGCTGCGGCTCCGGCCTTTCCTCCATTCCTCCCCACGGGCCTAGCCCAGCCTCACCGCTGCAGCAGGGGGAGACGGCTGCTCTTCTAGCAGCAAGCAGGAAGTAAAAGAGAACTTTTCCCAGCTCTCCCCTGTTTAAACATGGGTTCTGGAGGCAGAAACTGTAATATTTTCTACAGGAAAAGGTCACTTCCGAGGCTGACCCTTTCTTTCCTTACCAGAAACCTGAATTAAGCCAAACCCAAGACACCTGTCCAGCCTTGACCTACGCTCAGGTAGATTTTAGCACCCACGGCGTCACGTGGCAAAGAGTTTCCCCGCTTAATTATAAAAGAATCATATAGTCACAGAATGACTTAGGTTGAAAGGGAACTCAAAGACCATTTAGTTCCAACCTTCCTGCCATTGGCAGGCATGTCTTTTACTAAACAAGGTAGCTCCAAGGCCTTCCAAGTTGGCCTTGAACACCTCCAGGGATGGGGCTTCTCTGGACAACTTGTTCTATTAATTTGCCACCCTCTCAGTAAAGAATTTTTTCCTAACATCTAATCTAAACCTGCCCTCTGTCAGTTTACAACCATTACGGAAAATCTGACAGACTGTCCCCTCTGTGACTATTCATAACTGAATACCCAACAGTTTTCTCTGAGGCTCCTAGCCCTCAGCTCACCATACAGAGCCCTCAGCTTTTCACCCACAACCCTCAGCTCATCACCTACCAGCTATCCCTTCCTTCTGCACTGCCCGTGATCTTACAGATCTTTAGAATCATGCCTGGCAGCCAACTCTTCCCCTGCAGAAACCCAGTTCCTCTTGGCTGTTCTGCCTCCAGGGACTGCTTCATGCCTCGAAGCCCTGGATACTCCACATTGCACTTTTTCTCAACCTCTTTTGTTGTGTTGTGAAAGCATGGTATTAGATTTGTTTTTTCTTGACTGTCAAACAGTCAGGAACTTAGGTTTTATGGCCAATTTACCATGGTACCAAGTCTCATTTCTGAGAGTAATGTCAGTCCAGAGCCCACCAAGTCCTCTGGGAGCCTGGGTTGTGTCCCCCTGGATGCACCACATAGTGTTTATGGGCTCTGGATTTTCTGCCTCAGTGCCTGGACTCCTGTCCTCTGCTGCAGAACACAGGCTCAAGCACAGGTGAGCTTGAGCCACCAGTTTTGCCAAAGCCCAGCTCACTCTGTAATACTGTATAAATTTAGAAAGTACCATTGTAGAAGGGACAGTGCTCTGCACCAGAGATGCATTTATATTGGCATAAAGGTATTTTCATCCTGTAATTGCTAACTTTAGCAATTTTACAGCAATTTGATCAAGTAAGGCAAGTCATTAGAAGCATGTGAGGACAAGTATTCCCACTCTGTCTTCACAGTATTCATTACCATATTACTGCAAGAAAGATGTGCCATTCTAAGACTTCTCTTCACTCAGCTGATCTCTTCCATCTCATCAGCTTTCCTAATTTCCAGCATTTTATTAGTTCTCCAGTTAATTTATTGCCAACTCTCTGTATCTATGATTTGCTGGCATTGCATCTCTAGAATAATATTAATAATAATGCATACAATACACTTTGGAAAATTACTGCTAATATTAATAAATGCCCTTTAATTTCTCCCCCTTTAAGGCATTTGAAAAGAAGCATTGTGCCAGTGTCAAACCACAACAAAGCTGGTAAGTGATTTTTTAAGACTCACTCTCTGAGAGAAAATAAAACCAAAAAAATCAATGATCTTTGGTATTCTGTTTCAGACATTCTTGTTTGGAAAAAAATACTCTTTGGACTCTTAATCAGACTCTGTGTGGTTTGGAAGGAGGCAGTCTTGGACTATTTATTTAATGTGGTTGGCAAACCCCTTGGTTACTTGGACTGAAAACAGAACTGCAGCAGCATCACACACCATTTTCTCCAGCCTCCACCAGGGCAGGTAGAACTGTTCTGGGGCATTTTCCCCTCCCCACTCCCTTTATTTTCATAAGGACAAAACCTCACAGTGAGTGATCCACTAAGAGACTAGTTTTGCTGTCCAGAGTATTTTGGCTGGGGTACCTTGAGAACCTCATATCAAAAGCTGGTGGAGGAGAGAGTGAATCAGCTGGGGTACCTCATGGCTGAGCGAGCAGCCTTCTCAGCAGTGTTTTCCAGCCCTGGAAAAAGGGGTACATGAGGGTAATATGGACTGAAAAACCATCCAGATTGGAAATCAGTTAAGTAGTCAAGCTAGTTGCTGCTTCCTCTTTTAAATTAAATAATTAGTTTACAGAGTGGACACAAATGGACCAGGCTTGCCTTTGAGGCTTTACTTTGCAAGGTGTATTTATACAAAATCCCAATGATTGTCTGCTTCCATAAACAAATCCTCTATGCCTATGTTAAAACTGGGTACAGAGCGTACTTGAACAGTATTTCCCTTCTTTTGCTCCTACTTGGTTGTATTTAAGGTGTCTTGTTAATGTTTAATTCCTTCCAAATTTCTTTTGTGCCATTCCCTCTCTACCTTGCTATATTTGCTGGACTCAAGCATCAAAATACCCTGAGCAGGAGCTGTACAATGAAAAGATAGGGGGTAATCATCCCGGCTCCTCACCTTCCTCCCCCAGCTCCATGTGGACAGATCACCACTCTGAGACTGCTCCATAAGCTACATAATCTTACAGAGGGTTAAAGGACATGCTGCCCATCAGTACTGACAGGCCTGAGAAACAGGGTATCTTCTACAGCTTCTTAAAAGGCTGCTGAGTCACTGAGGCATAACTGTGGCACACTTGCAAAAATAAAGAGAAATATCATATAATCTGTAACCCAAAAGGATATGTAATTACAGCTTGTTCTGGACTGGGCTATCGTCAGACAGACTTTTCAGAAAATTTGTCTTTTGAGAAGTATGTAGATATTTTATGCTTAATTCCTTTATGCCAAACCATATGCTCTTCTCTCCAACACACAGCCGGATGTGCTGCTTGCCAGCAGTGCTGCAATGTGCTTCAAATAAGCAATCCTGGAAAAGCCATGGTAGCTGTCACAGTAATGGGAGTAGAAACTTCCTCTAGCTGACTCCCAAGCTGCTTCTTCTGCCCGAGATCTTCCTGCTCCACCAGACAGAGGGGTTAGAGGAAGGCATGCCATCACTTCCACCCTGCTTACAACTCAGTGCTGGCCTGGCCCAGAAATAATTTTACAGATAGAGGGAAATGATGCATGAATCATAGTTGGGAGCAGCATGCTGCAGTACACCAGGCACAATACTTACTATACAGCAGTGTTCTTAACTGATCATGGCTAAGCATTACATTTTAATCAGCTCACCCTGTCCAGCATTTTCATCAGACCAACATGTGCACACATGAAGATGCTGGCTTTGAAACAGAATCTATCTGTCCTGGCACTTCCAAAATTTCAGAACATTCCTGGAATGGGGAAAAAACCAACCCAAAAATTTGAATTAAAACAAGAGATTTAAAAAGGGCAGAAATACACAAGTAATGAAGAAGAAACTTTCTTTTTATACCTTTTATGTGAAAGAATTCTGATTAAGATATTGCAAGATTTCCAGTTACCACTTTTCACCCTCATGCTCTCCTCTGTCCTTTTGTTGCAGCAGCTCCTGTTACCCCACCTTTCCTGCTCAGACATCCTGTTCCCTGCAGTCAGGACCTCTCTGTGCTCTTTAATGTACTTTACATGCTTCCCTGGAAAGGAAATAGAAGCCATAATGCAATTCTCACTTTCAAAAATATTCCTTGCTGTGCTCACAAATTCAAGGCCCAACATGTTGTTCACTTAAATAGAAAAATATGGCTCAGCTATATCTAGTACAGCATATGCTTTAATTTAGGGATTTTTATTTTTTTATTATTGCAGTTTGCATTGCTGGCTGACCCTGTCATATAAAATACTTCCCGAATTCACAGCAACAGGACAGTCTGAAATTACTGCTCAACTTCCGCTCCTCTAAGCATCAAAGCACAAGAGAAGTCAGGATGATAAAGTGGACTTTCAAAAAGACCAAAAAGTTATTCAACTCTGGTTACAGATCACTTTTGGCAGCTGGGTTACTGAGTATAGACACCTAGGAGAATCATAGGGTCATGGTAATTCTAGTAATCCTTAACATACTCTTTCTGACACTGATTTTACTTATAGTAGCTTCTACAAACTCCATGAGCTCAGTACATGTGAATCCTGCAGCTCCCTTCCTGGGGAGCTCTTGCTGGAGGAGCCTAAGTTACTATTGTGACTTCTGGATATCTTACCAGTCAGATCCTGAAATCTCTGATCTAGCCAGACCTGCATGGTTTTATCCAGGAGTATATCTAGATGGTATTTTTGCTCAGCCTGAAGCCAAACTTGTAGAGTTGCAGTTGCCAGAAAGAATGATAGTTCAGCACCTTTTGGCATATCTACTGCCTCCTTTATGCCTGTAACAAATCCCCAAAACAGCCACACATGACGTGATTTTGATATGCCAGGGAACATTCTGCACAAAGATGACTGATTTTTGGTCAGTGAAACAACTGTGCAGACACTAAGGCGAAGGGTCAAGAGATGGGGCTTTTAATGCTTGCACCAAGACAGGTTGCATATGATGCACAAATCAACTGATTTTTAAAAAAGGAAGAACTGCAATAGCAGTAATAAAAAAGAGCAATTCCTGAAGATTTCCAAGTCAATGGACTAAACAAGAGAAGCAAACGCTAGATATGGAAACCAATAAGAGAGCTCTGCCATGCTCCAGGACATCTTCAGAGTCCTCCCTTCATTTTCTTGCTGTGCCAGCAAGCAAGCTATCTTGTCTTCATTGTTTCACAGCTCTCTATCCATTCCAATCAACTTCAGTTGCAAAGTTTTGCATAATGAAGGCTGGTCCTTCTTGTATTTCATTTTCTTCACATAAAACCATTTCCTTGACAGCCTTTTGTGTGCCATCCAGCCACTACTGCAAGCATTGTGGCATGAGCTGTTTGTGCTGGTGATGCTGAATGATTTTAACCTTTTTCTTTTATATATTCTCTGTATTCTTTACATATGTATTTGTAGCCCTACAACCTATTGTTGTATCCGTGGCTAGTTTTCCCAGTACTTTTCCCTACCCTTTCCCTAGGCAGAAAGACAAAACATATTTCAGAGCTCTAAGCCCCAGGGGATACAAGGCCCCCTATCCTATCTTGGTTCTTTCTGGGAACCAAGACCGAACACCAGCTCTTCAAGACACATTTTCATAAACAAAGTTTAGTTTCTGTCTGAGGAGGGAGTATTCAGAGAAGGTTGAACCAGGGCAAATTGCATCAGCACTTATGTCTCTAATTGGTGATTTTTGCCAATTATGCTAATTTTATAAACTTATAAAACTGTATTCACCCTGTGCAGGGGTAGGCATTTTGTGGAAATTTTCCATATCTGCCCCTGGAGGCCTCCAATGAAGACCAATCTTTATATTACCTCCTATACTAATATTCTCTCGAAAGTGTGTTGTTTTATTTCTAGTTTCATTAAGGCATCACTGGCAGAGCTGAGAGTTAACCATCCTCTGCTGCCATATTTCCTTCAGCTGGAATATCTTTGTTTCATTGGTTCCTTAGCCAACGAAAGATGGCCAAATGATTCTTAGCAGAAAGCCCTCCAGCTCTTAACATGATAATCATGCCTATTTATTGCAGTTTCTAAAAAATAAAAGACTAAAATAAAGACTGAAAAAGATGTAGCAGCACTCTCCTCTCCATTTCATTTAGGGGGCAGGATGAAAAAATTTAGACTTTCCTCACCTGTTTAGAGCTGGGACCTGATCCACAGACAGGACATCCTCCAGGCATTTCACAGAAGTGCTTGTGCTAGCCCAGGAGAGGCCAGGTGGCTCAAAAGGGCAGCACTGGAAAAAAATTCCCCTGACCATTCAGGGGGCAGCACTAACTCATACCAAGCGCAACTGACCATATATCTCTGGCTAAAACACACCACTGAGTGAATCAAGGTAAAAACATATTATTTCCCTGCCAGTTAAATCCTTTCCATAACAGAGTTGTCTTTAAGAAGCAAAATGCCGCTGAATATAACTCTAGAAGATGTAGTTCTTCTAGGCTGTAACCTTGGACTTTCTACATTTCCCTTAGGGGGCTCCCAAAGAAGGCAGTATTTCAAGCATTCAGTCTCAAAATACTCTTAACTGAGTATTTGGGCAAAAGCCCAAACTTGGCATTCAGTCCATGCTTCACACAAAATTGAATGTTTCTGTGTTTCTGGCTGAAGATCTCCTTCCTGATTTTGGAAAAGTTGAGCCCAACCGAAATATTTTTTTTCTTCTTGGTGGTCAGCTCTGAAGACTAAAGTAGCCTAGAAGCTAATCTAGTAGCTTATGTAAATTACTAAAACATATTTTTAATATAGAAAGATTCTCCCTAAATGCAATGTAGCCCCTAAGTAAGCACTTGGTGAATCATTGCAAGTAAGTGCACTGTCAAGTCCCAGCAGAGACAGCATAAGACAAATGTGAGAGGAATGAACACCACAGTTGTGCAGAGCGACAAGCCACCAAGCAAATGCCACCAACCATATATTACAAAACCAGTTGCAGCTCTTTCTTGTGTGAACTGAAATGGAAGAGCATCATAGAGACACTCATCCCTGAAACACTCCCTGCTCATTCACCCCATTTTTCTTGAGTTCGTAATTCTCCCTCAAGGGAGATCACAGATCTTCCTCTGGCATCTGAGGTTATATCCTCATCATCTATTTAGAAGTTGCATGGGACTTAAGATCATCCAGAGTGGGTTCTTTTCAGGAATACACACTTTTTTCATTAAATGCTTCACTCTGAAATAAGTACTGTCCTGTGAGAGATGAGGAGACACCTGAGTGCAGCAGTGCCAGGAATGCAAATCACTTTTATCCACAACATCACTGGAAAAGCATCCAAGGAGTATAAACAAATTGGAGGCTTTAGCTCATCTTGCACCTCTTCTGGGAAGACCAGCAATGCTCCTGCCCATTTTAATGGAACGTTGTGTGGAGACCAGCGTGGTGAGGGAGGGAGCACAGGGATACACCTGCTGAAGTAGTGTCAGAGCTGTTTCCAGTTCCCTGGTGGCAACACCTGCACATGGAAAACAGCTTTGATTGCAAGGAGCCAAGCCATTTCCAATTCTGCAAAGCTAAACACACATGACATGTGTTGAGCTTTGCAGGAACTGGAATTCATGGTCCTTTCCTAACTCTTAACATTGTTTCATTTGGACTCTTTCAGTGACATTAATGAGCTACAAATCACTCCTGAAGTGATTATTAAAGCTTATTAACTTTTCTTCCTTTTTCCTTTTTAAGTTATTGGAGAATGAGGGAAGATAGAGTAGAGAATTTTGCCATTTAATGCAACAAAGGAGAGGAAAATTGTAACCAAAAATCCTTTTTCACAACAACAAAGTGAAAATAACATTGAATAAGACAAAGTAATAAAATATCTGAAAATGAAGAGCTTCCTGCAAATAACACTACCTTAAGGACCTTTTGACCTTATCAGAAATCTGATTCTCAGAATATAAACTGTTTCTCCAAAATGCACTAATTAAATGCATTTACTAAATTTCAACTCAAATTAGAAGATGCTACTGCTTTTAGAATTCTATGTGTTAGACAAAAAGATTTAGGTGTTTTTTTTACATTGAATAATCTGGAGTGGTTCTTGGATGATCTGGGAGAAAAAGTCTCAATTAAGACACTAAAAACCTAACATAAATTATTTGTTTCTATTTTAAAAAGAAAATCATAAAACATGTGCATTACTTGAGCAACCATGCAGTAGCTTTTTAAAATTGCAGTGCTAGCTAGAAACATATATTTTGAGTCTAAATAAATCTATCTGAGTTTTGAATTATCCAGCAAAGGGATTTTTCCCTCATATCTTCATACAAAAATAATAAGACACTGAGAGTTTAATTTTAGAAATTCTGAAGCAGATTGAAAGAAAAAAAATGGTTTTCATCTTATCTTTTTCTAATGTATTTTAATACCCAAATCTTACCCCTGTGAAAGCAATAAAAGAGCCTCTCCTGCATTCTTTTCTTTCTGTCAGATTTATAGCACCAATTCCATTTTTCTTTCCCATTCTCTCTTCCCAGTGCAGCGCCAAAGCTTATGAGGGCCACAAAGACCCACCGAGACTAAGCCAGAGGATATTCTGATTCTAAATCACCATTTGCAAAAACCTAAAATGAACTTGCAAGTATTTACATAAGTCTTTGTAGGATTCAAACCTTATTATGTAGCATAAGCAAATTATGGTTTTAGTGGTTTGGAATACCCTCATTAAGCATGCATGAAGTGCCATTTACAAATGGAAAAGGTGTTAAGTGCTTGGGTATATGAATCATTTTATGTTTCTGGAGAAGAGGACTATGAGTCAGAAAACTAAAAAAACCTGAAAATTAAACTATGGTTACAAAAACATGCTGTGGCTCTTATAGGTTACATAAAATGATGAAAGTTTCTTTATTTGAAGGCAGCTCTGCTGAAGATGCAGAAGTCACCACATCGTAAAGACGTGCACACACACTAAGTAATGTTGAGCCAGGCTTGACCTTCTCCATCTCAGTTGATCATAGGGGGCTGAAGAAGAGGCAGTTGCTGATGAGTCAGCAATAACTTCCCTTGCAAAGGCATAATATCCTGGTTCATCTCCCTGCATGGCCCAGGCAGAGGGCAGAGAAATCCCATGGAGCAGTGAGGTAACACAAACAGAGGATCCAGTCCCTTCCTCCCCTTTCCCATCATGCAATAGAAGTGGCATTCTTGGTGGTATCAGAAGCGTGTCAAAGATCAGCCAGTCTGAACTGCCAACTCAGTTAAAATAATCGTATTATACAGCAAATTTTCTGAGGTACAAAGTAGAATTATGCTTCCCCACTCTGGCGAAGGCAAGTGGTAACTGAAAGAATAGAGTTATGTGAAGCAAAAAGGCAAATGGTACAATAAAGCAAAGAAAGTAATAAAGGACAATCTAAGAGCAAGTACATTGAAGAACCAAAGAGGCTAATAAAAAAAAGAATTGGTCCTCTCTGTGCTGCGGAGGATTTCTTCAAAGGCTAGTCACAATCAAAGGCCAGGCTGAATGCAAATGTCCTAATTCAACAAAACACTTCATCACTAACAGCTGAACATGTTTAAATGTGTCATGGCATCTCCAGCACTGTCTTGGGGTGGTTTTCTATTCCCATAATCATCTGCTCTATGCCCACAAATGGCTGCAGTAGCTTTAAGGTGGGTCCGGGGTAGGGCTTTTTCAAAGCCTCACTCCACAGGTGTCTGTGGTGCAGTGGGGACAGCTGTTACTTTGTTGCTTAGCTAGCTTGGGGTTTTGTTAGCTTCGCCAAGAAGTTGGGTATTTTTCCCTTTCCCTGGCCTTGGAGACTGCAGCAGCAATCCTTCAGTGGCCTTTGTTTTTGGTTTTGTTTTTTTTTTTTTTTCCTAAACTGTTTGGTTTGGTTTGGTCCAAGGCCAGAGGGGACTATCAACTATCCCTTTGATTTTCTTCTTAAGTATGTTATCACAGAGGTGTTACCAACCTCCATAATTGGCCCAGGCTTGGCCAGCAGCATGTCCATCTTCAGAACCATCAAGGATTGTCTCTGCTGGACATGGTGGAAGCTTTCAGCAGCTTCTCACAGAAGCCACCTCTGTGGCCCCCCTGCTACCAAAAACCAGGCCATGCAAAACCAAGAGGAAACACTCATTCTACAGTGGTTTTCTCCTAAACTTGTCTCTAAACTGAGACAAACACTTAAGGGGAACAAGGAAAGCAGGAAAAGAAAAATAAGTGGTAGTGTGTTGTACTTGGCAGAAACAGCAGAACACTCTGAGTCTGATATGCAACATGAGCTGAAACAGGAGAGAGCAATAAGAACTAACAGGGTTTTAGAAGCCAACAGTCCAGATGACACAATGGCCGAGAAGGTCTAATCCTGATGTCAAGCTAATGAGGCTCGCTGACATCTCTGGAGCAATCAGAGTTTTATGACCAGTGGTGCCCCAGCTTTTTATTGTGCCTCACTCCTCAAGCAATAGCCTCACTGTTTCTCATCCTTCCTGTGAATAGTGAACATTCCAAACAGACTGGAAGTTTGGGACAGACACACTTTAAGAATAGGAAAGCAATGTGGGGGTGACAGGAGTCAGTTCCGGATGCCTGACACAAGAGCATGCAGAATGCCATGATTGTATCACCTGGCTCACACATATTCCCACCACAGAATGAGATCCCATTATGGGAAGCCACTATATTTTGGCGACATGATGGAGACACATCCAGCCACAGATTAAAAAAGACTGATGGAGAATAAGAACACCAGTTGAGTAAGGTGTCAGCTGTATTAATTAGCAAATAAGCCACTCGCATATATGAGGAATTTTAATCATTGCACAAAAGCGAAGTACTACCAGGAACACTAAATAAATTTAAGACTTCAAAAAAATGGAGGAAAGCAAAACATTACTGCATAATGAAGAAATTAGAGAAAACAGGGAAAACTATGAAGGTATTTCATCATATAGTTCTATTTTAAGCTTTTTGGACAATTGGATCCAATGTACAGCTTATTCTCTGAGCGGCTTTTTTGCAGTTTGCTATTACATACTTCAGCTACATATGTCTATCTGAACAAAAAAAACCATGATTCAACAGCCAGAGAAAGCTCCAGAAGAACTGAAGAGCCATCCAGTGATGCAATCTGACTTCAGGCTTGAATTCCCTTAATTTGCAGGGTGTTCTCACCTGAAGAGGCTAGCAGTCATGAATAAACACAAATACCTTTCTTTTTTCTGACTGACAAAATTTCTGGCTACCAGCAAATTTCCATGACTCTTTATCATGGATCTGGGTTAAATATGAAACCAAACTGAAGAAGTTATGGCTCAGGGCACTGATGTAGAAGCAAGGCTGGCAATAAATGGAAAAGTGCAGCCCCAGAACTTACTACAGGTAGTTTCAACCTCATCCAGGCATCTCTGTTCAAAAAACAGGCTTCTGGTTTATTGGAGGCATCCTGGCCTGTATCAGGAATAGTGTGGCCAGCAGGAGCAGGGAGGTCATTCTTCCCCTGTACTCAGCACTGGTGAGGCCTCACCTTGAGTGCTGTGTCCAGTTCTGGGCCCCTCAGTTTAGGAAGGATGTTGGGACATGTGAGAGCGTCCAGAGGAGGGCGACAAGGATGGTGAGGGGCTTGGAACACAAGCCCAATGAGAACGACTGAGGGAGCTGGGGTTGTTTAGCCTGGAAAAAGGTGACTCACAGGTGACCTTACCACTCTCTACAACTTCCTGAAGGGTGGCTGTAGTCAGGTGGGGGTTGGTCTCCTTCTCCAGGCAGTGACTGACAGAACCAGAGGACACAGTCTTAAGCTGTGCCAGGGGAAATATAGGTTGGATATTAGGAAGAAGTTTTTTATGGAAAGAGTGGTAAAATATTGGAATTGTCTGCTCAGGGAGGTGGTGGAGTCACCATCCCTCGATGTGTTTAAAAAAAGACTGGATATGGCACCCCAGTGCCATGGTTTAGTGGAGTTGTTAGGGCATGGGCTGGACTTGATGATCTTGAAGGTCTCTTCCAGCCCAGTGATTCTGTGAAATTCTGTGAAATTCTCCTGCCTCAGGCACTGTGGCAAACAGCATGATAGTAAAACACTAACCCTTGATATGCTCAATACAAAAGCATCCATAAGCTGCAGATAAGCTACTGTAGGTGCTGGAAATAAACTTCAGGCATTTCCCCCTCTTTTGTACAATAACCCTTAGATTTTGACTGGAGGATGAATGGAACCAAACCAAAGAACCATGCTGTAAGTTTGCTTGTTGCATAAAATGCAGGGAAAAGACCTCCTTTTGAAGTTTCCTGAGGTGCAAATAAATACAGTATTCTCCTTTTTTCATGGCACTAACTCATGGGGCAAAAGAAGCTGTGTGGCATGGAGTCAATCCCCAAGGGAAAAGGCAACACGTTTTCTCCCTCATCTATCAACAAGCAGGGAAAAAATCTGGTAGCACATTCCACTCCTCATTGTGTTTTGCAGTTTGGTGTCGCCATGTCTTGTGAAATGATGTAAGATGTCTGCCAAATAATTAGGCTGGGAGATGACACTCCCTTTGCTCCAGTATAAACGTGCACAATGAAAAGCACTGCGAGGTGGGGGAAAGAAGTAAATTGCCATTCATGGTAGAAGTGATAGGAGAAAGGAGATTGTAATGCTTCCATGCAATTCTCATGGCAGATTGTAGAAGAGCCTTTTGAGCACAGCACTGAGACCATCCTATGCTGGGATCCCATCATGCCCTATGGGCTATGCATGGCTCTAAGACTCTGCCAATCTCTATGATGCTCCTTTTTTCATACAACTAGTGCTGTAGCAAAGAGGAGTCATTGGACAAATAACATGCGTTTCTCAGAGCATTATTCCAGGAGTGAAATGGGGGCACAAATGCAATGTAAAAAAACAATGCTCCCCTGGGAATCTTAATGGCACTGCCATATGCTTTTGATCCAGGAAGAAAATTAAAGAAGGGGTGTAATAAAATATAAGTGAACTTTTGTAGAACAAGTCTCATCAAAATCCCCATCAATGTGTTCCTCTCCCCCTTCAATATTTCAGTTCTTTTAATCTTTGTGTCAACTTCCTTATGTTTCAAATAAAGCAGGAATTATTAATGCATTTTCTTTGACTTCAGGAACCAGGCAAGCTCTTTGTCATGGTTTGATACTGGCCAAACGTCAGGCACCCATGAAAGTCATTTGCTCACCCTCCTCTGCTATAGTTGGGCAGAGGAGAGGGAAAAAAATTAACAAAGCCTCAGGAGTTGAGATACGGATTGGGAGAAAAACACTCTAAAGGAAAATTAGGTTCAAATTTAAAGGTATAAGGTAAATTTATTATTAACAGAGTCAGAGGAAGATAATGAGAAGTAAAATAAGCTTTTAAAACACCTTTCCCCCCAGCCCCTCCCTCTTTCTCACCGACAGTGCAGGAAGACAGGGCATGGGGGTTTTGGACAGTTGGTCACTCAAGATCTTCTGATCGCTCAGGGAGAAGAGTCTTCCCTTCTGCTATGCTGTGGGGTCTGTACCACAGGCAAACAATCTTCCCAAAACTATTTGTTTTGGGATCATTTGTCTATGGGGTGCAGTCCTCTAAGGATAGGCTACTCTAGTGTGGAAGCAAGGGCCCTCCCTCTCTATCTCTGGAAGCAGGGGCCCTCTCTATTCGCATCTCCCACTAGATCACAGCTTTCTCTGGCATCCACCTGCTCCAGCATGAGCACTTTACCCATGAACAATGAGTGGATATCTGCATCCCCCGTGGACCTCATGCATTACAGAGGGACAGTTTGTTTCACCATGGTCTTCACAACAGCATGCAGAGGAATCTCAGCTCCAACACCTGGAGCACCTTCTCCCCCTCTTTCTTTCCACTGACCTTGGTGTCGCCATGTTGTTTTCTCTCACATGTCCTCACTTCCTCCTTTTCTCTGACTAGAAGAAGAATTGCTCCTCATAAGTATCATTGCCATCAAGTTCCACCAATTTGAAGATTTCTGCAGCATCTCGCAGTGCTGAGAGGTTGATTTCATCTACGTTCCGTGTCAGGGAATCACTCGCCAGTTGCCAGCCAGGGCAGTGGCAGCCACCGTGGGCCGCTGGTGCTATCTAACGCCTCTCTGCCAAGATGGCGGCAGCTGCGGCCATCGCTGTGCGCCGCGCCGGGAAATGGCCCCCAGCAGCGGCACCTCGCCATCCCTGGGAAAAAATACTGTGCCTGCATTGTTTTGGTTTTCTTCTTAAACATGTTATCACAGAGGCATTACCAGCTTCTCTAACTGGGCCAGCACCCTGTCCATCTTCAGAGCCATCAGAAATTGGCTGTTGGACATGGTGGAAGCTTCTAGCAGCTTCTCACACAAGCTGCTTCTGTGGCCCTCCCCTGCTACCAAAAACCAGGCTGTGCTAAATCAATACACTCCTGGCTCAGGACCTGATGAGTGGAAACAGCTATTTTGCCTCAGCATCAAGTCTGCATGAACACAAAATGCTTTGGAAGCCACAAAGGCATTGGCAACATAATTCTTTCAATCTGGTGTAAATCCAACCTTTTCTGAAAAGCATTGCCTGTCAGGCAAAACTATTCATGCATTATACAAAACTTGGAGCTGTACACGATTACTGACATTATATTACTCCTTATTTCCTTCATCGTGGAAACTCTGCATTTCTGGCAAACAGAAAAAAAAAATTGTACATCTCTCAAAAAGAAAGACCTCTCAACTATGCTTGTATTTGGCATTTCTGAGCACTTACTCAAAATCTGGTGTAAGTACAAGAGTTGCTCCCATTTTTCTTTCTCAGAAAGTTACGGATTTGTTGGCATAGTTTATAAACCACCTTCAAAGTGACACAGAGAGAACATCACTCACAACAAGCACAACCACAGGACAAGTGACAGCATGGGTTATAAAGAAGTACGTACCAGTCATTCCTGAGGTAATTCTAACTGTAACAAAATAAAACACAAAGCAACTCTGAGGTGCACCAAGTGCACTAAGCTTCCTCTGAAATTTGTACACTTACATTTTGCTAATACTCTTCACACTTTTATAAGGCAAGACAGTGTCACATTTGAGCTCTGCTTTGCCAGCCTTTTGGAACCCAGGCTTCTCATTAGACACCTTGAAAACAAATACTTGTTCCTAGGAAGAAATATGTGCTGTGTTGCACACATCTGGGTAAGGGCAATGTATTCTGGACAGAACAGAGCTTCAGATATACAGGAAAAACAAATTAAACCCATGCCAGGTTAGCTGTCTCTGGGTCAATGATATCATGTCTGCCCATGAGTTTCGCAGACTAGGGGAAGTTTGGCCTTACTGTGTGCAGTTCTTGCTTCTGGGCACAGATGACCAGAGTCTGACCCCCAGGGTGTTCACAGTGGAAATCCTCCTGGAGATGGGAAATCCCTGGCTACCAAGTCTGCACTAAGATGGCCTATCCCTGACCCTCACCTCCGTAAGCATGACAGAAGAATGGCCAAAGATGGGTTTGACAGATCACACAATCATAGAATAGTTTAGGTTGGAAGGGACCTTCAAAGGTCATTTAGTCCACCACCTGTTGCAATGAACCTCTTCAAGTAGAGTAGGTTGCTCAGAGCTGTGTTCAATCTGGCCTTGAATGTTTCCAGGGATAAGGCCTCTACAGCCTCCATAGGAAACTTGTTCCAGTGTTTCACCACCCTCATTATAAAAGAGTTCTTTCTTATACCTTCTCTGAACACCCTCTTCTACTTTAAAACCATGAAAATAATTTTTATGTGCTAGCAGTGGGTCAAATGTATAACAAAGCAAGCTTTTGAGATAGCTAAACACAGTCTGTGAACACATTCTTCTAAGTTGTCCCACTGGCCACTTGGGAATTTGACTATTCACTGATCAAAGTTATTTTTAGGGGCTTTCCAAGAAGTCATTTCTTTGAGGAAAGCAGTATGATTTAAACTTTCGTCTTTGTCTAGTTAATAGTACAGTGAGCATGATAAATATGCAGAATTCAGTTTTGGAGCAAAGGTCAAGCTGGCAACACCTGCTGGCATGAACCTACCAAACATTCAGTCCTCTGATCCAGGTGTATCATATTCTCCTCCCAGTGATCATCCCAGTCCATATTTCTTCCAAGGATTATACGGAGTACAATGACGGTAAAAGGAGTACAATGACAACATTTGTACTGGCAAGTTATGCAAAATATCACATAACAATTTCTTAGAAGTTGAAAAAAAATGGAGCTAAGGTGTCTTTAAGGTAGCTTCTCATTATTGACAATATGCCCAGTGACGGAGGGAAGTATTTGTTTTTCCCATCTCACCAATGTGATTTTTTTTAACAGAGTAATTGTCAGAGCAATGCTCTGAAAGCATCTGTTCTGGTGTAGGGATGGCCTGCAAGGAAAGTCACTGCTGACTGAGGCACAAGCCACCTCTGGGAACTGTCTTATGCAGAAAATCTCTGGAGCTGGTCCAGAAAGTTACTCGAGTTTTTCAACACATGGAGTGCAGCCACTGCCAAGCCAGTAGCCTGGTCTGTGGGGGGCAAACTTCTTCAAGGAAAACAGTCAGGTAAGATGAACCGCTGCAGAAGATCAGCCAAAAAGCTTTAATGCAGTGGTTGAAGCTACCTTACTCATTAATGTTTTCTTCTCACTTTGTCAGGACCTAAACAACCTTTGCAGGGCTGCAAGGAGGAAGAAAGACAGTGGAGAAGATGGAGTCCAAGGCAGTCTGGCAGAAGACACAAAAATAATTGCCAGAAGAGGAGAAAATAGCTTCTTACATATAAAAGCTATTTTCCATTCTATTCAGAAGTAAATTTAGTCTGGTATCAGAAATAATTTTAAATACATGTCAGTCTCTGTTACCACTTTGGCAAAAGTGACTTTTCCTTCTGAGCAGCCTTTCAGGATTATTTTTGTCCTGCTGGTTTCTGGATTTTCCCAGACTGATCTGCTAAGGGCTGCTGCTGAGTTCCCCATCCCTCTGATCCTCAAAGGACCTCCACAAGTCCTGCTTCTCATCTCAGGGGCAGGAGCAAGAGGGTGGCCTGAACAGTCAGCCCTGGGAGAAGCTGATTTCTAAATATATCAACTGTGCCACAGCTAAGAAGGGACAGCAACAAAGGATACTCCATTGCCTCTCTCATGTAGCCATTTGAAGTCTCCAGAGAAAGAAAAAACCTCTCCTTCCTACCATGTTCAGTAGGACACTTCTTACTGATGATGTAGGCTGAAATAAAACACCAAGACCTACGTCAGAGCACGCAGAAGTGGAGACAGATACCAACCATGTACTGTTCTTCCAGGGATAAAGTGACACAAAACCCAGAAAAGCAAGACCATAATTTTAATTCTTAAAAATTATGCCAGGATTTGTAAACCTGGTAGAACCAATTCTAATTCATAAACCAGTGATTCTCATCCCAAGGGCAAAGAAAGGATTTCTATTTAAAGTGTATTTAGGATTGAGTGGCAGGATTTGTATTGTAAGGGCATGGAAGGATTTGTACATCTAATTTCTAATTTATAAAAGGTTTTGAGGATTTTTGTGTGGTAAATCCAATTAAAGTAAGTTTAATGTCATGATTTAAGGTCAAGAAGGTTTGTCCTGAAGGACTCCAGCTCACAGAGAGCCCACACTGGACCCTGGGAAAAGTGTGCAGAGGAAGGTCAGAGAAGAGCTTCTATGGAACAACTGCAACCCCCCCATCCCCAAAATTCCCCTGTGCTTCTCAGACGAGTTGGGGATGAAGAAGTGAAGTTAAGCCTGGGAAAAGGGGAGATGGCAGAGGTAAAGTGTTTTAGTTTTTGTCTTTGTAACCATCCAACTCCATTTGAACCAGCAATAAATTAATTTTCCCCAGGTCAAGTCTGTTTTGCCCATGATGGTAACTGCTAAGTGATCTCCTTGTCCTCATGTTAACCCAAGAGCTTTTTCATGTTATTTTCTTCCACCTGTCACCTGTTGAAGAGAGAGAGAGAGAGCAGTGAGAGTGGGTGGGTATCTGTCAGCTTGCCAAGGTCAGCCCACCAGAGAAAAACAGGAGGTGTGGGCACAATTCAGGCTGCTGAGGTTGCAGCACCCAGGCTATCATTTTTCCCTGACTGAAGTTTCATATTGCATAATTCTTCCTTGTCAGTCTGTCAGTATTTTTACTTGCTAAGCTAACTATGAGTTTATGTTTTAGAGAAAAACAACAACCACTCTGTTTCTGATGTTTGAAACAACTAACACAAGACAAAGTCAAAGTACTTACCTACCCACAAGAAATGAGGTGACTGCAGTCATGTTAAAAATAACCAGTATCACTTGGATTTTAACTAGAGTCTGTTTTCTGCATTCAAATTTGCCAGCCAATTTCTAATTCTCCTGTGTCAGCAGCTAAAACGACCTGTTTCAAACTATGAAAATGACCTTTAAAGAAACCAAATTCCAACTTCAGGGCCAACTGCGTGCAGGGTAAGATAAGGGTAAGATGGAGTCCATTAGCTGTACCAGGCCCTGCCAATCTGTATCTGATGAACATTTGCATAGATATGCAGTTAGTGGAGCAAGGGATCAAATATCAGGAGAACTGGGCTGTGAGTGGTGGTATAGTTCCAACACAGGGATATTGCTCACTTTAAATGTCAGGAAAACTCACCGCATCATAGCGCCTCACTGCAAACGATGCAGGGGGAAAAAATTCTTTTCTGCCATTTCCAAAAGGAGCTATAAAGCAGTACCTGGCTCCTAGCAGCTATGGGATTGTGGCCAGCATGAAATGTGGAGGTAAGTCTAATTTAATTGCACTCTTAAATTTTGTCGAAGTGCATCCAGTAAACAGGGAATAATCTTTATTAAGACTAACAGTACCACAGTGTTTCAGCTAAGACCACGAACCTGCTCAGCCAGGAAAAAAGAAAATAAAAAAGACTGTACACACACGCTCACAGATCTGAAAGTACATGATTTCTTCAATGTATTTATAGGCTGAGTTGACAACAGCTTGGCCAAGGCAACTTGGGCAATCGACTGACATCAGTGTCACAGAGTCAAGGATTTACCTGTGACTTTCACTAGAGCTCATCCAGCACTTCAACCTGAATTTTGTTTTTGATACTTTCACAAAATGAAGGACAAAATCCCAGTATCAGCTGAGGTAAGTCTGATGAATCACAAAAACTATAGCCTGGCTGAAAAGTGTTTCTTTCCCATGTATCAGAAATGGTGACAGTGTAGATAATCCCAAAGAAACCACTGGCTTGGTAAAACAATTAATTATTGACCTTATAAATATTTAACAGGATAAAAAGTCCTGCTAACGGATGTACAATTTTACAATTCACAGTTGTAAAATTAAGTTCTATCTTTCAACAAAGAAACCTCATTTGTACTAAAATATTGGGTGATTTGTATTATCTCTTTCAATGGATCATTTAACAGATTGCTGAATAAATTTTTAAAATATGCAAATCATCTGGGCATTCTGTAATATTTCTCCAAGGGCTTTTTCCCAGTAGTTCCCACTAGATCATGCAAATTACAAGTGATTCAGAAAAGGAAGCATAATATTTTAATTGACATAGTGTTTATTTCAGCTTCAGTTCTTTTACATTTTCTCTCTCAGGTAACTAGAAACACATGACCTTCAGGAATCCCCATATTCTGGGAAGTTCATGACAAAATCAAGTATTAGGAGAGATGGAGTGCAGGAAATTAAGTGGTTTATGTAGCTAAAATGAGCTGAGCGGGGGAAAAACTGAGGACAAATAGTCCTCAATTACACTCTACCCCTGTACACGTAATTTCCATGATAAAATATGAGCTGTAATGGACATTAACCCATTGCTTGCACAGCATCCCCAGATTTTGCCTCTGCCCACATTCTTCTTGGAAGCTTCCCAGGGGCCTGGGGGCAACATCAGGCTGGCCACCACCTCTGAGCTGGGGCCAATCAAACCTCATTTTCATGAAACACTCCCAACTTGATGCTCAGCAAATCCACCTTTCTACCCCAAAGCCACAAAAAGGAAAGGTTTTCTCCCTCTTTGCCATACTTGTCTCCCGAGAGTGACTCTTTAATGACCCTGCTTAAGCTTAACAACTAGCTGCCCAAAATCTGAATCTCTGGGCCAGGAAAAGGAAAAAAAGAAAAAAGAAGAGGAAAAAGTAGGCAGTTTTATCTTAATTAGTCACATACTTACCTGGGGAAAAGGGCAATGAATGTATAACTGCATGGCAGATCAACATTAGACAAAACCTTACTTTTTCCCATTTTCTTTAAGCTCAAACAGCTTCCTTCCAACACTTCTGTGAGAAGCAAACCCTGCAGAGGCAGATTTGGGTACATTGCCTTCAGATCCCCCGCGTTTCACTTCAATCAGAATCCAAAAAGAGCAGATCTAGCCCTGCAGTGTGGTGTGAGCCCTGCTACTTCATGCATTATTTCAGCACAAAATATTAACAAATTGGAGAATAGGGGCAACCTCCTTCTTTAAAAACTGTAATAGATTTTTTGTAAATGTATGAGTGCAGCATGAAATAATCTGCAATTTGTTTGTCATGCTGGATTTAACAGTCCAGTTCCCACTCCTCATCCACATAGAAGGAGCTGAAATTTCACCTTTTAACAATTTCTTTCTGAAAACTGAACTTAGACTAAGCAGGTATTTTTCTCTCTTTTGCTTTCCTTACCATTAACTCGCAACACCACACCTTTATATTTTTGTTGCGGGAAAGGAAAAATTACAGCATTTGTATCATAATTATCTTTTACCCGGCAGTAGTTTGTATTGTGACATTAAAATGGTGTTCACAGTTTACAGTGACACACTGTCACGAAAGTGGTCCTTGGAAAGCCAGAGGGGACTGACAGAGGCAAATCTGACAACTTAGGGGCCAAACCCAGTACTCCCATCATACATAGCCATTGGTGGAGAAAGCCACTGGCAGGAAGATTTCCTCATTCTACCAGATTACACCTGTAAAATGTGTTACTTCTGTTTTAGTTGGAAACCAGAAGATGGGATTTCTTCTGGTAAACTGGTCCCCTGTGGGAACTGGGGTCCTCAGCAAATGCAGAAGTCTTACAGCTTGGAGGACTTGGGGCTGAGGAGCGCAAAATCTCTGCAAATAAACCTTTTGCTTTGACATGATACTTTACTAAAGAATTGTGAAGAAAATTACTTATTTGAGCTATTCTCTGTAGCATTGATGAAGCTTTATCCATTTTACCTACAGATGTAGAAATATTTACCAGCAGGGAACTAATTGACTCTCTGGAGAACAAACCTAAATTTACTTTCTTTGAAACATCAGAAAATAAATGCCAGATGCGTACCACCTTGCAAGGAGGAATACAGCAGTTGTTATTCTCTAGCATTTCTGAAGTAATTTGATTACAGAACAACTAATTACTTTCACTTTTCATAGAAGATGGAACAATTTTATATATTTTTTTATATTTCCTATTTGGCAAAACAAAGGTTAACTGACCTGCCTTCTACTCTGCCCTAAAACATGTCCTGTCTTTGTCACCTGCTAGCATATGCCTAAATTTATATTTCCTTCAAGGATGCACTATAAATAGACTTCCACAGAGGTGCTGCATGTGCAGTGATCCTCATAAACACCAGGCTCTGCAAGCTTTCAGAGGGAGTGGGCAGTTCTGAAGTGTCCTGGTTTAAACAGATGACAAAAAAAGATTCAGTTCAGTGACAGAACACTAATAATTAGCTATAACTTTGATCATCTGTGGAATTAAATTCCTGCTTTGGAAACAACAGGACAGATGCAACACAGGTAGGTTAGCAGATGTAAATCCTCTGAAGCAAGACGTTTTCAATCCCTTACTAGAGTGATAATAGTGAGAGTACTAAAGTGAACTGTAAAAAGATTACATTTTTACTTTATAAAGTGTAGCTTTAACCACTTTTTATAAAGTGGCTTTAACCACTTATCTCAGTACAAGGAATCTTCCAGGAAATCAACCTTTTGCTCAAGTTGGTAACTTTTTGCCCACGTGGGGTCATCACTCCCCTTTGGTCATTCATTCCTAGAGAGCATAATTTGCTTGCTTGGAAGATACTTCAGTGAAAGATATTATGCAAGGAACAAAACCCTGTACTTCATCTATCTTCCTGAACATATCCTTACCATATCCCACATAAAAGGCTCCATTTCACTCCATGCAGCACAGGCCAGTGGTGCAGACACACACAGGGAGCACTTTTGTAAATTCAGAGAGCAGTTACAGCAGGACCTCCAGACCAAGGCAGTTGATATTCATGTCTGAGCAACATTATGTGTTTCCATTGTCACCCTGCCTTCCAAATGGAGCCCTAAAGCTGACAGCACATCAGCTATTTCTGCGTTGATATACCACCTTCTTCATCAGGAAATTTGCAGGTGACACAAAGCTGAGTGTGAGGTTGGCATACCGGGATGGCAGGTGCACCATCCAGAGGGACCTGGACAAGATAAGGAAGTGGCCCATGGGAATCTCATGAGGTTTAACAAACCAAGTGGAAGGTGCTGCACCTTGGTCAGGGCAACCCCTCATAGCAATCTAGGCTGGGGGATGAACAGATCCAGAGCAGCCCTGGGAGAAGGACTCAGGGGTGCTGGTGGGTGAGAGGCTGGACATGCCCCAGCCGTGTGCTCTGGGAGCCCAGAACCCCCCGTGTGCTGGGCTGCATCCAAAGCCCCGTGGGCAGCAGGGCAGGGAGGGGATTCTGCCCCTCTGCCCCGCTCTGCTGAGACCCCACCTGCAGGGCTGCATCCAGCTCCGGGGTCCCAGCACAGGAAGGACAGGGACCTGCTGGAGCCAGGCCAGAGGAGGGATCCAGGTAGATCAGAGGGATGGAGCAGCTCTCATATGAGGAATGGCTGGGAGAATTGGGATTGTTCAGCCTGGAGAAGAGAAGGCTTTGGGATGACCTAATTGTGGCCTTCCAGTACCTGAAGGGAGCTGACAAGAAAGATGGAGAGAGACTATTTACAAGGGCCTGGAGTGACAGGGCAAGGGGGAACAGCTTCAGACTGTGAGAGAGTAGGATTAGATTAGATATGAGGAAGAAATTGTTCCCTGTCAGTGTGGTGAGGCACTGGCACAGGCTGCCCAGGGAAGCTGTGGACACTGCATTCCTGGAAGCGTTCAAGGCCAGGCAGGATGGAGCTTGGAGCTACCTGGTCTAGTGAAAAGTGTCCCTGACCATGGCAGGGGAATTAGATGGTCTTTAATGTCCCTTCCAACCCAAACCATTCAATAATTTTATGTGGCCAATTCACTGGAAACTGCCAGATGTGGGCTATATGTTAAAATATTCACTGTTCCTCACCCTGAAATCAAATTTATAGACTCAAACTGTCCCAGCTTTACATCAAAGCACCTCTCTTAGACTCAAACTTTGCAGCCTTGTGTTTAGTATACGATTTTGCTTCAGGTTCTAAATGGAGATTACACTGATTTGTAAATGCATGGTTTGAGAGCTTAAGACATCCAGGGGAGCTAGAATAAAATTTATGTTATCATGTTATCAGTTCAGAAATACTCCTGCAAGATCATCAGTGAAATGATTTAATAGCTTTGGTCCACTTTCTGAATGGGAACAGATCCAGCTCTCAATTGCCATAATTGGATGTTGAGCCACCATAACCAATGCCAGCCTTGATGCCAACCGGCCGAGTTAGCAGAAGAACTGAAAAGCAAACACCATATCTGCTCAGCTGGAGGAAAGGACGGCATTACCACTAGAAAGGTGACAGCCCCACAATCTCCTCCACCACAGTTCATGAAATACAGCATGAAACTTACCACTGATTTCCTAGGAGTTGAACTGGGACCCAGGTTACAAACCAAGCAGATTTTAAAAGTTCATTACACATAAAACAACAAAAAAAACCCAAACAATAAGAACAACAAAAAAACCTCTACATGGTTCACAGCAAATCCATACACTCTCAGTGCAATCACTTGCACTTACAAAATAAACAGTATTTTCAACACCACTTTGGTCCTTGTAAAACAATTCAAGAAATATTACAATATGCCTCAGCATAAAAGTACTCTGGCTCCCACTAAACACAAAGGCTTTGAGAAACTTGTACCATGTTGGAAAAGTTCTTCAGGTTCAAACATCACACTATTTCACAGTAGAAGTTTCTTTCCTATGCCCTGTTCCTCGTGAAACCCTGCCCAGCAGGTTATCTGAATTCATATTCCCTCCTGACATGCTGACCACACTGGAGTAAAATGCTGCCTTCTCTTCTTCCTCGCTGCCTGATGAAGTGGGGTTTGAGACCTTGGGGATGGGTGGTCACCCCCACATGGGTGAGCCAGGCGCACAGAGGGGTGAGTTTCCTTTCCATTATATGTTTGAGCTGGATGATGACAGAAGAAAGATCCCTAGAAACTGGCTCTTATATTTCACAGAATGGGTCAGGCTGGAAGGGACCACAGTGGATTGGACCACGTCTGGTCCAATCTCCCTGCTCAAGCAGAGTCATCCCAGAGCACATGGCACAGGATTGCGTCCAGATGGTTCTGGAACATCTCCAATGAGGGAGACTGCACACCATTTCTGGGTGATCTCTTCCAGTGCGTGGTCACTGCACAGGAAAATTCTTCCTCATGTTCAGGTGGAACTTCCTGTGCATCCGTTTCTCTCGTTGCCTCTTGTCCTATCACTGGGCACCACTGAGCAGAGCCTGGTCCATGCTCTGACCCCTCCCTGCAGACACTGACAGACATTGATGAGGTTCCCTGTCACTTGTTTTTTGAGGCTGAAAACCCCTAGCTCCCTCAGCCTTTCCTCATAAGAGAGATGCTCCATCCTTTCAGCATCTCTGCAAACTCCACAGGATCCACTCCAGAAACTCCATGTCTCTCTTGGACTGAGGAGCCCAAAACTGGACATAGCACTCCAGATGCACCTCACCAGGGCTGAGTAGAAGGGCAGTATGACAACCTCTGCTGGTCCTTTACTGCCCCTCCTCAAACACAAAACACTCCTGGAGGGGGCAGACACCCTTCACCATCGCCCCTCATTTCTCCTGTCTGCCTGCTGAGCCCTGCTGTCACCTGCCACCTTCATGAGCTCCTCCAGACAGAGAACTCATCATGAACTAATACCATTATGTAAATTAAACCAAGTCAAACACTAGGCAGAGCTCTAAATGGCAAGATCTAGATTGATTATTTCCAGGCACAACTGATTTACCTGGGAATAATTAAATAACTTGAGAATTCAAAAGGAAGCAGAACAGTAAATTCACCTCAGTCTGGGTGAGAGAAGCTTTAAATCAAGGCAATGTCTTCTTAAAGTTGCTAGATCTATGAAGTAAGCCCTGGGGAAGGTAATTCAGTAGACAGTTACTGAGCAAATCTCTAGGGCCCATCTACAGTATGAAGTTGGATGTTACAATATCCTGGTTCAAGAAGAGATGGAAGAATGCCACAAGGATTCTAAACTGATACTGCATGGCTACAATGATGGGGCCTGACTCACCATTTCCATCTGTTTTATTTCAGAGATTAAAATGGCACACATAAACCATGCATCAACCATTGCTCTGCACATGGACCAGAGGCACTGATTACCAGTTCAGTTCCACAGCATCAACAAGACTCTTACTGACTTCAAGAAATAAAGATAGATCGAATTAGCCTTTTCATGACCATTTGAAATCTGTTCTCAGACTGTACAAATTAAGCCTGAGACATACATACATAGAAAAGCAGTTTTAAACAATATTTTTAAAGAGAGTCTTGAAAATACCTTTCCAAAATACCTTTCCAAAAATACAACTAAAAATCCCATTTCACAGATTAACTATAACTCTGCTACAAAAATATGCAAAGTATCTTAAGATAATGAATATATTGTTAGTGAAATATATTCCAAATAGGATAGAACTTATTTTCATTCTCTTCTTGACCTTCATTCAAGAAGATGCCCCAAAATGCTATGTATTTTGTATTACATTTGATGGCACTAACTCAAATGAGTTTTCAACCTATTTTGAACCTGTATTTCAAACTATATCAGACATCACAGTGCAATCCAAACCTCCACTCCCTCCCCAGTTTAATTCTCCATCTTGGACAGCTTTCAAAAATAGAAATGCAGTCACATCTGATGAAGAGTTTATTTATTTCTACTACACATTCCATGTTCTAGCACAAATAATGTAAAGATGTTAGAAGAAAGCATAGAAGGCTTAAGAATCAGAGTAATTGAGCAAGCAGAGAACGCAAGGGCTTTTTGAGTTGTGTAGGGTTTTTTGTTGCTTTGTTTGGTTTGGTTTTTTTAAGGAACAGGAAAGAGGCATGGTGTCAAGACCAGACAGTCAGGAAGTAAGTGCACTGAAGTCACTATATACAAAGACATGTAGTTTTTCAATACAGGGGATAAAATTTTGGTCACAAAAAGAGAATGTCCCAGGGGTGACTCCACAGAAAAAGCCTGGGATGATTCCACAGGACCGCCTGCAGAAAGTCTGAGTCATTTGAGGCCTCCTGAAACCTTTCTGCTGGGAGTGAGCCTCGTGCTGAATACCTAAAAATGGGATCTGGAATCCCTAAACAGTTTTGAACACAGGAGCTGGAAAGCACTTTATGTTTTGAAATAGATAATGTCTCCTTGTATTGTCACTGAATTCCTGAAACACCGCAAAAGAATTTACAATTAGTATGCTGATTTCTTTAAATGTCTCAATACCATTGAGAAGAATGCATTTTGTTTGTGTTCAGGTAAGTTATGTCACAGAAAAATTAAAAAGCATCCCTGCAGTGCCCTACTAGCTGTTGTTTGTCCTGTCCAGGAAGTATTGCCTGTTCAAGGAGAGAGCACACACAGTTCTCTGGCCCCTGGGCTTCTGGTTTGAGCTATCCAACCAATATTTTGCCTGGCACCAAGCTGTGATGAATTTCTCTTGAAATCAGTAACAGCTGGCATGAGGCCAGCAACACATTTCATATGAGCTGGTAAAGAGTTTTGGACACCAGAGGCCCAAACCTTTTGCAGGTCTGAAAGCTCCCAGAGCAAGACCAGAGAGGGGTTTTTGCACTACTCCGTGCAAAAGGCACTAAGTTTAAATCTGTATAGAGATGTACATGCCCCTACACATTGAAAACATCTCATGGGAAGACATATGGGAGTATTACAAAATCACTGTGCAGTGAAACCATGTAATTAAAGGCAGTGCCACAAACTACACAACAGAGGAACAAATTAAGGTCACAGAAACATCTGTCATCTGAGAACTTCCAAAGTGCATTCATTTAAAAATGTATCTACCATTCTCAGACACACATATTTACAGAGTTTCTGCATTTACCTCCTGGGTTCTAAGTGGAACTGGAAAATTTTCCATACTAGTATTAATCCCCAAAGAACCTCACTGCAAGCAAGCCTCATTACTCGATAATTCTTTGCTGCCTCTACTTTTTGAAGTCTCAGCCAGTTCTTAATCCTTTTAACTTCTTAATGGAAGAGTAGTCACATGCAATGGTGTCCCTGTGGAAGATCACTTATCTGTCCCTGGCATGGCATTGAGAAAAGGGGATCCTGCTCACAGAGACAGGACCATTACAAGAACCAAGAAGAGGGGAAAAGGCCTTGAGGGGAAGCCATATGAGGTATGCCTGAGGTCACCTGGTTTGTTCAGCCTGAAGAAGAGGAAACTGAGGGGAGACTTCATTGCAGTCTACAACTTCCTTGTTAGGGGAAGTGGAGGGGCCAACACTGATCTCTGCTCTGTGGCGACCAGTGACAGGACCCAAGGGAATGGCATGAAGCTGAGTCAGGGGAAGTTTAGGTCAGATATTGGGAAAATACCTAACTCCAAGGAATTACAGCTTGACCGTTCCCCAGGAAGGCTGATCCATGCCTCTACACATCCCTGTGGCACTAGAGCCACAGCATCGCCCTCCTTGGGCAACAGCAGCACTGACAATGAGCCTGTGTGAAGAAGAGAAAGGAGAAATCTTTCCTTCAAACAGCTGAGGTCCTACAGTGGATACACTGCCCTTTCTAGCCCAGACTGCTTTTATTTCACCTCCTATACCTATCTGGAGCCGGAGTGTGACAGCAAACTTCATGCCTGGTGAGGGGAGCTCTTCCAAAGGATGTGCCAGTGAGCGAGGCTTTTGTGTTGCTGCAGTCACCACAAGGGTTTTCCAAGTCCACATCAGGACAGGCAGGTGGTACACAGACAAAAAGTAAAATCAGCTGGCTATTTTCAGAGGAAGAAGCTACAAAACAGGGGCCAGTTTGAAATTCTGCCTGAAGCACAGAATCCACAGCTGAAGATTTGAATTCACAGGGGAAGAAACCTTCAATCCCAGTTTTCTGGCGCAGGCACCTGGACAGAAAGTTTTGTGATGTTCTTGCAAAGCCAGTATGAGGATTTTGCTGGCACTAGCTAGGAAAAAGTTACTTTTAGCACCTGAGAATGGCCAGAGAAGCACAGGAAATCTTTACAGCAGCAGAACTTCTTCTGGACAGGCCCAAGACAGCCTGAAAGAATTTGTTCACTAGTTTGGAGAAAAATCTCGTAACTCTTCTTACACTGGACCAGATTTTCAGTCAGTGTATGTCTGCATAAACCAACTGACTTGAGGATTTTGCCCTGAGTTTGTATCTCATAACATAAGTTAAAAAAAAAAAAGTGATAAAAATATCGCACCAGCTATGGCAGTGCTACTCTCAGTTAGGAAGGAGCTGTTAATTGTGGCACTTCGTAAAACCATTCAACACAAGTGACAGATAGCAGTAATATTTCAGCTGACTTGTTTGACATACCCCCACATCCTGTGTTTTTTTTGTGAGCACTGCATGTGTTCAGTCTGAAAAAACAAGTGCATCTCATTAAAAAGCCCTATCAGCAACTGCAACTTACGTTAAATTACTGACACATAATAAAGTCAAAATGAAAAGCCTCATTGAGGGATAGGTCCTTCAGGTTTAAATAAGGGATTCTGACTGTCTAATAAGGGCTAGTAACTGTCCACCAGTGATGGGCAACAGGGTCAGAACTCCCAACCCTGAGTGCTGATGACAGGCACCATCAATGTGGTGCTTCAACAACACAGACACCAGAACCAGAACCAGCTGGCATTATGTGGTTTTACTGTTGTGGGAGAATGATAAAGCAGAATTTCAGAAGAAAGTACATTGTAAGACAATAATTCCACGTATACATACACACGCTTATACATACATGTGAATACACACATGCATCACGCAGTGAAGGTAAGCAGCAGCTGCAATGCCCTGCCCTCTCCTTGACAACCTTCCTGTTCTCTGCAGGTTACATTGCCCTGCCTGGAGGGTTGCAGACTATTCTGGGGGATACTCTGCTCTCTGAAGTGCAAGGCATCTGCTGGTAAAGCTGGTGCCTCCCCCTACATGGAGGAATATGCCACTCTCCAGGGCTGACTGCTTCCCTCCTGTTCCAAACAATTACTTCTATTCTCCTTTTACTGGGGATGAGGAGGGAGGAAGCACCAGTGGTAAGTGGAGGAAAGGGACACTGTTTACATCCAGGCTCTGTCTTCCCCTGCTACTGAAAGGAGAAACTCAAATGCACAGGCATAACAGGAGTAAGCAGTACACAGTATCATGATCAAAACTGCTGATATCATGATAGCATAAGCACACTCATTAGGGGCTGCATTTCAGATGCTTTTCCTAGTTTATTAACAATGGTGCCCTATGGGCTGTTCAGCAGCTGGAAATAGCTACAGGGCAGAAGCACCCTAATTATACCTTCATTAGATCATCTCGACCATGGACTACATGAAGGACTGGAGAAGATAGTTTGCACGGTCCCTTTACACTTCAATAGCAGCACAGCAAGTCCACAAGGCACCGGAAAATAAGTTCAGTGCAAGTTTAGTGCATCTTAGCCAATGAACAGATATTTCCACAATAGCTGCAGATCCTTAGAAGTGCTTATACCAAAGTGTACCACAGGCCTCAATAAAGAGAGAGACACTGGAACACTCAGCATTTAATCAAGTGTCCCTTGAAAGTTAAAGGAATAACTCCATGTAACGACAGCATCAAAAATGTCTTATCTGTGTGGATGAGCCAACAGAGGAGATACAGTGATGATAACATGCCTGCCCAGTTTGTGGTATTAGTGCCTCTCCACCCCACACTAAATGCTTATGGAGAGAGTGAGTCCCAGGAGCAATCTTGTATTTTACAAAATTAATTTATTACAGGGAAAAAACAAAAAAGGTCCTTACGACAGCAGACGTGATTCTGAGAGCAAACATCACAACTGTTTTCTTTCTTAAACAGAGAAAAATCATTGAGAAAACTTCATTGGATTTCTAAAGATTATAGTAACTATGGAATTTTTACTCGATTGTGATTATAAATCTTGAAGGAAATTGTGGCTGCCCTGTGAATTAATAGTTCATTTCCTTTAATTTTTAATAACTCACTTTTATATGCCAAATTTAGTTTCTGTCCCTTTAAGAAGTGCATTAAGATTAGAATGAGAGTATCTCTTTCTAGGACACTGTGGTTCAAATAGTGAATTAGTGCTACAGGTTTCATTTGAATTGGCTGCAATGACACTGTGAGCAGCATCAAACGGTTCTCTTGCAGAACTTCTGATCCAGAAGTATCTTCATTAATAACCCTGCTCCAAGTTGGTGTGACATTGCTTATTATGGAACAACCAATAAAAAATGCAAACAGACTAATCCTCTGAGAATTCTGAAGGCTCAGTGAAAACTCCAAATTAGTCAATAAAACAGAAATTCCCCAGCTGGGGGGTAGGGAAGGCATGTGTACACTGGATGTGAAGAGAGTAGATAAGTCAGGTGAGGTGGGATTTGTCCTGTGTATCTCCTGACCCTCCAGGACTGACACATTTTATTAAGCACTCCTTGAACCAGGAGCAAGGAAGCCTAAAGTAGCAGTGAGCGTGGAAGGTACCATGGTGATCAAAACAACAAAGAACAAAAAATTGGAGGGGGGGTTTCTAATACTTAGTGTCTTAGGTTACAATGTGAGATGTAACCAGAAGTATGTATTCTAACACCATCTCCATAAGCTGTTAAAACCAGGTGAGGAAGCGTTCTTTTTCTCATCCATGACACATCCCTGATAACTCCCTCTGAGGGATATCTTCTGTTGATGGGCCACCAAGCCTCACTGCATGACTCACGAAATTACATCATCCCATTGTGAGATGCTCCGCCCAGGGGGAGGAACCAAGCATCCCTACCTGGATAAAACCTGAGGTTTGGAACACCACAAGCAGGCTTATCTACTGGATTCCCAGAGGACAAGAGCTACATAACTACCACTGGACTTTCAGACAAAGACCAGATCCTTCTATAAGACACTGCTTCAACAGAACCAAATCTATCACTTCAAGAGGACTGCAGCCACCATTTAATCCGACTGCTACCACCTGACCAACAGGGTGTCAGGTTGTATCCTGACTCTGTCAGGTTAAGCCAGTGTTTTTTGCATTTATTTTAATTTTCCTATTAAATTGTAGTTCTGACTTGGAGTCCCTCACTGGTCTGCTTTCAAATTAGTACACTTGGATTCAACAAGGTACTTCAGCTTACAACCTGTCCCATTCGACCCATGTGCACGAAATCTCCACTGAAGTAATTAGTTTATTGATTTCAACAGGATGAGGACTATATCCATAACAGCTACTCACCACCTGGAAGTTAGAAATGCATTTAACTATTTCTCAGAAATGGTGCTGAGCTATTTGAGACTGAGAAAATTTGAATTGTCTCAAAAGCTTTGAATTTACAGAGCCCTGAACAAAGTTACAGATTCTTATCAAATTCACAAGTGGACCTTTTGCCGACTTGAAAAAGGGAGAGGTGTGTGAGTGGGTATAAAACAACAGAAAGAAGGCAAAACTGTTATGAAGAAAGAACAGTACTCTTGTGATCAACATAATCCCCAGGCTCAGTCTTTATGTCAGTCTTACTAAGTGTTAAGAAAACATTTATCTTTTACATAGCTGAACCTTATAGGAAAATCCTGCAGGCTTCCAAAAGAGACCACTGCAAGTGAAGAACAAAAAATTATCTTTCCTTCTCACAGAAAAATATTTTCAAAATAGAGCAGTATAAGCAAGCTAATTTCACTGAATTATTTAAGAATGCTTACTTTTCCCCCTAAAGAGCTTTCTGTAAGTCACAGAGCAGTTCAGCAATTTATGCCTTAATGCTTCTACTTCCAGGCCAAATTCTAACCATCTTCCAAATGATGAAAAAAGATGGTCCACGGGGATGGCAACAACTCAGGTTTTAGCACAAAACCATGCTATCCTTTTCTCTTATCAACTGAATTCACAAGTTTACAACTTTCACTAAAAAAAAGTATTCTAGTACTTACTGAAATAAAAATCCCTGAACTTCCATAAATGATCAAACAAACAAAAGATCCCATTAGTCTCAAACACTTCAAAACAGGTAGTCTGACATCCTAATGAAAAAGAGGTGGGAGATTTGATCCAGAAGCTATGTTTTGAGAACTGCTGCTTGGCACACAAACCAGTTTTTCTCCCCATTTTGAGCTGCTTGTACAACACAGGGTGAGAAATGAAGACACAAAGGGCTAAAGAAGAGGCACCCTGTGTTTAAATTCTGGTGTGTTTCCTCTGCAGCCCTCATCAGGAGCAGATATTGTTCTGGTTGTAAATCTAATTGCATATTCTTCATTAAAGGATAAGAACTGGGACAATAGGCATGGAACAAAAAAACAACTGGTAGTTCAAACACTGGGAAAGGTCATGTTTTGAAAACCCGTTCTTGCTACAGCAGATCTTGCAATGAAAACGTGGTCCTAGATTTTTCTCTAAGCTGTGGCTAACCAAGCCCCTGCACATACTTCTCTCACAGAGGGTTTCCTAGGCTGAAGCATGGATAGCATGATTCCACAGGTACTCCAGATGTTGAAGACCAAGGAATAAAAGGCTGAACTGCTATTCACCTTTTAGACAGAATGAAAGGGAAACTGTTAATGATCAGCGTTTTGGCCTTTCCAATGACACACTGGTAAGATTTTTTCCCCTGCCCTCTCACAAACCACCATCTCACTGTGTGTAATGAGATTATAGTTCTCTCAAGTATTTATTTACTTTTTCCTCAAGTTACTTTTAAAGTTCTTGCAATCAGGTGTTTTGCTTCCTTTTGTGTTGTTTTTCTAAATAAAAGCTGCCTTAGAGTAAGACATTTCTGAAGACAACATTTGTGAAGAAACTTTGCAATGTAATGAACCATGCTAGCTTTCTTCTTCTCCTTAAGCCAATATTCCAGTTTACTCCCCTTAAAGACTTACCCAGGGAAATACAGACCAATCACATGGGCTGAATATTTTATCAACAGATTTTCTTAAATTTGGTGGGCCAAATCCATCTGTAAGTCCTCTCATTGCCACTGAACATTCAGTTGGCCCAGCAGTATTTGTTTGAAAGAACAGGTAGACTATTTGTCCTCTTTGCTTCATTATTTATCTAAAATCTGAGATTATTTCACACCAACATAGAGCTGATGGCCATGAAGTATTGTAGAAGATCAAAGGCAGCATCCAGAACCACCCCTGACAGCATGCTGATGCTGAACTGATTTTTGCCTTTTTTCTTTGAAATATTCTCTGTATTCTTTACACATGTATTTATAGCTCTATTACTGTATTCATTACCTTACCCTATCCAACAGGCAGAAAGACAAAACACACTCCAAGAGATTTCAAGCTAGGTTCCAAGGCTCCTATCCTATCTTTGTTCTTCCTGGCAACCAAGGCTGAGACCAGCTCTTTGAGACATAATTTTATAAACAAAGTTTAGTACCTATCTAGAGAAGAGGGGATTTGAGAAAGGGATGAACTGGGGGAACTACCTCACCAATTATAATTCTAATTGGTGATTCTTGTTAGATATGCTGATTTGCAAAACCTATAAAAATTGCATATGCATTATGCTGTGTGTGCATCTTGGGCATTTTTTGCCTGGCAAATTGTGCACCTAAGGATCCTTATAAAGGTAACCCCTTTTTATCATCCTAACTCTGTCTGGCTTATGATTTTAGGACCAGAGAGAAGGCATCTGACATCCTACTACTGACTTCCCTGCCCAAACAGTTAGTTGAGGCTCAAAAGCTACCTGTGTGCCAAGACAAACACAAGGCAAAATGTGGTGGAAAAAACTTAGCTGGAAATTAGCCCACAGAAAATCCACCAGGCTAAGCATGAGGGCCAGACAATTTAAAGCCTCTTGAAAGCAAATACAAAAAGCACTATCAGAAACACACTCAGAATTGGGTCCTGCAGAAGAAACCCCTTTTGTCCTCACACCCATCTCTGAAGAGCTCTGGGGTTTGAGGCTGGAAGTAATAACCAGTAATAATCTCTGAGAGAATTATGGCAAAATGCTGGTTGGTCAGGTTGGGAGATACTGCTGTTGTGGGCAAACCTGGAGCATCTGTCACAGAGGAAACTAAGTCACCTTAGTCCTCAGCCTGGTAGCAAACTGCAGCAGCACAGGAAAACTAATAAAAGGTCAGCCAGAAGTGATTCAGTAGCGTAGAAACTAGCTTCTGAGAAGGACAGCCTGAGTTTCTTTACTCTAAGGGCTGGGGTGATGCTCAAGGCTGGGAAGGGTGTCTCCAAGCTTTTGTTTCTGGTAGGGAGTGGAAAGATGGCCAGGAGAAACAGCCTGATCACTCAAGCATCCCTGTGCCCTTTCCTCCATCTCACAGACACAGCCCTGTTATGTTGCACAAGTCCAAACATAAATCTGTAATTTTCCCAAGAGAAAAAATGTATAGAAGAGCTAACTACTAAGCACTAGATGCCAAACAAACAAACAGGAGGAAATACTTATGTATCAGGAAATATTGACAGGCTGTAGCTATTGAAAACTCATAGGAAGGGAAATAAAGCTGCAACATTAATACTCTAACATGAAGGGGGAGAGGAGGAGGAATGTATTATTTTACATTAGAGATGCTCAAGGGATTGCAAGTGACTCAATCACAGACCTTGAACGCTTACAGATTATACCTGTACTTCAGCTAAGAGATGGAGTTACTGGAACATCTTATACAGACCCTGAAACCCCAATAACTAGAGTGAGCTGATAAATCTGCATCTGTTCTTCATGCATAGAAATTAAAACACACTAATTACTGATGCACACAGCCTGGAGGATGCTTGCTAAAAATATCTCGTAACTTAAAAAAAATCTCTATTTTTCCTAAAAACATGATTTCTTAAAACAGAAAATTCTAAAACCCTTAATGTTGAAACTTGTTTTAATGAGTGAAAAGAGTTAATTAATCACTTAAAAGGTACAACCTAAGTATCAATGATCACTATTTTTGTTACAAAATCAGTATATACATTATTGCCTGGTGTTTATAGTCCGTACAACTGCTGGCATACAGGCCTAAAAACGAAAGAGGAGAGTGAGAGGCATGAAACAAAACACAGAATTGTTCAAAAGGAACTTATTGCATGTCAAAAGGATTTCCTAAAACTGTAAGAAAGAGTTACACTTGTGAAAAAACAAACCCAAAACCATCCCAAAGAAGATAAAGAGGAAACACATTAGAAAGACATGCAGATTTATAAAGAATAGAGAGAGCATAGAAACTAGTGGTAAGCAAATGAGGAAGCATAAGGAACCTCTAAAGCAGCAGAGACAATTCAACACTGAGGATTATGTGGTGTTTCATGCAGTAAAAAGGCACCTCTGGAAGCAACCACACAGATCACGTCCATTGGTTGGTGCAGAAAACAGGATCAAAACTTTTGATGTTGAAAGACATAGGGGATATTAAAAGAACAATATCAGGACAAAAAGTGTCTTGGATTAAAATCGGTTCTTTTAATGATTTGAATGCAGTGTTATCAACAGAAAGACACAAGCAGAAAGGTCACTAGTGACCACTTCCAAATTCTAATGCAATTTTATCCGTTTGTTATTTGGGAGTGAGGCAATGTGAAAACTTCTCGCACATAATTAAAGAAACACCAATATAGTGCCCAGCAGTGAAAAGGGAAGGTTATTCTTACGGAGCATAGCTAAAGCCACAATAAAATGTTTTGCAATGCAACTAAATCCAAGGTACCAGCCTGAGCAAAGACCAGTTTGCAGGCTTAAAGCAGCAGATATGCTTTGAAGGCCGTGACTTACAGATTTAGAGATGGAACAAATTGCTGAGTTCATTTATGTCTTCTGTGATCATCAGAGATAGCTGCTTCAAAATATGTACTCAAAGAGAGGTACAGGAAAAATAGTCCTAGCAAGGCTTCTTGCCCCTGTGCTGAGCCCTGCCAGCCACACATAAAGAAGGAAGTGAATACATGAGACAGAGTTCAAAAGAAGGTCAAAGAATTGATCCCTAAGCTGGGCAAAACAAAGCAAAGCAAATCTTACACGCGAGGCTGACAGAGTTCATCCGGCTCAGTGATATGGATGAGAGCTATCATGATGACTATTTAAGGCCACATTTCAAACTTGCACAAAAATTAAGAGCTGACAGTAGGAATTTCAACCTTCACTTCTGAGCAAAATTTCCCAATGGTGTTAGTACTACAGAACAGTTTACCAGCACAGATGGTCAACTCATTCATGTCTGAAGTTTTCAAAATGAGACTACATGTTTAAAGAAGACATGCCTTGACCTGCTTTTAGAAAAGAAAAAATCTGTGACTTAATCATGCAAAATATTGGGTCAAAGGAGTATAACAACTGCTGACTGATCTGCAAGTCTATGCATGGGAGTATTTAACCATAAAAAATTAGAAGGATCGTATGTCTCCTTCAAGACATGTTGTGACAAACAGCACTTGCAAGACCTCCTCCAGTATTCAAACCCACCCAGATCTACACAAACTCTTCCAAATGTGTCAGAGCCACTCACACTCAGCTCTAATTCAATACCAGTTTACATCTGTTAAAGAAACACACCAAAGACAAGGTGTCAATCTGGTGCTGAAGGCATGGTTTCTGCATTTCAGCAGTCACTCTACAGAACCCCTGTTCAAGGCCTTCACAAAGCACAGCTCCAACATTAGGCTAGACAAATGGCAACTGTGTTCACAGGGAAGTGAGAGATTAAATCCCCTTGCTCTACAGGAAGCCTTCTTCTTATGTGATGTCCTATGCTCTTGTGCCTACCATTCCTAACCACATGTGATCTGGAACAAGGTATTCAGAATGAGCACCTCCTCTGATGCTTGTAAAAGGAAAAACAATTTCATAATGAAAAAAAAAGAAAAAAAATCAAAGCAAACATTCACTTGGTAAGCAGGAAAAAAAAATCACATGTCGTTCTACAACAGTAATTGATCTTAAATACATGCCTTGTCATTTCCAGATGAATGAAGGATTCTGGTGTTCTACCATAATTTTATTTACTTTAGCCCAGGAAGCATCTGATCTGCGTTAAAAACTGTAGATTAATTCTGTATTAAAATATCAACATTCTGCCTACCTCTTCAAAGTGCTATAAAATATACTGATGGGAGCAATGGAATATTCCCCAGGTACCATGGCTGAAACAAAACCTGCATCAGAGGCGCTTTTCTAGAAAAAAGCAACTACCACCTGCTCACTCACTCTTCTCCAAGTACCAGGCAGTCCATATGCCATGTCATTTTTATCTTTTCTGGTTTTAGTCAAGAATGTAAACCCAAAATAAGTCACAGACTGCATGCTAAAGGTTAAGGAAATTACCAGTGTAATTGATGAAACAGAAAATAAGATGCCCTATCATGAAGAACTGCATTTTATGTTTCATTTAGGTTTGCTCTTGCACTTGAATATATGGCTTGTGAGTTGTGACTTAAGGCTAGAATCAGGTCCACTAACAAGCAAGCTTCTCTTCTTCCTCACCAATGCAAAGACAAACAGCTGCACTGGAGTCTATGTTTTTTAATGAACAGTTTACTCCTCTATTTTTCTCTGAATAGAAAATATTTGTAACCACTTCATTTCATCTGCTGTGTTTTTTTAAAGCACTGTGAAACATGCTATTAATACAACAGTGTTAGGGGTCAGATTACCCTTGCATAGAATCTGTTCAATAAATTCCACCAACAACCAAAACACAATTTAATAAAACCAAACAAGTCAATAAAAGTGAAAATGAAAAAAAAAGTACTCAAAGTAATACGAATTTCAAAGTCAAGTCATCTGAATCACTACTCAATCACTATTGACTCAGTGAGAGAAACTATTTCAACAAAACACGCAAGATTTCTATTGACAGATCTTTTCAGCTGAAGAGCTTGAAACAAAGTTCTCACTATCTCTAAAGTTTACCTCCTGAAATTATACTATTGTACACAAACTAAGGACAGAACCCTCAATTTTAGCAAGCTTTCTAGTATGCTTCAAAAAATACATGTAACACGAGACCTCAAAGGAATACCGAAGATTGTTACCAGCAAGGAAAAAAGCAAACCAAACTGAAACCAAAAAACCCAAACCCTGTCTAAGTTTATTGCCAAAACATGCTTTTGCCACAGCAAATGTACACTGAGTTCATGAACACAGCACACCATTTTATTTAAAGTGCAAATATACTCACGAAAAGACATTCCCAATGTAGGCATAATATGAACAGCAGTAGGGAGCAGTCCCATCACAGCAGTAAGCTTTGCAGCCATTATCACACTGAGCCAAACAATCTTCTGCTGAATAAAAATAACACTCATGAGGTCAAACATCAAAATCTTGTACAGCACAGCTTTGAAGAAAACGCAGTCTAATGGTTTCATACAAGCACAGGACTGCCCTTGAGGTGCAACCTGACTCTAATCCTAATGGTAGCCCATTCCCACTCGTTCTGCATTTCAGACTTAGGTGCTTTCCATATGGGTATTTTGTAGCCGGCCATATCAGTTCCTCCCTATATTTAATCCTTTAAAATTAAAAAGAGCATTTCGAACTGTCAAGACACCATAGACCAACTTTTTCCATTCCAACAAGGAGTCCAGAAAGAAACCTGAGTCTGGGCTGCCTGTCTTGTTGATTTGGAGGGTGGCAGGAGAGGAGAAGAAAGTTGTCTGGGAACAGGCTACTTCCCCCAGTGCCTGTCCAGTCCCAGCCCAGGGTGCAAATCAGAGCTGCCTGGGGCCCCCTTACCCCTTGCCATCTGGCAGCAGCTCCCCTCGTTGTGCTCCAGCACCAGGGCCATGGCCAGTGTGGCATGGCAGTGCCTGGCACAGGGGCCAGAAGTGCCCTCTCTGGCCCGCTGAGGCCACAAATGTTCCCAGCCACAATGCTCTGCTGGACAAAGCAAACGGTGAAACAACAGTAAGAGAGCTCTTTACAATTAAGAAACATGGAAAAGCACATATCTTTTTATTCCTGTGTGAAGCTATTTTAACAGCATCGACCTCTTGTGCTGTCATGACATTTAGTGTTTTCAAAGTCAGGTTCCCCCAAGAAAATAACAGTGTACTGCCACTGCACTGTAAAAACATTCTTAGAGATCACCTTCCCCACAGTCAAGGCTTCAGCTGCAGCCTGGATGAATTCAAACAGACTCTGTGTCCCATACACCATCACCCCTGGTGACCTATTTGGTCACATACTGCAGTGAAATCTTGAAATCAAAGATGACAAACCATGCTTCTGCATTCCCGACGCATTGTAGCTCCCGTTTCCCAGGCTGCAACTCACCAGAGAGGTTCTCATTCTCCCACTGCCATTACTGCCTTTCATCTGTGCTGACCCTTTTGGTTGGTGTGCCAGGATCTGGGCAACCCTACCTCATCTCAGCTTCTGCCCGCTCCCATTCCTGCCCCAAGTGGATGGAAGTTCCCACCTTGCACTGAGACTCCTTTGCTCACTGACTCATGCTGCTGACCCATCCCACAGCCTGACTGCTCACAGGACTTTAGCAGGTCAGCTCTCTGAATCTGCTCACACTTGGTCTCTGCTTGAAAACAAGCAGCAAGCGAGGGCTGGAGAGGGCTGTGCAATGCAGCACATGGCTCAGCCCAGGCAGATGCACCCTAACCCTGTGAGACGACCCCTGGTTTAAAGAAACACATGAAAAAACAGAACAACCAACCCATCATCCTGCCAACAAGTGAATCAGGGCAGTCAGCAGAACACCCATCTCCAGAAGGAGAACGGCAGCCCATGAGCTCTACAGGCACTTCTGTAGGGAGCAGCAGTGCAGGACAACCACTGCACAGGACTCTCTGTATCAAGGCTTTGGCAGGGCTGCCATCCCAGGACACCCCATGCCAAGGCTTTGGCACACCCCCGTGCCAGCAGCTCCAGGCTTTTGCAATGTCACCTCTTTTTTGGCATGAGTATTCATGGCTCCGGCTGTGCAAGGCCAGTACACCTCGTGGCTCTGCCCTGGCAGGACAGCACCACGGTGCCTTCATCCTGCACATCACGGGCTATCCCACACGGATGGGTTCACAGAATCACAGAACGGGTGAGGTGGAAAGGGACCACAGTGGATCATCTGGTCCAACCTCACTGCTCAAGCTGAATCGTCCGGGAGCACATGTGGCACGGGACTGTGTCCAGGCGGTTCCTGAGTATCTCTATTCAGGGAGACTTCACAACCACTCTGGGCCATCTGTTCCAGTGTGTGGACATCCTCACAGTAAAGTTCTTGCTCATGATCAGGGGTAACTTCCTGCGCATCAACTTCTGCTCGTCTCCCCCCCCCCCGCTCCACTGCTCAATACCACCGAGCCTCTGCTCCATCCTCTTGGCCCACCCCGATCAGATATTTATACCCGTTAATGAGGTCTTCTCTAAGTCCTGTCTTCTCAAGGTTTACTCTCCCTGCAGCCAGAGAGGGGCTCCCGCACACCACACCCTGCCCGGGAGCGCTCAGCTGGGACACCCCGGGGAGCCCCTTCCAACTCCGCATCCCAGTTCAATCGCCGACGAGGAAAAGCTCCCACATCCCACCTAAACCGCCGGACCCGCTCACACCCGCTGCCCGCAGCTTGAAGCCCGTCCCCCGCCCTACGCCGGCGCCGCTGACCTGCCAGAAGGAGGAGGAGGAAAGGAGGGAGCAATACTCCCCAGGTGGAGCACCCCTCCATCCGAACGCGCCGCGCCACCCGCTCCATGCCGGCTGCATGCGGGGAGCCACCGTCCGCCTCATAGCGGGGCCGGGCCGGCGTGGGGCGGGGGACAGGCGGGGGGACAGGCGGGGCCCACTGCCCCCCGCGACCGCCCCCGAGCCGGGCTGGCAGCAGCCTGGGTGGCAGCGGCCGGCCCCTCGCTGTTCCCCGCCTCCCGCCGCCTTTGTCCTTCGGCAGCCGCGGGGAGAGCGGGGGCGTGTGAGAGGCAGTGCGGGTGTTGTGTGCGCTGCCTCAGCCGTGCGGTCTGCGAGGGGGCTCCTGCCGTGGTTAAAGTGGAGATTGTCTTTAAAGCGGGATTGAAACTGTGATAGTTTGTACACTGAGATGAGAGCCATGGTCAGTTTGTAAATGCGGGCGAGCGGCGGTGCGGGGCTGGGCGCATGCTGGTGAAGAGGCTGCCAGCCCGGCCTGGGAGCGCTCAGCTGCCCTGGGGCCACGGCGTGTTCCCAAACCTCAAACGAGCTTGCCCGTGCTGCCCAGCAATAAATATTTTCCGTGACCAGGCAAGAACAATGCTCTTAAGTGTTCTTCAAGAGTGATTTTTGATAACTAAATGCTGCCATAACTTACCCCGTGTGACAATTTCCGCAGATGGGGCCCAGAGACCAAAATATTTGCCTTCTGGTCTCACAAAACACAAAGGTTAGCTCTGACTTTACATGAAGAGCTGCAGGTCGAGGAATGTGCCTTGGAAGGCTGAAATATGCACACAAAAAATGAGAAACATCCACAGGTGTTTGTGCTCATAAAAGATTTCCTGCTGTTGGCAGCTCAGAAACATCCAATGAATTACTTTTCTCAGGATTCAGCTTTTCTACAATGACAACAACAAAACCCAAATCACCGCATCAAATCACTTGAAAGCCGGTGTGTTTATTTATCAACACACAACTGGGATTTTTTTCAAATGTATGCCAGAACCTACCTGTCAACAAAGAAAAACGACTTTACATGTTTTTCGCTACCCTGCAGCATGTATCTCTTGGTTTATACAACAGCCCAAATGAAAGGTATAAAAGGAAATTTCAGTTATATGTAGCTGCTCAGAGTAAAACTTAGACCAGGTGGGTAACTTAGTTTCAAAGGTTTTGCATCTGCTTCCTGTGTCTAACTGTGGTCACAGGCCACAGCTCTGTCTGAAAAAAGCCTTGAAAAAATAATACAGTTTTGCCAATAGATAGTATTGGTAGTAAAGGAACAAAAAACAGTGGATAAAGGAGACTAAGATCTGGAGACAACTCCCAGAAATTCTGACATCTCTAGCCTTTTGATTTTAATCATGTTTGATCACCATGCCAGCCTGCCTCTAGACAAGCCTTTTGTCAGTATTTGTGTTCTTCATGTTTTGTTGTTGATTGCTCCCCTTGCAATCCCCTCCCCTTCCCATATATCTTGGCAAGTCACATTTCAGTATTTTCCAAAAATTTAAGTAAAATTGCCCCAGAGTTTTAAGCCAGCATGCTTGAATTCCATTCTGATTTGCACTTAATAACTTCATTACGAAGAACTTCTGTAGTTCTTTTTTTTTCTTTTTCTGTCCACAGGGGACAAGTTGATTGAACCTTTCTAACACTTCTCAACCCTAATTGTTACTTCCCAAGTACTGTCCCTTGGACAAAGGGCTGAAACGCCCAGATGACAAAGGGAAATACATCTTCATGTTAGTGATGAAAACAATCCACGAGAAGCTTTCAATCCAAGGTTTTACCTTCTTCCTCCCATGGATTTTTCTTTGATGAGAGAAGGAGGGGGGAATCACAAAATTTATCCTCTGGCATTGGGTTATCAGCCTTTAACCAACTCCCATGGGTAAGCAGCAGTAAGAGAGCCTGTTACAGGTTGTCACAGGACACTCTTACCCCCTGCCCAGGTAAGGACACCCAGAAGAGGAAGTGTAGCCGTGGGCCTGCCTGTCATTCCAGCTCTACCATCTGCTCTGAAAATTAAGAAATCTGTTGGAAGAAGATATGCTTGTCTCCTACTCTTCCCCTCTCCATTGTTCCCAGCATCATAGAACACTTTTGTAGAAAGCTGGGAAGGAGAAGAACAATGTCAGGGCAGTGTCATCTGATTCTGCTGGGCTGGGGTCCTTCTGGGACCGAAAACCATTCAATTTTCTCAGAAGGAGGTTTTGAAGGAAGATTAATTCATAGCAACGAACATCAAGAGATTGGAGATAAGATTCTAGCCACTATGAGACTCCTTATAAAACTCCATAACAGCATCACATGATGCCCAAATCGTCTCTTACCAGAAATGTTTTGAAAGGTATTTTTCAAAAGCATGCAGGATTGGTAGCATCCTGTTAAGTGTACAAGCTCTCAAGTGCTAATCTTCAGGCACAGTTCAAGGAGAAACTCCTGCTCCCAGTACACTGGTGTTTTGAAACTCTCTATAATCAGGCATCTCTGTCTCCAGAAGCTTAATTAGCAGTTCAGAAACAGTAATTATCACACACAGAGCACTAGAGGAAACTTAATAGAGGAAAGGGCACATACTTAGGACAAGCATTTAAACCTCTTTACCTCTAGGTTACCTCTAGAGAAATCACTTCAAAGCAATTAACAGGATATCTTACCCACATGCTAAAGATGTCTCTTGTTGAACTCCAGCTGCTAATTGGCTCAACATGAGGAATGGTAAGTCTTCTACGTTTTCCAATGTATATCAAGCCAACTAACTCTTGAGCATCTCCAAAAGAGCCTGGGTGCTCTTTGCAGCAGCAGGGCAGCCGCTGAGCTGGGCAAAGCCGTGGTTCTGGAAAGATGAGGCAGCCAGATGTTGTCAGTTCAGCTCTGCCCCATGCTGTCCTGTAATGGCACTGAGAAGTAGTCTCATATTCTGAATATTTGCCACCTCTGAGCACCACCTTCTTCTGTCTCGGTCAGGAGCAGTGCCTATCTTTACTCTCATACACAGGAGAAGTATAAACATCACCCTTCTTTTTCTGTGCATTCCTTGTGTCAATGTCCAGAGGTAGCGAGTACAACAGATACATGTACTTCTGATAGCACAGGTCATTTAATTGTGTTTCATTCAGTATCTTCCCTTTTCCTACACCATGAAGGAAAAAACAGGATTAGCTGACAGAGGGCATACTCTGACTTCTGCTGAAATTATTGAAAGGCTTCCCAATGACACTACTCTTAGCTGGACTTGGTTTTTAACTTCTGATTCCCTTCTGTCTCCCTTTACATATTCCACCACTAGTCAAGAGTGACTCTATTTTTCTCCTTTATTAAACAGAAATTTTTTGCACTTCTAATGAGTTTCATTTCCACTTCAGGATGCTCTTTCTGCTAAATCTTTTTCTGAGGATGGCCTGAATACTAACACAATATTTAAATGATTTATAATATCAAACTCTATCCTCCTTTGATGAGTACCATGTCTTTTCCTGACTACTCCATTAGTATGAGGATTATTTTAGTATTAGCATAGTTACACATACACTGTTATTGACTATAATACAAAATGTATACAATATTTTTATGTATTCATTATTGCTTTCTCTTTTTCAAAAGTATTGTCTATGATTATATTGCTATTTATCTTCACACAAGCTACTTTATTTTGTAAATATTCAGGATTTCTGACCTCTGACAGTACCTTTGGCACTGGGGAATTTATCACTGAACTCCTAGAAGGCTACAAGACAGTTTTGTTCCTCTCTACACAGACTGCAGGTCTCTATCACATGAGGAATGTACTCAACACTGCTGCCTGTTGCTGTGTAAAGCTGGCAAAAAGCTTCGTGCAGGAATGCCATTATTCCTAGGCAGCCAAGAAGATCTCTTATGGTCCCTTCAGTTTTATCTACCATTCAAGGCAGATGAAATATCTACAGAGTAGCAGTTATATTCTACAAAATTATTTTAATTCTACAGGTAGAAATATGTTATTTTTGTAGACTTGCATGAAAGCTTTATCTACAAAATCTTTACCTACATTTTGTCTCCAAAAAAGATCAAGGCAGCAGAGAAGGTGCATGGAATTTTAAAAATTATTTGCAAGACAAAAGTGTTCTATCATTTGCATGCACTTGCATGCAGGAAGGGAAATAGTGGAACACCTCTGTCGTTATTTCTTTTAAGAATAAGGAGTATTTCAGAAATGCTGTATCCTTTCTGGTAGAGAACCAGAGAGTGATTTATAAACCTATGCTAACAGTAGGCATCTACTGACTTGATAAACAGTATTTAAAAATACTGTTTCGTGTATTTTTACAAACACAAAACTTGGGACTTGTGTGCTTTTTTGGTTTCCTTAATTAAACCTTTGTTTAGTAAACTAACCAGTAGTCTTTGTTGAAGCTTAGCAAGCAATAAAAACATCTGGAAAAAAATACAATAATCACTGAAGTCTTGGGTTTAGGCATTAGTATTGATGCTTTTTTTTCTCTTCCAAACCCGCTCCCTCCCTCCCAATCAGTCAATCAATTAATCAATTTATTTTTTCACCATTTGATATGAGAGTTTGGAATCTGAGTAATTAAATGGTCTTCCTTAAATGTTTATATTGCTTTCAAGAAAGTATGAATCAAAATCAAAAATATAAGAACTTCATCCAAACTAGACTGAATGGGAACTATGAAGGCCAGCACTGGCTTTTTGTTGTGAGACTTTTTCTTTGCGAGCAGCTGCTGGAGGTTTGGAAGGCGGTTGGGATCTACACGAGTGAGAGGGCACCTTTGGCACAATAGAGCTTGAGGGAAAGCACAAATGTCGAGGGGGTTTGATGCCGTTCAGAGGGTGTGCATTAAATGTCGAGCAGCTGATCGCACAGGAAAGGTTCTAGAAGAAAGAGGCTGTGCTGGAATTGCCTTTTATTTTTGCATCCTATAAACTGCACAGCCAACAATGAAACGACTCCTCTTCCTTCCGCGCTAGATGCAGGATCACATTCCTTCAAGTCTCCAGGAGGCAGGATTCACAGCGGAGTTGTTCCCCGAACTGCTCCCACACGAATGGGGCTGGGCCAGAAAATCGCTTTGGCTTTTTCCTGGGCACCGTCAGCGCGCATCAAAAGAGCCACACGATGCCGCTGTCGACTCGCAAAAGAAGGAAACGCACCGAGCGCAGCTCCAAACCACCCCAAGGGCAGAGCCACGCTGGAAACATCCCTGCTCTCAAACCTCCTGTTGCCAGCACGAAAAGATTTGCCTGATCTTCCTCTTCCAAGTGCAGCCCCTTCTTTGCACGGCACTCAAACGGCAACACGAGCTCCTTTGCCCTCACAAAGCCCTCACAAAGCTTTCCAATCTAGCAAAATCTGGCCACTCACTTGAAAACATCTGGCAAAAACAGTGCTGGCAGAAGTGCCAGCTAAGAATGTTCTTGCTGCCTACAACTTCACCTGCACCCATCAAACCAGCAGCACACACCCTGCTCCCGGCACTTTCCTTCTCAGCTCTAGCTGCCATCCCAAGCCTTCACTCTCACAGAGTCAGGATCCAAACGGAACAGCACCAGGGACTGCTCACACACTAAAGCTCCCAGGACAAAATGCTCAACAGCCTGGCACCTGCCTTCACACTGTGATTTAAACAGCTCAAAGCCAGAGAACTGCCTATTGGCAAAAGCCTCTTCATTCACTGAGGCCACGCAGTGTGCGCATCTAAACTTGCTTTCTTTACCAAAGAGCGGTAATCAAAAGAAATGGCATGGCCTCCTCCAAAATACAAAGCATCCAGGGACTGATCCACATCCAGTATTGAATGGCCAACAATTGCTCCTACCTAGAAGGTGTCAGGACAGAAGAACAGTCCTGACAGAATAACCCTGAAGAATAGTCTTGCTGGACTGCTCCTCCCCATGGTACCTCAAACACTCCAGCAACACTGGCACTATGTCCTCAGTTTCCCAAAGAAAGGCACTCCAAGTCCCTCGCCCTCGCCTTGCCTCATGTACCTTGCCATGTTTTTCCTCGCCTACCCTTGCTTTGCTTCCCTTGCCTACGTCTGTCTTACTTTGCCCTGCCTACGACTTCCTTGCTTTGTTTCACCTTGTGTACCACCCTTTAGCTTGCCTTCCATGCAGGCAAGGCAATGCAAACCAAGTGCAGGCAATTGGAGACAAGTCAAGGGAATGGTAGGTGAGGCCAGAGCAATGAGGGGAAAGCAAATGGAGTGGTAGGCGACAGAAGGCCCAGAAGTTCTAGGCAAGGCTGGCCATAGGAAGGTAACTCCAGCGATGGGTAAGCCAGGCAGAAACAGGAAAGGCTAGCCAAGGCAAGGCTCTGCGGGAAAGCAGTTGGCAGGTCAGGGGTGGGGCATAGACATGCAAGGGAATGCAAGGCTAAGGAGGGTTAGCAGGGCAAGGCAAGGCAGCGGTTTGGTTGCCACTGCAAGGCAAGTTAGGAGAGAGGTACAATCAGGGACTGCTGGTACACAAAAAGAGCCAGGACAAAATGCTTTCTCGACCCTTGTTCCCACATGGACCATCTCTAATCTGCACCTAAATTACTGAGCTACCTGCTTTCCTTCATGTGCAGAAAAACTCATTCTGGTCTCAGAGCCCGAAGGTGACATGTGAATTGCCCGTCCAAAATTCAAGACTTGCAAGGATTGGTGCCCAACAAAAGCTGTGAAGAAAGATGAGTCTGGCAGCATGGGACTTCCCCTGGGCAGAAATCTTCTCAAGTGCTCCTGAAACACTGGGGATGCATGAGAGCTTTGAGAATCATAGGCGGAGCAGACAGGGCAGGACGGCAAGGCTCAGAAATGGCATGAAAAAGGGGTCTTGAATTCCAGATGGGGGAGAGGCGAGCAAGATAATGCAAAGCAAGGGAGGGGTTCAAGGGCAAAAGGAAGAAGCTTCGTAAGGCAATGAGAGTCCTAGAAGGAGACGGAAATGAAAAGCTGGACCTGGACACATCAAAAGGGAAGTCAGGAGGGGGATGGGTGAGCAGGTCAATGCAAGGTACTGCAGGGAAGGAAGGCTGAGACAAGGCTACAGACTGGACAGCAAGGCAATGTAAGGCGTGGGGAAGGGTGTCAGTAGCGAGCACTGCCGGATGGCCACGGCAGTGAGGGTGGGGCAGCTGTGTGCAGTGCAGCGCATGTGGGTGTGGGTGTGGGGTGGTGTGTGTTTGCAGGGTTGTGCGGGGGCAGGGGTGTGCTGGGGTGTGTGGGGTCTGTGTGTGTGTGTGTGTGTGCAGGGGGTATGTGTGTGCTGGTGGTGTGTGCTGGGTACATGCGTGTGTAGCACAGGTGTGTGTGTGTGCAGAGGTTTGTAGGGTAGGTGGGAGGGCAGGGTGTGGTGCCAAGGGAATCCCTGCACTGCCAAGCACGTGTGGGATGGAAAGGATAAGATGAATATGTCTGTACAAACAGAGACGGTGTGAATCCGCTTGTAGATGGGGCAGGACATGATAGAGAGGGAAGTAAGAGAAGAAGCTGTTAGCTCTAGAAAATATTACTAACGAACACAGACTGTTGCTCAGCCAAGGCAGTGGTAAATTCCTGAACCTCGAGCAAGAGAATGAAGACTTCGTAGAATTATGATTAGTTTCTTTTTTTTTCTTTTATACAACAGAAGGGGGTGCATGTTAGAGTGGAGCATAGAGTAGGCAGTTCAGGAAGTCTGTACCTTCTGAATACTTCAGCATACCACAGTGATGTGGCCGGGACCCTAGGATAAAAACGGGGCTGCATGCCCCAACAATTTGAGAGACTCCAAGGGAAATGCCCCATGGCCTCTCCCTTTATTCAGATAAAATTACAGGACCTTCTGTCTCCTTTTTGGACATAAACCTCTGGCATCATGGATTAATTTTCCTAACAATTTGCAGACTCTTCTGGGATCCTTCCACCATCCAGGGGCAGCAGGCAGCAAGAGGAGCTGGAGGTGCCCCTCACCCATTTTTGGTGATCAGCTCCCCTTGGTGCTGGCTGGCACCAGGTGATTGTTTGGATTCCTGACACTGTCCAAGACAGAGATGAGTGGCGGACCAGTGTGGTCCATGAAGAGTCCCCAGGGAGAGACCATTGTAAATCTCACTGGTGAGTACAATAACATCTTTGTGGAGTACACCTGAGAGGGCATCCATGGAGCGTAGCACAGGTGAAGCTGGGAAGGGGTCCCAGCAAAAGGGAGGATGATCCCAAAATAGCTCTGAACAGAGTCCCTGGCGAGAATGTTGAGGTAGGTTGCACATTCTCCCAGAGGTAATTAAGGACAATCCATGGCCGGGGGTGCAAGAAGGGAAGTTGAGAAAGGGTCTCAATGATCCATACCTGGGCTGGGCAATAAGTGGAGTCAAGAAAGGGTCTTCACAATCCATGCCCCAAGGTGGGGGCAACAAGGGGAGCCAAGAAGGGGTCTCAGCAACAGGGGATGGGTGGTGTTGGCATATTGGGAAAGGATTGGTTGAAGGGGAGAGTGGACGAATGTGGTTGAGGCAACATTATGAATGTAGAGGGGAGTTATCACCACGGACTGTTGCTCAGCCAAGGCAGTGTTAAATTCCTGAACCTAGAGCAAGAGAACAAAGACTTAATAGAATGATGGTTTGTTTCTTTTTCCTTCTTTAATGTAACAAAATAGAGGGCATATTAGTGTGGCATACAGTAAGCGATTCAGGAAGAATGTACCTTCCGAGTATCTCAGCCGATGGAAAAAGGAAGAGGGAGATGCAGCTGGGAACTTAGGATAAAAAGGAGGCTACATCCCCCAACTGTTTGAGAGACCCCAGGGGAAATGCCCCATGGCCTCCCCCCTTATTCAAATAAAGTTAGGCAGTGCGAGGCCTGGCATGCGGCCAGAGGCTGCCACAGTGAGAGGCTTCCTGTGCGGTGGTCCAAGCTGAGAGCCAAAGCTGACATTCCCAGGGTGATGAGGCATGCCTGCCTTTGCCCCGCTGCCATTCCTGCTGCATGTGGCTCATTCTGGTGAATCGGCAGTCCCTGTGTGCGCTTGATGCCGTGCCGGCCACTCCCACCCAGCACCGCGCTCCCCCAACGCATTTTCTCATCCATCCTGGGAAAGCGACATAAGGGATGCTGAATCCGGAGGCTGGCTGTCGGCGGGAGCAACTTCCCTTCATTGACGACCTCTTTTTGGCCCCCAATTTCAGGAACCTTGTGGTGGTGCTGAAGAGGGGTGGTTTGGCACCGAAGCTGGCAGAGGTGGTGCAAGAGCTCAACGCAAGGAGCTTTCAGTGGCACGTGCGAGGGTAGGAGGTATAACATCCATAGCTGAAGGCAAAAAAGATCAGAGCATATAATCGGCCACAGTAATGCTGTTAATCTTTGCAAACTGCTTGCAGAGTTGCTCTTTTCTTAGGTAATGGAGGTTTGTATCAACCAGAGCTGCATTTGGTCCAGTATTTGCAGATGATGTTAGGTGCGCGGTTGGTGAAGTAAGTGTAGCAGTTTATGTGGCATTCTGCAAAATTGTGACAAGTCTTTCTGTGTTCCTCAGTCCTGTGAAGTTAACAAAACCCTGAAAATAGGTTTTGCGGAACATTAGAATTTTTTTCCTACTAGCAGTAGTCACCTTGTCTTTACCTATTTTTCTCCATGAACATCAAGTGCTTTTGATCAGTGTTCATGTGCATGCATTAGCCTTGTTCTTATCTTCTTTGGAGAATTTTTGCAGTACTCAGATGATCTGTGCAAGTTGTAGACTGCAGTGGTGGACTTCAAGGCTTCCATCAGTGGGAAGATGCTGTCCACGTTTTGGATTTTCCTTTGTCTGAACCTTGTCCAACGTTTCAATTTTCAAGCAATTTTAAGAGCTCCAAATTAAGACATGAACATGTTTTTACACCACCTCAGTTACCACTGATGGTTTAGTCAAGTTATCCTGTGCATTGGATTTAAGTGACTAGTGAAGCATGTGCTAAGGCTATGTACAGTATCTACTCAATTACCATCCCAGAAGGGTTTGATTGAAGAACAGGGAGTTCTGAACACAACTGTTTGGAGTACGAGAAGTAGAACTTAGGGGTTGATTGAAGAGCACTGCATGCACAAATGGTTAAGGAGGAGCCATCTTTTTATGTCCCCTCTATGCTAGTTCTCATGTTAAATACTGAACATTCTGCAGGTTGGTTTTGTAAGGCATGTGGTTTTTTTTTGGGGGGGGGGGGGGCCATGGTGGGAGGCAGGGGGTGGGTGTAGGTTTTTTTTTCATTTACAGAATAGTGTGCAAAGAACCTATGCCCAAAACCAGCACTGTGAAACAATGCAGGTGTAAAAGAGGGTCCTAGAAATGTAGGATAATATGAATCTGTTTCACTCCAACAAGGTGATTGTCCTTCACAGAAATGTAGTGGCAGGCTTATACCATACTAGAAGTGATGACCTTTCTCTGCCCCAAATCGACCAGCAAAATATTTTGGCTCTTGATTTAAACCCCTGAGCCAGCCATGTTTCAGAAGCTACAGCTGGTGTGGCAGAGGCGGGGTGCAGCCCTGCCCGCTGATCAGAACCTGGCATGCACAGGTGGCAGCACCCAGGGTTCTCTGCGCCGCCCCCCGGGGCTGGGGCTGCTTCCCTCCCACCCCTGGTAGCCTCAGGGAAACAGCACTCCACTCCATCTGCTTTAAAAACAAACAAGAAAACAAAATGCCCACTATAAAAATATGTCTTCAAACTTCTTACCAGCTCTTGCTCAGAGTTTGTTGGTGGAGCAAATGGTTTTAAAATAAACCATTTGGTATTGCTGGTATGACTTTTAAATTAGGTTCCTAAACTTCAGAAAGAAGGAGATGGTGGTCACGTACCCCTGAGGAATGTTGGAAACAATGAGACCGCTCAGTCATTTAAAGGTGGCCAGCAAATGGGTGTAGCAGTGGAGTGGACACTCTGTGAGCAGGCAGCCTTAAGTCATGTAATGACTAGCACTTCAGTGGGAATGTCACATGAACACCAAGAGATTGTGTCATGATGTGTTGCATGACAGCAAATTGGGCCAAAATTCTACTGAGTTTGGCCAAGGTGGACAGGCTACCTTTCCTTAACCTGGCAAAGGGACATAAGTCAATGATGTTTGAAAAGTAGTCATAAAGAATAGTCCCTTTATTTTGTTGGACTGTTGCAACTGTGCAAGGCTCTGCTGACAGGTCACTGGAAGTAGCTGTTGCAATCTAATTGCAGTTTGACACTTTATCAGTCAGCATCACTAGGAGGCTTAATGGTTTAGATTGAGAGGTTTGGATTTTTTCAGAGTAATGGCCCAATGAAGAGCAGTGTTCACTGCCATGACTGTGGTTGCACCTCTCAAGAGAAATGGCCTAGGCTTAGCACTGTGTGAAAATTCTTGGTTCATTCTAACAGAACCTCCTTGGTTCTGTTGTTTTGGCTTCACAGCTGGAGGAAAGGTGCAGCATCAGAAGCAATTCATATGGCAGAGGTGGAACATATCCAAAGCACTGGACTTCATTATCCTTCAGCAGTACGGTGTAATTGAGTGTAGTTTAACTGGAGGAGTGCTGACCATCAGTGATACCAGGTTTTTTAAATGTTCGTAATTCTGTCAAAACAAGAAGGAAGGAAAGTGGTGAATATGAAATCCTTTCCTCTTAAATCCCTACCCAACAACTTCAGGGGTAGTTACAATATGTACTCACCTATTTTAGCACTGAAGTCACTTAAAGAGAGGTTTCCTACGGGGAGCTATAAAACACCCATAACAGTAACAAGCTTTTCATACAGTAGTTTGAGCACAGAAGTAATAGATGTCCAATCTTGGATGTTCAATCCTGCTGGCTCAAGAGGCAGTGTTGAGCTTTTCTGTTTTAAATCCAGTCTTACAGCTCTGCAGGGATCTCTGCAGCATGACTTTGTGACAAGGGGCTGCTGATTCACGCCTAAATCTTAGATCCTTTCATTACATCTTCAACCAGATTTGAAAACCTACAAATATCTGGCATGTTGCAACCTGGCCAAGATTTCCTTAAACATTTTGTCATACAATGCTATAGCTTTCATTCTTAAAGAAATTGCACTGAGCATATTGCTGGCAAAATGCTGAAAGAATAAGCATTTAAAAAATCCTTTAATGGGAAGGGTGGAAAAAATTGAGATGTGCTTATTTGAATTAAAATTACTGTGGACTAAGCCTAAATGTATTTTACAGTAAATGATTAGAACTGATTTTAAGGAAAGGAGGAATTTATTAGCTGCTTGTGTTTCAGTTCATTTGTATTCCTGGTCCTTCTTTTTTCCTTTTCACTATAAAACATTTCTCAGGCTCAATGAGCAGATGAAAAATAGGTTCTGTGTGTCCTTGTAATTCAAATGGTCAGGATCAGATGGGGTTCTGCAATAAAAGGACACAATAAAATGGGGATGTAGCCTACAGTGGGAGCTCCTGGTTTTTTCTTCTCTCAAAACATTTGTCCTCTCAAAACTGATCTCTGTAGCAAGCTTTACACATTGTTCTACACTTGAGAGTTCTTAATAAAGAAACCTGGGGTATTTATTGTGTGACACTCCCTGCTGTGCACCTCTGTGCCTGGCTCACAGACCATTTTCACACAGCCATGGTCCAGAATGTGGGCAGATTCCAAAGCAACAGTTTTCTCTTGCCTACATGACTTTTCAGATTCTTACTGTGTGATTATTGCATTAATTTTGTCTGTAGTATCTGAAATAATTTACCATACAGTTTTGAATGCAGCATGAATATATATTTTATTCTTAGAAGTCTGAATGTGAATATTTAATAGTAGTTTGTGAGTAGTATGGCAATGAAGCCTTACCTATACCAATCAAGCTTGTAAAGAGACCCATATTATCAATCTCTTCAATATATTCATGTGTTTATATGTGATTTTATTCCTGTATAAGAGATGAAAAGATAGTAATTTTTTTCTGTTTATGCTAATGAAAGTTTTAATTTATACTGACTTTGATAGGTGTGATTGACTGCACATAGTTGGTGATGTACTTAAGTCCTCGTGTGCGTAAGACTTCCTTAACTATCCAGTGTGCGTTATGCCCCAAAAGGAAGCACCACTGCTCCTGATAATTTCACTCATTCCTTTTTCAAGCTTCTCATGATTAAAATATTTTTGAGAATTAAGGCATATTTAACAGAGAAATAATTCTTTTTGAACAGTTGATAGTTATGAGGAAAGTATAGAGCAGCTGGGAACATACTAGTTTCAAAATGCATTAAACAGGTAAAGACTATTCTGTTATCATTATTTTGAAAATTCAGATAGCATGATTTGTCAGGCATTTTCTGTGAAAATGATTAAATTGTTAAGAGCTGTTTTCTCAAGGAAAATATAATTTTAAATTAATTTATTAAAATTGAATGAAAATTGTATATGCTGATAAGGACTAATTTTTAGGAAGCTAAAGAGAGGACATAACCCACAATAAACATAAATGTATATGTGTACATATATAGATAGACATGTATGTGTGTATATGCACATGTAGGTATAAATGTACCCATGTCAGTACTTTTTATTTTGAAAGTCAGATAAAAAGCAGGACTTTGGTTAAACTCTACAACCCATTTTCACAAGTGGATTATCTCAGAGCACTTCCTAGTAAGCTATTTTCTCTCTTGAAGCTGTGTTCTTGTGCCTGTGGAGCAGCTGCATGAATTACTGATTTTTTATAATGAAGTTCATGCCCATATTCTGGAAACAACATCACGACAACTCAAGCCAAGGAATGTCAGGTTAGACTGAATTTTTTTTTGATATTCCCCTCTATGAATGTTGCAACTTCCATTCCACTGTGCTATTACAGCCTCCAAGGGGGTTCTTCATACAAATATAGGTTCCAGCAAGCAGCAGAATGTTCCTGTGTACCTTGGGCAGAGACCTACTGATATTTGAGAGTTTATTCCAGATGTAGTATTTGTAAGGCAGGGTAAATAATTTGCATGGCTAGTGCATGCCAGGCACGTGCTTAAAAAAGCTACACCACTGCTACTTCCAGCAAAAGCAGAATTGATCCACACTGGAATTACAGTGAGTGGTTAGGAGAATCATACAGGATGTAACTCCGTTATTTGATTTGTCTTGTCCACGTCAGGCAGGAGACCTGAATTATAACGCTTTGTCTTTCCCTTTCGAGTTGACTGCCCTTAGTGCTGGGCCATTCTTGTTTGGATGCCCAAATCCCTCTCTGTCTCTTACTCTTCTTCATTCTTCCTGCCTCGAAGAATATTTGGTTAAAAAACCTTAGTAATCCTACATTTTGCCTGATGCAGGAAAGGGGAAAGTAACTTGGAGATTTTGGCAGCAGGAAGACAATTTCTTGCCCTTTGATGTTATGACAAAGAGTAAAGGAAAAAAAAACCTGTTAGGAAAATTCAGATTTATCAATTTAAACAACTGCAGTGCTCAACCAACAAATATTAATGAGCCAGATTTACACACAGCTTTAAACTTTTGACCATTTTAAAAGAGCAGTTAGAAATATAATCATATAATGTTGTTATATTGAAAGGCTAGATAGAGTTGGGGGATCAGGAAGATGAGAATGCGAGTCCGTGTATATTATCTATTGCAGTAGAAGTATGGCTTTAATTTCACTCACAGCCTTACATCTGCTCCACGTGAAGGTGCTTTCATTTGGAGAGAGTAGAACGGCTTCAATGCGGAGCAGTAATAACATCGTCATTGAGGGCCCAGATGGTGACACTGCATCCGTCAGGCCATTCGTTATTCCATCAGGGTTTACACTGTGGGGCAGGGACATGTTATCCCAATGCGGGGACTTGGCTGGAAATCCCACTTTAACCACAAGACTTCTAGTTGGGGCCACTATGGAGCGTACCACCCCACCACTTACCTGGAAGACCGACGATCCGGTGTGGATGGACCAGTGGCCCCTTTCACAAGAGAAACTCAGCCCTCTAGAGTCCCTCATGAGGAGCACCTTTCCAAGGGTCATACTGTGCCCACCAACAGCCCTTGGAACCGCTGCTGTCTTTGTCCTCAAAAAACCTGGCAAGGACAGGCGGAGGCTCCTCTATGACCTCCAAAAAATCAATGAGGTCACTGAGGATATGGGTTCCCCGCAGCCCTGCCTACACTCGCCCTCAATGCTGCCCCAGCAATGGAAGCTCGCCATCACTGATATAAAGGATTTTTTCTTCACTATCCCCCTACATCCACATGCTTTCTCCGTACCGTCCCTGAGCCAGCAAGCCCCCATGCACCGGTACCACTGGTGGATTCTTCCACGAGGCACGAGGAATTCACAGACCATCTGCCAGTGGTACTTTGCACACGTCCTGTCCCCACTCAGGAAGCTGTTCCCCAAGGCCATCCTGCTCATCTATATGGATGATACCCTGATTTGTGCACCTGACGATGCTTACCTGGACTTGACATTAAAGAAGACTGTCCATGCCATCAAGGAGGCAGGGTTTGAAATCCAATTGGAAAAGATCCAGCACACCTCCCCTTGGACTTACCTGGGACTCTGCATTGGCGAGAGGACCGTCATACCCCAGCAGCTCACCATCCAGGATGACCCGAAGACCCTCTGAGATCTCCATCTGCTTTGTGGGTCCATCAACTGGGTATGTCCCCTGCTGGGTGTTACAATGGAGGACCTCTCATCCTTGTTTGACCTTTTCAAGGGCTGTGAGGACTTGGACTCGCCTCGCACCATCACCACGGAGGCCTGGGAAGCCACTGGTAAGGTGCAACATGCCCTGTCTTCTCAAAACAACTTCTCCCAGAACTATAAAACATATACTACAATCAAACCAAACATATGAAACCCCTATAATATAATATAATAAACAATAATCCAAATAGAAATAGAAAAAACCCTAACAAATTAATTACATCACACTACCTCAAACCGGTCAAAACAAAGGCTAAATACAATAATAAAAACCACCACTAAATGACTAAAAACCAACCCTGTACCACACGCTACAGCTCATAACACCATCCTAAATCTCAAAAAAAAAAAATCCTTTAGAAACATAACACCCACCAAAAAATTAAATCTAACAACAGCATTCATGTCAAAAACAACCTTATCAACACTTCAACTATAAAACATAACATTAAATAAGTATACCATATTCCCTACCATACACCAACAACCAACAAAATAAAACTATACAATAAATTATTAAAAACCATCTTAAAAACACTAAATAAAAAAGCCTTCAAAAATTAAAAATTACATCTAGCAAAATCCACCTAATTTAAATAATACTCAAAACTCCACCAGCCCAGCAGGCCCTACCTAATCTGAACCCCTACATACAATAAACAAAAACAAAATCCCAATAATGCATATCAAAAATCTATTAAAAACAACTATTTAAATTAATTCTACCTCAAATACAAACAAATCCATCCATAAAATTATCAGAATTCGGTACACTGATCACACAAGTGCTGGTCTCTGCTGCTTCGATGGTCGCCTTATCTAATCTGGACACAACAGTAGCCATGCGATCGAATTCAGAATTCCCTGACCTGCTCACAAAAGCACGTTGCTCTGCTGCTTCCTTCCTCACCTTCTGTGAACTGCACAGAGCAGACAACCAGCAAAGGCATGTAGAATTTGGTACACTGCTCACAGAAAAGCGGCGCTCTGCTGCCTCCTTCCTAGCCTCCTGTAAACTGCATAGAACTGAAGCCATGCAATGGCATTCAGAATTAGCTACAATGCTCACAAAAGCCCTGTGCTCTGCTGCTTTCCTCCTTGCATTCCATGAACTGCACAGAACAGGTGCCAGGGTATGTCATTCAGAATTTGGTACACAGAACTGTGGTGCTCTGCTGCAACGTTCCTCACCTTCTGTGATGTGCACAGAACTGTAGTCAAGCGATGGTATTCAGATTTTGGTACACTGCTCACACAAACACAGTGCCCTTTTCTGTAGTTCTTTGCCTTCTGTAACCTGCACAGGACTGAAGCCAGGCAATGGCATTGAGAATTCAATGCACCGCTCACACAAGAGTGGTGCTCTGCTGCTTCCTTCCTTACCTTCAGTGAAATGCACAGAACAGACACCTGGCAGTGGAATTCAGAATTCAGTACACTGCTCACAGAAGCATGGTGCTCTGCTGCATCCTTCCTTGCCTTCTGTAAACTGCACAGAACTGAAGCCATGCGTTGGCGTTCAGAATCCGCTACACTGATCACACAAGCCCGGTTCTCTGCTGCTTTGATGGCCACCTTCTCTAATCTGGACAGAGCAGTAGCCATGCAATGGCATTCAGATTTCCCTGCACTGCTCACAGAAGTCTGGTGCTCTACTATTTCCTTCCTCACCTTTGATGAACTGCAAAGAAAGGATGCCCAGTGATGACATACAGAATTCCCTACACTGCTCACAGAAGCGTGGTGCTCTGCTGCTTCCATCCTTGCCTTCCATGAACTGTACAGAACAGTAGCCATGCGATGGCATTCAGAATTCAGTACACTGATCACACAAGCTCAGTTCTTCCCTGCTTTGTTCGTCACCTTCTGTGATCTGCACAGAACTGAAGCCATGCGATGGCATTCAGAATTTGGTGCACTGCTCACAAAAGCACAATGCTCTGCTGCTTCCTTCCCTGCCTTCTGTGAGCTGCACAGAACAGATGCCTGGTGATGGCATACAGAATTTGGTACACTGCTCACAGAAGCACGGTGCTCTGCTGCTTCCTTCCTTACCTTCCGTAAACTGCACAGAACTGAAGCCATGCAATTGCATTCAGAATTCGCGACACTGATCACACAAAAGCTTTTCTCTGCTTACTTGATGGTCACTTTCTTTAAACTGAAGAGTAGCCAGCCGATGGCATTCAGAATTCACTACACTGCTCACAGAAGTGTGGTGCTCTGCAGCTTCCTCCTTCGCCTTCTGTGAACTGCACAGAACAGATGCCTGGTGATGGCATACAGAAGTCTCTACACTGCTCAGAAAAGAGCAGTGCTCTGCTGCTTCCTGTATTTGTGCTGGGATGAGTGTCAGTTGGCCTGGTAGATTTCAACTAAACACCCAGTCTCGCTGTTTTTTTCCAAAATTAATGTGCGTTTTTTTTTCCATTTAAGGGTTCTGAGTTGTCTGCAAAAAGGATATGGAAAACATTCTTTATGAATCTCGTAGTGGTGTGAATTTCTAGAGTAGTAAAATAAGTGTAAGAATTTTGCAATGAAAAATTGGAACTCTTGGCCAGCTAGAGAAAACTGCCCTATTTCTGATCTGCAGGTAAGTGCAGGAATAGAGAGGGAGAAGCAGAAGAGCCTCTCTTTTCATTACAGCAGTGCCAGGGTGTTATGTCTGAGGCAGACAAATTTTGAAACATTTAGGTGAGGATTATTCTACCTAATCCCTGCCTAACCAACTTCTGTACAGAACAGGACAAGAAAAATGGTCAAAACATGAGCAACTGTGACCCCAAACCTCTCCTGCTGCATCTGTGTTGGATTTCAACTCAGTTGCATGCAATAGATCTGTGCTCCACAGCTTTCCCATCATCCAACCCTGCTCAACAGGTAGCCAAGGAAAATGATTTACAGCAGTGGGCAACCATTATAGAAGAAAAAGGAATGACACAGGCTTTACTCCGTAATATTATGTCCCACTTTCTTTGTCTTCTTTGGAATATACGTGTGTGTAAGTTGTGGGGACAGAAAGGAAGATTTCGGGTTTGTTCTTACCTTTCAGGTAATCTTTCAAAATAAATGTGTAGACACACACCTCAGCTGCACATAATGAGGAATTCCCACTAACACTCAGATGGATGAAGAATTCCACTAACTTTTCTAGGAGATAAATTACCTGAATACTAAAGAAGGTTTAAACCTTAAAAGACACCCATCTAAGCGAGAAAGAAGAGACAACACAAAGGTTAATTGCTTAAAACTATTTTTGCTGTCAATAGATGCTGAGGTATGGAACTCAAGATTTATGGCTTATCAATAGATGATAAAAACAGGCCAGGAAGGATTTTGAGAGGGTCTGTTGCCCTTCTGCTGGCCAAAGCAGGATCAGATATGCCACAACCATTTGTCTAACCTGTTTTTTTCCAGGTTGAGCACTGGATTCTTTATAGACCTTCAGGACATCCCAACACATCTCCTTGCTTTTCATGGAAAAGTTTTTCTGGTTCTTAACTTTTACTTGCAGTTCAAGCCTTTTACTGACTTGATGCAGAAGAAAAGACACATTTCCTCCTTTGCAGCAGTGTTTCTCCTCACATGCCTCCTCTCTTGGCTAAACAGCCTGAATCTTCCAGCCTTTCCCTTCTTGGCCACATTTCATCCAGCTGCTGTCATCCATTTCCTTCTCTGGGCTCTCCATGCGCTTGTGAGAATTTGTGTGCCTCCAACGCATCTTTCCCCAGCCAGGCAGCCTGACTCTGCTGGCAATTACCTTTACATATTTTAGTACCCTTCTGTTTACCTTTGAAGGGACAACTTGCACTTGTAGTGTGTACAAAACCAGGGAACCTTTCTCCCTTTCACTCAAAGTCCATGTGAAACTGAATGCCCAGCTCCACTGGCACTTCTGATACTGCAGGCACAAGCACATGCAGATACTGACAGGCATTTGGCAAACTGGTAAACATCAATTAGGTTTTAACCATGTGATTTTCCCTCCTAACCAAAGATCTGGGTTTCTGGCTTGGTTTTACTGTTAAAACATGGCTTTGCTTACGTCCTTTGTAAAATTGGTTTGGCTTTTGTTGGAATCTTAAAATATACAGTCTTTGCCTAAAGAATACTGTGGAAAGCGGCTGATCTTCATTGCATTCACACAGGACAAGAGCCATACACTTAACCTGAAACAGCCACATTCATGTGCTGCCGGACTCTGGAGACACCTGAAACCTGCATTCCATCCCAAAGATCCTGGAAAGTTTTGTTCTTGGTCAGATCCAGCAGCACTTCTCTTGTAACAAGGCTGAATATCAAGGCTGAATAGCTCATGCTGACATCCCTGAAACGATGGGAAGAAACGAAACAAAGTTAAGCAGGAGTTAGAACCAGGCGGGTGGGAGGTGCAGACACGTCTGTAAGCGGAGCAGGGCAGGGCAGCGATGGGCACCCTCTGTGCCGCAGGGACGGGGAGAGCCTGTCCCTGGGAGAAAGTGACCTCCACTGGTGCCTTTCCCGATTAAAATTACATTGCCACACTCCGGCCTGGAGTTGCATCAACCGTTTCAACAGGGCTGGGACTCTTAATGCTCTCCCGAAGTTTGACTTGAAATGCCAGGAGAACCCGGGGTTCAACAGAGCAGTGATTGACATATCCTTAGACAGTCTTAGGTTTGCCACAGTGCCTTTGGCTTTCTGTCACAAAAGCAGCCTTGGGAAAAAAAATACTAATCACAAACCATTACAAGCCCAAACCCAAAACCACCTTTGCCTTTAATAAACAGCTTTGCCTTTAATGATTACATTACTACTAAAAAAAGCCCCATGATATTAATAGTTAAAAAATCATGGCCACATCAAATAAGCATTTGGACAATGCTCTCAGGTATGTGGTGTGACTCTTGGGGATGTCCTGTGCAGGGCGAGGAGCTGGACTGATGATCCTGGTGGGCTCCTTCCTGCTCAGCATATTCTATAATTATATGATCTTATGCTTTACTCATTAGGAAGAAAACATATTTGTATTTCATAAGAAATTTGTATTTCTTAATAGTTTCATATAAGAAATATGTCTTTCTGCACTATGGTTATTCAGGTTGAGGAGTGGGATGCTTTATCCCTGAGGATTTCATAGCACTGTATGAACATATAAAACCACTGTGCAAAGCCCTCTTCTCCCTTCCCCACAACCTTGCTCAGGTGAGCCCCTCTATCAGCACCTGTGTTCAAGATGGACAAGACAGGTGCTTGTGCTTTCACTGCTACCATTTACATAGGAGAAGCCACAGGCTGCCAAAACTGGGACTAACGTGAAATAGGGAGCCCTCATGTACCAGCTTTCCCTATTCCCTCACATGAACTCCTGAACTATGTGTGATTTACTGGCACATCACCAACAGAGCAAGCCAAGTGATACTGCTTCTCCTCCTGTGCTCCCCTATGCCAGCATGTGGTGGTCAGAGAAAACAGGAACTGAGCCATCTGACAACGTGGAAGCCAAAAAAGGGTTCCTGCCAGAAGGCTTCTGTAGGACACTGGAATCATTGTACTCTGTCCTTGCATTCTGATGTTCCTCAAGCAGAACATAATTTCTTTTTGCAGTGACTGTCACAGTAAAGCTGGCAATGTGAGCAAAAAAGGACAAGGAAGTAGATCACCTGCATAAAGTCCATACCATCAAACATCTATTAAGACTTCATTTGCATAAGAGAGCATTGTCTATTCCTATCATCCATGTACACTTCCACTCTCCTGAGATGTACTCGATTGCTCTACAGGAGTTAACAGTCTGTTCTCTGGTGCTTGATCAGGTATTTCCACATTTTTTGTAAGTGCCCCACTGATCCTCTGATATGGGGGTTTTGCACAAGATAATGCTATGAGTATCAAGACATGGAAACCTCACCTCTTCATTTTTTTCCTCCATGTTTCATGGACCTTCTATATTTTCTGTATTGATTTCCTCTTCTTATCCCATAAAGCCAATGCTGCAGTGTTCCCAGGCTTTTTTTCCCCCTGCAAACCATTTCTAGACTCCATTTTCTCCTGTGCTCTCCTAAGCCAACTAAGACACATAGCTCCCTCCTGTGTTGCCTGAGGCTTCCTGCTACACTCATCTCAGCTTTCATACCTTCTGTATCTTTCTCGTTCCTATTCCGAGTGTTCTATATGAAAGCTGGGCAAGATACCTTAGATACCGTGTCTGATTCAAAGTCTACTCACTCAGCAGCCTGGCATGTCTACCAGAAAGAGGAACAGCTTCACATCGCTGAGCAATGAGCAATGTGCTCACCAGTTCCCAGGAAACCTGTGGGATACAAGATTTTTAAGATGTAACTCTATCTCTGACATTTCTCTTAGAGGGTTTGAAAGGGTGCTGATGACAGTGAGGCTGCACAAGCCTTGTCTCTGTGTGGAATCTGACTGGAAAGCAAAGGCTGTTCTGCAGCAGCAGACAGCAGTGATAATGGGACCACATCACAGCTGGTGTAAGGCAGGCTCTCTAGCTGTCATTCCTGTTGGCAGCTGCTGCTCCCTAGCTATGGATATTCTACTACAGCAAAGTCTGAAATTACGAGGCTACTGGGAAGTTCTACCTTGCAAACCCTACTAACTACAGAGTAGGAATCTTAATAAAAAAAGTTGCTAGGAATTATTCCAAAATGCCCAGAGAGGCTCAGGAGAAACTTGGTATGGCCCTTCCCAGCACAGATAACCCATACATGACAGATCACTCCCCAGCCTGGAGAATCGGATCTGCCTTCTCCCTGAGACCTGGAGAAAGGGATTTTCCCTCTGCCCTGCAACAGGGTAGAGCTGATGCCTTTCTCTTGAGAATCCACATGATGTGAGGGCCTGAATTCTCAAAGGACAAGTGTTGCTGACATACTCTTAACCGTGGGCTCAGAAAGACCAAAGTTGTGTTTTAAAAAGAAATTCCAGGCCATTTAAGGGCTCTTGAGAAAATTATCTTTATGCCTAGCTCTGTCTTGCCTAAATGCAGCTAGTCTTGAAAAACAATTGGTTATGTTGAGAATTTCTATTTTTTTCTCCTGTATTTTAATATATTCTTTACAATCAATTTTGTTTAACAGTAAATTATTTAATCTTTAATATCTTTAATCTTACATGTTTAATTTTCTAAATCTTCCAAATTATTATCACTTGGGACACAAGAAGGAAGATTGGTACAGCTGTACATAATGCCTCTACATAGAAATGTGTAACCAGATTTAATCTAGCTTTACTTTACAGCCACAGAGAGAGCCAAGCATTTTTACCATAAGACCCATCTCAGTGAGGGACCTTCTCTCTGAGCTCTATAATTTTTCTGAGCCCAGACATAGCAGTCTTTGACAACCAACAAGATGTGATATATCCTCTTGTTAGTTCCTGCTGTGTTTCTCAGCTAACCCCTCTCCTGCCTTGCTGAGTTCAGGGTGTGCCTGGAGTCAGGTACCACCTCCTGATCTGCAGGCAACCCAAAGAGTCATAGTGCTCTTGCTTCTTCTCTCAAGTATTTGAGTTTTGAGTTTCTAAGCTCTCTCATAGATGAGAAGTAGGAAAAACAACCAAATAAGAATGATGAGAGCAGCAGGACCCACACAGCCTGGTTTTCTATGGATTAAAGTTGCAAGGTGTGGGTTCTCTTTCGTGTAATAAGACAGTAACAGGGATGCCAGCTGCAGGCTTTTCCTGAGCTGCAGCCTGGTGCAGCCTCTTTCTGTATTGACTATCTATATCCACAAAATATGCCTAAAATTATTAACATTGACATCTCTGACTGATTACCTGAATTGGTTAGAATTGGATTGAGGGTGGAAGAGACAGACAGGTGTTATATATATCCACACACATACGCACACAGACCTATCACTTAATCCTAATTTGCTTAGACAATCAAGCCAAAAGCTGCAAGGGCTGAATTACACCAAAGGCACAAACCATTTGGCTGTGGTTATCAAGGTCAGTTGCATATACACAATTTTTGTGATCTTGCCTACATGAGGAGTTTGCACTTGCCTGGCTCAATGATCTCGTTCTAATGATGCAGATCCCAAGATGAAATTATGCACTGAAGATAGAGTCCCTTGTAATTTAAATGGAGGCATCTTTATGGATATATGAACTCTGAGGCACTGCCCAAGGATGCAATGGCTGCTGTTCCCAAGGTGGGCAGGCAACGTGCTCCCTCTCGCAGGCAGGGCAGCTACAATCTCATCACCGATATCTGCCCTTTCAGTGCATGCTCCTTACCCCAGAAACCAGCTGGGCTCTTGTCTGTCTCTCTGGGAAAAGCAAAAGCAAGTGTGTAGGCAGAAGTGCGATTAGACCAGTTAGTGGCCTCAAGAAAAGCCAAAACTTTCTGTAGTTAAATGCCTTCCCAGCTTTGAACCAAAAGCACCAAAGCTTGAGAGCTAAATTCAAGTTAGATCGAGAGTAATTAGAGTGCACCGGTGCAGCCATCAGGAAGGGCAACACCCGCGGAACGTGTGCGAGCGTGTCCGCGCAGCCTGGGACGGCAGCAAAGCTGTTCCAGCCACCAGCGCCCGTAGCAGCCGCGGCAGCAGCGAGTAACCAGGCGGAGCGGAGCCACCGGCGCTGCCCTGGCGCTCCCGCAGCCCCGCAGCCTCCCGGGCGAGCTCGCAGCGCTCCCCGGCGGCGGAGGGACGCAATGGGAGCCTCTGTGCTCGGAGGAAGGGCGGGGCCGGCGGGCGGGGCACGGCCGGGTGGCGTGCCGGAGGATGGCGTGGGTGGGATGGAGTGCCGGGATGGTGTGCCGGAGGATGGCATGAGTGGGATGGAGTGCCGGGATAGTGTGCCGGAGGATGGCGTGGGTGGGATGGAGTGCCGGAGGATGGCGTATGCCGGGGGCAGTGTGCCGGGCGGTGTCGCGATGCAGATGTGCGGGGACGTGGCGGGGACAGGGTGCCGGGGATGGTGTGCCAGGGCGGTGTGGATGGAGGCGGGTGCCGGAGGGCGACCCGCAGGGGACAAGCGGAGGGGCCGCCGTGGAGCGCCGGGAATGACCTGCAGGGCTGGCGGGCTCTGTGCGCTGCCCGGCGCTGGATGGAGCGCCCGAAGAACCACCCGGGAATGCGGCGGGGCCCGGCCAGGCGGCTCGGGACCGACCGGGCTGGGGAGAGGGAGACGGCACTACCAGCGTATCCCCTCGCCACCCTGTGCTAGCTGGCCGCTTATCCCTTGAGGAACAGCACAGCGACATCGCATTCCTCGGCATCCCTCTTCGGCATCCTTAAAGGATATTTCACAGAATCATTTAGGTTGGAAAACACCTCTGGGGTCATTGAATCCAACCTTTGACCACCCACCCCTTGTCAAACGGACCGAGTGCCACGCCCAGTCATTTCTTGAACGCCTCCAGGGATGGTGACTCCACCGCCTCCCTGGGCAGCCCGTTCCCATGTTCAACAACTTTCTGTGCAGAAATTCCTCCTGATGTCCAACCTCAACCTTCCCTGGTGCAGCTTGAGGACACGTCCTCTTGTCCTGTCACTACCTGGCTGGAAGCTTAGGCCAGTTCCCACCTGGCTACAAACAAAAAGGAAGATGAGGAATTACTGACTGGCCTATAGACAATTCTTGGTTGTTTTCCCCAGTTCACATGTTGCTCTCACCAATGTTAGACATTTTCATCAGTTTCTAAGGAAGGAAATTCTAATCCAGCTCCCTTAAAGAACACAAAATATTGCCCCTCCCCCCCAAATTGATCTATGTTTATGCATAATTTCTGTGCCCAAAAAGCCCCAGGTACAGAGAAAATACAAAAAGAGGGGAATTAATAGGGCTGAGGAAAGGTCATTAAAGTAGAACAGAGGCAGGAAAGGCCAGAAAAAATGTGTATTAAAAATCACAGTCTTACATCTGAAACCTATAAAACATAGCCAATATTAAAAAAAATAAACTTCTTGAAATAGGCAGAAAAATAACCATTTCTGAAAAAAAGTAATTTACATAAAAACCAATGGAATAATTTGGTAAAAAATGTTTAATTTCCCTCTTCTTACACCTGATTGTTTGAATTGGTACTTTAAAATATTTGAATTAATGTAAATTCATTCAAGTAGAGCCATCTCCCCCAATAATAGCTAGACTGAAGCTATATTTGTTCCTGAAGTGAAATGTTTGAGGTCCTACCAGTCATACAAGTCTTTGCAATGGCACATTCACTGTTATACCACTGGGCTTCAACCTGAAAAAAGATGTTCTATCTAATGCAAAGGCAATAAGATCAATGGCAGGAAAGCCAAAACTAAGGCACAGCATAGATGAGATTGATTAAACCAAAATCCAACTCGACTCCATCGGTATTCAACAGAACACACATGGAAGGCAGGCAGGATGGTGCTCCAGAGGCAATCCATACAGCGTGCTACATGACCTAATTATGCCAGAGATTTCATCAAAATCTAGTGGCATTTCCTCATAGATTTGTCCTGTAGTATATTTTGGTTTAATATTTTACAATCCACTAGTCCATTATCTGTTGCTGTCTTTGGTTCAGTCACTCTAAATCTCCAGACCAAAACAGCCCATCAGACCCTGGCTCTGCTGTCTCTACTTCGTTGACTTTTGGTGCCAGGCTTTCCTTTACTTCAGCTATTACTCCGACTCCTGAATTAGATTAAATGGCCCTGGGGACATTCTTCAATGTTCATATTGATGTTCTCTGCAGCTTTTCATGGTCCTAATCTATCGTCAACTAATTACTAGAATTAACCTTTTGTATTCAGTACCTTCCACCTAACAAAATCCCTGACACTGCAGCAACATCTCCTAATGGCAGAAACCTGTCATGAATGCTGATATTAATGAATGTATGTTATGGCAAGGGCAGGAAATTCTCTGTATTACTCAAGTTGTCCAGCATGTCCTGTTATATGAGTTTGCACCCTGGCATTTGGGTGGAAGGGTTTTCATTTGGGAAAGTTCAGAGTGAGAGTGGAAAATTATTTTTAGCAAGAAATTTATTCTTTGCCTAGTATTTTCAAGTTTTCACACTGGTTGTGTTTTTCCTGTTTCTTGTCTGTCTGACATCTTGAAATCTAACCTGCAGAAACAAAGAGCACATTGCCATAAAATAAAAGTGGTGCAAGCTGAACTTTAAGTATAATGTTAACTATAATTCTAGGTGTAATGTTTAACATAATGTTAAATACTCCACAAAATAAGGCCTTAGGGGCATCAGAAATGAATGGAAACTTTCAACTCTCAGTGACTCAGCTGACCATCTGTAAAGTGGACATAAGCCCCCTCTGTCTGTCAGCTCAGAGAGGTCTTGTAAAAATGGATTTAAAATTATTGTGAACACTAACAGATAGAAAGCCAGTGCATTGAAACAAGACCCTAGGTTAATTAATAAATTAATTAAATTAATAAAAAGGAACATTGCTTTGTGTTTTAGGGAAGAGTTTGAAAAGAGTAAATAATGAAGATCTAATCTTGTAAACTCAGTAAGAAGACACAAAACCTCAAAGAGTAGCGAATTTGGCCAATCCCAGGTAGCCTGTGAACGGAACACGGAAGGTCAAGCAGTAAAACAAGCAAACAAACCCCAAGTGGTTGCACAAATGAACATCACACAGCTTTCCTCTAATCGAAATCTTGTAGATAATTTTTCAAATGAAGTCTCCCATGTCACGTGTAAAAATGTGTTTTGTGTGTGCAGTGTTTTGGTATTTTTTTCCTCCATACATACAGAAGTTAACACTCTTCTTTTCTTACTCTCTAATACCTATAGATGTAAACATCTTCAATTGGTGGTAGTCCTCCACCACATTACCTTTTACATTATTTCAGTGTTTTCTCTCCACACCTTTGTTTTAAGGAGCTTTACACTAAAGTGCTGGCTAAATTGCAGGTAACTGACTAAACCTATCAGTGAGCAATGGTGAAACAAGTCTTATCAGTTATTAAAACAATAATAAAACTGAGTGTGATTTATAATTCTATATCAGCAAATTATCAACTACCAACATGCTACTTATTAAATTTAAAAAAAGTTCCAACTCACATCTAAAATCAATAGTGTAGAAGTAAATAGAAGGAAAATAAGGGAACAATAAAGACCATTTTCAGTGTTAGTAAATTGGAACCTTTGTGCAACAGAATAAAAGCAAACTAAATTTTTATTTAACTTGTAATTTTGTTTCAGAAGCAAAGCTGTCTTTTTCAAAAACTTTTGAAATCCTTAGATTTGACACTTTTTAGAACCCAACTGTCTAGCCATATCATAAGCCCTTGTGATGGATTTTATCTACATCAGTGTTAATAATCTTCCGGGATCCTGCTAAACTCTACATCTCAGTAGCATCCCACCAACTAAGGCATTTAAACTGGATTTTTTTTAATATAGTTTAATGCAAAAGCCTGATTGTAGACATATAAACTGTAATGTTAACATGCACTAACTAAAGAAGGATTTCTGTATCTTTCCCTCTGTTGTACAGGAATTAACACATGTGCCTTAAATCCAATCATTAAAAATAATGACAGTTCGGAATTTTACAGTGAAAAGATGATATTTTACAGATATTCTCAGTTTTTCTGCTATCCAGTATCCATTACTCATTCTACAGTCCTTCATCTGAATGAATGAATGAATGAAATGAATGAATGAATGAATGAATGAATGAATTTTGTGGGTCTTCATTTGCTTGTGTCATTTTACTTTTAAACAAGTAAATACATATAGGAATTGAATTCTTTCTCTTCTGTGCTTTGTAATTTATTTGCTCAGTTCATGTTACCAAAGTCCTTTGGTTACACTTGTGAAAACTCTATAAAAACGTAAGTGGCAACATTTCCTACATCTGCCCGCCAAAGAAACAATCAGTCTCATAGGGAACAACTGAGTTTTCTTTCAAAAATTTAGTCTCATTCTTCAGTTAAGAAGAAATTTAGAGAGAGAGATTCAAATTTGCCTCCAGAAATTATTTTGTACTGGCACTTCTTCTGTGCACAGCCTTGTGATATTATTTAAAGTTATGTTCAATACATGGGTGCTGAGCAGTGGTACTGGCAGCAGCTTGGAAGAATTTATCTGAGCTGGTGGAAATACAGTGAAGTTGGAAAAATCTGGAGATTTGGTTTTTTACTCTTAATGACAGGATTTCTTTAAGAGTTATGAATCCAAGAATTTATTCCTCTGGTCAGAAAGTAGCTCAAGAAACACACAGCAGTAATCACAGTCAAGATTCAGAACTTGTTCATTCTGAACAGCCTCTAACACAAGCTTTTGTTTTTTAGGCTGTCTCATTATTGAGATGATATTCAGATTTTCCTTTCAATCCTTGGTCAGTACTGCTGGAAAAGTTCTGCATTCCTGAAATCATTTGGGTTGGTTTCACAGTGTTTCCAGCCAAGGCAAATGACAAGGCAGTAGAGGTTAGGACACCTCATGTAACCCCTCTTGGAGACTGTTCACCATCTTCACCTTGACTTCTTTTTTGTACTTTCTGCAGGACAGAATTGAGATCATGTCCTCTTCCTCTTACCCAACCTCCTGCAAAACAAAGTCTTGTGCTCTTATGTGACTCCTCTGCTCCTGTCCTGTCTTTTCCTCGAGCTGCACTTTGTGTCAAGTGGGCCTCCTGCTGCAATCTGCTCCCTCAAAGCAGGAGACAATTATCAGACACAGGGAAGAATCTCAGACCAAAAGGGGCAGAAAGCACTGGGCTTTTCTGCTCTGGTAAGGTAAAAAGAGAATGAGTGAGAGAAATGAACACAAAGCTATGCCTGGAGTAGAAGAGGTGAGAGAGAGCCCAGCTGTTTCAAGACATTCAATGAAGCAGTGAGACACTGACTGATATAACTATCAGTTAATGTAAATAGAAGGCCACAAACGCAAAATTAAGAAAGAAAGTAGTTTTTCCAGTATTGTTTGACTGTCAAACATATGAACACTGGAAGCCATTCTGGCCAAGGATTTAGAAAGATGTGAAAGTACTGACCATTTTCAGCAACAATAAAGATATCCAGAATTGTTTAATGCAGAAAAAATCCTTTTACTATTCCCTGACTATTAGGGAAGGCATAAAACGACCTCTGTCAACCATGTGGTTTTTGCACCTTCTTCCGACATGTCTGGTGCTATTTGCTATTGTAGACAGACTACCAGAGCAGATGGATACAAATCTGATCCAATATGGTAACTCCTTATGTTCTGAAGTGAAAATTTTACCAAAAGCATATCAGGAAAGCTTTTGGAAAATCTCAGAAAACTGACACTAAAAATATCTAAGAAATTGCCACCTTCTGTCTACTAAAAAAATATCCAAGAGTAAGCATTTTATTGCTGTCTAATCCAGCATGCTTTCTGCTTTTCTGGGTAAATACAGTCCTCAAATGGAACATTTCCTGAACTCTTGGGTTTTTTTAGGAATGACTTCCATCTGTCTTTGAATAAACTAGCTCTGCTCTGTGTTCTGCATGTTAGGTTCTATCTCCAAATAAATCGATTTCCCTGGTCACATTCTGAAGCCTGGACATAGTGTTTTCGAGGTAGATATATTTCAATGCTTAAACAACATATATGAAGAAATTTTTGACCCTTCAGTATCACTGGTGTTAAATTAATATTATAAACCCCCCAAAAACAAAAAAAAAAAAAATCCAGAAACCCAGAACAAGGAATGCTTATCTGAAATAGGAGGAAAGCAAGTATATTTCCCAAGATGTATTTGCATTCTCCGTATCACATCTCTCTTTTCAAGATGGTAGGATTGATCAAATAACATTTCTCCAGGTAAAACTGATAACAGTTTCCCTTGAACCACCAATTGCTCTGAGTCCCTCATCTAAGGTATTTTTCTTCATCCTGTTTCAATAGTAGCTGGACTATTGAACCCCTGCAGAAGGGCTGAGTGTTATATGTGGACAAGGCCTGCCTTATGCATTTCAATGGCTGCAGTTGTGCTCTGTGGCCATATCTTTACCAATACACCTTAAGAGTTGTGGCATGTCCTGTCTGTGATTTAATGTAGAGGCTGCAGCCCTATTCTACCATCTGATGAAGGAGCTGCACCCTAGATTGCTTTCTCCTGGTTATATATCACATTCTTATCCTTTGTTAAGGTCTTGCAGTTTTGTTTCTCTAGGTACAGAGGTCTTAAGCATCTCAAATGCTTTTTGTGAAAGAAAGAAAGAAAGAATATAACTTGGAACAATTGATAAGAGGGAAAGCTCTTGGATAATGAGAGATATTGGTCTTGTCATTTAAGCACAAATCCTAAATGGAAAGCTTGTGTTGTTTTCCTGTTTGAGCTTGCCACAGCTCTCTGTTAAGAAAAATTCAATATATTGACTGAGAAAAATATTATAACCCAGCATACCAGAGTTTGCCTTTGTGAGCTAGGTTGTAGATAGGGTTGATAAAATAATGACATCTCTGAACTGCTAAGTTAGTACACAGCATTTCTAGATAAGGAAGAGCTACAGACTTAGATGTTAAAAATTGAGAAGGGATTTGGGAGCAGACCTACAAGGTGGGTTGTGGCTGGCAGACCCACTAACTGTGGAGATTAACAGTTACAACGGGCTGGGGAGGGAGGAGTCAGATGCTGAAATGGTGAGTCATGATCATACATCAGAGCAGGCCAGCTGTACAGAGCTAAAGATCTGGATAAAGGATCCTGAAAAAAATGAGGCAACTGAAGGGCAAGATAATGCTTTTGCCCTTCTGAGGCTGGTGGTCTGGGAGCAGGAGCTGTGCAGGGACTGCAGGAGGCAGGAGCTGGGAGGAAGAGCCTGAGGATGGTGATAGAGCCAGAGTGAGAAACAGGTGGCTGGGGCTGAGTGACAAGAGGACAGGACTAGGATAAATGTTGGGAATTGGAGGTTGGCAACACAGAAGCACAAGACAGGAAAGGTCCAAGCAGGGCAAAGTAGCCCACTGGACTGCTTCAGACAGCTGAGAAACATAAAATACTCAGAAATGTACCTTTGCTGGTTGCACTTTTCAGGGTCTGATGGTCAGCAGCAAACCTATTGCAGGGTGAGGATGCTGTAAAAAATGACATTTCTATTTCTTGTGGACAGTAAGATAAAGTAAGTAGCTGGATTTGCCAAGGGGAGATATAAATAGGAATGTCTAGAGAATACTGGGAAACCAAGATACCTGAATAGTTATTTACCCTGAAAAAACCCAAAAACCATAAGTTACTAGAATGATTTATCTCTATTTGACGACAAAGATTCTGCTTATCAATCTATGCACATTAATGTGTATGACATGCTAATTCAAAGAGCAGAGGAGTGGTACAGAAATCAGAGGGACCACAAATTAATTCAGAGTTTCATCTACGTGGGAATTAAAAATGAGTAAATAAACCAAAGACGTAATTATCCATGAAAGATGTGAAATACAGAAGATTAAGAAGTGAATTCAACAGTGAACAGGCAGTAGCAGTCAACAGGACCTCACTACTGAAGGGCAATGAGAAAACTTGTTTGAATTGCCAGCTGGTGTGAGCTGTCACCATCTGAGCTACTTCCTTTAGTAGCACCAGTCTATCCAAGAGACTTATCCCTAACCAAGGACATAAAGGAAGATAAAGCACTACGTGGCACGAGCTTATCTAAGCAGAGGTGAGGAAGGCCATGTGTGTACCTGTTCCAAGCAAATCTCCATTTCTGTAAGAGGGCGAAGTCCTCAGTCAGCAGTCACAAGAGGAAACCAAGCAGGGAGAAAGGAAAGTCCCACTCAGCCATAAGGCAAGAACATCCTGTGGGTTGGGTTGGTTTGGAGGTGGGAGCATCTGTCAGAAGGGATGATTGGGTAGAGGCAGACAACACACAGCAGAAATCGAGACCCCTGAGCTGACCAAGCCAAGCCAGCTCCAGCAAGGATGCAGCTGTGAATGTGGCATGGCACTCTTGCTGGCTAGTCCTGCTGCCAGGAGGACATGGCTGGCCCGCTTAGCAGCACCCCACAACCATGGCTGTGCTTCTGTGGGCTGAGCCCAGCCATGGAGTATCTTCACCAGATACAGAATTGTCCATCAAGTAGGCATTTAATAGTGTCTTCTTTTATGGGGGGGAGCACCTTTTGCATGCAGTTTTTAACCACCAAAAGTTATTTCACCATAATGGAAAATGAAGAGCAAGAAAACTTTGCAGGAGAGGGATAGCTGATGTTCCTCCTGCCCTTCCTCTCACACCCAAACACCAGCCCTGTGACTGGAGCTGCACCCTGACCAGGGTCATTTTCTTCTTCTGGGCAGAATCTTCTGTCTGTGTGTTTTATTTTTTATAAATATGTTTTCCTGTCTATTTAAGGGCCTCCTGCAGTGTCCCAGGATCAGTGTGGCCATGGTAGGGGAACAGGGTGTAATGGGAGCCATGGCATGCCTGGGAAGGCCTCTGGGGAAGCAGGGCATGTGGGGGGCCTCAAAGCTCTGCTCTGCTTTTGCTAAGCATTGGAATTGGGAATCGGGATGCCCAGGTGGAGTCACCATCCCTGGAATCGTTCAAGAAATGACTCAGTGTGGCACTTAGTGCTATGCTTTATTTGATATGGTGGTGCTCAGTCAAAGGTCGGACTCAATGATCCTGGAGATATTTCCCAACTTTAATGATTTTGTGATTCTACGACTCCCTCTGTGTAGAACCTCTGAGACACTGGGATGTTTAGCCCTCCATAGGTTTCAGACTCCCTTCCATGGGGGTTCTGACAGGATGACACAGCTATGCTGCATTCATAAGTATTCATTTAATCTCCCTTTTGGCTGTTCATTATGCTTTTATTGCTGACTGGAACATGGTGATCAGGTGCAAATACCGTAAACCAGCTGATCTCCAACTGTGCATGTTATTGGAAAACCATAATCCAATGATAAAATTATAATAATCATAATAAAAATTAAATTTTAAAAAGCAATTATCTATAATGAATTAAACAAGGAATTAAATAGTGATAAAATAAGAAGTTAAATTGTGCTAAAATATGCAAAATTAAAAAATATTAAATAATAATTAAATAGCTTACCTATTCTGTTGTGCAGCATGGTTGGATTTTGCCAGCATAAACTGAGATGTATGAAACAATAAGATAATGAAGGGGAGGCTTCGTCCTTGCTGTCCCCACACTCCAAAACCAATTGTTCATTTCTGTGAAAACTTCCCATAACAGCACAGTTAGGGTTTACAGGCACAAAGCCCTGAGAAAAACAGGATGAAAATAATGGTGCACGAAAACTGACGGGGGAATATTGCAGAGGCTTTGGGAAATACTGGCTCAGCAGCTTCAGAGAAAGCTGTAACAATGCAAAGTGCAGCTGAGTTGTAACAATGCCACTTGCTGAGCTAAGGGACCTGTGCAGCACAAATACCAGAGGTTTGTGATGGGGAGATATGGAGTGATAACATTTCTCAAGATTCTGGTGAGGGGTCTTAATGGAAACCACGGCTGCACAGACCACAGACCACGACATAGAGGGAGATTGGGATCCTGAGGGGCGTGGAGGAGGCAGCAGTGCAGTACAGACCTGGGGGCCCAGGAGAGAAAATTCCCCATACCAGAGATGGAGGAAGAACACATTCCAGGAGAATGATACATGTTACACCTACAGAAAGAAAAAGAAGGACAATTTGAGGACCTACAGACGTGTCAGCTTCACTTCTGGGAAAGTTGCTGGGCAAATGATGAAACATGCCTTCTTTGAAGCTCTCTCTGGGCAAAATGAGTGAAAACAACATGAGCAAGAATAGGCAATACAGATTCATTAAGGTTAAATGATGCTTGACCAATCCGACTGGCCCCAGTGATAAAAAAGATTAATCATTGCAGAAAGTAAGACAATGTCTGTATAGACTTTAGTGTGGCTTGTGACTAGCTTCCCATACTAATCCTGTGCTGTGAAAAGCACTGCTCTGGCTGGCTGCCCGGCTGGAGAAAGGAGCTCTGGCTGGCAGGACAGGCTGGGTGTTCCAGCTGGCTGGCCAGGGCGAGCTCTGTGCCTGGCTGGCCAGGCAGGATAATCTGGCTGGCTGGGGCAAGGGTGACTGACTGGCCAGGTGGGCTGGGTCTTTTGCTGGTAGGCTGGGGCTGAGTGCCTCTGGCTGGCCAGCTGGAGAAACAGGCTCTGGCTGACTGGGGAAAAGGGCTTTAGCTGTCCAGGGAAGGGAGATCGTGGTGAGCCAGACAGGGCTGAGTGACTCTGGATAGCAAGAGGATCTCACAGACCAGCTGGGGAACTTGGCTCTGGCTGCTTGGGTTGAGTCTGGCTGGGGCTGAGTGGCTGGAGAAACACAGTCTGGCTGGGACAAGATGCTCTGTCTGGCCAAATGGGCAAGATGAGCCACTTGGCTGGTTTGGGAGTGAGGCTCTGACTGGCTCTTGATTCTGTAGTAGAGTAATGCTGAGTTGTTTGAGCAACATTATTTTATAATTTATCTAAATAAAATGATAATTCAAGCACCGTGTTAAAAAAACCCATTAAATACTAATTTAATAATTAGAGAAAATAAAAGTATAAAAGCAAAAATTGCCTCTGGTTGATTTTTTTTTCTGTGCTAGAATTTTTGTCATTTTCATGCAATTCTTGTAGAAAATGTCCCAGTTTAAGTGTGTATTAATTGTCAATAAATTAACATCCCTGTTTTTCAAGGAAGACAATAGCAATATTTTTGCTCTCTGGAACAATTCCTGTTCTATTGGAGTAATTCCAACTATTGGACTGTTTAATCAGCAACCTTTTAAATATATATAGTTGAATAAACCAATTGAAGGGGACACTGTGAATGTTTATTTCTGGAGTTGTGATTTGAGTTCTAGGTTGTGCAATTCTGGAAGCTGAAAGACAGGAAACCATGGACACAGTAATTGCAAGCTTAGGTGGCAGGAGTCCTGCCTCTCATCTGACACGAGCTGGAGTGAATCCCTTGCAATGGTACATGGTTTCTGAGGATTTTGTGCAGCATGACCATACAAATTTTTCTTCTACCTTGAGTTACCATTGTAATGCCACTGAGCTTCTCTTACATTCTGGTTTTTTAAAATGATATTAAAAAAAAAAGAAACAAGGAAACTTTTCTGGAGCTTTTATCTTGATAGCTGTTTTGATAATCTGGATTTTTTTTTATGCAGAGTCCTGATAATTGGAGGCAAGGTAACTAACTGTTTCTTCTGCAATGGAACGACTTAACATTGTTTCCATCAAAATTGTGTGTAACAGAAAATTATGGTCACACACTGTACTCACACCTGCACATTGCTGCTTTCACAGCCACTGCCCATGTTCTTTTTCTAGGAATGCATAGTGCAGTTTTGTATCCCTTCCCATGGAGTGCAATGATAAAATAATTCATTGTTGCTGTGCTGTGGTATCTTCTCTGGTTTGCCCACATTGGATCTAATGTGCCACACTGAGGACAGTGTTTATGTAGTTGTAACAAACAGATGCTGATCACCACCACCTTTTTAATTGATGTAGGATCTACTGACAGGGATATCTTAGGATAAGGTGTTTGGGGAATGAATCATGTGACCAGCTTACACTGAATCTAGGTTTTCCAAACTTTTGTGCTCTTCTGCTTCTTGTTTATTTTCCATTTTTTATATGTGTACCTGATGACTCCATCCTAGTCCACTGAGTTAAGTTTCAGATTCTGATAATTTTCTCTAAAATTTCAGTCCCCTCCTTGCTCATTTTGTGCATTTTTCCCTTTTGTCATCAGCAATTTAATGCAAGATTGAACAGAGGCCACGCTCCGACAGATCCTTTCAATCTGAGAGGTAGCTGCATTTCTTCCCTCAGCTGTCCTAACAAGGATGCATGTTAAATAATTCCCTAGGTCCACCCATTTCCATATTTCAATTTGTGTGCCATGGTTATGCTTCCCCAGTCCACTAGGAAATCCCTAAAGGTGATTCAGAAATGGTTAGGGCTAGTTTCCAAAGTACTTGAGTACATTTCATTGAGTTCTGCCAACTTAAAAATGTTTAGTTCATCAAAATTTTCTTCAACCTGCTCTTACCTTCTTCAAACCTGTAATTTTTTCCCCCCACCTACACTTTGTTGAAATTCATCCTAGAGTACAGTTACGTGTCTGAGAGAAACCGCAGAGAAAAGGCAGCAAAACATTGCAATGTACCTGAGCCCCTGGGTCCTCTCTCCCCAATCACTGTTCCCCTTCCACTGCCTCCAGGAGATGCCTCTGGTGGCTGCCTGCACCTTGCACCTGATTATGGGACCCTGAATTTCAGTATTGAGGATTTCTTGGCCTAAGCTGCTGCTTTATCTTCCTTGCAATCATCCAGAAAACAGGAGAGCAGGAGTAAGAGGGAGCCTTGATGCCGAAACACATGAAGATGTGCAGAGTGACTGTTCATGCTGCTCTTCCCATCTTCTCTGCAGCCATCATGCAGGGCAGCCACAACTTCTCTGGCCAACCTGACCTTTAATTGTCAGCTAATTGGTATTTAATTGGGAATGTCCCTAAGAGCAGCCTGTCTGTCCCATGGCAAAAAAGGGTGAATGATCATCCTGTCTTCATCTTGACCCACCAGCTTTCTTGCTCTTGTTCTTCCTCTCTTCTTCCATGTCTCACTTGGGAGTGAGCCAGCGGCTGGCACCAGCCCACAGTACCATGTTAAATACTCTATATTGTTACAAAACCCAGGATACAAAGAAATCCAAATGGGAAAAAACCCAAACAAATCCATCACAGAAAGGAAGCATGTGTACCTCATCCATCCACGTGACTCAGTGCCACACATTGGTGGACTGATTTTATTTATACCACACACCTGTACAAGAGACTGATGGCTTGGGCTCCAGGGAGCTGCCTCTCAACAGCCCATGAGACACTGTGTTGCTGGGCTTTTCTTCCTGTGAAAAAGAGCCATCATTACTGCCCAGGCACCCAGGGCTGAAAGTGGGATTCTGACTTCTAAAATTGCAAACATTCTTGGATTGCTCCCATATGTCAGCCAGGAATGACAGCTCTGGCTGGCCATGGACTCCTTTCAGTTGCTTATGAGACACTGAGTTGTAAGGCTTTCTTTCCTTGGGGAAATAGCCCTCCTTTTCCACCAGCTTCCCCTTGCCTAAATTTGGTTTATGCCTTCTAAAACTGTGAATGTCATAGGATTTCTCCCAGATGAAAGCTGCTAGGACTGATGGTCCTGGCTGGTCTTGGCCTCCTGGGGGCTGCCTCTCAACTGCCCTCAAGACACTGGGTTGCCAGGTTTTCCTTCCTGTGGAAAAGGACCCTCTTTCACTGCCAGGTGTCCATGGCTGAAAATAGGATTCCACCTTCTAAAATTGTGGTTGTCCAAAGATTGCTACCAGGTTCCATTCCTTCAAATGGTTGCTCTTCTAATGGAAAACCAGGAATGAGCAAAGGAAATATATTTGCATCATCAAACATGTGATCAGTGGGTTGGCACAGCATGCCATATCATTTGTTAATGACTTTTATGCACTTGATTTAACCCAGGGCATTGTGTTGCACTTTGATCAAAGCAGCTGCAGAATAACCAAGAATTTACAAACAATGTCAACCCTGGCAAAGGTTTGCACAGTATCCAACACAGAAATTCCATTCTCACTACTCATCTGGCAATAATTTCAGAAATGACTATAACAATATTTTGATCAAATAGTTACGTGGGGACTAACACAGTTTTCTTTTCAGTGGTTCACTTCAACCATTTTTTTGCTGAACGTATTAAACTAATGGAAACAATCAAGAATTTAGCTAAGAATTATTTTGGCCACTTCATGGCCAGGTACTGTTGTTTCTCCACACCAATGGGGACAAACATTTACATACCACAGGGAAATATTTGGAAAAACTGCACTGATTTCTTCACATGGCCATAGCACTTTCACCTCATTAAAACATTCGGAATTTACGATGAAAGTTACATAAAATAACAAGATAATATAGTTAATAAATTGTTTCAAAGAGTTACTAGAGCAGTCAAAGGGAATGGTTGGGAATTCATCCAGAAGAAAGTCAGATATGCTGCTGAAAAATAGCCCAACTTTTCCAATGGCCATTGTCTAATTGCAGATGTATTTGATATTCCTACATGTATAGTTGAGGAATAAAAGTAGCAGCATGGAGCAACGTAACTTAAGAACTGTTAATGGGCTTGAATTTACTATTCAAGGTCAAATACTGAGAGTAGCTATATTTCCATGCCTTTCAAATGTATGTGAATAATGGTTCCTCTAAAAAGACACAAAAGAATCTATATTATATTATCTGATTGAAAGAATATCTTTTGTAGTTTAACTTCTACATTCTTCAGCTTTACATTGTATTATTTTTTGTAAGAAACATGAATATTCACCTGGATAAAGAATGAAAAATAGAAGCTGTAAAATTCAGAACCTGTAGGGCTATTTTCACTTTAGTAGCCATCCACAGCAGTTTCATTAGTGAACAGAGTTGAACTATCATAAAATTTGTGAAGGGGTAGAAAATAGAAGAATAGTCTTAAGGTTAGAAAAGTTAGGAGCCTGCTATTTTCTGACTCTACCCATTATGCCAAGACCACTTTGAATTCTAACCTTGTTCCAGTACATTTGCAGCCCTTTTTTATCTACAAATTTAATAAATTTCAACCTAGGGTGATGGGAAGATGATGTTCTTTAGAACTTGCTATTACCCTGAAACAAAGGTGCCAAACTTGTCATTTAAGTCTCCTGTCTTACAGTCATGATTGTTTCTACAGTCAGACAAAGACATGAAAGAGGCAAAGAAAGCCTGTAGACTTTGCAAGTGAAAAGAAAAAAAGAGGAAGTCTTGCAAAGCCTGAAGACTTCACAAGTGGAACAGGAACTATGAACGAGCTGTCTGCTTTGCAAGCTTCAGTTCTCATTCATTTTTTGCACCAGTCATGTCATGTTACTTCATAAAACATCTCTACCCAGAAAGCCTTTCTTCATCCTTCTCTTTCTAAGGCAGAAACGAGCTTTGTGGTCAAAATGAAACTATAAGTCCACTTATAGAGGCATCTTTTTCAGAAGGCACGTTCCTTACCCTCTCCTGCAACGGTAGAGGAGTAGTCACTCCATTAACTACCAATTTCTCACCTCTACGACTCTTCATCTTCTAAGGCCTCTTCTGCATGCTACATTTTTAGCTTCATGTCCTTTTTCTCTCTTTTTTTTTTGCTGCTTCAGGATTCCCTCAGCACCTTTTTTCATCTCCTGCCAACATCAAGTCTGTCTTCCTATCACTTTTGCTCCTCTAAATCTTTCTCCCCCTCCCTGTCTCTCTTTCCTCCTCCTATGATTTTCAAATTGTGACTGTTTTCTTCCCCTATTCCCATAAAAATATTTAGCTGAACATGAAGTATGAGGAAAGACTGAGAGAACTGTATTTGTTCAGCTCAGAGAAGGCTAAGCAGAACATCTAACATTTCTCTGTAGGTACCCAATGGGTAAAGATTGGGCTAGAGTATTGTCAAAGGTGCCCAGAGAAAGGACAGCACAGACTAGCTGGAATATGGCAACCTGAGGTTATGTATAATGAAAAAAAATTAGTTCACAATGACAATGGGCCAGACACTGGTACAAGAGCTCAGGGAGGCTCTGGAATCACCAGCTATGGAAGTATAAAAAAACCCAGCTGGACAAAGAAACCTCAGAGCAGCCTGGCTTGACTTTGACCCTGCTTTGAGCACCCCCAGTGACCTCAAATCCTACAGTCTGAATAACTCCATGATTCTATGTAATTAAAATACCATTTATTGTTAGAGGCCACATTAACAATGTGAGATAAAAAGCACCCTTATCCAAGGCATCCCATTTTCCATGGCAATTGGCTGGAGAGATTGTAGGGAGGTCTGTAGGGAGATTTCTTACTCTTTTCAGAGTAAGACCATTTTTTACTTTTTTCAGATTTGTTAGTAATAGGAAGTCAAGGGTATTGTGAATAAGAGAATATGTATCAGATGAAAATCTTTCTGTTTACACAGAAATGAACAACCAAAATTCACCAAACTGTAATATATTTAGGTTCCTCATAAAATTAGAAATTTTGCAGTGTCATAATTGCTCTGAGCCCAAGTAGCCACAAGCATCTTCTACAAGATTCTGCATTTCTGCCTTTTTATAATGCTTATGCCACACACTAGTAGGATTATCCTCTGTTTATGTCTCATGATGTGGGGAATCCATTCCAAATTTTTAAACAACATTCCCAAAGCATTTCCAAGCATCTTTCCTGAATCATGCTGTGCTTCTTCAATACAGCCATGTATGGGTGTGCTTGTCTGGGGAAAAAAAAAAGAAAAAAAAGCTAAAAATACTGCTGTAGGAAGACTGTCCCTTTGGAAAACTTGAAATCTAGTATCATTCCAAAATATGTATACAGGCCATGAAAGTATTCCATACTTTCTGACTACATCAAGTCATCCAATGGCATAATCTGAGAACATATTTTTTTCCCTGTGTCTCCTACTAGTTTGGATTATTAGAAGCAAACCACGCCTTAAGAGGATGTCTGCTTCTTAAAATGAAGTTTTTCAGATTTCAGGTTCTCTGGACTTTGATATCAAGCTATAATTTTGTCTCTCCTTGTAAGCTCCTAGGACTTGGAAACAGTATTCAATATTGCAATATTTTTCATACTTCTACCACTTTGTAATCTCCTCAGCTTTACTATCCCAAACTGGTGCTCCAACATAGATAAATAAAGTTTAGATGCAATAGATTTTGAGCTGGAGTTTTTCATTGGATTCAGATCTACAGCAACGTTCCAGATGTTTGCTGCTTTCAGTCTCCATTGGTTAAATATAAGTTGAATACAAGAGATGCACATGTTGGAAGAAGATTTCAATGCAGAAGGTGCAGAAGCCTCCCTGCTTGGAAACAAATTCACCTGGGGTATGGCGTTCTATTGTCCTGGTTCTGCATGATCTGAATGGAATCCTGCCATGATAATAGCCACTATCAGGAGAGGCATTGTCACTTCCTTTTCATATGACTTCACACGAGAGAAAACTGGCTGAACTAGAGGAAAGAATGAAGTTTCTTTCTACAAGGGAGAGAGAACCTCCAAAGTAGATGGGCTCTGGGACTCAGCCCTGCAGATTGTACCACTGTCAGGGGCTGAATGCACATCACATTTTTCACTGTATCAGTACTTTTTCATTCCTGTAGTTACTGAAGCCCTAGCCAAAGGGAAATCCAAACACTTACTTTAAAGCAAACAATTAATCTGCAGTTGAAGATAAGAATATTGAAGACTGAAGAATATTGTTTGTTTATGAGGAACGAAACTCTAAATAGACAGGTTTAAATAGTGTATTACTGTTACCTTGTATTGCAGACAAATAAATAGTAGTAAAACAAGAAGGAGGGAGAAAGGTACAGAATATCACCTGTTCTTGGGGCTGTGTAGAACAAGAATGTTGGCCTTCTCTTCAGCTCCACTGACTAGAGACTTCAAAATTTTCCATTAATTTTCCCAAGATATACACAGCTTTGGTTCCACCCTTTGCTTTTCCCCCTCCCTCCTCCAGAACTTCAGGTCCTTGTTTCTCAGAGAGTCCTTCCCTAAGGAGCACCATAGGCTGGAAATTTGTTGCTGCTCCTTCTGGATCCTGCACAGATTTTAAAAGTGTAGCTCTGAGTTCTCTTTTAGTAAACACTGGAGGAAAAAAACCTGAGCTGCCTCTACCTAGAAGCAGAGGTTTACTAGCTGAATACCATTTATCAATGCAGACTATCGCCAAATGTTAAAGATAGATGTCACATAAGGAAAAAATAAGCCCTAAGTAGGGCTTTGGCAGAACCTTTCTGTCTTATAGGAATAACAATATAGGAGCAATACAGATCATTTTTGGAAAAATAATGCTCTTGAAAGGCCATGTAAAAGAAAAACTATATAGGCTTTTCTATGAAGACAACATTTAAATAGTGGTAAATCTTTTCCCATATATGTAAAAGGATGGCAAAACTCCAAAACACAGAATCTAGCTATGCAAAATAGTAGTACCATGGTAATATCTCTAAGGCAGGAGTGGATGATTTGGAGAAACAGTTCTGAGCTTCCATCCTTTCTCTCTCTAGCACTCATTAGTTTCCTGCACACCCATATTGTTACAATGTGGTAGCTGGGATGACGGTGCTTGTAAGGGAGGCATTCATTTGTTGACTCATGCTCAGCAAGACAGGATTATGTTCATGTGCTCAGGATATTGTTATTTGACATGACAAAGTACATTTTCAGGCCTTTCCCTGGGAAAAGCTGGCTGGAGCCTAGTTATGCAGGTGCAAAGGTGTCCTGAGAAACAGCACATGCAATGGGACTCGTTAGCACAATGCCCAAGGTCAAAACCAGTTCAGCTGCACACACCACAGACCAAGTAGGATTCATCATGTGGTCTAGGAACTTGTGACTCAGTGATAATAGGAAACTGATTCACTTTAATGAGGTGGATGTAAATATCAACTCCTTTGCAGCACTGTGTATCTTAGCATGAAAAGATTCCAACTGAGTTGAGTGGAATAATTCCTTTGACAAGCTGCAGGTGTTGGGCCTGGTTTGTATTCTCTGACTGCTTGGGGTTGCTTTACCCTAGTTGTCTACAGTAGATCCTACAATATAAATGATTTAATTTTTCAGTGGGAAAAAGCCCCCATCCCAACATGGGGCTGAATTGTCTTCTATCATCCAATGAAAGGAAAGGATAAACCATACAGTACATGGAGCCGCTTTATATGATTATAGCAACTTGAATTCTGAAAGAAAGGAGGCTCAGAAGAGATTTCTTTTCCTTCCCAGATAGAGCTTTTGTGAAACATTGTCCTAAACAAATAAAGGATTTTTTGCTCAAATGATCTACCTTGCTGTTTTCCTTTCCTTTGAAGAATCCTGTGGTACAATAGGCAACCCATCAGGAATAATTAGATTATACGGCAGCATCCATGGAAACAATGCAGCTTTTGAAAAGAACTCCTACAGAAGATCTTAGAAATCACATCTATTATGGATATCTTTTACTATTTCAAAGACATCAGAGCTCCAAATTATGGGAACTAACAGTGGGGCAAAATCTGACTGCTCCATGCTTTGTCCCTTTGTCAACAATTATTACTACAAGGAACAGTCAAGTAGTCATTGTGCCAGAGAGAACAACTGGGCGTGAGGAAGAAATTTACTATGTTTTATTCCAAGTTTTGGGAAACAGTAATGAAATCTACCTGCCATGAGTAGCAAAATCACACCTTTCACATTCTTCAGTAATTTCTAAAAGGATGTGTCTCAAAAAATAAGAAGGAAGAGATATCTGACAAGAGTATCTGCATTTTGGAGCCTCATTTAAGAAGCACAAGAAACTACGGACCTTGGCCTTATTGTGGCCATTTTTAGGACCAAGTGTATCACATCTGCTTCAATGTATTAATGATTTCAAAGCTGGAATTGACCTAAAGGTGATTAAATTGTAAGGAAGAACATAATAGATTTGTACAATTGAAAAGAAAGGAGAAAGATGCTGGTTCTGTTTTTCAGTAGTAGATTTTGAAACTTTAGAGTTTCAACCTAATGTTTCTGCGTATTGTGCTACAGATGATCAGTATTTCCACATCTTTCTGCATTGTTACAAGTCTCGTTGTCTCTCTGGATTCCCTGCCATTCCTGTTTTCATTGTGGGGGGTGTCTGTGTGTGTGTCAGGAAAAGAGCTTACGTCATGAATCAGTTCCTTTACAACAAATTAAAAAAGCAGCAATAAAAACACCCATACCAGTGAATGTGTCCTGTTGAGTAACTACAGTTTGAACTTTCAAAAGTACTTAGGTACCTTAGGAAACAATGATTTTCTGAACCTTCTTGAGATAAATGCTCCAACATCACTGCCACACAGCCTCGTGCTTCCCTGCAGAATAGGTCTAGGAGCAGCAGTACAGGAGTCCCTCAAATGCCCCCATTATTGATTCCTGTATCTTAACTGACCAATTAGAATTTCAAAGGTGAGACAATCAAAAAAGTCATCTACTAGTCAAAATAATTTTCTGTATGCAGTGGGATAAGTAATATTGTTACGATTATAGGGAAAGGAAAGGCTTTTGGAGGCTTCTGTGGGATTTCAATGGCAAGTGAACTAAACCCACAGTCATTCAGGACTTCATAGAACATATTACTGTGAGAAGGGAATAGCATAAAATTCTTAATCAAGGCAGAAGTTGAACTGGAAACCAGGCACACACCAGAGTAATATGGTCAGATGAAAAAATAAAGGATAAATATTTGCTAGCAAAGCTCCTACCCATATAATTATTATATGCATGAACCTGTAAGAAAAAAAATATCAGTTCACACATTGGTTCCTTGCCCTACTTATTGAGAAAACTGGAAGGAAGAAATGACTTTCCATTTATACTGAAGACCACTATTATTTTTATCTTCATCATATCATTAGTATTTTTTTTACAGCATCTATCCTCACTGTAAATCCCAAACACAATACTGTACTGCAGGTGCTTTTCTAGCCACCGTGGTTTTGGTCAGGAATGGGATGTTCTCCTAACTCACGTGGTTATTTGGTGTGTGCATCTCCATTCCATTTCATTAAAAAAATGTTTACTTGAACCAGCAGTGAAGAATATGGAGGTTGCAGCCTTGCAAGGCAAAGGATCTGTAGTAGCAGCATAAGCAGACTGTGAGGGCTCACTTCTATTTCCAATAAACTCCAGGCCTGAGTCACAGAAGGGGTATCCATGCACAGTTCCCACTGAATTCATCTGAAGTGTTAGGGACTGGACAGCTCTGAAATATTAAATGTGTAACTCCTATCAGCATTCCAGTGTCAGTGATTGCTTTTGAAAGGCTACTGAGTAAAGTGCAGGCTATGCAGAAAGCCCAGTGTTATTGCCTGAGATATCATCCTCATAAAGACACTCTTCCCAGTGAGTTAAAAAGAAATCTCTTTACAAATTCCACTTATCATGAGAATGGGGCATTATGGAAACCATGAAAGCTTAAAAACAACAACAATGACACCAAAGCAGAACAAATAGATCAAAACCTTAGTAGCCAGGTAAAATGCATGACTGTTTTAAGGCAATACAAATTATTTTGTTAAAAAACGCTGTTCATTGCAGTACATGCAGTTTCCACTGAGGTGTGCTAGCTCTCCAAAGATCATCCCTTCTCCCACACCCTTCTCCTGGGCAACCAAAAGTGCTGTTATATCCCAACAATGTCCACTCCTGCGTCTCGGTTTGCTAACCCTTTCATGCCACCATTTTACACACAGCATGTTTTCAGGCAAGAACAGCAAAATGCCAGAGACAAAATCTGCTAAAACAAGGGATGATTTCTTTATTTTTAAACAAGGCAGTGCAATTAGTTTCTGTCTGAAACTAGCTGTCTTTGTGAGGGACTGACATGGGTATTAGCTTTGAAATCATCAAAATGATTGCGTATGTTATTCGGTGAGAATTCTGGGCAGTCTTAACAGTGTGCAAGAGGAGTTTTTCATGCTGTTTTGACATTTGTCTGCTTCCAGGAGCCATTGTGTGATGTTGTACCATCATTATTGCTACCACCATAAATGTAAGCTCCTTCTGCTTTTACATCAGACCGATTTCTCCATTATTCAGACCTATTTAAACACCAAGCACACCTATTGATGTCTGAAAAAAACAGATAACACAGTAGGGCATTTTTAAATAAGCCACATAATCAGGAAAGTAGCAGAGATCCAAAGGTTTAACAACAGTGAGTCTGGGGAAGCAGGGAGGGGATTTCATTTTGTCAGCTTCTTGTTATTTGCAGATGCTCAAAACCAGATTTCCTGTGCTTTTAAGAACAGTTCATTCTATTTGAAGAGAATAATGACACAATAATTTTCCACCTACAGGTAATTACTTGAAATGGCCATGAGGTGAATGCTGTGGTAGCTTTCCTTCTCAGCACAAAGCTTATGATCTTCTAGTGTTGCTAACATGGAATATATATTTATCAGTCTGTCATCAACAAGATATGTGTTTCCCTGAGAGACTGTCAGATCTTTAAAAGTGGCTTCGATATAAAATATAAAAAAGGGGAGAGAAAGGGTTTATTAATGTAACTGGAAGTAATTGAACATTGAAGTAATGTAAGTATTAACATGAAGGTTTTCTCAAAGAATCACCCTGTACCATCTCAAAGCATTAGGCAGATGTGCAGGAAGGATTCACCTCACCTTGTGTCACACACCTACAGTGCAATATCTGAAGTCCCCTGTGTATTGAATGGAAAGAAACTAGCACACTTCCACTAACCCTCCACAGGTATTTGCCTGGAATGAGAGGAAATCTCTTGCTCTCTCTTGACCATCAAAGGAACCTTAGAGGACCTGCTCACATGTAGGCATCCTGCATTTTATGAAACAAGTGGCTTTCAGACTATGTTTCCCTACATGCAGAAAAATCAAATCCAAAGGATGACAGCTGGATCATTCCCTTCTATTAAGTCAAGCAGAAGCTGCAAAACAGGCTTAGTTGGTCTCAAGAGACCCTTAAGAAGCCTAGAAACGGTGCTGCAAATTTATGATTTTCCCTTCCTCTACTGTATTGCAGCACAAGAGCACAGTTTAGGAAAAAGATAGCGTGGTCCAAGAACCATTTCAAGTAATCAGTCATTGCCCATGGTGGTGGGGTGCTGCATCCTGGAGTTTGTGTTGAGAAGCTTCTCAAATCATATCAACCCTGGCAGTCTAAAAACCTCTAAGCAGCACAGTTGTCTGGGGACAACAGAAAAAAACCCCTTCCTCACTAAATGGCATATCAACAACCCCCTAGGATACAGTCTTAGATACAGTCAGGACATTACCCTAGCAGGAAATAAGCCTCCAATTAATTTTGCCAGTTTAGGGAACTACATTCAGAGAGCTTCTCAGGTATGACAGAGCTGGTGCATGTCAGGAGCACATGGGAAAAATGCCATCTGGAAGGCAAGAGATCCAAAAAGATCACTTTCATATGACAATTTTGATTTGTAGGTTGAGATGCCAAAACAAGCAGATTCAGACACTTGTGCATTTGCATTGCATTTTGATGACTCTACAGCAGAGCATGTCAATATTTTTTTTTTTTCAGCTGAGGTCTGTTCAGCAAGACCCTCCAACTTTCTAGACTCAAAGATGGAAACTGAAGTGGCACACTCTAGGTGTTCTTCAAGAGGTTTTGGAAATGACAGATCTCCTATTGCAGCCTAAAGGAACTTGCATCTTGTATCTGTCTTTTAAGCATCCCTGTCTTCAAATAAAACCCAATAAAAACTGTGAAGGATGCATTTGAGGCAGGGACAGTGAGTCAAACACAGCCATCTCAAACCAGAGGATGAGCGGAAGAGTAAGGTTTTGCAAAAGGTTTACAAAGCTAGTAGATGAAATTATAATGTTACAGTAAATATGAGAAAAGCTAAAGAGGAGAAATTATGGGCTCTTGAAGTAATTTTAGAGGGAAAATAGTCACTGCTGGGTTCATGATTTGCATATGTTTTTATGCAGCGATATATTCAGTGTTTCAGCACAGCAGTGGTCTTGCAGGACATCCTGCACAACCTTTGCTGGCTACAGCTCCAAAAAGCCAGGAGATTGGGCCACTCTCTTTCAATGTAGGAGCACAGTGGTTTGCTCAAAGGGCTTTTGCTACCGAAAAGGCAAAGCTACTGAGGATGGAAATCATCAGGTTGCCTGACTTGCATTGCTCCACCCAGACAACTGAAGAAATGCCAGTGTTGGGGACTGCACGGTGTCTGTGAGCACACATTTCCCTTTGCCTTTGGAGCAATCTCTGCAGACCCAGTACTAACAGGCTCTTGGCTTACCAGCAAGGTCAGGCTTCAGGCACAGTGAAATGGAGCAATTTCTAGGATAACAGGCTCCAGGAGTGGCAGAGCAGCCAGCCTTTATTGCCACAGACCTGCTGCTAAGCCAAAGTAGCAGCAGCCACGATGTGGGATGACAGTGGTCCCTCCTATGAGCAGCAGTGATTTCACAAACCCTCTCATCTCAAAAAGTGTGAAATGGGCAGAAAATCTTGCTCTGCAGGGCTCTCCTCAGCATACTGCTGCATCACTCACTTTTCCTTAATTCCTTTTCCTTCTTTAAAGCAACCCTTGCCCAGCCTACTCTGAGTTCCTCATATCAGTATTTACTGTGCTCTGAGGAACTCATGCTCATCCTTTGCAAAAGCAGTCAGAGAAAAAAATTATCTGAATTTTTTGGCAGCAATGAGGTGGGTGGAGGCAGGATGGAAATAGAAATATTTGTAAAAGGGAATAAAATCTGCTGATATTATGAGAGGGGGAATTGGAATTCTGGCCACTCACCATTCACTCACACCTTGAATAACCAAGTATTTGACCCAATTTTCTGTCCTCTTTTCAGAGATTGGCACTAAAAGGATTCTTGATTATCAAACAAATAAAAGCACCAAAATACCACTTCTGCACTTGTAAAAGAGGCTCCAGTAAGTCTACCTACATGTGCTTGGAGTCTTTCAGAACAGCCGGTAGAGTTAAAAATTAAATGATATCTAAAATATGGCTTTTTTATTGTTTGTTTCTTTATGCCATATAATAAATGCCTAAAATACTTTTTAAAGACAGTGTTCAAGAGTGCCTGGAACCAAAACCTTGGCTGAATCCCTTTATGGAGACAGCAGGAAACCACAAACTTTAAATCCACACTGAACTTTCCCAGAGATGGAGCATTCAGACTGATGATTTTGATACACATCCATGCGTAACCATAAGGTCAATGTTAGATTTTGGTGTGTGTGGTTTTTTTATTATATTTTTGTGAGTGATAGATAACACAAATAACATTTGCCATATACTGAATTCATTTTATTGCATCTCAGTCACTGTTGACTATTATCAGATGTCCCTTTTTTTGGTTTGATGTTAAGAAAACTCTGCTCTTCTATCCATTTCTGGGTGTGAGTGCATAAGAAAAAAAACCCTAAACATATTTGCATGTTTTCAGAGGAATTATAGAAAAAGGGCTACTTTTGCCAACGGACTGCAAATTCCTTTTCATCTTCCACTTTCTCTCCCTGGTCTTTAAACTCCTCCCACCTCCAGCAATAAAGAAAATCAAGTGGAGAATTGACTTCTGGAGATATAGGTATATGTTCTTCATGTTAACATGCAAATCTGGTTTTCTATTGCCAGACCAGATTTCAATCAGAGAAAATTTTTTACATCCTCCAAATTTTTATTCTTTTGCGTTATTCAAGTTCTTATTTTGCAGACCAATGTGCATTCCTGCAGTTTTGCTCAGTAGCATACAAAAAGCCAAGGGAATTTGAGATCATTCCTTCACATCACTAATAGTCTCAGTGGGCTAAGTAGTCACATACCAGATTTTTGTGGGTCTAGTGTCTTTATTTTAAGAGAATTTGCTACAATATCAAAACTTATATGTGAGGATAATTGGAAATGTCCTTGTTATGAGACAACCAAGTAAAAACAGATATATAAATAGAAAAAAGAAAGTTCTCAATATCCAGCAGTGATGAGCTCATGCCTAGAACAAGAAAGGAGTCATGTCTATCCCTAATGCTAAAATCACTGCAGATTTCCCTAGCTTTTACATGAGCAAGGGTCTGAGTGGTCAGAAGTTATAAATCAGAAGAATGGCTTAGGTGAATACAGCCACTCATCTGAGACTATGGAGAAAATCAGAGCGTTAAAATCTGACTGATTCAAGCCTGTTTTGTGTTCACCCTGTGCTGAATGACAAAGAGACTTTTGGATGGGAAACTGAAATGAATGAATTGAATATATGCATCCTTTCATCTAATTATAGAAAACCTCATCTTAAATCTGAGTATTAATAGTATTTTTAAGGGATTTCACTATTTATATAGATGTCTGATCCTGTACGATGCTGAATTCCATTACAACACCTTGGTGTTTATAGGAGTGCAGGAAAAGGCATCCCCTTTATGGAACTGAAGCCCGAAGGCATGGGGAGCCTATATTTAAATCTTCTAGTCTGTAGAGATTTGTCAGTAACATCCAGTCTGAGCAACATGAGAGAAGCTGAAGCCTGACTGACCTGCACTAGAAGAAGCAGTTCAAAAAGGTTGCTCACTGGACAGAGGAAGATGCAAAAGCTTCTCAGAGGAAAAAGAATGATGAGTGATTGACAAAGATACTTGAATACATTATTCATTTTAAAAGGATGCAAAACCAAAGGAAAGACATTTAATATCAGAAGAGGACAAAGAAGATTCAACAGAGCCTCTGTAAAACCAGATACAGTTGGCTAAGGAGGAACATCAAGAAAGACCACAGAGGCTTTTGGTTTCCTGAAGATAATCTCTTGGGTCATTCACCTTTTCATAGATTTGAGTTTGGTAATAGTAGTGCTGCCTTCAAAGAGGAGAGGGATGAAGGATAATTAAAAGTGAGTTCTATAAGAACCATCTCAGACAATTTGGGGTCTCTTTTTAAAAGGAAGCTTCTTTTCAAGAAAAACCTCTTTCTTCATGTAAAATGGCAACAGCAGTCTTATTCAGAGTGCTAAATTTCCTCCTAGGAATATTGCAAGAGAATAACAGTGATACACATCCTGTAAAACATCAATTGCACATATGGTTGTGTTTGAGGAAGCCTTGACTTTATATCTTTGACACAAGCAAAATAAAGATGAGTACAAGTGCTACAGTTTCTATTAAAACTGTAACGTATCATGACTTGTTTATGTAAAAAAGGGACAACTACAGGACTACACAAAAATACCTATTTCTTGTACCCCTAGAAAGTCAAATCCACATGCCTTATCCAGAATCTGATTCAGATGTCTTATAACTGAGCATCCTTATATATGTAAATCATATGACTATTTCTTTATTATACCCCAGTGTTACATTTAATAGCTTTGGAAGACATTTGAGAGCATGGTTTGCATTATTACCCTTTCTCTCTTTTTCTGTCCCTCTTCCAGGATGAAAAACCAAAGCATTACTTGAGATTTTTGGTTGTTTATACATAACATGTAAACCACTGCACAGCTGAAGACAGTGCCTCCTCAGGCTTGCCATTTAGGCCTTCTGCTTTATATTTGTGTCCAGTTGATATTTGTGAGAAGGTCTTACAGACACAGGATGAGTCAATGAGCAGGGAAACTTTTTGTTTCATTTTGCGGTCTGTTTTTCCAGAGAGATAAATGTGCAGAAATGTGAAGCCATGACAATTCAAGAGCAGAGTGTGGAAGAGGACTCCTTAGGGCCCAAAGTCAGCCAAAGACTCCCAGAGAAATGAAAAACAAACAGAAAACCTCAAACCAAACCCAAAAGGCACTAGAATGACAGAATCATAGTGTTGGTTGGAAGAGACCTGCAGAGGTCGTTGAGTCCCAGTCCCTGCTCCAAGCAGGATTACTGCCAGTACTAGATCAGGTCAGCTATGGCTTTGTCTGGCTCTGAGATTTCACTGGGTCCCAGTGTAACCTGTTCCATGGCAGCATCATCCTTTCAGTGAGAAGGATTTTCCCAATGCCTATTTTGAACCTTCCAATTTTTCTGCTTCTTGTTCTGTATTCCACCACAACCAAAAAAAGTTTGACTTTTTCATTTTTGTTACTGCCTTTAAAGAAGCTAGTGACTGCTATTAATCACTACTAAGTGTTGTTTTTTGCCACCCTGAAGAAGTGTGGTCCTGTCATCCTCCACGTGTATGTCAGGTGTCCCTGTAATAAAGAAACTACCTCACAAACCCCGGTGAAGATGATGCACAGCCGAGTAAGAGTTTTCCAGCAATACTGACCTTTTGAAATGTTTGGAAACCAAAAGAAGTTGCCACGGATCCGAGCAGAGCAATTAAGGCCTAACTTCAGACAACTCTGTAGACTAACATCTATTAAGCTTAGGCAGTGAGCTACTAAAACTCCACTAGACCAGGAAGGGAAAATCACATATATGTTTGGGCAATGTACTGAATATGAGAGTCCCATGTGCAATACATAAAGAAATGCATCTCTTCCTTTTTTCTTGCAGTACTGACATGCTTTCATATGTAAAATGCCATGCAAAATATTTTCCAGCATTTTTTTTCATCACTATCAAAAGAATCTTATGGTTTTTTTCAGATTATTCTACTTTGCATATTGATAAGTTTCTGAAAGCAACTAGGAAATATTTAGACTCCTGTCTAGGGTATTTCAGTTGGAGGGGACATACCACGATCATCTAGTCCAAATTCCTGACAGATTCAGGGTTTACCAAACGTTCAAGCATCTTATCCAGGGTATTGTACAAATGCCTCTTAACCACTGACAGACTTGGGGCATTGACCTCTCTAGAAACCCATTCCAGGGCTTGACACCCTCTCAGTAAACAAAAGTATCCTAATGTCCAGTCTAAAACTCCTCAGGTGCATCTTTGAACTATTCCTATCTCTGGTTCCTTTGGAGAAGAGCTGAGCACTTCCCACTCTACTTCCTCTCCCCAGAAAGCAATGAAGTTGTCCCCTTTTATCCAAACTACACAAGCCCAAAGTCCTTAGCTGCTCTTCATGGGACATTCCTTACAGGCCTTTCACCAACTTTGCTGTCCTCTGGATGCATTTTCAGAATCATGGCATCCCAGATTGGAAAGCACCATAAAGATGGCAGAAGCCAAGATGGTTCAGTCCCCTGTCCAGGCAAATGCTAAAATTCTCTTATGTTGGGGAATCCATCCAGGAAAGATTATTTCAATGGCTGATTGTTCTCACTGGGAAAAAAATTTCCTCTTTTGTCCAATCAGAATCTCTTCAAGAGTAACTTGTACTATTACCTTGCATTGTCTTCATGCAATTCTTCGTAAAAAGGGAGTTTCCCTCTTCTTTGTAGCCACCCTTTCAATACAGGAACATGATGATAAGGTCAGCCTTCTTTTCTCAAGGCTGAACAAACCCAGTTCTCTCAGCCTTCCCTCATATGACAGGAAAGGACTTTCAGATTTTTCTTGAATTGTGGGGCCCAGAACTAAATACTGCACTTGAGGTGAGGCTGCACCAACACCGAATGCAGTGGGATAATCCCCTCTTTTGACCAACTGGTTTGATGCCCCCTGGAATGGGGTTTACCCAGGCCTGCTCTACCGGCTCAGACTGAAGCTGCTGCCCAGCACCTGAAGCTGCTGCCCAGATCCCTTTCTGCAGGGCTGCCCTCCAGACATTCCTCTCCCAATTTGCACTGTCTGTCATTACTTGATTCTAGGTGTGGAATCCAGAATTCTGACTTGTTAAATTTCATCCCCTTAATCACAGCCCAATGATTCAATCTATCAAGATCTGTCTGCAAGGCATCTTGTCCCTCAGGAGAGCCAACAGCACCTCCCAGCTTGGTATCAACAGCAAGCCTGCTAATAATGCATTCAACTCCTTCACCAAGGTCACTGATAAAGACATTAAGCAAAATTGGTCCTACAATTGAACCCTGAGGAACAGCACTGGGCCAGCCTCCAGTCAGGTGTATCCCAATTCACTGCCACCCTGTTCACAGCCCTGCAGTTCAGCCAGTTACTCACCCAGCCCCCTCGCCCCACAGCTGGCCAACTTGCCCAAAAGGGTGCTGTGAGGGAGAGTAACAAAACCCTATCTAAAATCCAGAAGAGCTCCATTGACTGCCTTCCCTTCATGCACTAGGCAGGTAACCTTATCACAGAAGGGTATCAAATTACAATAGGGCTTTCCCTTTGAGAGCCCATGTTGACTATGCCTGATGATTGCATTATTCTTTAAATGCTTTACATTTAAAGAATATATCTTCATATTTAGATATTATTATTATTATTAGTAGTAGTAGTAACAGACAGAACACTATGCCATGTAGCAGATTTCTCTATGTGTTAGATAGTGTACAAAGAGAGAATAAAAGGCTGGTGGTGTTTGGGAGCTGGTTTTTTGTGTCACATGGTGTTGTTTCAACTCCCCACTAGGAAAACTGACGTAAGACAGAAACCAAATAAATTTCCTGGAGGGCTACAAAACTTGAAAGAATTAGCATTTCTTAGATATTTGCTTTCCGTGACCAAAATATGATCTCTGTGAATATTCTTGGAAGATGAACAAAAAGGGCCTTGAATTTTAAATACATTTAAGGAAATGAACACGAATTTTTTTTCAATTCTGTCCATCTGACTTTATTCACATCTACAGTATATTATATAGCTTGTGCAGAGCTACATTCAAAATGGGTATAATTCCATTGAATTTGGTGGAGTTACACCAGGCATTAAAGCAGTCCACCCACTGACTTTACATTTTGTAAGCAAGTCTGTTCAATTGTAACAGGCACCACGTTATGTCTTTGCTGAATTCAGTCATTCTTCCACCTGAGGGCTGCCCCTTCTTTTTATGCATCTTGCTCCTTTCTTCACTTTTTATTACCACACTGCTCCTTCAATGTGATTGCATCTGTATTTTATTAGGATTACTGCCACTGTTTAAAAAACAGCATATCTCACAGCATCCTGCTGTGTTTTAATATTTCCTGGTTTATTCCACTTGTATTTCCTTTAATAGATAAGTATATATTTTCACATGCAACAAAATCAAACTGCTTTAGGGAATAAATTGATAAATTGACATCTAGAACACTGCTAAGCATCCTAACTCTGTGCCAGGCTCAGAGGAAATATCAGGGCTGCCAGTTACATTGGCTGAAGAGTCTGGCTGAAGACTACAGCCAGCCAGGAAGAGATTGTCTGTCTGCTGGAAATGATTACTGTCATTATTTAGACTTGAAGTGGTGCTTGCTGCTTCCTCTTCAAACATAGGCAAGGTAAAAGAAACCCTGCCCCAAAAATTGTACAATACAGCTTGATGGCAAGCCATCAGAGTGAGACAGTGATTTCTAAGGGGAGCAAGGGAAGGGTGAAGGAGGGAAATAAATGCCTTAAGTAAGGAAACAAACTGCTAAAGTTCCTTTGGCAAAAGACATGTGCACTTACATGCATGTCTATGTGTAAATATGCAAAGCCTTTAAAGACTCAGCCTCTCTGTCATATGGAAAACCCTCCTGATCATACAGTGGCTCCCCCCAGGTTGTACTTGGTAATCATGCAGAAGCCCCATGGCAGCTGAGGAAGCTTGCAGGGAGGTGCCATGTGGTGACAATTGCAGTCTCAGACTTGGAAAAGTCTTACTAAAAAGGCAGCGTTATCTCACATGGGTGCAGATGCTGCCCATGGGTTGAGACTAAGCTACATCAGGGAGGGACTGCTATTGCTGCCAGTCAAATGCTATTGCCAATTCAACATGAAAATATTGTTAAACAAATATTTGAACTCCTCCCACACACATCCCATGCCTTCCTGTCCAAAAACCTGAAGCTTTGGAGGCAGAAAGAGATGCCCAGGGACGTCCTGGAGGACAGCTGTCAAGATGCTGGAGCAAACTTTGTCATGAGGATCCTGTAGAATCCATGGGTTTGCTCAGACTGTGTCCAAAGCCATGCTTACAGACTTGCAATATCAAAGGCTAGGAAATCTGTCCTTGAGGGCATTTTCTGAACCATCTCTACTAGACAGGAGCCTACCATTCTGTCCTTCCTCTACCTTTTTTCTCTTTTTGCCCAGAAATCATGCACTATATAAATCTAGGGCTGCAAATTTCTCTCTGAAACATCTTCCTTTATTTAGCTGATAGAGCCAATATCGTATAACATGGAGTGTAAAAAAAAAAGAAGCTCAAACAATTAAAATAACAAAGTTGACTCCAAATAACAATGACAACAAATGAAGAACAGCCAACCAAACCAACAACTCCAACCCTCTTTTCCTCCCTTTTCTACCCAACCTATAACATGTTTTAGTCTGAGGAGAAGGAGGTTTGATCAATGAAAAGAAGGTGTGATACAAACTTGACAGATTCTCTGGAAAACCATTTACTTGATTGGTTGCATCTTCTAATTCTTCATCCATTTCAGACACTAAAAAATCCCCAATGTATCAGCCTACAAAACTCCTGGCCAGAGAGGATCCAAAGGGTAAAGGAAAAGCAAAGAAATAAGGATGTGCAAACAGAATAGGAGAGGACTTGGATGACTGCCCTGTAATGAAAACTGATATCACAGTAAGCCAATGCAATAATTCATCTCAGCTGATAGACCAGCTAACTGCTAATATATTGTGAATACAATAGACAGTCTGGGCTCTGTAAGATTAATGTTTTTCTGCATGCAAGCTGCAACTAACAGGGCTATTTTCCTCTTTCATTAATCGAGAATAAATAATGGTTATAATATTGCATATCTCTTGCCTTATCTCTGACAGTTTCTTCGTGCTGGAATAGGAGATTGCTGCAGTATGCAACACAGCTTCTTGGTGTGTTCTGTGTGTGAGACAGAAAGGGAGTCATTCATGCTGGAAAATATCTGGCAGAATTTCAAAGTTGCTTCCCTTTTTAATCAGTCTTGAATGCAGTTGCAATGTATTCCTGGAATGATAAGTACAGTTAGATATGTGTTTCTGTTTGCTGTTAGTGAGTTATTTCTTTGCTGCACAATTTCCAGATGCTCACTTTGAGCAGGCCTATGGTGAGATTCCAATGGGAAATAGGGTAAATGCTAACTGCTGGGTTTTAGAGTGACTCTATAAATCTGTAGGATGAGTAACATGTTGTGATATGTGACCTATGAAGCACCATGCAATACATAGAGCAGGACCAACTTTCCTCTTGGCAGTCCTGACATGACAGGCTAAGATCAAATATAGTAGTTTCTAACACTTGCTTAAATCTATTTGACACTTATTCAAGAGTAGAAGGTTGAAAGAGACCTCATTGATCATTGAATTCTGCTCCCTGCTGTAACTGGCAACCATATCACACAATCCCCTTGGCATCGACCTTCCCCAACACAAATGTCTTGTCCTCACCTTGCTCCGACTTCTAGGAACAGCTCGGTGAATTTAACTAAACATCACCCGGCTCTGTGCACACACCAGCTTTTCACACATTATCAGAGGCTGGGGCTTTTGTTTGGGAACTTACTTGGAGTTAGCACCTTCTGCAGGTGCTCAGTGTCTGGATCACAGATCCAAAGGGAAATTGCTGTTAGGCTGAGAGAGCTGAGAGCTGCAAGGTGTCCACTCCTGTGAGCTGCGCCACACGCGTGAGATGCACTTTGCTTCCGGGCATGGCTTGCACAGAGACCATCTTACCACTCTCCCTGGAGGAAAGTACCACATCTGTGCAAGGGATTTTTGGAGGAATATCTCTGTGTGGATTAATCCAGAAAAGTGCAGAGGAGGTTTTGTGATATTCCCCTTTGTGTCCCTGCAAAGACCTGCAAACTTGATTCAGATTCACTGGTAATGAAAGGAATTGGTCCCATGTCATTGCTTTCTTTTGAAAGGCTGACACTGAGGCACTTCCTAGGAGCTGATGGACTTTGGCTCCTGCTTCCCATGTGGGGGAATGGTGTCAAACTGAGAATAGGTTTAGATGAGATATTAGGAAGAAATTTTTTCCTGAGAGGTTGGTGAGGCACTGGCACAGGTTTCTCAGAGAAGCTGTGGCTGCCCCATCCCTGGAAGTGTTCAAGCCCAGGCTGGATGGGGGTCTGAGCAACCTGGGATAGTGGAAGATGTCTCTGCCCATGGCAGGGGGCTGAAACTAGATGATCTTTAATGTCCCTTCCAACTCAGACATGTTTATTTTAACCAGTTATCTCATATTTTCTGATGACTGTTAAAAGTTTTGTCCAAATGCTCTTTCCCCTCTCTTCAAAAACCCTATCTAGTATGCAGAAATTCATAATTTCATTATTTCTACTGCCATAATAATTAGAAAAGTTGTCTTTCACAGAAAGCAACTATATTTCTAGATTTGTATTTTTTTCATATAGCCATCTTATCTTGCTGAAAGTAGACAAGCAGCTGATTGAGTAAAAAAGAAGAAATATATCCTGTACGCTTATTCTTTTAGTTCAGAAAAGGAATACTTTTCATTCACGGTGCTCCAATTTTTCTAAAAGGAAAAAGCAATAAATTTGCTAAAACAGCCAAAAGAGCTTTCAGAGAAATGAACGTAGGTAGACTTTTGATGGATAGAGGTCAACAGAAATGAGATCAGAGAGCAAATCTGATGACATACATTTTCTGTGGTTCAGATAGAATGTATTTATCTCAGTATAGGAATAAAAAAGTGCTAAAGGAAAAGGGATGTTTAAGCCCAACAGAAAAGGAAGGAAAAGATAAGGCCACTGGAACCAGGTAGCAGAACAGTTCCTAGGAGACAAGAAGACATTCTTTTATGGCTTGTTTGCAAAACAAACTGAATTCAATTGATACTATGTCATTGAAGAATTAAATCTGTGTATAAATTATTACAAGAATTTGTTGGAATGAAGGGAAAAAAAATCCAGGAAGTGGAAATTCAATACCTTTGGTAGTCTATGGAGAAAATAAGATTGGCACAGTAAACAGCAGTGACATCATTCATTATCACAGTAGCAGGCAAAAAAATGGTAGATGGCCAACAAAGTACTTTGATGTTGAGATTTCTCCATCTGTGTCTACAAGTGAATGTACTTTTTATTACGTGATGGACAAGAAAGCTGTTTACCAGATTTGCAGCTCTAAGCACATTAAAACATCTTTAACTTCAGTTTCAACACTAAAATACCTGTTATTCTCCTTTCAGGCTGCCTCAGAAACGTAGTGTTTACTTTCAGCTGTTGTAACCAGAGAAAGTGGGTTGTTCTAGTTATTTTCATAACTAGTACCAAAGTGTATTCCCACGCTAACAGTTCTGGAGATCATTATGTGTAGCTTGTAATTTACTATATTCTGACACAAGTATTCTTTATGAAAAAGACACTGTTGATTCATAGTAGGTTTTGCTCATATTTGAGCTATATATGTGTTTGACTTCTTCATTTGGAGAAAGCAAAGGGGGCTCCAGAGACTTAAAGACTCAAGTTGGTTATCCCTACTTCAAGGTAGGCTGTGAAATAGCTTGTGTCTCCTCAGTGACCACAGGCCTTCCAAACAAATGTAACTTTCCAGTACTGAATTTGGATTTTTATATATTCCACTACAGATTTGCAAACCTCACGTACTAAGAAAACCATTCTTTGACATATCTACATGCAAGTAGTATCAATATATCTCACCTAGTTGGTGCAGCTGGGTGTTCAGAAAAATAGTTTTTTCTTCAGATTACACTGGTCTTTTTTCTGGAAAGTAAATGGTCTTTATAGGTCCCCCAAAGACCCATAAATATTTGAAAACACTTTTAAAATGATCATCTGGGGCTTTTGGCAAGTATGTTGAGGTATCCATTTCATGAAGTGTATTCTCCCAGCACCTCACAATGGCTTGCTGATCACATATTCCCTGGCTCACTCACACACATAAAACTACTGCTGTACATTTGATGCATTTATAGCACATACCCTGAATGGATATTATTTGTTGCATATGGGCAAAGGAAGCCATTTCAGTATGAAGAGGTAATGCCCACTGAAACCTTGACACACTTTTGCTATTTCTGGAATCTGAAAAACTTATTTTTCTGCACTTAAACAGAATGAAACTGATTTATACTATGTGTAGAACAAAATAGATTTCATACAAATAAGTACTATAACAGCTTTATAAAAGTACCTTTACTGCATCAGATAAAAAAGTATCTTGTTTGGATTTGTTCAAAATTTGGTGGGCATATCTCATCAGGCAAAGTTAATTGTACACGTACTTGCAGTAAACTTGGGACCTTCTAATTTAAAAAATGAATTCTTCGGTCCTGTAATCACTGGATCTGCAAATGTAAATATGAGCAGTTCATTAACTAAGGGATGTTAAAATACTTCACTAAAAAAGTGACACTATGCAAGCTGTTACAAAGTTAATACATCAACCAACAGTCACTATTAAAAAGAAAAGAAAAAAAAAAGCAATAGAATTTAGTGATTCAAATGAGTGAAAGACATAGTGTCTCTGTGTATTATCAAGCCCCAAAGTTGAGAATCTGTCCCAAAACCTTGGGCTTATACATCTTTAAACAATCATGCTTTCTGAGTATTTCCTGATTTTGAAACCCTCCCTTTTCCAATGTGTGCAGGACTGTGAGTTTTATCAGCTCTAAAAACATTACCAGGAGTAAATGATTTCAGTTCCATCTGCATCCAGCTGCTCTCCTTCCTGCCAGTATGATCTTGGGAACGCTTCAGCTTCACACACCACAACAAAACTGTCTGCAGGGGAGACAAAGTTTGGAGCCTCCTCGCAAAAATGGACTGTGCTTATCAAGCAACTACTCTGCTTTCAGCTGTAGGAGTATTTACACCAAAAGGTAAAGGCTGACACATTTTGTGATTGCAGTCTTTGTACAAAAAATCCAGGAGGGAAGAGGAAAGAAAGGATTATCTTAAGAGTCAAGGAATGGAATTTAGATGTTTGAGATGAGTTGGGTTCAGTTCTTTCCTTTCCCTGAAAGCTCTTAAAGACTACAGTGAAAATTATCTGATCACCTAATTTCCTAATCTATTAAACAAGGATAAAAGACTGCCTTTGCAGTCTTTGCTAAAGACTCCTCTATTTAGCAGCAAAGTGCTTGAGGAGGCGATAACACCTCATTACAGAGATTTAGCACAGAGATTTCTGAGATCCTAATCTCATTGAGGACCCTTCTGACATAAAAATATGGGGAAATATTTTGCAAATCACACTGAAGGCCAGGTATCATCTGTTTGCAGATTTCTGCCCATTAGCATTAGATGCAGAGTTGAAGCCTGAACTTTAGCCAGGTGTGACTTGGTGCCACCCCCTCCCCCGTGCTGCACTTGGGCTGCCTGCTTGGTTCTCTGACAAGATAATGCCATCCCCATTTCTGCACCAAGATACAGCACCAGAACACTGAAGTGCTTTTCTATCAGAGACAATTGTTGATTCTTTTTTTCTGACTAGCTCTCATGCACACACAAACTTATAGGACCAGCAAGCAAATCTACAAACCAAACAAATGTTGCCTTCCCTGGTGCCAACTTTGCCAAACTGCAGCTGCAGCAGCAGAAGACCTTGAAGCCACTCAGGTGGCTGCTCTGCAGTGGAAATCCCCGCATGTCAATCAGAGGGCTTGCAGCAGCCAGTCTCAGCAAGAAGGGAGGCCAACTTCTCTTTTGTCTCTGTCTGACCTCCAGTGAGGGCTTGCTGTAGATGTGATGAGAGCTGGGGTCTTGTAGGCTTTGCCTGGCAGAACAGTCAAAGCCATCCCAGAGCTGAGAGGCAAGATGCTGCTCTGAGCCATGGGCTGTCCTGTCAGATGTGACACTGGGAAACCATTTGCTTTTGGGTCACTCTAAACCCAAGAAATTCTCTCCTGATGTGCCCTCCTTTGTTTATATGTAGCTATTTAATCTGTGTGGTAGCAAGAGGTCTGGAACAGTTTATGTAGAGAACGCATCAGAGTGACAAACTGCTATTACGTACCAGAGAGAAAGGAGGGGAAAGGAAAGGAAAAGAGAAAGATGATCTAACACTTCCTAAGTGTATCAATATAATTATTTAACAGATTGTTACCCAGGTCACTGAAAACCTGCTGAGTAGTTTTTTCTTGCCACATTTCCTTTATCTAATTGCCTGAAAATAGGAATCACTGTCTAGGAATTGGACTAAAAATTTGGCTTGCTTGACCTAAACACCAAAAGTAAATTTTGTCGGTAAAATTATTTTAATCACAAACTAAACAATGACAAAGTATTAAATACAGTAAGGCAGAAGCTTTTTCCTAATGTTGCAGTAGGTACAGAGGGAGGAGATCACGATGCACTCTAGATACTTTCTGCTACCTGACTTAGTAACTTCCTCTTATTAGATGGAGAAATTTAAATGGTTTCAGGTGGCATAAGTTACTCACTAAGATGACAAAAGTCTTTTTAGAAGTAGTTTCTTCTGTTTTATAATCAGACAAAAACAAGAGATTGACCCAGGAGAAAGTCCTGTCCATAAACACTTAGCAAGTTCTCATAGCTGGTATCATCCTGCTAATTAAAAACTCTAATATCTCCTTAGTTTTGTTGATCTGGAGTATTGAGTGTTCATATAATTCCTAGGTATTAGAAAGAGATATGATGGAAAGATCATTCCTGCTCCTAAAGCTCCTCATCAACTTTTACATGAACACCAATATAGGTTTATATATGCTATGCATACATGTGTATACAAACACGTGTATATATAGACATTATTAGAAAACATTTGATTAGCATATTATGATGTTTTCTCCCCAAGCTTTCTGTGTAAACAATGAGAAAAAAGTCCTTTTTCATACAGCTCAGCTTTAACTTTTTACCTGGTCTTGATGTGAAAAATATGTTTTGTTTCAAAAGAGTTATTTAAGATTAAAATGCCACATTTTAGTATTTTCAAATCTTCTCATCAGAATAGGAAAGAGCCACTTCTAAATGTTCTTAACACAGGTCTGACCTCCTATTACAGTCAGTATATGTTTAACCTCAATAACTAGCAGGTTGCTGCAAAATGTAATTTAGATTACTAGTGTTTTATGGGTGGTGAAGTAACCCAGTTCATGATTTTTGCATGAATAATAACAACAATTAGAACAGGCTTGACTTAAAACATCTATAATAAACACATCTAAAATTCTAGAGAATTGGGGTATTCATCACAGAAGAAAAGAGATAACAAGTCTGAAAATGCAATGCATTTGGAGACAAAGCACACTCTTCTACCAGTAACTTTTTGTTCCTATTAAAATTTTCTCCAGCCATTCATCCTTCACGTACACCCAGACAAGATCTGTATTAGTTTGACAGCAAGGGGGAATGGTCATTCTCAAAATTTACAGGAAATAAATTTAGGCAAATCAAAGAGGTTAATTAAAAACTATTGTCACTAAATTCCAGGGAATCAGCCTGTTATAAATGTGATATGAACATGCTCAGTAGCACTGCTTTTCTAAGCAACACTCTCCGTGGGCACAACTCATGGGTGATATCACAAAAGAGGCACTACACACACGCCTTCACCCAATCCAGGAAAGAAAAGCACAGGAATTCACCTCAAATTATTGTGGTTGCTCACATTAATCAATACCCAATATGGATAATCCAGCAGCTGGCAATGTGATTGTACATTTTCTGTTACACAGATAGCGTGTTCCTGGGACCTGGAAACGTCAGGGTCAGCAGTGTGGTAAAAGCAATGGGTAAAGGACACAGGAAGACCTCACCAAGACCTCACAACTGGGCCTCTGCTAAGTACGTGCCTTGATGGAACCTGTGGCAAGATGTGCCACAGTGATATTTTTCATAATTATATCGTCTTAATGTATAATCAGGCACAGAATCTTCCAGGAGTCTCACATTATCCAGAGTTGGATTCTTGTTACTTTTATTTTTCTGAAGTTCACAAACATATATATATAAAGATGACATTTCTACGTCCACGTACCTGACAACCTAGATGTATTCAGAAGAAAAAAAATGCTCCCAAAGAATAGTTTTGGTCTGTGGGGAACGCTGAAACAAGAATTTTTTCTCAAGTGCTGAAATAGTGTCCCATCACAAAAGTAGGGCCACATAAAGTTACCATTCCATCCAGCTTTTTCTTCCTTTCAGGTTCAGAAAATAACCAGAATGTGTGGTTGGCAGGGTCTTCCAGTACCATGTGTTCCAGGCTCTTGAATTTTTTACCCTAAATGGTCTATGAATCGTGCCAAAAAGTTTACAGGAGGAAAATATCTCTGAGCTGATCTTTCCAGATGGCCACAATCCTCATCTCCAGACCTTTTCAAAAATCAAACGGTAAAGTTTGATGTAGGTGGCAGGGTGTCCCCACTTGCAGTGATCCTTGCTAAGGAAAGTTAAATGCTGTAGTTTGAATTTTAAGACATGCTCAATGATTTCATGTGTAGCTATATCACCCACAGTCATATTTCATGCTGTAGGGGATAGAAGATTATGAGGAAATGATCTGACAGGCACAGCATTAAACAACTGACCCCATTTATGTTTTGGGGTGCAGGAACAGGGACTACTCACACACACTTTTTAGGTTCAGGAGAAAATCTGTTCTGAACAGGCAAAGCTGATGTGCTGTAATTTGACAAATTTATGGTCTGAAATAAACAAAGGCTAAGAGATCATGAAATATTAGGTGGGTAACAAATCAAGTGCTAAATTTATTGTGATGGACTGCAAATATACACCTGTTACAACTTCACCCAACGTGTCCAATTGCAAACTTGCCAGATTCAAATGTATTGCAGTAGTCAAGAGAAAGTGTAAAGATATGTAAAATTATGTAAAGTATCCAGAGCTCCTGCTAGGTTTTCAGCTACAGAGATTCAGTTGATGAAGTAAAACTGCTTTTGAATTCCCACACAAACTGTATTGCTCAAAATCTAATTTAGACTGAGCTTTAGGTGTAGGTGAGAGACACATGAAAGCTACACATGTTATAATACTGGATTATCCCATCACATTGTCCTGTGACCATGGAAGCAAAGAAAGTTAAAATACCATCCCTGATGGAAAACTAAGAATGATTTAACCTGTCTCTTGTGTCTTCCTAGGGTGAACTGGAGAAAAGTGGAACAGACCTTCAAGTAGTGGGCAGCTGGCAAACTGAAATAGGCTTATTTTATAATGGAGTGATTGGAGAAGCATCCATATAAATGTAGAAAATTGTTTTCTTTATTCACAGGGGTTAGAGAGCTTTGTATCGCTCAAACTCTAATATCTGATCTGGCTTTCAGGAAATCTTTTGCTTCACGCTTCATATATTTCTGATCAGTTTCTTGCTATAAATAAGGTAAGATCTGAGTCCAAATGAGTCAAAGTGGCAGAGTTCTTTCACCTTTTTTTTTTTTTTTTATGAAGGTGCAAGTCAGAGAAGAGGAAAGGAGCTCAAAGACAATAGTGAAGAAAAATAAAAATGTTTTTTCACAGTTGTTGACTGTGTTCAGAGGAGACAAAGACTGAAAGGGACAGCCCAAATGCCAAAATGAGATCTACTTGAGGAGAGAAGGGAAACCTGTGGCTTTTCCAGAGCAGGTATTCCTTTTGGCTCGACGTTCCTCCTCCCTTCAGTTACATCTGCATGGGTCTCTGTCACCTGATTCCTGGAGAGAGCCTAGCCCAAGCTAGGAGACCAAGAATGGGAGCCAGGGAAGCACATAGTGGGCCCTGATAAACAGCTGGTGTGTGAGAAAGGATGAATGGATGGTTCCCCATGGAATTTAATTAATAAAGTCACGGCTTGCTGCTTAAATACCTGTCTGCCACTCCTGCATGTCTTGATCTAGCTAAGCACAGGCCATAGTTTGACTTCTACCTATGACTGGTTCAATTGGAAATGTGTCAGTTTCTATGGCCTGTTACCCAGGATAGTGATCGCAATGAAGATTTAAGAACATATATCTTAATTAAATTTAACAGGGTTTGCTTGCCCAAACAAAACTTGCTTTCCATCTTCATAAATCAAAATACAGATCTAATCTATTTCTAGTGGCTCATGTTGATTTCCACTTTTAAAGAAACCTTGCTAATAGGACTGGAATGTGAATCACTTGTGAAAATATTTTTTCCAGTCGGTCCTAACAATTTTTGAATAAACGATTTTTTAGTTTATTATATATGTTTGATTCAAGTAATATGCCACTTCCTTGGGGAATAATAAAAATTGTCTGATTTTCATTGCTTTTAGTAGTCTTTATATGTTCTGAAATATGAAGACTTTCTTCTGTGTTTGAATACCAAAGGGCAGTTTTCAAATCACTGTGCTTAATTAGCATTTAAATATTAATCAGTACTTCACTATTTACAGCTTTCCATGTCATGAACTGCGATGTAACTCCAGCATGATCAACTATTCTATCATGCATTTTTCTACTTTATTTTAAAGGATTACAATATAAATCAGAGAAACAAAGTATGAAATATACAGTAAATTAAGTTTCAAAGCATAACATATTAAAGGCAAATTTGAAGTGTCATTAGTCACAGATAAATCAGACTTAATGGGTAAAGCGTATCAAGATTTTTTTTCCTAGTTTCCTTTTGTAGTCATCATAGCCCTTGAGTTTCCCCAGAGAACACTTGTATTTTCTACACACATGTGAATGCTTGACCACAGGTTTCTACTGAACAAATTTCCCATCAATTTAAAAGAAAGTGAAATAACATCCAACAGGAAGGAGTTATGGGTATCTAGGAAGTGGTGGTATTTTATCTTTGAGGATTATTTCTCACTAATAAAAAGATTCTTTGCCCTTCCCATTTCCAACACACAGAGCCAGGTAAAAGTCTGTACTAAATCAAAGTGGCCTGTTCTAAGAGTTAGCATTAATATATTGACACAAGAGATGCTGTAGAACCTGCAGATTCTTTTAGTACTGTAATACTCCTTAATACACTAACATTTCATAACATTTGTATCTTTCCAATCTAGAGTAAAGACTACCAGTAGTATTCTGAACAAAAGTGTAGAACTTCTATAGGTTTTGTCTAATAGCTGCCCAAGGAATATGTTTACCACTTATCCTAGAGCTTAGACAGGAAATTGCTTTTAGAATCTCTACTTGTTCCTTAATCCACTAGCATTTTTTATTTCATGTTTAGCAGTAATATGTGGAGCTCTGCTGATCCAATCATATCTCTCTTCTCAAACCAGTGATATGAATTTTTTATGACGCAGTGACATTACAATGAGACATTGTGGCTAATAGTAACAACCCTGTAATGCTGAAATGCGATTTATTACACAACCATTAATGTTATGTATGACATGCACTTGCAAGAGAATAATGCAAAGTGGAACAGGCAGAGTGAAAGGGATAGTAGAAAAATTGGGGAATGCAGATCTCTCCTTGGGGGAGGTGTGTTTCTGAGCTGGAAATATGTCTGAACATACATATGTGTGTACTTTTACCTATCTTTCATAGATGGCCCCAAGCCACCTCTGCCCTCACCAAGCTGACTGGATGCACACCAAATCTTATCCAAAAGCCACAGGAGTGCAGCTCCATGTCAGAGCAGTCATAGCAAACCCTGTCCATGCTTAGCTGCCTTTCTGGCAAGGCTGGGAAGGTTAACGAGTGCTGATTATTCTGTAGTCAAGTTTCAGGATGTTTGAAGTATGTCAGAATGATCAGAAAGCAACAGAGATATTCAAGCCAAAGCAGAACAACAGAATCAAAAAGTCTTCCCAAATCAAGTTATTCTGGAAATTAGAAGATTCCTAACCTAAAAAGAAGGATTTCAGATGACCTTTCAAACAGAATAGTGATTAGCAATGAACTAAGTGCTTCTAACAAGTACCTTTCAAAGGAGTTTTTGGAGGCTCACTGTACATGACTAAAGGAGCTGCATTAAATCATCCACATAGTTCTTCCCAGGCATGTGCTCCTAATAATTACAAAAAGCAGCAATAAATTATGCAAGGTCTGTAGCACAAGTAATGGGAAATATCTTCACCTTCTGCTGAGAGACCTTCCTGTGTGAGGTTTGAAATGCTTAATGGTGCGAGCGTCCCATAAATAGAAATGCAGAATAGACAACTTTCGATATATTCACGGCTTTGCTTCAGGGAAGTGTTCACACTAATGAATGTCTCTTTGTATCCTCAGAAGCTATTTGGTCTCAGAAACCGATCTGGTAGTTTTTACATCCTGAAAATTTTCAGTGCATTCACTTTAGATCAGATTAATACTTGTGTTGATTCAGTTTTCATTTGAGCTAGATCTGGGAAATTTCCAATAGGTGATTAGAAATAGTATGAGTTTCTGGACCCTATTACTATTTCTCTCCAGGTTTAATTTGACTATGATTTACAGAGTTATCAACTATTTCTTATTTTAAAATCGGTTTTTAAAAATATCAGCAAGTACATTTCCAAAAAAACCTCAATTCAACCCAAAATGTATTTTAGCCGACATTTTCAAAATGCTTTCAGTTCTGAGTGGAAAAAGAGTGCCTTCTTTTCACCAGAAGAAAATATTTCCAACAACTCGATGATTCATCATATAAAATACTTGTCTATAAGCATGTGCAGCAGCTTTGACGCATTGACTTCTGCTTTACACTGATTCCAGGGTATGGATTTTGTAGAATTAATTGCTGACTCAATAGTTAGGGAAATACTTATTTGATTCTTACATTTTAGTTCTGAAAAGAACTATTTCAAAACTTTTGAGATCAACTTAGTGGAATGGTTTTCATTTGCGGAAATGTTATAGCCTCTAAACCAACAAGTCATGCATCCCATCTGAAAATGGTTTTGCACTTGTATATCCTTCACTCCAGCACTTGATATTTTATTAATAGCTTATACCTGGAAAAACAGTGAAAAAGCTTATGCAAATTCGACTTCAGAACTGAATATAATTTCTGTTAGCTTGTGTTTCATGTTGGAGAAAATACATTTTCCAGATAATGCTCTAAAGTATAAAGAATCCCAAGTAACTCTGCAGGTGCCTATGTAGGTAATATTGTAAACCTTTTAAGTATTACATAAGGGGATAAAAGAACGACTTGTGATTTTGTTTTTAATATGTATTAAATCCACAGCGCAACTGAGACTGCAAAGTTTCAGCATTCCAAGCAGTTAAAATAACATGCATTTAAAATCCCATATTAAAAGAAAAAGTTAAATGGGAATGTCACAGCAAATGCTTGTTGGATTCCTTACAGACTCCTTCACTTTGTGTCTGTTCTACTGCCGTGGTTGATATAAATGGAGGCAGGTTTGATCAATAACACCTGGAACTCTCTCTCTCCTCTTTTGCAACAGAAACAAAGATTTTGACATTCACATAATGCAAAGTGTGTATATCATTATTGAGTTTGGCCTTGGAGGGAACTTTAAAAGTTCATAATAATGAGATCAAAATAGCCTTTGTAGTTATTATAAGAAGATCTCTAAATTGTTGGCTATTTTTGAGAAGTGATTAGATTGGGATTTAAAAGTAAAAATATATCTAGAGATGCCACCTCTTAAAAATTACATTAACTACATTTTGGTCTAAGTTTTATGTTGAATATTTATTTTTCTTCCATCCTAGTTTACAAAGAATCGTAGATTTGCCCAGGTTGGAAGGAACCTTAAAGATGATCTTACTCAGGGACATCTTCCACTAGACCAGGCTGTTCAACGCCCCATCCAAACTGGCCTTGAACACTTCCAGAGATGGAACATCACAGCTTCTCTGGGCAACCTGTGCCAGTGCCTTATCACCCTGACAGTCAAGAATTTCTTCCCAGCATCTAAACTAAACCTGTTCTCTGTCAGCTTGAATGCATTCCCCCCTGACTGGTCACTCCAGACCCTTGTAAAATGTCTCTCTCCATCTTGCAGGCTGCCTTCAGGTACTGGAAGGCCACAATTAGGTCACCCCAAAGCCTTCTCTATTCCAGGCTGGACAATCCCAATTCTCTCAACCTTTCCTCATGGCATTGCTGCTCCATCCCTCTGAGCACTTTGGTGTCCCTCCTCTGGCCTGGCTCCAGCAGGTCCCTGTCCTTCCTGTGCTGGGACCCCAGAGCTGGATGCAGCCCTGCAGGTGGGGTCTCAGCAGAGTGGGGCAGAGGGGCAGAATCCCCTCCCTGCCCTGCTGCCCACGGGGCTTTGGATGCAGCCCAGCACACGGGGGGTTCTGGGCTCCCAGAGCACACGGCCGGGGCATGTCCAGCCTCTCACCCACCAGCACCCCTGAGTCCTTCTCCCAGGGCTGCTCTGGATCTGTTCATCCCCAGCCTGGATTGATACCAGGGGTTGCCCCATCCCAAGTGCAGCACCAGCACTTTGTCTTGTTAAACCACATGAGACTCCCATGGGCCACTTCTCAAGCTTCTCTGGTTTTGACAATATGCAATGTAATGTTCATACTGCAGAGTAATTTCCTGTGTTCCACATAAGCTTCAAACTTTCATCTAGACAGGGAAGAGTTTTTCTTAAGGAGAGTTTGTAACCTTTTAATGCACTCTTGAGAGACAGGAGGAACAGTAACATGTTCATAAGGAAGAATTCACTACTAATAACAGTGTTGCTGCTGCTAGGACATAATTTCAGCTCTGGAGAAGCTGTCTCGTCAGCAATGTGGAAAAGTGCTTTGCTTTATAACTTTCTCCAGTATGGCCTAGTGTCACTTACAATTACTTGTGGACCATTGTACAGGAACTGTCAACCACTGTTTGCAACACAGTCTTTCATCAGATCCTAAATGATGCAAGTCTGGGTAATTGCTTCTGTGGGTGAAATTCCAGCTTCACCAAAGACAGTGAGGATGGGACATTCTTTCCCCACCTCTCCCCACCTCCTTCCTGAAAGATTCCTGGGGTTGGAGACCAAAACTGCAGCATGGGTTTATATAGTTACAATGACAACACCATACCCCTCTTCCAAGTTCAGTTTGAGCAGGGAAACAGGAAGTGATCCAGTTTTTGCCATTTGTTTTGTGGAATTTGCCTAGGTCTCTATACCAGCAGAAGTTCTGCATAATGGAAAAAGTCACAGCCTGCTTTTTCTTCAAATGACTGAAAGCAGAGGAAAATCTTTCTCAGAGGTACACAGTACAGATGAGGCAATGCTCGTAGACTGCGGTGAAGAAAGCTGCAGCTGTAAGCAAGGAAAAAATATTACTATAAAGGTGGAAATATCTGCAGATTCCCAGAGTGATGGCTCCATCCTCAGAGATTCCTTCACAGAAACCAGAAGGACAAAGACTAGAGCTTACTTGGATGCTGGCCCTGCTCTGGGCATGGAGCGACTCCAATGTGAATTGTCTGCGATTCTGTCATTCTTGAGCCACCACTTTGTGCTAACTCAGAAGCCACAGCAGAATTCTTCACTGGTTCCACTTTACTGTCTAGATCTGTCCAAAATAACAGAATCACTTCTCATTTCTAATTAATGTTAGACAAAGACAGCTAATCTTTTCTTTCCTCCTGGTATTTCCTGCTAAGTAGATACCTACCTACATTTCACTTGCAAACAGATGCGGCCTCCTCTTCTGCTCCAGATCCTCAGCTTGCTGCTGACAGCAAGCAGGCAGGTGTCACTGTCATCTTTCCAGGACTTCCCTCTCTTCCCATAGCTAAGCACAGTCCAGATAAGACGCATCCAATTCCCTGTGGGCAGCAGGGCAGGGAGGGGATTCTGCCCCTCTGCCCCGCTCTGCTGAGACCCCACCTGCAGGGCTGCATCCAGCTCTGGGGCCCCAGCACAGGAAGGACAGGGACCTGCTGGAGACAGGCCAGAGGAGGCACCAAGGTGATCAGAGGGATGGAACAGCTCTGCTGTGAGGAAAGGCTGAGAGAACTGGGATTGTTCAGCCTGGAAAAGAGACGGCTTTGGGGTGATCTGATTGTGGCCTTCCAGTACCTGAAGGCAGCCAACAGGAAAGATGCAAAGAGACTATTTATAAGGGTCTGGAATGACAGGACAAGGGGGATGGGTTCAAATTGACAGAGATTAGGATTAGATTAGAGATTAGGAAAAAATTCTTGACTGTCAGGGTGATGAGGCATTGGAACCCTGAGGTTGCTCAGACAAGCTGTGGATGCCCCAACCCTAGAAGTGTTCAAGGTCAGGTTGGATTGGGCTCTGAGCAACCTGGTCTACTGGAAGGTGTCCCAGCACAGGGGTAGGAACAATATAATCTTTAAGGTCCCTTTTAATCCAGCCCATTCTATGATTTTATGATTCATTTGAGGCAATTGATTACCTTTGTTTCCTATGATTGTTCAGCTCTCAGGTGGATGGGTTTCTTCAGTTTCCCTTCTGCAGTACTATCCATCAGCTCAAGTATTCACCAGGCAAGAACAAGGCTTGAGAGTAGCTGTGCCTTCAAAAAGCCCCAACGTACTCACAGAAGATTAGGTATTTTTAGAAGGTCTAATATTACATTGTGTGGGTTCATTGTATTTATACACTGAATGAAGCTCATCTCTGTCAGAATTTTTGTCCAGGAGTGAACTTTGAATAAGCAAGCAAGATGAACTGAAGATATGCTGTCATTGAAAGAACTGAGCAGTTAAAAGTCTCATCAGTATTGTTATCAAAATGCATAAAATTACCAGAGAGAGTTTAATTATCTTACTGATCCACATTTTTAAACCAGAAATTTCAAAACAGGAAGAAAGAAATAAATTTGCTTAGTTTCAATGAGTAATACCAGTGCTTTATTTAAAGAATAATTTAATAGCTTTAATTTCTCCCCCTCAAATTTTCACAGTTAACTATGAAATTATTACGGAATTTGGTACTAAAGCTGCACTAAAAAAATAAATTTTCTTCTTGTTAGAAAAAGAGAGAGGCACAAAAAGGCTTCTAATTGATTTAAAAATGAAGAGTCAGTCTTAAAGTTTAGGTGCCTATACCCTCCAAATTCCTAGGAGTAGATAATTTGTGGAATCTCACACCTCCAGAAGTGCACCTCAAACAGTGGAAAACAAATTATTTAGCAAAAGAAGCCGCCTGCTCCACAAGAAATAAACTGTAGTGCTAGTGGAAAGCTGGACAGGTGACCTCCAGAAGTGCTTTCCAACCAAAATCACTCTGCAATTCACTCAGCCCTCAAAAGAACCAGGCCACGACAGCCCACTCTGGGCAGTCCTTGCCTTGCCAGAGGCTCTAAACTGGTGCAGACATGTGGAATGAGCTGTGCTACCTGATGGTTAATGCCAGGCCCAGCTGTGATCACACACTACTGGCTCAGAGGAGAACAGCATCACAAGCCAGAGGCACTCTGAAAGGCCAGTGGAGAAACCCCTGGCAAGAGATAAGAATCCACTTTATAATTATAAAAGCAAATGAGACATCTACTAAGTAGGACTGGCTGCATCAGTTCCAAAATCAACAAAATTAACAAGTAAGGAAGGAGTACATGAATAAAACTCAGAGCTATAAGGTTATCCATATTGAGGGAATATGAGATTTACTGCATCAGTAAATAGATTAGAAAAACAATATTTAAGAAGAAGACTGATATCTCTTACTTTTAAAAAAATGATCATGGTTCTGGAAGGCATGCTGTGGAAAAACAGACACATCTCACTTCACATTCAAGGCATACAAAGACAAAGTAAATAATATTTGGAAAGATAAAAGATGGAAGAGTTGTTATATCTGGAAGGAAAAGAGTAGATGAGCAATATCAGAGGCCACAAACAGCTTTTTGAGGGCCATAGTTGGCTTAGGCCTACACCTTGCACTATATTAACCATACCTCATAGCATGGTTCAGGCCATCAACAGCATGCCTACACCAATGAACCCAAATTCTGGAAAATGGTGAACTAGGTATGAACCCAGGGCACTACAGCTGCGAGTGGCTTTCAGCCTGTGGGAGCAGACTTCCCTGGAAGGCCATTCCCCACACAGGGAGAGTGATGTGTGTGGATGTCATGTCCTCAGCACTGGCAAGGGGATGCACCCTTGCTGCTCTGCACTGCTCAGTAATGCAGAAAACACCCCTGGTGTTTCTGAGAAGGGTCCCAGCACAGCTGCTGTCCACCCGCAGAGCTCTCACTTGTAAGCCGTGGACGCTAATGAAGCCAGATATCAGTGTGCTTGAGTACAGAAAGAATCTTTGTGCTCATTCTCAGCAGACTTTTTTTGGTCATGAACCTATCAGTGCTACTGACAAAAGGGGGATAAAAAGTGTGTGCCAGTCAGGAATGCTGAGATTACATTTTCATTTAAAAGTGGTGTGGATGCTGGGCACAGTGTACAGACAGATTATACACATATACATACATACATACATACATACATATAGATACACACACACACACACACACACACATACATATATATATATATATACACACACACACACACACACATATATATATATATATATATAAAGTGGAAAAACTGGTCTTAACTTGCAGAGTTACTGCTGCTCTGTGGAGAAAAAAAGAAAGACTATTAGCTTACAGTGCCTAGGACAGCATGTTTCAAATTCCAGCTATCATTGTAAAGGCCCTCTCAGTATTAAATGAGTTTTTATTGTAGAAGCCATAAGAATGTTTCATGGTGCACTAACAGTAGGGAAGGCACAGAAACACACACCCACACAAAATTTATGTACAAATGTCTAGCACAAAGGCTGGAGGCAGTGGCAGTGTTGTCAAATCATGAACACTTAAAGCTTGCTGTATGCACCAGGAAGCACAAGCCAGGCAGACACTTTGAAAACTCTGAAGTAACTTGCTCCCCCCTCCAGCAAACTATGCCTTTTTTTTTGCTTAGTTCCCCAGTATAAGCTTACCAATATTTTTATAGATGACATTCACATCAAAAGCATTTTCACTTGACATGGTAGCACAGAGCAAGTAAAAGAACAATGAATTTAATTTTGCATGAGGCACAGCTTTAGATGTATTGTCACCATTGCCTTTGCTGAGTGTAGAGGAGCTAACAGTGGTTCTGTTCCCAGCTTAGCTCCTCCAGCTTAGTAAAACAGCTATGTGGACCCAAGCCAGGGAGTTATGCTCACACACTGAGACTCTACACAAATGAAGCACTTGCAAATGTGTGTAACTGTGCTCTTTAGCAGATCTGGTCTCATGTGACCAATATTTCTTTCCAGAATCTACTATTCTCTTGTATTCTGTTATGTTCAATGTTAATTTTCACTTGATTTTAAAGTATATAGTTGCTTCTTGGATTGTTAGGCAGTACATTAAACTTTCAATAAATGCCACTAATTCCTACACCCACAGAAATATAATTTACTCCAATATTTTAATCCAATATGAACTGCATTGACAAGGAGGGTTATTTGCCAATGTTTTGAAGGCAGCCAGGGTGAGAGGGAAAAGTCTTTACATTTTCCAAGTTTATATCTAGGGCCCAGATGGAAACAATTCTACAACAAAAGAACGAAATCTGGTAGGATATTCTTGAGATCTTGTAAGTTCAGCAGCACGTCACTGGTTCTGAGGCCAATTTTCCAGACGACTGATTTGAATAGCAGAAAAGAGGAGGAGAGGAAGGCCAAGTGGAATGCTGAGTTAACCCACAATGTGCTGCTGTCTAGCATTAAATGGGAATTTTATATAAAGCAACAGAAATTACAGAATTAACTCAGGTTACATGTTTGCCTCAGTTGTTAATATTGACTGAAAATATATGTGCCTGTGGTTTTTAAAAGGAAAAGCCTTCAGCACTTTAAAGGAGGCAAATGAATGATGCAAGTTTCTGTTACTGATTACAGTACTTACAGTACTTTAGAAGATCTGTATTTATAATCCCAATGTTTGTCTTTGACATCGGGGGCTTCAATCTGCAACACTTAAAAGCTTCATATATTTTGTTGCAAAAATCTACCATTGAAGCAAATAAATGATACCCCCTATCAGCCCACATATCTTTCAAAATAGATTGTTATACTAATCAGTGAGTGAAAACAAAAGGCCTTTTAAAGCCTGCCAGCAAAGATGGAATGAATTACTTCTAAGACGCAAGACTGCAGAGCTGGTAGCCCGCTAAGTAATCATTCTTGGAGACTATTTGCCTTTCACAGTTCTTAAAAAAAGTTTCATGGCAAAATTAACTTCCAATTTAACATCTGTTTCCTAGCAGAGGAAAGATAGTCTTGTGGATTAAAGCTCAGGACTTCTGGACTCAGATTTCCTGGGGAACCTTGGCCAAATCACTTAATCTCCCTCTACTCCATTCTGCATGAGTAAAATGGGGGATAAAAATGGGCTGCCTTTATCACTTGCAAGGAGAGCTTTGTTTTGTGGAAGTTGTGTCTTGTGTGGGGACATAGAGCTCTCATGACTAAGTGGTTCTGAACTCACGTCCCTGAGGCCCTATTGTACAAAAAAATGAAGAAAAGTAATCAGAGATCAGGCTGATGCTCAGGGAGTTGTATCAGATGCACTAGAGCTGACAGAAAGAAAAGCTGGTAAAATGAGTTTTAATCAATGACTTGGGAATTTTTTTTCATGAAACTACCAGGAGTTTCATGAGTTCTGTGAATGTTTGTTGCTGGGAAAAACCATTTTGACAGAGAATCATCCTTCGCAAGGACTCAGTGAACTCAGATGAAATTACCATAACTAAAACAAGTGAATGTATTTTATTAGGTGTGAGAAGATCTTTCAGCTCAGATATCTTGTTTATGTTGAGAAGCCTCAAGCCCAGATAACTTTTAAAAACAAAGGCCAAAATATTGATGCTGATGCAAAGCAATTGGAACTTGAAATAATTTTTCAAATTATTGTCTACTCCTAAAGCAAGAGGATTTCCGCATACTGCTTGTGCCTCATTCTTAAAAAAAAAACCCTATATTGGTTTAAATAAGGGCTTTAAATTTTGAGACCTGAAATAATTACTGGGTGCATAAAGAGATGTATCAATCAACATTAGACTGAGATGAAAAAGTAAAATAAATATCCAAAATATCTCAAATTTGAACATAAAAAAAAGAATAAAGATTGATTTTCAACCTTGCTACAGTAGAACAGGTAGTTTTATTTCTTTTTTATAGGAATTTCTTGGCTTTTTTATACCAATAGGTAATACTAACTTCCTACAAATGTGCTTTCCTGAAGGTTGAAATTCTTGGTGGGTTGAAAATGGTGTTTGATTATGTACTGCACATTGCAAATTCGAGTTTCTTCAGTCAACCTGCCACTCAAGGTTTATTTACTCACTGTAAATAAATTCAGTGAAAAACACTGAAGTCTAAAAGGAATACTGAACAGGGAATTCTGTTCTAAAGATACAGATAAAGATTCTGCTCTGAAGATAATAATTCCTATCTCTCATTCCCTCCTGTGCTCATAGCAGTCCATGCAAAATGGCATGAAAAGCAGAAGTCAGGGAGCAGTGAAGTAAAATGAGGGCAGAGGGGCACAAGGGCACTCTCAAGTGGAGAAGACACAGTAAGTTAAGTGAATGACCATCTTGTCTTAGGAATTTTCCTGTTCGTGCAGTTCTTCGAAGCTGGTTCAAGCAGAAAACAGTTAAATGGAGCATAACCAGAAATGAACTAATCAGTTGTTTTGTACTTATTACTGCTCAGGTCAGCATAACCTTTCCATATTTTGATACATTTTTAATCTCACTTTTCAAGCAAAAATAATTTTGCTCATCTGATACAAATCTCACCCTCCTAAAATATCTTTTTTTAAACAAAAGGTTACACATTTTAGAGGGAAAAAACCCAAGAAGTAAACAGAAAGAGGTATTTTGCACAAACCTTTGCATTTATCTGGTTGTCTAAATTATGTTTTTTGAACTTTGATAGCACCAATATGTACATCACAGCTGCACATGTGTCATCACCAGATACGTTTATAGAATAGTTTAAAATGCATAGTCATGAAAGCTGTATTTTGAATTACTGATCAGGAGTGCTTGTGAATAAAAATCTTTGAGTAAGGGTTGGGACCAAGTGACCTACAGAGGTTTCCTCCAAACCAAAATGTTCTGTGATCCTATTACAATAAATTTTTATGAATTATTTGTATCTAATCACTATGGATATTCATCTCATTTGACTAATTTTAAATCAAAATGATTTAGCAAACTGTGTAAGCTACTCATAATCACACCATGAGCAAAGAATTCTTCAAAATAAGTTCTCTCACCGACCTACACAGGCAATGAAATTATTGGTGGAGGATTGTAAGAAACTCTAACTAGGACAGAGAAAAAATCCCAAAAACAAACAGACAAACAAAACCCAAAAAAACAAACAAACCCCCCGCCAAATAACTCCCCGAACCCCAAATAGATAAATCATCAGCAACAGTTTATATGACACAGCATATGAAAAAACTGAGTAATTCTAATACCACTGAGCCAAATTTTTCTGTTTTTCTTGAAAAGATTTCTGCATTTCTGTGAAATGTCAAATTATTTAGCTTCATTATTTACACATTTTGCTGATTTATGCAAAGTTATGTTCAAAATAATAAACTTTCTTGGAAAAGGTTCAGATTTTGCAGCTTTTAAATAGTTTGACTAGTGTCTATGAACTTAAAGTTGTCTTAGTGAAATAGGTAAATGGTTCTCTCAGTACTTGTTTGCAATATGAAGCCAAGCTCTTATAATAGAAGCCCATTATTCCTCCGTACTTTTCCCTTGTATTTGCATCGTTTGTTTCATCACGATTCAAGTTATAAAGCAGGCTCTGCACAGGAAAAGGTGGGCACTGGGTGGGGATAAGCAGAAGCCTATATAGCATCTTGCATAAAGTGTTTGCAATGTGGCTATCTTCTTCTATCTCCTCAGTTTAAGTATAAAGATAAATGATAGTCAGATCAGAAAAGACAAGACCTTGAAAGGTACAGTGGGCACAATATGTGTTAAAGACAGCTTTCATGTATATAGTTAAAGCTGTTAGCTCAAACCTGCCATGAGTCATGTTCCATCATAGCAATGAAGTGTCAGCCAACAAAATTTGAAATACAACCCAGATTTCTCCTCTTTCAAATAGACCGTAACCTAATGAAATTAAAATGTATATAGAGAAGCTGGGTCAAAAGCACAAAATAACAGAACCATGCTTCAAATCTTCCACTCTGAACAATTGAGGAAGATGTGGGGTCCAGTGTACCAGATCCTCTTGAACTCAAGGGACAAAGGAGCACCATCACAACACTGAGGCTGGACTCTCCGTTCAGGAGCTTTTCCACTTGGAATTCTCCCTGGTGTATGGAAACTGTTGCTCTTTACAGAGCAGTAAGGGCTGGCTTTTAGGCAGAGTCCTTCCCATTTCAAAATACTTCACCTAAATGCTTAATCCCCAACACTAGTTCAATTAATGGCCCCATGACCTTGTGAATATGAGTATTTACCTACATGTATCAAACTGCACTTTGAATCAGGTCTAAATGAAGGGCCAGGAAAAAGGACAGTAAGATGATGAGGTGGGAAGTTAGCCAATGGGATGTATACATAGTTCACAGAGATTATGGAAATGCAGCATTCCATGTTGAAATAAAACATGAAGTGCAAGGGGTCTCCTAAGGTATGATCTGTATTTTTCAAATCTGAAAACACACTCTCCTGTGTATATTCTTGAATGAAGCAGTTCACTCCCATAAGATAAGAGAGAATATTGGTGATGTGGACCCATCTACAGTTTGAAATTTCCTCCCTTTTCAAAATCTCTTTATTTACAGCAGCTTTTACAGTTTAGATTTCTCTACTGAGTTATTTCAAAATACTGAACTTCAGACTAGCCCTAAGAAGGCAGAAAAACCCCCAGTTTTCCTTATCTTTTAGCTACTCTATTATTTTTTTGAACAAAAAAATTAATTACTATTAGCTTTCCTTCTGTATCAGAACTCTTAATATTTTAATCCCTGTTTAGTTCATGCTCACTCATATTTAAAAATTATTGAACATTTTCTTTAGCTATAAATACTTTTCTTTAACAGGCTCTTCATTTAAGATACTATCTTGCAGGAAGTCTTTATTTCTGGGCTAACAGTCAGTTCTTGCTTGCTTGCTTTTTTCTTCCTTGCTTTATTGATTTCCTGCTTTCTCTCTTTCATTCTCTTTCTGTCTTTCTCTTTTTAATTTGAGGAATATCGGATCACAGAAACATGTCCTTTAATAATTCTCCCTTTAAGCCCAAAATAAAACACAGCAATTGAGATTCATTTGAAATAGTTTTTTTGGGTTTTTTTTACAGTTTAGACTGCTATAGCACTTGAAGAAAGTGCTCAAGTGCAGGCTTCCTAACACCCTTCCATTACCTACATTGACCATATATTAAGGGCAGCGTACATCAAGCAGAACCACATGCCTTGGCCATATTTTCTTGCACATAATAGGAGACAACACATGAAACTTAACAAGAGTTTGTTTCCCAAACCATAAAGATAAGTTTAAAACAGGCACAGAAACTTTGAGGCTGGCACCCTTCTGTGTAGTATTAGTTTTAGCTAAGTTAAACTCCAGTAATTTGAAGTGTATTAATCTAAATTTACTTAGTGTGACAAGGAAACATTTTATTGGCAGATCTTTCGCAGAAGAAAAGGATTTCTTCATAGAATTAATATATTATTTATACTGCAGTAGCCTCTGGAGATTCAGTAATGGATGGGGAACTGGTTGCATCCAGCAGGAGAGGACAATGTGCAGTCGTCCCATGGAACAGAAGAGCAGTGAACCTTTTCCCCCAAAACTATAAGTGGAGCAGACATCCTATTATATGCTTTCCCAAGGGACAATAATGTATAAACATGGCCAAAGCATTCAATTCCAGGACAGAGAGATGAGGAGAAGCCAAGGCAACATTTTCAAAATAATGGTGTATATTCTGCTGAAGAACAGACTGAAAGGTGACCTGTGCAGCTTCTCGTACCAAGAATCCTCTACAACAGTCTGCAGCTGCTGTCCTCAAAAGGGAATCTTGCAATGGATAGCATGCATAGGCACTGTTGGGAACTTTGCAGATTGCATCAGTTTCACTGAGAAATTTCTGATGGACTTCCCAGAAGAAGGGGCTTTCCCATTCAGTTCAACAGATGAGATGGGAAAAAGCTTTTGTGTTGGGCACATAAAAAACCTTAAATAATAAATCAAAGAGAGACCTTTAAGAGCTGGCAAATTCCTGTACAGTCACAGTTGTCAAGCACAGTAATTAATTTTTCAGGAAGGAATAAGAAATTAGATTTGAATGTTCAGAGAGTTAAAAAAGGGAGAAAGAAAGAGATGTAATCTACATATTCAAATGCACACGTGAGATACAGCATTATAGAATCAAAAACTGTCTTGAATTGAAATAAACTCAAAAGAATCATCAAGTCCAACTCCCTGCCCCTTGCAGGGCTGCCTGTCACTAAACAGAATGTCATCCAGATGCTCCTTGAACTCTGCCAGGTTTGATGCTGTTACCACTTCCCTGCAGAGCCTGTTCCAGTGACCAAATGCCCTCTCAATGAAGAACTTTTTCCTGATGTCTAATCTGAAATTCCCCTGATGCAGCTTCATTCCATTTCCTTGTGTCCTATTGCTGGTCACTGGAGAGAGGAGAACCCTCTAAGTCCTTCAGTGCACAGGATTACCTGTCCAACATCTTTCCCAGTAGATTTAGGTAGACTGGTTGAATTGTTAAAGAATTGTATATATCTACTCAGGCATTCCAGCTGTTATTGCTTAGATGACCTGCTTTATTTTTTTTTTTTAACCTGATATCTTTACTCTGACATACAGACTCACACATGCCCTTGTCCCATGTTTTTGTAGTCAACTCCTTTCTTTGGTCTTTAATTTCTGGATTCCTTACAGTCTGTTCAACTAACAGTTGTTAAAACTGAACCATTACTTTTGCTTGTTAACTATCTTTGTTTTTTCTGTCACTAACAACAATAACACGCTACGCTAGATGCAAATATTATACTTTGTCAGACCCATTAGGATTATAATCACCATGTTTTTAATTGTTGAAAAGACCTTTGTCTTATTCAGCTTCAGCCAGTCTGTGATAAATAGGAGCCCATTTCTCCTTTCAAGTCTTGCAGAAGGAAACAGAAGGATCTTCTCTTTACCTCCATTCTTTTCTTTGTGGAAGTCTATCACTTGCTTCCACTGTAGTTCTGTAACACTGAACAGAAAAATCCTCTGATTACATCAGGTTCACCACTTACTAGAGCAGACTAGAATATAGACTTTATGACATTAACAGTTTTGACTGAATAAAAATTGTTTAAAACCCTTCTGCTTTAAAATATGATTTTTTTTTAGTTGAAAGCAGAATAAAAAAATATTATTTTGAAAACTTCAACATAGGCCTGAAAGTGTCTCAATATACCTCCTGATAACTTCAGTTCTGAGATATGAGGACTCTCTTTCCTCTATGGGATAAATTCTCTAGCTGAATTGTATCCCCTATTGTACATCTTTCTTTTAAACTCTTGCTAAGCTACTGTAGTGCATGATGAGAGGTTCAAATCTGCAGCATATCCAGGGAGATGTTGGAAGTTTATTGTGAATTTAAGCAGCCTTGTTGATTTTGCAAGCAGTTACACATACTTGTGAGATATTTGATACAGAAGATTTTCCAAAACTGTTATTTGAAGCACCTACATGGGTACTCTATTCCCGAGCAGTCGTCTGAATTTACCTGTGGCAGATCCCCAGTAATTTCATAGAATAATGAGTTGTAGACTTTGCGGGTCGATTTCAGATGGTTGGGACAGACGAGAGATCTCTGAAGTTGGGTCTTAGAGCATGAGGTTTATTGTGAAAGGGTGTGGGTGTAGGAGACCTGCTAGGGGCTGCCAGACGCAGCCTGGAGCAGGTCAGAGAAGCAAGAAAGCAAGCAAGAGAGGAGAGAAGAGAGAGGAGAGAGGATCAAAGAGAGCGAGCTTGACGTTTACAATACAATAAATCATCTTCTGTGCTGAATATTCTAATTTTCATTAACCAATCTACAACAAGCTACAAATTGTATAACATTTGCATACAGCCTATGAGAACTGTTGCATTACCATACAGTGTTATATTTTAAACCCTAAAAACTGCTTTTTGGAGCCTCTGCCAGGTTGGTAGGGTGTGCTCTGACCCTTGGACCTGTCTGCAAGCAGAGGGGATTGTTTAATCAAAGGGGGGATTATCTGCAGTGGCCATGCCATTGTTTTCCAGTTGTTCAGTAACTGGGGTTTGGTATCTCAAAGCTTGTCTTCATTTCAGTCTCGCTTACAGTTTCTACATTCTCAGCATCTTTTGCCAGGTAATCATATTTATAAGGCTTTCCTATTTCATCTTCCCCAACAATGAGTAACTTCTGTTTACCAAGCAGCTTGAGTTAGAGAATCAGATTTCACAGAATCACAGGACAGTTTGGTTTGGGAAGGCCCTCTGGAAATAAGCACTCCAAGGCAGGGTCAGCTGGAGCAGGTGACACAGGAACGTGTCCAAGTGGGTTTGGAATGTCTCCAGAGAGGAAGGCTCCACACCCTCCCTGCGCAGCTGGTCCAGGGCTCTGCCACCCTCAGTGTAAAGAAGTTCTTCCTCATGTTGAGGTGGAACTTCTTGTGTTTAAGTTCATAGCCACTGCTCCCTGTCACTGGGCCCCACTGGAAAGAGACTGGCACCATCCCCTTGGCACCCACCTTGGAGATATTTGTATGCATTAATGAGGTCCCCGGTCAGCCTTCTCTTCTCCAGCCTAACCAGGCTCAGCTCCTGCAGTCTCTTCTCATAAGAGAGATGTTCCAGACCCCTCATCACCTCCGTAGCTTCTGCTGTGCCCTCTCCAGTAGCTTCTTGGCTTCCTAGTCCCCTTTTGAAACATCCTCAGGATATTTTTATAACATGAGGACTGAATTTTTTTTTAAAAAGCCCTCATACTTTGAAGGATACATTTTCATTTGCTTTTACAACAAATTCTGAATTTATTCTTCAGCAATCTTCATCCCAGGGCTATCTGCCTCTTTGATTGTAGTTTCTGCTTAGAGCCATTCAGCAGTAAAATGCCTCATTTTAAAGATGGTTTGGAATAAACATTCCCAGAGTTTTAGAAGCCATAGATGTCCATAAGTCTTTCTTACTAGTTTGTACTCCCTTGAAACATCTTATTACTCAGAGCTGCATCTACTACCTTGATTGACCTTGTCTGACTAGATTTGTTCACTTTTTTCCCCTTTCTAGTATTGATCAATGCATAAAATCTGTTCCAATTGTCTATAGGTATCTTAAGAACACACAGAGAATGCAATATAAGCAGGAAGAGAGGAAATACACATTTAATCCTGAATTAAATCCCTTGCTGAAATGTTATGAAGAAAATCAATATTAGGCAAGATCCTCACCTGGTGTAGATTTGTGTAGCTCTGTGAATGAGCTCTGAAAATGTATCCCAACTGAGAGTCTGGAACAATGTGTTTTATACAAAATAGAAACATAGATCCTTTCAGACTGAGCTGCTGATAATTTAATTTTATCATAAATTTTTTAATAATAAATTTTGTATCCATAGCATGTTTCAGTTTTTTCCTAAATCATATTTTGTATGCTTGGCATCTTAAATGGGTTGAAGCAATCTCACCACAGCCCTTCTTATTCTAAATAAAATCCTGCAGCATCATCTTTCCGCCAGAACTGCAGGAGATGAATAGAAGGTAATGAAAACACGAGAGGCTGCCTCAGCTCAGAGCCTAGTTAAGCTTGCTCCTTTCTTGATCTCCTCAAGTGTGTTTGGTCTTTCCCTCTGGTCTTTGGGATGATTCTCCCACTTCCAGCTCTCCATTCAAATTGGTTTAGGGGGTTCCCAGAAGGGAACAGCAGAGCCACAAAGAGTGAGTGCTTGATCTTGGTATTCAATGCCTCGCAGTGGAGTGGGTACTTATTATGAAGGGATCAGGCCTCTCAAGTGGAATAAGATGAAGCCGCTGCCCTCTCAAGTGAAAAATCAAGTGTACAGATCAAAATGGTCTATTAATACAGACATTTGTGGCTCTATTTTTTACAATTACAGAATGCTCCATTCATAATTTACATTATATCCACAAAGTCCTACACTTTTTACTTCAGGCATCATACCAAGAGGACTAGGAAATGAGAAAATAATAGTTTATTGCATGGTACCTTCTATTTGGATGTGACAATGAATGCCATTATCTTCTAAAAAGCTTTGTCATGATTTATTAAAGAACAACATTTATGTTGCAATTCACAATGAGTTTGTAGCTTTTTAAATTTATTTGGTATGCTCTATTGCTGAATGTTCTATCTGTGTGGGAAATTTTGATACAACTGAGTCATTGAAGATTGCTCTTGTACATCTGATCACTTTAATTTCTTCCTTGCAAATTTACACACATTTATATTGCTGTAGAGATGCAGTGCTCATACACACTTATATCACAAAATAAAATGGTCTGGTTTAGAAGGAACTCAATTGTTACAACCTCATGATTTATAGACTGACACATAATTTTAAATTTAATTAATAGGTACTTGGGTGTTTGGCACTTTGGAGGAAAGGAATCTTCAATAAGCTGAAACTTGAGCAGGTTTAATTATACCATGACTTATCAGTTGTGTTTGCCATTTCACACTCAGCCTCTGTCACAAGTATTCCAGATATTCATGCTTTACTCCACACATTGTCATTTAACTGCTTTTTACTTTTCTGATTTACTTTGCCACAAACTGCAGTGTCACCACAGACCTGAGTGTACCCTTAGTGTTATGATGTACTTTAGAAATGTGGTATTTTAAGTAGCATATTGCAATTTTTTGTTCAGACTGGAGTAATACAAACCATGATCCTGAACAGGATGAATTATACCACTGTCCTATGGCCTACAGTTTGAAATAGGGTTTGATTTTATGATAAACACATTTCTGCCATTACAAATAGAATAAAAACAGATTTACAATGCCATGGCTTTTTATTAGGAAAATGTGAAAACAACGGTTTTACGATGCTCAGTTTGTGGTCTAGTACATTCCTCAGTGTTATTACAACTCAGAGTACACATTCTCATTCTCTGGGCCAATGTTATTAAAAACACAACCGGGAACAGTTTTCAAATACTGCCAGCATCCCTCTAACAGTATTTCATCAATAGGTGTTCTGGTAGTAATCTTTTTTTTTTCTTTTTTTTTGTGACTACCAGTCTGTATTACAGTTTCACCTCCCAGCAGGCTCAGCTCCTCAAGGAACTCCAGAGCAGCTCTGTCGGTCCAAGGTCAAGGATCTACAGCGTTTCTGCAGCTGCAGTTTTGGCAAAGCAATTTCACGGCCCTGTGGCCCTCTCTGTGCAGTAGCTGAAAGTCAGGACTGCCAGTGGCTGGTGCTGACTTCTGCTCAACTGATCATTTCATAGAGTCACAAAATGGTTTGGGTTGGAAGGGGCCTTAAAAACCATCTCATTCCAACCCCCTGCCATGGGCAGGGACACTTTCCACTAGACCAGGTCACTCAGAGCTGCACCCAGCCTGGCCTTGAGTACTTCCAGGGATGAGGCATCTACAATTTCTCTGGACAACCTGTGCCAGGGCCTCACCACTCTCACAGGGAAGAATTTTTTCCCAGCCTCTAATCTATCTCTACTTGCTTTCAGTTTGAAGTCATTACCCTTCGTCTTGTCACTACATCGTCTCATAGAAAGTCCCTCTACCTCTTTCTTGTGGGGTCAAGGTCTGAAATCAAAGCCCTGTACTGGAGCCTGGTCCAAAGCTTGGCCTGGAAGGCATCTTGGCACTTCTGCAAATGGAGCCACCTGGATGTCTAAACAGATCTTAGGGTCCCAACTTCTGATACCCGAGTAAGGCAGCTCAGGTCTGTCACCCTGACTTTTCCTAACTGGAGAGGTCTTGGGTCAAATGCTGATGGCTTGGGAAAGACATAACTCTAAATTTTGAGATCTTAAATCAGTTTCCAATGGTAGAATAAGTCAATACCTGTACTTTATACAATAAATTAAAGTAAGTTGTGACAGCACTTACATGACATTTTTGACTTACTAGGTTCTTTGGCCTCACTTTACAGTTCCTTGGGCAGCTATACAGCTACACAAACCCAAAAGACAATGGATATATTAAGGAACAAAAAACAATTCCCTGCACTCAGAGGGCTGTTTGAATTGCCTGTGGTTTCTTAAATCTAATAGTAAGGATCCAGTGAGCTACCATAACTTTTTTTTTTACATACCTTGGTATGCCATCAGTAATGATAACATCTACAAGCCACTCCTTTGTGTCTCTTATGACAGAGTGATATGTGTGTCACTTAGACAGCTTCTGATAAGGACAGTCACCCTACTACTGACAATTGTACTGAATTAGCTGCGCTAATGTAATGCTAATTAACTGCTCAAATAAAAAAGTTATCAAATATCCTACCATTAGCCAAAAATGCCGAGTCTTCATTCAGTTGGCTTGTTTTAATAGCAGACTGAGACACTTATACAGAATTCTGAAGCCACAGTCAATCTGCAGCACTTATGAGAGCCCCCAAAGCCTACAGGATAAAAGAAACTAACAATTCAGACCGAGCACTTCTAATGCACTCAATACGGCTCACACTCATTGGGCCACCTATGTGACTTGAGTATTTTCCAAATATATTAGTAAAAAACGCTCCAGTTCAGATCCCAGAGACTGCAGAAACTCTTGGATTGTTTGCCAGATACCAGAAACCTGTAGTGAGCCTGGCTGTTTTGTTTTGATGCATGGATTGATTCTTATCCTCTCTACACTGTTTTTCCGGCCCTTTAAAAAAGCATATTAATAGTCAGAGGAAAAGGGAAGACAAACAAGGAAGAAGAATTTATCTCTTACTAACTTCTGATGGATCCATCAGTTTGATTCCTTTCAGTTGTGTCTGTCACTTTCCACTCTTTAAGGAATTTAATAATTTGCACATTTTCCATATGGTCTATATCAATTTAGGCAGCCCACTGACTAAAAAAGGCTTAGCCAAAGGAAAGGGGATGTCTCCTGATACAGTGTGCCGTGGCCTGGTGGACTGATGCACCACATGTCCCTGCAGTCTGGGGTTACACTATGTGTGTTATAGAACAGTAGGCCTTGAATGCTACAATAAGCCTCTTTTCCTAGGCCCAGAGGTGACCATGGAAGCATATCCAGGTCACCAGGGATGGGCTGGGACAGAAAATTGTGGGTTTGTGGCCTTCTGGACCAATTGAGAGTGAGGATCATAGTTTGTGACCTTATAGGGTATTGTTTACCTGTTACCATAATAGGTAAAATCTGTGCAATACCCCAGGTGATTGGGGGACACTGTGGTGAACACCTTTCCTGTTTATGTGATGACATATCCTGTCTGTGTAATGGTATTTAAGGAATTTTCACTGCATGATAGGTAACTAGTAGTCTTAGTCTTTGTCTTTGCACAAGAACACTGCAAGGTGAAGGTCATATTAAAAGTCTCTGCACAAAAGTCTTTCCCTGCTGTTCTCTCGTGTGAAGTCCCAATGTCTGCCTAATTCCTGCGTCACTGCAGGGTCCCTTGCTGGAGACCCTCAGGCGCTGCTTCATGCAGCACCTGTGAAAACATCAGCCCAACTCTGCAGATGGTCACAGAGGGCTACTCACACACCTTGGTGCGTCCTTGGACAACAAGAGACTGAAGGGGCCATCCCACGTGCAATTACAACTCTATTGTCTCCTCCTTGAAGGGAGGCAGAGGGGCACAGGATGCTGGTGGATTTTATAGCGGGCGGGCAGGGGGTGTGTAGGGGCAGAGACAAAGTTGATTGACATCATGGGGACAGGGGAGGGAAAAGGTCTATAGGAGAGGGCACTGCAAAAGTCTCCTAACTAGATGGCAAAAAAATTATCAGTACTAGAGCACTGAAATACTATTGCACACCTGAAGGACAGGGTGCCATCCACAGCGACCTGGACAAGGTCCAGTCTTTGTACAGGGGAGGCAAAGGATGAGCTGTCTAAAGCTGAAGCTGAAGATGAGAAGGAGAGATGCAGATTTGCTGAGAAATGTTGCTGCAGTAGACTGGAAACTGAGGACATGGTTATGATCACAGTCCTACTCATACCTCATAGCCCTGAACCACTGAGGCAGAGTGAAGGGGGCCCACACCATGTCAAATGGCTGAATTAAAAATAAGAGAAATAGTTGCAAGAGTAAAATCAGTAAGTTACACTAGTTGATTTCCAATTATATACAGTCTAACTTAGATTTTTGTCATTAAATCAAAACAATTTGTATCTTTCCTGAATGCAACTGCAACACAGATCTACATTTTGCACTATTTCCCCTCTCTGGAAGCTTCCAGCCAGTCAACAAAGATTCATAGTTTTGCCAATTTCATCTCTCTGTGCAGTTTTGTTCATGTACATTCAAGTCAAAGAAATGAAAATAATCAAGCTTCCTTTTGCCCCACAGAGAAAGCAAACATGGGAGGGACTTTCTTTTCTCAGGAACTAGTTGTGAAAACTTAAGAACTTCAGTGATAAAAGAGAAATATCTTTTAAGGAGTTAAGAGGCCACTAGGACAATATTTGAACCTCTGGGAATATACTAGTATTGTATGTTATGAAAAACAGAAGAAGAATCTTAAGACAGTAACTAAAATAGATCCTACACACCAAAGGTGAGGACCACAGAAGTGACAATCTGGCCCAAGGCATACAAAGATGACTTGTAAGGCTTTTGAATATCTGTTATCAGAAAGCTGTAATTCAAGGATTTTTCTCAGACCAGTCAAAATGTCATATTTACTGACTAATCATCTGTTGCAGCCAAACTAAAAGTAACATAACCTGTAACTGCAGCTTTGAAAGATTAATTTAGACACTGTGCACACTACCTAGAAATGAACTTGTGCTGTAGCAGGTCATTTGTGGTTTGGAAAGGTTCATCTAGAGGTCACTGAATACAGGTAACATGAATAATTTACATTTTTTATAGGTAGAGGGAGATATAGGTTATGCTATATTTAAACCCAATGCTAAACAAAGCGGTCTTTGAAAATTAAATTGGATTTGTTACATGTGGTACAAATTTTAAAACTAAATTGCTCTCCACATACAAGGGCATACATTTGATTGAATTCCTAAAGGCACTTTCAGTCTCTGCTACCTAATTCTAAGCCAGTTATTTTTCATAGTTACAATTCAACTAATCACATTTGATACGTGACTCCACTTGTAAACATTTCCTGAAAAAAATTAGTGATAGATACAGAACAAACAGAATCAGCTGCACCAGGGAAATGCTGGTTCTCTGCTAATATAATTTAAAAATAATTTATAGCATATTTGGTTGTGTTTAGGCTAAAGGCTCCAAAAGCTCTCTCAAATATCCAAGCGCAGCTCCCATTGACTTCACTGGGAATGATGCTTGTTCATCTGAAGTCAGAGCTGAGCTTTAAGTATTTACATCAGACAAAATAATCCAAAACTAGCGGAGGTACAAAAAAACCCCCAAGTGATCAATTACATGAGAAAAATAATTTTAGGAACTTCAAAGGTTAGGTAAAAATATGCTTCCTTGCATAAGAAAGCAGAGATAATGAAACTGAAGTGAAACCACTACTGTTTTTCTTTGAATAGAACAAATACTATGACTCCTTGTCATTCATAACTCTCTTAAAATACTGTGTACACCAGGATTTAGATCCCTGGATAATTTCCTTCCACATCACCCACATATCTTCAGAAGATAATTACACTCCAATCATCTGTTTTAAAGTTCTGGGAGCTATATATTCCGTAGCTTGCTGCTTTTATGAGAGTCTTTTTCAAAATCTGGGGAGAGGAGAGTGCAGGATAACTCAGAATAACTGATAAGGAGAATATATAAAGATTATATTTGGTTACATACTGTTACGACACTGGAAATGGTAATTCACTGACTCTATTTAGCTACAGGAGATGAAAAGAGTGATGCCAACCTATGTAAATCCATAAGAAAAAAGTCAGCTTGCCTGTTGTCACTGAGGTTAATAGAAGTGGCAAACATTAAGGAAATCTATGGAATTGTTACTGCAGCAGAGTAAAAAGTAAATTTAGCAGGATTCACCAAGTCCAAGTTATCAAAGTGAATATACTACTGCCCAGGTAATCATAACATGATAGCAAATAGTCCAGGGACATATTTTTTCTTTCTAACAGTTATACACAATTAGTGAGGTTTATCCTTTCAGTGTCTCAGTACAATTTCGTAAAGTGGCTAATAAAAATAGGACCTGCTCTGGGTCTTTTGCATCTATGAAAATCTTCTGCATCATAATAACAAGCAGCAGTTGAAATTGCTTCCATCTTTGGCTTGATTAGTCAAGTACTTTGTCAAATCACAGATGCTCTTCTTTCACCTGTTCTTCACTTTGACACATCTCTCAGTGGCTGTGTCAGTGATACTGCTTTTGAGACTGACAGCTGTGAAAAACTGCTTATGTTTCCAGCATCTCTTCCTCTTTGTAAATTTTACAGTGTAAATCTTCAGGAAGTTTGTCAGTCTTAACTGAGCAAGTGTTTTATAGCATAGCTTCAAATGCCAGACCTGGATTTTTTTCTCTGGAGACAAATCCCAACCTGTTTTATTCTTTCGTATTCTTCCCCTATTCTTGCCTTTTTCTGTTGAAACTAGTGAGGATGCAAGAGATTTAAATTACTGTGGAAAGTGGCCTAGCATTTCTTTATAAACACATATAAAAAGCTGTGGTTAGCAGTTCTGATTAAGGATTCTCAACACCTTTTTCCTGTTTATAAAGCACTGCATGTGTGCTTAATACTGTAATTAAACAAAAGGCAAAGACATTGCCCAAAAAAATCTTAGAGTTCTGAGCCTGCAGCTGTATCCTTGTGAATACATGGATGAAAGGAAAGGTAGTAGTCAGAAACAAAAGGGAAGCCCAGTATATGGAAAGCATTGTCTCTGTGGATTGCAAGGCATAACTCATAAAGGAGATAACTGAGAAGATTTCCCTTCCCAATTACTCTTGAGTTTTGCTGGTGATCACCACACAGCAAAGTTTTCAAGTGTTACATGAGACAGAACTGGTTGCGTTCTCCACTCAAGTAATTCAAGTGTTATTTCTTAGCATTTTGCTGAGAAGAGGCGTATAACTTCTTCTCCTTTGTTTGGTTCCTCTCTTTTCAGTGAAGCCTTTTATATTAGGAAAATTTAAAAAAACAAAACAAAACAAAACAAAAAAAACCCAAAACCCAAAAAAACCCTGTAAGCATTAGAAAGTGTCCACTTCATAGAATCATGCAGTAGCCAGGTTGGAAGGGACTTTAAAAATCATCTAGTTCCAATTCCCCTGCTGTGGACAGGACATCTTTCACTAGGCAACTTGATTAACCCATTTGCAGAAAATAAGGCTCAGTCTTTCCATATTTCTCTCCATTAAAAGCAAAAAAACTCACATTTTAAATTTTAGTAATGAATTACCTACATGTGGAATTACATGATCCATTGTGAAGTTTAATATGAATGTTTCAAACATTCAATTTGTTATTATTTTTACACATAAGAACTCCAAAATCAAACATATTTTTAGATTAAAATTAGGGTAGCTTTTCACAGTTTCTTACAGGGGAACAGAATGCCTTTCATATGAAAGTTCCTCTGGATGGTGGCTGAAAGAAGAGCTAGAGGACAGATTCATTAATAGTTACCACATTTCTATGATTTATAATGGAAGAATGAAAAAGCTCCATGAAAGTGTAAGTCATGCCCATTCTCTACAGTTGTTAAATTGGTTACTGAATCCTGAACCCAGCTGGATTAATTTTTGGAACATGCAGAAGACCTTTGGACAAACTGATGTCTGAGAAGACTAGAGCCATCCTTCAAGGAATAGGACTCTGAACATGGGACCGGAGTGTGCCGCATATTGTAAAACACAAAAAACCCAAATTATTGCTGAATTAATATGGTCTCTTCTTACTTCTTGTGTCTGGAAAAAGACCATGGAAGGGACTCTATGTGGGATTGGCTGCACTCCATGGACAAATAATTAAGTGAGGAGGGAGTATTTTAGATCCATGTAAAAAGAAGGATTTATTCATAGTCGTAATGTCTCTTGCAACAGAAAATTAAAGGCACTTGAAATGTGAAATCATGAAATGTAAAACAGTAAATGGCATTTTATTTTTAATAATAACCCTTATTTCTGCCAACAGCACAGAATATTTTGCAAGCAAAATGTCAACCTGTCTCAGCCTTTCAGGATATATTATAGATGTCTTAACAACCTCCTTCAGCAGGAAGGAGAAAAGTTGACAAACTAATCAGAAATAGTCATTGCTGTAATTCAAATCTAATCCTAGTTCCTTCCAGGTGAAAAGATACAATATCAGAAACGGGAAGGAAAAGTACCAGAATATGAAAAAAGTCAATGAATTGGCAAAGTAATGAAAATAACTGCAGAAATGATACTGTAAAAATAGTGAAAAAAGAAATGTTCTTAACCCTGGTGTGCTACCTAAGGTCAGGGATGACCTGGAGGAAAGTGAGTGTGCTCTGGTCATCTACAAATAACTGAAGACTAGAAAACCAGCAAGAAAGACATGCTGGTTATGGTGACCCAGTAGCATGTCAGTAAAATTAATGGATTAAAACTGACTGAAGGAACATTTAGCAACATTTCCTAACAATGTGATCTATTATAGTGTAGAAATATTTCCCAAGAGAAGTGGTGGAAACCCATTGTTTGAGTCATATACAGTTGAGCTTGGACAAGACAGTGGAGAATACACTCTGAGGAATAATGCTGCACTGGCAGGGGTTTGAAGAATGGGCTAAATGATTTTACAAAGCTTTTCCAGCACTTTCTGATGTTGTTTTTGGCAAGAGTGTTAGAAAAACAAAACAGAAAAAGTTATTCATGGACCTATCTCTTTGCAAAATCTCCTTGAAAAATCCCCTAGAATTTTTTGGTGCACCAATACTGTTAGTTTTAGCATCATTTTTACATGCCTCACTTAAAATTTTGCTTTCTGTTCTCAAGAGTATCTTTCTGATTTAAAATCTTCTGAAATAAAACTTTTACTTTAAGTGGAAAATTACTTGTCAATGTGTTATAAAGAACCTGCTACATAAACCAAAACCAAGGAAGACTTTTAACATGAATTTTTACACTACAAATGAATTATTGTAGTAGTCCCTACCAAGATTTTTCAGTAGCATGGAAATAGAAGTAAACAGCACCTTTTCTGCAGGTCTCTGTGCATTTTTTCAGAAAAACAATTCTGCTATAACCAAATCTCCATCAAAATTAGTTCAGGTATTCCTCAGATGCTCTCTAAGCTGCTAAAAAATTGAAATAAAAGAAGTTTATAGACCTGTCAGTGGCTCCATCTTACTTTGCTCAGTCTGAGAAAAGGCAGGACTGCAGAGGCCACTCTTCCCCTATTTGTCTTGTTCTAATCCTGCAGTCTCCTGTTACACTCCTTGGGAATCTGTCTATTGTGAACTGAGAGAATGGGTGGGAACTACCTGTAAATGGAATAATTTCTTCCCTGTGAGGACCGTGGAGAGCAGAGAGCTGGCCCACCCAGGACGTGGTTTGTGATTTGGCCTTCACACACAGATTTCTTATGGCTCCTCTACAACTTCTCTGAAACCATTTCCTCCCCATTCACCCTCATCTCCTGTCTTAAAATCATTTATAAAAAATTAATTCCAGAAACATTATAATGTTGGCCCCAAAGGATTAATTCTCATGGTTTTAAAAGACCAAACATCCCATCACAATTATTTTCAAAAAAACTTAAACATATTCTGTCACAGAGATTAGTCAGATTTGTGTCCTACTTTCTTACTTAATAGACCAGAAGGTGGTGGTTTCTCAGAGACAACATCTGCTGCAGGGACCATGAGATGCCAGAGTTTTGGATCCTGACAGGAGGGAGAATGGCAAAAAGTTATTATTGCAAGCCCAGACCTCAGGAGGCCAGACACTGGGTCTAACTTCAAAGTATGCCATGGGATTTGGAAAGAAGGGAGAAGAAAGAAGTTGTCGATTTCCAAGTACCATCTTCTCCAAGTTCAAGACTGGTCCATCTCCATGTGCAGGAGGAAGCCAAGCCAAAGTGGCAGGAGGTCTGTATGGATGAACAAGGAGCTGTTGACAAAACCCAAATGTAAAAAGGAAGGATCAAGGTGGATACAAGGTCAGTCAGGTGATCTGTGAGGAAAACAGAGACACTGTCTGATGTTGCCAGGATGGGTTTAGTGAAGTCACAATCCACCTAGACTGGAATTTGGCAGGGAATGTGAATGGCAACAAAAAGGACTCCCCCAGGTACTTAATCAGCAAAAGGAAGACCAGGGGAACTGTGGACTCACCTCTGAATGGGGCAGGAAATGGTGTGACCGGGGACATGAAGGCTGAATTACAAACTGGCAAGGTTAGTGTGCTCACCTCAGTCTCACGAGGTAAAATTGCCCTGCCAATCATCTGTGAAAGGTTGTGGCAACTGGGGGAAGTTCCTGAGGACTGGAAAAAAGCAAATGTCACCCCTATTTTCAAGAAAAGCCAGATGGAGCATCCAGAGTTCTACAGACTGGTCAGCCTCCTCTTGATTCCTGGGAAAGTGATGGGGCAAACAATCCTGGAAACCATTTCTAAACATGTGAAACTCAAGAAGGTGACTGGGAAGAGTCAGAATGAATATAGACAGACCTGGGACTCTCCAGCCTGGAGCAGAGAAGGCTCAGGGGAATCTTATCAATGTCTATAAATAACAGATGCAGGTGTTAAGAAGATGGAATCAGAATCCTGTCCTCTCACTAAGTTCCCCAGAGAAGAGGCAATTAGAACAAACTGAAAAACAGAAAACTAAGGAAAACACTTTTACAGAGAGAGTGTGTAGTGGGCTGACCTTGGGGGGATGGATGTCAGGTGCCCACCAATTCACTCTATCGTTTCCCTCCTCAGCAGGATAGGGGGAAGAAAAACACAAGAATTTTCCAGTAAAGTGGAAGACAATTTAATGGAGCAAAAGCAAAGGCCACACATGGAAATAAAGGCAAACAAAAGATTAATTTCTGCTTCCCATCAGCAGGCAATGGTGGCCTTAATGCTGTGGGAGCACTGCCCAGCAGTACCCAAAGACTGGCAGATTCTCAGCACCTTTCTGGCTGCCAGTGCAAAGCCCAGCACTGTGAGGTTTGCTATGGGAAAATTAGCTCCATCTCAGCCAGGCCCAGCTTAAGGGTCATCAAACACTGGTAGAGGTTGCCCAGAGGAGCTGTGGAGTCTCCACCCTTTGAGTTACTGAAACTTGACTGGACGTGTCCCCAAGCAACCTGGTCTGGCTGACCCTGTTCTGAGCAGGCAGTTGGACCAGGTCATCTCCTGATGTGTGTTCCTGCCTCAATTGCATTTATGTCTTAGACAGAAAATCCTATTGAGAAATGGTGAATAGATAATCAAGCAGAGTATAATGTTAGCACATACTTCAGCAAAAAAGAAGAGATAGCTGGAGAGTATGGTAAAACATTTCCTCCCTGCTAAAGAAGAAAAGTATTTGCTAAATGTTTTTCTTTTAATAGAAAACCTCTGCAGAATATGACAGAAGAACTGTTGACTCCATCAAAATGCTTGATTGGTAGAGAAAATACAAGAAGCTGAGTCAGATTCTGCTCTACTTACATCTTTTTCGTGCTTTCAGAAGCTTTGGGACAACATTCCTTTAGATTTATCTTTTGTGAGGGAAGTCTAAATCATTAGCTTGAGGCACAATATCCAGAAATCTCTCGCAAGGTTTGGTTTCAGATATAATTTTTCTGGCTGAAGTCAATGCCTCAACCCACTACTCAGATTAGCGATTTTTCCATCTTTTAAATAATATTCTTTAGCTATTCAGCAAAAAGGAAATCTCAGCTTTAAAACTTCAGCCATCTTTTAATTTGAATGTTTGCAGATACTGAATTACCTTTGGCAACAGCTTTTCCTGCAAATGAAGAAAGTGAGACTTTCATGGCGAAATTTCATAAAGTTTTGACCTTTTCCTAGTAGTAATTATAACTATTAGATCAACCCCAAATTATTTGTCTGTTATTCAATTCTTAAATCAAAGACATTTGCACCAAACACCCCAAGGTCACAGGAAATCCAAGCTAACTTTGTTCTCCACTTTGGTTTCTTTATCCACGTTAGCTCTCTGAAAATAAAAACACAATATGGAAAGCTAAGCACATTTCAAAGCCTGCCTTAACCTTTCAGACAAAGAACTGTCTTGCAGCATGACAAAGTTGTATAACTTAAAGTTTGCAGAAGCAGAGAATATTAGCGTTTACAGTTCTGAGATATCTTTGGCTTATTCAGAAATTGACAAATTTTTTTAGAAAAATATTGATTCCTTTGTTTGTACTTTCGAAAACCACGTTCACAGATTGGTATGTATTTTGGAAGTACTCAAAACCCAGGTGAAATGCAACAATGGAAAAAAAATCATCATCTGGCACAGTTTCCTTCAATAAAAGAAGACATGGCATTTTCCTCCTGTTGAGAGTATGACCCGATATTAACAAATACAGGATATGCAAATACTAATCCTCAGATGCAAATAGGTTTAGATGTGCATATGATTCTGCCAGAAACATGGCAATATAAAAGTACATCTATACTAAAGTATAAAATGCTAGAAAAAAAGATATTTATTGAGAACATGGAGAAGGAAAAAAGAAGATCTCAGAACACAAACACAGTCAATAAGGCAACTTCATAATATAATGGTCAGATTTATTTTTCCTATGAATTTATCCTCCAGTTGCTGACTGACTTAATTTTTCCTAGTGGAGAGCTTTTCCTTCATAACTGCTTTCTTTTGGAACTGATTTGAAGTTCACTAATTTGAAAAACAAACTCTAACTTGACAATTCATAAATATTCCCTCAGCGTTATTTCTTGTCCAATATGTGCTGAACTTTGCAATGTTTCTCAGATGTTAAAATTGATAAAAAAGTGATGACTAAAGCAATGATGGCATTACACACACAACGGATGTGCTTTCTGAATAAATAAACGTACTGTGCATTCACCTAAATGCATATGGGTGTGTATATAGGTTACTTTATATAGTATTCCATGTGCAGTTAAGAACTCAGTGTTCAGCATAACCTATTTCTGAGGCTGTCAATCAACAGCTACCAGTTTGAACACAGCGCACTTGAGTTCTGTGGAATGATATTTAAAAGAAACCATTCCCTCCGACAGCCTGGCAGCTCTTTGTGTCGCTTCCACTATCCTGAGAAGTGCTTTATTTGAAGCAGGAAAAAGAAGGAAAAGCCCCCTCCAAACATTTTGATTTACAGCAAGGAAATAGTCTGTCATGTTGGAGTCTCCAATAGCTCCATGGAAGGCACACGGCTGGGGATATGAAGAGGCTCATTTGTTTACGGCACAAGCCCAAGCCACAAAAAAAAGGGAGGGTCCAGAAGAGATCTGAGTATTTCATGACTGGCTCTGTCTTGTGCATGCTTTTCACTACATAAAACCTTAAATGGTTACACTTAAAAACCACAAGACAAGAAATATTGAAGAGGAAAGCGTAGTGCTTTGACACACCAATGAATTAGCTGCTTATCTGCACAATGGCTGCACCACTTTCAGCAAGGAATGTAAATTCCAGCAAGGCAGCAGCAGGATCCTATGGCTTGAAAAGGTAGTATAGCTACAGATGAAAATGCTGAGGAAGTTCAAAGCCACCTGAGGAAGGGTTTCTTAGCAACAGACTGGATCATGAACCAAAGGAAGAGAAAGTGATATAGCTATTTTTAATGTTACAAACCAAACTGTGATATTAAGGCCTTTAAAACCTGCATTTTTGCTATGTAACCAGCTCAAATGAAATACTGGTACCTTATTACATTTAAAGATTTTTCTGTGTTTGTCTTGTAATCATCCCCAGCATGCAGATGTGTAAGCAAGAATAAACCTCAACAATAACTAATGTGCTACAAATAAATCATTACACTCTATTGATTAGTCTTCACTGAAGAAGCTGTAGAGAAAAGAATTCAAATCATTGGCAATTATAAGAGTCCATATAAAACCTGATTCACAGGGGAGAAATCTCTTAGCAACTTATCCAGAGAAAACCCCTGAATTGTACAGGTTTGGCTTGTAATGCTATGAGACAAAGGGCCAAAGGGGCAATTCATTTTCATTGGTGACAACCCAAAACCTGAACAGTTCTGCAATAACTTTTCTAGCAGTTGGGAAATTAGTGCAACCTGCCAGTGTATGTGTGTGTGTGTATGTGTGTTGAATTAATCTGGTCCTGAAGTATTCAGGGGATGTATATATTATCCATTCCACTAGTTAATCTGACCCCTCAGAAACAAAAATGAATTAAAAAGATGTGGATGGAGCACAGTGAGTTCCTATTTGCTGAGATCACCAGAATTAAAGGAACTGAAAATAACAGATTGAAAAGCAGGTTAAAAATACCCAAATAACCTTTTATATATTTTTTAAGAGGAGATATTTAAATGCAAATTGTTCTGTAAAACACAAAAAGCTTTTTAAAATGAGCTTTTCTGTTCCAGGTTTTATGTGATTTTTTCAGCAGTGTACTTTTTCATTGCTTCTGAAGTATCTTCTGTTTCTGAAAACTGAGGAGAAGCCTTCAAAGTTGTTTTTTTTCTCGGTGATCTCTAGGTCACAATTTCTTTAGCTCACCCCTCAAGGCTTGCTGCCCCTGAATCATGATATTACACTGACCCAGGCTGCTGGCACTGTGTGCCTTGCAAGGAGTTTGCTGGGCCACAGAAACATGGGGAATGAGGAACTGCAGGATTCCATAGCCCTGCCTTCCTCTGAGGAAGGATCCTTTCCCTGAGGAAGAGAAAGTAAAGATGGAGCAATAGAAGAGTTGCTTAGGGAGACTGTGAGGTCATGAGACCCCTGGCATAACGAGTGCAGGCAGACCCAGGCCCCCAGCAGCAGCTGCTCCAGGACACTGAGCTGTTTTTTGGCTCCAAATGCAGCTTCTTCAGCATCTGGGAAAGTACAGCAGGACCTTAGTAACAGGATCACAAATGTCCTTTCTCTCTAACAGTCCAACCCAAAATTCTGGCTAAACCCACCAGCATTTTTGCTTATTAAAGTCCATTCTAGATCCAGTTTCTCTAATTCAAACCATCTCTCATTAATCTAAAAATAATTCTGGCATGGATGCAGCGAGGCAATTAATGCTACTGTTCAAAATTAACATTCAGTGATATTACTACCGAATATGGGTCAAAGGGGATTGAACTGGCAGCATATCTGCAATTTTGTCTTCTGTCACCACTGGGATCACAAACTTTTGTACCTCATTAAAAAATCTATATACCAGTTCTACAAAAACTTTTTTTTGCCCACATAAAACCTGCAAGTTTTTATCTACTGCCTTCTAGTAGCATGGACAATTTCACATTCTTGAGGTCCAAAACTGTCAGAGCCAATGCACAAAAATGGAAGGTGACTTTGGAAGCTCACATAGTTTGTAGCTGCTGCAGTGATTTTGACATCAGAGAAATACCAAGTATCAAGAAAGCAAAAATTTTCAAAAACCTACAGTTTTGATAAATCTGCATGATAACTGGCAGAAACATTAGTGACAGAAAGTTATCCCAGAAAGCAAATCTGCATTTGCAGTACAGTAGAAAATTCCATATAGAAAGAACATTGCATGTCATACAGAATTTCAAAGCTCAAAAAATATAATTTATTGCTGATTTGTGAACATTCATTGTCCGGAAAGAGACACACTAAAAGTTCCAATGGATGTTTGAACAAGGAAAAAAGCCTTTACTAAAAAGAGAGGAAAACAATCTGTGAGACAGGGTTGAACTTTTAACAGTGAATAGGTTTTGTTGAAGTCTGGGATTTAATTCACACCCAGATTATGTCAAAAAGAACAAACTGATTTGTAGGGACATACACGCAAAAGTAAAACAAATTATTGTAAAGGGAAAACCAAGAGAGGAAGAAGATTTGAAGGATTTTCTTTCTTTCCCACAGGAATCTACCTTGGGTATCTCTTACTTCTTCCTTTTTCCTAAAAAGAACAAGCTGAAGGCATTTCTTCCTCAGACTACCTCTGAAAAGTTTCTCTCAAGCAAACATCTCTGCACGTTTTGTTTTGAAGGTGAACAACCAGTTCCTTGCAGTGTTTAATATATGATCTGAAAAATCTCAGTGTTCCTTAAAATGGATTTTAAAATACTTGGATGAATGTCACTTTGAGATAAAAAAGGGTGGTTTGTGTGCAAGCAGGATCACTATGTGTAAGGTTATAAGCATTTAGTCAGCAAGTAGAACAGGCACAGAATTGACTTTAACAGAACTTGACATGGGAAGTCAGAAGATGTAGGTTTAAGTATAATCCTCACAACTGAAACACTGACTCAGCTGCGTTTCAGTTACAGGTGCTCATCAAGCCCCATTTTAGTTCCTAGAGCTTATTTTCCACCACAAACCCACATTTTCAAATTAGAGCCTTTTAGGAAAACAGTCAAAATAGCTTTTCTAAGACTTTGCATGCATGATGTCAGTCTGTGCAGCGAGTATTAAGAAAGTTAAATGCAACTGAAAAAGAATGGGGACAAATTCTTGGTTTAGTCTGTAAATACCAAGTGCATCGCCTTTAACATTAAATTAAATGCAACCGAATGTGAAAGCAAGAGAAGGCAATGAATCCTCAGACTTTGTGTGTTGATAGAAGTGAAAGAAAAGTTTTATATCCTGATTTTGCAAAGTGCATTCATGATTTGCTTTAGTTGTATATATGGTCCCACTGGCTCCTCCCTTTTATCCACTGTATTTTAAAATACAATGGTTTTATAATTCAGTAATTAGGATCTTAAATTTGCTTTAGGTACTTAAACCATGCTGTCACCCTCTAAACTTCCACTCTACTGAGCAGCACAGGGGAAGTTAATTTTTAGAACATTTTCCTTCACTATTTGGTTTTGGTTTTTGCGTTTAGTCTATTTTTTGTCTTGAGAATCTTTTCTGTTTTGGATGCATTAAAAATGTTGCAGCACTGGAAAGAGGAGAAGTGCAGAGTGGAAAAGACTGAAAAGAATGAAGAAGGTGAAGCAAAACCTGTACAGAACACATTATAGAGCTTTTCCACCTTTTAGAGTAGGATTTCTTAGAGCAGAAAGGTTACAAAGAGAACCTTTGGCATAAATATCTCACCTCACCAGTTGGTAAGATAGATATTTAATCTTGATAATATTTAGAAGAAGTAATTTTTATGTCTCCTATTCAGTGAGGAAATCCACTAAAATTAAAAAGCCACAATGAGAATGATAAAATTGAAATAACCTTGCTACTTATTGCACAAAAGAAAAAAAAATTATATCCTCTACTATTCTGAAAACTGCAGGTATACACAGTGAGGGCTGAACTTTGAACACTGAGTTCACCAGTTATTGTATTGTATTTCTTCATTTTTAAACTCAGAGAAGATGAAAACTTCCCCAAGGCTTCTTTGAGGAACTGTGCCCTCAGTGAGAATCTGAGGCTCTGCTCTTCCTCTCTGTGCAGGTCCCTGTGCCCTAGGACAGAACCAATAATTTTAGAGCTCATTGCAGGGCTCAATTAACATTTTGGGAAGATGATTTGGCTGCTGGAAACGGTCCTTTGCTATTCATTTGACAATCTGCAATTTATATGGTTTTGAGATTCAGAGAGGGAGAAATGGGTACTTCTGAAGCTCTTTAGGTTCAAGATTTGTTTGCACAGAAGACAAACTTCAGAATCAATGATATTTGAGAATGGCTTTCAGACTTCAGAGATTCATTTTACACCTAATTTTAACTATCTAAAGCTTTGATGTCAAGATACATTCCTAGAAACATCTAAAAATGGAAGCAGAAAAGTACCCGTGGGGGAATTCACCCCACATTAACACAATGTTAGGGAGTCTCTTGAGAATCTTTGGTCACCTTTGGTTGACCTTGTGGAGCAGTCATGGGCAGTGCCACCTGATGAGGCACAGCTGGAACCTGCCTTCCAGGTGTGCATCTAAAGCACCCAACAGCAAATGGATTCTTGTTTAGACTCAGGCTAGTCCAAAACCTCCTCCCCATTCTAAAAGGCATCACACTAAGTCCTCAGGAGAAGCTGCTCTTGCACTGCTCCAATGAATTGTCCAGGAGATGTGACGCGGTGTATGGAGTGGATAGACCGGCGCCGCACCCTTCCCACAGTGTCCCTCGTGGAGTCACTATGGCCGTGTTCCGCTGGCGCCTTGGCAAACACACAGACTAACCCTGCAGGGTGGACACAGGTGGCCTCTCACACACAGTCTAGAGCATCCTGGAGACAGAGAAGTCGGAGGCGTGTTAGCTCGCAATTCTAAAGGGTTTATTTGGGTCTGCACACAGACTGAGTACAAACGCCTTCAAACGGGGACGGAAGGCAAAAGACCCCGAGGGCACACGAGCGCATGGCTTTACACTGAGGGGTAGGAGGTGCGGGCAGAGCATCATTAACCCATAGTCTGAGGGTTGGAGGGTGTAGGCAATGTTGAATGGCATAACAAGGACCAATGGAGGGGGAGAGGAGAGGGGAGGGAGACCCAGGGGCCAACGGGGTGCCGAGAGGAGTAGAACTTTCTGGCACAGTGCCATGGGGAGAAACCATTTACCAGCAACATAGGGAGAATGCAGACTCGGCCACCACAACAGAGATGCGCTTTTTTCTTTGCTATAGTGAGAGCACACCCAAAGCATTTCTACTTGACTAAAATTAGGTGAAATTTAATGCTGTTTTGCACTGGAACACCCTCCATTTGTCTGAATTGCAAGACCCATTTTTTCCTTTCTTTTAGCCTAGAGGAAGGTTGGAAATGGAATGGGTGGAATAAGATTAACTGGCAGCAAACTGGGAAGCTTTTTACAGTGTTTGTATTTGTGTTGTTGCTTTTCCTTCTAAGAAAAAAAAAAAAAATAAATCCGCCATTCAAACCATAATGAAAGTATGAGAGGAACAGTTTTCAAAGGCAGAAAACCAAATATCACCGAATTTCACTAAAAGCTGTATATCTGTTCTTCAGATATTTTAAACTCTTTATTAAAACACATTACCAGTAAAGTTAAAAGGTGTGTGTGAAGTGTTGAAGAAAGAGGTAATAATGTTACCTGCTATTTGCTTAATTTTCAGATGAAGAAATCCATACCCTCTACTGAAAAATAAAGAAACCAAACAAACCCTAAAACAACCCATCAGGCTTCAGTCTGGTACCCCATGAGTTTGCAAGTGAATCTCTATTAGATTACCTATGATATTGATAGTAAGCACACTGAACAAGAAATTTAGACTTCTGATTTCCTTAAAAAGGAAATTTCTTATATGAACATTTTTAGACTGGATGATAAAACTTCCAACCATATTGCACTTCATAAGGAAATAGTTCCTACTTCTGGAAAACTCTTTTCTTATGCATGACACTCTGAAGGTGGAAACAGTCGATAAATACAACCTTAGTGGAAGACTGCAGTAGAACCTCTTTGATTTTGTCAAGTGCATAAAGCTTTTTTGACCTGGTCCATTATGGGCTTATAAAAAATTGATTGTTTAAAACTTGGATATCTTAAAGCAAAATGAACAAGCTTGTTTGGGTCTCTTAATTTTAGTAATAATAACTGTAAGTCACTTGCTACATAATTTATGTTAAAATTTGTCAACACACACAGTAGAATTTTTAAATAATCTTGAGGGATTTAAAAAAACCTTATGACTAGGGTTTTTTACTTCTCTTTCCCAATGTTTTGGGGGAAGCATATGGTGAAATGTATCACTCTGCTTTAAATTATATCTGTATAAAGAAATTAGGAGAAACATCAGTGAAGTTAATGATTGTAAAAACCTGAAAGAAAAAGACAGCATTTGAGGTCTGTCAACAAGAAGTAAGGTACATTGACATTTCTGCCACCATAGTGACCTCTTTGCTTAGTGTTGACTTACCATTTTTTGTCAGGAGATGAGAAAGGGAAGGAGGAGGAAAAGTACCTGGAACATTATAACCATGGTAAAAACCATTGTTTTTCTTCTATTCAATCGACCCAGCAATGAGGAAGAGCTGGGGGAAACACATAAAGTAAATTACAGACCAAGTGTCATTGTGCTGTCATCAGCCTCTCTATAGCCTATTTATCAGTAAGCCAGATAAAAATTTCTATGTGTACAATAAAACACAAAATACTGCTTAGTTATTTCTAGTATTTTTATGTAGCTGCAAGGAACAACTGTGTTGTCCTATTTAATGTTTCTCTTTACCATGCATTTATGTAAAAATGAATAATAATAAAAAAATCCATTGAGATTTTCTTGGTTCTATATCAGCTCTGCTTTCTGTGCAGACTGGCATTCTCTAGAGAGGGAGAACATTTTCTGCCCCTCAACTTGCACAGAGAATTTTAGTTATTGTGGTAATAAATAATACTATTTTCTTAAAGGGATGTAGCGATGTAGGGTACATGAAGGGGTCATGCACAGTGACACAAAGGAATGCCCTCAAGTGTGGTGTTGTCATCAGGGGTAATTCCATGAGCAAACAAAACCCCCATGGGTAGTACAGGCTACAGTGCAGAAATCACCAGCCCTGCATGCAAAATGAAATTAAAGAGACAAGCGCAGAACAGCCTTCCCAAAGCAATGAACTCAAGAGGATCCTGCTATGCCTGACACATGGAATGAAGTTACAATAATTCTGACAAATTCATACTACCCTTCATTTGCATACACTTCAGGAGCAGATATAATAATGGTTAATGAAAACAGGAGTTAAAATGACCCTAACATTGTAGCCTGCCCAGAGTCTAACCAAACACTGAATTAATATGGAACAACGGTGACTAAATGGATTATTTAAATCTTCATGTCTTAGAAAGAAATTACAAATTCAAAGTACTCATGGACCAATGTAATAATTAATTTTGTGAATTTTGAATGCAGTCATCTTTGCAAGCAACAGAAGCTGAAAAATAATGGTCAACTGATTCACTATGGTATTAATCATGGTTGTTGTTATAGGACCTAATGAACAACCAACAGCGTGTGTGGCTGTCTTTGTGCTAGTCAGGATACAGCCAAGTAGCTGGATATGAGCATCTCCAGCAGGACCCCAATCCATGTTACCCTGATGGATGCAAGGTTGGATTCTGCCCATCCCTTTGTCCAGAACAGCTAGCAATGAATGGCAGCAAATATAATTGTAGTTCCCAAGGTATGTGAGGTATTGCTAGGCATTTTTCCTTCTTTTAATCTTGGCAGAGGGGCAGAAATGGATAGGGAAGAAGAGGAATAATTATCAGAGAAATGTTAAGTGAAATGCATGGGACAAGACTGGTAAGGAAGAGAACAAAAAGTCAGATACAGAATTTGTCTTAAATGGTGGAGATAAGAGAAAGGCTGGAAAAAGAGATCAGAACGATGGTCATGGAAACCATCAGGTTTATCCAGAGACTGATGAAGTAGTAGAAATTTAGTATCTGGACTGTCTTTTTTCTCATCTATTTCCTTTCTCTTCCAAGAAAAGCCCCATGCAAAGAGGCCTTAGGACTCAGATAAGAATCCTTTTTATGATTAGGTCCTTCAGCTAATGATCACAGGCCTCATTCTTAACAGCATGGAGTCCCCAAGGCTTCTATTTAAAGTCAGCAGGAGAAGCAAATGCTCAGTAGTTCCCAAAAAAAAAAAAAAAAGAAAGAGAGGTCAGACTCTGTTCTTTGAGAGTATCAACAGCGGAAATGAATCTGAATTCTCTTGCTGATCGTTTAATATCAGAATTTTTAATGGACTTTGAAAATAATCTTTCTTGGTATTATTTCTTCCCTTCTAAGTGCTTTGTGGCTCATGGTCCCACTCAAGTTTTTTAGGCTGTCATAATTTACATTTTTTTTTCTTTTGCTTCAGCACTGTATCACTGTCATTACAGCAGAATTGCCAGATACCTGCAATAAAACATTTCAGGTGAGGAGGAAAAACAACCCTCTAAAGAGCAAATATGAACTGAATCTTTTCTTTGGTCAGTAACTGTTATTCCCTGAGAACTCTTTCATGATTTCTGGGATAAATTTGTCCTTTCTGTGCTCAGTGTCTGCTGTCAGACTGTCCAAGTAACTCTGCAGACAACTCCAGCATTGAAGGTTTCTAGGATTTGTCATTAACAGCTTTCACTATGGTTTGCCATCTCATGCAGCAAATTTTCTTAGCTATGCAAGTCCAAAGAGAGTCAGCAATGGAGTCCCATTTTTTCTCCTTTTTAGTTAAATAACTTCATGCCTTTGCACCTGTATTCCCAGGGGTTTCGTAATTTGTAATATTGTTCCGTCTCCTCCTCATTTACAAAATTACCAAATAATGGAAAAGATTGCTTAATGGGATTGTGTTGGCCTGAGCACGTGAAATGCCCAAAGTCAGTCACCACTGAAAACAAAAGAAGACTGAGTTCTCAATGTTTTGTAGATTACTTTGGTGTAACATAATTTGTTAACAAAATTGAACTTGTCAGGTTTGGTTTGAGGAGCTGCCTAGCTACAGTGATCTGTGAACACAGCCCAGGCTTGTTTGATCTAAAATGTTTAGATTTTTGATTCTAACAAATTGACACTTGTTCACTGTTCATCTGTGACTGTCTCCTTAGATACCTCTGAAATGGAGTTTTTAATTAGTCGCATCAGTTTCTAAACTTTGCATTTATGTATGAAATAGTAACTTGTCTTAATAGAGAATGGAACAACGCTTCAATTTCCACTGGTATCAGGGAGATCATGATTCCACCCAGCATCTTCATCACCTCCTCTAAAATAGATCAATGCATAGTTATATGCTGGACAGTTTCTTCCACTATTGCCAAAGAAACCAGACACTGCTCGTTGCATAAGTTTGCCAGCTGTTTACAACCATCAATTTTTAAACAATCAGGATGCTACTTTCCATGTTGGCATTCTGTCATAAGTTTTTTTATTTTTTTTTGTTTTGTGGTAAAGATAGGGGAGCCATCTCCAGGGAAAAAAAGCACATGACCACACACAGCTTCCTCTACTGAGAAGATTAGTGGTTACATAAATTTCATCTTACTCATATTAAAATTTCTGGCATCTTTTCCTTTACTTCCCCATTGGTAACTTCTGATTGCCAGGCCCAAGTTTCTGCCCTGAAAGAGAAGTGATTAGGGGGGACACCTCTTGTATTGCCGCTGACCCCTTGTTTGCCTCACACAGTGTAAAGGAGCGAAATATTTTATTCGGACTCAAGTGAAAGGAACAGAAGATCAGAGCAAAGCAGATAAACAGTGGATTAGTTCTTTAAATTGGAAAATACTGGTCCTGAGAAAAAATTAGGAAAAACAGAAATGAACATCAACATGGATGAAATATTTAATAACTATGTAAAGCCTAAAATGATTATTCTGTCACACCCAAAACCAATGTAAGATTATCCTATTAATGCTCACAAAGCCAAAACAACACTGGAAAAACTAGCTGCTTCCTGGACCAATCAAATGAAGTCATATTTCTCAGCAGAAGTGCTTAAAGGACGAAGTGAAAGTGGCACAGCATTCATAAGCACTGATCAAACCTAACCTTGCTTGGTCCGAACATCATCAAAGCTACAGTCATATGAAACTTACTTAAATATGTATATTGCATGGTTTCAGACATCAACCTTAAAGAGCATTTTTTGTACCAATCTTCATCTTTTCAGGTTGCTCATGAGACAAGTTTTGGATTTTACTTGTAACAATCTCAGAATTGTTACCTGAAATTGCTGATTTCAGACACCCTTCTTTGGAAATACATCTGGGATGCAAATTCTGACAACTTTTGTGTTGTCTAAGAAAATAGTAATGGTAAGTGGACATGTGCTGGAAAACATTAAATTAATGAACTTTACTCTATAAACCAGGACAGAAACACAATTTTCTTAAACCCATGGAGAAATGTAAAACAACCACTAGACGTGTAAGCATTACCAAAGTACTGAAGCCTTACAAATAGTGGATGATTCTTACATCCAAAGCTTTTAAATATGTGTATTCACATAATTAAGCTGGAGTATATGTTCATGCCATGTGATTATGGAATAAAATGTGATCATGTGAGTATAAGCCCCAAAAGCAGGGAAGCCAGATAGGAAATACTTCTTCCCCCTCTCAAGACCTCATGACTGCAAGAAACTTCTGTGCCTGGGAAGAGGAATTTATGGTTAGTTAATATTAGAGATTGACAGCCCTCATACACATTTCCCATTTTTAAATGGATGATGGCTGTTACTAAATTATAATAACAAAAGACTAAAAGGCCAATTTATTAAAATAATTTCTCTTACTTTGTGGTAAATATTCTATTTCTTGATGCCTTAGAGAAGAGCCATTTATCTCCTTTGTCAAAGCTGAACATGAATGTTCTGATCTCTCACTGCAAAAGCACTGCCCTGTAGATTGCAATGAAATGTTCGTGGAAGACCCTCAGTAACATCTGTGCAGCTGCTTAATTGCTCCTTTGCCAGCATGGCAAAAGCCCAGTGTCAAAAAATCCATATAAAATGCAAACTTCAAAATACTCTAAATCAGATGATAATCGTCTTTACTGATGCTTACAGTGCAATAACTTTTATCCAGACAGCAATGACATTATGCAAAATAAGATGAACTTGGGAGCACTTGAAAGAAAGAATTACATGAATGTGAAAAGCTACAAGAACTGTTAGAAATGCACACAGGCCATCATCTCACACCACAAATAGGAGCCAGAATGACAATGCCATAAATTAAAACAACCCTCAAGCAAAAACTAACAGCCAGGAAATGAGAAACAGATTTAAAACAGAGAACAGAAACCAGAAAGCATGACCACTAATGAGATTCTGCACAACATTTACAGTAACAAAGGAGGTGACAAATGATACCAGAGATACAGTATTAATAAGGAAGTACAAATTATATTTCCTGTTTATGCTGTCTTTCACCTTGCATAGGAACCTAGAAATTGGAAAGGGGGCATACGTTCAATAATCTCTCACTTTAGAGGGGTGGAAAGCTTGGAATGGCATGAAAATGCAATTGCAACAAATCTCACAGCTGGAAAGCGGAGAAAAAAAAGCAAACTGATATAACCTGCAGAATTAAAGTAACGTTACAATGCATGAAGTGATGCCCAGCCAGCACAGGAATAATAACTTCAACAGCCAATTTAGTGTAAATATACTGCATGCTAATGTAGTGTCATACTCATTTCCTCTTCCCCCACTGCTGCTCGTATTAAAAGCAGGATTCCCATGTTTCTGTCCAGAATTTCTGCCCAGATAATGCGAATGCAGAGAAGTTGATGCATCTGGGATACCTCAGAGCAACTACACACAAGAAATACAGATAACCTGTTTGTGAGAAAAGTCAGGCCTGCTGCACATGTTCCATTAAGCCCAGAGCTTGTGGAGCCCAGGAGATTTTGAGTGCATGCACAGAGTCCCATTTCAGCACGTGTGCGGTGGGGCCAGTGCGCCCTGAGCTCTGCATGTACGTGCTCCTTTGGTGGTCTGCACAAGAGCTGTGGACACATCCAGAGTTGTGACATCTCCACAGCCTGCCCAGAGCAGTCAGGCTGTTAAGAGATCCAAAAATCCTGAGCAAGGAGTCAAAGCCCTTAAAGAGGCCATATGCAGGGAAATTTGAGCATAGACAGGGCAAGTTACGGGCTGTCGATCCCCAGACTGAAGGAGTCGGGATGCAATTTTGCAAAAGTCACATCTAGACAAGGCTGGTGAAGCAACTCAATGAAAGAAACATGAGAAATCAGCAGTCCACTAAATAATTAGAAAAAAATACAACCACAGGACGTGAACAGAAGTCTTGTGTGACATGAGTTCTATGTAATCTATCAACTCTAGGGGCACAACTTAATATTGCTCAGTCTGAACTGAGTATTTTAATCTGTGAGCTAAGAGAAACGAAAATATTCTTGCAACATAAGTTTTCTTATTGTTAGGAAACATAGTACATTGGACACAGCACTGCACACAGTCTCCCAAAATGCAACCATTTATGCTCTTAATTTATTTTCTTCTGTTATCCTAGCATCTCAGTAGTTTAATAATGGATAATGAAGATGCACTTCATGTACAACATGAAAAAACACATATATGGGAGATTCCATTCAATGCGGAATAAACTCATTTAAAATTCCCATAAATATGCAACAAATACATAAAATGAAATTAATTACTGTTATGCCTTATTGAATGTATGTAATAGAGTCTACTAAATAAGAAGTCATAAATGGGATCAAAATACTTATTCTTCTTTAGGAAAAGGAAAGATATTTATGCAGTCACGTGCTAATAATGAATCGCATACTCAGAAGGTTTTTCTCTAGGTCAGTTAAACCAGATTCATCCCAGTGCAATACTACCTTGACTTGAGTTGTACTGGGGCTTAATGAATCTAATTGGAGTACATCATTAATTGGTATAAATGATAACAGATCCTTTTTTGGAGTACCTTTTCTTTTTCTTTTCCTTTACGTCTTTGCATATACTTCACAGAAATCAAAAGACCAGGATTCCTGACTGAGAAAATTACTTAAGTATATGCTTAGCTTGAGTCGTGTGTATAAACTCCCAATAACAGTGGAATTTTTTTCCTCTGTCTTTCCAGATCAGATATTTTCCTAGAGAGAATCTTTGTTTTACATGTTACAAAATCTTTTCAAAACAGAAAGCCTTACTTAATGGCATAAATCTGTGTTTCCTCAATCCCATACTGTACAGAACTTTTGTTCCAAATTAGCAACCCCACAACTGACTTTCTGGCACTAAACAACATGCTTTTGCTATCCCAGACTTCTATCTCTACCTTTAAAAGGTTTTTGCTATGTCTTTTAATATAAACACTCCTGCATTTTGTTAAAAGTTGATCTTTAGGACTAACCTGAATTATTTTACAGCGATATGTAATACTAACGCAGAAAATGGATAGCGACAGATCTTTAGCAGGCACACAGATCTTCCTAAAAAGTGAAGAGCATGGTCTCTACGTGTATTGTTCTTCTAGTTCAGGATTCTTGCTTGCAATATGCCCAATGTCCTTGGCCAGGAATGTGGCCCTCTCGATGTCCTGAAGGCTGGCTTTTGCCAGAGCAGAGCCTGGCTCCCCTCCTTGGAGAAACTTGGTGGCTGAGAAAGTGTTTGCCTGGGCTATTGCTGCTCCTGCAGGGATGCAGCCATCCTAAGCTTTGAGATGCTCCCAACTACCCTACCATGCTTCCTTCACCTCCAGAACATCCCCAGCTCTGATACCAAAAGTCTGATGTAACAACTATAGCTGTGTTACAGCCAGACCATGAGAGAGAAGAATATGTAGAAAAACAGTTAATGCTTGGAGAAACAGCTTAATTCTACATAATATTTGCTGCCAGCATAAAAGCCTAATTATATGTCAAACACGGCAGTGTGCACAACTTTGGGTAGAGTTAGAGATACTGGGGAACACTTTCACTCTCCTCTCATGTCACATAGTCACTGGACTTTATGGATTAAGTTGGATTCAGTCCCAGCAGAGGAACTGTCTAGGGAGTCTGAGTTCTCGGAGTGTTATTTTAAACTAAAACCCAAATGAAACAATTTAATACCATTAGCATTATAAAAGAAAATTTTACTTAAATGCTGTCCTGAACAAAGCTTCTTTATGCAGTTCAACACTTGGTTTAGAACTGACATCTCCAAGACCACTCCATATTTCATCCTCACTCTTCACCACCATCTATTAATAATTTTGAAATAATACATACGTTTGAGTTTGGGCTCTGTGATTTACACCTAACCCGTGAAATTGAAGCCAGGAGTAGGAAGAGGTCTCTGGGAGGTTCCCACTCCCACTCTGAGGAGGAATGTCCCATGACTGCTGGGGAACGTGTTCTTATGCTGCTCACAAGCATCACAGCAGTGATGACCCCACAGCCCCCCCAGCAACCACTTTGTTACTCTCTCTGCTGCAATTTAAGCCCATTATTCTTTGCCCTTTCCCTGGCAGGTCTTGACAACAATTTATTCTGTCCCTGTTTGCAGCAGCCTTTTTAGATATTCAGGGGCTGTCTTCACATCTTTCTTAAACCTGTTTTCTTCCAGACTGCACTAGTCTCAGAACTGACAGAGCACCAGGTGAGGCTTCAAGCAGCATCCACTGAAGTCAGAGATTATTTTGCTTGCCAGTGTTGCTCCTATTTTCACAAAACACCCTGCGCTATTTGCTTTTCAAAGGAAAAGTCTATAAACTGGCAGTAGATGACAGAAAATGAAGTTCTCTGAAGTGCTATGATTGCTTCCATATTTTGCCTGAGCTGGTCCTTGCAGTAATACCTTGTTTGTGGTTTTGGTTTGTATGTTTGAAAACAGCAGCATAAGCAGAGGTATATTCCCTGCATAGATTGTCTCCTACTTGAAATGAGAAGAATTTTCCTGACTCTGCAGGTGTTGAATTCTGCTTGTCTCTTATACATCAAAAATCTTTTGTTTCTGTCATACTGCTGAAGAGTGAGCAGAGCCACAGCCATTCTGCCTAGGTTAATGTATGCTATATTCCTCTTCCACCACAGCAGGGTGCCTCTGAGAGACACTGGTCTGTCCCCAGAGAGCAAAAGCATATGTCTGTGTGGATTAGCATGTGGAAATTCACAGAATATGAGTTTCCAGACATGCATTAGCCTGTACACCTTCAAAAGCCTCCACAGTTGGTAGAGCTGCCAGAATTAAATTCTCTTCTGTTGTCTGTCCTTAGCTAGAGGGACTTCTGCCCTCTCACTCTTGCTTGTCTTTTCAAAGTGTAAACTTAGATGGCAAATAGTGAATAGCCCAGGCAGTGTGCTCTGACCTCAGCACCAGCACAGGACTCACTCCAAAGGGATGCACTGTACCACATGCTCCCCTGGGCACAGGACCCTCCTCACTGGAATACCTTCAGAAATTGTCTTAGAGCTTGTATTTCACCCCTAAGGCAGCATTCTGAGGTAAGAATGTCTTTGGAGGGCAATCACTTGGTGGAGTCTTTGACTTGTCATGGTCTTTTCCACCTTCAGCGCTGAATATGGCCCCAGATAAAGACGGATACAGAGAGGCTTGGAGCATCACACTAATGGAAATATCTTCTCTGGAATTCTCAGCTGGTCAAATACATCCCAAATCCAGTCTATGGTGATGTTCACATGGAGAAACAGTCTGTCCTGCATTATCAAGTGAAAGTATGGAATTTTCTGCACTCAATCTCTTTTCTTTGGATAGGAGGCAAACAAGCAAACAAACCAACAAATCAAACAAGAAACAAATAAACAAAAACCCCCCAAAGTATTTTAATTGGTTAAAAATATATATTTAAACTGGTTCCTGGTTTCAAAGAGAATTGCTGCATACCAATTCCTCCCACGGCACTTATCAACATTCTCAAGCCTATAACGAATAGTGTGTATTACATTTCATCTGATGAGATCTTTTAAAGAGATAGAGGGTTGCTAAACAGTTTGAGGTTATTAATCTGTCAAGCACAGAACATCAAAGCCTGTAAATATTTGTAAAAGCAACTTTTAAACCACAAAGGATATTAAATATACAAGAGATGTGGAAAATAGTGGCAGAAAACAGAAAGTAATGGAAAAGCAGAAATCCACCTAATGGTATATGCAAGGATTTCTACCATACTGAGGATATAGGTGGACCACTTCTCCAAGTTACAATTAAGTCAGTTCTAATTACTTTAATTTTCAGATTTGCATTTTAAATTTGCTGCTTACACAAGATCCCAAATTTCAGATGCAATAGAGTGACCCTCTACATAATTTTAGAACTGCCTTACAGGGAAAATGGACAACATGGCTGCAGATACTAATGCACCACACCTGCATTCATAAAACTTTCTCCACATTTTTTATGTCTCTACAGTCACAACCTGCAGGAGATGGAAGGAAATACTGGAAAGAGCTGGAACGTGGGACTGTAAGTAACTAAAATAAAAATAGGAGAGTCAAAGAGCATGCAAAATGACAAGGGATAATGGGTGGAAAAGCAGATATTTCCATACACAAGCTTCTCATCTTGATTTCACTTCTACACCTAACAGTCACCATATCTAGTTGTCTTTGGAAGCTTCAAGTCCCTGGATTTTCAATTTATTACATCCAGAATGGATATTTAGATTTGAAACTTCTGAACTAGGCTTTCTCCCAGGATGAACTTGTCTTTATGAATTGGATTTTCACACATAGTGTCCTATTCTCTGTTACATACCAAACAGAACAAAATACGTAACAGAATCACCCATATTCCCAGTAACATGTCTGTGTTACACAAATGTCAGGTTGTCAGGTTTTTGTGTATGGGCTGGTTTATTACTGACCTGCTGTAATTACACTCTTAATTATAGTAAATTCCCTTAATCCTAAGAGTGAGTCTTGTTATAGAGACACATTCTGTAGTGTTTGCTGAAGGAAAACAAAATTCTGAAACATCTAGATTAAAAACATTAGAGATCTCAAACCCAGCACCTTGAGAAACCCTGAATCTTACACTGTGGGAAGGACATCACAGATTGCAAGGACTGATGGCAATGTGGGAGGAGGTTGACCAAGTGATTGATGCTGCTCAAGCTCTCCAGAGTTCTTAAAGCTGCAACTGTTGAATCTATCTTGGTCAAATTCGCATAGTGCTTTCTGTTTATTCCCAGCAAAAAGATATTGCACAGAAAGTATTTGAAGTAAATTTAATCCTTACTCAACATCAGCATAACCATAATATCCCAGCACTCAGACTGTGCCTTCAGGCAGGGTGATGAGTGAAGTGCACAGAATATAAATTGCACACTCCCCATCTTAGAAACTTCGTGTTTTGAAGGAGAGGTCATAGTATTTGTACAGGTAAATATTTATTCCAGGAGAGCTATTTTGCTGAGATGTTTGTTGCTGCATCCACTGTGTCAGATAAAACTTGATTACATATGCCCTCCCTGTGCAACTGGTGATCCTTCCTCTCTTCTCCTTCTCTGCATGATTACCAGCTCTTTTTGCAGAGTCCCCAATAGAATCAGCATAATTCTGTGCTTGGGGGACTCCAAGAATGGGATCAGCTTAATTTTTAGATGTTTATTTATTTGAAATATCTTTTTAATCAGGGAGAATGCTAAACAGAGCCCTTCCTCAAACTGTATTGTTTTGTGATCAAATGCATCCATAGTTTGAGCCTCTCTGCTGCACAACAACAGATGACATTTCTGTGCCAACTCACATGAACTCTTTTTGCAAACTTCCTCATGAGTTCATTGCAGTATTAAGGCAGAGAATGGAGCGGTTTGTCCTGGGAAAACCCAAACATATGCATTTATCAGTGGTGTGTGCCCCCACCTTTTTTTCTTTTTGCAATACTTTTACAGTGTTATGACTCGCCCCTATATTTCCTCTCAACTTTTCTGTCTTTTTCTTTAATGTGAGTCAGATTATTTTGAATTAATACAATCATAGTTGCAGAACTTTCATTGTATACTTTTCTTTGGAGTCTGGAGGCCTATTATTTAGGATGAGGTTGCTTTTACCCTCAACATGTTTTCCTGTATGGTACTAACTTCACAAAAGTGCCTGCTTTTAATTGCAAAACTTTTGCTATTTCTATAGCAAGCTGCAGACACTGGAGTTCTCTGCTCTGCAACGTGACTGTCTGTTCCTTTTCAGCTTGCTGGCTTCAGGCAACAAACACACGAGAATTTCAATTGTATTTTCACGTAATTTTCCTCTGTCTCATCGTTCCAATGTTTCAGACATTAGTTTTAAGACCATATGTTCCTTCCAGAGCATAAATACCTTAATTAAGATGTAGGTTTAAAACAATCCCTAAATAGTTTGAAGAGGTCTGAACAGATTTTTTTAATTTAGGCAGAACTTCAAGTTTTTTGCTAAAAGCACTCAGGTTTTGTATATAATAAAAAAATAATCAGACTACATCTAGATTACATCTCCTTGAAGATTTTATTTTAGACACTGCTTTTAATCTGTTGGCACAGAACTACATGAAAGGACTTTTTCTGAGAAAATGCAACTCACAGCAATTGCAGAGTTTTCCACATTACAACGTGTCACAACCACAGTTGAGAGAAATAGTCAGTACCATATGAGCACATGGTTTCTGTCTAAATTTGATGCCTTGCTTCTTAATAGTACATAGCTTTTCTTGTTGGTTTTTTCTTTGTTTTCCCCCTCCTTTTTCTTGCTCTCAATGTCATTAGGCAACATTGTTAGGTCTGATTGAATCAGAACAGAATTGTGAAGTTCATAAAATAGATTTTTGTCTAAGCAGGAGTACAGGTTGCAAGACCTGCAGCAATTTCTCAGAAGTTATTGGGAAGATAAGAAGTTAAAATGCTGTCAGACAAGCTTAACTACATGGAGATGTGAATAGGAAGTAATCTATGACAAGGAGACTGAGAGGCATAAAAGTGGGATCTACTCCTGGCACAATTTAGAAAAAAACGCAACCATTTTTTTCAACTATTCGCTAATGGAAGAGTGAACTGTGAAGATCTGTCATATACTCAGTGAGTTTTTTGCAAAGACAAAAATGACAGAATTTTGAAGAAGTAAACTGAAGTCCCAGTGAAATAAATAGATGTCATTAAAAGGAGTGACTACAAATGGAGTCTGATGTGGTCCAAGTGAAATGGAAACATAGTCCAAGTGAGTCAGGCTCTCTAGGTTGATCTACACAGCAAGCAAATGATCAGGTGTGTGAGCTAGCTCAAGTCTGACCCCATGAATCTGAATTCAGAGATAATTCTAAGGTTTTCTGGTTTCATTCTGGTGGTAAGCTGAAGCTCACCAACAAATTAACCTATCCACATTATTGCCCCATTATACCTTAAAAGTTCTTCCTCATTACAAAACAGACAATTTTCTAAAAAACCCAAAAATGTTTTAAAAATAAGGCTTCAATAATTTTTCTTTTTCACAATGTATTTAAATACAACAAAACTTTTAAAGGAGATATTTCAGCATTTCTCTGAGGTGTGGCACTCTGAATCAATTGGATGGCATAGTGCAAAAACCCACCTGGTTTCCTAGAGGCTATTGCTATTTATCTGGTGGCCCCAGGATTTTCAGCTCATTTTCCTCATGTCCCGCCCCATACACTGGAGTTTATGTGCCCTGTGTAGGGAACAGTAATTCATGTGAATCCTTTTCTGGGCTGAAGATCTTAATAATGCCCTGTGGCAGGCTGCCCAAGATGTACATTTGCAGAGCCATCTGCTACCTGGAGTTCAACAGAGAACATGACTTGGCTAAAAGAGCTACTTTTTGCACAGAGACGTGCTCATGCAGTTTTTACTGGCTGTTCTGAGGTTTCAGGAACATGTATTTTTTCAGTCCTTGAAGAAACTAATTCATTCACCACACCCTTTTCTAGTGGGAGCTTCCTGGCCAACGTGTTTTCTTAGGCTTTGCATCAAAATTGAATATCCAAGGGTAACCACCTGCAGCCTGCACATACGTGTGGTTCATGGTCAAGCATTTAATAAATTCAGTTCCATAAGGAAAAAAAGAAAGTCTATGTTACTTTTATTTTGTGTCTATATGCTAAAAGACAAATGTATCTAGTTCAGACTAGTATTTAAATATCCCAAAAGGTGACAAGCAGCTCTTTATATGAATGACACTTGACTTATGTTTGAAGAATATTTGGACTTGGAAGCACTCAGACATAAGGGATGCACTAAAAAGGAAGAGATTCATTTTGAACAGATTATAGAAACCATGTGTGACAGAGTAGAACAAATGTTAAGTATTTGTTTTGAACATAATTGAGAAGGGAATTACTAGTATTTTATGCACAAAGCTTGCATAAACAGAAAAATATATCCAGTAGCTTCTACCTTAACAGGTGTGCCACACAGCATGTCAGATTGGTGGCCAAAGAAGGTATGTGAAATACTTACGTGAAATGGATGTCATGGAATGATCCACTCGCTCATTTTCCTCTGAACTTTGGCTGTAATTCTTCTACCAAGTAGTGTCAGTAACAAAACTGAGTTTGAAGCCTAGAACTCCACTGCAAAATTTCAGAACAGTTTGTGCCTGTCCCATACAAACCCAGGAAAAAGTAAATATCCTATTATAGATCCTGTGTTTGTAAAGTTAAGTCCACCAAATCACTGCACTATGCATTTTTTTTTACTGTCCTCAAAAGAGAAAAGCTATCACAGAGCTTTCCCACCTCTCATCTTTCTGGCCTGGCCATTCAAATAAGCACAAGTTACCATCCAGCTAATTTGCCATTAATTTCAGATGCAGAATTGCTATGTTGGTTGCTTTTCTGCAACAATCGTTACCCTGTGCTGTCTTGAGCTTTAATGTTGATTAGAGCTCAGGTGAACACCTCATCTCTCTCTGGCTCCAAAAGTGAGAGCCTGCTAAATAAAAAGGACCAAACCTCTGAACCCAGCTCAAGGCTTTTCTCCAGGGTAGCAGAAATTGTTGTCCTGAGGCCGAGAATAAAATAGGTTAAATAGAATAGATAGGCTTGCTGCCTTGCTGGGGATTGCTGTTCATCCCTGCCTCTCTAGCTAAAGTGATCCTGCATGCCCTGACCTATGGTATCAGAAGGATGCTCACCTTTCCAAGACTCCAGCAGTGATGGAGAAAGAAGCAAGTTCATGGTTGCCCTTCTGCAGAAGCTTTCCTTGAATCCATCTCCTTGTACATGTCTCAGCAATTCCAACACTTGTGATTACTGGGCTCAGCAAAAGTGTTGAGGTCTATTCAGCAACACCTTTGAACTTTGTACTTTGTTAGCTGTACACATTAGACCACCAGAAGGTCTCTCATACATGAGCAATCAATGCCCAGCATGTTCAAACCCAAAATGAGCAAAGAATAAGTAAACTCAGAATTTAGTTTTTCTCAGATACTTCTGGGAATCTGAATCGACCAACTGCCAGATTTGGTAAGAGGAGGGAGCCTTACATTGTAAAGCACAGATGCTTGGTCTCAGACTGAGATAAACCCTACAAGTTCCTTGGAAGTTGCAACTCCCTCAGCATCACCTGTTTTGAAATTGAGGTGTAGTGTAGTTGCATTTTTTTCTCTTGAAGCAAGGACAGCTATTGATAAATAAGGGAAATCAGCCACTGGAACAAAGTCAGAGACTGACACCATATACGTACATGTCTATTCTGCAGTAATTGATGAGAACACGTCAAGAATGGAATTGTGATCTAAACTTCTTAGGGAATGCTATTGAATTTTTATTCTGTGCTAAGGTGATGCTTTCTGGTTACGAAAGTCACCACACACTCAGGACAGTCCACAGACTGGACTGGCTGTCATTTAAATGATGACATAAGCCTGTGAAGTGTAATAGCCCTAATGGGCAACAGGAATGAGCGTGGAGGGTAGGAAGAATTGATTAGCTGGTGGGATACCAGTAAATACAAAGTGCTTAATCACAGATGGACTCAGCACCTTGATCTCCCAATGAATAGCACTTGCAGGTTCAGAGCACTTGAGGAAACCTTAGGTTTAAAGAGAAGATAAAAGGTGCTCTCTCTGTTATTTCTGCAGTATTCTATACTTATATATTCTATTTCATCTCAGTAGTCCGAAGGCTTTTACAGTTTTGTATATGAAGCAAACACTTCACCCATTTCAGAAAGAAATTACACAGCTGCTCAGTACCCAAGAGCAGCCTAGGTCTGGGAATAAAGAGGGCATCGTACCTCCTTGGAATGCTGTGGTTTGAGAAAAAGGGATTTCGATGTTTAAACCTAAACAAGTACTTAATTGAGATGGAAGCTAATTACCCATGCCTTGGCAGGAATTGTACAAAGTTTCTGCATGGGCATGGCACCAACATGTACTGTCAGAGATGCCCCCTTTAACATCCATCATTACCTGTGTAATCAGGAGCACAGTAAAACCTTCAACTGGCCTAGGGAGGAATGAGCTAGAGAGAGGCAAAGTTTGATTTTTCATTTAGGCTAGGGAGAAAAAAAAGGAAGAATAAAACCCATACACAAGGCTTATGTTTCAGCCAGCAACCACTGAGCTGTCCCTGCTGTGAACTGATAACTGAGACAGATAATAAATGTAGCCTGACTCTATCAGCTGTACGGACTTATTGTGCTCGGCTGAAAATAGAAATAAAATCAAGTAGTGCCAAGGAAGGACCAAAATGGATTCTCAGAATACCGAGACCCCTGTGAACTTTGGCCATTTGGTTAATAGAAATCTTGGATGCAGACCATCTCAGGACAGGCTTGAAAAACATAAATCCTGACTAACATTGTGCTAGATTATGTCTCAGGGTTTTAATTTCATATCTGTAAATGTGGTTTGTCGACTTCAGGACTGAAAAAAAATTAAATACTGAAGCAATATTGCAATGTGGTATTCAGCTTGAAATCCTCCACTAGAAAACAGAGGGGGAGTTATATTTCTTTGATTATTTTTTATGATACACCTTTACACTGTTCTTGTCATATACTGTTACAGTTTTTGGCAAGCAACAAGCAGCTTACCTTTAGTAATTGAAAGATATTTTCCAGCCTTAAGCTGGCGGCTGGCTGCCACACCTGATCTTGTCCTGCTGCTTGTGCTCATGAAATGAAAGGGCTGGGAGACAAAGAACTAGAGCCATCTTGGAGCTGGGCTCCAGGAAGCTGCTTGGGAAGGGGGAAATTCATACAAACAGCCTGTCCCATCTTAAGTCACTCCTCTATAGCTTAACACTGCTTCTTAGAGCTGATAAAAAAGCTATGGGAGGTTTCAACAATGGCAAGTTCACAATTCCCCCAAGGCTGAAAAGCAAGAAAAGCAATACATTTCTTTTCTCAACTCTTTTTTTTTTTTTTTTTTTAAATATCTTCATTCCAGTGTGCTCCTGCACTGTTCCTTCAGCTGCTTCTTCCATTGTCTCCCATTGTATCAATTTACCATTTTCCACAGGTTTGTTCTTTTATCAACATTCACCAAGCATTTGCCATCTCTCCTCCGTGTAAATCCCCATAACCACATTCTATTTCTACATGTGGTGAAAAAGCCGTGTTGCTAAGTGCAACGTTACACATGACATCTCCAGAACCTTTGGAGCCTTGAGGGACAGCCTGATGGCATCATTGAGGGCATTAGAGGCATCTGATCCCTGCAGAGCCGAGGCAATGGAAAATGTTAAGACTGAGACTGGAAAAAATAGAGACCTTAACAAAAATATTGGTTATAAACAAACAAAACAGACTAAAATTAGGGGTAAAAACAGAGGAAAAAAAATGAAAGAGAAAAACATTCTTTCACCATGGAAACTATTGGTGCTACATATAGATAAAGGTCTGACAGCTTTTCCTTTTTAAATCCCCTATTTACAGGGATTATGTAGCTCAGATGTGGAAAGTCTCTGAAATAGGGCTTACAAGATCTCAGGAAAGAAGCCTTAAAAATAAATTTCACTCTTTCATTCTTAAGTATAAAACTAAAATTCAAACTAATTTTAAGAGCTATAAAAAATGCCAGAACAACTTAGCACACTCCTTGAGTCTAAGATTTTTTGATTAATTATTTAAAAATTTGCTCCATCATATCTGCAGATAATTCTATCTATTCAGACTCTTCACTTGAGTTCAAAATACAATTATTTTTTATTAAATAGGTAGAGATAGATAGATGTCAGTTGTATTTTTCTTTTTGGGCAGCATTCATTTCTTGAAGACGGAAGAGGAATGTAAGAGTCACTGAAGTTCCTCTGCCACTAGCAGGGTGTTTCTAGGCAAGGAAGTCTCTCAGACTACCAAACCTGCAAGTGATCTTAGACTATCACAGCCTCAAAGTAATGTAAAACCTCTCTGAAGTAGGAGTGAGTATCTGCTCCCTGGCTGGATGAAAACAGCTTCTGGAATCCAGCTCTTACAAGTGGTCGAAACTCCAAAGTTTAATTTGCCACCTGCAAATATTTTGCAGTATTTTCTTAAAAATAGCTGTTTCTGCAAATATTCCCCTAAATAGACTCACTCTTCCAGTGGACTGTTTACAAAGATGTTGTGGGGTAGCCTTGGTTGGGATTTCTGGTGCAGAAGGAAGGAGGTGGAGCTCGAAATGAGGTATCCAGAAGGAGGTATTACAGTTTCCACTTCCAGAACTCATAAAACCAAGAGTATATAAAGACTGCCTCTTTTAGACTTCTGGCTGACTGAGAGAAGACGTCGTTCTCTCCCCTCCGTACCATCTGGTGAGCTTCGGCCAAGCCACACGGCTCGGCTGTCGGCCCGGGATGGCGCGGAGGGGGTGGGGGAATGGGAGAACCTGGCCCAGACTCGTGGCAGATGCAGTTCAGCTGGGCCAACATGCCAGCTACAGTGGGTAGTGCCGGGTCCTTCAGCTCTAGGCCCCGCTCTGAGACCTCAGGCCCAGGCCGGCCATCGGTCCTTGTGGCAGCTGCAGGCAAGGGAGCCAGGTCGACCCTGCTTGGCTCCAACTGAGCTGAGAAGGGCTTTGTTCTGTTGCCCCAGGCAGGCTGACTCGGCCTCTGCCAACCCCGCCTGGCCGGGCCGGGCCGGCTCTGCGCATGGCCTGATGCAGGAGAGGGTTTGGCCAGGCCCCTGCAGCTCAGACACGGCTTGGATGGAGAACAGCGCAGACAAACTCCTCTCCCTCAGCTCAAATGCTGAGAATGCTACACTCAAACAGCTTGGGCAGAGGTCGTGTGACCATTGCCCAACTGAGAGACAAATTAACCTTTTCAATGTCAGGATGGGACTTGAAAACATCCATTCTCCCCTACACAGAAAAAGAAAGAGTGAAGACACCTGCAAAAGGTACAACATAAAGACTCCAAGTTAATGAATGAAGCAAAGTCTATATGCAAAGAGGGAGGAGTGTCCCAACTTTGAGGCTGAAAATTCTCTTGTGAAGACATCTTGATAAACTCAGCTGTAATATACCCTGTAATATATGAGCAATGGTCTGAAAGAGTGAAAAGGGAGGGAATGTAATGTTCTAGCTACAGCCAGTGGACTAAGGCTCCTGTGTAAAGATTCCTTGCCCTTGGAACAATAGAAGAAGACTTATGTTGCCAATAATGAGAAAAGGGGATTTAGTTGCTGCTGTAGTAGAACTTTTCATCCTCAAAAGAGCACTTCAAGGACTGTCACATGTCCACTGTGGTGATTCCGGGAAAGCTACTAAAGTGGGAGGGATTCTCCAGAACAAGCAGATCTTTTCTTTCCGGGCGGCTGCTTGTTATGAGGCTAAAAACTGTAAGAACTGTATTTCCTGTGGGGAATCAACATGGTAAAGCAAGAGAAAACTTCTCTCCCTACCTGAACTGAGAAAAGACTATTCTAGAGGTGGTAAGCTAACTAAAAGTCAAAGTGTTGTCTTTTTGTCTGGTCAGTGAGAAAGAAATGGAGAGGTGGCGGGGGGAAAGAAGGGTGTTCTAAAGGTTTTGTTCTGATTCCTGATCTTTATTATTCTTTTTTTTAAGTCTGTTAATAAATTGTCTTTATATTCCTTAGTTTGAACCTACTTTGCCTACTATTAATCCTTATCTCACAACAAAAAATCAGGTAAATTTTGGTAAGTGTGCTGGTGTTTAGCCAGAAACTCAAATAGGTGAATTGAAACTACTACACAATTGGTGTTTCTGCCTGATTTCCCAAACCTCAAACTGCAACAAAAGAATAAATAAAAAATGTACATTAGAGCACAGCAAATAAAAGAAGTGTCTATTTGCAATCCTGTTGGCTACAGCAGATTCACTTTTCTGTCCCCACAGGTTCAAAACTGCAGTTTTATGGGAGTTTTGCAGGTAGTCTTTTTGCTCTGTTTTCTTTTTAGCCACTCACACCACATTTTTAGCAAGCGACAACTGTGTAAAAATATTTATATTTCTGTGAAATTCAATATGCTCACAAGCAGATTTAAATGTTCATGGGTACACCTGGTGGCAGAGAGCATAGAAAGGATTAATTAGGCATCAGGAGTTAGAGTTTTGCACGTCACCAAACAGAATGGAATCAAAATTTTTAAAGCCTTGGAACCCACATGCTCGGGCACACAAACAAATCCCTTTTCTCCTTTCTTAGAAAAAACTGAGGATGAAAATAGACTGCTGAAATAAAAGTAGTAATCTTCCTTCAGGTTTTTATTTGTTTCAATTTAACCAGTGTTTCAGTGCACCAGCAGACCTTTAGACCTGAAAAATACTTTAAAAAGGCAAATTTGTATTCTTAATACTGTGGTATAAGATGCTCTGATAAGACAGAAACTATTGACAACTAGGTCATCAGAGAAAGGAGAAAGTGCTTTCTGCATAGATTGGAAGCATTGAACTTTCCATGAGTGGTTCCAGCTTCAAATGCTGTTCAAACCTGTCCGCATTCAAACCATCCAGCTGTGGTGCAAGAGGTGCTCATTTCTTGATGGAGATGTGCCAAGGCATACAGAACTGGGAAAAACTGCTCTTTGCAATACATGCTTTGGCTCAGGGTGCTTCTGAACATGTCACAGCGATTAAAAAGAGGGAGAGAAAGTGCACTGAACTGGCAGATGTCAGCGGTTCAGTGCCTGCGCTGGCTGGGATTTGCTCTTGGAGGATGAGCTGGCGGATCCCAGGATCACTGCTGGCAGAGGTGCCTCTGCAAAGTGCAATGCTGGGCACAAACAGAGCACAGTGGCAGGAGGGTGATGAATTGAGCATGTTTAGAGTTTTAGACCTACGGGGTTTTCTTAGAATATATCCTTTTCTCCTTTTCTGTTGGATTCAGCATCCTCAATGACCGGAAAGAAAGGATACAGGAAGTCACAGAATCAAGGAATCAGCTATGGTGGAAAAGACCTTTGAGACCATCAAGTCCAATGTATGATCTAACACTATCTCATCAACTAAACCATGGCACTGAGTGCCACATCCAATCTTTTCTTAAACACCTCCAGGGACAGTGACTCCACCACCTCCCTGGGCAGCCCATTCCAATGCCCAATCACCCTTTCTGTGAAGAACTTCTACATAATGTCCAACCTAAACCTCCCCTGGTGCATCCTAAGACTGTCCTCTTGTTCTGTCAGTGGTTGCCTGGGAGAAGAGACCAACCCCCACCTGTCTATAGCCTCCTTTCAGGGAGTTGTAGAGAGTGATAAGGTCTGCTCTCAGCCTCCTCCTCTCCAGGTAAACAATCCCAACTCCCTCAGCTACTCCTCATAGGGCTTGTGTTCCAGACCTTCACCAGCCTTGTTGTTCTTCTCTGGACAGGATCCAGCATCTCGATGTCCTTCCTAAATTGAGGGGCCCAGAACTGGACACAGCACTTGAAGTGTGGCCTCAGCAGTGCAGAGTACAGGGGAAGAATGACTTCCCTGGTCCTGCTGCCACACCATTCCTGATCCAGGTCAGGATGCCATTGGCCTCCTTGGCCACCAGGGCACACTGCTGGCTCATATTCAGTCAGCTGTCAACCAGTACCTCTGGTCCCTTTCTGCCTGGCTGCAGTCCAACCAGCCTATAGCACTGCAGGGGGTTGTTGGGACTGAAGTGCAGGATCCAGCACTTGGACGTGTTAAACCTCATATTGTTGGACTTGGCTCATGTATCCAGCCTTTCCAGGTCCCTCTGGAGAGCCGTCCTGCCCTCCAACAGATCCACATGTGCTCCCAGCTTGGTGTCATCTGCAAATTTACTGATGGTGGACTCAATCCCCTCATCCAGATCATCAATGAAGATGTTAAACAGGACAGGCCCTAGCACTGATCCCTGTCACCACTAGTGACTGGCTGCAAACTAGATGTGGCACCACTCAGCACCACTCTCTGGGCCCAGCCATCCAGCCAGTTCTTAACCCAGTGAAGAGTGCTCCTGTCCAAGCTGTGGGGAGCCAACTTTTCCAGGAGAATGCCATGGTAAACTGTGCAGAAGTCTTTGTTGAAGTCCAGGCAGACACATCCACAGCCTTCCCTGAATCCATCAGGTGGGTCACTGTGGCTGATGGCGTGGGCCGGCCAGCTGCCCACCCGGGTTTCGGACAGCAGCCCCACGGCGTTTACAAGCCAGTGTCCCTGACCTGAGCGGGTTCACTGCTGTCAGGTCACGTCTCTGGCTGCAGGCCATGTCTCTCTTTATAGTGGACACTGTAACCAAAGAGCCAGCGGGGAGGGTTCTTTCCCCAGAATAATAGAGACACTATAACGCAGTGTTACCAGCTCTCTGGGCACCCAGGCGAAAGACCCGGGGGTGCCTTTGCATCAGACTTTTATTGAGGGATTACAAACCAATCACTGACGGGCTCAGGGGAGGAACCAGGGAGGGATCAGGGGACAGGAACCAAGTGGGAAGGGAAGGGGGAGGAGAGGGGGAGACTGGCAAGGGGATAACACAATCAAGTACAGAGTAACAGTGAACTTTTTGGAACTTAAAGATGATAGACAGCAGAGTGGCAGCTGGCCAGACAAGTGGGGACATGGTAGCTGGCCCCGGGAAGCTCGGCCCATCTACAGGGCAAACTACTTAGGGCTCCACCCGAGGGGAGTCCCTAGCCCAGAGCTTCCTAGGGGAGAAAAAGTCTTTTTGGGGGCTTGTTCCACCACAACAGGTCACTTGATCATTAATGGGGATCAGGCTGGTCTGGCAGGACCTGCCCCTCCTAAATCCATGCTGGCTGGGTCTGATCCCTTGGCCATCCTGTGGGTGCCATGTGATTGCACTCAAGATGATCTATTCAATAACCTTGTCAGGCATTCAGATCAGGCTGACAGACCTGGAGTTTTTCAGATCCTCCTTTCAGGCCTTCTTGTGGATGGATTTCACATTGACCAGCTTCCAGTAATCTGGAACCTCCCTGGCTCATCAAGACTGATGATAAATGATGGAGAGCAACTTGGTGAGCTTAAAAAAAACCCCTTATCATGTCTGTTCCCAGAGTAGTTTCTGCTCCACAAATAAAGTAGATGCACAAAGCTCAAACTCTGAAATTCTTGCTGCTTACTTGTTTGTGCTGAATCATTGGATAAAATTTCTTTATTATTTTTATAACCCATTTATGTCTGGACAAGTGAGGACCTATCTAAATGTAATTGACTTTAATCTTCAAAAAGAAAAACCCCCTCACACAAGCACAGCCCCCTTCCAAGAAAAGGGGACATGAGTGGTCTATTGCCTTAAACTTGAGCCATGCTGCAAAACTGCCATGTTCAAGGTAGATGCAAGTTTTGGGATGAAACATAATTCCAGAAAAAATCAGCTGCTTAAATCCAAAAGAAATTTTAATTGCACTGATAAAATTCTGCCTTGTAAATGCATCTCACCTTTCTTTCCCCTCCAGCTTCATGCCCTTTATCCACAGGAGAAATTGCAGCATATACAAGAATGAAGAATCTAGGAAAGATGTGCTCTTTTAACTGCAAGCTATAGATACCTATAACTGCAGATTCATATATAACTTTTCCCAATGTGTTTATGCTGTATAACGTTGCAGTTTATTAAAAAATTGGGGCTCCCTGAGAGCAATACTAAATAAAAGCCTGACTGTTTACATTTGCTGTTTTGACACAAATTAAGTGTCAAATGTATTTTAAGTCATCTGAGTCATTGCATATGCCATAAAAAATTATAGCAACTTGATTGGCAGCATGCTTTTGAATGTAATTAATACAACAAAAATAAAACATGAAGAACTGTGATTGATTCTGTGTGTGCATGTCTCCATGCTCAATACAGGAATAGCACTAAATCCCAAGAGTAAAATGTCTACTATTCACAATATTGGTTATACAACTTCACCAGAATATAATTGGTCCTCAGGGAGTACAACACAGAGAAATTAGTAAAATACATAGAAGAATGGAAAGTGAGAGTAGAAAGTTTAAAAATGCAATTATTTTATGGTATCTAAAATAATGATTGTTGAAACCAGCTCTTCTTAATTTGTTTTGATGAAAATAGAAAAATTATATTTAAAATCTATTTATTGTAAACATGCCTATCAGTGGAAAAAAAGAGACAAATTTTAAAAAGGCTGAGACTTATCTATAGATACTCCCACTACTTCTGAAAAGTCAGTTTTCACCAATTACTATTTGCAATTGCAAAGAAAACAAAACCATCTGAGCAGTCCAGCTTTTTGCACTTATTTTCTATGGATGCTTAAGGACTACATGGATGACTACAGGGATTAGGTTTATTTTTACATATATCAAAGATATTGAAGGACTGGACTTTAAGATGATTGGGTGAATACCTTGGGGAAGGTGGGTTTCAGAAATTGATGCGGTGTTGTCCCGTCCCAATTTCAAAATGGAGAATCGGGAGGGGTTCTTTTGATAGATTTTTCAAACAAAAAACGAGGCACAAACACAGTAATATTATATCTGAAAACTGTTTATTAAACAAAAAAAGGGTGTTTTTAATGAAGGGAATAGGGAGAGGGGTAGAAAAGGAAAGAGGGGGAAAAAAAAGAACAGGGAGGCAAAGAAACAGGAGACAGGGGTGGTGTTGCCACGAAACCCTGGCTCTTTACCAGCGCTGGTTTGGCCGATGGGTCGTGTGCTGCAAAAACACAGCGCATCAAGGTAGTTTTTACGGCAAGTCGGACACGACTTCCAAATGGTGGTGACAGCGTGTCTCCAGCAGCCGTCATCGGCAAGAGCCGGGCACATGTGTGGCTGCAGCAGTCATGAGTAAGGTTTGGACACACAAAATTCATACAGCAGGACAGGGTAGGCACCAGCAGGAGTAAAACAGGATGAGGGTGGGAGCAGAAGAGCCAAGCTAATCTTCCATGTAACTCAAAGGGAAAATGGCCCCGTCGTGTTGTAGGCAGCTATTTTTTATCTGTAGGGCTCCTCCCACGATCCGGCTTCCAAGGCATTGTTCTCGGGCTTTTCTCTTTTGCGGGCATCCAGGTATTTGCCTGTTGTCCCGTCCCCCAGCTGGTCGCTAGGGGAAGCTCTCCTGGAGACAGGGTCACAAGTCTATGCAAAACCTCCATAGGAATGCAACATATGTTGAGGCAAAGAACTAGATCGGTCAGGTGTCATGCGACAGGTAACAACTTGCTGCAAAGTTCCATTCCTGACTTTCTTATCCCTGGGATTTTAAGATTACATGTTTGTGGGGATGGCATGTGTTTCAAAAGACTATCATCATCCCTGTTGCTGCTGTGCTGCTTCTGCCAGGCCCTACACTACAAAGAGAGTTTTTGTGCACAAGAGAGTTCATCATTAACTTAGTGATGCGAGGCAATAAGCAGATATGATGAAGAGAAGAAGCGACAGGAAACACTGACATGTTTCTGCACAAGGGACAAGTGACATCCACTGCAGGCAGAGAACCCAACTGCTGCCCAGTGTTTTGTGGGCATGTCCAAGCAGGCAGGTCTGAATGAGAGACGTAAGCGAGGATAAAGCACCACCCTTGGTGCTTTTTGCAGATTCTACAAAGATTCCACCTCCCTTAGGCCAGTTTCAGTCTCCTTGGGGATCAAGGACAGCCCTTGGGCACCTGATGGGGAACAGATCCAATTGTGAGAGAAGGGGCAGGACAGGAAGAAGAGCAAAGGTCATTCTTGTGATAGGACAAGGGAAAGAGGGACAGGACAGAAACAAGAGTTGTAACAGAGGAAAAACTTCTGCAAAAGGGAAGATAAAGCAGAGCAGGAAGGATCTGCAGTTCTGGAACTGAATTGCTAAGTTGAAAAACACATTCTGTGTAAAACACATTTTGATGGTTCCATGAGTAGTAGCACCAAGAACAACAACTGTAAAAGTCTCTGCCTGATTGAAGACAGGTATAGAGATCACTACAGTTCAAAAAAAAACCAATTTTGTTTACTTTTTGTCAGGTCTGAAAAATATAGGGAATTACATTTAGAAGTACATAGAGGGATTACTATGCCACAGACTTAAAAGTTAGGAAAAAATAGAAACTCCAAGGTTGTCTGTGCAACATCATCCCAACCCCTGGAAACAGATGTGATGTTTCCTTCTAAGTTCTCCAGAAAATTTTTGTCTTATCTCATCATGACTTCTGCTGGATCCCCTGTGTCACGCATCTGTGTGGCCTCACAAGTGCTCAGATTGAGAGAAAAACAAAGACATTTCAGAATTTTTCACTATAAAATGAGTTCAGGGGGCTGTTCTAAAATATTCCTTTAAGGTAAATGTTATTACTTTTAGCAACAGTAACAAATTATCTGCAAGTATCTCCTGTTTTGCTATTTAAGATAAGTACAAACATGCATCCTCATACTTTAATTAAAAAACTCCAAGTGCTATGCTTTTCCTCAAAACAGATGACACTTACTTGATTACTGTAAGCATAACCACACTCAGCTTTAACCACAACAAATTATCCATCACTCCACATCTTATGCTGTTAATGGCAATGTAAGTACAATCTTCAAGAGCATCCAGTAATGGCAGACTAAAGGCTATTCCATTGCTTGTCCAAAAGTAGCAGAAAACTATCTTTTATATCATTCCAAGAACTCTGCACTTTCTAGAAAAAGTATATTTTACCCTTATCTGCAGCTTGTCAGACAAAAGTCGTACGTCTTAGAAGTTGTAATATTCCCTGTGCTTCAGGCAGGCTTGGTTTTCCAAATATTTAGTGGGAGCTTATTATCTTGAATTATATTTCTTAGCTCTGCAGTGTAAAACTGCCTATAACATACTTTGGTATTATTGTGTTGTATTGACAGAAAATACTAAAAAGGGAAATGTAACTGATGGATGCAGTGTGGAGCTGCTCCTGGAAGGACTAACAAGTGACGAATGTCCTAATGGAACAAGAACAATGGAGGATTTTGTCCTAGAGAGCACAAAATAGAGACTATTTCTACTATTAGCTGTTCAAATAATCAAGCACCAAAGGAGCACAGGGACTACCATGCTGAGGAAGACCAAGGAATAATATCAAGCTTTGCTCTTCTGCCAATGATATACACAAGATATTTAGGATGAATAATCAAGCCCCAAATGACACACACTCTAATTGTGGATTATAAAGGGTCAGAAGGTGAGTTTCTCCTGACCCCAGCTACCCTGTTTGTGCTGTGAAATATGAAGAAACTGTAATTTTCATCTTGATGTCTATAAAGGGAGTTTGCACCCTCATTTACATGTACCCTTCTGTATTAGCTGATACAATCTCCTGGTAACAGGATTAAAAGGCACTGAAATACACAAATAGATCATTAGGGACAAATTACATTTGTAACTAATGTGATTCTTAAGACTCGGAAGTGATAGTCATCAGATGGTGTCAGACAAAGAAACCCCAAGAAAATACCTTAAAAAACCATTGCAATTAAGATGAAATGAAATTTATTCCATGTTAGCAGTATGTTCATTGACTTGGCTTCCACTGCAAGGGGCATGCCCAGTCCCTCCAGGATCAGAGGGTAATGGTATATTTCCCTTGAAGCCAAAGGGGAATTCCCTCCTGAGAGTCTGTGCCACAGGCCCAGGTGATGAGGCAGCAGCAGCTCCATTCCTTCCCTGTTGATCTGGCCCCAAGGCTCTTTTTTCTTGGCTTTACTGCTCAGTCAGCCAGCCCTTTGCATCTTGGCTCCCACTCCAAGCCCCCAGCTAGAGATGCTTTCACAAGTTCTCCCATTACCTCTCATCTTCAACATGTTACTGCCATCCCATGGGAGCTTTTTGCTAAAATCTTTGTATTCTGAACCTGTGTTTCCTCTCCTCTTTTCCTTTTTCTTTTAGGCTCCCCTTCATGAGGAGCTTTTCCAAAAGCTTTTCCCAAATAATTTTGTTGATAAAGCTGTCCTTCCTGATTGTTCTTCTAGATGAGAGAATAATCACTGCTTTCTGAGGATTCCATTAGGTACACTCAGGTTGTCCTTTCCATGAACATTTCTCAGCCTTAGATTTCTCTGAAATCTGCTTTTACTGCTACTTTAGATACCACCTCCTGAGTGGCTGCTTTGGGCTAGTGGACACCTTTTTATCAGCTTTCATTCTAAAAAAAACCAACTCAGGTATCTGTGGACTGGGTAATGAAACCACCAGAAGATTCACTTGGGAAAGGAAAACAGAGCAAGTCAATTTTGGAGCAAGAGTTACCAAGTGCAGTCACACAATAGAGATGGAATAAGCTTAAAAGTTTCCCATTTCTAATTTACTATGTTTTTTTACAAACATGCAGCTGTTTCAATATATAAAAGCAAATAACATTACTGGGAAGTTGAACAGGAATCGTGAACCTCCCAGTCTATTATATACCAGACTCTAGAAGAAAATGTACAGAGAAAAAACCCATACTTAACTAGTATTATTTTACTGGTTACTGTGTATATTCTTTAGATTTTTATATGTTTATTTTTACTAGATCCAGACACCCAATCAAGAAGAAAGGAAACCATCTTTCCTGACATAACACTTTAGACAGATTAGAGGTGACAGTTTGTGCAAATTGCAAACTTTATTATACTTTGGTAATTTCACATCAAACTTACAACATATATCATGTATAATAAGTGGGAAAATACACTTATATATAATAAATTAGAGAAGTAACATAGGTTAATAGAAATCTGCATGCCTCAAAAGACAATGTAATGGAACTGACCTGACATGTTGACATTACATTTAAGTCTTAAGTGAATTCATGTCCTCTAGGCATCCACAGCCATATCACCTACAGATGAAACATACTTGTGTCTCAAATAAACCCCTGAACGTCCAGGAACTCTGCAGTTTGCTGATCTCTGACTTCTTATAAATTAGCCCATCTGAAAGAGGGATGTATTAATCAAGCTGACCAAGAAAATTATTTCTAACAACAGAAAACATGAGTGCATGTTGCACAGTGTTGGTGCCTTGGAGACTTGGCTGATGCCAGGACACTTCCCAGATGTTCCTCAGCTCACCTGGATTGCTAAACTACTCTAGAGTACCTGGTAAAGGACCAGAGTCTTTAGAGAGTGAAAACTCTTCTTGGCCTGAGCAGGAACCTGCATGGTCATGTTCTGATAATCCAGAAGAACAAGTTGCTCAGAACTGACTGCTTGTGTGTTCTGGGCAATGTTCTGGACAGGTTTGTAGTAGGAGGCCTAGATCGTAGTCAAAAGCTCTTCTACACAGTGAAGAGTAGCACAGAATAACAAAATTGCTTACAATTAAGTTTTTTTTTCATTCTAATTAAATTCATTGCTCAAAGGTACCAGATATTGATTCTCACTGTGTATTTATCCTTTTTACAAAAAAGGGGTGCTGTCTGAAGCACTGAAGACACCAAGAAGGAATTTAAAATCAACTCATTCAAATGAATTCAAACTGCCAGCCACTGTGTGTTTTTACCACTGCTGTGCATTGCCAGGCATCTCCTGGATTTTCAAAGTCATGATATTGCTTATAAGTGTATAAACAACACAGAAGTAAGGGATAAATGACTTGTGATGCTTCCAGGTTTCAGGCATGCATGTTTTCTTCTCATGGTGCTGTTCCACAGCTCTCACTTGCAGCTGGACTAAGAGGACAGATGCACTGAGTTGCCTTTCAAATATTCCACCATGAGAATTCCACCATATTTTTCCCCAGCAGCCAGAGAAAGCTGGTCAAGGATGTCATTTCACACACATTCACGCACGCACACACACATTGCTGACTAAGGAGCAGCTTTAACTGAAGTGACAACCAGGGGGAAGTTGCAGTTGGTTTAAAACAGGGAGAAATGAATTAAACATCAAAAAGTTGGAAGCCCATGCAGCTTCAAGCCATTGTTTCACACACTCTCACAAAAGGTGGTTAGATGGAAACACGGCAGGAGTGAAAACAAAATCTGCCCTTACTGACTGTGTTGGAAACCACCTTTTGTTTGAGGCATGTTTAGTATAGTTCTTGTGCTGTTTCATGGTGAGGATATTTCCCCCTAAGGTAATGTGTCAGGTATTTATAAGTTTGTTTTAAATTCAATAAAATGAAAGCAGTAAATAGAACATTGACATATCTGTGACCTGAAACACAATTTAATTGATAAGTATGTGTGGGACTGTGCTATGAAACCTCGCACAGGATAAGCCAGAGGTCAGCAAGGTCCTCTGCTTTCAGTGAAATTACCTGTTTGCTCTAAATCATGCATCAGCATTAAAATTGCAGGAAGAAAGCACTCCTCCTCCCTCTAGTACTGAGACAGATGGAATAGACCTTCAGCTGGAGCCTTTTCAATGTTTTTCTGGATGGAACTGATATCTCCAGAAATTAAGAGCTGTATCTACTCCTTTTTTTTTTTTTTTTTTCCTCTTATGGTAAGAATGCTAATTGGATAAAACAAGCACAGGCAGTTACAAACCCATTGCTACAAGATATACTGTTTAATATCCACTCTAGCCATGAAAATGATTCTGTTTGTGTTACAAAGGAGAAGCCAAGGAGAAAGGTCATTATATTGTGTCTGCAGCTTTCGGTCCTAATATGTGATTCTCATTTCTCAGTAAAAGGAAAATCAATACTCCTCTAAGTTGCCTTGGATTCAGAAAAGATAGAGCTTTTACCCACTGCATGGTAGTGATTTAGAACCATCATGATGTATATTATGCAACGCTGTTTTTTACAAACTCCGAACTTCATTTTGACATTTTTAATTGTGCCATTGAGTCTTGTCCAAAATTGCAAAATAGAAACACTTAAAGTGCGATGATGTTTTAGTAGAAATTTAGCTCTCTCCATCATGAGCAGCCTCTTAACACCATACTGTACTCCTCAGCTTTGATTTAGGTGAGAGATTTTGCTCTCAAAGCTGGAAGATTAAAGGCAGCTATGGCATCCAGGATTTGCGACAATAACAAAAGAAGTACTGATCAGGTTCATACATTTATTGGGGTTTTACATACCAAGAGGCTATGTCTGTAGCAGAGTCACACAAGTAATTTGCTTCCTTTTATTTTTTTTTTTTAATTATAAGAACATAGTCTCAACCATTTAGGCTGGAAAGACTGAGAAAAACAGTAAGGCATTACTGAAAATGATAAGGGAATATAACCAAGTTTTGGGTTCATTATAGAATATTAAGAAATGTTACTTATATTCTAGAAAAACCCAGCAAACTAGTGACATGGCTAGACACAAAGGAATAAGAAGAAACAGTGGAGACGTGTACTGTGCAGTAGGAGTTCTTTACTGACAGATGTGAAGGAGCAACTGGAATCACTGTAGGAAAAAGCCTGGAGTCAGCACTCTCTAAATCAGGACATGGCACACTCCAGCTGTAGTCACCAACAAAGAGTTAACAAGGAGAAGCTAAGGATGTTTCTCATAAGAAGAAACCTCTTGTAAAAAAAAATCCTTAGCCTTAAAGAGATCAGTATCATCCTTGTCATAAACTCATTGTTCAGCACTAAACCCACAAGCCCCATGTCTTTGGGCATACAGTTTCCATCTAGACAAACACGTTTAAACATGTATGCAGAGCTCTCTCTGAGCATGTGTTGGAGAGCTTTGATGTTCTGTGCACCCAAGGAGAAGCTAACCCCATTCTGGAGGGATGTTTCTTCCTGCAATTGCTGGGCCAAGCCATGATAGGGACTGAACAAGACTCTGCATGAAAGCTATTATTCATCACTTGGGGGAGCTCATATCTGGATCTAAATCCTGATCCTGACTCATCAGCCCACAACAATAGGATTTCCTTAATTTCAGCCTCAGATTCCAAGTTATGTATTACCTTCCCCCATACTTCCTGTATTTTTTTCTCTTTTTAAAATATTTTTTAAATACAGAACACAGAATCTAAAGTAGATATATGTAAAAAAACCCCTAAAGTCACCAAAAAAACCCAACAAACCAGCCTAAAAAATTGCCATTGCCACCTGCTTCTTTCCCCTCACCATCACTCACTAAAGACACCATCTGGGAACTACTAGCAACCGGAGCAGGGAGTGAGCAGTCCATATGTTAAAATTTAAAATTTAACAGCCCTATTCTGGCCTTTCCATCACCCACTGTTCTTCTGTTTTACAGTTTTGGTACGATAACTAGTCTCTTCAACATTTGAAAGGACTACACCTTTTTTTTTTCATTGTGGATAGCTCTTAGGTTAAATCTTTCATTTGAGCTGAAATCCATCAAATTCTCTCCACTCTCAGACTCCGAAAATTTAATGTGAAACAGGATGAGATATTTAATTATCAAAACCTGTGGCGGTTACTGTGCAGCTCATGTATTAAATTGTTAGACTAGAAAGATGAGAAAAAAGCACAGTTCTCTCATTTTTTTGCATTAGTTTGTAAATGTGACAGACCTCTGGGTACTGTCAATAATTTTTCTCAAAGCGAGCAAGAAACCTACATCATTTTTTTTTTTTCTTCTTCTCATTTCAACCCCCAAATCCTATCTTGTGGATTTGTCTTATCACCCACATACATGCAAATAGTAGTGGGACTCTTAAGCAAAAGCAAGGTAAAATTTTTAAAAAAGCAAAATGTATTCATATCACTATAAAAATAGGCACAAGAAATCCAAAGGAAGATGCAGTACCTGAAATGTTGCTTGTTTCTTACTTACTATCCCTGGTCCAAATTTTTTACAGAATAACTGCTCTCATAATAATGAAACATATAGATTTTACCTCTTTAAAGTTTTTTGGTGAACATTCAGGTGGGGGATGTTATAATCTAGGCTCAAGCAGATGGAGGAAAAATGACTTGTGAAAAAGGCCAGACACAAACTTTTATATGTACAAAACAAAGCCAGACCGAAGCATTCCACTGAATATCAGCAGATCTAGTACATTTATCTTTTGAATGGGTATGTTTGTTTAAAAAGCACAAAAAGATTCTGTAAGACCATTTATGAACATCTGAAAGAAGTTTAGACGTTGCAAGACTTGACTATTACACAGTGAATAAAACCAGCACCCAATAAGACTCTTTGAAACTGAAACTATATTAAGCATTTACTTTAAAATAAACCCTGCAACTACACCTGATAAAAGCTTCTGAATGCTTTTGTACTCCACTCATAATCCTTTCAAGGTTGTTTGGTGCCAAGTCAGATATTATTAATGCAACTCAGGAAGTGTTCTGACTAGGCAGACAGCACAGTGGGGATCTCAAAGATTTGCATGAATTCAAGGAAATGTGAGGAGAGAAAGATGAGACTTATCAGAATACCTGTAGGAGAAACTCAGTTCATACTCTTAAAGGTCTTGTGCACTCCCTGGCCATTGTCATTTTAACATACAGTTTGTCAGCAGATTTCTAAATTTTAAACTTCTGTGCAGACTCAAGAGTTTATTGATAAAATATTTGGTCAATATAGGCATTACTGGGAGTCAAAATCTGAGTGGGTAAGGATCAGATTCTGCCATCTGGCTGAAGGTAAAAATCAGCAACCTCTGCCAGAGTTTTACTTTGAGATGTCCCTACTGAAAGGGCAGCATTAGGCAGGAATTAGCACTATAAAGAGAGTTATTTCTTTTAGCTACAGAGTTCTGAAATTTACAGCTGCAGAACTAGTACGTTGTTTTAGTGAGAACCTATCCTGTAAAAGGCACGTATTTTATACCTGTTCTCCCTCCTACCCTTGTATTTTGGAGCCCTACTGGTGTGGCTGCCAGCTGTGACCAGACTGTCAATTATTTGGCTCCCTCACTGAATGGCTGGATCACATTCAAGGCTTCTTATTTACAAGGCTAAAACAAAATCCAGATCCCTTTTGTTTGTATACAGGTGTTCAATTAGGAGAGATCCTATAGGCAAACAATTTTTTATTTGAACCATAAAAGACGTTGATACTCTTTAATCTGAAACGTCAGCAAAACATGAGGGGCTGCTTCATGTCAGGAGGAAAAGTAGTAATGGAGTCAAGAGTTTCACTGATTCAGTTCTCCTTCCTCAAAAATTACTTTTTAAGCCTAGAGAAACACCAGGAAAGGCAATGTTTAATCTCACTTCCAAGTCTTTTTCAGTCAGAACTGAATTTCAGAAGATTTGTTCCTGTTGCAGTTTTGCTTTCTGATAATTTTGCTTTCTGATAGTTTTGCTTTCTGAACCCTTGCAAAAGAAACCTCTCCCAGGCACTTCTGACTGCCCTGAGCAGGAACTTGCTCCTGCTTGGGAGTGAGAGCCCAGGACTCACTGTTACATCGCCCTTAGGTAAAAGAGGGGAGTTGTGCTGCCTCCCCCAGCCACGGGACCCAATGAAACAGTGACCTTCAATCTGTAGGCTCCTCTATGAGGTGTTTTAAGGAATTTTATTGAAGCAGCAAATGGGCATTAAGCAGGAATTCAGAGCCTTCCCTGGGGATAGTGAACACAATCACAAATTTCTGGTCCAAGGACCGGTAATGGAAGAGTTTTCCACAATTTTCTCAAAGCCAAAGCATTCAGTAAAGTTTTCCTTTAACAAATGCTAAAAAATTTTTAGGCTGCAATTTTCATTGAAATGTGTTTTCTATCTTTCCTTTTTTATTCTTTTTTTCAGTGTGACATGAAATCGGGAAAAAAAAGCCTAAAATAATGTTATTTTTGAAATTCTGTCTTCTCTTGTATCATGTCACTGCAATATAACATGTATTTTGACTTTGTGTCATATTTTAATGTACAGTGGAGTAACAGAAGTTTGAATATTATTCAGTTGTCTCACTGGTGTGCTGTGGCATTAGAACTGCTACTGCTACTAGCAAGAAACAGTTAAGCATTTATTATATGTTTATGTTCAAAGTTCCTCTTGTCATATTAAAACTTTGACAGCCATACTTTGAAATAAGCATTGCCTACTATAAAAATAAATTCTTAGATGTTTCTCTGAATATTTTTTCATACATAAAAAGATAACTCAAGGTCATCAAGAAGATATCAACAACAGAGGAAAACATAATTTGTCATAGAATAAACGCTGAAGAACAGCCCAGTACAATCGTATGGGTGCTATCATGTGCTATCATGGAGGTATACAACAATCTAAGAACATAAAACATTAAAGAACTTATCATTAGAATTCAGAAATTTAAAAATGGCAAAGGGTTCTGGGTATTTTTAGTCTTTAGCAGCTTATCCTTGAGCAGCCTGGGCAGCTACAGGACATGACATTGGCACAGTTCTCATGTGATGGGCAAACACCTCAGCAGCCCATTGCTGTTTGGGACCACTAAGTGTTAAAGAGATCACCAGCAGCAGCTTTCAGGGCTCTACAGAGGGTACCTAAATTTTGAAATCCCTGATTAGACTGTTGATATGAACAGGGGTATTTTCTCTTGTATTTTCTTTCTTGGCGCTGAAGATATGAAAACTAAGTGGGTAGGACACATCCATTGCTGGGAGGTGTTCTTCTCTTCTAGGCTCTATGGACTTTGCCTATCTCTCCAAGTAAAATAATTCATCAACCAGTTTTTGAACATGACTAAGACTTTCTGCTGCCTTCCTAAATACTAGCTGAGCACTGCTAGTATTTAGCAGTGCTCAGCTACAGCAGATTCTCAGCTTAAGGGTCTTGGCAACAGTCTGCCTCCTCATAAAAATTTCCCTTGAATTCTCACAGATGTTTTAATGGTACTTAAGTTTTTCTTCAGAAACACTGCCTCAGAAGCAAATTTTACAGGAAAGTTTTATTCTATCTCCAAGAGAACAGGTAAAGGTGCTAAAGGTGTTACATTGATGCCATAAGGAATGACTGGATTAAAGCAAAGGAGATACCTTCAGTACAAAAAGGGATTCTCAGGCACTTGCGATGCAGCTATTTCAAACTGCTTTGCTCTGAAACAGCATAATAATTCATGGCTCAGCCAAGCATTGTAAATTCCTTACAACACTTCAGTGGTACTTAGGCTGGCACAAGTGCTAGTTTTTTGCACATAGATGAATTAGCTTCTCTTTTTTAGTGAAAATCAATATAAATGGGCTCTTGCCTATGAAATAGGTGACTTCTTTTTTTGCAGAGCTTGGAAAGTGTTTCCTAACAATGTTGGGAAAAGGGGAAGTAAGTATTGGTCTATATCTGACACACCTTGATATGACCTTGAAAGGGATGGTCACAGTTTTGGCTTCATTTCTAGGGTCAATGCAGAAGGGATATGGGAATGACATTGCAACTCTGGTGCCCAGGGGATGATCCTCTTGCTGCCTCACCTTCCTGCTTCCTTTACAGGGCTGAGGTGAGGGAATAGTAAGATCAGTACTTGAGTCTGACCCTTGGATATGTCCAGACATACACACTTTCATCCTTCCCAGGGGAACATTCCTGCTGGCTTAGCACAGCAGGGACAGCAGATTAAGGTTTAGGATGAGTTCTCCTGATAACCTTGCGTACACATGTTGATGACCAGCAACAGCCATCACAGAGACCCACTTGGTTTATTTTTACAGATGAGTATGTATTTGATATTCCAGTTACGTGATAACTCCCTCCTGGAACACGCAGGACCAGGCTTTATGCACTCAGCAAAAGCAGAGCATGGCCAAAGCAGACCTGAAATACCTGAGACTGGTAACCAGAGCTCCTTGGGGGTGCAGCTCACCACCTCTTACCTTTCCAAGCTCCCTGAAGCTCTTCCAGCACTATGTGCTTGTTGGGGGATGGACATTACATCTGTGCATAGCTGTCACAACTCCTGGAAAGATTTTCTTGCATATGCTCTTTGCAAGGCTACTTCTGATGGCTCTGGAATTTTCAGGAACCTTTCTACTGCCTTCAGAGGCCAGAACTTTGCTCTCTGTAAAGTCACTGCATGAAATGCAGTTAGGCATGAAGGCTCATATGAGATAGAAGAAAAACTGCTGCTGAGAGGAGATGTTTATTCACAGAGTAAGGGCTAGCATCTGCTGGGTACAGAATTGCAGTTTTTAATATCCCAGAAAACTTTCCAGCAATTAACATCCTTGTTGTTCCAAAGATATGGTAGCAAACCATATAGAAACATGAATATAAATATGAATATAGAAATGAATGTCCTTTTTTTTCCCCAGATAGTTAAACTCACAAGTTTTTCTTGCTTGATGCTAAGAGTTCTTTGGATTCTTTTGCACGTTTATTAACATATGTCCACAAAATCAGTATGACTGACTGGTCTAGAATATAACATTAATTCTTCACTGTGACTCAGGAAATAAATGTGATTAAAGCCTTCTTTTTTTTGTATTCACCTATTTCCTCATCAACCAAAACCCATTCTGCCAGACAGCTTGCTTATCTCATTACTGGATGAGCTAATCTAAGATACAATTGAACAATGATTTTGGTTATGTCCTCCTCACCAAATCTTAACACAAGACAATACACTCTACAAACAAAGAGTTTTTTTATTCTTTTGTTAAATATGATCTTATACTCTACAGATCATAATATTTCTGAAATTTAATGAAGTTAAGATGATGAAAAACCTGGCGTTTTTGTACATTAACAATAATTCAACCAAAACTACTTTTATTTTAGTGTTCCAAGTAATCTGTTCAGAAGCAAAGCTCAGTCTTTACCAATGTAAAGTCTCCATTGGTTGTGAGGGTAATTAGATTCATGAATAAGGACTATCCATAAAGGACAGTACTCCAGATACTCCATGGCAACAAGGAAGTGCACAGGCTGATCCTACTCATGCTGAAGATTTCAGGAGTCATGCTGCCTCACCAAAGGCAGTCTTGTTTGCATAAGCCAAATGAAACAGAAAGCAATTTACTGCAAAGCATCACTTATAAAAGGATGTGGGCAGGTGATACTTTTTTCCACTCCGTCCTGGCTTTCCACTTGATTCAAAGTGTTGCAGGCCAAATACAGTGTCTGCATGGAGGGGATGGAGGCTCCTGCTCCCTTTCTTTCTGTCCAGTATGTGTTCTGGATTATCAGAGAACTCCACATGGAAGATTATTTTTCAAACTAGAAACAGTGGGCTTCTCCTCTGTATCTGAGTTTTAGAGCTCTTATAAGGCAGTATACAGTGGTTTTCTTCATTTTCTTACTCTGTATCATCAAAAGGACTACAAATGATCCCTTTTTCTTTCTTGGCATTGGAAACAAGGAAAAACCTGGCAAATAATGGATAACTAGAAGTGGCAGGTGCTTAAATACAATTGATTTCAACAGAACAATGATAATTTAGACCAGCTGAAAAGAAAGGAGAATAAAAAAATCTCTGGAGCTATAATGTGCTCACATGGGAAAAAATATGGAAATATTTCTCCTGATTCCCTAATGGACTGCCTGACTAAATAAGGATTTATTAATCCTTAAAAACCCTAAAAAAGTTATCAGATCAAAAAACCCCAATACTTTCAGGCAGTTGCCAACACTTAACACCAGAATAATCCATTCCTAGCTCAATCCCTAAACCATTTGTTGTACCAGACAGGGATAAAGAAGGACTAAGCAATATGAGGATCTCCAGGCTGAGTCAGGGATTACTGGATGTTGGATGCTGCTGTGGGATTCTCTGCTACCCTTAGAGGGGGTGTCACATGCGTTACCTTTATGCGGGCCTAGTCAGCTGTCATGCATAAAATAACCTCTTCCACCCAGCAAACTACTCCATTTCACAAACTTCTTTCAGACACTGTCTTACATTTTTCCTTCTCTCAATTTCATACCGTATGTCTGGTGGATTTTTTTGTTGTTCCTGCATCAAAAACTTATGTATAGGTATGGATATAGCTCTACTGCTATAGGTATTCTCCCCTTTATCTACCATGTTAAATGTGATACATTTCTCCTTGGATTTGATTGCTTTATCCTTTTCCCTCTGATTTGATGCTTTTCCCTCCAGAGATTTATATGATTCTCCAAGTAAGAATTGGAGCTTTGCATTGTTAGATGGTCTACTGTCCTCCCTGGTTTGGGACATGAAGAATTTTCATGTGGCTCTTGAGTACCTGAGCCAGTATTTCCCCCACCTTTTCACCTTCTAAGTGTCGGTCAACAGTTTTGGTCCTTACACACTTAAATCCTATCCTCAAACCACTTCCTCACTTTACAGGGAAAGATCTTTTCAGATTTCTCACTTCCACAACATAATTATCTCTTTCCCAAAGCCTTATAACTCAATGTAAGAATTTTCAGAGTCAGTGTAAGAATTTCCAGGGACTTCCCTTAAGCAGTTTTCTATAATTCACAGTCCTGACTGAATACAGCCACGCTGTTGACACAGCACCCCAAGCTCCATGCAGGGAGCTGTACTTTGCCATTGGTCAGTGGTTTTTTTTGTTATGGTGCTTCATGTGAAAACAAACTGCCATGTACAAACCAGTCTGGAAATTTGCAGTGATACCCTGGCTCCTACACCACAAAACTTCTCTGGAAATTCACCCTTGATCAATAAAATGTTATGGGGTGCAGCATCAAACTGCTATTCTCCCTTTGTCTGCTAATTATAGATCAGCATTTAGAACTGTTATTGACACAGGTAATTTCTACCAGAAGGAGATTTTGGGGGTTTCTTTATCAATTTAGCCCTCACAAACATAGTAGAATTCCATCCTTTGTAACTCTATTTAAAAAAAAGCTATCTGGTTTGTCAGGCAAGATCTGTTCTTTATAAACTCATGTTGTTTATCGCTCTTGGCATTACTACCCTGGATTGAGTTATTTTTCTCTCAATATTTGTTCCATTATTTTAACGAGCAACACAAGTATAGTTCTAGGCTTTGATCCTGATATGAGCTCTGCAAGAGCTTTACAAGTGTCAAAATTCAGTTAATTTCATGCCCTTTTTTCACTTAGGGCCCTGTCCAACTAACACGAAAGTCACTGAATATTTTACTCATTGACTTAATTTAAATTTAGGCAAGACATGAAGGAAGCTCATTCATTGGTACCTAAACCAGCTGCACTCTTTCCTTTGGCTTTAAAGTGTTTTACTCTGTGAGCTATGAAAGGCTCAGCCTTCATGTATTTCCATCAGTCTTCTTCCCCCTGAACTCTTTCAGCCAGTGTTTCCTTTCCTAGTCTCCTTGGTTTGGTCTCTCTGGGTCTTCCTGAAAGGCCACCTCTTCGTTTCCCCCTCCATTGTAGCTTTTCTTCTGTGTCATCCCTGGCCAAGTGATCCCTCATTTGCAGAGCTGCTTTCTCCATACATTCCTCTTCCCAGAAGTCCTGAGCAGCAGGAGCCATTGCTTCGTGAAAAGACCAAACTGCAGGTGGGTTGGTGTTACTGAGATCTCTTTGACTTAGGAAATTGGGTTGAAATTCCCTGTAGAACACTTCAAACAGGGTCCCACACACTTTTCTACTCTTCACAACCCAGCAGAAACCAGCAAGTGAGAGGCATGTGAAAAGGGGGAAAGAAAACAGGGGAAAAAGGTTTTAGGCATTATAAATGTTTGCATTTGGCTTAAGGAAGGGGTAAAGGGTCAGCTTGATTCTTGTTTTGTCTGATATGATTTATATATCACTGTTGACAATAACAGAGGCCAGCTCCACGTTATGGATTAACAGCCTGGCAGTGAAGGACAGAGTCATTTATTTACTTTTCATTACAGAGTTCATGGGATTTGGACTCTCATATAGGACATGCTGGGAGATTTCTCTGTATTTTCCTAACGTTTACTCCAGGCCGACCTTGGATGAGAGGGCAGGCTTTGATTTGTGGACATTTGATATTCCATTGTGTATTAAATATTGTATTACTTGGCACTTGGAACATGTGACTTAAAGAAGAGAGACAAAACAATAAAAAACCTGTAGAAAATATTTTATGATATGAAAATAGGAATTAAACAATAAAAGCATAGATTTTTTTTTTCCTCTTCTGGATGTAAGGACTTTTTGAAAAAAGCAACCAGCCCAAACCACTCAACTATAACCCTGCACACCAAGTCTTTAACTCAGGCAATTGTTTGTGGCTGAATCACATGAAACTATAAAACAGTTCATAAAGGTGGATCCTCACCAAGAGCTGCTTTAGGTAGGCCCACTAGAAAGCAGGGTTTTAAAAATTGAGACTTGCTTTTTCATGAGATATTTTGACCTTTCAGTTTCTTGGAACTGCTTGTTCACAATCTTCTTCTCTTTCCCAGCAAACGCCACAGGAATTTAGCCTTTTGCTGGCTAACCTGGGAGAGGTTGTATGCTCCATATTCCCTTAGTGTCAGAGGTGGAGCAGCGTTCCAGACTGATGTCAAGACAACAAATTCCATAATGAAAGTGTCTTGATTGTTTTTATACATTTCCTTTCACTTCAACAGAGATTTGACTTCGTGTTTGGGGAAAGCGGGATTTATTTTTTTTTTAAATTTTAGAAAATATGTTTGTTTATGAACATTTGTAAATGACATCTTTAGATTTCTAGTAGATATCTTGGCAGAGGAAAGGACTATAAATCTTCACACACACATTTCTGCAACTCAAAAAGGAACCATAAGACCACCAAAGCCTGGCAAAAGAAAGTGAAATAGAAAATGACTGTTCCCTTTTTCCTGCAACTTTCATTATTCAGAATATTAAATAAAAAATCTGACAGATGGAAATATTTAGATTGGAGCTCAGAGAGAAGATGCAGTATTATCAAAATGGTTTCTACTGTACTTTGTAGTCTCCAATTCCTCCATTAAAAAAGCACGAGGCAGAGTTATTCTGATGGAAAACATTTTATTTGCATTTATATGGGAGAGTGGAAACCAAAGTTTAAAACCACAAATTACTTTATATGTAACATTCTAGCTTTGGGGTTTAAAATGTCCAGATGTGAAGAAATATCAGATATTTTGAACTGAACTTATTTTCCAGAGAAAAGGAGAGGCTGAAATACAAACAGATTTGCTCTACTCTCTAAAATACCTCAAAATCAAAAATTGATATTGAAGAGTGTATGATTGGGTTATCTGGGGAAAATAACCAAATAGATAAAAAACCAGGAAATATTTTTTGCTTAAATTAGAGTTTCCTAGATTTTTTGTCCAGATTCACTTCAAAATAGAATTTAATTACTGGTGATTTATATGTAGCTAGAAAAAAAAGAAGGTCATTCATTTTGGAAATTAATCTTATCAAATCTGAATCATAGCCTTCCCTTTAGTTAACATCTTAATAAGAGATTAACTGACATAATTAGTACCTACAGCATCTGATTTTATTAGAGAGAAGAATCATGCTTAAAGGTCAAGTTTAAGTAAATACAAAAACGATGGAGAAGGTCTCTCCACACAAGGTGCCACATGGAGAAGACAAGGACAAGCTGCACTGGGAGAGGTTTCATCTTGAAATAGGAAAGAAATTTTTTTACAGTAAGGATTCACTGGGACAAGCTCCCCAGTGATGTGTCAGAGTCCCTGTCCCTCGTGGTGTTCAAGATGTGACTGGACAGGGTGCCAGACATTCTCCTGTAGGCTCCCTTTCCCATGGAAGTTTGGACTAGAGGAACTTTCAAGGTGTCCTCTACCTTGGGCAACTATATGATCGTATAGATTTCGGAGAAGCTGTGGGTGCCCCAGCCTTGGAATTGTTTGAGGCCATGTTGGATGGGGCTCTGAGGAACCTGGGCTAGTGGAAGGTGTCCTTCCCTTGACAGGGAGGTTGGAACGAGACAATCTTTAATGTCTTTTACAACTCAAACCATTCAATGATTCCATGACACTATGATTCTGTGACCCTGTAATCCGTGTTCCTGCAGTGTGGATATTTGAGAGTGAGGGGAACTCTATATATGCTTATTCCTTTTCAAGGTGATGAATGAAAAAGTACACAGCATTTTGAAATGAAAAATGTTGAGAAGCATTAGAGAGAGGACTGAGTTCTATTTTTTTTTACTTCTTTACGATTTACAAAATGTATGACTGCTTTTCAAGTAGCCTCATTTGAAAACATTTGAAAGCAGAAATTCTAGCAGGCGATGTTTCCAAAGGTCCTGCCCTCAGTCATGTGTGGCATTAGGAAACATCAGTCATGCTGAAGGCTTCATCTCCCAGAACAGTACTTCTGGTACTTGCCATTCCTAGGCTGTCACAGACATTTCCTCTCTAGCAGAATTCATCTGCAGCAGGGCCAGTATCTAAGAACTTTATTAATAAAAGATTATACCTCCACTGTATTCTACTTGGTTTGATATAAATAATTTAGGTGCAAAGTAATTCCCTGGTCCTTTTTACAGACTTGAAAAAAGAAATACAGTGCAATGCCAAAGAGGATTGTGGCAAATCCATCTGTTCTTACATTCTCTTACTAAAGACACATGAGGAGTTACAGAAAAAGAGTGAAAAAGACTGCCAGAACCATAAAACGTGAGGTACAAAGTGAAAAGAAATATAGAAGATGACAAAGGCACATCACAGAGTAAGAAAACAAGAGGAAGTGGTTTTATTGATACTAATGCTGGTCAGAATGTTACTTTGTTTTATGAAGCATTTCAAAATATTCTCTTTTTCATACTATATTTTGAAATAAAATCAATTTCATGGAAAGAATGCCCCAAAACACAGAAATAATTTAGCAGCTTAGCTGACCAGGGCTCTCACCTGAGGCTGTAAAGCTTCTCCATAGTGATAACCCAGAGCAGGCTTTGAGTGGGTGCGTGACCTCTTCCAGGGGTGGTTTGATCAGTCAGACATTCTACTGCAGATGCCTCTTCTTCTTGGCTGTGAACTTGAAAAGTTTCCCGATGAACGAAACCCATTCGTAACCCTTTTTGTAAAAAGGACCAGAACCAAATCCCATTGCTGTAATTTTAACAGCTGCAAATGAGCTACTCCGATTTTCACCAGCCAAGGAATAGAGTCAAAGCAGAAACTTCATAAATTTCAGCTGACAGTTGCCTATTTCTTCTCTTTGCTCATCTTCTTTCTGTCACTTTAGCGATCATCTAAATTAAACCTTCAAGCAACTCAATTTCCCATAAGGTTACAAATTCAATGCACCATGAAGGGACACACCTGATGATTTTAATTAGGTGGGAATTTGCAAAGGCAGGAAGAAGTAGAAGTAGTAGAAGTAGAATATCCTACAGCAGGAGTAAAGCTAGAGTCAATTCCAACCATTTATGGGGACTCAAAGTCACATTCCATGGAAGTAACAGACAACTTTTCCACGTGGAAATCCTGCATCTATGAAAAAGTCCATGAAGAGGTAACATCATGTTGTCGCACTAACTGATGGTTAACTCCTTTCCACTCCTGAGGGACTAGAAACCTAACAGGAGCAAAAGTGAGTCTTCGTGCCACTCAAAGCAAGTGTTTCACAATCTTTTTTTGACTCAAGTAGTTGTAATTTTCATTTATTCTCTGGTTATAATTAGAGGGGAACAGCAACAAAATCCCCAAATTAAATATAGTTTTTTTAACTTGGTATGCTCTTTAAAACCCACATGAACACTGCTTGCTCTGTTATGGGAAATACTGCATGATTGTGTGAAAAAAGCTAGAAAATATAAGGTCAATCCTCTATTGCTAATGCAAGCATTCTAACAAGCAGTCTAGTAATTTACTGCATTTGTAATTCCCTTGGTTTGAAAAAAAAGAATATTCCTTTGTCAGAAAAACAACTCCTCTTAATAAACATTTAATCCTGCCCTCTTGTTGATGAGCTGTCACCTTCACATAAGCACTTACCAACCACTTTCATTGTGTTTCATGTCATACTTTGTGCATCTCATTCTAGAAATTAACATTACATTTATATCACTTTTATTTTATGGTGATAACAAAGTGTGAATCTACTAATGTGATGGAAATATCTTAAAGAAAAGTAGCCTGGCTTCACTAATGTTGTGTGAGACTAATCCTGGAATACTGTTATTCTGTAATTAAAAATATTAAAAACCAATACACAAATACAAGTCAACTGCTTTTATAAACTCATTAGAAAGTGCTGACCATCCTACAAAGCAGAACCTTTTGAACACTTACTTTGTTCCAACATCCACAGTCTGAATGACCTTTTTCCTATTATGAAAACAAATACAACTTTCAATTTGGCTTTCAAAAGCATAATTGATTCCTGTGAATAGATTTCCAGAGCTGTAAGTGCCAAAAGACTTAATAAAAATATGAATTCATCACGAGATTAAAAATTTGATATTATTTTCCATTATTTTCTATAAAAATATTGAATGTATAGAAGTACTGCCATTATTTTTTGATAAGAACACAAAGGATCAAGATATTGAACATGGTTTAGGCACCTTTAAAGAGAGGAGTTTGCTCACTGACCCACTATAAAGTAGATCAGTCAGCATTTGCCTGCCTAATAATGTCACTATAATGATGGATAGCTTGAGAAATTGGTATACAACATTCATGGCATTTCTGATACTGGCACTGCTCTGCAAGGTTACAGATGTTCTAAAACACATTCAGAAGTTTCTAAAGAGGAATATTTTTATTCATAGGAAATGTAATGTGCCAAGAGCACCTTGTCTGTCACTTCTTCATCCAGCTGTATGACAACTCCTTTTCTGTCTTCTAGTCGTACCTGTGTATTTTTTTCCTCTGTCTCTCCTAGCTGTCTGCCTCTGGGTTCACTTCTCCATTAGGGAATTATAATTCAAATAAGAATATATATGAATTCTCTTCTGGAAAAAAATACTTATCAAGATCTTTATAAAGCCTCAGGCTCTATAGAAAAGCCAGAATGCAAGGCCAGTCAATGCCTCAGGCTTATGGCAAAGGGCAGCATAATTCATAGTCTGGGGTGGCATATGAAAATAGGCATGTGTGTTATTGAAGCTGAAAAGCAGAGGAATTCCTAGGATCTCGAGGACTGCAGTTAGAATAGAAAGTTCCTCCATGCTGAAGGAAGACTTAGATCTTGCTTTTGTGGCCTGAGATCTTGGATGAGCCTCTCACAGTGAGAGATGCCATTTTTAACAAATACAGCAGGTCAGGTGCTTGTGCCAGGATGCGTTTATGGTGCAACGAGAAATTGCAGCCACCTCTGTAGATAGAGAGCATCTTCATCTTTTCAGAAAAAAGTAGCAACATAAAATGTTTGGCCAGCCCATTCTCACAGTTCCCAGGAAATGAAGCAGCCCAATGATTTAACTCTGGACATTTATCCCACTCTTTTATCAGCACATTTGAAATAAAGTTCAAAACTATACTTCCTTGTGAGCTAGATAAAAAGGCTGCAACATTGTTATTTGTGTTCCTATAACCCCAGGTAGGTGATAAAACTGAGAACTTAATAAGCCTCCTCTTCTCCAGGCTGAGCCCCCTCAGCTCCCTCTGCTGCTCCTCATCAGAATTGTTCTGCAGACCCTTCCCCAGTTCCTTTGCCCATCTCTGAACATAGGAAATATCTTCAAATAAAATTTAAAAGAAATATGTAATCAAACTCATACAGATTTTCAAGGGTACTGTGTACCTGCTATGACTGAGGGAATTAGATTATGATAATAATCAAAGGACATCTTTTTAGAAACATCATCCTTTGATAGGTCTGCTCTCAAGGATATTGATCTTTACCTTGCTAATTCAGAGAAAACCTTTCTTTTTTAATTTGGATAAGACTCATCGCGGTTAAACTGTCTTCAGTTATTTCTCAGGTTCAAACACTAACCTGAAATATAGTTTGCAATAATATTTGATGAAACAGGGAAAAAACCTCAACCCTTCTTGATACCAGCAATTATGCTTCACTTGAGAAATGGAGGAAAAATGTCCTCCAACACTAGTCAAACAAAACACATAACACTGGAAAATTATATTTTTTTAAACCTGGTTTTCAGACCTCTTGAAGTCCTTGTCTCCACGTATGCCAGAAAGGGAATCACAAAGATTTGGAAGGTGCTGTTGTGCCAAGCTTCCTCCTGTAGTCACTACAGACAGACATCCTCCAAGGGCTGAGTGAGAATACCAATCCTAGGATCTCTTCATCATCCCTGGAGGAGAGTCTTGATCACTCCATTGGCAATAGAAGGTAAGGGAGAAGCCTGGACTTTCTAGGCAGAAGCTGGGCTTTGGGAATACCCCTCCTGAGCATCTCTGGCACTTCTCCATTCCCAGGAGCACTCTCAAGTTTCAAGAAAAATTAACATTTTTGGGATGAAAAGAATTTCAAAAGGAATTTCCATTGGATTAGGAAATCAAGGATCCTAAAGATGCTGTTTTAGGAACTCTCAGAAAAGTTCCTGGGAAATTACCCAGGACACCATAAAATGTATCTTTCTGAAGCACTGAAATACAAAGTAAGGACCCTTCCTGTCCCTTTCCTCTTCCTTATTAATTTGAAGTATCCCAAATAATGAGTCCATATGCTAATATCAGATTATTATGCAAAGGCCAACCCCTCCATTTATTGTGTGCTTCTTTCCTGCTAACATTTCTTTCACGTTGCTCTTTCTGGATTTGCAAAGGATGAAAGGGTGCCATAATTTGAAAGTAGAAACATGAGAGATAAAAAGAGAAAAATAAGAGCTGGACAGAAAAAAATAAGAAAAAAGGAGAAGAAAATAGTGCTAAACCTAATTCTTTCATTTGTAAGTGTATTTTAGTCTTTTTAATGTTCTGGTCTAAGAGACTAACGGAAAGGCATGAATACATTGTGCAAATGAGTATCAAATGAAATGTCTTCCTCAGGCTCTGGAAAGTTGCCACTGCAAGTTTCTGTTGGTCCTAGAACAGTGTCTCTTATAGAAACACACCAAAAAAAATTTCAAGCTTAACAGAGGGTAATTCCATGTAAATTTAATGGTTAATTTCATAAAGCAGGCAGAGCAAAATGGCAGCATGGAGAAATTTCTAGAAATGTAAGGAAGCAGAACAAGTACTAATCTACTGCCATCAGTACACTCTTTGAATAGGAGAGGTGTCAAAAAATCATCATCAGAAGAGTTTACTGCCCTTAGTACCACAGATGAAATTTGGCATTTATCTGTCAACAGAGAAGGTTGACTTTTGAAGTGCTTGTAAAAATGAAAAAGAAATTTTAAGTAACAGTTTTGAAGAGATATCGACTTTTAATTTCCTGTGTCCACATTTAGTAGGAAGAGATTTCTTTCTTCAGCAAATTTTCTCCAAGACTCTTACAGAGCCAAGAAAGGATAAATATAATTTGTGAAAATCCTGTTTATAATTATGGTCCATATAGAGGAATTCAGGTATATGCATAAAACTGTAAAGCTTCCTTGGGCATATTGAAGCATGATTCACTCTTTCACTGTTGTCCTGAGCACAAGATAGACTAGTAAAAATCTGTACAAATGTGTCCTTTTCTTCCAAATGTATGTACTGCATATTTCATATACATTTATAAATTTGGAGACATACATTTATGCACTTCATGAAGATCAAGTGAATTTCGATAGTGTGCATAGGCAGAACAAAACAAATTTAGTATTTATGAAATATGGTTCCAATATATTTGAAAGTAAATGAACATAAATTAACCATATTAAGAATAATTTAAGAAAATGTTACATATTGCTTTCTTTATGTACCATAACACTTTTGGATATTTTCCAAACACTTATCAGAAAAATTGCTTCAACACTCTATAAAAGGCTTCTATACATTTTCGTAAGTGTTCCCATGCCTTCCAATATTCCTCTCCCAAATAAAGTAAAACATGTGCTTATGAAAATATCTTCCACATTTCCTCTTGATATATCCAATACGCATATCAATACTATTTTTTGACACACATTACTTTACCATATATCACATTTTCATACATATACTTTAAACATAATCAAAATATTTCAGATTTCTACCATAGGAAACACAAGAAAATCTGCCATCAGTGGTCACCCAAGAGACCACCAGAAAAAATAAATCACTGCTTAACAGAGGTGGTCTTTTACTGCAGTCAAAGCAGCGGCATGCATTCAATACTTGTGGGAATACATTGGTTTGGTTTCCTTAAGACAAGAAATGGCTTAAACAGGGTGGTCCCATGAATAACTCCCTGTCTCACTTACTTGATGATAAACTCAAATAATAACATAATAAGCCTTACCCATATATAACACGGTTCCATGTGAGCTAGGCTGACCATAAAGGTGCATAGACCAAGTCTGAAATGCAGAATTCTTACCCTTCATGACGATATTTTCACTTTCTCTATTTTTAAAGTATCAAACAGAACATAATTTTGAACAACATTACAATGGTGGTGTAAAAAAGCATTTTGTTAACAATTGCTTTATAGTTGCTTTTTTTTCCAAAATAAAACAAATCTTCTTCATCTGTTCTATGTTTCCTTATCCAGCTTTTATCAATAACTGATAAGAAAAAAAAAGAGAAGCAAGAAAAAAACAACCCTCAAATCTTTTAAATGTCTCAGATTTATTTAACATAACCTTTACTTCTCCACCAACTGTCACAACACTCATATTCAAGGCCCTGCAACTTTTAAATCACTCATTTCTGAATTGACTATCATCACCTTTTCTTTTTTCCCTTGGCATCAGGAAGGAGTCTGCAATTTGCACTGAAGTCCTGGTAAAGTTGGACACCACCAGACAAAAAAGATAGGAGAACACAACAGTGGAGGCACATAGACACAGGGATTGAGTGGGGAGGAGACAGAGGAGCAAGAACACACACAGCTTTCAGGAGAAAAAAGAACTATCAGATTCTCAAGAAGAAGCTGAAGAGAAAAATGTGTTATAATTAAGAGGGTGTAAGGGCTGATGGCAGTCAGCAAGAGCATCCCTCTAGTATCAGTGCTGCCTTCACTCTCCTGGCTGTGAGAAGTTAGGTTAGGCAGAGCTGAGGCATGGCCAGACCTTGAGGTGATGCCAAGGCCCAGTGAGACCAACGTGGCAGGCACAGGTGAAAGCAAGACCTCAGAAATTTCACAGCCAATTGTGAGATGGCACAGGGGCTTTTCTTGTGCTGTTTCACTTTTCAATTTATAAACCCTGGGGCTTTCAGAATAAAGCTTTGAGCATAATGAAATATTTCCTGCTAGAGCAGGTTGCTCGTAGCAACCGCAGAAATTCCCCGCACACTCTTTTCTGGGGCTACCAACTACTTACATGAACTGTTTGCCACTGCCAGGCCCAGCAAATCATCATTAAAAAGCAACAAAGCCCTGAGCCCACCCACTTGTGACTTGGTTTGCAATCTGAGGGGTTTGTCTGCTCTTGGTCTCATCTCAGCTCATGCTTTTCCAGGCTATGAGTGATCAGGAGCACGTGCTCATTGCCTCTCCTCCAGACACACATGCACAAACCTTTGGCTGACCGAGGCTGTCTCAAGCACAGGCAAGTCCATTGCTATCAAGCCTTTGTTGCTCCTAGACTACAGATTTGCAATTTGCTTAATGTTGTCCTGGTGATGAGGCTTTTTTTCCCCACAGGCACCTGGACCTCAAGGCATTTTATTACTATGGACACTCCAAGGAAACAAAAACTTCAGAAAATCCTTTAAGCCATCTGCAAGGAATGGCAGTCACTCTCTGGAAGGTTTCCAGGGGTCTTTTAAGCACCATTTGCTGCTGTTTCATGTGAAACAAGCCAGGACATGTGAGAGGGAGACAGTATGACTTTTCCAATGTCCCTGTGGTCCACTTGATGTGGTGGAGCTTGTCTGTCCCAAACCCAACTCACACCCATGCATATTTCTGGGTCTGCTTGGCCATGCAAACGCAGGAGCTGCAGAAGCTCCCAGGACAGGAAGGACAAGTGACACAACTAACTGCTTTCAGCAAGAGCTGCAACCCAGAGCAGTCTAAAGTGATCATGAAACAACCTGAAATTAGTCTAAGACCACTTTTATCTTTTTTTTTTTTTAATTATTTTTTTTCCCCCCGGTAGTAGTGAGAAAACTACTAAGGTTCAGAAAGATGTTAAATTTCAGCACTGGATATGGCCAAAGGGAATGGTGAGCTTGGACAATCTCACTAGTCTGATGTCAAGATTATCCCACCTCAAACTTTACCAGTAAGGATCTCACACACACGTAGGTTCCAGAGTTCAGATCTTTGAGGAGCTCATGGGAGCAGAAGGGACTTAATGACTTTCCATTTCATAAGAAAAATTTGACAGGGTGTCAGAAATAATTTTTCAAGTATGGCATTAATGTACCTTGAGAAGACTATACCAGAAACCCAGTGGTTGAAAAAGTCTCCAAAACTGAAAAAACCCAAAGACAAAATGCCCCTTGACTCAGCCTGGCCTAAGCAGAACCAGAGAGAGAAGAGAAGTGACTGGGCACCAGCAGGAAAAACTACCCAGCCCTCCTGTCCCAGCATCCCAGCACATTCCTCCCTTCCAAGCTTCTCATACTATAGGAATATACCAGAGTAAAAAACAAAAAGCAACAGAAACCTCATGCAACTATTTCTACTTTGTCTGCTTTAAGATGTATTCAAATGGATAAAGTAATGTCAGGTTTGGATTTTCTTTCTTTTGTTTTATTTTCTTAAGGAATTTTCCCCCCATAAGTTGCTGAGGAACGGTGATAGCTGGGAACTGAAGGGAACAGAAGAGCGTGGCCAGGGGTTTTCTCCTTCACAGGGTGGGGGAAGTTGCTCTCAGGGGGCAGAGACCACCCGAGAATTTGGGCTGGAAAAAGTGGGGATTCGGCAACTGCTTGCTCTCTCTCTCTCGGGATTTTTTGGAGCCGGGCGGCTGGAGCTGCTGTTTGCTGAAGGGAACCCATGGCCACTGAGAAGCCAGCACGGAGCTGCTTTTCTTTCTGCTGTGAATTTCTCCCTGCCCTGCTGGGGAGCCGAGCTGTCACCAGCCCGTCTCCCCGCTCCCCCACTCCTCTGGCACTGCTCTGAGCTCTTGCCATGCTGTAACCGTGCTCCCCCTGCCTGCTGAGAGCTCCTGCTGTCCCAGCTCGCTGTTCCCGAGGGTCCTGCTGGGGCACCGACATCGGCTGCCCTGAGGGTTTGTGAAGCAAAGCCTCTCCTCCATCCCTCCCTGCCCCGGGCACAGCCGCCATTGCCGTGTGCGACCTGAGCTCGCGCTGGAGCGCCCCCTGCAGCCATGGAGGAACCATCGCACCCGGAGCGCCCCCTGCAGCCATGGAGGAACCATGGCACCCAGAGCGCCCCCTGCAGCCATGGAGGAACCATGGCACCCAGAGCGCCCCCTGCAGCCATGGAGGAACCATGGCACCCAGAGCGCCCCCTGCAGCCATGGAGGAACCATGGCATGGAGAGCCATGGCACCCAGAGCGCCCCCTGCAGCCATGGAGGAACCATGGCACCCAGAGCGCCCCCTGCAGCCATGGAGGAACCATCGCACCCACAGCGCCCTCTGCTGACTGTGACTGGAACTGCACCAAAGGGAAAGGTGCCTGAGGCCGAGCAGGCTGCCACTGGGTTTGGGTTCTGTTTGCGGTTAATGCCAGAGTTGTTATTTGTTAGCTTTGTTTTAGATATTAGTAAAGAACTGTTATTCCTATATCTTTGCCTGAGAGCCCCTTGATTTCAAATTCATAATAATTTGGAGGGAAAGGGGGTACATTTTCCATTCCAAGGGAGGCTCCTGCCTTCCTTAGCAGATGCCTGTCTTTCAAACCCAGACAAGTACTTTAATAATAAATAGCTTTTTTTTTTTGGATGTGGCTTTACATGCCAAATGTTAGTCTGGAATGAGTATTTATAGCAGAGTTTAAAGTCCCTGAAAATAGAGATTTATATTTATAATGGAAAGGTTGACAATTTTTTGCTGTAGCTATATTAGCAAACCATTCTATAATAAAAAGGTGTTATTTTAATAGGAGCACTTCTAATACCACTCTAATGTAGTTAGGAAAGAATGAACTTTACGAGGTGAATATACAATTTAACACAAATATTCATGCCAAAAGATCTAACAGTAGATCATAAGAGCAGTCTATTTAGCATACAATCTCTCACAGACCATCTGATTTTAGATTTTTACCAGAGAAATACAACACCTTCTTCTAAAAATCAGACTTGTCTAAGTCTTCATTAATTTTGATAGCTGATGTCTTGCATAGAGTCCTTTTTACTCCAAGGAAGTTCAGGAACAGAATTTGATGGATTAATAAATTCCGTCAATGGTAGTGAGTGGACTAACGGCATAATATTAATAAGAGGAAATGTACATACAAATTCAACAAACTGCACAATTTTTTAATGCATGTCACTTGGAGCACAGTATGAAGGTGGCCTTCTAGGAGCTATTAAAAACAAATTCTGATTTCACAAAAGATAGAGGTAATCCTAAGAACAAATCTGGGATTTTTCTATAGATAACACAAGCAAATCCTATGTTAAAACCAGGATGTGTTTCCTTCCTCACTTGTATCAGCCTAAAGCCAGAACATGTAGCTCTGTAGAAGGGGATATGCAGGTCAGCTGCTCTGCAAAGCCAAACCTGGGGCAATTCTTGCAGCCCTAAAGTTCACTCCCTCAAGAATTATAAACAATGCAATTATCAGCATAATCTGCTCTAACCCATTCTCATACTTCTTTTTTGTCTGATGTCTTCAAAGCTGTCCCAGAAGCTCCTCTCCAAACACAGACAGGAGCGTATTTCTCAGAGTGAGCTGCGGATGCCATGCAGTACATGCAATACACATTTTGACAGCACAAGGAATCTGTCCCTGCAGCCCTCACACAGGCCACAGCTGACTCAACAGCCTTGCCCAAACAAGGCGTACCCTTACCCTTACCTTTGGTGGCACTGCTCCAGGTATTCCTAAATCTGTGGAGCTGTAACTAGGGCTAGAACAAAAATGAGCTTTCCAAAAGGAAAAAAAAGGTCACTGCAAGTACTCCTGTGAAGTACTCCCTGTAGGGCAATGAACCTGTCAGTCAATAAATATAAAAAAGCCCTAGTTCCACAAGCACTTACATACCTGCTTAAATTTAAGCCTCTGAGTAGTCCCTCTGCGTGTCAGTGGGCCTTTGCACTTGAAAGCAAGCAAAATCCATAAGTGTTTATAGGGTCAGGAAATGAAGCACTAAAGTTGCTACTCTTCTCCCACATCATCTAGAAGAATTAAAAGCAAATCCTCTCAATTTGTAAGGTTCATTGTAAAAGAAGGCTATATTATGGGACTGTTTAAATGCTGTAAGAAAAGCAATACAAGAAAGAAAAGAATGTCTACGGTTTTTTCTTCACCCTACTTCAAATTCAGTATTGCGTTTTGCTTTCTCTTGCTTTTTCTTATTTATTCCACTTATACTCTCTTCCTTGTTTTTAACTTATTCATTTTGCTTTGTAATAATATTAAATAGCCTGAAATAGCAGCTGATTGTTAGTTACACTGTTAATTTAAAAACAATTTTACATGAAGAGAAAACATGTTGCATCCCTTGGCTGCTTAGTTCTCCGCAAAATTTGTCAGAGTTTGTTTCTTTCTTCCACTGAGGTGATAGTGCTAAAACTGTGTGTCACAACCCAGAGTCTGCATGTCATGCTGATAATGTGAGAAGACATCCATATCAGAGAGCCTCGAGGGTTGTGCTGTGGCCAGGTGTTGTGGTTTGAGGCTGAGTTGAAGAGAGTTTAGCAGGTAAAGCAGAAGCCATATGTGTAAGCAAAGCAAAACAAGGAATTAAATCACCACTTCACATAGGCAGGGCTTCCTAACATGTGATGGTGACTCGGAAAGACAAATGCCACCAATCCAGACACCCCCTTCTTTCTCCCCCAACTTTTATTGATGAGCACAACAAGTGGTATCCCTTTGTCCCAGCTGTGTCCCTGCCCAGGCTCTTGCACACCCCTAGCCTCCTCAGGGAGAAGCAGAAAAGGCTGTGGCTCTGTGCAAACACTGCTCAGAAACGGCTTAAACATCCCCAAGTTATCAACACTGCTTTCAGCACAAATCCAAAACAGTTACTATGGATAAAATTAGCTCTAGGCCAGCCCAAGTCACTACTCCAGTCAAAGTGACTCCAAAACCTGTTAACATAATTGCAAAGACACTTAAAATGAAATGGGAGAATCCAATGTGGACTTCAGACTCTCATATGAAAAACCCCAGCATACATGGACAGTAATTGTATAGACAGAAATGTCTCTATTTTAAATAATACTTTTCAATAACTAGATATATATGGAAGATTATTATTAACACACATACATTTATATTTAGGAGTTGTGGTTGTACATACACATTTAAAAAACCCTTTTGGACAACTGCAATCTGTGCAAGAGGACAATTGCAACAGCAGTTTTTCTAAAATTCATTAAAAAAGGACTGGAGGATTAGCTGGTCATTAAAGATGCTCCCTATGTGGATAACATCACGTAAGGCATGGGTTCTGTCCACCAAAAAGAAAATGCTTTAAAAAATCATTATACCTAAGAAGTGAATATTAAATGATGAAATTCTTTGTTTATATCAAATGACAATTATTTCTCTTATTGTGGTTGATCTCCATGATGGGATTTATAGTCTGGAATAAAAAAGGAATAAAAAGTTCCTCAAGAGACAAAAACTAGTGAATTTTAATATTTTATTGTCTACATTGATGAATTTGCTAGAGACCTTTCTCATTGCTTAAGCTTTATGCAGGTTGCAACCATTTAAATTTTTTTTTTTTTGCTACATCAGCAGCTGAAGGAATATACATTGACTATACAGAAATGTTTTTCACTGTCCCATTTCCCAATTTAGAAAAACGAGACATAAATTCAATGCTTGATTCTGAGACAGTCTAACTCCTTCAGCCCCTAGTTTTTAAAGAGTCAGAAAACCAATGAAAGCTCATATCTCACTGGACCTTTCTGACATGTTCAACTGAACAGAAGCATGTTGATCAGCTCCTGTTATTGGATATTGATTCCCCTGCAAAAGTGACTAATTCCCTACAAAAAGCTGGGTAATTCAATGTGCTCACCTCACACTGCACACATATTTCCCATTAAAACCCATCAGGATAAAAACCATCATAAAACACATGTATTTAGGGAACAAGTTCTCTTTCTTTGTGCATGTGTGTTCCATAAAATAAATTTTTTCCGTCCCATGAAATTGAACAACCTTATGTCCACTGCCAACAATGGAAAATAGCCATCGACGTCAACATGCTTTATATCAGGCCCTCTGTACTTCTAGCTGTTCCAAGCACACATTTCCTAGGGCCTAATGTGGGGTTTGTCACTTGAAATCATTCAGGACTTTTATAACACTTCATTATGGATGATAAAACTTCTTTCACAATAAATTCTTTTAAATACTGCTTTTGTTCAGGGAAATAAGCTCATGATTGATTCACTATGTGTATTTAAGAACTGCACCCTTCTCTAGAGAAGGTTAATGGCGAATTTGCTGCAACTAATACCTTCAATTTAATCACCAAATTAATTCTATGTAAGAACAACAATGGCTTATTTGTCAAAAATACTTGCATGAAACATTATGGAAAAAGGTTCACGAGTATAAATCCATATAGTGCCCTTTAAAGTTACTATTACCACACATTTATGAGAGTATAACAAAAAGGAATTAGATTTCTTAAAGCCAGAGGAGGAATGCTGTTACCGCAAGAAAAACAGTAAAATTCCCCAAGTTGAACATTCTCCTCTTGCTTCCTTATATATCTGCATGTACAATAAGTCTTTCTTCAGCTCACTTTTCATGTGTTTCTTTGTAAAATTGTAAAGAAAGTTCACACACAGGGACAAATCAAGTAACATTTGACCTATACCATTTTAAATTAAAGTACCTTAATGCTTTACTACTATCTAGATTTCAAGAAAGAGGCTTTTATCTTATCTGTTGTTTTCTAAACATAAAAGTCATCCAAACTTCATTTCTGTTGCTGTTGTTTTTCATACTGATTTCATCGGATTTAAATTCAAAGTTTCTTTCCCTTATCAGTCACTCATAATTTTTATTTAAATTTCTCAAACTTTTGGCTTGAGAGATTGAAGATGTAGCACTGTTTTTCTCCTACATCCCTTAGCTTAGCATCCATATTTTTGCTACTTTGTACCTACCAGCACTGCAGTCATTTAATTATCTGGTTTCAAAATTCTTGTGGGATGTCTGTGGCCTCGTTCAGATACATACAGATCTCAAGGGCAGAAAGGATCACAGTGAACATCCATCACAGTCTAACACAGTCCATAGGACTGCTCTTCATCAGACTCTGCTTAAATTGAATGGTTGTGCTTGAACTAGCCTGGGGCTTTTAGGAAAAGCAAACAAACAGCTATATCAGTTTAAAAGTTACCCACACTAGGGAAGCCAAAGCAAACCAAAGTAATCTTCATTTTATAGTTTCTGGACGCTGTTTTTTAAAAAAACTTTACTTTTGGAGTTATTTTTTTCACTTCATTTATCATATTTCAATTCTCCAAAAGCTCATCATAAACAATATTACTGAAACAACTATAATGGAGTTAAAAGAAAGGACTCTTATTTTCTGTTAAGCAGGACAGCCTGTCAGAGAAGGAGATAACCAGTTAAACACCACCAATGACAGATTTCATTTGTGATGAGTACAATTCCCTGTCATACACCTGGGGGAATTCCAAAGTGATTAGCTCCTTTTCATGATTGCTAGGCAATGTGCTTCCTCCCCAGGCTATCCCCACTGTTTTCCTGTGTGCAGCACATTGACTCAAGTTCCACTCACTTCTGGCACTGAGGCAACAGTCATTATTATTGACAAAGTATCACCCTTCCTCTGAAAGCAATTCCTTCAGCAATCAGTCCTGGACAAAGCAGAGTTGAGGCCATGCTTTGCATAGTGATCAAGCCAAGCTATGGCAGATTCCTCGAGAATGTCCCAATACTCATGTCCCTCAAGGCCCTCATCGTGTCCTGTCCTGCTCATCCTTGGCTCATGAAAGAGCAGACCTCCTGATTTCTGGAGAAAGTCTTCTTCTCTCTTGTCAATACCTCCTTCAGCATATCCAGAATAAGAAGTCTGAAACTTCACTAATTTCACATACTATATCAAACTGGAATCCAACTTTTTTATCTGTATATTCTTATAACTTTATTTTGAGCAATTGGCAAGTGTCTCTATTTTAGTACTGTAAAAAGGGAGGAAATTACATTTTCTTTTTTATAGGACATTGCAATCCTTTAGTCAAAACAATTCAGACCACCACATAAACTAGATAACAGGAATACATAGGCTCAAAATAAAGGTGAATCTTTCACACTTTAAAAAAAATTATTGAGAATTTACTCAGAGATAAAAAATCAAAAGAAAAATGAGAAAGTATTGATTACTAGAATGAGTTGCGAGTTTGAAATTCTCTAACTACTTGGGCACAAGATTTCATAGAGTTAAAGTTCATTTTCTTCCTGTCTTAGACTGAAGGCAGGTGAGGTTCAATAGTTAAGTGAGTGCAGTCTAAAATTTCTAAAAAATACAAGTGACAAGCAATGTTCTTTAACATCTCTTCAATCATATGGAACAAAAAGACTTATTCTTTTAAAAATACCAAGGATTCCATAATCCTTTTCCTACACCTCTATCTTCCCCAGCTCTCAGCTTCTGATGTCATACTCTGTTCAGGGAGAGCTGAAGGAAACAGAATAATAGCTTTGTTTCTCTCTGTGGCTTGTTTAAATCCATTTCTCAAGCAACAGCAATAGTTTCTGGTGTGTCTGGCATGTCATTAGAACTGTAATGGTTAATTATCAGACACTGCAGAGACACAAAACTTACAGACAACCTCTTTGCAACAGAGGAGTGGAAGCTCATCTGTAGATGAATGGGAATGAGGATGATAAATGGCATTAAATTAGTATTGTACTGAGTAAAACAAGGCTGAATGCTCCATATCTGACACGTAGCAAGTTTTTTTAAAAAATGCTATATACCATTTATTTTGCTTGGCTGGGGCATTCCTACATTATAAATCCCCTTTATATATTAACCACTGCCCTCCTGGCAGGGACTTGAGCCAGCTGTTAATGGTTTTGTTGCTGGGGAAAAAAATAAATTCAAAAAATGGTGTGTCCTTGACATGTCAGTGGTATAAATAAATATTTTCAGAGAAGGATGGGAGCTTAGATGCTATAATTTTTACTTGACAGATTAGGACAAGCGGGTTGAGAGTATCTGACAGCTAGATACAGTCTGATTTATAAGACTGAGTAGGGAAGCATGACAGACATATGTATTTATTAAAGATACACTTACAAAATGTTCCAGTTTAATTTGACAACTCTGCCAGCTAAGGCCTCAGGAAGTTCAAGAATATTACTCTCTACATACCATCATTACCCTACAGTTTCAGCAGAAGTTAAAAATCACAAATAGATAGTTTTAGTGTTTTAAATTTATAAATAGTATGTGCATCCATTAATAGATATAAAAGAAGTGTATCGTAGCAAAAGAAATTACAAAAGCTGAATTAATGCACATAGTCAATGTAGAAAAAATGAATATGTATAATACATAAATATACAGCACTGCACAGTATTATGAATGCAATATTCAAGTATATATCAGGAGCAATACTGTCATGGCAACATCCTAGCATAGAAATATTCTTTTTTAATTTGTTTAATTTTACAAATTTAATTGCATAAATTCAAACTGAGGACAGCATGCAAAAGAGTTTCCCCATCTTTCCCCCACTAGAAGTTTGTGAAAAAAATGCTGACATTCCTCTACCACTGAAACAATAGTCTAGTGTGTTTTGCTTCTGAAACTCAGCTTTCTCACCACTGTCATTGCAGCTCAGCTCATATTTATCCATCAGTCAAGTTTTCAGGGAACCAAACAATCTGTACTTTATGTTTGTCCGGCTCCATAACATTTGCTTCTTTTTAGGAAAGGTTTTCAGCATTTCTTCTTGATATAACTGATCATCTAAGAGAAAATAAATGTAATTAATCAGCTTATCTATTTGGCATTGACCTCTTCTTCCAGCATTTTTGGTAACTTCACATAATTGAAATCATACCCCTAATATTCCTACCTGCAGTGCTGGAGCTGCAAGGAATCCACATGCCTTCCCTTCAGGACAGGAATATAACCACACTGGCATCAAGGAACCAACTGACAGGAGTAGCGTTGTAGTTTAGATGAATATAAAATCAATGCATGTGTAAATCACAGACCTAGATTGAAACTTCCTCCTTATTTTAAAGAACAAAGCAGAACTTCATGATATAAACCTGATTTATTAAAATATGAGTATTGATCTAATATCAATACTCAACTCGAGACGGACAAAGACTCTCTAACAGGGTTGTTAGAAAGTGTATGTTTATTTCAGCACCGGGAGCTGCGTGGGATAGCTCCCTAATACGCAGAGCAAAGCACAAAGCAATACAAAGTCTATTTATCTACAAAAGTTCTGAATATTCAAAATACAAGTGCACATTTATCACCTTGATACCTCCCATTCCCGCTCCATATGGTAATTAGCTGAATAGTTATTAAGCATGCGTGGCTTGTTCTTTAAATTGAGTCAGTGGTCACGTAATTTGAGGGGAGGGCGAGAATGATGAGGTAAAACTCATCTTCCTCACTTTGACCTTTCTGCCTTTCTGTTTTTTGACAATATAAATTACCTTTGGGGGAACCTCCAGTTCCTTTCTTCATTTCTCTTCAATAGGAAACGTAGTAATTGTCTACATTTCTTTAGATCTATTAATCAGTGTCTTCTGTTTCTCATTATAAGCACAACTGAGTAAATATAAAATGACAAGCAGTCAGTTATCTACACTTTAAAGTTACTTCAAATCTAATTCTTTAGTTAATCATTAATTCTTTAATTAACTCCAGCTGGGTTTTCTTATTAGCTTTAACTCTTAACTAATTTCAGCAATACTAACCTTTGCCTAAAGTCCTAATTTTTAAAACTCCATGTTTCAAACCTTCATCAAGAAAGATGGTGACCTTCCTGCATTCTTACTAAACTCCTGCTAAGTCTTCAGGCCCTTTTTGAAGTATAAAATTTTCTTGGGGGAGTGGAAAGAAGCCTCAATATTCAAGTTTTAAATTTTGAGCAACAACACTGAAGAAGAGAAGTTATTCCACAAAGTTTTAATGCTCTCCCTCCCTTTTCTTTCCTGTTGAAATTCAAATTATCAACCAACTCCTTTTAGAACCTGATGGTGCTGCTACCTACAGGCAACGTATTTCTAGTGCAAATCAGTACTGCAGCAAGGCCAGGTTAATCTCCATGCAGATGAGTAGGGTGCATACACACAGACAATATTAGATGTGTCCAGAAATCTCAGTAAACTTAGGTTAGACTGGACATTAGCACTGTTGAACAAATTTTATGCTCTCTAAAAAAAAAAAAGAAAAAAAAAAGAAAAAATGTGATTCAACCATTACTGAACAAATGACTCAAGGTTAAAAGCCAAAGAACTAGCATTTTGAGAAAACTCTTCCAATCAGGATAAGTGGAAAACTTTCACTCCCATATCTAGCAAAAGAGGCAAGAGGAGAAAGAGGGAAGGGAAGGAGGCAGGCCAGTTGGCAAGACAAAAACAAAATAAATCGCAAAGCCTCACTATTTTATGTAGTGAAACTGTTGGAAAAATCAAAGTAATATAGAATATAAATATAAACCAATATAGAATAAGAATATAAACCAATCTTAATAACTATTTTAAACACATAAATCTAATTATATTATCCCCCAAGAAAAAGTGATAGCCTTGTCCTACTTTTCTGCAATCCAAAGTTTTACACCTGCTAAGGTTTAGAGACGTGGCTGTAAGTCTTGATCTACCCTGGGAAAATCCTTCACACTTTTGCTTCTCATCTTTCTTACTGACAGCCAAGTCCTAACTCTAAGCTTAAAGAACTGCTCTGCATCAATAGGCCATAAATTAGTAACTTTGATAAACAAGGGGAGAAAGCATTGCACAAGAATCTGATACATCAAACAAAGGAAACATGACAAGAAGTAAAGGAATGGAAAGACAACATCTTTTTCTAAAATGCATTTCTTTGTTTTCCCCAAAGGATAGAAATTTGTGGACTACAGTTGTTAAAATTCATCCCTAATAAGTAGGACCACTCACCGACAACAAGCTTTTTCTGAATTTTAAGTCCTTTAAGTTAAATAATAAATCTCCATTTGCTGTTATATACCTCAGGTCCAGTGTGTTTAAAATGTACCAGGATAACTCAGATGCATGCTAATATGGTAATAAAGATGTTAATGTAGCTAAAGGCACATATATGGTACGGGAAAAATTTGCCACTCCATTTGTGTAGTGTGAGTGCAAGGAACAAAAAAACCTCTGTCCAGTTTGCAGCCATATGCAACAAAAAAAAAAAAAGCACAGATTTTCAGGGAAGTGATTACCACTCAAAAGTATTTCAGAAACAGAAAGGAAGAAGTTTAATCCACTGAAAAGACTTCCTAGTCCATGGTTCATTACTGAGAAGCTTATTTCTTCATTGTAAGTGTCAATGATAATCTTAGATGCATTAAGAACTTTTATCTCAGCTGATGACAGAAAAGTTCATAGTAACAAATTGAAAAGAAAGAAAAAAATTTACAAATCTTAAAAAGAAAATTAACTTAATCTTTAGTCTCGAGTGCTAATCCAGGCCCAGACAGTATTTCAATAGATCTCCTCAGCTTCAAATCCCCAAAATATTTAACAGGAACTTTTGGGATTTGTTAACAAGCTACAAGCTACAACATGTAGTTAAGTCTTCTGTTGAGCAACCATATTCATCCTTGAATTCTCCCACTTTTCCTTTTACTTCTTTTTGCAGGTTTGAATCTCAACACAATATTGTTTTGTTTTTAGACAGAAGGAGAAAAGTCCTCATGTCTATTGCAGGTAAAAACTGAAAGAAAAATCTGACCCCAGACCCAACCCAAATATAGTGTTCTTAGGCCTCACATCATTCTCTTCTCTCTAAATTTGGATGAAAAACACACAAATTAAGCTTTCAATGAAAATACATTTGCAAACTCAAGTAGAAAGCAGCTTGTGCCATTCTTTAATCGCTTTGCAGCCTGTATGTTATTACTGCTATTGAAATTGATGGCAAGAATACAACACCAAGACTCTGCACATGATTAACTTTTTTTTATTCTTCCTGTAACTTGCTATAAACCTCAAATGAACTTGCAGGTTGGCAAGAGCGTGTTAACAGCTAGATGCCAAACTGTAAGACACATTTTTTCCAAACAGCATCACCTTCCCTGGAAGTGTTTCCTTTTCCCTCTCCTCTCCTTCTTTCCCCTCCATCTCCCTATAGCTATTATAGCTGGTTGGATATTTCATCTGTATTTAGGACTTAAATACTTCAAAAAGTCTTGGTGCTTGACATAAAACACTCCATGAAGAGATTTTTCCTCCTTTCAGCTCCAGGCTTGCTTTTCTTTTTTGCTGAGAAATGCTGCAAAAAAAGACACCAATTATTCAAATTGGCCTGTCAGCAAAGAGCCAGACTGGGCTCACTCACCCATTTTCCATAAGTCCCAGAAGAACTGATGTTGCAGAGTAACTACATAGCTTCAGCCATTGCTTTCTGTAGCATGTTTATCAAGGGATGCCAGATATTCAGTGCCCAAGGAATCAGGAACCACTTCATCTCCCAGGCTCGTAAGTCACACATGTCAGCCAGAACAGGATCCCTCTTCAGATTTTGTGAATGTACTCAATGGAAGGTCAAAAGGTCATTGCTAAAGGCCATATTTTGCAGAAAACCCAAAAGACTTAAAATACCTGCAAAGGGTTGGCTTAGTACAGGACTCAGAAACAAAAGCCTGACAAGATTTTCCACAAAATTCCTTTGGAAAAAGGAACAAGATTTGGCCAAATCAAGTCCTTTTTAGCATGTCTTCAATTGTTGAAAATCATAGAATCACAGAATGATTTGGATTGGAAGGGACTCAAAGATCATCTAGTTCCAAACCCCCGGCTGGGGACAGGACCACCTTCCACTAGACCAGGCTGCTCAGGGCCCCATCCAACCTGTCCAGGAAGACTTCCAGGGATGGGGCATCCACAGCTTCTCTGGACAACCTGTGTCAGTGCCTCACCATCCCTCCTAATATCTAATCTAAACCTACTCTCTGTCAGTTTGAAGCCATTCCTCCTTGTCCTGTCACTCCAGACCCTTGTAAATAGTCTCTTTCTGTCTTTCTTGTGAGCCCTTTCAGGTACTGGAGGCTGCAACTGGCTCACCCTGAAGACTTCTCTTTTCCAAGCTGAAGAATCTGAAATCTCTCAGCTGTTCCTCATAGGAGAGCTGCTCCATCCCTCTGGTCACCTTAGTGGCCTCGGTCCAACAGGTCCATGTCCTTCCTGTGCTGGGGACTCCAGGGTTGGATGCAGCAATTCAGGTGGGGTCTCATTCCCATTACATCCAGTAGGTGAAAAATGAACGCCCTTGCATGTCAGTGATGTGGAGTCTCAATAGCATACTGAAGCAGCTAGACATTGCAATCCTATGCTGATAAATACATTCCCTTAAAAATGTGGAACATACTTTGAAAGTATCAATGAGATGCCCCAGTGCACATCCCGTATTGAAAACCACAGTAATAACACAGCTCTGGTCACAAACAAATGGCCTGACAAAGTCCACATACAGACAGTCAAGGTCCTCTTCTGCTTTCACAATCACAACACTGATTACAGTGGAAGTGGCCCCCCCATGCACCTCTGGGAATAATTGGCCTTTAGTTTCCAACACCCTTATGTCCATGTTGTTCTGATGATGAAAGCTTTCCTCTTTTCCTGCTACCATCACCATTTTCTATCTATATAGATCTTGTGTACATCATGGCATTTTGCTCTGAAGAGGGAAAACTCTATCTGCATTACTAGAAACGAGGAGAGAAAAAAGAAAAATATTGAATGACAAACTGACATGCTCAAAGCTATTGGCAGCTATGAATAATACTAAGTCTCAGGCACCAGTCCACCATGCTCTATCTATTCAATCTATCCCAAGAGCTGCTAGATACCTTGGAGATTGTACACTACAAAAACAGAAAGAAAGAAAATAAAGCACTGTGAAAGAAATAATAAATTATACAGTGTTAAAACAAGGATTGAAATGATTGGTGACATGGGAAAAGAGGAGTCTGAGCAGCAACACAAAAACAAACAGGTACAAGAAAGTAAGAGAAGAAACAGCACCATCAAACAGCAATTAGGAATTAAATTTGTTTTGCAAAACAATCTTATGTAAATCAAGAGGAAACATGTATCAGACATAGGTGAGGTGTCAGTGTCAGCTTGAATTTACAGAAACTAAAGATAGAAAAGTTATTCAAGTTGTGTAATTGTTATGTTGTTATACCTTAGTTTGGCATTCTGGAGGAAAAATGTGAATGGAAAGGCCTTGCCTTTACAGCTCTTGCTTTTCCTTCAGCTTATGGATTTTTCTCTGGAGTTTTGCATGTGCAAATAGCATAACCAACTACTAAATCTGAGCCACAACTTCATTTTCTACATTCCCTGGAGTCCAAAAACCAGGATCAGAATATTTTCCTCTGAGATGCTGTTCCACAGCCCTAGGCCAGAAGGCTGGCCAGCACTTTTAACACCTCCTAAGACCCCCTGTTGTTTGACCAAAGGGCTTGGAAGGCATTTCCGACAGCTGGGGTTGAGCTTAGCACTCTGCAGAGACATCTACTGGCATCCAGCTCGCGCCATCCCAGCGGTACCAGGGCTGTGGCAAACCCTCCACTCCCAGGCAGCAATGGCTGTGCCTTCTCTCTGCTGACATTCAGGGGCAGCTGCAGGGTACAACTGCCTTGGGCTGAAGTTCTACTGGCCAGAGGGGGATGGTTTTTCTCCCCAGTTTTTCAGTTCCTGCTCAGATCAGTGAGTTGTGGGCAAGTTGGGCTCCTTCCCCTGAGCCAAAGTGCTCTGAGAAACAGAAAACAGATGACTGGGCAAAATATTGTATGGAATATTAATAATGTTATTTCCAGGCTTCTAAGTTTACAGACTTCAGCCCTACAGAGTGTTTATAAACATTTACATAGGAATGAATAATTATGGCTACATCCAACATGTTGTATCCCAAGAAAAATAATATTGGCATTCCTGTTGGTAACATCACTTCTAAGTTTCAGGATATAAAATAATTACCAATTTCATATATGTATATATGTGATGTATAAAGCAACATTTGTTGGATAAAAGTCAGAAATTCTGCAGTTACAGTTTAATTCAGATTTATGCTATAAGGAAAGAGTCTGTCTGCACAGGACACTATGGAAGGCACAACTTCAAATGGCAGTAAATTGCACACAGAATAAAAAACTTTATCTGTGATACTTATGGAAATATCACTGTTTGTAGAATAAGAGGAGAACAGGCTCAGAAATGTTGTGATTTAAAAAGTGTGATGAAAAAATCTATATATATTTCACATTTCTTCCTAACTTTAGTACCATTCCACATCACAAAGATCTTTTAGGCTGTTTTGAATACCGTCTATGTAAAAATTTATCTTCAAATGATGTCTGAATTTTAGACATACATTATGAGAGGAAAAGATTAGGACACAGAAATATTCATCAATATCCTAATTTATTTTGGACTGTTTCTGACACCTGCCATGATAAAAGCAAGCTTATTTCACATTTGCAAACTTGAAACAAATTGTTTGACTTGAGAAATTAGATTACAGTTACCATTGATTTATAATTCTGAGAAGAAGCCATGACAGCAAAGGTATAGTTTTTGATTTTGAGGACCTCCAAAAAAAAAAGAAAAAAAGCCAGTTGTACTCGTGTTTCCAGGTGTCAGTGGTAGCTGTATTCTTTCTGTACACATTCTGTTCTTTTGCTGCTACCTGTTAAAAAGCAACACAGGTTTGTCTTTTAGCATGAAAATATTCCAGACCTGTCTTTAATGAAGTTAGATGTTAATGAATAAATAAATAATAATAAAAAAAAGATAAATTGAAAAAAATGCATACCTTCTAAGGCTGGGCTGCTTGGGATTTTCACGGCAGAGTTCTTCAGCTATTAGCTATTCTATCACAAAATATGATCCTGCTGCAACCACAAAATTTAACACATTAATAAAGCCAGCTGATCAATACAGCAGTACCAGCAGTTGACCATCTGTAAAGTTCAACACTTAATCATAATTAAGTCAGGAAAAGCTGACAAATACAAGTGTAAGAAATCACACAAAACCAATGCAATAGAAGTAACCAAGCACCCTAAAATCATCAATCTGGTCAGTTCTGACACTGCTTTCAGTTACTTCTAAATCAATCTGGAATGAAAATTAATCTCTAATGCATATCTTTTCCAATTATCAAATTATGATTTGAGTTAAACCAATAAATGCAACATTGTTTTAATTATATTAAACCACATGAAACAGCCAGTAAGGGTGTGTGTGCAGATAGCTACTAGCGTACCACACATTAAATAAATTAATGTAATAAAAATAGTGGTGTGTTTTCTTTCCCATGCAATATTGTGCTGCTATCACAGCAACCCCTGTTGGCTGGTAGATGGGTATAAGGAAAACAGAGAATTTACAAATTTGGATCTGATTTCTTTCCTTAGAGCACCAGGTGCTTTAAATGCCACCAGAAGGGTGCTCTAGGCAGTGCCATGCTGTCCAACATGGCTTGGCATAGATTAGCTCAAAGCTTTTGTGTCTTTGCAGACTTTGATTGAGGGCCAGTGCTAGAACTCCTATGGGCTTTTACTTGATCCAGTCTAGAATAGGGATTTTTTCTTTTCTTTTTTTTTTTTTTTTATTACAGCTGCCAAAAATATGCCAGTTAAGATAATTACATTTCAATTTAAATTGGTAATTTAATGGAAAACCTTAAATTGGGATGTAGGGCAGGATTTTACTTCCATCCCTATCCCACAACACCTTTTGTCTGTTGCAGATGATTTAGGAGCCCAGTTTCCTATTTTTGGCTCTCAGCAAGACCAGAGACATTAGAAGTCTCCACAGTTTTGCAGGACTGTCTCTTTATCTCTTTTAAGTCTGCAAACCTCACCTCAATTTAGTTTCATCTGTCTACTGTTCGTTGCTTCATTGACTGCCTGTCTTTATGTGACACAATACACGCAAAAACCAAATTCTTCATCAAGATATTTGCTCCCTTTTGAGAGGAGAAGTAGAAGAATCCAAGATATTCTGCCTGCCATGGCTCTGCTACTTTCATTATTTGTTTCAGGGCTGACACAGAAGCCTGGCAGTCGCAACATGCTGTAAGGGGAATCATCTTCCTTTGTTTAGGACGCAGTGTGTACTGTCATTTACATAATAAAATCCTCACACAAATAACAGATGGTGAAGAGGCACTCATGTTGCCACATGTTGGAAGCATGATATAGTTCCTTGATGAACTCATTTCTTTTACTTTTGCCTACAGACGCCTACCAGCTATTAAACCTTGGGGGTTAGTCAGCTGGTCAGAGGTTTAAAGACAGACAAAAATCTGTCTGCTGAATTTTCCTGCTTCTACGAGGAGCAAATGTTATGCCGTGATAGAAATGTGAAATCCATTGAAAATGGTTTCCACTACCATGAAAAGTAAATAATAGTCTCTATTTTCAACACTCATTGGGCTGAAATGTTTCACTATAGAAGACAGAAAATGTCATTATTTCACTGGGTCTGAGCTCTTTTTTCTTTTTGGAATCCTTTTCTCAGCAGAATCTTGGGACAGAGAGAGTTATGCTAATGCTGCATATTAGCAATATCAGTTCTTGGGTGCATTACCATTAATTCTATGTGCAAATTAAGTGCTGGAAAACAAATGTCTGTCACTTGAAATAACAGCCACAGAGGCTGTATACAGTGCAGTGAAATAAGATCACACCACATTCCCTAATTAGAGTTAATGGATCTGTTTCTGATCCCGTTTATACCGATTTTACAATCATGTAATCCATGCTATTGTCTTGAGCAGAGCTGGTCTGTAAAAAGAATCAGTCCCCAGGATGACAGAGGGTATTTAAATGAGTGGTCATTTAGTTGTCTAAATGCTGCTCTTTGGATGCAGTTTTTTACATTACTTTCAGAGCTGGCCTGCTACAGTTTCACTGCAGGGGTTGGCATGGTGAGACAGGCAGTGAGAACTCCTGAGAACTCCTGAAGACACCTTGTGAAGGCCAGATTTATGCAGGAAAAGTGGCCCAGGACATGGGATTAGCCATGGGTGGCAGGAACTGTGGGATTCACTGAGCACCTCAACACACTTGGGTTGACCCCATCATCCTTTCCCCATTTGGAAACTCACATGCCCTGTAGCCCTAAATCAGCAATGCTGAAGCTGCCGTGCAAAGCAGAGATGACACATACAAAACCTTTACAGGCAAGAGACTGTGCTGTGGCAACCACCTGCTTCCATCCCACCCTCTGTATTTGTCACTGCTGTTCAAAAATGGATAGACTACACATTTCTGTCTGTCTCATATCTGCTGCACTACAACCTATAGACACAGAAATTCTGTATAACAGAGCTGTTGATCAGGTGCTACTTCTTTCAGGGAGATACACAAGATCTCCAATCTCTAAAAATATCTAAGAAATCTCAGACCAAAGCAAGCCCAAAAATTTAAGGTTTGCATGAAAGGCTACACTATGATGGCTTTGAACTCTTATTCAGACTGTAAACCTGATATGAATATTTCTTTAATGTTTAGTTAGCTCTGATTATCTCATTTGGGTTTTGTGGGGTTTTTTGGTTGTTGGGGTTTGGGGGTTTTGTTTTGCTTTTGCCTCAGGAGCCTGTCCCTAAAGCAAGAATATTTTGAGTTGGCAGTTTTATAGCTAGTGCAGCTTAAAGAAGAGTTGCAGGTCTGATTATCCCACAGCATGGAGCCTTGACCTGCAGTCTTTAGAATCCAGGAAGTATGTGGTTATTTTTCATGCATTAATGCACTAGTATTGACCAGTTAATTTGAAATCACTTGCATCTCATGTCATGGCAAAAAAGCAAATGCAGCACATCCGGAGCCACAGATTTACAAGGTTACATAAAGATATAAGCAACAGAAGGCAGATAAAATTCTGTCACATATTTTTGCATCAAGGTCGAATACCAAAGGCATCTTTCTCTAGGAATGCTTTACCTGACACTGATGATGTCACCAGGAACTTACTACTCCTTAAGCAGTTTTCACCTCTGCAGGTTATATTCACAGAATATTACATTCTACTCAGGTAATCCCACTGAACTGTCTTCAGTTAAGCAGTGTCCCTTATCTTCCTCTGACTTCACTCCTTCACCACTCCCCAGAGCAAACAGACAGAAAGCTGAGGATTGAGAAGGACTGAAAAATGTCTCGTGGGTGATTAGGGAATTTTAAACAGGATTTTGATTAATTTCCTCAGGAGTTATCTACATCTGACTGACAATAAAAATACATTATTTTCATTTCTGCTTGTTCTGCATTTAGAGCTCCATAGATACAGTTATACATCATATATTTAAATTATTAAAAATACAGACCTTAAGCATAATATGCTTGTAATATTACTAATGTTGGTCAAACAAACAATACTGGGACTAGAGTGAAGATGTAAGACTGTCATATGGATGTGCTTCTCAAGCTATAGCTAACATGCAAGTTAGAATTCAACCTTTATAAAATAAAAATAATATGATTGAATAATTGAACCAAAACTGACCAGCATTCCTGATTGACTAATTTGCATTTCTCCAGTTACAGATTATAGAAACACCAACAATTTGTTCATAAATAAATGTCAAGAAAATTACTCTAATAATATACATAGAACTTAAAACTAGAGCAGTAGAATTACAATCTGAATAGCTGAGAACTGAGTTTAAGTGTCTTGTCTTAATATTGACATACAAAATTGACTGCAAAATCAAATGTCTATGTACTTTCTGTAAATAAGATATCTCTCTCTCATGCACTGGAGCTAAGATACACAAAAGAATGATGAGTACAAGCAGAGAACAAGCATATTGTTATCTTGATGTTCACTCAGGACTGAAACAGAACTCAGGATTTAAAGAAAATCATTGCTGAAAGAAAGGTATTTAAAGCAGTGGTAACTAGTCATTTCTAGACAAAAAGGCCAGTTGTTTTGATAAATATTTCTACTTGAAAAGGAAATGGTTCGAGGAGTTGAAAAGTTCACCCCACTCTCACTTTTATTACCAGAAGCATGGTTAATTATACCTGTTGAATGATATTTTGTATTTCCAGTTCTAGAGACAACAAAGGAATAAAAATTTAAAAAACCCCAAACCAACACCAACAACAATAACAAAACCCCCACAGAAACAAACAACAAAAAACCCCCCAAGAATCCGAACTTTCTCTTAAAAGTGTGTTTGTTTTTATAAATATTTCCATGCTTGCCAGGGCAGTTTACAGTTTGCATTAAAGCCTTCCTCCTCTTGAAGAAGGCACTGTTGTGTGCGGCATGACCATGGCTGTATCTGTCATGTTAACTCTGCTACTGACAAACCCATAACACTACACTGTGCTTCTATTGATGTTTTATTTCCATTTTTATTCTCCCTTTGAGTTGTTTCTCTTACTGATTTCTGCCTTTTTCTTATTTTTTTTTTCAGCTCCACAAACTTGTTTTTCTACTAAAAGACTGATTTGTTTTATACTTTTAAAAGATGCCTTAAATTATTATTACCTCCTTTTAAGACTCCTAACTGATGCTGTCTCAGACAAATAAAAGCTTCTCATTTGTCTCAGTTTTACTGGTATTTTTAATGTCTTGAATTCAAATTCAGATTTGTTTTTCCTCCAGGAGTAGACATTCACTGTCAAGGACCCTTCAACTTCAGCAGGTCTGTGACATCACAGACTAACCAAACTTGAGTATTTTGTTATAGTCTATTTCTTCTTTTTCTTAGGTATTTATTGCAAATCCCAACCTCATGTATCTCTCCTTATAAGCAATTATTTCTTCAAAACCTCTTTACTAATAGCTCTAGTTCTAGGTAAGGATTTCCCTTGTCTAAAAGCCAATTTCCTATGCAATGCAACATAGAATAAAACAATTTTAACCATTACTTTATCGAAAACACAGCTGCACTGATGTGTCTACTAGAATTTCTTTTTGACACTGACACATCTTTTGTACTTGTACATAGAGTGATAAGTCTACACTGCCAGTAAAGTAGAAATCCAAAATTCCATCCTGGTTGCCTTTTTAGTTTCCTTTTTATTCTTCCACTTCTGTTGTCCAGAGAGATCAGAAATAGCTGCAAACAGTCCTTTTTCACCCTTCCAAAATTCTTATTCTGGAATAGCTGTAGCAACTCTGTAAGAGCAGGGAGCAGTGTCAGTTCAGAATAAATCATGGCAATTTCCATGTTTATGTATAAAACTTCTTGTAAGCTAATTACAGAACACACAAATGCAAGTGGAGTACAATAACCTAATGCTGTTTTTTTGGGCTTTTTTGGAAGGGACAGGGTGTCTGACAGTATTTGGAAATATCAAAGGAAAAAAATCTCATTATTATTTAACCTATAAACAGTTCATTTGTCTGGTGGAAGTTTCAGCTTGTTGATTTCTACTGCTGCTCTTTTTGAAGTAGCTCATGAGCAGCTCTTCAGCTTTTCCATTCAATTATTGAAGGCTCCAGAGAGACACAGGACAACTGGGGGGGGGGGGGGAGGGGGGGGAAGTGCAAGAGCTCTAGAAACCATGAAAAGCTGTTCCAATATAGTTCCTTTTTGCTTTGCTATTATCCATCAGCACTTAAGTCTCAGTAACAGCAATATCCTAACAAAACTAAGTGTTTTCATGCTAACAAAAGAGAGAGCCTATCGTGGTACCTAAAGACCACAATAAAATTGAAGACACAGCAACTTTTCTCTTTTTCAGGTTTAAACATATTTAATAGATCACCCATGCAACTCAGACCTTCAGAAGCCAGGGTCATAACCTCAAGATCATCACATATTGCCTGTTCTTTCTGCTAAATACTTTTTGTATCTTCTTTTTTTGTCTCCAAGTGCTAAGTAATTATTTGAATACCATTGTCTCCTCTATCAAATAATTTACAAATCTCTTTTTATACCACAAATTTGCTATCACTAAGTGAAACTAAGTCCACCCACCTAGTTTTCTGGGTCATAGCCTTGATTGTACATGAGATGACAGGATCCTTGGCCTTTCCACCATCCCCTTGAAGAAGGGATTGGTCTCCTTTCATAAAAAACACAGCTGAATAACAGGAAAAAAGGACATCTTCAAAACACAAAAATTTTCACAGACATCTTAAAAACAACAAAAAATTTAATTCCAGGATATCTATTTGCAATTTAACATTGAATTCCCTCTTAACTAATTCCCATTCACCTGTTTTATAGATCTCAAGTCTCTAATGAAGCAACAGAATTTGACTATAGCTATTTTACTTGCTATCTGAATTTACTCCATCATAATCCCCTGAATGAGTAACTTCACTGAATATGGAGGTGTTATTCTTCTCATTTTAAACACAGAAAAATACTAAAAACCACTAATCCCCACCAACATGCTAAAAATTCTGGATGACCAGGTTGTCAGTGAACCCAGCTTTCATTACTCATGGCAATACAACCTGATCATTGCCTGCCTCCAATACTAGCAGGCAGTTTCCTTTTTTTTTTTTTTTTTCTGTAGCACAGGTTTTACAGCATTGAGCCAGTTAATATGTGAGGATACATTGCCATTGAATATTAGCACACCATTACTGGCAGAAGGTAAATACTTTCCAAGGAATTTTGGAAACATAGGTCTCTGCAGTCAAAGGCTGCATAAATTCCCACCTGCATAACCTCCCTCCTTTGAATCAGAATCAGAAGGTAGTTAAAATATATTTGTGACTTGTCAAAGTAAAATAATCCAACTTTTGGAGATATATTTATCCAACTCTTTCACCTGTGGAGGGGAAAAAACCAAGAATCTCAATTTGAGGTCTGCATATTTATGTGCACTAACCTTTATATTTCCTTATCCATAGGCACATAAAGTCCCTGCAGAGTTAAGCTCCATCAACAGGGCTGATGTGCTTAAAATTCCTTTGTGATGTGCACACCGAGGTACCTTGTTCCTGATGCTCAGAGCACATACCTGAACAACTTTCACATTTGCTCCTAATCTTTCCTGTTCAGCTCTATCTAAAGAACAGAAATATCAAGAAAGAAGCCAAAGAAAAAAGGAGTCTCTGCCTGACCACTGCTAAGGCATTCTCCCAGATCAGCATCTAGTCTTGTTTTAGTGAGTGCATGCACAGGAACAGCTTCAAAGTGGGAGATCAAATGGTTACTGCTGGCAGAGACCATCTCCCTCTCACAGGGGATAAAAATGGATCCAGGGAAGAAAGTGCTTAAATCTGGATCCTTCCTTCTCTATCTGTTGGGTAGTCCATAAGCTGAATCCAAATTATGAGTCAGGAATAGTCTACTTGTGTCTTCTCTCCACACACAGATACAAAAGCCTGGCTGAAGTAGGGAACTGAAGACAATGGTTGCTGAATCCATGCAGCTCACAGGAAACCTTAACACTTAGCAGACTCCTGGCATTGTCACTCCAAACCTAAACTGTTGACTACAGGAACTTTATGGCTCTATTCCTCTGTGATTTTTGGCAAGCTGTCTAGAAATTTTATTGTACAGCAAAGAATTAAACCTTGACATGCAACATTCTGGCCTTGCCAGTTAACTGTGCCTGTCTGAATATTAAACAGTTACATGCTGCTGAAATGCAGCTCGCTCCTACCCCCTGTTTGACAGAAAACACCAATTCAGCATGGTGAAAATAAGGCTGGTGCTTAAGATTGGCTTCTAGCTCTCATGCAGGTCTAGGACAATATTGTAATCAGAATGTTTTAAATGTATTTGGTTCAGTGGTAGTAACCCCAGCATATTCTGATCATGAACATACTTGGGCTGACTGAGGTACTGGGATGGTCACAGTGCAGGCTCCATGGGAGCAGTGCAGGCTGTTCTGCAGCAACTTATCGACATGGAGAGCCCATTTTCCAGCTTAAACATATCTTCCCCTTGTCCTTTGAAAGAAACAGTATATATAAGCATTACTGAAAGATACAAAAGTTTTAATTAGATATTTTAATTAGACACTCTTTATTCTGGTTCCTGTTTTTCAGATATTTACACTAACATCTCACCTGAACTATATAAATAATCATAAATTTGACGAGGGTGACTGACCCTTCATCCATATCCCACACCCCTAGTCCTGACTGAAAAGTCAAAAGACTCAAGGGTTTGCATGAGTGGTTTAAAAGGAAGGTCTGAAGGAGTACAAGAGCTGATGTGGGCTTATTTTATCTGAGCCTCTGCAGGGGTTTAGCCACTTGGGCATACGGGAATCACCCTGAGGGATGCAGCACATTCTGACACTGTTAACACCACCTCCATGTGTCCATCCACCTCATCCCCATCCTCTGAGACGATGGGCTGGGACAGGGACCCACACTAATCAGCCATTCTAGCTCTTTGCTTCCCATAATCCCCTTCCAACAGCTCAATTCCCAGGTTTAAACATCCTGCACACACATTGGGCTAATCTTGCTGCCACTATGCAAAAATAACTGAAACAGGTATTGGACTCTTTGTAAATACCTAGAAAATACTAAACTGATAATACCAGCTGAGTACAACTATAACCCTAATAATTTTGCACTTGATGGCAGAAAGAAAAACTCTTCTACATTCTCTCTGCAGGAGCTCTCTAATCCTCAAGAAAAGGGAGATAAGTAAATGCACTTGCAAAATAATTAACAGAGCTTTGCCCCAGTATGCTGTGGAGAGATATGACCCATCAAATGAGGCACCAGTCTGGGCTAAGGGGACCCTGGTTCAATTTCCAGCTGTGGTAGGGCTCTAATACACAAGCTTAAGTAAATTGTGTCTGTGCATTGGTTTTCTCTGCCTTCAAAGGGATTTTTTCTTGGTTTTATCCTGTAAAGCACTAAATTTTACAGACATGAGAGGAAGGTACTACTATGTTTCACAACTTTATCTTGACTATCTGAAAATCTATCCTTCCATGCCAGTGGCACTGCTCTTTGGTTGTTTATCATGTACTTTTCCATCATCTAGCAACAGATGTACTTTCTGGATGGTCTTCAAGATTGTTTTACAGAGCACTTGAGACTATTTTGTTTTACTTTTATTTCTTTTGTTGCTTATTTTCTTTAAACATTTTAACTTTAGGGATTTGGCTAAGCTACAACTATTAAAAAATTATGCAGCAATGTGTAGTTTCTGTTTTCCATTTAAGCTAACATTTCCAAAAATAAATCTCAAAGGACTGAATATACCTTCTCTACTTTTCTGATTCTCTCCCTGTGAATGCTGCTTTCTGTCTGGGTAACATCTCTTCCCTTTGTAGAATTAAAGCCAAATGTTGCTTGAAATATGGAATATATTTGCCTTGTTCCTAGAATTGAGACCATAGTAATTTCCTTACTTTCCTGTTTGTCCAAATTCTGTCATCAGGTTTACATAAACAAGTCAGGTAGTCTTGAGACCAAGGAGATGATGACAGGAAGAAAGCAGACCAGAATGAAATTGCAGAAAATAGGAGCTTTTGAAAAAAAAAACAGTGAATTTGTCTAGTCTCCATATAAGAGAGACCCAAATTGCTGAAATAAACTTCACCTATCAAAAGAATGGACCTTGTTTTCATTCCCACCCTCTATCCTTTATTGTTCTTAAAGCCACAGCATTTCAAAAATTACATATTTTTGCATCTTCAGTTTGATCCAGAATTTAGAGGACTCTGGAAGGGTTGAAGTCAATCAAAACTTGTGAAGGAAAAAAAGCCTGTGATGAACTCTATGAAAAAGAAGCAAAAGGATTGCAAAATTGATTTAAAATAGTGCCATAAGCCTTCAAAACTCTGCTGGAGCTGCGACTATGCAGCTCCTATTCCATTTTATAGAGGCTGTATATTTGTGTTGCATAAGTTGCTCTGAAGAACCTCGGTCTGCATGCCTAATGCCAATATCATAACTTCAAATTTATTGCTCCATTTAACTTCACTCTGGCCACTAACTGATTCCCAAATTCTACAAATCCAGAGCAGCTTCAAATACCAATTTTTACAAAAAAATGAAATCTTGTTTCATAAACAATACCTTTATTTTCCTTGAGTATTAAGCATAGATCCAGAAAGAGTATTAAACACTGAGGTACTTGACATATTTGGTTTACAAGTAAATTTTGTTCAGTTGAGAACAGGGTAAGAGTCAGCCTGGGAATATTTAGGTAAGCCCAAGAAGCAACACTGGCAAGGCAAAAAAATAAGTTAACCTGTTCCTAGTCACCACAATCATTTCTGACCCACAGAGTAAACCTAAAAAAAACTTTGAGAAGCTCTAATATAACTATTTACAATTCTCCCTTCATTAAACTGTCATTTTACTGAATATGGATCCATTAAGAAAGAAAATTACACCCTGAAACCCCCAAATTTTACATGTTCACATGGAGGCCAATTGCTTTGCTCTCTGAACCTCAGTTCTGGCACTGAATTAACAATTATTTCAACTAAATTGCTTTTTGAGGGGTGAGTTTCAGATACTATTTCCTTTTCTCTCATTATTTTGCCTGGGGCTTTACATGGCCACAAAAACTAACTAAAATAAAAATAAGCCAAGTTTTCCAGGAGGGCCAAACCGAGTAAGTGCTATTCCTCTCCACAGTCTTAGCAACTGATCAAGAACTTCCATGAGTGTTTCACAAATCAACTGGTGGTTTCTCCCAGCTCTGCACAAATAAGATTCCCATGACCCATCACTGTGGGATCATCACTTTGCAATTCAGTTAGAAACTACCTACAACTCCCCATACAAATAGCAAGACACACCACCTATCAAAAACCTATCAAGACCTAGTTAGGTCTTGGCTGAACATTGCTTACAGAGGTGAGGATAAAAATAAGTGGCACAACATGTTATGAGACAATTCTGCACAAAGCCCCCAATTCACACTGACAGGTTTGTCTTTTCAAAGGCTTACATATGGCTAGAGATATTAGTTATTAGTATGCAAGCCTTGAACAATAATAAGTGGAAACTTTATCAATGACCAGAATACAATTCAACTCCTAAAATGATGGCAGTTTCCAAACATGTTCAAAAAATGCATATTTCCTATGGCAGATCTTTCAGGAAATTAATTTTCAGCATCTGTGGACTGGTATAAGCCCTACTTACTAACTTCAAAAAAGACATAACTAGGACACACCTTAAAAAAGTCACAAAATTACTTAGCTGTTATGATTTAAGTACCTATTTCCTTAAATAATTGATAACTGGTACTACCAATTATGCAGGAGAAAGGATTCTCACTGTAATTTCAAAGATACAAATAGATTTTACCAACATATTCCAGACTAAAATCCCCACAGAATGCAATAGGATAGAGTTCACATGAGTGTCTATTTTCTGATGGATTGAATTAATGACTAGCATGTACAAAGGGCTCTTTACATCTTCACATAAAGTGCAAGCTTCCATAATCATGTAAGTAGAGGATGTGGATTCTCCCATTCCAGCATTCTAAGGGAGTTCATGGGATCCCACCACTGGGTCCAGCAGCCAGAAGCAATGAAGAAACTGCAGCCTGTAAGAAAGCACTGAAACAGTAGGAAAATATTAGGGCTGGGTGGGTGAAACAAGGGAGGATAACTGTACACTATTAGAATGATTTGGCACCTTGAAATAAAAATCTCTCAGATAAGACAGACTCCACATGAATTCCTTTCAATCAATTCTTACAGGCTCTGTGTCACCTCATTTCTCTATGTTAGAATTTAGCATTCTGTAAATTTATAGCAAAAGTTATTTTAACTGATATTTTTAGGCATTCCCTGTAAAATTTTTAGTTCTGTGTAGCATAAGTCTGTCTATGTGTATGTACAGAGAGTACTGGCAAAAATGGCATCAAACATAATTTCAAACATGCATATAAAAACTCTCTTCCCATTCACCTTCCTTTTCCTTGCCAGCTATCTTCTTTTGCCTCCCTCCCCTTTTCACAAGTCTATCCATTTCACTTTCTTGCTCTTTCAGCCTTTCCTTTTGCCTCCCTCCTTCCCTCTTCCCTCCTGTCTTTTATTCACTCTTATTCTCCTGTTTGGCCTTCCAAATTTGCTTTTGGCTAAAGTATTCTTAGGACTATTTGAGTAAATACAGGCTGAATGGATACCAGGAGCACCAACCACTTCTATTGTGATGCAGTAAACAATACTTTGCTTTTTCACTGCTGCTGCTGCTTAGAAAAATCTATTGTGTTCAGATTATACCCACTTCATATATATATTGTTTCTGTTAATAGAAAGCAATTTCATATTGATTGCAGAAGCTTCAAAGGAATGTTTGAGCACAGAAGATATAAACCCAATCTAATGGTGAAAAACTAAAATAAAAAAAGAGTCTATCCCTATAACAGTACACACTGAATGTATACACGAAGTAGAAGATTATAATTTTAAGAGCTCAGACATACAAAAAGTGGGGAAAATTATTTTTATTCCACATATGGTAGAGGCTAAATGTCCTAATGAATTCAGCTCCCGCTTCATCAATTAAATTAAGGAACAGTCCTAGTATGTCCTGATACAAGCCAACTTCTCCTGAAAGCCTCTCTTCTCTTGGTCTTCCCCTTCCTCCTTGACTGACCTCTGGATCCCAGAACAAGTAGAAGGAGGAGGAGAAAGCAAAGGAGAGAGACAAGCATGAAAGTGTCACTGTTGGTTTATCCAGAGGTTCCCAGAAGTGGCTTTTTCTGGGCACAGATAAAGGTAGGATAAATCAGACCTTAAATTATGAAAGCAATATTTAAAATAATAATGAAAAATAATGTCCTGGCATGTGTGTGTTGGAAAGAACTGGGAAGGAAACACTTTAACTCCAATAAATCTATTATCAGTTATGGGAATATTAAGCCTACGAATGCTGAATCCATCCAGGGGACAACTTCTCCACTGAAATCAAGCCTTATTGGGGAAAAAATAAAGATACTCATGCCTCTGCTAAAACACATGGGAAAGAAAGGCTGATGAATTAAAAGAGGTGAGAACAAAACTGAAGAGATACAAAGGAATTTAATTTAAGCAATTGATTTGAAAGCATAGGGCATGTTTATCATTCCTAACCTTCTTTGTGCTGTACAGCAACAACAGGATGAACTCTTCTTGATGATGATGATAATGATAATGTCAGTTTGGTGTTAGCCCAGGTCCTGCACTATCAAAGCATTTTATCTGTACATTTTCTTTTTTCATTATTACAGGGGTTGCTGCAAAGAAGGTTATTTTCATGTTAATGTTCTTACCCACTCTCTCTCCATCAAAATTCCTTTCCTTTAAGCTACACTTAGGAGAATTTGGCAGATTCTCCTCTCCATATAGATAGGGCAAAGGTCCCTTTCCCTCTTAAACTATACTTAGGTCTTGTTAGACAAAGAGGAAGAAGTGGAGAATGATGACAAAGGATAATAGTTATGATAATAGAGTCTTTGCTCATTTAAAGCTAATCCAAGAAGCATAAACCATAAGCAGATTTGAACCTGCATTAAAAACAATTGTTACTTTGCCTATCTGCTTGTCTCTCTTAAACATATGCTTATTCAAGCCATGAATACTTCAGCAAAATAGTTTTATTTACTTCACTTCATCCAGTGTGGTCTTTCCCACACCCATGGAGTATTTCCTGATATAGTTTCCTTTGGAGGAACGTTCCATAAAAGCCAGCTTGACATGTTGTCTCTTGGTGGTGATGCAAATCCAAATGCTGCTGCTCTTTAGAATGCATGCTTTAATACTAATCTTATTAGCACCATTTATGATTTATTCTTGGCAGAACCAGAAGGCCTCCCTGCTCACTCCAGGGTAAACAGCCAAAATTTATGTCAGATTTAATACTGAAATTAGGTTGGTTCCAGAGAAACTGATGATTCCTCTCTTACCATTTGAAAGAGAGCAGGGGCCGGGTGAAGAGAATACACCGCTTTTCTTCAATTTTCACCATTCAGGTTTACATCAAACCCTTGCACATTCAAAAGAGCAGAACAGCCAGTGACCCCCTTGTGAACTGACTCTGAAATTGTTTCACAAAGATGCCTGAAAGAGGTGCTCAAACACCAGTTGCTCATTTTCCCCTCATGGTTTACATTTTACTCAACTTCATCAGTGAGGGATAAGACACCTAAGGCTGCTCGTGATGCAACATCTCCCACAATGTAAAAAGTATCATTCAAAAAAGTACAAGCTACTGTGGGTTTAAGTAAATAATGTAAATTATATTAACTTCATTTTAACTGAGAAAGCACCTATATTTATACTCTCTATATGTAGGTTTTTATTTCTTAAAAACACACTAGATGATGGGGAGGAGTCTATGAGAGATTTGTGGCTGCAGAGACCAATATTTTTGTTCAAAGCACATAAAAGTTCTAAGATCATAGTAATTGGCACCCTAAATCTGAATGAATTTGAATTGAGGTCTAGTACAAAACTATGTCCTGGGTCACCTGTTTGTTTCTCCCAGTAGAAAATTACTACAAAAAGCAGCACTGATCACAATTCTTGCAGTACAGACCAGAGGAGAAGAATGGCCTTAAAAATTAAATTATTTTCACATTCCTACACCTGTGTAGTCACCTGTATAGAGGCAGAAACAAAGAACATTTTTGTAGAAGAACCAAAATATAGGTCTGTATTTACTTGTTTTACATGGAACAATAACATTATCACATCTCTGTAATTAAACACTTTATTAAAAATAGTCTAGTTCTGCAGGCATGAGGTAACAGTTTAGGAAGAGGTTCACAAAGCCCTGTGGCAAGAACTGGGCTCAGCAGACTGAAGCAGAACATTCCTGTTCTCTGACAACAGGAATGGTTGGGGCATGGTAACAGAGCACCACAGAGGTGAGTGGAGCCCCTGTGGTGTGCAGCACCAAACCACTGTGTACCACTTCTTGTCTGTCCTTATAGGGCAATCCCATAGAAACCTGCTCAGCTCATCTTGTGCCTTTCACAAGCATTACAGAAAACTACCAGTTTTTGTTTCTTGTAAATCACCTTTCCCCCCCCTCCCTTGCCACTGCTTTCCAAAAATAAACAAAATAAAAAGACTGCTGGTGCTTATGTCCTCTCTGTCAATTACACAGCTAAAATTCTAACTGATTTAGACTATTCAATACTACTTTAAGTTAAATCTCACAGGTCTTTGAACAATGGACTAAATTTTTCAGGCACAACAGCAAGCCCTTCACTTCGTAACCCTTGGAGTCCCGTTTCCCTATTTTGTAGTTGTACTACAAGGGCAACATGTAATTGCCCCAAAATTATATGCACACATACTTTTCATCACTTCCAAATGGTTCAATTCTACCTGAAAATGGGAATTCTTTTTATATTTGCCCCAAAAAGACAACCTTCATGTTGCAATGAAAAAGTCCACTCTTCCTGTGTATTGCCATTCCCTGGGATAATCCAGTTCTTCCAGTATGAAATCTTCGCTCTTCTGTATACTCCCCACACCACTTAACATCATGAACAGTTGTCACTGGCATGCTCTGTATGTGAAAAACATTAATGAAATAGTGAAAGAAAAACCTCAGGAGTGGTCCTAAGGGAACTTCATTTGTAAACTTCTTCAGTTCTAAGACCAGAAATTTTGAAAATTTGCTATTGTCTCAAATTTCTGCTTATTATCTCCATCTTCTTAAACAAAGCTAATTTTCTGCATAGTACCATTTCAAATTCATTACAAAAGTCCCCATAGACTAAAATCTAATATTTCCCTTGCCTATGAAATCAGTTACTTAAAATCCAAATTTAATGAAAATATCAGGTTATCTGATGTGATTGTACTTTAATAAACACATGCGGTGCTATATCCCCCTTTTTTATTTACTATCATATTTTGGTTACTGTTTCAAGAAGTAATCACATTGAGGGAAATTACTGAGGCAGATTAAAAATTTGATGGGTGGACTTGAACAAAGTAACTTCAAATCTTTTAGCTTCCCATCCTAATCTAGGGACAACAGATGAGAAAAGAAGAGTTTTCTAAAGAGGGATGGCAGAAACTCCTCTCTTATAAAGGCTAGGTCATAGCAATTCTATTGTTGGTTCTTCTACATATTACATATTTTTCTACCCCAGGTATTATTGCTGGGTAGCACAGTCAAATTATGAATGGAGTAGGGATGCTTGGGAAAAGAGAGTACATTGTTAAATCTGTAAACATCCAGCCTTAAAATTAGTGTTGTTATTATTGATATTGTCACCTGGGAAGCATTTCTGCAAAGCAGCCTAATGGCAAAACAGCACTCCATAGCCAGTGCTTATGTGTGAGGAAAGGCAATAGGTTGCAAAGGAGTACAGGAGGAAGAGAGCAAGACAACAGCACACTGGGCATGGTGCAGAAAAGCAAGGTATGACAGTAAGGTGCTTGCTTGTTCTGGGAACAAGGAAAAGCAAGATTTACAGCAGAGTAAGGGGGAAAAGAAGGAAAGTAAATTTTTTTTAGGTACAAAATTCCTCCTGGACTATAGGAATTGCACTGTCAGTTTGGGAGTTGTGGCAGCAGCCTGGTTTTTCCCTTGCTTTGAGAGCTGCGTGCCAGCGACGTGGCTGTTCTGTGCCAGCTTGTGTGAGGTGAGAGTGAGAGCCTAAAGAGGGATGAAATAATTGCATCAAAAGTTTATCAGGTGAGACATTTCTGAAGCACCCAAAAGTTTGCCTGTTTTCACTTAAGATCATTGTCTTCTAGCACCCGTGAACTATAAAAGCAAACTTCAGGACAATTCCCATTACTGAGGCAAAGTGGAAAGAAAAATCCATCATGTATTACTAGAAAACAATTACTGTTGCTATTTTTTTCACTATTAAAGGAAAGCAAGAGTATCTCTAGCACTTCAAAGAAAAAAAATCTCGGAGAGAATACTGCTAAAACACTGCTCACTATCATATTAGAAAATGCCTGCAGATCTTCAAAGGTGTAAAGACATGGCTTTTAGACAATTAAGGTAATTTCTGAACCTAGACAGTGGTAAATCTTTATATTTTGCTAGAAAGAGGTCTCCAGGAGAAAACTTCAAATTCCTTTGAACCAGACTCTACATGTCAAATTTTTACTTTATTTTTCTATTGGCAAAAGTGTAATAATGAGATCAAGGCTAAGATTTTATAAATAAGAATATTATAATCATATCAGATAACATTATTATACTTCTCAGAATTTATTAAAAGATATTTGAGAAGTGATGACAGCAACAGAGTTGGGTCCATGCAGTAGGAAAAGAAATGTAAATTTTAGGAGTTTTTTAGACCTCAATCAGAAGGAGGAAAAAAAATAGCATAATGCATCCAGATTATATACATTTTTAATATATTTTACTGGCAATGGTTTCTAGGATTCCTGCAATTTGGCTATACCCACAAGATGATTTAACTTAAAATGTAGTTATTTTTCTTTTTATCCTCTAAGAAATTCCATTAACCTTGAGCTTGCAATGTCAGAACAATGATGGTGAAATCTGCAGTTGGCACTTCCAAAAACATTTAGTAAAAATATGGCTGAAAGCAATCTGCAGAAAGCATAGGGGGAGCTAATGGAAAATAATATGACACATCAACACAAGGACTTTAGAAAGAGACCACTTGTCTGCCAACATCATTGTCACAGTCACCTCTTTTTTAAATAAATTCTAAAAAACAAAAAGGTAAGAAGTGCTGAACTTCAGTCAGAAGGATTCCATACTTAAAATTAGGCCATAAATATGATTTAATATAGGATCACCTTTTAAAACAAATGTTTTAAACCTTGTTTTATGCTCCACATGAATTATACATCTGCAGTACATATAATTTATAAACGATGTGGCCTTTAAGGAATTTGACAATGGACTGATCTAAGATCATGGGGAAGTTCTCCAGAATGCTTTTAGGAATAAACATCAATCTGACAGTATAATTTTTTAGGCATTTTGAAGTGAAGTATCAATTTTATTAGATAATTATCTGCTGGAGGTCAGTGTATGTCAGTTCCCAATCGTTTTCTATTAGAGGTATAATGCAGAGAAGGTATCTATGTACTGGAATGGATTTTCCCTGCATATTTATAACTAAGCAGTCCTTAAGGCTTCAGGAAGATAACACAGGTAAAACAAAGATATTTAACCTGCTCTCCTGAGCCAGACAAGATTCATAGCATGCTCAAAAGCTGAGGTCTCCTGTTATGGTCCTGTCCTAGCAGGGATAAATTAGTGAAAAATGATTAATTTATTCAAGGCCAATATTCAATGCTGTCCAATTCTTCAAAAAGAAACATCGTATTTTTCAGCATAAATATATAAAAAGCTGAATATACCAGAAATCACCGAGAAACACTGGTAAAGCTTGTTTGATTTTACTTTGTCTCAAGTATGTCTTTTAATTCTTCTAGGGTGCTATTTCTTTCCTTTAAATAATTTTAATTTCAGATCTTTATATCTTTACTAATTTTAGAATTAAATTTGATCTGTTTCACCGTAAAGACCTGGAGCTGCAGTTTCACCATTATTCATGAATATAAACAAAAGCTGGAAAAATATAAAGTGGAATATTATATCATACAATTATTCCAGAGAGAGGTCTCCTGGAGCAAATTTTAAATTCATTTGAACCAGACTCCATATGTCAGTTTTTACTTGTTATTCCTATAGGTAAAATTTTCATAACAACACTAAAATCCTGACGATTACTAAGAAATTAGTGCTACCTTCAAGGGGATGAAAACTCAGACTTCCCAGGATCTGGCAATGAAGTCCTGGGTTATGGTCTGTTAATCTCTTTCCAAGACCACCTGACACTGAGTGCTGTAGCCTCTGCAGCTAACAGAAAGTACTAGGTGAAATTTTAAATACAGGTTTTTTAACTTTGTGGAATCTCTAGCTCTTTCAGACTCTGAGGACTGATGGAGTGTGAGAGCACAGCTATATCTGAGGTCATAAATGCACTCACTCTCTCATCATATTGCTCTACAGGAGCCAGGATCTAGGGGATTCAGCTGGGAACCTGGCAAGCTGCAGGAAGGCCTTCCACCTCTGAATGTGCCCAAATGGAAATACCTACCTACTGCAGCCTCACAGGGCTCATTATAAGATAAAAAGCTTCCAGAACAAAAATCCCATTGTTTTAGAGGCTTCTCTCTATGTGATTCTTAGGGGATTTATGTTTTTCTGAGAAAGAAAAGTTCTCACTGCATAACTTCCATATTTAACATTGCAAGGGAAGTATAGAGCAAAGGAAAAACACTGTCTTAAAAAAAAAAAAAAGCAGAACATCAAACCTCACATAAAATCTCAGTTACTGGGCTCTTTCTTTGTCTTTTATATTTGACTTGAATAAACTATTTGCCTAAAATTGTCAGACAGTGGCATTACAGTCTGTCATCTCAAACTGCAATACTGATTGGGTTTCATAGATGAAGACAAAGGCTTCCCTGGCCTACATGCCAGCCAGCCTGCCACTGCTTCCCTCCTCACCAGGGAAGTAAATGTGCATCTAACACAGGCTTTTGGAGCTTTGCACAGCACTGCTGAGAGAGATTGTGTAGCCCTAGGTGCAGACAACACCAGATTAGGTCCTTTCTGGCTATGACAGGTTTTAATTCCCATATGACCCATCATGAAAGTCATTTTAGACCCACAGAAAGCAGGTGTAATGCACATGACATGGCCCTTTCACTGCAGGCTGGCTTCACCATGCCACAATGGTGGCAGAGTTGCCAATGCATGCATCCTGCGTTAGCCTTCCCCAAACCCTTAAACCACAAAGATAGAAGACTAGAGCAGAAAAAAGCAAATTACTTTGCCTCAAAACCACAGTATCCAGAGAGATAGCTCAATGCCTAAAAAGCTGTATTTTATCCTTCTGCCTGTTTTTTTTTTCCTGCAAGGTACCTGCTACTCATCCCAGGGAGCTTAAAAGGAACTGGAAAACCATTAATGAACAAGCCCTTGTGTTATTATAGATGAGATATTGCCCCCATTTCACAGTTGGAAAAAAAAAGTGCAGAAAGAGAGGAAATTACTTTCCCAGTTGCAGAGCATGCATATCTGTGGCAGAGCTGGGAGGGCTCATGGACTATCCCTCACCATCCTACAGCCTATCCCTCCTCAGGACTCATTCTGTTCTCATGAATGGTAAAAACCAGACAGAAGTTCCTGAGAACAGTTGTGTCTAAAAAAAGTCTTTGGCACTGATTTAAAATGACCTTGAAGCTTTAGTAAGACAGTCTATGGCTCTCAAGATGTGTAATGAGATTTTGAGCTCCATTTTTAGTTCCTCTGGTTATGCAGTAAGATTTTAAGCAGTCGACCAGCCCAGTGCATCTGGCTGCTCCTGCCAGCGATGTTAGTGGTGGTCTCTGTTTATACACGCTGTGCTCATCAACAAAATTCTGCAGCTGATCTGCAGCAAACTTGGGGTTTGCTCCACTTGGGCTTTGAGTTACAGCATTTGAAGATGAGCAGTTCCTTTCAAGATATTTGCAAACCTCGTCAGAGTCTGATAGCAGTGTGACACCAACAGGCTGATTATCACTTGTCTGAGGAAGCACTGTTTGCATGAGCACACTGGTTTTTCTCCTGCTATCTGAGCTAGAGATCAGCACGCAGTACTGTGGCAGCAGCACTACAGCAAAGCCCCAGCTACACTGCTGAAACAGAAAAGGATCAATTTTTTCTGTAAATCCTAAAATTTTACCAACAAGATTCCGAGGACAGTGTTGCTGATGCAGACCTGGTGCTGGCGTTTCAGCTGTACAAACCTCTCCATAAAGTCCACATCGTTCTAGTGACATATGTTCGAAATCAAAACCTTTTGGCAAGCTAGTCACCTTCGGCACTCTCTCATTTGGACACTTTTGGTTTGGTACTCAGCAAATTAACCAACCCTTCCTAAGCAGACAAGTGTGTCAGCCCAATGGGACCTGGCTGGAGAGGTGCTCAGGACCTGCTGCTCCTGTACAGCTCCTCAGACCCGTCCAGCAGCTTGTCATCACGTTTTACTTGCACATTTCTACTTATGCCTCAGTTCCTGTGTGCTTTTACAGCCTCAAATATCATCTCTCTTATTTCTGTCAATTTTGCATGAATTGTCCCATTTCTTGTCAGCAAAACCTTGCTGCCTTCACAATCTGTTCAATGTGGGGAAAAAAGAAAATCAAACACCAAAACAACGAAGGAAAGAAAGATTTGTGAAGTCTTTCCTCTGACTTCAGTAGGCTTTGTGGGTTGGCTCCTTCTCCCAGAAAACCACTGATAGGACAAGAGGAAATTGCCTCAAGCTGCACCAGGGGACAGTCAGATTGGACATTGGGAGGAAATTCATCTTGGAAAGGGCTATTAAACTTTGGAATGGACTTCCCAGGGAGATGGTGGACATCTCTAGGGATGGTGACTCCAAGAAACACCTGGATGTGGCACTTGGTGCCATGGTCTGATTGACCAGGTGGTGTTTGGTCAAAGGTTGGACTCAATAATTTTAGAGATATTTTCCAACCTAAAGGATTATGTGAGTCTATGAATCAGGTCCACAAATGCATGAAACAAATAGACCTAACACTTAAATTTTTAAAGCTACTAAATAACTAATTAAAAGAACCTAATGCTATTGTGCAAAATAGAATGTAAATGCTCTGGTACATGCAATGAAGAGCTAAAAGTAGAAATAGGAAAGGTGCAGACATACTGTTACTCTCTCTGCTCTACCATTCTGTGAGCTACCATTGGCTCTTAGTGTTAGCTGGAAGGATCTATGCAGATATTTCTAATTTGGGAGATACAGCATATTTCAAGGTAGCTGTCAGTAGTAAATAATACACTTTTTATGCTTTTATTACTTGTTTTCTTAGGCACCCTACACATTTATCCTCAGCTGGCTTAAAAATCAAACAAAACATTCAAACAAAAAACAGAACATCTAAACCAACAAAAAATGAAGCCCAAAGCCAAACAAACAAACAAACAAACAAAAAAAAGCCACTAAATTCAACAACTAAAGCCCTTCAGACCTCTTAAAAGAGCAACAACAACATACATTAATATAAGTAATACTTCCCTTAAAATCTCTTTCATAAATTGTTGTGCCAAATACCTATATCCCAAGTTCTCTGCAGGAGAATTTAAATCTGAGACATCAATTCAAACTTTAATTTTGTTTGCACTGGGACTATGAAATAAATAAAACTTTGTGTTGAGATATACTGCAAGAAAAACAAAACAACCCTTTTACATGCCCACAAAATGCAGATCTGAAATCAAAATTAGCTGCCAGAAGTGGTGGAAAAGAGAAATAAGAAATAAAGTTTTTTGACTGAGAGATGGGTAACATCTTCTTTAAAAATTAATGTAAGAGTGATGATGCAGCATAAAACACCCCACAGCTTTATATCATATTTCAAAACCAGCATTAGAGTCTAGCTTCAGTTGCTCTGATGAGCTGAAATAATCACAAATCATGTACTTTAGGCAACTGCATATGGAAACCATGTGCAGCAGTCAGGGATGCATGGACAAATCAGAGAGAGGAAGGAATCAACATGCCACATTGTTGATAGTCTTTCTAAAATCTTGGTGAGGAGCCCATGTAAATCTTCAGAGCATAACAAATAGCTAAATTGGCAAAGCTTTACAATAAGCAGCAAATCATTATTGCTTTACTGAGCATTTGTTTTTAAAACAATGTGATGTATTCTTTTGACATTCATGTGATGGTTACGCTCACATGCGGCAGGAACTTTGTTGTCCTTTAGTGTAAGAAAAGAGGGAAAAGTGTAGGAAAGGAGGAAAAAAAGTCAGATGTCTCCAAATTAATCCCTGCTGTGCTTACACACTCAGGACATCTCAGTGGGAAAATATTCAGTAGGTTACATTAGTGAATTAAAGCCAGGTGAAGTTTGTAATTAGTCAGGATAATTACGGCAGAATTCCTCCAAGTCAAAGGCCTTGGTGGCTGCTGACTCATGTGACACAGCAGCTGCTTCAGAACAAGTAGACTGATGCTATGTCTTTGACTTTCCACTGTTTTCCAAACTTTATTTCTATTAAGGAGTCTCCCCAGGTAGTTTTCCCTTTTTTATTATTAGTTTTAAATATACTGTCCAGTGTAGTTTCATGGAGCTATTAAAGAGGAAATCAGAAGAAAAGCAGTCAGCAGAAAAAAGTCAAGCCTGTGAGCATTTTTATTTACATACAAGTTTTTGCTTGAGTGAAAACCTCAACAATGTGGGGTCACCCCAAAAGAAATTCATGTCACTTGCAGGGCAGCAACACAGCAGCTGACAAAACCTAGACAATACCCTACCAATAAAGCACATCAATATTCATACCAAAAATAACAACATCAAGTGCCAGTCAAGACAAATAGAAATATGTTTCTAGTGTGCCTTCCCAATTCTCTCTGTCAGGTATAACTTGCAGACAAGACTACTTTAAAGAGCATTTTTAGAGCACTATTAATCATTTTAGTGGTGCTATTTTCAGTCTCTCTCTCTTTATGCAAAATCTCCTTCAACAAACAACCTGCACATGACAGAGAAGACAAAAATGCATAGATAAAAATTATCTTTAAAGATGTATTAGAAACAGCCAACATTTCATGAACTTTGATAATCAGAGCAAAAACATACTCCACTACAGTTTCAATTTCTTGGCTTTTCCACAGCTTTATGACAACTAAACAGGAGCCTTAAACAAGCAGTAGGATGGTGCCTGAAAATACAGATTTTTTCAGAAGGGTGACACACCTGACACACCACATTTAGGTCCCAACTTTCAAAACTAGCCAATGACTCACCATCACACTCTCTTTTTGATGCATCAGAGTTGTTCTTACTATATATTCTCTTCACAGAGCTTAATAGCAAAATGGAGTATTTTGAAATTTTTGATGCCCATTTGATTTTAACAGCAATACTGTGAATCAAAAATAACTAAGGTGAAGTATTAACGCCACAAGTGCATTTAGCTCCCTCAAGTTCAAAGCCACTTGAAATCTCTGTGCCTCCTAAAGGCCATTTCTAGGAGATGTGGCTCACAGAGCAGAAACAACAAAGTTTTGACAATTAAACTTTCAAAATGCTTTAGACAGTGTGAACCAAGAATTAGTATAGATCTCTGACAGAGTGGTTGCATAAATTATTGAATGGACACTGGTTCTGCTGATTCTGCTCTTGTGGAGGTATCACTTGGGCAATATCTTTGCTGCCTGATTTTTTTCTTAGGAATTTCTAATCTCTGTGGGTTTCTAGAATGCATGTTCAAATACATGAAGAAATCACCCTGAAACCTATGTTAACTGTGCTTCATCATGGGTTCATATGTATGATTTTATGTGTGTAAATATGTAGGTAATGCTGGTTCCCTTCTACCAGACAATCAAGCAACATGAGAAAAGGCATTGCTACTACAGTAAGGTCATCCTTTAAAGATGTTGAGGCAAAACAAGGCAGTAAGTACTTAATTTTTGTCAGAGGTGTTAAAGGTAGACAGGATGGTTAAAAAATGAAAGCTCAAAATATGCTGTGCATCATATCCTTTATTAGCAGCTGAGGTACAAAAAATTAAATCCCTAGAGGGCAACTATAATATCAATTTAATTCTTGTTTATAAATACAAAACTCCAGGGGCTTTTAGTCCAGTTTTAGAATAAAATGAAAAAAGAACAAGCTGAATTTGGGGTTAAGTTTGAAAAACTGCTGTGGGATCTTATTTGAGTTTTAGTGGTTAAAAAGCAATCACTTAACAGAACTGGTAGAACAGGACCTGTTACCCATTTATTTGTGAAAGAATGTATCCCATTTTTTACTGGTAGTTTTCAAAATGTAGAATTCTTTTTTCCTATGTAATATGTAAAAATGCATATTATCTTTGCCACATGTTCTCTCTCTTCCAAGAGACAAAACTACAAAAAGATCCTTTCATAGATCAAATAAGTAAAAACTGATGATAATGCTAATGATGATGATGAACTGATAACAATGCTTGTATCTATAGAATTTGGTTTAAAACATTTTTCTCTGACTCCCTGAACTAGATTAAAACAAGAAAAAAGGCAAAACTCTTATGAGACCTGTATTTCTCATTGTCAGCTTCTCAGAAATATCATGCAGACTTTTTTTTGCATTTTTTACTAGATATTGAAATACAAAACCAAGATACATAGAAATATATAATTTTTTCCACACCTAAAAAAAAAAAAATCACATTTACCCAAAATATACAGATGTGAGATGAAAACGAAATGACATACTCAACTTTGTTTCATAAGACCATAGATAGGTTTAATCCATTTCTAATTGATAGTAGCAGGTTAGCCTCTCATTCTATGTCCAGTAATTCAATGTATCACTATGTTTTGGGGAAAATGTGCAGCAGTAGGAAATTGAAGGGATCCAAAATGAGGCTCCTGGGAGAAATCACTGGAGATCCCAGGTCTGGGTGAGATTAGTGCAGGTGAAAAAATCAAGACAAACAACTATGTAACTTTACACTGTTGGTGTCATTGTCACTATTCTCCTCAGAAATGATAAAGAAAACTGAGGTGGGATGATGATGATGTCTCCCTCCAGCCCTGAAACTTGCAGTCATAATAGATAAGCAAGAGGTCCAGAGCAAGACAGTGTAAAGAGAAATCATACCCAAGTAAAATTAGAAATGACCAAAAAAATTGAAATAGCAAGTTTTCCTGCCCTGGGTTTGCTCCATGGTGGTGTAGAGCACTTTGCAAAGGCCAGGGCTTTGTATTGGGCTCAAGGGAGTGAATTCAGTGGGGGCACTGAAAACCATCACAATGCAAACAGAGTTCAATGACTAATTACAGGAACTGAGCTGGAGGGGATATATGTGTGTGTCACTAAACCAAAGCCAAAATTTCTAACCTTACTTTTAATTCCCTCTTCCCCCACAGACTTCTCCAAAACCTTTAATTGCTTGCAGGTTCCTCATGAAACTTCTGCCACAAGCCTGGGAGCTATTAGCATCCCTACAATAGTTACAGTCTAACTTTGAAACTTGCCCTTTACTTCCATCCATCCCACTGCTCCAAGCTCCTCAGCTGCGTCACTGAACTGCTGATTCATGTCACAGATGGTGCTTTTAGCTAAAGGCTGCCTTTTACAACCGGGCAGAAAAATGCCTATACAGAGATGCTGCTCAGTACACCTAGAACAGGATGCACTATTTCAAATAAAAACACACTTTTAAAGCTAGAGTCAACAATATTTAATCACTATGCAAATCTTGCCATATGTCCAGACATAAACCCAGACAGCCATGTCCCTCCAGCCCTTTTGGTCATATGGTCAACCTGGTTTCTGCCAAATCTGTAGCAGGAGTGCATTTTTTCAGGGCCCTGGAAGCTTTCCTCCTTTTGGATTAGAGCCATAATTATTCAGGGATCCCAACAGTTTACAGAAGAACTGCCTATGCTTGTGCCAGGTAGAAACCTCTACAGGGCAGGCACTCAAACACTTTTTAGTATTTGAAAATCCACTGAAATCTGAATGACTGAAAAATACAGCCAGGTTTCTTTTCTTTTTGCACAAGACCACCTTACACATATGATAGACATACACTTTTATCTCTCATTTTGGAACATTAATTCCTCTTTACTGGTTCAGAGGTTTCCATCTTTAGTCCCCAGAATAGAAATTTCAAATGTATAATGGAGTGAAAATAACTGAGAAGTAATTGTAAAACCAGTAATGCTTTTTTTTCTTTCTGCCACTGCAGCTCTTTCTGTCTGCCTGCCTGCCTGCATCCCCAGTGATGACAGTGCGGTTTCTTTGCCTTCAGGGTCCCTTTTGTCATTTAGGTTCAGAATTTACTAGAAGATGTAGACAACAAGACCTTTCATTGATCTCTGCTAGACAACTGAGGTGGTGACTCAGCATCTGTACCAAAATATTACCTTAGCGATGAGCAATTAACCTGATTAGCTGCTCAAATTATCTTCAGGTAATTCTGAGCTCCTAGCATATGCTCCATATACTTCTGTGAATGTTAGCTGCTGCATCTCCATGCTGCATTCATATTTCTCTGTCTGGCAATAGCTATGCATGTAGACTGCTAGATGGATATTCGCAGATAAAAGCAATGATGAACAAAACTGCGTCTCCTCCTGTTTTGGTATTCTGTGACATTTCCATCTCAGCAGACTGTGTCTGGCAGTCTCACAATGAGGCACTGCATGTGTCAGGGAGATGGATTATATCTGCAGTGTCTGAATTTCAACCCTGACTACACGAGCTCCTGCTTAACCTTACCTCAGATCTTGAACTAGAACAGCAAATACATATATTTTTACGTGCCCTTATGCTGGCACATTGCACACGTTAAGTAGTGTGAGGTAAGAAAATTAAAGAAAACCATATCCTTTTTACATATTTGGAAAATAGCATGTTTACTCTTTATTTTGAACTATAAAGCTCAAAATACTGCAACAATGGTGCAATAGTAATTTTTGGGGTGGTTTGCTTTAGGTGATGGGAATGTTAAAAAAAATAAAAATATTATTAATTCATTTATAGGGTCTTTAGACAGGTCACATAGAAACTAGAAATAAATGGATTAGTATACTCATTTCCACAAACTGAGGTGTGAGCACCAATGCCAGAAAAATACATAATGAAATGAATTGATTGATCTCATCTCCTTCTGTCTCATTAAAAACATTGGTGCTGCAGCTCACAGCTTAGCTGAAATTTATATATGGTACGTATTAAAAGAAACAATGAAATGCCTGAAAAATTTCAGAGTCACCAATACCAGGATGAAGCAGAAAAAAAGGAATCACACCAATGGGAGCTGCAGACTATTTTTTCTATGAAAAAAATATTCCATGAAAAATTGCCAGACTTGGATTTTCACTGCTATAGATTGAGATCTGGCAAAACCAGAAAGATACTAAACATGTGGGGTTCATACTTTGCAAGTCTTGGAAGTAGTTGTATGGGAAACAACTTTGGCCATTTGAGGTTAATTTGGTCCTTTTAGGTTATGACCAAAGATTTATCCTTTGGAAATTTAAAGACTATAATCTGTGTGATTCCTTGAGTAGAGCAGTGAATGCAGATGAAAGGAAAAACTTAATTAAATCTGATAGCACACACCTGCAGTAGGATATCTCCTACTGGTCGCAATATTGGGCATTGGACTGATTTCAGAATGGAAACATCAAGCTAAAATCCTTACAGGTAAGTTTGTTTTCCACTATTTTCTCCTTTGTAAAATCACAATTAGCTTATTGCACCAGCTGCTTTTAAAAGCTGCAACGTGACTTTTTCTGAGAGATGGCTACAGTGATACATTGGGAGCACTTTTCACCCATCCTCAAACCCAGATGGGGTTTGGGATTTAAAATACCATCTGGAAGAATACAGGGCTCTGGCAACTACAATACAACTGAGAAGGTTGGAGTAACACAAGGGATTTTAGGACTGCTTAATTAATCTCAATACCTGCACTTTAAAGGCTAACTTTTCAAAAATAAGCAAAAATAGCTGCCTGGTTCTACATTAGTTCTTCCCTATCATGGTCCTGAGTCAGAGAAAATAATATTAAAGAAAATCATAATAATACAATAGACTGGGAACACAGTGCTATCCATGTATCTCTCTGTGTTCATTGCATGCTAACCCTATATAATTTCCTATATCAGAACAAGTTGTTGGGAAGAGAAACACCTATACATAATTCATTATCATAGATGTAGTTCATAAAATATTTCAGTTTTTACCCTTAAGTTTGATTTGCAAAAAATGTTTATCCATCCTGAATAATCACACTTGAAAATATAGAATCGAGGCAGTGCAATAAAGAAGCAGTCCTAAAGATTTGCAGAAATGGCCTCATGCTCTAAATTGTACTTTCTGTCTCATCTCAACTGAGGCAGAGCCCAGGAGCTTTCTCACACTCAGGCAACACAGTGGTTTCATTGATTGCCTTATTTTGCATTTCAATGCCAATAAAATAATTTAGTTTTCAAATTGTCCTTGTTTCTGTAGCTGTTTCTTGCTCCCTTTCCTTCTTCCTGCTGGAGACCAAGCTCTAACTGCATACAGACATATTGCACAACCCACAGTATTTCTCATGGCTGCAGATTCTGCGTGTCTTGGAAAGCAATAACCAGAATGACACATTCAAAAGTCTTCAGTGACCTTATTTTAGAGATAGGCTTGAACAGAAGAGACAACTTGATACATTTGAAGATTAGTGACAGACTCACACTGTCACTGAGATTATTTTTGGCTGCCCCCGTCCTCTGAATGGTATGAAAAGCTGCTTCTACAAGTCATTCCAAGTCTGACTATATTGCCTCAGGTTATACATTGCATTAGTAGTTAATACAGTTACTTCTGTTATGTAAACACTGCTGATTTTCTGTAAATTCACTATGGATTCCAAAGACATTTAATACTGTCTGGTGCTTCTGGACCCAACAATATTGATAACACCTTTTGGATAATATCTTTGGAAACTAGCAGAATGGCTTTCTAGGAGACTGTATTGGGATTCACGCTCACCTTGGGAAGTTCTGCATGAGCAATTTCTTATGAGTTTTTGTTTCACTAGAAGGAAAAATTAGGTTATGAATGACTGAGCACCAGTAGATCATATCCACACTGTCAGGTGCAAATGCAGATGATTTTTGTAGGCATAAATACATGTCATTCTCTCCTCCTTCTCCTCAGTTAATCAAAATACATCTGCTCACACACAAAGACTTACTCCACGGAACAATACATCTCTAGAAGGCTGAAACTAGCCCAGCCAGTCTAAAATAAGTAACAAAAGTTCAGTGTAATTCTTCATTATTTGAGGACAAAGAGTAAGAAAAGAGTTGCACTCAAATTGCTAAAATTTAGTCTTGAAAATGGAATGTTACCTTTATTATTTTATTATAGGACCTGATTTTATTCTTTCCTTCAAACCAATGCCAGGGATAGCACTTCAAGGTCTTCAATAAAAGCTTTTGTTTTTTTCATCTAGAATTTCTTCCTGAACTTTGTCACTTACAGTAAGAAAAGTACATTATAAATTATGTCTTATAGATGGTCTGGGTGTTTCTCTGTAGATTCAATTTTTCACAAAATTATTGTTTAGATTTAAAACAGAGGACCAACTGAAAGCAGAAAATAACCAGTGAATTTTACCTATAGGAAATGGTACCTGTACTACATTGGTAAACTTTTAGAAGACTTCTAACCATTGTAAGAATGTCTTAGTATTTCCCCCACCCCAATTTCTCCCTTGGAAAAGTCTGTCCGTTGGGATAATTGTTCCATGGGTCTAGCAGCATGGCTGGAAAAGTTAGCTGCTGGACTAGTTCTATCAGCAGATATAACCCCCTGGGAATTAGAAAGAAAATTGCTTTCAAAATTCAAACTTTTCATTTTCCCTTTATATCTGAGCTAAAAACACACCACCATAATCTCTGAGAATTGTCAACTTAAGAAATAGAATGAAACAAAAATCAGATTCTGATCTAACTAAAGATGCATTTGTTGAAACCAAATTTGCACCAACATATTACTCTTCAAAGTCATCTAAACTTCACAGGTTGGCAATGCATGTCCAGATGCTGCTGGCTGAGTTATGTTGCTATCAGTCATATAATAGGCAAATAGCAAGAATTAAGAGACAGAAGTACTTAAAAACTGCATGAAAGGAAAGGGGTTATCCACCCTAAGAGGCACATATTTGAACAGACCCTATGTGAACAGAGCAAGTCCACTTCCCCCCTTTGAACAATGAACTCTGAAATTAAGGCTTGCAGGATGTTACCCAGCAAGAAGGGAAAAAGCACTGCTCTTTCTGTTCATAGATTGCTTTATCTTACATTCCTATGAGCTCTGACTCCAAGCAAACCATGACAACCTGACAGTGTGATCTATGTGTAACGACTCATCATAACCAGAACAACCTTAAACAGACTGCTCAGCAATGCAGAACTAGAGTTCAAGCAACTGAATGCTCTCTGCATAACAGGTGGAATTCAGTCTCTCTAGTTATCAGTTACTTTTGACAATAGCCAAAAATATTTCTGATTTAGAGCAGCGGTATCTTAACAAGCTTCCTCTAAAAAAGATGTACAAAATGACAAGTTGATGCTGAACTACAATACTCCCATTAACATAAAAACAAACAACTAAAGGTTAAGCAGGGAGAGAAGAAAAAAAAAATTACTTTCTAGATGTAGTATGTAGCCATAATACCATCACTTCCATAAAACTAAGGAATGCCTTGGAGACAAAAAATGACACAGCAAGGTGACAAAGTAGGAAGAACACCCAAAAGTTCTGCAAATGTGCTGACAAGTTCACTTACCTTTGTGCCATGAAGTTCTTGGGTTATGAAACATACTGTCTTAGGAATGATAACTGTTAATCAAACAACTTCACCATAGGAGGAAAAGATTAACATATATAACTCGGAGGGGTTTGTCTTTGTTCCTACTGGTCCTACTTTGTCTCTTTGGACAAATTCTCATCTGTCCTATACTTGAACCTCCTGTAAAGTAGCTGAATAAGCATAAAACAGTAAGAGGAAGAAATAACTTTACTAATTCTGATGTCTTCAGCTAAGTGCAAAGAAATCCTTGGGTGTTTTAAAAGAAGGTTTGGCTGCATAGCTCAGGACATAGTCTTCAAAAACCATGAAGTATTTTTAAGAGTTAATGTGAGTCCGTACATTGAGAGGACAACAAATGACAACAAATGAAAATGAAGCAAAAAGGCCTTAAAAATTAAAAAAATAAAAATTGAGAACTCCAGCTTCTTTAAATCTATTTCAAGAAGGCTTCCAGACCAAGTGAAAAATTAACAAGACTACTGTCATTGAAATTTTTCTAGCTCTTCACTGTGCTAAAACAGGCTGGGCTTTGTCCCCCACTGAATCTTTGAACTGCACTTATTTCTCTTGTTACTCCTTCCACACCACACAAGCAAGATCCAAAGGTTTCCTTTGCCTATTCTTCCGGTTTTGCAAGGAATGTGATGCCATTCTGGTGCAGCATAACTCATGAGATGCTGAATGAGTATCTCATTCTGAGCCAACTTCTATCCTTAGCAACAGTTCATGACTATATTTTATTATTTTAATGAGAGATGGAAATAGCAGGAATGTTCAGCAATGTTGCAATAACATTGCTACATTGCTCATTCAAATGAAATGTATTAGATACAAACTGTTCATTAAAATACCATTTGTGTGAAACTTAACCTTAGAGAGAGGGCAATTCAAAGCCAAAGCTGAGTTTTTTCTTTCATTTGTGCCTGTACACTGCAACTGTCACACCCCATTGGTAAACAGACCGAGCAAATGATTTGCAAGAACTAGACAGATAGGTCAACAAAGACTTAACCTCAATTTCTTTCCATCAGTATCTTAAAACTCAATAAGAAGTGTTGTTCTATAAAATTTTAAAATTTTTTTTAGTAGCACAACTTGATAAAAACCATGAGTCCAGGAAAAAAAACCCAGCCACTCTGTGTAACAGATTGGGAGTTTTCCAAAGCCATGCATAAGACAGATGCCCATTTTCAACAGAAGATTGAACATGTTTTATGAAAGGTGATTTTTTTTCTAGTTTAGTAACAACTAAACAGATGTATGGAGGAAAAAATAGGCACACAAAGAACCTCACACACAAATAGACTCAGAAAAACTCAGACTTGACAACTCATTTTGCAGATGGGGAAAGAAGGTATAGTTCTTCTTTTCTCTTTCCACATGAATTTGTCTCAGTGTCGTTCAAATTAGCCTCATGAAGGCCTTACCCCAGTTATTTATGTGAAACAAAGGGCTAAAACAGTCTTGATTGGCTGAATCTGAGTTTGGCAAGAATAACATCCATAGTAGTTTTTCTTGTTCAAGTGCCAATAATACACTGAGTAACATAAAAATCATAGAAACGGCTTGGGTTGGAAGGGACCTCATTGAGTTCCAACACACATCTTCAACTAAACCAGATTGCTCAAGGTCCCACCCAATACAACCTTGCACATTTCCAAGGATGAGGCATCCAGAACTTCTCTGGGTGATCTGTTCCAGTGCCTCACTACCTTCTGAGCAAAGAATGCCTTCCTAACATTTAATCTAGATCTCCCCTCTTTTAGCTTAATACCATTCCGCCTCTTATCCTACCGGTCTGTTTAAAAAGTCATTCTCCCTATTTTTGAGAAGTCCCCTCTAGGTTCTGGAAGGCCACAATGAGGTCTCCCCAGAGCTTTGCCTCTCCTCTCTTCCTCTGAATGACCCTTATTCTCTCAACCTGTCTGTGCAGAAAAGGAGCTCCAGCACTAAGGGCATCTTTGAGGCCCTCTTCTGGCCCTGGTCAAAAGCAGTCTTCCTGATATAAACCTGTCCCATTCTTCTCTCTGCAGAGATACCAATATATACCACAGTATTCAGGTGGAAGGACAGGGGATCTCTGGATTTTTTAAACTTTTATTCATTTATATTTATGATACATAAAGCACAGCCAAATAAACATATTTTATCCATGAAACCAAAGTAGGGCGGGGGGAGTTTGGTAATTCCCCAGGGGTTTGCAGAGATGTTGAATTTGTTTGTACCTATCCTCTAGAAAGTTCTTGCTCCACCTGTCTGATCACTAGATATGGAGTGTGTGTGTGTGCACATATGTATTTGACTTACTAATTAAAACTGGGCCATTTTCTTCCTTTTCTCATTTTTTCCTTTGCAGTATTAACTGAAAGGTAGGTGTCCCTGGGGATCTCCAGGGTTATAGAACAGATTTTGAGATATTTCTGCTGAATGCATTCAGAATATATTAACTATATATATATATATATATATATATATATATATATTGACTTCACATTTCAGTCAACATCAAAATTTATTGACCCTTGAGGTAAATATTAATTTCAGCCTTGACTCAATCGATATTTACCACTTGGGTCAATACATCTTGATGATCATCTCAAGTTAATTCAATATATACTTGATATGCAAGAAAGTTTATTACACTGTTACATGGGGTTTATGTACTGTTCTTTCTATTTTAGTTTAGGATGAAGTTTCTAAGTGGTATTTTGATAAACAATATTATCTACTTTTGATGATATTCTTGATCATAAATAAAATTAAAGGTTCATAGACTTGATTTGCAAGCTTGAGGAATTAAGTACTTAGCACCAGCAAGTTTTGCTTAGTAAAAAATTCAAGAAAATGTCAAGGACAAAGTAGACAAATGTCATATTTAAAAAACAACAAAAAAAAGTATTTTTCAATACTAGAATATGTTGTACTCACAAAAAAAATATGGAAAAGAGGAATTGTTGTATTGATGTTCCAGACATTTATTAATTCATAAAAGGAAGAGACTGTTCCACAAGTATAAAAACCTGTATAACATGCTCCCAGAAAAAGAAAAGAGATAGATGGAAAAATGTAAGCCAATTTTTTAACACTTCTCAAACAACAGTTCAGAAAAACCTCTGTTCACCACCTGCACACTGCAGCTGTTTAAGACAAAACTCCTGTTACAGACTCTGCACACATTATTGGGCATACTAAAATAACCTGAGGTCTGCTATGGACTGGAGAACCTTATGCCCACCGAAGCTCCATTCTCATATCTGCTGCATTTAACTGGTGAAGTCAATAGAAATTGGTGAAACCAATATAAGAGAGGAAAATTAAGCTAAAACTAGGTAAAAGCTCCTCTTAGCACAAGGAAAGCACTCTGAAGAGCTATTGGGCTTCTGGTAAACCATATAGATCACAATTTTTTGGTTTATTTCCTTTCTCTCCCATCTTTAACTCCACTTTACCACCTCACTTCTGTGGCTGTTAATTACAGCACTGAAATGGCTACAGTTCCCAATGAAGGAGCAGAAAAATATAGGCTGGAACAAATGAAATATAGACATAAACAAGGTCAACATAAGATAAAGCAACCAATAAAATATACCTTGGGATAGAGGGGAAAAAAAGAAAATAAAAAATAACCCCACTGATAATATAAAGAGTGAGAAGTTGGGTTTTTTTATGAAGGGGATCTCTCAAGCCCTTCTGTGAGTAGCCAGTGGCCCAGACATGCATTTGTATACAAGTTGCTGATAAGTCATGAACCTGATCAGCCAAACCCAAGGAGGAACTCTCGAAGCTCAACTAAAGATTTTCCCAGAGAGAAGAGTTTTGTCCTTTGAGTAAACATTCAAGTCAAGGGCAAAGACTGGATACTTAAAAACAAAAAATAGTGTGTGTTACAAAACATAAGCAGGAATTTGGTGATTGGAATAATAATTGCAATCCACTCCAAAATAAAGAAAAAGTAATTAAGCAAAAAGAGTTTTACCGTTTACCACTACCATCAGGATGGGGCAAGGGTGACCCTAAATAATTACTAACCCTTAGTTGGCCCTATTCTCCATTCTCTCCCTCTACATTCAGAATCAATATGTCAGCAAAGAAAAGAAAAATTGAAATGTGGACAAGATTTGCCAGGGGACTGAGAAACGCCCCAGGTATACCTCATTTCTCCCTATTCCCATCTCATTTTTCTACCATTGTCTTAAATCTTGGATTATATACTTCCGACAGGACAACATCAAACCACTGCAGGAGGCCCCAAGGAGGTGGTGTATGTTCAAAAATACACTGAAGGTCTCTGTGCTCTACCAGAGGTCAGAGATGTTGCCAGTGAAGCCTCATCAATAATTGCTACCAGCAAAATCAGACAGAGCAACCTCAGAGCTTCCAACATGCAGTGCAAGCCGTCTTACAAGAAGATAATAATTCCACTTTCTTAGAAAAACAAACAAATAAAGAAATGAACAAAACCCAAACAAACAGAAAAACCCACAAAAAACCCCAGTAAACCTCAGAACTAAAAATATCTGGATAAAGACCCATTTTTCAACTGAAAGTTAGAAAGTTGTACTTCTGCCTAAGTCCCTTGTTAAAAAAATCAATAGGGCCCCTTTATGTCACTGCCAATGACGATATGTCGGTGTGCACAACATAAAGCACAAAAATAGTTAAATCACTGAAAGCTGCATCATTTTAGCCTTATGCTTTAAGATGATTTCGCCACACATTTTAGACGCTGGGTGATCCCTGCAGAGATGATACAGTAAAAATCAGGATAAGCAACAACTACAACTAGTGAAATGATCTATCTAGAATATTATTATGTAGTTATGAAGTCCAATTAAGTCAAGATTTGGACCTGTAAGAGCATGTCCTGGAAAAGAGTGATACTGTCAACAGTACTTGGTGTTATGCCTAGAAGACAGGAAAAGGCTACTGGAAACTACTCTAAGAGCCATATTTAACCATTCCTCAAAGTAATCCATGCATTCAGACCAGTATTCATGGAAAACAAACAATGTGTTTCAGAAGTACTACCTTCTGAATTTTGACTCCCCCACAGCTTCAGCGAAATAAATCAAAAGCAAAAAGCACACAAGGTTCTACATTTCAAGCCCCAAGCACCACCACATGGAGCAGCACACCCCAAGGCAATATCTCAACCCCAGATGCAGTGGATGAGAGCTGGAAGGGCCACCGTGTGCACAGTATGGACACATGAGGGTATAGGCACACCAGCTAAGGTGGACTGATCATTAGCCAAAAAAAAGGCAGAGAGAATTTATGGATTTTAGGCTGAATGGAAGTTTCCAAATAAATCTGCTGCTGTTAACATTATCTTATGGTTCAGTCAAATAAATAGATAAAATTCAGGGCTTACAATGTTTAGCCATTTTTCTCCCCTGGATAAGTCTGAAATTCAGTGCATAGATAACCAGACAGAAAGAGAATTTTATCAGAAGAGAACAATTCATCAATTACACTGATAAACCATTTAGTTAACAATTATGAATCAATAACAATAATCTCTACTGCAACAAGATTGCATTCAAAAAGAGGTAGCAGACTAGAATTAAGGAGTTTAGAGATGTCATCCTTGAAAAGCACAAGACTGGAGGGGCTGTAGAAACCCAGCCATCTTGTGATTCATATGATGCTGACACAGTCAATGCAAATTTAAACAATACAAAAACCTAACACATAGGAAATATTATATACTTAAGCAAAGTGATGTGCATATTTGTAAGTAGTAAAGGAATATGTAACGAAGGTGGTTATAAGTTAAAAAAGAGTTTGGAATGGTTGGCTGCACTAAAAGCCCAGAAGGCCCTCAGAATTCAGGGAGGTTTTCTATCTTCTTTCTATCTTTCTTTCTATCCCTGAACTGGGATATGCCTTTTCCTGCAAATAGCACTTGTTCTGTGTTACACAGGATGCACGTGCAGCTACAGCTTCTGATGGCATGGACAAAAAAAGGGTGAAACAAAATATGTGAGAGGCAGAGGAAGGGCATGCCCAATCAAAGATAGATTTTCAAAACTTCTGCCATCCAGGAAGTGAACATGGTTATTCAAATAAGGTGGTTGGATCAGCATATTTCTTGCTTTTGTTAGGAACTTAAAAGAGAAGCTTTCATTGTTAAAAGCATTTTTTGTAACCACATGAAGACTGGGTAATTCTGTTCCTTTATGTAAAAGAAGAGCACAAGTCACAGAGGAATTGAAAGACAATCAAAGAGTAGATGTGAGAAAAGGGAACAAATGCTACTGTGAAACTGGTGTGTTTGTTAAAGTAAGAACCAAATGGAGAAAGAACTTCCTGTGAAAATAGTCAAGGAAAGGCTGCCCTGACACAAAGTATGTTAACAGTTGGATTACCATGGCTGGAAAAAATACAGCTATGACTATCCTAGATTAGTGTTCTCCATTTTCCAAGGTAGCATTAATGGGAGTTACTGCACTTAGACAGAGTCTTCTTTCACTGAATGAATCTCTTGAAAATGCATTTCACAGTGACTCTCATTTGATGAGCATTTTACTGAGCAGTTAACAGTAAAATACAGATCAGACATGTCACAGCTAGACCTCATAATCTTTAACCTATAAGACAACCAGAAAATGTTTTTAAAATAATAAAAAAGTTTAAAAAGCTACAGATTTTGCTATACTCTGTTGAATTCCAGAGTGGCACCATTGAAGGTTTTGCTGACTTTTCCTTTTTGCAGAAAACAAGAAGATACTGAATGATTCAATGTCTTAGAATTTAGTTTGTTGCTCCTAAATTAAGCTTATATCTGCATCAAGAAACAAAAAATACAGATATACCACAAAAGAAGCCATGCTGTCACAATGAGAAACTTTCCTTGGACAACCAGAAGTTCTCTGTGAGTAAACAGGTGATACCTTTACAGAAAGAAGGGAGGCAGTGGCAAGTTGGGCGCGTCTCAGGGAAGATCCAAGTATGGCAATGAAACAGGTGAATCCCAAAACTGAGGATACCCAGACTGGAGCTAACAAAGGCTCAAAACTCTGGTACAGTTTACAAAGCATATCTGCTGAGTAGCAACTGGACTCCAGTATGGCCTTTGAGGACAAGACTTCCACTTAAAATTCCCCAGTATAATAGAAAGTATGGGAGGAAATTGATAATTTTCATGGGACAACCAGAAGTCGATACCTCCATTCTCTATTCTAAAATAAACTCAAAACACAAGCTAAAATCTTTGTATTTTGAAGTCTATGGCATAAGAAATTGAAAGAAAAGAATTTTAAAAGATCTATGTTGTCATCATGACTCAGCAGGGTGCACTCCTTATCTCAAGCTTACTTTCATTAAGTAGCCCCCACTGCAGAAGTCATTTACCCTTACAGTCTAAATAATTTAAACCAGTCTTTACACAAATGTTACCAAAAGCTTAGCAGCAAAGAAATTCTAATTGCATTCCACGTGCTACTCCAGATCAGCAGAAGTTTAAATTATTTTCTGGGGTAGTTAGCAGCAACTGAAGGCAATAGAAAAAATAGATGGGACAGATACATTGATTTCTAACCATTTTTGTCACCGTTTCCCCTACTGTTTTGAGAAGGACTGGTAGAGTCCTCTGTGCTGCTCTAGACCAGAAAAAACAGTTGTGTAACTATTTGAACATTAGGGGAGATCTAAGTAGAAATAAACCCACAAGCTAAAATGTAGTCATCTGGTATGTTCACAATTCCACTTGTACCGATCTTTTGGGTTGAAAAAACCCCCAATTTCCCTTCAAGCCAAAGCACAAGTGTTATTTTCCATCATTTCACCTGGCACACATAGTCTTCACAGGGTAAAGAGGCTTCTGTCTTTGAATTTTAAGTAGTGATTTGGTTTAGTGTTCAACACCTCAGAAACACTCTGCTTGAAACTGGAAGGTAGAAATACAATGATATTACCAATTCTGTCCTGAGCTGAATCCAGGGATCCTTTTGTACTTTAGATGACCCTCTTTGGAGGAACGTCAGCAAAGCTGTCGAGTTTGAAACCTTGGCAAAGGAGTCCCTCTGTGCTCATTGAGAAAAGCTCACATATTCAGTGCCACTCATACTTGCTTGGCTCAGGTTAAAAAAAAGATCATACCAGAGCCCTGCCAATAGTTATCTATTTATATTTGGAAATTCAATAGTTTTATATGAACACAAGTCTATTCAGGGGGAAATCTTGCAAACCAGAAATGAAGGCACTTGTTCTCTTAGGAGTACAGAAATATTTAATTTCTCTTACAATTTTTTCATATTTCTCCTTTTGATTTACTTTAAATAAGCCCCCTTTAGGCTCCCAAGGCTGAAGGGAAGGGGGTTTCTCCCTCCCCTTCTTTGCAGTACGAATAGAAATTGCTCTCCAGGCAGATCTTTTTCAAATGCCCACAATTTTGCTCTTTACTTATATAAAAGGCCTTCAAAAGACAACAGTGTAGGATGGTTTGTCATTGATTTGAGCTTTTTCTAACATTCCTACACTGCTCTAGTTTGGAGGGGTTTTTGGTCAAAACCTCAGCTGCTATTTTCATCCAGCCATAGATGTAAAGATAAGCAGAGCACACTTTGATACTTGACTAGAGTCATGCACATCATCAAGGATGTAAGAGGGGTCATCTCATCCTCACTTTGTTGTTAGCAGAGATTATCACAGCACCCACTGAATTTCTCTTTATGCCTATTTTTAAATTCCAGGCCACAATCTTGTTTCACTCTTTAACTTAATGTCACACCCTCTGCTTCTAAATTTATTCTCAAGTTGAAGTTGTTCAAAAGGCACTTCCAATGATATGGAATGGAAGCTAAATAGGTGTTGCTTTGTGAAATGATATATTCCCTAAAACTGTTTCCATTGGGTATTATAAAGGCTCAGCAAGCAAACTCTCAGGAGGCATAACTAGGTAATGCATCAACAAAGACACAGAAAAACAAGAGGCAGCTGGGTTATTATTAAGAAATGAAGCAGAAGTAGTTGAAAATATAGGATGTGATCTAGAGGAAGAAAGCAATTTGTTTAAATAAAAAGAGCACCAGCATTTGCATCTATACTGGAAAGCAAAAGCAGCCTAAAAGAAAAAAAAAAAAGCATCAAGCACTTATTTCTCACTGTAGAACAGTTTTCTGTCTTTTAGCCGCAACCAGAGCGCACAGACAAGTCCATGTCTAAAGCGCTCTTCAAAGCAAAACTTTCAAGACATAGTTCCATATTCACTGAAACCAGCAGGACTTTTGGGGTGTGGGCAGCTCTGGGAGGGGCGGTGTGAGCCCTGAGCTCTGTTATCTCCACGTGGGGGCACAGTTGTACTTGCATGAAATTCCGCTGGGCTGTACAGGTCAATCACCCTTCCTCAAACCCTCTAAACAACACAAGGGCATCTACTTAATCACCTCAGGACAGAATTTGGCACTCTGCTTTGTCTTCTTTTTTTTTTTATTATTATTATTTTTATTTTTTAAGAATTAATAACCAGGTTTTTATTCCCACCATCAACAAACTTCACTTTTCCTCTAAGTTCATCCTTTACCCATGGAACTATGGAATACAATAGGAAACCATGAATTGATATCCTAGCTGCTCCAATTTTTGTTTTCAATGTATTAAAACAAAATTAGAAGTGATGCTTACTAAACTCTAACAGAGATTTCTTGTGGAGGCATACAGTAAAGACTACGACATGAGCAGATCTATAGCCATTAAATATCACACTTATAATTTGTTTTAATAATTACGCAAATGTAACATTCATTTGACTTGAACTGTGAAAATGTGTTTGAAGTTCATCACTTTGTGTGCAGCCAAACAAACAAATTAGTAAGAATTACAACCATGCAGATCCACTACTGAATTCTATAAATAATTTCCCTGTCCCAGTGTATTACACATCCAAGTAAAGCAAAGACAATAAAAATTCAGTCAGAAAGCAACAAAAGAAGGAGATAAAGACCTAAATAATTTACAGAAAGTGTCAGAGAGCAAGAATACAGTTAATATTTACACTGCAGTGGTTTTGGACTGATTTTGTTTTATTGTAATCAAAAACGGGGCTTGACCCTCAGCAGCCTCCTAGTTATGCAACATCAAGCCTGGCTAGATTCCTTCAAACCTCTTTGATAGAACTTGTTCCCAAAATTCAACAATCCAACATTTGACAAGTGTCCTTTGCTCACAGTACAGGCACCATCAGATGAAGCACTTTCTGGCTTGAACTTAGTAAAGGCTCCCATGGTCAGACACAATCAGCACAAGATGCTCACCTGACAAGTGACCCAGGGTTGCAGCAGAGCAAATGCCCTCTTCTGACTGTTTTTAACACACAGAAAACGATCAGTTCATCCAGTTACAGCATCCAGTTTAATGCCTTAAACATAGCACCAAGTAGATGTATTTCAAAGATCATCTGTCTTTTAGTCCAGCTTACAAGTCAGTTTTTTTGCATTTCATCTTTCACTGCCTATGATTTTCTCCTTTCTATGTAGTTAGTGGGTTTACCTGTCTCAGTTTAACAAAATATGAGTTTTATACTCAAAGCCCAGAAAACCATGTATATATATATATATATATATATATATATATGGCTTTGTAAATCCCAGGCTGAAAGAAGTGACATTTTCAGCTCTTCTTGTAACTACTTCATACAAGGAAAGATAAGAGAACAAGGCCCATTTTCCCCAGCAGATCGCAATACCCATGTTAAACTGTCTAGAATTAACATCTCCTTACTTGCCTACATTGCTGTTTATTTCCAGACTTTCCTTTCTCACAGTCAGAGCTTTAGTCTTTTAAAACTGCTGCCTTTAGTGTGCAGCAAGAGATGGGAGAGTAATTAGGGGCTCCATTAAGTCTTTGCATGCTTTAGTATTTGGAATATACAGCCATGTCTCACAATATCCCAGACCACAGCCAGTTCCTGACCCAATTATTGCCTCAATGTTACACTGCAGAACGGAGGCCCAGTTCCAGCCTTCAGATTACACACCTCTGTCTATTAACTCAACATAAAAGTCACAGGTTTAGTTGTTTTTCTTGCTTGCAATTTTGGAAAACGATGAGTTTTCATAGGGCACACCCATTAAAAAATCATGAGCCAATAAGGGTCCAATGCAGTAGAAGAGAACAATAAAATGGAGGGAGTTAGGAGGGACAGAAGGATAGATTTTTTAAAAAAGAAAAAAAATTACACACCTGTGAAAAGGACATACCTACTGACAAAAGAAAGATGATCCAATTTCCATTTGTCTAACCTTAAGCTCATGTAGTGTAATTTAAAATATTTATTTCCACTCAAGACAAAAGCTAACAGAGGAGGCATTACTGAAATGGAATCACATTAAAAACATTTTAAAGGAATTTTTCAAGAGGCTCATAAGGACTCCATCTAGTTTGCTCTGAAATCATTAAGATCCTTGCCATAGATTTTTTTAGAAGGGACATTAGGAAAGAACCTCCCCTGAGAGAAAAAGAAAAAAAGGTCTTTCCACCAATTTATGACTCTTACAGTTGTGCAAGTGAAAACAAACCTTTGTTGCCAGCACTTGCCCTGCCAGAACTCATATGTTACATACCAGTAATAGCAAGAAACTACCAAACACTGAGTAAACTCATTGTCACATTTTAAGAGCAGCATATACTGCATGAAGACATATTGCATTTTAGAAACTGTTTATTTAAGTAATGTTTAATCTCTGACTGGAAACTTGACTCATGACATGCCCCAAAACAAGTCACCCAGTTTGGCCACAGGAAAGGCACTGGCCTAGGTCAGCATGGAGCAGCATGGGTTAAACAGGCTATTAATATCCCTGCCCTCATACAATTTAAATATACTTAAACACATTTTAAAATTTCATTGTAAGAGGAAAATAAGTATCAGCTGGTATGGAAGTCCCTCCACAAACATTTACTTATTTCAGACTGAAACTTTCCCTGTAGTTTCAATGATAACATATGCTTTTGAGTTCTATGACTTTTTTTTGTTAATAAAGACACTGGAATAGGTATATATATTCCCTATTACAGCCAAAAAAGTGGTAGTACTAGCAATTTAAAATAAAAAAAATCCCAAAACAAAAAACAACAGACACTGAAAAAGACACAGCACAAAACACAGATAGGAAGACATTGAAATTGGTTATATATAAAATGTTAGAAAAAAAGAGAAAAATATAATTCTTCCCCTTCTTAAATTTAACCATTACCTTTACCAACAGAGAAGTAAAGCATTTCAAACAGATAATGTCTGTTGTGATCTTAAAATTTACTGAAATTTTAGAAATTTCATTACGTACCATCACCATGATGCATTGCAATAGTTAAACTTATTACAAAGAGTGAAAACAAAACCACAAAATGCACAAAATTTCCCAGCAAACTCATATCATCCTCTCCTCCCTTTGTCTTACCCTTTTCTCCCATGACTACAACTCAATATTCAGAGCGAGTATAACTATAATAACACTGTATAAAACCATGTAATTGCACTGTAAAATCTTTTTAAAAATTATTTTTTCACATAAACAGATTGTAAGATAAATTTCATACACCATTTTCTTAATCTAAGTGATGTCTTGGACCGCAAAGAAAGCAATTAAGTAGAATAAGAGGTGCATATTCAGCACTCAGTTTTCTTTATCATAAGGGAAATACTTTTATTATGTACAAAGGACTGTAACTTACACCTAAACATGATAAACTTTTGTATTCTGTTGTACGTATATACACATGTATCTCAAGACATCTAGAAGGGAGCCTGTAATTGCCTGCACGTGACTCACCCTAATATAATTTTCCTTGATTGAAACATAAGAGCAGAAAAAAAAAAAATCTAACCTTTAAATTGAAAATTTTTGAAGCCCAAAACAGACTGGCATAGTCTTTGGAAAGCATCTAAGTAGACTGAACACTCAGCTCAGTTTTTTTATCTTTCTTTTTTTTTTCCTTCCTCTTTCTGGGCTTGTCGACACAAGAAGATGTATCATTCCCAGGGAGTTGCAGTTCAGTAACTGCTGCATATTTAATGTTACACTGCAGCCACGGCCATGCAGCCAGCTGGCTCACAGCTACAGTGCAAATAACTGCTTTCACGTTTGGGAGGATTTTCTTGAAATTAAGCATTGCATGACCATAGTCCATGTTCCTTTCCCCCCTACCAGCCCCTCAGCATTGCAGAATTTCACCTGCTGTACGCTTCAAACCGCAGCAACAAACAAACAAAGCGCATTTAGCAGTCCCCTGATCCCTCTCCTGCCATGCAAGAATCCATCTCCTCCTCCCATTCTGGCAGTAACCCCACCCAGACCAGCCATCCAAGTGGAACTGGTGAAGCTTTTGTGGTTACCAGCACAAGGGCATCTGGAGGTCCATTTGGGGCTTTGCCAGGGCCCAGGGCAGCTGCAGAATGCCAGCCTGCCAAAGCCAAGCTGGAGCCTGGTCACAGAGCAGTGATTGGCCCATCTGCAGCCACAGCAAGGGGACAAGGCACAAACATAGCTGGAAGGAAGTACCTTGGCCTAATGTCTCCCTAAGCCACTGCCCAAAATTCAAGGCCAGATGCAGATGGTCAGCTAAGTTGCTCTGCTTGACAACATTTAACAAAGCACAGAGACTCATCTATCAGCCAGAGTAGTAGAAGTGGGGAAAGATCAGGACATGTCAGCATGGGACACCTGTAATGAGATCATCACTGTTGTTGATGGTAGTACAGAGGTGAGAAAATTTGGGCTTTCTTAATGTAACAAGAGTGTTGAAACCATCCTGTCAAAGTGGGCCTTTCCAGATCAGCCAGTATGTTAGAAAATGTGTGAGAGCTCAAAGGGCGGAGGACAATTTTACAAATAATGTGACCCCAGATAAGCATTTGTTGCCTTGGTGCAATTTGAGAGCCACTTTCTGTGCAGACACCCCAACAGTGTCCTAGAGATTGGCAGTTTTTATTGTCTGGCTGATATGACTTTCTTAATGAAAACACATCTCTTATCAATGGATCTTCCCCCATCATATTTGTAGGCTAATGACTCATAACTAGGGTGAAATTTTGGGGTAAAAGCAGCTACATGGTTTCCAATGAGCAAGGCATCACTTGTGCTCTCGATCTGCTGCTGTTCCTGCAGTTCTGGGAGGAACCTATCCTAAATGTGCAGGGTAATTTTTTCTATGAGGTTTGTTGTGAGAGCATGGCAAAGGTATGGATACTGTACTCATTATTCTGGGGGAAGTCACCTGCCAGTTGCTATCCTGACTGATAATGACTTTTATTGGACAACTGGATATTCAACAAAAGGGTTTAAACATCATCAGAGCAATTACATTTGGCTGAAGGAAGCGAAGCTGATGCTCTTTCACAACTAGGTTAGTGCTGGCTAAGCAGTGTCTCCACTTGATATTTTCAGTGCATGTTATGTGTTACATAACACCTGTGGAAGCATGAGAAAGCAGCTCTCTGGTGGCTGGAAGGCACAGATTCAGTCAGCTTTACAGAGTCAGCCTTCTCCAAGATGACACTTACAAGGGACATGTCCAGCTCTTACTATATTCTTGCTCTTCTTGCTAGATAAAGACTTGTCTTTTAAATTAAAGAATCCAATTTCCAGTGGTATGTTGTTTTTTTTTTTCTAGTACCTTGTACAATTTTTCATGCATATTTCATGGGCAGTCTACACAATGCAACATGAATATTTCAAGGCCTTTTTTCCCAGAATGCTAGGGAAAGTTCTCTTCTATTTGAGTATGAAAATTTTCTTAATAAAATGCTTTTTCTACTGAAAAAAGAGGAAAATTAAATATGAGTTTACATACAGGATTAGCAACTACTGCACAGAAATCCCACTATGAAAATACTATTATCTAAACTAGGTGAGATGGATTCTACCTGTGCTGTTTCTTTCCAGCATTTCTGAGGATCCACTTCCCCTGACTGTCTATAGACACCTTGCACATCTGAGGAAACAGCAAACTACTCTTACAGGTAATGGGGTGTGCTCGCTTTGGGCTGTGGGAGAAGCAGGACCAATTATCAGGCAACATGTCTGTTATATCTGCACTGGTGCAAGCATGTCTTTTAGAAGAAGAAATGAGAACAGGGAGCAGAGAAAGTTTCTTTAGGCAGACTAGAGTGAACTCAGCACAGTATTTATTATGTCATTCATCAGGACGGTGACATTTGGCATAAGGGGAAGCACAAAGCTCCCCACTGAGGGATGGGTGACAAGACAGCTATGCTTGGCACAGGTTTTGGATTTAGTAAATTGCTTTCCCTATCTTTCCATTTCATACCCCCTGAAGTCATGCACAAAGTTCACTGTGAAATAAATTGAGTTTTGAAATCATTGCTGACAATGTCTTCATACCAATACGTATTTTCGTGGCATTATTCCACAAAATATTTTTTTCTTCCTTAGAGTTCATTGCCTAAGAGCAACATTAGGTTTTGTTAATGGGCAAAAACTGAAATGCCTTTGTACAGCTGTAATGATCTAATCTACATGTCACTAGATGCTCCAGGGAATACCTTGCATGTTGCCTCTCTGGTGTTCTGAAATGCACTTCATAACCTGCTATGATACTTGTAGAACCAAAAAAGGGCTTTTAGAAACCTGTTTCTTTTCAGCCCTCTCAGACTCCTATTGCCTCAGCTCAGGCTTTTGTTGCAAGAATTGCTCCTCCTGCTCTGGGACATAACCCAGGCCATCTGCAGCCAACTTGCTGCCCGTCCGTGAACTGTAGTCCAGGATTGGTGTCACAGGACCAAATACTCCTCAAAGGAAGCTGTTCTTGCTACTGGAAACAAACACAAACCATGCTGTTTTCCTGAAATGGGTTCTCTGTAAATGTACAGGGGAGGGCTGCCTCTTGGCAATCCTTGCATGCTGAATTCTCAGATTCTTGCTGTTCTTCTGAGGCCAGTGGTCAATCTGAGTGCAATGGCCAGTGAGGGGATCAAAAACCTCCAAAGGCACCTGCCCACATTCATGTAACAAATGTTTCTGCTGTAGAGGTTCCTGAGCACCTATCCCACTGGAAGTAGGCCAGCCTAAAGAAATCCAAGGCTTCCAACAACTTGATTTTGCTGCCCTTGCATCCGAGACTAGTTGAAAATAGATTGGTCCTGGTTGAACTTAAACACATAGACTAGTAAGTAAGGAGAAAGAGATTGATTGTTCTAGTGGGGAGACAAACCCCCAGTGGGGAAGTAACAGCATATGGATGCCAAAATACTACGTAGAAAAGTCCAGTTATATTGATTATTAACCCCATGCTGCCTAATTTAATACGCTTTGAAACAGAAATATATGGAACAAACAATATTCTGCCAGGTATATGCACTATAAATTTTATTTTGGCACTGAAGCTTAGCTCACTAAGCTCATTTAAGAAATTTGTTTCAGAACTGGCTTCCTTTCCATCCTCCCTTAGATAATTCCCCTGTTTCACTGAAGAAATGAAAGCATACCAACAAACCATGCAAGAAAGTCCTAACAGCATCCTATTAACTTTACAGAAACAGACTGATTATCTGTGAAAATGAACAAAATCTCCCCTTCTGAACAGAAAGAACCTCCTCTTTTACTTGTTCAATGATAACTGCATGTTAAAATTCCAAAGTTAATCTACTTCTTAAAAGCATTCTTTGCACGTTCCTCCCCCTCACCTTCCTCTGCTTATGTAGCCAGTAGTCCTGTCATCTCTACACAAGTTTTTCATTAAATCCCAGTGTTCCAGCAGATTAAACCAAGAACATGAATTCTTTCTGTGTGTTTAAATGCTAAAAATAAAGCATCAGATTTTCAGCAGACATAAATCAGCCAAATTACCCTGAAGTCCAAAGAAAGCAGGGGACTAACCCAGTGTACCAAATCCAGCTCACAGAAGCTTCTGAAAGGTACCCATGTACCTGCCTCAGTGTGCACCCATGTAGACAGATGGCAACACAGGGAACAGGAAATGTGTACTTGCTTCAGTAGGCTTTTGACCAGCAGTGCTTTAATTTACCTGCCCTTGATGCTAACATACACATGCCAAGTTTTAATCAAGCTAAAGGTGTACAAAACAAACAGTGCAGCAAAGCTAACCATAAAGAGGTGCAGAAAGAACGTGTTCACCCACTTATGTTATTTGCAAAGGCAAGGCCTAAGCATGCCTCAGATGATACTCCTGTGGTTTTTACTCTGAGTGACCACAGATTTCCATCCTCAGGATGAAATGCGCTGGTCACACCTCTGCACTGCTGTTTCATAATGTCTGCAGACCCAGCTAAGTACTGATAAAAGCATCTGGAAGGTTTATGCTTTTTGTTAAGTTTGTGACAGCTATAAATATTTTTGTACTTTAATGAGATTATAGAAATCTTGAAACCCAGATCTTATGCTCTGTGGGGGATTGCACTATTTGGGCCTTAAGGCTTGTGTTTGGAGTGTCTCATGCCAAAACCACTGGCTAGTGACAGAGCAGAATCTTAGGATTTACCCAGGGTCCCCTCAGCCTCAGAAAGGGTCACAGTCCATGGCTCACCTTTCCCAAGACACATTCAGCATTGGAGCATCCTTAAACCAGCTGCTGCAGTGTTCTACTTTCCTTCCTGATAAAAAAGATTATCTACTGGTTAACTTTTAGGTTCCTTACTGAAAATGAAGTCTATTACTTCTTTCTTGGCATATCTGTCATGAAGACAGGGAATAGATCATTCCTCTGTGCATTCTTAATGCCGTGTTTCTCATCAGACTTCTCATTTTGAAACAACATAATTTTACCCTGTGAATGAAAGTATATGGACTTCCTAATATCCTTATTTCACTCCAGATTCTCTTCACTGCTCTGGAAGAGCAGTGTCCAGGCCTGAAGACGATGATTCAGTTGTGCTTCTTCCTGTTCTGTAAGATGAGTGTATCATATAAACCAAACCTGTCGGTACACCCTGGTATATATTTTGTTGGTTTTCAACAGTATAATTATATTTACTTCTGGTTTTAGTCTACAATTTTCTGATCCCTTTCCATACACAATTTACCTGGTTGCTCCCCTACCTGTCTTAGTATGGCTGATTATACCTACCTAAACTTTCCATCCTGCAGTTGTCCCTACTGACATTCATCCTATCCCCACCCAGATCTAAAGTAATTTCTCCCATTTTTGAAATAATTTTAAGCTCCAAAACTGTATTTCACCACTCTGGCAATCCTTCCCTATCTGGAGCTGAACAGGCAACTGCAGAAAGATCTTTCCATCTTGATAGTGTTATGAATTGTGGCTTCCCAAGTAATTTGTTTGCCTTTTAATTTTTTCATCTAGGTCCCTCTTCTTTAATTTGTTATGTGTTATAGTTTAGTAGCACAAAATGCTACTAAAACCTTCTTGAAACTCAGTATATATAATATCTGCCGTCACTTTGTTACAGAAATTCGTTAAATTTATTTAGAATGAAAAACTGTTTACTGCCTTGTTTAGCTACTGTCTTCTAGGTGTCTGCAAAATTCATCTAAACCATTAAGTGTTAGGTAAAATAGTTTTTCCAGTCTTTTCATTCACTTCCATGGCAGTTAAGTTTAGGAAGAAACTTTATCTAGCAAAGATGACACTCAACAGTCAGATCTTCCAAATTCTTCTTCTATTAATAGCATCAGTATAAGGTCCTTTAAGTACCAGTTTCTTTAGATGTTAAGGTTAGCTCTTATCACATATGGCTGTAAAAGCTGAAACTGTATCAGCTAAGCAGGAAAGAGCAATGAAAGCCAAACTTAGCCACATTGTGAGAAGACATCTTGCAGAGAAGAGGCTGTGTAGTACTTCTTATACCTTCCTTCCAGAACTATAATACTGAGGAACAGAATTATCCTTGGACTTGTGGGTGGCTGTCTGCTACTTCTGCATTTCTGTGTGCCTTCTGGCAAGTCATTTAACCTTTTCCTGCTGCAGATTTTCTGCGTATATGGTGGACATAATGATGCTCACTATCCTTTTTAAAATGTGCTTTAACAGCATCAAAGACAAAAAAAAATTCTATAAGTGCTAAGGTGAATATATTAATCACTTTCCCTTGGAAAAGGAAAGTGAAATTCAGAAAATGATGTGTTTAAAGAACCCCAAAGAGGTAGCACCCAGCATCATAAAGATAACATGCATGAAAAAACCTCAGAAGTTTCAGAGTTCATTGCTCTGCTTGTAGAAGTAAATTAAGATGTAACATATGCTTTTAACTCCTTCATTTCACCAGCTGTCCCATGCAGCCTTTAAGTCCTCAAAAGAAATAAGCACATAAGAAGTGCATTATTGGTTGTTAAAAAAAAATTCCTGTCAAATTCTGCTGTTCCATACATTAATATGAAATGAGGATTTGTGGAGTTCAGTGGCACTTTTTAGTAAGATTATATTTTTTTTCCATAAACTTGAGTTAAGTGTTAATCTTGCCTAGACCTTGATGACACAAGGTAAGTTGTCATCTAAAAAAACAGCTATCAATACAAATAGCTACAGAGATTCTATGGAAGAGAGCAGAACAGGTTAAGTAATTTAAGCCCCAACAATTAAACTTTTCTCAAGGAATCACATGAATAAATAAATAATATTAGTATCTATATTGCAAAGTCTGTTACATATATTTTATGACTCCTTGTGAAAGAACCTACAAAAAAAAAAAAAAAAAAGAAAAAAAAGAGGAGAAGGAAGAAAATTGTTACTGGGGAGCCTTGACCAGGCTTGTCTTTCAATTTAACTAACTTGAAATATTTGATTAAATTTTGTTTACACCTGTGTCATGCCCTTGACTTAAACACCACCAGAACATTTTTTCCTACCACATTCTGTCATATTTCTTGAAAATGTGAAGTAGCTGCTGAACAGGAAAGAAAAGCTTGAAATCTGAAATGGAGATTTTCCCTAGTGAACTTCAGAAGTACCCAACACATGCAGGGGGGTGGTATTCCTCTAAAGAACTTGTCAAAGCTATATAATTATGTGGTAACATTTGTAAATCCCATTTGCTAGAGTGTCGCCAAATTCAAACCAGCAATGGAAGTGGTCTTCACACAAATTTCCATACGCTTGTATTTCTAAAGTACTTCAAAAGGAGTGTCTCCTGCTCACATATGGCCTGTAGAAGGCATTTAGAATTCTGGAATGCTAACTTGTGTGATGGGAAGCAGTTCTGTACAGGAGAGGTGGTTTCCATCTGAAAATGCAACAAACTAGAATTGTATCCTCATCAGACCCTAAGCATCTACTTTTTCTTTCTTGGTTCTGTTTATTGTGAGTTTCATATACTATGAGTTGCATGTTTCAGATCTGCTTTTAGTTTTGCTGTAATAGTCAGCAAATGGAAGTCCATTCCTTACGTTTTGTTCTTTTATTCTTTCCTCTTCTTTTATTTTCTTAAACTCTCCATTACTCCCCTCCAATATGACTACCTGATTATAGCTCCTTTAAAACATTCTCAATTTTGCTCTGTTTTCCACTCACCACACCCACACGTTCCTTACAAACTGTTTTCATCAACTTATCCACCAGTTTTGAAAATAGGACACTGTGATGGTTGGTGACATCCTTCTGCATTTCTTATTTAACTCAAATATTGTCTCAATATTTGTCTTGTGACTCTGTTTTTTGCTGACAATGCAAAACATTGGCAATAAACTTTGTGTTCAGGACCATTCTCTTGATATTTCTCACAGTTCTGTTGTAGAGTCTGGACTATATCAGCCAAACTACCTTATAAATTCATTGCCAGCTGAATAGATCCCAGCTGAAATGTTGTTTCTCAATTCAGTGTGGATTCTAAGAGTTTTAGACATGTCCTTCCTGCTTTTCATCAAATCACAAATGTTACTTGAAGAAGAATCTTTCATTTGAATACGGATTGTCTTCATAATTGTCCACCACTTCTAATGGGGCAGGATCCTCAAACACTGTCAGTCTGAGATGTCATCTAGGGTTCACCAGTACCCTCACTCATAGCTCTAGATATTTTCATCACAAAAAAAAATATTGGAAGACATTTGAGTTTCCCATTTTATGCATACAGGTCTGCAGCTGAGCATGTTTTGTGATTGTTCCCCTGTACTTGGCACAGAATTTGGTGCATTGAAAATTCTGTTAGTTTTGGGCCCCTCCCTAAAAGGAGGTCCTAGAGTGAGTCCAGAGAAGGGCAATGGAGCTGGGGAAGGGTCTGGAGCACAAGTCTGGTGAGGAGTAACTGAGGGAGCTGGGAGTGTTCAGCCTGGGGAAAAAAAGGCTTGGGGGACTTCATATCACTCTGTACAACTGTCCGAAAGGAGGTTGTAGCCAGGTGAGGGGCGGTTTCTTTTCCTAAGTAGTAACTGATAGGCTAATAAAAACAGCTTCAGTTTTCACCAGGAGAGATTTAGATTGGATATTAAAAGAAACTCTTAATGGAAATGGTTGTCAAGCTTTGGAACAGGCTGCCCAGGGAAGTGGTGGAGCCACTATGCCTGCAGGGATTTAAAAGTCGTGTCGATGTAGCACTTGGGGACATGGTTTAGTGGTGGGCTCGGCAGTGGTGGCTTAATGGTTGGACTCAATAGCATTAAAGCACTTTTCCAAATGAAACAATTCTATGATAATATAAAGTGTCAGAATAATAAAATAATTTTTGGCAGATTATTTCTGCCAGGTGTTTTTGATATAAGTGTTTGATATTTCTGAAGACATAATCTCCACATTTCAAGATGGTAGGTAGCCTCACTCAAGGATTTCCACAGCAAGGCCAACCATAGCTTAAGAAGCAAATACAAATCAATCACACTAAGAACTAAGTAATCAAACAACTCAGCTCCTCATCTGTTATGAAGAAAGTTTGTAGAGCTCTTGCAAAAATGATAAGCTTACTGTTCCAAGACAGTTTTTCAGTTCAATAATTTCCCTCTTTGAGCAAGCTCTAAAGCCAAAAGTATAAAAAATAAGGAGCAGGAAAGCTCTCCCAAGTCAAGCCAACTCTATAATGATATTTCCAATTATAAACAAACCTTTGGAATCACAAATCAAAACTTGGTATCTATATTGTTATTTCTCTCCCCAAGTTAACCTTGTTCTTATCCTCCAAATTCACTTTCTACAATTATCTTTGAGGGATAGTTTCCTTTATATATACACAAACCATCGTTGCAGTGATTGATAATATAAATAAGCTGTGGGCACACATTCCATCTAGGCTTGTAGTGATGTCCATTTGCTTGTAGCATTGTGTTAGGGACATTGTTGACAAAACCTACCAATTAATTAAAATACCACTCACCTACACAGAGGGATGATGCCTGTCACACCCAAGGGAAGTGAAGCGTCTCTGTCAAACTTGCTCCTCCCTTTGGACTTGCTTCTCTATTTTGAAAATAAGCCTAGTATGAGACCTGAGCTTAGATGAATCCATCCTTTAACAAGACTCTGTCACACAAAGCTTTTCCACAGTCATTCTCTTTTATTATTCTATACTTACATTTTTTCAGAAAAGCTGATTAATTTCTTTTCCTTGCCTTGCTAAAGCATTCTGCTTCCTCTTAAGATAGGCATAAAAAAAACCCTAACAACCTCTTACTGTGCTGTGCTCTTGTTCTTCCTCACAAGCTTGAAGAGGAATCATCATATAATAATTTTAGAGGTAACCAAGGACCATATTTGTGCTTTCTCAGCTAGGCTGGAAATCATTCAGCACCTCAAGTTTTCCAGTCCAGAAAAACCTGTATCAGAACTGTCCAGCTCAGCCTCTACAGCTATAGATTGAATTAATGTGCAGAACCATATTTCAGTGCTCTTCCAGGTACAGGTTTTCACAGGACTCTCATTTTTCTTCCCTTGTGTACTCATGCTTTGGTTCTTCCAATTACTTCATCAGGGGGAAGGTTTCTATGTCATCTGACATCACAGACTAAGACCATCAGAATGTCTATTATTGAGAGTCATTTCCTAACCCTTTCCTGTATTACTTTCATATGCAAAACTCAGGCTTCTTAGAAAGGGCCAACAAGCCCATAACAACACTACAGTGTATCTAAATTTATCAAGGGAGAATTCAACTTATCCCAAGATACAAGCAATTCACACAGTTATTAAGATGTCTCTCTTCATTTGGTTCTTTTTGATTACTTCTGTTGTACTTCCATAAGATAGTCCCATAAGCAAAGTTCATTCTTATTTTACTAGTTTTCTAAAATACCTCAAAGTCTTTATTTTACGGAATTAATAAATCTTGAACAGAAGAGCAAGCTATTTATATCAGGGTGTGTCACTATCAATTTCCTATGCTGTGCTGAACTTTCACTTAAAGGAAGAACGAGAAAAAAAATCTAAATAAAATAGGAGAACACTTTCCTTCTGCTTTTTCCCCCAATAGAAGACTCAAAGATTAATATACCATGCAAGAGAACACATGAACTTCTACAGATCTTAGAAAAAACATGTAAGGTGAAAACAACTACTTTTTGCTGAGAATTTTTTATAAACAAAAGTACTCTTCAGCCAAGGCCTCTGAACAGGCTGTTGGCAAGTGCCTCTTGGTAAAGAACTCCCACATGCAGTTGTGCCCACCATTCCCTGAGGAAGATAATGCTTCCCTTAGCATCCCTTTGATGGGCCAAAACTCAGCACCAAAAGTAAGCTTTCCAGGCTACAAGAGAGTCCTCTAGAGTAGGAGCATGAGCTCATACAGAGCTGATGGGTCCACAGATGGGGGTATGGGTGAGGGCCCCAGGTGGGACTGGTCAGAGCCATTAAGGCCTACTCAAGACCTTTTTTATAGAGGAAATAGTCAGAAATTTGAGGATGCAGCCAGATTCAGAAATAATAGTAATAAAAAAACCACAACACCCCCGATATTACTCACGTTGCATGAATTTCAAGAGAACTGCTGGAACAAGATTCCTTGGTATGATACCATGCTTTGGGAGCTCTGAAGTGGAATTGTGAAGGCTATCCTTTAATGATTTGACTATCTAAGCTTGTAGGAAAAGAAAAGCACCCAGAAAAAAAGGCAGTCATTATAAAAATAAACTCCCAGCAACACAGAGTGTATATCTCCACCTGTTTGGGTATGCTGTTCTTTAAATTATTCAGCCAGTAGCCACAGACACCTCTTCATGTGGGCTAGGAAATATGCTGGCACAAAGACTTCCAGAAGACCAAAGTCTTTTTCCACCACATCAAAAAACCATACAAAACAGTATGCTGAAATAGAAAAGAAACTCCTAGTACTTTCACAGACTTTTTTACTGGTTCAGTGCATATTTGTTCATGGTAGCTTTTGACAAGAAACAGGACACAGGTCACTGGATATTTTTTCAACTATGATCCAAGTAATATGACTTTACCTAATTCTTTTCCCACATGATGAACTTATCACAGAAAAATTTTGAGAGGAGAAAACACTCCAGCCTATTGAAAACAGAAATGGAAACCAACCACCAAACTGAGAAGCAAAGATGATGATAAGTACAATCTGACCTCATCCTGGTGGCGATGTTGGTTGATCAAAGCAAATTAGACATGGAAAACTAATGCCAGTAATTTCAACTCCACCTTTATCAGTGGCAAGTGACTCAATGTCCAGCAAATCCGTTTCCATACTGGCAGGACTGGAATAATCTTTGCATGACTAATAGACTGCTTCTGCTGGTTTTGATCCCTTGAGCACTTCAGAGGATGGTGTTAGTCCAGTACCTTGAAGAACATAAATTTATAAACAAATACAAGGTCAGATCACAACATGCCATATGCTAGACTGTTTGGGTTTTTTTCTCAGCACATTCATGCCATCCAGTAAATAAACATTTGGAATGTAATAATTTAAGTGTAGGAAGGGGAAAAAAAGGCACAAATAGTAACAATCACCAGGGCCATTAATCTTCTCAAAGCTACCTGCCAGATCTTGGCAGCAGAGGCAACAGACTAGTTTTTTTGGAAAGGGCACAAATACAGTACTGTGGTTGATTACTTCTCCAGCTATATTGGTTTGGCTCCACTTGTATAGACCTAAGTGGTACAGTTTGTCCAGAAAGTAAGTAAATACTTGAAAAACATGAAGCCCTCATATCAGATAATGGACCTTTAAAACAATCAAAGTTTTCATAGAGCTGTTACATTCAACATCATTGTCATAGCTTATTTTGCCCCCAGAGCAATGGGAAAAAAAGATAGAGGAGAAGAGCAAAAACTAGGACATATTAAAAGAAAAACAAAACCTGTAAACCATCTGCAAAAATTAATGGGTTGATACAAAAAATCTAGCCAGCCAACAGCCATTGCACCTGGAGCTGCTCCTGCACAATTTCTGATGGTAAGGAGATTAAAGATGATTTTATCCATGGCACACAGATAGCCTTAAACTAAATGTTCCAGCTGAAAGGAATGCTGAACATGAGAAGATGAAATAAAAATCCATCAACAACAAATGTCAGTGGTTGGCACAGAGCAAAACCACTGCCTGACCTGAGATCGGGGACTGGAGCACTCAGACGTGGAGATTTTAAGAATGTACAAAATATTCCCAGCCTCCCTTCTGTGATGATTCAGAAGGATTTTTTTTGAGGATCTGGGCTCATCTGCAGTATTTTCCAGTTCAAGAAGAAGAGAATCAAGGACCTGTTTGCATTCCCTAATGAAATGTAAACTACTTAGGAAGCTTCACACAAGACCACATCAGAAGCCAGAACTGTCTTCCCGATGAAGTGATCTTAGAACCTCTTTCTATGGGTATGCTCCATTGGCAGGTGTGTTTGTGCTTTAGAAATCTTGATTTGCCATTTCAAGTTCTAATGCAATTGCCAGACAAAACCATGATATATTATAAGGTTAAGATAATGAGCAGGGCAATTTCAGGAAAGAGCTTTTCCTAGCAGCACCATGAGCCAAGTTCTTATTTTAAATGAGGCAACACCAAATACTTCATTTTGTGTGAGATCACCCATATCAAAAGGCTACCCTTTTCTAAAACAAAATACTTCTTTGCAGTACTTTGTGCTGCAAGGATCTTGTTTTTCCCTCTAGTGACAGAGGCCTTCCTTAGTTTTGAACTGTCAGGCACAGTTACTGCTGGAATTGAATATATGACCCAATCCTGGAGTACAGATATCCCATATCTGTAATTTTTACAACAAATGAATTCTACTTTGAACCTGGACTCTTCAAAACCCTGAAAGAAAGGAACACCCTAGGACATCTTACATACATATATGAAGGTTGCATGGCTTATCCTATTCCTTCCAGTTTTCTTATAAAATGTTTTTCTCACCATCAAGCAAATTATTTCAGGCAATATTAAACTATACTAACACCAAAACCACAAAAATTAAAAAAAAAAAAAAAATTAAGTCACTGAGGACAGTTAGAAGAAGAGCTGGATAACCTGAATCTTGTGGGTTTACCCCAAAGAACCTATGCTTCCTCAGTAGTTTACAAAATCTGCTCTTGAAGATAAGAGGAAGATTTTTGCTGTAGTGACAAAATACAACCAAAAGAAGTACTACTTCAGAAGGACTCAATAAAGCAGCTCCAAACTGATAATATCCTGAAGAACTAAAACCTTTGCCTCAGACTCCAGCTGAGATCAGGTCTCCACTGTAACTTTGTTCTGTTTAGTGGATTTTAATTCACTTGAAAATATAACATGTAGTTGGGATCTACATGAAACATGTTGACATAGTACCAGTATTTCCAGCTCAGGAGATTTTTGTCCATGATAGCTGTCCCTAAAAGGACAGCAACTACCATAAACATCCAAATTTTGCCAAAATTCATAGTTTCATAACTGCAGAAAATGCTGTATCTGAATGTGATCATCCTAGTCTCCCTTTCATGGTCTCCTAAAGGAATAGGGAACTGGCATGGGAAAAGACAGGGAGGGAAAAGGCTCCAGTGCATCTTTCCAGCTGTAGCTGGACTTGCCACTTCCCTCCTGCAGGGCCATGTGTGGGCAAACGACTCTCTACACTCCTAACTTTGGAGCCTGCAGAGGCACCAGAGGAGCCCGAGCCCCTCTTTCAAGACAGGGAGTTCACTCAGAGGATCCCACTGTTCACAGGCACAGAAAAACCTAAAAGAATGTTGCAGACACAGTGTGAAACTCCCTCCCAGCCTCCCCAAAATAGATTTGTGTGTCCTTTCACTGAGATTCTGTCTTGCTACTTCAGTTCTTCCATAACATTATTTATCAGATTTTCATCATTTTAACACAGTAAATTTGCATGCCAACCAGGAGGAACTGAAATTCATGAACTTCCCAGGCCCAGGTTCAGAACCGAAGTACATATTGTTTCTTCCTGCAGTTAGAGACACACAGCTGCTCCTGTGTCAGCCAAAGCAGTGCTCAGACATCCAAAAGTCTGAGAGCTTATTTTTGTCAGTCAGCAGTCCAACAGAGAGTTTACATGGATTGGTTAGAATCCTACATTTGAATGTATATTTTATCTATCTGTCTGTAGAAGAATATTAAATATATATATATATTTATGATACATGCAGCTCTTAAAGCAAAGTCAAGCCTGTCATCAGCTGAATGTTTAATGCAGATGCATTACTTGCCTAGAAGACAATCTGCATGAGGGAGTGCTGGTATACCAGCACAATGCATTTTGTACTTCAGTGCAAGATTATCTCACCTCCATTTCCCCTAAAAAAATCCTGGTAGAAGAGGAAATTAAGGGAGACAAACTGAGCTGTGATGCTTAGGGAGTCCCTTGATTCTGCCTGTCACAGTTTTAAGCCTGCTCAGGGCCTCAGGGGAGTCTGGCTGTTCTTACTCCTCCTCTGCCAACCAGACAGTAACGGCCCAGTGCTTTTATTCATTACCCTGGATGTAATGCACTAAATTTAACAAGTAACACACTCAGCAGGAATTTATTGGCCTTTTGCAGCATGATTGCAAGGTAGGATATGGATATGGATTCCAATTACTGCTGACACCCAGATAAGAGGAACAAAGCCTACATATGATTGCTGTTAATCAAAGGTGATATCTGGTATTGTGAAGAAAAGAAAAACAAACCGAGAATAATTTAAAAATACTTAGTTAAGTACTTTTTCCCTATCAAAATGTCAGTTGTTGCAAATCAAATTATGCTGGTATTTTCTAGCTAGAAATAATAAAAAGGATAAGCATATTATACAAAAATGGTCAGAAAGAAAATGTAAATAACAACTGCTATTGATTATAAAATGACATGCAGAAAATTCACGTCCCAGGTGATGTAATATGCCGTGTAAAGCATAAAAAAGAAATATGCCTGGGTTCACAGCTATAGAAGTATTAATAATCACTGAACAAAATGAAAATTGTTTGTAATATATTCCAGAGAGCTGAGATTCATATTCATCAGACAGTATTAAAAGATGGGATAGGAAGGAATTAATTTTTCTTGTTCACATCTGGAGTTTAAATAGGTACAATATGAATGGGCAAAGAACAAGCCAAAGACCACTGCATCAAAATTCCAGAAACGAACAGATGTGAAACACATGTGTATCTCTCCCAAACCTCTCCCAGGTGTGCACAGAATTGAACCACTGAGTTATATGTGATTACTTTCATTTCATAACACTGCAGCACACAGCATGTTAAATACTACGGTCATTTGGAGCAGTAAGAGGCAAAGAATTTGGATTCATAGTGTTTAGAATTGCCACTCAGCTTGGACATAGAAGATGAAAGTCCTTTCCAAGCTGTCTAAACTGTTAAGATCAGCAGAGTGGGGCAAGAGAGCTTATGAAGTTTCTCACTACTATTTCCAGTATTCAGGCTGAGCACGTCAGAAGAATGTTTTCTGCTAACGACTCCTTTCCCTTTCTGATCTATAAGCAGGATGAATTACTTTTCAAAACCACATGGTTAAAAGGGATGAAAATTTCTGAAAGACACAACAGTAAAATTTGCTTGAAATCCAGTGATTCTGATATTCACTAACAGACTGCCTTATATGCCTATAACTTATGTATTACTTAAAAAATTAATCAGAAAATGTGAAAACTATGTTGCAAACACCACAGCGGCCTTTCCCAGATCTGTCCTAGAACTCTTTCCTGCTTCTTGAGAACCTTTTTTATTTCCCAGTCCCTTCAGTATTTGTAAAAGGCAGTGTGTGTGCCCACTGGGACCAGAAGTGACAGAGTAGCTGTTTCAAACAAACCAACACAAACTTCTCAGTGAGGCTTCCAGGAAGGAATTCAGTGAAATGACTTGGAGAAAAAGCTTAAAAGAACTTTGACAATTCTCCTTGTCTTTAGTTAAAGATTTTATTCTACAAGACATTGATAACACATCATCTACATAAGACATAGCACACACATAAGACAGCACATGTAACTGGGGTTAACCTGCCTTTCCTGGGATGCTGCCTCTCACCTGTGGAAAGCAAGAGACCAGTTTTTGCTGAGATTGAGGATTACATTTTCATCTCTCTTGTGAGGAAATATGCCATAAGAAGTGATCATGCACTATACGTACAAGATATATAAAATACAAGTTATAAATATTTATACATTTCATCCAATAAAGAGGGGAGACAAATAATTTTAACAGAGGCCCTTACTTAGCAAGACAGAAAAGCAATCATGTTTTCTCATGGATTTTTGCCACTTTACCAGTATATAAAAGTGTTTTCAGAGTGTGTGCAGCAGGGAGGAGAACAAATAGGAATAAGATATTTTTAGGAAAAAAAATTAAACACATCCTATATGCATTATATACTGTATATTGTCTATCACATGGCATTTGTTATGTATATATTAATGACGGATTGTATGAGAGCATAAAATCATTTTTTCTGCATTTGATGCTGTAAGGTTTTACTGATAAATATTTGATTACTTATATACAGGATTTCAAATTGGGGGACAGTCAGCTCAGTGATGCTCGGGTATTGAACGGATCTTTTATTTTTGTTAATAGCTCTAGCATATTCTTGCAATACATGAAGAGGCAGAAATGGAAACAGCTAAAATTTTGATTCATCAGAGCATGCAGCTACGTTTATAACTTTAAACCTGAGATTAGTGCTCACCAGGGCTTTGTAAATGAGGACTTTACTAAGTAATGACTTAGTAAATACGCTATTTCCCCAACATTGGCTTCAGAGATTACTTCTGAAGTCCTCCAGCTAAAATGCGTGCTAGTGTTTACAGTCCTTGGTCACAGTAAAATAAATGCACAGAAGGTAAGTTTCTGTGATTGTCTACACATTGTTTTGCAAAGGACATTGAAACTAATGTTGTTTCCTCATATCGCAGCTAGAACCTTATATGAGGAAAAGCCCCATGGGTGGAAACAAATGCTGAAACTCCAGTCTTTTGTTCTTAAATGTTAATGACAAAAATCCAGCAACATTTTCTGAAAAAGATTACAATTTAAAATGGTAATGGTACCTTTGCCTCAAGAGAATTTGTATTCTGTCTGCAAACCAATCAAGATATGGTAAAAGGATTTAGAGAGAAATCACAGCTGAATGCATAAAATCCTGGGAACAAAGAATGGTACCTGCATACAGGAGACAGCTGGCAATACCTGTCAGTGGACAGAGTGCAATTCTCTTTATTCTTGTGAATACAAAACCTTCTAAATTCTGGTAGTTTCTGCTATATGTGACTGTTTTTGTTCACAGCACACTCTCAAGGAAGTTACTGTGTCCTCCATATTTTTGCTAGCCCATACCATAGATGTGGATTAGATCTTGACTCTTCTGATTAGAATAAAAATCACCAAAATGTGGATCACGTTGATAACTCTAATGTAAAATATTATCTTCTCCTCCCCCCCTGAATTTCTCACAATGCTTTTAACACACTAATCCTTAAGAATCATTTAAGCAGTAAGAGTAGGAGAAGGCATCACAATGGAAGGGAATAATTTCATGCCTCAGATGTGTCGTGAAGCATGAGGATGAAGAATGAGTGACTTCAGCCACCTGAGAAGTGCAATGATTCCCAGAAATGCACTGCCTAAAGTATCTTATTGCATTATTGCATGGGAATTATTTTAGAAAAGGTCACAAAGAATTATTTGATTTAAGTGGTTAAGTGGCAACCATACAGCTTGTAATTCATTGTTTAATAAATAAATACGTTCTCACATCACACTTTTAAAAATAAAGTGCACATTTTAAAAATCAAAAAGGACCTGATTGCTCAGGTGAACTTCTACCCTGGCCAAGGTCTGCAACAGCAGCTGGGAAAACAGTGTTTGGGCCACTGTACCTACATCAAGAGTCTTTCATGGTGGTGTTTGTCCAAACCCAAAACAAGCATCATCATCAGGGAGTGTCCATTTCCCCTTCCTCGGGGCAATTCCTCTGCCACAGTCTTCCTGAGTTTAGGAATGCCAAAGAAGTAAATGTATGTTCTGCACCACTGTATAGCCAAGAGATGTCAGTGCTTTCTGGTCACTTCTATTCTTCAGGGTTGAAAAAAATTGTGTCCTTTTGGTGCAAATTTCATTTTTAATACACAAAGATGCTTCAGAAAACCCCTAAAGTGAAAAATTTTAAAAATCATCCTTCATTACACAGGTAACAAGCTACAGTTCTGTTTGCTGAAACATCATCTCATGGGTTCTACAAGGCAAATTATCAAGCATTGAATGGAAACAATACTTTGGTTTTGGAAAAAATGTATCATTTTTCTTTTAAAAAGAATTGAGCTCTAGCTAATTTTTAAAGTTGTATCATTAATCTAAAGTTTCATCTTTAAAGATCACACTCCTACTCTCATTCTTGGTATATGTTGTAATTTGACTATACAAGATACTGTATAATATTTTCTTCTTTATTTATGTAATTTTATATTTCTTTATTCCATGATGCTAGTTTTTTTTTAATTTGCCTGGTAACCTAAGGAAAAAAAAAAAAAAAAATTGAAAGAGCCAGAGGAAAAGAAAAGGCATTTGAGATTTTAAACCAGAATATTTTTTACTCCTGTTGGTCTGTTATGGCTCTGAGGAACTGATCAGAATATCTGAAGCACTTTTGACTTTGCCGTCACAATGAAATATTTAAATTGAGGGACTTATTTTTGCTCCCCTGCTCAAGTACCTCATAAGGGTAAAATGTGATAAGAAATCAGAAGGATGAGGCACACTTGAGGAAGTATTCTCACAGCCTACTCAAGGTGCATAACTCAGACATGACTCCATGTAACTAAGTTTAGCAGCCAACATCCACCACAGAGGCAATAATGTGTAGAGGCAGGTTCTGTCAGAGCGTAGTAAAAATGTTATTTAGTTCTAAACAGCAAAAAAAGTCTTACATTCAAGATAAATTTACAGGGCATTTACTGATTTGTAGAACGCACGAAATGCTGTAATTTCCTCTTTCTAGCCTGAACTTCTACTGTTGTTCCATTTTTAGCAATTGCTCTGGGAATAAAGAGAAGAGTTGGTCTCAGCACCTGAGAGCAGGAGAGATCCTGCAAGTGTTTGTCTTTCACATTAGAAAGGATCAGCTATGAAAGGACTTTGGGGACTCAGAAGGACTTGACAGCTTTGCATCCTGATGAAGAGACTAATTTGCTGCCAGTTGTAAACAATATATACTGGGGTGGGCAGTGAGCTACCTTACCTACAGTAAAGGTTCGCAGTTTACGTACTGGTAATCATGAAATCATTTTCTCTTAGTCATCATCTCCCCCCTGCCCCTCCCTGCTTTCCTTGTGATCTGGTTTACATGCCCTCATTTGCAAACATTGTTGGGACAATGTCAGGTTGCTTTAGGCTAAACAATGAGATTTCTTATCTATTTTTATAAAATTTAATCCCACTGGCAATTTTGGCTTGATTTCTCTAATGGTTACAATGAAAACAGTGTTTCATTTGGCTTTAAAACTGTGATCACAGATGAAACATTACAGGACTATGCCAGGATATGAGGGCCAGGCACCGAAACCAACGCTAAACAAAAACTGAAACTATGTAGTCTGTATTTTCATGATGAAATTTGAAAAAAAAGAAGGGGGGGGGGGGGGAATAACCTAAAAACCCCATAAAAGTTGCATACATAAGGAAATAAATTTCTTATATGGCAATACATCATGCTGCTGATGTGGTACCCACCAGAGCTGTGGGGTCCCACATGGGCCAATGTTCATTAACACCCAGCAGCTGGATAATTTATCAGCCAACCAGCATGTGGAGCTTCACACCTCTCTTCTGTAATTCAAGGGGGACCTTCCTCTCCAGCCCACTTCCACTCTGAGTTTAACCCCACAGAAAAACTTCTACTGCTGTTGTTGCAAGGATGTCTAATCCACACTAAACATGCTAATCAAGAAATACAAGGGCCTTTTTCTGATGGCTTTGCTTATACATGTATGCTAAATCTACAGCTTTTGGCATTATCTTCAGTAAGAAGTCACCATCACTGGTTCATGCAATGCCATTTTATTTGTCCTGGATAATACACAGGTTTCAAATATTACCAACAAACACAGGCTGGGAGATTAGCTCAGAAGCACACAATCCACAAAGACAAGACAGATGTTCCTTCTACACTTTGACCTTCTAATCAAGAGATCTCGGCACAAATAATTTGGTGGGGAAAGGAGAGGGAAGCTGAGAAGAAGTGTCCACCTTGCCATAGCATGCACAGAGAACATCCTGTATGCAAGAGCCTCTTGATGGATAGTGGTGGAAGTCCACCAGTTTTTTACAGCCAGCTTCTTTTTTAAATTTTTATTTGTAATTATGAGATTCCCCAGAAAGAACAGTGCCAACAGGAACCACAGGTGGGACGAGTCCCATCAGCACTAAGGTGTGCACTGCCAGATGCCAAGAATCTGCAGCCTCTGAAAAGCAGATAGACAACTCCTACACCAAAGATCCTGTGCTTCTCTGGAACATCCTCTGGGATCTGCCATCTTTGAGAGAGAAATCTCCCTTGCTCTTTTAAGGGTATGAAAAACCTGCCTTATCTCATGGTCAAGTTAAGTAAATATCTGTTAGTGAAATCTCATGGACTATCCCTTCCATCAGTAGCTTTAATGGCAAGTTTTTCATAGACAGGAGAGGGATTTATGTCCTGGCTTGAAATCACTAAAACTGCAAGACCACGTTACACTGCATATAAATGCTGGGCTGAAGAAAATGGCAGATCTTCCTCCTTCTCCAGACTGATTTTGTGAACTCAGGGGTCCATCTGGTGCGGTGCTGGGTCCTGATGTGTTCCAGTGGCAGATGCCCAGTGCCTCCAGGCTGGACCCCCCTTCTTCCTCAGGAGAAAAGGAAAATCAGAGAGGTACCTACAGAAACAATCTGTCAGTTCCTCGTAGCTTTGCTCCCTCGCTGCAGGTACCAGCCTAAGATGGGGCACTGTGTGCTAAAACAGACCTCTCGTAAATATTTCATATTCCTGAGACAAGCAAAAAAGGCCTGTCACTACCCTGTGCATTTCTATTATTTAAAGGGTCACTAATCAAGCAGTGAACTTACCTTTCCTACAAATCTCCATACCAGACAATCAATATTCATCTGGTGCTAACAATACCCCTTCCCTGCCTGCCCAGCATCGGGGTGCAAGCCGGAGTGTCCTCCTCCTCCCTGGGGATTAACACAGCCTAGGCAACGAGCCCTGAGGACTCGGGAGGGTGTGCTGTGTCCAGCATCCCCAGGAAAGGGTTTGGAATTGTCGCCAACTGCCGCAGTGGGTACAGTAGTGGTGGGACTAGGAAGGGTTAAAGTTTTGTCTGTGACACTGAAATTGAGGCCAGCTGTAGGTCATATTCATGTCCCAGTCACAGGAAAATGAACCTGTGAGACAGAACCTAATTATCTGCTAAACCAAAAGCCAGTCTCAGTTCAATAACTTACGACAGAACTGGCAGCCAGATATAGTGTTGTCATGGTAACGCCGAAAAAAAAAATCCACTGCAGTAGAGAACAAGAAGGAAAAGAAGGAGACTGTAACCCTAAATATGCTGTAGCCATTTGATCTTGGACAAGTGGATATGTCTAAAGAGCCAGATTGCTCAACTGTCTATCCACTTTCATATCCTCTATAATTACTGAAATGAAAAATGCAATTACAGTGTGCTCTGAGCTAAAAACCAGGAATAACTGGCTAACTGGGAATTAATTTCAGAGGGAACAATATCGGTTTCTTTCCCCTCTCAACACACATGGACTGAGAAGTATGTGGGGGCTGGAGAGCAGAGCCACCTGCTTCCTGCTAGTCCAAAATCACTGCATGCCAATCAAACCCTTGCTTTTCCCTATCATCTTCCCCTCCTCCCTCTTCCATCCACAATCCATTACAGACAAGGGAAAAGTTCAGTAGAGCAAAACACTATAGCTTTGTGGACTGCAATGTCTGAACTATGTGAAGTTAAGGGTGACATGAGTTTACAGTTCACAGAAAAACATCCTGAGCATGGCCCCTTACAAGAGACACACAATAAGTCAGAGCACACCACGATGGATCCACACTCCTGGGAGCCAGGGGGCAAGGGATCCCATCCTCCCAGCATGCTCCTTTTGGGAGCTGAGCACAGCATCCTCAATCAGAGCTGGTGCTGGATGTGGGGCTTTTTCCACCTGACTCTCACCAGGTGGCAGAACAAAGGACATCAACCTTGGATTGCTTGCTGAGCTGGCTGGGCACACAGGCACAGACCAGCACCCTGCTTTGCCAGGCCCCTAAGCACAGCTGAAAAAATTTATGACAAATCAGACACAAGTATGTACAAAACACAAAATCAAATTGTGATTTGAAAATTATATTCAAAATGTCATATAACTATACATGTATATATATGTGTACATATTGCTTATTCCTGTGAGGACCACAAAACCAATCTCTGCTCGTTTTGGTCTGAGATGCAGATTTGATGTGGGAAAGATCAGCAGTGATTTTGTGAAAGAACATAGATCTGTTTACGTGTATTAAAGACAGCTTGCAAGTGAAAGATCATGGTTAGAACAGTACAGTTAAAGCAAATAAGCCACTTATTTGGCACTTGTGTATTGGTGTTTCCAGCTTGCTGCAAGAGCTATCTGTGCTTTTCAGAGCAGCTTGCTGAATAGTGAGACTTCACTCCCAGATGCTGGAAACTGCATGGTTTCAGACTCTCACATAGGCATGCTATTCACACTCAAAATGTTCTTGCCATTACTAATTGCATAAGAGACTTCTGACAAAATTGCAGTATTTCAGATGGTTAAGATAGTAAAATAATTTCCCACCTGAGAATGTGATCAGGAAATGTTATTGCCCTCATATTTTTGCCCTGCACAAGGTTTCTTTCTTTTGACTGGTCAACTGAAGATCAGATTTGCCAGTTCTTTTCTAGGAAAAAAGCTCTTATTCCAGCAACAATACTGTCTGAATAAAAAATACTCATTTAAGTATGCTGCCTTCTGAAGAAGGTTATGTATCAATCACCACTGCACAGTGCTGTGTATGTGTAGTGAAAAAAAGAGGAAAATTCATTTAGCAGCATGTTATTGGCACCCTAGCTTTTTAAATTAAAAAGTGCAAAAAAAACCCCAAGGAGCCAACTCAAACCCCATAAAACTCCACAGGCAACATATCATGTAGACTCTGTACAGTTTGAGACCAGTATCCTGATCTCATAAATACATACCATTAGTACCCACTCCAATGAGCAGTTCACTTGAGGTAGTAGAGGTGTCTGGTATCTACAGAGAAGTGGAGCATGACCTTTCTATACCTGCACAGATTTTGTCAGCAGTAATGCAGATCAAAGGATGTCCATAGCAATATTTTCAATGAACCAGCCTGACACTTGGCATACGTGAGGTCTCCTAAGGTCTGTGGGTCTGAACCTGATTATGGTGGTCATTAATTTGGCCTGATTTTCATAATGGAAAATATGAATGACCTCGTGCTTTTCTTTCATTGATCTCTGTGTTTCTGAAATGTTGGCAACTTGCTTTTCTACCAGTCTGAGAATTGTGCTTAGTCTTTTTAAATTGTGTAAAGGATTTTTAGGAAAATATCTTCTGTAACTGCTGGAAATTGGCTTTAATATGCTGTCTTTCAGCCTTAAGTAATCTGTGTAAACTGATAACTCATTTTCGAGAGAAATTTCCCAAAAAGGTCTCTGAATCTTTTCTACAGGGATCACTCTCACAGGAAATTCAGAAGCATGCAAATAATGAGAAAAATTATATGCAAAAGAAGAGAAAAATTACAGGGAAAAGGTAACAACTTCAGCATGGGGAACTGAAATTCTGCTTCCATTAAAAAAACTAACCTGAAAAAGACCCTGGTCCTCACACATGGTAAAAGGAAAAAAGTCTTGATTTTGCTACTCAAATGTGTTTTGTTTCCCGCCTGAGCCTGCAGACATTTTGAGACAGCACTTCCAAACAGAGTGGACTGCCCTTTCCCCCTCACTTACTTGGTTCTGCTGAGGAGAGACAGGCTCATCTTGGGGAGGAAGCAAAGGGGACTCCCAGTGTGGGTCTGCAGAACTTCTGTGCAACAGAGCTGCCTCTGCTCGCTGGGAGTCTCACAGGGCCACTATTATGCCTGGAACTTTTTCAGGAAAAGAAGCACCCACCCTCACCTGTGATGTTGGCAGCACATTTATCACTACCAAATCCCTGGACTGTACCCTTTAAGCTGCCCATTGTAGCTATGAAAGGGGTAAGCTAGAGCACTGATATGTTTACACAGCTGAAATCCAAACGTGTGCCTCAGTTTGTGTGCTGACATTTGTTGAAAACAGACCAAAAAAAGACCAATTAATGAAAAACAAGAGCACAATTTTGTAATGGCAGAAGCATTACAGATGGCTATTGGTTAAAAAGTCTACCTTTTAACATCAATATTTTAGAAAATAAAGAAGAGATTAAAGAAAGAGAAATCATGATCTGACCATTATAGCAGGATCTGTGATCAAATTCTGTCTTGTGTCACTGTATAAAACTGTGGCTTTCATAAATCTGAGCTACACCAAGTATCCACTGACATATTTTATTAATCTGTGCTTTTATCCAACCTCCTGAAAATACAAACTCAAAAAAAAAAAAATGAAGCTGGTTGTAATAGTCACAGTGGAGTGTTTTAAGGCAGTTTAATTTTCTGAACAAAATATGTAGTTGTGGAGTTCTCGAGAGTACAATGGAATGGGACAGGTAACACAGGACTTGGTTTCCTCTGTTTTGAGTGTCTGTTGCCTTTTGTGGTGTCTTGAAGCATCTGAGAAGTCAATATGAGACTGGCAGATATGTCACACAGTCCCAGTGGACTTGCCATCTTTGGGAGTAGCACCAGTAGGATGCCCTAAGGCAAATGGCACCTGTAACTTTACATTTTCTAAACATTTCTAATGACTTACAGCTCCTCTAAAGTCCCAAGCACTAAATTTCAGTCGGGTCTGAAAGAAATACCAAGAACCACATTAATCCATTTTGATTTGTCTCATCATCTGGGTTTTAATACGTACTCATATACTGGCATTATACTGCAGAGTGTCTTTACTTGATCTATTCCCCCTAAAATCAGCACTTACTATTAGATGAACTTACTATTTGTTCTAGAAATGAGAACTCAATCTGTATTAAAAATGATGATTGTGAGTCACTTCAGGTAGAGTCTTTGGTAATATACAATTTACAAATTGTGATGCTATGGTTACTTTAAAAAATCACATATAGTCGACATGAATCATCCAATAGTGCTGCTATATTAAAAGCTGAAATCTCTGTTTAAACTAAGCAGTTAATATTTAAACTCATGTTCCATTAAAAATATGCCAGGATAGTTTTGCATAATGTTAAATGATACACAGTGAGGCCACTTGATTTGTTTCTATTTTTGTTGTGGCTTTTAGATCCTGAACAAACCAGCTAAATATTATATTTCTTTACTTGAATCTAAACAGAACCTTTCAGTCTTGGAATATAGACAATTCATACTCTTTTTTTCCAGACCATGCATTCTACTTGGGTGCAGTCTTCAATGCAAGTTTCTCATCTTGTTCTTGAAACCTGTGACTGGGTAGATGCGATATTCTGACATGGGAAATGCTTTCCAGGATTCACTACACTGTCCCCCATGTAATCTGGGGATACGTTAAGCACAAAAAGATCCAGCTCATAATATGGAGCTTTTTGAGAGTGGGAATGGTTTAAGTAAGTGTTTTGTAAGGATGGTGGCCACTCTTCAAAATGTTTAAATTTGATGGTGACATCTTAGCAGTTGAAGCCAAAGGCTCCCCTTGACTTTAACAAGGCCAAAGCATTCCTTTATGGAAACTACAAGGCTGCAAGATGCCTCTGTCTTCCAGGACATGCTTTATACTGATAAAAACAGCTATGAGAACATAACAGTGCCAAATGTCACAGTTCTCATCTAATCCACCTTTAAATCTCTCCATTGCACAGAACAGTGTGTGGCTGGAAAAGTTTGCCAATAAGCTACATGTATCAGAAAAAACCATTGGCCTCAGGTAAAATCTGTCATATAACTCAACATTAGAAATTCTTCCTGCCAAGAAAACACTTAGAGAAAACAGATTAAGTGAGCATAATGATGCAGGTTACACAGAGGCATTGCACCTTGAAAATCCATGCACAGCTCCAACATTTTCTCAGTCTTCCTCGGATGCAAATGAATCTGCAGATCATGAAGATGTTTGTAATCAAGGAAAGATACCATTGTTATCACACTAAAAGTGTTCAGAAAATTAAAGCACAAGTAATTAAACACATGCACAAAAGAAAGGAAAAAATTCTGCCAAGGGTGCTTAAATAGGTTGGTAGCAGCTATTAGTCACTGCATTGAATTCCACAGGAGACAAAAAAATAACACAACAGAGAAGTATCACTTTACTTGTCCTGATCTTATCCTTTTCCCTGGGCATGTCCTAGAGGCTATTATCAGAGAGAAAGGATTCTGGGCTAGATGCTAGCAATTTCCTAGATTGTTAGCATTTCTTCCACACCAAATGTGTTTTACTGCTACTTAAGATGTGCTGTGATAAAGCCCACGGACAGTGTCTAGACACAGCACATAGCTAAGGCCTTTGAAAGCCATTTGATGCATTGGGTCTGTGTTATACATGCATGGTTTAATGAGCTTCTTGCAGGTTTTCCAGGAGTACTATGCAGCAGGCAAGAGACACACAAAGAGAGAAAAATCCTTACCTTTGATTTCGCACCTGTTACTATAGACACCACAACGTGTTTCACACTATCCTGTTTAAGGGGCTTAAACATGGAATGGCCATCAGTTATTTTTAATCCTCTGTATGCTAAGGATGCTTTTCCTTTCTCAGTTTCACACAGGAATGTATCTGCTGCAAATTTAGGCACAGCTTACTCATTGACTTAGATTCTCATACACGCACTACCTTACGCCACCTTTCTTTTTTTAACCAGTGTCCTCTAGTTGTTTTCTTTGGGTTTTTTTTCATTAAGTAAGAAAACTGAAATTTTGCAGAGCGTGGTAGCTCCTCATGAAACTATTGGAAAGAACATGTCAGGGCTAGTTTTGGACCTTCAGTCACCAGAGGTCTATGCCACCTCAAAGCCTTCACCTTGGGCAGTGGCCTTGCTCCAAAAAGGGTATTGTGCTACGTGTCAGAGCAGTCAGAGTGAAGGATCATATTTACTTACACTTGCTACTGCAACAGTTCCATGGGTACTACAATCATTAAGCTCGTTCCCCTCCCTCCTTGGATGGGGAATAGCTTGTTTTTACAGGACATTCTTGCAGCCCAGGCAAAAGAAAAAAAAATTAAAATAAAATTTAAAAAAAATAGAAAAAGCAACTTTAATTCCATTTGTTTGGAGTTTATTTTTGTCTCTTCAAATAATAAAAAGTGCAGCTGAAATTTTTTAGAACTCCTGGGCCATTTTTGGTACAGAAAGGCTGTTACAAGCATGACAATTTTTAGAGCAATGGGAAGCCGTGGTGTGCCAATATTGGCACCACTTTGGAGCTCCCCACAGGAATTCACACACAGGAGAATAGGCCTGTGGCATCACATGCTCTGAGCCTGCCCCCTCACCTTTCCAGTGCAGGACACCTACTGTCTTTGGGGGTGGGAAAAAGGTAACATAGGTCCAGGAGCTGTGCCCATCACCTTCAGCAGGCTGTCAGAAAAGGGAGTTTCTTTCTCCATGATACCAAGTCTTCTGATGCACTGTACACACACGTATTTCTGTAATTTTAAACTGTATGTAGGAAACCAGAGTCATTGTGTAGCCTAACTAATCCTTCAGCAAAATAATGAAAATTCTGAATAAGACATAAAAAAACCAAGACCATGTTTGGAGTATCCCAAGATTTGTGAAATGAAATTGATTTCCATTCAAATCAGGTCTTTTACTCTTCTTGAAAATGTCAGGGTGTCAGCTTTGGCCATTACCAGACTGTGATTTATAGTTGAGGCAGAGCCATAATACTCAGGTGACTGTCTGGAACTGTACTGCTGTGTCTGGAAAGGCTACAGATGACAGCTTCATTCTTTCTTAACCAACTTGCATTGCTTATCTAAGATCAGTCTTCCCCCCATCCCTCCTCCCCAAACACATGGTAGGAAAATGATAAAACATATAGGCTTGCAGATTTACTGAGATCAGGCAAATAAGCCTTGTGAAGGGACTAGGTTACAGAACTTTGGAGAAACACATTAAAAATAATCCTTTAGCTAGCTATATCCTAGCTCTTTGGATGGATACCTGTAAAATGTGAGACTGATTGCCTGACTTCCACGCATGGGTATGTTTTAATCCATCTGTAGGATCTATTTCTGTAACTCGAGCATACAAAAAACACAGAAAATGCTGAAACCAAGCAAGCTTTCAAATAGCAAGAATAATACAGCTGCTGTCATTTCCTTCTGAAATTAAACACAATTTGTTCAATAAATATATTAATGAAGGTCAAAAACTACCTGGCTATAATTACTCAAAGACTAATAAGCTAATTCTGTTATTTTTCCCATTGGCATAAGGTTTTGCTTAAATAAAGGCAACAGAAGTACTTAACAGTTTAGGTGATAAACGCCTACTAATTTTAGCTAGAATTGGGCACCTTTAGATACCACAAGGCATTTTCAAGTAATTTTCTCTATTCTTTTAGCTATACTTGTGGTCTCAGTATAGTGAAGTGAATAAGAGAATAAACAAGATAAATGAGTAAGTAAGTCAAACAAAAGAGGAATTACTAGCAAGCTAATAATACCATTCCTGAATCAGCTCACTCATTCTGCTATTAGTGTTTGCAGAGGATATTGACAAAATGGGAAACAGGAACAAGCAACATGATCTGATCTTCCCAAAAAACTTAGAGTAAGACAATGAAGACAATCTCATTAGTTTTTCACTGAAAATGTCAAGAGGGAGAAGGAAGCAAATGGCCACTTAAATTGTCAGGAAAAATTTTAGTAGCTGGAAACTAATGCTAAACAAGTTCTAATTAGAAATAAAGCCTATGTTTTTAATATTGATGTAATAGACTACTGGGAGACAGTTCCAGGAGGTTATTATGGATTCTCTGCCATCCCAAATCCTAAATATACATGCTAACCAAACACAAATTGTTGGTGTTGATGTGGGAGTTGCTTGGTGAATGCTTTGGCATGTTTTATGGAGGAAGTCAGACTGGATGATTGAGTTTGCCTTGGCAGTGGACAGGATATTTCTGCTGTGTGTGGGAGACACAAGCAAGGAGAGCAAGGGGGAGAGAAAAGGAGAGAAAAGGAGAGAAAAGGAGGGAAAAGGAGGGAAAAGGAGGGAAAGAAAGAAAGAAAGAAAGAAAGAAAGAAAGAAAGAAAGAAAGAAAGAAAGAAAGAAAGGAAGGAAGGAAGGAAGGAAGGAAGGAAGGAAGGAAGGAAGGGGAAGGGAGGGAGGGAGGGAGGGATGTCTGGCTGTACTGCTTGCCTAGTGCCTGTAAGGTGCATGTCCTGTATGGTACCAAGGTTCCTGGTTTAGTGAATGGCAGATGGTACTTGGAAGCAGAGAGGATATAAGATGGCATCCATGGCATTTATGGATGGCATTCAGCCATGGGTTTTATCACCAGCAGAAGAGTCTGCAAGTCCTCTTAGAAGAATACTGCAGATATTAAGTTCTGCTGTCATTTTATAATCCAAGCTGAAGGAGTTTTTTTGCCATGGTAAAATCACCCAGAATTGACACATACACATTAGACAGCTCCTTCTTTAAATTTTTTTTCTTACTTGCTATTGCAGAAGATCATTGGGATCATTAAAAAATATCAATCTGAAAAAAGTATTTGTGCATATCAAAACTAATCTCAAGAGTTTCAATGGGGACTAGTAAATATTGGGATCTGAGATCCCATAGCTTGTTCAGATGCAACCCTCTCTTTGCAAACACTGCACTAAGTTACTGTGAACAACTGAAGAACAAACAGCAGAAAAAGATGGTAAAAGAAATGTATAAAACTTTACCTTACACTGCTGCACTAAATCATGACTTCCTGCTTTCCTAATATTTGCTTTATACTGAAGTCTCAGAGCTCTAATAAAAGTCAAGGTCCCCCTGTGACAGTCACTGTGCTCCCATTAGTGAGTGGTGTTGCCCACATGAAAGAGGCCACAGTCTGCCTGGACAGCACTGGGAAAATGACAGGGAAGGAAAGTAAAGGCTCACGGGAACTTGTCTGCATTCATGCTGGGTGCCAGGAAGCGACCCTAAATCTTTAGCCATCGATGCAGCAAAGAAGAGCACGTAGGAAGCAGTTTGGAAACATTTCAAAGGGTTTTAAAAGTGTTAGTTATTGCATGTAGTAATTTTGATTTCCCACTAGCATTTAGGGAATGATTACCAAATTTCAGAAAGCCAAGCTGCAGCCCTTGGAATTTATTAACTCATAAAAGCCTACCAAACCTCAACCCTCAGATACTGGCAACACCCACAAGAAGTCTAACCCTCTGAGTCAGCCAGGAGAGGTTTCCAATGCTGCACTGGTAACCTGCTTCACTTCTAGACATCTAGCTATTGTTTAAAAACCAAATGCCTCAATGGCTCCTAAAACATCAATATTTTGACCATGCTCCTCTATTTCGGAAGGAGACATAAGTTTGAGAATTAAGATCCCAAATAATATGCCAATATAATAAACAACAGAAAATCTCCTACATTTATTTAAAATCTCACAGTAAATCTAACGCCCTGAATACACCAGTGTGTGTATATAAATAACACCAACAAGAGCTATAAGCACCGTGTATCCTCAGACTGGTGACAAATCTTCCCAACAGTGGGATGAACCCTGTACTTGCAGTGGAAAGCTATAAATCCCACCACAAAATGGCTGTGCCGGCCATTTCACACTCTGGGCTTGCTGAATGCTGATTCCTGTGCTGTTGGGACACTGTGTTGTAGGGCTGGAGAGGAGCTGTGTCTGGATTAGGTTCATGCCAGCTGCTGCAGGATGGCAGCAGTGTGAATCTCTGGACCTGCCTCCTGCAGGCCCAAAGCAGAACTAGGCTCCCTGAGGGCAAGGATGGACCGTCAAAACTTCTGGAAATATGAATCTGGCTAAATGCTGGTAGCAAAAGTTTAATGCACATTGCCAGCAGAAACTACCTCTGCTGAACAGAGCAGCAGAAAGTTATCCCTCAGCCTGTTTTTCCCAAATCACAGTTATTAAATATGCTGTTCCACAAATGAACTTCCATTCTGATTGTGCAGAGATCAGGACTATCATGCCATTCTTCAAAAAAAAAAAAAAAAAAAAAAAGAAAAGGAGAAAGAAGAGCTTTATCTGGAAAACTGCAACCTGCAACCAGCAATATAATGTCTGACTGCTGGTTGTTTCTGAATGGGGCCAAAGGAGGAGATGCAGAGTCTGCAAAAATTTACAAGTAGGGGCAATTTATACATCCTTCACGTTCAGGATGAAGAACCACTGTGGAGAGAAATGCAAACAATGGGAGCAAGGCTGATTTAAACTCATAGGAAAACAAAGCTAGCATCTTGTAGGGCCTTACAGTGGGGCTGTGGAAGGGGCTGAAACAAAGAGTGAAGAGAAGGAGGGAAGAGGTGATTGTCACTCACTAGTAATATTGTGATTCTATCTTACAAAATAACTTTAGCAGAAGAAGAGCAGCCACTTTGTCCAATTCTCTGGCATGCCTATACACACATGGACAGAAAAATTTTAGTAGTAGAGAGTGAGTGAGGATCGCACAATAAAACCTTTTCTAGACACAAAGTTTTCCCTTGCACTTCAAAGGCAGTTTGCAGAGAAGAGAGAGTGTAGAGGAACAGACAGTGAACCATGAAGACTTTTCCACTGCTAACTGTCTCGCTTGTATGAAAATCAGGATATAAACTGGATAAACAGAATATACTTCTTTATGCATTGAAGGCACTCACTTCATCTGGTTTATTGTCATCTGATGGAAATGCTTTGAGCAAAGGGATGCACTATGAAGAAATGCATTCTACTAGGAAAAGCCTGAGTTTGAAATTAAATCCTGTGTTAACTTCTCAAGAAGTACCTACCTTCAGTGAAGTCTTTTCATGGCCCTGCTTATTTCTACTTTAAACTTCTCATTTATTGTACTTTAAGCCCCATCAGTGAATGTAAATGGGTTTTCACTATACGTTTAGTGCATTCAAGCATTCTTTGTTACAGTTCCCACCCTGCTGCATTATGTGAGCTCTGCCACGGAAGTCCAGCAGTCGGTTTGTTTTCTGCTATTAATAAAAGAACCTACTTTCCCCACTTCTTTGAAGAAGTTGAAAGGGCTACGTGTTAGAGGGGGAGGTGGTGGGGAACAGACTGTGGTGTAATCCCCAAACGCAAATGCTGTCTAGATTAGAAACCTCCCTGAAGAAAATTTACAAATGCTAAGACTGTGCTTTTTGTGTGATGAAGACTAGAGCAATAACTTAGCCACATACTGGGTTCTGCCTAATGCTTAGGGAGCCAACTAGGTGAAAGGAATTAAATGAAAAATAAAATCTTCCAGTTGGCTCTGTGCCAATGCCATCCAACCCCTTCGGTATCCAGTGACCTACTAATGCAACTATTTTCATGTGTATTTCATCACTGAGGCATCTTAATATAATACTTAGGAATCTGTTAAAATAATAATAACAAACACACAAATGGGATTTACACATTGCCAGTGTTTTTACATAGTCCAGGAAAAGCTTAATTAAAGGGGTGGGATGTGTCTCTGCTGAATAGCTGTTTTTCCTTCATACCTTCCCATGCACGACACGTACACATCCAAGAAAAGAAGTTGGGGGTGGTGGTGGTGGAAGAAAACCACCCAAAACCAAAACCAAAATTACCAGCCCTAAACTACTCAGCACAACTCTGTTGATTTGCTTGGCCATTTAAATAAATGAACATACTCCTTGTAGAGAATCACAGCCCCAGTGCAACAGCTAAAGAGTAAAAGAAAAGTACAGAATATTATCTGCCTTGTTCTCTATAGGGTACTCATACTACTCAAACTATCATTACCATATCTAGTTTATCCCACAATTACAACTAATCCTTAACTCCTAAATAAGTAGGAACAGGCGTAAAGATTGCATTTCTGAAAGCCTACCAGATAAACTTGAGTCTATAATCAACTGGAAGATTCTGCGATTAATTTTAAATCCTACTTAATAGGTTAAAGATGTTCTTAAAATTAAATAATTTTATCAGTGTTGATTTTATTAATCTGACATTCACTTACTCTCTAAGACTTCCATCCACTTGTTGCTACTCAGGCACTGCAAGTGAAGCTCATCAATCAATTGACCTGGATTCTGATCAGAATTTAACTTCCCATAAGAATCACTCTAGTGTTGCCAAGGAGTGCAACAATCCAGCATCCAACAAACTCTGAAGATGTCTATTGTAATCACCAAACAATGAAAAAACTTAATGTTGAATGCCTCAGATACATTGTTTGGACTAAACCACTTTAAATGAACATAATAAAATAAATCTACTTTTGATTGAGTAATACAGTTTCAGCTGGCATTTTTGTAGTATTCCACCTATGTTTTTTCTTTTGTGTGACTACCTAGCTAGTTATAGACCTCAGACAGAAATTGTTCTTTATTTCGTTTTTTTTTTTCTGTTGGCTACAGTTGGTCCCTAAGAGGAGATGACTGCTTTTCAGTGTGAAATTATGTACCTAGTCAGGAATTGAGCATAATCATCACACAGGTGAATCAAAATGATGGTTACATTTACTGCCTACAGAAATTTCTGCTGCGCTGCATATTAACACACTGAAAATGTTGTGTTAGCTTATCATGGATGTGCCGATTTTCATTACCCACAGAAATGCAGAACATCTTCTGTTAAACCTCATTGACATTTTTCATCAAATGAACAGAGCAATGCCCTGAAATGTGATAATTGTAGATTCTTGTTATACAACTTCGAGTAAAATATTCTTCCCTCTAATTCCAACAGTAATTAACTTGGATTGGAATTCCCTTGACTCATGTAGCAGTCTTCAGCAGTGTATTAATGGATCCTAGAGTTTATATGGTTTGAAAAGAAATCCTGTCCCATATATGTAATACTATACAAAGGTGCTAAAGATCTTCAGGTTAATGAAAAGAATTGATCAAATCACCCCAGCTTGAGCTATGAGCTTTTTTTTTCTGGATTGTTTGGGTGAAATATGAAATGGTATATTGCTGAAACTTAAATACCTCAAAAATGAAACTCCAGAAAATTGTTGCATCTCCCATGAAGACTAAAAATTAAAGTAGACAATTATCATAATAATAACTCAATTGTACATGGCAGACAAAAGAGAAGCTAATACTTCCCTCTGTTTTTTGACTGATGTTTTGTTGAGCTGTAGCTAAACATCACTTTAAATTGACAGTAAGTTAGCAAATAATATGAGGGAGGAAAAGAGAAAAAAAAATCATGTAGGGGTTAAGATGTTTATGTAAAACAGTGATTTTCCTTTTTAAAATTAAAATGTACAAATAAGCTGGTGTCAGAGCCTAGGTGATCCTTCATTTCCACCGCATTGAGCAGGCTCCCATCAGCAGCAGACAGCCGCTAATATATGCGTCTGGCTCAGTCTGCTCTACCAACTAGGAACCCATCGAATTGTTAATATCAGCCCTTTTTTGTATGCACCACACATCTTTTTCACTCTCTCTCTCTTCCTCCCCCTTTGCAAGAGCTTGTGTTTTTGTTTTTCGTTTTTGTTGTAGCACAAGCTGATTACTCTGAAATCACTTATTAAAGAGCATTTAAATGCATTTTGCACTGAAACAACATCAAGTTGTATAGAAGTATATGATTCCTATATATAGAAATATATTGAAATTCTGTACATATATCTAAGCATAGCATACTGAAGATGATGCTTTCTATTTATCTGTGCTAATAGAGACAGCTTTCATATACTGTCACTGGGTAAATGGGCCTGCTTCCTGCGTGGTGTTTGTAGGCGTTTTCACGTAGTCCCAAGACACGGAAACACCTTGTTGATCTTGCTGGAAATTCTGCCTGAATGAAGACCCTGCTTCTCCCTCCCCTCCATCCACCTCTGCCCTCCCTGTGTACCTGATGCGGGGCTGGCTGAGTTGAGACTGGGGAAAAAGAAGGAGCAGGAAAAGAGGCAGGCAGTGCACCAGCTCTCCCATGACTGTGGCAAGGGGCAGCAGTGAGTGTCATGGGCAGAGTGGATCCACTGGAGCCATCCCAGTTCAAGCAGTAATGCAGAGGCAGGACTGCGTATTCATGACTTTTGCTAGAGCACCAAATAAGCCAGGCAAAGGTTCCTAATGATTCATTTTCTTCTCACTCTCAATGAAGAGCAGAACATAGCTGAAATCTTCAGACAGAGACAAAATGTTTCACACCACAGTTTCATCTTCATTGTACATGAAGTGTTAAATGCAGATTTAATTCAGCGTTCTGAATGTGAACTATCCTCATTCAACTAAATTTTGCTGGTTGAAAAATAAATGCAATGACAATCTTTGATATGCATAGATGGGTGCATTATACAGCTGATTAAATCTACAAGGATTTTTATTTTGATAAATACTATGCGTAATTTAAATCATATATTGACATATATATATATCAACACACAATATAGTTTTATCTCATTGTACAGCTTGAATGAACAGAAAGATACTGAACAGGTGTTCACCTGATCAGTATCTTAAATAACCTGCTTTCAGTATGGAAAACTGCTACAGAATATGTGTAAATTCCTAACAAAGTGCTTCAGGAGTATAGCACCTATCTGGGTGCATTTGCTTTCCTCTACACATTCAGATCTACTTTTCCAATATTGTCTAAACAGAAGTCAACGTTGAATATCATGTCTGTGTTGAAAAAGTTGCCTCTGTATCTAAATTTTTGCAAGTAGCTCTTTTGGGTGTTCTTAGCATGTGGGATTGACAGTTTACGAAGAAAAGAATTACATATTTACAGGAACTGTATCATCATTGTAATTGCTAAGGCAATATTTTTTATGACTATTTAAAGACTAATTATATCTTGAGCAACTTGAAAACTATGTACTGAGCATAGTTTGTCTCTTAAGAAAACAAGACAAGAAGAAAAAGTATTATACTAACAGATAAGAACAATTTATTTTAACAATAGTGTTGATGCTTACAATAGAACACAATTCCTCCCACACAAGTGGAAAAAATATACTGCGGCCATAATACCACTTTTGAAATGAGCAAATACTTTAGATGCCTGATCTGTGTGAAGCCTTTGTTTCAGTTAAGTCTGATGAATCAAAAAAGTCCTGCAGCATCTTGGTTATACATAGGAAACAGAGAAAAATAACTCAGAACTAACTCACCTATAAAATGTTAAGTAATACAAATCAGACGATGTGTTTTAGATGTTCGAGGCAAATAAGCAGCGCAGGACAACTCATGTGCTTGTGAATCTTATGCAAAGTCAGTGAAGAACTTAACACATGAGGGACAAGCTGAAGCTCACACTGGTTTTTTTTTTCAGAGGGGTAAAACATATAAGAAATGATGGAGAAGTTAGAAGTTGCCTAGAGTATTGTGGGTTCACTTTAAATTGAACAGGTACAAGAAATATGTTTCTGAGTGCAAAGGGATGTTAATGCTGTAGTATGATTTTTAAGTCAATATTCCCTTTCCGATTAAAATGTAGATTAAATTAGAGAATATTTTAAATGCCATATTGTGTTCTCACTTGGACAAAGAAGAAGAATGGCAACTAACTACAAAATACTCTTTGTCCCATGTTACAGGAAAAGCTAAGCAACAGTTTTCCTGTAGACTGAAATCATTATTCAAACAATAGAATGAATGTTTTCTAGGCCTCAAACATAAGTGTTTATGTTTTATGTTTTAAAAGTCAATTCATGTTGTAACAGTAAAGGTGAATATATACTTTGTGGTAATTATCGATCAGAATTGTCTGGAATACTAATAATAGTAGTAATATTATGGTTTGAAGTCTTTTGTATATTTTAGTATCTGTTTTGAGTGAGGATTTTGTTCTTTTTGTTTTCTGGGGGGCTTTTTAAGGTGCAAACTAATATTCAGGTTAAATTTTAATTCTAAATATTACATGACATCAAGTCCAGTTTTCTAAAAATGTAAATATGTAACATCCTAATGTTGCACAATGGGTAACAGTTGTTTAGATTTTTTTTTTTTTTTCCTTTTAGGAACAGTTCTGATGCTTATCATTTGAAATAGGTATATTTTCCTTTTCACCCTTCCAGGCAAGGAAAGCTCCTTTGGCTCTCTAAATTCTGTAGAAAAACAATCACAGTCCAAAGCTGCTGGTTCCCCTCCGCCTAGGTCCCAAGAGCCTGACTTGTGATTGTTGCTAAAAAACCTCACAAGTTAGGGTCTCAGGGACTAGGAAAAGTCCAATATGATCCGGTAGAATTCGTCTTCCAATAAACTGAATTGTTTAGTAGTCATGTCGCTGTCAGCAAAACTTTCACTGCTATTGTTAAATAGAAAAAAAAAACCAACCCCAAAATAAACCCTAAAAACAGCACCCATCCCCCCCAAATCAACACCACCTCCCTCCCCCCAAATAAACAAACCACAGTTTCAAGTAGGGGGCAGAAAAGATCAAATAAGCAGGCAAGACACATACATACATTCAAACAATGTATCAGCTGACCGAACAGACTTTTCTGAGAGTATAGTCCTTAACTTTTGAAAAGAAAAAACAAAGAACACAGGATAAAAATCTTCACTGCCTTGTCTCGCAGGTAGCTATGTTACTATAATGCATCAGAGGGAAGAGTCTACAAATGGGTTAAAATCTGCTTCCAGCAGATTTGTACAGTAACAATTTTATTCTATTTCCTTAATGCCTGAAAGAAGGATTAAATGCTTGTTAAGGGGGTTCTAATTGAAATATTTCCCCATTATACTTTCAGTCCTACTGTTCAGGTGGGCCCTGGGTTGCAGAGTACTTTAAACCCATAGGTTGCAAGGATAACCTTTGGGTGTGTATTCACTTTTTGCCTCTTCCCCACATTCAACATTTAATCCTTCTACAGACTGCTAGAAAAAGGTTCTTCCTTTCCAGTGGCTAAACTAGCCTTCACTCCATACGCTGCAGAAAACATTGACATGCAGAGATTGTTGTCACTTGAACCAGATTACTCAAAGCACACATAACTTTCAAATACTGTCAATACAGTAAGAAGAAATGCTCGGATTTCCCAAATTATTTTGTTCTGAAGCGAAACACTTTTAATGGCACAACCACAATCCTGAATTACTTTTGCATTCATTCTCCTCCGATCTTTAGCCTTGTTTGCAGAATGAAAAAGAAAATTTCTACTTTAGGGACAGGATCCATCGTGGCTTTTTTTTTTTTTCCTCCATCAGATCCCAGAGCAAAAGAAACAGCAGCCATAAAGGTCCTAGCCACTGGAGCAGAATCTGGCATAGAAAACTCAGTGCTCTTCGGGAAGCCGTTCAGCTTTAAAAAGGAAAAAAAAAAGAGAAGAGGGGGGGAAGAATTAGAATCTCTGCTGGTCGAACAGGTGAACCATCCATTTACAAGAAAGCTGTACAGAGTGCTCTGCTGAAGAAAAGATTTGCCAGTGCCCCCCACCCCCACCCCTGCCTTTCACCCTCCCCTCCAGACTGATGCTTCAGATTTCAGAACATTTTGGATTATTTACAATATTATTTCAGCTGATGATATAATGCAACATTATATAAGAGCCGTTTCTTTGTCACTGTGCACCATTCAATCAGTTATGCCTCGGACACAAAATAGTTAAATGAAACAAAATATATATATATGAGAGAGATATGTATAGCAGTCCCTACATTTCATTCAATTTCTTTTTTTAAAGCTGATCATGATTTAACAAACAATTTTGACCACAGCTTTCAAATCAATAATTAGAATGAAAAATCTCTCCCCTCTATAAATATGACATTAACATAATTATACCACCCCCATCGCATAGACCCATCCTCTTTAGGGAATACATCTGATGCTCTGAAGATGGAAATCAGTCAGATTTTAGTTGCTCTCAAACGTACCTTTGCTTCTCACTGACTGACTGGCTTTACCTTCCATGCACACACACGGTCACAGCACACACGCACACACACACATGCGCACACACACACACACACGCACAGAAAGGCACGGCAAAGCAGCGGATGCTGACTCAGAGCAGTTGTGTGTGGAGGGGGTGGTATCGGCTGGTATTTTCACTGCACTCATCATTAACATTAACTCACTCTCTAGCATCCACCCTCTCGCAGACCTGCTGGACTGCAGCATTTGCATGACGCTGTCACTCTAGCCCTTGTGGGTCAGATGTTAGAAGAAAAAAAACCAAAAAACCTCAAGGCTCTCATAAGGAATGCCTTCATTTCTTCCAACGGGTCCCTCTTCTTATTTTTCCACCTTTCTACTTCCTCTGTTGCTGTGTCTCAGTTGTTTGACATCTTTCCGGAAGAAAATGTCTTGAGCTGCAATAAGCCAGTAGTCAGTCGGTCCTCCCCTCACCTCACACTCCTATTCCCACCCCCTTTTTTTCCTAATCAATAAGACAGATCTCCAAATGCAGTTGTGAAAACAGGCTCTGACACACAGACTTTCATCCTCGATCCTCTGCCTCAGGAATAGCAGGCAACCCAGGCTCACACGTGATGTAGAGAGAAATAATGCCAGTAATTCTTGAACAGTCTTAGGAGTTTATTCTACGCCTTCTTCATTTTTTCCTTTGCTTGAATAAATACCAGTGGGAAGCTCTCAAAAGCTACAAGGATTCACTTCTTCAGAAAATAATGAACATTAAAAGACTAATATTAATCTTCCTCAAAATTAATGCTATCTTCCCCCCCTCCTTCATTGTACTCTTTATAAGTAGAAATTGTCTCATAGCCAAAACCCTGCCAGGGTCTGAATCACCATTCACTGTGCTGAAATTGTGAGTTTCTGGGCTTCAATTGGCATTTAACAGGACTAAGCAAATTTTTTTCTCTTTTTCTTTTTCTTTTATTTTAGACTTCTTAGTTAAAATAAAATAAAAAATAGAATCTCCTTGCGTCAGAGGGAACACTGCTAGAGAACAATGGCAATACACCCGCACCACCACACTGAGTACTGAAAATGCATGTTTGAACCCCACTTGTGTATTTTGCAGTATGGTATTTGCTCTGTTTTGGTTGAGAAGTCTGAACACATACATGTACACCAAATACACACACAGAGAAACTCAAGACACGTATAGAAAACACACAACACAAAACAAACACAAAGGCTGATAACTGAAACACAGGCACAAGTTGTCTGACAGGCTATGAAAATCCACAGAGCATAATTATTGTGTGCATTTTTACCTTGTTCCTTTGTTCTTAAGGCAAGGGACTTTAATGGCTTACGGTGTTGACAGTCTTTCGGCTTTTCCCTTTTTTACGCCACCAGTATTTGGGAATTACTTTTCCAGACAATACCACACCACTGTGATTCGCAGTATAGAAATTATTTACCAGAGGGGGGGGGACAGGTGATATGCAATTCACCAGCCAATTCTCAGAGCTGCCTGGTGCCGTGGAAGCCCTCGGCGTAGCCGGGCGGGCAGGTCCCAGGATGCAGCACTGCAGTCCCGGCTCAGGTAGCCTTTTGGCAACCTTACGGCAGCAGCAGCGAACGGGAAGGGCATCCTCTTGCAGGAAAGGTCCAAAAGAAAATGTCACGCAGCCCCAAAGTAAAGGAAGGAAGCCAAAACGCCGGGTACACGCCCTAAGCCCGGCTAATGCGTGCTTGGGACCAGTCGTGGTGATGGTGATTAATTTCTTAGGAAAAGGACGGAGGAAAGTAGACAATTAGGAAGTAGTTAAGTTTGTAATCTCAGAGAAAGGGAGAGACAGAGACAGACACACACCCACAGACAGAGAGCGAGCGAAGAACGCCAAGCATGAGACAACAAAAACAAGACCAAAATCAGATTTGGGAAACTGAAAAAATACAGGATTACAGCATTCAGCTTAGCATTTACTGAGGTATAAAAAAAAAAAAATTACCACATGCACAGCATGGCTTAAAATACTTATTGCCATCAACAGTCTGTGACGGATGCCGGCTTCTTACTGCTATACGTACATTAGATTGGTCATCGCCTCTTAATCTCCTTTTGCTCAGACCCATCCATTTTTTGCTGCTCCAGCATCTGTGCCCTTTATGCTTTTTTTCTGTATAGTTACCCACAATACCCTGGATAAATTAATGTCATGACCTCGCTATGGCTATCAGACAGAAAAAAAAGTCTACTATTTTAATAATTGAACGTGCGCGTACAGCAAACTGCCTACTGATAGCCCAGCTTTGTGGACTGCCTCCAAAAGCAGCCTTTGCTAGCTCTGCGAATCAGAGACAACAGATGCAAATACTGGCCACAGAGCCCCAGCTCTCTGCCTTGCCTTTTTTTTTTTTTAAAAACCCACCCTTTTCAGTCTGTGCCATTTCATTTTCCCCATGCCTCTCCCCTCAATGGTTAAAAGCATTAGCCTGATGAAATTAGAAGCTTCTGAATAAATGGACGAAGATGAGTGAAAGTTATAAATGGTTGCAGATTCTGGAAATTTATATCCAGACGGTGAGTAGGGAAGAGTACCCAGGTTCAAGTGCTGAGCCTCACTCGGAAGCACCTCTGGGGCCAATGGGACTGCAGACTAGATTAAATCAATAGTCGTCTGAAACGAGATGTCGTAATCAATCAGCTCAATTACCACTGTCATAGATCTGGGCTTAAGGTCTTTCCTGATTCCACTCTTCTAATCATTAACCCTTATACATCCTCATAATAGGAACTCACACTTGCTCTGCTGCCTTACCTTCAGACCATCAATGTTTAGCTTAGCATTTTCCCCTCTTTTTTCCTTTCCCTATTTAAATAATATAAGAGTGGGTCAGCAAGAAATGTTTTAAATGTGAATATAGTGAGATTAGATGCACTCCTTTAAGTGTACCTATTATATATGTGCTGCTGTGCACTTATATATTATTATTATGCCTCCGGGAGTGGCTGGGTGGATCAAAGACTGCTGTTTAATTAACATTCAACTCAGCTGTTTCCTTGGAGATTAAAAATAGAAGACTAGTTGAATTAAACTGAAGCTGTTCACTCCTTTCAGTAATCCAATATTACAGAACCCTCCTCCCCTCAACCTAGTTAGAAACAACTCATTTCTGGTTAATCAGTCACCAGGAAAATCCATTTTCAGTTTGAAGGTAAGTGTGAAAAAGTTGGAAAGACAGTTTTGTGTGCATGTCTGAATTTCACGGAATTTCCCATCATTTACATTTTGCATCCACAGTACAGTAAATCCTCATGCAATGCAAAGAGAAAAGAACCATCAGGCTTGACTATGAGCAGAATCACTTTAAATTCTTGCCTGTAATTATTATTTGCTGTATGAAGATTAAATGTCAACTGTTAAACTGTTTTTAAATTATTTTTTTAAATTCCTGTACAGAAAAAGATCTGAGAGCTTTTCATAAAAATGCTCCAGCAATTCTCACATATCTTTCTCTCATTTTCTCAGGAGGAAAGAAAGAATCCAGGTAGCAGGTATCCAGAATTTAGGTCTCCTAAGTCTGATTTATTCTGTTAGAATTAAATAATAAAAGTTAAAGAAAACCCTGGTACATTTACACTTACATCACTGCCTGTACACACAGCCTCTCTTATCCAAGCAGAACCACACCTTTTTTAACCATAGATCTGCTTCTCATCTGGACAGATCGAACGCACAGCCCCAGTCTAGGCAGCACTGAGAATAACAAACAGCAGAATTAGCTGTGGCAAGGGTATTTTGGGGGGGGGATTTGTGCTCCTAGAGATGCTAGCAGTGAGTATGGAAGAGGGGCAGCAAATGGCAGAAACAGAGGCCGAGGTTGGGGGTCTGTCTGGGCAGGGCTCCATGCTGTCCAAAAAAGGCTGTATTTGGAGATTGCCTGTTGGATTTAATGACATGGCTGTTTTCATTCGTAGAAATGTAAAAAATTGGTCTCGAAAACAATTCAGCTGCTAGCATAGGTGCATAGGTGCTTTTTTAACAGGCTTATACCTCAGCCAGGAACAGCTTGGTTGCAGTCATTGACCCCTCACAGATGGAAAAAAAATGACCTCAGCTTTGCCTCTTTTCTGGGAAAGCTTTAGCTGGCAGGGGGACGAGAAACAAAAAGAACCTTAAATTTGTCCTTTAGTAATGCTAAATTAATGCACTGCACCAGACACCACCTTAAACTGGCTGAAGGGCACTGCTCAGTTTTGCAGGCAGCAGTTCAAACTGTGAGTATCATCCACAAGGGGACAGCATTCACATCCACACTGGAAAGATGCAGTTTGTGTCTGCGAGAAAATGAAAGGGGAGCAGCCATTGCTGAAAACACCCAAAAATTAAAAAAAAAAAAAAAAAAAGAAAGAAAAAAAGAGAAAGCAGGAAGAAAAAAGAAGACGTTTCCTGGATTATTACTTCTGGACGGAGAGGGAGGAGAGGTGAGGCCGAACATGCATGTCAGATATTAGAACCTGCTCAAATACAGGATGAGCCTTTTGTTTCTTAAACAGCAAGAGTGAGGTGATTTGTAATATTAAGGCAAACTTTTTGTGACAGATGACTCTCTGGAATAACAGACAGTAATGTTAAGAGAATGTGATGAGAAGAATTAGATACCACTGGAGCAAAATCAGAATGTATCTAATGGGAAGAGAGAAATGCACTAATATCAAATATTATTCTGATTTTACAGTTCTCATCTTCATATTCTCAATGTGCTCCAGCTGGGAATAACACACTCATCCCTTTCCTTTTTCTAGAGGCAAAAGTTTCTTCGTCACAGGGCACATGGAAAGGACATTAATAAAATAAAGATTCTCCTAATGTAGCATTTAAATGACTTAGAAGAGTAACACTGTAAGAATGACCCGTGCCTAGTTAGAATGACCTACACCTTGGTTCTGTAAGATTGCTCCTAACACCTTCTCACCTCACTGATGAACAGCAAGGGGATAGACTTCAGAAAATTCCCACAAGCTATGTAGTCCCAGATTTACCATAAAAAAATCTGTCCTCCTATTTTCTTGCTTAGAAATGCTACATCCAGAATTCGTCTTGCAATTTAGTGAGAGTGCCTTTTTTAACTTAGCTGAAATTCCCACCTGATCATGAAGTATTAAAAATATATATAGCCTACACAATCTGTTACAGAAAGGAAATCACAGAAATAAAATTACAGAGAAACAGCAATATCCTTCTCTTCCTACGCAAGCTCCATCTTACTCAAGAAATGCTATTATACCATCTCCTTGCTGACTTGTCAATTTACCTACCCTTTATTAAAACACAGACATATGACAGCAGAAATTATTGCAGTTTGAATTACTTTGTGTGTGAATTCTATTCAATAGACCTTGATTTTACTGACACTTTCAATTAAAAAGTAATTATTTGTGAAAACAAACCACTATGATATGTATACTTTTTCGACCTATGTTTCCTTGAGCTGTGAGAGCATGAAATAATGAATGAATGAACTTTTCTATTTATGAACAGTTTTTATAGTTATTTCACTAATTGCTTTGTGTTACTACTTAATACAACATCAGCACAATGGGAAGAAAGAAAGGGCCCGGTACTAAAATGAAATTCCAACTGTTCAAAAACCTGGTTTTGCCTGAACAGTCGGGTCTGCACTTGTAATCTGTTCAATAAGAAAGAAGTAAAGTGCCTATTTTAAAGCACTCTTTTAAAAATCCCGCTTCATAAATTTTCCAGTATGACATTTTTACTGCCTCCTTACCTGTAGGTATACCTGCATACACACACACACACGCATGTATATAATTGGTAAAAACCCAAGATTGCACAGAACTAGATCAAAATACACTATTTGTCCCAGAAGTCACCCCTCCATGCTAGCTACACACTATTGCTGCAACAACCAGTGGGCCTGATCTTGAAATAGGGAAATACAAGTCCCTTTATTTGGGTGGATAATGTCTCTGATAATGTCTCATTTCTCTGAGCACTGATTCTTGGGTGTGTGCTTGCCACATTAAAATCCAAGTTTGCAAAAGGAAATTAAGGGTATTTGGTACATGCTGCAAACACTACAAGAATGTACAGAATTCTGCTGTAGGACAAAACACTTCTATTTCCCTAATGATGTAATCTGAAGATAAATATTTGAGAGAAACATTCAGATACACCATTTCTACAGCCTTGTTTTTAGAGGTTTCAAAAGCAGTCTGGGGAAAAGCAAAGCATTTTAAGAAGAAAATACAAAATAGGTTCGATGCCTGCAAAACCGGAATATTTTAAATTTTCTAGACAGTGAAGGTTAAAGCTATCCTGCATTCTCATAGTTCTCTCTCTCCTTTCAATCAATCTCATTGATTTTTTTTAAAGGTCAGAGGCTATACCTTCATTGATCAAAGAAACAGCCTGACACAGCGAAAGAGTCTGCCAATTCCAGACAGATCAATCACACCTTTGTCTGCTTTTGATACATTATGGTTATTTATTCTGCATCACCACGACTTTCTGTCGCATGGCTCTTAATGCAATAATACTGCTCGGGAACAACAATAAAAGAAAAGGGGGGAGGGGAAATATTCTATTTAAAATATTTTAAGCCTCTCACTGGTATTTCTGAAGGTGGCCTGTGATGGAACTTGGCCAACTTGTTTGATTTCATTTTTGCCTTGGAACTCCTGCTCTGGTATTTAGCTCTCCTTGGTCAGCACTTTATACGATTTAAAAAGGCGATCCTTTGAAAAAAGTTTGTGCAAACTATTTTTAAAAAAGTAATTAGAGCTTGATAGGACAACAATTATGATCTATCCACAACCATAATTTTCTACGTTTATGCACTGTTTAAGAAATGTTTGAATAAATAGGATGCAACTGATACTCAGCTACAGCTACAGACTGCTTTATGACTGTAAAAGGAAACTAATGGCCAGCCTAAAATAATTACTAGGAAATATTGCTGAATAAACAGATATAAGTGCTGAAAAGCTCCTGGCTTTGCAAACTATTATGCAAAAACCAGCTAAAGCTTTAAAAAATGCACTCTATAGTCACTGTCTTCCATGACTGAAAGTTCAATGCTATTATTTTGCTCTCCATAGCTCCTGCAAGAAGCCTTCAAAACTCCTGTTGGTCTAATATCAAATCTTTTGTTCACATTTGGCAGCCTATCACTTCACTAGCAGCTTCACTACTTAAGAAAAATCAGTTGTGGGTCTTGGGATATTGGTTATAAGTAAAAGCATTAAAATCCAGTTCTAAATGTGAAATGGTAGCCTAAGAGAAGCCAGTGGCAAAATACCCAGTGACTTCAATGGAGCTGGGATGTCACTGGAAGATGTTACATCTCAACTCCTTCCACACAAGCTACCTGCAGCAGAAAAGGCAGTCTGTGAGATTTCAAAAGACCCTAATAATATAAAGATTTTAAAACCAACACATTTCTTATCAAAATAGCTAACAAACTGTGATGGGCTCTATGTACCACTCAGTCCTATCAAGCAAAGCGGAACTGTTCAGTAGAATTAAGTGTGTAAATCTTGCAGAATCAGGATATCAGGTAATAAGACATAATCACCATAGTTAGAACATTAAAATAAGATATGCGATAATCCAAACACTTGGCATTAGTTTCTGATTTCATTGTGCCTCCACTTTAAATTATTGTGCACCCAATTTACCATTACATCAGCACTATTATGTAGAGCAAAAGGTAAGTGGTATACAAAGCAGAAATATTAAGCCCATTAAAAAGTTATGAGTTTGACAGAGTCCCTACATGTATTTGTGTTCATGCCAAGAAATGCATTTGAAAACCTTTAACAAAAGGAAACTGCCTTCCAGTGATAAACTGCAATGCCTACAAGACATTGCTAAAATGCTACTGGCACTCTCAAAGGCCAAGAGACCTTAAAAATGGTTGCTGGCTGACAGCATTATACAAAAACATACAGTTTGTTCTGTAAAGAAATAAAGCTGAATGCACAACATTTCAGACAAGTTTTGAATAAGTCTATTTGTCCAGCTTACTTTGCAAAGGCTCTGAAGAAAACAGCACCATAAACACTTTCAGTCCCCACACAAGGGCTAAACAAAGAGTCCTCTTTCTAGCCATTTAATCCAGTAATTTATTTTTTCAACCATCACATAAATCGAAACACAGCTGTAACCAATGACTTGCAGATCCAGTTCCCTGCCAGCTGGATCCTGTTCTGCTGAAGCAGCAAGATTTTTACATTGTTCACTTCTGTACATCTGGAGAAATCATTTAGGTTCAAAGGTGACTAGAAAAGCTCTTTAAATAAACTCAACCAACAGTGAAGAGAGGCCTACGTATCTACAAAACCTCCATGGAGTTCCATTTTAAAAGTTTTTTCTTCAAAATAGTGCATAGAGAAGTTTGCTGCTTTAACTAGTTTTATTATGGCATTTTAACTGAATTCTACACTCAAATATGTATTTTTATAACAAAGAAATATTTAGTATTTCTGAAAAACTTTCAAGCAATGTCAATACTCAAAAGTGATCACAGCCAGTAGTGTGTGTATTTATCACATCTGAAAGAATGACCAGAAAAACAGCAGTGTAATGAAAAAAAATATACCTCAATTAATGCATCTTAGCTGCTGCCTGAAATGCATCTCGAGTTTAAATTAAAAAGAAACCAAACAATAGGAAAGCATACACTGTACTTGGATATGCTGAACCTGAAATCTCTTAAAATAGCCTTACTTCTAAAACTTTGCCTCATCCCATACTACATGAGTCTGCAGGTTAAATAACAGAAATGTCCCTGACATTTTAAACTGCACACAGAAAATTGATTACAATGCAGCATTTCTTTTACAAAAGCAATCACAAAGCAAACCAGCTGAATCTTTCAGAGGTAAAGAACAATAAATATTAAAGGCTTGTATAATATGTATCTTTGATTACTTTTCAGACAAAACAAGCACTCAAAACACATTTACAATGGAAGGGGTTTGTGCCTAGCCCAGGCCCCACTACCAAAAATATTTGCAACACTGAAAGTTCTGGTGATAGGTCTTATTTACAAATTCGTAAGCACATGCTCTCAATTACAAATTCAACTGAAATTTTTCTCTGTATTTGTGTTTCTCTTGAAAGCAGGTAAGCAAGACACATCCAAAATATGCCCCAGTTGCTCATGTAAAGACGTAGTTCCTGTCCTGCACGTTATTAAAAGGCATTTCAAAATTCAGTTAGGCTTCACGACTGTAATTGCTCCTTTTCCTCTTTTAGTACTTACTGTAATAGCTGCAATGAAACAATGCTGATAAAATATCCTTTCTGCTTGCCTCTCTGGCCACATCTCTGCACCGCTTCATGTTATTGCCACTTATCTCTCCTCTCAGATTAACTGAGAAGCTGCCTCACCTTCAGCTCTTGCTTCTCCTTGTCACCTCTTGCCTGCACTTCCCCCTTCACTCATAATTATAGGAATGCTATCTTTGCTCTGTTGTGAAAATAGAAGCATTAAAAAAAATAAAGAAGGAAAATATGTCTTTAAAAGCAAGATAAACCAGATAAATCACCTGCAGAAATTAACATGCACAACTCATAACCAGGTAATTACCACATCACTCCAGGGCAAACTTGAGAGTATTTAGACATGCAATTCTGTCCATTAACATGTACAGATTCACATAAACATTCTAAAATTAAAAGTATCTAGTTTTCAGTTAATTACCATGTTTCTGGAAAGCTTTCTCCCTTTCAGTTCCTTATGTGTGTTTGCCTGTAACAGTGGCTGAGTTTTTGCTTGATAACCAATATAAGTATCACAAAAGGAAGTGAATTTTGTCAGAACAGAAGCCATCAGTGCCCAGTGAGTGAGGCTCTGCAGGGCTTGCCATGATCAACTTTGCCAAAATCATCAGCACGATTTAACAGCATAAACTTAATTTACCACCCATTTCTTTTGTTTCCAGCCAGTAGTTCAGATTCTGTCTTGTCAAAACTATTTGACTTAATATGTAAATGGATAATAAATCTCTATCAGGATTTATTATCCAGTTCAGACATCATCCATGGTCCATGATGTGACATTGCCTGTTTCCTGCCTATCTGCCTAGGGTTTCAGGTAAGTTAGATTTGGGTAACTTTAAGTCACAATCTGAAATGCACCCTTTCAAGGCCTGTGACAGTCTAAGAAAAGTAAAATAGACTGGAGGGAGGTTTTGCCTATTTTTGTTAGCTGCCTTTGGTTACTTAAAAGGCATTGGTTAACTCTCTCACATTGCAGTTGGCAATGAAGATGGCATTCTGATTTATCTAGGAATATAACTCCCATGACAGACCCTGAGACAAAGGCTTTGGAGGTTTCAATATATATCTGTGTTTTAAAACCTAAGCTCTGCTGAAGGAATCTCCTGACTGGAAATCCAACTCACCAAACTAGGAAGACCGAAACAGAGATTTTGAGATCCCAAAGGCCAATTTCAGGATGTGCTAAGCCAGATATTCCAATTATCTGCATTTTTGTTTGGCAAACGTTATGGGTGCTTCTACCTAAGGGTTTGGATAATTATGCTTATCTTCTATAAGGCATTTACTTATGCCAGTTTAAACTGTAGAGAGTACTTTATATAACCTGTACCGCTGGCTGCTTGTAGCAGGGATGAACAGTTTACAAAGCCTGGAGCGCCAGACTTCACATGCATCTCCTGTATTAAAGACAGAGTTTGTCAATAGGAACTGAGCAGGGGGACAGAACCTGCTGCCATTTAAGATGAGTGATGTTGACAATCACTTTTTTGGCAGGCTCCTGCTCCCTCCCATACAAGGTAGCAATTCCCATTTGGCAGCTCCCAGTGAGTGTGCAACCCAAGACCTGTAGCATAAATCAGGACATCTGCCAGAAGTGGTGGTCCTTTCTCCCTCTGAGCTTGGTCATTTGTTCCTCCACCTTGTTTGTGCTGACACTTGCCTCTCACAGCTGCATCCTAAAGCAGGTTAGGGAACTCTCCCAAAAAGCAAACCAGAAGAAATGCAAGAATAGCATGCAGCAGGACCAATCCTTCATCTGGCTCATTTAGCAGTCACACAAACTAAATGCCAGCACAAAAAGCTGGGGAAAATGAATGTCACTAGCAAGAGGATGGAGTTCTTTCAGTGGTAACCTGAACTTAGGCAGAATATATGTGGCCTTACACCTAGCTGGAACCAGAAGCTGTATGAACCAAGGCCCCTCCAAGTCAACTCCTTAGGACATTAAAGGTCCCCATATTCTGACTATTAACTACTGTTGCTATGTTCCCTGGCATCCATGTTGAGCCCTGCAACACAAAATTAAAAATCCTTTCTGATGCAAAGGTATGAGACTGTTTTACAGCCAGAGAGAAATTAGAAGTTACAGCCAGGGGATAAAAGATTAGATACTCCAGGAAGTATCATGTAGAAGGGCTGTTCAGGGTGGTCAGAATAGTAAATGAGATATTAGCAACAGTCAAGCAATACATCAAGGCTGTAAATAACTGTGAAATCAGGTATTAACAGTAATCATACAACACACAGAGGTGGTGCTTAGAGATTCCAGTACACTTGAAATGCAAATTAGAGTAGAGCTAAGGGTAGTTTTGACAACAGGCTTGAGCCAAAAATTAGATCTATAATTTTCAGACACTATGAAGAAATGTATTTGAACTTTGCCAAAACAGGCTGAAATCTACCATATACATATAATTACTTGTACAGTCTTCTCCTTGCATGTATCTCATTCCACTTATCCAATTTAAACAGTGTTCTCAGTCAATTATTTACAAAGATAAAATGGACAGGCTTAGGGTTTTCATAAAGTCCATTATAGCCATAAAGCATACAGAGAGAATCAATAAATTGTACGTTATCTCCACATAGCATTCAGCATTTTCCTGCCCTTTTTTTTTTTTTTTGGTAAGTAACACTCCTATTGGTGTAGTCAGTTCACTTTTCACTGGATTTTGATCCACAGGCACACACCACAAGGCAAACATATGCTTTTCCCTTCACAAATAAAGTGCCATCAGCCACCACACCCGTGTTTGTAAACCATTTCCGAGATGCTGTGTTCTCACATGTGCAATCTGAGAGCAACAACATAAGAGGAAACATATCATTGTGAAACATATCACATCCAGGACTCATTAAAAGGTTAAAAAAAAAAAAAAAAATGTGGAATGGCACAATCCACAGATAGGTTTATGTTGTGCCCTGAATTCCTAAGCAGAACATCTCAGCACAATGACTGAGCATTTCAGTCCCCAAAGGCCCATGCCTCTCCAGGGATCCAAGCATTTGCAAGTGCATGGGGATTGCATGTGATGTGAGCATGTGACAGACTCTGCCTGGGAACCCACCAGCTGGCTGGAAGAGACCAGCAAGATGTGCTACCAGGCAGCTTAAAGAATTATTGCACAGAAAATAAACTTCCCATGTCAACGCTCATTTACCTTTAAAATAGCACCCAAAACATAACTACTGTTAAAATAAAGTAAATTTGACCCATAATTTTGGATCAAAGCACTTCATTTGCATATCCTCAAAAGAATATGTCCTTGAGCATAATCCTAGAGAGATGTAGGCAACAGAGAATACAGGTATCTTTTTTTTCTTAATTTTTGATTATTAGGTTGCCATGGCACCTTGAAAGGCACAGTTCCCTGTGTGAAATCTATCTGTACAAAGCCTTGCCTTCCCAGGATCCAAAACTGCAGTTTGGGACAGCAACACAAGGACATTAAGCAAATCCTTCTTTATACACCAGTTTTCTCCAAGAAGAGCAGAAAGCTGTGCTAAACTTTGAAAACACATGCTTCCATGCTAGCAGGAGAGATGCCTGTAGGATAACCAACAATAGGAGGAATGTAACCTTCAATCCCTTATGTAGCATAAAAATTGCCATAATGGGTTAAATCCAAGAGCCTTCTTGCTCAGCATCCTGTCTTCAACACTGCATATAAATAGATGCCAAAGGTCTTCCTTTGAATCAGACAAGCACAGATGATCCTTCTAACAAAAGACTGTGAGGTGACTACAAGGAAAAGGAACAAGTTGGTATATTATTAAGAGAGACTCCAAGTGGGAAAAAAGAAATATCACAGAATTTTGTAGCAACATTTCTTCAGGAACTGAAGGGTGGCAGAGGGTACATAGGACGGGGAGGGGGATTACATGCTGCTCTCCAAAACTCAATGAAACTTCCCTGTTCCCAGCTCCTCTCTGTTTTCTGTGGATATCATTACAGTGATCTCAAAGCCTCTTTGCAATTCTTTCATAAAGGTCAAATTCCACACTCTGTTCAACATGAGCAGTGGTAACTGCACTGCCTTTGAACATCAGCTCTCTAGTGCAAGGAATCTCGTTACCAAAATGGGAACTGCTTCATACAGTCTGCTGAGAGTCTGCTGAGTGCTGCTACTGAGATGACAAAGAAGCAAAGCCAACAAAACCCAACAACAACAGCTAACTAAGAGAAATTATGCTTAATAATTACTTTTGGGATTTTTTCCCCCTCTATCCAGGGATACTTTGGTATCCATCTTGAGAGCTTAGCAAAGGAAGAAAAGCTATAAATAAACTCCTAATGACAAGACCACATATTTCAACTACATCTGGAAAGTTAAGAAAGCCACTTTGAAGATACTGTCTCAAGGTGAGTCTGATAAACATAGTTAAAAGCTATTTTGCCTTACGTGTCATCAAATACACAACTGACAAGTTTAAAGAGAGATACTCCACTAATAAAACGTACAGGATGCTAAGCAAATATATGTTACATTTCTGAGGCATAAAAGTTCTTCATAAAGCCTTGAGCCAACAGCTGAGAGTCTTATAGTCTGAGTTCTTATAGTGTTTCCTTTATTAGATAGAAGCATTATACCTCTGGACAGGGTGCAGACACCATAAACATAGTTACTTGAAAAATTAATTACCAAAATTTTCTGTGGATTTTAGTTAGGTAACTGCAGCCTTCCTGGGCTGAAAACAAAAACCTGTGATCTAGCCAAATGTCTAAGTCCCCAGATTTATGAAGTGGTTCAATGCAATGCAGAAGTGGCAGGCTGCTTTCCTAAATCCACCTGCAAGAGAAATGCCACGTGATCTTTTTCCACAGAAAAGTGGTCCTCTTAAGCCTTGATGATATCAGAGTTCTTTAAAAGCAAATTGAAGCACAGTATTTTTTCAGTTTGCCAAACAGTGCCTTTACACTTGCTTCACAGAATTCAGCAAATAAGTCAACAGGCATTTTCATTATTCAGTGAGGAACATCAGAAAGCATGAGGCAAACAATACACTGGGGCAGATTTATAACTTCTAGCTTTACATCAATTCTTATAGATTTCAGTTGTTTAAAATTGTCTTCTGCACTCCTGTCACTACTTTAGCTAGTGTACTCATAGCAGCAGCTTTTGGTTTTAAATACCAGGAGTTCACATCTCAGTAAATGTCAGCAAGTTACACTACATCAGCACACAGCTTCCCCTTATTCCCTTGTTCAGGGAAAACTGCTTCTCAAACTGTCTGAAGACTCATACTCTAGTATCCCCAGATTTTTTGGGTAAATAAGCACTAAAAATATTCTGTTCATTATTAATCTAATTTATTAATATTTTTCTATCATTTTTGGAAAAAGAAAAATACAGTATCTTGCATACCTTTAAAACTAACATGCCTTTGATAGAAAAAAACCCAACCCAAACAAAACAGTATCAAATGACACTCCACATTCATTCATTTGGGCTCTTGGTATGATTATTAGTGCTCATGATTGTGAACCCTGGACTCCTCTCACTCTTAGCTCCTCCAGGTTGTATTTTGCCCTTAACAGATTCATTGCCTAATCTAAATACAGGAATTTTCTTTTGATTTGTAAGAGTTTCAGATATGATGTTGTTAGTTGTGGGAGTGAAATCCACAGACTCTATGTAACATTTCAGCTTATTACCAAAAGGATTAAAATAGACTCAATGGAACAATAGCATTTCTTTCAGAGACCACCCTTTCACTTCAAAATAAATCAAGGAAAGGGGTCTCAATCAAAGGGTTTTTCCATATAAACCACATTCATGTAATTCATTAAGGTCTACTGACTCTTCTACTTCAGGACTACAGTCAGAATTCACGCAAATTGGCATTGAACAGAAAGCTTGCACTGCACATTTTTCCTACATTAATTTTCTGCACTGATGTAACCTATATGCAAACAAAGCGTAGGAGAATATTCTCTCATTTACCATTCCTACTGGGGTACAGCCAAAATTAGCCTAAAATGAGATGTACCAGTCAAATGAATTTTCACTAGCTCTTCCCATTCTGGCCATCCTCTTATCAGGAACACTTTGATTATGTGGAGGGATTTCAAGAAACACAAAACAAAAAAAAAAAAAAAAAGAGTTGTGACAATGTAGTCTGGAGAAGACCTGTCAAGAGAAATGATTATTTTAAGCACTTGCACAACAGCCTACAAGTCTTTTTGGGCAATATCTCTATGGAAAAAGTGCAACATTTTTCTATAAAGAGTCCTATATAGAAGTGAGACAGAAATAAGAATTTCTATTTGTGTAAGAAGGTATTCTTTTTCACTCCTTCAAGATAATGGCTAAAGTGTACAAAACTAGCTTACACCAAACATGGGCAGGCACTAATCCTTTACTGGCTCAGAAAGCATGGTGGATAATTTTTAGCTTTAGTTCTTATGGGCTTTCATATGAAAATAATGAAGTCAGAATGATATCAGGGGTGAGAATCAACAGAAAGGAGGCACATCAGAGTGTGGCAGTAGTTCAAGGTTTCATCTGCCTTGCTAGGGACTGAAAGAAAGCACAACAGCAACATCACAGTGAGAATTCTGCAACATACCCTTCCAGGGAATTGAGGTTTTTATGAGGATATGAAAATATAATAAACTGTAGAAGAGAACAGGAAGTAATTACAGACTAAGAGGGCTATTCAATGACAAAAGAATGATGAAAGCCTTTTGATGCTGAAAAATATTTAGGAATTTAGAGGAATTTTCAAGTATATAAAAGAACATAGGACAAGACTAAACTACCAGGAAGAGGAAGACAAAGAATAGAGTGGTGCATGGATTTGCCATGGAGTTAAGAGTTAACTGTTAAAAGGCTTCAAATAATTTCTTTTGTTCGGGTTTTTTTCCAAGATTCATTGCTGCAATTGTGATATGGAACAACCTGGCAAATGGTGAGACATCAATGTAACTGTAGGTAAAATCTAGAACAGTAAATATATGTCAGCATGTTCAACTCATACAAAGTTCAAAACAATTTAGTAAAAAAGGATAGAAATACAGCATCAGAGAATCATTTAGGTTGGAAAATATTTTTCAGATCACCAGGTCCAACTCTTAACAGTACTGCCAAGGCCACCACTAAACCATGTCCCTCAGTGCCACATCTTCATGTCTTGTAAACACCTCCAGGAATAGTGACTCAACCACTTCCCTGGGCAGAATCCGACCTCCTACCTCCGTGCCTATGAAATCCTTGGCACCAGAAGTTCCATCGGTGGAATGAATCATCGCCACCTTAATGAACACCTTTTCATGGATTTCTGCAAATCCTCTGTTTTCCAAATATTTTTAAAAGTGCAGTTGTTTGAGCAACTTGCACAATGAACTTTTCTCAGTGAAATGTATTTTAATCAGTTCTGTACATAAGACTAAAAAAAAAAGGATGCTCATTTTACTTTCCCTTCCTCTCCTCCCACGTGTTCTACTTGGAGGTACATTGTGTAAAGATCCCTGCTGTGAGTGTGTGGCTGTCCATGGTAACACTGGCACAGTTCTTGTACAACAGTGCAGTTAATTTTTTATAGCATATGTGATTTACTATTAACCTTACCTTTGGACTGGAGGGAGACACATGTAGTCCAGCAGATGCCAAGGATGCAGTCTGGCTATTTACAGGTGTAACCCTGTAAACCTTAGCTGTGCTAAGTAATAACTAAAATGTAAGCAAGGAACAAGGACTGTCCAGAGAAATTCCTCAGCTCTTTCAACAGTGGCAAAGAAGGGTAAATCTTGCCCCACAGAGGGAGCAGCAAGACAGAAGGGCTCAATTAAGACCTTCGCTGACACCTCTCCTCTCTCGATTTCTGAGAAAGAAGTCTCTATGGGAAGCTCAGCATCCTGCAATAGTTGATACTATAAAAGCACTTTTATCTCAGCTTGGCTTTACACATCTATATTGCTGTCCCAAATGTAAGCACCTACAAGTTCAGAACCTTCTTGCATTGACTAGCATTAAGTTACTTATTAAATGAAAAACTGTGTTATTTCTGCATACGTAAAATTTGTGTCTCCTCACTTTTGCCAAATCTTCACTCATTCTACTTTAGAAAGAGGCACAACATCTTTATTAAGAAATAGGTTGTTTTCCTCCTCTTGTTTATTTCTTCTCTATTACAGCAATCAGAATAAGAGATGATGCTGCATGATACACTATCAGCTGTAGTGGATACAGTTTATTGCACAGACAGGATCTTGTTGCCATTGATTCTTGTTTTGTGGTGAGGGGATTCTTTAATTTGGAGAATTTATAAGGGGAGGGAAAAGGCTGCTGAAACTTTAACAGAGATCACAGGTTTTATTGAGTTGTCCACAAAGACTTGATCTCTTTTTCTGATATTTCTAAATTAATTTAGAACCCAAGACAGGTCATAAAGAGTTCAAATTACTTGTCTAATGCCTGCTAGCTTTCATACTGTTGAATTTTGTGTGATATTATGTCATCCACTGCTGTAGATTTCAGGGTTCCCTTTTGAAGTTCCCCACATAGTGTGTTTTGGATTTGAGTAACCTAGCTAATTGTGAAATTGCAGATGCTGCCATCTCATTGCCTAACTTTCTTTCCATTATTTCCCTGTATTAAATAGCAAACACCATAACATGAAGCAGTGGAGCAGCCCACTCTAATCTTTCAGTCACAGAGGAGGACAACTATATATTTTTACTCTAGACTTTGTCATCCAGCCATTTTCACCCCATGATGAGAATTTTCCTCTCCCCCAGTGACTGCTTAGCTTCCTTAACAGCTGCTCCTGTGGAGAAAATTTTTGAAGTCCAAATATGTTGACTGATTCATTTTCCCCTTCTTTTCTAATAATTGGTTTAAAAAAGAAAAGGCACAAATGAAAAAGCTATAGAATAGTGAGGAATTAGTTTCTTTTCCAAAAAAAAGATCTGGTAACTATGATATTAGCATTTCAGCATCTTACTCTAAATAGAGCCTCCTCTATTTCCCCGTCTCTATTTCTTCCTATTGTGCAGAAATACATTTCACTAGGGTAACCTGTAACAGTCTTATGAAAACTTGTCACAGTACAATTCAATTCTTCAGTACTTAAGAGTCTTTGCTCTTTGATTCGTCAATAGAGAAACTAAAACATGGCCACATATAAATAAGAAATGTTTTTATACTTTATCTCATTATTTCACAAAGTACATTTCTTTAATGCTGGAAGTGAGAGGTATTGTCACTTCTGCAGACCAGAGAGATTGAGACCTTTCAATTATATTAGCATCCAAATATAACAAGCAAACCCACTCAAATCAGAATAAAAATCCACACTCCTAGACACTTTTTGATCTTAACCTTTCTGAACTTCTACTTTTATAATCCTGAACTGAGAATTTTACAGAAAAACCCTTTCCCACTTAAGTGTCAAAAATTGTCCCCGCAACTGTGGGATTCTTGAAATTTGTATGTGAATATTGCAATTTGAGATTACACAGGTTTTTTTGCCACATACTTTAAAGAGTTGAGAGACAAATGTTCACATAAATGCTTTAAACTTGTCATTCTTAAGGTGCAGAACATACAGTTCACACCTTGTGGCAAGTGGAAATAAAATGTATTTAATCCAGTTTTGAGCCTCCTTTATCCTGGGCTCCTCTGCATCTCCTCACATAATTCAGTTGTCTCTTTGAGTCTACCTAGGTCTGAGCAGGGAATGCTCAGCTGTCCATGAGCTTCAGCAGTGATGGCTGGGGCTTGTCCAATGGTGCCTGGCACACTCAGAGCTCCTGCAACCTCAGGGTTTGTCTGGAAAAAGCCTAGTGGCCATTTCCTTGCTTCCCTCCACAGCAGAGTCCTTCCCTAGATGGACCTGGAGCTCTTAGGACCCTGCCTGGCAGGTCTAGTGGTCCTTTCCATAGAAAAAGGGCACAGAGGATACAGAGCAGGTGAAGTTAAATGATGTTGGCAAGGGCATTTCTTCAGCTTCTTTAATGGAAAGTCAATGCTTCCGATTACTTAAAGAAAAGAGTTTGAACTTCCCATCACTGTTCACCCACCTTGTTCATCAGCTATATTTGTCTCCTCTTAGACAATGAAAATCAACAAAAGCAATTTTAGTCTTATTTGTACAGCTACTTTTACTTTCAGGATCCACTGAGCTTCAGCACTTGAATTTTGATCGGTGGTGTTTATTTTAAACACCTTCATTACTGCAGTCTTTATATGTGCATATATTATGTAGCTTTTAATATTTATGACAACGAAATAGTCTTATTAAATGTGTGTTATTATTAAATACAAGAGATGCATTAATTTCAGGAAGAACTGTGGGGCAAGCTGTGTAATTACTACATTACAAAACACAATGTGAAAACATCACACTGATAGAGAAAACATTCCAATGTGATACACAGCCGTCAAACTGTGAGATGGTGCTGTTTAACTCAGAACACAGGGGCTAGGCCTTTAATGTACTGCCCAAAAGGAACTTTCATAAATATGTGTTTTGGACTAGTCATCGTTTAGGCAAACTAGAAGGCTCATCCCTCGATCCCAATGCTGACAATGACATCTAGCATGAACTTGGACAAACTATTAAATTGTCCAGAGCTCCTACTTTTCACTGTGGGTATCGTGTCAGAAAAGGATGTCACACTCCTAGGTACATGCTGTTTGTCTGTGGCAAATTAATTGATAGAGGTATATAAGTGGAGAAAGACTCAAGGATCTTTGCTTTCAAAGCAAATCCGAACACATTCTTGAGTACAAATGCCCTTAAGGACTTCAGTGAGGTTATCATGGAAGAGGAGAGACTTCTGAAAGATTGTGCATTTCCCTTTTTCTCTAACTCTTCCCTAAAACTTGATGAATGTGATTACAATGCTTTATTCATGGATGTGTATCACTTAAAGGTACACTGTATTTATTCTACTGAAATTTGTGAATACGTCGAGTTTCTCAAAATGCTGTGGCTTGTAACCCTGGTAGTAAATAGATTTACTTTTTTCCATATACTGATATATATATAGTAATATTTTGAAGTGGATGCCTTTGAACTGCTGTATATAAAGCTGGCTTACCTTCAGATAATAGATTTTATCCCACAAAATATACAGAATAGCAGAAAGGCAACAGTTCAGACAACTAGTAGGCAAACACTATCTGGTGAACAATTATAAAAATTATTTACATTATGCTTTCCATTTTATATTTATTTCCTTTTCCTTCATGTTTTTCTGTTTAATTACTTTGAATTGGTTTTGTGCAGTTTCACATGAACACTAATATTTACACTCCTTGGACTATATTATTCCGAAGATGCTAAGACACGTAAGTACAAGGACTTTAGGATTACTGAGTATCATGAGATAATTTTCTTTGTCTAATAGATGATCATTAATGATTCATTTCTCTTTTCCCCTTGACTACTGCTACTGCTAGCAACAAGGCCCATTTCTCTTGTCAGCTTGTTGTTTCTTTTGTAAATAATTTTTTTCCATTTTTTTTGTTTAAAGTTAAATTGAACAATTATTTTGTCCCTGAAAGAACTTGACATTGTTAAGACTTCATTTGTACACTTTCTATACTTCAATTTTTTTCCTCAATAATGTTCTTTATTTAGTCTTCACTTAACCATTTCCATAAAGCACAGAACTAATGTCTGTCTGCATGCAACTGTTCCTTGATATCTGGGGGAACTCCTACCTCCAGGTTTATAGAAAAGCAATTAAAGCTAAAGAAGGGACAAGAATTCACCCTGTTCCCTCAATCATTTATCATTTGCCTTGTTCTTATCTAAGAATAAATGAATAAACTTTTATACTAACAAAGTAATGAACTGGTGAAAATATATTAATGAAAATTTCATCCTGGAACAAACATACAGTTTTTTATTAAATAGCTTTAAATTCATAAGAAATACGAAGATTCTAAAATTTATTATAAACTACATGAATTTGCATCCTTTTAACCTCTTGGTTAGATCATTTATCACCATTTTTAAAAAAAAATTTCAGATTCTTTAACAAATCTTCAAGGTCAAGGTTGTGGAAAACAAACAAAAACTCCTAACCAAACAAAAATCAAAACAAAAAACGAACAACAAAACCCCCAAACAAACAAACAAACAAACAAAAAACAAACAAAACCTTCACATCTATATATTAGGAAATATTCTCATTCCCTTACATTCCACAGAGTTAGAACTCAATGTGCATGCAGTCATTAATGAACACTCCTAAGTATTTGTCAAATATATTCATACACATTTGCTTCAATCCGCAGATTTAAAGTTTAAAGCAGCTTTAAAGCTTCCAAAGTCCTCTGCAGCTCTGAAGTCATACAGCAATTTTTAGAACAAGTACTTTCAAATGTTGCTGCACCTAACAAAGATAGTTACATTTCCAGTATTTCCAATACCATGCTATGGACCCAACTGATAAAAGTGACTGTGACTGAATTTATTTGAATATTTTAACAATAAGCAAGAATTTTATTTATATCTTCTTATACTGAGTTTTTCTAGTTTATAAGGTATTTTAAGGTATTACTGAGGATCTACTCACATTTGAAAAGAAAAGCTGTGAGTGAAAAACTGCATAAATGAAAGAAATGTACTTTATACATTTTAGAGAATTTGACTTTCTCAGTATTTCCTAATTTAATATATGTTAATTGAACTATAGACTTCCATTAGTGAACTCTTACTTTTCTTTATGCACAGATGCTGTTTTCATGATCACTAGTTCTGAAATAAATCTTCACTCAAGACTTCACTCAGGGAGAAATTTACTATCAGGTCTTAAGAATGTAGCATCATATTTGGGAAGCTGTGTTGGAAATGCAGTGTATAAAATGCACTGACAGAAAGCAACAGTGAATTGAGGCCTGTCTGGTATATTGTAGTTCTATTAAATGGAGATTAGAGAATGTCTGATGATGATCAGACAAGTCAGTAGAATCCTCTAATGCAACATTAAAAACATTGTGAAATTAATGTAATTCTCTCTAATGAGAAATTACTATCTGGTAAATTTGGGTTGTCTTTTAGAAGACAATATTGTTTAATTTTTAAATTTTCCCTCACAAAAGTGGCTATGAATATGATTCATTTCACTTTGTGTTATGCTACTTTTTGTTTAAAACAAAAACTTTGAGGTTACCTTACATGAAGATTAAGGCAAAGAACAAATCACCATTTCATAACCATAGCAAAAGCCTGTTTTACTGGTTAACCATTTCACTTAACAAGCAAATACCCTTGTAATGCAAACATCAAATTTGAAAATACCTAATAATATTATTTCATATCTCATATCATAAATATTCACATTTCCTCCTTTTATTGGATAAATAAGTGTTCATGTATAGAATAGAGAGGCACAAATTCTCCCCAAAAAAAGCCTGAATGTAAATCTTCAAGCTCTTTTTGGATACTGAATAAGCTGATCTTCATCATAGAAAAAGCTTTGGTTAAGATCTTGGTGTCTCCCAATGTAGACCCTGCTGTTTTAACAGATTCCATATTCTGCAGATGTTTTCACAGAACTGAAAAATTTGAAGCAGCTAAATTTACTTCAAGGAGATGGAAACTTATAATGACTTGACCAGTTTAGTGACATTTAGGGAATTAATGAGATATTCCATTAATTTGTGTCATGTGGAATTGCTATTACACTGAAAGGGAATAATAGACCACCGTTCTGTGTCTGGAAATGATCAGCAGTCAATAAACTTCATTCTCTCATAATTTTAAAAGGAAAGAAGTTCTGGAACCTCAACAACTCTTCAGTGCATGGTTTGAATCAGAAATATTGCTACTTCTAGCGCCACTCCACATACTATTCTTATTCACACAAATGTTTAACATTCTTGATTCTAACTAGGAATTTCCCTATATTAAGTTTTGTGGTAAAAGGCTGCAAATTAATTACAGTTCATATAAAAGCTGGGGTTATGTTACTCTTTTTGATTCCAGCTTTTGAGAGTTTTATATTTCTCATTTACGCAAATAAACTGAGCAGACGCCAAGGGAAGGGCACACACAGGAGGTAATTCTCCCTTATGATGACACTGTGCAGTTATAATGTAGCTATAATATAATCACATTTAGTGCTTGTTGTCTTAGACTAAACCGAACTAATCAGCATCCTTAGATACATTGCCTGTGTCAGTATTAGTCAGAGTTATGGTTATCTGTGTGCCTTCGCTCTGGATTTTCAGTTTATCTTTAGATTTATATTTTTTGTTTCCTAATTATCAGTAGTGGGGGATAATTTTGAGATGGTTTCAATACATCTGAAATGTGTACTATCCTCAGATAGAACTTTTCAGAGTTACCAGCCTCCAAATTTATATATCGTAATGGGTTTTTCTGCTCATAAAAGAAATAGGAACTGACCAGAAAATACAAAATCTTATTCCCAGGAGGGAATATTCTGTTTAATTACAAATATGAAGCTTTGCCTATAAATCTCTCATTCTTTTAATATTTCACAGTTACCAAGATGCACCAATGTGAATGAAGAACAACAACGTGAAGCTACAACATCCTCATGTTCTTTCCCCATATCTTTCAAGTTCCTTTTTTTCTTCTAGCTTCCTTAACTCCTGTGCCTACATGCCCAGAGCCCCTCTGTGTGCCAATGAACAGTGGCTGCAGTTCCATTCCTTGTAGCCTGTCTCTTATTCCATGTGCAGCTTCAATTTCCTTTCTTCTCTTACATCATCTTATACTTCTTATCACATATTAATTCATCCTCCCTTTTCCTTCCTTCCTCCCATACAGATACACTCTGTGTCTCTTGTTGCTTTTTTCATTCATTAGTTCAAGTGCAAAGGTTTGGTTTCGAAAAAGGTAACAAAAACTATCATTAAATAACTTCCTCTCTGTTTGGAGCATTCATTTCTAAAATTTATGAATATTAAATATTAAAAGAAAGAAAACTTGTCTTCATAAAATCACTGATAGTTTCAAAATCAAATAATCTACTTTTTATGCTTTGCAATCTTTTGTTTGAAAAATACCTGCAACATGAAAATAACTAGGAGACTCTTGCAGCTGCTTTTACAGGGTTTGTTCTGCATTTGGAAAATTCTTACTAATGAATAAAAGAACAGATTTCCAGACGTTATTAGTTACTTATTTTCACTGAAATTTTTACAGTTTTAATCTCCAAGATGTCCCCTTTAAAAGCCCATTATGCAAAATTCTGAAAATGAAATCTTTAATTTACCTTTTAGTAGATATTGAGTGTGAGAATTTGGGGGAAAAAATCCACAAGAAAGGTGGCTTTTAAAGAATGGATTTGCCAAGCCACTATTTAAAAAGTGAAGCTTAACTAGGAATTTTCTTTCTTAAAATATTTTCACACTGCACCTCAATGACTTGTTATTGAAGCATTTGAGTTCAAGCTCCATCAAAACATTCCTTACCAAGATGGTTTTGCAGACTTCCATTAAATCTCTGATGAAGCTTCTGAGTGCTAGTCCAAGTAAATTAAAGGCCTAATCAATAAACATGGAAATCAGCCTTGCAAATCACATTCCTTACTAAGATCTGTCATTAAATAAGAGTCAAATCAAATTACACAATAACAAACAACAGCCGCTCCTCATGTATGAGAAGGATCCTTGACACAAACCTCCTCCTGCCTGGAGATGAGCACAGCCTGACACACGCTCCAGACTTCCAGGGTAGCCCCTCGGTGAGGATTCCCACGTCCTTGGCTCCTGGCTTAGGGAGTTGTGTGGGCCCAGCCCCGTGGCCTTGAATCACTGCCCTTATCCGCTTTGGTATTTCCAGCAGCTCACACAGCTAATAAATAGTACATTCATTAGGCAGACTGCGTGTTTACTTCCACGAACCAACACTTTGGACGTTTTAGCCAAAAAACCCTGAACTGACTCAATGCTACACTCAATTCCTTCCTTTTGGGCACGACACTGCATGTCTCTGTCTCTGGTGAGGTGGTGGTTGCAGCTCCTTCCAGTGAGAGCCACCCCTGCCCCAACAGTGCATGAGGTCTCCCTGGCAGGATGGTGCCTGCTGCTGCTAAGGATGGAGGCAGGAGTGCCTGGCAGCATTCCCTTACAGTATTGCCCTGAAAACAGGAGGCTGGGGACAGCACTGTCTCCCACGGCAGACAACTCCTCCCACAGTGCATGGTAAGGGGAGGAAAGGAGTCCTATGTTCCCTTGGAGCACCTGCGTGGCTGGCAGCAGCATCAATAGGAGTATCAGGTGTGCAAGCTGTGCCTGTTCTCTCTGACTGCATTGTTTATATTGCCTTTCTTTACAACAGCCAGAGGAGAGGAATTAAGGTGCTATTATCTCATAAAAGGAGCTAAGAATGTATTGGCACTCTATGTTTAAGTGTCTCTCATACAGAAGCACAACCCAGAGGCAGCTCCAACCACTTTGTATATTTAACCTCCTGTCATGGGGTCAAAAAGCTGTAAAAATGCCTTTGCACCTGAGGTTTCTCTTTTAAAACTTGCCCAGATGTTGTAAATCAACAGGATGCTGGCTCCTAAATGTCCAGGGTATTTTGAGAAAAAAAGCAGGATTGCTTCAAAATGTCACACTAAGTATGAGTTAGGTTCTCAGACTCATCACTAGAATTTACATTTTGGCCATTCTGTTACAGCTATAATTCAAAACCAAAATAATGATAAAAATACCTCTTGATTCTTCCTGTATCAGAAGATAAACATTTCAGAAGAGCAATAGACTTTACAATATTTAATAATAATGACTCTCAAAAATGCCTTTCTCGCCACAGGAATCATGTACTTCACAAGTCACATCCTGAGTAAATGCCATCTAAAGACAAAAATACTTTCTCAAGCAAAACCCTCCCTAAGGCTGTAGCCAAACTGCCAGCTGTGGTACCTCAGATGGACTCGAGCCTGCAATCCCATCTCCAAGTGTGTGTGGGCCATAAACAGCAGAGGCTGGAAATTTTCAGATACTGCCTTCCTATTCAGGCAGTGATGAGACACAAGTGCAACACATGTTTTAGGTGGTCTGAGCTTAGTTCTTTACAGTACACAACATGGAAATATATATTTGGGCAGTTGAGCCAAAGAAATTAGAAGTGAATATGGTAAAATACATATTGTTGGAAAAATCTCTTAAGGATCCAAAGTTAACATTTGGACAAAGGAGCAAAGAACATTACTTAGCATAGAGCTGAGCAGCTACATTGGTCCACTGCTCTCTGTTCCCCCCCTCACAAAGATGTCCTTGCACAGTGATGTCAGGCTCAGCCCTCAAACAACTTAACATAGCATCAATCCCACTTTTTTAAACATTCTACAACCCAAAAATTCTCCTCCCAATAAAAGGCTCAGCTGACACAGGCGAATCTGCAGGTTCAAGGACCTTACGGAATAAATTCCCTTCAGTTGTACAAACTAAGTGCACGTAGGCTTTTTGAAAAGGTGGAGATGGAAATACTCTCTAAAAGTGCAGGATTTGCTGGACAAGCTGTGATACAGAATAGCAGCCCATGATCTTCTGCCCAGGACACTTAAATACCAGATGCACTTTCAAGTCATGTTTCTATCTCTCCTGATCACAGGCTGCCATGGCATCTACCTCCTGGTCCAGACAGAACATCTTTCTTGGGTAACTTCCCAGGAAACCAGCCATTTACATGGATTTAGCATGCTCCAAATGCTATCCATAGTCCAAAGCCAAAGTTCTTTCGGGCAACAGTGAAGTTATCATGGTCAAGTTCCCATATGATGGTTTCTTCCTAACATGAGAAATGAACAAATTTGTCTCAGCAAACTAATTGCAATGGATGAAAGGGACAATTTTGGGATTGTGTTCTTTTGTTTCTTTCAGTGTAATGCCAAGCAAAAATCCCTGACAGAAAATATACATAAAGATACGTGTGAGTGACTGTCATCTTTTCTGCTTTGATATTGCAGTAACCACAAGGCTGGGTGCTTGTCAGGCAAAAGTGAGCCTTAGACTGCTTCTGTTGTCCAGGGCCTTTGGAAAATGAGAGTCACACAGGGTTTGAGTAAATTCAACCCCATGGTCTCAAAGCAGACCTACAAAGGTGATAATAACAAACAGCTTTATACTCCTTTCCAAGCTGAAAAGTCGTGGCAGAAAGGACTCATGGAGAATGTTTTGAGTAAACTTTGGTTTCAGTTAACCTTATAAACATGACAGCAATCCCATCCTTCTCTCCAGCCATCAGGGCATTCCCAATCCATCCTGTTGCCAGTACATCTGCAATGTTCGACATCCATTGCTAGGATTATCATGATGTCAGTAAACGAAGAATCAAAAAAGGACTAGTGGAAAAATGTGTGGAGACCAGAAGTAAAAGGAAAGGAGTTGCATTTCCCAGATAAATCGCAGATTAACCCAGATAAATCACTCAACCGCAGACTTAAAGTTTAGTTGACTCATAACATTCAGATAAAGACAAAACAAGCATAATAGATGTATGTTAACTATAGGCAAGAAAATAAAAGTGTGCACCACTCCCTTTCCCCCCAACAATGAAAGCAAAGCAGTACACCAAGCTGTTGTGACTCTTAGAAAAATGATTAGTTTGATGTTCTGTATTTATGTCCTTTCACTGAGGCTCTTGGAGCAACAGTTGGTGCATATTGGTGCCAGTCTTACTTAAGCCAGACAACTACCTTATCCAGAAAACCTCCAAGTACAGGTGTTTATGGGGAAAATCTTTCCATTCAAAAGCAGGTGCAATAAAGCCCATGCAAAGCAAAAGGATCCATGCCTATTTTGATGTAAGACCAAATACCATGCCAATCATATTCGTAAAAGGGATAAGGAGATGGGAATTCCTGAATGCAAGGATGTCATTCTAGAAAGCAACAAAAAAAAGAGGCCTGATCTTTGGGTTTTTACTCAGATTTTGCAAGTATTCTTGAAAAGACTTCATCAACATGAGGCTTCTCTTACTGTTTCTAGAAGTGGCATGAAAAAAGGCACGAAGGAAAAAAAACCCAACAAAATTAGCCTGAAATGTTCATATAAATGATATATTTTACAATTAATTACAACTGAAATATCCAGAAGCCTTATGCAAAATTAAAGTCCACCAAAAACATCTCTCTGATGTAAATATTTTTACTATCTGAAGAACAAAGCTGAAACAATTTCATTCTTCTGTACTGTGTAATACAAAAGCATTAGCTTTTCAAACTTGTATTTAACTGTGCTATAAAAGCAATACCCACTTTTAAACAGGGCCTGCCATATGTATTTAATGGCAGTTTTATTAAAAATACCAGGAGCTGCTCTTAATAGATAAATAAATGTCACATGAAACCACATCCAAAAAATCTGAAATATTTCAAGTACATTTCTATTCCAGCTTTATCAGTTAAGCAACCTACCCCAGGTCTCTTGATGAAGAATTTCAATAAACAAGTTTTGGAAATTACTAAAGGCTGTTTTTCATGTTTAAGGGACAGATTTGCAAGGAAAACCTTTTCTGGGATTGCTTTTAAATATTTTAACACATTCTTTACCTAAAAATCTCTGAAGAACATCAACTGTTTTGAAGACAAAGAACTTAAACAAAGCATGAGACCAAGTGAAACTCAGCGTTTTCTCTGAGTAGAATAACAAAACCAGAAATTTGCTCATATATTTTTGACTACTCTGTGCTATTTCAATGACACAAACTACTAATAACTTATTTTACCTTCTCTGGTAAATTGGATTAATGGCAGCTTTGGTAGAGGGAAAGGTCTCAAAATGGCTGCGTCCAAAACACCCAAGTTCTGACAGCGCTTCCAAAGAATGGTTGGTAACTCAGAATTGTCCCTTTAACTCTGTTTTCTTTGGATATGCCTCTGGACAAAGACACTATGTGCTGCAGAAGGAAATACAAATTCTCCCCAGCTCTCTGAAGTGACTTAGCTCTTAAGACAGGTAGGACCTGGCATTGCAGTGGGTTTCTGCCGTGCTGTAATTCCTTTTCTGGGAACCAGGACTAACCATGCATCAGACTTAATCTTTATCAAGGAAAGTGTGGCAAGCAAAAGGGTGCTAGGAAAGTCAGTGCCTCTGCAGCTTTTCTTTAGGATCAAACACAGAGGACATCTACCAAAGAAACCATCAGGAGTTGCAGATCCATTGGATCTCCAGATTTTCCCCAAATATCTTAATAGAGTTTTTTTCCAAATATAAGAAGCAAAATAAAGGCAGAAGAATGACAGGATTCTGTCTTATTTACAGGAACAGTCTTGGATGGGCCTTAGGTTGGAATCTCTCCATGTTTAGCCATATCAGAAAGTACATTTATTTCCTACAGAAGCATCACAACAGTGTAATGCTGAGTCTACGAGGCACACTTGTATTCCAACCACACTGCAAAGGTAAAATATGTCAGACTTCACTTAAAACAGACAATATGTTTTATGACTTTAAAATGAAATCACAGAAGACCTAACTCCATCCAGCTGTTCTTAATAGAGTTTTTTTTTCCTTTGTTTTTCATTCTCTACCTTAATCCGCTTCAAAATTACCTCAGAGTCTCATTCATTTTTGCTCGTAACTTGATAACTCTTGCCAAAACAATGTATTGCACATTACAACTTAAAAAAACCTAAATTAAAGAACAGAGAAAGAAATAGAGAAAATGTATATTCATTAAAGCTGTTGATGCTGTAATGAAAATTTGCATAGCAACCTGCAACTAGGCCTGATAGAATTACAAATTTATCATGCCTTTGAAGGACAGATGAAACATTCCCACATTGTCTGCATCAGTCATTTCTATTCAGTTCAGCTTAGTATAAACAATTCCCCTTATTTTGCAACTAATTGAAGAATTAATATAAAAGGATTGAACACCTGTTGCTCTGTTGGCAGAAACCAGCAATTACAACGTTTCTATCCAGTGAACTTAAACTACAAAAGAAAAAAAAAATAAAATAGCAAAAGAAAATGTACTGGTAACCAGAGTCTTTTTGAATCCACAGAGGATATTGCAGTTTTTACTCATATTGTGTGTGTTCCCTGTTAAGCTTCACTGGTCGGTGGAGGTCTCCCCTCTATCCTCCCATTTAGCCACTGCTCCCTTAAGCATTTTCCATCAGCTTGGAGCAATTCTGATTCACTCAACCTCATCTTTCCTCTGTTCAATATACTTTAAGACAGGTTTAAAATTCACTCTGTATCCACCTGTCATGTAGATACCCTTTATCAATTTCCTATCACAGACACTAATCACTGAAAATAAATGCTGTTAAAAAGATAAACTAAATCCATTTTCATCTCCTCCTGTTATTCCTTATCTAGGAAAGAGCTCAGGTAAACCTTAAGCTGATAGGAGACAAATGTAGGGACCTGTGAGCAGATGATTTTTTTTTTAATAGACAGACATGGAAAGAAAACAACAATCAAAACACAATCAACCTTCAAATTCACTTATAATAAACATTCTTAACTGTCCTTGCTGATGCAAAGCATAAAACAACTAAACACTGGAAATATCAAACATCTTGTTATGGTCACCTTCAATAAAAGTAATGTCAGAAATTCAGGGATTAGAAATACCCTGGAGAAAGAACTGTTTGCTGGTGACTTGGGACCTCCAGGAACGGAGCCCCCTATGTAGAACAGCCACATTTCACCCTCTCCTCATCCCACAGGAGTCTGATCTGCCCCTGACCACTGCACCACAGGGGCATTGTGCCGCTTTTTTGCTTTACATCAACAAACCTAAATCACTTTCCAGCAAAATTATCACTATAGTTGTCCTTAATGACAAATTATTATTCTTAAAAATAGTTCTCCTTTTCACTTTTTAGGGAAAAGTATGTGGAAAAAGGCAGTTATCACTTTTCCCCAGCTATTTTGGAATGAGCATCACTGTCTGGTCCAGATGCTCTTTGGCAGCAATGCGTGCTCCAACTCACTGAGGAGGCCTCATCTTTGAGGTCAGTTCCAGAAGTAGCCCTCACTTAAAAAATCATGGTGAATATACAGGCACAGCTCTTTTCTCTTTTGTTTCATAGCTATTTCTAGGATTGGAAACACTTACTCTTTTTGTCTCTCTCAGGTTAGGATACCTGCTCATGGGATGTACGTATTAAGGTATTTCTTTGTTTTTCCAGACATCATGAGGAAGACTGCAAGCCAGAATGAAATGGGGTCACACAACTCGGAGCATAAACCTCCACAATCCCAATTTTGTCTCCATAGTCAGACTGGGACCATTTAATTTTTTTTTCTTTTTTCTTTTTTTTTTTTCCCCTTGGTGCATTCTAGTATTGCCTTAAAAAAAAAAAAAAAAAAAAAGGCATGCAGACATACAGGGAATACTGGGATTGAGGAGGGATAATTTTGCCTATGGCACCCATCCCACATGGGTGGAGGCACCCAGTGCTGGGACCTGACACTGAAGGCTGTGGAAACCATTTGCATAGGGAGTGTGACTTCTCCAAGTCCTGCTGAGTTAGAAAGAATCAAGGACCAAAAAGACAAGGGCATCATGGGTCAGGTTCAGACTGACATGCTGTGTAAGGACACAAGCGCCAAGACACCAGGGCTGGGCTGAGTGAGTGAATCACAGGAAGGTGGGAACACAGGTGGGCCTGCAGGTCATTTGAATCTGTGCTCATAACACTGAGTTGTTCAGGCACAAAGATAAATCCACGGAATACAAGGATCAACTTGTGACATTGTCACTGCTATCCAAACTGCAGCATGCAATATTTTCTGTAAAGTATTTTGACAAAACAAAATGTTCAGTTCCTTTTCAAAAAATATAGACCTATAAAACACCAGCACCAAAAATAACTGTATAGGATAAGCTATTCCTTGAAGACAGAAGAAAAACATTAAATACTTGGTATTTTCCGGAGTTTATAAATGAAAGTAACTTTTAAAGCTTTACTGTTAATGGAATTAAAATAATCATCATTCTTTCCTTAAGTGTCTGCAGTACATAGTCACAGTCCATTAAGGCAATGTGTCAGCATTGTTCATAACAGGATTTAAATGAAATAATCAAGTCATGAGGACTATTTCAACATCAATAAAGCCTCAGAGTGATCATTATGTACAGCCACGAAACAATACCTTTTTACATACTTTCCCTCATCAGATTAAAGTGGTGATGAATTCCTCGATGGCTCAAGTGTGCTCCAAGGAAAGCTAGAAGGTTGTACAGTTAACTCCCAGGGTGTAACTCTAAACCATACAACCTACTACCTCAACCCGGATGCACACAGCTTCCGACGGTGACCATAAAGTCTTCTTCATTTCTTCAGCCTTTGAAATGTGACAGCAGCCACCGGTCTACATATTTCCTATAGGGGGAGGCTTTTGACTGCAGTTATTCCCCACTTTTCAGACAATAAGGCATATTTTTTGATAGATTTTTCTACTGCAGAGGTAGAACTTCCGTTCTATCCTGTTTACATATGTATAAAGATATATACGTGTGTTGTGTGCGTATATATATACATACATATTTGATAGGGATGATGCAAGCCCATTTCTGGAAATACATTAGTATTTAGTCTTACTTTACAACAGGAATAAAATATAATTACCTTCTTTTTGAGTGCAATACCATGAAATGGCATATTTAATAAGGTCAGGAAATTGTATACCCTACACTCCCTTATTGGAAACCCTACAATTCCCTCACACCTCTTTCTAAATTTTAATAAGATATGAAGCCAAAGATGGTAAGTAACCTATAAAAGAACAAATCCCTCTATCAAGTTGAAAGATAAGGCAATGGACAAGAGAAGCATTCCAAAATCAGTGCATGGTTTTGTACACTCATTTGGGCTTATTGTCAAACACCTCTGCAGTGGGTGCTGCATGACGTTTTGCCAGATCACCACACTGACACAGACCCATAGAAGCGAGCTTGTGCAGTGCGTTTCAACACAAGATCGGATCTACGGGTTTATGCCAATTGGCATGGCTGGTTAGGATTTTCCTCTTACAGAGAGTACAGAAGACTTTCAACAAACAAACATACGATGCGATGTGAGAACGAACATTCAAGAGTGAAAATATTGCCATCTATCACAAGGAAGGCTCCTCTAAGCTTAACTGCATAAATGGTGGAGGAACAAACAAGCCAAAGATTTGTGACTAGCTTCTATTTGAAAATGGAAGAATTTTTTTTTTTTTTAACAGACTAATGGCAAAAGATTGTTTTGTCTTCAGCAGGAACTAATGTCCTTTTGCGCGCTCTTTGCCTTACCGATGAACCCTCAACTCCCAACTTGCATCTGACTATGGTGTGCTTGACTGGAATCAATAACAGGACGTGACATAAAAGTGAAAAATACAGAATTTCCTTTCTGTCTGAGCTCATGTCATGTACTACAACTCAAAATAAAATTCACCCCACCAAATCTGAGGTGCAACAAGGCACAGTGGAGTGCTGCTCCCACACAACATTGTGAAAACCGCGTAGCTATTTCTTCACATTACACCGCAACTAAAGTATTGCTTGACAACAACTTGTTGATTAAACAAACCACAGCCACTAATCAAAGCAAAGAAGTCAATTTGTGTATTTTATTCACTAACCCTCTCATCAATGTGATTCCCCAGTAATAAGAACGCAAGTAGAAATGCAATCTCACAAAACTTCTGGGTTAACTCCTACAACAAATTCATCCTTCTTGTGACCAGCAAGCAAGCCAATAAAAATTATCCCACACTGAAATAGGGTACCTTAAGCAACAGACTGAAAACAGCTCTTTTGGGGCAAAACCCAGTAATTCAGAAAGGTGACACACTGACACAGTTTTATAACTTTCATACTCTAACCAAAAGCATTGGTAAACACTGCAACTTTAAGCAGAACACCTGACAAAGCAGAATGACTTGCAACAATATAAATGCAAAGGCATTTGTAAAATACAGCCATGAGATGCAGGTATAATTTTAAAACCAGGTGGTATAGAAAAGTGTTTTTTGATTTGAGCAGGTAACTGAAATCTGTGTCTGAAAAAATTTTAATGTCTTCCTTCCACTAGTTCTCACTGTAGTCCTAATTCTGCCATAGTTAGTTGGGCAAAACACCTTTCAAGAGAATAAATGTTTGTCAATAGCAAAGTTTTTTCATCAGGACAATGTTTCATTTTCTTGCAGATTTCAACATGTATTTCTGTTTCAGTAATGACAGCTGAGCATTAGTGAATTACTTTTTCCTTCCCTTTTCTTTTTTAATTTAATGGATTAAATCTTGCATGCTCATACCTTCTTGCATTGTAAAATCACTTTAATTTGTTTTCTAGAAAAGTCTGTTTTAAACCGGCTTTCACTTTATATGCAACACTTCAGCATTCAGAAGGAATGATATTTTGATAATTTCTTTCTGCTGACTCTGAAGAGAATATGTAGAGACAAGCCCTCAAACTAGAATAGTTATCCTAGTATCAGAGATGAGTATGCAGACTGCAAATACAACTTACTGAATGATTGTAATAAGTGCTATAAAATTGTTTTTCCAATTTTATTTCTTTTTTCTTTTTTGTGAATAGAAGATATATTACACATTTAAAAAATAATTGGTCACTGCATTATTGTTACATAGTAGCAAGCAGATATATGTACTACAAATATATTAGTAATAAGAGTATTTTAGTAAATGTATCTTATGTGTATTATATATCTTATATATTTGCTAGGCATAACCAAAGAACAAATTATGTCTTGATTTTTCAATTAATTCTTAAGCTTCCTGTAAGCATATAGCAGAAAGCTACATCTTTATGCAGTTACAACTACACAGACTGCAACATTTCCAGCAGCAAATAATGAGAGCAAAAGTTTAATACACATCTCTGAAATTTTATTTGTGGGCTGTCTAAAGGAAATATTTTTTTAAAGTTAACTGCTTCAGATTTCTGTCAATAGCTTTATTGTATAACCAAAAAAATAAATAAAAAAAAACCAAAAAGTATTTAAGACAACTGTATTACCTTCGCTGAATTCTGGTATAATTAACTTCTTCATTTCCCTTTTTCATTTTAATTTTTCTTTCACTAAAATAAAAAAAAAATAAAATCAAAAACAGTGAGAGAAGGACTTTGAAGTATCTGTTTTATGTAAAGTGTTTTCTGAACACAAAGCACACACAAATTTAGTAATAATGCTTTTAAGATATAAACCCGACACTGCTGACGCCCCTCCTCAGGGCCATGGAAGACATGCTGTGAACACGCACGCTTTGGAAAAGGGACCCTTTCTTTTACTATTTTCTAACCTTTTTTTCAACCTGCAAATACTTAATTTCTATTAGGAATTTCAGAAGAGAAGGAGCAAACTTAACAAAAGGGAGTACTTTTTATCAAGCAGTGAACACAATGAGGTCATTTGATGTGGAACTTCAGAAAAATAACCTATGTGGCTTAAATTAAGAAGCATTTGCAAAAACTTATAGTGGGGAAAAAAGAAGATTTTTCTGACTAGATAGAAAAATTTGAAAAGTTATTTTAAGCTAATGCAAGCCTTGGTTTCTCAACAGGCTTAGGTATGAATGACAAACGAAACCACTCCAAAAATATATTGGGGAGGGCAGGATCACCATAAATCTAAGAAACACATTCTGGACCAAAATGGGTATATGGAGGTGTATGTGTCATCTATATAAGGTCTCCATTCAGCAATTTCCCAGAATTCATTGCAGAACAACAAAAATATAAAGTAGCAAAATTAGCATATAATCTTAGAAATTACTCTCTACTCAGTAATGTATAAAAAGTGAAGAACACGTTAAAACAGTTCTATTTCATAAAGGCATATTTATAAAGCCTTTTATTGGACAAACACATATCATGAATATCTTGAAAAAAACCAAACAAATGTAAGAGTTTTTGATGAAATAGACACTCTAATTTCAAAGTAATTTCTAGCAGAGGACATCTGTATTTTTAACTTAAATTAAAAAGACCAGGAAAATACATATAAAAAACCACAAACTACATAAAACACCGATTTGGCCAAGCTTTTCAAAATCTGTCAGTCAGAATGAATTTTGTTACACACTCTTCTAATTGCTTAGGAATATGTTACAACAGACAGACAAACGCCTTAAGTAAAAGGCTCTACTAAAGCATCATATGCTCAAAACTTGCTTTAACTGTACATGCACTTATCACAAACATCCTGAATGGGTATCTTAAATACTGTTTTCAGCTATTCCTGGACAAGTGCTGCTTTTCCAAATATCTTAAAATAGTTACTGTTACTGGCTGCAAACCAGGCATGCTTCATGAATGTCCCAATAATGTGCCTTTTATTCCAGTGCTTATCACACTGATTTCTTTGTAATGGATTTAGATACAAACTGTAAGAAACTCATATATGAATTAACTCAGTAACAACTTTAATATAGAGGCTACAAGAGCGATCCTTTCCTGCAGCTTAACATGTTTTTTTTTTCACTTCTCCTCTTTAGAAACTGAAAGCATGAGTCACACTGTAAAAAAAGAATTTAATTTCCTTAGCAACCAGATCTAAATACCCACAACTTTCTTAGAGATAACTAAAGCTTAGACTCAGTAAATGTAACATTAAGGTCTTTGCATAACTCCAGTGCTTAGCTAAGACAAAATGTGCCTAACCACTTATTTCTTTAGACCCTCGATTTCTTGTTTACTTTCCATTTTTAGCAGCATTAGATCAAACACACCCCCCAAAAGTTAGTTTTAAAAAGTGTGAAGAGAAAACTACAATAAAATTAACACACAAGAACTCAGTTGCAAAACAACATGTTTAAAACAGCTTAAAAAAAAGAAAAAGAGGAAAAAAAGAAACAGAAGCTATACCTGATATGAAAGGTACGTGTTCACCCAGAGCCAAATACTGCTATGTGAGCAATAGTGAAAAAAAGCCAAGCAAACAAAGAAAAAATTAATTCCATCTTTCTTTTTTCTTTTTTTTTTTTTTTTTACCTAAAGAAACAATCCCCTATGCTCATTTTGTTACACTGTTTTGAGAAGCTCTAACAGGTCCTGATGCCTCTGTAGTGAAACATGCCAGATTTTGGTTTTTTTTTTTTTTGGAAGCAGGAGAGTCACTTTTTTTTTCTGTACTCTTGTATGTAGGACAAACTCAGATTTGTTTCTTCTTCTTAGGGCTCCTGTTCTCTCTCGGAAGAAGACCAGGATGCCTGTCTTCTCTCTCTCTCGCTCTTCTCGGAATTCCAGGCACAAAGCACTGCGCAAAAGCTGCACCAATCCTTGCCGCAACTGCCTGCCCAGGACAAGAGGTGGGGAGAGACCAGAAAATTCACCTCGCCCCTGCACCGGGTTTATAAATGGGGATTGCACAAATGTGCTGGAGCAAAGGGGTGAAAAGGCAGGGTGCCAGTTTGCTACACTAGGCTGCAATGATCTCATGTTCAACGCTGTCGCCCGTTTGCCCAGTTCAAACGTCTGTTCATTAAACAGGAGGCAGGGAAAAAAGAAAAACAACCAAAAAAACCCCCAGAAAAAAATCAAAAAACTTTTATCCTTCAGACACTCAGGAGGGCTGTTCTAAACTACACGTCACCAATAAAAAAATAGAACGTGTAGTTCTAAAATGCAGTTATGAAGTATAATTATTCTGCTTATGTTTTCTTTCTTTCTTTTTTCTATCTGGAGGTAAGAAGCAGAATTTATCAGGCGTGAAAGGGACAGCCTCCTGGTGGTGTGCCAAAAAAGCCAGAATAAAGGCAAAGTTGTGCTTCAAAGCTCAATCGCTTGCTGTGTCTGGCTAAAGTCAAGTATTAAGATCCACCATTTTCTGAGCCATGTAAGAAAAGAGGAAAAAAGTCAGAATGGGCACTGCTTTCCAAGTCTCCGTTGGCACCATCACAAAATCTCAGCCGTAAGGTCACATGATGCTCTGCCAAATGTGGAGTGCATTCCCATAAACCATTCTGCTGATACTGCGAAGGCAGCTATTGTCTAGTTTATACCCAAAGTTCAGCCCACTCTTCATTGAATTAGCTGAAAAACGCATCACCTTTGGGGGTTGGGAGCCATGGAAACGTCTACCTGGCAGGCTGCCCACTTTTTCTGCCCAACAACCAGAGATGGAATTGTGCTGCCTAATGTAATGATGACGAGGAATGTGAAGAGTCGTCCAAAGTGAATCTGATTCTTGCAAAGCCTGCTTCATTTGCACAGCAAACTCTGGCTTCTTGTCGTTAAAAAGGGGAGGGGGGAGGGTAGAAGGAAAAAAAAGCGCCTTTCTCCTAAATGTAGCAATTAAAGGTCTAGTAAACATGCCTAGTCTGCAACTTTCCTTCATAACATACTGAAACGGTTCCCAAAATAAAGCATTTGGTATAACACAAGTTTTCTGATTTAAAGCAGCACTCGTCTCTCCCCAAATTAATGTGGCATCCCCTGGACATTTTTTTCTTCCTAAGAAAAATAAGAAGAAGAAAGGAAAAAACCCTACACAGCATATCTGTCATCCCTTCTTTTTACCTGTCTTTATTACTTCCTGACTTTATCTAACATAAATTACACACGCATGTGGCAATACCCACCAGCAACAGTGGGGCTGCAATATTGCTGCAATCTCCCTCAAAGCAGTCTCCCGAGAAAACTGCTTGTGTTTCCAGCAGCACAAAACCCCTCATCTGAGCCCTCTTCTCTTCACCAGTGAGTAGGGCAGCTGGTCTGCAAGTCTGCAAACCAGCGTGTTCAAAACCAGTCAGCGCCCCCCTTTCTTCAAAATGCATTTAAACTGGATTTTGTGGAAAGAGATGCAATCAGGCAGAATTTATAAATTATGCAAGTTACTAAATAGACTAAGTAATAGACATTACTCTTCTGCTACAGACCTGAAATTTCGATTTTGCCCAGCTATCGTTCTAAAGTAAAATGTCACGCAAAATGTCACTACCAAATGAAAATGCCACGTAACCTACTGAGCAACAAACACATGCTCTCCCAGCACCTGAAAACCTCATACAGAAGAATTGACCTCATTGCTCTGTGTTGTCAACAAATGAGCTCACTGTTTCTACACCATGAACTTTAATAGCTACTGCAAAAAGTGATGTTAAAAACGTGGCAATTTCTCTGATCCTCCCATTAATAAAAATGGAGCTATGGGAGGAGTCTCTCTACCTATTAGCATGTTTCCAAATGCTCCTGTGAAGAGGAGGTTGCATGCTAGAGACTTTATAGCTAAAATCTGGGAAGAAAAGGCAAACAAACTAGAAGACCACAGGCTCAAAACTGCAGTGTGAGGACAGGAAAACCCATTCCCAGGGACACTACGGGCTGTAACTCTCCAGCTTGGCTACTGTAATGTTTTTTTTACAGTTCTTTCCAGTTTCACTTTATTTACCTGGAGGAAATAGAAGGTTCATTACCAAAGGAAGGAAGTGTGAGAAAGGGGGCTTTGAAGTAGAGGAAGATGGTTATGATGGTGGCGCAGCCCTCAGAGAGAGGTCCTGGGGCTGTCATCCAGCTGGGACTGGGACAGTGTGAGTGGCAGCCTGGTCACACCCTGCCTTGCTCCTGGCACATCCTGGAGGCTGGCACTGGGTTTCTGGGTGGGCAGGTGTGACTGGGAGAACACTTGGAGGAGCCTCTACAGATGGTGGCAGCAATACTGGTAGGACCTAGAGGATGGGGAGAAGGTACAGCCACTGCAGCCCAACAGGGGCAAGGTACTGGGCGGAGGTGCTGGGTACAGCATCAAAGGATGGAAGTGATCCTGCTCAATCTGTTGAGCCACTGGATGTGGGTTCAGCCCCACTCTGGTCAACTGGTGGGAGCTGTCTGTCAGAAGAGAAACTTGCTATGGCCCCAGAAAAACAGTTCACAGCTTAGTTCCCCTCTTTTCCAGCTTTGGAGGTTTTCAAGGGCCAGCAGCTGGAGAAAAGCCTTCAGATGCAGTGACATGGTGTAAGCTCTCTCAAATGGTCTTCCAGACTGCAAGGCCATGGGCATGGTTTTGAATCTGGACATCCTTTTCTTTTCCCTGTGAGCTAAAGATGGCTGGAAAGGTGCCACCAGTAAGTGGAAATGCTGCTTATCACTCCAGCTACTTGCCACAAGACACATGGCTTGGACCACAGGGATCACACTGACCTCCAAGGACCACAAACAAACTCTGCATGTCATTACCCCTCATCCAGAAGAACGATGCACGAGGGGATTCTTCCATAAAGGTCTTTGAGATTTAATAATATATCCTTGAGATTATTTAAATTAATTTCTCCAGACTCAGAAAATTCAGAAAACCGAATGTCTTTAATTAACAGGTATGTAGAAACTAAAACTTAAGATTCTATTTATAACACTTCAGTAGTTTTCTTATTGATTTGAGCAAAAATCAAACCAGATTTTTAAATTTTTTTATAATAGGGCACATAGGACTCAAGTTCCATTCATCCCACCTTACATTTTATCATTAACCATAAAAATGTTTAGGTCATAGTACATCTCCAGTGGAACCATCCACATACCCATGTGGATTTTGCACCACAATGAAAAACAAGGTTTCGTTAGAATTGAGTAGAAACCTTCAACTAAATAACAATGAATTAATATCCTGTTCAAATTTACTACTATTATTATCAATGGTGAAAATGACAAGAGAACAGTCTGACTTTCAGATTTTAGAAGGATATTTCCCAATAATTACAAATAATAGACAGTCTGAACTGGGCAAATCTGAGCAGCAGATTTTGAGGGGTGACAGGCACAGCATCCTACAGTGTCTTTTATTTTCCATGGGTGGAAAAACACTTCAGCATGTGGCTACCCCTCAATATGAGTACTGACCACCAATATTCAAGAAGGATGCTAAAAAGCTGTTAAAATATCACTTGTATATGTGCCTGACAAAAATTAGAGATGCAGATGAACCTCAGAGTGCTTTGCCTATGAACTAATTCACAGGTAACACAAAGGGAACCAAAAAGTTGTGTCTGTGGGTGTGCCTGGTCCTGTTCATCCGCAGATGGAGGAGGCAGGGAGTCTGGGTGGAGGGAAGCTGCACAGGAGCAACCTCCCCATGGGAGAAGAGGGCACTGATCCTTCCTCTACCCAGAAGGCAGCAAGAGGAAGGCAAGGAGGACAGGAAACCTGGGCTGGGCTGAGGGTTTCTGGTCACAGACAAATATAGTACTGTATTCAGTTCCCACAGAACAACCATCATCCCAACATTCCTAGGTTAAAAGGCTAAACAATGGGAAAGGACAATCAGAGTCTTCCCTGGGCAATGACAACCCACACAAGATATGACAGAAAATCTGACAGAGAATGGGAAAGAAACACAACAACCATGACGGTGTGAAGGGACAACTCTGCTCTTTACATGGCTGGTCTTGAACATGAGAACAAAACTAGAAAGTTTAAAACTTTACAAATTAAAAGTTGAAAACATACAAAATGAAGAGGACATGCAAGTGCTGGATATGTTGCACATTTCTGGATAACTTTAACATACTATATTGCACAGCACAACACTTTAGAACTAAATGGTCTTGCTCTGCAGATAACATTCTCAAAGGCCCTAGTATATAGAGGTGACAAAAATTATTTGTAAAATGCATGCAAATTAAAAGTTATCATCTGCTTGCTACTTTAATTTTATCCCCAAATGGCACTATGCCTTCTGTTTTTTTCTGCCTTAAGGTTAAGAGCAGCAAATTAAGAGACTTGAGCAAGATGCTCTGTGGTAAGAGCCAGAGATGTCATTCCTCTTAATTTAAGTGTAATTTTCCCCTTTATGAAATTTCCATGAACCACTTTGTTTTAAACTCCTTCTCCTGTAAACTCTTCACTGTGTCATTTGAAACTTATTTAACTTTTGGCCTTTATCTGTATGGCTGGGTACCCGATCTTCACAACCTTCTTTCTGCTTTGTGACTGGATTAAGAAAGTCTTTAGAAATACATAGCAATAGAAAGCTGAATAATGCACACCCAATACTCTTGTTCATGCAAGAAAAGCCTTGTTCATAGATTTTTTAAGATTAGCTCTTCCCTTAAGTGTGCAGATATTCCTAAATAACAAAGGGTACAAATAAAATTAAATGAAACCACTACTGAAAAGCCAGATGAGCCTTTTCCAGTAACTCTTGGATGGTGTAAAGAAAGTACCAGGAACAAAGAAGAGACACCCTTGTCTTCTTCACAAGGAAGTACAGTTGTGGTAGAATAAACAGCATGGCTGAAGGAGAGATATTTTGGAGACAAGTTCATAGCAAGGCCCAAGCAAAAGCCAGGCTCCATTGCTACTCACCATCCCTTAGAAAAGCAGATGATTAATCAGGCACAAAGATATATGTCCCTTTCTCCAGAAGCAACAACACAGTTACTCAGACAGGTAAAAATGCTATGGTGTTCTATCGAAACTTTGCTGCAGACATTTCCTTCAACATACTTGTTTCAGCTCCGATTTATTTCACTGCTGTCACACCAGAAACAAGCAAGTTCAAAGCAAGAGGTAAAACATCCAATACACCCAGCCTTAGACATAGAAAAACATTTACATTCTCTTTAACTTGTTTTTCCTCTTCTGGGTCTAAATGTAATATGACTGATCATTATCATCACTGTTCAGTAGATGAAAAAATCTGAAGCATATTTTTCCCTAAATTTAAAAACTTTTAGCATATCACTCCTCAAAATTCCTAGGTAGTATGGCAGTTAAATGTTTATAGCAGTTCTAGAGCCAAAGAACCAAAGATTAACTTGTTTTCAGAAACAGCATTACTGTACTGAGCACAGAATACCTGACATTGCTCAGTGTTAAGTCCACTTCACTGAACCATAAGTACGACCTTGAATTAGATAATTGCTAAATACCACACCACCAACTGACCACTAATTTTGAAAATTAAAATCTGAGGACACCTTAGTATAAGTCCTGGTCATTAGAGTAGGAGGACAGCGCACACAGAGAATCAGCTAGAACAGAGGGTAAACAACAAATAACTCCTTACATGCCTTCTACTTGTGATAAACAAAGCAATGTCTGCTTCTTTACCTAACGTCTCTTTGAAACAAGGACAAGAATAACCAGCATGGAAGCCAGAAACTTTTACTGATTCCTGATTTAGCAGCATGCCTAGTGCCTAAACCTGTCCCACTGTAAGTCCCAGCCCAGTGATCCCCTTCAAAAACTGCAGCAATGCTTCATTGAGCTCACACTTGTGTGCAGAGAATGCCATCACAACAACAATCCTCTCCCAAGCTTCTGAAGGAAAAATCCTCAGGGGCCTGGGATTGCACAGATAGAACTCTGCAGAAAGCCCAGATGACTTCTTGCTCCCTACTGCCCGGCAGTTACGTAGCAAGGGTCCTCAGGGCCACCTGTTTTTCCTAGGACTCATTCTTGACCTGAACACAGACTGGTAATATAAAGGAAGTTGGATGGGCATTCTTTGTACCATTGATTTACCAGACAGTGATAAAGAGTTTGGGGTTTTTTTACTTCATAAGTTTCCCATATGAGCACGTATGAATCCTGGTTGCTCATACCTTAAAATCTTACAAAATGATAAGAGGAACATTTTTCTTAGCTGCCTTGAACCAAAAGTAGGACACAAGCTGTGTGTTACCTATCCCCGAACTGCTATAAATGACTCAGTCTTACACCTCAATATGGCAGAGTTCATTGGCAAAAAGAGAAAATACCAATTTTTGAAATGTAACTAATTATTTCAGGAAGGAAATGACATGTGTCTTTAGGTCCTTATATTCCTAAAGTTATGAACGGTACTTTCCAAAACATCAGAATGTTTTCCAGGTAGACATATATGTACAAATGTCCAAAAATATCCCACACGCTTTCTTATTTTAATTACAAAAGAATGTAGAACCTGTGCATGCACTTTGCTGGGTTACATTCCCAGCAGGTTGAGTTCTATTAGCCTGAAAACACCTGGTTAGGTCATAATTCTTAGTTGAAAAGAAAGAACATGTGCATTATAGTCCAATGCAAGGTGTGTTTTTGATTCAGTACACCAAAGGACCACGTAGTTTTGAAGTAAAAATGATTAGAACAGTTTTCAATATAGCACTTTTCAATTTCCCTACTGTGAATTCTTGATTCTGCAAAATAATCTCACCCCAAACAGCACAAATTTAGATTTTAAAGTAGTTATATTGAAGAAATTAACACCTCGTACATTGAAATATTTTAAATATTCATTCTAGATTTTGACTTCTTCAGTGTTTTTAGTACAAATGGCTACTTTTCCAGTAATTTTTTAGTTTGAATTGACTTAGTTTTGTGAGGAAAACCTACATCAAAATAATCAACATCCCCAGATAACCTGAACAACACAGAGATAGAGGCAGAGGAGATCAAAGGCATGGAGCCTTCTTGTAAGATTGAGCAGGCTATGAGTGATCAAAGACAGGGAAGAGAGGACTCTGGATCTTAATACCTCCTTCCACTATACATGTATAATTTACAGGTTATTGACTTGCAGAGGCAACTATTTATACACTAAGTAGAGTTTACAGCCCTGAAAAGTTTTTGAAATACAAAAATTAAGTTTGGTTGTTGAAAATATAGAGGCAGTATCTTTTAAAATCCCCTTTTCCAATAGGAAGTGTTGTTAATATAAGCAGCTTTCTTTTCAATGAACTGTCACTTTCTGACAAAGTCAAACAAATTAAAAGGCACACTGTGGGTAGTGACTGCCATCACAGAGAAGATATTGTGTTGTTTGGGAGTGATAATCCACAGGAATAACGGAAAACTCATGTTCTGAATAAAGACATACTAATTATATTAACTTCTGGGAAGATTTAGTGAAACATAACTTCAAATCAAAGAATCACAGAATGGTTTGGATTAGAAGGGATCTTCAAGATCATCTCATTCCAAATCCCTGTTATGCACACATTCCACTAGACCAGGCTGCTCAGAGCTCCATCCAGCCTGGCCTTAAACACTTCCAGGAATGGGACAGCCACAACTTCTTTGGGCAGCTGGTGCCAGGGCCTCACCACCCTCACAAGGAAGAATTTCTTCCTACTATCTAATCTAAACCTACTCTATGTCAGTTTGAAGCCATTCCCCTTTGACCTGTCATTCCAGGCCCTTGTAAATAATCTCTCTCCATCTTTCTTGTAGGCTCCCTTCAGGTCCTGGAAGGCCACAAAAGCCTGGAGCCTTTTCTTCTCCCGGCTGAACAAGCCCAAATCTCTCAGCCTTTCCTCACAGGAGAGTCCTTTATCTCTTTATCAAATTACAGTTCCGCACAATCTCTGTGAAATTCACATTGTGCAGTCACATCAGCGTATTTCTTTAGCTTTTGTCTCACACATTTTGGTAATATTCCTATGTACAACCAGACTTCCTTCCACAAGAGTTTTCACATCTTCCCATACAGAATACTCAAATCAGCACTGGGAACAACTTTCATGCAATCAGTTGAGCATCTTAGCTACCAGATCCTTGGTTACTTGATTATCCATCTCTATCAGAATTAAGTTTTGTACTGAACAAGACATTTCTAAGTAAATTTTTCCTAAAAGAAAAAAGGAATTATTTCCCTCAGGTTTTGATTTGGCCAATCAATCAAAAACATTTACTCAGAAAATCCTGAATAACTACATAAAAATAAATACCAAACATTACATGTACTTTAATAAAAGAATTCAGATTCAGTAGTGATATATGAATTCATGTAATTTGTGACTCCACAAGTCATTGAATTTTATGATATTACATATTTCTGCTGCCCCAGGTATATTCACACACTGTGAATTTCATGTTAATATCTAAATTTTCTTCTTGGTGGAAAGACAGGACCCTCATCACAGCCAACATAGGGTAGCTGAAAACACATCTGACTTTAAGAGATGGTTCTAGTTCACACTCAACAGAAAGCTGCAGACTTGGACAAAGGGTGACATATAAATAAGCACAGAATGATTATTGAAGAACCTGAAATATGCCAAACCATTGACAAAAACCAGACAGCACAGTAGTATTGGAATTTTCATTACTGGATGAATGACCAGCACAAAGGAGATTTCAGAGGACCAACAAGGTTCCTAAATTATGTTTTTTTTTCTTACCTAGCAATAAGTAGAAGACCTTTATTTCTTATTTCAAATTGTGACAAAAGTCCTCAGTTGTCTTTAAACTTCTGTCTGGAATTCTGAACCACTAGTTTATACAGATTGCATGAACTTGAGAACTTTAAAGGCTTTTTATGTTAAACTTGCACATTACCTAGGTCTTTGGGATCAAAGTCAAGAATTTGCATTTTTTTTGTTACAACAAAAGTATGTAAAGTGAAATTTGGACACGAGGAATCCAGTATGAATATAAGATTTTTTGACCAGTGCCTGGCATACCCTGGCTTAAAAACTGGGAGGCAGGGCTTGTTACAGTGGCTCAGAGATAAGTATCTACAGAAATGTCTACAGTTTGGGTGGAGGGAACTGTCTGGTTTGCTTTCCAGAAAGACTTGGTTTCTGAAGAGAGTCAGCTTATAGCAGTCACAGGGCAATCATAGGGAGGTATATTCAAAGGGTTGGGAGCTGCTGGGTACCTTTGGGGGATACTTCTGGGCTTACTAACATGCCATCTTTTTTATATTTTTCTGATTGCAGCAGGAAATTAAAGTTTACCCATCATTAAATCTATAAGTGCATTGCTTTCAATTTGTTAGCAGACAGTTCATTCAGCACAACTCCAGTGGACTATATTTGATTATACTTCTGCTTCCTGAAAAGGTATTTTTCTAAAACACTCTGATAACCAATGCTCACAGAGCATGAAACCAAGCAACCAGATTTCTGGAACACATTTCTCGATAGCTTTTATCTAGCGGGAAAGCAGCAGAAGGCTGCTTGTAGGTAACAGTCCCCTTAGTTAAAATGCTGTGAAGTTCTGCAAGCAGAATCTAGTTCTGTCTTCAGAGGATTAATAATAGTCATGGAATGGGGAATTCACAGAATCATAGAAAGCTCATCTTGTTCCAACTCCTCTGCCATGGACAGGGACACCTTCCTCTAGACCAGGTTGCTCAGAGCTCCATCCAATCTGACCTTGAACCCTTTCAGGGATGAGGCAGCCACAACTCTTCTGAACAACATATTCCAGTGCCTCACCACCCTCACTGCAAAGAATTTCTTCCTAATTCAAGAGAAATAAAATTCCACTAGGAACACGAACATCCGATATCAATTTGAACAATATATACCTGATTGAATGTAATACTGTGCATAGAGCATACAGAAACCTTGTCTTCACCCAGTGTGTCCCATGATGAACCTTTTACTTCCATGCTCTGGGAGAGGAGTGGGGCTGTATAATGTCTTTAGGCCTAAATCATGCAAATTCTTACACTTGTATTAATCTGTACAATTAGCCTTCCCACTGAAATGAGAACCATACAATGAGAGCAAATCTGCAGAGCTTTATTGAGTATGGGAGCCCTGAAAACAAAGCCACCTACAGCAGATATTGGGTTTAATTATGTAAACAAAGAATTAGTGCAGTAAATTTACTTTAAAATACTTCATTGACATCTTCTGAGATGATCTAAACAGCAAAATATAACACTAAGATGAACAAAAACATCCGTCAATATGTCACTGTCTACCTCAGATCATTATCTTATGCTGGTACTGGTATCTACTGACAACTTGTACAAGTTTCAAATAACTAGCCAAGTGGCTTCTCCTATATGTGTGGGGGATCTCCTAATAAATTGCTTCCTTATCTGCATCGCAAAAATTTTGTTTTGACATGAGCAGTGTCTACTTGAATTTCCTCCCCCATTTCTATCTGTATTCAAAAGTATCAGCAATCTTTATTGTTTAGACACGACTGTATATCTGGATACCCAATAAAGAGCCTGAGATTCACCACCAATCTAAAGAAATAAGCCTAAGTACTGCTTTGCTCTCAAATGATTTGGCAGCATACTACAAATACCTAATAATGAGAAAGAAAATTAATATAATATTTGAATACATTTTCAATCACAATGTCAATTCTAACATTGAAGAGTTTATAAATCAAGCATGTCACAATAAATAACATTTTCACTAAAAAAGGCTTCCTACCACAATGCTATTTTGTTTTAACCTCTTCTTGTGATTTTCATGATGAAAACCTCTTTTTTTTTCATGTGGGAGACAAATCATGTGTTGCAATTTTGTATATAATAAACTATTTCCCTTCTGTGTTTTGGCAACCCCTCCCAAACAGTCAGTACCTTTTGAGTGAATGTGGTGTGACCAAGCCCCAATTTACTTTGAATATTAGGGAGTTGCTTGCCAACAGTGACTTCTGTTCTACAGGTGTCTGGCCCATCCTGAGCTACTCTGTAGATACTGCAGTGTGTGTGTACACTCAGGCACGTGTGTAGTCAAAGAACCCCAGTGAAAATATTGCTTGGCAGTGAAATGCATGCATTACTCTCCTGAGGACAGTTTATGACAGAATAAAAACTTCATCTCTCACAGCCCGTCTCTCTCATGAGGCCCTCTTTGGAATTAGGCTCTGGAGCAAGGACACAAGAGAGACTAGGATGGATTTGTGGGTGTGAAGAAATAAAAATTAAAGCTCTTTACATATAAGTAATCCAGTTTTTTTCTGCTTTTGGCATTGGGCATTGCATCCCCACAATACTGTAAGAAACTGCAACTAAGAAAACTCGCTTCTGGAGACAAAAGGTGATTGATAAGCTGCTGCAGTTGAGAAAGGAGATTCTACTACTGATATCATATTGTGCAATGCAAAGTATAAAGTCTGCAAAGATATTTATGTAGAAACCATTCCAGCCTCAGGTACGGTCAAACTGTGAGTTCTTAGAGGTATTATACACGTATGATGCTTAACAACCGTGATGCAACTGCCTGTTGATAACATGCCCAGATATGAAAGCCTTTTCCACCTCTAGCCTGAGTTAAACTACTCTTATCCGACCCCTTAAATCTCTCAAGTCACTCAAAATATGTAGCTTTGCCTTTTCAGGATTTGTGAAAACACGATTATCCATAAACTGATTTAGGTAAAAATCCAGGACAATTTTTATATGAAACCTGGGATTAAATCCAAGCCATGTATTATTTTCTGAATTAAACTTATAGCAGGGTGAACATTGTTGTTTCAGATGCTGTGCCCTTTCTAGTTAAAGAAAATTTGCAAAATGAAACATTCATTTGATATTTGACATAACTCTGAACTCTGTAATGGCCTTGAGAAAGACAGTGGTAACATGTACAAAATTATCTGTGACACAAAATAAAAACAATGCAAGGACAGCCTGTTCTCAACATGCTTCGGACTCATTTTGCAAATCACAGGTTTGTAAGCAATTAGACATGGATTAAAATAAGCTGATCAATTAATTTCAAAGTCGGATTCAGATGAAGAATTATCCATTTAATTAGTTGGGCATTTTTTACCACATACTGTGCATGGGTATTTTAAATTTATAAATTCAGAAATTCTTCAGAAATTTTCTTCATTGAAATAATTGCTGTAAACCTAAAATTTTCTTGGACCTTCCTACAGTAACAAAAAACCATCAGGATTGCAGAGGTTTTCAAATATCATAAACCTCAGTTTATATTTGCTAGAAAGAGTCCCTTCAATTGTTAAATATATTACTAATCCATAGTTTTCTATCTTGTGTTTATTTACAGAGGCCTCTTAGACCGACTGCTTATATATTTTCAGCTTCTTTTTTTTTTCTGGGCACTGAACACTGCTTTATTTTTTGTTTGGTTTTTTGTTTTTGGAGGGGGGGATTGGGGGTTTTTTTTGTTTGATTTAGTTTTGGTTTTAAGTTTTGAGGGTTTTGTTTGTTTTAGATTTTTCTTTCTTTTTTTTTTTCCTATTTTAGTACTTATTTTTCTTTTTTAGCTTAATTGCATTTGCTTAGTCTGCCTATAAATCTTTCTTTGAGTATATTCTGATTGCAGTTTTTCTGGGTACCTCTCCAGCATCACTTAGTGAGAACACAAGGTCACAGGTTTCCCAGGTACAACCATTCTTGCTGGGCATGGGATTTACCAAAGGGAAGGGGCTCCAAAATTCTGTCCACCCTCAATAATCTCACAGAAGAGCTAAAAGGATACTATATTCTGGAAACCTTGTTTCTTTCCGATTAAAATATTGAGTTGATTAAAATCCAAGAGTTGAAAATTCTGGCATTTTCTGTATGTTGCAATACCTTCGAACAATCTGCCAGACATTTCTGAACTACTCATGAAACAGATACCAACCTTCATGGAACAAACACCAACCTCTTGATAGCCTAAACTTCCAAAAGTCTTTGCTGTGTTAGCCAGCATATGTCAATTTGTTTTCTTTCACCCGATTAGACATCAGTTGCATTGCTGCTCTTTCCTCCTCTCCTTTAGTATTTCCACATGCACAATTTTTTAACATTAAAGCAACTTTTCACATTTTTCCTATTCCTTCTTCCCCCAAGCCTACAGGTCTCATCCTGCAATGGCAGAGTGCTAAGCAACAAATGCTAATCCCATAGTGTAATGCAGCACCAGAAAGCAATCAGGTATTATGATGATAAGAGCAATATAATAACCTATGTGGAATAAAGTAAATCACTGTTCATTCTGATCTCTCCCAGTTTGGATTTTTGTGCTTTGACGGAACTTATTTCCTGGAAGTGTACCTATGATGTACTATTTAAGTGACAGCATCATCAACAGAAATTACTTTCCTCTGCATAATCAAGTCTATTATATTGATAACAACTTCTAGGAATATTTAATTGCCATTCAAAAACTTAACCACACAAATACCGACTCTTTATTCTAATATGAGGTGTAATTTATCTACTTGCTACTGCTAAAAAGTTGCGTGCAGGGAAAAAAATATTGCTCCATAATCCATGTGGTCTGTATTTCATAATTTCTCACTGTTAATATGTTTTATTTGGATTAGGCAGGTCCATTTGCTCTTCTTATTCTTATTCTTATTTTCTAGTTGGAATATAATCTAATGTAAATATTTTCTACCTCCTTTTTGCTCTTTTCACGTCAGAGTGTCAAATGTACTTAATGATCTAGATTTCTATCATATTTTGACTTCTCCTGATATCAGTCCCTAAGGATTCCTACTTTTTAATTAGAATACAAAACAAGAAATCTCAGTATGTGTATAATACATTATTTTGGTATTTTTTAAATTAAGATAATAGATGATAAAGTTTAAACATAAGTAATCATATTTTACCTATATCCTACATGTATATACCTATTAAATTTTTACATAATTGCAATAATCTTAAAAATTTTGTAGATGTTTGCACAGATAATTTTATTTGGTTTTATTCAGAACTGTGCTTTTCCAGCGTGCCTATTTTTTTCCTAGAGGAATAAGCTGGTTCGTAAGCAGTACATTTTTATCAAGTTTGGATAGAGAAACATTAAAAAATGTAGTGCTCCACATAATGTATTTTGTTCAGTTCAGAGATAAAATTCAATCACTTTAAGTGTGTAAGAGGGTATTTATCCTGCTTAAAATGAAAAATCTAATATACCTAACCATGATATTGCTGGTGATATTTTCATAATATTGCCATTAGAACTACATGCTTATAGACAAGTCTGTTGGTTAATTCATTACGTCTCCAAGCAAGACTTCTCCACTGCCAGTAGATTTCCCAATTCAAATCAATGTGGTGTTTTAAAACTACAATTACTTTTATATAATTTGTCTAAAAGAATACACATGAATTGAAGCCTAGAATGCCCATGTGAACAGAATGTGAACAACATTCTGCAGTACTTCACAATAAAAATAGGTTAACAAAGCTGGGAAAGAAATCCTAGCATCTCAGGGCACAGGTACACTGCTATTAATGGGCAGCCTTGTCCAGAAAAATAAACCACTGACCTTCAGATGCCACCAAGATCCTACAAATGCTGTGATTGTTTGCAGATTTTGGCAATTTGTTTGCCTGCTTAGCTGTAGTGTGGAATTCTGGCGTTTAAATTCAGGTGTTACAAACAGTTCACAAACTAAGATGATCAGGAAGTCTGCTTGTGTGAGACTGGCTGGGGTGGGGAGTAGGAAGGCATGGCCTAAGCCTGAGCACCTAGAATTGCTACCTCTTTTCCAAAGTGAGTGACACCATCATATGCATAAATGTAAGTCTGAAGTGGGAGTACAAGCAGGACTAAGAATGGGCCATTAAGCATTTTTTTTCCCCATATGCAGCCTAGGGGCAAAACACAGTCATGCTGTATGCCAGAAACAGCAAAAGCAATTCAGAATCTGCTCCATAGGAAGAAAAAGTTATTAAAAATACGTCTTTTTTGTACTGCTTGAAATGTATAATCTGTTTTTAAAGTGCTGAGCACAATATTAATGCAGATTGTGCTAGATTCTACTAACCAAAAAGCCTAGTCACAGCGTTATGACAGCTTTATGACATTTAACCATCATAGCATGTGAAAATATGGAAGAGATGGCAGGTGGGAGGATGTACTTGATATTCAAGAGAAAATATTAATGGATGTGTCTAAAATGTAACTACTTTTTAACATGTCATGCTTAGGAATACTTGCATAATATTATCCTTTAAATTGCAGTGTGTACATATTAATTTCACAGTGTCACTCCCAATAAGTCTGGCATCTGTATATTCAATGGGCCCAGTCTAGCACACTTGCATCTCTTTATCTCAGACTTTTGGAGTCTCAATTTAACAAGTAGTGCAAAAGCAAGACAACCCAGACAGGCATGAAGATTTTGGGGAAAAGCTGAAAACCTCCAAACACATATCATTCTAGGAAACCATGTCTTGCCATGTGGAGGGTTGTCCCAAGCTACCTTCTGCCCCTTCCTCAAATATGTTGTTTCTTAAATTACCCTTCTTCTGAAAAATACCTGTCATCTAAGTACTCAAAGTCCAAAGTCTCTTTCAACCTGCAGAAGAGGTGAGAAAAAAAGGAGCATAGTACAATTTAGAAATAGGACTGGGAAGTTTAAAAAAACACCCAAACGAAAAACTGTAGTGATGAAGAACAAGAAAGGAAAGCATAATACTCCATATATGCCCTTAGTGCTTGGTGGTATATAGCTCCTAGCCCATTTTTACCTCTTCCATTCTGCACTCTGCACTTTTCCCAGGGAAGTACATCATTAGATGCATGTGAAATGTGGCTGTAATTTTTTTTCTCCAGTTTTAAAAATATTATGCTTTTTACTCACAGAGTGAGTCAGGCTGGAAGGGACCACAGTGGGTCATCTGATCCAAGCTCTCTGCTCAAGCAGGGTCATCCCAGAGCACATGGAACAAGATTGTGTCCAGACAGTTCAATGCTCAATAGAAATAGACAAAAAAAACACCCCAGAGCTGTACGTGTCTGATCTCATTATCAATCTGAACAAAGTCCTCTCTTCTAGATGGTGGCATTTTGAACTTTAGTTTGATACCCATTTGCAGTGGGAAGCAGGAATTGTACCACAGACCCTGTGAGCCCAGGCTGACAGATCTATGATGTTTTTCTTGTACCACATGCCACACCAGTAAAGGCAAAACCACCTTGCAATATTTAAGGTTTCTACTCTGTTTACTCTTAAAAGCATGAAGGGAACATTACAGTCACTGAGACTCAAGGAGACTAAGACACACATATGAGTATGAATTTGAGCACCATCATTTTCTAGCAGGTCCCTGCCACCTTAGGTCTTCAGAGTGACACATGGGGAGCACATTTATACCTGTAAATCTGCCATTCACTTGCTTTCATATGTTTTCCTTTGTAACACAAGCAACTTCCTTAGAACATAATTTCTTCACAGTGTAGTTTCTATTTAAGCAGAATTAGATGTGCCTGCTAAAAAAGCATTTTGTTTTGTTCTAAACCCATTGTGAGCTAATAGGATACAAAATCTTTAGGACATGTTAACATCTCAAAAGAAAATTGGCAGAAAAAACTCTATAATCTCACTTCTTTAATTTATTATAGCTGTTGGTCTTTCTAACAGGGCAGTTGTAAAAAGGTTGGAAAATATTTTAACTCATTTTTATCAAAAAGTCCCTCCTCATCCTTTCTAGAATTTTCTTCCTCATTATTTACTTAATTGTATTCAAGTAGATAAGAAAACAAAGTTGTCCAAACTGCATAAAAACTATCCCCAGAGAGGGTTAGAAAAATGAAACTGTTGAGAAATCACAGAAAAATTGTAGAACAGCTGTTCTTTTTTGCTATATATTATGAAAATTAACCAAAATCTTCAGACATAAAAATAATAAAAATAGCATCCTGAAGATACCAGTTTAAACTACAAAATAATCCTGTGAGTATATTTAGATTAAATTTCCCTTAAATGTTCCAGGAAAAACTACTTAGAATTCAGCCTTTGGACATATGACAGTTTTTAAGATGCTGTAAAAATGAAGCAAGTTAGTATCTCATCCAGTTATTCAGTTTGAGAAAATGCCAAAACCACTATAGTTTTATCTCTACTGTTCCAAGATGAGGCTTGTAGCTCTCAGCTCCTGTAACTTCTGACATTCTACTGCCTGGAGATATTTGAGGAAAAAAAAAAATCACACACACTATCCTATTTTTACATGTCTGACTTATTTCTAAAAGTAGATTGGAAGCTCTACAGATTGAAATCAATGAGATGTTTCTGCTGAAATCTGAACAATTCAGGTAACCAATAATTTATGTTTCATTAGCCACACCCTTATGAAAATAAGAAAATACAGAATGAAGAGAAAAGGCACACAAGCAATTGCCTTAAATACTTGCTTCACAATTGCTTAAAAGGTATGAAATTATTTTTTCAGCCTTCCTTCTCCTTGTAGCAATGATTGTAAGAATACTCCATAGATAATGCCATAAAAAAAAGACTTAATTTTTGAGTCTTGTCTATTCTTTCTTTTTTAAACATTGCTCGAAGGCTGTAGTTAGAATGAGTCTTTGGAAACATTCTCTCTAACTACTAAGGCTTCAAAGTTAAAGAGAGTGTGAAAGGAGGAGCTCTTTCATACACCCAACTGATGAAGCATTAATGAAATTATCAAACTTTGCATAACTGATGGCATTAGAAAGAGAGTTCCCAAGTTTGTTGAGAGCCTGACCCTGCAAGTGGCCTCCTGTTCCCATACAATGATCTGTCAAAATCTGTCTTTTTTGAAAACTGGGGCTTACTCTGTCTGGACATAGCTCCAAGAGCACAGCCCGTATATGTTTATGCTGACAACCTTGTACAGGAGCCTTGCATAAGGAATATTAAAAATATCTTAACTGGTTAGTTAGCTTAAGGCTCTATGGTTAGGCTTTCCCAGGTCTGCAGACTCAGCACAAAAAGTGACACCATGTATTCCACACCCATCAGAACCTATCGTTCCAAGGCCTGTATTTAATTTCAAATGATCTCAAAATAATATCATTTTCCTCTAAGAAAGGAAAGTGGCAGAGCTACTTGAAGGGAGACAGGGGCTTCGATTCTGACTTCATGAGTGTACACAGTGGGCCAGGACAACAGCCCTGCTCCAAGAATGAAGGCTGGATTTTCCTTCCTTAACCAGCTCTCTCTCAAGGACTGAAGCACACACTACTTTTATTCTTCAGGGGCAGCTCCTCTCCCTGCCAAGGTGAGACCTGCACAGGAGGGGCAGGGTCCACCTAAAGTAGTGTTTTAACTGTGTAGGTGCAGGATCAGACTCAGCACACATCAAATGTGTGACCTAAATGAGGGGCAATTTCTGGTGACAACCTCCTCCTGGGAAAAGGGAGGTATATGTGTTAACATCCCGAAGAAAGTCATTCAGGGGTAGAAAAAACCTGGAGACATTTGTCATACAAGTCATCCCCAGGATTTGGTATAGCTGACCATCAGAAATTACTACATAAGAAGGGAAAATGCAAGTGAATTTAGGACTAGGCAAATAAAAATACTGCAAACAAAAACATATATGCAAAGTTAATGTGGGTTCTGGGGTCTTCCATTACTGATATAAACTGAAGAGAAATACCCTCTTAGCAAACCAAAATGTGACAACAGCAAAACCCACAAAAGAACTTTTTATAATCACTTGTACCAAAGTTCATATTCTTGCACACCCAAGATGAAAAAGAAACAGCTCTTCTAACAAATTTAAGCCTCTCTCAAAAATGCACATATTCATATGTTCTTGTCACCAATCAAAACAAATGGCACAGAAGAGCAATTATTTACTGCTGGGCATCATGAAAAGTTTATCTGCATTAGGTTATTTTCAATAGTAAAAATTTTCAGCACATGAATTAAACTGCATTTTTAAAATAAAAACACTGCCTTTTAATGGGCTTTTTGCACTCACCCAGAGATTCGTGGAATTTGTGGAATTTTGAGTACAAATGCATGCAAAGCCCTAGACTTGGTGAAGAAACTACTCCTTTTTTTCTCATGGTGGTTAATTTTTCAGGGGCAGACTGAAATTATTTCATCTGTACCGATTCTGTACAAAACTCATCCCTGTGCACAGAAACAAGCACAGTTTTATGCCATACAAGACTTCAGAATAACAACAATATAGAAACCACCACAAGAGATGAAACCTGAGGCTTGTAAGTCCAGTATGGGGTTTCTGAGAGAGTCAGGACCAGGTATTTTCAAGGAGGTTTAACTGAAGCACAATTAATAGAATTAATTACTTAATTCCAGCTTGTATGCCTTTTGGTTTATAGTTTGTGAATAGATCTTCTTATGTATCTGAGACCTGAGTGCAGAGTAATTGGCTGAATCTTGTGGTTTTTTTCACACGTAACACTGGCAACCAGATTCCATTTGTGAATACTGTGAACCCAATTTTCACCCCAATGGCTGTTCCTTATAGTTCTTTCTGTATCTGCCAGTAATTCGATGTGCTACAATAGTCTTAACTTGCTAAAACTTCTGAGCATTTCAAAGAGGCACTGTTGGAGTGCAGAAAACTTCTGAAAGATTTTCCATGCCATTTACCAGAGCTCTTATGGAACATGCTTCCTCAACACAGTTATTTAGAGCTTTTATTATTTTGTACAGAACCCAAATTTACTCCTTGTAATGAAAATATAAGATGCCACCAGTTGCTCAAAAGATTTAAAATGCAAAAATTAAAAATAAGCATTTTATTGTTGCATTTTCTATATCCATATAGAAAATTTCTGGTTCACAATTTGTACACTGCGCAGAAATTGTGTAATAACAATGCAACCATCCTTTTAGCAGGCTTTCAGAGCCTCTGAGAATGCCAGTAGCCTTGCAAACTTTAACATGCAGCTTTTTGCCAGACAGTTAATTCTTGTAAGAATTGCTGCTGATCAAATATCTATAGAAAAATCTGCTATTGCACAGTATCACAACAGCAACCCAATGTCTCAGTCACCAGGCAGTCATGCAGGCTCACAGCATCCTACCCCACAAATATCAGCAGAATAGGGGGCTCATCAAAAACATGAATAATCTTTAAAATATTTTGATTCACATTGTAAGTCGGTAAAGAGATATGAAAAGTGCCAAATCAGCTTCCATTTCAACACCAGTATTAAAGCCCAGTACTGCCCTCCATGTTGAGCTACTGATCATCACCTGTGTTCAGCCAAGCCTCTTAGTTCATCACTGACATGTTCATTAGCTGGGATACAATTAATTCACAGAAATGTACAAAGTGCATCCAAAGACGTTATGCCCATGGAGCAGAAATATCTATTTTAGCTCATTTTTTTCTACTTCATAAAGCCTACAATCATCACCTACAATCATTAAGGGCAAAGAGGGCCATAAATGAAGCTGGTAAGGAGATCAAACAGTTCATAGAATCACAGAATCATAGAATTATAGGATGGCCTAGGTCAGAAGAGATCTCAAAGATAATCTTGGGCCACTCTTGAGCTTGTCCACATTGTAAGAAACTTTTTTGGGGGATCTAATCTCTGCCTTTGGACTTGTTTTCTTGAAAAAAATGTCACTGAGTGCCAGATGTATTTTATCTGGAAACAGACCAGGCAACATTTGAGAGTGGTGTCCAAAGAAAGAGAGTATGGAAGGTGCAGGGATGAGATGGGAGAAAATAATTTATTCACAAAAATTAAAGTTTTGATGATGAATTTCATGTTACTCTTTTAATTAAAATAATTTAAAAAAATTGTCCTGTCAAAGACATATTTGGAGAAACTTAATAAATTGCATTGATTTTTGTTTCAGAAAAATGATTAATGATATTTAAAGAAACAGCAACTGTTAGAAAAAAAAAATTAAATTAGCTATTTGAGCCATAATGATCTGTATTCTTGGATATCTCATATTGATGAATAAACCAATTATTATTCCAAATCAATCAAAGCATTACAATTTCATTACAATTTATATCTGTAAGGTAAACCATGACAAATTCTGCAGGAGACACCTTGATATAAGAAAAAGATCAGACAACATCAACAGCCATCTTTTTGCTAGAGCAGTTAAAATTATATTATTAATGGATTAATTTACTGTTGATAATTTTATCTTGCAGTGTTTTGAACAAAACACCATAAAGAAAATTTGAAACCTGCAGAATAATGAAACTTGGAGAAATTACTAATTTGGGTATGCCAGAGATCCAGAAAAAAAGGGCACAGATGCTGGGGGGGAAAAATTATTTTTTAATCACTTGTCCAAACTTTTAATATAAAATGCTTTTGAGAAGTTCTCAAGACTAACATTTGAAATCATTAGTTATTTTTCAATGAACATTTCCTCCTTCCTTGCAAGGGTGATTGCAGACTAATCTGCAAACAAAACCCAGGAATATCACACTAGGTGAACCCAAAAGGCAGCACTAGCTGAAGCAGACATCCATTTTTAAAATGGAAATAAAAGGTTTTGGGAGCAATGTGTCTAAAAAAAGTTTCAGAAGATCCAAAGGGGTGAAATTTCTACTTGTGTATGGAGACTGAGGAAGGTTTTTAAGTATTGGCAGCATCACAGAAAAACCCACTGTCAAGAAGTTAGAATGATGAGAAGGTGATCAAAGAACAGTTGATCTAAATTAAAGATGAGATTAAGAGTACTGATAAAAAGTCAGAGCTATGGACTACTTTAACATAAAATAAGAAAAAGACTTGCAAAGCAACACCATGATCTTATTTACTATTTTGGCTGTATTTGGTTATTCTATCTAGGGCTAGGATAAGCCTATCAAAAAGCACAAAAACTTTTAATCTAAGGCAAACCATGTCTATATACTGTGAACATAATATTCCATCCAAAATAGCAACTTTAATTCATTTTGTCCACATCATTCTATTTAAAAAAGCATCAAAAACATATCAAATTGGTGTAGGCAACATTAAAGCTGCACTGCATGTAAATTATATTGCCCTGCTCCCTCATTAAAACCCATAATGATAAAAGAGGTGGACAAAAAAGGCGTTTTCTGCAAACTACCTGCAACAACAGCCAGACAAATTGAAATTCCACAGGTAAAACACAGAATCCAGCCTACAAAGCTAGGCACAGTAAGAGTGTAATTTGGTCCTTTACCTTAATTTTTTTCATATCAATCAAACCAGATCATTACCTGTAATTTCATTAATTCCTGAATTGTATTTTGTCAATTTCAGAAATGGTGTTTATAAATTTCCAAGGCCATCTCTACTTTCCTACAGTCACTACAGCATTGCTTTGCCATTCCCATGGTATAAAAATACCATCCCAGGAGTTGTCAGCAGACAGTTTTGCTTACAATGCTGAAATATTTGTAGGTAGAGGGAAATTGATAGCAAAAAAAACCTCAAAAAAACCAAAAAGACTCCACTTGTAAGACTTTGAAGAAAACAAAAAACCCCATAAATATCAATGCAAAATGTGACAAAACAAGGACAAAAGAAAAGAAGGGAGAGAAAGAATAAAAATACAAACATCTGGAAAATGTGGAAAAATCTAACTGAAATGGGTAGAACTCTTCAAATTTCAACTCTTTTTAAATTACAAACTAACAAAACATATTTTGAACATATTTATAACAGATTTTGCAATTTTTCTCCAACAATTCAGAACACCAGTCTCTCAGAATCAGCTGTCAAATGTCTGGAAAATATTTTTCTGAAAAAAGAGATATGATTATGCATGTTTGCTTACCTGGCTAGTTAAACAAAATGCACTGGCCAGAGCAGAAAACATTGTAAAAGAAATCTGCAAAGAGGAAAAAAAGTTTAATTAAAATTTATTTATCTCTCTCATATTTTTTATGAAAAATTTAGTAGTGATTTATTAGTGCAAATTCCTTTGTAGGAATAACATTGTCCCAGATGAGTTCCTCAGTGCCAAGAGATCAAGCTGAAAACTGAATAATTAATTTGGGTCACATGGACTCATTTTTTTCAGAAGACTCAGCATTACACCAGACTTTATATAGCCAAGGCCCTGCTCAAAGGTTTCAGTTGCAAACAAACACTAAGCACATTGTAAAGAATTTTCTTGATAAGTGAATGTCTAATCAGTGTGTTCAGATTGGATAAAATCTTCACAAATTCTATTAGGAAGAATGATATGTGCCAACCACTATCACCAGATCCAGTGCAGGAAGATGCAGGTGATTCTCCTCCAGATCAGGGTATAACTGAAAGCACATCCTACCCTTTCTGCACACTGGTATGACAGAAGGGTTTTTTGGGAGTCTTTCAGCAGAAATTTATTGACCCCAAGGAAAGAAACGCAGTTTCAATCCTGGACTCTGGAAACTGAGTCTTATAATTGGAAGCGTCAAAAACAACGTCAACAAAAGACTCTTGAAAAAAAGATCATGATGATACAGAAAGACAGTTCTATGTCCCCTCTACCAGTCATTTGAGACAGCAGTTTCTGGCATATGGAACATCATTCCATGAGTGTGTATTGGCCAACATGCCTTACATTTTTCAATAAAAGGGAAACCACTGACCAGGATTTTGGAATGGACCAATAAACAGCAACAAGAAAAAGTACAGACAGCGTGCAAACCCATGTCAAATCAGCCCAGTATTCAGCAAACTCTAGAGTATATCTCACTTACAATAAAGATTTCTCTTGTTACATTAGTATCCATCTGATGTAGTCAGGCTAGTTTATCTTAATGCAAAAATTGTGATTTAGGTCAAACAACTTTGAACTGAAATGGTCATGTCCTCACCATTTCCTCAGCAACCTGCCTGTTTGTGACTTTTGAGAATATCTATTTCATTTCAGGAAGATTTACCATGTGAGTCCTAACCACAGCCCTGTCACTGGGTTTACACCACTGGACTGTGCATGTTAACTGTAGATAAAATAGTTTCTCTGCTCAGACCTAATAGCAGGGAAGCAGGTGAAGAGCAAGAGAGTTTGAGCAAATGCAAAAACAGGGAATAGATGACTGATGATGGCATAAAGGATAAAATAAACTGGTGAGTGTGCTTTTGTAAGATTTGCTGTACATAATCCTTTATTCTGAGGTCCTACATGGGAATGGAATGAGTTTTACTATGAAAAAAAAAACAACCAAAAAACCCCCAGATCTACAACCAACAGAAAACATAACCAGAATCTGTAGTTTAAGAAAGCCATGCTTGCATGAGGACTATCACTATGAGCTCTAAAAGACAACAGCCCTTGTCAATGACTGTACATCTCCCTTTTTTTCTGACAGTGCTGTTAGATCACCAGTTATGTGCCATCAACCTCAATCTCTCGTGGTTAGATTCCAGAACCAAGCACAGGTGCTTCTGATGATTACACTTGTTTAACATTAGAGAGAAAACTATCTTTCCCTGTTAGACTTCTGGGTACTTTTGCTGTTCCTTCCAGTAACAACTTGATGCGCATGAAAACTCCCAGGAGTAATTGCACTCATGAGAAACGGGATGCAATTTGCTGATTTGGCCAGGTCTCAGAACTGCGATGGTCACCCATCCCTGCTGATGCCAACTTTGCTGCCAGCACTCCTGAAGCAGCCACAAGCCACAAATCTAAGACTCTGCTCTGGGAAAAAAAGCGCAGCAGCTCCACTTCCTTCATTAATTGTGTCACAGCCTCTTTCAGAGCAAAAGATACTGGTCACTCCTCCTTAGTCAACTTATCTCTGCATTGCTCAGAGAAAATAATTTGGATTCTTCACCTTCTCGTGAATCACAAACAAACTGTTATCCACACTCTCTCTGGAGGAGCAGGCATCATAACGAGTCTGATGAAAGACAGGGTTTTGTTACTTGTGATGAAGTCCAACCAAGAAATGAAGCAAGTTTCCCTTCTATTTTCCAGGCACAGTCACCAAATTCTTATTTTCAAACTGAGCACATATGATGTAAAAAGCATCAAGTTACAGGGACAATTATCATGCAGTTCTAAAGATGCAATTTTCACAATCCCTTTAGAGGAGAACAGTGTTTTTATTCTCTTTTTATCCTTAAAACATTTAATCATAATCCAATTTAATCATATTAATTGTAAGTCATAATGAGATTTGGAAAGGTATTTATTTCAATGGGAGTTAAGAGCTAAATATCTTTATATGGAGCCACAGCCTTCATCCTATTAAATCTCAAAATTTATTGTCTGCACACAAATCATTATAAAGCAGGCATTACTCAAGAAAGAACTCAAATGCAAGAGAAAAGCCCAATTAACAAGGAATTCAATGCAATTATGGAAGTTCGGAAGTTGCCTGGGGTGGCTTGCCTGCAAATCATTGGGGAAAGATGAAAAGGGAAAAGTTTGTTTCATCCCCACTTCCAAAGTATTATTTTCACTTCAAGTCTACATTGTTATTTTTCAAACCCAAAGTATCAGGACTTCTACAAAATCACAGGTTAGGAACAAAGATGCCATTAACTGATTTTCTGGGGGATCTTTATTTTGCAACACTCATCAGTGCCAGGGTTACTTTTACCAGAAGCTGGAGTTCTTGTATATAGCTGTTGAATGTTTGTACATAATTAAATAGGCTTTTCTGACCCTAGTCCTGTAGACATTAAAGTCAGCTCAGCACAAACTATGCTGGAATGCACATTATAATGCCTGAACTTCTTCCATCCCACTCCACACCCATTTATGTGAAAAAGGGAAAAGAAATAAGAACAGAGGACCCATAGAAATGCACACTAGATCATTAAAATAAGGACTTTTTAAAGTATTAAAATCAACCTTATTATATTATTACTGACTCAAGTCTTCCTATAAAAAATGGCTTTGTAAATCCTCTAACCTAACCTTTGTAATCCTCTAGCCTAACAATGGAGAAAAGAAATCTATCAGTTTAGATGCCTGCTTAAAAAGGTTGTGAAAACAGGAAGCATCTCAGTTGAATACCTTTGTAGTAGCATCACAGCATTTCAGGACAGCACAGATTTCATTTCACAGTGGTTTTGTGGGCTTTTTTTTGTATAATACTGCAGTGGGCTACATACACCTTCTCACACCAGCAACATACTTGGCTAGTTACAAACTCAGGAACAAATATGTCCAGTGAACTTTGAGAGCTGCAGATTCCTGCCTTTCAGCATGCAACTGCTTTAACCCATGTCAGCTACCCACAGCTTTCCTGCTTGGAATTGGGTTCCTGTTCTCAAGGTGGATTCAGATACACCATGATATGTCATTCTTGGGGGCATGACATTTATTTTCCTAGTTTTCATCTGTGGCACTACCCTAGAATACAACCATTTGAACTGAACAAGGGTTTCCAGGGTGCCCCCAGTGCTCCTAGACACTGGTAGCTCTACTCAGCATGCAGTGACACAAGGCAGAGATATTGGTTTCTCTACCTCAGCTCAGATACCTTGGAGTGGTACCTAGAACAGAGGCTAGACAGAGTTAAGAGAATAAAGTGAGTATTAAAGGCCTTTAATAAATACACCTTAGGCAGTCAAAAGCCTTCCAGAGGCTACACCCAAGATGGACAATGGTCATGAGTTTTTCAGACAGATATACGTTAGATCTATTTGCATGTCAGGGGTTAATTTCCCAATTACAGTTTCAGGTAATGAAGTCACTTTCCCCCAGTTTGCACTCCCCAATTCACTTTTGTTTATACTTTTTGGGGCCTGAGGCAGAGGGTGTCCTTGGTTCTCAGGCCTGGAAGGATTGTTTTGTCTGACCAAAATGTGAAGAGAGCTTACTAACACTCTATATGGGATTCAGAGTTATACACTAATGCAGTACAGGATCTGAAAAATATAAAAGCTAAAATCTTGAGACATCAGTTCTGCTGGGAGGGATATCAGCCCTACACTGTGAAGAGTGAGGGGAAGAGCCACAGTTGGAGGTGGACCTCAGACTGGCTAAAGCTCCCATGAAATGGAAACGTGGCTGAATAGAGTGAGGGATGCTCAGACTTTACAGCTGAAGCAGGGCTGGAGCTGAACTCCGCCAAGAGCGAGGGGTGACTCCAGCTGGGTGCTGCGAACAGAATCCAAACTGTGCCAGCTCTTGAGTGCCTGGGAGAGACCAGCAACACCCCACCACCAAAACCCCACCGAAATGGGTTCATTTTTCTAGTCAGGCAGAGCTCTGTAAAACATATCCGTGTTGTCTGCAACAGAAGTAATGCAACCAACATGCAAGAAAGCATCCAAGCAGGACACACTCCCACTCTCCCAACTGAAGGACAGCATGTTTGTCAAACAAGACTGGTTCTGACCCCAAAGGGAGATACAAAAAATGAAAATTATAGTTCACGGCACAAAACTCAATGGTATAAAACAGTCTAAAAAAGTGATATTTCAACTAAAATGATTTGATTTTTTTCAAAAAAAACCTTACACATTTCAGGAGGAAAAGGCTAATAATATTGGAGACATGCACAAATTGCTAACAAAATCCTCTAAATTTCATCAAAAATGCTGACAATCTTTGAATTTTAATGTTTAAAAAAATACCTCTTTTTGTAATGCATGTTTCCAGCTGAACAGGGTCAATCTGAAAAGGCTGAGAAGTCATATTTAATTTAAAAAAACCCTGAAGAAGTCACCCACCAATACCTCAGATACTAATAAACCTGGACTGGATAATTTTGTAGGGAAAAATGGTGTTCATGGTATTTTTTGCATTTCAGGTAAGTACTAAGGTATGAGAAGAACCAGACTTTCTTTCTTTCTCATGCAAACCACAAGCTATTTAGAGGGATTCTCATTATATGGATCTTCAAATTTTAAAAAAAAATTATTTTGTGAATGGTTGTGTCCCAAAAGCATAATACAGAAAAATTAATCAAACATTTTATTAAATGAACTTGAGTTCTTCAAGTTTTTTGCAAATTATGACTGATTTGGGGGTAAAAACTTAACTCTTCTTTCCCTAGTGAGATCTATTCTACTGTGTAAGGCTTCAAGCTCACTTCAGTTCTTAAATTTGGGGTAAAACTAGACTCAAATATTGGCTCTGCTAATTGCAGTCAGATTCCTACAACAATATCCAAGCAATGACCAATTTATCAACACAAAGCTTATATAACGGTTTTCATTTTGTTAGTAGTAGTTTCACTCACTGCTAAAAAAAGAAAGGACAAAGTCTTTTAAGTCTTTTTTCTTCTAAAATATTTAAACTAGTATTGATTTTAATATATTTGCTAGGGGTTGGATTGCACTGCAAACCCATTATCGCAGAAAAAGGGACAAGTAAAACCTCCACTGCATTTGGAGGAGGATTGGAAGGCACATCCACACCTCCCACTGAGTCACCATCCCCTGCAGCTCACTCCCTACGACAGCTCCTTTTTGGGGTACCCAGAGCAGTTCTACAGCCAGGCAGCCACCCTGGAAATCACCCTTTTCATTTCCCTTCAGTGGGAAAACAGCAGATTTCTGCTTTCCTATTGTTCCCTGCAGCTTCTCCAGGGACCGAAGTGTCTCCTCATGAAGAAGAACCAAAAATATGCTACATACCTGCTCCAGACTGATGGATACACAATACTACACAGGAATAGTAGCTCACAAACTGATCTTAAGTACCTCACTATAGGTGCAGAGCAACTCCATTAAATCATACACCAGAAAAAAAGAAAACACATCCCGCTCAGCCCTGGCTTATTACATTCCCATTGCTTTTTGATTAAAAAAAAAAAAAAAAAGCAGCAGAACAGTAAGCACTATATTAGTTATTTATCTAGTAGAGTAGCTTGGTTAAGATTTTTGGCATTGTTTCAGTTGAGCTTTGTAATTTGCCTTGTTACATTTTTTAATATACCACATGAATGGAAAGCTGAATTTCAAAGAACAGAAAAGCCACAAGTTACATAACAATGGCTGCAAAGTGGAATGTTTTTTAATTCATAATAGGTATAATTAGCTCGATAGAAAATAATCACATTATGTTTCAGTGCATCCTTAAAATGTTCCAGATGTTTTATGCTTTCAATACTTCATTTGTATTTACTTAAATCCTTCTTAAACAAGGTTTGTACAGGAACAGTACATAGACCTGACAGCTAAATGCCAAATTGCTCATTTTTTCACTAGTGTGACTAAACAGGAAAAATTTATATTCTGTTTGCTGCTCACCCCCTCAAACAAAGCAAACAAAAACCTCAGCTAGCAAATCTATCCAAATATACTGTTATACAGGAGGTGAGATGGGATGACATGTCAGTCTGTAATTTTGTTTTTCCCTATGAAACTGAATGGTCTTAGCAAAGCAAAGAAAAACACAAAAGAAGGAAAAGAAACTCTAATCCCTGAGACTCTCAAAGATAATACTTGAATATTTAATCTTCAAATCAAGTCAGAAACTCACTGTACTTACACTTTATCCTAAAGATTATTCTCTACCTTAAAATTTTGATATCTGTTAGAAAAATTCCAGCACATCTTTCCCGGCATAGCTTCAGTATTCCCATTGCTTTCCCTTTTGCTGACTGCCTCATCTCTCGGTATTTTTCCACACAAGTCACATCCCCCACCCATAACTATTTTTACATCAGGAACCTGTTGCCTCCATGGCCAAACACTTACTTAGGATGCACTTTGCACCATCCTGACTGAGGAACAAGCTGTGGTTCCGTCTCCCATGGACAGCCCGGCTCCCTCTCACAGCCAGCCTGAGGTCTCCTCCTGGGGCCTGGCTCAGACAGCTGGAGCTGGTGGAATTTACAGCACCACCGTGACCTCTGCCTTTAACCTTGAAAGAGCTCTGTTATCTCTAGAGAACCCTTCTTCCCTCTGCTAAAACAGACAGATTCCCTGCAGTGGTTTTTCAGCTGGAGAGAAGTATTTCAATAATTATTCTTCTGATTATTCTAATATAGAAATCTTCCTGTACAAAATGTTTTTCTTTGCTGCTAACTATAAATCTTCGGGTTTCTGATCCTTCTGTGATGTTCTCCTCTGCACAAATTCACAGCATTAGTGTTTCACTAGTTAAATACAACATCAGTATTTCAGCAGTATATTGACATCAGTATTTCATAGCTGCTACTGTTACACTCTCCCTCTTCTCCAACACATTCTCCCTCTCCTTTTCCAACTCCCCAGTTATGATCTGAGCTATATAGTTTACCAGGAGAAAAATCCTTCTGTTGTTATATCCTGTTGCCTGTTGCCATTTTTTGTTCTTGTATGTCTGACTCCCAAACAGAAGCATTCATTCTAGAAGTATTCCCTCTTATAAAGTACTTGCTTGTGTTGCTCCTCCACTTCCTCCTCTTTTAATGAAGAATTTCATAAGAGCTTTCTCTCATTCCCTGGCATCTCCTTGGACCAAATGATTCAATAATTTTCTACTTAGGTCATGTCCAGGCACAGCTCAAAGGACTGCCTTCCACCAAGAAGTGTCTCTTGGTTCTTACACAAGAGCAGTTTAGTGCATTGCTGATATTTCCATGCTCTAAGGTGCATTGGCCCTCGGTCTTTCAAGCTATTAATGAAGTCCCTAGTGCATGGATACAGCATATACACATTCCAGCCTAAACTGTGCTCTGAGGTACTTAGACAAGCTTCATTACTGAATAATCAAAGCACTTAACAACCTTTAGGTATTTATCCCCCACTGCAGCCCTGTAAGAGATCCCTATTTTTACCTGATGGGGAACTGAGGCATAGGAAAACTACTTATGCTACTTAACATCAGGATATCTGCAATAACTCAGGAACCATGACTAAGTCTCTGATAACCCAGACTAGAATGCCAGTCTAAAGACCATTCCTCCCACTTCCGGATTGATAAGAGTTCAGCAAATCTTATGTATGTAGATTTTCCCCTACTGCCCCTGGAATGTTCTGTGCATAGATGAGCTATCTTGGCTGCCTTTAAAGCAAAAAATGGAGTGTCTTTTCCTCCCCCTATACACCTTTAGCCAGAACTGGTTACCCAGTAGTATTTTGCTGTGTGCAGCATTTTTTAGTCTTTGATACAAAAATTGATGTTCCTATAGCTGTTAACATAGGAAGTTAAAGAAAAGCAAAACAAAACAAAAAAAAAAAAAAGAGACAGAATAAAGGGGAGGAGAAAGAATGTTATGTGTGGTTTCTGTACAGAATTCCAAAGCAACTGTGAAATCCATGCTATTTTCAGTACCATCTTATTTCTTCATAATTTTTTTGGGAAATTATGTCCCATCACACCAAGCTGCTCAACACCATTCGTCAAAGCTTTCATCAGATATGGAGCAAAAAATGAAAATTCTAAACATTGCTGTGTTTGGGACAATGATACCCACTTTCTTTACTGAAGACTGGGATTTTCTCCCTGCACCTGAGTCTGTTTAAATGAGATAGTTCCACTGTATAATGAAGAAATACTACCTACACAGAGATAGCAGCCAGAGGTAGCTACTTTGACTTTGCCAATACAACTTCTCAGATACAGAGTTATTGTAAATATCAGACAGGTAAGTCTGCTGAAGCGAGGTGAAGAGACAGAAGAATGAAGAGGAAAATGTGATGAAGGAAAACACTGCTTGTAAATCATGTGCCTAATGCAGACAGAATCATAAATAAAAATGATTTCCAGTGAACCAGTGAGCTAAAATGTTTTTGTTCCTCATTAAACAAAATTTCTGTTTCCTAGGACTAAAAATGTAAAACCTCTATATACAAGCTAATATGAACTTCAAAACAAACCAAATATTCTTTCTAAATAGCAGCAAACTTATTAAACAGGATATCTGCTTCACTGATACTAAATACTTCCACATCCCATGTATTGAGCTAGTCAACCTTAGTCTGTTTATTATCTAAGTTTCTCAAGGTAAGACAAAAATAATACCTGACAATGGGGAGTCCTTTTAAACAACTTAGACTGCATCTATATTTGTTGTTTGGTTCTGTTCCCAAAACAAAGCATGGTTTGTGCTCATGAAATATCTCTTACCTAGTTTATTTATTTACTTATTTATTTATTTTTTACTAAACAATATCAAGAATGTTGAAAATAGCAGCTTAAAATTATATCACAGGAATAGGAAGAAATGGCCAGTTGTGCTTCAGCGAAGAAATAACTGTTCCTAACTCATTTAATATGATCATTAAACTTTTCTTGTATAAAAGTATAAATATTATTGTAATGATCAAGAGGAAGTTTTGAGATCAATTAACTTCTATAGATACTATAGCAGCAAATATTCTTTATGACAATCTACAGGAGCACCACTGCTGCACTGCTGGGGTCACGTTATACTTTTACAATGTACAGGCAAACCAGTTCTACCAATATGTTATCCCTTGTTTCTATGTACACATCACAGCCACAGTGTCCATTTATGTATAATAGATCTAGATGAAATTACTCCAGCTTATGGATGTGTCCCAAGCTGTAACTTTTAAGCTGGGCCACACTGAATCAAAAGGGAAAAAACCCAACCAAGCAAATATTAAAAACAAGGCCCTGCATGCCATGAAGTCTGGCACAATCCTAAACCATAACAAGGCCATGGATGAACGTATGGTACTCTCAAGTACCAACACACTAAAATATATCTAGTTTGATGTATCTTACAGATGGCAGTATTTTGCCACAGCAAGGAGATCTTGGCAGGAAAGTATAGAAAACAATAAAAACTGAAGCTTTTAGAACAGGATTTTCAGAAACTGGCCTCCATGTTAGAAGGTAGTCTGGAAAGAAAGCCTTTAATTTCCTCTGTAGCTGTTGCCAAGAACATAAAAAACCTTGAAAGGAGGAGACAAATGAAGTGGAAGGTACAGATTTGCAGCAGCAGGATGCTCTAGTGTCATCCCATGGCAGAGGAGAAGACACTGAAGTTGGGTCTATCTGCAAAACTATCAGACTACTGAAAGTAAAGTTAAACACTAACATCCCCTCAATATATTTGCAGAGGCTAGTGCTCTAGGGTAGTCAGCCTTGCAGCACTCACAAAGTCCTTGTAGAAGTACAATTGCATTTTTGTGACTTGCCATTAGCTTTTGATGATTCCAATTTATCTACAAAACCACCTCAACACAGCCAAGGAAAAGGAACGATTGTGTGACTCAAAACCAGCCCCAAAAAAAAGCTGGACCTCAGTCAGCAGAAGTCTCTCCTCGCTTCCATTGTGACCCAAATGCTGCTGTAACAAAGAACTGTCTGCTGCATTTTCATTATTTGTCCACTGGGGTTGGGGGCTGCAGGGGCAAAGCCAGGGACAGGGCAGTGTGGTGCCAATCCCTCTCCAGCCCCTTCCTGCAGCTCCCAGTGAGGTCCATGTGGGATACTGGCTGCTCACTCCTCTTCCAGTAGGCGGATTTACTCCTAACACATTTCAACTCCTCCTGGAAGCGAGGAGCCAGAAGGCGTGGTGAGTCACTGCTGCCCACCTGCATGCCCTCCAGATGCACCACTTTGCCTCATCCTCCTCACAGGAGAACTGGTAAAATCCCACAAGATGCCTGAGAGATTTCCACTTTGCAGTCTTTCACTGAAAGCAGAATTTACCATCTAGAAGAAAGAGCAAATATGCATAGGACACTTTGTGGTTTGGTGGGCAAGGCTCCTGGGAAACAGGAACCAGGCCTCCAGCCTTCTGTGGTCTTCCTTGCAGCACTCCTCGACACACTGACTAAAAGCTGCTGGTAGTCTGTAAGATATTACAAGATAAACTCAAAAAATATTGTAGGATTTAAAAACAGAGAAGAAAACACGCATGTCTCTACACACTCAAGCCAGTACACAAACAAGTGGGGAAAATAAACCTCGTAAGAGCTTCCAAAGTTTTGCTTCATTTTTATCTATTGGTAAAAGAAAACCACTGCACTATTGTTAAAAGGAAGGTCTTTGGTTTGTGTTCTCCAAAAGGTTCAGTAGTCCTTTGATTAAGTAGGATTGGGAATCACTACTAAAAAGCAGTCATCATGGTAGCAGCAGAGAACCTCCCAAGTAAATTAGATCTGCACTGTACAGCACCAACTCAATTGAAAGGAGTTGTTTACTCTTCAACCCATTCTTTAATGTGGTTTTTTCCTTTTAAAAATGTTGAGAGACTGAAAGAATATTTTATAACCATCATTCTGCTGCTGGTAGTGGAAATACTTTGTCAAGAAAAACTCTGAAAGATGTGTTGGAAGCTAGTCCTTCTTATAAGATACTCATTTACTGAGGATAATATTTTCAAAAGCCAGATTGTCATATCACAGCATTTTTCTTTTCATTTCCTTGACCATTTTATGTTCAAATAAAATTGTTCAAATGATCTCAACAGCTCCTGTTTGGTTTTTTTTTTATATTTTTAGCTTATATCTTTATCTTTTTATTCTGTTTCCTAGTTCCTGAAATAGTAAACATTACTGTTATCATAAGCAAGTAGCTGCCCTGTTATCATGCATAAGCAATCTAGTCCCACTTTCCTTGTGGCATGTTCCAGGTTAAGGAAGAAAGGTGAAGGTTATAATGAAGTCATGAAACAATGGATTTTGTATTTTGACTTTATCCTACTCAAGTTCTTCCCAACACCATTGGACATACCTTCACCTTCTAGCCCATAAATCCTTCCAAGGAAACCCTGCCCACAAGGCAGATGAGCCAAGCCACAATGAGCAGGGTGGTGCACATCACATACTGACATAAGCAGGTAATACAGGGAAAGATGCTCCTTTTTTTGCACACTATATGAAAGCCTACCTTAAAATCTGCCCAGAGCTCATCAGAGATGGCTGAAATTCCAATACTTTCTCCAGTGAATTGCTCAATACCTTTTCCCTCAATCTGCAGGAGAATAGAACTTTTAAAAAAATGAGCAAGCATGACTCATTTTTATGACCAATGCACCATTCGCAAAATGCTTTCCAACCAGATTGCAGTTCAAATAAGACATGTGTATTGTTGCAAAACAAAATATGCTGGCTGAACAGAATGTATTCATCTATATTAGTTTTTCTTTCTAAATCCAGCACACTGGGAGCTAAATTAATCTGCTGAGTGCTAAATTCATCTACTGAGAGCTACTGTAGAATCAGGGAAATGTTTTGAGTGCTGTAGCAAACAAGTCTCCCTCACTCAGGAGCCCTCTGTGGGCTGTTGGTGTTTTAACCATTTTGTCTGCTTCCAAGCAAGGGAGCAGCTGATAGACGAGGGAAACGCTCATTGATTTGCAGTGGCAGCACCACAGCCAATCAGCCCTAGAATCGAGGCACAAGCACGAATCTCTCCAACTATGCATATTTATATGCAGCTGTCGTACCTCCAAGTCTCCAGTGAATACTGAGTGCCACCAAGACACACAATGCTATCCTGCAGCCTGCTCTCGCTTCACTGTGGTAGGGGAAGAAGGAATATAATTCATTTTCCCTGTCTTGGCTACCCCAGCAAATTACATGCCTAATACAAGTACACTGTAGTTGCATAAATTCTTAATCCACAGGCATTTTCAAAGGGCTAAGGGAAACAAGCATCTTGCAAGATTGTATTTTCAGTAAGGTAGGCTGAGTACAACACTGGAGTAACAGAAACAAGTGTCTTGCCAACTGTGTCAAAAAGTGGTATTGAGGGAAGGGTAAGGGAAAGAGCCTTCCCTGGTGCTACAGTGGTGATGCATGGGCAGCTCCCAGAGACATGTCTGTGAATGGGACTCCTCAGCTCAGCCGTGAGGCACAGGAGTTGGGAAGAGTGACAGGAGGTTTTTCTTTTGGTTTTGCAAACTCTAAGACTTGAAAACATACCCCAAAAGAGAGAGGTCTGTGGACCTGAAAGACAGAAGTCCAACTAGAGACGCAGGTAGAGAAATGACTCCATGAAAAGGAAAACTCAGCAATCTGGCACTTATAGGAAGGCTGGTGAAGTAAGTGTACCAAGGATTCAGAGAGGACTGGCTAATTATTTAATGGCCAAGCCGTTACTTGTCTGCTGAAGTAGAATGGTACTTAAAGCTCTTTCTCACAGTCTATGGGCACACAAAGGTTCTGCAGACTTGTATCAAAATCAAGAGCTGGAACCCAAACTGTGCAACATCCAAAAGGAATTGAGACAAAACTCATGGCCTCCATGTACAGGTGAGTAGAGTGGCTTCTGCCAGGCTCCCCACAACTGGGCGCATTGGCAAATCCCTTGAGGAAAGTCTATCTTGGAATGAGTTCTCTTGGGTTCTGAAATTACACAGAGAAATCCCTTCCCTTCCTGCTGGTCAGACAAAGTCACACTTGCAAACACTAAAAGTTGAAATATAAAATAATTACAAACCAAAGGCATAAATAAAAATTATATATATATAATATATATATTATATATAAAACATCTCACTGTGTTGCTGGGAATACTTATATTTGCTACTCCCTTTCATGCACGCCACTCTAAAACATAAAAGGGGAAAAATGAGAACAGGATAGAGTATTTTCACATCTGGTATTTACAATTGAAAAAGACTACAGTTGGGGTTTATTTATTGTGGCAATCACATATAAACTTAACTGCTGCTATGAAATTATTCTCATATTTTCAGTACCAAAGAACAATAGAAAAAGGCTTCCACTAAATGCCAAAAGAGACATCTTCTACATAATGTATATAGGCTAAATAAAACTGCTAATCTGAGAAAGATTGTTACAGAAATCTACATCATTATAGGATCAAACTCCAAGTGGTGGTGTATCAAAATGATGAAAATCTTGTATGGATCAGGAAATGAAGCAAATGGACCTATTTTATCTTCCAGTTTATTACTGAAAATGGGTTTTACGATTTGCTGTGCATAGTTAAAGTGCTACCCAGACAAATTACAGCTGCTCTTTTAACCTGAACATGAGATGGCACAGTTCCAACCAATCTGAAGTATGGTTTCTAGGCAGGATGTCAAATCTCAGCCCCCTGGGTTCCAGAATGATGGATTGAACCTTGAAAGTTGCAACAGAGCAGCATATGTGATTTCTGTACTGTATTTTGATCACTCATGAATATATTAAAACACGTCCATGCATGCTATCCAAAGCTTTGGTTTATAGCTTTAAACTATAATTCCAAGAAAAAACAAAACAAAAAAAACAAAAAACAAAGTGGGTAAACAAACACATACTAAATATGCAATGGTAATTTAAAGGCAAAAGAGCTGCTTATAAATTTGGGAATTTTTCTTTGTTTACTGAAGAGGACATTAGCTAATGATGCAGTGAAAGGGCACCATTTTAGAAACTAGGTCTCACACAGCTACTGGCATACAGTGCCTATGAATTCAAACAGGAAAAAAACAAGCGAAAACAAAAAGCAATGAATTTTTGCATTATCAACTGCAAATTTTTGCATTATGCAACTGCAAGTACATAACAATTAATCATTTTCGAAACAGCTTTTGGCATACAAAAACACTCTCCAAGTGTTAGATATCAGACACACTCCTCCACCTACTCATTCCAATGCTCCGAATTTGTCATAACTTCATTCCATAATTTATTTTCCTCTCTTCTGTGTCCCTTTTACCTTCAAGAACATTTCCCCAAAAAATTTAAAATCAATCAAAGGAAAGATCTACCCCAAAGTGCCCCTTAGAAAGCTGGGGGAAGGTGGAGCAAACCAATGTCACACATGGAAGCAGCTGGGGAGTTCACCCTGTGTGCTTGAGGAGTAGCTCCTCGGGCAGGAAGGTCTCCTGGTCTGTGCTGGGGGCACCTAACACAGTGAGGGGCTCTGGGCTCAGGCTCTGAGTGCCATCCCAGTACAAGAAATAAATCTGTTAACGACATCATCATATTGCACTTGGATTCCACTGAAATCTTTAGCTCTCCACATAAATGCACACCAAAGTTTCCAGAACCAGGAATAGGGCACAGCTCCCAAAAGACTGGGGCAGCTTCAAGGGGAAAACACACTTTCAATGGAAGAAAAAAAAGTGGAAAGTCAACATACATCAATTTTATGAATTATTTGTGCAACTCAGCATTTTAAAAGATCCTAATTTACATGCTTTTCAGCTGGTTAATGTCTGCCTCCAGGACATGGTTTTAAACACGGTATTAACATTGTGACTTTTCTGCTTTTTCAACTTCTATCGTTTTACTCTTCAGAATCCTCTTGTTTATGATGACAATAAAAAAATATTTTGATTTTTAATTTTGTAACAGAGCTACCAAGTTCCATTTTAAGGTTGGCCTTTGAATACTACCCTAAGTACATATTATCTATGTATTTTATATCATATAAGTACAATACAAATTCAGGACCTGGTTGATCTGTGTTTCTGTAAGACTATTAGCTTAAAATCTCCTCCATTTTTTAAATGTATTGCATTCGCCAAGACTGTATTACAGAGTCACAGGAAACAGACAGGAAGGCACCTCTGGATATTGCCTAGGCTAACTCAGCTCAGAGCAGGGTCAGTCAGAGCAGGTTGCTCGGGTCTGTGTCCATCAGCTTTTAAATATCTCCAAGGATGGAGATTCCACAGTCTCTCTGAGCATCCTGCTTCAGTGCTGATCACCCCCAGGTAAAAGCTGTGATTTTTTCAAACCACGTTTAATTAGAATTACTTATCGACTTCTCACTGAATACCACTCAGAAGAGCCTGGCTCCATCCTCTGTACTGTATCACATTAATTTTGTACACATATCATGCACATAATGTGCTGTATTTAAACATTAGAAACTAAAATGGCTAAAGTTCATTAGCTTGCAAACATGCCTTCCCATCTTTCTAGTTAATTTTTAGCATGCAGTTGAGGGCATGACATCAAGAACAACAAAATAAGGAAACAAATCAAGATGTTTGAACTTAAAAAGAAACATGGCAGAAATTCTTATTATCTTAGTCTTCTGATCTTTGCTTATAAGTATGCACAGAGAAACCAGAAATGACTGTGTGAGATTCAGTTTAGATCCTTGGGGTTTAAAAATACCAGAATTTTTTGGTAAGTTTCAAAGGAAAGCATTGAGATTTCTTTAAAACCTAAGGCATTTCAGGTGTGAAAAGCAAACCCTTTGGGTTTCCATTTTTTCTTCAAACAACACTGTGGACTTCAAAATAGGTTTCCAAATTTTACTGTATTAAAGTTTCTAAAATCTCTGTCACTACTGAACATTCCATAAGAAAGGCTATGAAGAAATATCTCTTAATTTAGAAGTATAATTACACTGAAGTTAAAAGGAAGTTTCAGTCAATTTCAAAATTAATTTAATAGATGTCTTTAATAAAGGTGTGGAAAATTAAGAATGTGACTGTCAGACACCACTTGAAATTTGCAGCCTTTTGAAAGTTTGCATTTTTGAAATTTGATTGATTCTATTTCCAAAAAAGTGGCTACCAGACAAGCTGCTACATCACTTAGCAGTTCACTTTTTTCTTAATGTCCTAAATCTATGTATGTTGCCAGGATATGCAGCCCATAAATAAATCTACCAACAAGGTTAGGTAAAGTTAATTCATCAGCCGTAATATTTGACATGAGGATCACCATAGTGAATTTCTTATGCTCTAAATCAAAGATAATTTTGAATGAAATCTGTCTAATGTAGGCTCCTGCTGCTCTTGACCAAATGAATCACCATGAACAAATGACGTCCACAGTTCCCCAACAATAGCACAAATTTGTCTTTTATTTTTAATTGGATCATTTCATATTTTAACTGGCTAGCTTTCCAGGCCTAGAATCCTACACTTCATCATTCTTATGCTTAATTTGGTGCCAATTGCTGAAGATTTCTTTCTTAGCTATTTCATTCTTTGGCATCTTACACAACTAGGACACCAAAGTCTTATTTACTACAAGTTAAAGCAGAGAGGACACAGCACCAGCTGTTCCTTCAAACTGGTTTTCCACCACTTTTGGAAAACAGAAGAAAACCAACCCACCACAAGACTGCATACCTTTGTGGCTGTTCCATCCTCAGGTAGTATGCTGGGAAAGGCACAAGCGGAATACGTTGGATCCTGCTATGATACAGACACAGGGACTACAAACATTTCAGCCAAGGCAGGCCAAAGAGGCAGCTTTCCTCTGCTTGCCACAGACTCTGACTCAGGCTATTACTTATCACAGCCCAGCAATGAAATTTTGACTCTACCGAAATGAATGGCAAAACTCTTGTTCAGCAGGGCCAAAATCTTGCCTAAGTTTATTACTGATTTTACGGCAGTGACAAAATCTGATATCCTATTACCAAACTCCTAAGGCATCAGCTGCTGTCCTTTTTAGGATCATGCCTTACCATCCTGTTTTCCCAATTATTAAATAGATATTTGTAGCCATTAAAAGGGAACCAAAGAAAAAATAAAAAGGAAAGCAAATACAAAATAAAGGACTACTGCTAGCTGCATATATGCTCTAAGAACAACAAATGAACTTTCCAATATAAAGCCACCAGTTTATTGCCAAAAGACTTCTTTTCTTGGGATGGAAACTAAGTTCTCTTTTGTCTTTTTTCCTTTATATTTTATTTTTGTTACTATTCATTATCGTTAAATTTCCTGTAATTAAAACTGTTGAATTAGAAACACATGACTGCTTATGAAGCCAATGTTTTACAGCATACTGAAATCCCAGAACCATGTTTAGCATGAAAAAGCAGATCAGCTTTAATTATTGCTATAAGATTTATGAAAACGTAGCACAGCTACAAGCTGTACCTGTACCTGAAAATATAAGCTCTGCACAACTTGAAAATCATCACACACAGCATGATATTATGATGCAAAAATTCAACTCCCAAAATGTGTGCTGATTTGACTTCCGAACCACTGATTTTTATGAGAAAAAAAATCAAGGAAACATTGCTGAAGCAATATATATAAATATACATATATGTATACACCTCAACGGCTTAATAATTTTCCTGCCACTCCCAAATTTTTATGTGGTTTGTTTGATGATTTAGCAATTGCAAATTGCAGTTCATAATGCATTATTTAACCTGCACCTGTTAAGAGTTTTTTAGCTTCACCTTCTACCTGCAGACCTAAAGAAAAATTACTTAATTTTTATATCACAGTAATGAAATACTGAATAATAAAAAAATAAAACAGAAATTCTTTACAAGCAGTACAACAGCTTCTTTCATAAAACAGAGAATCACTGTTCCTAGAGAGAGATGCTGCCTAAAGATACTGTAAATGTGCTCCCAGGTTCTGTCGAGGCCAGCTTGCTCTGAAATGCCATTCTGCATCTACACAAGGGCACTTCCAGCCATGGCTGGTTTTCACCTCCAGTCCCATCCCTGATAGGAAGCAGAGCTCTTGACTGGCATTCAGAAAAAATGCATTAGAGAAGATTTTCAGGATGCCATTTGTGTACTCACAATAAGCAGAAAAAAGTGGGAATGAACAGTAAGTGGGAAGAGCAAAGGACAATCCTTTGAGCATAAATTTCCTTCTCAAATCTTATTTTATATGCTTGGGCTATTTTTTGAAACATGCTAAAATGGAAGCTTTTGCATCCTTCATAGGACGAGAATTGTATGTATAAAGGCACAACCCAAGTTCTATATTGAGCTTCATCCTTCAGATGGAATATTGACATTTTCTTAGGTTTATAATAGAAGTTATAACAATGTAGGGGTTGGTCTCCAGGAATAAAAATGACTAAAAGGTATGTCGAGATACATAAATGAGAATCTTGCAATGTACAAACTTTCAGCAAATATTATGGGACAATATGTTCCCTGGGACACAGAACTTGTTCTTTCTGGAGTAAAATATATTTTTTGGAGTCATGCAGGACTGTCCCTAAATAAAAGGCAGTGCAGATTTCAATGCATAAGAAGGTTATGCACTACTTCAACTCTTGGAGAAGAGAGTGAGGTGGAAATTTTGAAATTTACTTCAGGCCAGTTATGAGAATCCTTCTCTAATTTTCCTCAAGCTTAATAGCACATATTACAAGAGCTCAAAACAAAGGGCAATGATTTTCCTATAGCTCGGCTTCTGGTACCCAATTTACTCGTTTAAGAAGGCACATTTCCATGTCCATCAATGGACAGAGAGAGGCTTTTCCAAAGGGAAATTCCAATTGCCTCATTTTCTATACTGTCTTTTAACATCAGATTATGGAAATATTCCCCAAACTCTCCAAGAATGGGTGCCTGAGAACAGTATCAAAAGATAAAATATTTCAATGAATGACTATTAATTTCTACTTCTTTGCCTCCACTGAGGGCACAGTAAGTAAACTTTTTATCCTAGAAAACATAGGAAATTTTTCAAAAGCTACAACTGAACTATAAGAGTAAGGAATGAATTCAAACTGTTAGAAAATACTGTGCAGCATGAGTAAAGACAGATCCAGCTGAGCTAAAGCACTGTAAGAAAAACACACAAAGGATCTCATTTAATTACCTGCATAAACAAATTTCAAATAACTTAATTGAACAGAGAAGCCTTATGCCACTTCTTTCTTTAAAAAAACCCCAAAGCTATGCCTCATAACCACTACTAGGAAAACGTTTGCAAAAGCAGCAATCAAAGTTCACTAAACAAAGAGAGAAGTGCCCAGTGCATGTGTGATGCAAAGGTTAGCCCGTTTCCAGCAAGGAAAAAGAGGCAGGAACACCACTGGGAATGAACAATAGGAAGATTGAGCAGAACAGACCAAGATGGAAGCAGGACAAAAATGATATGCCCTGAAGTGGTGTTACAGGGAGCATAGGACAGTTTCAAAATAAAAAAAAAAACAACTTCCCACCTGGATTTCAAGATGAAGAAGGGGCCAACAGAAATAACCCAAGTGTGATGCCACTACAGATTTCTAGTATGACAGACCTTTATTTATTTAGTGCTGAATTTTAACTGCACTGTCCTTTTGAAGGTAGAACTCTAAAGCAAAACAGAAGTAAGAGCAGTAGCTAAATCAGTAAGTTACAGAGGAAAACTGAAAAAAAAATCTCATAAAAAAACTATGGGGATTACATACAGAAATATTTTATTTCAAAACTGAGTTCCTAATTTTAGACCAAGACCTTTTGCTTGCCTGCTGATAATAAGGTGGTGAAAATCACTTTGATACCACTTTTGTATTCTCAAAGGTAAAGCCTGAAGTGTTTGACCATCAGTAAATCCAAATAAATGAACATCATCTGTATAAAAAGACCGCTATTCCTTCCTAACTTTTTCTCAAGTAGCACATTGGAAATAAATCCTTTCAACTTTATTCTGGTGTATTTTCCACCAGGGTATGGTGCACACAATCTTATATAGGCCATTTTTCTGACTATTGTGATATCACATTAAACCACTGAGAAGAGAACAGTTGTTACACAGTCAACAGAACAAAAAAACCAAAAAGCAACAAAACAAAAAAAAAATCAGTCTGTTTTCTTGTTTTAACTGAGATTTGAGGTATGTATAGCTAGCAAGAAGAAAACCAGAAACGAATGTTCATGACTAGAAAATAAACAGAAAACTGCTGAACTAGTACTTTAATTCTAGGATAATAGGCCTGATGCTTCCTCTCCTGTTTTGTAAATATTTTTAAAGTATTTCCTATATTTGCCATGGAAAGCTGTTTTCCTGTTCTCAGTTGTGTCTCATTACCCATATTGTATATAAGGGGGAAAGTGACTTTGGTCTGGCTGGAATATTTTCTGTAAGATGACAATGATTGACTCCAGGACATTTTAAAAATTGTATCTCTGAAAGCAATATTGACATTTTTACTTGAGATTTGGAGGGAGGGGGAAGCATATTTCAGGTTCTTAGTACCAAAAATCTTGGTTTATATTGTTTTGCAGAAATGCCACTTCAGAGATGGGGCAAAGCAGAAATTTCACTTCTAATTTCATCCACCAGTTTTTCTGGTCTGAGAGCTGTACATCATCAGTCTCCCATGCCACTATAATCACTTTCTAGGCTGCGTCATAGGTGCCTCACCCCTTACTGGCTCATTACTCAGGCACACACTTTAACAAAGTATTCTAGTTTAAAACACGTTTTTCAACATACACTTCTCAGATGGGATGTTGCGCTGGTTTGTAACAGGCAAAATGTCTGGGACCACAGAGGTTGGATTTGGGTATGCCCTGAAAACTTTGAAATCTTACCCAGGATTATCCACCTCCTTGTGGTGTCCCTTTCTCCTCTCTCTTTCACAATTTTGGTCACAACAGATCCCTATTTGTTTCCTTCTCTGCTGCTCAATTTCTACAATCTCATCACAAGCCTGACATCTATTGTAGACACCCTTCTGTCCTTCAATTCCCACTGTAAGCTCAGATTTCTAAATTCTGATTCCTTGGATACTGATCCTCTGTGAGATTTTTTTTTTTTTGGCAATAATAATCCTTCTCAACATTGTCTTGATTTTAAAAAGCAATATAAAAATAACAGTTTGCTATAAAAAAAAAGAAAAAAATCAGTTATTTTGCGCTCGGAAGATGAATTATGCTCTGAGTGACATACAAGCCCAGCACAGAAGGGCAGCAGAAAGACCAGATACTGCCTCATTCCTGCACTGGCTGTATCATAAATTTGACCTCATTTGCTATCTTTAAGGTGTTCAAATAGAAGTTTTCAGCACCTTGGCAGACCAATCACTCACCAGAAAAAATCAGGGTGCAGGCAACATCAAATGTGTTGTCTAACACCTGAAAAAAACCCACCTGTGCTGAATTCAGCAGTGAAAAGCTGGAAAAACTTGGGAGGATTATAGCTGGTAAGGAATCAGTTTCTGAAAGGAAATAGTTTCTTCTTTCTTTTTCCTTTTTTTTTTTTTTTTTGTTTTTTTGTTTGTGTTTTTGGAAACCCAAGGAAACAGAAAATTTTCTTCCTGAGAAGATTAAAAGAAAAATGAATCCTCGAAAGTCCACACCACTCAAGTGGATTACACTGCTCAAAATTTAGCAGGTACTGACTAGAAAACCTCTTTTCCAAGATTCCTCTTGACAGTCTGTGGTACTACTGTACAATTTCAACAAGATGAATTTTACCAAATTTACCTCCAACTATGAACCAGGACTTGATGATCAGTTGGTCATGTTTTAATGTTATCTAGATACGTCTTTAACTGAAAAAAGTTCCATTTCCCTTGAAAAACTCTACTTTTCAGTGCACAGAGAGTTTTAGTGCACACCTTCTACTCAGTAACCTCACAGTTCCTAGGGATCTGTAGGTAATATGAAACCTGCTTCTACCTAAACTTTCTAGAATCCTTATCTTGCCCACATTCTTGGTTTATTTTAAGACCGCATGATTTGCACTCTATCATGAATTATATTGTTTTACTTTAGCACCTTCTTTCCTGTGCTTCATAGAGTTGGGTTTTCTTTTTCCTTCTTTTTTTTTTTTTTCCTCAGTTGTATTCAAAACATCAGAAATTGGAATTTGCTTAATTTTCTTCAAGAAAAAAAATCTTCAACACACCCTCTGCTCCCTCACTCCATTTATTTTTGTTGATGTTTTCTATTTTCTCTACCAGACTTGGTTTGGATGCCCGAGGGTATTTTGTCTCCATCCTATGTTTGCTTTCCAGTTTGAGAACTTCCTGGCAGACAGGGTCTGTAAATTTGCTTTGTAGGGCACTGAAGCAAACGGTCAGAACTTAGTGAGGAAGACACCTGGCTGCTCAGGAGGGACAGGTGTTTTTAATCACGTTATGGGACATTCTGCCCTAGTAGCTCCCCAGCTCACATCAAAAGAGAAAGTCTGAAAGTTACTTTGAACACTTTTGACAAGAAATTATCTATATAACTTTGATGGCATTTGATGCATTTCTCAGTGTCCAATATCCATCACATTTTAAAGCAAGATACAGTATCCTAGTGCAGCTCTAGCTTACACAGTAAGACTTTGCAGCTCACCATTTTTATCTAGGGTTTGTCATGTCTGTGTTCTCAAAGCTTAATTATAGTATGTTACTGAATCCATTGGCAAAATACAGACTCCATGTACTCATGGTTTATGTACAAAGGGATTTGTTTAGCATTAGACACACATTCTTAGCATTGTACATGTCTGTTTCACTTAGTGGTTAGAAAAGGCTAGTAAAATCCAAACAAAATTACCACAATGTTCGAATCCCAATTTATCCACTGTCATCCATGTCCACTGTTCTATAAGTACAGGATCTTCCCATGAGCACTTTCTTAGCCATTTAGGAACCTGCCATGCTGAAGCTGAAATATTTATAATTGGTTAGGGTTTGTGGTTTTGGGCTGTTCAGGGTTTTTTTGTTTGTTTGTTTTGGTTTGGGTTTTTTGGTCATCTATCCAGAACTTACTAGATAAGAACTTCCCATTAAGCTTTTCTGAAGGAAGACTTTCACACTGAATTTTCAGTGGAACATTTCAGATACCCATGGGAACAATGGATGGAGAAAAAAAAAAAAAAAAAAAGGCAGAGAGAATTGGCTCCTGGACCAAGAGCTCCAAGAAGGTTTTTCCTTGTTATTTCAGAAAGCAATGGAAGAATTCAGGCACTACACCAGGAAATACAGCTGGAAATAGGAGCAATGACAAAGACTGAAAAGACTTCTTTTAACAATGTCATCCCCTAAAGTAATTCTAGCCATACAAATCAGTTTGCCACACATGAGACATTAATTGTAATGAAAGAAGTTAAATTTTCCTGACCAATGCTTTCCTAGCTTAACAACAAGAAGCACCGTGCATAAATTCCCCCTGAAAAGTTAGAAAACTGCATGTATTGGGGTGGGCAGGGTTAAGTAATAGGGAGAATGTGGAAAATGGTGGAGGGAATGGGAGGATGGGTGCAAGAGAACACAGGGGATCCTCTATGTGTCCACAAGGCACTATCAGCTATTCTTGTCCTTCATAACACATTTTGCTAATGACTCCACTTGATTCAAACATTCCTTGTAAATCAGACCTTCAGGATCTCTGAATATTGTCACTGTACTCTGGCCCTTCTTGCTGCCCAGTGCCCAAAATGGTACATCATGCTCCAGACTACCAACACAGTCCCAGCTAACAGGGAGTGTCTGTCAACAGCAACTGCACACACTGCACAGACATGCATTTTAACTGAGCTACTGACAGAGAGAAACTCATGTTCTGCCCCTGAACAGCTGAAGCTCTTTTCTCAGAGATATACAATATCCCTTTAATCATCTGGAGTTGGAAGGCAGTTCTAACAAGAGACTGGATAGCTCAAAATAAAAACCTCTCCTAGTTACGTCACAGAAAAGTGAAAATAATATTCAGAACGTATTTGCTTTTCTGTATGTCTAGTAGTTGAACCAGCACCGATCAGAAACAACCTCGACTCTGAAGCAGTTGATTAGGAAACAATAGAAATGGTTATGCAAGACAGGAGAGGAGGGGATATATTTGTCTTCGGTGCTACTGCCACAACTGATGATCCTGCACAAGAATAGAAGGCTCAGTTCTCACATTTCTGGCTGAAAGCAGATATTCCTTCCCAAGACCTGCAAAAAGCAGGGTATTATCACTTTGAATGACAACCCTATTAAGAGCTGTGTTTTCAGCCTTCCTTAAACAACACAAACATTTCAATGGGATGATATTAGGAAGCAGCAAAATACCAAGAGATTTCAGCCCAGTTAAATGGAGGGCTGATGCTGGGAGAAGGCAGGTGATCAGAGTCACTCAGCTGGACAGTGGGACATGGGGCATCCTTGGAGAACACCTCTGGTATCCCAAGGACTCTGTCTTGCTGCTATATTCACACTGCTCTGGCTACAGACATGCACTGTACAGGTTTCCCAGGCACAGGGGGAAAACCCAAAGGAGTTGAAAGCTTGGGGGCAGCAGTTACTACATGGATGTAGTCAAGATTATTTGCAGTGTAACTATCTGTGTGCAGGTCTCATGTAATATATTTATAATGCTGGAACACACTGACCTCAAATAAATCACTAAGCACACAGCTTCTGATGGATTCAGTGGTCTTATTTCCATGAGCAAATGAGGCTTATCCACAGCCAAAACCTTTGAAACTAGATTTTCCATATATTTCTGCTATCATATACTTCATTCTCTCTAAGAATGAACGTGAAAAACCACAGCTTAAACTGATAATTAGTTAATGTTTCACACTGTACAAAATCACAAGCACAACAACTGAAGAACTGCAAAATATATGTTTGTCATATGATAGAGTAAGCAGGAGACATCTTAGACTACTTTGCCACAAAAAAAGGCTTTTTCTTTAAAAATAAAGTTATTTGCAAGGAAATGTGTCAATTCACTTGCCATTTAAAAAAGCAGAGAGGGTTTTGAAATTGCTCAAATATTCTATTTAAATATTTTCAAGATAAAAAGTCCTGGTTTAAAGTTCAAGATTTTCTTTTTGTTTTTCTTCCTCCTAAAGATGACTATAAATGTAGAAAAACAAGGCAAAATTAAATATTTCAAAATATGCTGATAGCAAATATATAACTCGATCTGATTCACCTTCTCCTTGACCTTTTATAGGTGATAGTTTTTCTTTTTTCTATTTCAGAGATCAGAAAATTCTGAAACTTCAAAAAAATCTTGACACACATGATAATCACTTTTGATCTGTCTTCAAGTTCTGTAAAATCACTTAATCAAAATATTTGAAGAATATTTTTAGCAATATTTTGATGTGTCTTTCTCTCTCCTCCCTGAATTTTTTCATCCTAGGGACATAGTTTTTAAAAATCAGTCCTAATATTAAAGGATATTGGTTTTTTTATCCTGTGGCTTGGCTTAGTCTTCCCAAGTCCTTAGCCAATGACTTCTAATATTATAGAACAAAATCTTATAGAAACTGATTGTGAAGCCATAGCGAGAAGTCTTTAATTTAAGGTGAAGAATGGGTATCTGGGAGGCATAAAAAGTGCTGGTAGTGCTCCTGATTTACATGAAAATATTAACATCAGCAGTTCAAGCCCCAAGACAAAAAAAATACGTTCTAAATGGAGATAAAATACAGCATCAGGCAGGGACTCTCAATTCTTTTTCTGGGTGAAATAGGGACCATTGCACTTGTTGAATCCAGAATACTACCAAAAACCAGGATATACATGCTCAAAAGAGGAAATCCTTGCCAGATTGGCAATACCTAGGAGCAATGGTATCATATATATAACAGATTCTCCACTCACAGTCACCAACTCCCTGGCCTCTTATAGAATGTCTGGAAGAGGTTTACACCCCAGAGGAGCAGTGTTTCATCTGTTTGAGCCACACTGGACAAGTTTGCTGCCCTTGAGAGGTGATACACCTTTGGTGGGTTGTCTCCTGCATCTATTGGTCAGGGCAGGGTCTTTGCCATCCAGTAAAGTGCCTTTTCCATGCCCCTTGATGCACAGCCCCAAAACACTTTTCCACATCTCACTCAGGGCAGCATTTTGCCTTTTAAGCAATAGGAATGTGAATAATCAAAAAGCACTCAAAATTCTGCAGTTGCCAAGGATGCAACCTCCCCAATATTCAAATAATCTATGTTTTCAGTAAGCTACTTCTTTTATCTAACCCACCTGACCTTCTATGGCAACTGACCCTTTATAAAAAATGGTTATGTACAAATTTGTGAGGGTCTGGTCAGGGCTGGTCAATGATGTGAGCAGCCAGTTCAGAGGAGTGGCTATTAACAAGTCTTAATTGCAGTAGAGTGTGATATAAGTGCCAGGTAGTGTTAATTTTGCACATTTTCACATCTGAATGTCTGCATTCTTTTAGACCTTTCTAAGTTTCATGTCAAATGGCATTTTGCCAGAAAAATACCCAAACATAATGGTTCAGTGCTAAAATCCTACCTCCTGGGCAAACAGTGATTTAAATGTGGTTTAATATTAAATGTATGTGTATGTGTTAGTAAATATATCCTTGTAAAACAGTCAATGAAAGCACAGATTTAAAGTATTTTTGCCACAATAGAACATTTATAATATACCATGGCCATCACAATGTATATGCATTCAAAGAAAGGTCAGATGTACTAGGAACCAGTATTGATGAAATCAGCATTTTCACTACAATGTTATTAATATCCTTCTTATTGATTGCCATCCATTTCATTGTCTCCTCAAGAAGTCCCCATTCACAGACCAGATGCAATGAGCTGATCTGGATCCTTTGTCTCAGAGGCATGAAATTGTTAAAGCCAGAGCACTCTTGTTTAGCAGCACCAGGACCCCAGGAAATTATGATGTTATTTCACAGAAATCAAACACGTGGCAATTTGCTACTGAGGTTGCTTTTTGCATCCCTCACTGCATCCATCAATGGACTTGTAAGGACTTACAAGGTGTCAGACAGGAAAGCTAATCCAAAAACTTAAGTACAGGCAACATGTTAAGTTTTATATTAAAAATTATTTTACCTCAGCGGCCATTTTTCTGACTAAATCTTCTGCAAATTATTCCGATATTTACACACTTCAAAAGATAGTTCAGATTCTGCTTAGTCAAGAAAGAAAGATGTAAATGGAAAAAACAACTGCTATATAAAAGAGTCCAACTGATAGGAAATATCCAGAAATCCATTTGATTTGCTCAGTGTCAGTATTTCCCTAAGATAATTGCTGAGGATTAGACTCTCACGTGAAAAGGGAGTCTACAAGTCACATCTGTGGAAGTAAGTAAAGAAAATATGTGCAATGGTCTGGCAATAGCATACAGGACACCCTAAAAACCTTCTCTATCATTTAGCAGCCTGGCCAATAGCCCAAGACCCTCAGACTAGTAGATCATATCATTCATTTTTTCAAAACGAACTCACAATCATAGTTATGAGTACCTCTGCAATGCTAGAAGAGTCAGTAAGAAGGTGGCAGGCACAACATTCTTCCCTTGTGCTCATTTCAAGCAGCAGAAGTAACTAATACTTCTGAAACTTCAAAAACTTACTTTTGAAACAGGGATTTTATTTTAGTAACAACATTTCCAGGGGAAATACTAGCTTTACCAAAATGAGTGGGATATTAGGACAAACACGTTGTTTATTTACCTAAAACAAAGAACTGCAAACTTTTCTCAGCAGTATTTTAAAGCCTATCACCTTTTCTAAGTTTTTTCTGATTTATTTTTTTCTACATATTTCAACTAAGGATGTGTCATGGAAGCCTATAAGTACAGTTTTTTCTGCCTGCTGTGTGAAGTGAAATTAAAGGTCTATTTTCAACATATAATATTTTTCTTGTTTCCTGATTATTACATCTTGAAAATTTGCTTAAAGAAACTGAATCCTAATTAATTACAATATTGTTTAGTCACTGCACTGAAAACAACCAAACAAAACCCTACAAATTTGCTACATCTGCCTGGTAGAAAATGAAATCATTAGCAAGGAATCAGCTCTCATGTTTTCATGAAATAAGCTTTAAAATTTGTCCAGAAATATTTTGCATATTTGCCACAGCTCAGCTATGAACTACTCAAAGAAAATCCTAAGAACACAACGTGAACACAAAATGAAGTTTTAAAAGACACCTTAATTTTACAGTGGGGGTGTTGATGCCTCCAAACTTTTTATTACCTGAAAAACCATCAACAGCTTTATAACAATGAATGCACTACAGTTCAGTTTGTATTTGCAAAATTCCCTTTTTAAAACGGCAGATGTGTGCCAGCACATCTGGAAACCACTTTTAATTATACTTCCCTCAAGTGGGAAAGCAGTCGCTTGTACCCATAGTGAAGGTTTTATATCTGACCACACAAATGCTTGCAACCACCTGTGCTTTACACTGATTTTCATTATAGACTGTATCACATTACTGCCCTATTATTCCAGAACGCCATTCGAAGCTGTTACATGACTAAGGGGCATCAAATGTGGTCTTGAAAAGGCCTCTACTCTACAAAAATGTAATAAACTCGATTGCAGTTCGGGTACTTACCACTGAGGGTATCACAATATGCATGCTCCTCAAGTTGGCTTCTCTTGCTCTGAAAGTCATAAAGGGTATACAGTGACAATCATTATTGCCAGTCTGGGAGTAGGAATTTACCAAGCTAATGCATGTCCCCAAATGAGATACCTTGTAAGTATTTGGAATTCCTTTCCGGTACTTGTTTCTTTCCTACTATTAATACAGTGGTATTTTAGTCAAACACTCTGCTGCTTCAGCCATGCTCTGAGACCACAAAAAGCAATTTCAGCTGTGATCTGCCAGCATAACACAATTTCAATTTTGTCATTAATATTTTCATAGGTTGAAAACATTGTGAGTTCCACAACTAGGTTGGGTTTTCTAAACTCAAACCTTCCTTCCTTACTCCATGCTGCCCCACCCTAGTGGGTACTTACATCACTGTTCCCCATTTCTCACAATTAAAAGTTTCTGATGTCTGCAAAACTCTTCTTCTTCACAACACTCTTTCTATATTTTGCAGGACTGTAATGTTGACATGCAAGATTTTGAATGTCCCAGTGGAAAAGAAAGGTCAAACACTTGTTATGCTCAGCTCTTGGGAGACATGGCATGCCCAGGGAGAGACTCCTGAGAAATAGTCACCAGGATGTGCAAATTTGTAAAACACAAGGTACGTCATTTTACAGACTATGTTTTAGGATAATTTGCTCTTCCAACCTGCACAATGTGTAGGTAACTTAAAAAGCACCCAAACATCTCTTCAGTATAATCTATTCTGCTTCATAATCTGTTGACATGCTTGAAAGAAAGGTTTCCACATAGATATACATCTAAGAACCCACATTCCCCTGTCTCATATTTTCTCTCTATAATTCAGGTTCTTAAATTTTGCTGTAACTCATGAAGCCCCAGAGGTTCCCTCACAGGACTGAGCCTTCTCCCAGTGCTCTGCCCACGTAACTTCTCCACACTCTGCCAAGGGCTCTGGCATCACACCTGAGAGACACTGGCCCCACTCTCAGACAGGCTCAGAGCAGAGCTCAGGTCCCAAACCGCTGCACTCCCTCTCCAGGCTCTGTGCAGTCACAAGTGCCTTGGCCTTGCTCCTGCCCTGGCTCCACTCTCGCTCCTGCCCTGCTCCACGCAGCTGCTCCGGGGCAGCGGGGCCCCGGCTCTGCACCCCTGGGAGCAGCTGCTCCTGCAGCAGGCAGGACTCCCCGGGTCAGCAGGGAGGGAACAGCAGGCTCTGCCTTAATGCACCTTTTTGTTTCTTCATCTCAGAGCCTCACACACGACACCTGGTAGGCATTTCAACATTCAGACGACTATTAGCCATTAAAATTTTAATAGGGGGTGTTCACTGGGTCATATATACAACTTTTGCAAAAACATAGATAACATTCTAAGAATGAGTATTTCAACAGCCCATAACCCCACTGCTGTAAAAGCGTAACTTGATTTCACACTGCAAATACATTTATTAGCCATGCAAAGAAGGCACAATATTCCTACTACTATTCTTTAGTTATCTGTGGTAACATTTTTACATTGCTAAAAACAATGTTCATTTCTGTGAATTACTTAAAAGAAAAAAGGATCATTATCTACTTTAAAATACAGACACACTCTGAATATACCTTGTTAAACGTTTTCCAGCTAAACACATTTATAGGACAAACAAAGACTGAAGCACTCTACGGTTCTATAAAAAAGACAAAAGTATCCTTTTTTTGTTTGAAGATGAAGGTATCTTGGACTCAACCTTACTGAAAGAAAATTTGCCTGATTATCAAAACAATAGGCATAGAATAGAAATTAATTTCATCATAGACATACACAAATGCAGCATTTTAATGGGCATACACTAGAAGACATAGCTGCACATACTGAACTCCACTTGAAATGGTGATATGAACTGATAAACCAAGGTCAGGAACAAGTGTCACTTCTAGGAGGGGAGAAAAACAAGGGAAAGGACTGTAAATGGGCAAAATAAGCACTGCACTCTGCTTCTTTACAACACAAGGAAGGTACATTCAAGCCTTTCACTCAGTAAACCTTCCTCTTTGAGGAGTGCCAATGAGGACAAGGAAGCTGCCTGAGTAGGATGGCAATGCTAGTCATGCTAGTGCCATCAGGACCTAAGGGGGAAGAGCAGACAAGTCACAGGGTGTGGGATCCAAAGGCACGTAGTCAGGGGGATTCTCTCTGCTGACTGCAATGGGCACTGGATCAGTCCCTTGCCCTTATACCTCTTTAACTATCCCACTCATAGCGCTGTCATCATGAGCTTAAGGACGTGATCGAGAAGGAGAGAAGAAATGTCTTTGAAGTCATGAAATAGATCCAAGATTCTGGACACCTGCCATTTAAAAACACCGAGCGGAGCACACTTGGCCTAAGCAGCAGGTTACCAGTCTGGAAGCAAGGAGCAAACAGATGAAAAATCCTACCATGCATCCTCCCTGCCTCACTCCCTCTAATTCCAGGCATTTTGGGTGCACTGAGCCATACCCCCATGCCCAGCCAGCCAGGCAGCCCCCATGTCTGCAGCCACACTGGAGTCTGCCCATGGTGCTGCCATCCCTGAGCCCTCCTGGAAACCAGCGCTGGGGCCAGGGGCTGCTGCCCATATCTGAGGAAGGGAAAACACGTGGGCTCAGGTTCAGGGTGCTGCAGAGGCTGAGCAGGCAGAGGGATTGCTCCCAGGAGCAGGGAGCAGTTGGCAAAGTGGCAGCGCTTTCCCCAGAGCAGGGTGGATGTCGTGCCTGCTCTCCCCTATAGCGAACTGACTGAAAATACTAAAAAGTCTTTGCAATCCTATTGGTCCTGCCAAGGGAGCCTGACTACCACGACAATGCATCTTTGTTCTCAATTAAAAACATTATTTGGGTGCAGTAATTATTTAAAAGCCAAGAGAAATAAGATTTTGTGATTATAATCACGAATTTTCAACTGAAGAAAATGTTTTAAACAGTTAAGGTTTGGTAGAGAAAGAAGAGAGAAGGAATAACAACAAGCGCTACTATGACTCCATGTAGCCTTCATCCAGCCAGTACAAAATTACTGAAATCAATGCACCATAATCACAAACCAGAATCATGACTGTAGTGAAAATCCACACACGACACACACAGATGTGGAGGGATTCCATCAGGACATTACTTTACTGTAAGTACCCTGCCTGCTCTGTTCTCCTTTTCCTACGAACACAGAGCAACCGTGGCTATTCCAGTACTGAAAAATGGGAAGCAGAGCAAGAAAGAAGTGGAGAGAATTTGTGTTAAATTAGATTTTCTTGTCTACCCCTGTAGTTTTTATCACCCAGACGACAAAACATTATCATTAGCAGTTTATACCAAAAGTTAACATTTGCCCATGGTTTTCTATTTTCTCTAAACCACAAAGGTTGGAGCCTGTTATGCACTCCTCTTATCTTACTCTGTTACTTTAGAATCTAAGAGCGCACTGTGCACATTAATCTTTCATGGCAGAGTTCACTGAAGTTCTGCCAAAATTCAATAATTATGTTCCATCCAATCCAGCAATTTATTTATCTCATTACTGGAATTTAGAACATATAGAACAAAGTGCTTAGTTTATATGAATTAAATCCTTGCTAAAAAAAACCAAAAAAACTCAACAAACCCGTAAGACAAAACAAAACAGCCCTGTATCATTTCTAAAGTTTTAAAACACACAGCAGAATCTACTGAGAAATAAAGCTATTTTTACAAGACCAATGTTTTCTTGATGAACTGAAAGTGTTCCACGATGTTTAGAGCTCTTTTTCTTTCACATAAATGAAAATATTTTATAAATACATTTGTAACTTTTATTCAAAAGCATAAAAATATGTACCACATACATTAAAATATGAAATATTAATGTCTACTGATCAATAAAAATACCAACTAAAAAGCAAGAATTTGTTTTCTGAATGGAAAATATATTGATTTACTGCACTGAAAAAGGTAACTGAGAGTTCAGCAGTTCTACGGAGCAAAATGTAAGATACAAAATTACGACGAAGTTAAGCTTTATAATTGCACTCTTTCATGATGTGTTTGCAAACAAATAGAAAACATAAAGCTCTCCAAGTAAGAAGATTAGAGACACATTATTCCTGAGGGTTGTTAAAAATAAAAATGGCACAATGGATAATACTTTATATTCTTCACCTTTTGTAATCTCAGGAAAAGTAACTAACCGGTTATTTATCAACGTATTTATAAAGAAACATTAATCTACAAGTTTTGGATTTAAAAATAGAACCCAGTGTCTATGCATTTTAAACTTTAAACTTATGAATACAGAATGCTGATTTATCTGATGAAAACATGACTTTTTTGTATGTTCATACGGACAATAGATTTCTTGATGAAGGAAAATGTTAATTTGGTGTCTGCAATCAAAAGCCAAATTTATAATCTCTTAAGTTTTTAAGAAAAACTTCATTGATTAATATATTCGATTTTACATTTCAGTCATGCTATCAGAAAAAAAATTATTCTGGATTTAAAAACTGTTCACAAAGTTTTTAGAGAATAACACTCTGTGATTCATGACACAACCCTTCACCAATCAAAAGAGAAAAGAAAACCTCTAGAAGTAGTACACTAGCATGTGTTCATTATTTCACAGTAAAACCTCCTAGGCAAAACTAGGAATATCACAGTAAAACATTTAAAAGTTAGTTTTGCAGTAACAAGGTAGCTAAGTGCATATTTTAAATTCACAGTACCTGGTTCAGTAACCCAGGAAAAATTACTTCCACACACCAGCAAATAAATTCCATAATGATTAGCAAAAACTACTATCACATTTACATTTGCACCAAGTATGATCATTTTCTGGCAATGCTTTACGTTAAAATAGGATTCAACAGTGAAGTATTTTTCCCCTGTAGTAAAACTTTTCAAAAGCCCCAGAAAAACACAATTAAGTTATATGAGTTTTATTTTACTAATGTTCTCCATCTATTCTTTTGCAGCGTGTTCATGTTGTCTGCTTATTTTCATTGCAAATACAACGTGTTATAGTTAAACTTGCGGGAGACTTCTGAGTACCGTAACTCTATCTGCTGCAATGTAACAATGAACAAACTCTGCCAGCCAAGTTACATGGAAGAACCGATTCTGAGGAGTCTGTAAAGCTCGAGCTTTCTCCCAGTGTAGCTGTGTCTCCCATTATGTAATAAAGGAAACACACACACACACACACACACACCCAACACCTTACAGAAAATACAGTTTAACAGAAGAAAGACAATACCTGTTAAGCCCATTTTAACAGCAGCAAAAGGGATCAAGGCTGGGGGCAGGGGGCAGGGAAGGTGCGAAAAGGCTGTTCCATATCGATATTGCTGCCGAAAGACGGTGTTGGTTATAAATAAACAACACACATAGGAAGGAACGAACAACTCCTCGGCTACAGCCACAAGTGCAGAAATGTAAAATAAAAATACCTGACAAAAGTGCTGCCTAATGCATTTTGTCTTTACATTGAACACACGTGGAAATGACACTGGGAGTAGAGCACACACAGCATGTAATAGGAGGTCCTTAATTTCCAATTCACAGAGTAAATTCACAGAACGTTCAAGTGTACAATAATAATGTATTCACTTACAGTACCAAACTTGTTTATATAATATCAGCGAGGAATAATCACCCATTTATTGCACTGATGATCTCCACAAATTTCAGAACTCCGAGCACACTTGAAATGTGAACTTTTGCAGCTCCTTATTAATGTTTAGACTAGCTCCCTTTCCCCCTTTTTAACAACAAAGGACTACCCAGCTCCTGTTCCCTGTCTCGCAGATCAGACCCATACCCAGATTTCAAGGAAATGGGATAAATCCAAAGGCACATCCAATATTTTCCTTGCAAATTTCTCCCCAGTGGATCCAGGCATGTATTTTTTAAATAGATATATCAAAAAGCTCCACTCATACAATTCAAACAAAGAAACTTCTCAAAAATATCATTACTTACTGTTCACTGAGCATAATTTACTGAGATTAAAAGTTTAAAGATTCATCTGCTTTACGTCCACAAGTGTTTTAAGCAACCCCTAACACTGTATCTTGCTTAAATGTGACAATTAGTGCTGCTTTGGCATGTTGAAAAATACAAAGATACCAACGATCCTCATTATGCCTTAGCTCTCTGTAGCCTGGTTTTTGGAGGTGCGTAAGCTGCAGAAATTTAGAATGATAATAGCAACAATTTGGTACACGAGGAAAAAACAGACCCTCCCCCCCGAATGCTTTAGATATACTGTATAAAGTCATTTTGACATGCCTACACAACTGGTTGTGGCAGCTTTCAGACATGATTCCTAATCACAAAAAAATGCTTCAGGTTCTTTTAGAGAAAGCTTGCCTTGGGAAGTTGATTTTGGCCAAGTGCCAAAATCATGTGCAAAAAGGGGCCCTCATTACCAATTCATGGCAGCCTTCAGCGCTGACAAAAAATGTGACCCAACAGGCTAAAGCAACAACTAAAATTAAAAAGTATGAGACAAAGACAACTTACTTAATATTCCTTCCATCGCCACGTTAAACTTTTCCGTAATTAAACCCTTGTTAGCTCAAAGCAGTTTTCAACTACTTTTAAATGATTGCACAGGCAGTCTGTAACCGTGGAAAGCTTTCCCTGTAAATTCTCCCCAGCCACTCCACTTCTAACAGCATTTGGGTCCGACAGCAGAACTTTTTTGCTCTGCGCCTCTGCAAGAAACCCCTCTCCAAAAAGAAACGAAGCGTCTGCGTGTATTCCAGCGAAAACTAAGCAGATCATTACAAGCTTTTGCAAGCAGTAAAGGCATAGGAGGAGTGAGGAGGAGGGAGGAGAGAAAGGGCTCGAGACGCAGGAGCAGCTATTTCCCAAACTTTCTAAAAAGCTTATCAAAATGGGCATGCAAACTTGAAGCAATTGCAATTAACAGTGCTTGCTGCCCCACTCTCCCATAAAAGCAGATTTGATACACGGCCTTACCTAGATGTCTTCTGGCTTTTCTGTGGATCAAAAAGTTTCCTGCCTAAGCACAGAGATATTCTTTCACAAACCATAAAGGCCCCTTTTATTAATCCAGCACTGTAACAGCCCACTTTCTAGACCACGTTGAGAGCAGGATGCGTCAGCTTTCGAGAGAAAAACAGTCTTAACACACAATTAGTGGCAGATTGTATAATAGAGGATTTATCTTAAAGAGTGAAAAGGCATTTTTTAAAAAGCAAAGAGGGTGCGGTCAGATGTTAGGCTATCCCTGAGAAAAGGGGCCTAGGCTGCACTAGTACCTAAATACTAGCAGAAGCTTACTGGGAAGGGAGCCAATGGAATGACTTTGTTTGACCCAGCTGCCAATCTCTCCTGAAGCACTGCGCCAGACTAAACACTGACACTATTTTAACTCAAATCAGGCTACAGCAGCTGTTTGCTTTCCGGCTCTCAGCTATGCACCATGGCCATGATGACTCTGCACAGCACATATGATAGAGCTGGGGCACTTCTGTTAAAATACGTTCCATGTTTGCGTTGGTGGTATAGAAGTGGGGGCTGGGGTAGCTGTTTGGAGGGGGGGAGGGTTCTTCCCTTTTTCCTTTTTTTTTTTTTTTAAACAATATCTCTTCCTCCATTTTCCCCGAAGTCAACTAAAAATGAGATTTGAGGCTCGCAAAAAATTCAGGCTTGCAAGTCAGAGGAAGAAGAAAAGTTCCTGCTTGGGACAGACAAGAATCTGAATACATTGTAAAAGGGTGGGTGTGTGTGTGTGCATGACTCCAAAATCCACCTACTGCTTCAAATGATTTATTTTCTTCTTGCCAGTTGCTCTAATATTGATCAGTATATAATTAATCAACAGATGCTCCCTCTCATTTTCAACTGTAAAAAGAAAATGTGTATATACATACATATATATATATATATATATATATATATAAAAGCAGGCATTACGTGTGCACATAAGAGCACACATTTACATATGTATCAAGATTCTGATCTAAATTACACCAGTGCAAATTGCACTGTAAGCAATGAAGTTATTACAGGCTAAAACTGAGGGTGGAATTTGATAGCCAATTTACATATGAAAGCATATGAGACTGAAAAACCATGGGCATTAGTAGTAACAGGCGTATGGCATGGAGGTTGGCATGTCTTTTCTAATTCAAAAAAAGTCAAAGAAGAGTTGCAGCAACAGAAACAAAGCAATTACACCTCTAAACTCAATGGAGGCTTCTGAAGCACTGGGCATGTTGCACAGTCCAACATGGCACCTACAGGTTTTCAGCACTTACATCTAAACTTAGACACAGTATTTAAGCCAAAACTGTTTCCTCTCACCTTGCCACAGAAGGTTGCTGGCTAGTCTCAAAAACTGTATGTCATATTAACTTCCTCAATCAGTAAAAAAAATCAGAAGAATACACCCACCTAAAAGCAGAAGGCACAGAGAATTACCCCAACCCCCTATAGTTAATACAAAAGTGTGTGGAAGGTCTGGCTCTTGACATGCGAATGCCTTCAGTAAGCACTGCTGGGTATCTCCAATTCAAAATGCATACTCAACAGAGATACTGGAGAAAAAAAATTACTAAACAGAAATGGAAAAAAAACAAATCAAAAAACCCACAAAAATATCTATTCTCTAGAAGCTGAGCCTGTTGCTCTTTCACAGGCTGTTGGCACCAACAGATTTCCATGAGGCAACAGCCTCCTACCAAAACCCAATGGAAGTCATTCCTATCACACAAGCTCAAATCTCACTAACTACCCTCCCCTCTCACTGGTCCTCAAGTACATTAACAGTTTGAGAAAAGATCCTCGAAAAGATCTTAAATAACCAACCATAAAATGTATATGGGTTACAAATGAAATGACTAATGGCTAGTACAACAAATGTCAGTGTTCCTATCTAATATGAGAATTGAAATGGAAGAGCAGACCTGCATTATGTCTAAAATGCCATGAAAGAATGTGCAATTACTACAAGAAATGCAGTTACCTACACCTGAGAAGTCTGAAATCTTAAAACAGCAGATAGGTGAGGCAAACACAACAGTTTCTGCAGTCCCTCTTCTCTCTCTTCCCAGACAAATATTTCTCACAAGATGAATTTGCAGGCCCCCTAAAGAAAATGTGACTCCTCAGCGAGGAGAGTGTTTGTCCTGTGAACTCACACTTCACGTTGCCCTGCACTAAAGATAAAACTGCAGCAATATCTCTAGAAAGACTTAAACAACACAACTTAGCATGGCTGGAAACAAACAGAAGTACAAGATAAAAAACAAAATACAGGCTGGAGTGAAGCTTTGCCAGCTCCTTGAGGCAGAAGAGAAGGTAATATGGCCAAATCAACAGACAAAATTTGAAAATGATAGGAATGGAAGGATGTTCTCAGTGAAGCCAGTAAGAAACATATCCAAGACAGGACAAGATCAGGATGCAGATAAACCATGGTAGATAGACACTTTAAACAGTCATAAAAGAAGAACAAGACTATACGCTTAAGTGCGGAACACAAATGCTTTTCATTCAAACACAGTATAACTAGCAGAAAGCTTGAACAACCTTCTCCTTCTTGAAGAGTCCATTGAAAATTGATTCCTATTTCAGTTTGTAAGGATGGATCCTATTGTCAGAATTGCTCCAGGGTGGCTGCAGGAGAGGATGGTGGTATCTGGCATTTCTTTCCCTTTTAAACAAACCTTTTTCAGCTTTGAGTAATGCATTAAGAAACACCAGGAAGCACTGGAACCAGTAACTAGTATAGCTTTGCTGACAAATGCAAATCTCTTTCCTTCCAGAAAGCTGTGTAGAATTCTTATTATCTAATGAATGAAGCATTAGTACAGCTAAGCATATTTGCAGTTCCTCTTGTATAAAATCTGTGGTTGTGCTTAAAAGGGTTCTCTGTTAGAAATAACACATTCATTTTCTTCCCTTGATTTTGAGGTTAAGGACCTGAGTGTGTATGCAATTACACCATGGTCATCTATGCCAACTAAACCTCTTCACATTGCTGCCCAATATTGATCAAATTTATAACCAAAGGTTTTAGGTGTACTTTTTAGAAACTCAGTGGTGTTGAGATCTCTATTCCATAAAAAAATATAGGTCAAATGAAGAGAGGAGTGAAATTTTGTTGGCATTCCCATGAGTAAACATGGAAAATCTGTAGAAGAAAAAGACTTAACTGCTTCATTACTTCATGGAGAAAACTTCCACCAGACTCCCATACTATTTTAAATATCAAAGTTCAGTTAACCTCAAAAATGGATTCACAGGAAAACAGGCTTCACTGGTCATGAACTACTTTTGTTTTACTGGGGAACTGGTAGAAAGTGTATTGAACGTATCATCCAAAGGCTTTTTTTGTTTGTTTTGAATTTTGATTTCAACTACTCAATTAGAGTGACTTATTTTCAACCTTGTTGCTTCTATGTTTGGAAGCAGAGTTTTGGCCCAGTACTTTATGACTATATGATTCTTCACTTCAAGTTAATAATAAAATTCTTATTGATTTAAAAGGAGCCTTAAATATACTGCCAGGGGGGCGCAGAAAATGATGCATATAGAGCACTGTGCAGGTTGTGATCTACCTATTAATCACTGTGAGGGGACCAGTAACTTCCAGCTTCCACTTGTGCATCAGCCACTTCTGGAAGAGATGATGGTCAGAACTATGACATAACACTGTAAGTCAGTGGCACTGGAGACTCTGAGCTCCTAAAAGGCTGTGCGTTTCTTCACATACTGAGCCTTCTATTATTTGAACTTTCAATAACCATCACTGCTAGGCTGGAAGCCTTTCACTAGTAAGAGTCACTGGGGAAAGAGAAAAAAGGAGAAATTAAACACAAAACAGAATGTACATTTCAGTGTTTCAAATACTTCAGGGGAGCAAGTTAAATTTCCAGAACTGAAACCAACTTCAAACACATTTATTTCCCTACCTACTGCATTAGCACATCACATAGCACTAATTTTACTAACATGTTTCATTTATAATATGTTTATTTGAAGCTGGAAGACAATGGTGAAATACAAGAGGAAAAAGAAAAGGAAAAAAACCAACAGCTGCCTCCTAGCAAAATGGAATACACGCTATATTCTCTATTAAAAAGTGAGAAACATAAATAAATCCAAGAGACAGTCACCTATTCATGGCAAAATGGAACCCAGATGCTAACAGCTGAGAAGAAACTTGCCTCAGAAATTTGATTGCATAACTATCTTTCATGAAGGATTTTTGTAATCCCCTCAGTCAGCCAGTGCCCACCACACCACTGCCAGCACTAGTGCACAAGACTTTTCTGTTATATTTGGTTAGGAAATCTGGGCTTGCTGTGGTCCATAGACATCTTTTAAACAAGAGCAGAAAACATGGCAGTGACTCTTGTAGCTATGGAGTTAGTTTAATTCAGACTCTAAAATTAGTCTTACACAATCTCATCATCCCCAGATGCTCCTTTACACTCAAAAATCCACTAAAATGTTTATATTGTCCCATGCAAAAGGGTGGATGCCTGCTGCGGATTGTTGCTCCAAGGCAGCAATAACTTACTATGTCTTTTCTGTAGCAAGTTGCAGTGGTTTTTTGAAGTACAATCTATAGACATTTGCTCTTTCCATCACACCTCCCACATTTCCACAAGCCACAACATATTTATGCTTCAAGACATCTTCTGGAACAAATCAGTTTTAGTTCTGAATTAGAATACAGCATGACAGGAGACAGATAGCTGGGGTTTCTCCTTAGAAAAAAAAATTGTGTGCTTTTAGAATAGAGACCAAGCAAATATGAAGCTTGCTATAAGCCTTAGTTCCAAGCCAAAGAAATAGCTACCATATGTATTAAAAAGTCAGTATCAAACATAATTAGATTAGATATAACACAACTGGGCCCCCAAAGACCACCATCCAATCTTACTCATTCCTTCTTTGGGACCAATTATCATGTTATTATACTGACTAGTGCTGAGAATCCATCAAGGAAGAAGATCCTATTGTGTTGCCAGACAAAAAGGCAGTTCTTGTCTCAAACATCATCCTTTTTGTCAGTCAAATTCAGAGTAGGCACATAAGATCCCTGAGCTCATACACAAGCTTAGCTCTGTTCTCCGACCATCATAATTTCTTACGTAGTTATGATTTCTGAAAAAGGAAGACATTTCCCACTATTTACTCTGTGGGTAAATATCTTGCATAGACCTACTTTCTATTACTTTTTCTAACAAGAGATTAAACAGGAAAAAAAAGAGCAGCAAGAAAAATAAAATACTTAAGATTTTTGGTTATGAACCTGTCCAAACACTACTATTTACAGCATTGCACAGTACTAAGATGTGAGCAGTTCTAGGGGGAGTGTGATACAGCAGTTCAAGGTGACTAGAGAGCTGGATTACTGGTGCTTATTTCTAACCCCACTCCTGGCTCAATGGGTACCCCTGGGATATAACTTGACCTCCTCTGCTCCAGATTTCAGCTGATGAAAAGACACAAGGCTCAAAAGCCATGTGAAAGGACATGCAAAGTCAAGCCTTTGGTTGTCGACATCTTAGTTTCTCTAAAATTGTGCAGACAATGTTCCTACTCTCTAACCAAGTAATAATGTATTACTATGAAAAATAATAATTCTTGCTAAGATCCACCTTTGCAGCAAAGAAAGCATTTGCTCATAAATTAATGTAAACTGAACTCAATTTCTGAGCCTGTAATTTTTGTCAATTTCTCATTGCCTGTAATGTTCATCTAGAATAGAAATAAATATTAAACAAGGTTCAATTGAATATCCAGAATAAACTTGTGGTTGGTCAAAGTGTCGTTTTTGTGGAAATTGGAGAGACAGGGCATCAGATTTAGTTTTTCACTGCATACTTCACAAGGATAGTTCTAAGCACTAATGTCCGGAGTTTTAAACTACCTGCTTCACTGCAAAGCTTAAATAACCAGTCACTCTGCCAATACCTATGCCTTTAAGTCAATGCTGTGTTGACTCTTTAAATATTTTCACTTTTTAACATAAACTTTTCAGACAAAAATTGCTCTTAGAGAGCAAGGACCCTACACAACCAAAATGGAGAGCAGTTACCACTTCCTGGTTTTTCAGTCTCACCTGTTTAAGTACAGCTGACACAGCACAGATGGATGCATTGCTCTTGTCTGGGGGAGGGCCTGTTTATCAGCCTTTTAACGACTTACAGAAGGAATCACCTCGTTTAGGAGTCATGATGGTACTGACTATTAATATCAAGCAGAAGAGCCTACCAGCTACACCAGGAGATTGAAAAAACCTGTGTCTTGGGTTCTATTCCAGACTCTGGAGTGGAAAAAAGGCACTTGGGATTTGCATGCATTGATGATTTCAAAATCCTGCTCAGCAGGAGTTTCTTCTGCTGCACACTTAGACACAACCAAAATTAAACCTGGCAAAAGGAGAGAAATTCTTCAAATATCCCACATCAAAATAGCTGGTGTTCATGTGCATCCTACACCAAAATAGCTGGGCTTCCAAAATATTACATCAGAAGGTTTGGAAATTAAAGCCTTTATTTACATAATATAAATAATGTATAATATATATTATATATAAATATAATATATAGATAATTATATAAATGTAATATTATATATATAATATATATAAATATAATATATTGCCTGTAGACGAAACATAACATGCAACTGAAATAACATATACAATACTATTATTGTATTCTTCATGCAAAACTGGCTGTCTAGAGTTTTCTCCTTCCAAATCCAACACAAGACAAATGGTAGATCTCTAGAATCCTTTAGTCTTTGCCAGCTACCTAAACAAATAAGCAGCTGATAATGAAGCTTAGCTATTACCTGCTATTAGTGTAAATCTATGAAGGTCCAAGAGAAAAGACCACCAGCCCCAGCCTCTTGACTAGGTAAAAAAAAAATCGTAACATTACATGGTTTTTCTTAGGTCTGTGGTACAGCAGAATAGATTTTACAAGGACACAAAGTAGAGGAAAGCGATGTAATTGATCATTCATCAAAACAACAGCAATAAAATACTATGCTGGAAAATGTACTTAATAAGTTTTGTCATACTATTTTGATGTTCTACATTTTCATGACTGCCACTAACTGTCAAGCGAAAGTTCCGTGAAAGACAATGACTTGCATAGATTGAATGCATACTTCGTATTCAATAACAGTTATTTATACAAATATTAACCTCTGCATAGAGACTACCCCTCCTGATACAATGCTTCCTTATGTATAAACCCAGCTTTTATTCCACTCCCATCTGCATTTTATTAGTTATTTTAGACAGCATTTTACTGTCACTGGAGAAGTTTCAAGTTTAATCTAAGGCAACTTCTGCATCCCAGCTGAAAAAGTAGCAGCTACAAAAAGTAATTTGCAGTTAGTCACATCATCACAAGTTGGTTTACATTTACTCTATATGAAGTTAAATTATCATTCCAACATGAAACCCAGAAAACTGGAATTCCCTTATGACGAAGCCTTGCAAAGCCTTTTTCAAGTTGTGAGCATGGTCTGTCGCATCTGCTCAACACAAATAGTTTCTATCGGTATTAGAAAGCTGTATGCAAGTCCTGATGGGGAACACATGCTTGTTACTTGAGTCTCCTGAGTAATCACATATCACAAACAACCGAATGTAGAGTTTTTGGTCATAACTCTGTGTTCATTCGTAACTTAGAATCGCAGTATGTAACAATTCCTCCAACATCACAATATTTAAGGAGCCAGTATTTGGGGAATGAGTTTCACAAACTTCTTGCGGAGTTTGGATCTAGTTTTTTTTGTTTTTGTTTTTTTTTTTTCTTCAGGAATTTTTCTCCCATGGGTTGCTAGGGAACTAATGGCTGGGTACTTAAGAGAACAAAAGTGAGTGACCAGAGCTTTTCTCCTTGACAGGGCGGGGGAAGATTTCTCTCATGGATGCAAGGGGAGGGCTGGCTCTCTTGCTCGAGGTCCTCAGAGCCGAATGGTTGGAGCTGCTGCCTGAACCCACGGCCGCTGAGAAGCCAGCACAGAGCTGCCTGTCTTTCTGCTGTGAGTTTTTCCGCCTACCCCACTGGGAGCCGAGCTGCCACCGATCCATCTCTCCCCAGCTCCTCCAGCGCTGCTCTGAGTTCTTGCTACACTGTAACTGTGCTCCCCCTGCCTGCTGAGACCTCCTACTGTCCCAGCTTGCGGTGTCCGGGGCTCCTGCTCAGCACCAACGCCAGCTGCCCCCTGGGGGTTTGTGAAGCAAAGCCTCTCCCCCATCCCTCCCTGCCCCGGGCACAGCCGCCATTGCTGTGTGCTACCTGAGCTCGCACTGGAGCGCCCCCTGCAGCCATGGAGGAACCATGGCACCCAGAGCGCCCCCTGCGGCCATGGAGGAACCATGGCACCCAGAGCGCCCCCTGCAGCCATGGAGGAACCATGGCACCCAGAGCGCCCCCTGCAGCCATGGAGGAACCATGGCACCCAGAGCGCCCCCTGCAGCCATGGAGGAACCATGGCACCCAGAGCGCCCCCTGCAGCCATGGAGGAACCATGGCACCCAGAGCGCCCCCTGCAGCCATGGAGGAACCAGGGCACCCAGAGCGCCCCCTGCAGCCATGGAGGAACCATGGCACCCAGAGCGCCCCCTGCAGCCATGGAGGAACCATGGCACCCAGAGCGCCCCCTGCAGCCATGGAGGAACCATCGCACCCAGAGCGCCCCCTGCCGACTGTGACTGGAACTGCACCAAAGGGAAAGGTGCCTGAGGCCGAGCAGGCTGCTACTGAGTTTGGGTTCTGTTTGTGGTTAATGCCAGAGCTGTAGTTACTTGTTAGCTTTGTTTTAGATATTAGTAAAGAACTGTTATTCCTATTCCCATATCTTTGTCTGAGAGCCTCTTGATTTCAAATTTATAATAATTTGGAGGGAGAGGGGTTACAATTTTCTGTTCCAAAGGAGGCTCCTGCCTTCCTTAGCAGACACCTGTCTTTCAAACCAAGACACTTCTACACATGCCAAATCTTTCTCAAACATTGTATTCTCAAAAAAAAACAAAAAACAAAAACCCAGAAAAAACCAACCCCGAAAACCCCACAGTAAGAAGGAAAGAAAGACAGCAGTCTGCTCAGTTTGAAGTCACCTGTTCTCAAATTGATGCTGGAAATGATGGTACCCCCAGGTGCATTTGGTTCCTACACATGTTCACCATATTTAAAAAAACCTACTTCAAAATTGTGACGAGTGCATGCAAAGACCTGGACAGTAAGCTGATTAATTTTCCTAGTTAAATGGTGTTTCAAAAGCTTCAAGTATCCACTGTTCATCTGACTGAGGAGATAACACAGAAGAGAGGACACAGAAACACAACAAAGCAAAGCTCTTTTCTGGGCTTCAAACAAAAGAATATTAATGGTTTCACAGCTTTTGGAAGGTAGTAATTGAGTCCCCAGATTGGACATGAAGAAGCTAAAATGCAGTAATACTTCCTTCACCTTCTGTCATTTGCTGGAAAAGTCTAGGAAGCTGCTATCAAATGTAAGGATACTGCCCAAGGGCAAAAGGACCAAAATTGGGGTGGTGGAGTAGAATTAATATGATGAACAAGAATTGTGGATATATTACTAATAATACCAAGAAAGTACAAAAGGAAAAAACAGAAGGTGGTGGTTTAGAAGGAATAAAAAAAGGAAGAGAAAATGAAAGGGAGCTTTCATTTTCTCATTCATCAAGCCTGCAACAATGAGGCAGGAAAAACAGAATCTTCAATTCTTTCCTACTTCAAGTTCCATTGTTGGACAGAGCTAATGATGGACCTCTCACAGGTCATTCAGCCCTAGGAATGAACCAATTTGGAAAGTCACAGAAAAGCTTTCCTAGTTAAAGGCACCTGCCAACTAATAGCAGCAGTTGGGTCCCTGGAGGTTCAAAGATTTTGTTAAATTTTGGAATTTCTCTTAGCAATAACTAGAGGGTGCTTCAGCACACAATGCTTTTAGTATTCCAGCAAGCCAAGTGACTTCAAATGTAGAAGAAAAATGTCTTAAGTTCCCATTCTGTACCTCCATAGTTACACTACACTAGCACAAATGTTATATGAAGCTTTACATACAAAAAGGTTGTCTGCTATGCCTTATAAAATTTTTAAAAATCTCTATTGTTTGTAAAAAACTATGACAAATTACTCATCACAAGCTTAACGATGACTCGTATATTGGCAAAAATGGACAAAATTACAAATTGCTGATTTTTTATTCTGAATCTATGTTAAATTGAAATATGTTTCTTTAAACCAAATAGGTTTATTTCAGGGATGCAGCTGTAATGTGGAACTGGGAACAGGGAGGAATATAAGAGAATCTAGAACTTTGCAGAAATCATTCTGTCTTTTAGAGAAATGCAACTGATATTCTGTTGAAGTGGATTTCCATCACTATGAGGCTACAAAATTTAATATCAGCTGGAGATCACCTCCCATACATTATTTTCTCCTAACAAGGAACATGCACTAGATTTGGAGTTAGGCAGAAATAACAAAAATCAAACAAAGAGTGAACAAAGAAATATGCAGTGTGACTTTTTTCCTTTTCATAAAATAATTTCTTCTAATTAAGCTTTAATTTTGTAGGAAAACATCATGGGTGTATATATTTAAAACTTATTATGTACAGAAAATAATTAGAACATGCAAAATCCTGTACTTTAATTTGGGGCATGAGAGAAAATTGGCCAAAATATTTGCTTAGCATCAGAGGCAGAGAATCCATGGTCCTAAATATTATATGCAAGAGAAGGAGCCAAACATACTAATATTTAACAATAATATAATGTTAAATGTTCATGTATAGAAAACAAAACACAACCAAAAAAAAAGTTGTTTAGCCATGCCTTAATTACTAAGCCATGTTTTTAAAAAAATGTAATAAAAAAAGTATTTTTTTCAAAAGAAAGGGTTAACCAACAAAGCTATTTATGCAGTTTTCTCAGCACTCAATATAGGACTAAAGAGCCTGCAATTTTCAAGGTGATTTGCAATTTCCAGTAATTTGTTGGAGGTTTTGTAGCTCAATAATGAGACACTTTCATCAGTTATTAGTGAATCAGAGCTGTTTGCAGCTTTAATTCAAACAGTAAATACAAATGCAAATGTGCACATGATTTTCTATTATTATTTCTAGAGGGTGAAAGAAGGCAAATGATCTTCAAGAGAATGGGGATGTTTATTGTTACATGCCTTAAATTGGTTTACAGCCCCATACCTCTGGAAGTGAACTGGGGGTAGTTGGTGAATGCCAATATTTGGGTATTGATGAACTGCAAATGGTCATTTGGGGCTGGGTTGCAGCCTTTACCCCCACAAAACCTGAAAATCCAAAGGTTTTGTCTACTTTAGGAGATGCTACTGTTGGACTGTTATAAAGACATGGTTTTATTTACTCATCAGCTTCTTGTTTCAAGGGAAAATTTCTTGAAGTTTAGGATCTATGTTAATTCTGGCCTTTTAGATCCAGCACATTAAAGTCCTTGACCAAGTCTATAGACTACATCTATATTTTGGAGTTTTGATGGAATGGATTAAAATGAGACCTTCAAAGAGAAGATTTAACTGCATATTAAGGTGCTTGAAAATTCAAAAAGACACTCAGAATAGTTCACAAGGTGACCAGAGGGATTCCTAATGTCCATTGTAGCTGATGCAAAAATCAATGTCAACAAAATTTGATGTCTCTGAAATCCCATTCTTTCAAAGCATCTTTGAGCATCTACCTCTTCAGCTCTGGTCCAGAGAGTAAACCTATATTTTTTTCCCTTTCAATTGTCAAGTACAGAATATTTCCTTCTTTCAAACCAAGCTGTTAATTAGATTAAATTTAAATTAGAGATGAGTAACACAGAGGTTCTACTCAATAGCCACTTGATGGCAGCGTCATGTATAAAAATATTTGCCTGTGAAGTTAAAATGTTAAAGAAATCCCTTCAACAGCAGTAAGAAGCCAACTCAACTGATACCTTTATTACTCCAGAGTATTACCCTCCCAACAGAACACTTTTTAATTATATTTTTAAGGTCAGCAACTAAATCAATAAGTAAACTCATAAGAATCATGAATTTTAAACTTCAGAAATGCAGCTATAAAGACTATTGCTTTTAATACCTGTTATGAATTTGATATTCCTTCTAGCATGATAATCATTCTAGCATAACGCAGGGTTAATTTCTTTGGGAAGAAACAAACTAGAAGAATTCCATGAGATTTTACTAAGAAAGAGTTCATGGGCAGTTTTTAAATTTAATAAATAAAATTTAATAAAAAGATATGCCATTAGTGCTACCAACACAGAACTAATTCTACAGCATATAACTGTGAGAGTGCATTACATTTCCTGCCAACAAAATAATCCACATTCTTTGGTCAATAGGCATGGCCAAATAAGCTTGATAGAAGAGGGAAAACAGCTCATGGAAGGATATAGGTCAAGTACAAAGGTTTCTCTTCCACTCCTGACTTACTCGTGTGTTTGCACTTCAGCCTGGAGAGCAGACCCAGGCTGTTTCAGCTGGGCAATGAAAGTGAACAACCAGTTAAGATCTGTCTTTGCCTCCCAGGATGTCCAAATGTGATCACACCCAACCCCAGGCATTTTTACACTGGTTTGAAAACCAGATCATCCCCAACGGGTAATGACTGCTGAGCCTATTGAAAGCATTGGTCAATAACATATTGTAATAGTGCAACTGAGAAGACAGCTCTGCGAGGTACATATTCTACTCTTGGTTTGCTAGAAAACATTTGTTTGCAGTACTAAACTAGAAGAAAAGAAAACTCTTATTCCAGTCTTTAAAGAGTTAGGCAAATGCGTAAGTCTAAATATCATGATTCTCTTGATTTATGACTGGAATTCCTATCACCATTAATGGTTATCCAATATACTGAATGAAAGAGGAAGAAATCTTTCCAGTGGTAAAACCAACAAAGAAATCAATGTTCATAAATATATTTTTGAGTTACATAAACACTAAATAACATCCTGAGCTAATACAGAACTCATACCCCACAAAATTTTTCAAAATTTGGGTAACTTCATTCTAAGCACTAGAGCTTGGAATATTAGTTCTTCACCCAAAGCAAATTATTTTTTGGTCAAGTTCTTACATCTCTGCAAATATGGTTTATAATAGAAGCTGAAAGAGAAAGTCCATCAGGTGCAGAATAACAAACACAAGTTATATTTTAGATCTAAAACTGATGTTACGTTTTTCATTACTTTTGTGAGTCACAACATTCATATAGAATAGTCTCCATGGTTCAATTCTACTTGAATTTTAAAATTAGATATATGTCCTAGGAATTTCCAGAAAACTTTGAAAAAAGAAATAAAAAAGCATTTCTTGACATTCCTCCACCAAAACCATTCTGCAAGAAATGAATTAACATCAAAAAAATTAAGAAAGTAGTTCTCTGATAGTTCTATGAAACAGGATTCAACACACAATGATAACAAGATAACAATACCAAACACTTCTGGAGTCATTCTTTTTCAGTATCTTGAAAATATATTTTTTAGGTTTTGTGTGAACCTTGATATATTAAAGTGTGATTTAAAAAATTTTCTTGATGTTTTATTTCACTTAAATTTATATTTAAGCTGTAAACACTGTTTTATTTTATATCTAACAATAAACAGTTTACCATAGGGAGGGTGAATAGAGAGGAAGAGAGGAAATGGGGCAAAACTAGCAACTGAAAATTCAGTTTCCAAATGTAGCATTATTGTGTTCCTTCTTGTACTGAATACTGCATTATATTTGTATTCCTTTTCATATTAAAAAAAAAAAAGGACAAAAGATTACTGCAGTCTGAAAAATGTTATTTTCAGGTAAACTCAAAGAATATGAATCACATATGACTGAAATATCAACATAATGGTTAAAATTACTTCTCTTCATACACAGAAGAAAGTAAGCCCTGAGGCTGCAACTTTAGTGTTTTAGTTGACTGTACATGATTCATCAACAATTTTTTATATGAAAGAGTTCACAAACCTGCTCCTCCTCAAACTGGAGAGGTAGCAGAGGGGTTTGCTTGTTTATTAAGGACCATCTACCTCAGTATTCATTTTTATAGAATTGCTTTTTCATTGCTATGGGCCAAACTTTGTTATTTCAGCATTTGGAAAACATATAAAAGGGCCATTGCCAGGGTTGATGTATTCCTGACTAAATCTTAAACTTAGTGTGAGAGTGTATTACTCATCAGATTTACTCTTTCAGCATGATGGTAGACACACAGAAAATTGCCCTGGAAATTAAGAATGGAAGACCATTCTGTAGATCATGATCAAGAAGGCTTCAGAGCTGATGGTGATCACTAAGTCACAGAACACAATCAAGACCAATAATCCCAAGTAATTTCAAATTTTAGTGGTGAAAATGAGAAACAAAAAGGTTTCATTTATTTGGCTCTTCAGTTTACTCATTAAATGAAAGTTTATTTCTTGCTGTCCTGGGTCTTCCCAGGAGGGGTTGATCTCGGAAGTGACCCATGCTACAGGAAGTAGTACAGCTTCCTTCCTGGGAGACAGAACCAATAACCAGACAGTTTTGAGTATTGATAGGTATGCAAACCTATTAAAAGTAGTTCTGCCTTCAGCCAAAAAACCATATTTAAGAGAGGGATATATAAAAGCAAACTGCACATGCAATTTAATGAGAATATACAAAAGTCTTCCCTATTTTGCTGTCAGTTTTTTACTTGTCAATACACACACACAATTACAGGAAAATATTTCTATTGTTACTGGAACAAAATGGACAAAATGAGAAAATATGACAAAGCAAAATTATTATTTTGTAAATTTCAAATGAACAGTATCTTTAACAGATATATGGAATAGTATTTAAGATTGGCCAAAGCACTTGATCCCACTTTTTTTAAAAAAATAGATGTAATTCCCAGATTTCCATTCTTTCTAACTTGAGTCCAAGGAACACAAGTATCATATTGCACCAAATAAATCACAATCAATTCTTAATAGACAAATATGCTTGTTGTTTTTCTTCTACTTATTAATGACCTCCACAGATTTATTTTTCAACTCAGAAGCTGCTACTCTTATTCCTGGCTGTTCTTTTGCATTGAACTGCCCCGTTTGCATCTCATGAGCACTGCAAAGAAAATCTTGCAGCATGGCTGATAATGCTTGGTTTCAAATTTGATAGCATTGTTATAGTTTCTTTGTGTCATCTGAGAACATACACATGAAGAGTGATTTTGCTACTCATGAACAACACAATATCTTATATTTTGAAGATTATAGATAATCTAATATAAATATGAAAGTTCTCCCTACTGTATGTTGCTCTATCTACAAACTTGCTTTTTGTATCAAAGTTCATAACTCACAAGAATTTGTCAATTAAGTGTTCTTCTTTAAGGAGAGAAAAGAAAGTCTTCCCATGGAAGGAAAATTATACCGGAATAATTTCCCCTTCCCACCCCACTGCCAGCCTCTTATAACCATACATGGACGTTTCCTTCAGAAATAGTGTTACAGTGTACTGAGGGTTCTGGCTGATATTATTCAAAACGTTTTTTGAAAATTTAGAATAGAGACACTGCTTCAATGGGAGCAAGGCACAGAAGGATTGACCCTACAGTAACACAACATAAACAAGTGTTTTATAGAATACAGAACTTCTTGTTGTTGTTTTGAAATACTAAGAGCTCAGGCACTACTAAGAGGCTTCCCAAACCTTTCAATTTAAACTCTGATTTATCAAGATAATTTAGTGCACATTTTATACTATGCAAGCAGTCCGATTAAGAAATTATTAGAAGCTGTCTGAAAAAATCTGAAAAAATAATAAAATTGTAGAACTCTTTCCGTTTGAGCCATTTCCCCTTAGCCCATCACTCCATGTGCCTGTAAATAGTCTCTCTCCATCTTTCTTGTGGGCTCCTTTCAGGTACTGGAAGTCCATAATTAGGACACCCCAAAACCTCTTCTTTTCCAGGCTGTATATCAAAACATCCCATTAAATCTGGAATTAATTTACTTCAGTCCATTTTTTTAGGTTGCTATGCTTGCAGTTCTTTTACTATGTACAAGCAACACTACAACAAGCTTTGACAAAATGCCAGCTATTTTTACAGAGAAGAAAAATAGAGCTTTTGCTTTAATTTTAAGCATAAAAACACGAATGGAAATAAAAGAGCTAAATCTAAAACAGTCTACAATAAGCAGAAATGAAAATGTGCCTTTAGGAGCCTATTTCCTTTTTAAGGCTTACTTCTTTTATTTCTAAATTCTGCATCAATGTTCTGTGATATTTTAGTGAATCTTTAAATTAAAGAGAAATACACAACCAACTACTTTTCACACATTAAATTATATTCTCTTGGGAAAAAAAACCCTTTCTATGACAGGACTACTTACTTAATCTCAGTTTCTTAAAGGGTAGAAGAAGCTTGGACTTTTTATTCAGTAACTGTTTGATGTTCTCTAGTATACACAAGACTCCATGTTCCACTATAATCTTGTATGTCCTGTTTTGTAATGTTTTTGATATTGTATATTTAAAAACTGAATGCAATCCTAACCAAAGCAACTATGTATGTTTTCACTTCATAAATAAGCAGACTGCTGAATTCAAGGTGTTAGTAAAATAATTTTTAGCACAACTTTTTCATATCAATAACTTTGACAATGTTCAAAGAAACATTGGATCAGTCAAATGCTGGCAATAGGCTAATGGTTATCACAGCTAAGTTAATGTCAGCTTAAGAATGACATCAACCTTTCTGTTTCCAAAACTGATGATGCTAATCAAAATGTGGAAATTACACAGCCGCCTGGGATGGATGGGAAAGTTTAGGCATGACATCCACAAAGTATGTGTTTCAGGAGTGACAAATTAAGGTTTTCAAGCTGCTGCAATGTTTTCAAGTGGAAAAAGCTGATAAAAATCACATGAGGTGGAGCAGAGATCTTTTTCAAAACATATGATTGGGCTAAGGAGAAAGAGAGATGGAAACTGGATTTTGCCCTGAAAGGAAGGGGAAACTACTAGAGAAAAACAAAAGTAAAAAGTATGTCCAGCAGAAAAAAAGAAAAACAAAAACCTACCTTGATATTAAAGAGAAGGATTGGGTGGCATGAAACCTTATTCTTTCTAGAACAGTACATGTAAGGCCTGAAAGGGTTTGATTACTTTTTCCTCCTTTTTTTTTTTTTTTTTTTATAAAGAAAAGAATCTTTGTAGGAATACTTGTTTTGGAAGAACAATCAGCCAATAAGGCTATGTAGTTTAGCAGTCATTTAAACGCCAAGAGCATTTACTGTAGATGCATCTCAGAAAATGGTTGAGATTTTCATCTGGGACACCCAATTGTGGCCAGTGGATTCTGATGTGTAAGCTGAACTACACATTCAGTGTAGCAAAACTATTGCAGAACATTTCAAATGTAGAGGAGAAATAAGGTGAATACAGAGATTAGAGAATTTTGCTATAAAGAATTTGTACTTATGGAGACCTCCAGGACCAAAATTGGAACAAATCAAATTCTATGTTTGTCATATCACTTTCCATATTGGACAAAGCAAAGGGAAGGTGTGCTTTGCAGTAGGAAATACAGTCCATTAAAGGAAAGAATTTAGGACATGAAATTTTTTCCAACAGCATTTCTACAAGAGATAGACTACCCAACTAAGGGCCAATCCAAATATATCCACATGCAAAAAAATAATTTAACAAACTCTACTACATGATGTACTACCATCATGGGACAGACATCTACACATAGTAAAAGACAATTCATGTTTGTGGTAGAGAATCAGGACGCATGCAAAGAGGGATTATTTCAGGAAGCAAAGCTCTTCTTATTGAGGTTGAAGGATGCTGGAAATTAAGGGCAAGCTTTGTTTCATGGATGAAAAAATGTAGCTACCCAAGATACGCATAAAGTGCTAAATACAGGGAATGAACCAAAGCCAAATGACCCCCTCCAAGACTGTACCCAGCCATGACCTCCAGTTAAGTGGGATCAGAACAGAGACAGATTGAAGCAACCTCCCTTCTCCCACTGATCCCTACGGTGGGGAAAGCAGGATCCTCAGCACCAACTGTTTCACTCTGCAGATCAGGTCCTATTGCTCCTCACTGCTTGCTAATGTAGACATAGCCAAATTATATTTATTTGGAGACTGAAGCAGGGCTACATATGGAGAATTTCACCTTTGACAAGTACTAACTTCATTTACATTAGCACCTGTCTAGACTGTTTTCCTAAGTATAAACATAAAAATCTCCTTAGTGTATTTGCGCCCTTCTTACTTAATTAACCATATGTGACGTAAAGTGATACAACCCAGTTAAAGGTATGTCATTGTTGATAGGATCAATTACAGTCAGACATAAGTATTCATTGCTTATACCATCTGTGCTGTACTCCTAAGTGCAGAACCTTGTCAATGAAAGTATACACAGATTAACTGTATTCCCTTTCATTAAAAACTACCAATCTGGTTTGTCAGCTCCAGGCGCTTTCTGTTAAAAAGTTGCAATATTATAATGCACAGTCACCTTCTCCTTCCAGCATACCATTGCTAGATAATCTGAAAGGTTTAGCATAATATTTGTGATTATTCCACGTCTTGAATAATTTTATTCTTAACTAGTGGCAACTGTCCCAGGGTCTTTGGAAACTCTGCTTATATACAGCCTGGGAAATCACTGTGGTCATGGTAAGGACGTAAATCTTGCCTGTTCTGTTACTCGTTTATCAACATTTTATAAGGCTTCTTGTTTTTGCTGCTTTTCTTCAATATTACAGGATCTGATTGTACCACATTTGAGGAGGAAAAAGTCCCCAAAACAGTAATTCAAGCCTCGGAAACCTTCAGTTGTCATGTATTTATGCCTACAGAAAAATACACACATGTAGAAATCCTACAACTAATTTCATGCCTTTGATGTTCACTTCAATGAGAATTCACAGATAGATTAAGCTAATACTCCTGACGTTAATTAACAATTTCATGGATGATACTTGTACATAAAAATCTATATGGTATGTTCAGCTCTGTGGGGTTTGGAATAGGTCTTATCTTCATTATATAATTATAAGATACGCAACATAGTCTCTAGATGGATAAGGAAGGGATTTAAAGGACCAGTTTGGAGCATAGGAAAAAGCTACATAACCACATATGTTTAGAGAGGAAAAGTTCTCAAAGCAGAATGAATCACAATTTAATTTTTCCCCCTCAAAATTCAGGAAAGAAATTGATGGATTAAAGTATGTTTCTAATCAAGCTCCCTCCTTCTGATGACAACTTCAAGGAAGAATAGGAGCTAGTGTTCTACTGTTAAATTATTACAATTAAAACTCTGATCAATACAGGTCACATGAGAAAGCAGGATGTGCATCTAAGTGCATTTCTCTCTTCTAGAATATTTGAAGGCCACACTTAAGGGTCCTTATGAAGAAAAGCAAGAGGGGATGAATAAGATGTACTCTTCTATTGATATTGTTTGCATACTGGTTTTATATCTCTGTGTTTAATTTGGCAGGGATTTAGAGGCACACCCATGTGGGAAGAGTCTGGTCAGTTTAAAACTGGAATAAGAAAAAGGCAACAAACCAACCAAAAAACAACTTTTGGCTGATAAGGACTTTTCCCTGTGTTTATTGTAAAGTAGGTCTAAGGACTTGGTCTCATGGGATAAAAACAGTGCTGATGAGGATACTGACCAAAAGTTAAATAAAATAATCTAGAAGAAATAAAATTACAGAGAATAATATGGTAATTAAAAAATGCAAAAAGTTAAAACAATACTAATTTAGGATTAGCATGCTTGTTTCTTTTAAAAAAGAGTAAATCACACTTTGGGTTGTTGGAAAAGACGTTTAATAAGGAGATATTAATTTGAAATCTATAGCAGGGTGTCTAGAGTTTTATGATTGTATATAACACAACTGCTGTTTACAGAACCTTTTAAAGATAAAAGTGAAAAAGGAAAGTTTGTAAAAGATTAAAAGTTTCTCCTTCACCCACCTAACACCACATGTAAGTATTTTAATGAAGCCCTTGTTATGAAATGATGGTACGTGCATAATTCTGAACAAAAAAAAACATTTTGAGCAATTGCCAGAAAAATATCTGAATTCACTTACAAATAACTATAAATTTTGATAGTATTTTATGTACTTTAGTAATATGTTTATATGCTATATTGACAATCCAAAACCTCACAAATCTCTGCACAAAAGAGCCTGAAATTCTCTTCTCCTTTTGTTCTTTTTATTCGTAATCTCAAAATCTTACCTACTTTTCACTTACAACAAAAACCATATGTAACTTGTTCTATAGGAGCACAGATGATATGACTTTCACATTAACTGCTGACAGATACACATTTGAAGAGGAAGCATTTTTGGAATCTCATCTGGAGGAAAAAGTTAAAGAAAACTAAGCAGAGAGGTTTGCTGTGACACCACCAAACAACAGTTACATGATTTTGTGGAGCTGTCAGAGTTGGCAGGTTTGAAATCCCAGTATAGAACCAAATAGCTTGCTTGATTTTTGAAGCCAAAGAAATTACATAACAAGAATTTTGTTTGTGCTGGAAAAATGTTCTCTGTATCCTTTCAGGCCTTCCATGAGTATTTTTCAAAAGGCAAGCAATGCCTTTAATTTGTCTTGAGAAGATTTTCTTACATTGCAAAAGCCAAATGCACACATCTGAAAGCAAAACTCATCTTATGTGCAGTGCCGACACACAGGCTTATATAGTGTGTTATTCTATTAGAGATGCTGCATGGCAAAGGATTTACACATACCACAGTCCATGTGGATGGTTTCCAAAATGTGCATTTGAATTAAAAGCATGCATTTGATTTAATTGCACCTGGTTTGGGCTCTACACTGTGATGCTTGAATGAAAGCTTGCAGTTCAGATACCTGCACCGCAGAGCAGAGATGGCTATGAAGGTTTTAGGCTGGACAATGAAGATAAGTGTTAGATAAAGGTCTCAGAAGTTAATAGTGCTGCTGCAACAGCAAGTCTCATCACGTTGCCTTGATCCTTCCTTTTCTCCTCATTAAAGACAGACTAATTGGAAAGTACTATAGCATTGGTACAACTCTCCACTGTCTTGCTCTAGGAAACAAACTTGATGGACAAAGAAAACTAGAATTCAACCATTCCTTTTCAGGTGGTTACATTTCCTCTTAGGAAATGCCACCAAATAGCCATTAGGTGTGTTGTCCTTATAATTCACCCATACTACAGAAAATATTTTAATAACCATTGCATATAACAAGCTAGTGTTTCAAATATAACAAATTTTATAATTATCATTATTATCCATAATGATCATGCTTCAGGAAAAATTGCCCTAGGAAACTTAAAACATTAAGGCATCATTATTGTAAAGAGGTCCATCTGAATTTAAAGTGGATTCAGGTGTTCAGGTATTCAGAGTTTAACAATGTGCTTTGTACAAAGAATGAAGTTGTGGAAAAGTTAGTCTTTATTTTCCCAAACCATAAAAAATCTGCTATTATACAATTTTTAATAAAAGGTCAGGTGGTTCCACCTGTTTCATACTGAATAATATTACACTGTCTTGTAAGAAAATAATAATTAATTTGAGGTAGAAACTATAAAGAAGATGAAAAAATCAGAATCTGTTTTGGAAAACTGATTCTCTCCATTTGGAATTTTTTCTCTGTTCATGTTTGGACATAATCTCGAGTTAATTCTTTTGGCAAAAATTTCTACTACATATATTCTTGTGAAATCCATCTGGAAAGAAAACACCAAACCAAATGGCAACTATTATGGCACACCAGCTACAGCACTTTGAAACTAATTTTGTAGGAAGAATATATGATCAATGCAACAAAATCTCAAAAAGAGATCTCTACTGGTTACAGCACCAGCCTTGAGATGGCAGATGTAGATTGAGTCCCTCATTCCAGTCCAGACCAATTTGTCAGCTGACCCCCAGGCCGCTGATACACAAACCAGCATGGTACCAACAACTTTCCTGATGGTCTTTGGGTACTTTGAAGACCTGAGCCTGCCTGCCTGCCTGCCTTCCTTCCTTCCTTCCTTCCTTCCTTCCTTCCTTCCTTCCTTCCTTCCTTCCTTCCTTCCTTCCTTCCTTCCTTCCTTCCTTCCTTCCTTCCTATTTTCTGTAAGTAAATAACATAGGTCTAGTAATCCTGTCCTGTAAGTCAATATAAATAGAGGTGGAAAAAGCCATAAATAGTTTAATCAATGCAAAATAGGCAACCCATAGCCTTCACTGAAAGTCTGGAAGAGAAAGAACACAGTAAATTGCCAGGTGCTCTGTGACGGCTTTAAAACATTTCTGTCAGTAGTCAATGGTCTCTTTCACTTGCTTCCCTCAGATGATGAATTTCTGCCATTCTACCTTTTTCCACTAGAAAAGAAAAAAGACTATTTGTTCTCAGTCTCATGCAGTTATCCAGGCTGATGTTGTTAATTTTAAACAGCAGCTTCCCCTATGATTGTCATTATTTGTGCTTCAAGTTTTCATTACACTTGAGTGAAGTATCTTATTTTCTGTTTCAGTTCTGCCTCTTCAGCACTGTTCCTACCTACACTTTTTAAACACTGTACACTCAAAGCTTTAACACACGCAGCTTCAGATGACCATCTTGTACTCAACACAAAGTTCAAAGATGAGATCTATTTCCAAAGTCCCTCTGGACAATGTTTGTCATCTGTGAAAACACTGAGGAGACAAAGGATAGGGAACAGATGACAACTAAAACTGGAACAATACAATATTCATAAAATGCAGTGATCCAGAATACATCTGCCACTCAGTCAGTCAGTCTCTGCATTTATGTCCTCAATGCCCACAAGCAGAACATCCAAGAGTCCTTTCCTCTTTCTTACTGGAGGTGGCTGCCGCTGGCTGAGTCCTGCAGAAACTAATGTCAAGACCAGTTTCTAGTATGTAAGGCACCCCACTCAAATGTCTATCACGCCCAGCACATCAACACAACAAACTAAAAAAATGTTTTACATACAACTGACATCTTACATTGACTTTTTACAGTTTGTATTGTCTTTTTAGCGTGGTCTTTATATTACTTGCCTTTGAGAGCAAACCTCCCAAAAACTACTGTCTACTGGTACTGCCAATTGCTTCCAAAAAACCTCCGTAAATGAAATGGAGGCTATTAAAGCAGTTCATAGCCTTAGCTACCTTCAATTACCTTCTGAACAATCACACAAGGATACAGAAATCAAATCCAGTTATTTCTACTGAACTATACTGAAAATCAGCTTAATGTAAGGAACACAAAAACATCAATGAAGCAGCTGAAACTGTTTTTGCTTTGCCACAGTGGAATAACGCTTAAATGCTGAGAGTGAATTTGAATAGCCAAGCAATAATGAGAAACAAAGTAATATTCTCATTGTTGCCAGGATTGGATATTTTGCCATATTGGATGGAGGGGAGAGAGAGGAAGGGGAAAAGGAAAATAAAAGCAAACCCAATTATTTATATATAGTTTATATATGTTTAATATGAATGAACAAGACTCAAAGTTTGGTACTGGTCTATTAGTCTCAGCTTTAAAGTTTTCAAATGTAGTTAAATGAAACCAAATGCAGTTAAATGAATTCAAACTGATTTCTTATAAAACACTGAATTCTTGTGCTTTTTGTGGTTATCTGGTATTCACTTCCAATAACTGAAGCCAACAGAGCTCAGATCTGGAAAATTAGCTTTGCTGAAAATAGAAAAGCAACTCTTCTCTAACATTTACACTAACGTCTTCTGGAAAAAAGAAAACCACCAAAATCCTAAACTCAGCCTCCTGTACTCTGTTTGAAAGGATGAATACATGTCATCACTAGGCATTTTCCCCATTCTGGCTAGGACTGGCTATCTACATGAAAACACAAAATTGCTGGTAAATCAGATGGCTGCTTGCCTGCTCTGTTTGTCCTTCAAACTGCCACCTGGTCCTGACCCATATCTCACTGTCTGTGCCATTTCCCAACGGCTCAGAATGAAGATGATGGCAAAGTCAATGCCACAAGGTTTAAAACCAAACTACCTCACATGTTTTCTCATTAGTCATTATTCAGAACTTATATTTTACTCTTCAAAGAAACAGCTTTCCTCTAGAAAACTCTTGTCTGGTCTTCCTAACATTAAGAAGGGGACTATTTTAGTCTGTGTAAATATTTCTTAGCTTACAAAGCAAGTATTGATGAATTCATTTTTATTAGATGTCTGTCAAGTTCCACCTGGCTTCCAAGATCAATCAAAAAATGAACTAGATATCACTCACATCAGTGAAAAAGCAAGCCTATGCAACACTTCAAGTCTGTAAAGTATACATGGAGAGAGCCAGCTTGCAACTCAAACACTCATGCCATCCCCCATTCAATTTAACCTTTTAGAAGGAGCATTCCTTTATCCAAATTAAACACAATACCTTTCAGTTTTCTCTCTATGAACATCAGGCATTTTCTTCTAGCTGTGCATCACCAAAACAAAAATTTAAAATTCTCACAGAAGTCCCTTCCATAAAATCCTCTTCAATTTTTCTAAAACCTTTAACAGTTGGCCTTCACTTATAGGACAAATGAATTTCCTTCTGTGTGTTTTATAGGTAGGATAGTCATGTCATCAGTTGTAGGTATGGCCTTTCCCATCTATATCCTCAGCCAGATGTTCCAAAATATTGCATGTCAATTATGTCACACCATCCTTTTCTGGCTTTGACAAACCTTTATGCTCAAACCCATCTGAGTTTTTCTCTATTACTTCACATGCTTCCCATTGTGCTAGGGAGCTGCACCTGTAAAAGCACCTTTAACAGTGTTTTGGCCTGCTCTCACTTTCTCAGTCTCCCACTAGAGATTCTCTCAGCAAAATGTCATGGGTTTTTAACATTTTTATTTACCCTGACTACAAAAATTGAGCTAACAGCTGTGTCAAATGGATGCTCAGACTGCTTACAACACTAGCCCATGGCCAGCTGTCTGTCATCTTCCACCTACATTTAATTATAATTTAGATTACACTTAAGTCTGTGTCTTTTCAGAGCTCTAAATTCAGTAGTCTTCCATGAATGAGCTCTTCAGCAAAATCAGACAAACAATCAAACTTCCCCATTCTTTCTGCATTATGACCTTCTTGTGAATGAAATGAAGGGGGAAAAGCACCTAACTTTGGTTGTAAAATGCTTCACCTAATGTCCTACTCTTTGGTTCCTCATCTTTCTCCATGACCTACTTTGTGAGTCAGTCTTCATTTTGGTTTTGCAAAACTGGAATGCCATGTCAATAATAACTTCATAGATCACTATGGATTAAGACAATGATATCTCCATATATACCAGTGAATAAACAAAAAACCCAAAAAAACCCCAAACTGATGAGGCATTTATTTGTAGATATTTAATAGTGTGCTGATGTTAGAGCCTATATATGCATAAACACGTTGAGCTTGAAGTCATACCTTAAAAATTATTCTATTGACACCCCTTACACTACAGCTATGCTGAGCTGAATTAAATCACAAAATTTTAAAGACTATGAAGAAATCAAAGTACTAAACATTCCAGTAAGGAACACAACCTCCCTGGAAGACTTGAAAGCTCTAAAAAATACCCCAAAAAACCTTTTCCAAATTTTTCCTTGATATCATATTCAACCATCATTTCTAAGAAGATTCTCAAAATTAAGTCTATAGTAAAGCTGATGAAAGCTACAGATTCCAAAGGATCTTGGAACAGTAGTCATGTACAGAGAAAATTTAGAATTTATATCCAAGTCTCAGTGCCAATATAATATTCATGAAAAGAAAAATTATGCATTGAAGAATTCAACATATTAAAGAAAATTGAAAATATTATACATGTTAATGTTCAGATGTGTCTATTTATAGGCTATTTTCTGCTGCTCAACTTTGTAACCTCAAAATAGCTTCAAAATATGAGGTTTTTCTATTTGATATATAGATACAATAATATATATTTCATATACAATATATACATAGATTTTACTATGAAAATGCATTAAAAAAAAACCAAAACAAAAACCAACAAATGAAAGAGAAATCCTGAATGGTAAATCTTGTTTATATTCTTATTGCAAAACAGTCTTTCCAGGACAATACATAATTTACAATCTAAACAGACATTGTCTAAATACCGTTTCAGCACCTTTTTTTGGTCTTATTACTCCTTTACTGAAGATATTTTTCAAATTACTTGAATCTTCACATGCAATTATTAATTTCTGAAAATTGGGTTTTTTTGGCAAATACTGTCCTACCCAAGCACTCCACAAACCTTCTTTGCTTTAGATAGAAGAGCATAGTAGAGCATAGTACATCCATACACATGACCATTGTGTGGGAAAACTACTCCACCTCAGTTTAACTGGCAGAAGATTATCAAGGTTACTTTGTTTTGGACACCTGAAACAAACCTCTTATGAGCCGATGTTTTTCAGAGAATCTATCTCTGTATGTCCAAAACACATTCCCCCTGTTTTCTTTAGCCTGAGTTGTGAGAGTTCTCAGGTGTTGCAAGTACCTCCATTAGGTACTCTGGAAATAAGGAATGGAATGAGTCACTCACTCAAGAGTCAGACTTGGTGATCCTTGTGGATCCCTTCTAGCTTGAAATGTTCTGTGGTTCTAAGTGCAGGGAAAGACATGGAAAATAACGACTTAAACTGCATAAAAGATATCAATCCTACACCTTCTGTTCAGCAATTTTAAAGCGGTACATAAATAAAATAGTAATTTGAAGTATAAAGATCATTCTAGATTAAGGCGCAAGACTAAAAATTGGGTAAAAATTAAAGTCAAATGTTTTGTGTGCCCATCTCTAAATGGAAGGCCTACACACTAGGGAAAAGAATATCATCATGGTGACACATTATTGAAACTGATTTTCCCCAGGGCTTGACCTAAATCCATTTGTAGAAAACAAGACGCCAATTTAAAGTGGTCCTTGAATTCAACTAACCAGAACAACTTAAGATTGAAGTTCCCTGAATATTACAGGAATTAGAACAGCATGAAATACAGAAAAGTTTGTTTTATTTGAGATATTTGTTCAAGAGCAGCCAAAGCTGCTTAGTGTCCTAAACGAAATTACTTTTCTACCCCAGAGAGAGGGTGTTCCCTCTAAACCAGAGATGACTATATAAGGATTTCAGAAACTATTGTTTGCATTTTACTGATCTTCAGATTGCTAGCACACAGAGTTTTCAAATAAAGCACTGATAGTCTGAAAGCTCTAAGATATTAAAATTCATTTGCTTTAAAAACACACACAAAAAAAGAACCATTAAAATATTTAGTGTTCTATTACGGTTATAGTCTTTTTACTGCCCTTAGCATCAGGTTATCAAAGTACCCTCATACCCAAAGTATGAGCTAGAAGTAATATCTGTAACAATTAGTTCATTTCCTCTTTCCCGAAATGGGAAATAAAGTATAAAATAACATGTTTTGATAAGATTTCTTCTCTTTTTTTATTTTAGTAAATGCATATACATATTTCTATGTTTGTGTCAGAGCAAAGCTATGTAAAAGGACTGTGCCTTGCACTTGAATTTTCATAGGAAGTGGCTCCCACCATCCCAAACAGTCCTTAGAAAGGCTAAGGAGACAGGCTTTATAAAGGATCTAAAAAGTTACAGTGTGCATAAACTGTGTTCATTACAGTGATTTTCTACCTGAAAATTAAGGTAATTTTTTTAAAATTAGCTTCAGCAGCTCATCACCTTCAAGATAAGTATGGTCTCATACATCTTTATTCTTTGGGAAAATCTTGTCTTTAGAAGGCTAGCTTTCACATAATGGAATCACAGAATAAATGAGATTGGAAGGGATATTGAAGTCATACCATAGAAGGGCCTGGGTTGGAATGGACCTTAAAGATCACCTCTTTCCAACACCCCTGTCATGGGCAGGGACACCTTCCACTTCACAAGGTTGCACAAAGCCCACCCAACCTGGCCTTATTTCTGGGAAACCTGTGCCAAGGCCTCACTTCACTCACAGTAAATAATTTCTTCCTAATCTCATCTAAACCTACTCTGTCAGTGTGAAACCATTCCCCCTTGTCCCTTCTCCTGTCACTCCAGGCCCTTGTAAATAGTCTCTCTCCATCTTTCCTGTTGGCTCCCTTCAGGTACTGGAAGGTCACAATTAGTTCATCCCAAAGCCTTCTCTTTTCCAGGCTGAGCAATCCAAATTCTCTCAGCCTTTCCTCACAGCAGAGCTGCTCCATCCCTCTGATCATCTTGATCCAGGCTCCTCTGGCCTGGCTCCAACAGGTCCCTGTCCTTCCTGTGCTGGGACCCCAGAGCTGGATGCAGCCCTGCAGGTGGGGTCTCAGCAGAGTGGGGCAGAGGGGCAGAATCCCCTCCCTGCCCTGCTGCCCACGGGGCTTTGGATGCAGCCCAGCACACGGGGGGTTCTGGGCTCCCAGAGCACACGGCCGGGGCATGTCCAGCCTCTCACCCACCAGCACCCCTGAGTCCTTCTCCCAGGGCTGCTCTGGATCTGTTCATCCACAGCCTGGATTGGTACTGGGGGTTGCCCTGACCAAGGTGCAGCACCTTGGACTTGGTTTGTTAAACCTCATGAGGTTCCCATGGGCCACTTTTTGAGCTTGTCCAGGTCCCTCTGGATGGACTCCTATCCTTCAGGTGTGTCACCCACATCCCTCAGCTTGGTGTCATCTGCAAACTTGCTGAGTGTGCACTCAATCACTTCATCCCTGTCATTAATGAAGATCTAGGAGTCATCTGAAGCAGGTCTGAGAGCAGGTTTCTCTGCAGCTTATCTAGGCATGTTCTGAATCCTTCCAAGAATTGAGATGCAATTATCAAATACAAGTATAACATCTATCAATCAGAGTGCTCCTGTAAAGGTGCATTCACTTCACCATAGATTTTAAAAGGTAGCTGTGATTACTGTGGAGCCTTGCCCCGATTTCCTCCATAATGAACTCAAAGACCTGGACTCGCTCATTTCTATATCATAGTCATTTCTATAATCAGTTTTGATTTAAAGAAGTGAAATTTGAGATACTTGAATTCATTCCACACTCCTACTGTATAACTCATATCATATACCTTAAACTCTATCCTGCCCTAACACTCCGAAGGATGGTTGTTTTTGGTTCAAAAGATACATCCTCCTAACTTTGTCTCTCATTACTTCAGCCTTTCCTACAAAACCTTCTCTTACGGTTTAGCTATCCTAAGCCCAGAGACCATTTTCCATCTAGCTATCAAATTGTTTATTAAGCCCTGGTGATTATAAATAAATATGTGAAGCTATCTTGGGGCAGGGGGTAAAAGGGGAAAGAGAGGGGGAAATGAAAAAAAAAGGACACCAGTAGACAAAAAGAACAAGTTACTCGAGAAAGCTTGCATCTCATTGTCACCAGGATTTAAAAGAATGCTTCGCCACTGGTCATTTTACCAGCAGCAGTGAAAATAAAAAACAGCCAGTTTTGTAATCAAGAGCTAATCAACTTAGGTGCTCCTTTCATACACCTCAAAGTAAATTTTATGTTGAGTTGAAGGCTAGAAGAGAGAACCAGGGAACATTTTCCTTCTGAAAGCTGTTCACTTTTCTGTCTTGTGCAAACTAGACTAAGCCAGAGACAGTTTTTTTGCACTGGATGGTTCAAGCTGTGGGCTTGAGTTCGAAACACTTAATATATGTTCATGTAACCACCCAACACTCTTACTGTTAAACCTTCCCAGTAAGAGCTTTGCTATGTGAAAAGTGTCTCCTTGAAAAACCATTAGGCAATTGCCTTGCAAAGTCATGAAAAAGTACTTCCTCTAAAACCTATGAAGAAATCAGACACCTGCATGTGCAACGTAGTCTTCAAAGCAGAATGACAGGATTACAAGGTCAATACTTTTCCTTTTGACAGATGTTATCTGGGCAGGATTCTGGCTCCTAGAGAGTGCAGAAAAAGGAAGAAGACAAAAAGAAAAAAAAATGACAGTAGGCAGAAAAGACCAACCAAGTGAAAAATAATTTTAAACAAAGTATACAAGATTTATGAGAGATGAGAAGTATAGGGTGGCAACATTTAGTTACCCCTTTAAAGAGGAATCTAATGCTGCTCTGCCCCTGGGGTTTGACTGCACCACTATGCACCCCATGGGACTCTTGGGTCCCCCAAACTTTTCCTTCACTCTTTGGATATGCCAGTTAAATACACACTTCTGATACAAACCTAATAGAGAAAATGGCAATTTATTCTGCATGTTAAAAGCAAGGGACCAATTGTACTGTTCTCCACCAGGAAAAAACACAGCATACGACAAGGACAAAACCTATTTAATATTTGCACACAAAGCAGATCTAATCTTGCTTGGAGTCTTCAAGACACCACAATCATGAAATAAGAACAAATTTTGGACAACAATTATTATTCCCATATGGTTAATGAGCAATTTATTACTGCAGATAGACATCTGACACTGTCTCCCACAACTGAATCTCACTTCTATTACCACTTCACTTATCATTCACTTCACTGATTGTTACATCCTATGTAAGAGTTTTAGCTCAAGAAAACCTAATTAATTTAATATTCATAAATTGTCCCACAGACTCACTCCTCTGATGTTCTACTCATACCATCCCATTCCTATTGGGCTGATCCTTCAAGAAACAGGCAATAGTTAATACAGGTATAGTTCAAGACTCAATGAGGACCAAACTCACTGCACCAAAGAGGAAGTCTAAGCCAAGAATGGAGGCAGAATCAGCACAGATGTTTTTGCATCAAAAATTAGAGGTTATCTCTAACACAGAGTCCAGAGGAGGCCACCAAGTTGAATGGCGGGATGGAACACCTCTCCTGTGAGGAAAGGCTGAGAGAACTGGAGTTGTTCAGCCTGGCAAAGAAAAGGCTTTGATGTGATCTAATTGCAGCCTTCCAGTACCTGAAGGGAGTCTGTAGGAAAGATGGAGAGACACAAGCCCGTGTAGCGACAGAACAAGGGGGATGTTAGAAGAACGTCTTAAAACTGACAGACAGTAGGTTTTGATCAGAGATTAGGAAGTAATTCTTTACTCTGAGGGTAGTGATGCAGTGGCACAGGTTGCCCAGAGATGTTGTGGCTCTTCCATCCCTGGAAGTGTTCAAGGTCAAGCTGGATGGGGCTCTGATCAATCTGGTCTAGTGACAGATGTCCCTGCCCATGGCCTGGGTTGGACCTAAATGCTCTTTATGTTCCCTTCCAACCCAGGCCATTCTATGACTCTATGAAATGATTGGATAGGAAGTGCCACATGAAACACTGCACAAAGTGTAAAATCACCAGCTGTGAAGAAATATTTTAGGATCAAGGCTTGTATGTGATTATCAAGGTTAATCTAGTCCAGGAGTGTGGGCACACTGGCAGGACCACAGCACACATGTTGTATACCTGTCTTTTCTGCCTATGAAGTTTTTCTTATTTTCGTTCTTATATTTCTCTACTCTTAACTAATTTCTGATTAAGCAGGTAATTTCGTATCACTGAATATTTCAAATTTCTCTCAAAATCAGCAACCAAACGCCAATATTATATTGAGATATATCTATATCTATCTCTGTTTATGCACACACACACACATCATTCACTCAGGTGCGGAGAATGTAATCCTGACAGAATTGCTTCCAGCTGTTGGGATATAATACCCTTTTTCCCACCAGATGGCAGTAACTCCAACTTAATATAACTCGGACTGGTCACCACATGCATAGCAAACAATGGCACACTTTATATTTGGGATTTTCCTTAAGAAAAAATAAGAGCTGGTCTTTTGAATATGTACAGTAGAGTTGTTCCAGTTTCCTCCTATTTAATGCCAAAGTTTTCTACTAATAGCTAAGCTCAACTTTGATTAGTACATACTACAAGGTTTTTTTTTAAACACATATCATTCCATCTTTTTTTTCAGTATGCTGTAATTTTGTCAAATTGGAGAAGTACAGGTATTATTTCCAATCATTATCTTGTTCCAAGAATAATTCCTAAACAGAAATACCTGGGTAACTTTCAGCTGCCTAATAAACAAACTTTTGCAATATATGCTAATGATTAAAAAGAGTAAAGGCCTCCAAAGAAGGAGGGGAAATGATAAATACTTTTTGCATAATTTTTGACAAAATTATTCAGTGTGCATAATTCTTGACTTATAAAAGCCCAAGGCAGCATCTACAGCTAAGAGTACTGCAGCCAGAACATACCATGTTACACACCCACTAAACTGTCTTTAACGTGGGAGCTGACAATTTCTTCTACTGGCAAAACCAGGAAAGCTTTTGCCAATATAGTGCCAGCACCATAAAAATAATGCAATCTGGTGGATGGGGACTACTCTGTAGGATAACCAGCTCCAGGAGCAACTCATCCATTTATTCTAACCAAAAGATCATTGTTCCCTTTTTATTTCTTTAACTTCTAATTTTCCAGAAGAAAAAGTCCTGTACTATAAAAAGAGAACTTCCCTCCCATTCTACTAATATAAGTATTCAGAGTGGTTAACTGAGTTTATATTCAGCTCTATTCTGACTGCAAAGATAATATCAAAAGTGCACATTCTTATTAATAAAACACACTCATCTTCCAATAAATTTATGACCAAATATGCAGTCTGTTTGGACAGCTGGCTTCACCATCCTACAAGCAGGAATTCAGATCCCCTTTTTTCCTTTCCATCTTTTTTTTTTTTTTCAGCAGAAAATAGAGCAAAATTTTCTCTAGATATACAAGACAAGTAAATACAATAATGGAAAGACCATAAAAATAAAACAAAAAGTGGCATAACTACATTCTACTGATTAAATATTAAGCATCCAGTTATACTTGTCTTTCACACTCATGGGTAATATTCCTGAATATTTCACTTTCAATACAAAAATGCAAAGCCCATTTATGTGGATGTGTACTGGATGAGCAGTATCCCAAATCAGTGACATTTGAACTGAAGATGTTCTCAAGATACATTTTAGTTCAAAAGACCTGTTCATAAACTTTTCATTATGGCTTGATGACTTTCTGACATTACATATTCACATCCTCTAGAAGGATGAGCAGAATCCACCATAAAAATAATTAATTCTTATGTCATTTCCTCTTCCTGAAGGAAGAGGAAAAGTAAAGGTATCAAGTAATCTTTAGGATGAACCTAATCAAAATGATTTGAAATGGAGAATGCAAATCTTTGTGAATAACCATGAACTCAAAATCCATCCTTGGCATGGAAGGAGAAACTCAATGACTCATTGTTGAGGGGGTCAGAGTAAACACAGAGTAAACACAGGCATTCACCATTTAACACAAAGTTCCAGCATAGAAAGTTTAGCACAACTCTGTGATGTTCAAAGGGATGGTGAAGTAGAAGTGACAGACAATTCCTTTTTCCTCCAGCTGAAGGATCAGTAATAATCCTACAGTTACGTTTAGAGAATTCTGTGTATTTTGAAAAGGATATAGGAAAAATAGAGGTGAAGGAAGAGATGCAAATACTGAATACTGGAGAACACGTGTCACAGTGAAAGTCTCAAGAGATCTCAGATCTATTTTAGCTGAATTGAACAAATATGTAGCAGTCATTACAGGAAAACAAATACCACCTATAGGTGCCAGCAGAAAACAATGAAACAATGGCTCAAAGCTGAAGCTCATAAAATTTAAATCAGGTAAAAGGCACAAGTTTTGATACTTCGTTTCATGAAATGATCACTCTTGAAGCGATTATCACTATGATAATCACTACAAAGATAAAGAGTGGATTAAATAAAAATGATTTCCTGCTTCAAAGACAAAATGCACAGGAGTAACAGCACAAAATGTAAAAACTTGAGAGTTTAAACTCACATGGTCCAATGACCTATTCTGACTTGAAATCCAGATCTGTACTGTGAGAAGGATCATGACTGAGCTCCTTGGGAGCAGTTTGAAACACAGAGGGAGTGTCCCCTCACTGTCCTGGGAAAGCCTCTGTGGGATGGAGAGCAGCTGCACTGCCCTCAGCTTCATGTGCCAGGGGCTGGTCATGGTGACTGGGACACAAACTCTGAGGAGTGGTCTCAGGGCTTACCTGCAGCTTGTGGAGCAGCAAACACAGTCCTGCTGTGAGATGGAATGGCAGCTGTACACCTGGAATGGCAGCTGTACACCTGGAAGAGACACAGCACATCAGAACAGGGATATAGGACTCCTGCAAAAAACTAGCTGAGTTTCACCAGGTATTTCAAAAGGAAACCTGTTTCAAAAGAAGATATAGTGTTATGTCCTGTAATAACACAATATAAAGATGAAAAAGAGGAAGCTTTTTTTTTTTTTTTTTTAATAAGACTTGATGAACATTAGCAGGTTAAGAAATTTACCGGAATTATCATATCCCAGTAGCTGAAACAAAGTAACATGATACAACATGTTCTATCTTGCAGGCCCCACAACCTTTCAGCACATCTTAAACTGGGGGCACTCTCTTGCTGGATGCACATTTAGTTGTGTGCTGAGCTTTGCATGCAAATAAATTCACAATTTTCTTAGTTTTATAAAGTAACCAACTTAATTTCTTAGACTGAATTTTAGCACCTGAAAATTCTTATTTCTCTTTGTGGACTGTTAGAAAATATATAGAATGAACTCATGCACAAAACCTATATTTATTCTTATTCATACTAACATCTTCACTGCAAACACAAAGTTATGTTTAGCAGAATATATAGGGAAAGCATTAATCTACAATCACATGTCTGGTACAATAAATAGAATACGAAGGGAAAACACATGTAGCAGAAGCACTATGCTGGCAAAAGTCATTTAGCTTACACAGTAAGAAATCCTCTGAGCTGTTTGCAATCAAATCATATTTAGTGCCTTCCTTTCATTAACATGGAGTTTTTCAAGAAGTGGGAGAAGTTAGCAAACTGTTGTTACACACAGAGAAAGCACAGGATTTTTAAATGAGGAACCCTTCAGTTTCTAAGAGCTCAATTAGTATTAATTACAAGTTTAAAGAAGCAGCACAACATATTCACATTGATAGTATGGGCATATCTACAGCATAATTACTGTCACTTCAATAAGTGCAGTCATGCATTCATGTGCCCTAGGATCAAAGAGGTGGCATATCCAGCCCAAGCTCCTGCTATCAGAGGCAACCGTGTTTCACATTCCCTTTCATAAATGTATCATTTTCCACCTTGCGAACAGTAAGACATGTATGGTAAAACAAAACCTGACCACTTCATTGGGAGTCTCCTCCAGAGCACTACTGCTTTGATGGCTAGAAATCTTCTAACTTCCAGTCTGAATTTCTGCCAATTATTTCTGCCCCAGCATTGTGCTTCAGATTAGATTGCTCTCCTTCACTCACAGTTGTCCTGTTCCCATTGTGTACCTTTTCTCTTGGCCTTTATTTTATTGCAGAGAAATAAAGCTGTTAGTATCCTCACAATAACCTTTCTCTTCCCACTATTTGTTTTAGTGCCATTTCTTTCTCTGTTTGCTACACCTAAGTTCAGGCTTCCTACACCTGGGCACTCCGAATGTTTGGCAGCATTCCTGGGGAGGTTGCTGCAGTGCCTCACATGGAAGCATTAATAATTTTATTTCATTACCTGAAAGATCCAACTTGATACTATTTTAAATGGCATAAACCTTGCTCATGGACATATCAGATCACTGGAGCTGCAGTTATTTTGGATGAAATTCCTCTTACCTAGTTTTAAGCAGCATCTCTGAGCTAGTCACTGCAGGTCCTTTAGAATCAGAGAGACACTTCACAGCATGATTCATCTGATCTATTTTTAGAGATTCTGACTGGATGAAATCTGTTGTGCCCTAGAAATACTCTTCGCTGACCATGCCTAAACAAATACCTCAGCTGGAGAGAGCTAGACAGAATCAACTGAAGAGCTTATTTTGTGGTTTATTAATGTAGTCAACTCTTTCATTTCCTTTAAAAAATCCTGAGATAGCAGATAACAGCAGAAGCGTCATAACCATGTACATAACTAAGTTTTCAGACTTCATCCTGTTTCTGTTTCTCCCAGTCTCTCAGTTGAGAAATTTTCTCTGCATTATTCATTGATGGTACTTTTGAATTGCATATTGAAAATGGCTCTTCTGGTACACTTTTAAAACCCACAGTAACTAGAGGTAGCAAAATTTCCCCCCAGGAATCAAGTGCTTATGTAATGATTTGACAGAATTACACTTTGACAATTGATATTCTAGACAATTGAGAAAGAGGAACAGGTATTTTAAAATATGCTGAATTTTGGTCAATCATAAATAAAAGGATGTACACTTGCAGAATTTGGCAGGATGCTTCCTGACATCTCTATTGAACTTCATTAACTACATCTGCTAAGCAGAAAGGTTGAAATATTTGATAAACTTTTAAATAAAAAATAACCAATGCCAAAACCTATCATCTTCTCCAATGGAAGATTACAGAATTTTTCTGCACAAAGAACAGATTAAAATCAGAGGGAATTTGATACTTTCCCTCACCTCCAAAGACAAATCAAGATAGTTACTGTATTATATGACCTCAAAGTGGATTAATATTTAAAAATTTAATATGGTTGAATCTTAAGATTTTACCTGAAATCCCTGAAATATAAGCTATAAAAGAGAAAAATGTGTAACAACAATACCTCTTTTTCTTTGCTAGAAGGAAGGGATAGTACAGATAAGTAGGTTTTACAGATAAACATGTTTTGCAGCAAGTAAAAGACTGGACTGAATATCTCAGGAGTTTGATTTGGTCAATACCAAGTCATTAAAGTTTTCTTCACATCTCACCAGTCCTGCTTACATACAAGCATCTGAACAATTTTCCAAGTGACACAAGTGCTAAGACAAAATTCTTTAAGAGAGGGGATAACTGAAGAAATTTCACAAAAATCATTGTCAAATTACAGAATATTTGGAATATTACTGAACACAAGCACAAACAAACCAAAGGGGAGTTATTCACCAAAGGGAGTCATTAACACTTGCTATCCTACTTGGTGCTCAGAAACCAAAAATAAGAATAACTCTCAGAAGGCCAAACACTGAACAACTTCACACCTTGAACCACAATACCAAAATTATTAAATCCAGATAGTTCAGGCTCATGGACAAACCCATGGACATAATGTCCATAAACAGATACTGAAGGGTAGAGGTAGGATGTCCCTTCTGGCATCACACATCCAAAGATGATGGATGCCAAGGGACTATAAGGGAAATGGATTTCCATTCAGACCCAAAATCCCAGTCACAGCAGGTTCAAAGGGATGTAATTTCACAGAAATATGAAAGATTTTTTCCAGAATATAATTTGTGATACTTTTTTAATGTCAGACTATTAACCATCATGCCCCTCATAAACCAAAAATCATCAGATTTTTAATTCTTTATGAAAATTCTATTTCTTAGGCCAGAACTCTCATAAATATGTTCTTGACTGTGGCATTAAGCATATATGCTGATCTTTTCAAAGTTGCTCTTTTCTGAAACGACTGATCTTGTTTTGCAATCTGCTGTGTATTCTTTCACACACTGTTAAGCACAAACTTTGGATGCTTGCTCTAGTTTATAAAGTACCCTACTCAGAAGCCTACATGTATTATAAGATTTCTTTACAATTAATTCTTGTCAGTAATGTATAAATTCCAGAGCTCTTCAATAGATACAAATACAAGGCAAATTTTCACCCCTGATTCCAAAACAGGATGTAATAATTTTACCAAAGGCATATATGTATGTAAAATAGATAATTTTTATTCCTGAAAACTCCCTCTTTCATGACTAACTCTTTAGTTAGGGAAGGGAAAAATCAAATATGAAAATAAAATCTAAAAGAAAGAAGAGAGAGGCAAAGGCATGTTTTAAATAAGAATCATTGTGATGGTCTTCTGAAAATATTAGAAAGGCAAAAGCAACCATGTTTTCTATTGTTTTCGACTTTGGGATAATGCATCTTCTTGCAGACCAGAAAGCAAATCATATTCTGGGCTGCATCAAAAGCAGCATGGCCTGCAGGTGACTCTTGCTCTGTGCTCCACTCTCATGAGACCCCACCTGGAGTATTGTGTCCAGCTCTGGGGCTCTCAGAATGACACAGACATGGATTTGTTGGAGAGAGCCCAGAGGAGGCCACGAAGATGATCAGAGGGCTGGAGCAACTCTCCTTTGAAGACACACTGAGAGAGTTGGACTTGTCAGGCCTGGAGGAGAGAAGGCTTGGGGGAAACCTAACTGGAGCCCTTCAATATTGAAGAGGTTTAGAAAGCTTTGAGCAACTTTTTACAAGGGCTTGTAATGGTAGGACAGTGGGGAATGAATTTAAGCTAAAAGAGAACATATATAGATTAGATATTAGGAAGAAATTCTTCACTATGAGGGTGGTGAGATACTGGCATGCATTGCCCAGAGAAGCTGTGGATGCTCCCTCCCTGACAATGTCCAAGGCCAGGTCAGATGGGACATTGAGCAGTCTGGTCTAGTGGAAGGTGCCCCTGCTCATGGCAGGGGGGTTGGAACAAGATCATTGACCCTGAGATGAGCTCAGTTGGTCAGAGCATAGTGTTAATCATGTCAAGGCCGTAAGTTTGATCCCTGTATGGACCATTCACTTTAGGAGTGGACTTGGTGATCCTTGTGGGTCCCTTCCAACTCAGAATATCCTGTAATTCTGTGATGTTTCAGGGCCCCTCCAAACTTTTCAAAGAATCTATGGCTGCTTGGCATGACCAGTTCTTTGCAATAAATATTTTTGCCCTGAGATTGTGATTTTGATTTAATTCAGCCAGGTTCTACACTAGAACGAAGCTGTTACTACTGTCGTTCTGTGTGTCTCTATTAAAAAACTACCAGAAATATCAGTTTATTTCAGACTAACATTATTTCTGTAATGCTAAAGCTTCCTTTTCTATGAACAGGATGTAAGCATCAAAGGGACTTCTACTTATCAATAACTGAGGCTCAGAAAATGACAGCCCTGAAAAGAACCTCATACACTTGAGATGCTCCTGGAATCAGACTAACTTCCATTTCAAAACATCACAGAACTATGACACTGAGTGAGAAAGTGTGACTTTCTAGTCCTTTGATAGTTCATCTTGCATCTGTTACTTATATTCAATGCATTTGGAAAGAGACCTGAAAAAGGGGCAACAACTTAATCAGACTTTCTAAAGCTTTTTGTTGTGGAGATGGTAGACCAAGAATACTCAAGAACAAGAGAGACTTAATTTGTTTTGTATCTTAAATCAAAGCTGATGCAGTTAGTCATTCCCAAGTTCATAACAAAATGAATCCATGTACAGTACCAAAAGCAAATAACTTTTGCTGATTTCAGTGATCTATCAGGGCTCTTGGTTTTGAGGAGAAAAGTCTAGAGGCTTTCACATGCCACCAAAATTCACACAACACACTTTTAAGCTTTGATGAGTCTTTGGTCTATGGACTTCTTCAAGAACTTGCTCTTAGCAATTCCACAGTCAGGTTTGAATATTCTGTGTCATTAAGGTAATGTAGAAAAGGATTATCTGGAGAATAAAATTAAAGGATTTTTGGTGGGGATTAACCTGGCAAAAGTTTTAGAATCACTGGGTTAAAAAGGTGCCTTTCCTTAAATTTCAGTCAGCTGTAATTCATCTTGTATCACCAGACGAAAACTTGGGGTTTCATCTAGTTTTTATTGCATTTATTTTATCCAGTAGATTATTAGGATGTGTAACATGATAAACTACTGTCCTTGAAATGATGATTTACTACATTGTTGCATATCATAAAAAGTACAGCGTCAAAATTGCTTAAAGCCAGAGTGCAAATTGCTTAAAGACAGTCCTAAACTGCAGAACTCTCATCTCCACTGAGCAAGAAGATCATGGTTTCTTTGTCCTGGTTTGGCATATTATGACAGAGCTGACTTTTTTTTTTAAATTCAAGCGATCAATTCAGTCCAAAACTCCCCTAAAAATAAACTGGTGACACAGTAAACCTTGCCTAGAGCAAACCATGCAAAATCTTTGTCTACCTCTCTTGCAAAAAAAAAAAATTAAAAAAAAATAGTTCTGAAGTCAACGGAGGTGTGAACTGCACTGTTTATGAAAGAAATTGTACCTGACAATCCTCTCTATGCAAACCACAGAATTTCCCAACATCCAGGAGGCATCTTCAGTATTAAAAATAAACAAGCAACCAACAAACCCCTCCTTTTCTCTTTTTTCCACCTTGGTTCAGAGAAGCTGAATTGGCTTCCAAGTCACAATGGAGATTAGAAAACAGGGATGCTTCTTGAGGCCCTTTAAGGTATTTAAGGGGAATAATATATTTAGATGATTTAGTCCTTCATTTAAACAAATGGCCCAAAATGGAAAAGTCTCTGGCTCTTAGTCACCACTGGCTGAAATGGAGTAACAGGCCTCAAACTGGCAGCCTGAACTTTGGCTTGGATTGACCCAGGTGCAAAGTTGGCACGTGGCTCAAGCAACAGCCCAAAGGTTTTTCATAACCTCAGTAACAACAGTACAAGAGGGACAGGATCATTTCTGCTTTGGGACAAGATATCAACACATGCTAAAAAAACACCCTACAACACCAGTGGAAATAAAACTTAATGGTTTCACAATCATGTCTCCATTGCTCATGGAGATGCAACTTTTCCCTGCAACGCCAAGTCTTTTACATCTTTCATTGCATCTTTCATCTTTCAGTGCTCTATCCTCAGCTTCCTACAGGAGAAGAATAATTATTTCAAGAAATGAGCATGAACATAATTAAGATCAAATCCTCCCCTTGGTAAACTGTGCAGACTGGTGTGAATCTAGAAATTATTTTCCTACCAATTACATTAAAATGGACAAGAAGAAAGCCTTCCACTTAAAAAATCTTCCTTCCAGTAGCAAATATCTCTCTTAAGAAAAAATAAGTTAAAACTGAATGTTTTATTTGCATGAGAATAATTTCAAGCAGTGTTTGAATACCAAATACAAAAGCACTATCTTTTACACTGTTTATGCCATACATATGACAGAATATTTAATCTTTTAATTTATCATTGCAAGTAATAAAAATCGAGAGAATTTCACATAACCTAAATAAAGCTGAAGGCACAACATTTCCACACAGTGTATGAATTCGTAAAGTGGAGTGAGTATACGAAAATGTTTGCCATCATTAACACACATCTATAGTTCAGCAGGAATATCAAAATGCCTTATTACATCTAACAGCTTACACAAAAGACCAGACAAACAGATTCTTCTTTTAAAGTAATGGGACTAGTTAATGGACATTCTGGAGAAAAGGTACAGCTTGCAATCATGTCAAAGTCCAGCTGAAAACTGAATTAATATGAAGGGCATATATTATCCAAAATGAATCCAATTAATCCAGATCATGACCATTTTAAGATAATGGGCTTCCTACTTTTTATTGTTAATATTTAGTTGTTTATTTTGAATATTTATATTTTCCTATTCATGTTTATATTTTCCTATGCAATTTTGAGTTTTTTTTCTTGGATAATTTTGGCCCATAAATGTGCAGAGTAGGCCAAAAACATTTTTTTCAAAAAAGCCTCTTGTTATTTGAGGGCAACTTACAGTGTAGTTCACACAAATCCTTTCATTTCAAATACTCAGTCCTCAGTTCTAAAGATCAACGAAAGTTCAGAATACACCCTGAGAAAATACTGCCCTTCGTACACTCATAAATATTAATTATGTTTATAGGATGCACTACAAATTTTACCAAGTACCATGGGTCCCTGCAGTTATTAAAGAGCAGGAAAAAATACTGATGGAAATGATGTGTGTAATTATTAGAGTTCCTGGAACTTTTAAGTCTGTTCCACAGTTCGCCAGACATTTCCCTCCCACTGGCTCCCCCCCCAATTTTAACAAGAATAGTTGGAATAAAATTCATCTCATACTGATAAGAAGAAGACAAATGCTGTAGCGTGTAATAATACAGATCATCATATAGTAAGTATGTAACAGAAGCCACTAAAGCAAACTCTTTAACAGTGAAATTCTAATAAAATAACAAGCCATCAAAATTTACAAACACGATCAGTTAAAACGTCACAGAACAGATGTAATAAACACAATCAAAAAACCAGGCACACCTATACCAAGGCAAACACACTGCACATTTTAATTTTTCAAGAGGAAACGTAACACGTTGCAGCTAAAGGAATAACAAAGCAAAAAGAAACTACAAACATAATGATCCTCAGTGGTTAATGGTTACACCACAGGCTTATAGTCACTGATCACATTTTTACTACCTATGCCTGCAGACAATTCACTTTCCCCCCCCGGCCCCGAAGATGGCAGGACTACCATGTGTTGATTTTATGTGCATTTTTAGTTGTCTTTTCTAGAAGTACAAATCTTAAAAATTATCATTGTAGAGCCCAAAAATGAAGAAAAAGACCTGACAAAATATCGAAACAAAAAAGTCGTTGCAGAGAGACAGAAATTCATTACTTTCATACTCTGTTGAACTTATAATAATATGCATTTCAAAAAAAAAGCAAAATCTTATTTTAAATGGCATTTGTTAAAGCTACACTAACAAAAGGATTTGTGGCCCTGTCACAAAAAAACATTGACCCTTGACCTTTTTTCAGTTTAGAGAAGGCGAACAGCCAGAATCTTGTATATCAAACTAATGTTTGTTTTGTATAAACCTTCTCCCAATTTTCTTAGTTTGCTGCAAAAGCGGAGGCAAAAAAAAGAAGACAATAAAAAAAGAAAAGAAGAAAAAACTGCCCCGAACGAAAGGCTCAATTCAGAAACAGTGCAAGGCTGCTTCTAAACAGTCATGTGACTTTTTTTTTGCTAACAGCCATGTGCTCGCGTATCATTTTACTCTGAAATAACTCTGCGGATTTCAGCTCAACCTGCCTTTGCTTATAATGCATGACATAGCCTGTGAGGGAGCCTGAGAACCGTCCCTCTTCAAAAGCAAGGTTCCCATGCTTGGCCTGTAACCATGGAAGCAGATGCCTTTTTTTGCTTACCCCTGCTTACCTCTTTGCAGCCACGAGCTGCTCCCTATTGTTAAAAGGGGTACGCCTTGATTTTTCTTCATCATGACTGAACTTGCCTCTTCTTCAAAGGGCAGGATGCTGCAGGTCATTGGTCTAGACTGTTTGCACGGTCCAGAGAACAGCCTTGATGTAACCCTTGCTCTGTCTGTGCCACACCACCAGCCGTGCGACTGCAGACTGTAGGGGGACATCGGAGATCTGTATTTGAAAAGAAGTCCGTCCGATTTTGCCATTGTGCCTTTTCAGTCATCGATCGAATGAATATCGAACCTTCTGTCGTTGCATGTGTGAAATAGATAGCTTAGCAAGCACTTTTGTGCCCAAACCTGTGCAGTGGGCCAAACTCTCTTCCTTTATTCACAAGTATTATTGGTTTTTTGTAGTATAGTAATTTCTTAGGAACTTTAATAACAGTGTCTTAATGTTAGACCAGCCTCACAGCAGAATCTCTTTGTTTTAACCTGCTTGATTTAGCATTTAATTTATTAAATTTTTTTTAAAGGTGCTTTCTCTTTTAATCATTCCAAGTAGAACATCAGCCGTCTTAAAGCGCAAGGGAGGCTGATTTGAAATTGGTATGAACAGCCCAGAATCGTGAGGGGTTTCAAAATGAGATAACAACTGGAGGTTTGCTGCCATTAGGCTTTAAAAATAACAGAGGAAAAAGAAAAATGTGAACTTGGAAAGCTTCCAAGTTTAATTCAAAAAGTAAAAGAAAAATTCCAAAAAATATTGCTTTTAGTTTGTAAATACGATAATGTAGATAGTCTTAAAGAAAAGACAGATATGCTAATACCTAAAATAACCTGACAGTGGTGACTATAACCCTAAAATAGTTATATTCTTTTTTTCCTTTGATACAGAAAGACAAATAATTTGGAAAATTAACATCTGATAAGATGGGTTGTTGCTCTTCTGTACTGGTGCAAAAACATTTTTGATATTCACTGGTCAACACTTTTTTTTAATATGTATTTTGTTTTAAAGATGAAACAGTTAAATGTCCACTCCACTGCAAGAAATTATGAAAATTAGGCTAAACCACTGAGAAAATGTAGCTGAAATGTTCAGTCAAAGAGTTCAACAGAACTCCAGGAATTTCAGGGAGGAGTGAAGAAAAAGATTCTCTAATACCTTCGAATTAAAAAAAAAACCAAACAGAATTGTAGCTAACGTGGAAAATTATATCAGTCGGTAAGCAAGTTTTTACTCTTCTTTTAATGGAATGGCAAAATCTCTGATCACTGCTTGTCAAAAAAACAATAATCTAATGAAAGCCATCAGCACCTACTCCTTGTACAATATGCCAGCCTCTGCTCTGTTCTAACAAAATTTGGATTGCATCAAAACGGGCTTATATATACTTCAGGGTGCTGCTAACCGAGGGCTGTCTGTATATGACATCAGTATATATATTTTTGAGATACCACTATCTCATACTTCAAGGCATACCTATTTTCTCTAATTGCCGCAGGCAAAGGGGAGGTGCACTAAAGAATAAAGAAGGTTATTGTGACAGATGAAACATAATTCACAATGAGTACTCTTTTCATCCAGCCTTAAGTAGCAGAGGATTACTCCGAGCTGAATTTTAGGGGAGTATGTATGATCTGATTTAATAATACAAGGACAGGCCACAAGCTGAAAGGCAATATAAACCAATTATGCTTTTGCTGATTGTTTGTGGGGTTTTGTTGTTGGGGTTTCCCCCCCACATCCTTTCTCTTTTCTGGAAATAGAAGAAATATTAACGTGAAGAGGGTCTGAAGAAACATGGGGAAAAGTAAGAAATGCCGAGAAATAAAAGTTGGGATTTTCTGGAATGGATATTGACAAAATTTTATTCTATATTTCTGCTTCATGACACTTAAATGAAATAAGATCATGCCTTTTCTTCAGTAATTATGCGCTGTGAAAGTAGGTAAACTAATTTTGATACACTTACTGAACTTGTCTTGCTTCTGAGAAATTCATACTTGAGTCTTCTAAAAATGCTGTGTGATGTCAAGTTTAGATGTAGATAACTGTGATAGTAAAATAACTTTCTGCTAAGTGTGTGTACATTGCTTTTCTGAGTCATTGTTTTAATATTTAAACAGTAAATGGGTAAGATTGTATATTTTATATGTTTGTTTCCTTATAGCTTGCCTTGGAAAATAAGTGCTTAGCACAAATTACTGTTTTGCATTCTGAAAGGTTTCATCTTTTTATAGTTTCAGATTTCATAAAACAACTATTTTGTATGATCTGAAATTGCATTCAGAATGCCTGGACTTTTTAGCTAGAAGAAACTGCAGAAACTGCTAAGGTGCTTTGCAAAAAAGAAATAAACAATGTTCCATTTTGTCTATAGAAATTTTAATTTAGATTAATTACTTTTTAAAGTAATAGATAACTTTTTAAAATTCATTTTAATGTAATTTTATTATTTATTGATCTTCTCAAAGAACATTTCCATAAATTTTGTAAAATTTAGTATGCAAAATAAAGCTATTTTTAAATCTGGATTCTAAATGTGTTCTTTGAGTGTTCATCTTTTTTGCAAAATCACAGACATAAAACCCTCAAACAACCATGAGTTAAATGTTTATTTTCATATCTTTTGAATTTTTTAAATTACACAATAACTGCTTAGAAGCAGAGCGAATAAAACTGTGTTTCTAATTGAAACTTAATTATTACTAGGGGTTAGTTTATATATTTGAGATTTTATATATTTGAGTTTATATATTTGAGACTGAAACACAAAATAAAGATTAATTGGAACAGACTTTCTGTTATTCAGTGCTGCTACATGTCAGATCAGCTAAGACGATTTAACAACTTAACATCTAATGTTCCATAAACAAACAGCAAGGAAGTGGCATAAAAACAAGCACATGTATTTATTATTAATTACATTTTCTAAAGCAGAAAAGAACAGTGCCATTTTGTCATTCTAGAGGCTGTTCCTGAACTATTCTCTTACATAACACAATTCCATGCCGTTCTTATAAGCAAACATAAAACCAATGTGTTTCATAAACACCATAAGCAATTAGGTGGATTTTGGTGAATAAACAGTATCCATTAAGCACATAGCAGTACTATATTTTAAAGAAAGAATGAGCAGTCAGAAAATGTATAAAATGCAGTAAGAAAGCTGCTAGACTGAAAGCATACATTTTAATATTTTAGTTTGTGAGGGGAGCGGCAGCCAAAAGACCATTCTAACCACCTGACAAACGGCAACAAACAACAGCTCTCGAGTCAAAATATTTATTAGGGTGTCATGTCAATGTACAGGCTAGCATATGTGCCAAGGAGAAATTATTATCTTCAGCTGAGTGAACCAGCAACAATGAATGTACAGATTTGTAAATATACACGGAACTGAGAATGTTCTTTCAAATCATACAACCATTTATCTTTCATTGATCATTTTAAAAATGCATCAGAAAGTGTGAAGTACAAATTACATTAATTCCTGTGACAATTTTTATCCAAATGTTATTGTTGCCCTGTCACTTTGCACTTGCAATCCACCGTAAAGTTTCGTAGTAAGAAATATATACTTTAGCATTGGTTTCAGGAGTCAAGTGACATTTTAGCCACACTGAATGACATTGATTTAAGCAATATATATTCTATTAATAAACTTCTAAAAATGTATATTTTAGGGGCATTCATATCAGTAGACTTGTTTTGTTCTCTTCAAAATTAGTTTGAAGTATAATTTATTATTGACATGGCACATAAAACTTTCAGCAAAATTGCAGATGAAGGTTGTCTTTGGAAAAGTAGGGAAAAGAGAGCACAGCAGAAGACGCCCGTGTGCAACAAAAGAATCTCTTAAGATGAATAATGTTTTAATACTGAAACAAACTACAAGCACTCATAATTTACAAATCCAAAAATACATAGTATTACACATTATTTTAATTCTTTTCTGCAAAACATACATCAGGTGGAATGAAGAGATACCAAATTCACCACATAATTTTTAATTGCCAGTGTTGAGATCTTTTTAAAAGAGAAGAGGGAGGGGAGAAGAGCTCTTCCCCTCCCCTGCAAACAGCTTTGATTTTAATCAAATCTAAGTGTGCAGGTACAGCTGTCTCATCCTACAGCCTATAAAGCTTTAAAAACCTACATTTGAAATTAAGATTTATAATATTTTGGGAGCAACAAAGAATACAGCAACTCAGGACACAACGCTGGGAATGTAAGAAATCACAGACTTTGATTCTATACGAGAAGCTGGATAGGAGTCAAAGCTGCCACATGTGGTGTGAAAAAATGCCACCCCGGTGTGAACAAAGGGTTTAAAATGGAGTCAAGAAGCGTGCAAGCTCAATGTCTAAGCTTTTCCTGTGAATTGTACTGCCACAACCTGCAGGATATCAAGTGGGCTGGGAAGAATGGAGCGCCTTTGGAAGCTACAATGGAGTAGCGGTGGCCGTCGGTGCGTTGGGGTTTCTATTGTTTTGCTCTTCTTGTTTGTGTGGCGCCACAATGCGCTGCTCTACTTCAGCGAGAAATTAAACTCTAAGCACCAAAAATAAAGTCACAAAATTCACCGAGAAACTGATGAATGCAGCAACTCGGACCTCGCTTATTGTGGTCCTGGTTTACAGCTCAATGAGAGAATTTACCAGCTGGATTGTGCATTTTACTGGGGCCCGAACTGCAATCTCACACATGCAAAAAGAAAAAAAAAAGAGTAATAGATGTTGCCCATAAATATCTCTATGGCCTTTTACTGAGATAATAATTGCAATAATATAAACATTTGTTAGGTTTATTCAAATAGAAACAATGTTGCACCTGATTTCCATCAACAGCTTTCCTCCTTTTATTACAATATAAAGCTGTTAATCTGCATATTCAGTTCAGATAGGACTATCTTTTGGAAATAATCTATGATAGTGCATGTAGTAGCAACCCAAAACTGTATGGAGCACATACAAAAATGCTGTGCTAACACTGTTCAACAGAGAAGGTACTAAAAATCATAAATATTCTACCTAGGTAAAGGAAAATGCCATTTAGTTAAGGCAAAAGGAATAATAAGAAAGGAAACAGTCAAATATATTTTCCAAGAATATGTGAACAGGAAAAAGTACAAGTTCCTTGAAGTGAAAAAATATTACAGTTACTACAATTCCTGAACAAAATGAATTAAAATCCAAGAAAGCACACAACCAAACCCAATAAACAGTAGATTTTCTAAGAATTTAAGAAACCTTCTGATTTCCTATATTACATTTGCATTTTTTATTAAGGATCAGGTCAAAAGCCACTGATTTTTAGTTATGAATGCAGGTCAAGACAAGAACATTTTTCTATTTACTCTGTGTAACTCTGTATAGAAATCAATCCGTTACTTTCATTACAACCACACAATCAATTCCATTTAAAGTACAATGCAACAGCCAAGTCCAAGGACAATATGGATCGCTGAAAATCCTTCATACTATCCACAGAATTTATTCAGTTTGACTGGGATGATTTTTCTTCTCATTAGTATTCACCAAGCTTTCACAAACAAACTTATCCCGGTTTCACCTGTTTTTAGCCCAAAGCATAAACCAAAACAAAGCAAACACTAATTTACTGACACTATGCCATTGTGTAAGTATTGCTCTTCAGCCAATAACACAAATTATCTATTAAAGAACAGCTTTATGTGCCTAAGCCATGAATATTTCTACAACTGCATTAAGACAGGACTACATGTTACATAAACCATACGACATCCACACATGCAGACATGATGAATGTAGACTATGCATTTAAGCACTCTGCCTTAAACAACTATTTTTTATCACCTTACAAACACTTGTAAACATGCTCCTCTCATTTTTCTCTCCCTCATAATGCTCTTTTGAAGTTCCTTGGGGACACAAAGACAAGGTATTTAAAAACCATAAAATATTATGAATGCCTTTCTATACATTCCCAAAGAACTTGCTATGATTGTTTGGACAGATTCAATTTAGCCATTTTTATAAAGGTTTTAAATGTTCATAATTTCTTTAACATTTCTAGTTCAACATATTAAAATCTAGACATACTATCAGATTTTGAAATTGTAGAACTCCAACCAGTACTTTTATTTATGGTGTTTTTCATTTCTTTTATTTATTCAAGTTTATTTTGCTGGTTTCCTTTTGTTCCCAGCCTACTTTCTCAACTTATTTTCTCCTGCATCTCAGTATTTGTTGGGGTTTTAAAGCATTATTTTTTCTTTCTGGCTGCCTGAAACATAAGCCTGTCAAACAAATATTTTAGAAATAACAGAACAGATTGAAAAATGTCCTGTTCAGAGATTTCTGCACAATAAAAGCTTATCTTGAATATTCTCAGCATTTGTTCCTTATTTGTTCTTTTATTGATCACTTTGTTCACCTACATGTCCCCCTCCCCAACAAGATATCAGAAAATGAAAAATTAATCTTGGCATATTGCTCCAGAATGTGCAGCCCCGTGCAGACTAACAATGCAGAGGCTGTGTTCACGTGTCTAACGTTTCCTCAGCTTTGATAATTTGAGATATGTAATCTCCGGGTATTTCTTAGGGTGCCATCTCCTTTTTTAATCCAATGTAGGTCTTTAAGTCTGAAATTTGTGTCCCTGCCAAGAGGCCACTCAATTAGCAGCCTCCTCTCTTGGGCAGAAACCAGTACTGCACACATGTACGTACATATGTGTGCACGTACAGGTGGGAATGTGCCTGTTCTGCCTTGTTATTTCAACTAGGACTTAAACTGGGGCTCTCATGAACCATTTACATTTATCTCTGCCATACCTCACTGGATGCATTTCAGTCATAAAGAAAATTGCATAATGCCAAATTTCTTACTCACGTATAACAGCAAGTAAATAGGCAAAGGGTTCACAGCACTGTGAGGGGAGAAACTGTCCTGACAGACTTGCAGTTATCCCCACTGCAAAGCTTAAGCAAGCATACATAAACATCTTTTTCCTCTGGTTCAGCTGTGTTTACTTGCCACTGCTTCCCTCCCCTGGCTTCCACCAGCTCATTTTTCCCCACCTCCTGAACCTGTTTATTTTCTCTCTCCTGCCTATCTGCCAGCTGCATCGCTGAAGGATCCCCCAAAATCTGCAGCCTCACACATCCTTATCCCAGGGACACCCTGAGCACGTGAGAGGGGTGCAGGACTGAACAGGTTAATTCCGAACAGGCAGCAAAAAGCACAGCTCAGGCTTTGAGAATATGAAGCTGGACAGTTTGGAAGGATTGCATTAAATGTAAGATGTAATATCTGCAAGTGAGATAGCAGGGATACTGTTGGGAGAGAAAAATTCACTTTCCCAGAATGCTCTCCATCTATTCAGACATTAAACAGCTGAAATGTGTGCACTGTAGAGGTTAAGCTCGTCAGCTGAGAGCAGGACACCGAGCCACTCAGCAGCCCTTGCCTCTCCCTCTGACTGCTGCACCAGCCTGAGGAGCCGTGACACCAATTTCACCAGCAATCTGCCCCCAGGGGCTATTTTAAGACTGTCCCAGACACATCTGCAAATCTGGCCCCAGAGAGCCAGCTCAGGTCTGTTTGAAACGCTACAGAACGGCTATGTAATCCAGTTCAGAGCCTGCAGATAAGCAATAAAAGGGATCTTTATTTATTATTAGCAGAAAACAATTCCAAGCTTTCCTGACTCAACGGTGTAAATTAACAAACAAGGCTTTCCCCTGGCTAAAATGCACACTGGGCCAGCACAGTAACCACCTCCAAAATCAGCTCGTCCCTCTCACCAAATGTCATTTGTTAGGGCAGCTCCTCCTGCCATCTCCCCAAGCCTGCTGGATCTATGTGAGCCTCACAGGCCAGTCCAGGTGACAAGACCAAATGGACAAGAGGCAGAGTAACACATGGGGAAAACACAGTCTGACAGACCTTCTGTAGGATGGAAATGTACCCCCTCAAACGTGCTTTAGAGCCACTGCACCTGGATGAAGCTGCCAGAGTGGTAAGAACAAACATGAGGGCCCCTGTCGCCCTCAAGAGCTTGGGGGTTTCGTCCTTAACCTTTGCCCATCCCCTGAAGAAGATGCCTGGAAAAATCAGTCAGGAAAAGTATGAGGTTAGGAAAATATCACCGCCCTCTTCTGCTACAGCCATTGTCAAGCATTTACTACCACGTGGGGTAGTAAAGTCAATTCAATTTTCCCTGTGTGCAAGTGCTGGAGGTGATCACTTGGTATAAGTGCCAAAATTATTCTAATTTCTTGTGGCAATATGATTTACACTTCTTGCCAGTTCAACAGGAACATCTTAGGTGCAAGCACACACTTTACCCATCAGCCATCCTGTGGTGCTTAAAAATGAGAGACCAAGTGTAACATGAGAGTATTCTCTGCTTGGAAAGAACTTTTCACTGCCTTCCTTAATTTTTAAATTGCCTTCTGTGGGTTTATTTTAGTACCTTGATTCTATTTGAACATAGCTTATTATGATTTAATTTCCTCCTTTCTTTTTTTTTAAACAGAAGATGGAAAAGAAAAATAAATCTCTCATGCTCTCAGCATATAACAATTGATATAATAGACAAATGGCTCCTTCTAATCACTTGGGGATTTTTAAGTGCATTTTATTGACATGATAAGCCATTATGGGTCCTTCAGACTTGTTATGGTTTATCATATCAAGGCTTATGGTTTTAAGTAATATTCCTAATATGCATTCACAGCATCCACTCCAACAGCTTTTTTAATCTCAATTAAATACCATTAAAGATATGTATGGCACCTATGTATAAGTGGCACTAGAAGAATATTTATATGCACTAGTGACCAAATAATATCAGACTGGCTCAATTGCCTTCTACCTCATCCCATACCCCCAGAAGTCTTATTGCTCAGTACAAGTTCATATGAAGAGGTAACATTATTCAGCAGAATTATGGGGGACAAAAGTTTCTGGTGGTGTGTTTTTTGCTAGGGTTTCCTTCATTCTTTTCTTCATTAGCCAATAAAATGAGATCTCTTTTGCCAGTCTCCAGCAGCTGCCTGAGCAGAACTTGATAAATCCCAGCAAAATGGACATTGTCCCTAGTGTCTAGGACAATATTTGTTCTCAAAAAGAAATAAATCTGAATGCCAAAACTCACCTGAGAGTGCAAAACTCTGACTGCGCAGAGCACAGCCGTGCAGCTATCCTTAATGGCCACATAATTCACCTCTGTCTTCCCCAACCTGTGCTGCAGATTTATAGTCTGCACTGCAGACTTCTGGTTTTGCCCATTTCATCTTCCTTTTATTGTTACATTCTGACTTCTCCACAGCCCTAGGTCCCCTGCCCTTAGGAGAAGAAAGTGTAAAGCAGCAAAAAGAGAAGTGTACAAGGCAGAGGTAAGGCAGCCAGAATGAGCATAGCTGTCAAACTGGCCAGACCTTCCACGAGCAAAAGGCAGTGACTCCTGCATTGAGAGCAGCAAGAGAGAAAGCTGTTAGAAGGTTATAAACCACTTGGAACTCAAGTGTTATGATTTTATGGCAATCGCTCTAACTTTGAAATGAAAAAGGTGCAGCTGCTTTAGAAGGCTGAACCGGAGAAGAAGACAAAGCAAGACCTACCCAAAACACAGTACAAAAGAAAAGGAGTGGGCAGCCTGGCAAAGCAGGCACCACATCTGGCCTAAGAACAGTCATTAAAACACTCAGAGGCACAGTAGGTTGCTAGAAGCCCACCTTGCCATCTGATGCTCTCCCATGCAACCGAAGGGCAAAAACCTTGGGAAGGGGTTTAAAAATAGCCCCAAAAGTGGAATGTTCTTCAAATTCAAAAGAAACTGGGAGCTGTCATCTTGCATGGAGGCTAGACAACATTAATCAGCTAATGCTGTATCATGTTCGCTCTTCAAGTAGAAGTACTGGCCACACTTACCTCTAATTTAAGGAAGCAAATTATATATACATTAAATATGAGAGCACATGTCATTTAACTAGAGGTACCAACAGCTGAAATGAAGATATTAATGTTGTAAAACTAAAGGATGTAAATCTAAATTGTACTCATAGTTATGGCCAGAAAGATGCACAATTCCCTAATCATTTTATGCAAAATCGCTACAAAAATCATAGAAAGTTTTTTCACTCTTGTCAGAAGTTGGCCCACCACTGAGATTACCCTGAGTACAGAATGTGGTGCCTCTCCTACAATGGATTTTGAGTTTATGATGCACTCTCAAAATCATTTTAATAAAACCAAAGGCTATCAAATGATTTCATAATCAATTAACACTGCAGCTTAATTTCCAGTCTGCTACATCCTTCAGTGCTTCTTGGCCACATAATTGATGTCTAATTTGCCATACCATAAAAACGGTCTTGTTCATTCTCATTCCATTACCAGTAACTAGCTTATTATTCTAATGCACTCTGAAGTATTTTAAAAATAAATGTGAAAGAAAATTTAATTCTATTCTACATCCATTAGTTATCCTTCCAGGTTAAAAACCATGTTGAAATCATTATAGCCCTTTCCCTTTATACAGAACAAGTAACTCATTTGTTGCAGAATATGGTCCACTTTTTAGGAAAGCTTGTTGTGGTAAGTCAAGAGCATATCAATAGGCAGCAAGACTGATATATATCAATCCTTGAACAAAGTAAAGAATTTTCATTTTATAACTTTCTGCTTTATTTGACTGGCCCAACATGATAGAAACAGTCCAAAATCCCTTCTCAGAAATAATTTTATGTCATCATGTCCTTAATATCAATAACTTTATTAAGATAATCCAGAACAAAACTAGCATGCAAGTGCAACTGGAACCTCACAAAAAAAAGTTTATCGCAGTCATAAAGCTATCACAGTAGAAGAAATCCCCTTCACCACCACCACCATAAGGATGTTAAAGTCCACTTTACTTTTGCATTTGACAAAAAGTCATGTAGCACAGGTCAGTGATCAATGGCTTACCTAAGCAGGTAAAAATTGATCAAACAACTACAAATTTCTCCTCTACCACTTATGGAAGCAATGGGAGATGGGATTACTGAAAATAATTTACTGCCCACTAAAAGTCAGAAAAGATGTGCTCTTGAGTCCACTAAACAGCAACTAATTGTGTATTTCTACATTAATTCAGCCAACTCTGAATTCAGGCAGAAATCCACAAAGATAGAGTCACTTTCTAGAACCTTGGGCCTTTAAACTACTGTCCTGATCTCATTTAGTCATTTGCTATTTCCTTAGACTGTTAAAGACAGTATTAAATAGTTATTATTCATGTAATACTCTGTCATTTAGTATTTACTTTCCAGGATGATTTGGTTTCCAAAAGATACATTTCTGTTCTTTGATTATATACAGCCATTTCAAAACTCCATGTAAGGGGGCATGATTTTTTAGGAAATGAATTACTAATACTCATGTGATTAAACTCAGTGATAAGGTACTACATTCCTGGACCACAAATATTAAATGATATTATAGTATGATATTCTAGAAGACTTCTACCCACACCTTTTTCATTCATAATTTTTGGACTTATATTGTGAGTCAAGATTTCATACATAAAATTAATCAAAAAAAGAGAAATAATCAACAAAAGAAGCAAAATATATCAACACTCACAAATCTCAGATTTCAATTTGCCTTCACCAGACCAGGGGACAAGAGCTCTGATATCCAAGTAATTTAGAGCACCTGATGATATCTGCATCTATATTTACATGCCACTATCAAACTTCTGGGAATATCCACAAGTTTTATTTCATTGCTATATAGAACTCAACCCCCCCCCCCTTTCCCCAAGAAGTCAAATAAACAGTTTTCAAGCCTGATTGCTACAGACCACCCATTTTGTAAGAAAGAGATTATTCATATCACCATTTTACATTTAAATATAACTAGTTCAGGATTTTCTGGTTTGTCAAGAAAGTCAAACATCAATTAGATATAACCATCTAAAATATATAGAGAAAGATGAGGAAAGGCCTGAGGAGACTGAATCTTGGTACCTGTAATAACGGAATTCAATTGACACAAGCTCTCCTTTATCTGGAAATGCTCAACAGAATCTCTATCATCCCTGTAGTTGACCAATATTAATTTTAGTGTTAAACAGCCTTCAAGTATTTCTTTATTTTGAGGGAATTAATATATTCTCATATACACAAAGAAAAAAAAAACTTAGGACTGCTTTTTTGAGCTGGGCATATCAATTTTTTGCCTCTGCATAAAATCAGGTATAGATAACAAACTAGTGTGAAATGGTACTATAATAATGACCAGAAATGCTGACTATGATCCTACAAATACTTATTTGTATCCACAGGCACACCAATTTATGCATCTGTCCACCACACCAAGATATTTGAAAGAAACTGAATGTACATAGTCTGAACAACATGTAAGCCAAGGATGCACAAAAAACAAAGCACAAAGTTTGGTTCCATGTTTTCATTTCTTTGAAGAGGCACAGTCCTTAGTACTTCAGTTTGCTTCCCACATTTGCTTAAAAGTATTTAGAATATACTTAGAAAAAATTTATCCAGTACAGGACTAAAATGTGAGGTTTTCAGTAGTGAGAGCCATGATGTGGCAGGGGCAGGACAGCCAGGGGATCAGGCCCAGCCAATAAGGGTATATGAAAGGCAGGTCCTGCTTGACCAATGTAGTGAATGAAGGAAAGGCTGTTGATGTTTAATATCTTTATCAATGGTCTGGATGAAAGGATCAAGTGAATTTTGCAGAGGACACCAAGTTGGGCAGGAGTGTTGATCTGCTGGAGGACAGGAAGGCCCTACAGAGGGAGCTGGAAAGGCTGCACCCATAGGCTGAGGACAACTGCATGAGGTTCAAAAGGATTGGGGAAAAGTGGCAGGAAATATTCTTGGGTAGAAAAGGACCTGGAGGTACTGATCAACAGCAGCTGAACCTGAGTCCAGGTGTGCCCAGGTAGCCAGGAACCCATGGCACCTGGCTTGTATCCGTGATCAGCTCCCTGTACTCAGCACTGGTGAGGCCACACCTTCAGTCCTGTGCTCAGTTTGGAGCCCCTCACTGCAAGAAGGACATTGAGGGCCTGGAGCGTGTCCAGAGAAGGGAACAGAGCTGGGGAAGGGTCTGGAGCACAACTCTGATGAGGAGCAACTGAGGAAGTGGGAGAGGGAGGGTCATGCTCAAGAAAAGGAGGTTCAGAGGGAACCTTTTCACTCTCTACAGCTCCCTGGAAGAAGGGTGTAGCCAGGTGGAGGTCAGCCTCTTCTCCCTCGTAACAAGCCACAAGATGCAAGGAAACAGCCTCTAAATACACCAGGGAATGTCTAGATTGGATATCAGGAAAAAATTTCTTCACAAAAAGGGTTATCAAGTATTGGAACAGGCTGCCCAGGGAAATGCTGGAGCCACCATCCCTGGATGTATTTAGATGTGTAGAAGTGGCACTGAGGGACATGGTTAAGTGGTGGCCTTGGCAGTGCTGGGTTAAAGGTTGGACTCAATGATCTTAAAGGTATTTTCCAACCCAAAGGCGCCTATGAGTCTATGACAATATATTTACCTACCTATCTTAGGAGCTTGACAGCATCTTAGTGTTAAAAACAGCTTAAACCCCTACTCTCAGCAATTTCAAGGAAAGTGTTCCAATTATGAAATGAACATTAAAAACAGAATCTCTTTTTCTTTTTTTATTCACAGAAAATGATCTTGGATTCTTTGGATTTTGCTTGTAGCATGGCCAAACAGGACAGCAGAAAAAGTAAAAGGTCATTGACTTTTTTTTTTCCCCTTCTAAACTATGAAACTAGCAAGATTAATTTATTTCATTTTGGCAAGATGACACTACTCTGGAGATAAAACCTTCAAAACATAGTCTGAATTTCAGGAAAGCAAGCCAATGAAAAAGAGCATGCCCAAACACCTTACAACTGCAGAAGCCTGACACCAGTTTACAAACAGGCCACATAGGGCAGTGACAGAACCGAAAACAGAGTAGCAGAAAATTAAATTCAATTAAATAGAAAAAGAAAATCCCTCTCTCATCTTCTCCTCAGAAAAAATTTTGACTAAACATCTTATTCTTGACAACAGTTAAGAAACAGCTGTATTTTTCTTCCAGCACTTATCCCCAAAGTCCTGCCCAAAGACAATACTCTTTCCTTTTGGCAGGACTTGGTGATGTTCAGGTGCCCTTCTGCTCCTGTGAGCTTTATGGCGAGGAAATCGTGAAATTATTTAGGAGACTGCAGTGCTGTTGGCAAAATGAAATGCAATCCTCTTGAGCAACAGCCATTAAAGTTGCCCACACTTTTATTCTTAAGTATCTGCTTTTCTGTGAATCATAAAAGCAATCATAAAAGGCTTGGGCAAAACTTCCTGATAATTTTGGACATATCTTTGGAGTTTTGTAATATTATTCTTCTACTCACAAAATTACCTCGTGTTCCTCAGGGACTGATATTTCACAGTGTAAGAGAATGTAGCAGCTCAAGAAAGATTAAGTACGAAGAACCAAGCAGGGCTCATGGAAGAACATCATGTAATGTTCTGTAAAGACTACTCTGAATTCAGAAAAAGTTAATTGCAAATTCTCTTCTCTGGGAGAAAATTTAAAAAAAAATATTCAGTCTTTCTCCAACAGGACAAATAAGCCTTCATCCCTTTGTCTCCTTCAAGAACTAACAAGGTGTTTGCTGGTCAGGGAAAGGTTTAAATTTTTACTGTGCTCTATTTTTTAACTATTTTTTATTTGTGGTCCCTCTACAAATGATATCAATATATACAATCCCTAGTCAGCTGGCCATTAACTCCATTTAAAAACAATGTTTAAAGGACTGCCTTACAAAACTGAAATCCAAAAATTCTTTCTGGGAAGCATGCAGGACACTGATCATTAGAAAGCATCCTAAGCTGCACTGAATCACAGAATCATTTAGGTTGGAAAAGACCTCCAAAATCATGAAATCCAACTTTTGAATGATCACTACCTTGCCAACCAAACCATGGAACTAAGAGCCATGGTCAGGTTGTTCCCTTGGATCCTGTCGCTGGTCATCACAGGGAAGAGAGGGTCTGCCTCTCCTCTTCGCCTCATGTTGAAGACCACAATGAGGTCTCCCCTCAGTCTCCTTCAGGCTGAACAGACCAAGTACCCTCAGCCGCTCCTCATAACAGCTTCCCCTCAAGGCCCTTCACCATCCCTGTGACCCTCCTTTGGACACTCTCCAATATCTTAATTCCTTTTTTATACTGTGGCACCCAAAACTGCCCCCAGAACTCAAGGTGAGGCTGCCCCAGGACAGAGCAGGACAATCCCCTCCCTTGCCCGGCTGGCAATGCTGGGCCTGATGCTCCCCAGGACACAGTGTCCCCCCTGCCTGCCTGGGCACTGCTGACTCATGTTCAACTGGCCATGGACCAGGACCCCCAGGCCCCTTTCTGCAGTGTTGGGAACTACCATTTTTCAGGACAAAGGCATTACCACACAGACTTCCACCTCCAGTTGTTTGCCAACACTTGGAGCACAGTGTAGAAACACACATTGACCACTGAGAACCAGAAAACTTAAATAAAGAGGCAATATTCCTACTTGAATACAAAGATACAAAATAGGTACATTGATCACAGCTATATTTTCCCAAAATCACTATTAATGTCCACATAAGCTCAGCATGCCCCGGCCGTGTGCTCTGGGAGCCCAGAACCCCCCGTGTGCTGGGCTGCATCCAAAGCCCCGTGGGCAGCAGGGCAGGGAGGGGATTCTGCCCCTCTGCCCCACTCTGCTGAGACCCCACCTGCAGGGCTGCATCCAGCTCTGGGGTCCCAGCACAGGAAGGACAGGGACCTGCTGGAGCCAGGCCACAGGAGGCACCAAGGTGATCATCTCTGCTGTGAGGAAAGGCTGGAAGAATTGGGAATTTTCAGCCCAGAGAAAAGGTTCCAGGAAGACATTAGAGCCCCTTACAGCACCTGAAGGGAGCCTACAATAAAGCTGGAGAGGGCTTGTTTTTTGGTTTTTTTTACAGGGGCACATATTAACTGAAGAGGAGCAACAATTTTAAGTTAGAAGTAGATGGATTTAGATTAGATATTAGGAAAAAATTCTTTACTGTGAGGATATTGAGGATCTGGAACAAGACTCCTGGAAAAGCTGTGAATGCCCCATCCCTGGAAGTGTTCAAGACCAGGTTGGGTGGAGCTCTGAGCAACCTGGTCTACTGGAAGGTGTCCCTGCCCGTGGCAGGGGGCTTGAACAAGATGATCTTAAAGGTCCTTTCCAACCCAAATAGTTCTTATTCTATGAAGATTCAATGATTGCTAACATGACTTACCCCACCGCTTCCCTTTATTTCTAATAACCCAGAATTACAAAAACTGATTTTCAGAATTGCACATAAAAAAATTCAGTAAGAAGAGTTTTGCCAATTGTTCAGGCTCAAAAACTGATGAAGAGGAGGTATTTGTATTCCTCAAAGCAAGTTAACATGACTATTCCTGAATTGACTTCCAAAATCTTGGTAATTAACATTTGCACATCTAATAATTATTAGGACTAAATTCATAATGCATTCCATCTTTATTCATTGATACTTTTCTAGATTAAACTCAGTCTACTCTTCTCTAGTATGCTTCTTTTTCTGTCTACCATCTGACATTTTCTGACAATCAGAATTACTATATGTGTTACATACTGAACTTCAGGTGGAATAGAAGCATAAACACCATTGATTCCCCTTCAGCTGGAACACTGTCTGTGAAAGACTGTCCAGTTTCTGATTAATGGGCAAGACTACTTAATACTGAAAAATCAAAAGGCAAGGCTAAACCAGGCTATTCTACTATTTTAAGTTTACTGGATAAAGTGCAATAAAGAAAAATTATATTTATTTATTCAACCTTCACACAGAGACTGAATGAATGTTTGCCATGCTCTGGAGCCACATGTTTCAAATTCAAGTAGACTCTGAATACGTGTCTTTTTTTCCCTCACTTAAATTGTTCTAATTACCAAATAATATAATAGTACTGCAACATTCTCTGTACATTGAAGTGATAGAGGTGAATTCCATGTTGGAAAAATGTGATTTTCCACTCCACCAACAGGTAAATGTTGAGAAGGAGTAAAATCCAGGAATCTGAGAATCCCAAAAATAATTCCAAAACAGAAGTATTTTTTTCTTAAAAAATACTAATATTTTCTACCCTCATGTAGGCGATTACTTGTAAATTCTTGCTACAGTTGATAATAGTCAAAAACATATCTGACTCAGATACTGACTTACATTTTGTTTTCAAGCAAGCTGTTTAAAGCTCTGCCTTGTGTCATATATTTAATCCTAATTTTTTAGAAGCACTTGAAAAAGAAAAAATTTTTGCTCATACATTAAACACTGAACCCTAAGTTCAGTTCAGAGCAGAACAGAATATGACAAGACTTGATTTACTTTAGGGTTCCTTTCTCCTAGATTTGTGTACATAATGTCAGCTATAATTTTTCAGGTCTCTTTTAAATCTGTTGCACTGCTAACAGAACTGCAGCTGCTCTTTATTTATTTTTATCCTTTTTTTCCCCCTGTTCATAATATACAGTGTGTCTGGCCCATTTTCAAGCTATTGAAATATTTCAATTCTAAAGAAAGTACAATAGGCTATAACCACTTGCATGCTTATGCTTAGGAAGCCTCCCTGCCTCCTCTCCTCAATCTTCTGTGAATTTCTGAAGTCTAGAAACAAAACTGAAAATTCAAGTGTATGTCTTAAAACAAGAAGTTTGGTTTGTGTCCTTATAGCTGTTCCCTTCTGAGATCAAAATACTGTACAAAACAAGTAAATTCTTGTGGGACTGCTTCTGGAATTATGAAATGCAGACATCTGCAAAAAGCATGACACTGACACAAAGCCATCTAATTCAAGTTTTATAAACTTAATGCCTGTTCAGTTTCAGCTCCAGGGACAGCTGTCAGTGCATTGAATTTATCCAAACATACACCTCAATGGATTTTCTTCATTCAGGTCAGGGAAAAGAGAAACTTGTGGTGGACAAATTACATTAGAAGTTTCCTTGTAGAGCCTATTAGTAGTGCTTATTTTAGACTGGTTGTCTTTCCTAATGTCATGTGATGTATGGCTGTTAGAACCCGATGAAAAATGAACCATTGAAAAAAAAATCCAGACGGTCAAATTTAAAAAATCATAGTCAGATTTTACATTGGTCAAAAATTTTTTAGATTGCTACTGCAAGGCCCCTTAGTCTCCTTCCACAAAGTCAGATTATTTTTAAAAATATTTTCTTATTTTTTTTTTATACCACAGACATTTTCCTTTCTGCAGTTAAATGAACACTAATTAAAAATGCAAAAATATTTTATACATTACATTATGTGAGCCCATAAAACCAGGAAGGAGTAAAGCAAACTCTGTTTGGAGTGCAGAAAGAAACAGAAACCTGTGCTGAGTCAGGATGTTAAATAAGGAAATCACTCTATCTGCTTTATGATAAGAAGTTATATCAACAGCACTGGCTGTGAGATTGCCTGTAAAATCTGGGCAACACTATTTGCTTTAAAATTATACTAATATTTTTGATTTCATACCTGAGCGGCACATTAGGCAAATGCATGATTTATCAAAAGGTCCAGCACTGAAAGTCTCCTCAACAAAGAGGGGATGTTGCACAAATGATGCTGTCTTTGCTACATGTTATACCATGATTTAATTTAAATAACAAAAATAATGTCACTTTGAGGGGGGGATAGAGGCATAACAAGTGTCTACCTCTCTGTCTTTTATTAAAAGTAATTTTAAAAGGCACTGGCAATGGAGCAAGTTTTCAAGTTGTTTATACTCAATATCCCCCAAACTTCAAGAACTTCAGTGGGAATTAAACATTAATGATTCACCTAAGCAGTATCCCCACTCTAGATCAGCCCTCAAAGAGCACGTTCAACAATTATTCAGAGTCCTAACCATACCTATCTTTGCTTTTAGGTGAAAAAACAGCAATGACTGAAAGGGCCTGAGGCCTTTCTTGCATTCTCATGTCTGGGAGGCCGTACTTTTCTCAAGTGATTCCTTTCCAAGAGTCCTCGGAAGACAAGTTACAGATCCCCGGTAGAACATCTGCACAAAGGGAAGACACTTTATACTCATGGCAGTATAACTGTTGCTGATCAATTTAGCAGAAGCATCTAATTAACAGCACAAGATCAAAGTATTCTCAGAAACCTTGGTTCATTTCAGCCATGACCTCTCATCTGAAATTCTGTAGTTCTGAAAACTCAAACCCCAGCTGATGTTTGCTCATGAATCCAGAACTGAAGCTCTGTTGTAGGCTCTACAGAGCATCAAGTAACTACTGTTAACCTGAGGCACACAGCAATCACAAACAAGCACTCAGAATACTCATCTGAATGAGTAACAGAAGCGTGCTTTCATTTCTCAAATCTTAGGCTTGTCACACGTAAAATGTGGCTTAAATCTTAAATACTTTAAAATTTCAAAACCATAAAACATAATTATTAGTTAGTAATTAAGGCCTTCCACAGTCGTAACTGTGGATTCAATAAAGGCAGTTGCAAGGAAAATACAGTCCTGAACATCAAAGCCCCAAGGCCCTTAGCTAAAATGTGACTCCCAGGGCTCCTTTGCTCCCAGGGCAGGAAAAGGGACTTTTGGAGACAGCCAGGCTGTGAAAGGTGGAATATTGTCAGCAACCATGGGGGCTGGAAAGCCAGGAATACCAACCCTATGTATTGCATGAGGCACAGCTTGGTCTGCTCTTTAGTTTTGGTTGGTTGGTCTTTTCTTGTTTGTGATGGTTGGAATGGCCAACATACATCTACTTTTGCTTCTGGTGAACTGACTTTTGCCCAGGTAACCTCATTTCAGCGAAGAATCACAAACCTGCCCCAGATATAGGTTTTTGAGTTGCAAACCCTTCCCCTGTAAATTCTATGGGAGCAGAGGAGAACTGGTAGAAGCCCTCCTACCTCCAAACAGGGAAGGTGGGAAGGAAAACCAGGAGATGAGATTTATAAAGGCTTTCCTCACAGGGAACTAAAGACCCTGTACATTCTAAAGAACAGCTAAGGAGCCTGCCCCAAGTCTAATGACAAAAAACACATCCGAAAACCATCCATGCATTCTAGGATTGTCTCATTCACATTTTAGGCAAAAAACTGTGAGTTAGATTGAAAGAAATTTATTAGTTCTGAAGTTACCACTGTGTGAAGATTGGGCAAGAGGCTCAGTTGTGAATTAATGTAGGTCTGCTTAAGCCCATGGAGCTAATCTCTATGTTTCTGTACTACACTGACAGATCTTCTCAATGATTTTTTTTTCCACCATATTTAAAGTAAACAATGGGCTGAAATTAACAACTCTTATCTTCAGATGTTTATCTGGAATTATTGCCCTACAGCATGCAGGCAACTCTCTTAGGCAAGTAAATCCTTTCATTTCTATCCCTGTATTAAATTCAGAAGAATCAAGTATTTATTCATAAACCACAGACCAGATCTGGAAAAGAAGAACAAACCCCAACATTACTTAAACTGCAATGAACAATGTGCTGGACATTTACAGATACTTATTAGCAAGACAACAGAGAATGCTAGCTCTGCTAATATTGCTTTTCAGCATAGCTTTAGAATAATGATTTTTTTAAAAGATAAGTTTGATCTGTAATTCAAATCACACTGTATCTTTGATTTGCTACCCCCTCCTCCCCTCACACTCTCTTTCCTCCTCCCTCCCCCCAAAAAGCTTTATATAGAGTGGCTGGAAAGCAAAGTAGGGATCTATGCAGACACTATCCATCACATTTCTGTCTTAATTGAATGACACCAGAATGAGATCGATAAAATGTAACAAGAGACAGCTTTGCATTTCCACACTCACTTATTTTCCCTCTCTATTACTGCCAGCCATCACCGTGACCAGAAAGCCTAAGTATTGAGTCTGAACATTGCTGCCAGGCAAGCTGTTAGTATATGAATAAACTTGTCAGGAAAACAATAAAACTTACAATACTGGGAAAGGCCAAAATGTCAAAAGGCCGCTGCAAGCAGCATTAAATATGCTACTTTTAAAGCTGAACTATAGAAACATACGAAGAGTTTCTAAATAACATGGGCACTGGCAATTCTCCAGATATTATTCCCCTCATTCCCTCAAGACATGTCTGTGTGCGTGTGTGTGACCGTCTGACATGCAGTTGTCGTGACCTCTTGGCGCAAATCTGCAATTTCAACAATAAGCCCACACCAGCTGTGATTTCCCTATGTTAAAGGATTCTGAGATCTCCAATGCATTATTGATAACCTCATTGCTGTGCTAAAAGGAGAGGCTGATGCACTCATAATCCCAGACTTTTCCTGAAAATCTCCAGCTTCCCATACCAATTGATCACGAGAAATAAAATGAAAAAAGCCTATTTCAAAACCAGGCTACACTTTGAGTACTTCATCCATTTCAAGTATGCATGCTAAGTAAAAATGTAAGCTTTTTTAAAACTCTTCTTTTTTCTCTAACCTTCAATTATGATGATGTTACACTCCTGACCCTGTAAGGGTAATGCTAGATTATCAGGAGCATAATTCAGATGTCAGCTTTGGAGTCACATTTATATTTAAAGTCTACATTGCTTTTGTAGCTAAACTCCCCAAGCAAAACCAGGTATTCTGCTAACTAGCAAATGAAGCAGCTAACACTATTAAAAAAATCCACAACAAAAAAAGGAACAAGCTGCATCAAGTGAATACAGAAAACAAGATGACTTATAAAGACAGGAAGAGGAAAGAGTTAACAATAGTAAAACTGCACAGGATACAGCTTTAGTTATGCATAATTAGAAAGCTCCTGGAATCTGAAAACACAAGTATCACCAATTTTCTGGTCTCATCTTAGCATGCTCCAACATTGTATCACAGGAAATGTTCTCTTCATGTTTCAAGACAGATTGTCACATTTCAACTTGAAACACAATTATGTATTAAAACAATTGCTGTACAAGTACAAGCACTTCTGCCAGGCATTATTAAAATCCAGCTGATGAGACACTTGGCCTCTTAGCTTCAATACATAATTCTTCATGCCTGGTTGACTGTGTTGCATTGTTTCTTCATTATTACGTCCATGCTCAGTCTTTATTTTTTTCCTATCTTTTCTTCATGTACTGACAATCAAATATGACTAGGCTGGAGGTAAGAGACTGAGAAAGTCATAACTTCTCAAAGTAGAAAGATTCCTCAAGTCATCCCTATTTAACAAAATTAAGCATGCAACAACTTTAGTTTCAGTTCTTTTTTTTTTTTTTAGAAAGTATATTTACACAGTAGACCCAAAAGGAACTAATTTTCCATAATATACCCAATTTAAAGCAAAATTACATTAATGATCACTAAATAGGTGGTATTATTAAAATTATACTGAAAAAAAGACTGTATATACTTCACATCTTTCAGAACAGTATTTAAACCTGAATTATCAATAGAAAAATTAAAATAAAAGGAATTTTTAAATTTGATTAATGTCCCCTGAGGTTACACTCACCCAGACTGACCAAGACTTCTTAAGATTAATATATTTTCCTTAAAAATTACTGCTGAAAAGCCAAAAATAACTAAGGCATCATTGAAAACTTCCAACCACAGAAATGAGAGATGAAATATCTTACACATATAGCAGCTAATGCCTTATTTGGATATGGCAAATATTATATACTAGACATAAAAATCATAGAATTTGCCAGAAAACCTGACAACGCTCACAGAAAGGAAGTAAGCTGGAAAGCCCTAATGCCAGCGTTTCGTGGAAGTAACAACACCACAACTTCAGGGTACCTACAGAGCCAGTGAGAAAAAAATGGCCACTCTAAAAGGAAAAGTCAAAAGAAGGATGCCCAAACTGTCATGGAAAAAGCTCAGATTAGGTACTCAGTTTGGATAACTGATGATGTGGTTGCCCCTCTGGAGCACTTGAATTGCTGTGAAGAGCAAACAGACCTGACCACACATACTCTACCATGGTGCCCACTCTATGTAACCAGGGAAAACATAAAATTTTCCATGTACAAAAGGGGCGCTGCAAACTGGGGGCAGAGGGTAATAGACTTCTTTCCCTCCTCTTTGTTGCTTACACCAGGGGACAGGAACCATAGACAAAAATTGAAGAAACACACCAAGTACAAACTAGACACCATTTATGACAAGTGCAATATGAATTACTCAAGATCACTCCCAAGGATGTCAAAAGAAATGGAAAGCAATTCTAAGGGAATTCCAATTGACTTCATTTTACTTCATTTTTAAGTTACATTTAGAAGATTTGGGATTTCCAAGAACATTTGCAAATTTCACAGGTTTCCATATGAAGACAGAGGCTTCCCCTCAGTCAGTTCCATACGTGTGGTAAATTTCTCAGTGGTTTACAATAAAACGTTTTATCAACTCAGTCTGTATTTCATCACAACACATAAACAAACATAAATTTAATCCCTCATCAACATCAATTTACAGAAGTGTCGTTTTACTTTCTTGTAACCTACATGAACATGTTCAGCTATTATTCAAAGGTCATCTTTGTCATAAAGACTATACCCCTCCTCAGAGAACTATCCCTGATAATATCCCTTTCATTGGTTTTCAGTGTTGTTAGTTCAGCAAAGCAGAATAAATGGCTGCTCAAATGGCAGCCTAAGACAACTTCAGGCACTGACAAGTGAATGCTGTGGGCAGATTCTCTGGCAAGATTAAATTCACATTTTCATACCACAGACTGCCACTGTTCTGCCTAATTCTAGTGATTTTAGTTCTTCTCCTTTTCCTTTCATTTACTTGTGAGGAGAAGTCATTCCATTTACCTGAGGTTAGCTTCTTCTCTATGATGAAACTCAAAATACCTAAGTTTAGGACATAAAGTCTATGTAGGCACTGCAAGGGAGTACTTGCTTCCCTCCAGAGTCAAACTCAGAGCACACAAACACAAAAGTTTGAAGTTCAGCAATACCATCTTCTTCACATTCAAGAAAAACTCTGTAAATTTTCTCCCTGCTTTTTCTCAAAGTTTCTTTTCTTTTAAAAAAATCATAACAAAAAGAGGTAAAAAATTGTTTATAAAATTCAGTGGTTCTAAAGATTTATTTAAATAATCCCACCATGACTGAAATATTAACAAATATTAACAAATATTCATTATTATATCAATAGAAAAAAATTTAAGCATAACTCATAAAAAATATGAAAAAAAAACCACTTCAAGGATTAGTAAATCACAATTCCAAAAATTTTCTGAATATACCTAAGATTAAAGATAAATATAACTTTGTCAACAATCACAGAGACAATATTTTATCCTTGGTGCAATCCTCTACCAGTGAAAGATACCATTGTCTCAGTTTAGTAATACAAGATCAGACAGTAGAGAAATATGTATAATTTTTGAAACTATAAAAGCTTAGAGACTATTTCCTCCTATATTTTGAAAACTTTTTGGCTTGTAGTAATTTTTACTAATTTATTCTTACAAGGCCACTAGAACTCCTTTTTAATAGTAATTTTGATATTTAGCTTCACTATTCTATTTTAGTATATGATATTAAAAATATCAAATTTTCTGACATACATTCATTGCTTTTCTGTTTCTAAAAATTCTTAGAAAACAAACAACACACACAATCTGGTTTTTCCATAGTTCTTGTATAAAAAACTAGAAGTGGCTTTTATTTACTGCATCTATTCTAGACTTTAAAATATTTATGTGTCATTAAAATAATTTAATTTGGAGAAATATGGATAAATACTGCTCTGTACCAAATACCAGTTACATTAATAGGGTGGAAATATGATGAAAAATTCTGTGGTATTATTCTAGTCCACTGAAAAAGAAGCTTTTTCCTCAAGCACAGTCTAAAATAGCAGGAGAGAGGTAAGGGTGTTTTAACTGGCAAAACAAATCAAAGTCCAGATTTTATAAAGTAACTGCTGGGTAAGTTGCTAAGAAGTACTTTGATATGAAAAGCTATTGTTTTACCACATGAATCAATTAACACATTATGTTACTAACACTCCTTTCATATCAAAATGACTTCAAGCTCTTGAGCAAATAAAATTTATATTCTTTCAGGAAAAATAATGCCAGAAATGTGTTTATTATCACATTTCTACGAATCATGCCAGAAATCTGTTTGTTATCACATTTCTATAAGGCAATTTTTGCATACACTGAAGAAAAAAGTTTAGCCCAACACATTACCACTAATACTATTTATGGAGAAGGAGAAATACAGAAGAGGCTTAAACTTAATAATGTTGGGCCATTAATTAGCATCAAATGAAAGAAAAGCAATAAAGCAATTTTGTCACCAATTACTGACAATTTGCCTAAGTAGAACCATTAATTTTGGATAATATAAACCCATAAAATTAAGGGACCAAAACTATTTCTTGCTAATTTCTTCCCACTAATTAAAATACTTTCAGGAGTATCAAAAAGTTTGAAACTTTTAAACACTGTAAGAAAAATGGAAAAACATATGGTTATGATTTCCTACCTAAAAGTTCCTGGCTTTTGCTTTGGGGCTATTTTCCCTTTCTTTTGTGGCTGAAAATAAGGAAAACTAGGGCAATTAATATTGTGACTCTTTGGAATTAAGACAGTCAAAACATTTGTTTTTTCACAGTTTTCCCACTGTTTTAGGGAGTTTTCATGAAAGGAAGCCTGTTTAGGAGAGACAGAAGTATCAATGTTTAATAGTTTGATTGAGGAATCTCCAGTATTTACTGACATTATTAACAATGTACTGACACAATATTAACATCAAGCAGTGACAGGGAGTATGAATTACATCCTTGCACTGGGATGGGTTCTCCAGCCTTAAAAAGAAATGACAAAATGCCAAGCAAATCCCTGTCATGCACCCCCCGGCAGAATTGCCAGTGGAATTCCCGGCCGGCAGCATCCCGCACTGGCTGCCATTGGTGGAGGGCAGTGGCTGTGCAGATGTGGCCACAGCAGCCTCGCCCTGCGTCCTCCTTCTGCCTTGGTGGCACAAGGTCACCCAGCTGCATTCAACATTTAATCGCTACAGCTACTCAGGGCAGCCTCCAGAGCGCTGCACAGCACGCGGCGCCGCCGAGCCTCTGCGCTGCTCTGAATGCCAAAAACAGGTGATGTGTCCTCGAAACAAAGTTCTGCAAAACTCTCCTGAGGTTGGGGATGACTTTTATTAACTAACATAATTTCTGGACTCCCTTTTCCCTCAGCAGTCATCTGCGTCTGCTCTCCAGGACAGCAAAGAACCTTTTGATAAATACCGATAGGTATTTGGGAAAGAAATTACACAAGGAACACCTCCGTGTCTCCCAAAAAACACCCACCGAGGAAACTTACGGTTTAATCAGCATCCGTATCAATTCATAAACCTCGGGTGCTAGAGTACAAATAAACACTCTAAAGGGTTTTAGCTGCAAGGAGATAAGATCTCTCCCTGGGGAGACGGCTAGAAACTGCTCCATTGCCTTTGTGCAGACTACTGGAATGTGCTTGCTTTTCATTTTGGTCTTTGTGTCTGGCACTCAGGCCTCACAGGCAGTGTCTTAAGCCATGCAGGGTCAGGGCAAACAGAGAACTGCATTCATGGACAGATCAAGTTTATGTGAGAATCTGCTCCTCCTGTGCCCTCAATTTCCATTTGAATTGTTAATAAAATCTCAGCCTGAAAGCACATGATCCCATCAGTGGGGAAGTCATGCAGAGAAACCTCTAGCTCAGAAAAACAAAATTTCTTTATCTTTTTCATCCTCCTCCTACATTCGTGGGAATTATGCCATGTAACCCCCCTCCTAAAGTAACCCCCCTCCCCCAGTACAACACCTGATTGCCAGCCCACAGCTTGCATTAAAAAGCAGTGGGGGAAAGAAGGAGAGAGAAAGAAGGGGGAAAGATGCACAAGCAATGCTCAGAAAAATCACAACCACAATAATTGCACCTTCGTAGCAATTTAAAAACTCCCAGACACCTTCAGGCAAAAGGAATCACAAATATTTCAATTTTTAAGTTAATTTCCAACAGCTGATAACACCAGCTGCAAGACTTTCCCACAGCTTTATGACACTGCATGAACTACAGGGCCACAGAGATAATAAAAGGTCACACATAAAGGAAAGAACAGAACCATACCCCAATTAACTTGGTCTCCCCATGCAAAAATTGTACAGGAACAAGAGCCGATATTTGCTGCAGGCACCAGACATGCATCTCCCAACCTTGCCACGGTCTAACTGGGCCTCTTGTTTCTTCTGCTTTTGCTCCTTGCAAACTGGTTTAATATTGAACGCTTCTCAGAGGGATGGGCTGACGAACGAAAACATGAATTTCCTGCTTGCCCTTTAAGGTGGGTTAAAGGGGGTGCTAGTAATCAATTACAGAACAAAAAGCAAGAGACACTAAAGATTTTACAAGCTAGATGTCAAAAAGTTTACATGCTGTTTTCTAACCAAAACTCTCCCTTTACCCCTTCCTCAAAACTGTTTTGTTTTTGCCTTTTTTTTTTGAAGGTTAAAAATATAATAGAGCATTAGTATTAAAGAAAAATCTGTGTGAAATGCAATGATACAGAGATTGATGCCGTTTTCACTTGTTCTTTACAGCAGCACATCAGCTCTGGAAAAACAATAACTGCACTAAATATACAATGGAATTTAAAATCGTGTGGTTCTGGGATTTGCATGCTGCCAACCCTGGCCTCCACTCCCTCCTTCTCCTCACACTCATTTGGGAAGATATTTCTGTTTGCAGTAATCTGGAATGAGAAGAGTTTTAAGGCTGAAGCTGAGTCTCTGAGATGAGTCCTGCCCATCACTTCACTCACCAAGGCTTCCTTTTCTGCCTGGTGACCACAAAAACTTCATCCTTGCAGTAAGTACAAACTCCTGGAAATGAAGAATGGACCTTTGCCTGCCCCTGAACAGTGCTTTTCTGAATCATTACTGCATGTTATTAATCAAAGACTATCGTTATTGTGACAGTATCTCATACTCAAAGTATGATTTAAAAATAATAAATGTATTTCAAGGTTCTGCTGGCCTGGGGGTCGCCTGGTTTGGACTGAATGGGCTCACAAAACGAGAATCCATCATCTGTAATATACCTATCAATAAAGGATATATCACAGCAGATGTTGAGAATGGACATTGCTATTACACGGTGAAACTGGTTTTGCTCTAGCCTAGATTTTCCACATTTTTAGCTAGGGCTGGTGGAATTGCTCCTTGGAAAATACAGCCAATGGATAGAGCCCTTAAATCTGTTCACCAGGTGTCTGCAAATAGGTCACGGGTGTTATTAATTACTTCGTTAGCCACAAGTCCTTGAGCAGTGTATGCAAACATATTTGACCCTGTGACACAATTTTTAACTGGCCGATAGGAACAATCACTATTCGTTATTCACCACGCGTGACTGGTCACTTAAAGCACAAAACTGTGCTCTTTTCCTGGCTGGGGAGAAAAGCTGTTTGTAAATTCTCCACAAATGCTTGCAACTGCCTAAGGAGGTGGTTAAAATGCTCTGCTCAAATGGGACTTTCTAGCAAATACTTGTTGCAGGTTGTTTTTTACCCCACACAACCTTGTGGCTGTTGAGTGTGACTATGACTTCGTGCTATGAATCCCTGGAGAGCTGCAGAGGGAGCAGAGGAGGAGCTTCCTTACACCAAAATATGCACACTCACAGAACACACCAAATGTCGTGTGGCAATTTCAACACATCATCTACCATGTGACAGAATGTTTACAGGCCTTTTTGCCCAAATGACATCTTCCTTTTTCACCTGAATATAATCTGAGGGAACTTCCATTCTGTTGTTTTTTATTTTTTTTGTACAGTCAACAACTCTCCATTGAAATTCTTCCTTAAAACTCCTTTGTCTTGGATAGGTTATTGATGCTCACTCATATTTTATAATACAGCGAAAGCTGCCATATCACACCACTAAATACAACAACTGAGGGCAACTGCAGACCAAAACTTCAATTCAATGTGTGAGTGCACGGAGGAGGAAAACATCCAAGCAGGAAGTTGCATAAAAACTATGTGCCATATATACACAATTCAGAACTAAAATCTGTTGTCTTTATCCAATTTGAAATAACAAATTTGACAGTTCTAATTGGCCTTTGCCATAAAATAAAGCTAAGATGAAAGGTGAAGAGAAAAAAATGGCAGAAAATTAACCTCATCCTATAAAAAGAAGGCATCCTATAAAATGCAGGCTCCACAAAACAGTCTGTTTAAATTCTCACGCATTTTCTCACAGGAGATTAAAATATCCATGGGGAATCATGAAAAATGTTAAATTTTTCATGGTAGAATGCAGCAAATTAACTCACACCTTACAAGTTCTAGCTAAAGTCCAACTAAACAGCCAGCTTTCTCCAATGTCTTCCTTTTTCCTACACTACCTTACAAGCTCTAGGTACAGTATGGATTCCCTACATGACAGTCTGTGAACTTAAAAAGGTCCAAATACTGAGGGTTGATTCCTTTTTTTTTTTAATCTAAGAGAACACTCTAAATGTCTATATTAATAATGCACTAGAATTAAATTATTAGAGTTAATAGATTTGTTTTTACAGGAGTTTGATATCAGTATCTGAGCAATTAACATTGGTACTTCATGAATCATTAAACTGTTTGCTATAAAATAGTGAGATTTACAATGGGTAAACCCCAATAAAACATCAACAAAATAAGGCTTATCCAATAATTTTAAATAACGTACTTGTAATATTCCAGTAATGTTCTTTAAAATTAACATTGACTGTTATTTTGTCAGATAATTTGCTGATAAACAAAACACATCCCTTCTTAAGGAGCAGAATGTAACCAAAGCACACAGTCAACAGACTTTGTCTTTCAACAAAATCTAAAGCACTAAATAAATATACACAGAAACAACAATGCTACCTAATTCCTCTCTTCTTAAAACACACTTTTTTTCCTGTATTGAGTGTATACAGAAGCAAGTTAGAGTTTACATGAAGTGGGTGTGAATTTTCATGAGTTTTAGAAAGCTGATAATTCAGCAGCAGCAAAGCCAGAGTCACCTATGTATGTCATGCTGATCTCAGCCACTGTGGCCCATTGTGGACTTGTCCTTCCATGATTTTGCTACCTGTGCCAGACCCTACACTGAGCAGGGAATGTACACAGTGTGACCAAGGACATACATTCAAAATACTAATTGACATAGTTTTGAACACATCTTTTGACATGAGATTATGGACTTAGTTAAATCCCACTTTCACCTTCTCTCTGGTGAGGCTGCATCTTTGAATAACAAAACCACAGCTAGGCAAGTTTAGTTTGGTTTTTTTTTTAAATTATATAAAATATTTCTTATTGGAGAAATAACATCTACATTTATTTGAGTTCTGTCAGTAAAAACAATCCAACTTTAACATTTAAAATGGTGTTCATGAAAATAAACATTTGAAAATACTTAAAAAAATTTACACTAATGCCATTTGAGGTAGATGTTAGGGGTTTATTTTCCTATAACTATTTTACCTTACTTTCTGTAAAAAGATGGTGTGAAATGTAAGGCATCACTTGTGCTTGCACTGCAAACAATATCCTGGGCCTGTGCTGGCATTTCCCTGATTTGTCTTCATCTATACAGCATAGATGGCAGAGGTTACCATGACAGAGAGGCACCCGTGGCTTGTGGCACCTGTGCTGAGAGTGTCCTAGGTACCCCAGGCACACCTTGATTGTGTTTTCACAATTCTCCAACTCAGCTAGGTGTAGCAGGCCAAGAGCTTGCTACATATGGTGTTAAACTTACTCCTTTTTCATAAACTGTTCCCTTTTAGAACAATTACTAAAGCCCAATGCGCTGTCCCTTTCAAGTCACATGCTCCCCTATGTTTCCAATAACATGGCCATATATTTTCTTGTAGGTTTGGAGAAAGAATATGCCAAAAAAAAACCCCCCAAAAAACCAAAAAACCCAAAACAAACAAACAAACAGAAAGAAACCACAACCAAAACAAAAAATGAAACCAAAAATTCCCCAAAAACAAAACAAGAAGAAAAAAAAAAAATCAGAAACCTAGGTTTAGTTCAGACATTCAGCAAGCACTTATTTAAATTTATTACATAGCTATTTAACAATGAAGATCTGGAGCTTGTTGAAGACCAAAGAGGTTGGAAGGTTTACCTTTGAAAGATACACATCCAGCACATGGTAACTTCCTACTGTCAGAGGTCCTGCATGATTTTTAACTTCTTCTATATGCTGACCAAGCAAGATTAAAAAATCTGCCACAGTGTAAGAAAACATCCTCAGTAGTTGAGTATTTCCCCATCTTTAAAGCTCTTCTCAAATGCAAGGCAGTTCTGCATTTTCTGCAATTTATTACATGAAATAACTTCAAATGGGAATTAAATTACCTCAAAATAATCAGCTCAAATCAATATATATTTATAGTGAACAGTGGCAGGCCTGCAGTATGAGAGGGATGAACAGCAAAGCTGAGTACAAAGTATGAAAGAGAAGCATGGGGTAGTTGAATCATTATCATCTGACACAGCTGACACAGCACGAGGTCAGGAGATTACTGACAGATTGGGGTTTGCAACACCTGATGGTCATCAGAAATTCAGGTGATTATGGTGGGTGCTCAACTCAGAAGGGCTGATTTGCTGCAGTAAAATATTAGAGAATTCTGGTTTTCCCACCTGGAGGAATACTAAAGCCTAATGTAGAAAACAGCAAACCCTGGAAATGTACTTTAGGCTGATTCCCTCTCTTTGCTGCTCTGTGGCCAGCTGGTCTCCAGCAACACCACAACAGCCACTTCCAAACAGAAGGGATTCATCCCCACTCCCCTGGTGCAGGTGGTGACAAAATCCTGCCAAGATACAGGGGTGCTTATCAGTGATCCTGGGAAGATTTATTTCACAGGGTTCCTTAAGGTTACTGACAGGGATCAGCTTCATTATTCACCTTTGGGGACACCCTCAGGAATCTCTTCCCATGAAGTATCTTAAGGAATTTCTGTGGCAGCAGAAATTCTATAAACCTGTGGTTAAGGCAACAGCGAGTGAAGTTAGCACATCTAATTAAAATTGTACTCAAAAGGTACAGGAGGAAACAAGATTAGGTGATAAACCACCTCTTATTGCAAATGGTAAAAAAGAAATTAAAGAAGGGAGAAAAAGATTCAATAAAGTGGTCCAGCTAGCTAAAAGCTTGAGCAAAGAGAAGTGATAGCCCAAGAAATGGTTGCATCCAAAATGTATGTCAAAAGGGGCATAAATCTAGGGAGTTAAAGTAAATAAATGGAACCAAAAGTACATAATATTTTGAAATTAAATCAGAAAATCATGTGTTTAATTCTAAAGGGAGCAATGTGTGCCAGAGTATTGAGTTATACATTGCTGTATTGAAGAGTAGGTCAAGATCTTATCAGCTCTATTATGAGGAATGTCAATAAAAGGCTGTGTGATGATAAAATGCTTAATTAAAAATGAACATTGTGCAACAGATGAACTCTTTGTATTACACAGAAAAAGGAGTCAAATGGATTGTGTTCTCCAAGTTACAAATTGCACTGAATCATTTTCTCTCTATCAAACATTCTTATCACTATGAAATCTTGTATTAAAAAACAGATTTACTTATGCTATGTTTTTTACAAATTAGTGCAGAACTATAGCAGCAGGACACTTGAAATACTTGAACATCTGGAACAACTGTGAGGAGAAGAACACTAAGGTCTTGTTTTCTTGGTACTCTTTCAGGTGAATAAGTGGTTTGCTTTGGCGAGTTAATTTATAAAGCAAAATATTAATACTAATTCAGTGAGTTGATCCAAAAGTAACAGGAACTAGCAAGACTGAATATTTTGTTTCATTACTTATACAATATACATATAGTCCACACGACTGCCCTAAACATCTCTCATAGTTCAGTACAGAAGGTGACAAACAATGACACCAGGAGGAGCACAGGGAATGCATCAACACCTCTGGTAGACAGACATCACGATTCTTCCCTGGTGAAAATACTTTACCCCATCCCCTCTGTAGTGTTGACCATCTAAGACATGAGGCAGTGCCAGAGCCAGGATACTTATCTATGAGAGTAAAGGTGAAGGAATTCAAGATGGAAAATATGTTTTTTACACAGCTGTAAAGGAGTGATGCAAGAGGCAGGGAGCATAAAATGGTAAATTAGCGCCATAGGACTAGGCAATAAATGGCTTAATACCTTCATGGCCTTCCTTCCCAGCATAATGTTCTGTAACAAAGTGTAACAGAACATTCATATGGACACTTGAACATGCAGAAGAGATTTTTAAAATCTCTACCACTCAGCTTCAAACCCCCAACAGAGCATACAGATGCATGTAGACACATATACTGCATAAACCGAGTACTGCTTAAAACCCAGCCCAAACTGGGACAGATTTCTAATGAAGAACATTGTAAAATTCCAAAAACAAGGTACACCAATAGAATGAAACTTCCAATAGGAGCTGATGAACCTGAGATACTGAAACAGATAAATCAGATATCAGATGAGAGCACACTTAGAATTTCATATCTGTCCCATTTTCAGAAGCAATTAATACTTGCATTAAGAACATATCTCAGAGTCAGAAATGGCTTTGGTGTAGCATTCATGTATTGACAATCAAAATTTAGCTTCATATGTCAAACAACAATTTTAATATACTCTTATGCCTGCACTATGCAATAAGTGGAATACATTAGAGCAAAGATCTCCACTGATCAGCCTATAGAAAAGAAATATTATGTAGAAATTAAGAATTCTGCTGCCCTTTAGTCAACGGATTTGTAAGTTACGAATGACCTGTGGGCATTACATGTTCCAGCTGTGGGAGTGTGAAAGAGTCTATTACTAAAGCAAGAACAATACTAAAGTACATCTCTTCACCCAAAGATAGAGCTTATCAAATCCAAACTGTTAGTAAGGGGAAAATACACAATATGCTCAGGAAAGAATTTGCAATCATAGAAACTGACGATATTAAAAAGCTATTAAGTGATCCAATCTTCCTCTCAGAGTCAAGTCTTGTTTCTCACAGTTCTTGCATAATAGTTTCTTACTTGTAGGACTGCCACCCTATCCCTTGGTAAACTGTTCTGAAGTCCTTTCTCTTTTCATCAGATACTACTTCCTGAGATTCAGTCTACAATTACCCATACAATACTGTCATATTTAAGGATAGAAAAATGTAAGTGTAGAAACATGTTTTCCTTTGAGCACAGGATATCCCAAATCAAGTACAAATAAACTTCAATAACAGAGAATTGTTACCTAAGAAGCAGATTTGGTAGCAATATTAAAAACTAAGTCCTCAGAGGAGGTCTAATTAGGGGCACGAATAGAACAAATCTTTCACCAGGAGCCAGTAGAGATTCTCAGGGTCATGGCCTAGTTGAAATTAAGAGAAAAACTCCTACTGATTTCAATGGGGCCAGGATATGGTCTCCATATTTTATCCATAGTATATCATCACAAATGTAAGCTACAAATGAAGCATCATGAGGTGAGGTGCCTATAATTCCTAATGTTTTCATCCACTGTAATAGCCAAGACCTCTCCCTGAACTCCAACAGAGGCAAATTAGTTCCACATGTCAGATACCGACCGTAATATTTTCCCTTACACTTGGTACACAATGAGGGGATGCAGCAGAGAACACAGGAATTAATACATTTCTTTTTGTGATATAATGCACGACAGAACAACTCAGAAAAGATGTTGCTCACTTGAAGGTGGTGAGTTGCTAGCTCATAAAGAGTATAAGTAGGAAAAGCAATCAATTAAAAATAAGATAAATTAAGTACCCCTTACAGTCGAGCACCTTCCTAGTTGTTGCTTTACTTGCTTCATTTCAACCCTTCTTTCCTAGTAGGTTTCCAGATACCCCTCATTTCCAACATCACCTCAAAATCTGGGATTACTATCTATTACAATCCGAACTGAACCAGTTTTTACTGGTTTCCTGAAAGAGAAATCTAATATATAGGATAGGACTGCTAAACATAGGCAACTCATGCATTTTGCATACCCTACAGTATCCTGCCAAGGGCTCAGCTGCCATTCCAGATGGCTGTGGGTCTATTGCATGTTTTGTGTCATATTTACCAGTCCCATGTTTAAGTAACAAATTCTCACCTCAATATGTCTTTTACCACCACTGAGAAAACAGTAAAAAAGAACCAAAGCCTTTAGGCAGTACCTATTCATTGCACTGCACTTTGGCCAGAGATTATGTATAATAATAATAATAATAATAAATAATAATAAATAAATAAATAAATAAATAAATGCAAACCTTCCTCAAATCAGTCTCCTGAAACCATTCTGTTAGGAAATAATCTTGGCTATGGCAGGTTAACTAAGATATGCTCTTTCTGATGACACAAGCACAGGGACTACAGAGTATACCTGTAGTCACAGGTAACAGTCACAACAGCCCAGGAATGCTTTGGAACAAAACTGTGACATGAATGAAAGCTCATGGAACATTGTAGCCCACTACAATACCTGGACTCATTAATTACTGTGTTGGGTAAATACCAACACAGAGGAAGCCACCAAAACCAATGACAAGTCAAGGTGAAGTCAGACTTGGAATATCTGTCTGACTTCACTTACATCAAACAGAAGAGTAACTATTAAGGAACTTCTTCAGGCCTTGTGGAAAAGAATGAAACCTACCTTATTCCTGCCTCTTCCCTTTGCCAGTACTACTCAGTGCTGCATGTGGCATCACTCAGAGGGGAGCATCACAGCAGACAGAAGTTGACATCTATGGAAAATGTTACTTTCCAGTCCTGTAAAATAAAAACAAATCACAGTTCTTTCAGAAACAAAGACTCCACAAAAACACTGCATTGTGTAATTCCAAGATTATCTTAATTCATCTCACCTTTGTTAAGTTCAGTGTTTCACAAGGAAGAAAAAAGAATTACAAAAACAACAACAACAAAAAAAAAACCAAATGGAGAAACAAGCAAAAAAATCTTCCCCCCTCCTCAAGCTGTCAAACTCTACTTCTAGAGTTCAAGCCATTTTTACATGGATTTTATTTATAAATATAATAAAGTGCCTTTCTTTGAAAAACTGATTTTCACCATTTAAAAGTAGACAGTTTACAATAGTTTAGAAGTAAAGAGAGGTAAAAATTTATAAGTTTTCATGTATTTTCCAAGTATCCAGTATACAATAGAATGTTGACTACCATGATAACAGTTTCAAAATATCCCACAGAACCATTTATGATAGAAAACTAACCACCACTTTGTCAACCAGACTATGGCACTGAGTGCCATGTCCAGTTGCATCTTGAACACTTCAAGGGAAGTTGATTCCACCACCTAATTGTAGAAGTGTGAAGACAAACAATTCTTATACTGAAGAATTAGAAAAAAGTGAAGCAAAAGATGTATGTCAATCAAATTGATGGTCATGCAACTAGAGTTTCATTAACTTTTCTGATAATGCAGTAACCAAAGTAGAAACTGCTCCTAAATCCACACAGACCTGTATACAATCAATGTGAGCATACACAGAAAGGGAGACTGGAGACGGGAGGAGCTGATTATTTCAGTACAATCCAAGACCACAGGAAAGACAAAGCCAATTTATACAAAATGTATAAACCTTATCTTCAGGCATTCTCTTTTCAAAAGGTTTTGTACCAAATTCAAGATAGTTTGTAAACATGTACAACTTCAGTAGAGTGACAATCAAGTTTACAAGAGCCTAATTTAATACTTTATTGTATCAAGTACAAATTACTTCATATTTCTCTTACCATCTTTGGAGTAGCAGAATCCCACTAGCACTCTATGTTAAAGGTATGCAGACAACCAGTAAAGTATACCATTTTAAGACAAGGAGAAAATATCTTGCAACAAAGTGTCTTTTTTGAGTTTGAAGTTCTTTCCATGATTTACGACATAAAATAAATATTTTTCAATAATCTGTTCTAAGAAGTCTGTGAACCAGGTGCCTACTGGCAGAATAGAAATATATTTTTCCTTATAATTGATATGTCTGAGATTAAAGAATTATTTCTATAAGAAAAATTTCTTTTTCAGTAAAAATTAATATATATTTGAGGTATGCAAAAATACAAAGCAAATGATCCCAATATAATATAAATCCCTTTCATGAATCTTAAATGTTAAAGTATCATAGAATCATAGAATGGCCTGGGTTCGAAAGAAGCCTTAATTATCATCTCGTTCCAACCCCCTGTCATAGGCAAGGACACCTTCCCTAGACCAGGTTGCTCAGAGCCCCATCCACCCTGACCCTGAACACTTTCAGGGGTGAGGCACCCACAGTTTCTCTGGGCAACCTGTGCCAGGACCTCATCACCCTCACAGTAAATAATTTCTTCCTAATCTCTAGTCTAAAACTGTTCTCAGTCAGTTTGAAGCCATTCCCCTTTGCCCCATCACTCCAGGCCCTTGTAAATAGTCTCTCTCCATCTTTGCTGTTGGCTCCCTTCAGGTACTGGAAGGCACCAAGTAGGTCTCCTCAAAGCCTTCTTTGTTCCAGGCTGAGCAATCCCAATTCTCCCAGCCTTTCCTCACAGCAGAGCTGCTCCATCCCTCTGATCACCTTGGTGCCTCCTCTGGCCTGGCTCCAGCAGGTCCCTGTCCTTCCTGTGCTGGGACCCCAGAGCTGGATGCAGCCCTGCAGGTGGGGTCTCAGCAGAGCGGGGCAGAGGGGCAGAATCCCCTCCCTGCCCTGCTGCCCACAGGGCTTTGGATGCAGCCCAGCACACGGGGGGTTCTGGGCTCCCAGAGCACACGGCCGGGGCATGTCCAGCCTCTCACCCACCAGCACCCCTGAGTCCTTCTCCCAGAGCTGCTCTGGATCTGTTCACCTCCAGCCTGGATTGGTACTGGGGGTTGCCCTGACCAAGGCACAGCACCTTGGACTTGGTCTGTTAAACCTCATGAGATTTCCATGGGCCACTTTTTGAGCTTGGATGGCATCCCATCCTTCAGGTGTGTCACCCACATCCCTCAGCTTGGTGTCATCTGCAAACTTGATGAGGGTGCACTCAATCCCTTTGTCTTTGAAGTAATAATAATGATAATGAAATAATAATAATGATAATGAAGTAATAATAATGAAGGTATTAAGTACCACTGGTCCAAACGTGTTTGTCATGTCTGGCTTTCTGCTTACATGGATACAAGACCAAACCACAAGAGACTCATGGCTCAAACAGTCAGACAGGGAACACAGTGAAGATGAGATCCAAACATGAGAACAAGCCTGACATGCTTCTAAATAGTTTTCTTTATTAGGATAAACAGATATCTCTGCACACAAACCCATGCACAAGTAATATTCTTGGGTTTCAACTACTTTTTGTATTTCTAGCCTTTGAAATACATATTTTAATGTCATCAGGCACTGGTGTTGTTTTTCCTATGTGGCTTAAGGACTAAATGGAAATTTCAGTCCCTCAACTGGTAGCCAGTCAATATAAAACTCATAGCACAGTAGGACATTTTCCTTCATTTCCACTTTGCATAATCTGATGTCCCTATTCACATTCACAGTGAGAGTCACTTTTAAGAAAAAAAGCAAAGAATAACCTGAAACATGTACTTCTGCCCTAAAATAAATCAGATCTTTTGGAGGAAAAAGCAGTTATGAAGAATACTTGATACAAATTCATCTTGTGTCAAGAACTTTGGTCAAATCTACTTTAAATATGCAGCACTCTCTATTTCATAGCTGAGCAAACTTAGCATTTAATATATAAATTATGAAGGTGGATCAAAGTCCATAGAATAATATTCTATAAGTAATGTTCAAAATTATAAACTGTAAGTCCTTAATGAGGGACTGTAAAAGAATTCTCTGGAATCAATACCTTGTGGGGTGTCAGAAGAAGAGCTACAATGGGAATCAAAATTTTTATTCCTAAAGCAAAACAAAACCAAATTCTCTGAGAGACAACAGAGCTCATGGGAGGTGAAAAAATATCCAAACAAAATTTTATGGTACTGAGACATTAAATGCTAAATGCTATTACACTTCTTCCCTTGGACAGGGAATGAGAAGAACCCCTTATTTAAGGTGTGATAGGAACAAACTGCTATGAAATATCCATGGCCTGATGCCTTCCAGTCTAAAATAAAAGTTCAGTAAAATCTTCAAGCTTTGCTTAAGAATTCCATGGTTTGAACCATTTGTTAAAGGGAAGATGCAGTAAGGTCCTGCTCCCAGCCACGGTCTGACTTCAAACCATCTTGCAACCCTGACCCATATTAGTTGTTCTCTTGGAGAGATGAACCCTCAAAACCATATTCTCTGGGCTGCATCTTCTCAGCCAGTCCCCAGACCAGCACCTGAAGGGTAGAAGCTGGGATTTTTCCAAAGTGTGCAGAAAAGAAAAGAAAAGAAGCTCACAGGTCTGTCCAAAAAAATGGGGAAAAACGGATATTCTGAAAAATACATTTGGTGCAGTGCTGGACAGCCTCCACTGGCTGAACAGGCATTGTAGGGCTTTTGCTCTTTCCAAGAACCAGAGTGAAAGAGCTTAGGAAGTGGCATCAGCAGAGCCTGTGTTTCTGAGGAACAAGACTTCACTGACAGTGGGGAGGGGGGTGTTTGGATTCCATCGTCTACTTTGCTTTCAACATAAGTTTTTCCTTATCTAGATTTCCAAAAGGCAGATACTGTGATAGGATGGTGGTATGAACAAAGGGGACAAAGAGTATTCTGTTTGATTTTAAGGCACAGTCAGATTTTTGTCCAGCAAAAATGTAGGAATATAGAAAAAAAATCTATAAAGTTTTAAAAAGTTTACAATCTAAATGCTGAATGTAGCAGACTCAAACTGTGTAAATCGAATTTTGTTTGAATTAATAGTTGCTCAGCTTTTATTTTTGTAAACTGAAAGTTCAACTTCTACTTTCTGCTCTTTATGTTTAAAATAAATACGAATTTCTTTCACTGACCATGACACAGATGGCTAACGTACTAGTCTTGATCTTCAAAGCATGGAGTTAATTTTAAAAGATGAAGGTAATTTTGATAGTTTTTAGAATGAATCTCACAAGCAGAATTCCGAATTTTTCAAACATTAAAAATAAATTCCTAGAGTGCCAGTTTGCCCTGAAAAAGGTCACTTCTCTCACATCATAAAGTCAGAAGCAGAAGTGCTGGGATTCTTTCCTAAAGGTGTTTGAGATGGTGTGACAAATCGAAAAAAAAGAGTAAATAAATTACATATGGCATAATTTCTAGATTATATACTTGATTTCATACACACCACAGTTGAATGAAATAAAATAATATTGACTTTCAAGACCGTGCCTGATGGGACATTTTTTTTTCCTTCTCACGAAGGACTTAAAACTAATGTACTTAATTGGGGTAGGATATTAACTATCTAAATATATTTATTATCTCTTTAGGCATTGTATTTACTATGTTACACTTAATGGTGTATTGTTATCATTACTGTGGTTTAAAATTTAGAACAACAGCAAAGAAAGAAATCTTCTTTTCCTGAACAGAAATTAAGTGGGAGATCCACAAAAGAAAAAAAAAAGCTGGAAAACTCATGCTGTAAACCTGGGGTCTAGTTCCCTTTCGAAAACATCCTCAGTAATTGCCATTTGTTGCCATTCAGTTTTATGACAGCAGATTATTGCAGAAAATTAAGTTTGAAATTAATTTGAAATGAATTTTTCACCAGCCACAGTTCTGGCATAGAGCATTTGTCACCCTAACAAATGTGTACTGGAATTAATCTTCGTATTGTACAAGGCTTCCCTGGTAGCTTCACACCAGAGCAGATCACAGAGAATTATCAGATTTATTATCTCTTTATTGATATTCCTGAGGCATTTGGATGGATTGATTCAGATGTGCTACTCCTTGGACATATTAGATAGATTACTTAACAAATTTCCGAGCAGCTGCCCATGACCCAGTCAATATCTCCCAGGAAGTTCCTGCTCACAAACACCCATCACTTGCCAGGAGCACGTCTGTCCTCTGATCTACAGCTGTCGTCTTGTGATACACAAACCACAGCACAAACAGAGGAAGTTAAAGCACCCCAACCATGCCTTTTGAATTTAGACTATATTTGGGGCTTGATAACAAGCCTCTTTGCATAAATGCTTTGAAAGATCTCTATTATTCTACTGTTATCTAATCATCAAAAGGAAATGTTTCTTGAGAAACAAATCATTCTTATATTACTACCTTTTGCTTTTAAAAATGTCAATTTCTGACAAGATGGACAGTCTTCTGCAGCACGTTTTAGTTTGAACTGTGGAGCAGAGCAGATGGAAGGACATTTAGGAATTTTTTAGGGGTTTCTATACAACAGAATCTGGTGATGGAACTTCTGGCTTATCCCAGCAGGTTCACAGCCTGGCACAGTTGTTCCCTGTCTATGTTGAATACATCCCATCTCCTGATGGGAGAAAACTGCCCTCCCTGCAGATCTCACCCTATTCCTGGTAATGATAGGCTGCTCCTATTTTACCATTACTCAGGAGCTTTCATACCCTACAGAAACAAAGGCTGTTTTCTGACTAGGATTGTGAATTTCCAAATCTGGAGTTTGACCCTCAGCTCACCTCCCATTCATTCTCTGTAGGAGTAACCCAGCACAAACATCCTGAAATCTCAGGATGGCACAGCAGGCTGAGTCACCTCACCTGCCAGTCAGATTCCCAAGAGGCCAAGCTGGGATGTTGCTGTACATCCCACAGCCAGGGATGGAAGAGCTTGTCTCAGCCCAGGGAAAAGGGCAAGAACTCCTCCTCCTTCTCCTTTCTGTCCTTCAGCAATACTCTAACAGAAGTAAATGCTGGATGGGAGAGAGGAAGGAAGGAAGAGAGGGACATTGGAAGGAAGGGAGGGAGGGAAGAAGACAGTATGAAAGTCCTCAGCATGTTTATCAGATCACTGTCTCCAGTGGGGCAATAGGGAATACTAAGGACATGACTTAATCCTACCTCTCCTGAATTTCACTCAGAACTCCAGGAGGGCACCTTGTTTCAGAAGATGATGTAGAGGGGCCAGATTACAGCAATGTTTCCTTCCACCTTACCATTTTTACTTTACAAGTCACACTAACCATGGAAGAGGAAGGGCTCATTCCTCCAACCACTTTTTTCTTATTTTAAATACAGATATAGACTATTTGACCAGCTGCTCAGACAGTACGATGGTTAAGCCATTTCTGTGCATGAAGGGGTCAAAACACGCATGCCCCTTTTAAAGAAAATGCTCCAACTGCCTGGCTACAGGGTAATTCTGCCTACATCTTGGTACTGAGAACCTCATGCCCGTGTTACAACTCTAGTTTGCCTCTGTGGTTTGTATGCCTGGCTGGTTTCATCTGAAATGAAATCGGTTTATATGCTCAAAAACCTAAAACACAGTAATGTATTATGGTTTTCTTTCTTCGTGTTTCACATGGATCCATATGAACTGCTTCTGAAGTGAAGGAAGACTACGGATAATGTAGAAGCCATATGAGTCAAGGGGTTGAGAAAGGTGTCTGAATTATTGGTCATAGGATAGTAAAAGTGAAGGTAACAAATATACTCAGAAAATTTTATTCACTGAAAATGCTTTTCCCAGAAAATTTAGACTGATTAGCTCAATGTAATAAGATAAAATAAAATAGTGACTGACTATTAAGTTAGTGTGAATATTTTCCAGAGTAATTCAAGATAACAGTCCAAAGATAAATTTAGATATCTAGAGAGAGACAGAGACAGCAAGTACTTTTATTGTTGGCCATATGAATAGAAAAAATATATTTTTCAGTAAAGAGTCTTCACATCACAAATCTTTCCCAGTAAAAGGAGTTTTCTTATCTAAATTATGCAACTAACAAACCAGAAAAAGGTTATTAAATCCTTAACACATGGTCTTTTTTACAGAATTAGACGGACCCCAAAGACAAGCAAGAAGAAAAATTAAACTAAATTTACTCATTATGCAATATTCTAAAGTCCCTCTACAAAGTTTTCTAAGAATTCAAAGTTTACCTGAGAATGTTTCATTTCCTGTTATCCAGATCCATGTATTTCTGAAGAACTAGAAATTTAGAATCCACAATTCACTGCTTTCAACGGCAAAAGAACAACATATGCCACCCAGGCATGCTGGGATTTTCAAGGAAGCCTGAGGTAATAAAATGTTCAAATTACTTTTAAATTCAGTGAGAGTGAGACTTCTAACTCCGTAAAGCTGTTGAAAATGATGTTTTCCAATATCCTGGAACCAAAAAAATTAAAATTTTGCTAAACCTTCTGTGAACTAGGAACTATTGATTATTTAATGGTTGATTAAACTTTCTTACTAACTGCCTCCAGAATTTCATATTACGAACATTAGCACTCATATTTATATTTTTCATAAAAGTCAATTCTGTCTGACATAGTGTGTTATTCAACATGAAAGATACCTAGAAAATAGTCCTGCATAGCAGTAGGATAAGGCAAAAAAGTGATCCACTGAATGCTACCAACAATGAACCACTAAAAATGTTAGCTAAACAAGTACAAATACGAGCATTTCTTAAGAACATATTTTATAAGGAAGAACATCTTCATTTTCAGAGCAAAAAACAAAATTGGTGATTCGGGTCTATAGGACCTGAAGTTTCTCATTGGGAAAGTTTCTTGCTCATATGCAGGAAGAGTTTTGGTGTGCACAGACCTCACTGGGAAGTTGCATGAGATTTTACAATCAGTAATTTTGTCAGGTGAGAACACCTAGAATGTATGAAGCTTGGAGATTTCTCAGTGTAAACATTAGAACTGAAAAAAAGAGCAACTAGTATTTGGTCTAATAATGACCAAATCTCTAATAGCAAATAAATTCTAGTATTTCAGTGTAGAAATAAAGAACAGCACTACTGGTCCGCATGCCAGGTCAATTTTATTCCTTTTTAAAATACGGAGAAATGAGAGCACTGGAAAACTGCAACTTTCCATCACTAAAAGAATGGGTATTAACTAAAGGCAAGATTCCTAATGTATGTGTATCCTGCCTACAAATACCTTCAATGCCTTTTCTTTTCCTGCAGGGCACACTGGTTTTGTCCTTCAAAAATTTCTCTTGCATGAGACCTGAAGCCCTCATCAAACAAGATGCAGCAGAACAATGGAAAAGGTCTGAAGAGGCCACATAGAATATATCCAAACATGAAATTCTCCAAGTATGTAAAGCAAAGTAAACACTTTACAATATTTGTAATCAACATAGGGAGTCTTTTATTACTTTGAAGAAATCTATGCCAAGAAAAAATTGCAGCTCTTTTATTTTTTAACGACGCAGCACGCTGTTAATTTGGGTATAATGCCAAAAAGCTCCATAGTGTTATTCAGGAAAGAGTTGTCTGGAGACCCCTCAATGTCATAGATAAAATTGAATCTGAATGGCTAAACCAATTTGAAAACAAATCAATTCAAAATTAATTTTATCCACAACATGCAGTTTTTTAACAAACATCTTTCACTACAACAGAGATACTGGTGACATCCTTAAGCCAAATACATTTATTCTGTTCCTGATGTTGCATACAAAACAGGAACACCTTTCTAGTACTACTGAGACTACAGAGAAGACAAATGCCTGAAACCTTCCTTTTTTGTTGTCTCATTCTCATCATTAAAAACAAAGTCCTCCTCACAGCTAGGCAAACACCTTCGAATTTCACCTGCCCTGGTTTCCTGGCTATTCACCAAAACCATCCTCTTGCTCTCCTGGAGTTTTAAGGTCATTCCAAAGCTCCACACAGAGAATGTCTTCTCTTCTGGCCTGAATGGGCCACCACTGGTTTGAAATCTCACCCAAAAGATGAGTATTCTCTTGCCTTTTGTACCCAGATGCTGCAGGTATGGGGTTGGTCCTTCTTTTCAAGGAGTAAGTGAAAGGTCAAAACCTCCCAGAGCCCATCATATGCTGACTTGATTAAACTGCTGCCACCTTCCACTCACACACCAAGAAAACAAACATGATTTCATAAAGCAAAACACAGGGGCAAGATGGAGATCTCTCCTGTGTTTGTTTGGTTCTAACAACTATCAAAATAAGAATATGCAGTAGTAAGAGATGTAAGGGACAAAGGGCTGAAAAATATGGAGTGTTACTTTCCACAAAACTCTGTGAATAATTAGCCATCTCAATTCCAGTCTCCATCTCCGAATTTTCACAGGAAACAATCTTGGAAAATGCATGAAAAAATTAAGCAAATAAATTGCATTGGTTGACAAAGCAAGGATATTTTTTTTTTAGCTTAATCCCTATTAATGCCTAAAAAGATAGTATGCTCTGACTTTCAAAAAAACCAAGTTAGCCCAGACAGCAAATTACTTCCCACTCTGTTATCCTTCCCATAATTATGGTCTGCCCTGAACACTAATGTGAAGGAATATGTAGTTTCCTGTTATACTTTTTATTGCTTTGGTATTCAGCCTGAAAATTCACCTTAACCTTCTAAGTACTACATTACTCACACCCTTGTTTTTTGCATTGGCATAAGGAGAGCAAAAACATAAAAAAATAATGACTGAATAACATAGAAAACTTGAAATAACACAATCTTTTGTAATCTCTACTCACCCTTTTACAATTACACTTCTATTAGTTCTTATCAAAACAAATCCCTACAGTCCTTTCCAAGCAAGAAGAAAAAAAGCATCTTAACAAATGCAAAACCACTTTCGTCCAAATTTGTTTCAAAAGGAAGCACAGAACCATGCTGTTCTTTCTTCTGAAGCATCCAGAAGTGGCTTCAAAATATGCTTTCTGTTTTCTCATTAACCTTTAAAGCATCTTAAAATCACTTTAAAAAATAATAACAATAAAACAGCAATAATAACAACATCAACAAAACCCACAACACCTCAAGATAATAAGCTTAGTTCCTTTTCAGGAATTGAGGAGAATTTGTTCTACTGTGTAGTACAATCCTTCAGAGTTTTACTTCTTTGTCCTGTAAGGATTTTCTGTTCTTACAGTGAAGGAAAAAATATCACCCTGTCCCAGAATTTACAAAATCATATCACTATCAAAAATTCTCAAAGAATTGCTCAACAGCTAGAAAGTGTTAGAAAAGGAACATATTTCGTGTTACACAGCAAAGAATTTAAAGTAATTTCTATTATAATATACAGAACATTTTTGGATCCATTCCTACTAAACCCTTGTTAAAAAGTCCCGTGGAACTGAAGTCATTCAGGATATTAATGATTTTTAATTTTACAATTACAAAGACATTTAACTTGACCTGGAAGTTTGACATTAAATTTCCAAACTGGATTGAAAAACATAGCATTTCCCATGGAACAGAAATACAGTTCTTCCTATAAATAAGAACAGAAATATAAATAGTACATATATTTAAATATCGATAAGAGAGAAAAAACACAACAAAAATCCAACAAAATTTATCCTGTGTATTAAGTTGATTTTATATTTTAATAATAAAAAGACTAAACCAGGTTGTCTTTTAAATGCATATAATTTTCACAGAGGGAAGGCACTGACGAAAGCCTTAAGTTTTATTTCAGTTCATTCTGCCAACTGAACCCTTGCTAGTATAGGACTTCTTTTAAAAAGATGCTTTATTCAGATGTTCTTAAAAATTCAAAAAGAAGACTTGAGGAAATGTAGACACACTATTACTGCTATTAGAACACTTCTTTGTATATAATACATCCCACCAGAAAATAATATAATATAAAACTAATTGAAATAGTTTCATAAACCATTTCACATCCATCTGTCAAATTTAATGAGAGCTCTGTGGAGCTAAAAAAACATTTTCAATTCATTCACCTCTGTCAACAAATAATGACATTTTAAGGATTGTAAACAGTGATAAATTTAAATCTACAGACCTCCATTAATCTTGATAACAGATATCAGTGTATAACTTAGTTTATGTATAACTAAATACATTCAAAATGCAAATGGTTCATAACCTAGGCACCAGACTGTTTTTAATAGCAGCATTCAACACATTTCTAGAACTGTACCTACACCAATGCTGAAGCACCTGAGCCTTAACTTTACTTCCGTGCCTCAGTGGGACTACTCCAGGAGTGAAGTTACTCCCTGTGTTAGCATCTGTTAAATGAGATCCATAATTACAGCTGGCAGTTGGAAAACTGAAGAAAAAAATGAATTAGCATTTCAAATATTTCAGTATATTTACTATTCCCATGTCACCAATTACATTCCCATCTGTACAAAACTGTACCAAAAATATTTGTATTTTAATATTCTTCCCTTTCATCTCTAAATACTTCACTTGCATTGGAAAATAAATTTAAAATTTGTTTTTTACCACCAACCACCCTACAGAATGGTCAGCATTGCTATCACCAGCAACAATGCATTACCATTGTGCAAATAACTTGCTAATGTTGAAGTGAATTTACTTCCACAGCAGTATGGTTTTCATTATTTCTGAGTTGTTGACCATGTTAACCATTAAGAATTCTTTTATACATAGATAAAAAATAGTACGGATATGGCATCAGATAGAAGTAAGCAAGAAGGTAAGTTATCTTAAAAGATTAGCTTTTTCTGTGAACTTGGGCATATATGCTTTTTTCCCTCCTTCTTTCTACTTTCCTGCTTCTGCAGAAATAATAATTCACTACAGTATTTATAAAACTCAAACCAATAAAATCCTCAAATAATCCATGTGCTGTTAGAAAAGAAAGTTGGAACAGTCTGTTTCTTTTTTTTCCTTTCTTTTTGAGAAGAAAACTTATCTTGAGGGCAAAAGCAGTCCAGAAGTATATGGCATTTAATATTTTGCAGAATATATGTCTACAGAATATACTCTGTGTTTCTGAAAAATAAACCTCTCTCTACTAACAAACTTGTGTCTTGTCAAAAGAGCCCGAGAAAATGATAGTAGTTCAATCCAAGGTAGCCTAGATAATAATTTATTCAATGAAATGGAAAAAATCATAATACTATATACTGTCGTATATTTATTTTTTAGTTTCCAGGCTCTGTCTCTTGTACAGTAGAGAAAAAACCCTGAACTGCGAAAGAAAACATAAAAAAGGATATTTTTATCTGTTTTAAGTAAGCCCTGAGACTCTTTAGAGTATCAAACTCTCTGGACTCAGTAAAAAAAGAAAAATAGAATGCAAGCTCTGTAATCAGAACTGAAATAGACATGAAAATAAAGAATCACAGAGCATCTTTATCTAAGAACTATTCTGTTAAATAAGCACTAAAATAATTTTGTTTCATTAAAATTGATACCTTTAAGGTCTGTACAAAGATAAATAATTTTAAACACACCTATTATGGTCACGAATAAAAAACCAAAAACAATACTTCAATGTTTTTCCCAATACAAAGCTTTATTTTACATTATTAATTTAAAATGTAATGATGTATATGAAAAGGAAAGGTTTTGATTCCATAAGTGCTTGTTCCCAGGAGTCACACCACTTTGAATATATTTTCCCAGACAAATAGGACTATCTACAAGTATAGTCATGTGAAGAACCAGGCATCCCCCCTGCCCCCAATATTTATGAAACATATTAAAAGAGCAGACAAGCCCTGTCTGGGTATAACACTTCTGTTATGACACAGGACTTTAACTTTACAGCATTGTGCTTAAAAGCCCATGTCACTGCAAAGGTCTTTTCTAATTTGCTGTGGAAAAGTGTTTTAAAGTATTCCTCAAATCGTGTGAACTATAAAATAACCCAAATACTGATCGCAGACACTACTATGAATCATGCTGTCTAGTACCAGGTAACTGTGCAATAGCAGCAACTTATAATGCTTATTATAAGACTGAATATTTACCATGTGAATAAAATTAATCACAAGTAGTGTCTTCACAAGTTGGAGAAAGTGGGTGTTTATATTATAAAATCCTAAATTTTTATGCAAGATTTTGTAGGCAACTGCTAACACAGTTGTTGGGGATGAATACTCATAAAAGTGTTTGCATGTTTCAAATACCAACTACAAATCACAGTGTATTAGGGATATATGGGTGTGAAACCACTGGATAATCAGCATTCAAGTACATCTGAAATATTGTGTTTCCACGTATGAAATAGTTAAGGGGAACAGGCAAAAATGCTGGAAGGGGTTACATGGATTCTAATGTTTCCTCCCTTTCATCCACGGCTGAAAATGTAAAGTTGAAAGATACGTAGCTCATCAAACAGAGCATTAAAAAACAAAACAAAACAAAACAAAACAAACCCAAAACCCATACAAAAATAAACCAAGGCAGGGAAAGTAGTAAAATGCAATAGCTTATTCACTCGATGATACATAAGGTTCTGAAGAAGGAATGCTTTTAACAACATGGTATTCCTTTAACGGAGACAATCGCTGCATCGGAAGTGACACAAAGTGAGGACAGGCAAGATGACCATTTCTCTCCACACAGGATAAACAAAAACCCTAACAAAACCAAGCCCCCAAACCATTATCATGAGGAACAGAAAAGACCTCCTTGAAACACAAAGTCAAGAGAGGGACAAGCAGGTGTTTGCATTCTCTGCAGTTTAACTCATGGGCTTCATTATGTGCTTCACAGAAAGAAAAACAGTTTCATTTGTAGATCTTGCAGGGAAACAAAGAATTTCAACAAGGAGTCCTGATAAACATCTTATGCTGTTAAACATCTTCACCGGCAGAGAGAGAAAAATCTCCCCCGCTGCAAGCAACCGTGGACATCTTTTGTTCCCTGATAAATATTTGCTTTTGTCTTTTGAGATAAGGTCTGCTGCCTTCGCCTCGCGCACAAAAAGGGCCCGCTTGTTTCTGTGCAGAAAACATTTAATTAAGATCATTTCCGATTTCCAAGCCGCCCGTGCGCAGAGGAAAAGGACGAGCGAAAGGGGAGAAAACCCGACCCCCGCTGGCTGGGCGGAGGGGCCGGGGAGCTCTGCCCGAGTCCGGCCGCGACCACCGGGGGACGCGGGCAGGGAAGGGCCGGGAAAGGCCGGGAAAGGCCGGGAAAGTCCGGGAAAGGTCGGGAGCAGAGCCTGCCCGCTGTGCTCCGCTCCGTCCCACCGCGCCTGGCAGCGCCGGCGGCAGCACCGCCCTGCCAGGGAGCGCAGGGGCTGCACCTCCTGCATCCCACTTTCGGTACCTACAAACACGGGCCGGGCCGGCGGGGAGCAGATGCTTCAGTTTGCTGAAGGCGGGGGGAAAACATTGCGTTGGTTGTTGGCTTTTTCCTGGGTTTTCTTTCTTTTTCTTTTTTTTTTTTTTTTCTCCATATGAGATTAGACGGAGTTGCTCTTCCCACTTCACTTTTGTTTTTAAATCCTTTAAAGAGTAACGTACAGTTTGGGGTTTGCCTCTTTGTCATAATTCAAGGCTCACTAAAACATCAAAACCTTCTTACCAAAGTGAAGAAAAACAGCAGGTTTAATCATGATTTCAAATATTCTGCCTAAAACAAACAAAAAAGCAAGGCCAGATTCTTTGGACTCTGCAGCCTTTGTTCTCTGAGGACTTCACCTGTTTTAACTACTAGACTTGGAATACACAAATAGTTTTTCTAATGCTGTAGTAGCTTGAAACACTGAAAAGAAAATTTGGGAGACAAAATAATTAGAAAGTGTTTATGCACACAAAAGCAGTACATGACTACCAAAGATCTTAGTCCTTATGTGTATGTTCATTTACTGGAATTAATCCTCTTTATCATGTTGACTGCCTGCAGGACCCAATCTTGGAATATTCTTGAGTGCCAGGTTAGGAATAATATTATTAGATGAGGTTTCACTGCAAGTCTAAAGCACTCAGCAGTTACCTCCCTGCATACCTCAGGACAACACTCCCACTCATAACTAGAGACTTATAACTTGAGTCTGTAAGAAGTTTTGTTAGGAAATATTGACAAAAAAACCCTGATCTGAAACAGGGAGAATTAGAATACAAAGCTCAAAGCCACATGATATGAGTAAGAAAAAATACAGCAAAGATATTCCACTAGGAAATATGCATAAAGTTTAAATAAAGAAGCATTCCTGTAATCCAAATATAAGCCACGGGAGATTAACTCATACTGTGAGCAGGACATAGTTGTGAGAGAGTTTCTTTTGGTTAAATATTCAGAGCACAAAGTGCCATTTTTTTCCTTCGAAACTTAGCACAATAAACTACATTTCTATAATATTTGTACCATGTTGCAGAGGGCACAATTATTTTTTTCTCTCCAAGACTATCAAAGTTTTTATTTCATGAATGAATTTGTATGACACAAAAGACAGCACCATAAACAGAAGAAAAAAAAAATTGTTAATGCAAATAAATCAAAGTCACTCTATCCTTCTCTGGCCATCTGTCTCCCCATGAACACACATGTGAAAACTAGAATTTGCTAAAAGCAGCTATTTTGAGTCTATCACATTATTGTTCCAAGAAAAAAAAAACAAGAGCAGAAAATGCTAACAGTATCATCTTACCTGCCTTTTAAGCAAAAGTGTAAAAACACAACACACAAGAAAGCCTGCAAGCTGACAAAGACTCTGGATTAGCAACAGCAATTGACCCAGTGAAAATGAATCAGACTCACTTTTTTTTTTTAATCAGACAGATCACTTCCCTACATATTGACACATCAAAAAATTATGATTACAGACCAACTTGATATTACAGTGCATACCATACACTTCTATGCTTTTAGCAGGTTTTCTCATCAAAGCACTCATTCAACAAGAAGCATTTTTATGATCCCATAAATTATGTGCTAATAGTTTTAAACTGAGATAGGTAAATGCACCTGCTTTGCATAGACTCATTTCATAAGCTCTCTAGGAGCTGTCAGGTGAAAACTCCATTTTATTTTAGCCTCTTGAACATCCTAAAACTCCAGTGTGAAACTAAAGTTAATTTTCTTAACAGCATCACAGATTTGACAGGATTGTTTTAAGTTAACCATATACATATTACTGTGTGTAAATCAGTGCCCAAAAGACAATATTTTAAAAGCAACATAATCAAAATCTTTGGTGTGTCTGTTTTGTGTATCTGTGAAGAGCGGAATGCAATGAGTGATACATTTACATCCTTTTAGGGGAGAAATTCTATAATAAATGATAATGACAGTACCACAAACAGAATAATGTCTTTTCACAGTTTGTGTGAATTTGTTAAAAAAGAAAGTCATAAACAAGACCAAAGAGCGTAATGGGATTAATCCAAGATTATCTTAATTGATCTCTGACATAAATACAGTGAAACCGCATCCACTTAAGAGCATTCAAGAGGATAATAAGTAAGCAGGAATTACCGAACTTCAGTGTTAGCATTAGGTTGACCATATCAAACAACTATTCATAATACTGGACACAAACGAAATTAAGATAAAGATTAAAAGCTTCTGTCACTTACAGAAGGACCAACAAGAGGCCTACCTGTGAATCAGCTTTTGTTTATGTAGGCAGAACAGAGAGCTGTAAACTTGAGACTACTTCAGTATGCCAGGGATATGCTTCTTAGCATATGCTTATACTCTAAAAGAGTGAGATAAAGCCTTTTCCAAAGGCAATCTGGGTTATTTTTCTGCCTACAAAGTCTGGGGCCAAAAGAAAGACTTCTTTATTTATCAAATGAAATGTGGTAGGAGTATTTGTAAGTGGTTCAAACATATTTAGGATATACTAAAGTGCACTTAGTACCTACTTCAATATCTGGCCATTGTTTAAATAACACATGACTAAAAATGTTAATTGTTAATAATAAGAGAAAGCCAGAAACTTTACTTAAGGGGCAATGGGTTATAAATTAACCTTGTCTTTATCTACTCAGTAGGAAAAAGAAGGAAACAAAGGCAAACATGTAACAAACAACATGGTACCTATCACCCCATGGCAGTTCAAGCATGTTCCATACAGAACATGGAAAAAAAATCTAGGTAAAGTTTTTCCTGGAAAAAAAGTTTTGCTTCTATATCGAAGTCATTGCCATCATATTTGTTGTGCTGCGTATTTATGTTATGGAGGGGTTTGGGGTGCTTAGTTTTAACATAAATCAGATTTCATATCATATATTTTCAACAGTCCAAGTTTATATTTTAAATCTGGAGCGGGAAGTCTTAGACTCAGTGAAGGGGGATCAGGTTAGGGAACATTTAACAGGACTAAAGTAGACATAAACAAATCCCTGGGACCTGATGGGATCTATCTTTGAGAGCTGAGGGAGTGGGCTGATGTCCCTGCAAGGCCACTCTCAGTAATCTCTGAAAGGTAGTTGTGACTTGACAGGTTCCAGAGAACTGGAATAAAACAAATATCAGCCCCAACTTCCAGTATGGTCAGAAGAAGAATCCAGGGACCTACAGGCTGCTCAACCTCACCTCTGGCCCTGGGACAAATCCACCAGAAAAACATTCTAGATGTATTGCAGACAAGGAAATGATAGACACAATAAGCATAGGAAAAGGGAAAATCATGCTGGACAAACCCAAGAGCCTCCTATGATGAGATGAGCTGTGAATGTTCATCTTGATTTTCCGTGGCCTCTCTCAACATCCTCAGAGACAAAGGAATGAAACATGGGCCAGGTAAGTGGACAGTGAGGGGGACTGAAAGCTGGCTGAACTGCCAAGCTCCAAGCGTTGTGATCAGCACAAAGTCTATCTGGAGAACAGTCCACAGTGGTCTACTCCTAGGGTTGATCTCAAGGATAACATTTTCTAATTCTCCTCCTCAATAGGTGATGAGACAGAATACACACCCAGGGAGTTTGCTGATGATGCAAAACTGGCAAAAGAGGCTGATACACCAAAGAGTTGTGCCATTTAGAGGGAAGCAGAGAAATGGGCCAACAGGAACCTCATGAAGTTCAACAATGGAAAACACAAAGTCCAGAAGCTGGGGAGGAACAACCCCAGACAGCACTACACACTGAGGTCTGGCCAGCTTGAAGGGAGCTCTGCAGGAAAGAAACTTGTGACCTGATGGACACCAAACTTCTCATGAGGCAGCAATGTGCCCTTGCCACATGTTGACATCCTGGGTTGTACTAGGGTAAGCATTGCTACCAGAACTGTCTCTATTAAATTATCCAGGCTGGAGGAAAAAGAAAAGAAATCAAAACCAATTTGAAGCCAGATAAGTGTGTATATCTACAAGAGAAAGTTACCATCCATTAAATAAAAAAAAGTTAAAAAAACAAACAAACAAACAAACAAAAACAAACCAACAAAAAACAAAAGGAGAGGCTAAGGGAGCTGGGCCTCTTCAGCCCACAGGACAGAAGGCTCAGAACATATTGCTGTCTACAACTGCCTGACCAGAGGATACAGAGAAGACAGGGCCAGACCCTTCTTGCAGCTTCAGGGTGGAACTACAACAATCATAAGTCAGAACATGGGAAATTCGGATTATAGATAACTACTTTTATTTATTTGTTTGTTGTTTTCCCATGAGAGTGGTCAAACACTAACACAGGATGTCCAGACAGGCTGTGGAATCTCCTCATGAAGGAATTCAGTGGAGAAATTCAAGACACAATTGGACACAGCTCTGAGCAACCAGATCTAGTTAGATCTGTTTCTGGAGGTCCCTTCCAGTCTTTTTTTTACTGTGATGCTGTGATCACAATGACTGCAAAAAGACTAAGTATGTATTTCTTAGGCAACTCTCCAAGCATTAAGTAAATGGAGTACAGGAGCTTGTAACTGCTTTGTTCTTGACGAAAGTTAAAAGAATAAAAGAATGAATGCCACATAATACAACAAGCTTCTCCTCTTTCAAACTGGTTACTCTGCAAAACTATCCACAAGAAGTTACCTCCATTATCAAAGATCACTCTGGAAGATTTCCATAACTGACACTTACTTTACATTTGTTTTATTCAGTATATAACAAACGTAATACAGTACATACACAAATACAACAGCAAGATTTTCACTTCTGAAGTCACATGTCATTTATACCTTTCACTGCTACTCTGTCAACACAGTGGTTTTTTTTCCTTACAGACACATAACTAAGTGTTATTTAACTCCTGGTGAAGGTTCTTGGATGTACTACAAGATACATGAGTATTATTACAAGAACTTACACAAACAAAGTAAAGCAAATCAAACCAAACAAAAAAAAATATTAGTGCCAGAGAAGAGTCCTGAAAATATTCAGCAAACATGCGTCGGGTGGTGGCCTGGGGAGGGGCAGAACATGAAGCTGGTTGTTGCAATATCCTCCTAACATTTGTTGAGTAATTACAGCAATACCTGCAAGTACAACCCCCGTGCTGGACACCCTCACTGATGGCAGAACCCCAAGGGCAAGAGGGTTTGCTCAGCAGATATTTGAAATCAGCTCAGTTCAGCTGCTGCCTGGCTATGGCTCTGTCCATAAGTACAGTGTCAATGCAAGCAAAGCCCTCCTCATTTCAGCCTTGGCACAATCACAGAATCACATAAACAATTAGGTTGGAAAAGACTTCTGAGATCATCGAGTCCTACTTGTGACTGAACATCACCACATCAATCAGACCATGTCCCTCAGTGCCACATCCAGCCTTTCCTTAAATACCTCCAGGGACAAGGACTCCACCACCTCCCTGGGAAGTCCATTCCAGTGTCTAATCACCCTTTCTGTGAAGAAAATCTTCTTAATATCCAACCTGAACCTCCCCAGACACAGCTCAAGACTCTGTCCTCTCTTCCTGTCAGTATAAAGAGAGCTCCCCTTTTCCCACAGGAATGCCAGGAAGCCTGCACAGCACCGTGCTGGATGGACAATAGATGGTAGTGGAGCTTCCTTTGTACTTTAACCAATTCCACTGCACAGACATGACCTGCAACTGCAGGATTTAGATCTCAAATCAGCATCCACCTCTGGCATGTTCATGCTGGGACTGCCTCCCCACAGACCAGATCTGGGATTACTGCCTCCATAAATACGTCAACTGATTCCACTTCAGTCCAGGTTTGCTCCCACTGGGGCTGCTAACAGAGCCATTTGTTCACAGGGGAAAAATACTGGAGCACACTGAGGTCTGAAATAGAGTCACATGCTTCCCTATTTTTCCTTGGACTTCACCATTCCATGAATCCTCTTAAAGACCACTTGTCTTTTCCAGGTCCTTTCCCTAGACAAACATTGGCATTGAACAATCCCCCACACAACTGGGATTTTAAACTGCTTACTGATCCTTTGTGCTCTAGATGCCAGGTAGACAGAAGTGTTGTGCCCCTTCACATTGGATTCTAGATGCTAGATGAAATGTTACTTTGGTTTTCTCAAAGAAATTTAAGGGCCAAACTCACATAAAAAAATTAAAAAATAAACCAGTTTTATAATAAAACATTTTTGGTAGAAATGACCCCAAAAGGAAATTAAACTACAGACATCCAAAGGAGTTTTCATAGTACAGTCTAACTGGCATGAATGGAAATAGCACTTCTTGGCACTGTGCTTGATGACATACAAATTTATTAGAAAAGTTTTTGCTGCCCTTAAGACTTCATATAATTCTTAGATACACAAGAAACCCCTAAATCAGTGGTTTAATTCACTGGCTAGTGTTTAGAGAGCTCCTATGAGCTATAGGAATTAATTTTCTTCAGGGCATGAGTTTTAGGTTACATTTTTTGTTTGAGAGAAATAAATTCCAAATGTCATCCTTGTGCTTTGCTCTGCCTAGCAATCCCTTGCAGGCATCATCCTGCACATCTTTTGCTAGGGAGTTAAGATGGGCATCTTCATTCTTTCCTATTGGGCTTTTCTTCCAAAAGATTAATTTCCAGCCTTTCTTGTTTGCTTTATACTGGGCTTGTATTCCCAGGCTACTTCTGTAGGAAATTGCATATTTCAGACTATCTTTAATATCTAAGAAGCATCTTTGAAAGGGACAGCTTGTCCTGAAACAAGATTCAAGATAAATTGGGTAGCCAGAAGCTTCATATACAAGCACCCAAAGGAGAAGGTCAGATATTTTATTCTTAAAAATCATTTGAAGGCATCTATTCTCTGTGAATGTTTAATAATATTTTTAGGACACTTGCATGAAATTTTTTCTTTTAATCCTTTTCAGCCTAAGCTTCTAAATGGACACTGACTTTACTGCTAATTTAAGCAGTAAGTGATGTGAATAAACCAGTTGTAATCACTTAGAAAAGTGATTTTGCCATTCCTTATCTCTGCTATACTTTTTTTTCTATCTTTTGCTCATCCTTTCACTCAGACATAAGTTAAAGAAATAGCTGAAGGTTCTGAACCTTGTTTCCTCAGTTTTGCCCTGGCTGGTGGGCTGGTTACACTGGAGAGATCAGAGAGCTGGTCTAAGAGTTCACCATGGTATGGTCAGGCCATAAAGGGGAATATGAAAAATGCCAGTGTCTCTGAAGTATTCAGAAACCCCCTGAAATCTAAAAGAGATCAACTGAGGCCCTGCAAGACCTACTGAAATGTGAAATTAAAAGTCTACAGCACTTTTATGAAGTACCATAGCAGACCCACGGACTTTTCCTTCAGTACATTTGAAATGGATCTGAAACAATGAGGAATGATCTGTACTCTTCATGGGTATTACTGTTTCCCAGTTGTTCAAGATTCAGTGTATTCAAACTCTGCTATTTTATCCCAATGTTGTAATTACCACCACATCAAACAGAAAACATACACTCAGCAAGTGCTATAAAAAAATACAATTAATTGTGTGTTATAAATAATTGCAATTAATTCATAAAAAAAAAATCTGATTTTTGGTTCAGAGTAATTGTAATAAATACTAACTTCTCTTTCTAAGGGCAACCTTAATTTTATGTACTCTTTTACTCGTCAGCTCCTTAAACAGAACTGCAGTTCTGGGGCTGCTTTCCACGTATAATTATCTCTCAAATGATACCAACCTAATTAACCTCCTTCTGTGTCTAGTTTGCACATGAGCCAAACCCAGAAGCACAGTCATTGAGAGCCCAGGAAAGGTACAGTCAACCTGCTTTTGGTTTGGGACTTCTATGCCAAAAGTCAAATTTGCCTGAAGCAGATCCTGATTGAAGGAGCAAATATTCTGCTCAGTACTAAGTTGTTTTTATAATGTGAAAAGAATACAAACTCTTCAGCTGCAGAGGCCTAGAGCTCTCTACTAAAGTTTTTACATGCTCAGTTATTCTGAATGCTTGCTACCTGGGCAGATCTGAGAAATTTTTGTAGGACTATAAAAGTTACCTTCCCTTCTTCCCTGTTGCATTAAAAGAAGGGCAGAATATACTTTCTGGAACAGGCTGCCTGAATATTAGCAGAAAGATGTGTTTCCTCTAAATTTCTGAATGCTTCTGCTGGAAAGGGCAACAAAAGAGCAAAGAAGATGGATCATTTTAACTTAAAAAATTTACAGTTTTCCAGAAATAGATTGAAAGTAAGGTTTTAGAATGGAAAAGGCTATGTGCCATTCAGAGACAACACTTGACAGCCTGAAAGCCTGGACAGGACAGGACAAAAGTCCTAAGGAAGCATATACAGAATATTTAAAAACGTGAAATATATAAAAGTAGAAATGTATACAAAAGAAAGTCCATATACAAGGTGCAAGAACAGTGGTGAGTTCCATGAGAGCTGATAAGTCTCCACACCTCCTTTGGCAGCAAGCTCATAGTTACAAGCATGGAAGTGTTTAAAAACTGTGCTTTACTTTATGTGATTTTTAAAAAAATTATTCTTTGGGGTATATGTTGACTTAAAGCACAAGAGTTCCAAGCAAAGAAACTAGAACTGCATTCCCTCCATCCAAGTCATCAGCTTCACACTAACTGAGTAATAATCTCACAGTAATTAATGCAGCTACCCCTTACCATTCAAGCTGTAAACTATGTTTAAACAGGGATTTGTTTTTCTAGATATGCAGTGTAAAATCCCTAAAGACCTAGAAAAGGAGGGCAGTAAAAGGCAGTTAGAAAAGCATGTGGTTTTTTTACTGAGTTGGACTGGAGATCTGTTAGTTTTGTATGATTTCTGGTTTGCAGTCTAGCTGAACACATCAGTGGGAGGCTATTTAAACGAGGCTGGAATTGACACCTTCTGAATTTTCAACACTATTGCACTCATAAAGGGTAACCTGGCAGCATTAAAACATCAAGTCACATGCCAAATGTTGTGTTCAGTTACCTTCAAGTGCTTGAGGTGAACTTACCCTGACAATGTTGTTTAGGAATGAGGTCTCCCGCTTTGATGTCTCCCTTTTTGAGAAGGCACTGAAAATACTCCTTTGCATTTATTCACTTCTTCTAGCACAGATAGTTCTAAGGCTACTAGTGAACAATTAATCTGAATCCCATATCTACTTAGTCAATTAACACACTCCTCATATTTCTTTATGTAAACTTACATATTAAAGTAGGTGAGATGTGCTATACCAAAGTTAAGAGCACTTTTGACTGTTGCTTTTTTCCTGACCTTTCTCCTCAGTGCAAAAAAAAAATTGTTTTAAAAGTCCATGTTGTTTAAGATTTCATCCAATTTAACATTGAAAAGTTCCCTAATTTACCACTTTATACTGAGCAGAACAATACTTCCCTTATCACTTGAAATAATGATTAAGTTTGTCTCCACTGCAGATTCTGATTATAAAATCTCTTTAGTTACAAGATAAATACATTGGCCTACAATCTTTTTATAACATACCAGAACATCTCTTTTATCCACACAATGGTCTAAGCTAATGAGTCTCACAGAATACAGAGGGATTAGACTCCAAAGAAGTTACAATATAATTGTTTTTCCTCATACACCTTCAAAACCTAAACTCTTTTTTGGGACATGCTTAGCAGGAAGGCTGGAACTCAGGGCATCCAAAAGGCTGAAGAGGGAGAAAAATCAAAAGTAAGAAAAATATTTGTAGCTCTGAGGGAAATTGTTGTACAAACCCAGTGTTTCTGTTTGTTTTTATTTTTAAACTGGGGTATATTTCAAGAAAACAGTAAGAGATTTTAAACAGTAATTGGTACTCTTAATACTATATAATTAAAGCAATAACTGTAACAGTTAATGTTTCAAAATATTCTCTTTCTCAAATCAGCATTTTACTTGTGATGTTCAGCAAATGTTATTCTGCCTAAATTGCAAGGTATGCACAACCAATAACTGAAGTCAAATAAATTGAAGGAGAATCAATCAAAAGTAACTATAATTTCTATTATAGCTTTAATTTTTCTAATGTAGCTATAGTACTTATAGATAATGATTAGCTATGAGGACAAGGAATGCACACACACCAACGAACACACATCCCAGTGCCAGAATCCATAAGAAATTATCACAGCGTGGTTAAGTACTTGTGGAGTGCAAACACTACTTATAGTGGAGACTGCAGAGAGGAAATATCAGCAAAGATCAACCATGTAAATCTTTCTGCAAGCACTGGAACTGACACAGCTAATTAAACTGGTTTGTGTGAGAAACAGGCAAGTCCATAAAAACAGTAGAAAGGCAAGTAATTCAGCAGTTAATTCGCATAACAAAAGCAAGTCCATAAAGTTGTTTCCAATTGAACCCTGCCCCTAAGAAGTGTGGTGTCCTCAAGAGGGAGCGTGTAGAGGCAATAAGGGTTGTCAGCTTGGCATCAGACAGTTCATGTTGTGGGCAGGAATCAGCTGTCTGCTCCCAAGGAGAAACAGGCTAAAACTCTGTGGAAAGGACAGGAGGGGTCCTCTTGTCACTGCTCAGGTCTCTCTCTATCAACTTCTGCCTCCCTACTATTCCTGGATATAGCAAAAAGAAATCAAGATCTACTGCAAGAGAGCCACAGCCAAGGTTCCAAAGCAAGCTATTAATTTCTCACCTCTATATTATTGCTTTAGAGAATTCAAAATATACACATTTAGTAAGAGACACACTAATAAAAATCCACTGTTTTGAATTTCCAAACATCAGTCCTCCAAAGAGTCACTTGTTAAGAAGGTGGAGCTTTTTGGTTTATTTATTCAACTGAATGAATATATTATTCCTCCTGCACATTTTACTTAAGTAATCACACTGTAAAGACTTATTCTACCATCCCCTCCCAAAGTAAAGTGAAAAGTAATTTCATTTTCACGTAGGTTTCAGTATTGGAACTAGAACAATGCGTGGCATTGCTCCTTATTACAGGCTTTGCCTTTCTTCAAAGACAACTTTGTTAATATTATTGAAATAAGAACCTCTGGAGTGATTTTTCTGAGCAAGCAAAAGTTTAAAATAGTTTTGGGAGAGTCTGAGGGTACTTACTGGGAGAAGAGTGACAAGAACTACAGATAAAAGGAAACAAAAGGCCCAGCTAGAAGACCTGCAGAGTACTTTACTGAAGGTCCAAATGTCAACTAGGCTTGAACAGAATATAAAATTGCAATGTTTGGGTAGAACTGGATTTTGTCAGGACATTCTCATGTTGAGCTTGGAGAATAGGAACAGGAAGATGGGCAGATATGTAGGCAGTCTGCCATAAACACAACTTCCAGTTTCATTCTGGTTTATACACCATACTCACACTAAAATACAAACTCTTTGTGTTCAGCCCTATTTTCACCAAAAATAATTGTTCCTAACAACCAGCTGCTTTAGTTTTCCACATCTCTTCCCCACTGACAGCTAAGTCAGCTGTCCAGTGATTGCTGTCCAATACTCGTGTGAAGCGGAGGAAGGAGAAGAAAAGAAAAATGCCACCCCTGTACTCCAATTGGAAAGTTTCACTGCCATCTTGGGCACTGTGTTTTGTGAGAGACAACTTGGGTTTTATAAGTGATCCCTGCCAGCCATCCTGCTCTTCCCTATCAGTCTGGGAGGAACAGATGGAGCAAAATCAGGTCTTCTGCAGGGGTTTTAGTGACAAGTTACTGTATTTCCAGTTTAGAAAAAAAGCAAGAAAACACAAATGTCAAAGAGAAGTCTAATGAAATGAATGCTCATAAATGCATGCTTGAAGTGAACAGGAGAAAGAAATGTTGCCAGTGGCAAAAGATATACAAATAGTATCTAAAAACAGAGTCTCAGTGTATTGTGAAATAGCATATGCATTTAAAAAAATAAGACAGAAAATATTTAACACAGCAATTGCTTGAAAGCCCATCTCACTGGACACGTCTAAGTTGGGTTTTTCCCCCCCCCCCAGTTATTAAAATATGATTTCCAAATGCCCTAGTTGAAGCTTTGGAAAGCATAATTTGAGAGATTCAAGATATCTACTAGACTGCAAAAACTGAAAATATTCTATTCAGAAATACAGCACGAATCTTTATTTTATTAATATTTACAAATGAGAAACTATTTGGGGAGGTAAAGTATGGATTCTGCAGTTCTAGATCTGGTTTGGACCCAATAGCTTGAATAACTTACCAAAGGACACGTTTACTTGAAAAATGAAAAAAATATAGCTGAATAGAAACTTCTTTCATAAATAAAAAAATAAAATAAATTTCAGGAAATTTATAACTTGCAGGTCATCTCTGTAGAGCATATTCTAAGCCATTTAAAGATAATGGTGGTGAAGTTTATGAGTCATCTGCACCTAAAGCTCGGACACAGAGAGGTCCCTCGAATTGCCAATGTCTTGATTTGCATGAAGTAAACCATATTTGTTTTGAAAGTAAGATGTTTTCAAAATATTTTGCTTAAGGTAATAGAACAAACAGAGAACCTGTTATGGATCTCAAGACATTGCCCCGGAGCTATTTTATTCAACAGTCATCTAATATAGGGACTTCTAGGCTTCTAAGCACCTGGAACTGGCTGCAATCACAGAAAACATATTGAGCAGATGGCCTGCAACCTGTTTCAGCTTGCAATCTCCATGGCCCTAAAACATTAATTCCAGTAAAATATGTAGTGAAACCTCACCAAAAAGTGTGACATTTGTAAAGTAGGATCTCATTTTGAAACCCTCTTGAATCAACATAAGGTTAATTTGTTTTTTATTGTGCTAACCTAGTATATGTCAGGCATGCAACCCTAACCTATATCAGAACATCATATACACCTGCTGACAGAAAAAATTTAAATAAATTTTAAAGAAAGAGCAAAATAAAAAAGGGTGGGGCTGGTAGTTTTTGAAAAATATACTCTCTGATCAGAAATGAACATTCAGTATATAGAACTAGACTGAACCTAATCTAAAGTAAAAATCTCAAAAGTGTCCTCACATGTGAACATCAGGTCCTCAGCACAAAACATTTCGCTTTCCAGTTTTGCTTCTATTGCACTCTAATGTTTGCTAATGTAAACAAGCAAACTGACACATCCAATTTTAACTATGATTTCTTTTGAAGAGCTACATTTAAAAATTTAGGATCTTGATAAGCCTTTAGCATAGTGTAGCTGTTCCCATAAAGATGTAGTGCAAGTGTCCTGCCAAAGCTTTAGTTTGGTTTCAGACATATGAAGCTAACATAAGAGGTTTAAACAAATGGACATTTATTTAAGTTTAATCAAGGATGATTTGGATTGAACTATCACTAGGATCCAGTGGTAGTTCTTATTGTGGGCAACCATCCTGTTTCTGGCATAGTCCACTGCAACCTCAGCCACAAAAACATGAACAAAAATCCTGGGGTCATCTGCTGTGCAAGTCAAACTGAACAGAAGTGAGGTTTTTGAAATTAATATTCAGTGGTTTCCTAGCTTTTTACAAAGTGTTTCTTTTCTGATAGCAAGCATTCTAGTCCTAATTGTACATAAATAATTTGTAAAGATATCTGCATGCCAAACATCTGGAACAACCAGGACTTCAGCCAGGCAGGAACGATTCACTGCATGAAGGTGCTCTAGGCTCCCCATGGGGCAGCTGGCTAAGCCACACACAGTTCTGGCTGCCAAACTGTGTCCTTTAAACAAGTTACACAGCAAAGGAGACCCATTCCACTCCTGCACTCCCCAAATATTTATCCATTCTCCTTAATCCTCATCCTGCAGCCAACAGCTCTTTGGCAAGATGCAAGGCCAAAGATGTCAGCCCTCAGCTGCCTCTGGGAGGCCCACACGAGCTGCAGCCACTTTATTTTTTTGTGTCCTCATAAAATCCCCTCTGACCTTAGGGTTGGGAACCAACCCATACCCTTTGTAAGCATTTCCATGCATGTGAAGTGACATGCTGCACAAATTCCCTCTTCTGGGGAGACACCAGGTGACTCGGGGATCAGCAGATGTTGCTCTGGAGAAGAGCCACCAATGACCAAAGGCAGTTCTGAAGAAATGTACCTGTGCTGCCCATAAAACAGGATGTTAAGGAACAAGAGAGAGACCTGTTGGGAGACAAGGGAAGAAGTTGCACTAGGATTGTTTTAGAAGGAAAGAAATGCATATCAAAGGAACAAGGTTTCTGATTCTACAGTGAGGTTAGTCAACTGCACTGATTTTTATCTGTATCTCAGATTTAGCTCCCCTCACATTTCTGATTATTGGCAGTCCATGTACATTTTCTATTACATTAGATTTTTCATGTAGTTCTCCAAAGTTATCGAAATTTCATGGTACACCAGCAAAGTAAAATTTGCTTTCCTAGCATGTCTAGGGGTGTGCCTGTCTCCTCTACTTTGCTGTTATGACAAGTCAAACACACACAGGCTCAGAAAACAGACCTGTTCTATAAAGTACTTTTCCTTAGTTTTAAAACAGTAACTTTGTGTTATCCTTAGATGTGAGGACAGATTACTACACAAGTTACAAGTGGTGTAAATGATTCCATGGCAGCAAATCCCAGCTACAAAATGCCAACAGTACATAGGCAAATGATGGGGAAACTTTAGATTGTATGAATAGATATGCTTGACTCTTCTATTAAATGGTGTCATAAACTAAGTCACTAGACAGGCTGTTTTGCAGAAGTAGGACCTTGTAATAGGACTACTTATTATTCTATGACAAACTGTAAGGAAGAGCAATTATGGATTTCAAACAGCAAAACCTTTACCTGAGCCCTTGGTATGCTTTACATTTTCTGCTGATGCCTCCTGCCAGTTACCCTTCTAATTCCTAGGGTTATATCAAATTCTGCCTTTCAAACATGCAGCTAACTGAGACTATGAGTATGCTTAGCAGACTTTTTAGCTGAGCAGCTTGAATGTTTATCATTAAACTGCTCAGTAATTTGCAATGCACTAAAACAAAACTCCGTCTCATCATGAACTGTTGCAGAATTCCCTGTCAAAATTGCTTCATCTCCTCCCTATTTTAGCTGCAGACATTTTCAAAAAGCAGGTTAAAAAGAACAACAAACACAAAGTAACTGTTAAAATATTCTATTTTTCTCCCGTCTCCAAATCAGAGATGCTATAATTATCATCCAATTTCTTCCCTGAAACCAAACCAAAACAAACAAAAATTCTAAGTCAAATAACACAACAGCAACAAAACCTCACTTTCTAAAGCAGAAAACACTTCAGCTTCTAAGCTTCACAGAAGTTACCACCCTCAAATACTGTATCTAAAGGAAAAACTGGAAAACTCATCAAATTTCACTACAGGTATTATCTCTATTGCATTCACAACTACAGTGTTTAATTTAGGAAGTGTGTTAGAGGTGTGTTATCTTAACTTCCACACCATGAGTGTGTGCCGAAAATTTTAAAGATACCTCCAACAAAGAGGGGAAAAGGAGTAGCTTTGCTTACTTCGTCACTTACAATGACCTATTTAAAAAGAGTTTCACAGTAATTTAAAAGCAATCAATCACTTAAGGACAAGCCAATCTTTCTATTTACCCAAGCCAGGCAATGATTGTTTTTCTAATTTCATAAGGACTCATTACCTGGTAGGTGAGAAACAAAACATAAAGCTAAAGTATTGTAGCATATAAATATATATATATATATATATATATATATATATATATAATTTACAAACTTGAGGGTTTATTTAGTTTAACATAGAGTCTGGAGAACAGATTTACAACCTTGCAACCTTACTGCTTCTCAGTGGTGTAAAATACATTTTTGCATGCCTCAAAAAGCCAACGACTTTGTATTAGAGCTAATGCCATCTCTTTCAGTTGTTCATCCCTCTGACCTGCTTTGCTCCAATGAGTCATCATTTAAATCCTCCAAGTGCTTCTGCTGCACTTACACCATAGCACATAGATACCATCTGCTTTTCAGCTCAAGAACTGCTACAAGAAATCACTTCACACCCACCAACCCAGTAACTGAGATATTTTACAAGAGGCTGCTGGTCTTGCTTTTTCTAAAATACCTTGTGCTGATCATTGTGTTCCCCTCCTGAGAGTGGTCCAGATCAGAGCAGGGGGATATGGAGGTTTGGCCCCTGCATTGCAGGGCAAAGAAGGAGACTGTCCCATGCCTGCTCCCTGCATTGTGGCCAAGCAAAGCCAGCACATGCTGGGACCACCTTTGGCTACCACTGAGGCTGCTGAAGGCATTTTCGGGTTGTCCCCCAGCACTGCAGGCCTGCTGCCTGTCACAGGCTGAGGATGCCTCACCACCACTGACACCTGGAACCCCCTGAGGGAACACAGCACCGGGCTGTGGTGACCTGTGCTGGGCCTGTCCCCAGGGGGCTCCTCCAGACCCAGCAGAGAATGTGCCTGAGCTCCAACAGCACTGCCACCTCTCCACCATCCCCATCAGACACTGCCATAGGACCCAGAGGGAACAATCCAAACTCTGGCTGATGAGTACCCATGTCACACTGCTCCAGGGCATGGCATGGCAGTCTGCATCATCCTCATGAGGAGAAGTAGAGGGGCAGGCAATGATCTCTTCACTCTCGTGACCAGTGGTGGGACTCAAGAAAATGGCAGGAAATCATGTCAGGGGAGGTTTAGGTTGGATATCAGGAAAAGGTTCTTCACCCAGAGGGTGACTGGGCACTGGAACAGGCTCCCCAGGGAAACAGTCACAGCACCAAGCCTGACTGAGTCCAAGAAGTGTTTGGACAACACTCTCGGGCAAATGGTGGGATTCTTAGGGTGTCCTGTGCAGGGTCAGGAGGTGAGCTCAATGATCCTGATGGAGACCTTTCAACTCTGCATATTTTACGATTCTAAGGTGGCCCATTTGCCTGACGTACCTGGAGACTTTCCTGCTTCCCTTCAAGAGAGCAGCTCTCCCTCCCTCTCCATGCCCACAACTCATTCATGGCACAAGCCAGTAGCCCTGGTGAAGTTCCAACCCTGCTGCTGCTGGAAAGTGCATAACCACGGACAACAATTCTGCCCCTCCAGCAGCCAGAGACCTCAAGTTCGTCATGTATGCCTGGTGGCCCAGACCAGGGAGTCATTTCCACCATCAGGAGCCACACTGCTGCCTGTCATGTTGGCACAACTCCCTGCTGGCCACACTCACTACCTGGCCACGTGGTAAGACCCAGCACAGCTGCAATCCCCATAACTCACACCAGACAACTGCTTTAGTGAAGGATTTCAAGAGAAAATTATAACTAAAAATAATAGAAGAGGCCACGTTCATCAAGAAAGGTAAACAGTTCAACCAATTCCTAAGAATACCTACTGACATTAAATTAGTTCAGCTCTTCTTCAGATTTGTTTCTACTTTAACATACAATTTGATATCTTGAGAAATCGGGTTATTTAATTTTGGTTTGTTGGTTGTTTTTTTTCCAATAAAACATTTGCTCCTTTCAAATAGAAGCTTTCAAACACAGAGTAAACCTAAAAAGAGGAAAGTCTTTCTCTTCTACTTAGCACGAGGGAACAGTTTTCTTACATATGGAAAGGGAAACAATAGTTTCTGCCCCTGGTGCAAGAGTGTCATGCTGGTAACATTGATCCATTCCAAGAAGACAGCCAGCCCAGGAGGTAGAACTCAAGCCCCTTTTTCTTGAAATGATTAATGTTTTTGTGCACATTTTAAAAGCAGAAGCATTTGAAATGGGCATAACCAGAGTTATCCCTGGAAAAAGGGTTGGGCTGCTAATGAATATTCCAAACCAGCATGACATCAGCTCTCCAGAGATAGCAGAGAAGGAGTACCACCCTGAACAGGGCTTGGCAGCAATGAAGAAAATTTAATCTTAAGTTAAACAAGATGGAAGGCATTTCATAATGTACTTGAGATGAATATTTTATTAATCACACAACTACAGGAAATAATTAACCCCACAGATAACATTTTATAGTAATAATAATAAACATGATTGGAGAAACAGCATTATCACAATGCAATCCCTAAAGTATACTCTGTTCACCAGATGCAGCTAGATAAAATCTAAAAGAAAGAGTATGTATAGCCTCACCACATGAAGGAGAAAAATGCAAATATTCAGCCACAAAAAGTACAGGGGAAAAAAACAAGTGAATTACTGTTGGCAAGGACATAGTATGATATTTCGGAGTCTGATTTCTCCTCCCAGACTCTGTGAGCCTCTGGGTATGTCCTTTCACTCTGATAACCAATTTATATATCTACAAATTAAACAAGAGAGTACGGTTCTCTTGGCAGAGTGAGAGAGTTTATGCTGGGGGCAACATTTCTTAAAAAGGCTTGGCACTAAGAGTGGACACGACTCTGCCAAACATGAGCTCCCAATGCACTGTCAGGGCTGAGGGGAAAATGCATCCCCAGAGGCCTCTGTGGAGGAAGCCTGAAAAGGACTGAAGAACTTGGATTAACTGTATACTTGGCACTCAAGCATCTGGTGTTGGGAGGATGTATCAATGTCAGGTGTTCACAGTTCAAGAAACTCGCTAAAGAGCCTCGTAAGGAAACGACCAGAAGAAACTCTTTAACACAGTTCCGTTTATCCTCAAAAATTATGCCTGAATGGATCACTGCCTAAATCAGTTTTGACAGGAGGTTCTTAGAGGTGAAAGACAATACTACAAACAAGTTCCAGAAGTCAAGTTCAGATTATATAGATAGATATATAGATAGAGATATATGATGCAGGTACACAGGGTACCTGTTGTACCACAGCAGTACTTCACCACTGATGATGGTACCACCTTCCCAAGGATGATGAAATGTTTGCTGTCCTTTAACCTTTTAAATCGAGATTGGACTTTGCATTCTGAAAATCATACTTCAAACAGGAATTCATTTTGATTACATACACAGCGTTAACCTGAATGATTTCACTTTTCTGGTTCTGCTTTTTCTTTTTAATCTAAAAGCATCCACTACACATAATGATATTTCAATTCAACAGGCATTGTAAAACAGTCTTAAAAGTCTAATGAGAAGTCACAGTTGAAAAGTGCTGTTCATGGGAATACTGGCTCCTTAATATGATGTGATTTTCATGTTGGTGAGTTGAATATCAAAGATAACTTTTTCCTTCTTATGTTTCAAATTAATGGAATGGTAAAGAATACCATACGTAATGACATCACAGCATACCAAACATGGCATACACTTCACAGCTGAGACTCATATATGCAGATGTGGAAAAGGGGTGGATGAGAAGATTTAAGAGTGACCAAATAAAAGTTCTTGAGGAAAAACTCTGTGTAGAAGCAGCTACCAACAAGGTAAAGCTTCACAAACCCAGCTGGAGATTTTCTCCTCATCTAAAATCTCCCTGTCAGGTCCCTGTTTATACTCTCCAGCTGCTGCCTCCTTTCCTTGCCACCCAAGGCCTTTCCCAGCTGCTCTCCACTTCTCATCCTGAGTCTACATGCTCCAGCTGCTAGATTATTCACATGGATGCTATGGGCCAAACAATCTATAACCAATTAGCTAACTCAAATAACTCCTTAATTTACAGGAAGAGAGAGGACCATCCAACATGTGGGACATGTTGCTTTTAGACACAAAGCACTCAGATTACTTTTTGTTATTCAGGTTTGTTATTTCAAAAATGGCAAAACAACAGGCTACTTTCATTGACATGTCTTGATCTGTTGCATCACTCCAGTAACACAAAGCACTCATAAACCCTCTTTAATTGGTGTTTTAGGGCAGGTTTATGGCTACAAGCATTGCTAAAATATTGCAAAGCAGAAGCAGAACTAAACCTTTCTCCATTATCCCAGACACTACAAACATCAGCAAATATTTACACTGTGATCTAGGTATTGATTAAATTGACAATTGCCATTTTCTGCTCTCTCCTTCCTGCTCCATTTAGCACATGTTCAGCTACCTTCAGCTAGCAAGGACCAGAGAAACCAGATGACATTTTGAGAGGATCTTTTTGAGATTGCCTCTTGCTTTTATGTACATATATGTATATATATAATCTATGTACTTCTATCAAGGACATCTACACTGGGCTAAAATTCATGCTCTAGAGGGATACAAATTAAGGTATGGTTGTAGATACAACATAGAAAAACAAGAATAATGAAAAAAATCCAAAACCAACGTCTTTTATAGATCTTGCCATCAAGTACAACTCAATGAAAGTTCTTTGAGAGGAACTTTACAGGTTTCTCTGAATACATACTACACAAGCAGGCAACATCAGTGATGGATTCAGACTTCCAGTTTATGTTTGCCTTTGTTATTTTACCATGATTCATCTTTAAAAAGGCTGAAGTTTCAAACAAGCAATAGTCCCTTCCTTATTACAAGACCAGGTTTGGGGAAAAGGGATCATAATACCACATCTGCATTTGAATTAAATAAGTCAAGTTTCCCAAGTGCTTCAGTTACATATATAAATGCATAACTAGAAGCACACATTTACAGATACTCTCTGTACTTATATTTAGCTTTATTGTCATCAACAGTCTGACTGCAGGATACTGTTCAAAGGAGTTGCTTTATAGATGCAATCAGGGATTTCAAATGGAGGCTGTTTTAATCACAAATTCTGCCCTCATCAAAACCAACTTTTCTATTTATGGAAACGCAGTGGTTTTAATTTAAATGCCAATGGTGCACAAAGCCTAATGCAAGACTCTAGCTGAAAAGATTTTAAGTGTTTCAATCTTATTGCAATAAATATTTTCGCTCCATTTTTTTTTTTAATTCAGCATGTTTAATTACCAGGTTTCTGCTATTTATGCTCTTTATAAAGTAATTCTAGCAACACACTTCTAAGAGGGCTAAAATTACTCCCTATATAATCTACCCGCAGGGCTGTGATCTGAATAGAAACTGTGTTACTTGATTAATTGCACAGTACATTTCTATTGTGCATGTTTTTCTCTGTCACCATATGACAGAAGTACTGGCACAGTTCTTTCCAGTTTATCAACATTTGAGATGTCCCAAGTGAACCAAATAAATTCTTCTTTTTTTTAAACTCAAGCAGCAGGAAGCCAAGACTGAGTTCAGTTTACCACATTTAAATTGTTCAGATAAATTGCAGACATTTCTCTGCTTCTCTCACACAAACCTTGGGGTTTTTTTAAGATTTCCCTCAAGCTACCAACAAATGCCCCTGCATGGGCATGACCTGAGCAGACTTTGCCATCAATCTGTTTCTGATTATCCCAATGTAATGTTGACTATGGATATACATATATAAAGTTAAGATTCTTTTTCTCAGCCTTCACTCACTGAATCTTTACAAAATATTCCAACTTTATCTTTGTGAAAAGCTTTCAAGTCCTTGATTTTTTCATCATATGAAGTTCTGAGAATTTCTGTCTCAAAGCCTCCACTTCTTCCAGAAAGCCTATTACGTACCTATCTCATGGCTTTCCTCTTTTTCAGGGCACTCAAAGGCCTCTTCTCCCACTCCCCAGGAGATTTTCAAGAGGGGTTCTACGTGATAAAATAAGCAGTTTCATCTCTCTCTCACCACCCACACTCAAGGGATGTTACATAGAGCTGCTTTAGGTTTTTTCACCTTTCCACACAGGCCTTCTTGAGCTACCACAAAACTGGAATCAGCAAAAAGGGAACTTCTGGTGTTTTATTGTGCTAATGATTCCTGCTTGGAAAGGAAAAATGTGTGAAGCACAATTAGGACTGAGTCTTCTACAATGCCAACACATGTTTCACCTACCTCACATGCACTTTCTATCACTTACTGCATTATGTGGGAAGGTCACCTCATCCTTTTCCTGTGGCCTGCTTCCTTTAGGGGCATTCCTTGTGCCCAGCAGAACTGCCTGGTGGGAAAACAGCAAGGGGCTCTGGACAAGGGATGCCATGAGCAGACATGCAAAAAAGGAAAATTTAATAAAGTAATTTTACCTGCTGTATTGGCACACACAGTGCACTTGTATGAGGATTTCCTAAGCCCAGGACACATTAGTATCTGCGTGCATCACAGAATGTGGTGTACACATACTCTGTATGTACCTTGCACAGATATATGGGAGTCCCAAGTACATAACCAGCCTCTCTGATTGACTGCTTAACCATCTGTCTCTGGTAAGGGTCAGCTGAAGCAGGAGTCTGATTCATGGATGAGGAAGGAGAAGGAGAAAGAAAAGCATTTTCTCTTGCAATTACATTATTAAGCTACTGTAAGTATTGCACTAACTGTGGCTGAACACTTCTGAGAAAACCTGCAGCCTGAACCCCCTGGCTTCCAACATCCTGAACCAGAGTTTTGGAAGTCACACATGCATTTCAAGGCTGTTGGATGCGGGCCCTTTCAGTTTATTGGTGCAGAAGAACGTGCAGTAAGCTGTAACCAAATCTGTGCTTACATCTGGAAGCACTTTAAAAAACGTGATTAAAATATAAAAAACATATGAAACACATGATTTTGCAGGAAGTTCTAACATCACAACATGCTGCTAAAAGAAAAAGCACACTACTGGTCTGGCCCCTGGTTACTGAGCGGACATGGAATGGGAGAGCCCTGAAAGGGAAAAGAACTCCTTGCTTGAAAGCAATAGTTGACAATTGCACGTACACAGAATCTTGTCCTTCAGAGAACTGCCAGAGTTTATCCACCATAAAGGATGCTCAGAAATACCCAAAAAAGGAGCAACAGAAAGACCTTCATATGCCACAGTGGTCTTTATGCTGTGCTTTGCCAGGGGCGAGAATGGAAGATGCTCCAAGAAGTCCCTCAAACTCTCAAAGCCCTGAAGAGAGAAAAAGAGTGGTGTGCCAAGCACTAAACTTGCATGCATGGCAGATATTGGAGAATAGCCACTGTGGCTCAATCCATCTGTTATCCAGCATTTCAAAGTATAGAGTACATCCTAATTGCTAGCAACCTTTTGAATTCAGCTGCAAATTCCATCCACAAATTATTGCTGAATGGACTTCTGCCTGCAGTGACCTGAATCATTAAGATTTCCTGTTGCTACTGGTAACATCCCCATTTCTTAAAAAATGAATATTTGAAAGCAGTACCTTCCCAAAACAGTCCGTGAAAGACAATTGATCCTCAAATGCAAAGTATTTCTATTTTTCTCTAATAAATAAACTGGTGATTGCTGATGATCATCATCTGGCACTGATGCTCATTCAGCTTGTAAAACAGAAAACAGAGTAATGAAAATGAGTTGGTGTTTTCCCTTACCTTGAATGACATTAGGAGAAGGAAAATTATCTTACATGAGCTACAGCATTTCAGAAAACCAAATATATTTAATCAATAACATCATAAAAGGCAGTAGTGATTAATTTCCATTGATGAACCTTGTTTGGGAGAGAAATACAATGCTCTTTAAACTTATTATTTAAGTAACAATAATAGGCAAGCATTAATATTTTCAGTATTAACATTCTCATCTTCAGAAAAGACTAATCCCAAGTTTACAGAACCAATTTGCAATTTGCCCAGGGTAAGATGGGATATGTAGGCATTTTAAATGTAAACAAATAGAAAATACTTAACTGCTTTAAAATCAAGTTTTTGTCCTCTTCTAAACACATCTATGCTGACCTCAATAGAGCCAAGTAAAGAATGAAGTTCTGGCTAAATTCACACTTGGAAAAAGTAGGTTTCCTCTAGTTTGAAGTTTATTACCATATTTTATAATACCTCAGCATCCCTATTTTACTATTTATACAGAATTTAACTGCAGTTGGCCATCTCATATGAAAGATTAGTAGGAACCTCATGTGTTCAGTGCAGTTTGTAAAGACTGAAATAGTATGTGAGTTTTCCATAAAATGCTCAGTAAATAGAAAAAAAAAAGCAAACAAGATGTTCTTGTTTGCCTATTGCAAGCAATTTACATCCTTTTAAGATCTTCTGGCATTTGGTCCTTTATTCTTTTGCAATATCAAACCCAAGGTGTCCTGTAAGCACCAGATTGGATGAAACCTGTTTTCCTACAGATTTCTGCTCTTTGCTCTGTAACTCCAAATTCTTTCTTCTCACTGCAAATGGCCATATCTCTCCACATTGCTTATTACACTATCACCTGGCAGGAGAAACTGTTCTGTGATGAGTCTGGGACTACATGCATTTTGTTTGGCCACTGAGCCACTGCCAAACAGAATGTATAACAGCTATGTTCTGCCTGCCTCTTCCTCCAAATTGGCATGAATCGTGGGTTTTTTTCCTCCATACACTCAGTGATTTTCATAAAACATGATATTCATTGAGAATTTTGTCTTTCAGATTTAACTGAGAGACAAAAAAGGGTTCAAAACACATAAAGGAGCGAAAGAAAAAAGGAGAACTCACATACCTTAGTAGCAGGTGTTTGAAAATGAGAATACTCTCACTTGAAAATGAGAGCAACAACAAATATTTAAGAATAATACTATTGATAATATGACAGCTCTCTGAAATTCAGTTTGGGTTGTTTGGGGTTTTTTTAAAAGATTCGACTCTTAAATCTATTTTAAGAACTGAGATGAGTGACTCTGCTTCCAATACAGCAGGAATACAACATTTTACTTTAAAGTGTGATGTGCACCTTAATTAGCACTTTAAACTGCAGGACTCTCACTTCCTGACTTTAGATATTCCAATGACCACCTACAAATGCATCCAACCAGATGTAAAAAACTACTCACAGAGCACAGGTAAATAGACGTGCAAAGTTAAAAAACAAATAAAAACCCTTCTAGATGGATGCTGTCAAGTTAACGTACTTGTAGCTAAAAAGGAACACATTCATTTACAAAATAAATAGAAATACTAAAAATGTTTTAGCAGTAAGAAATTACATGTCTTAAGTGATTTGCCCAAAGGTACAAAGAAGTTAGATGACACCTTCAGATTTCTATATCCAGAGGTAGATAGAAACTTTTAGAACTTAATGTTGTGATAAACTCTGAATAAACCCAGAATTACAGAGATGGACGCAATGCCACTGTGTACTGTGTTTCTGTAACTAAATCCCCATAAAATGGTTACCTTTTCAGATATTTAAAGTGAAATTAAGTTGTTCAACCACGCCAATGTCTGAAGTTGGAAGTTCTTTCCATCAGTTCATAACTGGACCTGAGAACCATTTGGATGCGCAAATATACATATGTAGCTCAATGTAGATAAGAGTCAAATTTTCATCCAAAGTTTCTGATGTTTCAATTTGGCCAGGTGAAAAAACTTCTGTAATATTTTCCCTTTCAGAGTCCATCCCTAATGATTGAACACTGTCATGCATTGCTTTTGTTCATCATCTTGTTTGAGATTTTATCTAAAAGACATGCTTTGGAAAGGAGCAGTTTTGGCCAAATTTTATGCAAAAGAGTGGTGAATTCAATACAGGAAATAAAGCATGCCACAAAAAAAAATCTGACCAGACTGAATTCTCAATGATATAAAATAAAAGATGGAATAGATGGAATGAAGTCAAGATTCTGTGTGCCACAAACATGCCATTCCCTAATACATAAATAATAATAATAAATTAGTATTGCTGCAGAGGTTTTCTATAGAATTTTCTATATTTCTATTCAAAAAGTTATTCAAAAGCTGTATTTGCTACAACCTGCCCATATACAAAAATTAAATGTATATACTCCATAATTTAGCAGTATATGGCTTGATTTTTAAAAACAAAAGAGAATCAAAACAACAACAACAAAAACAATCACCCCAAACCAAAACGTTTCTGAGTATAAATGGATTTAAAAAAGAAAGAAATTTAAAACAGTGCTATCTTTGAGTTAAGAGTTGGGAGGTAGCTACTGCCTGTCCTGCCAGAGAGTATACAGGGCAATTAGCTGAGCTATGTCCATCAAGCACACATGGAATCACAGAATCCTGAAGGGACCTGAAAGATCCTCTAGTCCCAACCCCCTGCCATGTGCAGGGTCACCTCCCATCAGACCAGGTTGCTCAAGGCTTTGAACACTTCCAGAGCTGGGACATCCACCAGGGTTGGCAAACTTGCAGGACTAACTGTTGCAGCTTCTCGCTACCCTCACAGTAAAGAATTTCTGTTTTTAATCTAACCTAAGTTTCTCCTCTTTCAATTGTACCCACCAGTTCACAGCACTGTTGTGAATCACCTGGTGGTAATGTCAGGAGAGATGTCGAAGTTTCTGAGTTATTGAAATTATGAGTACAGTGCAGGTGATAAAGAGGGAAAAAAACCCCAACACATCAGCACAGTTTCAATTAACACCACCTGGTGCTGCTGAAACTACAGACTAGGAAGGCTTCATGAAAAAGAAGATGGAGAGAGCATTCATCCCTTGCCCATGTGAGATGCTCCAAGATGGCAATCTTGCTTCCTGTGTTTTTCCTTCCCAGCACTCAGCTGAGTCAACTTTGGAGACATGCTCATGCCAAGTTCTTGCAGCATTGTGGTCTCTAAGGACAGGACTCTCAGTGCTATCCATATGCAATGCCCAGCTTATTTTAAGGTCCTTGTAGCAAATAAAAAAAAAAAAAAATCAGTGTCTACCTTCACATCCATTGCGAAAACACATGTAATAAGTAGCTATAATTTACCGTCTCCAATATATAACAATTTAGATCTCTTTTTATGTCAAGCCCTTTAAAAATAGTCCACAAACCACCTGTTGATCACATTGTTCCAAAGGCTGTTTTTCAAAGACTTTTGTTGAGTTAGTTTTGTTTACTTCATTTTTAAAAGGAAAAATATAATGCATTCCTACTTCTGTTGCTTAAAATAATTTCAACATACTTCCTTTAATGAGAAAAAAAAAAAAAAAGAAAACAAACAAACAAAATAATCACCTGTGGTTTGGGACTACACAATGGAAAATTTCAGGCCAAAAAATACAGTTAAAAGAAGAGCAAAGTGATAGAAAGCAAATGGTCTGATATAACTTAAAACATGATTAAGTTACCAGATCCTGCCAAATTTCTTGGTTTTCTTCCAGACACTGGCAGTAGATTATAAATGAAGAGGAAAAACAAAGCACAAAGGAAAAAATTTGAGAAATAGTTTCTCTATAGCAGGAACTATCAATTTTTACAGTTTTTGCCTAATATTGATGTAATTCTTCTTGATGCCAGTGGAAAGATAGTTGGACTGACATTGGACTTTGAAACTTTCCTTGTGAATTTTCAGCCAGAGTTTGAAAGAAGCTTTATGGGACTCACAGAAAGTGCATTCTGGCTTCCACACAATTCAAAAGTATTTCCAACACAGGGTGATTCTGTTATGCTGCTGTGTCACTTTTTATATGTTTTTTTTCAATGAAGTTCTGTGTCAATCACTTTCTCTTCCATTTTCATAGTTTATATGTTATAACTTTCCTCTACTAAGGGCACAGATTTTTATTTCAGGAATTTATTATACACAGGCTGAAATAACAGATGCTCAGTGACAACCAGGCCACAGTCACGAACAACTTATAAAACACAGACCAAAACCACAGGCAGGACATTGATCCTCAGTCCAGAGGGAATGCAAAATCAGGTAACCTTAGGAAAGACACTTTGAAGGTACTTCCACCAGCCTGGCCATAACAACATACACAGTTTTGGTTAGAAGAGAAGTGGGAGAAGAAGCAGTGACAGAGCATTCAGACACCTCCAACCAGCTCTGCCACAAAGGACTATTCTTTGCTGGATGTCTTCAGCTAGTGCTGCTCTTGGGAAATAATGAAAATTGCCAACAATAATGGGACATATACTTCATGGTGGGGCCTTCTCTTTAATTTATCTTTTCCTTAATCATTTGACACCATTAAATATGCACTGTTCAAAACTGGACCAATTGCAGGTCTTTCACAGGAAATTTATGATCCATCTTTTGGGTTAAGAGGAGATGTGGGCAGTTGATGATACAAATGGAATACTGTCACTCTAAATGGCTTAAAAGAAGCAGAAGAGGGTACTTATTGCAGTACTTGAAGCTGTATTTGTTACCTACCTCTATCATATTGTCAAATGAACTGAGATTACATAACTAATTCTATGACAACCTTGGGGTTTTAAAGCTAGTATCAGAATTGGAAAGTTCATCTAGTTATTGCCTGAATCACCAAACAGTATTTTAGAAACTGGAGATAGCACTGTATGTACTTTGATGGTTGTGGAGTCTGGAGTTGTTTCCAGTACAATACTGAGGAATCTTAAACCATTATGGTCCCACATTCATACACTGAAAATCATTGTGAACACAGTTGTGAACTCCCCCACTGCCCTCACCCAATCCCTACCAAAGTCAGGAAGATCTTTGACAAAGTCCTGAATAAAGCCATGGGTGATGAAAAGAATTTTAAAGTGGATGGCTTGGTCAGAGGAGAGGAAGATGAAAGTCCATCGATATTTCTCACCCATCTCCTCCAGACCCAAGAATAAGAATTGCCAAAAGTCCTTCCAAAGTACAAGAATTTTTAAAAAGATACAGGGATCTTTTTAGAGTTGAAAAAAGAAACTTAACCTGTGCTCAAAAAAGAGTCACAACAGATGTTACCATCCACCCTTACCTCTACCTTCACCACTAGACTGAGAGAAGTATATAAGATAAAGAAATAGAAGAGGATGTTAGGTGGAAAGAGAGGCTCCATCTCACATCCCCCTCTCTGAAATGTGGTGATCATAATTTTGGAAGGAACAGCCTACTTTCTCGGGTGAATTTATAACTTCAGGTATAAAACTGGCTGCCAGCACTGGAAATGCTTCTGGACAAATCCAGAGAAAGCAAAATTCCCAAGGCTCATCTCAGTGACAAATCATTTCAGACAGCGTGGGTTTCCTCTCTCATGCCATGCTCCTTCTACTTTTAGGTCTCTGGTTTGTTTTTTAAGTTCTGCCTCTCCTAGTACTGCTCCTACCCTCACTTCTGCTTCTTCTCTGCAATCATTCGCTTTTACCCAACTATTACAGTCACTTAAATCACTTCATAGGCCAAATGTTTCTCCTTTTATCTGTTCTTCTTTCACCTTCATCACCACCTTCTGGGACAGTCTTCTGTTAATGGTTTGAATAAGTTGTTGGAAAGTAGAAGCAAACTGAAAGTTAATTTGGGTATTCCAAAGATTACATTCCATGTGATCATTAGTTGTAGCTGAGAAAATGAAAGAATTTTTTTTCCTTTGTTTTGTTTTAAATTCTTTTTAAAAAATTCTATCAAAATTACTAGCATATAACTTAGAGTTGTTGGGTTTTGTTTTTTTTTAATTTGTCTTGACAACACTGTGATTCACTGACTCATGAATACCACAATTCTCTTACACCTGACAATTTTCCTTCATCTATTGTTATAGAGATCACCTTGTCATGACAGCACAAACTAGTTCCTCTCTTCGAAAGACAAATCAACTCTTAGTCTTGAATTTCCATAATTTCTCATGTGACTCTAAAGACATCATGCAGAGCTGTTTCTGTTAATATACAGGTGTCAATAAAAGGAACAGATCTAGTAAATAAAGGGTTTCCTTCTTCCATACAGAACAAACCTAAAAGTAAACCTCCAAAATAATTTTCTATGTAACTCACAAAATAAATCTAGTTACTCCTAGAAAAACATTAATGATGTTAAATACAAACCTTTCAAACATTTAGGCCTTTTTGAAACTATATGTTTTTTCTCTAACTGCTGTCAAAGAGAATTAAAAAAGATGGTAAAATTATTTTAGTCTGCGCTCATGATCCTTTGACTTTCTCTAAGAGAAAGTATTTGGAGATATACTATCAATGTTTAAGCTTCCTGCCAGTCACATTAAGTTGTGCCAGTCCTCAGACAGTCAGGGAGAACACCACATGTAATCATCATTATTCCCAGGTTTCCTTGAATCACAGAACACAACTACCGTGAGCAGATATTCTGTTTTAATAACAGATATAGGCATAAAATCCTCAGCAAATTCTTCTCTTCCTCATTAAACCTTTTCCCCTTCATCAGGCTGACCATCAGAGCATGAAGAAATGCTTCATAATCCTCCAGTCTGGTGTCACAACACCACTGGTGCATTATTTTGGCAGTGGAAGCCCCAGAGCACAGAAAGGATTGATCCTCTGCTCGTGTGCCTGTGGAGGAGGTGGCCCCGTGTGAGCTCCCACCTTTCCCTGCTCCCCAGGGGCCTCGTGACCACCAGGAGCTGGGTGAGACCCCAGCTGCTCCAGCCTCCAAAGCTGGGAGCAGACCACCTCCTCAAAGTTTAGCTTACTTTCAGTTTTTAAAGTTGTAAAGAGCACTTCAGCAGGTATTCCTCCCTCACAGCAAGGCCAAGAAGGAAACTGTACATTTATATTTACTGAAGAGAACATATTTCTTTCCCTGAGAACAGGTCTGAAACTTCTGAAGGAAAAGAACACTCTTAACTGAACTAAGAACACAGGCAAAGATTTTTTTTGTGGAAAGTAATGTTTAGCCCAAGTCAAAATATACAGAAATTCAATTCAAAATAAGAAAACACGAAGTATGAGGGCCACTTAGATCACCTTACGTTGCAGCATTGCATTCAAATCTGTATTTCTTAGCATTTCTCTGGCACAATCCCCCTCTTTCTATTTAAAACCATTTTCAAAATTGATGAGTAAACTTAAGATCTCAAACTGGCATACAAGAAAGGACAGAACAGGTGAACAACATGACCTTCTGCACCTGGAGGGACTAACATCAGATCAGCTCATATTTGAAGTATCATCTTATTTTTTAAGCAAGCATTCTGCTAATTGTTAGGTGAGCATAAAAACAAAGACAGATCAATAAACAAGTAGTAACATACCCTCTGTGCAGAGTTCATCTGACCAAATTCTTACTGTATATTAGAATTTTTCCATCAAATGGGCATTATCCATTTAGCCCCAAATAACTGCTACTTTAAGATTTTTCATGCACCTGAATTATATGATGAAAATAATTTTGTACAGAATCACACTTGTGCTGGAGGAAAACCAGGCTCTCCTCTAAATTAGACATCTTAAAACCTCACATACAAAGTAACTTTGACATGCCTTGATGATTTATTACTCTAAATTTCACCCACTCAGCAGTTTTCACAAACAGTTTTCTAACATTACTGTCAACATGCAATATTTAATTCTGTTGCTGTGTTAATGAAGCAGCTTTTTCAAACTCAGTAACTGAAATAACATTATAGTTTAGATCATATTTATTTGCATTACACTAGATGACTAGTGTATCTAACAATCTGTTCAAGAACTTATCCACAAGTATTGTGTTTCCCTCCTTAAGCAAGTCAAATGTTATAAAAGCTTTATCTTCTTTATAATTGTGCAACTTACCTAAAATTTAGATAGCTCTCTGGTAATTTTGGAAATATGTATCAGAGTACAAATCCTTTTTCTCTCAGCAGAAATCAGAATCTCAGAATATTGTCTTGAGAAAAAATTATGTGCATCACAACAAAGGAATTCAGAAAAGCTGCAGGAAAGCTTGAATAAATAAAATAAATGTGGATAGAATAAAACTGGCTTTCTCCCAAACCCCAAGTCTGTCGAAAGAACAAAGTACACACAAACAGCATGTAAAACCTGAATTCAAAATACATTTATAAAAAAGAGATGAGGACACATGTTTTTTCTATTTCAGCTTGAAAAATAAAGGGACACGGCAATGAGTCTTGCTGGCAGGCAGATAACTCATAGGCCCTGACCCTTCGACTCACCAGGAATTCAAACACAAAGCTCTTTTCATAGTGACCGTGCCATACATTCTCAAGATAAGGCAGCGAAATAAGGAGCAAGGGAGAGGTGCCACAAAGCTCAAACTGCAGAAAACTGCACAGAAATTCTGTTCACTTATCCACCTCCATGCAGCTGCACACTAAGTGCTGGCTGCAAAACTGTTTCTTTCCAAATCAGAAGCCACACAGTGTGCTTTTAGAAACAGGACCTGTCTCCTGAAGCAAGAAAAGCATAAGAGAGAGCAAGCAGCAAGGAAAGGGCTATCCCTGTGCATTTCTGTATCGTTCAGAACCGAAGTGCACATCCGGACAAATAATCTGGAACACAATGAGCTCTGCAGAAGGATCGCTGTGGTAAAACGGAAGGGTTTTTAGAGACAACAGAAATAGCTTCATTTCAAACAACATTTCAAATCTGGACTCACCATGAATAAGCAACAGTTGCCTGAAGTTAGTGTGTTATTTTCTGCCCTGTTCCATTGCACTTTTTGCCTAGTTGTCCAACACTTGGTAGCTCAGAGCTGCCACACAGAGGCCCCTTCCGTGATCTGGCTTATTTGCCTGTCAGTTTGAGTCTCAGCTTCTGTATGATGCAGCTGTGCACTTTGCTGAAGGTCTAATATAATTTCCATAAGCTTTCTCCCTGCCTGGAGCATGCAGTTTGTTCCCCCTGCTCAATAAATACTCAGATCACTTTTCTGGTACTCACAGGGATAAAGCTTTAAGTTGTTAAGGAGTTCTTACTAAGTAGTGGGTGGAGAACATAAGCTCAGTACAAGGAAACTCTGCGCATAATCAGAAACTGAGAAACTTCCTCCCTTTCCCCCAACCCCTCCTCTCACCAGGCAAAGCTGCCAGTGCCTCCTTTACAGAAATTTAGGAATGTAAAGGGAGGACTCAAAGGGGCCCAGTCAGACAAGCCTTTCTCAATCAATTAGCTTGCAGCCATTACTTGTGACCCTAGGTCACACAACATAAGTGTGTGGGGTGTGCCTTTAGGGGTACACCAGAGCTACTTATTAAAACTTACATAACCAAAAGTGTTCAAAATCAAATAAACTCCAAAAGCTGGAAATACTTTCCATGTACTACAGTTTTGAAGGAAGAAGAGTTTTGTGCAAAGAAATGTTTCTTGGCTTTTCCAATAACAAATCATTTGATGCAGGAAACTAATTTTTTTATATACTCAAAAAAAAAAAAAAAAAAGAAAAAAGAAAAAAAGAATGAAATGTGAGAAGCATAAGCAGACTTTAAAGCAGTATTTGTTTTATGACTATGAAAAAACTAAATAATACTGGCTTGAGTGATAATTGACGAAGCACATGACCATGTTTTTTAAAATAAGACTATTGAGTGTAGCTGGAAAGGCATAGATATTTACAGGACTATTTAATTAAATAATGAAGCTCATCCCCTGTTTTTCAGTCCTCTGTAAGAAACTAGTTCTCAGCACTTGGATTCCATTCTTCATATTAATACTCCAACGAATCAAACAATTTACTTTTAGAAAAGGTCTGGAATATTTGAACATTGCATTAAGTTATCCTGCCCTGAACACACAGGGAAGAGAGGGTGTAACTTGCCACGATTCCCACACAAGAAGTATACACCCCTTGGTGTGAAGGAAAACTTCAAAAAGACCCTCAGCTTCATATCCTGCCAACTCAATGACATGGAGATGATGCCTTGGAAAAACCCATGAGGGAGTCCTGATTTGAAAAGCAGATCTATGACAACCCCTTTCTGGGCCAGGCGAGATCAATGCACTGCGGGGGCGATGCACTTTAATCTCAAGGTGCTCTCAAAGCATCTTTAAGTAGTGCCACAGATCAAGGCTTATACACAGAAGAAAAAACAGTTCATCCCAAACTTCACCATCTACTGAAGGTAACTGGGCAACAGCTACACAAAAGCTCATAGAAGTCTCAGGGAAACATGTAACTGTGTAGGAAAGTAGTGGTCAGGTAGTCAAGTTGATTGGGGGTGTTGTAGACAACCTGCAATCTCCATGTCCCTTCCCTGTTAAAATCCCAGCCAAACTCTCAGAACAGGCAGCAGGGCTCATGTTAGTTCAGATATTCATTCAAGAGATCAGATTGCAGGATCAGGGCCACTAAGTGCCCTGGAGTAAGGATTTTGCTTCTGTCTTGCAGGTAAGACAACATTTAATAAAATAGCTCACATTTAAATCCTTGGAAAGCCCTAGCAATAGGAATAATAATCATGGAAACTTTAATTTTGAAAGAAAATAATGGGTTCAGGATTAAGACGCTGGACCGGAATTTAGGATATTTGGGTTCTGTTCCCATTTGTGTTTTAAATGGCCCAAATTATTTGGGGGCTGTTGCTTCAACTTCTGCATTTATGTCAAACTGAACCTGTCTTGCAGCTGTAAAGTCTCACCTCCTCAAAGTCTATCAATAAAAAAATGGATCACGATATTAATCTTCGGTATACAAATCCCTTCAATACTGGTTCTCAACACACAGTAGAATTAAAGCAGGATTGAATATAAAATATTTACTGACACTGGACTTCTCAGTAACTGAAAATAAGAAAACTATTTACATCAAATCTTCTGAAAGCTCATTCAAATCCATCATAGCCTTCAATATCTGTGCAATCTCCAGGAGATAAAAACAATCCATACACATGAATAACATTATCGGCTTCATTCTTCCCCCATTAGCCCTCTAAGCGTAAGGCTCCTGGAAAGCTTACAGGGTTGGGCACTTGAAACCCAAAAGGTTGGACTCCCTAATAGTAGAAAAAAAAATGGGAGGACAGTGCCTGTGAGGAGACAGGCTATCTAGAGTGCTGCTCTCAGCAAGTGTTAAGAAAAGGAGAACTCTTTCCATCTTTGGCCAGTCTCTGTGAACTTCTAGGCTAAATCAGAGGAGCTACCATTGATTTCAGGTTTCCCTTTGACCCACAGTTTCTAAAGCAAGATGCATCCCAGGCAGCCCACTTCGATACACGTTCACACCTTTCTTTTGGAGATGTTGGTACAGAAAATTTAAAACACAAACAACAAAGAAATGTAAAGGATGTTTTCGATGCAACTTAAAACAATGCTTCCACACTAAAAATAATAATAGAATAATGGCTCCTCCTGGCACTGTTGAGTCCCCTGGCTAAGGACTCTTCCTTTTCCTGATTGCTGGCTGTAAAATTACCCCTCCATTGGCTCAACTCCATTGCTGCCACATTTCAGCCATGCAAATGCAATGTGAGCCATTTCAAAATTATCCCTAACAAAGAAAGACACAAAGTTGGAGGTGGAACAAGATCCTCAAACCAAAGATGGCAACCAGGAATATACAAAACTCCTTTAGCATTCTCGGGGTGCCATGCTAGCAAGATTCCTTTCAATTAATGAAAGTAACCACCAACTTTACTGTTTCCATACTTACATTCTAATAAGGATCAGTCCAGAACAGATTATTTCAAAATAGGATAATAGAAGTTTTCATGTATTTTTCCACATTCTGCTTTTTATCCTCAAAGGTAATGGAATTTGGAGAGATCTACTTTAACCAGACACCTTTTTTTCCCCCCTTATTTTTTGCATGTTCTTTTAGACTAAGTAAAAGCTCAGCTCCTTGCATCAAGGTATTTTCACGCTTCCTAACTCAGAGCTAGCAAGGACATTAAATGTGCAAGAATTTTGCAACTTTTTCTTTGCATATGCAGACCCTCAGACCTGGAATACACCCAAGTTCAATGTGATCAATACACGATCATGCTACATTAAGGGATCCTTTGAGAATAATAGGGATTTCTTGTTATTTGGGAGTGGTTTTTCTGCACTGGTCAATAGAAAAAGCAACATTAATTCACAGAACTAGCTCTCCTCCTCTGTTATGCTCTTAATGAGATTAAATTCATTTTAGTTAGAAAGATAAACAAACTATGTGCAAAACACTCGTGGCAGAATCACGTGTAAAGTTTATAGTGTTGATAGGGGTAGTCAGCAGACATGCATATCTTAAGTCATGCCCTAAACACTCTACATTAAAAGCAACTGCTTCTTTAATAAATGAAATAAAACTCATTCTATTTTAAATAAACCTTGCAAATAACACTACAGTACTTTGAAACAGATCTTCCACTCTTTAAGCCTTCTTCCCCTGCATTCCCCCACCCCCTTTTCCTTTCAGGAAACAAAACTCAAGAAGAGAAAGAGAGTCAAAAGGTTACAGCCAGCTTGTAAGTGCAAAGAACGTGAGAGGCCCATTCTTCCCCTTAACACCTGACATCCCAGGGTACATTTTCCCCAGTGCAGAGGCTGCTGGATTAGCCACACAGCTCCTGGTGATAATGCAAGCTGTGCATCTCATTCGCCATGCACTGCGGCTTAAAGTTTGTCTCCTACCCTACTCCTGTAAATTGTTCTCATTCCCGATACACAATTACAAACTTAATTAATGACAGCTTGCATTTTGCCACCATTAGACCCAGTTAAACACGTTTTCTGAGTCCCAGATAACAGATAAGAATTAATTCCTGGAATTCTGAAGTTTGAAAAAGTTGCAGTAAAATCAGTAAAATTATGCATTTATTCTTAATTTCAAATAGCACCCAAGAGAGAACCTGACACAAAGCTAATAAATGTCAAAATTTTGATTCACAAAATAATCCTGATCAACCTTTTTGACAGCATTATAACGTTCATGATGCCATTCCTTGGCTCAGAATACCCCCAGGTTTCCATTATTTCCACAGCTTATTGTAGCAGGTGAAACCCACCTAAGGCATGTTTGTTATAGGTACAGAACAATGAACGTGCCAGAGAGAAACACTAATTTACCAAAGTCTTTGCTGCACTTTTTCTAGGATGGAAGTTCCTTGTATCCCTCAGAGGTAGCTGAGATTTGCTTGCTTGGCTGATGCTGTAGGAACAAGGAAACAATTACCTCTAATTAGGTGCATAATTGTGCACAAAATGGAAAAGGACTGAGAACAAAGTTAATTCTAAACACCAGAAGTCTTCAGGCTAAAGGACAAAAGAGAAACAAGATTGATTAGGGTATAAGAGAAACAAGATTGATAGGTTCACAAAAATCAACATGTAGCTCCAATAAAAAAAATAGGAGAAAGTAAGACAATATAACTACTTGGAATTTCCTGCTATTAATAAATGCTGTGTTCTAGTTTAAAGATAATTTCAAAAAACATTCAAATTCCAAGGCAAATCAGAGCAAAAACTTTAGAGGTTAATTAATAAAATGCTGGAAGTGAGAACATGGCAGAAAATGTGCATCCCTTGCTGTAGGAGGGTAACTCTGGGATGTTGCTCACCAGCTGCAACCAAAAATGTCAGCCCCTACTTCCTCTCACCCTTCATACCCCATCCTAAGCACCAGTCAAGTGGTTTCTGCTGCATATGCAAGACACTTGTTCAAGTTTGAAGGTACAGGTTTTCACTTTTTTTTTATAGTGGAAAGAATATTATAAGTTATGTTTCTTGGATTCTGCAAAATGTCTTAGTCCGGTCACTACTAAGAGAGAATGTCACAAATATTGCAGGAGGATTCTGAGAAGGGGAAAAAAAGTAAATCAAAGAGGCAAATAAAAATTGTGGTAATTGATAGCCAGTCTTTTAAAAACATACTGAGACAACTCAAACATCTAGGACTCAAATGTGTGAAAAATCCATGAGAACATCCCAAAGAAGGTTTAAAGGAAAACTATACAGGTGGGCAGCTCCTTTAAAAAGATTTTGCAACCAGCAGAATAAAAGTTTCCTGAAGAAATTGGTTCTTACAACTTGTTTGGTTGCACTGTGGTAAAGAACTTGCTTCAGCTGACTTGATTTCCTAGAAATGAAAACAAGTGGGTGTGAATTTGTCATTTGGTACTTTATTGAAGGACTAAGGTTATTTATTTATTTTTTAAGTCACTTGGGTCTCAGAAGTATGAGTCCACAAAGACAGAGATTAAAGAGAGTGCAGTCATTCCAGAGACAAGCATTAAATGAGATTTTAATGGGGTCTGTCCATCACCTCACCAGTAACCTGCCAGGTAACACCACAAAAGCCCTCACTAGACCTGCCTGCTGGCCAGGATGGTTTGATTCAGCTTTGTTGTTCAGGTGAGAGGTGTTATTCATTTGGACCACAGAACCAGACCAGATCTATACCCAGGCACTACTTATTTTAGCTGTATTTATATTTGTAAAAGAGAGACCTATAAAACAAATCTAGTGCCAAAAAAAGACCTTGAAGGGAAAGATACATAAATGAATTCTAAGCATGCCTGTCAGTGTAGCAGCAATATGTTTGTGTACAAAAACTGTGCCAGGCTGGCTTGGGGGTAGGTAAATATAGGTTGGACAAATTTAGGTTGTAACTCTAGCCCAGCATGTCCAGCCACAGACCCTACTGTTTAAAAAGACTCATTTAGCTCTAATTTACATGAATGAAGACTTCCTAAATCACCTGTCTGGTGGACATCTTGCACCCTAAAACATACCTCATTACATTAATCCGTTCATGTCTGCAAACCCCATCCCATGTTGCCAATGTTGACAAGCAATGAATCTGTTCTTGAAAAAAATCTGAAAAAAATGTTACAGAAGTTTTAAAATTTAATCTCATAACATACGTGAAAACACACAGATGAGTAAAACCTTTTTCTGCCTTTGCCCACACCAGCATTTAACATTGTTTTCAGAAGAACAGTCTGGAATTTTTACCTACTGCATATCTAGGCACATCTCCCTGACAGAGAACTACAATGGGAAAAAGCTTGGTAATACTTGCTCCGATTTATTTTCTCTGAAGTTAATGCTACTTCTTTGTCTGTGAACTTTTTTACTTTTTCTTTTTTTTTTTAAGTGTCATGAAAAACATGACCTTGCTGAAGCTTCTGAGTTAAAAATGAATTCTCAGTAGAAAAATATCCCTAAAGTAGATTCTCTCTCTTACCAGAGAATGCTCCAGCAGTCAGCTTCAATTTGCCTTAAAGATAAAAAGGCATCTCTCTAGGGATAAAAATCAATCCCCAAACTGTCAGCAGCAACACACAAAGTTTAAAAATGTGCTTAATTCAGCACAAACAAATGCTTGTAAATTGTCAAGCCAATATGTGAGAAGTGTCTCTTCCATTAAATAAAATCATGAGCTAAACGAAAAAACTAAAAGGGGGACAAAGACACCACAAGCAAATATATTTTATCCACCTGATATCTATCAAGCACACTTGTATAGAATAATAAAAAAACAGTCTTTACTAATAGGGTGCTGATTAAGTTTAAAATTATTTTAATTGCTATTGATTTTTTTAAAGGTTTCCATTGCTGTGGTGTTCCAGTGCATGCAAAAGCATACCTTCTCCATTCCACTTGGCAATGGGCAGCAGTTTGGGACAACTCAAATTTGCAGTCTGAAGGTGATCTTCATTCAGTGACAAGGAAATCAGTTTTCCAGCTTGGAAACGTCATCCCGAATTGCAACAACTGCAGAAATCACTGAAACTATTGCTGGGCTTCTCCTGTGCCCTTATGCTCCTCCCCTAAAGGCTGGGGCAAGGTTGCAAACCCCAGCTGTAAATTCTTGCCTCCTCTTCTTCTGCACATTGTGGCACCTGTGGAAACTGCTCCCACCCTCCTGAGGTGACCCTGCCTCCACCTGGCAGCACTCTGATATCCTCGGAATTGCCTCCACACCCACTGCAGCAAAAAGGGAAGGTGCAGAGGCTGGCTTGAAGTTGTGTGGGTAGGTAAGGACCTTCTCCATTTGTCCATTCTGCCCGCAGGTTCTCTGAAGAAAGGGATGGGACTGTGTGGTGGGTTTACTTCAAGTCTTTACCACAGTCCTGGATGCCATTGATCAAAACAGGGCAGAGGCAGAACATCCTAACAAAAGAAATAATACAGCCATGACAGCTGCTGCTGTAATTTTTCTCCCCTGGATAATGAGAACTTGGACTTTTCCCTCTGTAACTGTGTTTTGTACCCTACTAGATGAGCCCACAATGAGCTACACTTGTAAGAAACACGCTCAAGATTTGTGCAGAGCTCCAGTCCTGGTCTCCTTAATCTTCAATGAAACAGCTTCATCTTTCTGTACCCTGGTTTTTGATCTGAAAACCTCCATCTGGAGTTATATAATATGGACTTCTTTATCTCATAGTTTTTATGCAATAAACAGTAAATTCAGCATTGTTCTCACATGTGGCTGTATACATCAGAAAGTCCTGAAACAAAAAAACTGCTATTCAGTGTAAAAAAAAAAAAAAGTGTTTTGCAAAAAAAATAGGCTGTTTTACCTAAAAAAAACCCAAACTTGCAATGACCAAAAAATAAAAATTAAAAAAACCCACCCTCCTCAGAAAGGATCTAACACAAAGATCAAGTTTCAGTGATTTCTGCAAAATTACACCAAAACCTTCATGTGTTAAAAATGGAAAGGCATGTTCTACAGTATTGAAAAATCCACCATAAATTACCTAAAATACACAACCATAAATAAATATGAAAATATAAAGTGAATGGACAGTGCAAAAACCAGAAAGGTTTCATAAAACAAAAAAGCAAGTGGGGAAGCCATCACAGCAAAATCAGCAATAACCAAAGCACAAAATTATTTGATGGTTGTTTTGTGTAGAATGTAGAAAAAATAGACCAAATTCCTTGCTAGAAATGCACTGCAAGACAGACACAACCATGTGTATTATTATGCTTCCACAGAGAAATACTGTGAGTTGTGAACTTTTAGGTAGAACAAGCAAAAAGAAAAAAAACATAGCCAATGAGGAAAAACCATAAGAAAAAAGCTGCCATCTCCTTCTGCCATTACTTTCAGAGGTGAAGACACAGTCAGATATTCCCACACTGACAGAACATGTCACACAATTTCACATATAAGGCAATAATGCCAGAAAAGGAATGGCTACTGCTACTCTCTGAATTACTTTACTATAAAGCTTTCTAAGGAGACTGCTAAGGATTGAAAAGGGAGGAAAATACTCCAAGTTTCCTGGTTTATCCTGAAAATCAAAAAATCTAGGTTATTTGCAGCTGATTCTTCAGAATGATCAGAAATTTTTTCATCATTACTTTGGCAAATAAATTTTCTGATTCACATGATCAAAGGCAAAGATTAGCTCAGGAGTCCAGTTATCATTTATTTTGTCAGTATGCATATGTTAGTAGAGTCTTTTGGTCCTCCCTAGGATTAACATGCATTTTGAGAGATAGTATGGGGTCCATAAAAAAATCTGAAAGTTCAAAACTATATTGCTTAGTTGAGTCACCAAGGAAAGTGAACTAGAACAATTAAACTATCTAGCATTAAAAAATAAGAAGAGAGTAAAAATTTATAATCACAGGTATTGGAGATCCCTGTAGTTAGCTGGTTCCTTCTTCCAGACAGTACATCATCACCTCAGTTCTTCCTATAACTGTTCTTACTATTAAAAAATATTTTTCAAAAATGTACATATAATTTCGTAACTGAATTTCTAGTTATAATTCTGTTCTCCATTGAATAAAAAAACTCAGTTATTCTTTGATTCTCGTAACACTGAGCTATTTAAGTTTTTAAAGAGCAGTTACTTCTCTGCCCCTTTCATGGAAGATAATGGTTGTTGCTTAAGGTCCACAGTATAAAAGTCACTATTTCAATTGAGTCCAAAGACAACAACAGTGCAACTTCAAGCTAAAAGGCCAAATTAATAGGTCAGCATCAAATAAATGAGGGTCTCAGGCACAAAACACATCTCATATCCTGTCCTTGGAAGGCAGAGATACACTTTGGTTGAGTCAAGCAGGGCAGTCCATACTGCCTGCAGTGCTTGTTGCTGTGTGCAAACACCCTCAAGCACTCTGCCACACTTTCAGTCTTTTCTTTGGGCCTTAACTAGAACCTCTCAGATTTTGTAGGCATATCACAAGGTGGACAGGATTACTGGAATTGAGCTAGCAGTCCTCAAGGAATTGTCAGTGTTTCACAGTTTTGATTTAGTACCTTGGGAGGAGAGTTCCTGATACTGCAAGCCAGGCTGAATCCAGCCTTATGCCTCAAGGAACTGATGGGATGAGGGAGTCCAGGGGCAACTTGTGAGCAGTGTTCAATCAGAACTTGTGGGAATGCTGCTGGAGAAAGAGTGCAGGGAAGGGTACAGCTGGAACCTGCAGCAGTTCTGCTGACAGCCTCAGAGGAACCTGGTGGGGTTTCTGTTTCAGCAGCCAGGGATCTGAGCTACCCTGCAATAACTGCATCCCCTCAGTGGCATTAAGAGCTAAAGTGGCAACCCCAACTCAGTTGCTGGCAAACCATTTACAGCTGCAGTGCTGTAGCCTGGGCACTGCTAGGTTTACATTAACAAGGTATTGGCAGCAAAAAGGAAAACCTAATCTTGTCCTTTTTGCACAGTTTCATTCCTATGTCCCAGTCTTTCACATCCTGCTGTCTGCTCAGCACTGTGCTGGACCCTGCTGCAGCAAGGAGGGCAAGGGGGATTGTGACCTGAAACCTTACACCAAAGGTCTATGAGCACAACAGGCTGAAGATTCCCTGAGGGAAATCCTTGCCTGGGCTTCCTAAGAGGTAACTGGAGAGCTGTTGTGCCTTTCCTATCCACTGCATGAGAGCCAGACAGTGTCTGAACAATTACTATTTGATTTGGGTTAAGAGTCAGACACCACCCGGGGCAACGTCCAGACTGCAGCCAGGGATACTGTTTCCGGAAACAACAGGTGGGAATTTGCAAATGGCAATGCTTTATATGCCTAAAACACCACTGTGTTTCAGTGCAGACCATTAAAACACAAGAATACAACATTTTTCAAGGTGATTTTTTGCATTGTGCTGCCTTACTTTCTTTGCTGCTCCAATTTGTGTCTGTCAGATGAAAGTGCACCACATAATGCAGTGAGAGAGCATGGGGGTAGTGAAAGGGGACTGCTGTATGACTGGAAAAGGGTGTTACTTTCAGAACTCCATCATTTCAGTTATGGCTGTAATCCTGATTTCTTTAGTTGTCTGATAGAGCAGGAGAAAAATTGCAGCAGGTCACTGGCGACTCCAATCATGCAAAGCTATAAAGGAAAAAAGTATACTCTGATTTCTGGAAGTACACAAGCTCTATGCAGGCCTGCCTGTCATCTCTATCAGTACAGACAATACCTGGATGCACAAAAATTCCTCTCTGAAGACGCCAAATGTTTGGTGAAACAAACTAACTTCCATCAAACAAACCTATTTTACTCCTTAGCAAACATCCACAGTCAAAAATTTGTCATTGCTGCTCCTTAGTCATTTGAATATTCAAGAGAAAATTTGCTCAGCCTCCAATTCTAACAATATATTTTATCACCTCTGACTCTCTGGCTTAAAATACTAGGTAGGTACATCACTGACTTCTTAATTTAGTGCTTCTTCACTGAAGCTATTAATGTTGAATGGACTGATGGCTTCATGACATTATTTCCACCTTGCCTGAATGACTGAAACTATGCAAACAGAACAACAAAACAAGAAATAGGCTTCTTATAAGGAAGGCTATTGGGAAGATAGTAACCATAATAAACTTTCTGTAATTATTATAGTCTGGGAACAATTCCAAGTGTAGGAAGACCATATTTACTGTGCTTTATAATGAATAGAACTTCACAATCCTACTCATGAAAAAAATATATTTTTAATATTTAAGCAGCACTAATTTATAACCTTTCTGATGCCAATGGTGAAAAAAACTGGCAGAGCAAAAGTACTTATGCATGCTGGGCACAGACATGAGAAAGTTTTGTCTTGAAAGAATACATACTCCTGCTCTTTCCCTTTGAAATCCCTCAGCTGGACTGGCTGTCACCTGACACCTCAGACTATCAGGTTAATGCTTAGGGAATGTTCCCTTCATGTTTATACCTGAAGGAAAGCTGAAGTGATTTCAGGGTTTTAAAAGCCCTGTGGCATTGAAAATGCCCTATGAACCCCCTGGGAAGCGCAGTTCCCAAGCCACAGCTCCGGTCTAGCACTGCAAGAGGCACAGCAAAATTCCACATGTGACATTACAAACGTGCCCTAAACTCCACCCCAGGGGGACCATTTCTGAGGCTGAGAGAGCACTGGAGTCTCAGCTCCCCAGCAGACCTTTGGCTCTGTGCTAAGGCTGCTACACAGGCTGCCAATTAGTGCCAGCCGATCGCTCCTGTGATGTGCACACCTCTCTGGGAGCCGGACTGCAGCTCCCAACTCATTTCCAGTGGATGTCACTGGGTGTTGACAATTCTGTCCGAGATGGACTAAGGCCCAATTTGGATTAGCAATTTAGCAGGAAGGTCCTGTGTCACACTGCCCTCCAACCTCTCTCATGTAAGCAATCTGAATACAGCAAATTCTCAGCTGGAGGGGTGTTAGAAAACTCCAGAAGCAAGTACATTTACAAAGCCTGCCGTAAAGTGTTATTGGGAAATTAAACTGTGCCTTGCACCCTTCACCTCTTGCTATGTAGGCTGCATTTAAAGGATTTCATTAGAGCCAGAGGCCAGAGCTTACATTTCTGTTGCCAAGTGGAATGAATCATGGAAGAAATTGACTTAACTGGGGATTCCAATAAATACTGGGTTTAGAACCACAGAGTCAACAAATGTTTGGCCACTTCAAAAATTTTAAGACATGAGCAGGAAATTTGGGGCTTGTTTTAAAATAAGAAAAAAATCATAGTTATAATGCTGCCTTCAATCTAATTTAATAAACCCACCTCAACGTAATGATGAGGAAAAGGAGAGTCTTACTTGAAAAGTATGTAGCATTGTAGGCCATAGGATACCTGCAGTAGCTAAACTTTCACTGCTTTTAGTACTTTAAGTGTATTCTGTGGTATTCCAATGTATATTTCCTTAGAGCTGCAATCACTTTTACTAGCTAAATTTCTGCCAAATACTTATCATAGATTCTACAGGATTGATTCCTGTGCCAGTCACTACCACTGGGAACAGCACCCCGTGATGGTTCCTTTTCCCTACATTCTCATTCCTGATGCTGCTATGGAATGGAAATGGGACGCAAACTGTGTGTTCAGACTCCTCTTCTCAGGCTGATTCCTTACCTAATCCTCAAGAGGTACAATAGTTTTTTTAACCACGTAAAATAGTGGTTTCTTTAACCACAGTGCACACACAGTTATACCTGGCATAAGACAACATCATGACTGCATCCATGGAAGGACTTGCAAAGGAATTGTATATATAGGCCATAGCAGTTGTTAAAACTGTATCATTTTCATATATAATCAGACACTGCTGTTATTCTAAGACAATGAAGGTGTTACAAACTTTCTGTGCATCTCAACCCAGCTCAGCCACATCCGTGCTCTAGAGGGATGTAAACACTCAGCAAAAATAGAGGATATCTGCTCAGCAGTGTCAGCCCCTTGAGGTGCTCCATCTCCTTGACTCCCGCTCATCTTTGACAGATGATTGTAATGCAATAGCTCAAAGGAGATAGGAAACAAGAGATTGAGACACCCCTGCAGGGTTCCACTGAGTTTCAAAGGTGCCAGCAGCAAGAAACACAGTAAATTAAAAAGCTAGAGTGACAAGAAGTGCAATCTTCAGGGCTAAATATATATTGTATGTTGTGTGAAGAGGGGCTGCTACTGGAGAATAGCTGTACAGTAAAGAAAGATATCTAAGAGTTAAGCTGGCTAAGTTAATAAATAAAAATGTAATAAAGAATAAAGCTGAGTGTGGGCCACATGCAGAAGGCCATGAGAAAGGAGTTGGAGACTTTTGTGTTCACCTTGCTGCTGACACTCAAAGCACCCCAAAGCCAAGCAAAACCAGGAGGTGCTCCCTGCTTGTATTGGGGCCTGGTTTAAGACAACTCAAAGGGACACATGAAAACTGGAACATTCCTTGTTGTAATCCTGTCCATTCCAGCATGAAATGATTGCCGGAATTCCTGGGCTTTACAAATGAAGCTGAGTCTGCTCTTTGTGGCACCTGATGAACCCACTTTGCTGGTGACTCATGATGCTATCCCAGCATTTTACATCTATCCTTGCTAAGATATCAGGCCACAAACAATGAAAATAAAAATGATTCTATTATTGTTGTTTCTTGAGGACTGAGCTGAAGAGAGTTGTTCCAATGTCTTCTATACAGAAAGAAGGCACAGAAACTGTCATGCTGAATTGCAGCATTTGGGACTGATCTTTACTTGCACAGATGGGAGAAGCCCACAAATTTTCTTGGGTATTTGTACTTCACAAAGAGGACTTCACTATATCATGAAAAAGAGTGACATTTTCCTAAGAGATCACATTCTATGTATAATAGAAAGCTGTATATATTAAAAAATAAATTTAATCCATTCAACGAGTACTTTCTGGTATGTAGTTGGGAAAAAAACTACTTACAGAAAATAATTTGTTGCAAGAGAAAACTGGACAAATTCCTATTAGAGGAATGATATTTTTAACACAAAGAACATATTTTAATTAAAGCTGCCTATTCAAGGACATGCCAGATAAATCCTGAAAGTCTTTAAGTCAAACCTGATCATCTTTTTAAACTCTGTGTTAGAGCCCAAAAGAAGTGATAAGCTTGAGGCAGCTTTATTTAGTGTGGCTCTATGGCCTTTGGTAGGTCATGGGGTCAGAGAATATCAGTCACCAGGGCTGCCTTTTCTCATGACTTTAATCTTTAAAACCTTCCAGTGAAACTGTGTGACCCATCGTTAGCAAAACACATGAAAAATGGCCAAAGTGCATATTTGGTTGCACACAACATCATAAATTACCAATAAGACCATTCTGAACAACAAGTTTTCCCTGGAATTAACCAAGAAAAAAAATGGAGAAACAGGGCTCTCACTGTCACCACTGATGCTGCAGTGCCCCAGCCAGGTCTCCACCCCCAAGCAGTCACTCACCTCTGCCAGAGGTGAAATCTTCTTCAAATCACTTTGACCAAGCTCCCCAAACAACACATTTGTAAAACACGAGCACTAACACCTTACCCCAGGAAGTACAAGGCAGTGCTGACTGATCAAACTATGTATTTGATCCCATGCTCCCCTCTGCCTCACTACCTTTCACAGCTCCAAGACCATGAAGAGGACCCAATTTCAGTTCTATATATCCTTTCACAGAAGTTTCACTTGATTAGAGTAAAGGTTGTTCAAATACTTTTACCCATAAAAATTGGACATGTTAAAAAAAGACATTATTAAAGATGTATTCAACTTCAAGCCAAGACACTGAAATCAAACCAAACATAAAAGACCAGGGAGACACACTGTAACTCACTCAATAGTGTAACAAAATGCTATCACTGCAGAAAAACACAAAAGTAATAAAAGTAACTTTGACCTTAGTAGCTTTCAAAGTGTTAGGTACTGATGGAAATTTCCTAACCTGATTTAAGAAATCTATTCTGCTCCGCAACCTCCTTTTTATTTTCCCTCTGTGATGTGAAATTTCAAAAGCCTCCAGCATTTTTTTCTAATTCTAAGCTGAAGTTCAAGGAATGAATCTACAATTCATTGAAAAATTACTTTAAATAATAACAATATTTTAATAAGTGCCACAGCCACCACCATTCTTTTATACCTCCTGGAAAGGCTTCCTGACAAGTGGGAATGAATTAGGAGTTAAACATCATTGTAAACGCAATTTGAGCAGTGAATTAGAGTATGGTTCCTAAATCACTTGAGAAGATAAATTCAGCTTCTTGATTATTTGGTCTCCTAATATTTTTATTTATCTCTATTTAGATTGCACATATATTCCAGTTTATTTTTATACCAAAAGGCAAACAGCTGTAATGGAAGCTCAGGAACCCCCTTTAAAATTATCATTTGTTTTGTTTACAGGCAGTGAAACACAGAAATAAGGGACAGGAATGCAGGAACTCTATTCTTCTTCATTGGAAACATCATGTTAAGGATAGTGTCAGGTTCCTCAGCCTGAGAAAACGGACTCATTCCTACATGAGTTTTTTTTCTCTAAAACCAGCCAAGTCCTTTCATCCCTGTAGCAGGCAATGATTTCACTTTCATACAATTTACGCAATAAACTAAATAGAAGAGGAAAAAAATTGTAATTAAATCATGTTTCAGAAGCTCACCTGGAGCTGCACAAACTTCCTTACTAGAAAACACTAGCCTCTTTTTAGTGATGGTACTTGGGTCATTTTCTTTTTTTTACTCTATACACTGTTAAGCAATATCAGTCCAAATACAGAATTCAATATGTATATATTTGGAAACTGCAGAATTAATGTGCAATTTAAACTCAGCCTAAATGCTTATCTGGGCTTGCTTAATAAATAGCTTATGATAGTCTTTAACACACAGTGCTAATGTTGTTTCATTTAATGCACGAGATAGACAATGGTCATTTTAAGAGCAGTTCACTACTTCATTTTGTTCCATTACTCATATTGCAATCCTTTGAGGTGCCCTTTATTTCCTATATGCGGCTCAAAACCTGTTCTAAAGACAAATTTATTTACTTTACCCAGGCAGTTGTTTGGTGCTCATCATCGGAGGATACAAGTGATTCAGCCGTATTATTTTTACTACAGCCTGGGAAAAGTCAGCATCTGTCTCGTACAGATGACAAAAGATGTGCAGGGGGAGAGACACAGGTACACCAAATCTGAGACATCTGGCACATGAGCTGCAAGAGTAGATAGCACCACTCATTATTCTGTAGACTCAAAACAACTCTCTAGTGACTTCAGGAGTAGATGTGGGTGTTCAAGCTTCTGATTAATCAGAGTGTAGGATCTCACAGTCAGCACGTAAAAGCTGGGGAATACACGCATGATATGAAAAATTTACTGACTTTGCTAAACATCAGTGGCAGGGACAAGACTACAGCCCTATTTTTCAGAGTCTTATCTAGCTTTTCACCTATATATTTCCTTTCCTGTAATCTTTGATTTATCTACTACATGCCATCCGACTGCAGGAAATGAACAGTCTCTCCCACTGCACAAGCTGAGGTATCCCTGAGCAGGTCTAACTTGTGGTCTGGATAAGGCAGAAATCCCACAGGAGGTGAGGACATGGGGAGAGAGAAAGAGGCAGTAGATAATTACAGAGTTAAAGACAGTGCTCTAGTGCACGGGAACAAATAAGCCATCTTAAAATGACCTCAAATCTGCCATTTTTTTAACCTTTGAGTACTCCACTTTGGTACCTTAAAAATCTCTATGTTATTTATTTACTGCCATATGAAATCCTGTGCTTTACATGCCAGAGAACTTGTTTATGCTACAATAGAATTTTGGAAGGGCAGTAGAGGACTAGAGGGACATTTCCATATATAACCTTTTTAACTTCATGCTTTGCTTTTTACTTAAAGGCAATGTTGATTTGGTTAGTTTTTTGTTTGATTGGTTAGGGTTTTTTGGAGAGGATTTTTTGTTGTGTTTTATTTAAAACATGGAATAATTTCATGTGTGTGCCTTTCTTGAAAATCTACACATTCTAAATAGTCCTTTTCTTTTTAATTAAGAATGTATTTTCCATTATATTTATTGAAAAATAAGCCTCATTTAAGCACTGAGATTTGGATCACTTAAAAAGATTGGACAAAAAATGAAAGCGAACTGAACATCTAAATTACATCCAGAGTGGGACCATCCACAGCAGGTCTCTGATACTGTGGGGCACGCTGCAAACATGCCACTAATAGTGTCACCTAAATAAGCCCAAGAATTTCACCACAAGAAACATACTCAGATTCCTACAGCGTGGTTCTCTGATTGTCCATTAGCATTTTGCAGTTTTGCCTGCGAATTGGATGGGTTTTTTTTCCCCTTTGGACAGTGGAGCTATCCCGGCTGTGGGCAGCACAAAGATGGGTTTGCACAGCCCAGGCTGAGCGGCTGAGGCCCCAGGGGCGCTGTCCTCTCCGGGGAGCCGGCCGGGAGCTGTGCGGGAAGGGGGAGGATGCCCGGCCCGGGCACGCTGCTCTCCAGCGCCGGACCAGGAGCATCCTCTAGCGGCCAGCGCCTCGGGAAGCCCCTGCGTCCCACAGGAACAAAAATCTTCTGGAAGACGGGGGGAAATCAGCAGCCGGGGGAAGCGGGCAGAAGCCAGAAGGGTACTCAGAAGATGAAGGATATTTTCCCAGTCTCATTTATGCCTCCATGTCAGACTGAATGGGAGACAGCACTCCCCTATGTCTTGAGTAGCACAGAGATGCTTTTCCCTCTCAGCTCTGGAACACCCTCATCATCAGCTGTGCTTCGGCATGTAAGAAACAAACAACAAAAGGAACAGAAACACATACACACACATCACCCAAACATAGAAACAGAAAAAACACCACAATACACCCCAAACACCCACAAAAAACTCCAAATGGAAACAAACCAAAACATCCCACAAATCCAACCAGTTTGAAAGGACTGTGTACACAGCTCTGAAGTGTGTTACATTTGCATTAAACTTATAGCCACTTCACTTAAACAGCCACATTGCATTCTAATCAGCCTACAGTGCAAAAGAAAGGAACAAATGCAAAAGAAAATAGAGCAATCACATGAACTTGCCATTTCCTCACACCATAAAATAATCTCATTACGGTTAAAAAAACCCAAATAAATAACCAACCAACTAAATAAACAATCAATCAAACAAATAAATAAAGATATAAAAAATCCATAAAGAATTGCCCAGTAAGACTTCTCCAGTTTAACTGCTTGGGAACTTTAGAGAATTTGGTACAGATGTGGGCTGAAGTTTGGCTCTCTATTATGAGCTGGGATTGAGGCAAGTAAAAAGCTACGGTGGGTATACATTGACTGAAAACATCAATTAGTTTGTTATGGCATAAATCACACAGCAAGGTCAAGGAACTAGAAGGCAAAGCACAAGTGCCTAATGTTTTACAGGCCAGAAGGATTGCACCTGGGATCAGAAATGGTCACCTTAGGGGTTGCAGGGAAAGGAACATGACCAAGACACACTGGGTTTGGTGGGGAGGATGGCTCTTGGGAGACTTCCAGCACTGCAACTGCACTCTTTTCTCTTTTCCTTTGGCTGGCTGCCTTCTCTCAGGCAGCATTTGCCCTCCAAACACATCAAAGCAGAGCACACTCACCTGGACTACTCTTAATATTCTAAGACATTCCAACCATGCCTGGATTAGGAAAAAAGGTAGCATATTTTGACAAGTATGACAGCATTATGGTCAAGTGCAGTCAGTATATTTATAAAAGGGACTATGTTTGACTCCCAGGCAAGGCATAAAATTAGTCATGTCCTGATGGGTAGTATTTTGAAATAAAATTTTCTATTTTACTTTGGGTTTCTACAGAGGATAATTTTAGGGAAGCTTTGCCATGTTTTAAAGCAGACTGTATTTGCCTGTCTTCTCATGAAAGGAAAGTGTGATTCAGTTTTCTCCCATTTCTGCCTGGATGCAATCAGAGACCAGAGAGCACCATGCCAGCAGCAGTGATTAAGGCACCATGTGTCTGTGCATTAGCCATGACCTGGCCACCATGAGTGGCACTCCAGCCATCCCAGACTCTGCTGCCTGAGGGTGCTGGCCCTGATGAACCCATCACTGAAGAGAAGTAGATAAAGAAGTTTAAGTACTCCTCATGTTCAGTAGACCTGCAAGACACACACCGAGTCCAGTGTTTTGAGAGCAACTGCCTGTCACACTGCTCTAGATGGAGAAAACAAAAAATTCACAGGAAAACAAAAAGTACTTCTGCAGTGACAACTATCCTTCAAGTACTTAACCTACACTCTTGAAGCCTAATTTTTAAACACATGGCACAGATCACATGCACTGCTGATATAGTCTTACAAACCTTCTTTTATATTTCAGTGCAATGGAAAACAAGAGACACTTCTGGTAAAGACACAATGTGGCAAGAGACCAAACATTTACTCCCAATTTTCAATCAGACTTCAAATCAGGTCATGACATAGCACATATACATTTTTATGTATAAATATACATATATATGTATATGTGTATGTGTGTGTATATATGCCTGTAAGTGTATACATACCCTCTGTACCTAATTAAACACACACAAAATGATGCAGTCTTAATTGGCTATTACAATTTAAGACAGTTACTGTCTACATACCTATAAGAATAAAAACATACGCTCAGGGGGAGGCAAAAAGACAAATGGAATACTAGAAACTTAAAAGAAAAAGGAACAAAAGACATGATAAAGTCCAGGCACAATTCTGGTAACTTGGCAAAAAAAAAAAAGGATGTATCAGAAGTCTACAAAAGAAAAGCAAAGAGGATGACCTACAATGTAAGAACATAAATTAGAAACTTACAAAATTACTATCAGGATAGAAAATGTGGTAATGACTATTCCCTCTTTGCCATTAGGGAGCCTCAAATACAATAATCAGGCAGCAGCTTTAAAACCTATAAGAGAAGTACATTTCCACACAGCTCATATCTATATCCTGGAACTCACTGCCACAGAACACTTCATTAAGTGTAAATGCAACCAAGAAAAAGACTGTAAATATATGCAAAAAGGTAAATCACAGCCCATTAACACAAAGACACAGATATGACCCCTGGCTTAGGACAGTCAACTGCTTGATCCATAAGGAATGAGCAAGTATAGAGAGGATGAAGAAACAGCACTATTTACCTGACCAATTCTTCATGTTTTCCATTCTTTAGCTCTGTAAGAGTTTATTTTACTTGTCTTCTTCATGTAAGCTTATGTCTGTAGCCTACAAATTCCTTTACACATCAGAAATGTTTCATACTTTATTGCTACTGCTGTAATCCCCAAACATTCACAGCATCATTCCTAACTTGACAATTCCTACATAATTCAGTAATTCTCTCCCAGCATCCCAGAGTAATCCAAGAAAAGTGTTTGTATTTATTCCTTTCTAAATCACTCAGTAATTTTCACCTGGTAGATTTTACATTTACATATATTTACATCTTTATATTTCTCCTTGCAATACTGAATTTCCAGGACTTTCAGAAGTGGAGAAGTGAAAAAAGCACAATTTATAAATAGTACTAAGATAATCCTATACACATAACAATGAAATGAAGAACTGAACAACTCTTCATAATGACTCCTTTATCTTACAGACACCTCTGTGCTGAAAAAATAATTTGCAGATTGATTCTTAATGAATTTTTAAAGCTTTATTAATGCTACAGGTAGAAAGACCTATTATTCCTCCAGTAGAAATACCTCCATGAAAAGTTCACACGTGGCCATAGATGGGTTGGATTCCCTTTCAAAAAGCTGAAACTGCTCCATATTCGAGTCCCTATAGCTGCAACTTTGCCAGCACCATTCAGTAGAGTCTTTGCAAGGTCCCTAGAGATTAAGGAATCATATAATCTCAAAAAGGGCTTCTAGCTGAAATTTTTATGGCCTTTACTACAGTGGAGTTTAAACCTCCATGGCTGAGGTTTGTAACTGCTACCAGAATGTTACAGAATGGCAGGAGAATTATTACCAAAACCAGCTGCTGAAGAAAAACTGCACCAAAACCATAAAGCAATAACTCATGCTTGCCCACAGAAAGAGTAACTCATCATTCCATTACATACAAAGGACATCTTAGCCATGACTGCAACCCAGTATTAAGCCAAACACAGTCAATAATCATTGAAATATTGCTATTATTGTTTTTTGTTCACATAAATACGTTGTGAACATAATACTCTGCTGAAAGCAAACTGGTATCTTTTCACAGGCAGGGATCCAGTATCTTCAAAATATTATCAACTGAGTGTAAAAATACAGATACTTTAAACTGTCTCCTGGGTTGGTTTTTTCTTAGTCTCTTTTCTTTCTTTTTTTTTTCCTTGTCAGTAAAGATACAATTCCAATTTCTCGAAGTTTGACAAAGACTGGAAAAACTCATCCTTTTAATAAAAGAATGGTTAATAAAACTTTGTTTTGTAACATACTTGATTTGATGCTGGTCTGGTAAAGTCAGGAAAACTTTAGGTACCAATTTTACAGAATAAAATGGAATGTTCATGGTGGAGAACAGGCACTTGAGTTTCTATGGACTACAGAGCAGACAGGCTGGCACACTTTATTGTTGCCTAGCAAATATTGAACATATATTTGACAAAGGAGATTTTACTCCATATTCTGTAACAAGAATAAAATAACATCTGTATAGTAAATCGCTCAGAAAACAGTCAGTCCCATGAATACTAATAACAAACTAATTCAGTCTCCTTGTGAATTGACATTATACCAAAGTTCATATGGTTGCCATCTCATGTCCCATCTGCTTCTGTCCTTCACACCAGAAAAGACTTTCCCAAATGTGTGAATATTCCATTTACTTAGTGTGGTCGTTTGAGTTTGCCTATTCGAGTCTCTGGCCAAACGCCAGCACACTTCCCAAAACTTATATATTTTTTTTCTGTGAGATAAGGATTAGGAGTAGGCAAAGCAGGCTTAAACTTTAAAGAACATAAAGAAACTTTATTAACAGACCTAAAAAGAAAAAAAAAACAAAACAAGAACAAAATCTTCAGAACATCTCTCCTCCCCCCACCTCTCAATTTCTTTCCCACTGACAATACAAAAAGACAAGACTTTAAACCTTCAGTCAGTTTGCCACCTCTAAAATAGTCTTTTCTTGTCTATTTAGGGAGAGAATTTCTCTTGCTTATACCATGGACTTCTCTCCAAGAAAATACAGTTTTTTATGGTTTCAGCCTCACAAACACCAGTCACCCAGGAGGAAAATCTGTTTGTTGTGGAAAATCCCTCCCCCACTAGTAGCCTTCCCACAGCTGCTACAGTGGGTTATGACAGTCCATGGGGTACTCTTGGGTACTCTTTTAAGGATGAGCATTCTATTACAGCAGCAAAAAAAATCCCCTTCTGTTACTGGCAGCACAAGTTCTCCTGGCAACACAAGTTCTCCACCATCCCCGGGGCAAGGGATCACAGCTTCTTCATCTCTGTGCAAGCTTCTCATCAGGCCACAGTTACTTCAGCACCTACTTATCTCTACACAGGTGCCTTGGTTCACTGGCTGCAGTTAAAACATCACATTCCCCCTTTGGACTATTTTCTCATATATTACAGGGAATATTTTAGCTTAGTCCCAACCATGGTTTCACAAAAGAATTTTCGGCTTCATTACTGAACCATTTCTCATGCTCCTCCCTCTACGTGTCAGCTCTGCTTCCTTCACTGACTTTAGAGTCTCTGTGCTGTATTTCTGTAGGTGTCCTCACTCTTTCCTCTCTCTGTGCAGGGAAGGATGGGTGTCTGCAAGTTTCATTTGGGCAGTGAGAGGGTTAATCTCTCTCTCTCTCTCTCTCTCTCTCGGGCCTTGCGATGCTCACAGGGTCTGTGCCCGCACTGTCTGAATGCAGCATTTCAGCCTCAGAGCTGAGGGGGAGGAGAGCAAGGGCTCAGCCCTGCCTGGCCGTGGCTGGAATTCAGGATCCAGCTGTGTCTGAACCCCAAAGGGTTCAGCTGCAGCTCCAAACCCATCTTCCCCCCCTCCCTCTAAAGGGGGGAAGGGGAGGGGAGGGGGCAAGGGCCCAGTCTTACTAGAGAGAGAAAGCAGATGACCTCCCTGTCTGGCAAAAGCAGGAAGGCAAGAGAAGGGGACTATCAAGGGTCCTCTGCTTATATAGGGTTTTTTTTCCTTGAAGTTGGATCAACTTTTAATTGGTTGGCATACATATCAATACTCATCACTAGCTGGTTATTGGTTCTGTCTCTCAGGAAGAAAGTTGTGTTACTTCTGCAGCATGGGTCACTTCCTAGATTGACCCCTCTCGGGCAAGCGCATGACACTTTAAGTAAAGAGGCTCACAGATTTCTCAGGAGTGTAGGGGTGTGCCATGGCCTCAGTACTGGGATTGCAAAGTTAGTTAAACAGAAAAAAAGTTTTCTGTGTCTTCATTGAACGTAATGAAGCTTGGCCTTAGTAATGAACACCTCCCCATCATCAAATTACCTCAGCTTTAATCAATATTCCATGACCCTGCCTTCACAAGGCTAGTATTACCTTAAATCACCCATTTAGAGGCACCACATTTATAGGTTCTCCTGTCTTGACCAAAGGGGGATGTTCAACCTTTCACACTAGAATATGTTACGTACGACTTTTTGCATATTTATCCAGATCAGAAATAGGACAGGGCTTACAGGCCTTTGGTTTGGTTTGTTTAGTTATTTTTCAGACTATAATGTGTTAAAATATCCGTACTTTCCACAGTGCAATTTTGCTACTTTGGGAAATCTGCACAATCTTGCTACCATTTCATTTTCTGTTCAGAAGAATCATCTTACTAATTGCCTAGATATTGTCCTGCGTATATCCAGTATGTTTAAGTAGGTGTAACAAAAGACTACACCTGAAGGAAAGGTTTGAACAGGGAAAAATTAAATCTCTATAGTTGTTCAGGCTGAACTATGCAAATAATATCTGGGAAATCTCAGATCCATTATGACAGGAGAGCCGTATGCCTCTAAAACTGTTTAAAATAAACCCAGATCCTCGAAAGTTTTTATGTATTGCAAGGGAACAGAAAGTGAAGTTAGAGTAGCTTTTTCAAGAAACTACTGACAAAAAAGGGAACTGCATTATGTCACTGGGAAACATATTTCTGTCATAAAAGTGGAAGGAATACAAACTGCAATAAATTAAAAAGTATAAAATTAGTATTAAAAAAGCCCTTCATGCAATTGTTTCATCTCAGAGTAAGTGTCAACCTGCTGCTTTCATTATAGATGTGCTGCATTTCATGATGGTAATTTAAAGTTATGCACTGTAAAGCATTGCACGAAGACATTACCTGTACCTGAGTTAATGCAATTCTATTTGTAAGGTATACTGAGGTCTGACAAAGGCAGCCAGATAGGAGAATCTATTGCATTTCTTGTATCTGCATGTAGTAAAATGATCTAGCCATGGATCTCTGTGGCTCTAATGTATGCCTGTATTTCGTTTATATAAAAGACATGGAAGAATACCCTTTATATGGCCTCATCAGGGATATAATCCTTGTAACTGACTGCAATTCATAAGATACAGAGGTGCCAGAAGAAGCATATTTAAGGCATAGAAAAGCATATTTTTGAGTTTGAAGGTTATGTGTTTAAAGGGCTCTCCAAAGGATAAATAACACCCTCTCAAATTCAGGTTCTACACTTTTCTACTGAAAGTCACTGAGACCATCTCTCCAAAATTACTTTTGATTATGAGTTTTAACATCACTTGGTGTTTTTCAGTGCTTCACTTCAGTCTATTTAACCTTTTGAAGCTACTTATCAGTTAGGAGTTACTAGAAACAAATCAATGCTCTTGCTTAGACTCTCAAAATTGGTTCATCCACTCAACAGATTTCGGGTTTTGAGATCCACACCAGAGAAAGAAAAATATTACACTTCCAGAGCCAGGTTTGCCCATACTATTCATGGGAACAGATAGTACAGTTCTAAGACAATGTGCACTTTACAATTTCAGCTGGCTGGGTTTCATTCATGGCTAGATTCTGCACCTTGCTGAAAAGGGTTCTGTTAGGAAAGAATTCCAAGCTGCAGATCTCCTTAGCCAAGTTCTGAGGCCTGATGGCTGCCCTTGCACACAGCTACTCTGTGTCTGCACTGCAGAAAGCCTTTAGTGAGCTTCTTCCCACTCTCTAGCATCAACACCTGGGTTCAACTACTGCTCATTTAGGGGAAGCAAATTCTTGGATGATCTAACTGGCAATCAATATGAATTCTTAGGACACGCACCCCTTATCTTGTCAAAAGAAAATGTCATTAACTGGCAGCTTGTTTCTGTTGACCACTCATCATTCAATAAAGGAATAAAAACCATCTTCAATACAGTGAGGAAAGATGCACTTAGCAAGTGCATTAACTTATCAACTTCTGCTCAAGTTGTCTCCTGTCCTATCATTTGGATTACTCCATAGAGCTTAATAGCAGGACCCAGCTGGATTCTCTGCTACACAGACTGGAGAAGAATCAGTTTATAAATGATTGCTTATGACAACTGAATTATCCAAAAGTTTAGAGTTAAGTATTTGCTGTGCTGATCATTTAAAAGATAAGATGGGGATCATTTAATAGAATCTGAAGCATGATGTGGCTGAGGAGATTATAGTTTATAATCTACAGTTTCATTACCAGAATATCATTTAACATAGCATTCCACAGAAGGAATGGCATAGAAAATACTGTATAAAATGGGGTAGCTACATATGTACCAGATCACCTATTTTTATGCATTACTGGTGTTATGTAATGTAAAACAAGTATATAGTAATGCCTTCCAAAATGAGCCAGGTATTAAAGCAATATACATATTGAAACATTCAATAATTAAAATAGAAGGACAATTCACATGAACCCAAGTTTTACAAAAACAGTTAGAAATAATTATTAAAAGGCAAGGGCAATGGTAACAGACAGTGCTTGTTTGCAAGCACATGCCATGCAAAATATTTTCCTTGCAAGAGAAAAGTTAACCTAATTGTGAAACTCTCAGTAGCATTTCCATCCTTCAGCAACATTTTACAGCTATTGCTCATGCTGTGCTTCTGGCAGGCAAATGTCATTTTTAAATAACATGAGAGGAATGCAGAGCTGGAGTCAGAGTTCACCAGGAAGAAGAGCACAGGGCCCCAGGTTTAGTACACAGGTCACTTGGAACCAGCAGCCATACATTTTCTCAGTAATCTCTCTTGGTTAGAGATCACTGTGGTTCACAACAAAGACAGAATGTCTGTCTGTCCAGTATGACAGGTATATAACACCTCTCAAAAACAGACTCTCTCAAAAAAACTAATTCAGTCTCAAGAAGCATACCAGATAGTCAGACAGAAGGAATGAGTTTTAAATTGTGATCTTTCTGCTGACAATTTTCATCTTGCAGAAAATGCAGCACCAGGTCATCCTCTCGCATTAAGCTGTAGGCAAAAAAGTGAATGACAGAATAATGGTTCATCCTTGGCAAAAACCAATGATGAGAGAACCCAGTCTTCTAGGTTAAAGTTCAGTTACTACCCAGTTATGAAATATTTTGAAAAGTAGAAGACATCTCTTAAGCTTGGTCTTTGAAACTAGTATGCAAAGCTTTTCTTTGAGGAAAATTACTGTTGAAAATTGATCTTGGAATGCTTTCTTGCAGGGCTTCAGGATTTGACTAATCACAAAGCAGTTTTGTTTTGTTTAGTCTATTATTCTAGCTCTGTTCCTGAAGCAGCAATAAAGAATAAAAAGATAAGAAGCACCCTAATAGTGTTGCAGCTTATCAGGAGAAATCTTCATCAACTTCAGATGAACAAAGTCTATAGAACAGGCATACTTCTCCTTTTTTTATTTTCTTCTTTACTCAGATAAAAATAAGAGGATTAAATCACCTCTGAGTTTGTAAGACAAGCTCCTTATTGCCTGTGAAGAAACATGGCCCCTGAAGTCTGAGAAGCAGAACACATCTACCTCTTTACTAATACTAAAAATCAGATGTGAATAGAACTTAACAGACTTGCTTTCTTTTCTTTCTTTCTTTCCTATGTTACACTAAACATGATGCATTTACACTGAGAGCCTCCAAAGCAAAATTTACTCCATTTTTAAAGTAAAATATTGTTTTATGCTTTTTGTTGATCATATCTGCTCAGGTAGCACAAAATAGAAGCTTCCAGATTTTCTAGTTGTTTCTCAGAAGTGACGCTTCAAGTGACTGGGGCAGTTGCCATGGGTAAACTCCTGGCCTCATTAAAGTTTTCACAAAGCTTTCAACAACAGTTTGCTGGTCTAAATGCATTCTACCAGTACTGCTGACACGAAATGCTCCAAGTACCAACTCATGGCACTTTTCCACAATTGCCACTGAATATTAATAGTACACTCTCTTTCTTCCTACCCCACACTTAAAATACATTTTCAAATGCAATAAAGTGAAAAAAAAACAAAACCAAAACATCTCACATGCCATAAGAAATACCCAACTGGAGAGATTTTGTGACAATTTTTGTTTATTGTATATTTCTTTATCTCAGCCTGGCCATTCCTACTTCAATGTCACTAAGTGCGTATTAAAATGAGTGACACTAGCCATGACCCAAACCATTGAAAATGAGTAATGATGGGCAGCTGAGCCCCACGTTGAAAAGCTGTTGCCAACCCCCCCTGCTCCTCCTCCCTCACTTTTTCCCAACCTTTTGGCCAGATCTAATTTAAATGTGAATACCTTAAGTAATTGCCAATATTTGTAAAGTCACTATATGCAACTGCATTAAAGACAACAGATTTCTGTGTACTGTTTTGCAAGGATTTTTTTTGTTTTGTTTTGTTTTAATGCCCTGTAGTTGCTGGGAAGGTGCTGGGTAAAACTTGCCTCAGTTGGTGCACAATTGTTTTATACACTTTCCCCTTACTTCATTCTTTAGTGAGCATCTCTGGAATAAGTAATTACTGTGGGAACACTTCTTTACAGCAATTCTCAAACAGTAAAATTGGCAGAGGTTGGTTTTATAAAGTTCACAAACTGAATGGTGCCTTATTGCCATAAACAAAGGGATTTTAACTACTAGCATTAAAATACTCTAAGAATAACAGATAAGTGAATCTGTGAATAAAGATAAGTCCTTAATTGACAAGAAAATGAAGGATTAAGCTAATGCAGCATTATAGCAATATGCCAGGGATTCAAACTTCGGCCTACATCACCATTTTGGACTAAATGATTATAAAAGCTTTTTGAATGACAGAAAACAGGACTCCCCTGAGAAATTTTCTGCCTAAAATTTGTCAAAATGAGTGCAACTCGCACTAAGCCCCAATATATGGTCTCTAAATGAATACATAATGTATTTGGTTACTTAAGAGAATTGAAGTATTGCCAATTTAATTAAAAATAAGCCATGTATTGAAAGGAAAAGATATTTCAGAATCTCACAACTACTGGTACCACTGGACAAATTTGATGAATGTGGTTTTTTTATATTGTCTACTGGTTTTACCTGAGAAATCAAAGATCTTTTGCCTGAAACAGTTCAGGCAAAAGTTCAGGAATCAAATCCAGAAGTCATAATGGGCTTAACTGGATAAGAACAGCTAGCCTTGAACTGCACTGGGTGTACATAAATATGCATGTTGCTCTAAATTCCATCTAGAAAGTATTTTAAAAATCTCATTGCTTTTCCATTTGTCCCTGACACCCTGCACAGCCCTTGTAAAACAAATAAACAACTAAAATTAAAAACCAAAAGTAAAAAGAACTGAGTGAAACCTGACGAGTTAAAGCTTCAAGGGGTATTTCAAGCTCATCTTCCTTTTGAATTGAACTAGGGGGTGAATACCTTAAGTAAGATAAATACACTTTTTGTTGATTACACTGAAATCAAGGATGTGAGAGAACAAGTTCAGATTATTACCAGTGGAAAAGGATTTATTCAGACACACTTGTATAATTTTGAAAACTACAGCAAAGGAGGAGATGAGACACCCTATACCTATTAATTACTGCATAATGGCATAAGTTACTCCGTGTACAGTCAGAAATAGGCCAATCATTTTTTATTACGACTGCTGGGTACAGATATGATTCTTCTCTTCCAGGTCTCATAAAACCAGCTGTAAACCCTACAAGAATGTCATATGCAGGAGTGGCTCTGAGACCTAGTTTGTCCTAAGCAGTCAGAAATTTTATTTTCTCCTGGGACAACTAGAGCACTTAAGAACATGAAAACCTAAGTTCTACATTGGATTGAAATCAAACAAAAGAACTGAAGAATGGTTTGAGTTGGAAGGGACCTTTACAGGTCATTTCATCCAACCTGCAATGAGCAGGGGCATCTTCAACTAAACGAGGTTGCTCAGAGCCTCATCCAACCTGACCTTGAGTTTTTCTTGGGATGGGACATTGACGACCTCTCTGGGCAACCTGTTCCAGTTGTTCTCCAAATGCATTTATCCTTAACGTTTGAACCAATTTGTAAAGACATTTCACTACACAGGCATGCCCAGATATCTATATAAAAGCCTTGCCTTACCCATAATTCTTCTTGAGTCAGGATGAGCTTAGAGAAGTCATTACTCAGTGTAGATGAAGACAGTATACAATTCCAACACTGGTTGTTCCACCTTTTACTATTTCTACAATAGCCTTCCCTCCCCAACAGCATGCAAAGAACAGAAAAATAAAGCTATATCTGAAAGAGTGGACCTTATTTAGAGGCACCCATTATCAGGAGATGAATGGCAGCTTCCACTCTGATAATGGATCATGTTCAGAAGCACCATAAATCTATGAAATTGTTTTGAATCCCTTCATTATGAAAGAGACGAGTCATATTTGAAACTTTTCATTCTGGTCTTGAACTGTGACAGAACATTGTCAGCAATCTTTTGGAATCTGTTAGAAATTATTTTCATAGAAAGGTTCTGTTCTTGTCTAGAGCTCTTGTTGAAATTTAAAGAAAAAATAAGATTTAACCCTCCTTTGAAATAGTTGGACTAACTGAACTCAGGAGGTCCCTTTCAAGCTGTACCATATTATACATCCATGATAACATTATCATCAGCTGCAATGATCTTGTAGACAGTCCCTTTTATATTCTTCTCTAAATTCACAGAACAGGTTTTTTACAGTTTCTGGGGTTTGATTAATTTTCAGACTTCTTGGAGGAAACAAGTACCAGCATGCAACTTGAGTAATGTCCTTTTGCAATCCTAAGAGTTCAATTCATGCATTTGTACCATATTACAAGTTAGGTCTTTCAGCAATACATTCATTCAAATTAAGTAAACAGGGATGCATCTTTTTATTTATTTGCAATGAAAAATAATCTAATGAAGTTTTAGGTAATTTTACTGTTATTCCCTCTCCTTCCAAAGTGGGATGAATTCTACACAACCATTCACAGACCTAAAGATGTACAGACAAGTCCTTAGATGTACAAGGACTGTCAAAGATGTACTGACACAAATCAAACAGACAAATTGTTTTAAAAGTGAAATAGCTAAGGCAGAATCTTCTGCAGCACATTAGATGTTCTCTGGCCCCTAAAAGAGAAGAGGAAAGAAAACTGAAAAACTAAAAGGAGGGGGATAAACTAGACATCCAGTTGCTAGATCTGAAATGCAAATTCCACAGTCTGGAGAAGACTGTGAGGAAGTGTTACCCACACAAGATACTTAAAATGTAACCAGAGAATGATGAGCCAAAAGAAGACTACTAAAGAAATTGAATTGACAAGGAAAGCAATTTTACATTCAAATAAAGTGAGCAAGTTCAAGTAGAAACAGATCTGGGAAAGCAATTCACAGTAATTTGTGGGATCTGTTTCTTTCTCTCGAGATTGACAAGCACCAAAGATGCACAAGGTCACTGTGAATAGAAGTCAATGTTTAAGAGGTCTCAGAGCCAACTCTGATTTGTTATATAGTTTACCTTTAAAATTTTCTCAGAACTAGTGTTGGTATGTCATGCCACATATAAACAGAGCTCAAAGTATTGATTTTACTCTAAATTTCAAAGTGAAGTACAGAAAGTGGATGACTTTATAGTAGATGTAATTTTTTTAGAGAAAAACTTTTATAGAACTTTAAATAACAAAGGAAAAGATTCTTTGAAAATAAAAGAATCACTAAGGTAAAATGAAGAGCAGAATGCTCCCTTGCTGGTAAAAAAGCAAAGTGATGGGGTTATGGAGAAACAGGTCTATACATCAAGAGATTGTCTCTGATTTGAAACAAGACTCATACAAAGGTATGTGGAGTGCAACTGCAGCAGGAAAGAAAAAGTGGCAAAAATGATGTGTCAGCCTTAAAACTCTGAGAGGATTGGGATTTGGTTTTTTTTATTGGGTCTTTGAGAATCTAATTTAAATAGCTCCCCTTCCCAATACGGTCATTACTTGTACACTGAGAGATTTCTTCTGGAAAACACTGTAGAAGTATATACCAAGGCAGCATCTGTAGATTACTCTTTAAGTTCATTGTAAGGAGTTACGGAGAATGCGACAGAACTATGTGAAAAAATTGTAGTTGACAGCTGTCCAAATCAGAGGAAATTAACTGCTGATATAAAGTTGCTTCAGAAAAAAACCCTTAAGTATAATGAAAGCTTAGAGGTAAACCTAATATGGTCTTATCAGTTGAACTTAGAGACCCCGCTGCTATGCACAAGTCATCAAAGTTTGTGCTTGGACTCTGCACCCAGGAAAAATTAACCAATGCTGCATGAGCACAGGTGCAAAATGGAAACAAAGTTCCCAGCTCGTCTGCTGAGCACATCCTCTCAAGTGGGGAACCTGTCTGTTTCTGTGCAAAGTTCAATCAAACGTTGGCTGAAAGCATTGTCAATACAGTCACAGGAGTTAGAAGACAACGTCTGTAATGAGAAGCAAGCAAAGAATGCAATGGGTCACATTCTAACATAATTAAAGTCAATTCAGATCCATTTCAAATAAATTTGCCATCTTATTTCCTATGACAGCTTGGTTTGGACACCAAAAATCTCAAATTCCTTTCCGTTCTGTTACCTAACATAAACCTGAGGTTTCCTAGTTCTGCTCTTAACACACAAGTTTAAATGGCCCATAAGAGGTGCTAATTTTATACTTACATATGCAGCTGTGAGAATAAAATTCTGCACAGTTAAACCTTGGCAGGTTGGCATCCATGTTGAGACAAAGAGAAGCAAATTTTCTTCACACATTAAGTTTAGCATTACATGTCTATGTTATGGTTCCAAAGCAAAGGCCTTTGTTTACTGCTTACAAAGTTGTACATGTTCGTGATGTTCAGCCTTTATTCATGAAGTTTATGGAACTTAAAACATTACTGTAATGGTGTCACATTCTTGTGTAATGTATTTTACAGGTGACTTTTAAACAGGTTACTGCATATAATCAACATCTAGATACAGATTCTTGTCACATTATGGAAACATAAAAATCTGGGAACTTGATTAAAGTTTGTCATTAAAACATTACTGCCTAAACTTGAAAATCAAGACAAAACTACTTAATTTCTGAATGAAACTGCTGATTAAAACGTTTTAGGATCTGTGGGTGGTCAGCATCTCTGTGAGTCTAACATTTATTTAAGCTGTGACTAACTTTAAACCTTGGTGTTTGAAATGCTTTGTGGATTTGAGGGTTTTGTTTGCTCTTCTTTTTTTAAAGTTATTCTTAGTATATGCTGATATTTCTTATCCTTTCCTCTCAGGGAGATGATCACAGAAGAGGGGTGGATGTTTTTCTTTTTGCCCACTGTTTTGCAAAGATACTTGGCTGTAAAATTCATCTACCTTTTTGGAAAACAGGCTGACTCAGGTTTTCTGTCCTTTCAGAAAAAATAACATTCAGTTTACTTACAATGCCATATGCAGTGCTATGACAATAATATTGGGTGAGCCTAAATAAGCTGGGATTCAGTGCTGGAGATGGGTTTATCTCCACAATGTAGAGCATTTGTTCCACTGCCTTTTCTCACTCATTTGATGCTGTCTAGAAAATGGCAGAAATTATTTTCTAGCAGCAAATAGACTTCCCCACATTTAGGTAAGATAGCTGGTGGTCTCAGAACTACAACATGAAAATGATCATTTCTGTGAAGTTGCTTTGCTTGCTGGCACTCTCTATTCAAAAATCAATAACCTGAACAGCATACTTCAACATCTCACTGTCAGCAGGACTGTCATGAGATGAGTAATGTTCTGTTTAGAATTGCAAAAGAAAACAAATTCCCTTGAAAAAAAATTATGAAGCAAAGTAGCGTAAATGAAAAAAACCCAACCAAACAAAAAAACCCACCAAAACATCATGAACATCAGACTTCTGAGGAAGTGCAAGGTGACTTCCAACAAGTCTCTGGAAGGCTCCTCTGCACAAAACCTCCTTGGGTTTGAGGCTGTGCAAGGTGATTTCCAACAAATCCCCAGAGGACTCCTATGCAAGAAACCTTGGGTTTGAGGCTCTGTGCTGTGGATCAAGAAGCCTGGAAGACAACTCGAGTCTAGCCTTTACCCTAGAGCCCAGCTTGCTAGCTCCTTGAGAGGGGTGCTGAAAGACCAAAAGAAGTATTGCATTGTGTTAATGGGTAAGCTTGAGCTCCAGGGGACAGAATGGCAAGACTCACAACTGTACAGTTAATTCTGGTCACTAAAAATAGGATGCATGTCCATACTGCCCTATCATATAACTTGGCTTGTGTTATTGCTTGAGACAGATTGAGCCACAGGCCAAAACTGTGTCAGGGAGCACACAAACAATTAAAGAGCACAGGCAATTGCATGCCTGAACTAAAAATAACAACCCGATCCTGTTTCTTTTATTAATATGGACATAAAGTAGAAAAGTTGAAAATCACCTCCCTGCCAGCAGATACCAGAAATCTGTTATGTACTTTCAGGAGTTTAAGCACAACATTAGTGGAGTGCCAAAGCTGTTCAGCTTAGCTGTGGTTCAGAGATATCTGAAACCAGGACCCAGCCAGGCCAGCAGGACTGAGAGACACCATGTCTTTAAACATCCTAAGCTGATACCAACCCTCTATCCTACACTTGCAGGATCATTTCTTTTTGGAAATATCTGAAAGAAAATATTGTGTTTATTTAGAAGTGATCCTGCTTTCCTCGCACATAAACACAATTTGACTTTTTACTCTAAAACCAAACAGAATTACTTGCTTTAATTTCCTGCTTCTGAGTATCTTAGCATGAAGCAAATTGTCTGACACACTGCAAGCTCACTTGTGGGCACAGAAACAAGAAATAAAATGCTGGCTTTCATCAACTTTGTGGGGAATACTAAATAGAAGGAAAACTAAAAGAAACACACATGCATTAACAATGACACAACTGGTGGCTGTTGCTATTTTTACTGAATGTTGAAGTATTGGTATTCAAGCATGGATTCCTTAGATGAGGTAGAAATTTTACTTGTGAAGTTAAGAATATAAATAACTTGTTTGTCACAGCACTATGTGTAGGCACAAGCAAAAGCAGCTATTTCCAAGAGCATTAAGGCTGTATTTGTAGTGTTTAGAACTAGAAATTACAAGTGGCAGAATGCTGAATAAGCAACTTGGAGTTATGCAACTTATCACAGTGAGCAGGGGAAGACTGAAGCAACCATTGAAATATGCTTCAAAGAGAATTCTGAGCAAAGTTTTTCAGTCTCTTTAGCAACTTTCTAGACTATGTGAAAATGCAATTTCACCCCTCTACATTTCAAGATTGTTGTGATTGGAAAATAAATCATTGATGGAAAGCCCTTTTCAATCCATTAATTTGGGAAGGGCACATGCATAGCTGCTGAGTGAAGTAGAAACCAGTATTGAAATAAAAACAAAGTGGCAGGCAGATCCAAATGAAAAGTGGTGGAGCAAATGCTGTCGAAGCTCACAATCTGCCAAAAACAAGTGCATAAATACAAAGGTAGAAGTGGGAGAATAGCACGAGCATTCTCAGCTCTGGGTCTACTGGGAAAGCTACTCTTCAGTCTAAAGAGCAGAGACATGATGAAATTATGAAAAAATGAAATTACTAAAAATACTAAAAACCCGAGATATATGGAAGTTTACTCGAACAACAACACACACACTATCACACAAATGCATCTGTCTAGAACAGAACAAGATAGTCTTCACTTTTCCAGCTGGCACTGTGACATGCCTTGAAACCCATGCAACTTCATAATAAAACCAAAAATAATCTCTAGGGCAGAATTATTGTATTGGGAGCTTTCTGACTTTGTTGGGCATTATTCTTTTCTGTTTGAGCTCTTATCTCCATAGGAGTAGTACATAAAAAGGGTAATTGTTCTAAGCCAAGAGTAACCCAGGACACAGATTGATGATCACTATGGAAGAGATTTAATAGTTACGTTTAGTACTATCAGTATATGAAATACTCAGTTTGAGTGGTGGCCAGCGTTGGAGCCTTCCTCTCGAGCAAAGGAAGGTTAATCAGGAAAGTGACCTGTTGCGATGAACATGTTGGATTGCCAGAAAAACACTCCAATTTATGTCTCAGAATGAGATGTAGAAGCCAGAGGATACTCATTGGCAGCCAACCCTATTTTGTACCAACTCTTTTAGTATGATCCATGTCATTAGTTATTTCAAAGTACAGTTTGGTTGATATATTTTATGCAGATGATTTGAATAGTATGTACAGTGTCATAAGAGCTAAGGTTGGAAAAATGTCATTATTGTGGAAGAAAAAAGGTGAGGCTACTAGACTTTGCATCTTTCCTAGCCCCTAACCTAAGATGAGGAGAGGTTGTTCTTCATTCATCAGATGTGGTCTCTGCTCAACAGTCTGTTCAATCTGAGCAACACTTCCAGTGGAGAATCTCCCACCACTGCTGTATGGTTGTGTCCTCACAGTCTGGGCACACCACTTTACACGAGTGCAGCCTCACTGTGGTCAGACACCAGTGTTAAGAAAAGCTGCTAATACAGTGGCAAAGAAACAAATCCAAATACTAATGGAGCTTGTCACAGCTTAAACCTTTGAACCCATAACTATAGCAATTTGTAGGAGTTTACAAGCTTCTCTCATTGCCCTTGATGGCCCTGACCAGATTTAATTCTAACAGGGCTTTAGCTTTCCTAACCTGACCCCTGGTGGCTCAGACAATTTCTCCGTATTTCTACCAGGCTCTCTGTCCTTGCTTCCACCCTCTGCAGGCTTCCTTTTTGTGTTTGAGTTTGTCCAGGATCTCCTTGTTCATCCACACAGGCCATTGAAGTATTCCTGCATATTCCTACAGGACATTTCCTTAAGGACAGCTTGACTTCTCTGACCACATCAGTTCTGTGTACCTGCCCCTGGGAAGTCCTTTCAGAATGAAACACATTGGTCTTCCATGTTGTCTTTGTGAATACTGCATCAGACCAAGAGAAAAGTTTTGTCCACGGGATAAATGAGAGAGGGAACAGTGAATCTTCATTAATATCATTTGGACAAAAGTTTCTTTGAATAATTTATTGAACATCTTTTGGGATAAGAGGAGTAGTAGTGTCTTCTCCCAATTTTTGTTGCACAAGAGTGGTAGTTAGCAATACATAAGATAATTAGGTATTTTTTAATCATCTGATAAGGCCAGTGAGAAGATTATCTACCAAAAAATAACTAGAATTTATAAAGTGAAGTGATGGCTTCCTTTTCCTTTAGAGGAGAGAAAGAGAAATATAACGGGAGAAATCACATTCTAGAAGGCACTGATGAAGAGAAATGAAGACTTCTTGGTGCCATAATCAATTCTGGGTTTTTCACTGAGAGGCATGATGGAACAAGGTGTGGAAATACACTATTTATCTCTTACACTGTTAGAAATAAAAGTGACTTTTTGTTTGGAACAAAGACTGAATGCCTGTTAGTTTATGGCTCAGTCATATGTGGTAGTTCAAACTAAGACAGTCCTACAAGCCCAGAAAAGGGTTACCCAAGTTCTTGTGAAGGGCAGGTACCTTGGTCCTAGAGCAGCACTCAGCTAGAGGCTCCAGATCCTCTAAAAGGTAAAAGGCTCAAGGCTCCTATCCTCAAAGTTTGGGAAAGAAGAGGCCCAGTCATTGCAATTAAGGAACACTTTAGCATGTAAAGATTCAGTTTTGTTGAAATGGTTTGAGTATTCAAAAGGGAGCTGTTATGGAACCATGTGATAAATGCACACATTCCTACATATAAATGCTTCAATAACACTAAGAAAAAATCAAAGTAGCAGGGCTTCATTTCTCTTACTAACAACCTATTAGGCAGACAGATTAATATGTGCCAGCACCTCCACTAGACCCAGCTTGACTGTTAGAAGATTTTTTTATGTGGCACATTATTTTTTCTTAGTGGGCCACACACAGTCCCCTTGTAAAAAATAAATTGCATGTGGTCATTCTTTTGTTTACTATATTTTAATATAATAAGAGTTTTGGAAGTGTTAAAAGCACAGTTGCTATATTCTGCTTATGGTTTCCAAGAAAAAAACCATACAATAGGCCCACTTCTTTAAAAAAAGGAACTGCTAGGAACTGATGGCCCTAATAGTGCAATTTTAAATCCATTTTACTTACTTGTTCTTTAGGAGACTATAGAAGGAGCCACTTCAAATGCAGTCAGGAACTTGATGCCAGTTCTTCCAATGCATATGACTTGCTTATATAATTAAAGAAAACATGTTTAAACTGTTTTTCATAAATGCAGTGCTTTTCTGAGGACCTGTCACACTTTGTGGCATTTCATTTGCAAAACCACGATTGTGCATAAACAGAAAGACTATGAATTAACCTGATTTTGTACCTCCAGAGAGAAGTGGAACTCCTAAGAGGAGTAGAGTATATAATAGCAAGGATAGGTACAGGGCAGTCTGAACCTCGAGGGGAATACCTCCAGGCATACAAGTTATAGCTCTTTCCAGTACGTGTTTAAGCCATTCTATTACCAGACTTGCTGTAAAGTTGCATTTCTTTTCCCATAAGGATACCTGGCACAAACAGCAATATTAACCCCATAGATTGAACTAAAAATGCCACACCTCTGGAAGAGATGTCTACATTACTGTCAAGATTTAACAATAAAGATCTGCATTTTTATAATTTTTATCACTTTGCAAATTAAATTCAGAGCTAGAAAGGATGATAATCTCAGCACATAATTCAAGAGCTACTGTGGTGTTTTTAGGAGGATGGTGCTGTGAAAAATCCAAGAAACCAAGAATTCTGCCAAAGGCACTCAAAGAAACCAAAGCAAACTGAAAACACTCAGCCGTCTCTGCCAGAGCCTAAATCAAAGCCTTACACAACTAGCAAGCTCGGCAGAAGATGGCTAAAGTTTGAGCAAACCTGCCTTAGATTTTAAAGGGAACATTGTGCACATGACTCTAATTATCAGTCCATCACACTCCTCAATAACCACCATTAGCAGTGAAAGTTTTCCAGCAGCCAGTTAAACTTGAATGGATAAGGGCAGCTGGAGGCAGGTGGAGTCAGTGAAATGACATGTCTGCCTATGGGCATACACGAGAAAGGACAGAAGAATGAGAATGCTCTGTTTTCCCAAAATGTAACAGATGAATACAGCTGTCCTAACAGGTTTTCCATAATGTATTCTACTTGCTATGAAGAGAAAGTCAGATTATTTGATTTCAGTGATCATCAGTTGGATTCCCACTTCAGAACAAACAGAGCGAGACCAATGCTGGAAGCATTCAGGAATGGGTGTTGTGTTGCCCTTCCAACCTGAAGGCACCTTTGCTTTTCAAATAATGAGTGCTTTAACTTCTGCATGGCACATCTGTTAAAACTGCCACACTACCCACCTACTTAAACATTTTTGAAGCATCTCATCTTATTATTCAAGTCTGGAATCAAACATCCTCCTTGTCTGAGTCCTTTCTTGCCATGTAAGTAATCCCAATCACTGCAACAGCACAATTACTTGTGTAAAGGGACTGTTCAAAGTGAGACGAAGTGGTAGAGTATGGCCCTAACTTACAAAGCTTAATAATAAAAGCTGGGGATTTTTATTGCCTGCACATTATAATTAATTAGGTACAGCAAATCAAAGAGGAGAAAAGAAACAGTTTTAGTGACAATATGTGCATTGTTTCACTGAATTGAGACTAGGGGTTTAATGTCTTATGTCTTCATGCAGCCTTTCTTTGATAAATACAAAAACCTGTGACTTCAACAAATAAAAGTGAAATCAGTAATTAAAAACCATAATAGTAATTAAACCCAACTTTGGATCCAGTCAAGAAAGCCACAGTCGACAGTGGTTGGATTCACAAAAAATAAAAAAAAAGAAAGAAAGGAAATTCATTCTCTGGTTTCTACTTTGGAAAATAAATAGTACTTATGCAGACACTTATCTTGAGAAGAAAGGATAAACTAATAGCATTTTTGGTCTGAAGCCACCACTTCATCTCCCTGCCTCCACTTCTTAACAAGAGCAAAAAACAAAAGGATCAAGGGAAGTCTTTTCCAAGGCATGACCCTCTATAACAAAACAAAGACCTCCACAAATTGCACTTTAAAAATAACAACTATTTTTACTCTAGCATTTTGGGAAATATGAATATTTTTGAGCCAATGTAGTAGCACACATTCAGCTCAAAGTTACCAGGTTTGCTCACTAAATTACATTACCTGACATTGATGGAGGAACCACCTGTAGAACATAAGAAGGCAATTTTGTGCCCCCAGAGACAGAGAGCCCTTGGGTGCTTTGCTGAAACATCCATTTTTCTGCCAGCAATGTCTGCATGCTGCACACAGGGGAAAAGAGGGATATTCTCTATATGAGAAAAACGTGTCTCCCTCCCATCTACCTAACCTGATTGCCAGCTTCCTTTCATGGTCTCAGCACTTTTTGCTCCTGAGTATGAAGAACAGATGCCAAAATCCCATAACAAGGAACAGCTTCCCACAAGATTTCTTGCAAAGTTCAGCATACTAAAGAAGGTTTTGACAAACCATTAACAGAGTCCAGAAGAACAGCTCCAAGGTAACAATCACGTTCCAAAATCAAATCTCCTTGCTTTAATTAGAGCCAGAGGCTGTGGTGAAAACAGCAGAATCAGAGTGCATTAGGAGAGTTTATGATAAAATCTATGGAAACAACTTCCAAAACAATGTAAATTAATAATTTTACTACTTCCAACTGTGACATTATTTCTTTGCTAGTAGCTCTGATTTCTGGTGGAAATTTGTCTTTTTATCTCTTCCCAAACCCTTTCTCTATGTTGCCCCGTAATCATTTTCCTATCAAATCACCTTTCTTCATTTCACTTTCCCCATTCCTTTACCTTTTTTTGCCGTATAACATAGAAAATGGTACATTCACAGAGGATTTCAAATACAAACAAACCACAAAACAAAGTCACAAAATGAAAGCATATTGGTGAAAGTTCTGTGGATATTTTTGGCTAGAAGACATCTCTTGCTTCAACATGCACTTCAAGGGAAAGCTGTGCTCATATCCTGAACAGCCATCAGATCAAAAAAGCTTTGCTGCAGGAAGCTGAATTTGCCTTTTGACCTCAATGAGCTTCACTCTCTTATATGAGAACCACAACTTGTTTTCACTAGCCAGAAGGTGCTTTATACTTATGTTGAACTTTTCAAAAGGGATTCAATGTAAAGTGTGAACACTGGGTTTTCCCAGTAGAATGGGAAGAACAAGGAAGCCAGAAGTCAAAGTTCTTACATAAAATGACACTACTTCCACGTGCAGAAATCCTTTATTGTAATCCACAAGTCTACCTGTGACACACTTGTGTATAGAAGAGGCCTTGGAGTCCAGCTGTTTGTTACAGTGGTTTACTCTTCATAGCTGAAACTGCCTCCTGCACAGGAGTTCTGGTATTCCTTGGTCCATCTTTCTAAGAGCATTAAAGCTTAACAACCACTCCCAAGTACATTAGATATGCAGCCACACATACACTGTCTAAGATTACACAAAGGCTCAGCCACTTTTCCCAATCTTTCTGTGTTCATTTACCCATCACAATTATTTGTGCTTCATCTGAAACCCTGCAAAGTGCCATAAGAGAAACACTTTCCAATCTTTCTGAAGGAATATATCCCTTTCATCACTGGATTACTAGCCATAAAGATATTATGTGGTGGTAAATCTCCTATATTACCTTATCCAAAGATTTCTAATAGGTGCTAGATTTCCCTTCACATTTTAGCCTCCATAGAACAGAACAGAACAAAATACACTCAATTTCTGACTGAAAAAAAAAAAACGCTGAAAGAAGAAACATGTCAACTAATTAAAATGTGTCTCCTGTAAAGATTTTCTTTCTTGCTATCTGGTATCCCTAAAATGCTCAAATATTTTAATTTGGGGCAAAATTTTTCCTTAAGATTTGAGAACTTTTTGCATAGAATTTTTCATTGTTTCTTTCTTTTTGGAAGGGAAAAGTTGAGCAAGTCACACACAGGCATTTCCCTGGCTTTTTTTTTCCTTATATTCTCTTTTTCAACTAATTCTTGCAGCTCATCATAGTTTTGGGTTTTTTAGGTTTTTCAGAAAGTTCTCTAGAAATACAGTGTTTTCTGTCAGGTGAAAAGATTTTTCAAATGTTCCTAAAAATTTCACGAGACAAACAAGAGGCAGAAGCAAAAATAGCAATCTTCCTCTAATACAGGATACCTGATGTTATCTCCAAAACTCATCTCTGAACAAAGCAATTCACCTGGGATCAGCTAACAAATTGCAATATCTTTGTAATAAAACCAAAGAAATAAATTCATCTGTGAAAGTTATTAATGTGTTTGGGTGCTACTATAAAGATTACGTACAGCCACGTAACAGCTGAGAAAATGAGCATTTTTTTCTAAATAGCACTTCCCAACATTCTCACAAGTAATATTGAAGCCTCTTGTCTGATTGGGCCAGGCAAATCCAATAGCTATTTTAGCAAAATGCACTGGTTTCTTCCTTCTAACAGATAACTGTTGTGTTTTGCTGCAATAAACAGTCACTGAATACATTTGAGGCTACCACATGAATGGAACAACTTTTTCAAACACACTTCTGAAGCAGAGAGTTGACAACAAGAGTTTGAAACAAGACTGAGGCAATCCCTGGAAGTGTTCAAGGCCAGGCTGGATGGGGCTTTAAGCAGCCTGGTTGGTGGAAGGTACCCTTGCCCATGGCAGTGGGGTTGGAACTTGATGAGCTTTAAGGCCCTTAACATTCTATTCTTAAAACACTACACTGCATTGCTTTTGTTTATTTTTTTACTTTTTTCTCTTTTTTTTTCCATTTGGATAGGATTTTTGTCTAAATAATTGTTGAGCAACAACAAAAGCTCCTGATTCCTTTAAGTCTGCAGTGTCATCAAGACATTGCTTGGATTACTACAGTGAGTATCAAGATTCAAATCATAACTGCATAGGTAGGAAGGAATGAGGGGTTGAAAGCTACAAAGAAGTCTTTGAAAAATTTTAGTAAGTCACACTAATAACAAGCACTACACGTAATAGGAACTGTGAAAAGAAATGAGAGAAAAGGAAAAATATATCTACCAGTTAGGAGAGCTTAACTATTAGGGGTATGAGGCAACTGGTTGTGAGATGCACAAAATTTGTACCCAACTCTGTCTTAGAAGCATTTTTTAGTGAGGGCATACATTTCTGTATTCCACAGACATTGGTGTAAAAGAAACATCACTAAAAGTAGACTGAGCAGGTAAATTAAGGAAGGAGACAAATATTGTCATTTGGAACACGCATAGAGGTGCCAGTGACACGATATCTCATACTCACTGCTCCCAACACCTGCTTTGGTGTGGTTGGAGACCTCTGACTTTAAACAAAGGACAGGGATCAGAGTGACTTCTCAGCCCTTGCTTAGGCTGGCATTTCAGGCTGTCTCCACACTCTGTTGCAGCCATGTTTCTAAAAGACTGTCTGCCAGAAGCACCAAAGAAAGTAGGCATAGTTTTGGAAGTAACCTTCTTTACTACATTTCTCCAACTACTCTGCCCATTTCCCTTGACACCACCGCAGGTGTGACTTGCAGAGTGTGAACCCCTGGATGCTCCCCTGACCACTGCCCTGGGCTCTGAACAAACACACAGCACAGGAAGACAAGTTTTGCCTCAAATATCCCACAACTTCTACACAAGCCAATAAGGGACAGGTGATTATCATTGTCCCCTACAGGGAAAATGACTGATAGTGCAATAAAATCCTAGACTATCTCAGATATGTATCAGAATGGCGCAGGAAAACACAGCTGTGGGGCAGGACTTTATGTAGTCAGCTAAATCAAATTTCTTAGAAAAGACACAAATATAGTTTCAAATACACGCCAGAAAATGAATATGCATACTCAAATTATGTAACTCTATCAACATAATGGTTTGCATTCACATCAACATTCATGTTGATGTTGGCTTCCAAATTTGGATTGAAAGCAGAACCACAGAGTGTCTTCAAAAAGAACTCACAAAACAATTTGCAAATGCAATTATTATAATTTTTTTACAATGGCACAATGTTGACTATTTAGAAACATCTCCACAGAAGCATTAAACCCCAGAATTTTCCAGATCTCTCTGATCATTGTAACTTTCTCAAAATTGTTGCAACTACGCTTAGCATTTTGTTGGTTTTCAGTGACTTAAGTGGAAATATATTTTGTTACAAAACACCAACAGACCGTCATTCCTTATATTCTTGTTTACAGCTTTAAGTAGCATTTGGGTGCTATTTACAATGTAAATATTTTTTTCAGCATGGCAATCATCATTAGCATAGTCTTAATTCTATGCCCATATTTTGCAAGGCAAGAAACAAAGGGAAATAATTTCAGTTTTGTAGACCAATTAAAGCAGCTGGTTTAACAATGAGAGCTTTTACTAAAAACATGTACATTTACATGTACTTAGCCCATTCTGCTTGGACAGTAAATCTACATCGTTGTCAAGATTTTGCATGTATTACCATGAATGATATGTTAATAACTTAAAGACCCAAAGCATTATAACTGCCTCTCACTAAAAGTCTTACACTAATTGAAGTAATCTACAGGAAACAGCTATAGAATATAAATTTCCTGGGAGAAATTAATGAGAATCTAAGAGGAAGCTATTTCACACACACAGTGGTTGTTTCATAGGTATTTGATAGGCAGGCTTTAGGACAGGTCAGCATGCCTCAGTTAATAGAAAAGGGAAATACAGCTTTACACTAATATAGCAGCCTACTGAAAATTATGAACATAAGAAATTTTTACATAGCAAGGTGTTTTACCAATTTGGATTTTCTTTCATTACCCAGATGGTCAAAGTATGGGAAATAAAAAAATTTGATGTTGAATGGGACATTCCTAAAGGATTAAAAAAATGCAGAAATATTTCAACTTGACAATAAATTGTAAACACCTCTGAATATTCAAGAAACCAAAATATCTTGTTTTAATTGACAAAAGTGTTTCCACATGCTTTATTTTATGCACCATCAAAATTCCCTAAAAGGAACAATTTAGGTTTTCAATTCTAGTTGTTTTTGGTTTTGTGCATGTACCATGTGCTCAACTGTATTTTACTTATAGCTAAAGCCAATTCATTCCTGAAGATGGCACTGAGGAAAATTTAAATTGATGCCTAAGGGAAAAAAGTAAGGACACATAAACACAGAGATACTTCCCTGCTATAGCTTCCTAGTCTGCAGCAATTCACATGTCAGGGATTTCCTGAGTTAGATGAAATACCAATGTCTTTAACAGTTCTTCACAGTTTTTTCATCCATGAATTTGACCAAACACTCTTTGAATAAAGGCAATTTTTGGAACAAAGATCATTTTTTGTAGTCAGGCGTGTCCTAAGGTGAAATTTTCCATTGTACCACTTTTTGTGTATGTATTTATAGATCTCCTGTTCCTTGAGCATGGATCATAAAGGAGAAAATACATCCAACTACTCTTCTGATAATATGACATGCTAAAATGGAACTTGCTACATGCACTTTTGTCAATCCAGGTCAAAGCAACATTTTTATTAGGTGATTTTGCATTGGTTTTGATGAGACTTGACTGGGGGTGGAATATAATTTTTCCATTCCTTACCTGTGATACACTTGAAAACTTTTGGTAACAAACATCACCCAAAGCTAGCTCAGATTTTACAGAAACAGCAATTTTCATTTCACAGTTATAAATTACCCACCCACTCTATCAGGTGAAAAGCATCAAAAGTTCTGCACACCAGATCAGATGCACTAAAACAGTCACAAATCTCCTACAGTGTATTTCTCAGGACAGATCTTCTAGATTTGTCCTTGTACAAACACTAGAAGAACCAAACACCACTCCACCTTTCCTGGAAAGCCCAAAATGTTTTAGATATGTTTCTTATTGCTACTTGGCCTCTCTTCAAGGCATGACAGCCCCATAATCTGTATCTCCTTTATGATGTATATAAAAGAATAATCCCTTAGATTTTTTAGTGGCTGTGCAAAATTTAATCCCAAGGATTAAGCAGCTAATAACAGGAGCAGGCAAGCCTGGCTTCCTTGCTACAATCCCGTATCAGAGGTCAGTCATCCTCACATTGCTACCTCAGCCCAAAGCTTCTTGCTCCTCTCAGAGTCCTCCAAACTACCAACAGAAGAATAGATCTAGGTACAAAAATACCGATTTATCTTTGCAGTGAGCAAGAAGGCTTGATTACACTTCTGAGTATCTGAGCAGGTTGTGATCGGGGCATTTTTCTATCTCCATACGTACTTATTGGACTTATTTTCAGCTATGAAAACATTCATCAAGGATTCAACTAGTGTTAAAGTAGCAGCTTTTGATGTCTTTAGCAATGGATTGCAAAGCAATGACATTGCACTCATAGCCTCTTACAGCAGAATTAATTTCCCTGGTGGTTCAGTTCCAGCTTTCTGCCCTCCAAGTTAATGTCCTCCGCTTTTCTTTTTCCAAGTAAAATTCTGCACAAAACACATACTCAGCCAATACCAGGCCACTGCACCCAGAATGGGAAGTCTGTGCACGTCATATAAAATATTTATAAAATGTGACCTTTCTGAAGAAATTTCCTTCTCATTCCAACCACTTTGATGCTAGATTGGAATTGACTTTCAAGGTAATTTTTGGCTTTTGCAACCTTCTCTTTAGCCATTTTTGATACATATTGCACAATGCAGAGCCATCTGGTAAGACTGAATTTATCTCAACTACGTGAGGGATCTATCTCAGATAATTAGCTGGCTGCAAAGGTAAATTAGCTCATGCCTTGCTAACGAAGCAAGTCTGCTTCCACTACCAAGATAACTTGGTTCATGTTGCATCTGATAGTTAATCAGAACTGTACCCTTTTTCCTTGCTGTTTTGGTCTGCTTCTACCCCTTTCTATGGTTACACATTGCCTGAGATTACCAGATTATATCTTAACAATCTAAGGGTTTTTTTAAATGTCCATGTCATTGGGACTTTTGGACTTGTTTATTCATGTTAAAAGAAATCCAACCCTCCTCAATCCAGCCTTCTAATGTATGAATTTGGTAAAGATATTTCTCTACACTTGCCTTTCAGAGGCAGCTTTCATTGCTTCGTGAACTCAAATGAGGTCACAAACATTAATATAAATCATTGTTATAAATCATTGTACTCTTCTGCAATTTTCACTTCACTCAGTGTGACTTTTTTAATCTTTCTAAAGACAGTTTCTAAAAACATTAAGTGATAGTTTTCATAACAAAGTCTTAGTACTTAATTTTATAATTGCTAGATAGTAATACAGAGCTCAAATTCTCTTGGTGAAAACAATTATGTTAAATTTATCACATTAAAGATTTTCTTAAAGCAAGATATTTTCTCCTTTCATTTACATGCAGGAATAAAATAAAAAACTGCGTGTGCATTAATAAAACATGTCTAGATTCCAAGATTTCCACTAAGAGCAATACAGCACTGACATCTAACATGAAAAATGAAAACAACTGCATGAAGAAATAAAAACAAAACCCCAGAAGTCAGCAGTTTGCTGCCTTGCACATCAAAGCCCCTGTCTGACAGCCTTCAGGGTGACGTAGTGCAGCAGGCACTGCTCAGCTCCCCTCCCATTAGCCACCAGGAAAATAAAGACATTTCAGGGCAGCATTTAGGCCAAGAAAGGGCCTCTTTTCTGGTAGCAGCCCTTAAAATATTGTAGGACTGTCCTTGAACAGCTGATGACTCCTATATCTATATTCACCAGTCTTTGGGTACTAGAAAACAATTTTGGGTCCCTTCCAGGCTTTTTCTCATACAGAGAAGAGCCATCACACTCTATTTCTCACAGCCTCATTTAAAGTGAGGAAAGCTGAAGTGTCACAGTAAAATAGTAACTGACCTTGTTTACCCAAGATCATATTTTGATTCAGTATTAAAGTACCCCATAAATAAGCTCTTTCCTGCACAGTCTTAGAGGAGTGTGTATCTCAGTAATGGTTAAAACAAAATCAGGGTAATAAAAAATCCGTACTTAAAGAATATTTATGTGCCCAAGTGAAATATATATGTATGTACTTCTAGATTTTTAGACCAAACTGAGCAAGGCAGACATTCTTCTACAGTTTTCTACCATTTCTACCCTTTTGCTGTAGACTATAAAAGAAGCCAGATAGCTCAATATCCTTATCCTTTAGATAAATATATAAAGGGTATTCTAGTCTTGATTTATATGGAGTATTGAAGCCAATTCAACGTTGCATGTTGCAAGAAGAGAGGATGTACAGCCCTTTTAAAGGGTAACAGTGTCACTCCTTCCTTAGAGCGTGTGCTGAGTTTGGCTGGGGTAGAATTAATATCCTTCATTGTGGCTGGTGTGGGGCTGTGTTTTGGATCAGCGATGGAAACAGTGTTGATAACACAGGGATGTTTTTGATATCACTGAGCAGTGATCAGAGAGTCAGGGCCTTTTCTGCCTCGTACAGGACCACATCAGTGAGTGGGCTTGGGATGCACAAGGAGTTGGGAGCTGATCCCAACTGACCAAAGGGATATCCCAGACCATACAGAGTCATGTTCAGCCTATAGAGCTGGGGGAGGAAGGTGGGAGGGAAGGATATTCACAGTGATGATACTTGTATTCTCAAGTCACCATTACATGTGATGGAGCCCTGCTTTCCTGGGAATGCTGCACACCTTCCTGCCCATGGGAAGCAATGAATGGATTCCTTGTTTTGCTTTACTTGTGTGTGTTTTTCTTACCTATGTCTTTATCTCAGTAAAAGTGTTCTCACTTTGACTGTTCTGATTCTCTCCCCATCCCACTGCCTGGGGGGTGAGCAAGCATCTGTGTGGTGCTTGGATGCTGTCTGGTGTCACACCATGACAGAGTGTTTTCCTAGTATTGTCACCCTTAATCCTAAAAACTGATTTAATGAAACTGGTCGTTTAACTATTCACTATTTGAGACATGAGGAACCCTCTTGTAAAGTATATTTAAAAAATTGATATTACACAAAAATTTACATGCAGTAATTCACTATTAGTGTCACCTCTGCTGGCCAGTCTCATTGTTTTGATTATAAATGGTATAGCTTGAGCTGTAAAAACTAGGTTGCTTATAAACTAAGCTATGGCAGAAAATTTAAGTAGTACATCTCTTCATGTACATGTCCTACTTGGAAACATCAGTTATTGAAATAATAGTACTTTGAAAGAAGAAATCTGTGAAATGGACTTTTTTTTAGAACTTTTATCAGAAAGCAGAAATGCTACCACAGAAGAACAGAACTGAGTACAATGTATTTGTTCACAGAAGTAGAAAAGAAATATGTCATAATTTCCAGTGTCTGTTATTTGCTGGCTCATCCTTCAGAATGACATAACTTCTTTTAAATGGGGTGAACTATGGCAAATACCATTCTCTGCTTAGTCTGTTTCCTCATGTCAGAGTTCAGCTGTCATTAAGGTGATTTGTCTTCCTGTGCTTCATCAAATCATTATGATTTTTTGTATTGTTTTTCCTTTGATCCTTATTATTGAAAACTTAATAACTATATGGAGAATGTTCTTCAATGGAGCATCAATGGCCTAGGAAGCTCTCTTCCTCTCTTCTAGATGGAAATAAGTTGCAGTCACCAACCAGTTTGCCTTATTTGCAATTTTATCTTATTTCTAAGCCACCTTACTGGACTTCCCTTGTTTATTTAAAAAGTTCCAAATTTTTATACAGTATTTTAAATATGACAGATTATTCAGGTGTTGAGGGTCTTCCCTCTAAGAGGATTCTTTAAAAGTCAGCCACCAATTGAGCCCTATTTAACTATCATTCCTATAGTTTCAGAAGAGCTTCAGTTCCTAAATATTAGCAGTTTTGATTTTCAGCCAGGTTACAGACTTTGTTTCTGTCTTCCAGAAGGTAAAACAAGAGATGATGACAAGAAGACCCTCTTCTGCTATATACACCTCAACAGCACTGAAATAAACACAGCTTGTGTAGAATTATTTGCTACAGTTGTATTGATGTTCTTCAATGAAAAATACGTAAGATTCAGAATGAGATGAACATGCTAAATCAAATTTTGCTTCTTTCTCCCCCCAGTACTTCCCCTCTCTCTTCCCTAAATCAAAAATGACAAATTTGTTATTGTTAATAGGAATGGTCAAATAATTTGTACAGGACAGAAAATATCACTCCTCTATATGCTTACAGAAAAAGAATATTTGTAAAAATAAGATCTCAAAATATTTTGTTTGTGTTTTAGGTGTGACATTTATGTGAAAGAAAGAAAATTGTAGGCCTTGGTGCTAGTGTATCTGCTAAACATGGCAGCAGTGTACATATTATAGGTGAAAGACTTCCACAGATCTGGGGTTCCTCTTTCTCTGCCCTAAGCAGTTGCTTTCACTCACCTTTGAATGCCCTACAGAGCTTTTACCAGCAGATACAATTCATGTTGTATGAACACAATTCTTGTTTTCAGATTCTGCATTTCTGAGATTAGCTACTTTGTTATGAAGCGTTCATATTTTCCACTTTCTTGGTCCCATTTGGTATCTGTTTTTTATTCACTACTGACACGGCATCCTGTTGAATGCATCAAATCAGGTTAGATTCTCAACCTGGCAAATGCAGCTCCAGTTGCAGCTGACACCACCCCATCAACATCCTAGTTAAAAAATTACCTTGCCAGCAAGGCAAATGTCACATTTTTAATACAGCACTAGTCATCAGCTGAGTCAAAAACATGAGTTGGATTAAATATTGTCAAAAATCACAGAATAGCCACCAGGTTCCATTTTCTTCTCCTCTGCCTCTCTTAGCCTGTCCAAATGTCCTCACAGCCTGGATTTCAGCACATGGCACATTCAATACACTTTTGATGAATTCCTGTAGATGTCCAGCTTTTCTGCTTCAGTATTCTCAAATATTCCTGCTCCCAAGAAAACCAAATTTATAACGTGAGGGGAGGCTTCATATTCTGGCACATGCAGTTGTGCAGATGTTATTCCTTAAGGAAGACTATCTTGATTGCCTCCCTGAATAATGGCTATGAGATGGCAAGGAGCCAACAGTTCTCTTAGAGCAGAAGGTATAAAACCACTCTCCTACTGAAAGAAAGGCCCCAGTAGGATAATATATTATTACGCATGATTCAAATTACAGGATCTGCAGCAGGGGAGCCAGTGGCTGAATCAGGACAGCCGCACGCAGAATACTGATGATGGGATGATGGAATGCATCATGCATTGAAAGAGCTATGGTTTCGTGTTTAAATCCTCTGTATTTTCAAAGTGACTAGAAGGATCAATATAAAACTGAAGCACTGTAAACAAATTGTAGATTATTGTGTGTGAGGAGAGGGGACGTTATCATGTTGTAACAAAAATTCTATTCCAGGCTACTTCTTTAAATAAAATTTTGCTTTACCAAAGACTTGACCTCTTGAAGCCCACTAGCAACAGATATAGCTTTAATTTAATAACATAATATTGAATTTGTCTCATATCTGATTCTGTTTCAGCTATTAGAATACTGAAGAGCAAAACCTTGCCTCATTAGATTATGCAGTCTGAAATCTCTGCATTCCACAGTATCCTGGGCTGGTTTTAAATTGTTCGCACAACAAATTACTTTACCCACAAAGAACTAAATCCAAATGTTCAACACAATGTTGGCTTGCCCAAATGTTTTCCACTTATAATTGAACACAGCTCAAGAAAATATGCACGTTTATTATTAAAAAAAGACCAACAAAAACCACCCCAAACCCCCACACCAAACCTATTTCCTGATATGAAAACTGGCTAGATAAGAGTTTTTTCAATCTAAGATCTAATCTCTTCTGTGTACATTAAGCACATTCTAAACAAAAATTCTATATTTCGCTTTGCTGCAACATACCCTGAAGCAGTATGCAAGCTCTCCCTTGACTTCCTTTCATACTGGCTCTTGTATTCAGTTATACTGGTAAATGGATGCAAATCAGGTGCATTGTGTCGAGGTGGAAGGAAGGGGGTGAAATTTGTTCAGAAATGATCTCAGTTCTATTCATAAATAAAATGACATCTTGACTGAAAGTGGTGAAGAATGAAATATAACAGTACTGAACTTTACTCAGTTGTAACAGATGCATGTCAGAACCTTTAGAGAAAGCCAGATATGTAAAACGGCCACAGCGAAATGATTTCTGAAGCATTAGAATAAGTACTTTGACCGTGATGGCAGCTAAAGATGCAAACTCAATGCTGCAGCAACACCCTTTTTACCTTCCAAGACAGTTAAAGGTAATCTCAAGCTATAACTGGAGGAAGCAGTACCACATTAGGTAAGGACTACAAGGAGACAAACATACATGATAGAAAAATATATGCACAATATTAACAATTAAAGACCCTTTTAAAGGTTTTATGGGGCCAACAGAAAAAAAAATGGAACAATGCCCATGGTTACCTGCAGAGACAGCACACAGTTAAAAAAAAAAATCAAGAAATTGTAGCCATCATTTTGCATAGCAATTCAAATTATGCTGGCAGAATAATTAATGGAGGACCTAATCTCTGTGAGGAAAAAAAAAAAGAAAAGAAAAAAGGCTACGTTAAACAAAGTTCATTACTGCATGATGTAAATGAGTTTCTCACCAGTGATGTCACTGATTGGCTGGGATGTAGAGCTGGTTTCGAACAGTGCAGCATGGCCGGATTGGCTGCTAGCTCTTCTGGTTACTGCCTGCTTGGGCAGCGGTCGAACCAGACTCTTTCTGTCTCTCTTGTTGTCGTTTGAAGCAAATCTTGTTCAGCCCAGCTGTGTCTCCATAGTAGTGGCACCCTAAGAGAGTCTCCCTCCTGCTTCCCACAGCTCATCTGTAAGGCGGTCGCTGCTGTGAAATACCAGTCTTTGGCACGGAGCCCAGACTGCGTTGTTAGATCCGTCTATAATACAGAAAAGAATTTTTTTAAAGCAGTTCTTTCACCGAATTACATCCTAAGAAGGATTAATAAGCACTAAATTGCAACTGATTTGTGGACTTTTAAATTATGTAGCTAGCATGCTTTCTGAAATAAAATATTATCTGACTTGCAATAGTATAGCATCATTGGTTTAAAAAAAAAGAAAAATTAAAAAAAAAAGGAAAGAATGAAAGAAAGGAAGAAAGAGAAGCAACAATTCTTCTTTGTTTACCTTGATTACAAAAAAAAAAATAATTCTTCCTTTTTCCCCTAGAACGGTAACTGATATCTTGGTGCTACGGAAGAATATTTTAAACTAGCGCCAGTTTTCTATTTACATCCAAGTCATTATTTTCAGGTTAAGGCAAGGGATCTTAATTAGCATTCTCTTTAACTATGCAAACTGAGACAGGGCATGAAAGAAAAATGCTGTATGGAAGAGACAGAGAGACAGAGGAAGAAGACAAAAAAAAAAAAAAAAATCTGTGCAGCTTTTACAGTTCAGCTGTCTGACCCCCTGCAAAAAGAATGCAGTCATATCAACTTTGCCAGACAATGGAGTACCTACAGGCTTTCCTCTAGACAAGTCCTTTATAACCAGTCAGTATTATGTGCTGCAGACAGTGGCCAATCGCTAAGCTGCTTTCTACAGCAGTGACACAATAGGTGCACTGGCCACACTGTCCTCCTAGCCTCCGACAGCGGTGCAGGTTCATTTTTTGTACGCTGGAATACGCATATGTCTTAAATGTTCCCACTGTATGGAAAAAAAACCCCACCATCAGCCTAAGCTTGCTTTGTTTTGCTATAATTACATCAGCCTAATTACTGCAGCCGAGCCGCAGAGCCACTGCTCAGAGCGGCGCATAGGCATGCACGTCATATAAATATGCATGAGCACGCCTGCTTATTTAAATACAAAAATGCATCAATTGCTGGTGGTGCCTTTTTGGTTTTGTTTTCTGCATGTCCTTTCTCCCCCCTCCAACACCCATTCCTGATAAACCAAGTGAGTTAAGGACGCCTAGCAAATGCGGTCACCATTTTTCTCCCTTTATTTATCCAAACTTTTATTCGTTCCGTTCTAATTGTGAGCATTCAGTAGGAACTAAAAAGAGAGAAAAAAAAAATTCAAATGCAAATGAGTGTCAGTTAGTAAGGGAAGGGTATTGCAGACCTAGGGCATTTTTCTCCCTTGTCACTACCCATCAGAGAAAGCGCCTGTAAATGAATCTGCGAGCACTCCATCATAGCCAGGCATCAGATGCCCAGCTCCTGTTAAAGCCCGATGATCCCCCAACATGTACACGCACCCAGCTTGTGTGTTTGGGTCCTCTGTAATTACTGCAGCTCTTGTAACTGTACCTGAATCCGCTCATATAGTCCAAAGATTAAATCATCACTAGCCACGTATTAGCAGACATAATTGGGCACATTCTATAGTAGGAATCACCATGCTAATTTTTCTGATTTTATGCATGGGATTTACATATTCATGAAGAGAATAGCTGTTATGACCGCCGACAGAGCAACATGAAAAGAAAAGACACCATTCTTCAGCACACAGAGTATACAAAACCTAGAGGGAAAAGATGCAGCATATGGCAACAAGGAGAAGAAGTTGTTGGCTTTCAAGGGTTATTTTCTTTCCTATTTATAAATTCTGGGTAGACAGCTTACAAAAGCATGTAAGTATTCTGATCACGAAAAGTAAGTCTGTGTTATTAGTAATCAGCTACTGGTAGCTGAAATAAAATAATTTTCCACTTGGTGCCCAATGTTCTGCAAGTTTTTCCTTTGCATTACAGACCATTATCAGTTTAAGGATGCTTAGGACGTATTCATCCAGGAGTGCACAAAAATACTGATGAATCAGAAAGGAATAGAAATTCCAGTTGATACTTTAAAAAATAGTGATTTCCTATCCTAATGCCTACTTTGAATTAGGGAACTATACCTTTCCCAGGAAAGCTGGTGTTCTTCGTTACCAGAGGTGTTTTTTATCCAACTTATTAGAACAGCATGTTTTCCAAATCTGATAAAATATATCCTCCGAGTGACTTTCAGATTCTATTGTTTTTAAAGAAAAATAAAATCACTACAGGAAAGATAATTCAGGCAGTATTGTAAACATAGTGCACCTTGATTTGTAAAACAATTTCATATAAATAAACGCATTATGCATACTGAAACCTTGTCCCTTTTATGCATTTAGTATAATAATTTCTTAAATGTTTGTTTATCTCTTAGGTATCTGCCACTCAAAACAGTCCAAATTTCCTCATAGTAGCCAGATAACAATACCTACAGATGTCTTCTTTCCCCTACATCTTCCTACATTTGATAAAGATAATACTACTGATAGCAAGGTGAAAAAAATTAATTTTTACAAGGAAAATTTTAATGCAATGGTCGTGTCTGTCAGGCCTTATTGTATACCATTTTTCACAAAATATTCTATTCAGTACGCCTCAAAAGAACAAAAGGTTTTTATAATTTACATTTGTATACTATAAATTTCTTTGAATTACAGCCCTTCAATGCAGTTATGCAGTAACATTTTTCTAGTGATAGAAATTATAATGTAAATTATATTATTAAAAATATATTTAAAAGCAGATTGATATTTTATAAGATGTTGTTATGAATTCAACTAGCAATATTGAAATTATATTTTAAAATAAGCTCAAGAAATTGCTTTTGATTCTCTAAAGTAGATTTAAAAAAATTCAAAAGAAGCACTAAAAAAAAGAAACCCAGTAATATTAACTAAAATATGTTTCTCCACTCAGATCACTGTTACTGTCTCTGTCAAAACAAAAAGCTACCAACAATAACCTTCTTTGTGTTCGTATTTACTTAAAATTCAAACTCCAGCAACTATAAATCTGTGAGCTAATTATTAATTTTCCCCTTTAGAATAGATGTCTGGGCTATGACATCATATAGCACAAAAATAAGCTTCCCTGTTAAAAGGGAAGCCTTTAGAGAGCAGAATGGTGATATAATTTTTAAGGTATGACCCTTTTAAAAACCTTAGCATGGCATCTATTCAAGAACACCACTCCATAATGTCAAGTACATTAGTGCTAATTTGAAGCTTTTGTTAGAGGATAACATCAGGAAACTTCAAGTATTCATGGAAGAATTTGAAGCAGATTTCCCAAAGAAAATATGTAATTTTGTGTTCTGTGTTCATTGAGAGAGAAAAACAAATATGCTTCTTGTTTGTAGCAATGAACCTGACAAATTTCAAGTGCTGTATTGAAAAAATGAAACCACATACCTCTAAAGATGGGCAGATTTTTGTCTTATTTTATAATCTTTAGTGTACTGAATTTTTTTAACTCATTCCAGCAGAGCAAACATTTGCAACAGTATAAGTTAAGAAATTTCAGCAAAAAAGATCATCTGATTTTTTATATTTGGCATAAAATGAAATTTGATAACAGTTTAAAAATATATCTATGTTTAGAATAAGGTTTCTTATTCTAGAAAAGCGTCATGTGTCACATTAGTTTTCTACCCCCTTTTATAATTTCAATTCCTGTTTTCTTTACAAATGATCACCTTTTGCTCTACATTTTCATTGAATGTAGAGCTATCAGTCTCAGCACATTATTCAAGCTCTTATAAATTCCCAGAATACACCATGCTATGTCAACAGTATTAATTATGATGATATTTGGTGTATTTACTTGCTACATCTTCCCATTTCTGAATCATGGCCTGAATTTTCAAACAACACTCAGGCTCTGAAGTCCATGTTTAAACTCTAGTGCTGCTATGGGCTTCACTCCCAAAATTACCACAGAACTGAAATTTTAGATTCTAAATAAGCAGGTAGTCTGACCTGAAGAATAGCCAGAAACTTGCAGCTCAATTATACACTACAGGAACTCCCATTAACTGGACTGCCTTAACAGGTCCAGATGCAGATGTCAAACACTTTGCCTTCATAAAGGGGTCTGATACAAATATTGACCTGATCTTTTTCATTTTAGTAACTCTAACAATCCCAAATGCTCTGATGATGGAATAGAGCTTTCCAGGCTTGGGTTTGTAACCTTCTGTGGAAAAGCATCAACAGCTTAAGGGGTAAAAAATGTAGCATTCAAGATTAGTGCTTAAATTTGGGGCAATACGAGAGTAGTAGTGGGTTGATGTAAAATACCAGGTCTGTAAAACAATTTCAGTAAGAAAAGTTAGTTGTGATTTAATATCTGGATCAGAAGAAGTGCCAAAAACTTGGAAATTCATTGTCCAGGGCCCAGCCAGTTTAGTTGTAAACTACTCTGGTTTTAGAGCACCAATAGAGAAACACAGATGAAAATCCCTCACTGCAGGATTTCCAGTATTGCATCATTCAGCCAAACAACCCTATATGAGAATAGTGATAGTATTTTTTTATCCCATTTTTTAATTCAGATTTTCCAGGAAATTTTTTTGGGTTACACACAATAAATACAGAGTCTACACTTTTAAAAACTTGATTAATAAAAGTAGGTAAAAGTGTGTTATTTTAGGGTAGATTCATTACCTGTGTGCATGCAGTGTTTAGTATATTTTTTGGGGAACTTTCCCCATTTTTAATTTTATTATTCATTTAGTATTTAAATTAATGGATGTAAAAATGACTGAGCCTTTTAAGTGTCCCTGGGGAATCACATTTAGGATTTTTTTTCATTAATCTATTTTAAGAATGCATAAAAATGTTTGCCTAAAGTCTTTGTCACTTAAAAGCATGTTCCATTCTAGTGAAAAACTCATCTTCATTTACCTCTTGAAGAAACTTATCTTAGGGTTTTGTTAGCCCTAATTTCCTACTCAGTTGCATCTTCTTATTCAGAATTCATCCTTTCCTCAGGCTGTACTTAGTCCTCCTAAAGAGCTAAAATTGAATGATACGCTTGTGACAGTAATTTAATTAAACTGATTGTAGAAGCATGTAAACATACGACTAAGAGTCTGCTTCTTCACAGTGGCTCTGGTGCTGTAAGCGCTTCTATCTTGCAGTACCCAACCCACCAGAAACCTAATTTCACTTACTGTCTTTCATTTATTTGGGAATAGGATACTCTGGGTGATGCTACATGAGATGTACTTGACCTGTTGTATGTTCACAGCACACCATAAGATGTGGCTGTAACTGAGTTAGCTGAACTAAATTGCTGATTTCAACGAAGTTTTTTCTTCTTTTTATTGCACATGCAATAAGTAAACCTCAATAAATGTTCATTTCCAAGAGCAAGGACATGGGCCTATCATTTGATACAAGTTCCAAAGCAACCCCATACAATATGATGGATCTACTTCCACATATTGTTTCATCTCAAGATAGAGTACATGGCTGTATCTGAAGGCTGGGAAATGCTATGACACTGCTGAGTGTTTGAATTATCGGGATCCAGAGACAAAGGTAATAATTTTCAATTGTATTCATCTCCTTATTCATGAGGAAGTAGCATTGCTGTGCAGATGACTGAGCACACCTATCCGCATCAAGAAGGATTTTTGTTGTATTAAAAATGTGCACCTAGAACACACTTAGAATTTCTTAATCTACACTGAACTTGAGAGTCTACCTTTAATGGAGCATATTTTGGGTAATCTTTCAACACATCACAGCAGCCAAGCAGAATGACCATGCTACCCAGCTGTAACTCCACTTACTTGCCAACTGTTTTGTAACCTCAGGTTAACTCTTCTCAAATACAGAAAACAAACACTGTTTTATTTGAAATAAAATTCAAAGTTAGGAAGTTCTTTAAGCACAAGAATGTCTAAACACTAAGTACAAGATGTCAAAAGCAAGATGACAGCCCTCTCAGTGCAGATGTGAAATCTCTCAGGGAGGCAATGTCAGACTGGGCTACCGGGGGCCACTGATGAAAGCAGCAAGACAATGAAGGATAGCTGCTGACAGCTACCTCTGACATGTTTTTACACAAGGAAGTTCCACCACCTTCCCTAAAACACAGAAAACCTCTATCCATTAGTAAATAACACATGCATTTCACCTTACAAGCCAGCAATCACACCAGGATTTGGTGGTCTGGGTTCAGTGTTAAAAAACTTAATGCCCCCTGGCCTACCAAGATGGGGGGACCATGAGTCCTGTGTGATGGCTGCCCAATATATGAAAAAGGCATGGATACCTACCAGTGTTTAAAATTTAAAGTTTTAAAATACTGAATGCCATCCTCAGAGTTTACCTTCACCTTTCTAACAAAACTGGTCTTGAAGCAGTCAAGAGGGAGAAAATAAGACACGAAAGTTTACGGGTCAAGATAAAGACAGAGCCATTACTCATCTGTTCTCATCACTGGAAAAACAGAATTGGGTTGGGGAAAATTTAACTCATTGCCATCCCCCAGTGCATAGAGGAGATGAGGAATAGGGACTGTGGTCAGTCCATAACAGCCCTTCTCTAGTGGTCCTTCCACCTCACACTCTTCATGTTCCCCGGCTCCACTGAGGGTCTTTTGCACAGGCTGCAAGCCTTCAGGATAAACGTGCTTCTGTGTGAGCAGTCCACAGGCTGAGGTCCTTCTAGGGAACATCCACCTGCTCCAGTGTGGGGTCCTCCAGAGACTGCAATGTGGATACCTAATCCACAATAGTCTCTCCAGTGGCTGCAGGGAAATAGCTGTTCCAGCACATTCTCTCCACAGGCTGCAGTGGATTCCTGTGGGGACACCTGGAGTAACTACTCCTCTCCTCCAGCATTCCATTCAGGGCTCTCAGGGCTGTTTCTTACACATTTCCCCTCAGCAGCAGGCAGGTTCTGCCCTCCCTTACCCAGGCTGTCCCTAAGGCATTACACCATGGCCGTGGGGCTCAGCTGTGTGTGCTGCTGGGTTGGCTGGAGCTGCTGCCCATCCAGTCCCTGGACACCTGTGCCCAGTGTGCCCTGTTCCTGCTTTCTGGACTGAAGAGTGCCAGCAGTTCACACACATTTGTCCTCGACCGGTGCTGTGTTTAAATGAGCACAGGCAGAGAGTTCACAATTTGCCTATGAGAAGAGCTGCTGTGAAGTAGCTACAGTGTACATGGCTTTTCACCCCAAGCATAGGTTTCTCTACAGTGACTTAGTGTTTTCCACAGACAGGTATCCTCAGCCGGCCTTCAAGCCAAAACACATATAAGGACCATTTTCTCTCCAGTAGTTAAACTTCATGTGCACAGAGATACAAGAAACCCTTGCTGCTATCTCACCTCCACAAAGCTGGAGATGTAGAAAATAAAACTCTGACAACAGTTGCTCAAAACCTTGCTGCCTCTGGCTTCTCTGGCAATCAGCAGCTGAGGTGATCTAAGAGGTTACAACCTGCAGTTACAAATCTGCAGCACAGGAACAGGGACAGCCCTTTGAAAGCAGAAACAGTAGAACCAGCTTTCACTGTCAGCAGCTGCTCTCCCTGGGCCCAAAAGTCTGTGCGTGGACAGGCTCCACAGACTTCTGACTCCTTCAAACAACTATGCTGTTGAGGAAAGGAATAACCGGTAAAATTATGCCTGCTTCAAGTGGCAATGGACAAAAAATGCTGACCATCTCAAAGCCACATACGTAGACATGGGAACATCCAGATGAAGACACCTAAACACTTGCTTTGTACCAAGGAGAAAACTTTCAGATCTATTATAGTAGGTCTTCTCCCTTGGCATAATTATTGGGAATCAGAGCCAGACATCAATCAAAGAACCCTATGTGTTTCTTTAATAGCTAGGATTAATAAATTATAGGTTTCCCAGTATAAATAAGTGTGTATTCAGCACAAGCTGCTGTTTGAAATGTATTGATAGTTGGATAAAGGATTTGGATTGTTCCCAAGTCAAACTGTGCTCTCTGCACAACAGCAACCTTCCCCACAATGTTCATTGTCCCAATCTGCATCTCAGTCTGCTCCTTCATTTAACACACCTAGGTCATGCTTGAAAACAAGTCTATCATTGGCAAAATTAGTACACGATGATCCTCGAATATAAAACACGAGGCACATAAGAAATTAACTTTCTTTGCCATAGCTCTCTAAGTTACAGGCTCCCACACCAAACAAAAGATGTTACTACGAGGACTTTCATAATTGCAGTTATGTCACTTAGAAGGCAGTGTCTGTATTAACTCTTGCCTTGGTCATTTGCTGTGCTTCAAGAGACCTCTTGGTCCTCTATTTGAAACAGCAGTGGGAGAGAGAGGGCAGGAGAAGAAGTCCTAATGAATACATGCTCAAGAAAATATTCAGGCATTTCTCTGTGGGATTCCCATTAGTATCAGTGGTGGATGTTTAGGGATTTAGCTATACAACACTTTGAAAACATGCATCTCGGTGTTGGGAGGAGAACAGAACTGCTCTGAGTTTGTCTTTACCCCTGTGTCTCCAGCCAGGGAGGTTAATAAAATGTTTAAAGAGAAGCAGTGGCAGAATAGAGGTTCTGATATGATGGCAATGCTGCCTGTCCTGCTGGACTCTCAGGTGTATTCACATGTCACTTCATGCCATCACTGTACATTTGGCAAAATGCAGGCATAGAAATATAAGCAATGTGCACTTCAAGTGTCAGCCTGCCCAGAACATTAAAGCAAGCAAAAGCACCAGAGAACTTAATATGGCAGGATTAAGCGTCATTTTCCACCAATTATAACATTCATATCTTTCTAACTTCTTAGGAAAAAGTTATGAAGCAACTCATAAAAATCCAGAAAAAGCAGGGAAAAACCTCATGTTACTTGTATTCTTTTCAACACCTCACAATTGAGCTTTTAGTGAGTACTTTGATAAAAACCTTAAGTAACAGGGAGTTCTATGCTAAGAATTCTACTTCTACCCCTATTCAAAGCACTATTTTGCAATTTAATACAGAAAAAAAAAAATAGAAATCCTCAATACATATGTGACATGAACATCCACATCTTATGTCATAACCATTTCACCAAAGTACTAATATATCTGGAGTACAGGCTCTGCAAAAAAAAAAAAATAGGCTTTCAGACATGAAATCCATATAGACAATATGAGCACACCAAGAACCCTTAAGTAAAGACCAAATGAACAAGATGCACGAGATGTCCAAATGGGCTGTGTAGATGAAACACATCATTCCAAGTTAAAATCACAGCATTAAACTAATGTGTACTGTGGTACTGTGCAATGTCTGAGCCTATGGCTTGCTGCAGTAAGTGAACCCCCTTATATGGGTTTCAGTACTTCAAGGAATGACATGGAATTGATTGTGCTGCCTGCTCTCTGTCCCATATGCTGACACTGCAGCACTTTCTTCCCCCCTTAGAGAAGGTGACATTAAATATCCTCCCATTCTTAAGCATAATCACCTAGGAAAGAGATTATCAAGTATCAGGGTCTTGCTCTGTTTGGAAGAACAATACTGAGAATTGTCCCATGGTCAAAGAGGATTTATCTTCATGCCCAAATCAACACAAGTCTTCCATACACATTCTGTTAGAATATAATGATGAGACAGACAGCATACACTTTCTTTCCATAAAAGCAACACAGAGATTTGAACATGTTCGTTCTCTTCCAATGGAAGGCAACAAAATTCTCAAGGGCTCTGATCCATTTGGCCCTCTGTTTCTCTTTTCTATTTTAACTCTGCTTTTCAGAGGCTGAAGAGGTCTGATTCTGGCCCCTAACTTGGGATCACAAAATTTGATTTTCCAGGAATGAGAAGATTTCACCCTACTTGATACAATTGTTCCATAGGATTAATGTTTGCATAAATTCAAACAAGACATCCCATGGTCTTTGACAAGTTATACCACAGTAGTGTTAGATAAGTGACACTGATTCCACTGTTGCTTTCAGGTCTTTTTTCCTGCAGGTTTTGTGAGCATTTATACACAGACACTTTCCAACTAATAAGAAATGCTAAACCCACTGAGGAGTACAGGATTTATACTTTTTTTTTTGGTTGCAGAAACCAAAACTAATAATTTCCACAAATATATCTCCTCTCACCAGAAATTTCCATGATGCAGAATATTTAGGTCCAGGACTAAGAGTCTATGTATTTCCAAATAAAAATATCAGGAATGATAATATTTACACACAGTAACAAGAAACACATTCATTTATGTGCAAGGAAAAGATTAGAGTTGGACTGAAAAAGCTCCAGTGGGTATTGCTGTCGGGAAAAGGTACATGTTTTCCCATGTGTGTGTTATGCATGAAAACTGAGACAGTAAATGATAAGATTTGCTTCAGAAGCACATGAATAAAAAATAATGTTTAGACATGATTGATCCCAGATTGTTCCTATATATGATATTCCAAATGCAAGGAATATTGTCTCAAATTCTGGAACTTGAAGTAATAACATTTTTTTTTTCAGAAAGCACTCCAAGCTGTTTGGTTTTCTCCTTTCCTCCCACACACTGCACTCAATGTACCAGAAACTCTTCTTGTTTTACTGTGGAAGGTGGATAAAGGAGAAAGGCAATGTTACATCTCCCTTTTAACACTTAGTACCAGACATCAAGTCATACTCCAAACCCAACTGTGCCTGGTTAAAACCAGTCAAGAAAGCTCCTTTACATGATAATTTTTGTTTATGTGCAGGAACACAGAGCAGCCCCACATGACAAATGCAAATAAAGCAATGGACAGCGGTCAAACCTTGCAAAACCTTGACAGAAAAAAAGCAAACATATTCCCTTAATTATTGTCAGATGACATGTATGGCATATATGTCATCTGTTGTCTTATGCACACATCTCCAAAGGAACGCTGTGCAGCCTTTTGGTGTGGAAATTTACACAGCCCAGCTTCCAAACACCTCCTGTCTCACATGACCACAGACCATGTCCTCTCAAGTGTCACATCCCATTGCCCCGACGCTGTTTGGAAAGCTACACCCTGCTGTTTGCGAACACCCAACAAGGGATTACTTCATCTTTGTTTTCTCATGCTGAAAAGTCAAGGCTGACTTCAAAACCGAAACAGTTGGTCTCTTGTCACTGAAAATTTGATCAGGTGTTCCTCCATTGCAGCAGTTCAGATTACATTTCTAACAAATACCACAAGCAGCAAAATGCTTTCAGCTATTAAATCCCTTACGTAAGAGTTGAAAGTAACTCAAACCAGCTGAAGTGAAGTGAAAGGTACATGGATAGTGTCGCTGTTCTTGTTGCTACATTTTTATTGTGTTGTTGATAACTGATGACACCCACTGGAACATGATGCTTTATTACTTTTGGAACTCTGAACAGGGTCATAGTTTCAAGTGCTGCAGCTTCTGAGAGTTTTCATTATAACACTCTAGCAAACAAGGAAACATGATGAGAAGGTGTAATACTCAACTTTTCCTGACATGGATGGTCTAATAGGGAGCGAGAACTCCTTCCACTTAAAATGGAAATGAAAGGAAAAAAAGCCCTAACCTAGATCTATCTTGTGCTGCAATAATAATTGCCTTTTTCTGCCATGCTACCCATATCACAATGTACCATAAATGTCTCAGTAAAGTGCTGGATGAACCATATTGTCTGCAAATGGTTGTACCTGCCAGTCATGGTATTAGAAGATTAATAAAAAAGCATATCCAATAATTTTGTAAGTTCACCACAAATAAAGGGAATGTTTTGTCCCAAGAAACTCTGTGCTCTTGAGACAGAGCAAATGAACAATCTTTCCTTCCTTTTTCCTGTCCCTGCCACTACCCAAGAAGAACATTTTACTTGAAAACCTGTTGAGGTTACTGCTACACATCCATAAATGCAGCTAGATGAGTGAAAATAAGTGCACACATGTGGTAATCAAGTCCTCCGGACAGAGCTGGAAATGAGAAAAAGGTTGTCAGATAGGAAGAGAGGCACCCAGCCAGGAGAACAAGTCTCAGCAGGAAAGGTGAGGCAGTGCAGCTCACTCACTCTGTGCTGCTGGACCTTGTAGGCTGCAGTGGGGCCCAGCAAGAGGATATAAAAGAAAAAAGGGGGAAGAGACTTCAAGTGCAAAGGAAATCTGCATGGAATTCAGTCTTACAGAGAATGGGGGGAAAAGGATTGAAATTAAAGAAAACACACTGCTTGCTTTAAACTTGTGGACCCCATTCTCCTCATGGACTGGTAACACACTCTGCAGCTCCAGAAAGTTCAGTGATCAACTCTGTTTGTCCAGGACCCTGGACACAACAGGACCTTGGCCTCTGGATACTGCAAAAATATTAAAATGTAAATAAATAAATAAATAAATAAATAAACAGTAATGGAAGGTGGAACCAAATCCCTGAAAATGCAAAGGAATGGAGAAGGTTAAACTACTGGACTTGCCTTCAGTGAAGTGCATAACTGAGGTCCTAGATCAGTTTAAAGACTGCAGCACAATTCTGAGTTCAGGCCAAATTCACCTGACAAAAGTAATATCAAATACTGTTGTAAAATGCATTATGAAGAAACCAGCAACATCAGCAAACTTTCATACAAAGAGAGAGAATCAATCTATAAGCAACATTGCAGAAAGAATTAAAGGATAAATTATGTTCTTCTCCAGGTGGACAGTTACATATGCCTCAGAATATTGCTTTTGTGTGAGTTTGTTATTGTTTTAAAGCAATAAAGATAAACTGAAAAATTAAATACAAAATATTCTAAGCTCCTCTCCAAATAATACCTGCCTCTGTGGCACCACTGCTTTCCAATTTGTTTGTCTTTTTAAGAGGCTTAGAAGGCTCTGGATACCTGAAATGCTAAAAAATTACTCTTTGGATCTCAGACTTGTGTTCATTTGGACTGAACACAAAACTTGGATCCATGAGCTCTCATACCTTCCCACAGTTACATGTCCTTTTTATCTCCACCACTCATTCTGTGTTGGAAAAAGCTCATTAGTGGGGGTTTTTTTTCCATAGCCCAAAAAAATCAAAATCCATGCTCTGAAAATGTTCCAGTTTATATCCAAAGTGGTTCCTAAATGGGCAAGTTAATTTCAGTAAATCCTATATATTTTTGAAAAACAAAAACCCCACAAACAATCAAAATAAACAAAAACATAACCAACATCAACACAAAAAACCAAAACAACCCAAACAACCAGGAAGCGCCAACCAGAAAGCCAAGTACACATAGTCTGGACCCTGGTTGACATTTACATTGCTCTCATACTCTTCATATATTGCTACTTCTTCCTTCTTTTTATGAATCACTTTGATTTTCTTTTTTTTTTTTTGGTTCTTATAACACTTTCTGAACAAGAACTATAAAAATAGTCTATTGCACTCCTCAGATGCTGATGTCCTTCCATGAAGAGTTTCTCCTTTCTTTGTGTTATTATTTAGTTTCAATTCATAGTTTCCAATATGGGGCTACTGAATACATTTTAGATTAGTTATTTATTTTTATTTTTGTAACCAGCAACCATTCATGGGAGAAGATTTTAAGAACTGTGCTGTAACTTCCCCTTCATAAAGCTGCTGCCCAATAGTGAGGTCCTAAATGAGCATCCTCCCTACTGATAATCATTTTTCCATCTTATTCTACAAAATTAAATTGACTGCTTCATGCCAGATATAGGAAACACATGTTACTGTCAATTAATTGAAAGTCTGACACTGGCTTCTGCTTCATTAATACATGTCAGTCCACTACCAGAGACTGAAAACTTCTTCAGAAAGAACAAAGACAAGTCCTCTTTTTTTCATTTTGAAATGCTGACCACACTTCTATATCTCATTTTAAAATACTTATATCACAGAAAATAGAGTAAGATCCCCTCCTAACTTCCCTTTCTTGTGACCCTATTGAGTTACAACTCTCATCAGTAGTAACAAAAGATAAGGGACAGTTTGTACAGCCCTTGAGAATCTGCATGTCATAAGAGCTATGAATTACTTGCTCTTCTTCACATTTTATCCAGGTTTGTAGTAATCGTCCGTACCTGATGGAAAACTTTTACCTTGGTGTGGCTATGAAACACTGCATATACTAATTATATTTTTATTTGTAAAAAAAACTCTGCTGATTGTACATCTGGTTCATGGAAAAGCTGGGAAAAGCTGTTTCCTACTCCTTTACTTAGCAGTTACCACAGTTGTAAGAAAAACATTGATCTGTTTCTTGAGAGCTGGTGAGTTTGTCTTCAAGCAAAGAACACACGGATCAACCTATATAAAATACAGTGTCTATCCATTCTGTGCAAAATATGTTATGTTCTAATTATATTATTTAGGGAAAGAAATTGCCAGCCTAGATCTGATGATTTAGTTCTATCGCTCAAGACACTTCCACATGTTTGGAAATAACAAAAGAGGATTAGAATAGTTTGAGCTCTGATATTGGTGAAGTTTCACTTGCTCAGAGAGCTCTTTGCATCTTTTTAGCCCTGGGGAATACTAAAGAAGTTCCAGCTGTTGTTTGACAGAATATAGGTTTGAGATAAGACACCTGACAAGACAAGACAAAAATCCCTTAACCTCCTTCTCCACCCTCAGCTGCATGAATCTCTCAAAGAGAAGTAAAATAAACAGTTGAAAAGGCACTGCCAATCAGCAAAGCAATATTCAGAGGTAGTTTCAGGAGTCCTGTCAGTTCTATGTGCATATATCCGATCCAAAAAAAATTAAGACATTTTTAGCACCTAAATATTTAGATATAAACCTTCTAGACTATCACAAAATTTTTTTTCATTCCTATTCCCACTGCAGTCTGATGGAAAAAATATCCATATGATGTCCAGTCCCATACCTGCTGTTGGTCTTGGTCCCCTGTATCAAAACCTGGGGCACCAAGAACCAGACCTGTGCCTGTTTGCTTTCTTTTCACTGTTTGTTTGGGTGTTTCAAAGTACAGTCGAATAGTCAAATCTGAAAAATTAAGCTTTTAAACAGCCAGCTTTAATCAACTTATTTCAGTTGAAATAAGTTCAACTGAAGTTGAACAAAATTTCAGTTGAATAATTACCCCAAACTGGATAGTACTCATGTTTAATTATGATAAACTCTTGTAATTAATGTTTTATTTTATAGGACTAATCAAAAAATGTTCAACGATATCAGCCTCTCTTAGTGGCATAATACAAAGAAAAATAACTAGCATAAAGAAAATCAGGTCTGACTGACAAAAATCTGTCTTTAAAAAAGAAAAGAACGTGTAGTTTTTTACATAAGAAACTTTAGAAGTTGTATTTTCCTTCACTTGAAATCCCGATCACAGAGCTCCAAAGAAAAAGAGTTACAAATTAAATATATTCACTACTCAGTTTAAGTCATCCATCAGAGGTCCCTGGATATTGGGTGTTCCTAGTTTGAAACCAAATTATCTGAAGCAAGTGAAACTTTACAAAAACTCAAATAAAAAAACTATGGGAGGTGCCAATAGACAGATGGTATGAGAATTGTTTCACTAAAAATGACCCAAAAAACTTTCTCTATTTCTCTTCTTCCTCAACACTTTTGACTGGAGCAGGAGACAGTGCTTTTAAGAAATAAAAATGGCATGAGAACACGATGGAGAGGTGGGATAACTTTTGTCCCAATGTTACACCTGTGACACAGGCTGGTGCAGCCTGCAGGGAGGAAAAACAAAGGCAATTGTTTGTGCATTTTTTTGCCTCCTCTAAGAATTGCAGAGCAGGCAAGGAGTCTGTTTAAAAAGACAACTTTGATTTCTATCTGAGAGCAAAGCCAAGGAACATTAATCAATCTGATTATAAATATGGCACAGCCAAAAGGTTACTTGAATGAAACAAAATCAGGTTTTGTGGCCTGTACTTGTCACATATCTCTTCTTTGCTCTGAATAATAACTAGGACAGGCAGCTGTGCACTAGAAATTAATGCATTTATAAATGAGTAAAGCACTTTCCCTTACATCACATTTTGAGAACATGCTTAAACTCTCTTTACTACAGTAAAACTTCAAAATGAGCACAAAGGCTTCCTGATTTGTGAAAGGAGTGAACAGTGCTCAGGTTTGCTATATTCAAAACTTAGATCAGGAACCTTATGCCACTAATTGTTACAGATTTTTATAGTAACAAATCCTTAAAATAACTCTTATATTTCCCTAAAACGAGTACAAATGAAGAGAATCAAGCTAGCTGGATTTGAAAGAATTTAAAAAATTAAAAGCAAGTAGATTATCACTTAAATTTCCCAGTTCAATCCCAGAAGAGCAGGAAGATGCTTTTTGTGGGTAGCTCTTTTTTCTTTTTCCTGTTTTTGGTTGGGGGTTTTTGTTTGTTTATCTGTTTTTATTTTTGGGGTTTTAAAATTTGTGTGAACAAGATACCCTGACTCAAACCAAGGGAAATTCTTCTCTCTTGCAGCCACAGGACACAAATGAAAGTAGATTATTTTTTTATTTCTATGTTGCCTTCTGTTCCATAAATTGCCAATGAACAACCTTAGAGATGAAGTTAAATGGCACACCTGGAATAATCTTGGGTAGACGCAGGTGGAGGCATTTGGACTGAGAATCTAGGCATCACTCTCTACAGTTAAAAGCCAGCATTTAAATCTGGAACACAAGTTCCTGCTCAGATCAGCAGATAAAAAAGCAAGAAATACAAAATACTCCCTTTTTGTTTGAACAAAGGTACTTCTGTAGTTCATCTTCTCATTATAAAAGTATTTTCTTGGCAGAAGTCAAAAGGAACCACCACTTTTTTATGGCCATTTTTTCAGCACCAGCATCAGCTGAAGAAGAAAGGGATGGTGCTATTACCAAGTATTGGCCAGCCCAAAGGGGAGAGATTACAGAAATATTTGAAATAGGACTTACTTCAAGAAAGAGTTATTTTTTTTAAATTGACCCTGTTTGGTGTTACTCACAAGAAACCTGAACAATCTATCCTCCTATCTTTTATATCAGTGCAAAAATGTAGACATAGTAAAATATTTATGAAGCTATTTATAGTCCCTACTAACCCAGTTCAGACTGAGGACAGTGAGGAATATATCTGGCCACTCCTCCAGCCAAAATTAGTTCTACAGCTGGCAATTCTAAAAGGCCATGTCATTATACCAGTTAGTTGTCTGAGCTATAAAATCTCTCAGGTTGCAAACCCAGATTCCAGAAGATGACAGCTAAGCCAGACTATAAATTTCCTATGCTTAGATAATTTTGATGATTTAGTTTTCAAATTTGCTGTGAATATATTCTTGTATGAATTATAGTTTATTTGAGAGAACACAAACTCTCATCAGGTCAAGCATTTTCAATTGAGCAGTTTGAGACAAATATTGTAACCTTGAAGACATCGGGACAGCTGCAAGTGTTTGCAGAATATAATAAGAATATAATTTTACATTCTGATTTAACATCAGAACGATATCTTAAAGATAGTTTAAACATTCACTCAATAAAGGGAAGTTATCCTGACTGACAAAGTCATCCACTGGCATCCACTAAGCAGGAAGGCTGGAGAATGCTGACTCCGTCCCCAGCTCCCTCTCTGCCCCTCTGTCCCACTGGGATGAGACAATGCAGAACATGTTTCCAGGCCACAGGAACTTTGTGCAAGGGTTCCTCCCTAACTCCTCAAGGCTTTATATCCTACACCAGGCTCTGGTGCTGATCAAAGCTTTGGAGAATCTCTCTACAGAAGACTACATTTGGTGTAGTCAGAAAAATCTCAAAAAATCTGTCTACAAAGCACCTAATTTCTAATGCTCACAACTGCTCTTCTTAGTATATAAATACAATAACAGACAGGGCTGACAACCTCCAGCCACCAGATGCCACTTTCCTAAGGGCCCAGGAGAGACTAAATATGAAGTTTTTGCAACCCATGAAACCACAGAAAGTTGTCACACTGGGAAGCCAGATTGGAGAACAGGCTTCTCCTGCACTTGTTACGGCACATCTCTTAGGAACAGCTCTGTGCTTGTTCCCTCTCCAGAAGTTTCCTCCTGCTCAGCATGCTCAAGCACTGACAGCACAAAAGTTTGGAGGCTTGCACCTCAACTGCTCAGGTGCACCTCTTTTAAGAAATACAAAATAGAATATACATGCATCTAATTCTGAGCCATTAGAACAGCTTTGCCCTGCACCACAATTTGAAGAGCAGCTCCCAAAGGAAGGGTTCAGTGCCAAACCTGCGGTTTGCACCATGCAAGGTCTTGGCAAAAATCTGGCAAACTTTGAATATTTTTAAATAGGATAGGAAATAAGTTACATTTATGACTATCACTGAGTTGGGAGGGGTTGGGGGCAACCTCAAGAGCAGGATTAGATTTCACACTAATTTCAGAAATTGGATCAGAGCTATAATATCAACAGGATTCAATTCAATGAAGGTAAAATTCAAATATTTAACTTCAAAGTAATGAAAACATAATACAAAATGTTAGCCACCTGGCTAAGCAGCAGTTGAAACAGCACTGATATTATAGCAGCTCAAATGAACAGAAGCCAAAAACTTAATGCCAGTGCAAAACTAGTAAATGTCAATCTGAAAAATTTTTCAAGTGTCACGAGAAAGACATGTGAAGTTTTCTGCTCTCCTGGCAACGAGGAGGCTCAGCTGAAATGCTATTGGATTGGGCCATTTCTCTGTGAGAAAGGCAGAGAGGCTGCAGAGAACCCCGAGGGAAGCCTTCAGACTGACAAGATGTTTCACAAGCAGGATCTGGGAAGATGGGCTAAGAGAACTGGATATGTTCAGTACAAGGAAGACAAGATAAATAGAGATAAAGAACAATATTTAGAATTTGTTATAAAGCAAGCAACAAAAAATTTCTTTCAACAACTACCAAAAGATAGGATAAGAACTTATTCAATTATTTTTCAATAAGAAGGGTTTCAAATAAATATTACAGGAGAAGTTGCTCATTCTAAATGTACAGGCAGAGACTCTGTTCACTGCTTTTGCTAGAAGGGGAAATTGTCAGAAGGAAAAAGTAACAAATACCAATGCCAGTGTTCCAAGCTTGTGTAGTCAAACATATGAAGAATGATAGCACTGGAGCCTCTCTGTAGATTTTCAAGCAAAGAAAATTTTCATAAGCCTGTTTTTTTATGCGAAAATTGTTTCAGGAGGGTTTCAGTGAGGAGCGTGCTGGAATGGATTCGGCCTGCTTGCAAAAACTCTGACGTGAAAAATAAATGCTTTTTTTCCTGACATAGAATTGCTAACTTTTTGAGAACAAAATATTGTGCTTGTTGCTGTGAGGGGAGTGGGGGAAGGTCAACATCAAAGAACAGCAAAGAAAAATACTGCATCAAAAATCTTGATCTTCAGAGATCCCTTTAGCACAGTATTTATAAAACAAAAACAGCTAACAAAACACAATTATACAATAGACTGGGAAAAAAAGCTGTCATTCTGCCAAGTGACACATGAGATCCTTTTCAAACAGGATAAATCGGTGACACATATAGTTTAATAGTTCAAGATCAACTGCATATTTCTTTTTAAAGGTACAGCACAGTGAAATTATATTACATAAAGAAATTGCTATTTTCTACTATTAAAAGAGGATTTTAATTGTTTCCAGATAACTCCATGTCCATACCTGTACACTTGCTCCTACACATCTTCCTTCCTGAAAAAAAAAAAAAAAGGACAAATATATTTTATAAAGCAGAAATAAATGCTTTTCCTCCCTGAGTAAGCGGTTAATTGTTGAAAACATAAGACAAGTTGGGGGGTGGTTCTTGGCATGTGGCTGTGATTCTAGATGCAGATAGATGATAAGGGGCAAGTAAATATGCTAGAAGAGGGAAGGGACATGCACCTCCTCCAAATGCACCTGTGCTTACCTTGTGGGACAAGAACTCTGCTGCTGCTGGCACTTGTCATCACTAAATTCTGTACTCTCTTCAGGAGATCCCATACTCCACTAAGATACATTATTATTTCCTGGAAATTAATAATAATTTTCAGAATAGAAAAGAAATCCAGATCAGTAGTATTTTTCATCTTGAAATTCCATTTCAAGTAGGAGATTTCATACTCCCGTTGCACCCATCACACACCTAGAAAAACCAAGTGGCAAAATTTTTGACTTAGAAAAACTCAATGGAAAACAAAACTGAGTTCTCAACTAAAACAGGATTTCAAGCATGATGGAGGCAGGGATCAAAGGACACTTTACGTTTTCGGAAAATTTGCTTCTCTAGCCCACAGTGGTAACAACAGTGTCACTACCTGAAAATGCACATCATTTTTAAATGAACTGAAAGACCTTTTAGTCCTTAAAAACATGACTCATAGACCTTTCCTCTACAAACACCAGTGGCATGAAGATAAAGAATAAGCATCTAAGAGAGGGAGTTTTGCCTCTATTGGATTGGAGAGGGGGGAATCTGGAAGGTGAGGGCTTGGTTTGTGGTTTGTTGGTTTTAATTCCTGGTTTTATGGTAAGTGTAAAAAATTATACCAGAGCCAAATATTGCAACATCCATCTTCCAAGATATTCCTGTCTATCCTATATTAATATTGACTTCAAAGACTACTTTAATGATGCCATACATCTGGCAAGTTTCAATGGCACTGTAGGCGCCAGGATGAAGCTCTCTGAAGACAGTATTTAATAGACAAACAAATGACTTGATAACAGGGCTTGATATAGAGATTTTTAATTCTTTCTGATTTTTAATGCCCAAAATCTAGGCTTAAATGAAAATAAAACACTGGCCTCATTCTGATTTCCCATATCTATGGACAAATAATTCCAAACTTTCCCAAGTACAAAGCATTTAGAGAGGGGATTGTTGGTACTACTGGGATAAAGATTTTTATTTTGTGCAGCCTTGTTTGAGGCTTTTTTCCTCAAAAATGCCTATAATTGAATATTGTTTCAGGTTTTAACAAAAAAAATTGCAATCAAACACCAACAGTTCTGCTAAACTACAACCACACAAACCAGCATCCAAACAATAGCTCTGTAAAAAACCTTCAGGAACCTAAATTAAATTTAAAAATTCAATTTTGATAATCCATTTAAATTACTAACAAAAAATTCCATTTGTTGGTTTAAAAGATGGCACCATCATGATTTGGTTAATCTCATAGTGTCTTTGTAAGCTGTTCACGTAAAACCTCTGGTTAAAAGGCAGCCAGTGATGGATGAAACAGGTCTAATTACATATCTCTTTGTAGGTTTGTCAAATGAATAAATATTACACAATGAAAATGGCTGTGTGATAAATTATAGCAAATTACTATAATAAAAAAAGTTTACTTTTGTTTTTGATAATCAGTAAATTAATTGTGTTTGTTGCCAATTTAAAATGTATAATTAGTATTACATCTGTGTCATTTAAATCAGCTAAGCAATTCTCATTGTATCATTACTGGAGGAATCTGAAGTGTACTTAATGTATTAATGATTCACAATGGGGAAGAATTCTCATTAGTGGAAACTTTTGCATAGTCAATAACCAAGAAAATTAGTAAATAAATAAAAGAGTTCTCCACTAGCCTATGAATTCCATGTGGGCAAATAAATACTTGGTAGAAGGGTAAACCTCTCAAAAAATAAATTAGATATATACCAAGGGTAGATGTTTGCAAAAGCCACAGACTCAAATGTTTTTAAACATTTAATGGAAATTTTGAAAAATTAAATAGACAACTAACATGTTAATAATTACATACTAGGCAGAGTACAATGGTTTTACCTGTCCTTGCTACCAAATTGGTCCTGCATTTAAGTCTGGTTGAAAATCATACAGATTAGCAAAATTTCATGGCATTCAAGCTGTTCATAATATTTTGTCTATTAAGAAAAAGAGGAAGGAGTGAGCAGTGAAGCACATAAATGCAATAATTCGGTGCACTAAGCCCTACCAGCAAACCTCAGCAGGGACAGGGCTGGGACAAAGTTGCTCACTGAGGGTGCAACCACAGACCACCTTATGCTTGGCCAGCACCACTTTCTTGCCCCTTTACAAAATAGGCACATTCATGCAAGTTCCATAATCACAGAATGTGCTGAGTTGGAAGGGACCCACGAGGATCATCGAGTCCAGCTCCTGGCTCTGCACAGGACAGCCCAAGAATCCTGTGGCACTGAGTATCTGTTTTCATCTGGTCTGCAAGGACAGTCAGGAGATGATTGCCAGCCAAAGTTCTCAGATGGTTCGAAGCCCATTCGAGTGTGGGCCTCATTGTCATCTTTAATGTGTGCCATATAAGAAATCATAATGTTGCAGAAAGGAATCAACTTATCCAACTATTTCAAACTGCTACCCTGTTAACCTGGTCCCAAGAACCTTGCTGCAATAGTTACTCTAGGTGCTTTTTGGGAGGCTAAAGTGCAGCCCAAAATGAAAAAAAAAAAAACTACAACCAAATAGAGACATTGGTTTCTGCACCTCTCTAGACAAGATTCATGAAAATTTAGGTTTGCAACTTTTGAACTTAGTCCAGACACAAGACTGGAAGATCTAGAACTTTATCAATCTTCTCTGTATCTTGTACTGTTTCTTTCTGAAAAATAGCATTCCTGACATATTGAAAAAAAAATATTTAATGGAATTTCTGGTTTGAGCAATCACTGTCCTGATCTTTAAATACATGTATCTTCAGCAAACCAACAGATTAATTTCAATAAAACTGACCCATCTAAACAGCCAAAAATCTAGGAGTTTGGCTTATAAAAAGTGGCAAAAATGAGTATAGTTTAATCTCACTGAAAATAAACCTTAGAAAATAGTTTGGTTTGGGCTTTTTTTCCCAAAATTTCCAAGTCTAGTTAAAAGTTAGCAGAGTTGGACACAAAGACTACATGAGAGAAAATAATAATTGAAAAACCCAACAAAACAACTCTGCATTTTAGTAATAATAATTTCAATCTACTACAGGTAATAAGTGTGATAGTAGTCTTTCCAAGCCCTTTTGTCTCAAATTATCCTTGGCAAATATTAAACATTTTCCTTTTCCTTACCAAGCAGTATTGATTCATTCATGGTACTGAAATGAACATAAAAAATTAGATTATTGTACACACATGAAAAAAATTACTGTGTGACTAAACCCACTGCAAATGATGCCCTTAGTTCTCTAATTCACTTCATGAGAAAAGCCAGAGATTAAAGCAAATGTTTGTGGAACGGATCACATCATCAAAGCCTATAAATAGGTTGCAATAAATACAAACAGAATCAGCCTTTTCTTTCAGGCTAGAGCAGGAAATGAAATACTCTTCCATTTCCCCCAAAAACTGAGGAATGAAATTTCCAGAGAAACTGGAGCAGTTTTTGCCCCTCATGCCAATTTCAATGACCAGGCCCCAAGTTAGCAAGGGTGTTCTGACTGAGGTAAGGGATTTGGGGTCAAACTCTTAGGTCACTTCAGCAGGATGAAGGTTGCCACGGAAAGCAGAACAAGAAGAATCAGGGTCCCCATGTGAAAGAAACCAGGACCAACTCTGGAGGATGATGTTGACTGGTTTGTTCTTTGTTTGAAATGCTGTTTGGATGTGTGTATATATGCTGTAAGTTTATTTCTATGTTTAAAAGGAATGAAACTGGAAACAATTTTGAAATCTCAGGTCTTCTATATACAAAAAATTTATCTTGCAAGCTACCATTAGGACATTTAATAAAAAAGAAATTTAAAGAAATGTTAACAATAAAAAGCTTGAGTTTTGAAAGAGCCCACATTCTCACTGGAGTAACATGCAATTCCTATAAAGAATCAAGTGCAATGCTTTTCTCAAGGGCCTTTTGAGTGGATTATTTATTGCTGTTTCCTGTTCAAGTTTTATGGGCAGGTCAAGTGCCAGAGTGTTGCTCTGCTCTGTCTGCCAAGAATGATAAAAAGCTGGACTTCAGTGTGACAACAGGACCATATCTAATTATTAAAACAAGCAGTGCATGGATTGCAGAGGGGTCTCCCCACCAACCCACTCACCCCTGATTTTACTAATTTATCAGACAAAATCTTTGTGGAACAGTAAACAGCAGAACCAACAGCAATGCTTATTTATAAAGGATTCTTTTCAAATTTCATTTTTCAAATTTACTTTTTCCTTTCTTTTTTAGAAAGTAAATAAATACAAAAGACTGTATTCTCTCTTCTTCCAATTTAATCACATAGTGGCAATGGGGACTAAAGACCTCTTTCACAGCCATGAGCGAGTCGCAGTCATGCTGCTCTACTTGAATCCCCCAAGCTGTGCTGTCAGTGACCTTAGTGGTGACCTGAAGTAATGGTTATATTTCTTTTCTTTTTTTTTGTCCTTAGGAGTAACAATTCAGCCTCTGTATTCTAGGCATTAGTTCTGTGCTTCTAGTACTGAACAGAGCCCAATCATTATACCAGTGAGCATTTGTTACATCTCCGTACACAGATTTTCAATGCAAGTTCATTTGAAGACAGACACAACACCTACAGCCCATGATTTACCTGAGGTGTCAACGGCAGGGTTAAATTTATTTTCCTTCAGTGCAGTGGTAAAGTGGATCACTTGCTTCCTATTGTAATCAGTTCCACAACTGGGAGACTTCTGAAGATGTTCACTTATTAAATAAGAGCTTTCTTGGAAGAACATCAACTACTCCAGACAACATTCAGTCCCACACTGTATAACGAAAATTGTCATACACATTTACATTTGTAATGAATACAAAAAAAAATTTAAAACAAGTGCAAATAAAACAGAAGCCATGCAAAATTTTAAAAGGCTCCTGAGTCTCAAAGTTTTTCTAATACAGTGATCTCTTTTCACTTCTGGGTTTCTCATAAATTCTGTGCTTCTTTTGGTAGTTCAGAAGAAAAGTAAGCTAAAAATGTATATGGTTTAAAATCTCTAATTCCTCATGTTGGATGAAAGCAAGCTGAACCTCTGCAGGTGTTAATGAAGATTTAACGGGAGACAGGTGTATACAGATAAGAAGCATATGGAATGAGGCAACAGTAAACAAAATAAGAGCTCAACAGATGTGGACACAATGGAATTTAATCTTTTTTATGCTCATAAGATTCCCCGCAAAAATATCGTCAAGCATTCAAGATTTAGTACACATAGCTTATATTTGTTGTTCAAACCATGATCTGAGAATAGTGATAAAAACTATATTCTCTTTAATCAAAATGGTGTCACTTATGCAAAACTTTTTGGTTATTAAAAACCTGATGTACTAAACAAACTAAATTTGAAAGCATGATAAGAAGAGACTACTCTTTCATGTGTGAAAGCCTACATTATCTCAGAAAGAGAGAAGAAACTCTTCAGAAATATTTCAGTGGATGCTATTAGGACATCAGAGGTAAAAAGTGTGAGTACTTCGTGGAGCTGTAATATAAGAGGCCATATTCAAAATTACAGATAAGGGATCTGGGCAGAAAAAACAGGATAGGAGCTGAGTCTTTTCCCTTGATGCCCTGTGTCATTTTCAATTTATATTTTAAAAATAAACTAAAAGTAATAAGAATGTAAATGTTGTTTCTCTGCAAAGAAATTCAGAAAAGTGAAGTAAGACGGCAATATATACATAATAAAAAATCAAGTATAAATCAGATCTTTGAATTTAAATTGGAAGACAAACAGTGCTGAGTTACTATTTCGCAATATCCTCAATAACTATAATTATGGTAGGTGTTTCCTCAGCAGAGAACATTCCTAAAACACTACCCTGGAAACAGGTACTTTGCATATTACAGAAATAAGTGGGTATTTTTTTCCAGAATGAAGTTGCACTCTTTTACAAATATTTTTGTACTTTATTTATTTAATATCTTCTTTGTTAACAGTGTTAACTCTGTGCTTTGACCAGGATGGAAAATACATGTTTCATCTTTATTCTCTTTATACATCCCAAACAAGAAACTAGAGTGAGTTGTTTTCTAGCTACTGGCACAAAATGAGCAAAAAAAAAAATCACACCACCAACCACCAAAAAAACCTACTCAAGAGTCAAGAAGAGAGGAGAACTTGGCCAGCAAGATTAGAAGCTGGCAAAGTTGAAAGAGAGATCCTTCCTCCTTTTCTTATCTGCTAGGTGCTGCCATGATTGCATGGTGCCAGTTACCACGGACAATGTTTTACCTGGAGTACTACAAGAGATCAAAGCCTCCAAGTGGTGAATATGGGATGAAAGCTTCATAGTCAGACAAGAGGCCGTGTAATCAGGCATAGCAGAAGGCAGCTAGTCAGGAAAATAAAGGCAAGGAGGACTGGAGTATTGGTACCTCACTTGACAGAGTACTGTAACCATCAGCATTGCCTCGCTCAGAGCAGCTGGGCCTGCAACAAGACAGGACGAGTGTCACTGTGCAAGGCCATCTGGAAGGGTGCCACTCATGAAGAAGATGAGTTAAAGTTGGGCTGGTGACAGAAAACAGCTACCAGGGGAAGCAGGGGACTTGTGGGTAAGAATCACTAGGAGGAAGAGACACCCTTTTTGCTAAGAAAACCTAACCCCCTAAAATGTGAGATGACCTGTGTTGTTACACTATGTGTATAATAGAACAGCAGGCCTGGAAGGCTCAGAGTGAGTCTCCATCCTGGGCCCAGAGGTGACCATGGAAGCATATCCAGGTCACCAGGAATGGGCTGGGAAAGAGAATTGTGGGTTTGTGGCCTTCTGGAACAATTGAGAGTGAGGATTATAGTTTGTGACCTTATAGGGTATTGTTTATCTGTTACCATAATAAGTAAAATCTGTGTAATACCCCAGGTGATTGGGGGACACTGTGGTGAACACCTTTCCTGTTTATGTGATGACATATCCTGTCTGTGTATTTAAAGAATTTTCACTGCATGATAGCTAGTAGTTGTCTTTACACAAGAAGTACTGCATGGTGAAGGTCTTTACACAAGAACACTGCAAGGTGAAGGTCATAGTAAAGGTCTCTACACAAAGCCTTTGCACTTCTCCATCTTGTGTGAGGTCCGAGTGTCTGCCTAATTACTGCAGTGACCTGGTAATTTGTAAACTGTGCTTGCCTACTATGATAAATTATAGGGCAGATAATGTAAGACAGCATTGTTTCATATCATCTGCTGCCATCTTGGTCCAGAACTGCTTGATTTCAAAATATCCTTGTTTCCAATTCAAAGATGAAACATCTATGTGGACCCAAAATAATTCCCAAAACAGGAATGATAAAAAATTATATTTGATTTTATTTTGTCACAATAAATAGATCAAAAAAGACCAACTAAACTACCCCCTATGTCTCACTGAACTTGTTGGTTCATTCCCTATAAGCATTCAAAGTGATTTTTCCAGTCTAGCTATTAACATCACCAACAACATGAACTTTCACCACTTCCCTTGAAAAGCACATCATGGTCTGATAAAACGTTTAATGTCAAGATAATTTAGAACAGACATCAGGAAAAGCAGATTTCGTTTCATAGTGATTTTTTTGCACCTCACCCTCAGCTATTTATCTTCCTCCATAACATTTTCTATACACAGAGAAGGTGAGCATCGTCTTGTCCTGTAACCAAGTTGCATTTTGGGGCCTGGATTTTTCACGTATTTTTGTAGTTGGTTTCTACCGAAAGTGGAGAAAACCATTTTGTCTAAGGGGCAGTAAACAACAGGCTGCTCCAGCTCTTTTGGAACACAGATGCTGAAGTGAATTGGCTGTGAATGTCCACTGAAGGCTCAGTTGCAAGAATTGATTCCTACACACTTCCAGAGAAGAACACACATTTTACAAAAGGGTTGTGAGTGAAACCTGTAAATTGCTGATGTGCCACTAACCAGCATGCCAGGGAGTACGTGGAGCCTGAATGCCACAGCCCTGAAAGTACAAGGCATTAAGTACAACACAGGTAACTTCTTGTGTGTAGTGCGTGCATGACACGTGTGTAGATATATTTGAGATCTTAATGCCACATAAACCTGAAAACAGAAACATGTATTGCAATACCAGCCAGCAAAATAAGTGAAGCTGTTCTGTGATGTGACTGTGCACAAGCACATCCACAGTGCTAAGTGAGCAGCACACAAGGCTACACGGACTTTGTGGTTCTACATTATAGAACCTGCCACAAAATCTACCCCGGTCAGGAAACTGTGTTCCAGACTCCAGACGAGGATTTAATATTTTAAAATACAAACTCTGTTCCCTAGCTCTTTCCAGTCACCAAGACAGCTTAGGCAGTTCTTATTCCACTAGTAGCTCAGTGCATTGGGTGGATATATTTATTTGCATGGCTATGCTGCAAAACCAATCATGTAATTGATGTGATTGAAAAAGAAAATCCAAACATATCTTTTTTCTCTGCTCCATAGGGTTGCTTCTCAGCCAGATCTGTTCTTTTACTAAAGCCACTACAATGAGCAGAGATGAGTTGCCAAAGTAAAGGCTGCTTAAGCGTTGCTGCTGTGTGTGTGTAGCAAAGTCTTAGATAAAAATATATGTATGCTAATATATATAAATATATCTGTGTAGATGTGATATGCATATATATGTGTATATACAAGTATGTATGTCCAAATTTACACACAGTTAAAAAATTAAAACTGTTCTAAACCAATTTCCCAGGCCCCCTAGTCTTAACATTTGCACTGTAACAGACCTTTACCTCAATAGCAATGTTAGTCCTTCAGGCTCATCCCCTTCCCACTGTTTTTCCTTATTCCCAACTATCACAGTTTCTGAAGAAACTCGGTATATTTGCCATCAAACATTACAAAGTTGTTGAAGAAGTCCGGAGGAAAACAAAATAATTATACAGTGCTTTATCTGCATATTAAAAAGGTAAAACAAACAGACCCCACCCAAACGTTTTGCCTGTGAGAATAAGGAGGCTTGGATGGCTCCTATTCAGATCAACACATTTACAAAATATCTGACAATGTCATCCTGACCCCTACTGGAAACCCTCAGCATTTGCAGGAATATCAGCAAACTCAGAACAAATAATTTAAAGATGTAACAAGTACTTCCCAGGATATTTTCCACAATAATTACGAGACACTACAGGTGACAGTAGGACAGAGCTGCAATGCTACCAGCAACTAAAGAGGATGTGAAAGAAGTACTTTGCAATGTTCCAATGAGCTCACCTTGACAACTGGGTAATATCTTCCCCAGCTGTAACAGGGCTTAGTTGTTGCACTCAGTTTTAATCTGATCATTTATCCATATTCATTTTTGAATGTTCATCAATGTAATTAAAAAGTAAGTCACAATAGGTACAAATATTCCCATCATATCATGAACTCCTAAAGCCCTTAGTGTTTAGAAGATGAATCTGAAGTTCAAAGTGGCATTCAGAAATAGGCCAGAAAATTATCATTGGCTAAAATCTCAGGTACTTACAAAAGAATGACTAACCCTTCCAGGTTCGTACCAGAAATCAAAAATGTTGCACAATTCCCTTATGACAAATCCTGGAAGAGGTTAGAAAACTTAGAGCCTGGAAACTGTAATTGAGATGTGTAGTTCTGCATTGCAATGCGATCACATCATTTGCTAAAACATTAAGAGTGACATTAAACCTCCTGAAATGGTTGCATTTAGGCTCACTACTTTTCTGAATACATAAAAGCAGTTTAAGCCTGTGAGAGGCTTGTAAAACTTTTCTAGTATTTTGAGCTATTTTGGTGTTTGCTAAAGCAATTGCTATAGGTGAGTTAAATTTAGAATTGTTCTACTCTGCTTGTGTCAGACACACAGAGAGCCAGAGCTCATCATCCCAGCTGGGATTGCTCTTGCAAAATCAGTACACATCAGGTGAAGCCTCAGCTGGTGCAACCCATAGCAGCTCCAGGGACCCACGAGGAGACAGACACTCAAGGTAGATGGAGGTCCTATGAGGAGCAGCTGAGGGAGCTGGGTTTGTTCAGCCTGGAGAAAAGGAGTCTCAAGGACACCTTATCACACTCTACAACTACCTGAAAAGCAGACATAGAGAGATGGGGGGCAGTCTCTTCTCCCAGGCAACCAGTGACAGGAAAAGAGGACATGGCCTCAAGCTGCACCAGGGAAGGCTGAGGCTGGACACCAGGAGGAATTTCTTCCAACAGAAAGGATTGCCAAACATTGGAATGGGCTCCCCAGGGAGATGCGGGAGTCATCCTTCAATGGAGATGTTCAAGAAATGACTGGACATAGAACCTGATGCCATGGTGTGGTTGACAAGGTAGAGATCAATCAAGGGTTGAACCAAATGATCCAGGAGATCTTTTCTAACCTAAATGATTCTGTGGCTGTGAGAAGCAGCAAAGGGAAGATACTGTAGTAATGCACACGCTGAGCAGCTGAAACCAGTTCCCATCCACACAGGGAAGTGCGTACTCTGCACACTATCCAGCAAAGCCACCTGAAGCCATCTGGACCATGCAACAACGCAAAGTCTGGACACAGCACATAGGGCTGTTATAAAAACTAACGCTTTGGCAGAGAGCAAGAACCTTTCTGGTAGGGGCATTTGACAAGAACAGCACTGAAACCAGCATTATTTTAACAGAATGGAATGACTGGATGTAATCCAATATTTAAATGGCACAAGCTCATATCGGTGCATACCCAAATGCTGCATATTCTCCCACAGACAAATCTGGCACTTTGGAGGCTGAACTGGGAGTGGGGGGGGGGGATCTCCTTCCTACCCTTACAACTTACGAAGCATCTCACATGCCAGCTTTCTTCTTATATAACCTAAGGTGATAAATCTCCTTGTCACAAATCAGTTATGGAAGAACATAAGCTTACTAAATGAATCTTCAAATCAAGGGCAGGATTCTCCCTCAGTACTAGATCAAAAGCTCAAGTTATATTTGAGCTCTAATGAGAAGAAACCTTATTTCTTGGTGGTTGGGGCATAGGGCCAAGAAGGCTTCTGTGTTCCAAATCTGTGGCATACCAAATTCTTTACAGTTTTGAACAAGTCTGTGGCTTCATTTCTCCATCACATAAATAAGGATTATAGTATTTGGTTACCTCAGCCTCAGAATAATAGATACAGTCCTTTTGTTTTGTATTTAATAAGGTCCTACACTACAGGTTTTGCCATCTAAATCTGGAAATTTTCAGATTTCATTGAAAAGAAGGCATCAGAAAAGATGTGAAACAGAAAAATAAAGTGATTCTTACATTAGAATAACACAGCTTCAGGTTGGGTTATATAAAATATCCGTAAGGGAGAGTCAGAGAGACCCTTGTTTCTCTTACTTGCTTAGCAATAGGGGAAAACCAAAGAACTCCCCAAAAGACAGGCAACAAAAATGCTATTCAGCCTTAATTATTTCTATATCTGTTAGTTTCATTCACAACAGCTATTTCTTACAGAAAATTATGCCTTCAGCAACCCACAGAGCCCCATGCCCCTGAGGATATGGCTTACTCTGCATGCCTTCCCCCTCATGCTCCAGAGGGAGTGATTCCTGTGGGAACCCACTGGGAAACAACAACAAAACCAAATACTGGCCCTTGAGGGAAGCAGCAGGCACACTGTGACTCTCCATGAAGCCACACATCACTCCAGAGGACACCACAGGACAGGTATCAGTGCCAAGGGGAGGGAATACACCTGGGAGCAGCTCTGTGTGCTGCATCCAAAGGCTCAAGGGCAGACTCCCGCTGTGCATCCACGGACCCACAGCCAGCATTCCTGCTGAGCCAGGCAAGTAGAGAGGCTTTCCGCTTTCCAGCCAGTGCTAAATACAAGCAGACTTGGAGCCAAGCATGACTCCCTATGGACCTGTGTGGTGATGCACTAAGGACAAAGCTGGAGATGGGAATCTGGAAGATCTGGGAGGTAAGTCCAGTGTGAGCCAGCCACACAAGTTATACTCAGACACTTGGAGCACAAGCAGGTGCTTAATCCATGTTTTTGATAACAAACATGTTCATGGTTGTGCCTTTCACACTTTATTACTTGAAGCCTATCCAAGCACCCCCATGACTGACATTCCAGTATCCTCATAAAGAGAAGGACCACCTTTCACAGCAAAGCGTTCATGTCCCTCTTCAAACTTAGCAAGTTGAAGAACCTCAAAAATATACACACAGTAAAATTTTACTGCATGCAGCAAAGACAAGAAGAAAGAAAAAAAAACACCGGCCTTTCAAGTCTCAGACCAATTCTGCACTATTTCCTGAACTGGAACAGTTTCTCCCCTGAAAATTTAGAAATCCAGTGGAAGTGTGTGATAGTTTAAAAGCAAATCAGTGAGAGATTCAAAGTCAGAACTACAATTTAATAGAAAAATTAAAGTAAATGCAATAGTTACAAAAACACTGACAGAGTCAGAATACAACCTGACACCCTGTCGGTCAGGGTGTTGGTAGTAGTCCACTTAGAAGGTGGCTGCAGTCCTCTGGGAGTGATAAATGTGGTTCTGTTGAAGCAGTGATCCTGTGAAAGGTGTAGCTCTCCTCTGAAGGTCCAGTGGTGGTGTAGAGTGGTGGGAATCCAGTGGAAAAAGCTGATTTGTGGTGTTTCAAATTCCAGTTTATATCCAGATAGGGATGCATTGGTCCCTCACCCTGGGTGGAGCATCTCACAATGGGATGATGGAGTTTTATCAGTGGGACTCAATGGCCCATTAACAGAAGATATCCCCTGGAGTTATCAGGAAGGAGTAAGGAAGAGCGCCCCTACCTGGTTTTAACAGTTTATGAAGATGGTGGTAGAATACATACTATTGTATCCTAAAACAAAGTGTTTGATAAGGGGAAAGTGATAAGAAGGAAGAGAAGTGATGGTCAAGGCTCATTGGTAGACAGAAGCTCAGGAGACTCACAGATTGCAACAATCTCTATTTATAAACATGGTGCAGCCAACTCACTGCACAAGGGTATTGTGGAGAAAAGATTCTCACAGTCTTCAGAATAAAATTCTACAGGAGCAAAGAACATAAGAGTGAACATACAAGGGAAGAGAAGATTATTAGGAAGTAATGCCATTCTGTGTCTATATACACAATAAAATTCCTGCTACTAATTATGATATTGGCATGAAAGTTATTCCCACTATTGTGTCAAAAATGTATATTTAATGATAAATAGATTAATAAAAAGACTTTTGAGGCCTAACAAACTTTCCAAAGTCATGTCTTTTATTTTGAAGGTTGGGGTTATTTAAGTGGTTTTTTTTATTATTTTAACAGAAAAATTTGGGCAAGGTACAAATAAACATTCCAGACCAGAATAGCTTAATGAAATAGTACCATCTATACTTTAAATACAAGCAACAGACAACTTTGAAAAAAACAGTATATCATATTTAAATGTGAAAAGTTTCTTTCAAGTTAAAACAATATGATCCAAAGCTGGAAGCCAAGCCAGAATTCCTTATGTACCAGCTGCTAAAATAAGATGGGGGTTATGTCCTAGAGTAGTCCTCAACCAGTAGGACTCCCACATTGAATATTTTCCAACAATCCACTGATCATGCCATAGATTTAAACTATATGGAAAATCAAGGGCACATAGAGAAGAGATGCCTTGGATTATGCACTGAAACTCAGTGAGGTGTTTCCCACCTCCACCAAAGATTTATATTACCTTTTTAAAATTTATGTTACCTTTTTTTTTTTTTTAAATCTCAGAGTCTTGTGTAATTAAGACTATAAGCAGCTCAAGTTTTGCCTCTTTCTAGACACAAAGTGAGACAGCAGAACCATAATTGTGGATAGAGTTTTCAAGCACAACTACAACAAAAATATCACGCTAGTCCTTTCTATTACTTTTTCTTAAGGGTCACTAAGTATGAAGGAAACCATATAATGCATGTAGTAAGCCAGAATGCTTTGACAGTGGTGATTGATAAACTGTTTCAGTCTCAGCACAAAAGAGGAATAATTTGTAAATGGTTACAGAATATATCTTTTAGACAATATGTCTATACATGGAACTGCCTTGCAGAAGGGAACAAAAGGCTTTCTAAATATAGCCGAACCTGAGTGTAGATCACAGAACAGAGCCTATGAAAAGCTATAAGAGCATTCTAAGGAAGCACAAAATGATCCTAAGAGCAGATTTGTGGGCAACACAACTATGTCAGTGCTCAAATTGTTTCAAGTGAACAATCTTCCCTATTATTTCTGCGTTATGCTATTACACACATAATAGTCAGCCTTCCCTGATGTATTATATTGAAACATGTGCTACTGTATTTACAGCATCTGTTTCCTCCTCAGGAGGAATTAGGATAGGCTGCTTCTAATGAAATTGACTAAAGGAAAATTATCCAACCTTTCTAACTTTTCCATTAAAATAATAAAAAAAATCATATGCAAAATCATACCTGTACATAACACCAAGTTATGCAACTATGGGAAAATAAAACAGATAAACAAACCAACAAAAAGACACAAAATCAGGTGCAGCATTACTAGATTTTTTCCTCCTTTTTTTCTTCTTGAGTCAGCATCTCCTCCTCACAACTTCCCACATAAAAGCTGTAGGATCATTTTTGCTTCATCATTATTCTTCTTCCATGTGCTCTCCTACACCAGCTTAACTCAAGGAAATATCAATCAAGATACTACCTTTCAAAATATATTTTCATGTCTGAATTTGCATGTTCTGTAATATTCAGAAGTAGAGACCTGCCAAAACTGAATCCTCAATATGCACACATAAACCCAAGCAGGAAAATCATCACCAAATCTGAACTTGCAAGGTAACTCTTGAAGAAAGCAATCTCTCCCAAGCCTTTTTGAAGACTCGGGTACATGATTTTTTTTGCAGACCATTCTGATCATCTTCCAGAAGTTCAGCACACTTTGGCTCACGAGTGTTATCAAGTGGGACCTTAAGGCAATTTCAACGGGGTTGAAAGTACATGGGAAGCAAACAGATCACAGAGCACTGTACAGAGAATGTTAAGGGTAAATTGCATTCATGTCACAAAGCATTTTCACTTTTTCAAGGAATCCAAGCTGTAGGCATTTTGCTGCCACTAAAATAAGAGATTTTTTCCTGAACTTCACATTTGAAGGACAGGATGTTAAAAAAGCACATTACAAAACAGCATCAGAAGCCACTACAATTTTTTTCAAATCTGAGGGGGAGGGATCTGTATCTATTACAGATCACATAAACCACATCACCAGATATGGAGCTTATTCAGTAGAATCCACATGTACATGCCAAGATAACTCTTTAAATTTTGTGGAGCTGCAGAAGCAAGGGTAGGTTTTGTGAATTAAAAGTTAGTTCTTACCACTGTGCAGCTTGTGCTGGTCTCTCCCACTTGCCCCTTCAATTCCTGGACAACTGAGCAAATTCTTTATTTACAAGTCTAAACCATCCTCATACTGAGAAGGACAGCATTGCACCTCTCAGCAGAGCAAGCTCAGTACATTATTTATAGTCCAATTTTAATTATTTAATTTTTCATAAACTACTGTGAGAAAAAACCTAGCCAAAAATACAAGTGACTTAATTGTCCCAATTTCTTCTTGCGCACACTTGGGAGGGAAATTCCCTGGAGTTTACTGCCTCAGGAATAAAAAAGTTAATGCTACCCCCAAACAGAAGAGCATGTGTGGAGCCAATCTGAAGAGAATGATGTTATATCACTATGATACACAGACTCAATGGTCTCTGAACTGTTTAGGAAGAGTAAAATTGACTTCACCCAGGTAGCTCTAAAACACATGCACCTACTTCTTAGACAGAAAATAATTTTTATTACAGAGGCAGAGTTATGCAGTCAGCTCCCTTGTGGAGAGCCACCTTCTATGTAACTAAATCAAATCCTCAATCAAACGTCCACAAAAATAAATTAAGATCCCTTTTCCAAACCATAGGAGAAGAATATTCATGTTCTTCTGTTTGTTTTTATGAACAGACACAGTGTCTTATTGTTTAGAAAAGAGGAGTAACACTAACCCTGTTTTACATATAATACATAATCTCCAACCTATTGAAACTTGCACCAAAAGTCTCAACCTTTGTGAAACAGCAATTTAAAAAAATTATGAACTAAATACTACTGAACAATACTTAAGCGAGCAAGGAAGTGCCAGAGAATCTTCCAGTAAATAATGCAAGAATCAAACAATTGACCAGTTTTTCTACATTAAACCAAAATAACCTTCCCTTTCTTCTATGTCTCTGCTTCAGTTTAGTTTTAAAACTAAAAGGAGTATTTTAAACAACACTAAAACCCAACTGATTTATGAAACACTCCATAAACAACATCATCTTGAACAGGCCAGCACTAAAACATCTGATGGTGACTGGTTCCTGTCATTTACATTTTCCCCTTTGAGGGGAACAAAGATTTAAAGGCTTCATTTGAGTACTAACTCTGAATACAGAGACAAAGTAGTTTAAGTACCTTATCCTGAATGGATGAAAATTGAAACCCTTTCAACACAGCAAAAGTTTGCATTGCATACAACATTTACAATTACTAATGACCAATTATCTGCCAATTAAACATAAGTGGCATTGCACCCTAACCAGTGGCTGCATTGGGATATCACATCATTTCTGTATTCTAAATGGTAATTACTGCAAAGCTTAATGTAAGGCTGAGGAGGCAAAGTTTGAACATTGGCATGTGACTACTTACAGCTGAGTAACAGCAAGTGCTGAGACTGAGGAAAAAAAACCTATCTCTCCAATCTTATGACTCACCTGGACATTCAATATTTTAATCAGAATTTCAAGAAAGTATCTATATGCACTGGGGATCTGGAGTTGGAAAAGAAAAATTATGTCCACAGTTTTTCCTGTCCAAGCTTTTCTTGCAGCTTGAGAATTTCTGGCTAATTGGTCCTTTTGATGGATTGTCTTGTATCACTTGTTTTCTCCTTCTAATAAACTTGGAAATTTCAATAAAATTAATACTAAAACCAAATTGCACCAGAGAAGGAGCTATGTTCTATAGTAAAGAGAAAGGTGGATTTGAAAATGCAAGGGAAGTTGTCAGATGCCTTGGCACAGTTTTACTGTAAAATTTGACATATATCTCAAAATATTTGCTTTATTACTTTTCAGGCATAAATTGAAATCTTTATAAGAACTTAATATTTCTCTATCCTAAAAAAAGTACAGATGGCACACACCAGGAAAAGGGCTCCAGCACCTGTTCAGCCTTTCTTCCATCCTACATCATAAGAGGGCACAGGAATGCTGTGTTCATGAAGGGATGGAATGGCAGGAGACACCACCCAACCAAGAAGTGTGGACATGGGAGGCAAAAAGAAGCGTAAGGAAGAGCAGTGAATAAAATTGCATAAAAATGGGATTCTTTGATTAGAGAATGCCAAGTGAAATAATTATTCTAATCATTCTCTTTCTGAGTGGTTCACATTGTAGTGAAGAAATAAATAAAAATTTCTCTCATTTCAAAGAAAACATTTTTTTTCCATGGCATAAATTCCAAACCTTGACATAATATCCTGATCTTTTACTCATAACAGGAGAGTTACTCTCAGAAGAAAAGTCTTCCCAAAGTCTTAGAGCTATTCATCTGTCTGACCTCTTCCCTTATCTAGTTTCCCTCATGAATTTTGAAGAGATGTCTCACCCATATGCACAACTTCATACTTTGATGGAGTTTTAAATTCCTAATTTCTTCTACACAAGGGCAAATCACTTTAAAAATAAGTATTCTTTGAGCAAAATCACATAAAAGCTCAACATACTCAGCTGTTTCATAAGCGATGAAAAATTTACAAGAAAAGGTAGAGGGAGGAAGAAATGAAATAACATCAGATAAAACAAAGATGTAGAGAAAAATTTAAAGAAGGGGAAGACATAGTTTCCTAGGGGCACAGGAATTGTGTGTATATGTGTATGTGTAAATAGAAGAAGCTATACAGAAAAAGAGTAATGTAAAAGAATAAAAAAGAGTCAGTTTGTTTTGCTTGTAAAATATATACTGATTTCTTTGCAGAAATGATACTTCAGGCTCACCAGTAACTGAGTTTTACATGCTGCTTGTTTTGGTTTTTTTTTTTTCCAGAACATAAAACAGTTAAAATGCCAAAGAAGTTCTGATTCAAACTGATATCCCAAGACCTTGTCAGCAGTCAGTACAGAGAATTCCTCTGTAGCATGGAAAAACAAATATTTCTGTCTTTTTGTACCAAATCTGTTTTATGTCATGCTATAGTTCAACTATTAACAGGCCTCTGAGACGATTAATGCAACAGCAAGTCTCCTAACTCAGAAAATATCCTATATTTTACACTGGGGTTGCACAAAAACCCTCTTCTAAAACAGATTCTGACAGAGACTAATCGTAGATGCTGTAACTTAATCTCAGAACCCCAATGATGTCAAACCTCTTGAGCATCATATACAGTTTATGGTAGGGTATTATCACAATCCTTCAATAGAATTACAGTTTCGTAACTAATCTCTCCCTATCAGTTACACTACACAGAAACTGTGAAGTTCAAATACAAAGAGACCATAGGTGTGAATGATTGCACTTGAATCTTTCCCCCCAACCATATTTCTTAGCCCCAGAGTGATAAATGGCACAGCAGTTATAAATGGGCCATAGGGTCAATGGAGCTAAAAGCTGAGAGTTCAAAGAAAAGTCACAATTCTTCAGAGTTCAGCAAAAGGCCAGAGACTGATGTTGCAAAGCTCAGTGATAAATGGCCAGGGTTGTTATGCTCCAATTAGAGAAGATAGGAGATTGGCAAACAACCATGGCAATGGGAATGCTACAGCCTCAGACCATCCACATCACCTCACAGGTCTCTACGTGTTATGGCTTTCCTGTATTAGTCAAAAATTCTTCATTGACAGAATCTTAATAGTCACAAATAAACCAGCCACAAGAGGTTCTGGTTATGTGGGAATTAACCATGCAAATTTAACATAAATTGGTCAGACCTACACGAGTTCACAGAACGACTCTGAAGTGTGAGGAGAGGGACTCTGTCATGAACAAGAGTTACCACAGTACACTGAAGGCCAAATCTACTGACAATTTAGGTACCTAAAGAAAGAAAAAAAAAAAAAAATCAGGAACTAGAATTTAGGCACACATGAGTTTAAAAGGCTCATTCAGGAATAAACCTGAACAGACACCTGAATCTCTACCTGTGCCACTCAGAGAAGTGGAAGTCAACAGCATCTTTCTTTCGTGGAAAGAGTATCATGTTTAGACCATTTTCTTAGGCACTGAAACAACTGCATTCCAAACACATGTACATTTTACCATATATTCTTACAATTCAAGTGAATACCCTTCCCACCAGGAATGTTTTGCATCCTGCACTAGTGTGCAACTAGGAGATGAAAACTGGTGGATCTGCAAGAATTGCTGGCAGGAGGACCTGACCTTTTGCCATTCCTGTGCAGAAAGGAAAGATAATTTAAACTCCAATATTACTTCTACGTTTTAGACAACAGACTAATGTATAAATGGTCATCATTGAAGTAAGGCCTGGAACAAATCTCGTTCCTACTACATAAGATCCAGATTCTAGATAGGCTAAACTGGAAAGATCTCCAGGCATCTCTAAAAAAGATTTCCTGAATAGACTTTCCAAGTGTCTGTTCAGAGCTGGAAGCACCAGATTCCCAGAATATTCTTACTATGATCTTTTAAGGACAGTGGTCTAAAACTGGATCACAAAAGTGATCATGCACTTCAATATACAGAAAGACTTGCATTAGAAATTAAATTACATGCATTTTCTACATCTTGCTCTCCAGAAAACCCCAAATTTATTCTTCACTTACTACTCTTTATTGCATCTGTGCAAGAACAAAAATAACAACAAAGAAATAGTTCTGTGTTGAATATTTTTACGTAAAAGCTTGAACAGTAATGAACTAAAAATAGATACCTATTTGTCAGAAGATCCTTAGAGACAGCACATGAGGAAACTTTGCATGAAACAGCTATTCAGGCTGCCTGAAAGTATTCTCCAGAGATGTGTATCAGCGCCTACAATGAAACCACATATAGGAAATAATTGATCATCCTCACTTCTGTATTATTGTCTCACATGATAGATTAAATGTCCTAGTAATGCTAAAACAATTCATCTATAAATGAATGACCAGGCCCCAAGATGTAAAAGAATTTTCTCACTTTTAAAGGTGTTGCAACTAGAGTTGCACTAGAGTTGCAACAGGAATAGGAAATACTGTTCACAATATCCAGAACATTTCTTAAATATTTTTTTATTTTGATTTGATCAAATTCTTTGATTTCCCCTATCAAATTGCTCATTACTATGGGATTTTGCCCTTGTTCTCAGAACTTCACTAGAAATAATATAAACGTTTTTAAGTAAAACATTCATAAGGCAGGAAATGGGGAAATTAATTCCCCATTTCATTCATATATACAGGCTGAAGAGGGTTTCTTTATGTGCTCATATAACATTTGCTAAATGAGTGTTCACTCCCTTGTTACAATTACTCCATGTGTAGCTATTCAGCTTTTCACTGCGGAGGCACTACCTTTGGTTCATAAAGTTCCTGAACTACAAATTGTTGAAGGTTAGGGAAATATTCCTGTGAAGTTTTACTGTTTGCTGACACATTACACTTCCTTCCTTCAGCAGCCAGTGCTTGCAACTGCCAGGGATGGAACTCTGGGCTCTGTGGTCCCAGTAACTTTGGTCTGGGATCCTGCAATCACACACACACTGCACGTGTAGTTGACACTGCTGCCTTTATTCTCATATGTCAGAAAACTGCATTTATTGCACATGGGTTTTTTTCCAATATGCTCTGGAATACATGCTTATCTGAGTGCAAGAAATATGTTTTCATCTAGGTTTATATTTTGACATTTAGAATATTTAGAGGTAGTTTTCCAAATAGGCCTGCCTTAGCAAGACAGAAAGCCCGACTGATCTATAAACTTTCTGCAAGTTAAAATGCAATAATTTAATTTAATTTTGTTGCAATCACTGGCTCCCTTTCTGAAGCATGCCTGAATGCACACCTGGGTACAGCGTGGGCAAATCTTGTTCAGTCCAATTTCATAGTTTGGGTTGGAAGAGGCCTTAAAACTCATCTTGTTTCAACACCCCTGCCAGGGAGAGGGACACCTGTCACTAAACCAGAACTCCAGGCTCAGAGCCCCATCCAACCTGGCCTTGAACATTTTCAGGGATGGGGCATCCACAAATCCCCTGGACAACCTTTCCAGTGCCTCACACAGGAAAAGAATTATTTCTTAATATCTGATCTAAACCTACTCTCTGTCATTTTGAAGCCATTTCTCCTTGTGTGGCCACTACATACTTTTGTAAATAATCCTCATCCATTCTGTAGGCACCCTTCAGGTACCAGAAGGCTGAAATTAGATGACCTCAGAGCCTTCTCAGGCTGAACAATCCCAATTCACTCAGCATTTCTTCATAAGAGAGGTGCCACATCCCTCTAATCAACTTGGTGGCCCTTGATAGCAGTAGCACAGGCAGGGCAGACAAGGAGGCAAGGAACAGGTGACAGCAGTTTGATGAGAGGCCTGGAGTAGACAGTGAGAGAATAAAGCAGGGAGGAGGCAATGAAGAAGAGAACAAGGCTAAAGTCACACGGATGTCTCACAACAGACTGATCTATAGGAGGATAATGGGTTCCAGTCACTGAAATAAGAATCAGTCCACAGAAGCCCACTATCATGCAGTCATCCTCTATTTAGCCAGCCAATTTATGGCTCACTTAGTGGGGACCACCCTTATGTAAGGCAGGAATTTTTAATTCACTTTATGTGAGATAATATTTAAAGTATCTGTACTTCTTTGCCTTCTTTTGCACTTCCTTCCATTTCCAGTTCCCTCATTACCTCCATACCTTTCAGGGCAAAGCTGGGATCTCACAGAGACTCTAACTTGCTCCGCAACCCTGATTCACTCCTAGCAGATGATGGCAGAAATACCTGGCATTTAGCAGGAATTCTGTAAGAGCTAGGAGGGAGGTAAGAGAGGGTTGTGTGGTCACATGCCTGTTTCACCCCATCAGCAATACCCACGTGGTGTTATTAGAGTGCCCTACAAACTAACAGAGAAATCCTGTGGAAGGCTGACAGTTAAACAAGAGTCTCATCATGACAGAAACCAAGGGGTTTCAAATTTTGCTATTGATTCTCAATTATGGCCCCAAATTCAGAACACTCTGTCTCTCAGGACTCATCTGGCCATCTGAGACAGAGACTCATGTATCTGATTTGCACAGAGTGTGCTTTTACATGACAGAGAAACATTATGTTCAAGTTGCTCCAAAAGTGAATTCTTCTCAGTGATTCAGAAAGAGGTTTTGAACTCTGATCTCCAGGATCCCAAAGCAGTAACCTGATCACCAGTTATTCTGGAGAAAGGACCTCTGGCTCTGCTGGAGCTATCCCACTTTGTATAAACAGTGCGAGAAGACTCTGCCTGGACAGCTGGTGGCTGGGTAGCCCCTCCACTCACACAGGCAACACAGAAACCTCAACATGAATCTCAGCTTCCTGGTAGGAGCTTTCACAATGGTGTTACTTGCTACTTGACAGCCCAGCCTTTCTCTCTTCTCTTCCACTCACCCAAAGAGTGGTCAGGAAGATTTCTTATTAATGAGATCAGGTTTCTTTAACTAGAAAATTTCCCATCATACAAGGCAGAGCTGTGCAGGCATCCTGACAATTCCTACCTGGAAGTAGTCTGCTGAAATGAAAGCCAGAATTCAGCTTTAGGCGGCTCTGGCTTCTCCCTGACAATTGCCATCTCTGAGACAAAATGAGTAATTTTGAGAGCAAAGATCAACCTCACTTCAGAGTCTGGACATCAGAAACTGGCAATTGTTGCAAGGCAAACACTGAACTTTGAAGTCCTGCTCTTTCATTTAGTACAGCAAAAGTCCTTATCACTCACACTTAAACCATAGTGACTCTCCTCCAAAGTGCACATTGCACTGAAGTTCTCTTGCAAAAGACTCTGAACTTTTATCTTTCATTTTGAGAATACTGCTTGAAAAAATACAATTTGGCACTTCAAAAGAGACATTTGACTTGTCCTTGTCTCAAATGATTGCCCCTTATAGCCCTTGAGCAACTGCAGCTTTGGGAGCATTTCAAAGAGAAATGCTCTAGCATTTGGTATCAGAGAAAGTAGTTTGAGCTACTGTAATTCCCCATTATCATCTTCTTTGAAAATGTACTATTGCTTAGTGAGACACACAGCTTAATTTTCTATGTCCTATTTTTAAGCTAGGGTACCTAACAAGGCTGATACTTAAGAAGAAGAAAAAGTGGTTTAATGTATTTCTTTACACTAAATCTGAAGAAAATAATAGCTGCATCCATTTGGGGAAGAAATAGATAAAAAACATCATTAAGTTCTTAAAGCTTGTGTTAAAATGCAATCTGTTATCCTTAAGAAAACAATCATTATATTCCATCTCAATGAAATATAATGTGTGCGTACATTCATACATATGTATGCTAATGCACAAAACCACATGTTTTTCTTCTTTAAATTTAACTGTCAGCATATGAAAACAAACACACTTTGATGTACATACTTACACCCTAAAATCATTTACCATACTTGAATGCTCAAAAGCCCCAACAACAAAAATAAAATCCCAACCCCAAACCGAGAGTTACCAATATTTCTCTGCATTTCATTTAAAAAACTTCATTATCCATTCTGCTTTCTAATAGGTTCTCAGATATGCTCCATCTGACTTAAAACCTTACAGCAAGGTTACCAAGAGGAACAGAATCAGGTCAGCACATTAAACTAGATTTTTCTTTTACAACAGCTTCCAGGCAAATCTTTAGATTTTCTATGTTATTTACAAGGACATTAAGAAGGTCTTGTGCTTTCTACCTCAGTGATTTATTCTTCCCTTATGCAGATGTGGTAATTCTTTAGAAGCTGGTTAATTAAATGTTCTAGCAGTAACAGTAGGATCTTGACAGACTAACTTTGATTTACCAACCTTATAACAAGTCTGTCCTTACCTTTCAGAATCTGACTTTACTACGGGGTGTGCTAAATGAGAATAATAATTCTTAAAATAAATTAGCATCTTACACGCCAAGATATGGCTACAAATACAGTAAATACTTTTACATAAGGATTTGACAATTTGTTATAAAATATTTGTTAAAAGTATTTGTAATATCAAGAGTATCAGAAGTTAAGCTATTATTGGAAATTACTTGGTGATACGAGATGCTCTTAAACAGACACCTACTCAATGCAATTTGCATAGCAGCACTACACTCCCACATAGTTTTGTTAGGAGATAAAGGAAAACAAAATCTTGATTCAGATAAATTTTTTGTGAAAACTAGTATCTATTTTGCATTCAAAATAGGTCTAGATGGTTTTCTAAACACCACTATACTTAACCCCAATGATGATGAATCAGTATTAAGGTCCAAATGTCAAATTTTCTTCTATTTTCACTTGGACTATGTGGGCTCTCTTCATAACCTTGATTTGATACAAATCACAGAACATCTGGAACCACATGTGTTTTCCTGACTTTCTTCATGCTGGATTTAAATATTTTTATTTTAACTGGTACACAGTACACGATACAACACATGATTACCACTAGAAAATTTGTCAGAAAACGTCTCCTGTGTATCCTGCCTGCCTTTTCCAATCTTCTTCTTCCTCTGCTGAAAAAGACTGATTCACCAGGGCTATTAAATGTTAGATGTAGTGCTGCGCGGTGTGAAACACGATTCCCCTCTTGCACGGAGCTGTAGGTTAGTTCTAAGAAAGTTTTCAATAATTACTGGGGGGTTGGTATCATAAGTAACTGATAAATCTGGAGTTACCCAGTCTCACTCAGTTTACTGATAGAGGAAATAGTGTTATGGCTTTAGATAGTGAATTCACAGGAGAATTGATTGCTTGCAAAAGCTTTTAGACAAGAATCCCTGTTGAAAAAATATCTGGTAATATCAGATTTACATGAGATGAAGAGCAAGTGGCAAATGCACCAGTGTGTTTTAAAGATATTCAGGTAAAACTAGAGACATCTTCTTCAAGAGGCTTTTTCCTAGGAGTATGATATTTCTGTATTTACATATTCCATCAGGCCAGGCAAAAAATTCAAATCTTATCTACACTGTAACAGCATATGCAATCAAGGAACATGTTCCATAGAAAAGATGATAATATTTGTTTTCTTAAATGCAAATTGGAAAGCTGCAATTTTTCACATCAGATAATGTCACACCACCAGTTGGTCATACATACAGCCAAATTTTATCTATCAGCTTTACCACCAGACTGGCAGTAGCCAGAATACAAGTACTGGGATTCTGCAAATAATGCTGACAAATAAATCCCACCACTCTTGCTGCTACCTAAATGTGCTCAGCAGCTTCCACGACTGGACACTAACCACATGGCCAAACTGGGACAGTCTTTCCTAGGCTGCTTTTGTTACTTTTAGGAAAAATACTATTCTTCAATTACTTTAAGTTATACAGCTCAACAAAAAATTACTAATAGTCTTCCCACAAAACTTAATAGTACATTTATATCAGTCACCATTAGCTTGCCTGGAAAATCCCTTAGGAAAAGTCTTACCTTACGTGAAGGAGACAAATTAAACCCAACTTTGCAGTTTGAGACTTCCTTTTTTCTTCTAAAGATGAATTTATCTCTTTTCAGCTCAGTACCTCTGTGCTCTCTTCTGACCTAATTTTGTCTGTGATAAATGCCAGAGTTTCAGTGGAGTCACTTGAGCTCCTGTAAGAAAAGAACTCAAGTAAAAAATGAATGCACTCAACATTCCTGCTCTGACAGATTGCTTGACAGGACACTAAAAGCCTTGCAAGGCTATAGGTGAGGTAAAGCTTCAGAACTGCCATTCTTTTAGACAAAATTGCATTTTGGTTTTTCTGCTAATTATTCTGTACTAACATAACAAAGTTAAAGCTCATTCAGAATAAGCAGGTCTACAGTTTGTATAGGCCTAATACAGGCTGTTTTATGAGATTCATTCCAAGGGTATTGCATGACCAGAAGACATTCAAATTAAATTTCAGCCTTAGTTTAGACAGGAGAAAGACAAAAAAATGCTTTCTACTGAGAGGCACTGCAAAGCACAGCTGGTACAGAAGTTTCTCAATTTAACTGCTTTCTGTTCTTCCCCTACCCAAGCACCTTGCTGGGATTGGTTTTCACTTGTTGAGGGAGGGTCAGCAAATTGCATGGAAGACCAAGCACAGGTGCACCTGCTCTTGCAGAAATGAGCAGACAACAGCCACAGAAGGTGCAGGGAGGTTTCCCATCCCATCCTTTTTGGGGGGATCCCGAGGTGTGTCAGAGGACCTGCCACAAAAGTCCACTTTGCAGGATAAGGCAGGCAGTACAGATCAGACCCCTCAGGTAACAACAACATTAAAAGGGCTCTACTGAGTCAAAAGCTCTTCCAGCCCTATATCCAGTCCCAAATGCTGTCCTAGGGGTAACACAGGCAAGTACACCATGATGTTTGCTCTGTTTGCTCCTAGCTTCCAGAACCATGCAGCCTTGGGGCTTACAGAGCCAAGAGGTATTTCTTTCCAGAATTGTTCTGGCAGTTAAAACTTTTCCTCAAAGTGCTAAAAGGATTTCAGTAAAAGCAGTTGGGACTGCACCAGGGGAAAATAAAGTCATGTTTTACATATGTGTCTAATGTTGCTCTCTGCCTTCCATGATTATAGAAAGAACAGGATTTCCAAAACTAGGATTCAACAACTGCATGTTTCTTCCACTTCCAAACCAAGCAGGGCCTTTAGCTCTGAGAACTGGAGGAGGGATTTAAAGGAGTACATTCAGCACTGGTATGTAAAGCCAAATGGTAACAACTTCTGTCAATATTATTGCTATTACTTTACAAGGAGCATTTGGCACCAAAAACTATCAGGGTTAAAGACTGCTAAGGCCCATCCTCCTTACTTGTCAATCCTGGTGGGGCAAGGGGCCTCACCATTAATTGCAATTACTATTACTATGATTGTATTACTGCTACCAGCAACTGTGCAGCACAGTACTGAAGATTTTTTGCAAGGAAGCATCCCCTGTGTGGAAGCATCTCCTGAGAGCCTCTCTGGTTTCTGCAGCACCATCAATACCATGCCAGTAACTCTCGATTCAATTCTGTTTCCTCTCAACTTCCCAAGGATGGGAGTTGGCTGTTGTGGACTTCTTTATTCTACCTGCCCCCAAAAGGAGCTTGCAGGGTGGCTTGATTTACTACAAGACCCTGCAAGTAGCTCAGCCACGCAGAGCACAGTGTTAATAACACCAAGGTTGCGGTTCTGATCCCTGCCCAGGCCATGCACACAAGAGCTGGACTCGGTGATTGATCGTTGTGGGTCCTTTCCAACTCACAATATTCTGTGCAATCTGAAACAGGACTGAGAGGACTGGAAAGCAGCTCATTCCGACATGAGCGATGACAGAAAACCTCTTCCCCTCTTCTTCCTTCAGGAGAAGTATAACTAAATAAGGACTAAAAGCTGGATGCAAGACGAGTTGCCACTAAATGGTCATTTGAGCAAGGCTGTTTTGCATTGGTATCCAAGTGGCTGCTGCTGTTTGTGCAAACAGTGATCCATGGTAGCCATGCAAAAAGCCACACACAAAACACTTCTGACCTCTGGAATCCTACAGTTCACTCGGAACACAAGGGCTTTAACAGTGAGGAAAAAAGGTACAAATTAAAAGCTGAAAATGACAGCTTAAGACCACTTTTGTCTTTAGCATTTACCCCCCAAAAATGGCTTTTTTGAAGTTCCATTTAGCACAGAACTGGCTAATAGATGAATAATTCCCTATGGTGCACTCACTCCAATAGTTTTAGTATCAACATAACAAAGCTGAATTTTAATTGACTTTGACATTAGAGTTACCCTAAAATGAGTCTTATTCTGCTAAATTCAACTAAATCATAAATAACAATTTTTTTATAAAGTGACAATATTATTCAAGACGGGTGATGTGAACATATCATATACCCTGGGAAACTAGCATTCTGGAGAGTGTTAGCTCCACACATCACTCTAAAACCTGGACACTTGCATTTAACCTCTGATGTCCATAGATTTTTTTTCAGTTTCTTTTATGCTTTTGATATGGTTCATTACTTTTGAAAGTGATTTTTAAAAAGTATTAATTTTTCAGAAGTCAAAACAAACACAAAAAAACCCTTTAAGGTTATTTTAGGGTTGTGTGTTTACAGAGGTCTGACTAGCTTTGAACTAAAATATTGATTATCAGCTTTCAAGGTGGAAGTACCAAGCCCTTGCAAATAAATCTGCTGGAGTGACAGCCTACAGCCATCCAGGACTTGTTAGAACATGAGTCTGAAGGGTTTTGCCTTTTTCTGAACACACAGCATATTCCAGTTTCTCCTTTGTGGAGGAAGACTCATAATAAACAAACATGTGCAAACATACATGTCTATTCATAAACACACATTTGTGCCAATCCCAGATTACAGACAGCAACAGTTCTGTCTGATCTATAGGAGGAACAGATGAAGACTGACTTAATAGCACATAGCAAGTCTTTTTTTTAAAAAATACTTTCACTTTTCCTGAGTGGGAAAGAAGCATTCATCCAGCTTCACTAGAAGCTTGTGCTTCTAGAAGGAAGACTCAGCACCCCAAACAGAAATACAGTCCTCAAATACATGGCCCAACCTTACCCTTCTTTTATTTCTGCTCAACTTCCTTTCCATACACTGGGGAGGACACATCTTTCTCCACTCTGTCTTTTAAAATTAAAAGATGTTCAAGATCATTATTTACTCTTACCATCACTGATTTTAGTACACTAACAGCAGAACTTTTCTCTCAGCTGGGGTTTCAAGAACATATTCTAACACAAACCAAAAGGTGATGATGAGACTACACATCCCCAAATCTTGTATCCCTCCCTGTCTCAAGTGAGTGTCAGGTCCAGTTGCTGCTGGGCTGGGTTTGCTCTGGGATACCTGCTGATAAAGCATGACTTGGCTCTCCGAAATTGAAACCACATTTCCAAGAAGCATATAATCAATCTTTCAGAGGAGGAATAGGGCAGCAATCTATTTTTCATGCTTTTATAACCCCTCACAACAACATATCACATTAAGATTTTTTCCAAGTGTGCGTCATTTCAGACTGTACAGGTCACAACTACATATTCCCAGTGAACGTTTCCATTAAAGCATAAAGTGCTGAATGAAGACTTACACAGAAGACTCACAAGCCTTGATGTGTGAGGGAGGGATAGCACTGCTCTATGTTGGTTTTAACACATAAGACAACTAATCAGTTCAGAAATCTCCCAGTATATTCTAGAAAGAGTTTAGCAACTGCAAGAACAAGGACTATAATGGCAAAAAACAATTTACTGCATGCTTTGGTACTGCAACAAGGCGCTAATATAGCAAGCTATATAAATAATGTAAGGGCAGGCAAAGTACTGGAAGTTTTGAGTTTATATTAAGAAAATTGCCCTTTTTATTTGAATTCTTCCACCACTGTAGGTACTCCATAAAGAAAAATTCCGTATCTCAGCCTGCAAATCCACAGCTACAGGTTTCTCACTCGAGGTGGAACTTGGACAATTTGCATAAAAAGAACAAAGACAAAAGAACCGAGTGTTATCACTGAGTGCTACCACTGCACCATTAAGCCCATCCTTGACTTTTGGCAAACCTTCTCTCTGAATATTTCACAGTGAGCATGAGGTGCAGCTGAACAAAGTTCCTGATGCTTCTCAGCAAAGCATTTGGAAGTAGAACCATGGAAAAAGCTCAGCAACAGAAGCATGACATATTTCCTCCTGTTCTGTGCTAGAGAGGCTGGCAGTGGGGGACTGCTGTCAGCCCTGGAGCTTTGAGCACTGACAGAAGTCCATCATCACCAGGCTGGCAGCCCTGTGATGTGCTGCCAGCAAGGCACGGTGTGACATGGCAGGGACAGCCAGGCTGAGCCCTCTGGAGCAGGTAGAGCATCAGCTTTGCTCCAGACAGCAGGAAGGAGAACAGCAAGCACGGAGCAGCTGCTGTGTTAATGAAATCCATCAAATGGCAGCTCTTTAGCATGAGCACAAATGGTCTCCAGCTCTCGCAGAGTAACTTACAAGCCATGGAAAAGTAATTATGATGGCAAGAAAGAAAAATGCAATGGGTCTTGAGAGCTGGGTGGTTTAAACTCCTTGTTCTATGAAAACTGAGTATCAGAGAGTTTTTCTGCTGTATGTTGGCTTCTATTTCATAGGGCAACTTTGAGTAAACACACATCTATCTTCTTTCTTGCCCATATGACCTCATACCCTGCACATCAGGAAAAAAAGAAAAGTTCACAAGTCCTAAAGCACATTGGGTAAGGAGAAATGATTGCAGGAAAGCTCTTGTAGACATGCTACAGCAACACAAATTCACCCATCTCTATAACTTTTACCTCGAGGCACAATACCTAAACATCTCAGGTTACCTCTGACATGTTCATGTAGTGCTATTTTGGTCTTGCACACGTGGGACTGAGTAGCACAACAGCACAAACATTGAAGACCACTTAAATTCATCAAGAATTAAAAAGTCGCTGACAGAGCTGGTCCAAAAATTGTAAAAGACTAATCATACCTTCCAATATGCCCAGAAAATAATATTATTCTATTTTGTAGCTCTTCACACACACACCCATCCAGTTTGGCCAGTGATTCTCAAAACTCTGTAATGTACATCTCAAGGGGAATCCCTTACAGCCTGTGGGATGAAAAAATGCAATATACGCCACAAGAGGGGCAAACACAAAGGCATCGAAGGAGAAAAAAAACCCCACTTTGTGAGAGGTTTATTTTTTCTTTCAGCCTCCTAGTAAAATCTCAGCTGGCTCCATGAACAGCAAGTGATGGAGAATTAAGGCAGCAGTTACTTGGGCATGCTGAGAACCTGCACCACCTTTCTCTCCTGCACCCCTGCAACTGCAGAGCAGGGACACAGAGTTTTCCCTGCCCTCCCTTCCCCAAGGAGCAACTCAACCCTGCTTGCCCTCTGCTTGTCAGCCCTGCAAATGGAACCAATAGCTGGCTGCACATTAGCTCAGAACATGCTGACATGCCACTCTGGAGAGCCTATTTGAAAGGTTAATAACTTCTTAAATCCAATTAGAGGGTCTAATTAGCTAAAGCAATCTTTGGTCTGCCTATTGAATCTCAAACTAGGTGAGCACAATAAAGATTAATCTGTTCTTTGTTCTTTTGCAGGCAGCAAAGAGGATGCTGGAGACCCTGAATGCCTCAGTTTTCAGGTGGGTATCAGAATGACCTGAGCAAGCTCAGGTTTGAACTTCAGAGCAAGTTCAAACCCAGCAGAAAAGCTCAAGCCACAAACTTTGTGTTCCATTGTCATGGCACCATGATGCTGATACTTCGATTGTGACAAGTACTACCACACATGCTGTTTTTGCCATTTCTGGGCACATGAGATCAAAATTATCTGATTTTCTAGGAAGTGTAGCAGTAAAAGAAAAAAATCTGCAATTTTATTTCTCACTGAAATATATCTGTGGAACTTTTCCTTCAACTAAGTCAGATCATCTTGTATCCACTGTTGCTTCTTTATATGTACACAGTTCCAAATAAGCAAGAAACCCTTTAGTTAGTTACTAACCCACTAATTAGTACTTAACTTGCTCTAGGCATCCAAATGAAACCTTATTTCATTATTTCATAAGCTGTTCTCTTTCCTGGTAGACATCATTACCAGACATAAAAAGTGAATATATAAATAAGTAAAATTACTATTTTCGTGAAAATTTAAGCCAAACCAAACCAAAATAACCTACAACAAAAGCTCCTGAAAACTTCCAGTGTACGGCTATCCTGAATCTCCCATTTATACACAACCTTAAAGGTAGAAAGGCTAAATGTGCAATATGTCAAATTACTTTTTAAACATCTGTTAATAAATGATCCTGAATTCTCTTGTTCACAGGCACACCTGAGTCTCAAAAAGGCCCACTGATTTTCCTAGGAATGCTTCCTGGGAGCTGGTAAATCATGCCAAAGCCATGGCAATGGCACCAATGACACAGATAATTTCAGAGGAAAAAGACCAGTTGCTAAGAACACCACCCCAAGCTGTTTTAAATTCAGAAAGCAGATTACTATGAACCTGCCACAGGAACTGCAGCCATTAGAACAAACTACTGAAAGAAGCTGCCTGTCCTAAAATAATCCCTGATCACTTCAGTCTTTCCCTGTAAAATCTACACCTCATTTCAAGCCCAAGGTAAGAAAGGAATCGTTGAGATTCACGGGAAACACACCACTAAAAGTGTAAAGTTACTTTCCCTTGCTGCAGGTCTGAAGTGCCGTGAGAGAAAACCCAACTCCCTCGGGACCTTCCCGGAGCCCTTCAGCCCCGGCAGAGCGTTCACTGCGGGAAACACCGAGTGTCCGCGTTCATTTACACAGCCCCCCCAGGTCCTCACGGGCTCGCAGGGCCTCGGTTCTTCCGCAGGAACCATCCCGGAGCTCGGCCCCTCACGGAGCGCGGGATCCCGCCCGCAGTGCCGGCCGCGCCCCGCCAGGTGCCGCTGCGGGCCCGCGGGAGGCCCCGCCGGGCCCGGCCAACGGGAACGGAACGGCCTGCGCTGGAAGGGACCTGAACAGCACCCAGATCCAGGGAACGGGAACGGCCTGGGCTGGAAGGGACCTGAACAGCACCCAGATCCAGGGAACGGGAACGGCCTGCGCTGGAATGGACCTGAACAGCACCCAGATCCAGGGAACGGGAACGGCCTGCGCTGGAAGGGACCTGAACAGCACCCAGATCCGGGGGGAACGGCCTGAACCTGAACAGCACCCAGATCCAGGGAACGGGAACGGCCTGCGCTGGAATGGACCTGAACAGCACCCAGATCCAGGGAACGGGAACGGCCTGCGCTGGAAGGGACCTGAACAGCACCCAGATCCGGGGAACGGGAACGGCCTGCGCTGGAATGGACCTGAACAGCACCCAGATCCAAGGAACGGGAACGGCCTGCGCTGGAATGGACCTGAACAGCACCCAGATCCAAGGAACGGGAACGGCCTGCGCTGGAAGGGACCTGAACAGCACCCAGTTCCCATCCCTGCCACGGCCGGGGAGTCCCACCACACCACGGTGCCCAGGGCCCCATCCAGCCTGGCCCGGAGCACTGCCGGCGATGGGGAGTGCTCAAGCTGCCCGGGCAGCCCACAGTGCTCATCACCCAAAGCCAGACTTCAGTACTGTCAGTAAATACACACGGACTGAAGAAATTCACAGTATTCCAGAATCCTTGTTACCCCACAGCCCTCCCCGATGGCAGCTCTGTCCATAGCTGAGGGCAGCACTCACGTTTTTCAGGGAGTATTGCGGATACCCTTCAGCAGCCCCTATTCCCCGGGACAGTGCAGCATTCAGAGGCTCTGAAGGGATCACTGCCAGCATTAGCCTCTTCAGAAAACATAAAAAGACATAAAAGCAAACTAACCCCAGCCCAGACAAACCTCCAGGCTCTGTAAAATCAGCAATATAAAAGTACTGTCAACAGCACACGTATTCTGTATATTTACAGAAGAAAGGCTGTCCAAATCAATGCATTCATTTTACATTATTTACATGCGGGTCAGAGGAAAAGCTCAACAAGTTTAAAAAAAGAAAAGTTTAAAAAGTATGTACACTGCCACTGAGCACTCCAGTGAAAACTTCCACATTCTTAGTTTAAGGCGACGGGCCATATAAGAAATAGAAACTTAAAATATTGTAATACAGTTGGTAAGAACTTGATCGAAACTGAACTGCAAGTATTTTAGCTGCATTCCTCATCATTAGGCTGTCACCATGTAAGATTTTCAGACAGCAACAGTTTCAGTTTCATCACATCCATGTTCATTTGCAATGTGTCTGATGTCATTTTAACCTTTTTATCTTTCTGCAGTATAGGAGGCCTGAATCAGTAGGGCTGATGCTGAAATTTGTAACTCTGGGGCTTAACATGTGAAAGTAGATTCCCACATGCAAACCTGCTGCACGTGCTGTCGGAACACTTGCTATCACTGCAGAGCTGTGCACACTGCTCCGTGAGAGCACATTGTGCTGGTATCAAAGAAAGCCTAATGCCAAGTCCAACTCAGCCAGGTTACATGGAGCTCCATCATTCCCTTCAGGGAGAACACTCATCACCAGAGGAGCTCTCCCATTACAATCTCATGGCTTTTAATGCTGTCTGAGATGGCCGCAAGACCAAAAATTTAGGATTTATTGCAGAATCACAGACTGAGTAAGGTTGGAAGGGACCACAGTGGGTCACCTGGTTCAGCTTCCCTGCTCAAGTAGGATCGACCTAGAGCACATGGCACAGGATTACATCTGAATGGTTCTGGAATATCTCCAGTGAGGGAGACTCCACACCCTCTCGGGGTGTTCTGTTCCACTGCTCAGTCACTGCACAGTGAAAAAGTTCTTCATGTTCAGGAGGAACTTCAGGTGCATCAGTTTCTCCCACTGTCTCTTGTGCTATTGCTGGGCACCACTGAGCAGAGCCTGGTCCATGCTCTGACCCCTCCCTGCAGGCACTGACAGACATGGATGAGAGCCCCTCTCAGTCATCTCCTCCCGAGGCTGAACAGCCTCAGTCCCCCTCAGCCTTTCCTCATAAGAGAGATGCTCCATCCCTTGATCACCTCTCTAACCCCCACTGGACCCACTCCAGGAGCTCCATGTCTCTCTTGTCCCGAGGAACTCAGAACTGGACACAGCACCCCAGATGTGCCTCACCAGGGATGAGCAGAGGGGCAGAATCACGCCCCTCCACCTGATGGCAATGCTCTTCTTAATGCACCCCAGAGCACCATTTACCTTCTTGGCTGCAGGGCACACAGCTTGTTTTTTTGTTTATTCCATAGACATTTTTGTGATGTCATGACAGGAGGGGTTTCTTTTTACTAGGAACTTCTTTCCAGAGGAAGCACTACTAGCGAAGGGAAGGAGTCACACCCTGCAGAGACCTCTTCATTAAGGAGCTGAAATATAAGCAATGACTACAGAAATCTGAAAATGCCACAAAACCTGAAGGATACACTTTGCCTTGTGTCAGTTAGTCAATTACAATGTAGCTGAGTACTCCGTGAGCGGAGTTCATTTGAGTGCAAGTTTAAAATCAGATACTCCCCTGTACTGTTTAGAAAGTAAGGTCATCCTTCCCTTATCCAACAGCGTTTGTACCCTACAAAGGAGAGGCTCAGAAGGGACTTGAAGTAAAAATGATCTCGCAGGTGTGACACTACACAGGAGTGTGGCAAAGCTGGCACTCAGCCGAGGAAGCAGACGGCTGAGACTCAGCTGCTGTCAAGGAGGGGAACAGCCAGTGTGCAGACAGTGGCTCCAGTGGAAAAGATGAGAGTTTTGCCCAACTGTTTTCAGCTGTCCCTATTCCAAAAAAAGGCATGCCTGTCCCCCTGAGGTTACGGTCCAAAACACTCCCGTTTCCTCTTTTCTACAGCAGGGAGCCCACTCCATCATTTCTCATGGACTAAGCCAGCTTTGCCTACATTATTGAGAAGCACTGAGTCTCCTCTGGGCAAAGAGCCTGTGGTTAATCAAACACAGGAAGAGGGAAGGAAGCCACCTGCAGAAATCCTGATGGAATATCTCTGTCCACTCACACCTCTGAGTGTCTCTGTAGTTGACAATAACTGTCATGTCTTTTCTGAACTCTGCAGGGATCAAACTCCACCATACTCTCCCTCTGGAAAGAGGTGTTAGACTACAGTACTTAGAAGCCCCCTCAACATTTACTCATCGTCCAGAACTTCCCTGTAGACAATCTGTGCATAGCACCCTTTCGTAGATGGCTTGTGAACAGCATTTGCAACCACTCCAAATTATTCAGTCTTAATAGCAGAAATAATTCAAAACAGATTAGTTTAAACCTGGCTGTATTACACGTGTGTCTTCCTCTCTTAGCCAGAGCTTACCAGTATTTGGTATCTATCTTAAACCTCTTGTAGCTCTCTTTGCTACACAACTGATCTTTTCCTTGAAAAAAAACCAAAAAAAAAACCCAAAAAAACAAACAAAAAACAAAAAAACAAAGTGAAAAAAAAACCCCAAGCAATCAAGAAAATTATAGTCTGCCCTGAGCCCACTACTTAGTTTCAGAAGTGCCTTGGTAGGGGACAGCCAGGAGTTAGCCAGGTAATAGCACAGACATAACTGAGGATAAGTTTCACAACTTCTCTGAGCTGACAGAAAATTTCCATTAGAACATATCATATGTTCTAGCTTAACACCAAGAACTGACGTTAGGCATTTAGAAAACAAGCCTGTCCAAAGAAAACATATAAAATTACTACAGAGCAAATAAAAATCCCACCATAAATACTTTTAAACCAGTATGTGTAGTTGTGTGCCTACTCCAGGAACAAAGACAGGAGAACAAACACACTATCCATACAAGTGCTCTCCTGAAGGGATTCTGACCAGTTGGAACACTTACCAAACCTTACGTAGAAACTTCTACTTTCTTAGATTCTACTTTCTTAGATTAGCTTTCCTAATCTTGTGAGGAGCTGTGTCAAGGGAGAAGTTATTTCATTTTACTTTGTTATTAAATAGAAAACAACATTATTGCTCTTCTCTGTCAACTGCAACCAATAGGTGATTAACTCCATCACCTGCCATTTCAAACAAATTCACAAGAGCACTAAGCACCATGAAATCTCCTAAGAAGTCCAAGTAGCACAGGGATGTCACTGTCTCCAGTGGAGCACAACACTGGCAAACAGAATTGGTGCTGTTTCACTTGCTTGCTGCAAAGCATTTGAGTAACAGCCTTAAACTGAACCAAGATAAGGGGGAAGGGGAATAAACTCCTAAAACACAGTAGTATAAACCTTTGTATGCAAAGAATGTTGAGGATTACATCCTACAGAAGGAAGCCGAAGTGACAAATCATGTGTTCAAGCATCTTGCAACAACCACATAACTAAAAATCAGCATCAGCTGAGGGTGGAACAAGTGCCAGTGCCAAATACAATGACAGGTCTTAATCTCACATTGAGAAGTATTGGAGATGAAAAATTTTCCTTCAGAAATTTGAAGAGAAATTATATACATTTCAAAACATAATGTACTTGTTCAAACAGACTGAGCAAGGGAGGGAGGAAATAAGTTTTTTGAACATCCAAACTCAACTTGGACTCCTCAGAACAATATTCTCTTCCTGGAGGAATGGGGGGCTTTACTTGATTTTGTGGGGACTGTTTCTTTTTTGTTGGGTTGTTTTGGTTGTGATTTTTTTACTTTCCAAACAAAAGAGTTTCCTAAGCAGATTAACAGAATGTATTACCTTGAGCTATTAAAAGTTGCAAGCTTTTTGGTTTCACAGATCAAGGTTCCTTACAGAAGCCAAACACTCCAACTTCTTCCCTAAGAACACAGGAGGTTTTCTTCAAATTGCATTATGTAACATTGACTTCTTTGCTTAAAACTGATTTTAACAAATTGGTTTTTTTTTTAGTCCACATAGAAGTTTACTGTGTTTACATAGCAATTCCCTCTATCTCATGATTCTGTATTACCGATAGTTTTTAAAAAGCAACCCCTCCCCAGACTCCCACAGGTTTTCCAAGCCCTTAGTCCACATTCAGCTGAAAGTTTTACAGATTAAAGGTCACAGACAAAATGCAAAATTTGTTTCTTGAAGAATATCTACAGGAGTTACTGCCCTTCCCCTATTGCCTGTATATCCACAAAGTAAAAATGGGTCCAGGGAACTTTAACACAAATAACAAAGCAGATACGGTCCTGAACAGTGATAGACAACACCCGGATACAGAACACAGACATGGGTAAGGACTGCAGAGTTACCACCTGAAATCAGCACAGCAGGAAAAGCTGCTTTTTGCCAGAGGTTATGTTTGACTGCAGTTTAAATAACTCAAGACTATTTTAAGATCAGGGTAAACTGAAGATTATTATGCATGAGGAACAGCCTCTACAGCCTTCCTAAACCAGGACACCCCTCATACTCGTAAAGTGCTCATTTCAGACTGCTCAGTTAAGTCAGGCTCCAACAGCTTATTTCCATTTTTTCTTTTTATTTTCCTTGATATGCCAAGACATGGTACAGAAAAACTCCGCAGCTTAGTTGACTTTGGCTAACTATCCAGAACTTCCCTCTTTAATGCTCTCAAATGCTGAGCTGCCAGACAGTATGCATTTGGATGGTGTTATATGACCCACAGATCCTGCATAGGCATTTCCAGGAAAAGCAAGACAAAAACTGAAGCCCACACTAATCAAATGGAAGCAGAGGAATCCTGGTGGGGAAGGTACAGTGGTTAGTTCAAGCTGATGGTTAATCAAACACTTAACCAACTACAGAGCCTGGAAAGTGAATATTCAAGTGACTTCACTGGGGAACAACAGGGGAGGGGGAAATAAAAAGTGAAAGAATGAACCATGGAGTCCAAACTGTATTTAAGAGGTACTTCAGTTTAGATAGGAAGAGCGATGAAGAATGACCATATTCATGATAAATTCATCCTCTGACCATCATCCTGAAAAGAAATCTTTCCCACTATGCATTTCCCAGCCTGTGAGAAGGGGATTTGGGATGCTAACCACCAGAAAGCAAGTCAAGCTCTTCTCTCAAAGTGCTACCTCAATAAACAGTTTTTGAGAAGCACGAGTCCTTTCCTGCTACTTACAGCAAAGATCTGAAATTCATAATTGAGAAGATGCCATAGCCAAGTCCAAGATTTTAAGGGCATAACATTAAAGCTGGAGCACACGTGTACAGCGGCGACAGATATGTCTGCAAAAGTCCAGGGGCTTTGCTCCCATGTGGATCAGAACTGAAAGAGAAGTGCTGAACCAAGGAGGAATGTTCTGCTGATTCTTGCCTATAAAGAAAGATGCTCTTTAGGAGTTAGAAGTGCGTCCAGTTAATAACTTATCCACCAAGACCAGGACGTCAAAAGATCTTCAAGGACACCGTATATAAAGAAAAACACATGAGAAATAATTGTTTCACTTGAATCACTCCCCTTTGGAATTCTACCTACTGCATTTTGCTAAAAGACCTCTTTAGATAAGAGCATTTTCCTATCTGTATTAATGTCCTCTCCAGAAAAGAGAAGTGGAAAAAGGCAATCACTTTCCTCTTACTGCCAAGACTGATACTCACTTTTCTTGCATTCTTCTAGACTCAAACATACAATATATATATTTTTTTTAAAATGCAAATTTATATTGAAAAATGCTGCACAGATGAGGTGACTCATTGCAAACCTAGAGTGGTGCATTGTTCCATCAAAATTCTTTACCTTGTGCTTATATAAGGCCTCCCACAGACATCTGGACTCACTGGAGCTTGAGAGAAGGAAACGTGACAAAACGTGAAGAGTATGGGCAGCAACCATTGTCTCCCTTTATGAACCATTATTTTTGTTGGACAGTATCCAGCTGTCTCCTGTGTGCTACTGGTGGTGTCCAGTTCCTTTCTGGAGCTGCAATCTTCATAGGAGTAGCCTAAAAATAACCTGAAAGATACTTAATACAGACATTATCAAATTTTGGTACATTAATGCTTGAACAGAAAGCATGTGCTTTTGGCTCTGCTCATACTTCAGGTTTTCTAGAGCAAACCTGTTCCCTGCAGTAAAGCACAGACTATCCACAGAGCAACGCTGACTCGATAGCAAAAGCCAAATGTTGGTGTCTGGTGTGATTCACAATACCACCACATCTAAGAAATACAAACTTATTCCATTCATCCTCCTAATTTCTTCAGGTCAATTCTGCTGCTGCTCATGGTCTTCTGCTAGGCTTGAGACCAACAGACCTGCTAGGGTTGCTCAGCCTAGAAACAGGATTCTTGATACTACCAAAATATCACTTCCAGTACAGGAATAGGATCGAGCAGCTAAAATAAAGACACATGCTTGGGAGGGTTAAAAAAAATGGCAATTAACTGAAAAAGCATAACTTCAGGGTCTTTCTCACTATGAAGCAACATCTGAAAAAACCCCACTTTTCACTTGATGGTACAGGTGATTTTGTAAATGAATTTTGGTTAAACTTCCTTAATCTTTTTGTGTTCTATTAACTGAAAAAAAAGCCTGATAAAACCCTTCATAATCTTCATACTGAAGAGACCACACCTCCCTTACATAATTCAGTCACAGTTCATCAGGTAGCCAAAAGGGCTGTATGCTTTACTACCTTAAAGTTACTTGTAGAGGTTTTGTGCTGGGCATTGTGAATCAAAGCTATCAACTGCCTTACTGCAGTGAGAAAGCAAGGCTTTTAAGACAAAATGAATTATTAATCGATTATTTGATTTCACTGAAAGTTTAAACTCAGATATTTAAAATATATTGAAATATCAAAATACATATATATTTATTTCTGCTCTACCATCCTCTCAGTTCAACTCAAAAATTTGTCTTTGCAAAGGAATACACATTCATCTTCAGTACTATGAACTTCAGTGGATTCTTTTCATACTTTCAGAAACTGAAAGCAAAAAACCCAAAACATAAACCAAATATCATCCTTCCTTGCTTACTTTTAATTTAAAATATCTTAGGTATTCTTCCCAAATGAAATAATTTATTTCTCTTTGCCTTAGAAAGAGAAGTGTGCCTTTCACTGTGTTTGTCATGAAAGATTAAACAGATGAGGGTAACTGGTTCCTTCAGGGTAAGTGGGGGAGCTTTCCTTAAAAGCTTCCACAAACATTCAAAACCTCAGCCATAACAAAATAAAGTTGCTCCTTCACATCTAATTCTTTTTACTATTATTGAAAAAGTGGGAAAAAGATCCACTGAAAAAAGTGATCTCTTCAAAACCTTGTTTAAAAATACAGCACTTAGTAGGCATATTCTTGAGTTTCAAATCAACATGGAATAGATGCAAAATGTGAAAGCTTTTTAAATGTATCCTCTCCCATTTCATAGTAAGCATACCTTTTTCCTTTAAGAGGGATATTTCACACATCTGCAGTCCCAGACTAAAATAATGCTCTTGCGCAGTATTTCACTTGTAGAAGGTCAATATTCTTTTTTTAAAGAAGAATTTGATAAAATGAATGGGTAGTTTGAAAAAGCATGAAACACTGCAATACTGAAGGGAGGAGTGGAAAACAGCCCTGAACAGATTTTGAATTGAAGGCCACATTCTATTCCCTGTACATTGTGATCCAGTGTCTCTCCAGAGTGAACAAAATCTCCAAATGATCCGTGCCAAGACTGAACTCTGCTGCCTCTTGCATATGAGATGCCCATATTTCTACCCACTGAATTTCTAAGGTGGTCTGATCTTCATCACTCCTTCCCTTCCCTTCCTTCTGTGGCCTTTTATTAGCAGATATTCAAACACCACTCGAAAGCCTGTAAGGAAAAGTTGTGTCGCTCCAATAAAAACATACAAATAAATATTCACATATTTTACTGATCTAACACAAAACGTTCTCTAAAAAGAGAAGGAATCAAAATAGTGTCAGGTAACAAGATTACCTAAGGACGCATTAAATCTCTTTTTCCACAAAATAATTAAGTTTCTTCATTAAAACCAGACAGTATTTCAGTTCTACAAAACAAGCCAAATAGATATGTTCTTTTACTTTCAACAGAAATTTAATTAGGACAGACAAAAGATTTTTGAGATATTTTGTTGCAACAATAGCAACCCATTTCAAGTAAAGAACTAAAATTAAGATCTTTAGTCACATGACTAAAATACCAATTAAAAATGGATTAATCTTCAAGTTTCATAAATGCAATTTTTTAAAACCTTTATTTTCTCTACTTAAATCAATTTTTAGAAGTTTTGTTCAGAGGGTGTAATATATTTACACTGAAAATACTTTTAATTTTTTTACTTCAGTTTTTTTCTAAGAATAGAAGGAAGGTGCCATTATTGTTTGCTTCAGAAGCAAGTCCCTACTATTAGAAAAGACTTGGCATGGCCATTCACACGCACACTAAAGTGCTCAGGTGCAGTATCATTCAGACCAGTGAAGAATATACAAAACACCATTGTGTATAATACTGTGAGAGTTTTTCAATATATTCACATAAAGTAATCTCCAACCACCTGAAAGGAAACTGGCCATAAATCCTGAAGAACCTTGTCTATAAAATTGAGTTACCCATCAATATACTGTATCTCTTCTAAAAATACCCCTATTTTACAATAATATACAAGGTATCTGCTTGCAAACACAGAAGTAGCCATAAATAAAACTTTATTCTTTCTTTTCATTTACAAGCTACCAAGTACCGTGTATTTACACAGCACTGGACACTTAAAGTAGTTGCAGTCACAAAATGATCCAGACAGCTGTTGATAAAGTAAAGGATCTTAAGATAAAAGCAAAGTAATACTGTAACAGATAAATGGCAAAAAAAGCAGTTTTGCCATAATGATCAGACTTGCATGTTGCATCAATTCTGGTTGAAACGACTCAGCGCCATGCGATTCTCAGCAGTCTGGCTAAAGTTTGTACAGTCATTTCTCTTTTGCAGTTATTAAAATAAAAAAGTTAAAAACTATAGCAGCAACAAGCAAACCCTGTGACAGGAAGGCAAGGTTTAAGAACTAAAAAAGTTTATACAATGTGCTTAGGAAGGTCTGCAGAATTTATCTTCCATCGGCTGGAGTTCGACTGAGTGACAACATGATTCGGGCATATCTTTCACACAGTTCATGTGTGGAGTAGGAGGGTAACTTTGGCGGGTCATTGAAACCTTTAATCTCTGTGGAACAATCTAGCAGTTTTGGCAGGAAATCTGTCAGTTTTTCTTGCAAGTTGGCTGCAAATCAAACCAGAAAAACAAACGTAAGCATTTATGTCTGTATGTGGAATTGAGCTTTTTCTGCCTAATGTTGACATTTTTTTTTCATTAGTGTGTGGAAGAGGAGGAGTTTCACTTGGAATAATTCATATTCTTTAGACCTACCAGCAATAACTACGATATACCAATTCCTAGTAAGATGTTGATATAAAATCCCCTTTAGATGGTCTAACACCACAAATGTTTTTCCATTCAAAAGGGATGTTTCCTTTATGGCCTGATACCCCAGTGCAACACATGGAAAAACTTTTTATTTAAATGTGTACAGGGTTATTCAAAAGTCAGAGTAGCTCAAAAAGCATTACCAAGGCACAAAAGATAGAGGTTTAATTCCAGACATTGAAAACGTCGTACTTATAAGAAAGGTGCACAAGGGCCTTTTACCTTGGTAACAAATTACTTACGTTCCATTTCTTGTCCAAGATAGGAACACCAACGGTTTCTCATATCTTCCACAGCAACAATATCTTTCTCTTCCATTTCATCCACCAGTAGTAATGGCAAACATGGGACAATAAGCTCGTTCATAATGATCAGGCCATTATTGACTTCCTGATCATCTCCTGATTCAAACAGTGCTGCAGCATGTTCATTTAGTTTCTTCAGAAACCACCACAAAAAAGGAAAGCCTTTAAGTACACAGCATTTCACATTCTACCATGCATCATTAGCAGCTTGTTTTAAAGCACAGTCATACTACACAATTACCTGGTAATTTGTATTAACCACAGCTGTGTTTTAATATTTATGGCATGATGCATATGCTCTACTAATCCACTTGAACTTGTGCTGTTCCTCAAGCCACTTCATTTTGTACCTGCCAACTCCAATTTTGCAGCTATTTTCTTCAGACTGAGATTCCATCACCTGCTTTTATTTTTTCACTATTGTTAAAAGAGACATAACAAGGAAAAAATCCATTGTTTCAGGCAAGGCATCATTGCCAAAGCCTTTCCCAATATTTGTCTCCCCATCAAATCATGGCAGCAGGGTGAGTCTACTCACCAACACCGTCAGACATTGCTTCTACCTAGCCCAGACATGATGGCAATGAGCAGTGTTTATAATCATAAAGAAAATGATTGCCTATTCAAAAAAAGGGGGCAATAATGTTTTCTTTTTTATTTTTGCCTTTTTTCTCTTACAAGCCTCAGAATTAAATTGCTAATGGAGGGAGGTTTTGGGTTTTTTTGTACATGATGGCAACACTTTTCTACTAATTAATTTTATTAAATCTACGCAGCAAACTCAACTTTTTGGGACATATATTTCCCCCTTCACTTACTAGCAAACACTCTCGTCTGTAGTGAGATATCAGCTCTTCGTCGTGCCCTCTGTACGGGCCTTTGGACAAGAGTTCTTTGTTATTCTGGTAAGCATAGATAAGGTAGAGCAAGGCTTCCATGTAGCTGAAGTGAAGAAACAAAAGCATTAGGTGCAACAACCACGTACCACCTGCTTCAAAGTGCTCCTCAAAGGACAGGTAACTCCACTTGCTGGTTGGCAAGTCCACCCCTTCCCAACAATCTCTTCATAATTGATTTTTAAACCATGTAGTTTTGTCTTTTACACACATTAAAACAAATTATTTTATTATTAGGTTAGATCATTGCACATGAAGGCTGATCCAAAGCTCACCGAAACCAATGGGTATAATTTCATTCACTTCAAAACCAGCTTCAGATTGACCCTGAGTATCCATGAACACTTAGTTTTTCCTGTAAGCGTTTATGTCACATTGGGTTTCAGCAGCTTCTGTTGCCATAAATACCTTGATAGCATTCTGTACCTCTGCAAGTAAGATTTAAAGCTGTCACCGTATTTCTAAAATAAAAACTGAATTTTTAAGCTTCACTAACTGTAAGTTCTTCTAAGTTATCTGAAATCTAATGTGATGGAAGAAGCAATCACGTTTCAAAGCAGAAGTGCTGTTGGCATTTCTGTCTTTAATCTGAATGCAGAAGATAAATGCAAGGCTAATTGGTAGAGAAGCAATAAGAGAGGACCCAAGAACCTATCAGTTCATAATTGACAGAGATCCCTTCATGCACAGATGAACAATCTCCCCTCACACTGCTGCACATCATCTCCTGCAAACACCTGAAATGGTTAATTCTCTGACTTACAGAGACCCAATTATGACAGACAAGCACTGAAAACAGTTCAGGCAGCTACCCTAAAAAGCGGCAGCTTGATATCTCATTTTTATTCAAATTAAAAAAAAATCTAGGAAGAGAAATTTCCTAATGGAGTAGTTAAAGGAACATGAAATTGTGCACTCACTCCTGATGAGAGTAATGAGGTCATGGGTGAAGTTGAAACTACCAAAATCAAACTACCAAGCTACTGAAAAAGACTAAAAATTATGTGCACACAAAGAGCATACCTGAATACAAGTCAAGAGTTTTCCAAAGTAAAAAACTCAAGACTTAAGGTAATACCTCCCAATGTGACAATATAAAAATAAGGGAAAAGGCTACTTGAAGTCCATTTTTTCTAGGCATGAAAACTCTTCATACCACTGAATACCACTGGTCACCAATAAAACTGACCGTACAGATGAAAACTTAATGTAGGAGGGAAAGGGGAAGAAAAGATGATTACAAGAATTGAAACTGCTGGTTATAAAGGTAGAGGAGGAGGACCTTTTCCTTCCATTCTTAGTTCAGTTATTGTGAAACTGCAGGTTGAAGGTACAGTGTCAACACCTCTGTTGATGCAAATTAAAACTCAGTGATGGCCTGGGCTGGAAAGGAACCTTGAAGCTAATTTGCTTCCAACCCCTGTGCCATGGGCAGGGACACCTTCCTCTAGACCAGGTTGCTCAGAGCCCCATCCAACATGGCCTTGAACACGTTCAGGGATGGAGCCTCCATAGCTTCTCTGGGCATCCTGTTCCAGTGCCTCATCACCCTGACTAAACAATTTCTTCCTGAGAACTAATCCAAACCTCCTCTCTGTCAGTTTGAAGCCATTCCCCCTTGTCCTGTCACTCCATGCTCTTGTAAAATGTTTCTTTCCATCTTTCTTGTAGGCTCCTTTCAGATACTCAAACATTGCTTTCAGGTTTCCATGCAACCTTCTCTTCCTTCAAGCTGAACAGCCCCAACTTTCTCATCCTGTCTTACTTGGGAAGGTGCTCCATTCCTCTGATCAGGTTGGTGCCTCCTCTGGCCTGGCTCCAGCAGGTCCCTGTCCTTCCTGTGCTGGGACCCCAGAGCTGGATGCAGCCCTGCAGGTGGGGTCTCAGTAGAGTGGGGCAGAGGGGCAGAATCCCCTCCCTGCCCTGCTGCCCACAGGGCTTTGGATGCAGCCCAGGACATGGCTGGCTTTCTGCCTTCTCACAGCTGAACTGCACGTAAGTCCAAGCCTGTGCAGCCTAAACCTAAAATCACTGAAGCTGCTTGCAAAATTATGGAGCTCACTGGGTCGAGGCTTTGGAAAAGATGCAGAAAGCACAGAGAGGCAAAATTTTAGCACTGCTTTGAAAAAGGAATTTCATTCAAAACCAGTAAGATGTATTGGCTTTCCAAGAAATTTAAAAGGCAATTGGTAAAACATAGTTTGCTCACTTTTAAGTTGCTGCCACAAGAGTGAGCTGCAGGCAAAACTCCTGCCAAGGCTCATTAGCTGGCTGAGTTCATCTCAGCCAGAGCAGGTACCTACTCCACACTACAGTCAGAGATCTGCCAGAAAGACCCCTTAATTCTCCACCTGCAGTGAAAAGTGGGCTTTATCACCCACCATCAGGGATCACAAGTGACCACTGAAAGTAGGCATGTAAAAGATACACCAAGCTACTTTAATGCTGATTTTTGTGTTTCTTCAACACAATACAATTAAAGAATTCAGAGACTGCTTGAATAAAGGTCAACTTTTGCCTCCATCAAGACATTGAGTGCTGCTAGGTTATCACATAGTGTTACTAAAGCTAAGAAAAGTTTGTCAACAGAGAAGTGAGTTTGCAGGGGAAAAAAAACCTCAAAACAGCCCTACTAATGAAAAGCATATTTCTATTATGAAAGTCTATCCTTTCATAAATATTTTTGAAGTGATGTTTTTATGATTTCAGTGTTAAAGGAACTGACAGGGATCAGCAGTCTAATCTTGTTTCCAGCAAAAGGATGGTACCATTGCTGTCTCAAGTGTGCAAGGCAGGAACCTCAGTAAATCTCTGAGTCCTTTGGAAACCTGAAGCTGAAACACAGGTATTTATTTGTACAAGATGCCTTTGGAGTGGGTCACTGGATACCCAGATCCTCACTCATCCATTAACTATACTTTAGTCCTATCATCTTTGTATCAAACACTTCGTGAAGCATTTCTGAAATTGTACTTTTTATTTCTAACCCATATTAGAGTGTAAGATTGGTGATACTAGGCTTGTTTTCTAAATTGTGAAGATGCTTTCTAACAAACACCTCACCCTAATTCTGCAAGTTATTGTAAATAATGGAGAACTTTGTTCAGCACATAGAAACCTGTGCTTCCCTCTCTCCTCCACGGCATAATCAGCGTATGTTATGGCAAGAAGGAATTTATTGAAAACATTGGTATTTTACAATTGAAGGTGCCACTCTGGAGTCCCAGTGCCATGGAACTTGAATATGTATCACCCCTGCCTGCAATCTTAGGAGTGTGCATGTCCTGTAAACCACACCAATGCCTGTGACATTTCTGTCTCTTTAAGGAATGAAGCAACACCAGGGTGTTTATTTTTCAAATAAGCCAGGCAATCTTCTGACTAACCTTTGTACATAAACTGTTTAAGACCAATAGTTTAGCATATTTCAATTTAGATTGTTAGCAAGTGTACTGTTTATTACATGGTGGTAACCCAAAGACAACCCAAGACTCTGGGCTCACTGTGTTAGCCAGTATAAAAAGATGTATCTTGGCACAAAGGCAAGGCTGTGTCTTTTGCAAACAATTTTCCTGTATTGTTTGGGGCTTTTCTTTTTTGGGAGGATACAAGACAAGAAAGAGAAATAAGATGCAATTTACTACACAACAGAGTCAAAGAATTAAATTTGACTCAACTACAGATTTCCCTAGCTATTGTTTTATATATGAAAAATCAGTGATTGACGACATTTATACTGCAATCACCATTCTTGTTGCATGTGTAGAGCAGAATAAATTTGAGCTGTTTTGAATTAAGTATATAAATGTCACCCATTTTATACAGCCACAATTTCTGACTTGGTTCAAAAAGAGAAGGGAATGAATCATCATGGAGTTAAGGACAATCAGCTACAACTATGACAGCTATGCATGGTAGTTTTTCTCAATTATGTTCTGTTTTACCCACCCTTCAAGCCCACCTAGGTGGAGTTTTGGCTCGGACTAATGCAGAAGGTAAAACCGCTTCAGTGGGAGGACCCAGTCAAAATGCAGGCAAGACAGGGACTTGACTAATTGTGTCTGCTCATGAAAGCAAATAAATGTATGTGCACAGGTGGTGCCAGGGAAGGAGGATTTTTATGGCAGAGTGATACCCACAGCACTTAAGAGTAGAAGAGAAGGAAGAACAGGGGTGCATGTGGAAGGTGTTCTGAAAAGAACCCATGGCTTGATAAGAGATTGGAAATGGAAATTAAGAATAGGAAGATGCAAGACTGAACACATTAGTAGACTGAATAAATGCTTATCTGAAATGAAGAATAACATTAAACACTTCTTAATTTAACAAATAGCTTTACTTATTAATATTACATTTTGTCTTCACATCGTTCTACAACATTTGAGTTCTATACTACCACTTACCTCTTTTTTTGGAAAAACTCCAATCCTACCATGAGAAACATGGTTGTTTCCCTGAAATGTCTATAGTCTTGATGCCATCTCTGCATGTAAGAAAGGGTAAATAGAACTTCATCCACAAAAATGAAATATAATTAATTTTTTTAAACACACACTCCCCTCCACTTAAATTTAGTGTCCAGTAGTCACAATAAGTACTAAGGATGCCAGTAAGCCTGAATATGTGAAAAATCCACCTGAATCCACCCTCCCTCAATGAAAAGAAAATTCTTAAATGTCTTAAACATTTCTAGGTAAGATTATTCTTACAGAACCTATTACCATTTGAAAGGAACACAAAACATCTTTGAAGAAGCACAGGTAAAATTATACAAGATCTTGTTGTTTCTTCCCTAAATTACTCAAAAAGTGCTTTTTCATATGCCAGATGTTAAGCTTAATTTTCAATACAAGAATGAAACAGGAAAAGCCTAAACACTTTACATGGCAAATGCTAAATAAACTCAAATGCAACTCGGATGAGATGTTAGTGCTGGAGCAGAACGTTTGTCTTACAGCATCACCATTTATACCAAGTGACTCTTGGTTCACTTTCAAGGTAAATGCTCCAGGTGAGAAAGTGCCTTTCTCTACAGAGGGTTAATTGCTGACTTTCAATTGTGCAATAAAGATAAAATAAGGGACAGCACACTATAAGAACACAGCCACTTGCTGATTCAACAGAAAGAGCTTGAGAAAGCATCCATAAAATGCCAACTCCCTATACCAGACTGACACAATCTATGGAGAAACCCCCAACTACCTATTAGAGGAGCTACAAAAAGGGCACTTTTCTGCAGAGGAACAGAAGATAGCTCCAAGAAGTGGGGAGTGGGGGTAAGTCTAGAATTGCTTCTTCTCTCTGTGCAGCACCATTCAGAAAATGGTAAAACACTGAGCCCTGCACAGCCAAGAAAATGCAACCAAAATGCCACTCTAGAGGTCCTTCCCCATCAGTGACTAGGGCGGCACACTGGAATGCAGCAGCATCTCCTGTATGTCCTAAACCTGGTAATGAGATTTTTCATTGGATTTGTGAGGGTAAGATTACTCCTGTTATCCTCCTTATCAAATTGTTTGGACCTACCAGCACAACAAGGAGGTACAGGTGGTGCACTGGAATCTGCCCAGGACATAAATACCCACTGTTAAAAAGTCTTAATGAACAGTATTACTGAGACTTGAAACTAATGCTGGAAAACCAGCCACAGGCTTAGCTTTAAATGTGAGATGAATTATTTTAGCAACTATTAGTCACGATTGTTTGATGTCCAAGATTCACTCTCACTTTCCCTCCAAGTTTTTCTAAATAACACAGGAGAAAAAATTAATTGCATAAGCTGGTTATGCATGGTCTCAGCAAAGAAAAGAATCTGCTGCTCATAAGACAATGGGAATGGCTGCAGAGACAACTGGAGGAAAAGCACAAATGGGACTGTGCCTGCTACAGAGCTCTCAAGATGAGCAAGGCTGGGCACAGACCACTCCCTGCCAGCTGTGTCTGCCTAGAGAAAGCTATGTGGCTTATGTGGTGATAATTACAAAATATTGTTAGTGACGTCAAGACTCGTTAACAAAGTAAGGACAGACTCCAACCTAACACTTATTTGTGGCTCAAACACTGGAATTACAGATGTGGAAAAAACAGCTTTAGCTCAAGAGCAGCCTTTGGACAAATAAGGGGTCTTTAAATAAATAAATAGCTTTAACTTCTCAGTCTGAGACAAGATGAAATTTGTGAAGACAAAATTCAGCTTCACTGATAACTATTTCACATTAAAACTTAATTTAAATCATAAGAAATACTGACCTCATACTCCTCCATGTTTACTTCCTCTGGCTTTATCATTTCAAGTTTGGCTTGAGCAACCTTCATTATGTTACGGCACCTTACAAAAAGCAATTAAAAATAATGAAATATTACTGGAAATTCACAGAGGATATTATCTTTACAAAGACAGGAACCTCAAACAGGAGGAGCTACAGCTTTCTGCAAACCAGTATGAAAATACCATGCAAAATGTACATTTTATTATGCATAGTATAATCAGCAGGAGAGGGCATACTTTTGAAGTATGTGTGATGTAGGCCTGTGCTATTTAAAGGATTACTTCTTTTATTTTGCTATATTGCCACACTGCTCAGTCTTTTAAATTTTAAATTTCAGATAGCTTGAAACTCCCCGACAATTACTTTGCAGAAGTTTAGAAGATTATTCCCTACACAGAAATAAGACTGTTTTCTAACTTTTAATTTACCTATTTATATAAGTAAGTAAATGGAATTTTGAGTGGAAGAGAGACATTGTCTTGCTCTCAAGACAGTCACTCACCCAGCTGGAAAGGTTTTGCTGTCTACTGCTGGCTTTCAGTACAGTGAGGAAACAGTGAAAGAAGGTACAGAAATCTATGTGCAAAATTACGAATAACACTGAGCATTTCCACTTATTTTAAATGAGTAGAAACTCAACTTCTTAATTATGCTTTTAACAAGGGTTTTTATAAAGATAATCTGTTTTACAAAGTAAACTTGCAAGCTATTAACTAGGCAATAAAGCCGAACACACCAGCCAAATATGAAGGGGTGTTTCCACACATCAGAGAACATGCATGAACACAGGAAATGAGATGTGCAGATCTTATTACCTTTCATCAAAGCTGAGATTGTGATCTCCAAACTGCTCCAGTAATGTTCTCTCAATTATCTTCTTTGGTGCCTGGTTTTGGATGAAGTAAACAATTGCATGACGCAAACGATAATCACATTCAGGTGGTGGATCTTCCTGTGCTAACTTTAGCAGACGTGTGTATTCCAATTTAATTGCCTACATAATTTAAAAAAATAGACATTATTCCTTCTGGCTTTTAACTCAAACATCACAGATACAAGATACTTTATATCCTATGGCATTTCGCTTTTAAAATTTTTTAAGAGTTCCACAGACCACCCAGTTAAGAAGTCTAAACTATGTTTTTAAAAAGCAAACAAACAGAAAACCGCAGATAAATTGTCAAGTTGGTCCTTTCACTCCCCAGTTAAGCCCGACAAAATCTCAAGTAAACCATCCCTTCAAAAGTAGTTCCAATCCTATGCTATGTCTCCCTGAGAGATTTATCCAGTCCTTAGAGAGGTTTCTTTAAGCCCAAGTATAAGATTTCAGACACTTGACCTTAAGAAATTTTCAAAAGTCTCATAAGGTAAAAAAGTACCTCTAATACATGCTTTAATGCAAAGATATGAATAAAAATACACTACAAAAAGTTTAGTGAACATGTATGATTTGGAAAATACTACGTGGGAATGAAATATGTCTTTCAATGAAAAACAAATTATAGTATTTCTAAAGGAAATAATAGTTCAGTATGAACAATATTGCCCTACAGGGCGCAGGCCTTACTGAATATTTTAGAGAAACTTTAGAGGTCATCAGAAGTGTTTACTTTTCCAGTTTTGCCAGCACATTAGGTTTTAATGTACATACTTTGATATGTCCATTAGATTTTATTCACTGAAACTATACAGCATGAACAGGAGCAACAAGAAAAAGAATTAGAAAAATGGTGACAAATGTTGACACACCTTCCATAAATTCCCTCTGAAAACGGGGAGGTGATCAGAGGGTTTGCTAACACATTAGCAACATTTCAATACAATGTATGCACAAGATAAAGCACCAAAGCAGTCAGGAAAAAAAAAAACCTGTTCAATATTTCAAATGCTTTTATGCTGTAATACCTGACATTTAACTATCAGAAATTTGGGCTCCCATCCTCTGCTAATAACACATTTTGTTTCAGGACTAAACATGTAGGATAATAATCATACAGGTTTAAACATAGAGCATGAGGAGACCTTTAACACTCAGGAGAATGTTCTGCATCAGTATCTTTAAATACTCATGATTTGCATTACCATTAAAAAGGATGTTTAGGACAACATTATAAAACAATATTATAAAAGCCACAGAGTTTCTATTATCTTACATCAGAAGTTCTACCATTAGAAAGTCAACATGGCTAACAACTAAACCCTGTTTATTGAAAAAGCAAAAATAAACTGCTATTAAGACACCTAATTTTTCATATAATTACTTAGAAGTAGGAAAAAATGCAACACAAACCCAGTGTTTTTATATTAATTTTTAAAATAATGTGGTATTCTACAGATTCAGAAATGTTTAACAAAATGAAAAAACACTACTTCTCTACACAAAAAAGCGACAGTAGAAAAAAAGTATTACATGCTTTCATTTTCTCACTGAGGATATTATATAAGGATCTTAAAGGGAACATTCTGCAAGGAGTTGTCTATAAACATGAAAGAACAATGATTTGAACAGATCACTGACCAAGAAATATCTGAATGTTAGTCATGTTTTAGACTAGATCTAGAAGGAGAGTGAAATCTTGGCAGTAACAATGACCCAAACCAAAGGGGTTTCACTTGAGTTACATTAAAACAAAGATATAGAAACCTCCCCCAGTTTTCTGAAAACACTATTTTCATCAAAAACAAACACATGAAGGAACACAGTAACAGTATGAAAAGATGTCCTATAAGCTTTTACAGTAAGTTATGGGAAAAGGTGAGATTTCATCTGATGCATCCCAAAACAAAAATTCTGTTTCCAAGAAACACCATTTCATCTGCATCCATTTATACTAATTTATTCCTTCAAAATGAACCATGTTTCACCTCTTCTAAGCTATTGCAAACACAATTTAGCAGAAAATGAGTAAGGAAAGTTTTCTACTTTATTGCAAAACATTCTCTCACTCAAAGAAATACTGCCCCCATGAAGCCTAAATGTTTAAGCATTCAAAATTAAAGACTGCAAATAATTTCTACTGAGCATTGTTTTGATAACTTTGAAGCATTAAATATAATTTTATTTTGAAGTAATTTTTTGTTTTAAAATTATCCAAACACCCTTCATATTAAAATGTATAATTAGATAAAATTGAACTTTCTGGTAAGGAGTGATTTGGTCAAATGAGGATTTTTTTTCAACTTAAAAAACAATTGACATATTTCATTAATAAATTTGAAAAAAAAAAGGTAACCAGAAGTGAATCCCAAACAAATCCAGTTTCATTGAACAGAGGCTGTGGCAGGTGTCTCTCCCTTCCCTGAGATTAGGCATGGTTAACAGAGACAGCCCTGCAAACATATTATGGTTATAACCCTTCTCTAAGTATCCACCTCAAACACCCACACAAACAGACAAACCAACCAACCCAGGAGGTTTCAATTTCCTTACCAAGGGGTTGCAAACTTTTTGCTGGTGATGGTAGGGTTTTTTGCTTGTTTGTTTGTTGTTTGTTTGGGGGTTTTGTGGCATTTAGAATTTCTTCTAGTGGAAGTACACCATACCAATTAAGAAGAAAACAGACTGCTACTCAATGGCAAGCAAGAAACATCGTTCCCCCTCAAATCGCATTAGAGAAGATTTTACATTTCACATCATGTCTAAGCAATTCATTTTCTAATACCCTGAAAATTCAAACAGCCACAAGCTAAAAGTGCTCAGAAGTTTAAGAAAATGAAGACATTCTTAAATCTGGTATCACAGTGAAGACTAATCTCTGCAAAAACCCTAACATCAAAAAAACTGCTTAAATAAATAGTATTGGCACCCATGTGGTTACACAAAAGCAAGCAATTCAAATTTATTAAAAATCTTTTAAGGAGTACAAACAAAGAACATCTATTTGAAATAAACAACAAATGACTAAACACTAAAGTCCCCGGGTAAAAAAACCCTGATGCCCCACAGTCTAGCAAAGGCATGGGTTTTATTACTAACAGGAGAAAAAACCCATCTATTTTTATTGATTACACATCTAGGTTTCATGCTACTATTATGCTACTTGCTACTATTATTAAAAAGCTAAAATGCAGAAATGTATATGAGCTACTGATATCAACAGGGCAAATATCTGTCTATTTTTCAAGGGAGAAATATCTAAATGAGGGACTGATACAGACAAGTACGTATAAATGCTGGAAAAGTTTTTATATACAGAAAGGGGTAGGAGGAGTAGCATATCTAATGGGAAAAGTCAGAGGAGAAGAAGTTGAAATGTTAGTTGTACCTTAAAGAACCCTGCTTCTGGCCCACACCTGTCATAAACATTCCTGGCTTTACCTATAGCCATGATAATACCTTGCATGTTCGGGGTCAGCATGACCTGCCACAAGGGATTTAAGGTAAAAGTTTTGAATGATTAATATTTTAATGACTGAATTCAATATGCTTTTAGTCTCATGCAAGATGAAAAAGCAACTTAATGCATGCATACGTTGAAATGGCACATTTCAATACAGATCTGGTGAGCATATTCTGCAAATCAAATCATGGTATGTGTATATATAGTTTTAATGTAACAACATTAAAGGAATCAAAAAAAAAAAAAAAAAAAAAAAGGAAAAGAAAAGAAAAAGAAGAAAAATGAGTCAAAACAGTTACATGGACCAAACTTCCCAAGAAAGGAACATGCACAGTTCAGCATTAGTACCAAGCAGAAACTGCACACTGAATGAGCACTACCCATGGCCATCTAAGGATTACAAAAAAAAGTTTCAAGGAGAAAAATCACTCAATTACACTTCAGATATTACTGCACTAAACCCACGGTAAACGATACCACCTGTATTTTATGCATATTTCAAGGTCAAAATAAGAGAATCACTGCTGCAAATGCAATCAATCCCTGAAGCATCTGCAGACAATTTCTTACACATCAAATCCAAAAGAATTAACAAACATCAAGCCAAACAAAAGACATCTCTCACTGCTATTCACACCAGTTGCACACAATCTGATACATCCAAGTTACTCAAAAAAGCCTTTCTCCTTTTTTATCTGTAAGCAAAGGAAAACTCTCCCTGCCCAAGGTATTGCTGGCACAACAACAAAAGATGAAGGACCATAAACTCCCTGCAAGTCTCCCACACATAAGAACTTTTTTTTTTAAAGTGAATCCACTTGCAAAACGAACTGGGAAATAGGCAAGAAAGTTATCCTCTAGAAAGACAATGGCATAGGGACAAAAGTTCAAACAAACAAACAAACAAGCAGGTCATTATATGAGGTTAAATCCTCATTTCTTTCAGGGTAGAGACCACACATCTGTGAGAAGCTAAACTCAGTGTTATGATGTCAATTAAACCATTTTATTCCCCATCCCATAGTCCCAGTTTTAACTGATCACACTCCAGGGCAGAATGACCTGAAATACCCATTTGCCTAGGGAAGCTAAAGCCCCCCAAGAACCCATGCTCAGACCCCTGTAGAATACAGGCTGCACCTATTCCTGACCAAAACAAACATGGAGCAAGCAGTGACAAGGCAGGGCAGTTTGATCACCCGCAGTGTTGCTTTCTCCTGCTGAAACTGGGCAGCAAAAAACAATGTCTCTCGGAATAACAGTGGGGCCCTCAATTATTCCTTTATAGTAGCAGGTACGTATACCACCCTGAGTCTGAAATTTTTTTCTTTAATATTTGCAAAAGTCAGTTTTACCAGCCATATCAGTTTCAGGTTATTTCCATGGCTAATTTAATCCCTAAATCCTGAAAAGCTTAACCTTGGCAAATAAGAGTTCAGACTTGCACATGAGTTTTACTGGACTCACAAGAAAGCACAAACATTAAGAATATCCCTCAGTGTCCTGTCACATTTTAAATAATGCAGCAGTGTGCAGTCTTTCACCAGCACTTTGAAGACTGCCTGTCCTAACACAAATATTCAACCTTCACAGCTGAAGTGACAAATACACCTCCAGTGTAAATGGTACCATGCAAAGCGTGCCCAATTAAGAGCTTGTAGTGCTTTCCTTTCGTATTTCACGACAAACTATGACATTGTTAAAGATCACAAATCGCTGAGCATTTAGTTTTGCAGAAGTCTGTTAGGTGTCACAGTGTGCAAACATGCCAAAAATTCTCATCAGGCAGCACAGGAAGCACCGAGGAGGAGCGGTGCGCACAAGTGCAATCAGAGGTACCTCATCGTCATAACCCCCCTCCTCTGACTCAATCACAAAAGTCCCTACATCAGGGATCGCCACCTCTACCACTCGCTGGGTAGGAGCTGCTTGAGCTGGGGCATTATCAGAGCTCTGCAGAAGAAAACCATCATCAGTACGTGTTTGGGGAAGAAAAGAATAATCATCATAATCATCAGAAAACACAGTAGAATTATGGAGATGCAAACTAACAGGCTGATCTAGTACAATGATGTGCAGTGCTGAAATTCTGAAAAAATTCAGGAACTGTATCTAATAAGAGAACATAAGTAATCTTTATAAATTTTTAAGCTGTACATTTTTAAATTAAGCCATAATTATTGAAATTATTTCATTTGTTCTTTATTTACTAATTCTATCTTTACAGGTTAGTATGTCAGTATTACAACTCTAATATACATTACAAATTTAAGGCACTCAGTAAAGGATGAATCTATGAACTACCATTTTTTGTACATTTCACCCCAAAATTACTAAGTATATCATAAAATAACAGAGTAGTTTAGGAAGAGACCTCAAAGATCATCTAGTCCTAAAGATGCCACCCACTAGATCAGGTTGCTTAGGGCCCCATTCAGTGTGGCCTTGAAGAGGGCCAGGTCAGATACTTCATATCTGAAATACCTGATGAATCACACTAAAGGATAGAAACAAGCTAAAAGCTAACATTTCTTGATGCTGTGGGAGAAAAAAAAACTACCAAAAAGCCTCTAAAAATCAGGATATTTTAAAGAATATTTAAAGGAACATTACATTCAACTGGTTTATTTTTTAGAAGAGTAATTAAACAGAAAATCAGGAGATTATCCTAGTCACTGAAATTCTTGCTATGCTAAAGTAAGTCTTAAACAACAATGAAGACAAATCTTGGCTCCTGTGGTCTATCACTGAATAATAGGAAGTTTACAACATTTGCAGAACTTAAACCTTGACTCTAACCCAAGCAATCACAAAGTGCCATGCTACTTGTTCTGGAACTGTAAAAACAGCCACATCTTTTAACAAAGATTCCAAAAACATACTTGCTATCAACTTACACCCAACACTGTATAAATACAAAGAAAGACTGTGCAATCAGAGGGCAGAAAAAAGGGACAAAAAGCATAAAATGGACAAAATGAATGTGGTGAATAACCTACAATCCTGTTACATGTGCTGATGTTGGCTTTCCTTCTTTTAAAAATGGACAAACAAAAAGAGAAGGAATGGAACATATGCCTGCATGTCTGAATGCATATGGAAGCAGAATAACTGGAAAGCATGCTGATACACTGACAAGGAAACACAATTCTGCCTAAGTGAAATTTGGGGATACAGAGAACAGCTTTTAAATGTTAACAGAGTACCTTCAGATTAATTAGAAATTTACTTTACACTTTACCAGCTGAAGTACATTTGTTTCTAAATAATGTTTGCATGGTTTGGGTGTTTTCTTTTGTCTCATTAAACAGATCATGGTGTTCCCCAACCACAGTCTTGCAAAATCCTAAGGCTGACCACTGTGCCAAGTGTCATTAACTGAACTACAACACTTGATCCATGCAAAAAAGTCTAAGATGCTTTCACATCCCACTGGGATGGTGCCCACAAACCCTGGAAGGGGGACAGCCTTATGGAAGACATTTTATTGTGTGTTTTGGTATCTTCATAGCCACCTCTTCAGGTGGAGTAATACATATTAAACAGCATCCCACTAAGCTGTTCTGAGAACTCAGAAAAGGCCAATATGCAGCAGCCTAAGGCATTAATGACAGAGCATCTTTTCATCCAGGGTTAGATGAGTTTCCCTGTTAGCTTTGATTTCAGTTTAGCAGAGGAAGTGTGCTTCCCTGCTTTCCTGACACCACAGGAGGGGTGGAAAACACAGCATACCAACAGGGTGTCAACAAGCTGTCATTTCATTTTCAAGTATTTTAAGGTATCTGGGGCCAGACTGCCTCTGTGTAATGAGGGTTCACACCTGATCTTTGAAAGCATTTTGCACAGATCTAAACTGTTAATGTACTTACTGGTTACTAAGGATGCCTAAGGAAGCCACACTGTACATTTATGGATATAATTCCAAGACAGATGCATAAATTGTTTTAATGGCAATTTGTTTTGTGGAAAAGGCATTTGTCATTATCTACATACTTATAGGGAAAGAAAAAAATATTTGCTGAAAGAAAAAAATGTCAAATATTAGCTGCATTAATAACCCGTAGAATAGTTAATGTCCCATTCCTCTTAGAATATTTTGTACTAAGTGAAAACAGAAACACCCAACATTGCTTATTATAGACATTTTAAGTTAATATAGGCATCCCATGAATCATAAAAAATGATTTTCAACAAGTTGTGAATCTGCATTAAAGGTACAGAATACTGTTGAAAAACCCCTTACTTTTGAAAGCTACATTAACTTCCACAGGTCTGTCAAAGGAACTCAATTATATTCTCATATTTCTCAGACCTGAATGTCTAAAGCAATATTTTTCAAGTCTCTTACGTGGATTGTCAATGTTTACTCCTCAAAAATACATGGGATCATCTAACATTTTTAAAAAATGGTGGGCACAAACTCCTGATTGTAATTTGAACAATATGTTGTACTCCTGACAAGCACTTTAATCCCATAGAGAACACCTATCTTAGTATTTTTTCTGCACTACACCCATTATCATTGTACACACTTTCTGGATGGGCTTTAGTGTTGGACAGTCCCTGAAGAAAATGCACTTTTCAGTTCGAAGTTTCCAGACTCACACCCTTTTATCAGTTTTTGTATAATTTTCACTAGCAAAATAAAAGCAAAAGAAGTATTTCAAGCTTCAAAATGTCCTCACCGTATCCATTATAGCTTCTGGACCTCTATCTTCTTGTTCTGCTAAAGCTTTTTTGATTGCTTGTACAGAATCTTCTTTTAAGTGCTTTGAAATATCAGTTCTTGATGGTTGCTCTAAATACTCTGGTTCTCCTGCTTGAACTTAGTGACAGAAATAAGATAATTTTGTGTGTTAATATAAGCATGAATTTTAAATTGATTCATTTTATTTGGATCATTGTCTCATAGATAAGGTAACCACACAGAAAATGCACGGTAGGTCACTCAGTTCACAAACACAACTTTACACTAGTTTGTGTCTCAGGTAATTTTAAACACTTCCCTACAAACAGATCCCTGGTTTTATATGAGGAATAGACCTGTCCTGTCTATAGACCCATTAAGGCTCTTGAGTGAGGGGTATTCATCAATCAATCAATCAATCATCAGAGATGACTGAGAACAAAGGTGAGATTCTAACGAGTATCTGTGGGATACAGACTCAACATATGGAATGACCTCCAGCCACTCAAGTGCAAGATTTATTTTTACTTTGTAAAATAATAAACACATTTTTCTGCCCTAAGGGAAATCTCAGTCTCCTCCACTTGAGAGCAATAAATTGATTAGTATAAATAGTGTCTTATATTACATGATGAAACCAAATTTTGGCAGACAAGTAAAACATTCATTTTGTACTATCCATTACTAACAAAAGAAATTGCATGAGTCTCAAAAGTGTTTGTGAACTCAAAACATAACAAAAGATGAAGTAACTCTCCGTAGAGTTTTCAAAACAAACAATGCCATTAAATCACTGCATTTCTTGCACTCATTTTGCAGTCACACATAGTTATGAGAAATGTATGCTCAATCTTTGGGACTCAAATACAGCAATGAGAACATCCAGACAGAAAACATATCATGTCATCTTTCACATAACGTACACAGCCTACTGCAATGGAGCAAAAGGTGGACATTACCAAAAACCTGGCAGCTCTGGTTTATAATCAGATTGCCAGTGGTCCTTATCAGCTGGGTTCCTACAAGCATTGGCCTCACAGTTGCTGGTCAGAATCTTTTCCACAATTTTAACACCCTCATTTCCACACAGTAATTTCTTAAGCAGGCCCTACTACTGTTAAAATTTATTCAATGCATCACACCAAGTAAATTATTCTGTTCTTCAGATCTAAATGCTGTTCTAATTTAAAATGTGAATGTAGGTCTCACACTAAATCATCCTGAACAGAAGAAATACATCATTTACAGACTAACAGGTCTCACCAGTCTGTTTTGAGGATCTATCTTAAAAAGTCTCAGTTTCTATGAGAAAAAAAAAAAAAAAAAGCAGCTGAGGCCAACTGGGAGGGAAAAGGCAGAAGAACTAATGAGTAATTATTTTCTTTACATAAAAAATGCAAAAACACCACTCCAACAGGCTCAACTTAATGTACAATTACCTTGGCCAAGTAAATAGCTGTAATTCAAGGTTACACAAATTAACTTTTTCTTCCTTTGTTAAGTTGTAAAATAATATATACAAGCCCCAGTGATTTTTGGTCCTACTCCCTTACCAAACAGGTAGAAGCAGCTAACCTGGAGCAGGTGAGGGTGCTGGTGCCCTGGGTATCTGAGATAACAATTTCTCCTGCTGTGCTTTCTGAGCAAGTTCTGCATCCCACTCTTCAAGTTCTTTTTCAAAACGTCTATTGTCTTCCTTGACATAATCCCTTAGATCAGAAGGCAGCGTGTCCATTCCAACAAGGATCTGCCCCGTTTCTTTGTTGAACTCCTCTGTAGTAACATGAAATATAAGTTTCAGAAAAAGAAATAGGACAAAAGAAAGTAGAATATATTTTCAACAGATTTTCAACACATTTGCTCAAGTGAATTACCAGAAATGTACAATGTTAACACCAAACCTCCAAAACTGTATTAGTTTTAACTATCTGTGGAGCACTCTATGTGAACATTCAGAGAATACTCACAAAACCCCCACCGTTGCTTGACAGTGTTAGTGCCACAGAGAGCTGGACACAACAAAACTTCCCCAGAGAAAAGAGGAAGGAGAGTGAGCCTAAAGGAATTCAGAAAGCCAGCTGATAAGAACACCAGCTAAATTGAGTAATCTTCCTTTTGCTTTGAGAATGGTCTCTGCAGGGGTGTCCCAGATCCCAGGGGATCCACCAGCAGTAACTGTCCTGCAGTGAGCAGGCCTCAGACTCAGCTGGAATGGCACAGGCAGCCTAGAGAGCCCAAACACCCTATGACTGCAAGCACACTACCAACCTAGCAATCTAGGAATGTCAAGGGTAATACTGGCTCTCATTTAAAAACTGAACAAATGAGCACTTGAGCCTTCTGCCCTATGAAAAAACAGGAACTTGAATATTTTCCATGACCTATTGGTGAATCTCTGGACACATTCAGACAGCTCTCTTGCAGCCATTATCAAAAACTTAATTCTAAGGGATCTCTGTCCTCTCTTCAAACAATTCCATACAGAGCCTTATAGTTGCATGCTACTACATGACCTGAAAGAAATTTCCCAGTCCATGTGTTAGTAAGGTTTGATGTGTAGTTGGTAGGTCTAAGTTATTCACATTTCAATTTACTGCATAAGCTTTTAAGTTTCCACGCTCCAATAGAGTGCATCAGGGCTCTGAAGCTTAGGGGAGAAAGCAGCTACATGAGGATTTTAATGTCAAAAAGCTCATTTCTCTATTCCCATACTTCTCTTCTAATCTTGAGATAAACCCTCCAAAATTCTGTAATCCCTTCTCTAACATGTTTACAAATTAGCAAACACTTTGGTTTTTCATCTTAATAATGTTAAAACACTGGCATTATCTTTATTGATTGAAGAGTTGAACAGCAATTGTTCTACCCACAAAAATAATCTAACAGTGAGGAGCAGGAATAAAACTTTCAATAACTATTAAAAACATTTCAAAGATCTGGAAATCCATCTGAAAGAAGTTTGCTTTACTAATGTATTCAGCTATTCTATATCATGCAGAATCTGTGTCGATAACATTACCTTGTATCAAGTACTGCTCCTTGTCATTAATATACATTAAACAATATGCACTGGCATTCCTGTAACCACCAAAAGAGTCCCGTTCCAACTCTTCCCAAGTTGACTTTGTCACAGAAATATCATTATATTTCATCCATCTGTTCTGGTGGTGGTCATAAATATATGCCCAGTAGTGTCCTGCATTCGCTTGACCCTCATGAACTAGCACAGCATGCAACCTATAAGGAACCTTAAAAAAAATGAAACAGAAAATAAAACAAATGTAAAATCCTCCTTGACAGCATTTAGTTCCTATCATATGTCAGCAATAAGTCCTACATGAAATAAAAATAACAGAAATAAAGTTAATCAGGATCAAAATACAACACAGAGGAAAAACAAACAAGTAAAACTAGCAACTCACTAAGCATAAGGACTTGGATCTATGTTACTTACCACTGCAAGTTACAGGAGATCTTAAAAACATTAGTCAGTGTACAACATAAGTGTCTTACTCTGCTGTCTTTACTGCCAGGCATCCTCTTTTTTTTTAGTTCCTTAATATTCCTACCTTCACTGTATCTACCAAAAAACCCCTCAAATTAGTCAGCCTAGACTGTCTATGATTTGCTTCAGTTCCGACCTGGCAAACCTGTCAAAAAGTCTGGAAAGGCACATGCAAATTCAAGGTGATAAACTCAGTGTTTCCTGTGTGACAGTAAAAGAATTTATTTAAATTAATATCTGCATCAGTTAACCAAAAATAAAATTCCTACAGTAGAATAGGAATACAACCATTTTCCAGTATTTTAACTGTATCAGGAAAAGCTAAATAAAGCATGGAAGACCTGAAAAGGTCCTCTCCTCCTCCTGAGGTAAAGGACAATAGCAGTTTGTAGGATCAGGGTAAAATGAATTCCAGGTTACATCCATACACCAACAAGTAAGAACAATGGGAAACTTAGTTTCTACCTAAGTAACAGGGAATCTGAAGGAGAGAGAGAAGCAGAATGAATGACTTCTTCCTTACTAACAAGTCTTTTGAAAACATCTTAGTGATTGACTCTTTTTAACCTGCTGGAATTGCACTGGCAACATAAAAGGGAAAGCTCAACTTCCCTGCTATGCACAGTGTGCCTGAATGACAACAGCTCAGCTGGGATTAAAAACCCCAAAAACAGCTTGTGCCACAATCTGGAGTGACGATAAACAGTCTCTTTAACTCAAGGTGTACTCAGTATTTCTCACAAATACCATTTGAGTACTGCAACAATCATAAATACACATATAACTGAGCCTTGAGAAACTCCTTGAAGTTATTTTTAGCCTGATCATTCTCTTCCAGGCTATATGCAAGTGCTGGAGATTCTGCAACTCCCCTTGAACTGTAAAGCTGAGTGACTGCACAGCGGCTGGAATCAACCAGGCTGTCATTCCAGAGACCAAACCACACACTAAATCTCCCAAACACAAGAAGTATACACAGAAGAAATCCTGGCAAGTCCTTAAATCTGAATGCTCTGAGGTTTTTGGCATCTGTTATAAAACCAGTGTGAAAGCCTCCTTAAAATGACTGCAAGCCTCTGTATATGCACAAAAATGTATGCAGATCCTGATTTAAAAGAAAAAAAAAGTGTCTCTTTAGACTTTGTCAAAACAAAATTTTATCACCCTAAAGTCATGCACTAAAAGTCCTCATTGAATTAAAATCTTTTTCTTAAAACCATGCTATCTGGGTCAGCTTGAGGGTCCCCACCCTTTCCTCCAAGTCAGGAGAAGCAGCTGTCAGTCACCCACACTGAGCTTTCTGAAAGGTTCACCGCAGAGGTCTGTGACCAGGGGACAGGTGAGTTCAGTGCCAACAGGCATCTCTTGTGATAAGCCATTGTATCAACGGTCATTAATTGCACAAGGCAACACAAATACAGGTGGCATTAAACTTCTAAGTTTACACTTACTACTCATGAACCAGGAATGCAGATTCACCAACCCCATCACATGTAGCTACAGAACAGATATGTCAAAGCTGCTATATCCAAGATGAACTCCCACAGAAAAAACAGTTGTGTCTCTTTCCCAACAGCAAATTCACAGAAAAAAAGGAAATAAATAAGCAGCTGATGAAACATTCATTCAGGAGAATAAAACAATGAAGATTTCGGGAATGTATTTCATATGACAATTTGACAAAGGTTTTATGGACTATTGTATCTCCTTAGAATCCAAAAGGACAAAAGGAGAAGACAAAGAGCTTTTCAAATAATTCACAAATATACTAGGAAGCATCCTGAAAATATTATACATTTCTTTTAAAAATGTGTCTATTTTTATGGGCCTAGAACTTGACTTGCAAGAGAAAAGCTTTTAATCCTGCAATTGTATTGTGCGGAGGGAAACATCAATACTGTGAAACTGCTCCCAGGGAATAGGGCAATACCCAGCTATCAAATCACCCAGAGACAGAGATAGGCAGGGAAAAGTGGACAGCTGTGTGTACCTGCCTCTTCCTATTGTGCCAAAACAGCCACAGGGACAAACCTGCTGAGCTGCAGAACGGCAGCCTTCCCTTCCAGCCTGTGATTTCGCATGGATTCAGCACCTACTTAGTGTTTTACTAAGTAACCTCCTTTTTCTTTTGTAATGACAGCTGACCAGTACTTTTGCTACCCAAAGGTATTTCCTCCTGTAACACCTAACCCAACACAGGAAGACTATTTGAATGCAAGTTACCAAATTAATTGATTTTACTGTTAGATGACATGTAGTCTGTGGTCTTCTTGTTATAACACAAGTATTAAGGAAAAAAAAGTGATTGCCAGTAGCAAGCTTAAATAAAGTCATCTAGGCAAATCTGCCTGAAATCCTTAACTTCAAAGTTCACCTGCCAGGAACTATTACAAGCCATGTACAAAATGAAAACATACCTCAAGGAAAACTGTAAGCTGAACAGATCTTACTTGGAATGAAAATAGTTCTTTTTACTAACAGAAAGTAACAGAGGAAGTAATCCTTAACCTTAAAACCTGTCAGAGTGAGAGAACATGAGTCTGTGAATGTAAGAAACAGCAGAGGAGCCACAACTCCACAGTAAAACATTCTAAAAACACGGTTCAGATTACACAGAGTGAGAATTTGCTAAAAGAGAGCTTAGACTAACAATCAAGGTTGTGACTGATACAAAATCTAGATAGAGCTAAAAAAAGCAACAAAACAAAACTAAAAAACAAGGCAATAGCAACAACCACTCACTAGAATGAGCTACGAATCAAAATCAAGAGCCTTGAATTTCCATGTATTAGCATGGAAGGTGGAATACACAGTGGGACTAAGTAGCAAAGTTAATAGTACTTTCCTGTGTCTAATGCTTTACCATGTTAAAGCCAAAAGGTTAATGAGTAATATGGGCAAAGCAGGGCAAGAAAATTTTGTTGTGCAAATCTGCATTCAGGTAAATGGGGATCAGAGATAGAACATATTTGGGCTTTTCATCACAGTTGCTTGAATTTAAGCTTGCCACCTGTAAAATACTGTTACGCTGTCTTTCATCTGACTGAGCACAACTAAAGGGCTTGCAAAACCCATTATGACTTTTCAATGAAATTTCTCAAAACACTACGTAATTGTTGTATACTTGCTCTGTTTTGAAGCATCTAAGAACTTTTAAAAAGTGCCAAAAAGGATGTCTTTTCATGCCAAAACTGTACTTACTTGGACCATGGTTTTGTCAGAGTACATCAATTCAATTGTCCGATGTATTCTAGATATACTTTCTTGTAAATCTGAAAGACAAAGAAGAAAGAACCTCTCTTCTACAAGACTGTATAATTGTACATGGCTACATCTTTATTTTACCTCACAAAAAGCCAAACAGGGGTGCCTTTCAAACATGGTACATCTATCTACATGCTAAACACTAAACCTTCTTGGATGAAGGATTTCCCCCACTTGCATGAATCCTTTCCTACAGCAAATGCACTCCCCAGTGGTGGCATTACCTCTTGTGTCATTCTCTACTTCAGTCCTCCAGCGATGCAAGCAGCCCTCCAGGACAGACAGCTCCTCCTCTGTGATGTGCCTTGGTGCCGGATGCATAGGCAGGTCAGGGGGAATCCGTGATTGTGTGAATGGTTTATGTATTACTGATCTTTGTACAGGAGATGCACTCGGGACATCTGAAGATGAAGGACCCTGCTGCTCTATTGTGCTGCATTCATTCAAAACATGAAATATAAAAATTGAATAATCACATAGACAGACTACAAGTTATGCCATAACTTAATCTGAAAATGGGCATTTTAAAGGTAACAATTTCCTACAGTGCAATCCAGAACAGGTAACTACAACAGCAATATGGAATTAGTATTTAAATTCTGAAAGTTTTGTGGTGTGTTACATATTAGCACAACAAGAAAGTTTGCTTTATTTGAAACACTACTGAATAATTTCATATCGCATCATACACATAAATAACTGGTTTGAAACATTTACAGCCAAATGGCAGAGAGAGAAATCACAGCAGTTTGCCTTATGGCTCACTGACCATAAAATCCAGTAAGCACAAATTCTCGGTTTTAATAACTCCCTTTGCGTGTCTTACGCCTAGCAGACATACTTTTTCCAAAGTCCTACCTACAACTTATGTTAGCTGAACAGCAATAATGAAGGGACTTCTGATATTTATGGCACACTGGAAATGTGCTTCCAATCGATCTAAATTTGTTCCAAACCAATCTAACTTGAACTGCAAAGCAGCCATCTTAGGAGAATTCTGCAAGAGCAGCAAGACTTGTTTTCTCTTCCCATCAACAAGATCACCTACATATAATTACACTGCACAACAGGAATCTGAAGATCTATCTTGCAAGCCACTGAATTTTTATTTTGTGTACAGCATCATAATATAGCCTGAGGAACCTGGATTCTTCAGCAGTTTAGAAAGTTCTGAGAACATCAGGAGCTGAAAATGTCACTTCATATAACATGCTATGGTGTTCCTATAGGTGGACAAAAAAGGCACAATACTTACACTTCTACAAAACAAACTTCCTATAAAGGAGTTTGAGCAGTTTATTACTTTTGGTATTGTATTTCATGCAAGCAATGATAACTTTCAGAAGTTTGTCTTCTCTTACCAATCATCAAGATTTTTGCTGGTATTAGATCAGTAAGACACTGGAAATCTTTTAAAAGTCTTTTTAGATTCATGTACTTCACTTCTCTGAATGACAAATTTAATAATCTTGACTGACCCAGAAGACAGAACCTTACTGTCCAAATACAATATAGAAAGCTATGTTATAAACTGTTAGTGTCTACTTATCCAGAGTTATACTCTATTATCATAGAATTATTTAAGTTGGAGAAAACATCTAAGATGATCAAGTCCAACCATCAACCCAGCACTGCCAAGTCCACCACTAAACCATGTCCCTCAGTGCCACATCTACACATTTTTTAAATACTTCCAGGGATGACTCCACCATTGCCCTGGGCAGCCTGTTTCAACATTTGACAACACCTTCTGTGAAGAAATATTTCTTAGTATCCAATTTAAACCTCCTTTAGTGTAACTTGAGGTAATTTCCTTGTGTCCTGTCACTTGTTACCTGGGAGAAAAGGCTGACTCTAACCTGGCTACACCCTCCTGTCAAGGAGTTGTAGAGAGTGATAAAGTCTCCCTTGAGCCTCCTTTTCTCCAGGCTGAGCCACCCCAGCTCCCTCAGCTTCTCCTCATCAGACTTGTGCTCCAGACCCTTTCCCAGCTCTGTTGTCCTTTTCTCAACATGCTCCAGTCCATGTCCTTCTTGTACTGAGGAGACTAAAACTGGACACAGGATTGAAGGTGTGGCCTCAGCAGTGCTCAGCACAGGGGGACAATCCCTGCCCTGGTCCTGCTGCCCCACTACTGCTGATACAGGCCAGGTGCCATTGGCCCTCTTGCCCACGTGGGCACAGCTGGCTCATGTTCAGCTGACCAGCATCCCCAGGTCCTTTTCTGCTGGGCATCATCTGCAAACTGACTGAGCGTATACTCAATTCCCTATACTGAGTCACTTGTTTAAATAGGGAGAAAAGCAACATTATTGGATATTTATCTCTCTGGCACTTTAGCTACTCTGCATTTAAGAAGTCAGATTATTAGGTTCCTGACAAACTTGGTAAGATATATAAACTGCATGGCAGAAAAGGAGCTTAGCTCCCAGGCATAAGGCAATACATAAATTGCACACCAGAAACCTTGATGCTATGCAGCACATATACACTGCCCAATTCAGATTATTAAGCAATACAAATGGGAGTGACCTCACTAGATCTTCTGTCTATTTAGAACTGTAGATGGAATTGGGCTGTGCTTGAAAATGGTAATCTCCTTGTGAAGGCATTTTTGTAAGTGCATAGACAAAGCCAGGTCATTAACATTTTTCTTTATTTAAGCCTGCTGTGCTGAAAGAAAAGAGAAGAAACTTTATACTGCCCCCTTAAGAGAAGCCCAGTTTATTGATGTGGTGAACAAAGCAGCTGAAGGTGCTCCCTTTGTCACAGAGGCTGGTTTGCTCTGGTCTGTGCCCCGGGGAGCAGGAACAGCCCTTACCTGGGGGGTATCTGTGGTGGCAGTGTGCTGCTGGTAGGGGCACTGGCACCCAGGTCATCCACGGGGGATGTGCACACTGGCTTGCTGGAGGCAAACTCCAGGGCATACTGCAGGACATCTACCAAGGGGAATCGTTTAGGACCAGAACCATAGCTTAAATATCTGTTAACCACAAAACGTGTTAATGCCATGACTCACACATACAAAAAATAAAATTAAAAAAGAAAAAAAAAATTGCATTTTTTTTTCTGGTTGACTGTAATTAATTAAAGCAAACCTTTCCTAGCATGTTTCATGTATCAGAATTACAACACTTATACACAGCTTCCAAAAAATGAGTACAAGAGAGATACAGAAAGGAAATCTCAGGTAAATAACTACACACAAAGTGTGTAACTGCGAAGAGTTACTCTATGTAGCCCATAATAGTATTTGCATTTACACAGTTATCTATAGTACCGTTCTAATCTCTGTTGTAAAACTGTGAGGTACTCTTTGAGTCTCTTGATTTCATCCCGTTTAATTCTTGTTATTTCTCTGTTTTTGTGCATATACCTGTAAAACATGAAATTTAGAAAGTAGTGTCAGCCCACAGTATCCCAACAGTGAAACTGAGGTCTGTCCCCATCAGCCATACTGCTTAGTACTAATAAAAACTCCCACCCTCTAGTACCTACAACATACTTAGCACTGAAACAGAACTGAGTAGAAAATAGCCTTCCCTTCCACAACTTTCAGAAGATGCTTTTTCTCCCGTGTCAAAAGCTCTGTTGATATCATGGATGACAAATATACATTAGAAAGCTATTATTAGAGAGATTCTAAATTAAGTGGTTTAAGTAGCAACCACGGAGCAACACTCAGGTTTCATTATTTAGGTTCCCAAATAATCTCCAGCAGCTACCTGAAAGCCATCCTGGTATTTCTGCTCTACAGAGAAATTGGATGCACTCAGGCTGAGAATTGACTGCATGTTTGAAGAGCATGTGGAACACCACAAAATATCCAGCTTGTCACCCTCTTTCCCAAATGGACCCATAAAGAGTGTGAATTTTCAGAGTATTTTGCCTGTGTACATAAGTATCTAGCAATAAATGAAAGTGGAAGCAGGTTTTTGACACAAAGCAGCACTATGTCTTATAACTGTGATCTATGTGTATTTTCTGAAGCAGATGAAACCTATGAAAACTCTAACTTGTATAAATAGAATATAAATTTACTGTGACTGAAGTGAGCATAAGACACATCATCAACTTGAACAAACTCACAAGATTTATTTTATATTCACACGGGGATTTTGTTGATAATATTATACCGTACCTGTCTAGATACAAAATAGGAGGAAATTCTAATTTGTTGTGTATCTTCTCTGGTCTCCCCAAAGCCTGATTAAACTCAAATCTTGACAGCTCAAAAGTTAGGACAGGAGGAAGCTCTGTGAACCAGTGCTGGATGAAAAAAACAGAAATCCCCAAAATTAATGCCTTGCAATAGCAGAAATTCAGTAATAATGGTACAATACCTGCAGACTGACACAGCTGGGAGAGAAATTGGTTTTAGAGGGTGGGTCAGCATAAGTTTTCCAAAGCTTCTACCTTCTCCCTTCACTGTAAACACAGACCATTTGTTGCCCATGCAGCGTTACAGCTTTGCTATCTGCGTTCCAGCAGAGGAGGCAGAAAGGCTTGTTCTACTCACATTTATTTTGCTCATACAAAAGTCAACTCATGCTTGAACCTGCCTGCCTTGCCAACTGTTCTGTTCTCTTAACTCCTCAATGATACTGAAAGGGTTGTTTACACTGTTAGCAAGCACTCTTCCTGTTATAGTTCTCTCAGACTCAACTTCCTGATCCTATCATTTACCTGATATCATTCAAAGCTTCTAATGACTCTCTCTGAAACAGGATCAGCAGGTGTCTGACATTTCCTCCATACTAACAGATTAAAGTTTCTGCTCATGTCTCTAATCACTGCTATCATCATCTTATCCCATTTGTCTTTGACTACTCAGCAGAGGTCTATCCATAGTCCTCATTTCTTTTTTTACGTACATTGTTTCTCAACTACAATACAAATCCAGTTCCATCACTGGAGATCTTTTTTCCCTTCTCCATTCTCAAACATAACAACCACAGTCTACCCATTTAGTAAGTTTTGGGTGTCTAACCACACCTGAAGTTTCTCTGATTGCTGCAGACATCATTTACACATATTTGTCATCAATGCCGTAGCTCAGATGCGTCATTGGACTCAGGGCTCACTTCAAGTTCTCCTATCCAGCCAAATGGCCTGAACAGTCTTTCCACACAACATCTGGCAAATAGCCTTTTCTTCCTGTCCTCATGGCTGAAATTCTCTAGGAGCAGGATTTAAGATCCTCAGGACAGGGAATGTCTCCTTTTTCTGTTCCTACATTAGCTCCCTTGCTGACACCCTGCTCCATGACTGAGGCTTCTAGGTACCATGAAAACAATACTAATAATAATACTGATACCAATACTAATAATAATTGAGCTAAATACCCTATTAGAGGCAATAGTGGGAATAAAGAAAAAACCCAGAATGTTACTTTGAGGATCTTTCAACACATGCAACTACCACACTATTATTCTCTTTAAGCTTTGGTATCGGAGGAAAGTTACCTGTAGTCTTTGCTCAGTTGAGACAGATCAGATTAAAGCTACAAGAAATTCAGAGTTCTTTTGTACTTCCAAACCGTCCAGTGCACTGTAACATCTTTCAGGCATTATATTTAAACATAGCTACTAAAAGAAGCAATATCACTATAGATTATTTCAGGTCAACATAACCAATTGACTTGGCCCTGGTAACAATGCAGCAGTGTTTTTTCTAGAATAGGACTTAATACTTTTCTTGGTTTTCCACCACTGTCAATCTGTCATATGACTATTTCACTTCTATTTCCACATGCTAAGAAGCCAAGCTGACAATTTGACAGAACTCAAAGCTTAACAGTATAGACCTGTACATCACTATCCTGCTGTTTCCCAGTTTCCCAACATTAGCAGTTAAAAAAGCCTCAAAACCAAAACAAAAAAAACCCCACAACACCCAAGTCTGACATTTCTAGTCAAGCATTTATAACAGAACTGACATTTTATGCGTGAATACACACGTTTTAACTGCAAGACAACCTTTAGTTCATAAGATGAACAACTGTGCTTTGCTTTTGTAGTAGGTACATACAAGGTTTCACCTTGCATGAAGAAACTGAACTTGCTATTGTACAAAGAAATTTATGTGATTTTGTTTTCTTCAAATTATATTTCAGGAAACATGCTCATCGTAAAAGGCATGCTATAAATCATTTGTTGTAAAACACAAAATTGGCACCACAACTTCAGACTGGAGGATGATTTCAGTGTGCAACACTAGGCTTCACAATCAAACCCTGTGTGTAGCTCAGCCTTTACAGGCAATGGGAATTCCCATACATACAGCAGGTGCCATGAACCATAAAAACCAGACATGAAACCCAAAGAACAATAAAGGGCACTACAACAACATCCCAAGAGAAGTCCACAGGAGCACTCAACTCACCTCCTGACCAGACTTGGCGGAGTTTTCTGAATGGAGAGATTCAATTTCCCCTTCAATCATTGCAGCTTCTAGGCACTCATGCAGGTCTTTAAAGCCATTAACCTGTAGTGGATACTGGCCAAACATTTCTGTGTTTTCAAATTTTTTACCTTCACATAAAAAATTAAACAGTAAATGTTTTAGAAACAAAAATTTACCTTGAAAAAAACCCTATCAATCTTAAGTCAATTGACCTAGTCTACTGAACAATACCCAGATTTTCTTATTGAACAATTTAATTATATGTCCAAAGACAATTTATTCCAAATATGTTGCTCAAACAATATTGAAAATTACTTTATTCTCCTCTTCAGCCCATATTTTATATTGTTTTAGCATCTTTTGGTAATTAGCAAAACTCAAAATTACTTGGCACCACAGACATATGGGAAGTTCTGCACATATAAATCGAAGTCCTCCTCCTACAAATAGGAGCTTAATAATACAAATGTATTTGTATAATACAAATATTGTATCAGCAAAGTCAGTGGAATTCCTAGTATGAAAAAGCCCTTTGTATAATTCCTTTTTGCAAAAAATAAGCCACAAAAGAGAATATTCGTGATTTCTGTCCTGAAAACAAGATTATAATTTGGTAACAGTGTATAAAGATGTAAGTGCAAACATGAGGAGAAATATGGGGGACAAGGATTTCAACCTAGAATTTCAATTTCTTTCAACCTGAAGTCAGTAACAAGTCTTGTATCTCCTAGTTTCTTTTCATTTGATTTTTACATATCTCCTCTGTTAAAATTAGAATGTAAGGGATGAAAGTAGCTAAATGTAAAGGAGCAAGAGTGCTAGCTAGTAGCAAGAAATCTGCAGAATGGTTCTGAAATCTGCCAACAACTCATTAGAAACATGTTCAAGGTCACAGAGTAACCTGGAAGCCACTTAAAAGACTATACCTGCTTCATTCAAATGCAGAAGTTATTCATTTGGATGGGAGGCAGAATCACGGACATTAAAATGACTCAAAAATACTTTCACAGCCTCTTGGAAATAGAGAACAGTACAATTCTGCAGATCTGCTAATTACATACAGGTAAGATAAAGGGAAGCTTGTTGAACAGTCTCTTCCTCCTTAGCGCTCTCTCCGACACTGCCGTTGAGCAGGTTTCCACTGACTTGTTTTCCAAGAAGCTGTACTTTTAGGAGGGTGAGTTTTCTATATGAGAAATTGTGCAGAAGGAAATGCAATAACTGAAGCTTTAAATTGCATTAAAAGAATCAGAGAGAGCATGAGAGAACAGTTCAGTGAAATACAGTATCTTGCCTTCTGTACACTGTTAGTAAGTGGTAACAGTGCCCTGATAATTTCTTCAAGCATTTTCCCTCAGCATCTCACCCCAGATTCTGCTGCACTGAGAACATACACTCATTGCCTGAAGGTTATGAAAACAGTGTTTGTGGATCCTATAGCTCACTGCATTTCTCTTCAGTCTCATACCTGACCAACCATTTGTCACAGACAAATGTACATATGTGTGTTCTCCACATCTGATTCTGCAGAAGTAGCTAAAATCCTACAACTGCATCAGTCTCCTGTGTGCTTGGACAAGCACTGATCAGACATGACCAGAGAAGTCCAAGTAAATTCTGATGCATACCTTCAAGTACACCAACAGCTAGAAATCGTCCATAAAACAGCTCCACCATTGGGTTCTTTGGTTTTTCTCCATCCCTAAAAAACAGGAACCATGTTAGTGCACAAATAATTCCCAAAGTCAAAGCTACAACTTTTGATTTATAAAACTATGAACAGACTATTCTGAATTCATTATAGAAACGTTGCACATTTTACTGTTTATTTATTTTTGTACTTTCCTCTAATGACTAACAATGATTCAGATATTTGCACGGAAAAGTATATTCTGAAAACTTAATTTCAGAAGTGTTTAATTCTAGGACAATCTGTGCAAACCGGATTCAATTCGTGAGTGGTTAAACTGTACAAAACCCTTGTAAAAACTATTTCTTGCAACATTCTAGGCAAAAATCGTGTATTCAAAAGAGTTTCCAGATGCTCATTAATACAAACAATGAGTATTTACTTCTGAGATGAGAAAGAGGAGTGAGGTTTTGAAGTATTTCAACTACAGGATCGAGAAGCAAAATGGCATTAAAATAAAAACAAGCCTAATTGAACAAAACATGTCTACTCTTTATACTCTGGACTTCATTGAACTAGATTTCTAACATGAAATAAGAGGGTGAAAAAGACAACTTGTGGAAAAAGACCTGAAAGTATTGACAAGTATAGAAAAAAACACATTTGAACTAAAACAAGCTACAGAGTCAGTATTTTTTCTGCCATACAGAGAATTGGACTTTTGGTCATTTGGTCTGCTTTTCTCTCATCCAAATGTTCAACATGTAGAGCTAGGAAAAAAAAAATCTTACCTCTCTTCTTCAGCTTTAATCTGGAAGGCATCTTCTAGCCAATCCAATAATTTGTGTGTAAATTCACTAACATCTTGCTGTTAAAAAATAAAGTGATCGGTTCACATATGTAACAGAACACAACAAAGTGTCACCTTACAAGATCAGTTCAGCAGAGTTCCCTTCCCCCTCCACCAATGTTCCAAAATCACAGTATGTCTAGGACTATGCCATGATTGTTTTTTTATGAGTGGCTCTGGTGTTCTTCAGCAGTGACACTGTCCTGTGATCCTTGTTACTTGTGCTCAGCTTTCACACTATGCTAGTCTAAAGGCATCCCATGAATCCCCTTGTTCAAACCCTTTGGTATCTAACAAGTGGTGACTAATATTACTTTCATCGGGCACTAAATTCAGTGTGCTATTGTAATTAAATACCTCAGCTACATAACCTCATGTGGGAAAGCAAATCATCTGAAGAAACAAAATGTTTCTCAAAAAAAAAAAAAAAGCCCAGAATAAGAACATTAAGATTTGGGTAATAATCCTGGATCTGAATATTTAGATCCTCCAAACCAGTATCTAAACAAGCAATGTAATAGGATTGTACCAGCCCTGGATGTAGTGCTAGATCAGAACAGTATTCTCTTTCAAAAACCCCCAGACTTAGAAGCTAAATTAAATCCTAAAAGCAAGAATGTTGAACTGTTAGTTAATTTCTAAAATAATAGGAAGAAAGTGCATTAAATAAAATAGTCCTGTTGTCTGGAATTTTTTTTTTTAATCTTTCTATATAATTATATAATATTATGGGAAAGGGTCATACACTATGATAATTAGAAGCTGCTTGTCTGTGGACACTTTGAAATTCTGTTGTGAGAAAATGGTGAGTATTTCCCATTACAATATGACCATATGAAAACATGCATAAACTTGATTGAAAAATGGAATTTACCTGTTGAGAATCATTTGATTTAAAAGCATCTTTAAGGATTTCAACTGCTCTTGATGGATCAACATATTTTCTCTTTGAACCAACTAGAAGTGCAAACAGGTACCTCAATTCACGCATGAAAGGCAGATTCCTATGTTCCTGTATATGAAGAATAAAAATATTTAACAAAGTGATAACAGAAATCTACTGAACAAAAGCGTTACTCAAAAAACTGAGTGTATAATACCATAATAATATATAAGGTTACTTGCAGTACTAGCAAGGTAGTGCTAGTCACATTTGACAGTTTTACAAAATAATGGAGTTCTCTGAGAAGAAAATTTCATTTCAGAAAATAAAAGCTCCCTGAAATCATATCTAGATGATGCTGTTTGTCTTGAAGTGGGCCTGAATTGACAACTGGACAAGCAGAGTTGCAATTAGGACAGAAATGTTTCTCTGAAGACTGACAAAGCCTTAAGTAACACACTGCAACAATATGCATTATTTTATTGAAATTAGGATTCCCCTATACCTCTAGCATAATTTCTTATGAGCCTCTACATGACTCAGCACCATTTCTAAGCTTATTTTTTACTGAAGACTAAACTTCTAAGGTCTACACTAACCTTTATTACATCTCTTGACACAAGTAAAATAATGCGCTCTCCTTTCTGCCTGTTTTTGAAGTACAGTTCATGTGACTATGGCATACTTTTTCTGGTTTCTAGAAAAGAAGAAAAACTTTCTGTCTCTGTAATGAAAAACAAATAAACTGAAACAGAAATACTATAGATTAAATCACAGGTTACCCAATGCTGTGGAGATTAGATATCTACTCCTCAGTGGAGAGTTGGCAAATACTTATGAAATTAAACCCCATGTAATATCCACTTGTATTTAGAACAAAGGCAGCACAGATGTCTGATGCTGGTCAAACTGGAATTACTTGATGACAAACAATTTCACGTGCTCATCATACAGTAGACTTGTTTAGTCACTCCTGTGTCAATCCAGGAGGCATAAAGCTTCTTGTATGTAAAGTCTGGTTTACTTCAGCTTTAAAAACTGCACAGTGAATTCAATGTGTTCCACATAATACCTAGGAAATACATCTAGTCATGTAACTCTTTGAATTTAACTTATTCTTCTAGTCCACCTTGCAAAACACCTGCCAGTTACAAACACTGTAGACAGAAAAGGCTGCACTTCAAGTGCCACCCTAATTCAGCATTAAATCATCCTAATTTAAGAGCTGGATCAGTCCACCATTTAGGTACTTAAAGCACTATGTAACAACAAAAGAAGGAAACAAATTGCAAAAGTTGTATTTTTCTTGCAGTTTTCATAAAGCGATCTATTAAAACAAATGGAATTTCAAATTTTAGATAATTTTATCAAGATGGTTCAGTACCAGTGACAATACATATGCATAATGTAAATCATTAATCATCTATCATAACAGAATACTCTAGATCTTACCTTCTTTTTGTTCAATCTGAAGTACATAGGCATTATTATAAGGTACACAGTACATTACTGCTTTATCCAAATTCACACTTCTACTTTGGCTGAGTTTTAGCCATACTTGTAGCCTCAACCTGAACGACTGCCCATCAATGTCAACACTCAGAACAAATATATACAAAGGATACCAAAGGTCTCTAAAAGCAGGGAAATCCTTGCTGCTTTTTGAAAAAGCTCCATTTAAAGTGTTAGACATGATCCTTGACCAGAGCAAATCCTGAAATCTTCAAAACAAGGTGGGCCGGTCCCCAAGATAAGGTATTGAGTTCCGCAAAAGGACTTGCACATTAAAAAAAAAGAACTGATAAAGTGATCACAGCACTGCATACAGCTCTCACCTCTAAAGCATGCACCAACCGTCCATGCACCAACACACATACACAAAAATGCCGGTTTTGAACTAAACACTGTATGGAAATTTCATAATCTAAGACATTCTCTATTTTATCAACTATCCTGCCTGCATAAATGATTTCTTAACACATGTTGGAATAACTTATTATTATAAATGCTTTCAAAGCAGTCCACATACTAAATACATAGCAAACATTCATTATTCCAATCAGATTGCCATGAGAGTAAGAAGATGATAATATTACAATTATATCAGAACAGGTGGAAAGATGTGCTAACCTGTAACACAGTAACCCCCTTCCTCTGGTAATAAAATGTTTCCTGAAGATATCACTGAGACCAAATATTTAGCTGGTCTCACTGTGTACAGCCTAAAGATCTGTTCATGTGACAGTAAGAGCTAAGAGATCTGGGACAGCAAAGAAGTTGCAATAAATGCAGAGGACTGCACTTGTTTTACAGAAGGAAACCAAGGAAGACAAATTATTTTCAAATTAAAAAGAGCAAGATCAAATTGGAGATTTTAAGTGTACGCCCAAATCCAGAAAATCAAAGCCCAATTAGCTCAGACAAATAGGGTGGGGCTGTTGCTTGTTTGGGGGTTTTTTGAAGTAAAAATTTATACCAATGACTTCTGGATTAAAAAGTTTACATGCCAAATAATTCATAGCATTTGGATTCAATATATTAACGGGAAAGAACAAAACACCCTGCTCTGAAGTCCAGCTACATAAAGTCCCTGAAGTACAACCACATGCTTTAATTCTAAATCAAGGGATTGTCATGACCCCAGCATTAAACTCTAATTCCCACCAACTGGAAGAATAACAGGATGTAAACCAAAGTATTCAAAATCTGGGATTAATAAAACATGTCCTTTATTAGCAAGGAAATTTGATCCTGGAGAATGTCAGTCACATATGGTAGCTAATATTGGAATAAAAATAAAAACAAAACCTAAACTAAGGCAAAATAGTTCTAAAATAAGTAAGCAGTCGGAAGTAAATTCCAGGACTTTACATTTTTCTCCTCTTGTTGACTGGTAACTTACATTAGAATTTTAAATCAATTTGGCTGTAATTATAAAATATGCCTTCACTTATAAAGAAATAAAGGCACCATATTTGGGGGCATGCATGCCTATGTCTTCTATCCGTCTAAATTCCAACTACTTAAATGATCCCTTATCCCAAATTGTCCTCAATCCTTTTTCAGCTGTAGATAAAACAGATGAGTACACAAAGTAATAATATTACTTCATTCTGGAATGTAAGTTAAGAAAGGAGAGGACACAAACTACTGCCAGAGATTCTTTCTAGCAGGCCTGCAAAAAGCAAGGTTTCTGCACAAATCCATGCATTTGCCTGGTGTCATACCACTTCACACTAACTTGTCATTGTCTGTCATGGCCAGAATTTCTAAAATATAACACTTTGGAACTGCTGCAAGTGTCAATGCCTGGGCACGATGTTTATGAAGACAACAGCTTGTTATTAGCTATTTCATACCATCTTTTACATGCCAATTGCTTTTTACATGCTGAGAAATGGACACAAAATTTCTGAATACTGATAGATATTACCAAAATTATATAATGAAAAATTAAATACTGGGCAGAAAGACAATCTAACAATAAAAAAAATTTAGTACAGCTCTTTGGATAAGCATGGCTTATCTTTTTTATTCTAATATACTGCTGCATCCCCACCTTGTGTTGGGAACACTACCCATGTTTTATTTTCATACCATCTCATGACCTAATGCAAATATGCTTTCCTACCAAATAAAGCGACTTGCACTTTGAATGTGGTGGGGAAAGAAGAGGGTAGGGCAGGGGAGAAGCTATCCAGTCCTGACTGAACATTCAACTTCCCTTTTAGGGTACATGCCCAGAGGTTTAGAAAATGGACACTATCTTCTCTTTGTCTGTTTTCTTTTGCTTCTCTAATTACAGCTCTTACTTTTGCTAGTGAACATTCCAGACAAGCCTGAAGGGACAAACAACTAAGAACAGGCTGACAACACACTCCCTTCTTTAAATCTGACAGGAAGGTGCAACAGGCAAAAGCCTAATTTACTGTCAGGGTGGTGAGGCACTGGCACAGGTTGCCCCAAAAAGTTGTGGATGCCCCATCCCTGGGAGTGCTCAAGGCCAGCTTGGATGGAGCTCTGAGCAACCTGACCTAGTAGAAGGTGCCCCTGTCCATGGCACAGGGATTGGAACTAGTTTATCTTTAAGGTTCTATTCAACCTAAACCATTCTATGATTCTAATTTCTGGATATGCAAAAATTCATTGCTCTTTAAGTCCTTGCTAAAAATCAGGCTACCTAGTGTCTTCATCTTTCATACAGCCACTTCCTTTTCTCATTTCTTCTTTTCCATTTCATAGCATAGAAACCAAGGGGCCCCCACTGTATCTCTCCTCAAAGGATGCCCATGTTTTGTCCCCCACTCCATGATCATTCCCCCTTGCCAGTCTGAAGCTGTAAGAAACGTAAGCCAAGGCCCTTCCCTCCCCAGTGCTATATGAGTACCAGGATAAACATGAGGCAATTTATGCTTATAATCAGCTCCTGAAAAGGCCAGAAGAGACAAGCTAATAACTGAAAGCTCAATGTCAGATCATGAGTGGGAGGGAACTGGAATAAAATACATTTGATAAGACAAGCTACACTCACATAAGAAATTCTCTGCTTCTCTCAGCACCCTGCCCCATACTCTGCTGTGAGGCTGATGCCATTTATCTAAGATCCACAACAGGAAGCTCAGAGAACTGTTAATTGGCACCTCTAAAATCCATGCTGATTTGAGCTAGAGAACAGGACAAAATTCATGTACAAGACAGAAATGCCCTCATCAGCCACGAGGGGGAAGTCAGCTTCTCATTTTACCTTTTGGTTTCGGGGCAAATCTTGAGCATTTGCAGGAGGATTGAAATTCAAAACTAGTCTTCGAAACTCCAGTAGGTTAAATAATGACTGAAAAGAAAAAAAATTTAAAAAACCTTTAAGCACTTCTGTAAACAATACAAAATTCTTCCAAATAAGCCTTAGCAAAATAAATGAAGGGTTTAACATATGCAATGTTAAGTTTTATTTCAGAAGGCAGATTATTGCTAAACATGTTTTCACCAGAAGACAATTATTTTTGCCAAGAAAACAGTGTAATAAAAGAGTATCTCTACACTTAATCACATAAAAGGAACAATAATTTTATGTAATAGGCAAATTACGTTTACAACAGGAATTTTATGAATTGTATAACTGTCAGTTTTCAAATTGACATGAAACTCTGTTTAGCTATCTAAAATTCATCTTGTAAGCCCTCTAACACCTACTACTCAGTGCACAGAGAGTACATCTCTGCATGTGCAACTTAATTCCATTTCCAATTAGCTGAACATTTTGCATTCTGTCCTCTCCTCACACTCCTGTATGATCTCCACGATGCACATTAGAGTAAGGAAATTGGGTTATACAACTTTGCAGGTAAGGCACTGATAACATTCTATGGACACATGCAAAGACAGGTGTCTGTCTTGTCTAGGACATGAAAACAGGTGTCTGCAGGCACACCCACAAAGAACTCCACAGTGTAGCAGAGCCTGGAGCCAATACTCTGGGTTGCAAAAAAATACAGGTCTAAAGCATTGGCTGAGAACTGGAGGCCTCAGCAATTATGGAACTGCATCACTGCTTTTCTGTACAGATGAAAAGCATCCTAACTAAAAATTAGTTCATTACAGAAGAGCATTTTAATGAAGACAGGGTAGCAGGAAAGGTCTGAAGTACCCTAAACATGCTCATCAGAGAAGTACAGGAAAGATTTGCCTTCCTATTTGTACCTTCTTGGGTTTACAATCTATAATTAACTCTCCTCCCACTCCATCACATATCTTAGCTATTTGTTTTGGAAAGGCAGAGTTTGCTTACCCCAGCAATAGACTTTGATCTCAGAACTTGTCCTACCCATGTAAAGACTTAAGTCACAGATCACAACAGGTTTAATTGGTTTTCAACACCACAGTGACAAGTAAATGAAATCCACGTTGTGAAAAGGCTCTGCACTTATTCCAGTAATTTAGAACACATTGGTAGAAAGAAAAAGGTTGTAAAAAATTGCCATAGTCCTGACTGTCCTTGTGAAAGAGCCTGCACAGAGTCTAACCTTATACCATACCCCACAGTATGGTATACTGCATCCCCAACAAAACAAAGAGGCTACCATTGTCACACTTCTTTTTAGATTTAAAAACTACCAAAAACATCAGCTAAAAAAAGACCTTTCTGACTTTGCTGAATCAAGGCAGGCAACTGAGTAGTCAAGCTTGTTTCCTGTTTTGCTGCTCAAAATACATGTTCTCTTTTTATCCATCCTTGCAGAGAAGGAAGATTAAAACAGAGTCCTTTGTTTACTTACGCAAAGCACAGAAAATGCTAATATTTAATTCAAGTGTCAGTCTAGAAGATGATACTAATTGAAGTTATATCTCATGATGTAACAGCATTCCACTGGTGGGCTCTTCATCAAGCAAAACATAGTAATGTTTTATGTACAAAATAAACCAGCTGCTGAAATACAATGTCCAAAGGCTGAATTCTCTCCATAACTAATCCAAGTGCCATCAAAGTGCCAAGCAGCTGAGCAAGCCAATTTCATAATACCAACATACAAATTATGTACAGAAAACCGTACTCAAGTTTAGCATTTTTGCCTGGCATTCAATCCAACAAGTTTTTCACAAAAAATCTGTTTCTTTAATTCAGAACTCAACTGAACATAATTCCATGCTTTCTGACTGACCTGAACAAACCTATCTGTGCAATCTGCTGAGAGTAATTAAGAGGATTGTCCAATTTGCTCTATTCTTCTTCAGCCTTGTATTATTCAAAATCCTTATGTAAGATGTTTAGTTATTAAACTTCTCACCAGAACAGGTTACACTGTGCCTGGTTGTTTTGAGATGCAGCAGAACTCTCAAAGTTCATCTGCTGCCAACACCACTAATGCACACAGGACAGTGTCATGTTGTAGCTCTCCTATACTGAGCTAAATCAAGTTAAGGAAGCTTCTACCTTTATTAAAAAAAAGACAATTTCCCAATTTATGTGTAAACAAGTGCCTTAAGCGTAAACAAGTTCCTGAAACCAACTATTCTTGTGCCCAAAGTACCTCAGTGAGGAACCTGCAGCTCTTCCTGAGGTAAGGAGATAACAAGGAGCTGACCTCAGCCCAGCAGAGACCTCCCAAGGCCAACCACCCCAGAGCCCAAAGAGGGGTGAGGCAAAACAATTTCCAGTTTGTTGAGCCAACCAGTGTCCAGGCTCCCTGCACCCAGGGTAAGTGGCCCATGGGGCAAGAGCTCTTCTGCTCTTCTGCAGTCAGCAAGAGATAGAGCAGGGACTGTCCCTGGCCCAAATGCCACTCACTGGCCCCAGCCTAAAGCTCCAAACACATTTGCCTTTCAAACACATTTCATGGAGCAGTACCTCACCTCTCACCCACTTGGCTTCAGCTGCACAAAGGTGTCAGGAGTCCCATTGCAAGAAAACAGGCTGCATCTAAAAGGTGAATACTTCACATCTACTGTCCTTGATCAAATACCTTTACAATTTACTGAAGTATGCAAAACATATGCACAAAAGAAAAACTCTCTACAAGGGGGTTTGTGGGGCTTTTTTTCCCCAGTGAATTTAAACCATTTAAAAGCTGTCATCTGGAAACTTGACCAAGCCAAGCTGAGTTATACCAATTCAAATTACCATGAAAATCAACAGATTTTTAGAACACTGCCTTGTATTCTGTCAATTTTGGGGGGTGAACAAGACAGTAAAAGAAGAACAGAAATCCAGTGTCAGTTTTAGGCATCCAGACCAACAGTGCTGAATGGCAAGAGACATAATGTGGCTTTCTCCTGCTGTAAGTGGCTGTGATGTATTTGCAGTCATAGCAGAGAGAAGAAGGTAGAGTTGCAGTTTCTATACTGTAAGACACTAAAGATACTTTTACATTTAATGTTTACTCACACAGAGTCCAAACACAATTTCTGAATGTAAGTTGCCTTGGTTTCCCTTAAAACACTCTGCTTATCCCTTTCCTCCCCTTAAAGTCTAGGATTATCAAATGCAAGAACCTTGGCAAAATTTAGGTTGACTGAATAAAGGATTAATTCTCAACGTTCAAGAACTGTGATGCTGCATTAATGCTACAAGAATATAAATCAGTCAGCATATTAAATCTATAAATGCCTGACATGCAGCACGAGTCACTAAAAGCCACCTGAAGAGTCCGAAATTAATGAAGTTACTGATACCAATAACAGTTAGAGCATAGGAAAACACTACTTCTGAGTCTAGATAAAAGATGACCCAACAAGCTGCTGCAGAAAGACGCACTCTCTGATGGATTCTTGCAAGTTTGTAAGCATCGGGCACTAAAACCAGCTGTTTCACTAACAGATTGATGAAAACATCTGGTTCTCTTTGACTACCAATTTTGTATTTGTTTCCAGCACTGAGAACAAAAACAATAAAAAGGCGAAAAACTGTCCACAAGAACTGTGCATTTTTAATATGCATCGGCTTTATACAAGTTTGCATGAAAACCTAAAGTTCATTATACTATGCACACAGACAGTTTCCCATGGAATTTGCAAAGCTTAAGCTTGGAAGGACAGAGGGAAGACAGGACAGAAGGAAGAAATCCAAAAACTAAATATATCTTTCAGGAAAGCCTGAAAAGCAACTCTTAGCAAGAAAAAAGAAAAGCATGCATTCCTACAGAGATCCTAAACAAATTCCTTTAGGTACTGGCATTTAGCTAAAACATGATCATGTAAAAGTTGAAAACTTAATATATATTAGGATATCACAACATCCATTTTTCCTCATATAGCATCTGGGGCCTTTTATGCGTTTCCAATTTGACATGGATTTACTTATTTCATTTTTTATTTAAAGCCACAAAACCAAGACCGTATCTACCTTCATTTTGTCTAACAAGCAGAGTGCAATCTTAAATAGTGAGTACATCCTTACTGTTCTAATAATAAAATGCAAAAATAGAGCCCTATGTCATGAAGTATATTATTTAGAATAGTTTGCCTCTGCCAAAATGGAAAATTAGATTTATGTTCTTACATCACTTTATAAACAATTTTGGTGGTTTAAGATATATAGAGCCAGTTTTAGTGGGGTAGATTGACTAACATTTTTATCATGTTAATAACTCAAATCAAAGAAAAACACAGAGCTATGGAATATATGGTTCTACCTGCATGCATTGACATGTTTCTTCCAATAGAATAAAGAAGTTGAAATTTACTAGTTATCAACATTTAAAGTGCTAAGGTTGAAGGTAAAAGTACTCCTAAATGTTGCACAAATTATTGATTTCATACTCCTGCATGCCTCTGATTGAATATTAGTGTCCAAAGCTCCATATTGCAAAAACATGAACAACTTCACTGACAGCTTCACCAACTTGCAAGCCTTTTGGACTCTATATCCCTATATCTTCAGAGAATTGGGATTGTTCAGCCTGAAGAAGAGAAGGCTTCAGGGGGATCTAACTGTGGCCTTTCAATACCTGAAGTGAGCCCCAAGGAAACATGGAGAGAGACTACCCTGGAGTGACAGGACAAGGGGGAATAGAATCACACTCACTGAATAGGTTTAGATTTTATATTAGGAAGAAATTCTTTACTGTGAAGATGACAAGACACTGGCCCAGACCCCACCTCTGGAAGTGTTCAGAGCCAGGCTGGACAGAGCTCTGAGCAACCTGGTCTAGTGGAAGGTGTTCCTGCCCATGGCAAGGGGTTGGAAACAGATAATCTTTAAGATCCCCTTCAACCCAGGCCATTCTTTGGTTCTAATTTGAGAGAATCACTTCTCTCTACTCTTTAAGGCTTTCCACACTTTTTCTACTTATTGATTTTTTTTTTCCTTTTTGGTTCATATTCTTGAACATACTTTCTCACAACGAAGTCCTTAAAGTGGCTGTTTGTTGCTCTGCTTGGCACAATGCTCCCTTCTACCCTGCTCCTTGTTGTAACTTACTCTGCAGTTGTCTCCCACTCCCCCTGTTTGTGTCTTATTCTGTTAAGTGGTAAATCCTGTTTCCAGAGTAGAGACTAATGATAGGCATTAAGAAAATTAGGAAGTCACCCAAAACATAATTTTGTGCTTCTTTATATACACTGAAGATCTGGCACAGTCCAAAGCTTCTCTCACATTCTTTAGAAAAACTTCATGTAAGGAAGCCAGAAGGGAAGCAAGGAAAGCAGCTTCAAAGCTGGGACTTGAGTAGGTTCCTGTTCAAACTTCACTGTGAAACTATAGAAGAGGAGTTTTCTTTTTCTCTTCCCCTCTGAAACAAAAACTCCTACAGACAGATATGACACTGCTTAATGGTTGAACTTCAGTACAACCACCTCACATGTACAGTGGTAGTGATGAAGAAAATCTTTAGCAATATGAAAATCACAGATTCAATCCCAGTCTCAAAAGCTTTGGAAACTACCTCTAAAAGGACATTTTTATTTATAAAAAAGCAACCAATTAGCATTCCAAACTGCTGAAAACCTAGGTATAAAATGCAGTTTTAAGCTATCATGTCTTACATCTCCAAAAGGCTGAGGTGCAACATGGAAGCAGATGGAAAACAGCTTGCATACTGTTTGAGCTAGAAAGTCAAACTAAGACCTCTAGCAGGCTTGGGTTAAGTCAACATTTTAAACAAACAACTCACCATGGCATTACCAGCCTGCATTTAGAGAACATTTACTTGTTTATAGCAACAAACTCAGAACACTACTGCAAACCAGAAGACAGTTAAGTATGATATGTGTCCTGAAGAATTCACTGTATGCTTGTGTCTTGGCACATACTAAAAAAATGCCATCCAACCACTCCTCTATTACATGGTCAGAGCAAAAAAAAAAATCTGTTAGGACATAAAATAACAGCCAACATTTCCTTACATGGTTACAGTTTTCAACTTCTTGCCTAAATGAAGTGATGTAAATTTAAGTAACACACCTAAACAATGCATTCTGTACCCTTTATTTTAATTAAATGAGCAACTATTTACGAGTCAAAGTGAAAGCCATGATCCATTAAAGCTTTTCATACCTTTGCAACAAATCTCACAGTATTACAAATCACTACATACAAAGTATGAGTTTGAAATATCATATAAGCACCCTGAGGGAATCAGAGACTACAGAAGCACAAACAGCAGGAAAAGGAATACCCTGTCAGCAAATATCATAGGATGACTTAATTTGGAAGGGACAGGTTCACTTTACAGGGAAACAGAGGGAATGAAAGAGGAATGGAAAGCAAGAAACTAGATTTCCAACATCATTATTCCTCTGCTCACAAAACTCTACAGAGCAGTTTAGATCATGTATTTCCCACCAACCCCTGCCTCAGACTGTTCCATAGTCTGAAAATAGTGGAAAGAAAATATTCCATTAATGACCATTTTAACTCATATGGGGATTGATCACTGAATATTCTTCAGCCTACAACCTTGCACTGCATGCCCAGGGAAGCAAGGGACTCATGTACAATGTATATATGTGCACGTTTAATTATATAATCCTAGCCTTTTCAGTGTTAATGCACTACCACTCATCCATCACAATCCTTTCCATTCATCATGACAAACGAACAAAAAATAATGTTAGATCCTTGTGGTAGGCTACTTTAAAGAATAACAATATTGGTAGGAACAGTAGCTGAGCCACCAACTGGGAAGAAAATACTTGATTCTCACCTAACACGCTGGTTCCCTTCCCAGCACTAGAAGTCTAGTTTCAAAGGAGATCCTAACCCCACATATACTGACATCAGGAAAACAAGAAGGCTGCTCCCAAAAACAATGCAACAGAGTAAAATGCCAGAAGCGGTGTTAGGGATCCTGAAAATAAAAGTTAGAGCGCGCTCTTGGAGATTTATGCTTGCTAACTTCACTTAGCAAGGTATACACTTTTAGGGAAGAAAAAAAATCTCATCAGACTCAGAGAGATTCACAGAGAAAAGAGTGTGGGGATGCCAAGCCCCAGATGTCCTGTTAGGATACCTCATTTGGTAAAAGGAGGAACTGCAACCTAGCCCTCTGAAAGTCATGAGACTGGGGGAAAGACTACACATGGTACGTGAAGAAAAGGACTGGAGAAAGGGAAACAGCAGCATTCACACTATAGTTTTCACTGATTCCCCACTCACTTTCCTCCTCCCACAAAAATCTGCCTTGGCACACTGAGCCAGTGATGTTCTCTGAATGACATGGGCATCTCCATGGCATCTTTTCCATAGGGCAGGTCCTGCCAGGACATTACTTCTTGCACATGACCAGAACTCTACGTGGGACTCCAAAAGGTAAAGTTAGTCTGGTGCAATGTCTTAAACCAAAAGATCTGGGGGAGAACTTGCACAGGCAGTGAGCTTAAGATATGATTCCAACAACACAGCCATGTGCTATGAGTTACTTGCCTTCTACATCCCATGTCCGGCAAACTCTTAACTTGAGCTCAGCATGGGATGAAGGAACCGCTCCACAGGCTCCATAAATTTATTATTTCTAAGCCATTTTCAGGTTATAAACTCTACAAGAAAAACTGTGATAATACCTTTTCACAAGGGGGCCACTAAAATCTGCTGCATAAAAGTAAAAATATACAGTGGTATATTTGTGTTTTGTTTCTTTAAAGAACTTGGTGTCTTAAGTTCTATTTCAAGAGCAGACATATGTAGCTACAATAATGAGAATTTTAAAAAATTAATAAATAAAAAACCAACACACAACCAACACAAAAATATTCTAAAGCCTCAAGATTTGTGGGTCCTTTTATAGATGTTATAAATCTAACTAAGCAGTAGCAAAAGCATGCATGGGTCAACTCCTGTCCCAAATGTAGGTTTATTACAAGTTCAAGAAGAGGTAGAAAAATCACTGAGGAACTTGATTCATTTCTTGGCAAAGAAAATTCTGTTGGGGACTCAGTTTTAAATTCATGTTATTATCAAGTCAGAAGTCCTCAACAGCAGGGCAGATTTCTAGAAGTTACGCTGTGGGGAAAATATTACTGTTCATTCTAACACTGCTGAATGTAACTGTTAAAAGCAAAACTTTATTTTGGAGCTCTCTGAAGACAGACTTCCCTCTTCCTCTGCAGAACTTCCACATGTGCCTATTTCTCTAAGACAAAAATAAATACAGGGTAAAGGCAACATTTCCAGTGATGTTTGAAAATTGTTAGAGTTTGCTGTCACTCACTACAAACATCTCTTGAGGAATTTTATGCTCTTAATGCAAATACACAAACCATTTATGACTGCATTTCACTAAATCATTTAATTGGTGCCTATAAAAACATACATTCCAAAAGGAAAGCATCAAAATGACAAAATCTTTTCTTTTTTCGTAACAAGCACCCCTTAAAGAGAAGGAAGATTTTTCTTTCTTTGCAATTTAGTTTTAGATTATATTACACAATATATCATTGTGACTGACAGTAGTTAACATTTAGATATTGTTGACCTATGTGATGTGTCAGGTTACAAAAGCCTCCTGAAGAAAGCAAGAAAATACTTCTGCATAGTCAATGCAACCCAAGTAGTCAATCTGCCCTGTGGATAAATAAATATGGTATTAGCTAATGTTCTAAATTAACATGCATTAAATTTCTTGGGATGGTTGCTTGAAACATAAATCTTTCTGGCTGACAGATAATATTAATAACCTAAATTTTCAACCAACTGAAGTTATAAATCTTTCAGTGGTTTGCTTGAATTACATTCCATAGACCTAACTCCAGAAGTTTCACTATCTTTTAGGATCAAGCCATTATAATTCCAGACACCACAGACTTTCACATGGTATGGCTGGTGACCATAAAAACTAGCTAGGTCTCTTTCTAATCTGTTTTCAAGGTATAAAGTTGCACACTGGGTATAAATAACATGAGATCATAGGTCTAGCATAGGTTTTTACGTTCTCTGCCCTCTGCTCTTATCTCTGTGATTAAGGAATTAAAAATTCAAGTTTCCATAAAAACATTTATTTAAAGATTTTCAGTTTCCATATATGAAAGTCTTTTACGGAAATGCACATGCATATACACATAAAATCAGTCATCTTTAGATTTGGGACTACTAGGAATGTAAAATCGGATTACACAACAGAGAAGGTAAAACACCAAGTCTTATTAGCTCCATAAAGATCTTAATGGATATAAAATGTTTGCTTCTGTTAGGACAAAGACAATGTTTCTGCTATTGCAAAAAGAGCTATACATGCAATGGACTAAGGAAAGGAGGAGACATGAACAAGAGAAACACCAAAAGATCTCAAGGAACCCAAAAAGTTCAAATACCTGTTAGAAATTCAAATATCTGCTGAAAGAAAAGACATCTAAGAACATAAAAACTCCATTGGGAAGGGGAGGGGTCATAGAACAATTAAAGAATCCTTTCGGTTTCATTATCTACAGCATTACCTACACGCAACCTGCAGGTAAGTAAATCCTTCCCATTAAAAAACAAAAGCCAACGAACAAAATGATCCATCACAAACAAAACCAAAAACCTCCAAGTCAAACAGAATATGGATAACAGTAATCCAATTTATGCAGTCTACTGGGATTTCAGGACAATTTCTGAAGAAATCATTCAAGAAAAGCTTTTAACTAAGTGCCAATGAGGTGAGATGGAAGGTTCAGGTACAGACAAATAGGCAATCAAAAATTAAAGAGAGGAGCAAGAGCCAACCATCTGTTCCAGCCTGAAGGGAACTTACTGCAAATTCACAAACTCTGCACTGGTAAATAAAATTCAGAAGTGTTCTAAAAAGGACAACAAGTTTTGACTGTGTTTACTCAGTAAAGAGAGTGTAGTGTAGTAAAAACAAGAGTTGGCAAGCATGAACTGACAGAAACATCATATGAGACTGAGTATCAATGTAAGAAAAAAGCTAAATTCAAAACTGCTATGGGAACAGTGAGGTACATGGTGGAAAGCAACTCTGGAATTTACAGAGGATGATGGGCACCAAACTAACTAGCATTATTCACATTATTAACCTGTGAGATCACACCAGGCTACTCAGGGCTTTTTTTCAGGCATCTTAAAACTTTCCAAGGTTTGACAAACCCTGCACAGCCTCTCTGGGCAACCTCCACTGCCTGCCCGTCTTTATGGGAAAAAATGCTTCTTATATCCAGGCTTAATTTTCCTTATCTCAATGACTGCTATTGCCTCTCATCCTCCCAATATGCACTGCTCTAAAAAGCCTGGCTCCAGTAAATCAGAAACCTCTTTTATTCTCCACGACTTTCCAAAAACAAGAGAGAGTTGCCTTGCTAAGACTTTCTCACTGTCTCTAATCACCACTGGATGCAGCTCAGTGGGTCCTGTGACCTTACACGGGTCAAGTTTCGGCAAGTAATCTCTCACTCAACTCCTTAACCCCTGTTCAGAGCTCCCTCAACTACGTACAAGGGTCTTGAAGATGTCACTGGTGAAGACTGAGGCAAAGCAAGGCAGTGAGTACCCCACCTGCTCTATTCAGCAACAGAACCACATTCTCCTCACTCAGCCCTTTGCGGCCAGTGTAACACCAAAACCTTTTCTTCTTACCCTAGATGACCTTTGAAGCACCGAGTCTAGGTAACCTTTCACTTTCCTAACACCATCCCTTCATGCCTGGACAACATCGCCGATCTCCTCAGGAGCCCATCTCTGCTTCCAGATCCTGCACACTGCCTACTTGCACTGCAGCTTGGCCATGAGCTCCCTGAGAGCAGAATGGATCCTTCTGGCAATCAGGGAATGCTGTCAGCCTTCCTAAGCATCTCTGCCCTTCCAAGCTGCCACCTGTGGAACCCCAAATACCAGCTTCTAGAAGAAGACAAAGTCTGCTCTCCTGAACACTGGGTCTGGGTCCTGTTATTCCTTTCTCACTCCCATCAGCATCTTGAACAGTACTATTTCACGTTGCTGCAGTCAAGAGTAACCACATTACTCCACCTCCAGATCCCCAGTTTTTGGGGAACAGCAGATTTAGCTGTGAATCACCTCTGGTTGGTCCATCAGTGCTCATACCAAGAAGCTGTTCCTCATACCCTCCAGAAATCTGGTTTGCTTGTGTCCCGCTGTGTTGGACACAGCAAGGGTCAGGATGTTTATTTAAGTTTCCCATGGGAAGCACAGAGTATAAACCAGAGACTTCCTTGCCTTTCAAGAAGGCTGTGTGCACATCCTCATCCTGAGGAGGGTAGTCTGTAGCAGAGTAATCATGGTGGCACTTCTGCCAGCCTCTCCTCTGATGCTGATCCACAGACTCCCATCTTAAACTGTCACCTTGTCCCACACAAGTACCACACACATTTGAGCTACTGCTTCAGGAGAAAGGAGTGCCTCTCCTTGTCATCCCTACTCGTCTTTTCTGAGGAGCCTGTGTGTCTCTCTCACACCACCCCCAATTCACAGCATGCTCACATTTAAGAGCCTTCCTCATCCCCCAGCTAAAAGGCTGCAAAAGCTAGAAAAGATGTAGAAAATAAGCCACAAAGCAGATCAGAGCTTAGAACAGATTCTACAGGTGGCAACTGAGCATCCAGCCTGGAAAAGGAGACCACTGAGGTGTTGAAAGAGAATAGGAGAGCAGCCCACAGAACTGTAATGGCAATCAGCTTCTGATCTGGTCCACCAGGAGACATGGAGGCAACTGGACAAAGACAGTGGAAGCCAGGTTCAAAAAACCACACAAAGCTAAGGCAGTTCTTCATGCAATAGGAAGCACAACTGTGGAACTCCTACCCAAAGGACTCCATGGGTGCAACAAGTTTGCAAGGATCAAGGAAGACAAGTACAAACAAGGGAGGTCCCCTGGGGTTTACCAACTATATGAACTGCAAAGGATTAAAAAAACCCTTCCAAGAGAAAAGTAGTGGGAGGTTCAGTAGTGTCTTACCAGAGCAGTATCATGTGTACTGTTTGTACTCCCCTGTAAGCATCCATTTGTGGGAATTGCTGGGCACAACATTGATCTAAATGGACTCAGCCTGAAGTACAACAGCCATTTTTCAGTAGCCAGTATGAAAGTAACAGTTTATCAGAAGTGCTTCAGTCTGACAGTAATTGGTTAAAAATAGGCATAAAATATTTTGTTTTCTTCCTCTCAAAACCTCAGATTATGAAAAGTTACATTTGTTTCTTGTAGACTAAAATATTTGCTTCTTGTAGACTAAACATAAATTTCGCACTATTGTATTCCAGTTTCACCCACAGTTTTCTGTAGGTTAAAATGCTTTTCAGATCTACAGATTATTTACAGAAACATACATCTCCTAAAAGATGGATACATTAAGTTTATGTACATCACTTATTGATATTAGAACATTAGTTTTCACTAGACAATTTGCAGTATCTGTACTCATTCCTCTATTCATCCTGTCTTTAAAAAAAGCACACGTTGGTTGTATTACATAAAACAACCAAAACCATTTACAACTGCATCCACATCAGACCTTCCCCTTCATTCTTCTGAAGTTTCCTTCTTTATCAATTATTCCTCCTTTTATCCTACCCAGCTGTGGCCATTTGAGTAAGCACTCCATGACTGAAGGCATCTCATTTCTCCTACCTACCTCCACTGTCAGCCACCCCCTTTCAGTTATTTGCACGTGCTCTTTTTTAATATAAAAAAAATCAGTTCCTCATCTCTAACCCAGCTTTCCCAAGTTTTTAGGCATCCACAATTCTCCCTATGTCAGTATGAGCTGCATATGCCCAGGATCTTCAGAGCCAAGTCCTTGTCTTCAACAGCTTCTTAATAAGAAAGATTTTGAAACTTCACTTAAGTTATGATACCAGTACTTTCTACCCTTTAATCTGACTTATGGATAGACACATTAGGAGATGGAATAAATAAGTAATGCTCAAAAACATCTCATGCAGTGGCCTAAACTTCCTAGGAAAAGAGATTATTTTAAATTTTTCACTTAAAATGAGCTAACTCACCTTCCAATAGATAGAATGAAGAGTGCAGACAGTTAATTGAAGAGTGCTTACCTGAATGACAGCACTAAACCAGCACGTGTTGCCAACATTCTTTAATCCTACAGGGCAGTTGTCTTGCCGCTTTCGATCATAAGGGTTTGGAGAGTCACTCCATACCTCTGGATGCGTCCTCTTTAAACTTGCTTTATTTTCTGCAATACTGGCTTCTAGAACTCTTCGGGAACAGAAGGAAGGGAAAAAATGTGAGAAATAAACAAAAACCCCAGAAAAACAAAACAAAAAACCAAAATAACCCACCAAGTAATAAAATACATTCAGCTAGCAATACAGACGTCATAATGACATTGTTCACTTAGTGTTGCTGAGCAATATATGCAATATATTATATTATATGCAATAACATGTCTTCAAAAATGCTGTTTTACTTTTAGCTAAGCTACAGCAACTCCAATACCCTTTGGAAAATGGTATCAGTGAGTGCATGAATCTCCTGTGAGAGCTCTAGATACAAGAGCCACGTCTACAAGTCATGAATTATTTAAGAACCAAATTCAAACAGGATGAACAAATTTTAGGCAGCACTAACAGTACAGTGCTCTCATCCTCAAATGCTTTTATTGCTACGCGAAGCACAAAGTTACCAATCTTTCCTTTGCTGACAGGAAGCCAAAGCTAGCTAGGCAACATTCAAAAATGAAGGCAGTTTTCTTAGGTTCCATTTTTGAAACTTATGCAACTGTGTTAATCATTTTACATGGCAAGTAATTACTTTATGAGCCATGGCAAGACATCTCTCCACAATTTTTCAAATGCCACCCAATATTTTAATTGTATGCTTCAATGGCCACTTTCTTTGCTGGAAACTGTTCCTTTGTGATTTGTGCTGAATATCCATATTTCACAGGACAGTAACATCTGATGGGTGTGAAGCTCTCCAACTCAAGCTTCACTTGGCACATTATTTCTGTACCAGTACATATGCTTAGCCTGGTGACAAACTATACCTTAAAAGTAATTTGTGGTAGGTATATTCTAAGTAGAAAGATGAAGATGGGTGCATTGAGGTCGTGTAACAGTGGCTCTAACTGATAAGCCAAGAGCCTGGCATCTGCACTACTGGCACAGTAGTCACTGACTCCAGCCATTCAGTTCAACTCTCAGACTGAGCTGCTCTCCAACACCAAGCACAGGATTTCACAAGCTGCATCACAAGCATCTAAGTACTCTGAGCAACATGAACTGTTGCCCCCTCTCAGCTCTAGACTCATAAAACACCAAAGAAAGGCAGGTTTAGGTTGGTCTGTAAAGAGAGCTCCTGAAGGATAAAGTTTGAACTTAGAAAAAAACATAGAAATGGACAACTCCCCTTCCCATAATCCCTCAGTTTCCTAAGTACATCTTTATTTCAAGCTATGTTCCTGTCAAAGAAAGAAAAGCTATCTTACCAAGAACTATGAAGCATCATATGCATTTACTGCAGGTAACTGCCCTGGGGAACATACTAATTTGTCATCGATATTTATTTTGGAAAAAACATGATAAAAGTAAGGCATTCTAATTTGAGAGACCGTTTGATACAAATACCACTTTTGCATCAATGTGTTTCAGGAAGAACCTAAAACTGGTAGTTTCCTAAGGATTAATCAATTAATTTTTTTTACACCACCTTGTAAACAGCACTGAAAGGACAGGCACGTAATCCACTAAGACTTTCTGTTCTGACTTCTCTTCAAATACTGCATAGGGATGGAACCTGACCCTGGTTGTTCTAACAATCTTTTCTAATAGTGTTTTCTACTAAGAAAACCCCAAAATGTAAAGAAACAGTCAAATTCATTTCCATTTTCACCAACCCAGTCCTTCAAAAGTGTTAGATGACCTGAGTATCTCTGCTTTGAGAGCAAAAGTTGGTCAATGGGGACATTAAAAATCAATTTTAAAATGTCATACACAGTTAAAATAATTTCTCATGCAGGTAGAATTGCTTAAAATCTTGTTTAAGCTAAATTGAAGGGACCTTTAAAACTGATAGGAAGATTGACAGACTGGAATAAATTTAAATGATATTGTAACAGGGCTACAATACCTACTTCACACCACTTGTGTTTCAGGTAAACAGTCAAACTTTCCCTTTTTTGTTCCTCCCACAAGTTTAAGAATATTTCAAGGTATTTCAAGATTCAAGTTCAGAAAAATAAATATTCTCAAACTGAAACAGTTCCATGACCCCATGAGTATTACAATTCATCAGTTTAATTATCTAATAAAATTTCTGTTTTATATTTGGATTTGTTTCTCTTTAGCAGGTAAGGGATTTACTCATCTCTGGCTTGACCTGAAATGTTGTTTCCACATGTTAATGAAGTATTTGATTCTGTAGACATCATGGTGTTTTTTCCTTAATTCTACTTATAACATTATCTGTCCTCAGAGAGCACATGCAATAACTGCACATTCTATGTGCTGAATTAATTTTCAGACATAATGATAGCTGTGATGCAGTTAAGTCAAAAATGGAAAGTGAAATAAAGTGTAGTGAGCACAATAAATAGGAACCTAATGATCAGCTCGAAAGATATATAAATAAATTTATTTATTAGCACAGTGAAGATATCTCATATAAAATGCTCGCGATCTTACATTCACGGAGTCACAATTTGGGAGATAACCTGGATCAAGAATCCTACACTGCTTGACAAAATGAGCATCCCTCCAGAGAGTTATTACAAGCCCTGCTGACAGAGCTGAAGCCCCACTTGGTGACCCTTGGGGACAACAGCACAGTCTCCAGCACAGAGCCATCAGCTACGTGCAGGGTTTAGCATCCCCTGGACCCACGGGACCTATAGTCCCTCCACCTCTGAGGGCTGGAGTCTCGTTTGGAGTGAAATGCTGTAACAAGGGTTAGTTAGTGCCAGGCTTGGCATGAGACTTGAAAGCAGTGTTTTATTTCTCTGTAACAAGCTGGGCACAGCCAAGCAGCTTTGCAGAACTGCACGGGCTCACCAGACAAAGCAAAAACCTCCGGGGGCAAGGCGAGTCCACAGCACAAAGATTCAGTCAAACCACTCTGAGGAAGCTCACTCAACATGCTGCAGAAAAGCCAACTCTGTCAATTTACTCAGCTAAAAGAGCATGGGAAAGCATTTGTACTGTGACTTGTCTTACAGCTGGACATCCAGGAATGTATCCCCCACTCTACAACGTTCTACAATCCCACCTTGGATCTACACACACAATGCTTAACCACAGCGCAGTCTCCAGCAGTTTCAATGACCATGATTTACAAAAACGCCCAGGGGCTCTGCACATCCTTTATGCACTGACAGCATGGACTCATTTTTATATGGGCAGTGCCACAGGCACAACACAGGCCAGCTGATTTCTCCTTCCAGTAATATCTCACTGGCTTCTCTAGTGAAGCCCTATTTGGCCAGCTTCAGACTCCTTCAATTAATCCAGGAAAAGTAATATAAGCAGGAGAAACTTCTTCACAATAGGAAATACACTGATCATACACATTTCTCTGGGAGATTTAAAGAGGAAACAGGAAAAGACTTTAAATGTGCCATGTGCAGGATGTTCAGCTTGGACATTTGGACACTTCAGATGCACTCCTCTCAACACCTACACAGTAATCAGATCTGTCCTCATTAGGTAGTCTAAAGCAATTACATTCAGGAAGACAAATTTTATGTGCATTACAACATTAATTACACAAGTCAAGAAATTCCATTAATTCTCCTTTGGAAACCCTAAAAAAATCTGTGCAAATTAGGTTCCAAACCACTATAAATACCTTTGAAAAAATATCCACCGCCCCAAAAACTATTTAAATATGCACATGGCCTACATTTTGAAAAATGAAACATTTTCACAGTTCAAATTTGCTTATTATTGACCTCCTATTTGATTTCTGCTTCTTGTTTTATCTAGAAAATCAAAAGTAAATGATTGTAGCTTGACTTGTTTACAACCACAGTGTTCTACTTTTTGTTTTGAGAAGTTCTGCACAGATCCTGCACCTTCTTTTGGAATGCCGACATTCTTCTGTGGGGTGTTAACTACCCCACAGAAGTGGTTTTTTTTTTTTTGGTTTGGTTTGGTTTTGTTTGGTTTTTTTGTTTGTTTGGTTGGTTTTTTTTTTTTGTTTGTTTGTTTGGTTTGGTATTTTTTTGTCTGTAATAAGACCAAGCTGAAGTTCTGTCCTTAAGGAAACTGGTTGAACAGTTCGGATCAAGAATTCAAGAACTCTGAACTTCCTCTAGTTCTTCAACACTGACATAATTTGCCATCAGCTCAGGGTGTTTCTTGCTGCGTTACTGAGTTAATCTAATCTCTCAGTGCTGCCAAAGCCTTCAAGATCCTCATTCTTCTCTGCCTCCACTCACAAGCAAAGTCCCATTCCCTTCCTTGCGTCATGAAATACTATGGATCCTTCAGTGAATATTTTTGTATGGTTTTGTGAAAGGAATTTCTGCAACACATGGTCCAAAGAACACTCCAGCAAGCATAGAAAAGGTGGTGCAGTGCACCAAGGGGGATATGAACTGAAACAAGCTGTTCATGTGGCGTAACACATTATGGTCTGCAATTTTGCCATCAGATGCAAGTCTCTATTTCACAAGATTTTCTCTACAAATAACCAAACAGGTTGTCTCCATGCCTTTGTACATGCAGGAAAAAGGCATACTTTGTTATTTTCTGCAGCCAGAAAAATATACTCTGTAATTTAAGTAGAAAGCGTTTATAATACTAAGTTATGGTATAATACTAAGATAAGGGCTAAGCAGGTAAGACCAAAGAGGGGTTTTTCAGTTTCGAAAGAGAAAAACGAAGTCTACGGCAAAAATCCTAAATCTTCAAGGCCCCCAAGAACTGAGCACAGCAGAAGCAGTCAAGGCTTGGGGAAAGAAAAAGAAGGAGAAAATGGACCTCCAGAAATAGGTCCATCTTTCTGAGTGCTTGCCTAAATCACAACTCTGTAATTACAATTCTGCCCTTCAAAAAGAAACATGTAAGAGCTCATCTTCTGAAAAAAATTGGACAGAACTTCCACCACCCTCTCGTACACATGCATATACTGAGGTTTTAGAAAAAACAACCCCTTAAATGCTTCTTCAAGTTGTTAATGAGAGTATATATCCCTTTTGTCCTATCCTTTCCTCCTAAAATATGTCATCTTAAATGCATATAACAAGGTGACTTTTATCACAGATGGGGGGGCAGAAGAGTATGTTTATTCTCACAATTAGCATATTTATTTTTCAAAAGGAAGAGAAAATTACTGTTGATAAAGTAAAATAAATAGAGCAATAAAATATCAATATTCTCAGAGATGGAATTTTCTAATAAGTCATTTAGCCTGTCAAACACAATGAACTGAGAAAAAGAATTATTGTGGTTAATCTCCCCCATCTAAATTATTTTTCTATAAAATTGGTCTTTTACAAGGAGGCAGTACTTTACCTCCTATCAAGGATCAAATCATTGCCTGCTTCCCTTAGAACAAGGCCAGCCCAAATGAAAAACTCAACATTCCTCCCAAGGCCAGTTACAGATGGAAAAAAAGAAACAACATTCCTCCCACACAATCCTACACCCAGGCTTAGTTCAAGTCCCAAATATTTCATAACTGTATCAACATTACCAAAAAACATACACTGCACAACAAGTTATCATAAAATCTGATCAGAAGTTAGCTCAAATATTCTTATCACACCCAAATTTAGAGAGTTAAGTTTACAAAACTTTAAATCCAGAACTTCACTCAAAGCTTATAAATCTTATTTGTTAAATAGATTAATAACATTCTTCATCTGCTAAAACAGAGCAGCTGCTCTTAGTATCCTCAAGTCATAATATTAATACCCACTCCTCCAATCTCAGCCTTAGCACAGAGGGAATAAAATGTTATTGTAAAACGAACACTGCAAAAGGACAAAGTATTTATTAGTTTCTTAATTATATTTTGGTTTTGTTGCTTTTTACCTGGTACACAAGAGAAACTTCTGGGTTTAGGTCCTACTTAAATATGACCACATATTCTCTATCTCCATCCACTTCCTCCATATTTAAACAAATACATAAATATGAAACATACTATTAAATCCTAGTCCACACATAATAGACTATTTTCCAGTGTAGAACATACAATACATTAAAGCAACATCCTGAAGCCAGGCATATCAGTAGCACAAGTAAAAGTAAACAAGTTATTATTTGTTAAAAGTTTAAAAAAAGCAATACAGGCCAATCTCCAACTCTTTAATTTAATTTCTGCTTTATATAAGTTGGTTGTTTACCTGCTAATGGCTTGTTCCTCATCTGTTATTCCAGTCTCCCTGAATGCCCTGTTTGATTCCTCCAAACTCAAGGCAATTGCCCTCTGAAGATCATCTTTATCATCTCCAGTGAGATCAATCACATCTGAAAAGCAAAACTATCTTTCTCAAAATTAAAAGTGAAACAGAATGAAAGGTAAGTCTTACTGTAGAGGAGAGAGCCCACATGGATTGCTAAGCACCATTCCAGTCCATCCCCTCCTGTGCCCTACGCTCTTCCAAGCACTAACCCTGCTAACAGCTCCCTTCTGTCTCCAAGCCAGATAAAAACCTCAGCAGCTCACTCTTGGTATGATGGGCTGTAGTTCTCCTTGCTCCCAATGTCCTTAAGTTTCACAAAGCTATGGGACAAATTTAGGAATCCATGTTTTCTGAAAGCCTTTTTAAAGCAATACACTTAAATGCAATATTTCAGTTGCTTCAGGGAACACAGGATGAAGAGGACCTTACTTAAAAAGGATACCTTAACTGAGCATAGTTGATTTTTCCTCCTCATGAAGGAACATGCAATGGAGTTTTCCCAACACAGCTCCAAATTCTACAAGTATTTCTGTATCCAGGCAAGTCAAATACTTTCACACAGTTTCATAACAAGTGGGAGAGTTCCTTACTCAACCTAATTATTTTCTATCCTGTTTGTGCATTCCGTTTCTGAACGTATTTAAATCTGATTTCATCTACTGAAAGTATTGCATCTCAACATGAAAAAAACAAATACTCGAGACAAAATGAGGCTCCATACTTGGATACATAGGGAATACTGGATAGACTACTGACTGAAAATAGCTCTACTTCTGCCTTCTTTACCAGGTCTTATTATCTAAAGGATCAAATACTGACATCCCCCATAAACTTCCTTATTACCTGAGAGCAGCAACAACACCGCTGCTCCCGATTCAGGTGGGATCCTACTACACACCCAAACACAAATCATGACCCCATCAGGCACACCCAAGCTTTTAGAGCAGCTAGAGCCCACAGGAATGTCCACCAGCTGCACAAGACCTTCAGAAAAGTCAAGGTCACTAGTTATCACCATTTAAAGGGTCAAAAGCCTTCTTTTCCAAGTCAGACAGAAAGAGAGGAAAAGTGTGAAAGAGACTTTTGCATGCAACATCAGACAGACACACACATGGAGCGTTGGCTGGCTTGAGTCTCTCTCTTTCAAGGCAAAGTTTACCCAAAGAGTTATGAAAGAGACCTATCTCCAGCCTGGGGTTTGGCCATTAGAAGCTGACAGGCTCTGGGAGAAAGAGATACAGATTTGAAAATGTCAATTGCTCAAAAAGAGAGACAAGAGGCTAGTCAGTATTTCTCTTTCCACAGGCTAACCCAATTACTCCAAAGAGCTTGTCTGCCTACATTCTGACTTTTCTCCTGCATTGGCTGGCTCACTGTGGAGACTGTAGCTTCCCCTATTCCCCTGGGCTTTCTTTTTTGGAATGTTTCTCACTGGGAAGAACAAAACACTTAACTTAGTATACAAAAATCATTTCCATAGTCATGCATGAACAGAAAATGGGATGACCCGTCCTTGCAGAAAGCTGAAACCAGAAAGAAGTTGTAAAGAAACTTTTCTGTTAACTCCAGCATCTTCAAAACCTAGTTTTAAACTCAGTCCTGTTTACTTCAAATAATGGTTGAACTTCTGTTTTTTAGTGGGCCTTTAAAGGGAGCATTCTTACCTGCAGAGTGCACTGGACAATCTGTCATGATCTAGATGTACGAAAAAACACCATTGCTATAAAAGCAGCACTTCCTAATTTTATTCTTAGGCCTACTACAGTCAGCTCAGATCTTCCAGCATAACAGAAGGGTACTTCAACTCAGATGCCTGAAATTCTCCTTCAGAAGTACTAAAGCAATTACAACCACCACCAGCAGAAGTCTCCCCCAGAGAAGTTTTGATAAATAAGCTGCCATGCTGAGAATGAGAGGAGAACAACATAATTGGGCACACCTCAGCCTGGGTCACATGCAAACCTGGGAGCAGGAGAAAGGTTGACAGAGATGGGAGGATTCCCATACCACACATGCACTACCTATTATGCTATAAAATGTGGTGCTTGTGTTGTGCTTTCTGCACATTTATAAGAAGCCACACACAGCACACCTCATCTTCCCTGAAGCCAAGCTGTATTTCTCAAAGTAGGAATAGTGGACACCATCCAGCAGCCACACATGCTGATGGACAAGTATGGGATTGCTCTGGTCACTTCCTTACAGAGAGGAGTGTTCCTTGAGCTAGTCTCTAGTCAGGTAAGAGTGATGACATTTTTATATGACAAAGAAAGTTAGACTAAGAAGCCAGCTTCTCTATACCGGAACTATTTTCTAGAAAAGAACTCTTAATGTAGGTGAAAATTATGCATTTAACAAAACCTCCTCCGATCTTCTATCAGGATCAACTCCAACTCACACTTCCATTAAAATATTCAACTTCTTTGCACCTCCCTAGCTGTCGAATTTTTATTAATCTACACCACCACCCTATGTGTTCAGAAGTTTATTACCATTCACATTACCAGCAATTACATAATTTGAATATTAAAACCCTAGATCTTTTACTTCCATTTGCTTTCCAAAAGCAGATGAGCCAAAAGAGTTTGTTTTGGCATGCAACAGTTTTGGAGCAGACACCATAGGATTCTCTTTAGAAATGCTCTATTCATACATTGCTCTGCTCTGCACGGAAAAAAAGACAATAGAGTGAAGACATACTGATAGATATTACCATTACATATGAATGGTGCAATTGATTCATGCCACAGAGGGTTCACGTAGCATAATTTATGTCCAAAAAATATACCTTTATAAATATCAGCTAATCCATGATAATCTAATTCACACAAGCTTAGTTCATAGGGAATGTAAAATAAAAATGGTTTTGAGATTTAAGCTAATGTGTTTTAGCTCATGGTTGCTGTACTTGAAGCAGGTTCAAGGTCTTTTTCAGCATCTCAGCTGTAACTCATTAAGCTACATCACCTCATATATGACTTGAATCCTAAATCATAAGATGATAAAGAAGATTTCAACTCAAGTCATAAAAGAAGCGTAAGTCAGAGACTAAACTCTTAGTTCTAAAAAACCAAAAAGAAATGTATATATATACATATATATTACCTTGTCTGCACAGTTTGCATTCCTGTCAGACAGTTATACAAGTGTACATATAATATGTGAAATTCATACAGTTTTGGTTTTTTCTTGTTTTTGTTTTAAAATATCTTTATGTTTTATAAATTCTTGTATGGGGATGTTAATGTTACAGCTATTAGTAGTAGAACTCATTAATGAAACTGAGCTGCTAAAGTTTCTTATCTAACCAACAGATTGACTGAGAGTTTAAAGAAAAACAAAAAAGACTAAAAGTTTTTATCAGACACACAAGTTTTTTCTGTGATAGGCTGAAGGATACATTTTATAAATGCACAAGAATAATGCCACTTGTCCAAATTTAGTTACTTGACTTTAATTTACATATGTAATACTCCTCTCATTTAGCCCACAGAACCCTTCAGTTCTCAGTTGCTCATCCTCACAAAGGTACTTACTACTTTAATGTCAAATAGCCTTAGAAAATGCAAACATTCTTAACCAAGCCATGACTAGTAAATAAAGTTTGCTTATGAAAAAATTCTCTGTGAGTGAAGAAACTTCTCATCAACACAGTCTGGCTTCGTGCATTTGTGTTTATTCAACAAAAATTAACATTCATAATTAATAATCTGTTTTAGTAAGGAAGGCATTCTTTGTTTACAACATTATTATTATATAATAATGTGTGCTTCTGATACATAGGATTCAAAGAGTTTGACATGGTTTGTAATTCCACAAAGCAATTTTAAATTGTATATTGAAATTTGTGACAAATATACTAGTGTATGTATAATAAATGCAGACACTCTATCTATCTATCTATCTATCCCCATAGATCTTCCTTTTTAAAAAAAAATATTAATCTGTTTACTTAGGAAGTTTCTATCATCATTTAAATAAATGGTTCTCACTTAGTTATCGCCTAGGTCATTAAAATAATTACTGTGTTGTTCACTTGGTACTTATACGAGGAGGAGGAGGCAGAGAGTAGGAACTTCAAACTGAAGTAGGCTGGGAAACTCAGCATGAGGGACAGATCAGAAGTAGCAACTGAACTCAGGAACAGGCAATAAACATCCACAGTGACACAACAACTGGAACAGGGAGAAAAAAAAATGAAGGGGCAGCCTTGATGGGTTCAACAGAGTGGTGCCAAGTACAAAAATCCAGCAGCAATATTCCAATTTCAACACATCAACAAGACAAAAATTTTAAATAGGGAGTTGAGACTAGATCTGGTTCATTTATTACAAGCAGAGCTAAGGAAGATCCTATATAATGCCACCTATTCTGTGATGTTAAATTCACAGCGGTCTCAGGCTCCTAACGTGAAGATTTAAAGGAATTTAGTGACTGTCTATGCCAATTTTGGTTAAAACTGGTTGGGGGGAGAGCAACCAGCACCACTGCAGCAATTCAGCCAAATAGGTCTGCTGTAGTGGTGCAGGGGCTTGTAAATACTGGCCACCAGTATCCCACAGCTTCTTCATCTCAGCTGTATTTACAACACCCTACGATCGTAACATCTTAAACTGACAGCCCTCACACTGATGGGGGAGAGGTAAATCATGGCACAAAGTAACAAGTGAAGCTGTAAGATGAAAAGAGGACTTCATGGTACAAGACTCCTGACATTTTGAAGCAGGGACCTTGACATACCAAGCTGCAAAACTCCCAGGAACCTGGATGGAGATGACACAAATAATCCTTGAAATAGAAGGAAATGTCATGAAGACACATAGCGATGGCTGAGTTAAGCAAGGTGACACAAGAAGTCACTGTCAAATTTTACTCACAGAAACAATAAATGAACAGCTAAAAAATGAGGACTGACTAGGACTTGTGCCAAGAAGGAACCAGGAGCTACAGCCAGCTCGTGTTCAATCTGCAATTCACATCACCACAGCACAGAAGAAAATAGGAAGTGTTATACTTCTGTCAGAGTACTACATGGATATTTATAGAGATTCACCTATTTTTCTTAAGAACTAAGCTGATGTCTTCATTATTGTTTCAAGTGCCACAGCTCAGAAAACAAGCAGGCTAAAGAAGGCCTAGATGAGAAGAAAAAAAAATGACAATAGGTGTAGGAAATGCATCCAAATACTTGGAAGGAATGTAGGCTGTTTAGATCTGAGAGAAGTCTGATGATACACTGTCTTCGAGCACGCGACACTTCATCTGAGATAAAAGGAATGAAGTGTACTATATTTTCCATAGGGGACACACAAGGAGTAAAGTATTTAACCTGAAGCAAAAGGGATTTAGGCGAGACACTAGGGGTCTAAAAGTAGGGACAGTGAAGCTTCAAAACAAATTACCCCATAAACTTTTCAGAGTCTCTAGAGTAGAACAGTAAGAAATGTTTTATAAGCACCACTTCAGAAGGATTTAGGTACGGTTGAGTCTAAACTCTACCTCATTGGAAAGAGCTGACTGAATGACTTTTGAAACCTGTGCAAAGGTTCAAACTAAGAACAGGAATATATAAAAAGCCAGAAGCCAAGAAGTTTACAATCCTCAAATTACTGTGTGTGGCATTTCATAGTTACGCTGTAATATGCCCTTATAAAAGGGCTTGAAATCTTTTGTTTTGGCTATGGAATGTGCAATTGCAAAGACTAGTAATTCAATTTTAATGAAAAATAACTGAGTTTTCAAATTAAGGGAGAGAATTTGTCCTGACAGCTGTTTCACTGGAACACAACACAACTTCCAAAATACATCTCTTCATTCTGTTTCTTCCTTTAACCCTGGGTCCTTCAAGTTCCTTCAATAATAAGAAGAAAATGGATACATTCTTAGCAATCCAACAGTTTTGTTGTACAGCCATAGATGAAAACACACAAAATTACTTCAAATGAAATAAAAAGGTTTCTAGAGAAATAAAGTGAAAGTATTTGGAAGTACTACTAAACTTTTGTTTTTCTTTAAGTAAAATGCTTAGTATTTCCTCTACCAAGTGGAACATTAAAATTACCTTAGACTAAAAGGTGTGCATCTGTACACTGCAAGCCTAATGCTTAAGCATTTTCTCCTCACAGATTGCATGAAGGAAAAGAAGTCAAAATGTTAGAACCACTTTTGCAAATGGATCAGATTAAGCTTGCGTCACTGTTGATGTGAAAATACTACATTTGCAGGTGCTTGCACATGGCATTTTGAACAGACAAAAAGGCAAGCATCATGAGTAACACTGGGCAAGCCAGTCTTTGCTTAAAAGATGGAGCAGATTTGATGCAAACCCATTAATATTTTTGCAGCTGCTGAAATGCTGCATTTAGTAATAAGACAAACCAGGTTTCCTTATACCTCCTACCATCCAGGATGCAACTCTCACACCACTTATGACAACTGTCACGTTTGGAAGAGCCAGTGCACAATTTAGGCTAATCACTCACTGGCTGTTATGGTACACATTAGCATTTTCATTTTACCCCTTAAGTAACCATGTAAAAGAAATGTAGTCAGTCAAGCTCACAGACATCTGATATATCTTTATGCAAGGAATACATTCAACAGCCTTTGTAAATGGCTGGAGGTTTTCAGTGGCACAGCTCTGGTATTTGTCTGTGACTCTCTCATTCCCAGTTTGGATGCTTTAACTTGGCAGGGCCGCAAAGCTCGGTGACTCATAACATCCCAAGTTCCAAATGCACAGAGGTAGTTAAGCAGTAAGGAACAGTAAGGGTGAGTTATAATTAATTCATGTAATTATACCTATGTGGGATAATAAATGGAAACAAAATTGAGAGACAAGATCCTGTCAGCAACTCAGCATAGCCACTGAGAACTGCTAGTAAGTGATCTTTCGCAGAAGGGAGCACTGATGGCAAAGCTATCTGCTGAAGGTTTTCCATCCTGTGCCCACCCTACCATTCTCTCCTCACAAGTCACTGCTCTTTCATACTTCCTTACATGACTAACACAGAGCCCCGAGACTTGGCCTTTCAGGTGCATGGCATTTTTTTAAATCTGGAATCCAGATAATTACAGGCAAGCACATTACAAGGGAAGTGTGGGTTTCTTCCAGAAGCATTCACTAGATCTCTACAGGAGCCTGGGGGACTCCATGATCACATTGGTTTAAGCTTTTGTTCTGCTGTAGGTGTTCAGCTCTTGCCTTGTAAGTTCTCCAATATGATGAAAAGTTGACAAAGATGACTTTATCTCATAATGTGTTTTCAGTCTAACTAAAACAGCAAAGGCTGGCCAAGGGCTCTCATCTTTGTTGCCAGTGAGGACTTGAACAGACACTAAAGATGTTAAAAAAAAAAATTAAAATCTACTCTTCCCACAGCAGTTGGTGCTTCTCGATTACTGACTTGTCATGCTGTATAACTGTAAGGAATCTGCCTTCATCCCTTCAGAAAAGAGTAGAGAATCCTGAAATTCACCTTGGAATGTACAACTCAAGGGCTACTCTTCTCCATCTGACAATCAGCTATGGGTAATGTAGGCTCTTGCAGGTTTGATTCATATCCCATGTCACCTCATTTCTTCAGTAAGGTTGTACAGCTCAGTGACAGCAAAACTAAATACTTCTATTAATGGGATTGCTATTAAATCTAATTAAACACAGACTCCAAGAGAATCCAGCTTACTATACCAGTGCCATAGTAGGTTGTCAGTACTAGAAACTATGACACAGCGGTGAGTTTGCTCCTAATAGCCTTCATTTCCTCAATGGCAATTTTCTGACACTGAAAATTAAACACATGAGGAAGGTTGTGTGCATTTTCTTTCCAAAGGAGTGAAAACAAAAAGCACACAAAACCCCTAAGCCACCCACCACAACTTAGTCCACAGATAACACAACATCCTGTAATGCGGTTTTTCGTTTTATACAGGGTTGCTGATAATATCAAGGATTTAAATGCACTTTTCAGATCTGACATGCTGAGAATAAACTCATTTCTAATTTAAAAAAAAAGGTTAAAAAAGTTCATGTCAAGACAAAAAGATAATTGTACAATTGATAAGGAGACCTATCATGAGCAAAACAAAGCAGGAAAAATCCTACTGCAGGAGATACTAAATAATTCTACCTGTTCAATAAAATCTACATAGATGTACTACATATATGGCCAAAGAACTGATATCTAATTAAAATATTTTCCATCTGCATTGTGAATGATGTAAAGTAACTATAGAACCAAGAAACTCGGATTTTACAGATATCAATCAATCCCACTACAAATCTTCCTTTGACTTTTACTTCAGTGTTATTTCCTATATTTATTTGCAGAATACATTTATTTTTTTCTCCCCATAAAAGTAACTATACACTAAAGCAGAGGATTAGAACCTGCAAGACTTAGAGAAATGCAGGTTGTGGGGCCTCCTGTATCAACTAAATTAAACTGTTTTAAAATCAAGTATATTAATGTTAATTTCATATATAAAATACCTACTCTTTTTTTACAAAATTCACATTTAACCTCCCACTTCTCCCTTTGGAAAAGCCATTCCTGTCATGGAGAAGCTACTCTTAAACACATTAAGCTTTAGCATATTAAGACAGACAATGACAAACTCTTCTTAAATTTTGTTTTGACAGAGGAGTACCCAACTTTTGCCTTAGATTATTTACTGCATGACCCCAAAATAAATCCTATGATATGGGGGGGGAAACAAAAGGAAAGAAGATGGAAAGCCCAGTTATTCACCCTTTGATCAGTACTATACATACATGTAAAGGTAATACTTGAAGGTAGCTCAAATTAAAAAAAAAACACAACAAAAAAAATATTCCACTGGAAAAAAAATACATAATAATGTAAGAATTGATAAGTAAGAATTATCTGCAGATTAGCAGTTATGTCACAGGCAAGGTTTTATTTCCCATGCCTTTTTAAACTAAACTTATGGAAAGAAAAAATACCTACTGGTGTCTGCCTGGCTGCCCACACTGATGTATCTGTCATTCCCAGGAAGGGCTGTTTGGTAGTAAGTTGCCTCCTCTAGCTGGGGAACTTTGGCATTCTTCGCGGTGAGAAAAGCCACAGCCAACTCCAGATTTCCATTGCTGTCCTTTAAGAAAAAAAAAAAAAACCAAAAAAACAGGAAGTGAGAGTCCCCTCACGTTTTTTTAAATTTTTTTTTAAAAGCAAAAGACATGATTTGCAACTTCAAATCAATAGCCATTGTACTGTAAGGTAAAATATTGACTAGAAAAGAAAGTTTCCAAACTTGACATATTCTGCATTTTGCACTGTTTATAACCAAAATCAAATATCTTATAAAAATTTGTTTTTGTGGAGCTTCACCTATTTCAAAAATCTTTTCGTGTAGGTCAACCTCTCAAAAAAAACAACCAGCACATTCACAGACTTCAACAGTAGTCAGATGAATTCTGAAAATCTACAGTTTCATTTTTAAAGCCAGAGATCCTGGCCTTATGCTAACAGCTATCTATTTTTGTGTAGATATATATTTTTGATTTAAATTACTAAATCCTCATTTACCATGTATAATTGTCTCCCTCAAGCAGAGCTTTTTAACCAAAGCATTTTCTAAATATTTATATATATTTATGTATACAGAAACAGAATACAGAAAGATCTGCCATTTTCCACTTGCATCAAAGAACTCTTCTGTGCTGTAAAATAAATTACAGTGGTTGAAAAAACAGTGAAACAATATCAAATTAGCAAACACTGGCAAGTTCAAGCACAGTTCTTCATTCTACACACTGAGCAAGGCCTGTGCATGATAGAAAACAGCCACACCTTGACAAGAAAACACCACTTGATTCTTCAGAAGCTGATCAGCTGTAGTAGCACCAATGTATCCCAAAACAATTCACACAAAGGTTAAAGGAAAGTAATAACATTCCTATCTTTTCATTTTTGAACACTCAAATTTTAGCTCAGTACCAAAAGAGAACGAGATTCCTTGTAAAGCGAACAAGCCATCACTATTAGCTTTTTTCCCCTGAAATAAATTCAAGCAGGGAAGGGAAGAAGGAAGGAAGGGAAAGAAAGGAAGGAAGGGAAGGACAAGAGTAAGAAAGGGTGGGATTTATTGCTTTCACAGACAGTTAAGATGCATTCAACTACAAGTCAGTTATCTTACCTTCAGTGCCTGTTGTAGTACCTGGATGTCATTGATACCGGTGATCTCCCTCAGCTGATTTAAAAATGTTTGCTGGTGCTAAAACAAAAAACAAATCATCGAAATAAGATTAGAGCCAAATAATAGCAAAACCAATTCTTGAAAGAATACACTCCTCCACAAACATTAAAGGCATCTCTGTATGAGGTTTATGCACCACAAAGGAGTAGAAGCTTCATTACTCAAGTTTGTCTTAGTTTCTGCAATTTGGGCACTTTTAATTCCCAAATGTAATGATTTTGCATTTTGGTGGGTTTGTTTGGTTTCAGATGTTTTTAAACAAAAAAATGGATAAGCTTATGCAATGTGGCTTTAAGAAGCCTATATAGAGTCACAATTGGCCCTTCTAAACAAATAAAGCTTCACAGCTTTGGCCTCCAAAGGCAGTAGTGGAAATGGCTGACTGAACTCCCACCAAAACCAACTTCTTTAACTCCCAGTTATTCTCAACCCCATTATTTCCTTAACATAAATTATTCCTTGTCATTCCAACCTTAAAACCAGGAAATTCAACTTTACTGATCACTGAGGTGCTGTGAGAGAAATACTATTAAAACTCCAAACAAAACAGTTTCTTGATACTGAAACAACTTTAGGAATCTGTCCAAACTGCCTTCCTAGACCAGTAGAATCCAACTCTCCCAAATAACATAAGTCAGCATTCATGACTGAGTTTAAAGCAACATCTGGAATTAGAAAAAGAACAAGAGGTCCTGGGTGTCTTTAATATTCACTCCATAAGAATTTTGAGGCTTGGTTTTGTTTTATTTAAATAAAAATCTGGTCCCACCCCTGTTTAGAGCCAACAGATGATTCACTCTGCTCATGCTCAGCTATCCCATCACAGAAGCAAAAAGCAGGCACTAGCTGTAACAACCCTTGAACTCTTGTTAACCATTAAAAGCATCTTAACCATTAAAACCATGAAAACACTGAGCACTGACCATTGTTCCATACTAACAAATCCAATTGTTCCTTTGGCAGATGGAAAAGGGAGGAAAAATACTTGAATATTTTTTTTATTCTTTGCCTACCACATCCTGAACTCAAAACAGTAATTGCATTTATGAAAGAGAAAAATTTTTGTAAAGTACAGGGTTTTGTTTGCAAAACAAAAAGCATATTTCCTATATGGAACAAATAAACCTTCTCCTGCTACTCTCCAAATCCATTTTAAAATAGCAACTGTAACTGTCTTGCAGCGACTTCTAAAATACTTATCTTTAAAGTGAATTAATTGGAATCAAACATTCAAATACCCTTATTCTTCCCTTATTGCTGCTTTGTATAGTGGAGGAAATTAAGATCTGCATGAATACTGAATTCCCCAGTGTGAAATTAACCTGGCAGGCACTACTTCATGCCCTAATAAGTTGAAATAGAAGGCGTATAGTTCAGGATGTTTATGAATTACATACACAATCTTCCCTTAATTTATGATCCTAAGAGACACTGCTAACAATCCAATTTGCCTTTCTTTTTTCTCTTTCTTTTAGAAACCCTTCTATTGCCACAAGAGAAGTGAAATGATGCAGGAAAACAAATTCCCACTCTATCCCCATCCCTCACCTCCTCGTTTGTTTACTCTGTGCATTTCATAGCACTGTACAAAGCCATGACTTCTTTCTCATATAAAGTTGCTTTCCTGCCCCTAAGTCTGGCAAGAATCAAAGAAATGAAATACAGTATTTGGGAAAAATAATTATAACACCATTAACATTGGCAGCAGCAGTTCAAGGGCATGGCAATAAAGTGGATTTCTTTTTTTATTTGCCACCAACATGACAGTGAACAAAACAGCGAACAGTTTCACTATAAATTATTGTAACAACAAGTTATAACAGATTTCTGTATCTTCCACAATATATACAATGCTTGGAAAGGCTGATTGGAGAATATTCATCGTTCACAGAGACTGGGAAGACAGAAGAGACAGTTTACCAACAAACAATCTCTTAGCAGCTCAAAATATTGGCTGTTAATTTATGAGTGCAACTGTGACTTATAAACTTAGACATCTGGAGTTTCTATCAGCATTTCAGTATTCCAGTGTAAAAGTTGTGTTTCAAGACCCCCTTCCCATGGTCATACACATTTAACAGATCAGAACTGCACCCAGAGATTCTCCTTTCTCATCAAGGGAGGATTTAAGTATCTAAGTATACCTTTTTTAAGGCCAACAGTTTAAGGCATTCAGCTCCAGAATTTCTAACTGGTAATTAAAAGAACAACATGGAGAATCCATAAGCACTGTTTTTTGAAGTGACAGGCATTAAGAGGAAAATTAACAGTTCTCAGGAACACCTTAAATGAAGCTTTGGGGCATTTGTCTGATGCCTGAGGGATTTTTTCTGCTTTTTCTCCTGAATATGTTGTACCCTGTTCCCTACATTCACAAGTATTAGCATGCATACTTGTGATGCTTTAGGTGATAGTTTAGCCTGGTTTCATGGTGTTTAGGAGGCCGGTAGACTAAACACCCCTGAAGCCACGTAGAGCTAGAGACCAAACACCCTGTTTTCGTGAGCCCTCAAGATCTCCTAGTAGGACAGATTTTGTAAACTAGAAGTTAGCCCACCCAGGCCCCTTATTGGGCCCTCCTGGTAGATATGCTAATGTGTAGAGTCTTTAATTGTACACTCGACTGGGGGGACGGGGCTTTTGCGGCGTGTTCTACCTGGATGGCAGAAGCCATCTAACGGGATCCTATTAAAATACCGAGGTAAACAACCCCCAACCCTTTCACTGTGTCTGAGCCTTTATTTCCTAAGACCAGAAAAAGGCATCAGTCTGGTTTAGACATTACTGTTTTTTCAGCTAAATGTGGACAAGTTGCCACTAATTTCTAACTGACTTATAACAAATCATGCAGAACTTAAAGAATGCATACATACCCTTTCTAGAAGGAGTGTAATTGAAATTATTTCCACCTGATCAACATGTTCTTTTAATACCTACTAATAGACTAACAGATCTTCAGAAACAATTGTAAAGCTGCATAAGGCAGCTAAAAGCTGGTGACCTTCTCTTCCACGAATTCACCATCTGCCCTCAATCTCACAAATCTGATGTAACTGCATCACCTTTACTGTGCACCGACCTTTTTTGCAACTGGATGCTTAACTTGTCATTATTCCCCTTCACTGTTATAATGACAGTATGTTATCACCCATGAAACTGTATTAACACAGGTAATTCTATTTCTTTTCATTACAAGTGACAGAGCAGGCAACTATCAAACTGTCTCCTCATTCACTACCAGTGGATGAGATTCAATTTTCTTTTTGCTTTTTTTTTCACTTAAGACACTTATGAAACAATTGCAACCATATTCAGAGACCTTATTTAACGTAATTCCTGATGTGACTTTATTTAGTGCATCTGTACTACTCTGCAAAGTCAAAATGGGTATATTTTGTTTTGAATAATATTCCTTTAACTCTGGTTATTGTGGCATACAGGAAACTTATTTTACTATTACCCATGACTAAAGCTTGGAGATCAATTTCTAATGCAATTACTAAACAGTTAAGCCTCTTCTGTATGATAAGAAGTATTTAATACATTACTACAGATAGATTTCTACATATGAAGCAAGCCACCCTCATTACTCCTATTACATTATTACATTTATTATCATTCTGATTACATTTACCCTAAAAGCTTTACTTTCCGTGAAGCTTGGGCCAACTTGAGCTGAAGTGACTGTAGCATATAGAACCTCAAATGTCTAAAAATACATAGATATATTAAACAATTATAATAATAATTCACTTACAGGCTGTACCCAAAAATACCCCAAAGAGCTCACCTTATGCAAAAACAAAGATAAAAAAATGAAGAAGGCAGCAGACAAGTATTTACAAGTGTCTGCAGTACCTACACCAATGTATGCTCATGAAATCAGGTCAGTGAGGGAAGATTCAGAACATCACGACCAGTTCTAACATAAAAAGCTGCCATATTTTTTCAATGCAACTCTTTCCTGATTCCCTATTTTTTCCAACCTTGCCTCAGCAGAGGTTCAAATTCTGAATTATAACTCACTGTACTTTAATTCAGTTTAATCTTTTCAAATGGAGACACAAACCAGATCATTCCAACAGAACCAGGTGCAACTACTGGTGCTAAGAAATCCACTTCCATTCTTTCAAATTTGCCTGTACCCACTTCGGCTTGCCATCCTATCCTCAAATTTACATGACTGATTCCGTATCTTTTCTCTAGCAGAGATCCTCCAGTTTAGTGAGTCCAGACTCCAGGAATATCTGCAGTGCACACGTGTCACACACACCCCCCTTCTCCATGGAGTCTGAACAGCATTTGGCTCAACTCTAAGAAGCCCCCAGAACAACACCAGACTGTGCTGGTACAGCTGCTGCAGGGTACCCCAAAGTGCTGGCCACACAAAGGAGAATGGCTCACTGATGCTGTGGCTGCCCTGGGATCCAGCTGCTAACACCCCTCAGTCTCACCACACCAGAAACAGTCTGTTCCCTGGGGCTTTCATGCACAAGCTATTCCCAGCCTTTCCCCTTTCTCTGGCTCCCTGAGGTATGCACTACGTATCTTCAGACTTTCAGCTCTTGGAAGGTTTTAACTAACAGGAAATGCTCCCATTTTCCTGGATGGAAGCCCAATTTGTGTATTAGAAATGCATGCCCTTATTTTCAATTCTCTCATTTTTCAGCCATCCCTCCCTTGCTCTCAGGAAATGCCCAATTAAGATTATCTGGTTTATAACTTCACACAATAGCATATTCAGTAGCTGTGCCAGAACCAGTGAAGCAGAAAGGGATCTGCACTACTATCAGCTTAGGGAGATACTGTGACCAAATTAATTCCATGACAGTACTGTAAACTCTGATAACTTCCCACAATCAGAGCAAAAAGCTAAATTACACAAATGCTTTTTTTTTTGAACAAGGCAAATCTCATAAACTGACTAATACTGAATGAGAGTGAAGATAAATTTGAGGGGGGAAGATTAGCCACCCTTTGATCTGTTTATTTTCTCCTCTCCGTAGCTTCTGAAGAAGCATATGTAAACTTTGGCTTTATTCATGGCAACATCCAAATATTTGCATTTGTAACACAAGCACTTACAAACTCAGAAGATAAAACAACCCTTTTCCATTTCTGAGCACAGATAAAAGTAGTGTGTTCAGGAATCAATGAGATGATCCAACCATTAGCAGGAGAAAAAAGGATCTATAGCCTCACTACACAGTTCACATTTCAATAGTACATAATGAAAATGCACTAGGGGCACCAAGCTGATTAGAAGTATGGAGCACCTCTCCTGTGGGAAAAGGGTGAGAGAATTGGGATTGTTCAGCCTGGAAAAGAGATGACTTAGGAATGACTTGCAGCCTTTCACCACATGATGGGAGCCTACAAGAAAAATGAAGAGAGATTATTTACAAGGATCTGGAGTGAAAGGACAAGGGGCAATGGCTTCAAACTGACAGAGAGTACATTTAGATTGTTTATCAGGAAAAAATTAATTACTGTGAGGGTGATGAGGCACCGGAACAGATTGCCATGGGAGGTTGAGGATGCCCCATCCCCAAAACTCCTCACGGCCAGGCTGGATGGGGCTCTCTGCACCCTGGTCTAGTGTAAGGTGTTCCTGCCCATGGCAGGGAGGTTGAGACCAGATGATCTTTTAAGGCGCCTTCCAACCCAGGCCATGAGGGGTGAATACTTTTATAAGAAAGTGAGAGAGAGAAGGCATGAGAGAGAGAGAGATAGAGCGAAGGGACGAGAGAGAGAGAAGGGACGAGAGAGAGAGAGAGAGAGAGAAGGGACGAGAGAGAGAGAGAAGGGACGAGAGAGAGAGAGAGAAGGGACAGAGAGAGAGAGAGAGAGAGAGAGAGAAGGACCCGAGAGAGAGAGAGAGAGAGAGAGAAGGAATGAGAGAGAGAGAGAGAGAGAGAGAGAGAGAAAGGACAGGAAGAGGAGAGAGAGAGAGAGGAATGAGAGAGAGAGAGAGAGAAAGGGACAGAGAGAGAGAGAGAGAAGGGACGAGAGAGAGAGGGACAGAGAGAGAAAAGGGACAGAGAGAGAGAGAGGGACAGGAGAGAGAGAGAGAGAGAAGGGACAAGAGAGAGAGAGAGAAAGGGACAGAGAGAGAGAGAAGGGACGAGAGAGAAAGGGACAGAGAGAAGAGAGAAGGGACAAGAGAGAGAGAGAGAAGAGGGACGAAGAGAGAGAGAAAGGGACAGAGAGAAAGGGACAGAGAGAGAGAGAAGGGACAAAGAAGAGAGAAGAAGGGACGAAGAGAGAGACAAAAGGGACAGAAGAGACAAAGGACAGAGAGAGAGACAAGGGACAGAGAGAGAGAGAGAGAGAGAAAGGACGAGAGAGAGAGAAAGGGACGAGAGAGGGACAGAGAGAGAAAGGGACGAGAGAGAGAGAAAGGAACAGAGAGAGAGAGAGAAGAAGGGACAGAGAGAGAAGGGACAGCAGAGAGAGAGAAAGGGACGAGAGAGAGAAAGGGACTTGAGAGAGAGAGAAAGGGACAGAGAGAGAGAGAGAGAAGGGACGAGAGAGAGAGAGAAGGGACGAGAGAGAGAGAGAGAAGGGATGAGAGAGAGAGAGAGAAGGGACGAGAGAGAGAGAGAGAAGGGACGAGAGAGAGAGAGAAGGGACGAGAGAGAGAGACAAGGGACGAGAGAGAGGAAGAGAAGAAAAGAGAGAGGAAAATGCAAATGCTGAGAACAGCGTCTTGATTCAGGCTCTCCACACAAATCCTACTTTCGTTACTTTCTAGTGCAACACCGATTTATAAGACCTATTTGTTGGAGGAAAACTCAAATGACATTGCACAAATATTTAATATTAAAGTGAATTCAAAGGAAGGCTGAGCTGTAGGGAATCTGTTAATGGCATTGCTTGCAGACAAGCAGTTAATAAGCTGGTTTCCTCATATGAGGCTGCTGTAATGAGAAGAACACTGAGAGCTTAGAGGAATGTAATCCTCTATAAACAAGCTTTAAGTTTCTGCTACAAACAAACAAACAGAAATAGTTTAAAGGACAAGCATACTAAAGACCCTCAATTACTACTGTGAATATAATTTTCTGCAACATTAATCGTATCTCCCAGGAATAGTTAAAAGTCCCACAGACACTGCTGTATATTAACAGCTTCCAGCAACACAGATATATTAATCATTTTCTAAATATGCTTTTGGTCAAGTTCCAAACAGACAAATAAATACTAACTCCTATATGAAAATATTGAGTTGAAATACAAGGAAAACATGCAGTCAGCTCCAGAAGGCTTTGTTGCGTGTGTTTGCTTTTCCCAGTGCTGTCCTCAAGATTTTTCTCCATGTATGTGCAGAATAAATGTATTTATAAAAATATATAAATTAGAAAGTGGTTTTATGTATACATATATATTTTAAAGCACTAACTTGCTAGTGCAAAGTCAAGTTAAATCTCTGCACCGGTTGTGAGGTATTTCTTACAGCACAACAGAAATGCTTGCCCAGCATCTGCTAACTGGGCTTCTTTTTGCTCAGGAATGAAAAGAGAAACTTCTTACATGACACTGTATCCTCTAACGAAGTAGGTAAAGATATATTTTTATACACACACTGTCCTGGGTTGGTCCAAGGGATGCCAATCTTGAAAGCGACCTATGCTGAAGGAAGTAGTACAACTTCCTTCCTGGGAGAGAGAACCAATAACCAGGTAGTTTTAAGCATTGATATATGGGCCAACCAATTAAAAGTTGGTCCGCCTTCGAGGAAAAAATCATATATAAGCAGAGGACCTCTGAGCCTCTTCGTCTTTTGCTTGCTGCTGTCCAGAGTGAAGCAGCAGCTCTGCTTCTCTCCCTGGTACGGCTGGGCCTTCTTTCCTGAAGCCAACCCCCTAGAGGGAGCAGGGGGGTGGGGAGGGAGGTTTAGAACAGCCGTGCAGCTGGGCATGGGGGAGGAACTGGCCTGGGCTCTCTATAGATACAATTCAGCAGGGCTGGTATGTCAGCTACAGTGGGCAGCGTCGGGTCCTCTTGCTCTGAGCCAACCCCACCGGGCTGAGCCAGCTTCACAGAGCCAGGGCACAGTGACTCTGAGAGCTCCTGCCACCCGGCTCAGACTGTTCAAACAGCCCGGCAGGGAGCACGTGATCCTCACCATGGCAGGAAGAGAGAGAGAGAAAGAGAGAGAGAGATGAACTCTATACATGCCTGGACTAGACTCCCAGACACCCATCCTTCCCTGCACAGAGAGAGGAATGAGTGAGGACATCTACAGGAATGCAACCTAGAGACTTTAAGTCAGTGAAGGAAGCAGAACTGATACCCCTAGGACAGGTTGGTGGGTTTAATTCCCTGTAATATATGAAGAATACCTAGTCCAAAGAGGATAAGGAGTTCGTGGAGCAAGTAGACTAAACACAGAGTAAAAGACAAGTAAGTGTTAGAAATAAGTACAACCTGATAAGCTTGTGAACCAAGAGAGGAGAGGCTGTGACAGAAACCCTGGCCCAGCGAGAGGAATACCAGAGAACCTGTTCTTTCAACACAGAAAGGGATACATGTTGCTGAATTGAACTGTTCATCTTTAAAAATTGCCCATGGACTATTCTGCTCCATAGTGGCTGTGGAAGGCTACTGAATTGTGGGCTGGATCCACCACAAGCAGATCTTTCCTCCTGGGTGGCTGCTGGTGGTGAGGCCAAAGACCCATAAAAAGAACTGTATTTTCTTGCAGAGAATCCATGGTATAAGCAAAAGAGACTTCTCTCCCTAAATGACCTGAGACAAAGACTATTGCAGAGGTGGCAAACTGACTGGAAGTCAAAGTGTTGTCTTTTTGTGTATTGTCCATGGGTAAGAAATAGAGAGGTAGTCGGAGGAGTTTGTTCTGGTTTTTCTTGTTTTTTCCTTTTGTTTTAGGTTTATTAATAAACTTTCTTTATATTCTATAAAGCTTGAGCCTGCTTTGCCTATTCCTAATCCTCATCTCACAACAAAAATCAGGTAAATTTTGGTAAGTGTGCTGGCGTTTAGCCAGAAACTTGAATAGGCGAATTGAAACCACTACACACACTAATGCAAAATGCACCTCAGCTTTGGCTCAGACAAAAATCACCTATGGAGAGCAAAGGACATGCACAAAGACAGCAGATTTTCAGTCCGGGACTGCTCTGCAGAGGCTGCCAAAATCTGACAATTGCAGCAGCAGCTTGTACAAAGTGCAACTGGACTGCAAGCAAAAACTTACTTCAAGGAGGCAAAAGGACACAGACAGAAAGAGAGAGAAGAAAATTTTCAGCCAACCACAGCCTAGCCCAAATAAAACTTTAAGGGGGAAAAGGCTTGAGTGCACTACTTAGGTGTGTACACTCCTCTCTCAAAAATTAAATGAAGGATTCTACTTAACTGTAGGTTTACATAACCTATATTGATCCTAGACAACACACAGAATACCCTCACCATATTTCTGTGCCTTCCATGCTTTAATGGGTGACTTTTCAATGAATTTCGATGCTTGATATTAAGGTTTCTATACAACATGAGATCATGCATTCATATAAATACTATTCTGAGCCTCATATGTGGCCAAAAAAAGAACTTTTTCACTCTCAGCATATACATTTGTCTTTATTCAAGTTAATTGTTAAATGTTTTGAAATAAGATTTTAAGGAGAGGCTTGAGGAGTTTGGTTTGTATTCTCTGACCCTAAATATAAGGCAAACCCACCTCTGACAGTTATTTACATAAAAACGCCCAGAAGTTATAAGCCAAAGCATCATCTGCATGGGGAATACTCTTACAATGAGCAGGAAAACCATCTGCTCAGTTCACAGGGGGAAAATTTAAAATTGGTCTGTGAACTGATTTATGAACACTGTTGCTTGAGTCCACGTTTCTAGTTGTTACTGCTAGCTACTCCTAAATGAGCCTGAGTGACTGGATGATAATCAAGAAAGGATAGCAGCCTTAGTACTTACTGAAAACAAAAAGCTGTCAGAAATGTAAAATTACTGACAATTTAGAGGTCTATGTATTTTAAACCATCATGATTTCTCCATACCGTGCTCAGCATAATAATGAGCTTCCCAGTGGTAATGACAGCAGCTCTAAAATTAATTAACTACAGTAAAACCAATGAGATCTTCAGTTTCACTTAACCAGACACAAGTTAAACTTCAGGTTATACTCACTGGAACAGCCACGGAAAAATCTGCTTCACAAAAATTGCTTTTGATTCTTTCATACTCCAGTAACTGTGACAGTAAGTAGCAAAAATCTCTCTGCTCCCATTCAAGTCTGTTGGGTGATTAGTTACTGGGGGCAGCATGAGGGGTCTTTCAAAGCACCACCACATATTACCTGTAAATTACACATAAAATTCAGGAGGATTCCTCTGAGAGCCCACCCATGGACAACAGTTGGGCAGTGCCATGGTACCAGTGGTTCGCAGCCTGTCCCACCTCAACACCAAGGGACTGCCAAGAACATGCACAAGCCACGGCAAACTAAAGCCAGTGGGCTCAGTCAGAGACAACCTTATACAAATAGAAAGGAGGAAGCTGCAGGATGACACATACACAGCAAACTGTGTACATATAAACACACGAACACAGAACCACAGGGACAGGGGTTTGAAAGGACTTCTGGAGATCATCAATGCCCTGCTAAAGCAGGATACAAATACACACATATGAGGAAAGGCTGAGAAAAATGGGGCCACTCAGGCTGAAAAAGAGAAGACTTTGAGGTGACCTAACTGTGGCCTTCCAGTACCTGAAGAGAGCCCACAGGAAAGATGGAGAGAGACTATTTACAAGGGCCTGGAGTGAAAGAACAAAGGGGAATGGTATCAAACAGAGTAGGCTTAGATTAATATTAGAAAGGAATTATTTATGGTCAGGGCAGTGAGGCACTGGCACAAGTTTCCCAGAGAAGCTGTGGATGCTCCATCCCTGGAACTGTTCATCAGGTTGAATGAGCGTCTGAGCAACCTGTGGAACGTGTCCCTGCCCATGGCAGGGGGTTGGAACAAAATGAGCTTTGAGGTCCCATCTAACCTAGATCATTATATGATTAAATTATATTTTTCCAATCCCTCCTGGCTACTTTCTGTTCTAAAATTTTATTTCCTAATTTTTTTCTTCTGTTCACAGATATTTACAAGCTATTCTGGCTCATGTTTGACATTCTTCACAGTCCTTTCAGAGTCCCAGCTCTCAAGTGAAAAAGGCAATCCCACTAGCCCATTCAAACATCCAGCGTATTTATAGGGCTGTTTTTCTCTAAACAGACATCATGATAGCCTCACCCTGCTCTGCACAATACAGAACAGCTCCCAAAGAAACACCAAGCTAGCCCCATTCATCCTCCTCACTCTGCCGTTATGATAACAAGGCAACTATTCTAGGAGCAAACAAACCAACTTTGGAAATTCCAAGAGTCCTCAGATCAGTGGGATCCCAGGCTCTGCGATACTTACAGACAATAACACTCACAGGGGCTGTCAGACCACAAGCTGCTTTCATGGAGTCAGCTGCTCTTCCCAGGCTGTTAGCTGCTGCCAGTGCTGGCCAGCCCAGGCACAGGCTGGTGTTGCCAGATGCCACTCATCCCTTGAAGCCAGCACCACCACTCACCCAAACCTCTGGCAAGCCAGGCCAGGCTCTCAATAAACCACCAGAGAGTCGCTCTCTGCATTCACTGATTTCCTGCCGACTTAGAGCCAGGGGTGAGACGAGGGAGGAGATAAAACACAGACTGCACCAATTTCCACTGGATTCAACCGTTGTGGAGCAGCAGCCTTATAAGAATGAGTTGTTTCTCTGCCATTATTTTAATCCTTTTTTTATCCAGTGAGAGAAACTGGCAGGGGAAAAAGCCTCCTACAGTCCCTATCCTACTTAGGCACTATTGCAGGAAACTTGTACTAACAGAAAAGAGATTAAAATTCTCACAGTGACAGAGATGTGGAGGTCCTGGTGTACACAAATGAATGTACACAAATTCTCACAAATGAATGTGCACAATCAGACCTGCTCCTGCATGGGCCGAAATGCCCTACACTGTTCTTCATTCCCTACTTTAGGTGGGCACATCCAGAAGGATTTCATTTACTGCAGCTGTTAATGGCACAAAGATCAAAGCTTGCACTTCACCTCAAACAGCTCTGCTACATGCCCTAGGTAAGTGATACCAGGAGGATTTCACAATTTTTCCACATAAAATTCAGCATACTACAGCAGAGAAATTGTAAATAAAATTTAAATTGCACTTTTTTACAGACAGGTCTGTATTACAAAGAGTCCACTGTATTCAATAGAAGGGACACATTTGGGGAAAGAGCTCAGCTGTCTGTTTTGAATAGGAAGGAAAAAAAACCAACCGAACTTAACAGAAAGTCTTTCAATAAAGACTATTCCGTTTACTCCAATTTAAAAAAAAATTAATAACATGATTTCCTACAGAAATCATACCTTGTAACCAGAGAATGGGCAAGTACCCAGGCACGTCTGCCCTCCTGCCTCTTGAAAGCAACAGCCCTGACAGCTCAAAGCCACCTCCAGCAGCTTGGCCTGACCCCAGGGATCCCCAAAAGCTTCAGCAGCACCGCTGAGCTTCCTGACACCTTGGCCAGCCAGCGTGTAGCTCCTGATCACACTGCCTGCTCTTGCCCACATCTTGGGCCACAAGAAGTTAGACAACACGGAGGGCTTGGGAAGAGGAACAGAGGGGGAGCACCTCCACTCCACTGCAGGGAGGTCTGCCAGAGGTGAACTCATTCCACAGCCTCAATTGGTCACCCCCTCCCCAACTGCTGGTGCATTAAAAAACAAAATTACATCAGGAAAGTCACACACCACGATTTGCAGCATTCATTAAAATTATTTGAGAGCTTATCCTGCCCTCCACTAATCATTTAAAAAGAAATAGTGTGAAGAGACACATTTTTAGCCTGGGAGGGGCATGTGGGCAAGGACAGACACAAGGCACAGCTCTGCAGAAGAATGAGCTTACAGATAACATGAAGCCGTGTAAAATCTGGGGCAGTGTCTAACAGGTCACCTGGAAGGTGACAGGCTTCTGATAGCAGCTCCAGCTTCTGGGGCGAGACAGCCTTTCCTGGGTCAAGCACCAGGAAGGCACTGGCATGTGCTGTGTCCTTGTGGGAAGGCCACTGCCACACCACGGGCTGTGAAGGGCAGCCAGCAGCTTTCACTTGCAATGGGTAACAACCTCCATGGATGCAGGGGATGATAGAACCGAAATGAACCTCAAACACAACAGAGACACTACAGTATTCCAAGACGTGGTGAGATTTGTACCTGGGATCAGCTTATTTTAATCAGTGTAATTCTACTACTTCATAATTAAAGAAATAGTAAATTCAGCATTGCACTCCACAGAGGGCAACTGAATTTTTCTAGGCCATTTCCTTTCAAGGAGAAAGAAAAAAAAGATAATATTTAAAGTTTCATGGCGGGGGGGGGGGGGATGTTAATGGACTCCGAATTACCTTGTATTGAAACACACATTTGCCTCACCTCCCACAGAAAGCTGAAGGTGCTATATTCTAATACATTCGGACATGGTCTCAAGAAATCTACAACAACTTCGGTTCGTAAGCACTGTTCACTGTAATTCAGCCCAGACACTTTTCCCTGTGTCAGTAGTGTCGTAACAGTATCACTAAGAATGACTTCCTGCCATCACCACATACCTACCTGAAGCTTCACAAGCTGACTTGAATGAAAGGGGTACAAAATACTCCTCTAATGAGTTCACATTTTTGGAAAATCATTTGAAACAAAAACTGAAATTCTGTGCTGCCTTCCTAGCAGCAGCATTATGCCAGCACATTATCAAAAGACAGAGATGATAAACTCTGATAGTAAAATCTTCAATCCTTTTCTATTCAGTTAGGTCCGAAAGCACTCAGTACCTTCCCTGGCCTCTAACAACTCAGCAGAGCCATGCATTGCACACACCCTCCACTCAGCACCAGGTGGCACATTTACCAGTCACCTTAAAATCAGCCCCAGAAAAAGCATCAAGGCAGCACAGCAACTTAGCAAGAGCTGGAACTGGTGATGATGGGGAAATCTATCTCCACCATTAATAAATAAATTAATAAATTGATAGACCAGCAGACTATACCCAAAAAGGCAGCCCAGGCAGCTTCAGGCAAGGGGACAACTGTGGTCCAGAGAGGGCTGTCACAAGAGAAGTTCTGTGGCTTTCAGCACTAAGTCCCATAAAACACGTGCAAGACCAGAGAGAACTTTTAAAAGTTGCCAGTAAGCTGTTGGTTATTCTTTAGTTTCCAAACAAGTAAAGGGACACAGACAGAAAAGACTTAATTCTAGTACCTCATAAAAAAATTTATAAGCTTAGATGCCAGAATTAAATAAAACTTGCCAATTACTACCACCAAATAATTAAAACGTTCTATAGTAAGAAAACTACACAGTAGTGGTAAAGTCTCTAAATGAAAAAGAAATGGTCCTCTAACAGGTGGGAAATTACATGAGATACAAGCAGAATTTGAAGAAAAGTAGCTGACAGATGGGAAAATAGGTAATGCCAAGAAGGGAAACCCCTGTGCAAGCTGTCTATATAGCTATTTAACTGTTTTTAAGCTTGTAAATATGACTTTTTAAAAAAATTCTCATATATTTTTCCACAGTTCTATATCAAAACAAAGCAAAAGTTAAAATCTGCAAAGTATAGGAATGCTTTCTCAACTATAACCTAAGATTTCTGGGATACAATATAGTATCCAGTCCTCTAACCAGGTCATTTATATCTATGCACTGTAAAGTGTTAGGGGAAAAAAAGAAAAGTACTCTTCCAACAGCTGTGGTCCCAGGAGAAATTTCTTTTTCAAAGTAACTAACTTTCAGAAGAATAAAATTAAACCAAAAACCAAAGGAAAGTGGAGTAGTAGTTTGTTCTGCCATCTCCTCTCCTGAAAAGAATGAGGAACGTCATATGCCAGTGCATCCCCAGCCACTTCCAAATGCTTACTTTAAAGCACTCTCAAAGCACACACCTGTAAATGAATACTATTTTCAACTTCCATGTGACACTCTAATTTTTTTTCTGGCTTAAGCCCAGTAAGAACACAGCAAAATTGAACTTTTCAAAATGGCTTTATGCTTTCATTGAAATTTGATTGAAAATCAGAAAGTGTCATTTCTGGTTTGAGAATAGGAATTGAAATTTTGAGCTTTCCTTGGAGTCACACGGTTGTGAGAAGGACAGTTATCACATAAACCATGTGTGACCTCAAGCCTACCATTTACTATTCAACAAAAGTAAAGGCTGGCATGAAATATAGCTACATAATTCACAATCCAAAAGTTTTACACCTCAGACTCAGACCCTAATGCCAAGTGAACATCCTCTTCTAAGGGGAGCCCTCTGGATTTCGGGGTACACCACCAGTGAAATGATGACAGTTGGCAGGACGAAGCCACAGGGGGACAGAATGCCATTATATCACGTGCATTTATCTCCACAAATCCTGTGTATGGTAAGATACAAGGGTCAATTAAATTTAAATAGCTTCAGATCGTGCCTTGAAAACACTAATGCCTCTCTGACAAGCTTTTATTAAAAACACTGTTCTATCTACCTCTGCTTAATGTAAAGCTGAAAATATGCTTTCACCTGATAGCTAAAAAAGCTTTAGTCAAGAGTATTTTAAGCACAATCTGCATTTTCTTGGCACTTAAACTTTGATAAGCCTGATTGTTGCCAATTAGTTGTTAACAGAAACATTTTAAAAGAAATGCCATGCAGGGTATAATTTTTTTCAGCAAGAATTCACCAGTTAAAATAATTCAGAAACCAGCTATAAACAAAAGCATCAAGTCAAAGCTGTGCATCTCAGAATAAAACCTGTTAGAATTTGCATATCAATATTTCTGATGCCCTTAAAAAACATGTTTTACATCCACAAATCTGTGTCAGGACATATTTTCAAAGTTAACCTAGTTGCACTCCAGCCTTCAAGCTGTTGCACATAACATGTCCTTTGGATTCCACCTCCCCAACACTCTTAGAAGGAGAGATACCTTAAAACTGTGGACACTCAGTGGTGCTACCCTCATAACAATGCTGTTCCTGCTAAAGTCCCTTTACCAGGTAATACAAGATTTCAGGGAAACTCTCATGCTGATGGCTTTCAACATGCTCCTGAATTTCATCCTTTATGGCAAAGAAAAGCTGGTGACATTTACAAAACAATGAAAACTATGAAACCAAACTGAAAAAAAAAAAACCCAAAACAGTGTCTTCTAAAATTGCAATAGTCTACTCTGAATAGATTATTTTCATTGTGATTTTCAAATGCTTGGAATGAATGATGTTACTAAATACATGGGAAAACCACTCTATAATTAAACAGTCAAGAACTCAGAAAGCCTGCCACCAACAACTGAAGTCATCACAATGTCCAGCTCATGACAGTTTGTGTCAATCTGTCCTTTAGGACACCATCTTAGGACCCAGTTCTTCCTTCACGGCATTTCACAGCAACCTCAACATTTTGAGTCAATGTTGCTTAACATTTCATACATGTTAAAGCCCAAACCCACACTCACAGGAAAACTACTGCATAATTCAGTATGCTAAAACCACCCCTCTACCAGAAGATAGAGCCCTGTGAGTGTCAGCAAGAGTCAGCACACCCCCACAGCCACTCCACAACACACACTGGTGTACTCGCCTCAAATATTGAGGCAGGGAGGTGTAACCCTCTGCAGCCAAGAGAGGCTTTAACCCCTTCTGAAAATGGGATGGTAACAGAGCACAAAGGTGGTATGGACAGGATCATTCAAAAAGAAGTTTCATTTTTCCATTAATGGTCTGTAGAGCTCTTAGTCAATTGCAAGTTTTGAAGTCCTACAGAAATCTAGCAATCAAGAAATATAAACCCTGCAATACAATGAGAGAGAGCAAATTGCAATGCTGGAAGAAAGCAACATTTTAGATGGTCACCACAGCCCACACTAGAGCTGCTCCCCGTTTTACCTGCAAGCTTGGCTGCGGTGTGCAGGCACAATACAGCTTATGACAACATTTGTATTCAGCACATATTAATGTGAGGTAACATGGAAAAATCTGACACGTGCTGTTCAGAATACACTGTGTTGCCAAAGTAAAGTAAGGGTTAGAGGCATTCACAAAAAACAGCAAGAGATGGCATTTGCCAGCCTAAGGAAACAGGAAGAAGTATTTCCTTTTGCTTGGCACAAAGCCTGAGTTTGTACCTGTACTTGGCACAAAGCCTGAGTTTGTACTATCATGCAAGGTATGCTCTGCAGGAAGGCATCTCACCACCTCATCTTTCCTTCATCCTCACAGCTTTAGCATTCTCTCCCTTTTTTAAATAATAAAAAGGATGAGCTCATAGGAAGCTTTCAATTTGCACGGTTTTGCACACAACTAACTCCTGTGATTCACAGTATCAGCTTTTCCCTGTTAATTATGCTTGACCACCCATTAACCAGAACATTGGATATATTGCAGTCCCAAAGGGAAGGGAGGGAGCTTTCATCCCATGTATCACACACACAGCTCCCTGGCAGAAGTCACACGTGAGTGACATTAGTTTCACTTGACTGTGGAAACTAACCCATGTTCACTCCAGTCTAATATTTTCCACTCTTGGCAGATGTTGACTTCCATAACAGCATCCCAACTGATAAAGTGTAATCATCAGCTTACAAAAGCCACCTCTATTTCATAATGTGAAAAAAAGGCTGAACCCTACTGTGAATTCATAAAATCCATTTGAAATACATTGTCACAACAGCCTCTCCTACATTACTCACCTAATACTCTAACTTGTGATTTGAATCGTGATACCACACTGCTACCGAAGGCACAAGTCAACAGGCCCCTGCTGAGAACCCCAATGCTGTCAATTTAAATGTGTCCATTTCCTGAATAAAGACCATCACATGGTAACTTAGTCACCAGGGTTTGATGGGGAAGTGTAACAAAGCCAGCTAAAAAAATCCCAAGCAAACAAAGACGCAACAAAAGAACACCTAAACAAAATAAAAAGAATACACACACAACCCTTCATTGTGACTCAAGGCAACCTTCACCCACTTTAAAATACTCACAGTGGTTATCACAAGAGAACTAGGAAGCGAAATCCATCAGGATACTTTCATTTCCAAGAAAATCTGCTCCCACACCTGCGGCTTTTCTACTCAGAGGAAGTAGAAAATACTTTTTTCTCTTAGTCAGGTCCCAGCAACTCACACACACACACATCCCCCTCAGAGTTTTAAGAGCTCTGTTCCCCAACAAGAACAGAAAACCAATTTTTAAAAAAATCCCAGGAACACAACCAACTAAACAAAACCAAAAATTCAGGCCTTTAAAGGAATTTATTCCTACATGAAAAAAAGTAAGTGAAGACACAGCTCTTAAGCTTTTTATTTAGTTTTTATTCTAAGGAATACTAGGAATGTCACATTTGACTCTGTCAGGGTTTGGATCTAGGATTTTTTGGGTTTTTTTCTTCAGGAATTTTTTCTCCCATGGATTGCTGAGGAGCTAATGGCTGGGTACTTAAGAGAACAAAAGTGCTGGCCAGGAGTTTTCTCCTTCACAGTGCAGGGGAAGTTTCCCTCAGGGAGCAGGGACAACTCAAGTTTTCGGGACTGGCAAAAGAGGGGCCGGGGAATGACTCGCTCTCACTTGGGAGACTCAGAGCTGAACACTTGGAGCTGCTGCTTGTGGAAAGGGAAATCACGGCCACTGAGAAACCAGCACGGAGCTGCTTTTCTTTCTGCTGTGAGTTTTTTCTCTCTGCCCTGCCAGGGAGCCAAGCTGCCACCAGCCCGTCTCTCCCCGCTCCCCCTCCACTGCTCTTGCTATGCTGCACTGAGTTCTTGCTACACTGTAACCATGCTCATCCTGCCTGCTGAGAGCTCCTGCTGTCCCAGCTCGCTGTTCCTGAGGGTCCTGCTGGGGCACCGACATCGGCTGCCCTGGGGGTTTGTGAAGCAAAGCCCCTCCTCCATCCCTCCCTGCCCCGGGCACAGCTGCCATTGCCGTGTGTGACCTGAGCTCGCGCTGGAGCGCCCCCTGCAGCCATGGAGGAACCATGGCACCCAGAGCGCCCCCTGCAGCCATGGAGGAACCATGGCACCCAGAGCGCCCCCTGCAGCCATGGAGGAACCATGGCACCCAGAGCGCCCCCTGCTGACTGTGACCGGAACTGCACTAAAGGCAAAGGTGCCTGAGGCCGAGCAGGCTGCCACTGGGTTTGGGTTCTGTTTGTGGTTAATGCCAGAGTTGTTATTTGTTAGCTTTGTTTTAGATATTAGTAAAGAACTGTTATTTCTATTCCCATATCTTTGCCTGAGAGCCCCTTGACTTCAGGTTTATAATAATTCAGAGGGAGAGGGGTTACAGTTTTCCATTCCAAGGGAGGCTCCCACCTTCCTTAGCAGATGCCTGTCTTTCAAACCAAGACAGACTCTTAGCTTTTGCCAGATGTCCAGCTGGGAACTGTAAATCAAAATCTTTACTAGAGAAAGTGAAAAGCAATATTATTTTAATATATCCTTAGGCACCTCTGGGCACCTCAATAACCCCCCCATGACTGGCACTGCCAGCAATGGCTGTAAGGGGGTGACTGATGCAGCTCCTCAGACAACCCCTGGCACAGGTGACAGTCAGAGACCTCCCTGCTGGTTCTGCAAAGACCTGGGCCCAGCCTGGAAAGGCAACCTCCAAGTCCATTGGGGCCTCAGGCTCATTCACCAACCTGGCCACTTGGTTCCCAGCACCTGGGACATCCCTCAACCTCACCATTCACATCACTGGAGCTGTGGAGCCAGCTTTTTGGGGACTGAAAAACTGGGCTGCCAACTCTTGGCTGGGTTCTTCATCAAGAAAGATTTAGCCAGAAACAGACAGAAATTCCTTTTTTTTTTTTCTTCCCTTCATTCCCCTTCAGTTACCAAGTCCACAGACACCAGCTGAACTCACAGAATTAAGGAGATGCCAGCTACAACGTATCTTCTCAGACACTAGAGTGTAAGAAAAGCAACTGCTCAATTATCCTTCTGCTTATCTTTATAAAGCACTTATAAAAATGTGAAATACTTCTCTATTTTAAGACCTGGGTAATTTGCTTTTCATGCAAGCTGAGGAATTTTATCTTCTTTTGTAGCTGCTGCTCATAGTAGCTGTGAATACAAGGTTGTCCTAAAATTATTGGGTGTGGGGGGGTGGGGGAATGTGTGTTAAAGATTTATTAAAGATATTTTGAAATAATATTACAAAAGGTTACCATGCAAATCTGTAAACATTACACTTTCATATTCCGAAGCAGTATTTTCCTTTCAAGGTGTGGAATGAATATATTTAAAGACATTATTTCAGACAAATTTTAATGACAGTACTACACTTGTAAACTCCTGCAACCACCACTGAAATCACTACTGAACTTCTGTGAAAGGTCTTCTGAAAGCATGAAGTTTTAAACTACTGTTAAAGGTTTCATAAAGGTGCAGATTCATATCATATTACACCAATAAACACAACTCTCCAAGATTCAGCAGGCTTGCATAGATACTAAAAAAAAAAAGAAAAAAAGACAAAAAAACCAAAACTAACCACACACACCTCCACCCACTCCCACCAAAATCCATCAGAACAGTCACAAAGCCAGAAGGCATTCAGCAGACCAGTTTGACAAGGGCTTTCAAAGTTACTTTGAATCACTGGCCTTTGCACCTTGCTCTAGCTTTCAGAAATACCAACAGGAATCTGTGTCAAAGGTGTAACTACAAGTATACGTTTTTTCATATGAACTCCTTAAATACAGAACAAGATGTGTACATTTAAAAGCATAACTCCATAGTACCTCAAGTAACGTTTGCAAATTACTTAGTAGTTGTTGCCAACACTTTCAGTGAACCAGTGTTATTATTTATTCTGCTCATTCTGGCCGAAGAGGTACTAAAGCTCTGGGCACCAGCACTAGCAGCTATAACCCCCCACTTTCAAGCCCTCCATGCATGGAGCCCACCTGTCACACAGCCCAAACACAGCTCCCCATTCATGGGGAGATGCAGAACCCATCCTCATTCTGTGATCCAGGGGCCACTTGTCAGGTGCAGAGGGACACCTGAACACTGGTCACAGCCAAGAGTGGCTCTGGCCTTGTGAAGAAAGAGGGACACTGCAGCCTCTTGGATTCACCAGGCAACCCGGTACTCTCCTATCAAAATACAGAGATTTTAAAGGTTTGGGTTTTAAATCTTTTGGAAGGTTGCCACCTATTAAGATGGAAAGGAAAAAAAACAAAAAAAAAAAAAGAGTACACAGCTCTCAAGATACCTTCCCTGTGTACCAGGTGCTCAGTAGATACTTTGCAATCACTTCCTGCCATTCAGGACTGCATCATGTCAATTGGTCGAGACAGTTGACTCTATCATCCTCTGCATGAAGTGGCTAATTCTTTTAGGAAAAAAAGAAGCATTCAGTGCCCTATTGTTAGCTAAATCTTTAAATAATAAGTACATCAAAACCATGGGAAAAGCAGAGCAGAAGCACACATGAGCTAGCACAATTTTCACCTTTTTAGCCTGAAAGAGAACAAGAGAGAAGAATTTAGTAACAGATCTTGTTTTAAGCCAGGCATTATTTCAAGTGGTAAATATCCTTAAAAGTTTGGGCTTCTTTTAGAAAAAGAAAAATGAGCTGAACAGACACACCTAACTTTATTCTACTATTCCTGAGATTACGCTGCCAATGCACTGCTGAATCACAGGTCTGAAATAACAGTGGGTGTGGGAAACCAAAGGACAGATAAAACAGCCTTTAAATCCGTGTATCAACCAAATGTCAGGCTCTCTCCAGAAGCAGCAGAACTTGATAACACACATTGCTGAGAGGCCAGCTAAGTGCCACCAATTAAAACCCAGCTTTTTCAATCTGCTGTTCTGAGACGACCCTCACAGTAACTATCAGAGCTGAGACAACGCTGAAACATGTTTGACCCCCTCCACATCACAACTTCCAGTTACCAGAAATATCACCATTCACCCAGCCCCTGCACTCATTGTGAGTGCACTGGGCGAGGGAAGGGTCTGCACAGCATGAGGGAGCAGCCTAGGAAGATCTTCCTCCAGGAGGAAAATTGATGTATGCAGGCACGAGCCATGCAGCGCTGCCTGGAGTACGGGAAATCCCGCAACACACGTGCCTTAGTTCCTCAGCAGGAAAATGCCTCACAGAAAAAAAAAAAAAAAAGGATTGTACAGGACAGAAATACAGATTGGATGAAACAAGAAGCTACTTTTTTTTTAACTTCTCACATGTTCACCTTTATTCACACACTTTAGTCTTACTGTGAACATTACCTATAACCTTCAGACACAGAACAATGTCAGAGAAGCACACAAGGGCCATGAGCAAGAAGAATAATAGGATTAATTATTTTCTTCAGGACATAAATTACAAGTTTTAACTAAGGGTCAAGATGACCAGTAGAGATGAAAGAAAAAACTTCTTTTTACCTGATGCAGCTGCTTTAACTACACAATACACTAAAGATAGCTTTGGTGGGGAACAGGCTGTTTGTAGTTACAGCATCTATTAATACAAACCTACATCTCCAAGTGCTGCTGAAGTTTGACACACACTTCCCGTATGACAGTAAGAAAACATTTGATGAACAATGTTGGGAACCACGGCTCCAAATAAGGTATGCTGATGACTCAGGCATCTCTTGTAAACCCAATGTATTTCTGCTTGCATGTGGTTTCTTCATACTAACAGAAAACAATTGTAACAAACTTTGAGGTCTCCAGAATAAACTCCCTTATTCGTGGAGACTGGGTTTTTCCTCTTTCAAGGGAAAACAGTGATCTCCACCTTTCGTCCATCTATCAGCCCACCAAACCTTCACAGTTTGCCTTCTTACATGCAAATACCTGACCAATGTTAGAGTTTGCCATCCAATTAGCCAGTCATTAGTCTCACTAAGCAATGAGATACTCACTTCAGATTCAAATAAAGCTTTTTGACAACGTACTTTTAAGATTTGCCTTTCCCACATTCCCGAAATGATTAGGGATAAAACAGGTAACAAGCAATTGCAGATAATAAACTAGGCAGATGATTCAATGGAAATAATAATAAAAAAATCCCTGCCATGAAGAAACCTTCATATTTTATTCAGTTTCTCTAGACACTTAAAAAAGTGACCATCACCCACACATGCTGCTTACAACTTCAGAATTATTGCCAGTTTTATTTTTTACTGCAGCATGGATTACCTGGCATATACGATAATCAATCTTCAACCGCCTTTTGGGCTTATCCTCAATTCGAAGCTCAAGTAATTCTGAACTACTGACCCACAAGCAGTAGTTTAGCTGAAAGCTAAGGATTCTTCTAGTTTAGTTGAAAACTAATATTTCTCCTTCAAGATTATTGTCAGAAAGCACAAATAGGCAGCACTGATCAGGGTCCAGAAGGCACTATGTAACAGAGTATCTGATGTTATAATTACTACTGATTAAGTAAACCACTGACAAGAGATTTTGTAAAAGATAAACTCGCTCATGAAAGTTGTCAGATGCACAGCAGCAACATCAGTTTTCAAACACAGCAGACACATGTAGCAGCAAATCTGCTACATTAACCTGTGAGCACACCCCAACTGAAAACACTGACAGAGGAACAAAATCAGTCCGTTCAGCCCTTGCCTTCCTGCTGCAGCAGCCAAAATTGCTGCTAACTACTTCCAACTATGAAAGCGGTCCTCAGCCAGAGAGGCCCTCCCTCCAAAAAAGCTTCTTAAATGCGAGTTGTACCACTTTAACCAATTATACCTTAATCAGCACATTCCCACTGTCCACTCTTACGGCTGCAGCCATTTAACTTCCACCCCGACTATACCAAGGCACATACACCTTTATCCTCTTATGAAGGCAGCACATGCCATTAAAACATTAAGAAAAATCCGGGAAGAGGCAACAGTCATACCACTAACCAGAAGAGTTGCATTAACCTACAAATTACCTTTAAAATACATTATTTTAAAAGCACTGCAATTTAATTTTAGACATTTATCTCGATAGTTCAGTTCAAGCGACGGAAAGCTTTAGATAACACCCTTTTTTTTTTTCTTCTTTTGACAGAGAAACATTCTCCGTCGAGTCCTGGCGCACAGTAAAAGATTGGTGAGCGCTGTCATTCCCTTAACCCCGTTCCATGATACACGTTAACACGAGTCCCTAAACCCGGCACTTTTTCACTCCAGCAGGAGCGCGTCACTCGCTGGAAATAGCGTTCACCTTTGGCAGGCGCGGATGCCGGCGCTGCAGGGTCACGCCGGGCATGTGCAGCATCTCCCCGGGCCCACGGGGGCCTCGGCCGGGACCCCGCGCTCCTCCTGCCCAGCCCCAGTCCCGCCGCTCTGCCCCGCAGCCCGCGAGCGCAACAGGCCCGCCCGGAGCCCCGGGGAGCGCGCCAGGGCTCCTCCGAGGGCAGCGCCGAACCCGGGGCCGGGATGACCCGGGGCCGGGCCGGCGGCGGCCCCCGCTGCGCCTCCGCGGCCGCGGGAGCGGCGGGGCCCGGGCGAGGCCGCGGCGCGGGGAAGGCCCGGGAGAAGCTCGGCACGGGCGCGGGGGGGGGAGCGGCGCGGGCTGGAGCGGGCGCGGCCAGGCCCGGGCGAGGCGGGGACGCGGAGCCGCTCCAGGCCGGGCCCCGCCGGAGACTCACCTTGGCGGCGCCGCCGGGCTGCAGCACGTTCTGCTCCACCGTCATGGCCCCCACGCGGCTCCCGGCGGCGCCCCGGGCTCGGCGGGTGGCGGCGGCGCCGTGCGGCGGCGGCTGGGCCGGGCCCGGGCTGGGCGAGCGGGGCGGGAGGCGGGGCGGGAGGGGGAGCCCGAGTCACCGCCCGGCGGGGGGGGCAGCGCAGCCCCGCTCCGGCCCCGCTGCCACTCCCGGAGCGCCGAGCGCCGCCCTCGGCCCGGCTGCGGCTCCCGGCGGCGCCGCCCCGCGCACCTGCCCCGGGCGCAGCCCCCGCCCGGCCCCTTCCCCGCCCTGTCACACCGCCCGCCTCCATCTTGGGAGCTGCCTGCGAGAGCGGGGCGGCCCCGCAGAGCCCCCGCGGCCGCCCCGCTCCTCCCCCGGGAAGGGCTCCGCGTCCTTCGCCGGCTGCAGGGGAGGCCCCGCCGCGTCCCCAGGAAGGTGAAGTTTACCCCGCTGCGGGGGAAACCACAGCAGCTCGGACCGGCGCCGCTTTCCATGGGATCGCCAGGGAATTTCTGAACGGTTCCAGCGCTGTCGCTGCTCGTAGCGACAACAAACCGTATCACCAAATGAATCACAGAATCACAGGATAGTTCGGGTTGAAAGGGACCTTTGGAGATCACCCATCCCAACTCCTTGCCAAGGCAGGGTCGCCTGAAGCAGGTGACACAGGAACGTGTCCAAGTGGGTTTGGAATGTCTCCAGAGAGGAAGGCTCCACACCCTCCCTGCGCAGCTGGTCCAGGGCTCTGCCACCCTCAGTGTAAAGAAGTTCTTCCTCGTGTTGAGGTGGAACTTCTTGTGTTTAAGTTCATAGCCACTGCTCCCTGTCACTGGGCCCCACTGAAAAGAGTCTGGCACCATCCTCTTGGCACCCGCCTTGCACATATTTGTATGCATTAATGAGGTCCCCTCTCAGTCTTCTCCAAATTAACCAGGCCCAGCTCTCCTTATAGGAGAGATGCTCCAGACCCTTATCACCTTTGTAGCCTTTCCAGGGGCTCCTTGAGGAGCCCAGAACTAGACACATTAATGGTGCAACTTAAATTTGCAGGTATTTCCCTTCCCTGAGGTTTGGCTGGGTTTGACTGCGTGAGCCGAGACGTGATGGTGTTCAGCATTCAAACTGAACAGGAATGTCATTAACGTACGGGGAGGGTAGCAGGGCTTGGCAGCCCACAGTGAATTTTGGCACCACAGATAAACAGTATTAGTGAAGAGATTGTCCCTCTGTCACCCTGCTCTGGGGTGTCACGGAAAGGGCGAGAAAGGACTCTGCTTTGGGCATCAGCACAAGCAGGGCAGAGAGACTCAGGTGATCAAAACACATTTGACCAGAAGCAGGGGAAGGGCAGTAGAGAAGTCCAGCCACGTTTTGAATGCCTGCCCAGTGCATGGTATCTGTGTCCCAGTTCCATTTCCAAGGCTGGAGAAGCTTAGTCCGTAGGAAAAGCTGAGGAGTGCAGCAGGGTTCTGAGAGCCCCAAGTACCTAAAAAACATGAGCTGGGAGCCTAATGCAAGAAAATGAATTGTGGCTGCTGCTTGTCTGTCACACACAGCCTTTATGACTCTGTAATTCAAGGCCCTTCTCTCTCCACAGTAGAGTATGAATCTTTTTAAAACTGAGGTTATCAGGTAATAACATCTCTGGAAGATCCTGGACTTTAAGTAAAATACAAGCACAGCTCATGACAACCTGCAACCACAGCTCTATTTCACTGTAGCTTCTGTGCAGGAGATGTTGCAATGTGATCAATATTTGCACTTTTCAGGTTTGTTGCTCATAGATTGTATCAGTTTTAATGTTTTTTCCTTTTATGCTGCAATATGCAAGGCAATTTTTAAAATTAATGTTCCCAAAGAATTTATTGTGAGGAAGACAAGAAAGTATGCAGATAATATAATGAGATCAGAAAAGGCTTGCAAATTACTTTTCTGGAGATACGAGCGGAAATTCTCTCTGCTCAGACTGATGGCTACGTGTAAGAAAGACAACAGGAGCAGCTTGGGGCTTTTCTTAAAAAGCTTTTCTGTAGCAGCTGTGCAGGAGTGCTAGTCCAATTCCTCTGTCCTCTTCCAATATATAATCATGCTTTTTCTTATATATTTTTACAGTTTCTTCACCGTATTTTTGACATATGCTATGTTCAGATAATTTTCATCAAAACTATTCATTATTTACATTATTTGAAAATATTACAAACAAGTTAGCATTTAAATGAAATACATTTGTCTTGCAATATTTTTTTAAGTGTTTTCACTGTTTTGTTACATAGCTTTCCTGTGTCCAGAAATAAAATGTGTTCAAAAGTAAAGAAGAAATAGTACGTTTTGTTCAATTCTCTTTAAATCAGGATAGGATGACAAAGTATCACCTTCCATTAAATTCCGCTCCCCCAATAAAACTATCACTTTTAAGGGTTCCCACTTCCTGACTTTCCTTAAAATAAAAAAAGGCTGAGCAATCCACTCCCAAGACAGGGATTTTTCGTTGAAATACATAATCTGAACCACAGCCATGCAAATGAGGATTCTATCGTACTTATGGTGTTGCTGGGAACCAGAGGGAGCAGAGTTCCCTGTTCCATTTGCAGCACAAGCTCTCTATGAAGTACATTAAGCACACGACTGGACTTTGTACCTCATCAGAAAACACTAATGTTTTTGTCAGGGCCACATTTTAGGAAGAGCTCTTGACTTGATGCTACTAGTATTCCTTAGTGTCCTTTAATTTATATATATATATATATATATATAAATATATATGCATACTTTCGCAGAAGTTTGTTGGGTTTCCCCTTAGTTGCTCCTCACCTTTTAACATTACAGGGTTTGGCTGTTACCAAACATGGTTTGGTTGTTAAACAATTGGTGACACGTTGCACAGCCTCTGCCTCCAGCTGATTGCTCCCCTGAACAAGGCTCCCCCTTGTCTGCATGTCCTCCTTGCCAGCAGTACTGGAGAAGTGATTCACCTGAAACACAAGCACAGACTCCCCTCCCCCCTAAAGTGGTTGTTTTCTTCTGCTGGATCAGTTCCCCAAAATGGTTCACTGACTGGCTGCAGGAACAGCTGTGCTGGCCAGAAGAGAGGGTGACCCAGGCTTCCCATCAAGTTTCATTTCACCTATTTCTCAAAACAGTACATGATCACGCCTTCCTGATCTTCTCACTGCCAGCTGGAGGGAAAGCCTGCTCACGGGAATCCTTGTTTTCCTACTTGTGCAAAAAGAGTGGCCAAAACATCAGCCAACCACAAAACACTTTAGCATATGTTTTATTGTATACAAAGATCATGTACAACAAGAAATAGCTCATTATTTCCCTCCATTTTCAATAGACTTGGGTTTGTCTTTAATTAAGTGCAACATTTATTTAGGGCTTTAATTAGACTGTGGCTGCATAAGTTACAGCTGGGGAAGTACAAGTCAGGATTTCTTGGGGTTTTTTTCCCAAATGTGTAACCTGCTATATTGGGGATGAGAAAGCACTGCTTTAAAAAGCGCAGTGCTATAAACACAGGTTCTGTAGCTAACCCTGGACAAGAGCCACCCTGGATTCACATTTATAAACCCCATCTCAGAGCACTTTCACTTAGGCCTTTTGGCTCTGCAGTAAATAGTTCAGCCAACTGACAAAACCACGGCCATTCAAGCACCTTTTGTAGCATGACACTTTTGAAATCTTCATTTGGCAATTACTCTCTGTGTCACTGGTAACCATTCAAACATTGCTCTGGCACCTGCAAAATCTCCTGGTGGTTATTACACAGGGGAATCAAAACAAAAACTAACCAAAGTTGTAACTCAGGAAAGAGAGCAATTGTCATCTGAAAGCCTTTTGGAAAGTAAAACTAAAATAATGAGAATGTAGGTTTTGTTGCTCTGCAAAACACACCTTCATATTCCATTGTTTATGGATCTTAAATTAAAGGTCCCTGACCTTACAAATGCTTCCTGACAGCAGATGTGCCTTCTTAAAGTCAGGTACTACACTCAAAATAAAAATTCTCAGATTTAAACTCCCAGCTTCATATAACTGCAGCTCAATTCCACAGAAATGGTGGATTTTACAAGAACCTGGTTAAAGTGCCCTTTTTACCCTAGCCATCTTCACATTTTATTCACTTTCTTGACCACCCTCACACATTGATCATATTATTTGACACAGCTTTTCTGAGAGGCCATAATATTTTTTGTATGTGGCTGAAAGTAATTTAGAGCTCAGCAACAACTAGTAGTCCTTCCAATAGGCATTACCCACTGTTTTTCATGGAGTAGAAAGTTACAGAACTGTTCCCAAAATACTCTTTTCTGTCATTGAAAACGTAACTCATTTAAATCAGCATGTTTCACAACAAAACATTATTTCCACTGAATTCATTTTAAGCAAAATAATGATTAACATTCCCCCTGGTTTATACTTTACCTAATGACTACTTCTAATGTTTATTTTGAAACTATTTCAGCTCAAACATTTATAACTTTTAGCACCAAAAGTATGTAACACTCATATTCAAGTGGAAACTTTATAAATAAATCCAATTTATTTGGATTACAAAGTAATCAATCCAGTTCTACATTTTTTTTTCCCATTCTTACTTTGCATGTATTTTTTCAAGTGTCAAGCTTCCTGTTCTTCTCTTCCATTCAACTTCTCAGTAATTTCTTGCTTTTGGTTGAAGCAAATGCTCATTGACCGTGATGACAACCTATCACAACTCCTGGACAAGATTCCCATACATGCAGTCATGTAAATGCGTGCTGCACTCTTCCTTAAATAAATAATGACAGACAATTGCTTTCTTAGCCAATGACCTTACATTTGATGGTCTATGTGGATAAACAGGTTTGTTCTCCATCAGGATCCTGTAATCCACACATAAAACTAGGAGTCAAAGCTGACAGGACTAGCACAAAATTCCCACATTTTGCTTCTGTCATTTTGTGTGCCTTTCTTACTAGTGACCCACAATCAAAGATAAAGAAATGAAAGGCCCCAGACTGTAGTGCATAATTTCACACAGGTGTCAGGTATTGAGATCTTAGGGTGATATTAAAATACCTCAGCTAGTTACTCAAGTTCCCTGTCCCAGGTATGGAATGGCCTTGGATGCTTCAAGCTGGGATGTACAACATCCAGCAACCTTTGACCTGCTGAATTGCTGAGGGAGGCACGTGCCTAATATCCTACCCCTGCTGCAGACAGGGAAGAGACTTTTGAATGGGTGGGAAGATGCTTTACATAAGGATTCATGTTTCACAACTAAAGCTTAATGATCCTTGCTCAGGTCCAACCAGTCCATGTCCTTATCACAGCCTGGTCTGCAGCCTCCTTGTCTGGCCACTCCTCTGGAATGAGGGGAATGTGGACACCAAACCCCTGACAGTGTAGGAGGGAGCAGCACTCAAATCCTCCATCCGCTCGGACAGTACTCTAAATATGAGGAGCTTAAATAAGGAACAAACATCATTAGTGCCTCCCTTAGTGGCTGTATTTTTAAATGAAGAACTCAGGGCTCTGCATGCCACGTTGATTCACCCCATCAGCATGCTCGGAGCTCAGCTATCAAGTGCTCTCTGGGAAGATGAACTGGGGAATACCACTGCTTCCCTTTTAGGGAATGTTCCTAGGTATTCAGCCCTGGCAGGTTTGAAGCACACATACAGAAAGAGCTTCCTCAGCACTTAGGAAACTTTTCTGATGACAATTTGTTTGTCTAAAAATTTAGGTGGGGGTTTGCCTTTTTTTGTGTGGTTTTTTTTTTTCCCTTATGAATCTTAATTTTCAGTCGGCCCAGCTGTAGACAGGCAGTTTTCTACAGACCATGGTGGGCATTAGCACAAGTTTCATTGTATTCATCCTGTAAGAAATTTAAGGAAGATCAGGCAGTCCCTCACAAAAGACTATGACTTCCATATCAGGATTAAATTACAGCTTTTTTTTTTTCCCCAAGAAAGGATTTTAATAGGATCTTGTAGGATTTTTATAGCCTAAAATTTTCATGCCCTTAGGCTATTTAAACATATATTTTTAAAGTTAATAGGTCTCAGTCTGGCTCACATGAAACTACTGAATAAAAGATGTAGAAATTTCCTCAAAAGGAACTGCATGTTTACATCTTTACATTCCCTGAGTGGTTTTCTCTCTTTTATATCCAGTTATGGGACAACATGTCCTTCATTTTCTTGATTAAGTGTCAGTTTAGTTTGTCTCTTATTACTGACTGTAAGATATTATACGTAAAAAATCAAGTAGATACAAAATATTACTGATGTGTGCATTCTCAGGCTCACACCATCTTGTATTTTTTACCTGCATATAGAAACTAAATGCTTTCTAAAATACATTTTTGGCAGAAAATAATGTATTCTCCAGTGTTATTTCAACGACCCATGGTGTCTGACCACATTTACTGACTGCAACAATAAGTTTTGTGAGTCAGAAAGCCTAAAAGAAAAAAAGCAAGTGTTTTGTATTCTTGTCATGGTTTTGACCCGCAAACCTACTTTACCTAAATGGTACAGAAGAATGCTGACAGTTGCAGACCATTTCACCTGATATATCTAACTTATTTATCTGAGTTCATTTGGGTGATTAAAAAGTTATCATTGTAATAATTAATTCTGGGGAGGTTACCTACCAGAAAGAAAGAAAAAGTAAGATTTTAGTCACTATAAAATAGCACTTTAAGACTCCTTTATTGCTATTATCCCTCTTAGAGATGCATTAAGGGTGGTTGTGGCTGTTGTCAGTGACTGCTCTAGACACAGATGTAGGACAACCTCCAAATAAATATGCAACTTTACTCTTTGTGTATTCACATGAGGGACAATATTGGGCTCCAAGAGTACACTTGGCACCACAAAATCTGTCACTTTCTATATTCTAATGAGACTTCCAGTCCCCCTTGTACTGAGAAGACCAACTGAAAGCAAAGTCATTTAATACGTTCAACATTTATAGCTGATCTTGTCAACAGATTTCACTGTGACTCTTCCTCATCACGTTTGGTATATAAAAATGAAACCCACCTAATAGTAAAGTCAGCTTACTGACCTTTACTACTACAGTATCAGGCACAGCACATGCAAAGCCTTTAAATGTAAAAACACGGACAGCTGGGGTGAAACATAAGATTGAAAGGATGACACGTTAGCTAAACAGGAGCCTGAGGAGATGAGACAGGGTCATAAATTTCATTAGTTAGACTATTTGAGAGATGATCTGCAGTGGCACTTGCTTCTCAGTGGGGACTTTCATTGATGATCTTTAGTATTCACTGGTAAAACTCTATTCAGCTTCTTACACTATTGCACATTTGGTACAGGTTTCCAAAGAAAACCATCCTTGGGGTAAGCCTTGCTGCCATGGACCTGAACATGCAGAAGGGGGGAGTGCTCCACTAGCTAGGACTCCGTGCTGAACAGCTAAAGCAAGGGTTAACTTTGGACAGGGAGAATCCATGGCTTAAAATGGAAACAGGAACTGAGGTGGTGACATTAGACAGTACTCTTGGGGAACTTGGGAGCAGCAGCCTCCTCAGAAACACTGCGTACGGACTGACAGCAGGAGCCACTCAGAACAGCAGTTCATGCATGTTTCATTGAGGCACACTACACATGGGCACACTTTGCAATTTAAAACAAGCTCAGTACAGTATTCCAGAGAGTCAATGAAACAAGAGAAGCTCCAAAGGCAAAAACCCAAGGGAAGTGTTTGTTATAAAAATGGACAAAATCGAGACAATAAAATAGTTCATCACATGAAGAGGATGGGGACTGATTAGCTAAGCATGAAGGCAGAGACAGAGAAGGTTTTTTGTCAGTAGCTGGTCAGCATTACAGGCAGGTGATGTTTCATACACTGAGTTTAGTTGTCCATGTATAAATGTGGGCAAAGCTGTTCATTCTGAGGACTCGCTCTACTTTTGTTAACAAAAGCTGGGAGATACAATGACTAAACAGAGCTCAGGGATGGCGAAACATTAACTGTAGAAGAACACAATCACAAGGAGGGACTGTGGGGAAAACCCCGCACTATGAGGGCAAGCAGCTCTCTGCACCAGGTTAGGCAGGTGACTGGTGTGGAAGCTGTGCAGAATGCAGCCTGGAAATTGGCCAGGACAGTGTCCCACTACACTGGGAGCCTTTGCAAACACACCTTCATGGCCTGTCAAAAAGTCACAATGCTTCACTGAAAATACAAGTTCTGCACACATGGTGACAGAGCAAGAGGAACAGGACAAGAGACTCAGGACTCGCCATCCCACCAACTGTGAATCTACAGTAAAGTGAGAAGTTCAGGTAAAAATATCTTTTTGATGTGGAAGGTTTTGTTGTTGTTTGTCTTCTTTCAGCTACATGATAAAAAAGAATTCCAATTGTTCTCTATTCTAATGGACTCTGGTTACCACAGAGGAGACATGTGGATCAATGTAATGGACAAATTCAACATCTTTGTGCAAGGTTCTGTGATTCAAAGGGTGCATTTACTAATTCACACAATGATATGAGTTTGGATCTTCACTAGGTGAATTCAGGGGAAGGAAAACTTTGGCTCTGGGATCTTTACTTTAAGACCAGGTTTTATGGACTGTAGAGTCAATTTTGACTCAAGTGGTCATGGATTTGAGATGGATCTAGAACGCCCCTAGATGAAGGCATCTGTTTTCTCAGAATCAGTGTTGAAAGGTCCTAGATGAAGGAATCTATTTTCTCAGAATCAATGTTGCTTTTTCTGACATATTCACTTTTGATCCATTCTTCACGCCTGCTATACTTTTTAAAGTGATCTAAACTCAGGTTCATGAACACTGTGTCTTTACTGACAGTCATATCCCTAAGACACTTCCACAGATTACCAGGAGAACTTATAAAGGGCAACTAAGACTTAACTTTCAAAACCACTACTCCCCCTTCTGTGTACTGGAGCTCAGACTGCAGGGTAGCACTCTGCCTCTGTCAAAGTTAGTACTCATTTCCTTCTTGGCTGCTTACAACTGCAAATCTTTTAAAACTGAAGAATCTTCCACTTTCTAGCCCTTCCAGACAGACACCCTGATGACAAAGCAGGAAAAGACAAACTAGGGAAGTAGATGGCATCAACACATCTATTATTACTACTTAGGAAGTTGCAACACCTTCTGGTTCTGACACAGCTATCACTGCACCTGCAACAACACATCTAAAACCCCTTCCATGGACTTTTCCTGGAACCTTTCAAAACACAAGCAGTACAAAGCCAGCATTGCACCAACTAGATAATGGACATCTGGGTTTGCAACCTATATAAACTTGTAGCCTGCTCTTCTTCTTTAAGGCAGTTTCACTCTGAACCACAGTGCTGTAACTTCCGTCTGGCTCTCTGGGGAGGCTGCATGAAGAAAATGCGTCATGGTACAAGAACAGGCAGCACATATGAACTGCCACAGCTGGAACAGTCCTGTTTTCCCTGGGTCTGCAGAAAAGCACTGCAGCCCAATGCCACGAGACCAGTTCTACTTGCCAGCAAACACAGAAAAGAGGGTAATTTAGAGAAAACCGTAACTATCCGGGTTGTTGCTAGTACAAATGTTACTGCTTGTGTCTGAGTTTAGGGTAAGAAATTAGCTGACTTTAGCTATAGGCCTGCTTTGGTAACATCTGAGCCATCTAACACTGGATTTCTCATCTTGCCAAGTGGAAAGCAAAACTACTGTCATGTTGCCACACATGGAGGTACCTCTACCTTCTCCTATAATATCTCTTTACTGTTTCAACTGGGAAGTGTAGAAACTCTTAGTAGTGAAAAACAAACAAAACCAATCCCCACATTAAAGAATTCATTTTACTAGGATAGATTAACTTGTAATTGAAGACTTAAGCTATTGCATGACTGTGGCAATAGTTTGAAAAGACTGTCTTTTTTCAATGCATGCATATGTTATGCTGCCATTTAGGTGGCGCCACTTTTTGCATAAAATTTACTTTGCATAATTACAGGCACTTTTGCAAAATATATATTTGTAATCTTTGGTGCTTGTTTACCACATATTTTTTCATTCGGTTGAGAATATTTGTAAATGATGTCTGTTGTCTGTTATATGGGGCTAAGAAGTGACTTCTGAAATATCATAGAAAAAAGTCTGGAAATCTTTGCAAACTCATTAATTATTTCTTTCTGTTTCTAGGCTCTCCACAATTTGCTATCACATGTTTGCCAGGGAAATCCATCCCCACAGAAAAGCAGCTGCTGGGGCTGTGTGTACATGATTCAGATGCAAAGTCCAGCAATTTTCTTTAACGTGCTGACAAAAGCTGGTTTGGGCCAAGAAAGACAACTTTGTGCTGAGACACATGCAGGTGCTCCACCCCTGCAGGCCAGCTGTGGCAGGGACAGGACATGCAAAACAGCTGGAGGGGTTCTACCTCCTAACAACCTCAGCACAATTTGCAAGGCCTGTCCCCCTCCTTGTCCCTGGGCTGCAAGAATGGCTAAACTGCTTTGCTCAAGGAATAAACACAAGTGTTATGAATAACAGGATACCTGTGTGACAGGTGAAGTAAACTGGGGACTTCTCCCATTTGTAAGTAGAGTAATTCAGTGGGAAAATTCCAGTTCATTGAGTTCAAATCATCCAGTTCACAACACCTCCAGGTTTGGTGGTGTTCTGTTGAATCCAAGGTAGAAGTGAAACTTTTCCATGATTACTGAGGACAACTGAGAGCAAAAACCAGCCCCCGTGTTTGGCATTTCTGAGTCAGAGCCACCAGCTGTATCCTGGCTGATAGAAACCCTCTCCAAATGGCTCGTGGCACAAAACATGGGATATGCTAGCTTTGTGGGCTTCAAGCGCAGCCAGGGCAAGTTTGCTGGCTCATGGAGCATGAGGAAGGGAGGTAAGCACAGAGGCCATCAAATGTGGGATATGTGGGGCATTAATAGGGCAAGAGACATAAGAGAGAAGGAAGATTATGATTTGACATACTGCAAGTCATTCTTGAGATTCAGCAAGACTTTCATATTCAGATTTGTATTTCACAGGCATTTCTCTCCTTCCCATTTCTTTAGATGCCAAAATTGTCTATTATTTTCTCCATGTTTTGTTCTCCATTTCCCCTTTCCCTGTGCATTGTTTCTTCCTGTTTTCTGAGTATTTTCAAAACTCAGTTTCAAGAACAGTCTTTTTTCCTAAGGACTAGGTTCTAAAATACAGGAGCCAATTGTTGCTCATGCTCACTGATGTAAAGATAGATCTAAAATTGACCTAAAAATGTTGAATGGCTGAGCTTTTTTCATGTTCAGACAAATCTCATTGTAAAACTATAAAGAACTATCCCGCTGTCCTTCCGAGATACATAGTTTAATTAATCCTGGATATATTTAGTTTCCAGAGTGCCTCTCCCACACACAAAAGCCAAGGTAAAACAGGAATATTCAGTTGCTGCATAATGGGAGGATATTTATAAAAACAAAGCTGCATTAAGCAAAGCATTGTTCATTTAGATGGATGAGTTGAGAGACGTAATGAGTTCTAATTTTAATGTGAACTTGTACACATCACATGTGTGACTAAGAACCCATACAAATAGCTAAATTAGATTTATAACTTGATTATGCAGAGTTTGCAACCTGATTGTTTTGGTGGACATTCCAGGCCCGGTTTTACTAGTCTGTTACCTGTACAACTCCTTGGCTTACAACAGCTCTGCATGGTGTACATGCAGAGAGGTGTTATCTGCATTCCTTCATATGACTAAGTTAGCCTGCCATGAATCTGCTGTATACAAATTAAGATGAAGGACAAGATTCTTGATTCCACCCACAGAAGGAGTAACTCATTTGAACAGAGAAATAATTCAGACATAGCTTGAAGGGCATTTTGATCTAGCACAGACATGTTCATTTGGTGACAAATACTTCTCTAAGGTCTACACACTCCTACATGGTCTCCTACATAGGAGAACTCTAGCTAATTAATTTGTCAGACTGTATTTCTTCTTCAGCTTACAGAGTGATGGGAAGTGCATGGATGTGACATGGGAAAAATCTGTTTCAACAGGAAGTAGGTCAAAATCCCCAGAGGAAAAAGATAATCTGGCCAATAGATGATTATTACATTTGGTGGGTGTTCTAGTCAAAGCATGGTGCAATGCTCATTGCACAGCGATGAGTTGCACAGTACCAGTAGTCCTTTTTATTCCATGTTTGAATTTCCACATTTCAAGAAGAGCTAATGAATGGGTTCTTCTTCCTTCACACTAAAAGCTTCTGCCTCCACCAACACTTCTTCCAGTTATGAAGGTGGTCTTTATAATAAGTTTCCCAGCTTTCTGCTGCCAACGCTGGGCAGCTCCCAGTGAGACCTATCTTGCAGAACTCCATGGTGACATGTGAGATGAGGTAACAGCTTATCTACATGATCTTCAGGCTTCAAAGGTAATACCCAATTTAAAATATACAGAAGTTTAACCCCAGCCAGCACCTAAGCACTGCACAGCCATGCGCTCACTCCCCCACAGTGGGATGGGGGAGAGAATCAGAAGGGTAAAAGTGAGAACACTTGTGGGTTGAGATAAAGACAGTTTAATGGGGAAAGCAAAAGCCATATGCACATGCAAAGCAAAACAAAAAATTCATTCCCCATTGCCCATGGTCAGGTGTCCAGCCATCCTCAAGAATACTGGGCTCCATGACATGTAACTTGGGAAGACAAACACCATCACTCCAAACATTCCCCCCTCCTCTTGCACAACAGCAGCCTGCACTTCAGGTAATTGAGAGCCTTATGCTTTGCAAAAGCATAATTAGTCTGAGACCACTGATATTTTCGACTTGGGAAAATCTCTTCACCCAGTTTTCAGAGAAGGGCACAACTAAACTTCAGTGCTGAGGCACCATTCTGAGAAACATGTGGAACAGGGCTTCCAGACAATGTTCAAGCTGTCCCCACTAAACAAGAGGGTGGCTCAGGAGATCTTAATCCACTTGCATTTGTGAGCTGACATTTAAGAATTTTCTCTCTCTTTAAAACCATCAATCAAAAGTATTTACAGAATCATGACTCATGATTCTATGAATCAAAGGTATTTGCGGATTTAGGAAATTATCACTAAACAGACCTGGCCGGGAACTGGATTTTCTGTTTCACAGAATTTTTTTTCCCCAGTTTCAATTTTTTCCCATTTAAACCCAATACTTTTTGTTGTACTGTTGTTGCAATATGTTTCCCAGAGTGTAGATTTCTCTTATTCTTTTAAATAACACATTTCACATTTTAAAAATTTGTAAAAATGGTAAAAATATTCTTTGCTGGACTTTTTAATGCTTTATCAGTTCTCATTTGAACAGACTTACATCAATTTAACATATTTTTAAAAGCATTTCAATCTTGACAGAAATAATGCTGCATTAAGAAAAAGAATCTCTGAAAAAGATACGCTAAATATCCCATCTGCTGTACTCATCATGCACCTCTCTATTTCTTTCCCTAAATTTACAGTTCCTAGAAAGACTCATGAGCACTCAGAACAGAGGCATGAAAATGACAGTCATTCTGGAAATCTCTAGTTCAAGATTTTTTTTATGGCTTCATCAGTTATTTCTTTAAATATATTCTTGGTAATATTGCTCTAGTAGCTATTTATATCTGAATGAAAAATGCCAGGGAAAAAAAGAAAGCCCAGCTGTGCTCAAGAAAATGTTAAAATCCATTGCAGCTTAGAGAGCTGCTGCAAAGCAGTGACCCACTGAAAGGAATCACTAAGAAGCTGCTTCTCCTCCCTTCAAGTCTTCCTTATGAGAGGAGGTTTTTAAAGCCCTCATTACAAGATAGAAATATTAGAGGTCTTGCATATGCTAAGCTAAATGTACTGTAAGAGCTACTCTTGGATGCAGGCACACACCTCTGCTCAGCTCTGTAGACTTCAAACCCTTTTTATGTCAACCTGCACTTTAGCGCCTTAGGTTCCATCTCTGTGGGGAGGGTGGCAGTGAAGCTCCTGACACAGCATTTCTTAACCAATAAATGTAATTCATGAGATGACTCGAATCAAGGAGCTCTAAAACCATCACCAATTTACACTGTTCATATATTCACTATATTCACTGTTCATTTAAAGGACTAATTGTTTGACTCATGACTTGTATTTTAGCTTGAGGAGTGGCAGACAATTTTTTTACTTGGTCTAGGGATTAGATATTCAGAATACACTGGAAATCTCTCAATTTACCCAACTCAATTAAAAAAGATGCATGTACAGCATTTATGTAGTGTTTTGACAGACTATTTTCTGCTTAAGTGATTCCGTTTCCCCTGGATACATATGGCCCTTTCTTTGTTATGCAGAACTGGGATTACACAGAAAGAAGATTAGGTTATTGGTTATTGGCTAAGTTGCAATACATTCATTAAACCAGTAATTTCAAATAGCCTTCAATAAATGAAATGTTCTTTAAGTAAAATCTGATTCTCAGCTACTTTAAACATTAGGCTACCAGGCTAAATGGGACAGAAGAAAAGTAGCATCTATTAATAAAAATAAACACTGGTGACAGCAAAAGCAACAGCACAGCCATTACAGTCAGAAGAGACAGTATCCTTCTTACTTCTGAACCCACCAAAGTTTCACAATCAAGGAAGTTTTATATGTTTCAATTGCTGTAGAAGAGCTGAGCAATTTTATCAGGTGAGAATTATGAATACTAAAGAATCCAGCAACAAATTTCAAGATCCAGATACTTAAAAGCACTCCGTTTGAGTAAAAGTTTAATTAAAAGAAGATTGCATTGCAGTGCAATGCAAAAGAAAATCAAACTGCAGGACTTTCATTACAAAGATGAAGGAGGTCAGTGCTCACTTAGAGAACCGTCTAAATCAGTCAGTGCACCTCGAAGTCTCTTGGTGACTCCCTGAAGTCCAGTTTTGGGTAGATCCAAAACTGTAATGTCTTGAATATCTGAATCCTGGATATGGATGAATATGCACACATGACTTCAAACACCTGAGCAACTCCGTTCTCACAGATGCAAGTGACCAGGCTCCTCATGGGCAGCCTGAAACAACTGTGGGGACAGCATGTGGCAGGGGGAGCTGCAGTGCTGGAGCATGTTCCTGAGACCACTCTTCATGTGCACAGGCACAGAAAGTGCTTTCTGAATGCAGACGTTATCACCCACAGCTGACAACCACAATTGGAACAAAGCATTAGTCAGAACTTAATGTCATGTAATTTGTTTGCTGCGAGCATGAGCAAGACCTTGCCCCAAAATGTCAGATACCTCATCTACAATATTTCTGAAAAACAAAAGACAGGTGTTAACAGAGAAACTGTAAGAGAAGAGAAAGGATGGGCTGATACTCTGAAGAAAAGGTGGCTGAACTGGTGGCCCACAATTCAGATACTGGGCTCGCAAGATGTTCCAACTCACCGTCCTTTCTGCAGCAGCTCTGGAGGAGACAGGGCACAACAACAGGTGGAACTGGCATCTGTACACCTATGCCTGGCAGCCTTCCAGGAGAGCTCCCAGCCAGCCTCCAGCACTGAAAAACTGGGACCACCAAGGCACATCCACCCCTCATATACTGCAGAGAGTGCCTGAGAGTTTTTCCTCCTCTCCTCTGCCTCTCCCTCTCCTCTCCTAAAAGCCTCCCGTGAAGGGTAGCACAAAATATCTGAGATAGACTTCTGATCAGGAATTCCCTGTGAGATCCACTTCCTCTCTGTGGCCTACAGAGGGAGTACTTGAAAATTAAAATCTTAATTTTGTTGACCAAAATTAGTGAGGTACAGCTAGGGAAAGTGAACTCCTTATCCTTTCCTCAAAGCATTTCCCTTGGGCAAAGCAGACAATTTTTAAAAGTTTTTAAAAAAGAGTTTCTAATAAATCAGTATTTGATATTCAGCCAAATACATTTACATAATTTCCAAAAACATTGAGAAACAATACCTTCTATTGAATGAAAGGCAGAAGCAAGCCCAAATCCCCAAGTTAAACTACAACTTCTGATCACTTTTGGAGTTTTGTGGTGATACTGTATCTCTTTAGTGAACAATTATCTCTGCCAATGTTAATAAAAGAGTTAAAAAAATTATTTAAGCTATTCTTTAATATTTGGTTTGTAGATGCTCCATCATATGTAGATGCAAGAAAAGGCTACCATCTCTGTTTAGGAGAGGTTATAAGTCAAATGAAGTTTACTAAAATATTAAAACTATGATGGTTTTAAAACACTATCATGGCTCTAGTGTATTACTCTCCACAGAGGTTATAGTGAGACAGCTGTTAAAAGCATCTTTGTTTATTGTTAACCAATGAACGTAGCAGGGGGAGGGATTCCTGTCACAAGGCAGGATATAAGGAAGGAAAAATAACAGTGTATTTCTGTTGTTGTCTTTATTCTGTAATATTCTGTATAATCCAAGTAAGAATAGCAAGATGATGCTATTTTCTTGGCAGCAGAACAAAGGAGCTTTTGTAATTAGGAGAGGCCAGGCCATTTTCACATGAAGCAGTTTTCTGAAACACTGCGGCAACATTCAAGGTTGGGACAGAAGACTGCGGAAAGAGCCCAAACAAGGAAGAATGGAACTGGACACACTGATATCTCCAGGTTTCTCACAGGCAGAGTCAGGCAGTGACACTCACTGGTCCCACACATTGTGTGCTCTGAAGCTGTGATGATGTTACAACTCAGAGCAGGACAAGATGTGAGATCAGCCATGCCTGATCCTGCACTCTGCATAAACCCCATGAGACAAAGGTGACAGCAAGGCTGGGCCTCCACTGCCTCTATAACAACTTTTTAATTAACACACATGGGAAAAGGCAGTCACCTAGCTGAAATATGGCATATGGAGAAATCAGTGGGATACTTCCCAGCAGTGAGACACTGCAGCTACATCTCTCATATCTCATTATTGCCGCTGTCCCCTCCCTCTCCCAAAATGAAGGCATTTGTAAAATTAGAAAGGGGGAGAGGGCAGAGAAGCATCAGTTGATAGGTTTCTCTGCAACTATGGTGTTAAAATTGAGACAGACAGTGTTTACTTTTGTAACCTTTTTGTTTAAAGATTCAGCTTAGTATAGAATAGAATATATCAAATGCAGCACTTTTGATGCCTTTCATAAATGCATTCTCCTTGGGGCTTTTTTGATTGTGGAGTTATTTCAAGGTTTTTAAGACAGTTGTACCTCACTTGTGATCAAGAAATGGTATCTAGTCAGCTATAGCTTGCTACAGAGTGACAAGAGAGGGACTCCTGCAGGAGCTCTATTCTTTTTAGTCCAGAACACTGAGCTCCTTATTAGCAAATGTGAAAGACTAGCTGTCTAGTTTTCAGCAATGAAACCAGGTGTCTAGAACAGTCTGGACTAAGCACCTGGCTTCAGGATAAAAACTGATATTACAGGTTGTGGCTTCACATTCATCTGGTCAATTCTTTCCCAGATAGAATCATGGTATTGTTAAGGCTGGAAAAGACCTTTAGGATTTTGGAGTCCAGCCATTAACCCAGCACTGCCAAGACTGCCATTAAACCACGTCCCTCAGTGCCACCTCTACTCATCTTTTAAATACCTCCAGGGATGGTGACTGCACCACTTCCCTGGGCAGCCTATTCTGGTGCTTAACAATCCCTTCTGTGAAGAAATGTTTCCTCATACCTGATCTAAACTTTTCCTGGTGTAACTTGAAGCCATTTCTTCTTTTTCCTATTCCTTATTACTTGGAAGAAGAGGCTGACACCTCCCTGGCTACAGCCTCCTATCAGGGAGTTGTAGAGAGTGAAAACATTCTCTTTGAGCCTCCTTTTCTCCAGGCTGAGCCACCCCAGCTCCCTCAGCTTCTCCTCATCAGACTTGTGCTCCAGACCCTTTCCCAGCTCCATTGCCTTTTTCTGGACACTCTCCAGCCTTTCAATGTCCTTCTTTTAGTGAGGAGCCCAAAATTGAACAAACACAGGATTGAAGTTGTGGCCTCAGCAGCGCCCATTAGAGGGGGACAATCCCTGCCCTGGTCCTGCTGCCCCACTATTGCTGATACAGGCCAGGTGCCATTGGCCCTCTTGGCCACCTGGGCACAGCTGGCTCATGTTCAGCCACTGCTGACCAGCACCCCCAGATCCTTTTCTGCTGGGTAGCTTTCCAGCCACTCTGCCCCCAGCCTGTAGTTCACTGTACACTCTTTAAGGTAGTGTACAGACAGTAATTTATGGCCCAAATATTCTGAGCTTTTTCAACAACATAACACCATAGCCCTTAAGAACTTATGGAAAAATAATATCTAAGCCCCTTAAAACCTATGAGTCTACCTGTTACATATCCTCTTTGTGTAATTAGCACTATCATTAACAACCTAGAAATCCAAATTCCAAACTCTGACTGCAAAAGACCCACAAACAAGCAAGATTATTCTCCAGGTTGCTAAAGATGAGGTAGTTCCTGTGGGAGAGTCTTGCCTCCCTGCACTGGGCTCTGTCCCACCCTCAGCTTCCAGGCATTGATCTTTTTAAAACATTCTTTTTTAAAAAGTAATTTCTCCACTATTCCACCTATAGAAAAAACATTGCAGAGACTATGGCAGACATTTCAAGCTTCCACAAGAATTTCTAAAACTGTACTTAACTTTTGTTACTTATTTAAGTAGAAATGAAGGAGAACAGAAATTAATAGGTATAATTAAGGCTTACATAACCCCTTCTTGCCACTTTGCTGAATCTAAAAGTAATGATGATACCATCAAAACTCTGAGATCCAGCCATCCCTTCCCAAACTCACACAATAGTATTTTGGATCTTTATAAATAACTGCAAATCTGTATCTGTAAACTTTTTTTTTTTAATTCAGAGGAAGTTACAAATATACCAGGGCATCCCTCTTATTGTGGCAAGGAAAAGAATTTTTCCAAGAACTGGATTCCTACTTTGGAAGCCTTTTCTGCAAAAGTGGATGACTAAATCTCATCCCATACCAATGAAATTTCACACTAAAATCTCATTTATTTAATTAAGGTTTCCACTAAGCTGTTCTAGACACACACACAGTATACGCCCATACAGTCTTTTCCTCACTTTCACAGAGAGGAAAAGGAAAATGACATTTGAAGAATTTAAAATCTGCAGGGTCAGGCTGTGAGGGAATATGATAGGTACCATTTAACCTGAATAGTACAGCTCAGATTGGTCCATTCACTTCTCAGCCACATCTGTGGCCTGCCCTTCCATAAAGACCACTGCTCAAAATGTTAACTTTCCTTGAGACAAATGTTGAAATACATATCATCTGACAAATCTACAGCTTTCAGATATTGCAGGAATAATTCTGAATAACCTGTGATTCTTTTCCTCTTCTTTGTCATCATTTTTCATGATGTCATTAACATAAACCTGAAACTAGAGAATTATTCAGCACAGCTGGCACAGCAATAAAAATCTGGACATTTTTCATGTGAATGTCTGTCTTTGGACCTATTTTCTAAGCATATAGAATAGAAACCACTACACACTGCAGTATGGTAAACACTCTCGATAGCAGTAATTGACTATTACCAGAGTGTAATGTTAGGGGTCATTTGACATAAAATACATGTCTTAAAACAGGTAATCTACCTTGGCACCATATTTAACTCATTCTGCTTCAGCTGGTACAGTAAGAAATCCATCTGCAGTTTTTAGATATCTCCAGTGTTGAGGCTTGAGGTGGTGACCTCAAGCATAAAACATTTGAATCTCTCTTCCAGTCAGTTGAAAGAAAGGCAGGGTTTTAATCTATGGGAATTGAGCTCTTATACAAGATAGGCTTGGACTACAGAAACTAAATACCATACTCCTAAAAGAAAAATATGTCTTGCACTATGAATGAGCATGTATCACTATTATTTTGGAACGAAGGAGAAAGAAATAAAGAGGATTCAGAAACCATTTTAGGCCAGCAACTTACAGAACAATCACCAAAAAGAGCTTAGATAGGGCAGCACTGTATAGGTAGCCAAGTTACCTTGAAACTGGCTGGTCAAGTGTGAGAAGTTTATATTAAAGGCCATCCATGGCAGGAAGAAACAGAGTTTAAGCCAGCTTACCTGCTGAGAGCCAATTACTCCTATCAAACTCTTGTATTGCCACTTCCAATACTTCAATGGCTAAATTAGAGCTAGTTCAAGTATTGATAACTCTGGTTTATTACTTCTAAATAATTTCTCAAGAGCCACTTTTGAGATGGTAATGCATCTTCACAGCAACAACTCCTACACATTCCCTCTGGTTTTAAAAAGAAAATGGGGATTAGCCCAGACTTGAAAAGGTCCTCAAATTAGGAGGCATCAGTTGCTCCAAATCAAGAAGCATTTGAAATGCACTTCTAAGAAAATCAGATTATTTAGTCTTTCAAGTTGCAAATTACAATTTTGAAGGGGTTGTTATGAAATATCTTGTATGATATTTGCATATATACAGTCTCCTTGTATTTTGAAATTATTTCTGATTGATTCCTGGTGTTATAATAATTTATTGTGCAGCTATCAGATCAATTTTTTAAAAAAAAAAGCTCTAGGAGAACTCAGAAACATTTTTGCAAATCATGCAGTATCTAAAATTCTTCCAGCTGTTCAGCCCAAATAGAGCTGAACTTTCTCTGAAAGAGTAATTGTCACATAGTTGTGTTTCTACAGTATTAAGGAATATAAGGAATATAAGAATATAAGGAATCTCTGACAGAGAGAGAATTGAGGCAGTATAATTGAGCAGAAATTATGTTATGAACAATTACAAACTTTCAAAGCAGATATCATCAATAACCAGAAAAGAAAATTTTAAGAAACATAAAACTTCGTAGGAATAGTCTTCTCAAACTATTTCTGTTTACCTGTATGATTGCAGCTTTTCTTGAGCAGCTAAAACTGAGCACAAAATTACTGCTGGTTCCCTGTTTTAATACAGGTCATTTAACATAGTTCACAGAAGGTCAACACAGTTTTTGGAGCTGACTTTTCCAAGTGCCATTCCTCTGAAACATAAATGTCTGCTATGTGAGATTTCTAAAGAGTGAGCCTGTGACATCTGATACAAATCTCGCTACAGATGCAGAAGTAGTATAAGAGGGTAGAAGACTTATCCTGAAGCTTTAAGCCCTAATAAAGAGTAAGAGCAGGAGACATCCTGGTGAGTCAGGGTGCCTGGAAATGCTCTCAGAGCACTACAGATCAGGCATGAATACTTGCAGCATCCAACAGGACTTAGGTGCTCCCTGAAATAAAGGCTGACCAGTCCCACAGCTCCCCTTGGAAGTCATTCTACCCCACAAGGTGCTCACTGTCAAATTAGCCGCCCCTTAAGGAATAAAATTATATGCCTCATAATCTATGTTTAAACCCTTGCTGCTACATAATCAGGCTATTAACACCATCCACTCACACATTCTTTGAGATTTGGGACAATCCACAATTACTCCACTCTGGCTGCTGTTAGGTTTTGGAGTCACTTGCTCTGTATTAATTACACCATGTGAGAGAAGGGTATGAGTAACCTCTTAGTAACACTACCCTCAGTACGTAGCACATGCCCAGGGCCTCAGAGACAGATTAGGGGTTTATGCCACAGCCTGACTGACAGCTAATAGTGCTACAGTTTGGGGATTTCAGTGCTAGGGAAGGAAGCAACACCTCATTTACAGCAACCATTCACTTCAGCTTTAAGAAGTACTCAAGATAAAGAGCATTATGTAAAATCTCATTAATACTCTGCCTCCTCCTCCATTTGAATTTCATCCCTTTTATTATTTATTCCCCTCTGCCTGTGCTGTATGTGTCTCCTCTTCTGCAGGTGACAACAAGAACACAAAGAGGGACTAGTGATGACATGTAAGTAGTATCTAAAGAGGTGAGCTTGAAAGCACCAGGCATAAAATTGCTCTTCACTCATGTCTTACACATCTTTGCTTCTTGCCATATTTCAAGCACCAAATGCAAGCACTTAATAATGTTCCTCAGCTCCTGACCAGTAAATTTAATAAGAATGCTAGAGTCCCTTAATTTGATTTGCAGAGACAGTATGAACTGGAAACAACTAAAAAATAGAAAAGTGCAATGAATTTTCCCTCTCTGTGTCACTTTCATATCAACATGTGCTTACCTGTAACAGGCTGCAATATTCAGGTCACATTTTAATAACCAAAGGAACTCTTTATGCCATCAATGATTTCTTATTAAGATGCAAATCAAGAACAATCTCTGATCTTCTAGCAGAGCCTGAAAGCAGTTTCTTAATTAGTCAGGCTCCATCTAACATCTGACAAGACTTCCTTCATCACAGGAAACTGACTTGAAAATTATCTTAGAAATTCAGATTCGTGGTCAGCAATAAAGGGCTAGAACCATATACAAGTCATCAAAATAATATGGTAATTTTTAATAGTCACTATAAATCAGCATATATTCTCCTTAGCAACAGAAAGTGTGAATGAAGTTTCGTTGTTTAATCTCTATTTTGTAAACTCGTTCTGACACCTGAATTCCTTTCTATGCTAAGATGAAATGTCCCATGCTAGACCAGCAGAATGGAATTTCACTGACTCAAGAATCACTTCTAACTGCTCACTTGGTGAGTTTTTCTGCATGCTTTCTCTCTCACCACTTCCTGGATTTTGCAGTATCTCCCTTTACCTTTTAAATATAGACCTTTGGAAATGTAAGTCTCCAAAGCATTTCTGGTGATGACATGATTACCACATCTCACCTATTGCTGCCATCATATGGTCCATAATTAACCTTCAAAGTGCTTTGTTGCTATCTCAGCTGGAGTTATAAAACCCTTGAGACAAACACCATGACTTGCCTTCGTTTTTAGAGAGCTTGCTTTGCTTGCCATCAATAACAGATTTACAATAAACTATTAATACCTCTATCCCTTTCAGACCTTCGTTGGTATTGAGCAGAACTTTCCTAAAGCCAACTGATGTCTAAGGTCATGCTGAGGCAGAACCACGTCTTGTGGCAGCATCTTTACTATTTTCGTCACACATTTTTGGCAGGCTGACCAGTCGTGCTGTGACTGCAGGCACACTAGGAAAACCCAAAGAAAGTAAAACAGGTATAGGTGTTTTCCACCCACATTCCAAAGACAAAATGTTCCGAAGAGGCAGAATATATATGCTAGTCCTGACTCAATCAATTTCCATAACAAACTCTCTGTTTCTCCAACTTCAGCAGGACTGCTTGCTATCTTAAAACATAAGCCTGAGGAGATTCGTTTAAAGGAACTAATCCAGCTAAATACACTACCATGAGGAATTTACACAAGCTAGCTCGCTATATTTGCATCTCCCTGAGGCAGTATTCTAATGGCACCATAGTAAAAGAGCATTATTGCCTCACAAAGCTGACATCTTCAATCCTCTAAATAGTTTTCAAAAATAATTATAGGTCTATAACCATCTGATGAAAGCTGATGATGGGTCTGGAGCATCTCTCTTATGAGAGACTGCAGGAGCTGGGCCTGTTCAGTCTGGAGAAGGCTGAGAGGGGATCTCATCAATACATACAAATATCTCCCAGATGGGTGCCAAGAGGTTGGAGCTAGGCCTTTTTCAGTGGTGCCCAGCAACAGGACAAGGAGCAGGGGCCATAAACTAAAACACAAGAAGATCCACCTCAACATGAGGAGGAACTTTGCAATAAGAGTGGCAGAGCACTGGAACAGCTGCCCGGACAGGGCGCAGTCTCCCTCTCTGGACACATTCCAAACCCACCTGGACACATTCCTGTGTCACCCGCTCCCGGTGACCCTGACTTGGCAAGGGGTTTGGAGCGGGTCCAACCCGAACTACCCTGTGATTCTGTGATTTGAAACGCACGCCTCCCTCAGCTACCGAGCCCGCACGGGGCCGCCAGCGACGCGGGCGCGGATCCCCCTCCCAGGGAGGGTCCGTGCCGAGGGCGGGGGCGGGCAGGGCACAACCACAACCGGGGGAAGGGCGGTCCCGGCGGGAGAAGGGCGGTCCCGGTCCCGGCCCCACAGCCCCGGCCCGCGCCGCCACCTGGTGGCGGAGCATGGGCTGCCCGCGGGAAGGAGCTGCGCTTGGGAAGCACAGCGAGATGAAATGCAGGGCAGCCGGGTGACGCCTGCTTTGGGGCGAGGTCTGAGACAGCTGCGGCAGTGGCGGGAGGCGGCGGTGCCGTCACGCTCCCGGTCGGGCCGGAACGATTCGGGATCCGCTGCTGATTGCGCCCAACACGTGGTTGGTAATACCCGGGGAGCACACACCTGCTGCCACCCCCTGCAGTGTTTTGCAGGGAATTACTAAGGCGCTTGAGAGGCAGCTATGTTTGTAGTTAATTCCGTTAAGTCAATCCACCTGTTCAAGAGGTGAAGGAAATACTTGCCTACTACGGATTTAAGTCTTTCGTAAGTCAGGTCAGGCGCACTGGTTTACAGCCAGCCCCGCGGGTTGTAAGGGTGAACACGATCCCTGATCAGCTTGTTTGGGGCGATAGCGCTCTGAACACAAGACAGCCGTGGTTCAGCCGTGCCCTTCTGCCCTGTCACAGGGCTGCCATGGCACAGTCCTCCCGTGCTGCTGCCTCTTCCCAGCCCAGCATCTGGAGACAAGCCGTGGCAGCGGCTGGGCACGGAAGGCTGAGGAAAAGGCAACAGAGCTGAGCCCTTTTCTTACGGCCGGAGCAATCATCCACCACCCCCGTGCCCAGGTGTGGCCCTACAGCACGTGTTGGGGCAGCTGTCCTGCGCTCAGGATGGCCACAGCAGCAGCAGGCAGGCCCTGTGTGTCCTGCCATGCCCGGGCAGTGACCTGGGAGCTGCCCCGGTGTCACCTGCGCTGCGGTGCAGCCCCGGCCTTTGGTCTGCAGGGACTCACCCCAGCGCTTTCTGCACAAAGCCTCAGTTCCCGCTTGAGGTCACATCAGGGACTGAAAACAACCGATTATTTGCTTGGTATGGGAAATGCCGAATAAATTGGGTTTTTTTCCCCCTGTAAAGACAAACAAACCTTTGTGTTCATTTATCTGTATGCAACTTCAGTAGTCTTTTCTACTGAAGTGCAGGCTCAGCATATACCTACTGATAGATATAGTCTTTCTTTCTTGGACTTTTCTAGATCCAGAGCTCTTCTCTGAGGCCATTCCAGAATTTTCAGCATCTTATCTGAGGCACTAATGTCAGAATTGGATACAGGATTCGACAGTGCTCTCACCATTGGTGCAGATAAAACAAAACAAAGCACCAAACGAAAACCCCCCATCACCTCCTGAGTAATATCTCCTTCTCAGTACAGTGGAGTGGGGCTGAGTAATCTTAGGACAGCCATACTGTCTGTCAGTATAGCACTTTGTAATCAGGGAAAAAAAAAAATATTGCCTTTCACCTGTTTAATTCCAGAAGAGGGCCCTTAATTCTAAAACCTTACTCACAGTTTTAGCATACAAAGTCTGTATCCTTTTTCGGACATAGACCTGCGAATCCTGCCCTCCACCTGATTTCAGGTTTTTATCCCTGACTTACAGACATCTTGCAGGTGCTCCCAGTCTTCTTGAATAGCTTCTTAATCCTTAATCTGTTCCAATGCTTGACAGCTCTTCCTGTGAAAAATTCTTCCTGAGAAGAATTTACTTTATATTTCTATAAAAGCTAGAACCTCAAATATGCTGGAGGATTGAGGTGTTGCCTTGCTTAAAAACAGGAATGTTCAAACCTGAGTAATGTTAAAAAAAAAACCAACAACCCAAAAACAAACAAACAAAAACAAAAACAGAAAGCAGAAAGGAAGACAGACAAAAGAAGAAGGTAATAATAATACTAATGAAAAATCTATCCTAGCCAGCATGCATCTTCAGGGATTGGAATTTTTTATTTCTCCTCCGGGTAAGAAACTATACTATACTATTTTATCTTTGCCATTCTCATAAAGTCTTTGATAGATGTCATATGTAAGAAAAATCATCAACAGTTTCAATTATTTATGAATGCTAGAGAAAACTCCATCAAACAAGACATGGAAGGCAGGCAGTAAGATGCAGAGCATAGAACTCCAATAATTACAGATGGGGTAGTTCTTAGACTTTTTTTAATGATAAGGATTTTCCTTGCAAGTTTGAAAGCATGTCACTTCAAAAAGGAGAGGCTAAACTGACAGATCCCAAATTCCTGATAATAAACATAATCTAAAGCAAGTTCATAAAAATCTTCATTTAGCAGCACTTGGATTCAACTTCTTGGTTGCAGAAAAACACCGTATTGATAGAACTGACTTCTAGTAGAGCTGACTTCTTTTGTGGTGTCTTAAAACTGGTTTAATCAGTCCTTTCAGTCATTTGAGAATAAGACAGCTAATGAGGGTGCCATAAAGGGAATCCCCTTCTCATTTCTGTATTTTAGCTAATGCTTTTTACCTTGTGGAATGGGGATATGAACTGTGCTGCAGGCAGCAGATTCAGGGAAGTGTTTTATCTCCCTGAGCCCTTCCTTCTTCTACACCTCAAAGCCAACAGAGATTTCACCTCTCAGTGCTGTTCATTTAATTATTTGCCTAGTTGATCTTTAGTCTATAGATTGGGCTGGCTTGAAACAACTTTTTCCTTATAAAGAGGGTTTTTCAGTTGGGTCATTTCTCAGAACTGATTTAGAGCCTGCATACCTCAACCTATTCAAAGTGGAACAAACAAATGAAACCCAAAACCAATGGCAGGGATCTCTGACCAAGGCAGCAGTTAAAGGTGAGAACAAGCAGCTCTGGGGAGGTGAGGCGGTGTTTGTGAGTGGGTGATGTCAATAAATTACCAATTCAGCTCAGATGTAACTGGAGTAGTTCTTCTGACCATACACTTAGTGCTTATCTCCTACTCCATCATATTGCCTGTACATGACTTTAATTGCAGTAAAATATCTTTTGGGTCGCTTTCCTTGTGTTAATACACAATGGAAGACTTAAGTGAAGGAGAAGAGAGAGTCAGCTGTTACATTTGTGTTCTCCTTCCTGATACAGGGCTGGAAAAATATGGAGGCACATCTCAGGCAAACATCAAAACAGCTATTACACAAATCTGGGAGAACGTCAGAGTGAAAGCTCTTGTGTGCCCTGGTTGATTTCCATTGCAAATACAAAACTAGCTCATTTATTTTCCAGTTTGTGCTCATGACTATTTTAATTTAACATGTTTGTCTGGAGGCAGCCGTCGTGTTGATGCCATGGTGCTGTGGCCTGAGCACCACCTGGGCATCTCAGTATCAAGGAAATTTATTCATGCCTCATACAAAATGCATTGTACAGGAAAGCTTGCATGGTATTCTGCAAAGTAGCAAAATCTGTTACTCTGGAATGTTGCAGATATTTTAAGAATTCCATATCTATGGAATTATTAGATGGGCTTATCTAGTCTATTATTTTTTCTGAAGATGGCCAGAATATACCTTAGTAGCAGATAGAAAAGTCTCAAGATGCACTTACTGGCATCAAGAGCAGATTGTCTGCAGATCCACTTGTGTGAGAAAAGCTAAAGAGGAGCTGCTGGGTTAGTGGGATCACCACTGGTGCTAAAGCTGACAGCTAACTGAAATTTTATTATAAGATCAGTTACAGGTCTGCTACAGAGCAGCAATTCCACGGAGTTTTGAAGGGGAGGTGTCAGCTGTAATTGAGAAGAACCATGCAAATACACCCTGGAGTCTCTCAGAAGAGAGGAATACCAAAAACCCCCAAACTCCTTAGCTTTCTAACCCGTGAATTTAGATTCAATTGTGTCTGTTGCAAGCACTTCACAGGTTCAGGGAAATTAGGACTGGGAGGGACCTTAAAAAAAAGGTCACAATTGGGAAGTTTTCTTAATGGTTATCCAGAACTTATCTTGCTGTAAGTTCAGTAAACTTTTGTCCTGTTTGTCAGGGAACAGTGACGGTGGGGCTGCTCCCAAGGGAGGATGAACCAGGGGCCAAGGGTAACTCCAAAACAGGCAATGCCCTCACCTGCTGGGGTCAGCAGAGCCAGGGCTTGTGACAGCGTCTGTCAGGAGCCCAGACACAGGAGAGGGCAGGAACCAGGGCCAGGGCCATCCAGGGGCAGCAGGAATGAGATAGGATCCGGAGACAAGGTGACGACATGAACCTGAGATCCACTTGGGGAGCCCTGTTAGAGAACAGGGAGGGGGGAGGTCCCAGAGAAGCTGGTCAGAATAATTAAGACCTGCTAGTGCTGACAGTGTCCTGACAGAATTCACAGTGGATGTAGTGATCAGTTATGCTCTTCTTTGGAAGATGAATGTGTTGGTTTTATCCTTCCCTCTGAAGTTGCACTCCCATACTCATTGAAATGAAAAAGAATGGTGGAAATGTACATTAAAAAGGTGTATAAGGTTATCCTCAAGTTTTGTGTTTGGTGGTGTTGTGTCTCAATGCAATCCTGTGGAAAGATTTTGCTTCTATGTTGTGGTTGTTCCAGGTGGTATTTTTGTCTCTTGGCAAGAATGAGAAACAAACGTTTTCTTTTCCTTGAGCCACTTCACTCAAAATTCAGATACATGAACAAGTTGGAAAAGCAGTCCATGAGAATTATGAGTAGTTTGAAGTTCTGTTTCTTTTATCAAAACAATTAGTTGTTTTCCCAGACGACATCACCAAACAACTTGAGTCCTTTGTATGGGAAAATCAGGAAATGTGCAGCAGCATGCACTACAACTGGCCACGGTTTCAGTTAAGATGGTTAAACCCCCAAAGCTCTGTCATCTCCTTCTGTTTATGCATCCAACTATTGTAGCACAAGGATTGTCAGTGCTGTCTCTGAGCAGGTCATCCTCCATTCCAGGACCTGGAATGGTTTTGTACTTTGGTTTATATAATCATATAATTTGTATAATTTGGTTTATATTTGCTCAACACTCTCAAATGCTCATGTGAAAACCATACCCTGAACTCTGATAATTGCGTCCCATCATCTTCCCAAGCTACAAATAGTTCAGCTTTTCTTTCAGGCATTATGAATGAAAGATTTCAGAGAAGATAAAAAAGCACTCTAAATGCTGAAAATGAGGGTACAGTTATGTTGAACTGAATAGCAACATGAATTAGATATGGCTTTTTTATTTTTAAATATATTTCTGTTAAATAAATAAGACCCCTGAATTTCCAGTTTGCAGTGATATCTTGAAATTTCTGCTCCTTATTCAAAGTGTACACAAAGCTGTACCTGTGTCCACTGTGGGATATTTCACACACATTCTGTGAGTAGTGCAAACACTGACTTTTTTAAGAACAAAGTATTTGTAGCTGTGTACAGAGGAAATGCACGTACTTGGGAAAGATCCATTTACAGTGCTAATGCTTCACATACTTGACTATTTCCCACTTTTTCTGCCGTATGTTTTATTAAACCAGGAACTTTTGAACCTTTGTCCCTGTAGGGAATTTAATTTAATCAAGGCTCATTCACAGGAGCGACAGATACTATATCTTGTCTCAAAGTGCAGTCTAATTCTGCCTTGATGCTGCTGCATAATGGATGCATACTTTACACTCACATTCCAGAGTGTATTTTTCAGCTAATATGCTGTTCCAGCACTGCAGAAAAATCATCTGAAAATTGAAATATGTGTCAGTCAAATGGTAGAGATTAATAAAAATTGCTGCCTGCATGAAAAACTGAAACTAGGTTTCTAGCAAGAAGATATTTTATTAGCAGAAATAAGAAGTTCTTTTCTGAATTCATTCTCACATGATAAATTAACTTCTCTTACAGTACAGACATTAAATCATTTGAAGTTACCTTACCACAGTTCTCAACATCTGTGCCCTTGCTGAACTTCCTTCAGTGCCCAGCAGCAGGAGCACTCAGCTAGCTGAAAATGGAAACGAGTTGTTTATATAAAAATAATGAGCCACCTCTGAACTGATTAAAAGTCCCCCATGTACACTGTCTGCATAAGGGGTTGTCTGAGATTCTCTCTTTTGTAAACCCCTCACCTCCTCTAGTTTGTACCTCGTAAGCTTTAAGACTGATAACATTTTGCAGTGGCACTTTTCTAGCCCAGATTCCTTTCCTATGCATTTCTTTTTTTATTACAAAGCATTTGCATTTTGCCCAAAGCACTCATACTATAAAAGTTTTCTGCATCCCTGTAACTAAGGGGAAAAAGAAGAGAAGAGAAAATAAGTTAATTAAATTTATATTGCCTGCTACAGAAGTTTTATTTTCATCAGCTGATGAGGACAGGGAGGGTGAAGAATGGGAATGGATGGATGGATGGATGGATGGATGGATGGATGGATGGATGAGACAGGACACATTTCCTTGTTTGTTGCCAGAGACTGAACTTTGGGGTTGCTTCCTTTGTCAGCAAGTGATCTTAAAACATTGTGGTTCTGGTTTCTTTATAATAGATTTGAGGAATTGAACAATTGGTGTGACGTCTTCAGAAAACCATTCATAATGCTCTCATTTTCTTTACATATTGCAAGCAGTTGATGTACATTATGAGCTAATAATCTGTCAGAATTGCCTGGTACATTATTTTTTTTTTCTCATTGCGTGTACTTCATCTTGGCCAAACTGCGTTATTTGTTAATAATATTACTGTGCTATGTCAGGACCCTGTTGTATATGGAATGCAATTCAATGAAAAAAAAAAGAACCAAAAGTAAGAAAGCATTCCCTTCCCCTGTCTCAGCATTAAAAAAGAGGATAAATGTTTATATACTGTCAGACTAGCAAGAGGAAAGAGTGAGCATGAAGCTGGTCAGCATTATTGCCAGTGATCTGATGATTTAGCCCAAACAGATTTGACTGTCCACAATGCACGAAGATCATGCTTCTTAAAAAGCAGAGGAAAATTTCCTGTAACCACAACCTTCATAGGCCCTCTTTTGAAGCAGGGGCTTCAAATCAAACTGTAGGACCTGGCATGGGACAATCTTCCATATTACTCCCAGTTCTACTTACAATATTTGGGAATAATCCAGGTCTGCTTTAGAAGCACATGAATATGGATGGGGCACCCCAGGAAGCAAGTCCTCCCAGCAGAAAGTGTAAAAACACGTGTTCAAACCATTCAGTATTTTCTGCACTTCACTTAAGCAACTGACCTAGAACTGTCTGAAAAGGAAGACCAATACACGACTGACCAAAAATAACGTGTACAGATATAATTATAGGCTGCCAGTATCAAGGAAAGACAATATTTAGTGTGGTCAAAGGGTCAATCCAAATAAAAAGGTGTTGCATGCTACTTAGGGGTTCTGCATCACTAATAAACTGTACCAATGTACAATTTTTGCAAATGGAGCGATCTAAAGCAACACGTAGTTTTAATAAATGCATTAGTACATGTGAAGTTTTGTGTGCTTTCTGTATTTTTTCTGAGTTTATGGGTCTACTGGGATAAAAAAAGATTTTTTTTCTCTTGCATACTAGATCAGATACCTAAAGAACCTGCAGAAGTTAAAGTGAAGAAGGTCATGGCAACAGCCTGTCCTCTTCTTCACTAGAAAGTGGACTGCAATGGGAATGACGAGAGGCACACAGGTGTCCCCATTAGCCAGTTGTCCTGGTTTCAAAGACAGATGTCTGCCAAGAAAACTGGGAATCTTCTTGGAATGGAAAGATCACCCCCTCCCTCCAAATCATTGTAACTTTGAAATGACAGGGCTTCCAGACAAAGATATGGGAAAAGAAATAACTGTTCTTTGCTAGAATATATATCTATCTATCTATAACAAGACAGACAAACAACAACAAAAAAAGACAGGGCTTTATTGTGATGTCACACTATCATATAGAGAAGAGGTCTAAATTTTGTAATTACCAAAGTTTACATGTTCTGCTTATGACCCGGTGCTGTCAAGTTCCTAAAAAGCATCTCTCTTTAAGAGCTGAATTACTGGATTAAATTTGATGACTGAAAACACACAAGAACTAATTCAGCAACAGTATTTTGATGCCAAACTGAGGTCCATAAAGGATATAAACCAGTGTTTTTAAAATTTATTTCAGTCACATATCAAAATGTACAACTCTGTGAAGCAAGGATTCCATATTCTAAACCAGTAGGGCTCAGAAACAGAAAAAGACTCCATCAACAACAGGTCCGACACATGTTATGTGGCCAAAAACAAAAATCAGTTTCTGAAATGCTGTATAAAACTTTATTGAACAACTCATCCATCTAACTACAATAACTTCCAAAAAGGAACTGTGGCTCAGAGCTGAGCAATACTTCATGTTGTGGACTTACTCAGTAGGAAATGAAGCTTTTACATTTCTAATTTTGAAATAACTAATTTTGATAGCAACAATGATACTGGTAAAATATGACATGTCTTAACTAACAGTATCTCACAGAAGTTCGTTTTTATTGAGTTCAAAACTGAAGCAATACATATAAGCTACCATTCTGAAAATATCTGTGCAAAGACTTAAAATATATATGTATTAGTCTCTTTGATACCAGTTGAGCCTTTGCACAGTGCTTGTAGAATCAAGGCCTTAACTCACATTAGTGACTTCAGGTACTCTTTAGTGGATTAGAAGTCAGCTGAATTAACCCATGAAAATATCTAATATGGTTTTCCCCCCAAACTTTCTCTTTCTTTAAAAAAGGCATTTCAGTGAAAAAAGCATATTAAGTAAAAGTAGTAACCAAATTAATTCTGAAAATATTGTAGCACTGCATATAGTGCGGGTGCAAATTGTCACCTTCTGTTCATAGAACTCGCTGAAATTATCAATTATCAGAAGCAGCTTTTGACCTGCCTGAAAGATCCTTGTCAGAAACCTTACACTTCCAACAGAAACACCAGCAGGATAATGCTGCAGTGCATTTATAACACCTGCTTTGCAAGGTGTGTTAGCGAAATGGTGGGAACCCAGTTATGGTGCAGTTAATTGATTTTATGGGAAACTTTTCTCAGGCAACAGGAATTTCCTCACCTCTAAGGGAAGTCACTTGTAGCCCAGTGGAGGAAGTTTTCTCTCCCCTGATCAGTTGTCAGGCAAAGTCCCCCCAGGGACAGAGTTTCCCTCCATTTTCTAAATGGGCTGTCTGCTTAGAGACCAAACGTCAGTGTTCTCCTTCTCCCCACGTGTCCGAGCTGCCTCCTGCACATGGCACCTGTTAAGGCTCCCCACATGTGCACAGTAATAGTAATTTTTCACCCCATGTCAGAAAATGGATTTATAACATAAAATCCAGACAATGCTGAGGCATAAATAAAAATGAAATTGTTTCCTCACACATGCCTTTTCTCAGTGTCACCATCATCATCTTCCTTCTCCTCCATCGGGATAACCCTTGAGGATCCTCTCCCTCATCTCAGAGAAGAGGTCTGGCAGGAGTGCTGCTCTGGCTCCAGGGGGCCTTCCAGTCGTCCAAAAAACAGGAAGAAAATTCCCTGAGAAATAGTAAAAAAACCTAACCCCCCAGCATCAGTCCACTACTGAAATTTGGGCTTACAACCCTCCTTCATACTCAAAATTGATTTTTCCCCTTTCTACACCTCTGTCTAGGAGTGCTTGTAGAAAAGCTGCCATTCCAGGAGGTGATGGTGAGAGCAATCCAATGGTTTAAAACAGAGTACAAGGGAGTAGTTTCTGGTGCTTCTAGGGCACCAACAGTCAAAGCTGAGGTAGTGGTTATCTATCTTTCACTGGAGAAAACCATATTAAGAAATTGAGAAAAAGGCCTGAAATCAGCTTTGCTTTCTCTCAACGAGTCTGTGCTGTGCTTATATTACTGTCTGTGATAATGCTGCATTCACAGCTTGCTCACTCTGGTGGAAACCTCTGGCATTGTGTAACAAGCAGTCCCAAAGCACCAAATGCAGACTTCACTTTATGCTGTAATCTAATTTACCTTCCTTTTAGTGATCAAATCTTCAGAGAATCCGTGGGAAAAGCCCTCAAAGTCTCTTAGAAGCACAGCACAATTAGGCTTCAAAAAACTCAAAGTACATTTTCTACAATTTATTCAAAGCTTTTTAGATCCTTTTTTTGCTTCTCTGCCCCCATAGGTTAGGTGTGCCTTCCATTCCTAATGAAGTATTAAACTGGGCATAAGCTTAGCATATTAAGGTAATGATGGGGCAATGAAGAATTGCTGTTATTCCTGCTTTGAATGGGGAGATGAGGCCTGCTAGAGTAAAGTTAGTAGTTTTGGAAATGCATGAGACCCAGAAAACTCATGAGCTGAACACCCAGTAAGAAGCCATGGGAATGGCAGGATACTTTGCTGCCAACTAAAATTTACTTGAGAAATCTCATGTAATTTAAGTTAGGTTCCAATTTTCTCATTGGATGAAATTAACCCTAATGAGAATTTTCATGACAACAAATGAGACTGAACACAGGTTACTGCCAGAGTCCTGTGCTCTGCACATCCAGCCAGAGATGCCATCTGCTAGAATATAAGAAAGAAGAAAAGGATGCAAAATATTAGGAATACAGTCGAAGAAAAATAATGTAAAGACTGTATTTATAATGTTTTAATTTTTATATTATTTAATCATCATTGTACTTAGAAGAAAAAAATCTGTGTTACACTTATTTTCTCCTTATATTTTCAGATTTTCCAATACTTCTTCCCAGATGAGAAATTGCATGTAGCTACCCTGGAAGACAATGAAAGGAAAGATAGCACAGGTACAATACTGGAAAGCAAATGTGCAGGAATACTATTGAAGATTATGTTCCCCAGTTCTTCAGCATTTGAGGCAAGGAGGAAAAAAAATACTGTGAGAATTAGGTGTCCCTACTCCATTTTTCTAACCAAACTGTGCCCTCCAACCACTAGAACATCCTCTGCTCTGCAGTTCACTCTTAGTTTACTCACAAAGCATTTGGATGTAATGAATAAGAAGAGACATTTTAGTAAGCGTGATTGACGCACACAGACAGATCTTGCTGTCTGCCAAATTCACTTTGTGCCCTGCAACTCAGAAGTGGCCAGAGCTGTGTGGTGGAGAATAAAGTCTCCACAAGAGAAATTATCACAGGCACAGAACTGGCAGCTCCAGACATTTGGAAATCACAGCTTGAGCCTCAGAGCAGTAGTGCCACAGGGCTTTAAAAGTATATAAAATACTTAGAGTAATATATTCTGTATTTTTTGCATTTATGCTCTAGATTTGGAGACTTCAACTTATTTTATTTCGTTCTGATCATTTTTTACTTTCCCCTTTGTTCCTTAAATAAAAGCTGAGATTATTTTGAAATTTTATGGTCTGGCAGCTGGTCTCTGCAAATACTTCCAGAAATTGCAAGTCTTGGGATAAATTTGCAAGGATTGTCAATACCTTTGGCACGATAAAGGCTGCACCCTTCACAGGAAATTCCCTATCTGGTGTAAGATAGATAGAAGACTGGTAACAGGAATACCAGACTGAGATGAAATATGTCAGAGAAAAATGAAGAGAATATGAACTGAACTGCTTTGGCTCCTCTTATTGGCATGAGCACGGGTTCTGTCTCCTAAACCCTGTAACTCACAGAGGTCTTTCACAGGGGAGAGCCTTTCTCCACCAGATCAGGCTTTTGCCATCTGTCTTGTTCTCTCTTTTCCCCACCTCTGTGCAGTCCAAACAGGAAGGGACAATGTAAAAGCCACTGACACGTTATTAAATGAAAAATGTTCAGGAGAGGTCAGGAGCGAAATCTCAGGGCTGTTTATAGTTGCTTGATTGCTGCCTGGGTAGCAAATAAGGCAACCATACAAAGGTCACCGTGTCTCATCCTATTACATCAGTGCCCTTTCAAAGTACATTGTGTCCCTTCAAGTTGTGTCACATCGAGAGCTGGTTGAGTGCTTCATTGTGATTGATATTCATTGCTAATTTAACTTTCTGCTGCTGGTACTTTACTTGTGAACCGGTTCTTGTTCCTGGAAGCACATTTGCTATTTGCAAGAGTGTTTGAGCAATTTGCCAACGCTCCATTTGATCGTTCATATTGTTGAGAGTAACATAAAACAAGTGATTTCTTCCTGTTCTTTATCAGATGACACTTATTTTTTAATAGCAGAAAAAACAGGATTTCTAAAGTGTGTATATATTTGTTGATTCCTAATACAATTGTAATCTCCTTAAAATCAAACCAAAACAAATAAGTGAGCAAAGAACAAAAAAAGCCCAAGTAAAAAGAGCCAGAAACTTTTTCAAAGAAGCTTACAATGAGCATGAACTTGTAGGATTAAAATGTTGAGTGTACCTTCAGTACAGGCTTGTAAGCTGGGGTATTTTTTGCATTGCAAACCCAGGTAAAAGTTAAATCCCTCAAACGCTACATGGAGAGTAAAACTTGGAATTCTCCGCTAGAGGACTCTCTTTTCTTTGGAATAACACACTCAGCTCTCGCATAAAGACTTTGGGACCCTGTCCTTTGGTCCTTGCTGTCAGAGTGGTTACTTTATAAAATGTGTGAATGAGGTCAATGCTGACGGACTTGTGTGAAGTCTCAAATGTTCTGTCTTTAGCTTTAAATGGGAAGCAGATTTTTAAAGCAGCATCCAAATCAATTAACCAAGCTGTGAGATTGAACTAAAGTGCATGGAAAATCTCACTCTGTTTTGACACATGTGTAATATTTTATACATACTGTTGCATTCTAGAACAAATATTCACCTTTTTCTGTCATTCTGCCCTAGTTTTGACACATTCACACTCAAAAATTTACCAAACATGATTCTCACCTGTGACCACATTGTTTTATTTTGACTTTAGTGAATGTGGGAATTTGTTAGTGCTTTATATAGAAACACTGGGGAAATGAAGTGTTGCTTTTTCTCAGCATCCATTTTCATGTTAACCTGCCCCATTTAATGGGGAAATGCTAATGAAAGGGCTAATGTCCCCCATCAATCTGCTTGTACCTGGCTGTGTGTTCCCTCTGCCTTTCCTCCAGCAGATATAATGATTGTGTGGCTGCAAGGCGAGCTGAATTAATCACCCAGCTCGGCCTGAACAAAACGCGCTGAAACTGGTGCCAGAGGACTGGGTTCTCTGCCAGGGAGCTGGGGGTGCCATGGGGCTGGCTGGGAGGGCAGGCTAGGATCAGGACATGCTGTCAGCTGCAGATTAGGTGCAACATGATATGGCACATTTTCAGGCCACTAAAAATGTCATGCAAACACCACTTTGGTTTTTATTTGTTTTGTTTCTGAAACTGGAGTTAGGTCACATCCAGGCTCCTGATCTGCAGCGTTGGATTCATGCACTTTCCTGGAGTTCACTGGGTTCACAGCTGTTTGGTTTTATGCAGCCACAGAACAGGTGGCCTGAGAGAATTAGACCAATAAAAGATGTGTTAGCAAACCTGGGTTTGCTTTTTTTTTTTTTTTTTATTCCTTCTCATGAACATTATTGTCACATGGCTGTTCCCTATGACACTACAAACTATAGTACCCAATGGGTGCAGTCTATCAAAATTATGAAGGCAATATATTGTGAATTCATCAGCTTGTGCAGTCTTTAAACACTTACTAAATAGCACGGACTTGATTGAGCAATGTCTACTTATATATCCAAGTTATAACATGTTCTTACATCCCTACTACATTTATGTTGAAGCCAGATCCTGTCTCACTAATACGGGTTCGAGTCACAAACACAGTGTGATAATTTGATGTTTTGCCTGTGTCTAACAGATTTTTTACCATGTCCCAACTGCAATTAAGGACAAAGGAATGATTGCAATGAACCATATGAAATAACAATAACAACAAAAATGGTGGTTTAACATTCTGTATATTTTTTGTCTTTCAAGGATGGTATTTTGTATTTGTGTACAACAGTTTTACAGATGTTTATGCTTTCAGTAGCATAATAAAATATGTAAAATATTTACTGCTAAACGCGATTTTATGGCTTTTTCTTGTGACTGCTTTTTAGGCAGACCTAAGCTTAGAGAAAGCAAACTATTATCCAGACCTTACAATACTAATTAAGTAACTTGCCTTTTTTCTTGACGAACTTAAGAAGAGGATATCTTTCATTGTTAAAAGACAGGCTGATCACCTTAGTGTTAATTACCTGATGCTGGATGACCTGGATGGTCTGTACAATGGGCACTGCTTAGAAAGGGATGCTCCTATGGATAAATTCAAGGAAGTCACAGAATAAAAGAGTGCACATTTCCAGAGAGCAACACAATCCAGTTGCAAGGCTGCTTGAGTTATGTTCAAACCTAAGAACTAAATTCTGTTTTCTGCCTACTTGGTTATGAAGAAATATAATTTTATCTGGATTTAGCCAAAGTTTCTGAGTGTTAATTTAAGGCAAGCAATAATCAGAATGAATCTATATAAAGCAAACAAAAAAGACAAAATAAGCCAAAATACAGTTTAAAACTAGCTAGTGAGCATGTATGCAGTATTGCAGAGTCTTCTCAGGCAATGTCTGGCAATCATGGATGATAATTTTATTATGGAATAAAACCCAAATGATTCAGGAAGTATAAAGAAATTACTGAAGTCAGAGGAGCAAGAAGAACTATCACTGTTTTAACAGGGACCTAAAAAACTAGATATAGTCACAAAAAATATAAGTAGAGTTTAATGGCAGTATTTTGGAAGAAAGTACATATTTTCCTAGACAAACAGATAAAATTGAATAAAATGGAGATGCTTTTGAACTTGTCATCCCTCAAGGACAAATCCAAAAGCATAATTCCCAGAACATTATCTGACTTAATAAAAGTTACATCCTCTCCTCACTTGTATCCTTGGATCATGTTTGTAAACAACACTAGTCCTATTCTGGCAAAATATTATACAGTAGAACAAAGATGTCTTCTACAGTGATAGGTATCAGAATGAAAATGAGAATACACAGTCTTGCAGAAAATAGTTCAGTCACGGAGATTTTAATTCATTGTCTGTGATCCCTTTACTCTTCTTGCAATGAAGGCATCTTTATTTCTGCCAGGCATATGCATAAGTGACAAATTAAGTCCTTTCCTGTTCATGGTAAGTGGAAAGATCCTGTTTTCTAGGTGAAAATGTGAAATCTTCATTTTCCTTTGGAAGCAAAGGTCAGTGTCTAGTCTCACCTGCCTTAAGGTCTACAAAAGTTAAACCAAAACCAACGGAGAGGCACAATTATGTCATCTAACGGTAGTTACCCACACAGGGTCAGCTTGTTGCTGTTGGTGCTGACCACTGGTCGTATTTTGGGTGTCAGATTCAAAATCTTGGTCTTACTCCAATATACCAGGTCTATAGTTGGCACCTCTAAGTCTATGGCACAGCGGTGTTCAGATAAAATCTTTCCACTGGAGTCCAACCCTGTAGAGTCAAATGTCCCAGAGGCTGTGAACCATCATATCCTTTCACAACCCTCTGCTCCAAGTACATTTTCTGACCACCACCCCTGCCCCATATAAATTTACAACAACATATACACTAATAAAGACTTTACAAGCAATCATCCTTCCCTATCTTGCTGTCATAAAAAATAATTCCCTTTACCAAAGGTTTTTCCCTACACAGGCTCTCTTCCTGGGGGCAGGATGAGAGGAGAAGAATGTGCCGGATGTTGGCTGCTGTGGCTGCTGCACTATCAGAAAGCACTCGGGCTCTCTGGTGATGGGCCCTGCAAGTCAGCGTGGAGGAGAAGAGGTGCATGCACGTAATGCCAGAAGCACAGTCAGTGTGACAAGTGGGTTCAGCTCATTTGCTGCACCTTGCTGAAGCCTCTTGTCCCCTCGCCAAGCCACACCATTCGTCCTGGCTGGCTGTTGGCAGTGGGACGGGAAACACATGGGGTGAGCACTCTTTCACAGAATGTGCACTCTGTCTTGCATGTCCTAGAGCACTCAAGGGATTAAACAATAGGAATCAGAGGCAGAATTAGCATTTTAATGGGGAACAATGAGTTTGAAAATTCCCATAATTTGGCCTTTGAGCACCATCTAAAAAAACTGCAGGCACAGGGGGAAGGAGACAGAGAGACGGAGAATGTGCTCTGCCCAGACTTACGAGAAATCCAGGCTGTGTTTTAATGAGGGATGGGCTGAAGTAAGTCAATGCAGCTGACCTTGCTGGAGACACATTTTCCTCACGCTAAATCCTGACATTTCAGACCTGCTTTCACACGTTCCATGAATAGATGTCATTACTCATTATCACATTTATCACTACAAGTCTAAAACAATGAGGTGTCACCGAGGGGAAGGATTAAAATAGGCTTTAAAACTTTCCCCCCCACACCTTCCCAGGAAGTACCTGGCATAGGTCATCATATGGCCATGTGTTCTAAGAGGGGAAACAGAAGCCAAGTTTCTGATCTGAAAAACTGTTCCTCAGAGATGTTATTTTGCTAAATCCAAAACTTTCCGTTATCCTGTTCCCTTCCAGACTAACAGAAGACATTGAGAGCAGCTTGGGGGGATAATAGCCAGTTCTGTCCTGTACTGGGGTATATTCTCTGCTTTACTGCAGGTAGCATCTAGTACACAGTGCAGATCTTTCCTACTTTTTGGAGTTTTCATCAGTGGCAATAAAGTACATTTCAAAGAGTAACTTGACCATGAAATTCTGAACCTACTTGTGGCAAACTGTCATGGGTGAGCAGAAAATGGCCCAGTTTACTGAAGTGTGGAGAGGGTGAATACCTGTCATGCAAAACTAGGGAGGCTGAAATTATCTCTTGACATAAGTCACTCACTAAGCCTGAAGACAGTCCAGGCGCCTTATTTCCAGGCAGGGGTAACAGTTGGAGCAGATCACAGGAGTCCTGCCCCATGTGTAACCTTCCTCTGATCTACCAGAATGGCTCTGTCCATTGCCCCACGAGCGCCCTGATCCTGGAAAATAAGTTTTGAAAAGAGTTGTTTTTTCCTTTTACTGTTTGGGTTTTATTGTTTGTTCAGTTTAGGCTGGGTTTTTAAGCCCTGTCAGTTCTTAAGGCTGCTTCCCAGGATGACCAAAAGAAATAAGCAAGAACTAAGAGGAAAAAAAAGATGGTTAAGAAAATACAGGGAGGTATTGCTGTTCACATAGTTCAAGTAGCAACCCCTAAACCTATTCCAAAATCCTTAACCTTGAGATAAACACTGTGTGCTAGGAATGGGAATCATGCCTTAAGAATGGTTTTAATAATTTTCTTTTTTTTTAATAGAAAGAAAAGTGGCCTCTCACAAATAGTAAATCCTGCTATTTGCAAATGAACTTTTAAAAACTGCATCAGTTAATAGAATTCTCTGTCATTTAGCCAATGCAAACTCAGGTGAATAAGATTGCCAATTATCAGTATAATTTTGAAAGAAAGGTATTCAGAACTAATTGTATGCTTCACTTGGATAGGCAGTCTATCAATTTGTGTTTGCAGTGCTATCTTGTATCCAACTGACAGTGTTATGGCTTCTTTTTTAATGGAATTTTTCTCATTTGAAAAAATCAAAGCCTTAGTACAAGAAAATCCAGCCTCTCCAAACTATATCTGTCAGTTTTTGATGCCACTCCATCATGGCCAACAGAACAGTCAGAAGGACAGGTAAAATTAATTTTGTTGACAATGGTTGGAAAACTGGTAGTTCTGTACACTTGTATAGTCATAGAATCATAGAACCACAGAATGGCCTGGGTTGGAAGGAACCTTAAAGATCATCTAGTCCCCACCCCTGTGCTGTGGGCTGGGATAACTTCCACTAGACCAGGGTGCTCTGAGCCCCATTCAGCCTTTCCTAATCCTGGTGGGAAAATTGCTTCTTGTTTATTTTGATGATTCAAGGAGCATGATCATACATCAGAGTAAGAGAAGAGAGGATAAGAAGGGGGAGAGAGAGAGAATAACCTTACCTTTGCTCATGTACTCCTCAAGTGCAAGCCTAAAATCCACAGAGCACTGACAGATCTCTTTTGCTTCCTCTCACAGTTTCATTACTCGAGTGATAAAGTGCTGTCTGCCATACTGACAGCAGAAGGGGGCCTAAAATGGGTTGTGTCTTACAATCTGGGATGCAAAAAGTTTTCTATGGGAATGGACCATGCCCACACACATGCAGAATAGCATATTCACTTCTGTATTATTTTATAGCATAAAATGTCAAATGCAGATACCACTGTGTAGACCAAACAAAAAGAGACATTGCCTGATTTTGCAAACAGTTTGATTTCCATCTACTGATCATAGATGCCTAGATTTAGAAGGCCAGAGGGACCATCGTGATCACTTTGTCTAACCTCTTGTATCACACAGGGCAGAGGATCTCACCCATTAATTTCTGCCCCAAGACCATAACCCATGCTTGTGTGAATATAATTCTTTTAGAGACAGGTTTTTTTTTTCCAATGCCCGGTCTCACAATTCCACATAAAAGAAAATTGGGAAAATTTGTGCCAAGGCTGTAACTGTCTGCTGGTTGTTTGTTTATTTGTTTGTTTGTTTTCTGGTATTTTTTAAAACTGCTGAATGCTTTTGCCATCTTGTCTGACAAATCAAGTTCTGCACTTAGTTTGTCAGCAATACTTGTGTCATCAACACCCACCCAGCCCTTGACCCCTGCCAATGAATGTGCCAGGTTTGGTGGCAGGTTCTGGAATACAGAGAGTTTTCAGCTCCAAACTGGACAGACAAGTTAATTCCCTTCACATGGTCCACTGAACAGCCATCAGGTGGTGATAAATTTTAGCTGCTGTTCACCTGCACCGGAGGTGGGGGGGGAGGGGGAGGGGGGGGTGGTATTGGCTTTTGTAATTGTAATTGAAATATTGTAATGTTCTACTCTGAGCTTTATTACTGGTACTTTAGAGCAATTCGTTTCCCCCTTTTAAATTGTAAGCAGAATTCACCATGCAGTGTATTTGATAATATAGAATGAAGCTGGAATTTAGCGTAAGACATGGTATACTTATGTTATTTCACAGAAGTGTCAAGAATAGTTAACCGCTGCCTTTAAAAGTTTAAAATCAAAACTGCAGGGAATATGCCATGGTAAAGATCTTGTGGTATATTATCTAAAAGTATTCTAAAGATAACTCCTATCACTATGCTTTTCTACCTTCCTTGCTTTTCCTGTAAATTAATCTTTAGTTTCCAACTGTTAATCTATGGAACTGCAATGTACAATATAAATGGGACCTTTTAAAAATAGCACAGTAATATAATGAATTAAAATGACAGTAAAGAAAAAAAATCTTACCATTGTGCCAGAAATCAGTTCAATATGCTGGCTTAGTCTTTTTTAAATGAATTGAATTGATGAAGTTAAATGCAGTTCTTGCACAGAAAAAAAACGTGTATGATAGATGTATCATTATGTGGTCAGCACTTTAGAAGTAACATATAGTAACATATAGTAATCATATATCCATATGATCAAAGCTTGGGATATCTTTACTATTTTTATTAAGGATACAAACAAGCATAAGATTGTACTGAATGAACAGTAGAAAAATTGTGTCCCATATAAAGCCATATTTATGATTTGGTCTTACCCCTTGCATGAAAGTTTACTTAATTTTCAAGGATGTGACTTAATTAGAACTAGAAATGATCTGCAGAGTTGTTATCTTTGCTGATAATTTTTTTGGTGTGTATTTTACACAAAATATGTACCACAGCCATTCATTTGCACATGGGAGAATTCAGACAGGTGATTTTTTTTATGTTCTCAGCCCTCTGCTACTCAGCTTTCAGCCCAGAATTTTGTCTGAAGAATTCTCTCAAGGCCACAGTCCCAGTGCTTCTTTAAGCTGTCTCTGTGTGGTCTGCTGCTTATTTTTCAGTTTCTCTTCCTCTCTTTCACTAAAATGTTACTCAGCAAAACCTTCCTGACCACAGCTGCTTTTTTTTTTGAGAAGCAACAGGCCGTAGTATTCTGCTTGACTATCTTTTACAGCATTTATTTCCATGCTGGAAAGCAAAGATTTTTTTCAACCACTTTTTTCAGTGTTACACCTGAACATTTTCATTGAAGCATGAGAGACTATATTTTTAACCTTTGTACACCACTTTTATAATGGGCTCGTGAAAGGCACTAGAGAAAAGATAAATGAGAAGGCTCTAGAAAACATGGCAGAGAACAAACACCACACAGAATCTAACACAGCACTTTTTTCCATACCTACCAATGGTTTCACTTTGCCAAGTAATTGTTATCTGGACATTAGAAAAAAGGTAATTGCTCAGTGCCATCTAATACCAATGCTCACAGACATGGACATGAGCCCTCACAAATCCTAATGGCTTCTTGTCAGGTGATAGAGCCTTTGACTGTTGGTTGTGTTTATATGCCTAGATGGGTTTCTTTGTTACTGAAATCCTCCAAGGGATTTTGTTTCATTCATGTCACAGCTGTCCAGCCCAGGTGCAGATGCTGCAGTGAGTTCAAGTCCACAAGCTTTGCCAGAATCAGGAAATAGCTCCCAGAAAAAAAAGTGTGTGGGAGGACCTTCCTCTTGTGAACAGGTTCAGGGATCTATCTGTGGTGAACAGGGGAAAACTGTTCTTAGTAATTAGGGAGATACTGTAAATTGCTGTCCAAAGATGGTGTTAATTACCTTAATCAACTAAAATTCAGTCTGTAATCTTCCATACTTGCAAAGGTCTCATTTTGGATCACTGGCACAACAGTAGCTAAATAACTGCTTCTCCTAAAAGTCAATGTTGGATAGAATTAATCTAAATTTAACCTCCTAAATACCAATTATCTGTTCTATACCTGGTCTCAGCAGAAGAGAAAGCTTTCTCAGCAAGGATTTGCTGTAGTGCCTTTAACACTCCCTTAAAGCCTAGATGATTCCAGTCTAGATTCCTTTGTACAGGAGGATGAGTTGTACCTCAGCGTTGGTGTGTATTTCCATGGCAGCCACAGGAACCAGCTTGATTGGGTACCCCAAGCAGTCTGCCAGTGGTCTACATGTGAGGCACATTTCTGGCATCCTGAACCAGGGCATTAAATTCTGCTCACCTTGGATTTGAGACTTTGCACAGGAGCATGGTAGCTTGTGCCTCTCCTGTTTGTTCCAATTTCAGGGAATGATTCTGCAATCTGTATTGATCTGAGCACATTGCTTCTGCTTTTCATTGCTACTTGCTTTATCTGAGGTAACAGCTAGCTTAGGAATAGCAGATAGCTGTAGGCAAAAGCTCGGAGGAATATTTCACAGTATTTTTTACTCTGTTCTTACTGCTTCATGTGACTGATTGTAATTTTGCTGATACTTGTGGGTTAATTTTTTATTGGTATTAGAATTCTTAATCTGCCAGAAGGCTTTTCTCCATGTTCTCACAATAGCTCTGAAGTTATTTGTTTGTAATCATAATTGGTAAAAGGAGGAGGGCAGCAGGCATCGGGGCTGATCTGAGAAGTGTCAGTCAGCTTTTGGATCATCATTTGCTATGACAGCGGTGGGAAGGAAGAAGAATGGCGGTCGCAAATTTATTTTAATGTGTCCTGCAACCTTGTGATTGATTAGAGGAAAAACAGATTGTTTCATCCTTTTTCCACAATTGGATTTTCTGGTTAAATCCAGAACTGCCGAAGTGCAATAAAACACTCTCATGAAAGCAGTAATCTCCTTAAATCTTCAAATTTCCCCCACCCCACCTCCCCACCTCATTTCATACACAAACACGGAACAAAATGATGCATAAAAGCAGAAAAACTGATTACCATCAGCAGAGTTTCCTTTTTAATGTATTAGACCTTTAATCTTTTCTTAAGTATTGACCATTAAAATTATTAAACTACTTCCCCTCCTCCTGCCAATGTATATTTTTTGAATGAATTGACCAAGATATTTAAAAAATGTTACTGCATTTTTTCCCCAGCTCTCCTGGTGTGTTTGGTAGTGTAAATTTTGTGTTGTTTAATGAAGGTATCTCACTGCTTTCTGCAGAGCCAGTGGCTCCTGTAAGCTGCTGGAGCTGCTTCTCCCCTCAGTTCTTCCCAGGAACCCTGGGGGTCAGGGAGGTTCCCTGGGCAGCAGTGAGCCGGCAGAAGGGCTGGTCCCTCTGCTGGAATCTGCTGGGAATGGGTATGCAGGTGTTCCAGAGCTACCTTTTACTTCTTCTTCAGGCTCATGGATTGAATGAATATTGGTCCTAAGACTGCCCACTACCAGTTGGTTAACTACTGGCTAAATAAACACTATGACAGGGAAAAATGGCATTATTTACCCACCTCCAAAAGCACTGCAGGCTCCATAGGGGTGGTAGCAAACAGCAGCAGTTTAGAAAGGGCATTTTCTCTACAGAATAACTAAAATAACTGGCAAAGATATTCCAAAGTGGCATGGGGTTTCAGGAGACCCTTCTGACATGTCTCGGGGAGCCACTGGCTTCTCAGAAAGATGGAGGACCAGCTTTTTGAGTATCACACTGCCTGAAGGAATCTCTGTGATGGAGCTACCCCAAATCATTTGTACCTTTTGAAAATACTCATCATTAATAAACTTAATAGTATTGATCCCAAATTAAGTGTTACCCTGTACATTTGTGAGGTTGGTGTTCCAACACTAGGCTTTAGAACAACTGACAAGCCTTTCTGCAGCTCTTGATTTAGTATAAATATAGTCTGAAAGAAATTAATGATGCAGTCTTGAAATATGAATCATGGAATATGAGCAAGATAAGTTATTTTACTAAATAAGCCACACACTGACCACAATGACTTCTGCTCTGCACCGTCTGCTCTCCCTAGAGAGCGGTGACTAAGAACTGGGTGCTGTGGGAAAAACGTTTGGGTGTAGCAGCTGAGTTTCTGGATGTTGTGATCTGATCTTGTGAACACTTCAGCAAATGAGTAACTACCCACATTGGAGCAGTCCCACTGAACAGAAGCCACTTCTTCCTTATGTGTTTGCAAATAAGTGCTCAGCTTTCTCTACAAACAAAATTTAGTCATTTGCTTTACATTTGTGATTGTCAGTTTAACTTTCATTTAACTCAAAACAAGCAATGTTCTTATTTAAACAGGAGCTGAGTGCCACAGGAGTAGGCTGAAAAGGAGCCAGCCCAGCTAGCAGTGCCTGAGTTTCAGTAAGCACACATGGAAAGTTGCATCGGTCATTTATTTTGAGCAAGTTTGCCAACTTGGCCCATCTTTCTAAATAGTTCACTTGTTTGATACAAATAATGACAGACATTCCACTTATCTTAATTGCTTTACTTGTGTCTTCCATATTCCTGTAATGGTTCCTGATTGTTCAGCCTTAGAAATTAAATGTATTGTCTGCTATTATTTCCACAGTTACCCAGTATGGGCAGTTAGGTAGTACCACTGATGGGTAGATGCTTGTCTTTCACTTTTAGAAGTCTGAAATTCAGCTTTTGCTGAATTTAGATTAAAAGTACAAGCAATGTTAGCTGGATTAATTTAGCTCCTGGCTGGCTCTTGAAACAAAGCAACCAAACCAATTGGACAGCAGAGTGAGCTGTCACTAGATATATTGATAACAGCAGTTCTTGTTCTTAACTTAGAGTGTAGATTACCTTGTATGCAATCAGAGAAAATTTGCTTTCAGTTAAAGCAGTTGCTTTCTCTTCACATGAACAACTTTGATTTAGACACCTCTATAACAGGCATGCAGAGCTAATGGAGTTATGTGAAGACAAAAAGCCTGGGTGACTGAGATCTGGTTTCCTCCAGCAGCCCACAAGACAGCAGATCATGCTTGTTCAGGCAAACATGCAAAAACCAGGAAATGCCAGAATTAATGCTGCACATGTAACCTTAATAGGGCTGTCTCTGTATATGCCTCAATTCCTTGGCCCCTAGTACCTGTGTGGGGTGTGAATCAGGGTTCTGTAAGACGGGGGAATTTTGAATTTGAAACCTCCCCCAAATGAAGGGTTTCTAGAACAGTTTCATAGGGTTAAAACAAAGCATCCCTTATGCCCTTGTGTTTGGAAACACCTGACTTATTGTAGATGAATAATTTTTAGCAGATTCATCCTTCCAGCATCTGCAGTTCTGGTCTGCTTGGAGGAAGTTCAGTGATTTTGAGAAACAACATAATATTGGGTTTTATAATGGAAAGCATGTGGCACCCAAAGTGATACAATGATCTGGAGGAATTTCTGTTGGGACTTGTGGTCATTTGGGTGTTTCTGTGCCAGATTGCTCTAAGAGTGAGGCTCATAGAAGGGTTTTACAGCTGTTTGCCGTGTTCCACTTTCCCTGAACCATGGTTTCTGTAAGTGCTCAGTGTGCTTCATATGTAGCTACACTTGAAAGAGTTCTTTTTTCTTTTCCTAATTTGTTTAAAAAATGGATGATTTCACTGACTTGGTTCAAGAAGTGTCTCCACAAAGAGCTGCAGCAGGTTGGCTTAAGGGCTGGGAAATTGTGGTGGTCATTGCCTTGATGGAGATGAGACAAGGGAAAGATCAGGAACCTGCTAAGCAGGCTTTTCTGCTGGAAAAAATTATAATGTGGAACAAACCATTCATTTTTATTTGTGCTCTCACCTGTAACTTTCATTTACATCTCTGAAGACATAGTGCTGTGCTGGTACTCCAATAGCAGCTTCTCATCCTGCTCATGAGCACATTTTACCCAAACCTCACCTTATCTGCAGGGAGCCTGGGAGTGCCTTCCATTACCCTGCTCCCTCAGAAAGTGACTGCAGATTGTGAAGGCAGAACAGAACCAGTGCATTTCTTCCTGCTGATCAAATCTCAGTAAGAATTAACAGACCTTAGAAGAATTTCCCAGCAGACCTCAGTAGAAATTAATTAAGTACGCCTTCCCTACTGGATTAACCCTAACATTCTGTTTCATTTAGTAATGAGAACTTCTTTGATATGCAGACTGGGTGCTGCAGCCCTGGCCCTGCCTGTCCGAGTCCCGCTGAGCCAGCACTGCCCTAATCCCATCCCCATCCCATCCTATCCTATCCCATCTCATCCCAGGGGATTCTTTCCTGGCTGAGCCCCAGAGTGCCCACAGATGGCTGGGCTCTCACTGACCCTGGTCAGCATCCCCAGCCTGGCCTGGCCTATCTTGCTGGGGTCTGAAGGACAGGGTTGGTCAAGGAGGTGCCCTGGTGTTGCCTCCTGGTCCAAATCCACACTTCCACAGCAAAGCCCTCCATGGAGAGAACCTGCATATGTCTGATTTAATTAAGAAATTAATTTTGCTTTAAGGTCAAGCTGAAGATCGGAGAAGCACACACATTAGTTTCTCAAAACCCCTTCTATGTATAGCTAATATGACCTCTGGATGATGTTTTCTCTAAAGAAAATGGGCACAGAGCTGAAAGAGTCTGAGTCCCAGAGCCGGGGATCTAATGCTGGAAAGAGAGCAGGTGTCAGTACTGTAGGTTAGACTTGCCAGTCCTTGAAAGGCAAAAATAATTTAAAGCATTTGTCTGTAGGACCTCCTGGAGCCCTAGGAAGTTCCTAGCAGCTGTATGGACACCCTGACTCCCCACCCTCATGTCCCTGAGGCCACAGACATCAACCCTCCCCTTAATTCCCAGTGCCATGGCTGCAACCTTCATTGCTCCCAGTTCTCCCTCTGGGCAGAAGCCAGGGTAGAAAGCAAACTAGAGGAACATCATCACTGTTGCCTCCTTTTTCTACTGAGTTCCTGATGGGGAACCATGGATTGCAAAATGTTTCCTTCTTAAACTCAGCTGACCCTTTCTAGCCAGGTCCAGAGCTCACAGCATCACAACTGGGAGACTTCTGCAAGGAGGCCAAAAAAGGGCAGGTGGCTTCTCTCTAGGATTTGCCTTTCCTTTTGGCTCCTGTTCATCCTCATCTGTCTTAACAGCATAAGGGAAAGCAGAGGTCTCTGAACAGGCTGCCTAGAAAATTCACAGTTGTGCACTGCAAACTGAGGAAAAGAATTCCTGGTCCATCACCATGCTGCTGCCAGGCCGAGGGCAATACAACACCATGGAAATCAGCTGGGATGAAGCTGGAATAGAGCTACAATGGATCAAGGCAGAGAATAAACAGTCACATCATTATATTTATACCTGGGGCCCTTGTGCCTCCGAGTGCTCTTTGCACTTGTGCAAAGCAGCAGCATGGCACTTGGAAGTACGAATAAAACCAGCTCTTGGTACAGCCTGCCCTGCCTGGATCAAAGAAATACAGCAATCAGTGTGTGCAAACAGCCTGGTTTTCCTTTTCAGAGCTGCAGGCTTGTGACTTATCACTGCTGACTGTCTTTATTCAGCAAGAATAATGTCAAATGCTTTTCTGGCAGAAAAAAATGCAGACTTTGACCACACATTAACCCCATTAGTATGGTGTTAACTTTTGACTTTAATTCTGGCACCGTGTTAGGGATACTTAAAAGCAGAACAAAATGAAAGGAAATGTTAAACACATTCCTCTTTCTCTTGAAAACGGGAACGATAATTTAAGGGTAATGTCACAAGATGTCTGTAAGGGTTTAATGTCTCTCTATCTTGCATAGAGTGTTACCAGAGGTAACGTGGGCAACTTGCAAACAACTGAAAAAAAGAAACATGTAGCATAGCTTTTAAAACTTTACCCCATGAAGTAATTCCAGATGTGTGTCTTAGGAGGAATAAAACTATTATTACAGTAATACATTGATAAAAATACAATGGTAAAAACCCCTATAATAAAAATATTAATTATTAAATGTACTAAATTATAATTTATGCTAGCACTTTACATACAGAGAAATCATTCTTACGAAACATTTTTTAGGGGAGTAAAACTCCTAAAGAGGTATAATTTTGGTCTGTGAAGGGCTGCATATGCTGCATCCAGAGGTTTAATATTTGACATGACGTTATTTGCAGCTTCACTTGCAAAAAGTGTCTGAGAAAATTAGGAGCCACAAATTACTAATTACATAAAATTTCCAATAGCCAAACGAAGGTTGCTTCCAGCAGTAAGATTACTGTAACAAAAGCCAATACTCTGATTTCCCAAGATTGCAAGATGGATAAATAAGAGGCACACTAACAGAGATGTGCTCAGCACTCTTTTAAGGTAAACATGAATTTTATTTTTCAATGGTTGCATATATTTCCTGAAGGAGAAATGTGGAGTCAGCAGCAATTGCATGGAGAAACCACTATATCCTATGGCTAGTAAACTCCAAATGTGCCACAGGGGACTGATTGGAAGTTACCTACAGCTCTCTCATTATCACAGCACTTTGCGTCTCTGGTGACTTTTGTCATGGTAAGCAGATTGCAGAGGAGTGAGTGCAGAATGTAAAGGGTCCAAGTACACGAGCATATTTTACAAGAGACCCATGCTTCATCTACTCCACCAAAGCACAGGAACAAACACTCTTAGCTGTTCTGTTCTCTTGTTATTTGTTCTTCCTGCATTGGTGATACCTAGCTTTGCTGGGATTACTCCACTGTGTCTAATTTTAAGTGCTGTAAAAATTAAAAAGATGATCCACACAGAGGAGGTTCTCATTTCCCTTAATAACTGAATGGGCAGAGGGTGAGCTTGAATTCTTCAAACAATGTACACATGGTGAACACATCCAGTAGAGGGACAGAAAGGCAGTCCAGGTCCCCAAGGCCTTTGCTGAGGTGTGAGAATGTTCCCATTGACTGGTCACACTTGTCTCACCTAGTCTGTGCTGGGAGCTGTGCAGGTGCAGAGGGTGCTGAGGCACTGACAGCTTGTCCCTTTGCTTGTCCCTCTGCAGCTCAACTCCTTCCAGAGGAAGGGCAAATGGTCAGCATGGACATGCTGAGACCGAAGGCTTTTAGGTCAGTAGGCCTTCCTTTATGGTAAATAAGAAGATCTTGCCACTTTTGAGTTTTTTACTGTACGAACAGGAGCATTTGTTTGAGCTTTACATGCACTAGGAGTAGATTATGTTATTTGGATGTTCAAATAAATGCATTTTTTTGCTGTCATGCAACATTAAATACATTGCTTGGGATTTCTCTAAGTTTCACATCACATTTGTTGAAAATTACTTTAAATAACAGGGATGAGAAATGTAGTATAATGCAGCACAAGATTTTTAGCTGAGATAACACAGAAATAATGGATGTTCCTGTATAGTCCCAAAATTTCTTAAAGTAGTACAATTTATACTGTAGTAAATGAAATATTAGGCTATATTCAAAATACCATTGTATTAGACACTCTAAAGATTTACCATAACTGATTGTTTGTGTCTCAGAGCTATGATCTAAGAGCCTTAACAAAACCAAAAGCAGCAGAAGGGAGAAAAGGATGACAAAAATACCTCAACGAAGTGTGGTTCATAGCCGAGCATTAAAAGCAAACATCTCACCACTTCTGATGTCCTCTCTTTCTACATGGGCACCACATCAAGTGGTGGGGTGAGCAAGGTGTCACTCTGCTCCCTGTCTCTGGCCAGAACTGCACCAGGCACTTCCAGCCTGCAGAAGGCTGTGCCCTTCTCTCCGCTCAGCTACACAGGTGACTGAAAGCTGAGAGTGCTTGGTACTTGCCAAATTTCACTGTAGGGTTGTTTTTTCTTTTTCCTGTCAGTGACTTCTGCTGCAGTCACTTTCAAAGACTGAACATCAAAATCTTTCATTTAATATTCCAAAAATTACAAAAGAAATTTAGATGCTAAACTCAATGTGTATGCTTTCTTTTTGTTGTTGCTTTAGAAATGCAGCTAGGACAGTGTGGTGGCTTGTCCCTGGCTGGACACTGGGTGCCAGTACCTGAAGTCACTCTGTCACTCACCTCATCAACTGGACAGGGAAAAGAAAAATATAATGAAAGGCTAGTGGGTCTGCTGGGTGTCTGCTGAGTAGAACCTCTCACACATCCTCAGTCCTCTCTTCTCTGGGAGCAACTGACTGCCAGATGACTGTAGTAGTTGGATATGGTAATACCAGTAAACATGGTTTAAGTTGCAGCTAACTTTCCTGGAATTATGGGGTTTCTGCTTATTTTTCCTGTCTTTTCTGTTACTTCCTTGCATTTAGAGGAAGAACAAGTAAATGCTGTTCAGGATTCATATATCAAATAAAAGCACTGCAGTTAAAACATCTGGATAAATATGTGTTCTTAGAGTAAGCTTCCACAGAGAACCAGACAGTTTGTAGATATCTTTCATATGATTGTTTCAGTCTAATACTTTTTTCTTAATAAGGTTAATATTTTATTTCATTTCAGCTCACATAAATTCTTCAGAAGCATGTCATAAAAAGGTGACAAGAGGTATCCAATTTCATACTGAGAAGTCAAGGAAGTCATTGCAGGTCCATTGAGTTAGCTCCCAAGCACTGATTTTCTAATCATACTTTGAAGCATATCTTCCTTCTCTTCATTAGTGTGAGTAATTAGTAATTAATAGAATAAGCATTCTCAAAGAAGGCACTGCAGAGTCTTTCCAGCCTGGATCTCCCTCAGTGCAAACAGAAATACTGATTAATGCAGTCTCCCTTCTGAGTCTCCTCTGCCCTCTTTACACAAGCATTTCTCTGAATTCACATCATCACATGGCTGCTCAGAGCCATGTCCATTCTGCCACCAAAAGTTATTCATGGCATCAATCCCCTTGCACCAAGGGTGTCACAGGCTGCTGCTGGTAGCCCTGTGTGCTCTGCTGGAGCTTGTCCTGGCCCCAGGAGCTCTGAAGGAGCCCCAGGCTGTGGCAGGGTGACATCAGCATGCTTGTGCCCTCACAATGGGGATGCTGCTGAATCTTCACTCAATGTGCTCTTAATCATAACTCATAGGTCAGTTCACCAATGTAAGAATATAAACTGTAAGTAAATACAATACAATAAGTGGAAAGCAGCATTATTTTCTGTAGGTTTTTGTCTCTTTCCTGCTCTCTTATGAATTCTCACCATCTTCCACATAGATGCCCATTTTGTGTGAAATACTGCCATAAAAAGAGTGTTAGCCCTTAAAACTAACTTAAGGGAGTTTGCTTCTTGTTTGTGTATCAGTTTCCAGGGAGCAAAAGCTGATGAGAAATCAACCTACCAATACAAAAAAGGGGCTGGCAGCCACCAAAGTCTAGGAAGCCATTTTAGGGAGATGAAGCAGAAATATGTTGATGTCCCAAAAGAGAACAGATTCCAGAGACTGGCAGAGAGTCACATGTAAGAGGGAGAGAAGAGAGCACAGAACCTGGAAAATGTATGCCTCAGCCTAAAGAGTTCTCCAGAAACTGAGGAAATCAAGGCATGGGGATGCATAGAGGACCTGCACTTTTTTATCTAGATTTATTGTTTGTCGTGGTAGTAAAAGAAAGAACAATCAGTCCAGAATCTCTTTTAAAAGGCCTTTGTGTTATAAGCTGTAGGTGCTAGCCACAAACAACCAATCTGACTTGCTAAAGCAAACTCAAATTGCTCAGATTTGGAAATGGCTGAGGTTCGGAAAGAAGAAGTCCTAGGTTTGGAACTACTTCACAAGGCTCTGCTCCCATGGAGTTCCCATACCAAGAAGCTGCACTTTGGGGAAGGCATGGACTTCACCCAAATCAAAGACATTTTTAGAGTGCATCAGCCCAACATGTGTAACTAAACCACTGACGCCTGGCTACACAGCCTCTCCTTATTTCTTTCTGCCCTTTCATAACTGGCTTTGTCCAGCTCAAGAAATGAGCTTATTCCCCTTTTCCTCGGGAGGATCTCATGTCTTCATTCACAGATTGCACGTGGATGATCCTGCCACTCCTGCTCACCCAGAGTGAAACTCAGAGGAAGTTCAGAGAAGCTGAGAAGCCCTCAGACCCACTCTTTTGGCACCAACGCAGGCAGAAAATGGTCAGCAATAAACAGCCCAGGACCTACAGGCCAGTCAGTAGTGTACAAATGGTACTCAAAACCTGAAACTTGCTATGGGCTCATTTAGCATCTTGAATGAGCTTCTGAGTAGTAACCATTAAAACCTTGAAGCCTGTTGAAAGACATGCTAAAAACGTTTTTGTCCCACATAGTTCTTCCCAGATCTCTCTCAGAGAGTTGCTTTCTAAGAATCTCCAACCACACAAACCTGTTTTCCTGCTGATATTTTGTAGACGAGCGTTTCTGACTTTACAAATCAGACCCCCTCAGATGTGTCTGTGTATGGGATGGCAAGCCCAACTTCTTAACCCCAAGAGTGGTCTTGCATGAGTTGAGGGTTGTGCTTCTGACTTTTACTTCATTACCCGTAGGCCAAGTTTGATCTAGCTGATCAAACCTGGCAGCTCCTTCTCCCAAAATCTTTAGGATTATAGTTATGTACCACGTAGTTTCTTCTGACAATTTGTCTCCATATGGTCACACTTCCTGACAACACGAGATACTTTGTTAAGAATTTGTATTTCAGCCAATGCATGCCTAAATCCAACCATACTCTTTCTATAATACTTGTCTATTTAATATCCACTGATGTTCTCCATGTTTGTATCAAAACTCTCTCTTGCAATTGATGTTACCTTGATAATTAGATTATTAATATGCTATGACCAATAATTAGTATAATTTTCTTTAGTATTATTCTCCCTTGCCTCTAAAAATTTTCTGTTGTCAGATGCTTGCCATTAACTGCATCACTGATTAAAATCTTGCCTGCTTTTTTGGCATATAAACCTGTGAGAATCCATTTTCGTACTCATAGAAATAGCAACCTTGGTTACATCAGCACCAGTTCTGGGCTTTGGTTACAAAGCAGTGGCTGAAACCAATTGGTGTGGTAAATATGTCTGCTGGAATCTCAGGGGAAGAAGCTCAAGCTCTCAGTAATACTGATACCAATTATAAAAACTAAAGATTCTCTTATTTGGAGCAATGAGCAGATTTTTTCACTGTTCTTGCACATCATGTTTCAAAATGAAGATATCCTTATTACATTGCATTTGCCTGATAATACCTGAGACATCCTGATTTTTTTTATTCAGTGGTCATCATCCTATTGTCATTCTGACAATATTTATTTTTCAGTGCTGGAATATAACCATGCTCAAAATTTAATGCATAAATTTGTTCCTGCCTTTAATTCTTAAATACTTCGGTGTCTTAGTATTTTGCAAGGAACAAAACAAACCTGATTATCACCTATGTTAAGACTTCTTTTAGCCACTCTTCTATCTAAAAGGATCTTAAATATTATGGAAAGAGCCTCTTGAGAATAACTCCTCCCTGAAAAGCCGTGTAAGCAGCACAAGAGCTCTAACTCTCTGTCTCTCCCTACCTGTCAGGAGGGAAAAACAAAGACAGGAATTTGGTGGGCTATACAAGTTCTTTGCTTTGCATGACTCTTAGTATGTCGTGGGAATCAGAGGCTCAGGTACATAAAATTCGTGGCACAAGCATATCCAGCTGAGTGCAGAAAGTACAAATGTTTCACATTGAGAAAGAAGCACATGTTGCTGTTGGGTCCCAAGTTAGCTACCACAGACATTCATTATTCTTGCTGTCAGTATTCTTGCTGTTATTATTATTATTATTAGTAGTAGTAGTAGTATTAGTATAGTTTTTTTTAAGAACTGTCATTTGTGGGGTAGTTGTCATGATCCTGAAACTATCAACACAAAGGTACCTGGCTTTGGTATTCTGAAAATAAGATGACCTTCATTTCCTTCTCACATTGGCTTGGTGAGTGCAATGCATCCAAGCCATTCAGAATGCATACACCATTATTCTCTAATAACCATCTATAGTCCTTAGTGTCTAATGAGAAATTAAAGACTTATGCTTTAGGATATGCCCAGATTAGCTTCTGCAACAGCAAATGTTTTAAAGACCTGAATGTGATCGACATTCTTCATCTCTTGATTTCAAACTCTACTCTGGAAGCACTTTTTCCAGGCTTTAAAATTTGTATGGCTATCATGCATTATTAAGCCAGCAAGCCTGACTTAAAAGATCTTCATCCTAACAAAAAATCTCCAAAAATAACAAATTTAAGATGCTGAGTTTTTTCTTGGCTGCTCCATCATATTCTCATTTCTAGTTCAAATCCATCCTGAAAGGATTGGTATGCTGAATAGAGTCACACTACCGTTAGCTATCACCATGGCTATATGGTTGCAAGATTTTTCACCCCTCCATTCTGTTCATTTTCACCAAAAATTCCTTCCTACCCTTCAGTGCAGGCTCCAGAGCTCTGCAGCATCCCTTTCTCTGTGGGCACTGCCATCAGCCCTTGGCCATTCTGTCTACATGCAGCAGTTACAGCAGATGCCATTGCGCTCCAGCCAGAGCCAAGCCCCAGGCCAAGCCCAGCTGCATGGGGCACCCATACATGCATGGGGCACATCAGCTCTGCTGGGAAAAGCTTCACATTTCCCTTCCTTGCCTTGGAGCTCTTGCAGAACACACCTCTGCTTGCTTTCTCCATGTGGTCCACAGTGGGCAGGGAGCTGATGCCAAGCCTCAGCACAGCTGTATCCTTCTTCCAGCCTTAACAGTTCTGAGTTCTAGCTCAGAATAGTACTGTCATGCATCCAAATACCATGATTGTAGGTGGACAGATTTTTTTTTTTAATGAAAATAACCAATACTGATAGTTAGGAGTGAAAAAGTACTGAACAAGGATGATATACTTTGGCCAATGATCACAGGAAAATTTCTAATGAAATGTTATGCAGTTTCTACGATTGGTGGAAAACAGGGCTAGGGGGTTAGAATTTGAGGGATATTTTTTTGTTTCAAAAGGCTGGATATGCAGCTGTCAAGACAGAGCTTATGACCTGTGGGCAAACAAGTCAGTATGGCTGAGATTGGAGCCTGTTGATCCATAGCACTGACATGTTTGAAAGCAATATTACTCCATCCCCTGGCAGAGTAGTTAATATCACGCATAAAATAAGAAAACAGAAATTCAAAACCCTACTTCTCTGAATCTGACCTCCCCTAGTCCTACAGAACTAGGTTTGAAGACCACGAGATGAGAGAATCACTGTTTTGCAAGCAAATTCTGTTTTGATCTATGCGCTCTGTGGTGCAGGGGATCCTGCTGTCAGAAGATCATCAATTTCAAACAGATTTTTTCAAATAGTACCAGAATTCATGTTGACTAGAGACCACTTGTTATTACACACCCAACCCTGACTATGTAATTTTCCTACTTTTTTAGTACTTTATTTTGCAGGTTCAATTTTAATTGTAGTTGTTGCATTTTAACCCCAGCCAGCATCCAGGTCCCAGGCAGCCGCTCACTCATTCCCCCACCAATGGCATCAGGGAGAGAATCAGAAGAATAAAACCCAGAAAACTTGTAGGTTGATACAAGAACAGTTTAATAGAGAAGACTAAAGGCACACATGTAAGCAAAGCAACAGTTACTTGTGAGGACAAAGCACCATCACTCCAAACATCGCTCCTTCTCCCTTTTCCCCACCACTGATTTACTGAGCATGAGGCCTTGTGGTCTGGAATATCCCTTTAGTCAGTCTGGGTCGCCTGTCCCAGCCGTGCCTCCTCCCAGCTTCCCATTTAGCCACTGCCTCCTCTCCAGTGTGGCGGCACAAAAAGCAGAAAAGGTTCTGGCTCTGTGTAAGCCCTGCTCAGCAATAACAGAAACATCTCAATGTTATTGACCCTGTGTTCAGCACAAATCCAAAACCCAGCCCCATACCAGCCACAGTGAAGCAAAATAACTCTACCCCAGACAAAACCAGCACAATGGTGAAATGACATCATTTGGATGTGTTATTTCTTAGGGATGTTTCAAGTAAGATTTAAATTATAACTTGTATTTATGATGTACATGTTCAACAGAAGGAACTTCTTTAACTTGTAGCTCAGCTGTAGCAGAAGAGAGTTTTAGAGAAAAAAGACACTTCTGATACTTGAGGGTGTTTCTTTTTGCTGGATATCAAAGCCTTACAACAAACAGTGAAGCTGTGAGAGATTTGTAATGAAAAAATCACAAGTCTTTTACCATGGAGTGTATTAACTAATCTGACTGCCAGGGAGGATACAATTTCTCCATACTAGTCCTGTGAAAGTTACCTGTGTCACTAGAAGAAAGAATAGCACATATTATAGTAATGAAAAATTAGGGACAACTTCAAAAAGTCAGGGTGAAAGTTCTGCTGGGAGGAGAAGCCCCTGGAAGCTCTTGCAGCAGCCCTTCCCAGCCATGGCTCCGTGATCGATGTATCAGAGCTGTCACCGGCTGGATCACCAGGCAAGGCAGATCTAAGCCAGCTCAGAAATGAGCATGAGGAGCCATAGCCAAATTAGCAAAAGCATGCAGTGGTGATTTTCTGCCAGCACGTGTCACTGGTATTCTAGACAGCTCCCTGCTTGTCTGCCCTGTGCATACCAGGCCACCAGCCCTGCCTCACAGCAGGAATATTTTGGGGCAGTTCGCTTAGACAGGGCCAGCTTTCCTTTTCCAAGGTCAACTGGTGACCCAGGAAATAGCTCCGTAAAAAGTGCCATGCCACGGGCAGGCCAAAGTGCCCTGGGAATCTTGGCATTGCAAGTACCATGTGCTATTTTTGCCTCTCTCTTGAGCAACAGAAATAGCAGCAGCAGCGTGAGTCCATGCCTGGCAGGGCCGGGAGAAGGATACGGCTGCGCTGAGGCTTGGCATCGGCTCTCTGCCCACTGTGGACCACATGGAGAAGGCAAGCAGGGAGCAGCACACACAGAGGTGTGTTCTGCAAGAGCTCCAAGGCAAGGAAGGGAAATGTGAAGCTTTTCCCAGCAGAGCTGATGTGCCCCATGCATGTATGGGTGCCCCATGCAGCTGGGCTTGGCCTGGGGCTTGGCCCTGGCTGGAGCGCAATGGCATCTGCTGTAACTGCTGCATGTAGACAGAATGGCCAAGGGCTGATGGCAGTGCCCACAGAGAAAGGGATGCTGCAGAGCTCTGGAGCCTGCACTGAAGGGTAGGAAGGAATTTTTGGTGAAAATGAACAGAATGGAGGGGTGAAAAATCTTGCAACCATATAGCCATGGTGATAGCTAACGGTAGTGTGACTCTATTCAGCATACCAATCCTTTCAGGATGGATTTGAACTAGAAAAGACCTTTCTTTTATGGCATTTTTGATATGAAAAACAGAAAACTGACTTTCGGGCTTAGGGAAACCCTACCCAGCTGCCATTGAGCTGTCAACGCTCAACATTGGTTGCATCCTGTATGTTGGACTGTGAACTGCTGCCAGTGGAGAACCTGCAAATATTTGTTGTTGCATCCTTTGCTGCAAGTAATAAGCTGTCTGCAGCTGGACTGCTATGTCCCAAACCACTGTAACTAGACCTGGCAGAGGTCTCCTTCATGACTCCTGCTCAAGCAATACAGATTTTTAAGGAATTTCTTAGTGCATTTGTTCTCAAAAATATGAAAACATAGGAAAGAAGAGAAATAAAATCTGCTCCAAATCAACTGCTCCCACTGAAGCATAATCAGCTCACCAGTCCTGAGCATAGGATCAAAGATACACATGTAAACTATTAATAGCAGCAAAACATATAGATATTGCTGAAAACAAGGAGAGACTGTTTCCCCCTGATTTACTAAACAGGACAGCCTTATTCTCAACTTTCTGAAGCCTAAGTGTCTGGAAATTCCAACATTAGAGATGTGAAAGTGGTGTGCAAAAAATTTAGAAGCATTTTATGAATACCAGAGGTTACTTGTCTTATTTCTGATCTAAATAATATTTAACCAGAAATCATGGCAACACCGAGTAGGACTAATGAGAAGGCCATTCTGGGGCCATGTATTTTGTCCATGTAATACTGCTGGTGAGGAGATAGTGTGAAACACTCATCTCTGCTTTTTATTTTATGCCTTACAGAAAGGCCAGAGTGTTATGAAAGAGTTAGTGACCTGGCAAAGCTTTTAGAAAGAGTTAAGCTGTTTTCAAATGCTACATAGCCAGGAGGGAACTTCAAGAAGGGACTTAAATGTAAATATTATAGTTGTATTTCTGATGATGGCACAGAAAAAACCCACCCAAACCTTAAAAAGCAAACCAAATAAGAAGAAATCCAAACACAAAACTGAAAACAAAGGGAGAGTTATATAAAAAAATAGAGGAAGCAGTGGTGATAATTATAACTACTCACAATAGTTAAAATAAGGACATATTTCAAACCATATAACGTGCAGTTAATGTTGTTACCTGGTCTAGAGATGATGCAGGTTTGGACTTTTGCAATCAGGGGTTATAACTAGACTCTTGTTGTGTACAGGAGTTTCTAAGAACATAGGGTAGGTTACTCTCAATCTTTACTGGACAAAACTTTCTATTTCATGTGCAAAATGTGGACAATTTTTGGTGACGTTACTAATTCTTTCACCTGGTTTTTACATTACTCATATGGGATAATACACAGAAGTTTTTGCCCACCATGGCTGAATCTCTGCAAGCACCTATTTTTCAGACCTGGGATCTGACTTGAGCAAGTCTTGTAGCCCTCCCATGCACCTTCTGGAGTCTCCTTCCTGTGGGCATCAGGCCATGGAGGCAGAGATGGGAAGCAAAACATCGCGTTCCGCACTCAATATTTGTAACATGGCTGTGATGTGTGCCTGCAGCTGGGAATTTCTGAGTCCCACCAGGCTCTCACAGCCCATTTCTGCACCTAATCCTGCAGATGGCAAAGGCTGATAGCACCATCCCAAGGGCAGGGACTACCTGATCTATGCAGGTGAACTGAGCCCTGGATCTTCTCCTGCAGGGTCTAGGCCTCTCTTGCCTCCTTGCTGCACTCACAGAAGGACCACACAGACCTGGAGATAGGCAACCCTATTCCCAGTGCTGGCATGGGGGTGGGCAGGCAGAATAAAGCATGAAGTAGGGCAGGGGAGAGGGGGAATGGCAGGGAGAAAAGGAGGTCACATCCCCCTCGGCTGTCCTGCTAAATCCACACCTGAGTTTCATTATGTTGTTGCCTCACAGCTGACATCTCATTATGGAAACTCACAGAAGGCCTGGACTTTTGAACCCAAGAGCAAAGGTCAATTTTTGCCACTAAATCAAGGTGGCAGAGGAAATGTATGGTCCATGGTTGGTCCCTCTTCCCTGTCCTGTTTTATTAGAAACCAAGAATTGATTTTTAGGAACAGCTGTCTTTGCATTTATTTTCTCTGTATTTGGTATTTGGGATCACTTAGATCTATAAAAAAAAAAAAAAACCCCAAAAAACCATCCAAAAGCAAATCCAAACAAAACCAACATAAAATCCCCAGTAAACCTTTATATACAGGTTTCTATTTATGTACCTGATATTCTGAATTTTTTTACTTCAGAGATCATTTTAAGCTCTTGTCCCTGACATTGCCTTCTGTTGAACTCTATTACAGTCCTTCCTTGCAATCCCTCTGTTTTAGTAAGTTTTCATCCTCTATCCATATTCCATTGTGACTGCTTTTGGCTCAGATCCTGCACTAACATGGTCAAGAAATGCAAACACGATAGGAAAAACCCCCATAGGTGAGCTAAAAGTCTTTCTCTGGGTAATTTGTATGCTCTTCCCAACTAGCTGTAATAGCATCAAATCAAAGTGATAAGGATACTGCTAAAATTGCTTTAATTAATGTCAGTTTTACAGCCATAAATCATTACTAATTCCCACGTTAAATTTTGGAAATGGCCTAGATATTTTTGGCCATTGCCACCATTTGTCTGGAACTTTTCCCATTCGCAGACCTTTGCTTGTTCTTCTTACTCTTGTCCTGCTGTTTTCCCTGTCAAGTGGAGCTTCCATCTGGCCTGAATGTGTGCACAAAGTTACTTTCACTCCTTCAACCGTGACCTAACTCCACTTCCTGTCAGTGCCTAGCCTGTTTCTAATTCCAGAGGTAGATGCGATTCTGGAAGTCATTGCTGCCCTGCCTTTCAAGAGACAAAAACATTGACGGGAGATTGTCTTCCCATTTTAGTACTTTATTGCAAATCAACAATACTTCAGATGTCTATGGAGACAGGCTGAGCACATCACTGATACATCTACATAGATTAAGCTTTTCCTTTTAAATGGAATGCAGCCACTTCTTTCACCTGGAGTTCTTGCTTCCACATTTATTAATGAAGGCGAATAAAATATTTAAATTACTTAACAGCTCATATATTTTACTAGATGTTGACTTTCCAGTGACTATTTATCAGGCCTTTCTTTAATTCCATTTGGGAGCTTGAAATAGTTTGTCTTTGCTGTTTCATACGGATTGACAAAATTCACTTCTGCTACAGTGAATCCATTCTTTAGGAAGGCTGTGATTCTCCTATGTTTCAATTTTGATTTCTATTTATGTACTTCTGTTGCTTAACATTATTCAGCTGTTCTGTTTGCTGTGTCATTTGTATGCAGACGATATTCGGGTATCTACTCAGTCCCTTCAGAGCTTACAAAGAAGTTTGATGTTTTGTGTAATTGCCTCTGTGATATTTAATCATGGGTAACTTCAAATTTTGTTAAACTTAACACAGACAAAACTGAGTTGCTATTGATTAGTTCACTGGTGCAGAGGTCTCAGGTGTCATCTGTGGTAGTTTCCATTTGTGGTATTTCTTTTATCCTTCAGATAATGCTTGTGACCTTGGGGTCATTGTGGATTTGGTGCCTGCTTTTGAAGCCCACATCAATCATGTAATTAAAGTGTCTTTCTACTGTCTTTGGAATCTAGCTGGGCTGAGACCTATGCTCTTTCTAGCCCACTTGCTAAAACTTTAATCCATATTTTTTTTGTCTGACTTGACTACTGCAGCTCCTCCATGTGCCCTCCGCTGTTTGCATTAGGGACACAGTCTAACTGTTTAGGAATATACAGTGAATTAACTAAGTAGAGGATGTATTTTTAAAACATGGCTAGACCCTGGGTATCACTTGGCTGCTTCTTAGCAGGGGGCTTTTAATGATATTTAATTTAACAGGATATTCTTTCCAGACAGACCAGGAGAATTTTACATGAATCATATCAATTTGCGCTGTTAGTTTTCAATATGTTTCTGAATGTGGATGGCTTTAAATGATTATAATTTCAAGACTGTTGTCACTTCATGTTATTAAATGTTATCTATTTGGCAAATTGCAGAAGCTTTGGTAATGATTCCATTACAATCCTGTCTTTACTTGTTCATCACTTTGGGGGGGTTAAAGATTTCCAGAGCAGTGCCTATTAGAAGATGACTGGTTTCAGTTTTTATTTACATTTTTTAATCAGAATTTAATTGCAATGATCCTTTTCTTTGTGCTAATACAATATTTTAAACAATCCAGATAAACCTATATGAGTATGTATGTAAACATACATATGTTATCTAAGTTTAAAACTTGTTCAACTTTATTTAATTCAGGCTGATTGCAGGTAGTGTTAAGTCAGAGTGAAACAAATAAAAATAGAGGCTGATAAAAGCCTATTTTCCTGTTATAAAATCACACTGTATGTTTGTATTTTTGAAAAGTTAATGTGTAAACATATCTTAACAACAGGCTATTGCCCCATACACCTAATTATGGTTCATACCTCTCCTAGAAGAAGAAGCACGTGAGGTGAACTATGCGCTGACACACAGTGAGTAAAGACAAAAGCTAGGAAAGGTAATCCATGAAGAAGCAGGACAACAGTTGCATGTATCTGAAATGATTGACCTTAAAATCTCTTGAAAGGAAGTGTAACATGGTGCACAAGTGTGTTATCAAATATGCATGCCATGGTGATGAAGCAATGCTCCTCTGCATCCATTGCTTGACATGCAGAATCACTGCTGAGACAACAGGAGACAGGAAGCTGTCTGGCACTCAAATACAACAAAAACAGCAAGTGTACAGACATTTTATTTGGTTTTTATTTCAGTTAGGTTCTGTAAATAAGTGCCTGAAACTATTCATTAGCGTTGCTACATGCAGTTTCAGTGTTTATAGGACAGCCAAATGGGTGAATTTCACTGCAGAAAACTGCTACAGGAAAGATTAATTTGCACTGAATTAAGTAGAGTAGTCTATTGTCTACCTTTGCTGTGATGGTTTTTGTCTACATGCCCAACTCTAACCCAAGGCTGTTCACTTAGATGTGAAAATCAGATGTATGGGATAAACTAAATGTTTTATTTATAGCAAGAACACTAATATACAGCATGCTGTGCACTAAGAGCAAGGATGGTCTAATGGCACTCTGGAGCGGCTTGTTCCTCACTCAAATGTGAACTTTCATCTCTCACAAAGAAGTACAGGAACACTCTCTGAAGTTGGATGCTCTTTCTGAATCATTGCAAAATTGTCTGGCAATCACTGCAAGTGTTAATTGCTGCAATGAGAAGATAACCTACCTCTCTAATTAGAGAAAGCACACTGGCCCAAGCAAGGGAAATGGCTGAAGCTCTGCCTAGTCATCTAAAATGGATCCCAAAAGTGATTAGATTAATTTTTCAGTACCTGAACAGCACTGCCTGCTTTCCAGATGTCCATCTGCAGCCTCTGTCTGCAGGCTACTGGACTTGGAGAAAAGGTGAGGTGTCCTCAAACTGTGAGGAATGAAAGAAACCTGAAATTAAGTAAGAAATTTTCCAGATGAGAACTTTCATGCAAAGGTTAGCCCAAAGTCTCTAGAGAAGTACAGTTTTTGTATCAAAGATGCAAAGCCTTATTTAAAGCTTGCGTAAGCAACTGATTTTTTTATAATTCACCCAAAAATGCTGCTAACTGATTTTAATTTGGCACATGTTTGCTCCAGGGTACGTAGCAAAGGAGCAAGAATTATTCCAAAATATTGTGCTAAGGATATTACTTACTTCACAAGGTGTTGCAAAATCAGTTTCTTCCTTTTCCACCTGGGTTCACAAAGTTTGCAGGAGCCATCCCAAAAAACAAGAGAAGTTGTCAACCTTTTCGCACCTTTTCCCATGCGAGGGTCAAACACAAAAATAAAGGGGGTGCATCATGGAGAGGTATTTATTCTGCATTATGATGTACAGATCTATGAGGCATGCCAGAAAACGTGGCCTGCTGAGTTTATTTAAAGCCATACATTCTGAACGAGTTTGCAGCAAGGACTGGAGCAGTCACTGTCCTTCTTGCAGTAAAACTGTCTCAGACTGGTGAAGGTGACTGTAGCACCACTGATTCCTGCCCAGAAGAACAGCCTCAAAGACTCCAACAGCTACATGGAAGTTCTTCTCGAGTGAGTAGGCAGCCCTCAGTTTTTTGAAAGAAAAATCTCTCTGCATAAGACTTGGCTGACTGTACAGTGAAACAGAGATCTACACAACTACAAACTTCATTGCAATAGGTTTTGAAGCTGGTTTGCTCACTTTGGTGAAACTTAGACACTTACTTGGCCTCGAAGACTGTAGGCACACTGATGTTTATATCCTCTAGTTAATAAAAAAATAGCTTTGCATGACTCCAGAAAAGCGTGCCCTAGAAAAGCATGAGAACACTACAGCATCCCTGAGGAGGAATGTGATGTTCAACTGCTGTATAATGAAGAGAGGTGGAACTTGTAGTGGAGTAAGTGTGCAGTAAAATATTTGTAACTCATAATGTTTCATGGGGCCAATGCCTCTGGGAAGAGAAATAAACTCTTTTCTATGGCAAAGCAATAAATATTTATATATTGTATTGCCCAAAGACCTCCATCAGACTGAGAGGGAGCTGAGTTTGCAGAAAAGGAAGAGGTGCAATCCTTCTTTTGCCTTTACAACCTGAAGATACAGACAGGCAGAGAAGAAGAGCTTGTTCCTAAAACATTTAAAGAAATTACAGTATTGGAGAAGTTGCAGGCATTTTGGTAACTGCAACTACTACAGGAGTGCTGCTTTTCCCCTTTCTTTGTCTCCTGTTCAGGAGTGAATCACATATGATTTTTGACTTGATGCAGATTACAGATTCACAAATTTTATTTTTTGATGGAGAGAAAATTGATTGTAATTGAGAACTTTTCCTGTGTTGTCCAAGTAACTGCTTAGCCCTTGAAGACAGAAAGGAAGGAATCACATCTCTCTTGAGCGCAGAACATGAACTTGCCCAACTTTCAAGAATGCCCATTGACACAGTCTCATCTTAAAAAACCATAATTGGTTGAGAAAAATAAGAGAATCAAAGATTGCAGGGAAATCATTCTCACCCACACAGACTGTGCTAAAGGTATTTTCCAAAAGTACAAGTCTCCTGTACTTAAACGTAACACCCACAGCACCTATTTATAAGACACCACATGAAAGAAATAAGTTTCAACTTGATTTTCTACTTTGGGGAGTTTGAGTTATCTCCCTAAGACATCAAAACCACCCAACTACAGTCTTAAGTCAGACAAGTGAGGTCTGGAGGTTGACAGAGCATCACAAACAAGGCATCTCCGATTGCAGGCATGAGATGAGACACTCCTTGCACATCCAGTGACTCTCAAGTGCTCTTCAGATGTTAATGAGGTTGAGAGGTGCAATGTTCATCTAAATTGTTCACAATTTATAGATGGACAAACTGAAGCATTATTATTGTGAGGAAGATTTCAAAAGTTGGTCTCTGATTTTGCAGGCACTTACAGTTCTTTTCCATCCTGAGCCAGGCATTGCATAGAGATGTCTGGGAATTTCCATAAAATCAGGTCTGGTTTCCTTTTCTCTTAAATATGTGAAATTGTCAATAGCAGGATGTTTTTCAGAAAAATATTAATTTAGATGAAGCTCTTCTAGAAAAGGTGGCCACTGGAAACAGTTTTGCTTCCTGCCTACAGGCTACTAAGGAATCCAGATTTCTAGGGTGAAGATTTCCAGGATGGTCCTTCCTGATGGACTACCACAGATGTAGGAGACCACAAAGTTTTGAGGGTTTTGCAGCATGGCTGAGAGCCCAGAAACCCAGGCTGCAGCAGAAGTTTTTCAATATCTCTATCCTCCATTTTTCCAGGACCTGAGAGAAGTCTCACTAAAATCAAGAACTAAAAGACTCAGCTTAAATTTGAAAGGTTTTTGGTCTTGCAGGAGCAGCTCAGTAAGATACAATAGAAAAAAGTGTTAGGAAATATTTAGGTAGATAATCACGAAATACATATTTTAGTTTTCTTAGTTATTTGTAGGGGTTGGAAATACATTTTCTGCAGTATGTGTTGTTTTTTTATCAAGGATAGACAGAAAAAATCTGAAGTACTGGAATTGCTCAGCGGGACAGAAATATTTCATTTCAGTCTTCTCCTCCCTGTTCCTGCTTCGCCTTTAGGGAGATTTTGGTTTTCTTTTTCTATGCAATAACCAGCTTTGAAAAATACAGGACACTGAAAATGCTGGATATAAAAAGTACAGACCAAAATGATAGGAGTGCCTATTTCACCTCTCAGAGTGACACGACACTGGTGTGGGAGGCAAGGCTGGGAGGCCAGAGAGGAGCTAGGACTGCACTGGAAATAAAAGTGCTGAGACTGGGAGAACTGCAGGCAAAAACAGGAAAGCCCCATTAGCCTACTAGCAGCCAGCAGCCTTTCCCGTTTCTAGGAGAGAGACACAAGACGGAGTAATAATCCTCAGATTTGGGCAGGAAGAATTGGGCACAGACCAGGGACTGTTTTTGAACATGACCAAAGTTTAGAAATGCCAAGAGGAACAGCCAGATGCACCCTGGTTCCAGGGACACAGTGGCTGGCAGGACTGCTGGAGAAGGGGCTGGCCATCACCTTGGGTGGCCCAGGGACAGTCCATCCATGGACTTTATTATACGTGTGGGAATATTTATCACTCGGAGTGAAACACTATCCACATCTCTTCCTGGCAGGATGCTATCCTGTCCTGAGGTGTTTGTGAGAGGCTTTAATGATAAGCAAGCACAATTCAAAGGAGAATTGTAAATTGAAGTCGACTCCAAAACACTTCTTAAAGCCCTGAGTCATTAGCAGCTGAATCACATTATTTCTGTCAGCAAGATCTCTTCTCTAACATCATCTTCTATTTACTGTACATTACCTCATGGTCCTGGTCAAACTGTGTGGCTTTTACAAGAACATGAAGAGTCCTAGTCATTAGGATGAGTTTGACATAATGTGAGCTTTATTTTCTGGTATTAGTTAGAAAGAAACAACCCCCATCCAAGGATTTTCTTAGTCCACACACAAAACGCTTTTCCTAACAAGCAGGTCAAATAAGAAGCCTTGTTTTCTGTTTTTCACATTTCACTTATTTGCTGAAGCTCATGGCTCTGCTACAAGGGCAGTTCTGAAAGTCAAAAGGTCGCAGAATAAAGCATCACCCTTAAAAATTCATCATTTATCTGTCGAAGAGTGACCTCATGGTGACTCCTTCTCAGCTTCAAAGCCATTGATTGCATGGCCCTTCATTCTCCTTCTGGAAATCCTATAAACAAGTCCCTCTGAGATGACAGAAAAAAATTTAACATGCAACCCCTGTCACATATTAAAATAATGATGCAATATTAGATTAGATATTAGACTAATTACTACATATTTAGTTCTTTCCAGCAGTTCATCATATAAGATTAGGTGATAAATTATCACAGAAATTTTTGATGTTTAAAATGGTTAATTTTAGAAAGTTTTAAATTTTGTTTATAAAATGTATACTTATGTAAATATATGTAAGGCTTACCAATATGGCAGGTATTGTGTTAAGGAGATAAGCTTCTCTGATCCAGATATGTCTATGAATTGTAGCTCCTTTAGGCATAGAGCTCTTGATGTTAGAAAGGCACAGGATTAGGAAGTTTAAGCAAGCTGAAAGATAAGGATCAAAGTTAAATTGCAAGTTACTTCGGTTCATTTGTTTCAGTGATTAGAGAAACCATATTATTAAAATAGCGAGTGAATTGTTTAGTGCTGTGCTTGATGCAACTGCTCAAAGGGCAGAATTAAGGATAAAAAGTCTAAGAATTAGAACTGAAGTCTGAAAAGAAAACACTTAAACCTGCAATCAAACATCTATATTTACAGTCTGGACGATGCCAAACTTCACTGACAAGATATATCTTTTCAGCAGTGCTCCTGAGGGACCTGAAAGCCAGGCTAGGCTCTTTTGTCTCAGACACCACAATCTGCAAAGTTCTTTGAGCAAAACAGATCTCTGCATGACAGAGGTGCAGCCTTGTCATCATTACTGCATCCCCTCTTTTTCCCATACCACCTGTTATTTCTGGGCCTGGTGAATGAATTCCAAACCCTGGTACAAGTTCATAGGGTATTTGTTAACAATAGCACACAGTTCTAGTGAGACAAAGCCTACATTCCCAGCAAGTTTGCAGCCACATTGCAGACAGACCCTTACTCTGGCCAGCCTCTACACCAAGAAAGTTTTTGTTGGAATTGAGCTTTTCCCTGACAGCAGTTAAAGCACTCCTGGGGCGCCTGGGAGATAAAATGGTGGAGTCTTGCTGGATCTACAGTTTGCAAAATACATTGCTGGAGCTACTCTATCAATTCAGACAGCAGCTGGCCTCTGGCAATATTTTTTTCCTTCAGCCTCCTGGTTATAGGCATGATCATAAAATCTGTGCATATCAGCAGAAGTTGCATCAGATACTGTTCACCTGGCCAGCTGTGTAGCCATGATTTTCTACTTCTGCAAAATCTCTCCTGATGTTTCTGAGGGGTAGGAGACTTCAATGCTGAAAATAACTATGGTCAAATTTCAAGTGTCTTATCTGAAAGACCTTCAAATCTTTCAATTCTCCTAAAAATTTGTCCCTCTGGGCTAATTATGCTTTCATAATAAGCAAAGCTGTTGTTTTATACAGAGTCAGGTTTGCATTTTCAGAAGTCAGGAACAGCCTTCTATCAACAACACCAGGTCAGGACTTCACAGCTTGCTTAAGGAAAGGCTCACTTTCTGTTTCTCCATCTCATGGACTATATACACCTCAGCTCCTCAGGCTGACAGCAAATGTTCTTTAGGAAATCTCCTTGCTGCAGTAAGGCCTTGCTGGACAATGGTGTCACTATCCTTCAAGATTAATTATTCTTATTAAAAAAACTTTATCCCTGTATTACTGAGAAATATACTGCTTTCAACATGGTATGAAATCATGATGCAAATGTATAAACTATGGTGTACTTTTAAGCATATCTTTTAACTACCAGCTTGATAATATTAAGTAGTTCCAGTAGGAATCTTCATGGACAAAGCTTGCTGTGACTGAGGTTTGCAAATTACAAAACTGCTGCAAAAGCAGGCTTGCTTGTCAAATTTCCACAGAATTGCTTCCCTTGACACAACTTTAACTCACTCTCATCCAATACTGAATCTTAAAAAATTGTAATTAAACAACAGAGATTGTTCGCTATTTGAATTTTAAGCCATTGCATTGATTGAAGCTGCTGAGAACCTTGAAAACATAGAGTATTTCTAGCACAGGAGGGACCAGATATTGGACATAATGACTGCATGCATTGCCTCAGTTGTATGATGATGTTCAGTCTGCTCCCAGCATTGTACAGCAGCCAGTGCTTTGTTCTCTAGATCAAGGTAACATCCTTCCCTTTCTATGATTTTCCTGGGGCTTCTGTATGCATTCAATTAGTAGAAAAAACTTCAGAGTCAAAGTTAGGGTGTGAAATCTGGTACACAGGTATTGTGTATCACCTGCAGAGATATCTACACTAGTCCTTAGCAAATCTCTTAAAGGCCCTTGGTAAGTAACAACCAGAGGGTTTATTGGACAAGAAGTCCAGAGACAAAGCCTGTCTCATATATTAATGAAATGCATTCACTATTTGGCTGCATAAAAAAACCCCAGAACACTAAGGGCAACTAAACCCCTATATTTGTGAATAGGTCAATATCAAAGATAATCTGTAGATCAAAACCTGGAAAATGCAAAATGTTCAGATTAGTATGCAAAATAAAACATCAATATGGAGAGTGGAGTTATATGATTATGAATAATTCATTAGTACAAGAAATACAATTAGCTTTTAAAAATGATCCAACTACTCACTCATGTTTAGCAAATCTAACATATAGTAACATCAGGAGGTAAATGTCCATAATGTAAAAGAAACTAAAACAAATTCTTTAAGGAGTCCAGCTGCCTTATTACTAAGGGGGAAAAGGGCAGTGGATTAGATGGGTTAGATCATGCCCAGAGAGGTTAACTTGCCTGTAGTCAATACCCTTGCATTTGCAGGTGTGCCCTCAATTGACCCTATTAATATGTGCAACCCTTGCTGGAAACCTTACTTGAGAAACATGAAGCTCTGGCCATTTGAAGTGACTCTGACTATAGCAAAGCATTCCTTAAATTTGGAGGGGACTTGTTTGATGAGAGGATGCAGAAATAATTTTCACAAGAGAAGGTTTTCTGCTCTTCCAGTAGATAGAAATCCGAGGGCTGAATCAGGCAGAAGATAATCAATGCTATAGCTGGCATACTAAATCAATACATTACTGGCAACTGGAGCTAGTTTTAGCTGAACCTCTGCTTTCCAGAGCAGTCACTCCAAGTCCTGACTTAGTCATTTTCAGGATGAAATTGCATCAGGCTCTTAATCTGTAGGGTACCAATTTGATGTTAGCCAGCCTGATAGCAGCAGTGATTTCCTTGGAGCTGACTTGTGTTGACTGCTCCTGCTCAAGGAGTGAGCACAGCAGGTACAAATGGACAGGAGCTTGCCTTGAAGAAGCCACCTAGCTGGTGTTTTTGTTTTTCCCTGTGCCCTGTTTCTGCAGACAGTTTATGCAAGGGAACACAGACAGGGCTCACCTATCCTTTGGTGTTTTAAAAGTATTGTGTATTTGTAATAGTTGTTCTTTCAAGAACGAAGAGTGCCACGGCTAAGTGACATTATGAGCGAGAAGCCAAAAGCTGATACAACAATTCAAAAGCATACAAATTAAAGTCGATTGTCAAATGGATTTTCCATTCCATTAAAAATGTCAGAATGGAAAAATTTTGACATATAAAAGATCATATTAAGTATCCACATTAAATTCAGTGGGGACAAACCCAAAATATAATCCAAACCCAAAATATAATCCAAACATCCAAAAATTAAGTACTGAAGAGAATTACTTTGCCCAAAATGTTTAAATCCAAATATGTTGACCTTTGGTCCTTCCTTGGATCCTTTTATTTTCTATTTCTATTACTTGTGCTTTTTTTAAATAAAGCAAAACATCTTTTGCATAATATGTCAAAAGCAAGGCATTGTTTTGCTATGGTGTTCTTTTGCTTTTCAATTGCAATTGTTACCATTATATTATTGTTATTTATTCAAATAACATAATTTATTTCACATTATCCATTCAAATAATTTGTCATAATTAGATTTGCCAGGGAGAAATGGCTTTAATGAAAACTTTCAGCCTACATCTCTGTAAATTAACCATTACAATTCTCCTGGCTGGATTAGGAGTAGGTATAGCTGTCATAACATAATGATTAAAATCTCTTTGAGAATGTTCTTGCTATCAGGTGAATGCCTAACTCCAGCTATACTCATTTAACACAGTCCTTCTCGCTGAATAGCCATGGACTTTTGAGTTTGGCCTTCAGACAGTTTGGATGATTCTGCACACCCAAGCAAAGGAGAGCCAGGGGACAGTACCTGGCACAAAAGGTGGAGTGGCACTGACTGGCTCGCTCCTGAACTCATTAGGGCTGTTGGCCCACTACAGCAGACTGGCTGTTCCATCACTGCACGGTGCTTGGTGCTCTGTCCCCAGCCCTGTGGGTGCCTCTCGTGCTGTTTGGGACAGGGACTCTGGTTCACAGCATGTGCAGCAGTGTCACAGACCACCCAAGGGCTGATTTTGTGCTTTGCCACAGGGTTGTCATACTGGAAAGTGCAAAGCTACAACAGAGGACTGTGCAGGCTGGAGGAAGTCAGCCTCAGTGCAGTGAGGTCATTGTTAGCCAGGATCACTGGGCTGTGCAACCTCCCAAAGAGAATCCAACCTGTCCCCTGGTCAGAGCTCATCAGAGAGGTCCCAGGCAAAGACAGATGTGAACAAACAGTTCAGCAGCATCCCCAGTCTGGAGCCTGTGCTTAGCTGCTCCCTGACCTTCTTTTACTCAGCAATATAAATCTTACACTCTGGGCAAGGTCCAGGTCTTTGGAAGTGCAACAACTTAACTAGTGGGAAGAAGTGTCTAAATTTCTTCCTTCTAAAGAACAGAGACAAGAGCAGCCGTGTCATTACATGCACATCAGACTGTACCTTTGTTGCCCAAATTTTCTCCCTTCTGTATTAGAAAGCTCTGTCAACAGAAGTACAGCCAGCACAGTGTTAGTGGCAATATATGGATGGCACACAATGCTCACTGTTGCCTATTTGTGTTGATGATTTTGTTCTCACTCAGCCATGGGAAGGTGTCTCGATGTTTGCTGCAGTCCTGTCCCACACTGAGATTCAGTGCTGTAAACAGATCTCTCTGAATCCTTTTCCCAAAGAACAGTTGGAAATGGCATTTCTGAGCCACATTTGCAATAGTTCCATCTTTGTCATCCCAGAGGCTACTTCTGTTCACATCATTTTCAGACTCAGTTGCAAGCATAGATACGCACTATTCCACAATTGTCCATCTGTCCAATTGAAAGAACACTGCAAACCAATGTACATGATTAAAAAAATGAGTTAAACTCCAGGAGCAGAAAACCTTTTCTAATTCTGCATCCACTTCAGGATGTATGATCCATAACTGCACTCAGCAGCTGTGACTTTGGCTTCCACCGGCACATCCCAACAACACATTTGCAGGAGCTGTAGGTGCCTGTGAACTCACCAGAAGTGCCTTTTGTTTTAAGAATAATAAGGGGTTATTAATGACAAGTTTTTTCTGGGGCTGCTGATGTAGCAGTTTTGGAAAAGTAGCTAGAGACACGGAATGGAATTATCCGTAAACAGTGCATAGTAACTTCAAGACTGGAAGACTCAGAGTGCTGTGACCTAGATTTTGCATCCGAAGACATACAGACAGCTGGGTAACACAGATGTAATAAAAAGAAAGCACAGCAAGGGGAATTTAGGCAACTTGGTAATTCTCAATCACCTACACAAGCAAGAGATTTCTAGTGGCAGAAGCTTTTATCTAGTAAGAAAAACAATCATCAAGACATGCAGTCACTGGAAGCTGAAGCTCAGTAAACATGGGCTGTAAGTAAGAGGCTTTTTTTTTTTTGTATTGTAACAGATAATTAATCACTAGCAGAGTTTGCACAGGAATATTATGGACTATTTGGTGAGTCTGTTCTGGCGGTGGTTCATTCCATGGTCCTTTCCTCCTGACACAGTTTCCCAAATCCAGGCTCCTGCCTTCTCTGCACTCTGATATGTAAACAATAACTTAACATTTATCCAGTAAGTCTGCAGCACATTTATGAATTTTAATCAACCATTGACACACTTACATGAAGTGAAACAAATGAGCAGAGTTGACAAATGAGGTCCTTGCTTAGAAAGGATTTTAGATTCATATTAATATTCAGTTCCTTTCTAGGATTCTTGACATTAACTGTGCTTCAGCACTGTATGGCTGTCTTGAGCCTACAGGATTGTTTTCTGTAGCCCAAACAGGGAGCCCATTGTCCTAAGCATATAACAAAAAGACAGCCACTGCCTCTGAGAGCTCACGGTCTGAGGCACCGAGGACAAATGGCTGGTAGATGAGGATAAAGTAACTTTGGACTGCAGGTAAGGAGCACTGTTGATACACCAGTTAACTAACCATTGGAGCCACATAATTGGATCTATTCCAAAGATGTGGAAGATTTCTGTACATAACACAGTCTTCACAATTTGGATCAGATTTTTTTTAAAAGCTGTGCCTGGTTTGCTGGCTAATGCAATTTTCCCTCTTTTCCTTCTGCTGTCCTGAATCACTTCCTGACCGAGCTCCCCTCAGGTAAAGGGCTCTGTGCCTTTGATTATTTTATGGCATTTGCTGCAGCCCAGTTTTCGTCAGAGATCCTTCCCAGCAGACTAACAGCCCCATGAATGAAATCAGCAGGGAGGCTCTTCGTTATCACAATTCTAGCAGTGAAGTCTCTGTACTTTTATCACTGTACTGGTATCAATTATTTGGAGCCACATTAAATAAATGAAGTCAGTAACATGAATATGTCATGCCCAATTCATACAGAGACTCTTGAACTCTCTTTAAAAAAATCTCCTCTCTTTTTTGCCTGCTGCTTCCCTTATGAATTTTTTGTAAGCTCTGACCTTAGACATTTCTCAATCATTGCAAGCATGCTTAGTTCAAGATTGAATACACATCCATTTTATATGGGTTGAGGGGGGCAAAAATCATGAGAAAAGTAGATGACATAAGAAAAAAATGACTTTTCAAAGTAGGTTCAATGACCTCCATATAGATATGACATGTTAAAGTCAGTGACTTCTTTTTAACTCAGCACTAGCGTATATATATTTAGTATTATATAATGTACTTGTAAGGGCAAAGCCTCTTCAGCATTCGATCTACAATATTTATTGTAGAGTTGTGACTCACCTTCCTTGGGTGTTGCCCAGAGTCACCATAATACCAGTAATGACAATGAAATGGACTGCATTGGCCGGTGCCCTTTGCTTGTTCGATGGGTCACAGCAGCACACTGATTGCAGTTTTCTGCAACCTAAAGACAATTTTATTTATTTATTGATTCTGCTGAATCAGAATTCAGGCTTGGCAAAGCCTATCCTCAAAAAAAAAAAAAAAAAGTAAATTAAGAAACCTTTGGTATTTGGAGAGTGTTTTTCTAAAATATTTCTGTCCAAAATTAACTTATTTTGGTCTTAAACAATAAAAAGAAAAGTAAATCTCTGATGCATGGACTATTAACTTCAGACACAGTAAAGCTGGTTCATTTTGCTTGTAATTTAACTGATCTGTTTAAACAGAGTAGGAAAAACACAGAACTGTGATAGGAAAGGAGATTTCTTGGATACTGCTTTGCACGTACTCAGAATAAAGAAGCCTTACAACCTTTGAGCTTACTGAGAGTAGAATTACACATAGATCTGAGGAGTAATAGGTAAATGCTTTGTGGGAGTGTTTGTAAACTCTGAAACTCCAATTCAGCCACATTTGAACATGTTTCAGCCTCTTCTCCATTAACATTAATCAAAGTGGCTTTTGTTTAAAGGAATGTTGGAGAAAGTGCATTCTAAACCCAAATACTCTTGCAAATACACTTCATTCAAACCTGCCTGAGAAGAGTTTTCTCTAATTCAGTCAACCTGGCAGCTGGAAGAATGGCATGCTTCTTAGGTGGCCAATTACAAGGAAGAGTGAATAGGTAGAAAACATAATTAAAATAAATGCAGCTTGTAAAGTCTGTTACAATTTGCATAGATGCCTCATTCTTTTGCACTCAACTTCTGCTGAAATCTACAGGGAAAAATCCCATAAATTTCCTGTTGTAGACAGAGACCAAAGCATTGACGTCCGGATTTTGGAAGGCTTGCACTGAGTTATATTTGTGGCTTCCCCAGGACTATTAGTGGTGTGCAAATCTGAGCAGGTGTTTGCAACTTTGCAAAACTAAGTCTGACCTCGTTAAAAAACCCAGCAAACCTACAAACAAACAAACAAACAAACAAAGATATAAACAAAACAGGGTTTGGAAATTTATCAAATAAAATGGGTGTGAGTGGTGTGATTCAGATCAGAAACTGCAGCCAATGACGAGTGGAAAGAACAAAAATTGGAACCCTTGAATTGGGATGCTTTCTTGTTTAATTTTTAAACAATTTCTTAAACATAAAGTGAACTCCTAAACCAGCTATTCACCTCAGCTATTGAACCTCTGAAGAAAAACTTGACTGCAGAGTTAGCAACAGGAATAATTTGAAAGTTAGTATCACCTGAGAATTTCCAAACAGACTACACCAGATGTCAGTGTTCTTTAATCAGGAAACAGTACTGAAGCAGAGAGAGGGTCTTTATCTCAGTCTTATGTCATAAAATAACCAACTGGAAGAATTTAAAATAAGAAGCAACAACTGTATATTCCCATTAACCATTCTGCTTTCTCTGGATCACACTCTCTTATTTTTCTGTAATTTAATGTAAATATAAAATATTTTACAATAGGCATCTCCTCATGATTTAACCCATTTTTGTAGGCTTTCATCCTGCAAAGTTGCCCAGGCACAATAAAGATATCAATGCAAAACATTCCTGATTTGGTGGGGTTTTTTTGACAGTCTCTTTGTATGTGTTGTCCAGGAAGATAGGCATGGAAGATGCAGAAATCCTTCATCTGATGTGCATTCCTGGCATCATCATGTTATTTCATGAAGACTGTCAGGTTTATACCTGCAATGACAAGATAAAATGGTATTGTGCTGCTGTTCAGCAAAAGAGGAAGCAAAAGACAGATGAGTCAGGTGTGCAGCTCACTCATCAGAAACTGTCTCTCAATCTGGCCATTTTTCCACACATTCCTGAACTGTTCATTATTATTTTCCTGTATGATTACCCTACAAGTGCTTGTCACCACTGCAGGGGCAAACCTGAAATCAACCTTTTTTTGAAATCCATGAATTAAAACAATCAGATAAATGCAATGCAATGTATTAAACATGAAATGACACATCTGACTGTCGGTAAAGGCAGAAAGAATTTCCAGAAGACCTTTCTGCAATGCAGACTGCTACTGCCATTTGTTTCTGATTGCTATCACACTGCACAGATGCAATGATTGAGAATCAAACTAGAATTTGGTGCTAGAAGTCCACTGTAACATCAATCACTTGAAATAAAAATGTCATGCTTATTATTCTTTGGAAAATGCTGCACTTAACTTCCAAACTGTTGCTTTCAGAAAAGGCTAATTCAGGGCTGGGTACATTAATGTCAATGCCCTATAAAAGTGCCAGCTAAAAAAAAATGTCAGCAAAGACATTTTTTAAGCTTGTGTCAGCACAAAAGGGTGCCTCAGTTGTTTCATCTCACAACAGCTGCATGCTTTCATTGACATTTGTTGCCCTTTCTTTGTGCACTTGTCCTAACCTCATAGGTTATTTCCTGGCCTCCCTTCCATGACCTATGACCGATGATGACCTTTAGCTAGAGAATGTGACATTTTGTTCTCCTCTGGCTGACATGTGATGCCCTCATTATTCAAAGGTATGTGAAAATGATGACCTGTACTGACCCCTGAGTTTCCTTTCGTTTATTGGTCTACACTAGGTGCTTGTTCAGCAGATTGCTATGACTAGGTGGTGGGGTGTACAATTTCTTTTGAAGAAGGAAGCTCATGAATTGCACCAACATTTTAGCTGTTTGTGTCTGTTGTTCTGTTTGAAGAGCAGGAGATGAGGTGGTGCAGCTGGGGGAAGAGGGTTCAGGGTTCACAGTTCAGTTCAGTGTGGGTTGTTGGGAGCATCCTGCAAAGCTGGCAGATCTGGCTGAGAATTGGGGATCTTATGGCGTGGCACTTGAATCCCAGACTGGATACCCACCTTAGGGCATCTCAAATAGTGCAGGGTGCCAGTGCACGAGGTGCTGGTTCAAATCCTCAGTTCTCAGACACCAGAAAGAATGGATGACTGAGTAACCTCAGGAATTCAAAACAGGAGTGAATGCAGCTTTCCCATCACCAGGATTTCTACACCTTCCCTATTGTCACCCTGATGGCAACATGGTCACACTTGCAAGAAATACAAAATTAGCCTAACATGCCAACAGTGCTGCCTTGGGTATGTCTCATTTTGCAATTCAAGTGGTGAAAGTTTCAGTGCTCTTCAGAAATGCAAGCCTGAACACATGAAATTTTTTTTCAAGAAGTAGATTTTTATCTCCTGTGAGGTGAGACGTGTCCTCGTTGACTATAGTAAATATTTCAAATGCTGAGAGTCTAAAGGAGGAATAAACCACTTCTGTGTGGGAGATTGTGATACCAATTAAGAGTTTCTTAAAGACCCAGCCAGCATGAATATTTAAACCTCCTTTGCTTGAAGAAAGGATGGTTACTTCAGGTCAGGGATAAGGGCATGTATGGAGCAGCATAAGGAACAGATGGCTGCTAAAGACAATTTCAAACTATAAATAGTCCCTATTAAGAAAATAGAAATAATCAATTAGGGAATAAGCTCTTCTTCCTGTTGCACAGGAGCAGAGCAGCAGCAGAGAAATGTTAACATATATGTCAGTGTTTGTTGCTGGGAAAGAGATATCAGTCCTTTCCCACTGAAAGGTTGGAAGCTGCACTGGGTCTGTAGGTTAAGATAGAAGATTATCTACAGCTCTTTGGAAAACGTTCATGTATTTGGTATGCAGACCAGGAAGTGAAAATCAGGATCCAGATTTTGACCTTGCCTCAGCACTCTGTGCAAACTAACACAGAAAGCAGGGGAAAGGTCCTTCATTGGTAAAGAGAGCATTCCCCACCACCTGGAGGCTATAAAGAACTTCATGTTGGAACACATCCACTAAAGGTATAAAAGGTACTAATAACTGATGCCCAGATGTCAGCTTGTAAACTTTGAGGTTCTACCTGGGTGTCTGGGCCAGACATTCATCCTGCACTATAATCCAGATAAATAACCCATTGGGAGCTCAGGCTGACACTCGGAGCACTGCAGTGCAGTGGAAAGGGGACTCCAGGTTAGAGATGGCTTGCCTTTGGGTTGAGCTAGAAGCATTAGTACAACCTGACGAAGAGAAGTGTTTTATCTGTCTTGGGGGAAAATGCCACATAAGTGACCTGACCACGGATGTGACTTACAGGTCATAGATATGTCTTCATCTGAAGGGAAAAAAGCTGAAAAGTTTTGAGAGTACTGTCCTCTGATTACCACCTCTGTCCTGCTTGGACTGAGCTTTGCTGCACCAGTCCCAGCAGCAGGTCTGGGCAGAAGCCCGAATCTCAAGAACGGCAGAAAGAAAAGGCATCTGTGGAACATCATCACATCTCTTCTCTCAGTCACTTCACAAATGCCCCTGGTATTATATTTCTGAGGGCCAGTTACTGAGGGATTAATTGAAGGAGAAACAAGAGCATATGAGTGGATACCAGCTGGTGCTGGGCAGTCCTCCTGTCACAGACCTGACAGTGCTCCAAACCCTGTCACCAAGCATGGCTGTTACATGAACCCTGCTGTTCCCCTTTGGCTGGCAGTAATTTCCATACAACTCGCACATGGAATGCTTTTAAAGGATTCAGCTGAGGAATGGACACACTTTTACATGTGACACAAGCTCAGATCAGATGTCAGATTGCTTATGACCAATCTCATAAATGAACTAATTCACTGCAGCAACATACCTCTGGAAGGTCTTGCAGGAACCTTGTAGAAATATATTTATCACGTGCCCAAAAGATTGTGACATGTGAAATCATGAGTTGCTTTTGACTGCTTTGCTCAAAAAGGCAACATTTTTGTATACCATGAACATGAATGAAAGAGAATAAGGTAGTACTAAGGTAAATTTTTAAACCAGGAGCATGTTTAGACTGTGTTGTCTTTGTTTTTCCCCAGAAGCACAGTCTCAGAAATATTCCATTTTTCTTCCCCTCTGTCTCACTTGCCTCTCATTGTTCAGGAGTTCGTAGGGTTTCACTCCTCCCAAGATCCATAAATCAGATGATTAACTTTCAGTCCAAGCCTGTTTTGTATGAGCAGAAGAAATCTAATTGGAATACAATCACCCTCCTACTGCTTTTCACAGCTTTCTTTGCATCCCAATGTGATCTGAATTTCAGATATCTCTTTCTGTGAGATATTTATTTTTCTCCATCATGCACTGAACCCAATTGTGCTGCTATCTTTTTCTGCCCTTTTAAGCTCTGGCTGTAAATTAACCATTATCCAACTGAAATAAGTTCCTTTAGAGTTCATAAACAGTAGTTCAGCATGAAAGCTTCCAGACTAGTTGCACAGGAATAAACTGTCCATTCACCCTGAATATGAGGGTTTAATATCAATTTCATTTTCCTCTGACTCGGCATGGGTGCTTAGAGAAGAAGATGTTTTGTAAGATGGGATGCTGGATGGATACTAAAGGAAGAGGGAATCTGGAAATGCAGAGCTCCATTTGCACGTGCTGGATGAACTCCAGGCTGGGGAATCTTCACATTACAACTGTGATACTTGCTTTGACTTCTGCTCATAGATATTTAGTGCAACTGTAAAATCCTGCTGATTATGGATCAGTTCTTGTCCTGCAATTTACTGGCTTTTATTTTTCTTTAAAAAAAAAGAAAAGTTAAAAACTTTTCTTTTTTGCTTAGTGTTTAAGGAGCCTGACAGCCCAAGAGTTCTGAATACTAAGATGTTTCCTCTAACCATACAACCCACAAGCAACACAAACTTTTCTTTAGTTTCTCCCTTCCTGCACTCCAAGCCTTCTCCAGGCCAAACTGGGCATGTCTGTGGGAAAAATTAGTAAGCCTGATTCATTAGATGCTTGCTTGTCTTCTCAGTCACTGCTGCTGCAGTGATTTGTTTGTGTATGAATGTGCTACAGACATCAGCCCATCTGAAAGAAAGTAATTTTAAAATCTAGTCGCTTTTACACATTTAAATTTCAAATGAAAACTACCAATTAATACCACATAATCATGAATGGAGACTGAACACAAAAGCTCAGTCCACAACTCAACAAAACCTGCAGGATGATGCATTTTTCTTCCCACCTCCTGAGTTCTTTATGGTGGGGACTGGTCAGAAAGCACCCCAGCTTCCATCTTCTCCCAACAGGCACTCGGTGCTGTTCAGGCTGAGGCAGAAAGTTGCACGCCTGGATTTCATCCCAGCATGGAGTCCAGGCACGTGGGGCACCAGCTCCACATCCCACAGTTTAGACATAGCCTCTCAATCCATTAAGCAACTGAGTGTAATTTAAATACTGTACAAAGCCCAGCTTTGCTTCTCCTATTTTCAGCAGTCCCACCTGCCTCAACAGAGCTACTTGTAGAAACATCTGACCTGTCAAGTGTGAGAACAAAACCTTGCAACCAGTTACTTCTGAGTCTGAAGTGTGACACAGACATTGAATTGAATTTCTAATCTAAAGTAAAATGAATCATTAAAATGATTAAGCCATTAAATAAATACATCTCAATTCACAGTGGGCTGTGAATCACTGACACACCAATTATTCAAAATGAAATGGACGTTTCATTTTCCGGGTGTTCATATGCATTGTTTTACAGTGAGGGAACTTTTCTCACTTAGGTTATCAGCAGTCTGAGGGAAAGGAGGATCTGATTTATTACAACAATCCCACTGCCATGATGTGACTTTTTCATTGTTCAAAACAGCTTTATTGTCTCTGAATTTTTGTGTAGCAGAGAATATACAAGGGGGATTACAAATTTATGACCCCTTACTTTAGGTGTCTGTAGTTGGAATGTTTAAATCTGAACCAATCTGTAAAGACTCCCCTTATAATTTTCTTCAATAGGAAATTCATCTGACAAAATTAACTCATGTGTTTCCCTAACCTACATTTTATCAGACTAATCCCATCCCTGGGTCTTTCCTTAAATCTTTCTTCCCAGCAGTGCTGTGTGACAATGTCCATGCTGGTGCTCCTCTAGCTGTACTGGAAGGGACATTTTGTTCAATAGTCTCTTGGTTCTTAGTAATTCATTAAGTGGGGTTGTCATGGGGATATGGTCCCAGAGTAGCCTTGACTCCTTTCTTTCATCCACTCATGCACAGTGGGAACTGTACGATACTTCATGCAAATAAGTTCCAAGCAGAGTTGCTTGTCATTAGCACAGACAGCTCTAGAGGCAAAAACAAACAGAATTTGTCAGTGAGAACTCTGTCATTAAGGAATTTTGTTTGCACCCCTGCAGTGATTCATAGTGCACTTGACTGTTCTCTGCCTACCTCTTCACATCTCTTATTTGTTTACAAAGTGAAAAAATGTCCTTTTGGGTACCTTTTCTGTAATTATGGGTTTTTTGATATTATACCAGAAAGCTGGTTTCAGCTCCTGGCAAACTAGTAGCAAAAAGAAAGTTTCCCTGGATGACATCTTCATTCAAGCACTGATAAAGTGCTGCCAAAGCAGGGAAGACAAACAAAATATTTATTGAATTGCTGGAGAAGTCTAAAACTAGACAAGAAACTACAGCCTGGTTTTAAAGAAGAAATAAATCTGGAAAACTGCCAGCACTTAAACCTTGTTTTTGAAGTGAAAAGATATACACATACAAGTAGCCTGACTTTGCTGAGCGTGTCACGTTTGAACCTGAGGATACATTTGTGTGACTATCAGGTCCCACTATCTTTGTTGCAATTGCTGTCTGTTTAATAATTAACTGATTCAAGCACTGACCACCCAGCCACCAGTAAAGTGCCCATTAGGCCCAGCCCCTGTCACATCTGCTTCCTGAAATGGCCAAATTTTAACTGTGAGCAGTACAAAATCTTTGGTTTGCTTTCAACTGCTGAAGGAAAGAAAATGACCTACCATCCGTGAAATATTTAAACACAGCTTTGAAAACAGTAGCCACACAGCAATACTTGTGTTATATAAAATGTTCCTCATGAAACGGTGGGAGATCTGTCTGAAATTAGCAAGAATTACAAAACCTCCCACTCTGAAGGTGAAAGGATGAAGCAAGGTTATGATTATATAAATGACTATGGGGGAAACAGTTGCTCTGTGTGGGGTGTGGGATCCAAGCAGTGTCAAACACTATTTGGAGACAGCTTTCCCGAAGCCACGGATTTGCTCTCTTTTTTTAAAACTCTTTTTGTCTCTTAAAGCTCCAGTCACTTCCCTGGGGAGATTTCCACTGTGAGGAACGCCCTGCCTGTACTCAGAGGAAGGGATCTCAGATGCTGCCTAGTCTGAACCTGATTTGGTTGCATCACTCTGTTTCACCCCACTCTTGACATCCTCACTTCATTGCTGGGATTCTGAGTATGGATCTGTAACACCTGCAGAAGGACTGGACTACAGGGTTTAGGTAGATTTAGGCCCCACAACTGTGTTTACTCAGGGTAAATTTAGATTACAGTCTGTTCTTCAGGACATGTGGCAACAGAAACAAACAGAAATATGACCTTTGAAGGGTTCTAAACTCCAATTGTGTCTTACATCACCTTGCCTCAAGAAACATCCAAACACATAAAAATATGGCACTTGTGCACTTTATCGATTACATTTCCTAACCCTTCTGAAGTAATCCCTGAATTTGAACCAACAGCAAGTTAAGGTCTTTCTCTCACACATACCTTCCCCTACAGGTCAAACAGCATCTGTTCCCTTGGCTTTCTCTTCTACAGTCTGTGCATTTACAGGTTGCTTCCATTTCCTCAGCAGTCCCCAGAAAGGGCGCCTCAGTCACAGAACCACTTCCCAGTTTTACCTCTCTCCCTGTTTGCACACGTCCCTTTCCCTAATCAGTTTGCAGTCAGGTCAGCTGACCAAACTCATTTTGCAGCCAAAGCATTCCTAGAGCCACGTGAACTGTGAGGACATGGGGCCTGGGCTGAGACAAGCCAACTCTTCCTCTTTCTGCATGGCTCGCTTCAGCTTGAACTGAATGGAAAACCCCACCGAGGCTCTGTGCGATTCTGCTTCCCGTCTTTGCTATAGACTCATCCACAATGGCAATAATGGTTACTATTGGGAAAAAAACCACAATCAGGCAGAAGGCAGACAAAAAAAATCCCGAGAAAGAGACCAACACTCCATAAGCCAAACCAAAGCTTTTTTTTCCCCCCCTGTTTTTTCCTCTTCATTTTTGTACATTCAAAATTTCAACAGCATGATGTTAGCAAACATGACTACTGCACATCTAAAAGAAACACTCAGGTGCCTGCAGTCTCAGACCTCAATAAACATTTCAAAGGGTAGGATAGAGTAGAAGTATCCTTATTATAAGGAAAAATAACTACAGGTCCCTAATACTGCTGCTGTAACTGTTGACAAAAGCTGACATTTAAACAGCAACCTAAACAAGACCTGACCCTGCAGTGTCCCCACAAGTATCACAAGTCATCTACTCAAACCCACTAAAATCAAATGGAATTGCTCTCTCATGGCTGCAGATTTTAGGATCAAGTTCTCACTCTGAAAAAGGTCTTTCTTGAAGTAACATCCTGCTCCACTCATGCTAATGGGCACATTCAATTGTAGCATGACAGAGCTTGCAGTATAAACATGAAGTCTGTAATTTTAAGGCACTAAACTGTTATTAAGCCAAGTATCTAAGGTATTTTAATTTAAAACTTCAAAGAATACCTAGTTGGGCAGTAGGCATTCTTGCCATTAATTAAAATTCAGTTGATGTCCATGAAACCATACGACTGAAAACCCAGCAGTTGTGACCCAGCACTCCAGTATAGTGGAATCAGGGGAAAACAAAAAAGTTGTAGAGCCACATCTTTCAATCTGACAAATTCTTAAAGGTAAATCTGTGTCTTATCCTGCCCCCCCCCCCTCCCCACTATTCAAGAACTTGTCAAAAGTGCTTATCATCAGAGATCACTTGTCAGTGAAGTCTGGTGGCATGAATTTCTTTGAATTTTAAGGGATTTAAATAAAGCAAAAGCCTTCATAGAAATGCACAGGACTGTGAGCAGAGGGCCTTAACAGTTTTAAGGAAGTTATTAAGCTATCTGATGTAAATATACATTAACTGATCTTTTTTATTATGTGGATTACATAAATCTGAATTAAATTACTTTTAGGAACATTGGCTATTGATCTGATAAACTATAATGGCCATCAGAAATATTGGGTAAATAACCATCTTAAAAATTTGTTTTGTCATAAAAATTCTTATGAAAAGTACTTATGGTGCTTTACATGCTGAGCAACCACTTTTCAACATGAACTACCTCAGCCAAGGATACATTCTTAAATTAAGTAGCTTTTAATTTATATGTGATTTTAGAAGAATGTTTTTAAGCCACTCAGCATGTGTCTTTCTGTACTTGTGTAATTTTAAAATAGCCATGTCAATTTTTTTTTCTTGAGAATAAAGATAATAGTAAAATAAGTGATCAAGTGGCTGTGTGAGGCTCATCAATGGCTCTTTGTGAGTACATAGCTTTTGTGACAATATGTACTGACAAAATGTGCATAGGCCCAAAGAGGAGCCTTTCAGCTCAAATCTCATTAAGAACTTCCTTTGAGAATTTGTTTGTGCTGGTTATTTCCAGCAAAGATGGAGATACCAGGTATCTATGTTCAAATCTAGAAAGTCCTTGTTGAACTGGCTTTATGCCATATAGTGATAGAAGCAGAAGAGTTCTCTAATGCAAGTGACCTGCCATGTGGTACTGAGAGGGAACAAAAGAAAAAAAATAACAAAAAAAGGAAGCAAACCAGCAACTGAAAAGGTGGAGTGGCTTGGGATAAAAAGCACTGACACAGAAGAGTCTGCATGTACTGGAGTTGTTAAAGGCAAGCAGAATGGGGAGCAAGTGAGAATCCCTAGAAATGATGCTGAAATAAAGCACCTACATTCAAGCAAGCAGGCCTGCAATGAGAAGGGATGGTGCCCACAGCAGGAATGCTGTGGATCAGGAGCAGAGCCCACAGAGGAGAAAACAGAGGTAAAAGGGCAATGCAAATCCCACCCACACAAATTTCTTTGTTGGAGTATTGAGTGGAAGAGCAGCACACTGCAAGAGGGATATCAGTCCCCTGTGACTGAGCCATTTTGTTACACTGACTCTCCCCAACAGCCTGACTTATATGCTTGGAAGTGTTCACAGTACCAGCAATGTCCAACTGAATAGCAGAGAATCTAATAGGGAAATGATTGCAGAAGTGACACTGGGATGGAAAAACCCTTGGAAATGGTCACAGGAAATACTTTCTGGACGTGTTTTGGATGCTGTTGGTCTAACTGGGGCCTTTCAGCTGTGTGGACTCATGTACCTCTCTCATTTGTGAGGGCAAGAGTCCAGGCTGTGAGCCAAGGCTACCTCAGGTTTCAGTGGAGACCTCTGTCCTTTGGCACTGGGGTGTCCCTGTATTTGTGCATCTCTGCAGAATGCACCCACTCCTCCCTCCAATGGCATGGCATGAACCTCTCCTGCCTGGGGCTCTGTACCACAGCACTGCAGGAACTATGCTGAGTATGGCTCCAAGGCTGAGCTCAGAAGTTCAGGGATCAGGAAAGGTCCCTGGGAACTGGAACTGACCCCAGCCTTACCCGTGTTCCTCTCTGGCTTTGAATAGAGCTGGCTTGACCCTCAGTTAGTACGATCAACAGTGACAAGGAGGGATAATTGCACTGTAAATGCCTTGCAAATCATTGCAGGGAGGAATTTCATCAGGATAACAAACTACAGTCTATGGAAAACTGTTTGTTGCAGGGGCCAGCACAAACAGAATTTAAAGCAAATTCAAGCAAAAGCAGCAGTGTCTTAATTGTGTGCTTTTATTCCTGTTTTATCAACAGGTATTTCATGTTGCTTCTTTCCATGATGCCACCCATTGCAAGGCACATTTTCCACACAGACCCAGAAGACTTATATCTGCAAAGAGAATATACTTCAGGGTAGCTTAATACTGCCTTTCTCACCACACTTTGTTTTTTTTTACTCTCTGGCAGACTAGGGACATGTGCCAATCAGTGTGTGTACTGCTCTGAGATAACCTGGACTCAAGGTGTCCCACAAAGATCCACCAGCACCAGCAACATGAGCTTCAGCCTCACATGGCCCCTTCCAGTTTGCCCACGCCGAGGCCTCGTGTTCCCACAGCAGATACCAGTGCCTTGTGTTTGCAGGCTACACAGATACTCCGAGGGAGTACTTAGGTGTGCAGCTACATACATGCTTGCTTTTGCTCAGCTGTTGGGTTTTTTGTGGGATTTATTTTCCTTCTTGTTTGCTGGTTTTGGCTTGCTGCCTCTGTGTGTGTGTGTGTGTGTGTGTGTGTGTGTGTGTGTGTGTAATAATGGAACTTCCACTTGTAATTTTGGTGGGAGTTGAAAGTTTGGGGCATTTCTCCCAATGTGCAACACCATGCTGTTTATAATAAAGTAATAAAGTGTTGAGAACATGAATAATTAAACAGAAGTGGACACTTCAGAAAAGTCTCTGTAGGTATTTGGGAAAAGAGATGAATGTTCCATCTGTCTTGACTGTGCTCGTTCTGGTTTTAATTTACCTGAATGTTCTAAGAAACAGCTTTGCAAGACCTGACATTGATATTTTTAATTTCATTTTTTTAAAAAATCTAATAAAGCATGAAGGAACAGTAGAGTGAACCTACTTTCTCATGTTGAGCTAGATTCAAAAGAGTTGCAGTAGCCACTCAGGAAGCAAAACCCAGGCCCCTGGCCCTTCTGTCTAGCAGGTTTAAATGCCACACACTCATGTCAGATGTCTGGAGAAAAATCTAATGACCAATACTTATTTGCAGGAAGCAAATGCATGATTTCAGCTGGGGAATAAATTTTTTTAAAAGTCCTTGGATCACTGAAATAAAAGCTCCTGTTAGTCAAACAAATTATTCCCTGTGAACTATTCAGCCATTTGTCATAACTGCATAACTTTTTTCTGTGCATCTTAATAATTGTTCAGGAATATGATTCAATATTTTTTATGAATGTCTGGTGGATAAAGGGTCCTGTACAGTAAAAAGCATGTTTGATGTCAGCAGGGGTTCATGAGGAACCTAGGGAAAGGTCATCTTGGTGTCAAAGGCTGTAAGAAATGTCACATGCCTTCTCTTAATTAATGCAGGCTAGGAGAGAGCCCTCAGGGAGGACACAAGATCAGAAGGAGGAAACAGACATTGTTGTACCAATTATCACTGCCTATTTGAGCGTCTCTCTCTTTGTGATTACCCCAATTTAACCAAACATGTAATTTCTAGGCTGCATCAGCTTATCATAAGTGAATCCACTTGGATGAGTGTTCTTTCCATATTTAAATATAGATAGACCCATCCTTGCCAGGTGCTGAGCTTGCTCAACTCCTACTGAAATTAGCAGGGGCTCAGCATTTTGCAAGAACCACTTAACAGTGCCCAGAATTGGGTTCTTTATGTGTCTTATACATCAAACCAAAATCTGTACTCCTCTAATGTCCATTTGCACAGTAACCCATATTTCTTCTCCTCCATTTATTAACAAACAGACATCCACTTGGTGTTTGTCCTAAACAAATGTTAGTAGCTGTCACTACTAGATACTTACGCAAATTGAATGTATTCCTATTCCCTTTTGCACCATAGCAATATTAGGCAGTGTACTTTAGCTTTCAGCTTTTCCTTATGTACAGAATATTTATGGTCCATTTTAGAGTTGTCATCTAAACACTTGGGGTAATTTCCTACAATATTAAAGCAATGGGGCACAGCAGGTGGTGTGTTTCTGACTATTTTGTCATGCCTCAGGCTGAGTTGCATCTTCCACTCAAAATAATGTCATATTGAATATTAGTACACACACACACAGAGACAAAAAAAATACCAGTGAAAACATATAATTAAAAAAAAATGTAGCATTGTAAGTTCCAAACTTACATGGGGGAATTTTTCATTAGGGAGCTCTTCAGAGAGACAAAGTGATTGATTTTTATAAAAGTTGGCATGCATGACCAAGGGCAGATGGTACATAAATTTGGGCCCCGGTCTTACATTCTGCTCTGTGTAGGTGGACCACTGAACTGCTGTGACTGAGAAAAAATAATACAACCCTGAACAGATGCAAGACTCCTGGGTGTGATGATCAGGCCGCAGGACCAGGACCCAAACTTGCACTGTTATAATGATTTTAATGGCAGCTTTTGGAGATACACTCAGGCAAATAATTTATAATTTTTAGGCTGCTGATTGATTGTGTCAAATGTGTGAGATGTCTCTGATTAAGATGCACTTTGTGCTGTTAGAGATTGTGAGATAGATTCTTGCTCACAAACCTTGATGAAGAGTTGGTGCTAGCCATCATGACAGCTGAGAAAAAGATATGAAATACCCTCCCTAGATAAAATTATTGCACTGATGAGTAGAGGGGTGATAGAAAGGTGAGGAAATGGAGAGGTGGACATCGTAGCAACACAAAGGACACTGTTAAAGACAACCCCCATGGCTCCCTGTGTCAGATGGCTGTTAGATGATATCATGTCTTCCCTTTATTACATTTGTTGTGCTCAGCTGATTTTCTATCACTTTAACCATCTAAAATATCAGTTCACTGTTGTTTCATGCCTGATGACACTGAAAAGATATCATTCTCCCAGAATATATGCCTTCAAACTGATGGATCACACGAGCCATGTGATCGCATGACCATTTCTTAATAATTTTGTTGTATGTTTGCATACACAAAACATAAAGTATCTCCATAGGGCAACAAGCCTATAAGGCTCCAGTTTGTTTAGAATTTTCCATGTTGGAAATAATTCCTTATAAGCCTCCAGAAAGATGTGCAAGGGTGAAGAATTAACATAAGATGTCCACAGAAAAGGGGCAAATATATGGACAAAGCTCAAAGGAAAAATCCAGTGTCCCTAGAAAAAGCATATCAAGGAATATTAAAGAATTAAACCATAAGTCTTGGGAAATGAGGGACAATATGTACTACAGATTGGTGCTCCCACCATTTACAAGCTTTTTCTAACACCTGCAGTTACCAATCTACTGTTCCAAACTATAACAGCAGATATGTTTCTTTCCTAATCACCTTGGGATTGTCACAGCGCCTCTCTCACAGAGAGGGAATTCTCCACTGAATGATGGGGAACAGCAGTAGCACACAAAATCAGACAGTGATGTACTGCACCTGTTTTTAAAGTGTTGCCCATAACATGGGAGTTCTTCAATTCGTTGTGCCATGGACAGGATCACAAAGCAGCTTCAATCCCTATTTCGGTTTCACATGATCCTTCAGCACATCCAGAACTGCTGGGAACCTGGACCATGCCCATGAGCTGGGGTGGCAGAAAAGAAATCCTCAACATTTAGCTCAGAAATGAATGGGTCTGGCAGCTGGTCCTAGAGCAACTGGACTAAGCAATTGCACAGGGTAAAGAAAACACCTGGTGGAGACTCCATATATTCTTATTTTCTTCTTTGTTTTACCTGGCTTATGAATATTTCAATGAACAGATTTTGACTCACAGTGGGAGACTTTCTTTTGTAGAAATATCTATGGTAACAGAGCAACAAGAGATTTTGTTCATAAAACTGGTTTTCTAAATAATTTGTCTTGATTTCTAAGATGATCAGCTCTGGTGGAAAAAAAAATTAAGTGGTTAGTTTGACTTTGGAACCCAAGCTCAACATTTCTTGAACATTTTCAATTGGGTTCAGCACAATATTTACTACAGCTATATTCTTTAGTTACAGATACCTTGAGCATGTTTTACATATGGCTTTTTATTGAAGCAGTACTGTTACTAAGGTGTTCTTTAGGTGGCCATTCTGCAGCAAGTCTTTTTCTAGAATTCATATTTTAAAATTAATCATTATAGGATTCCATCCTATATTAAATAGGTGAGATAAAGTGTAAAAACAAGGGCTATACCTGATACTTGAAAGTTGCTATTCTTGACAGCACTTCATCTTTTTCATACTCACATTGGCTTTTATCCCAGACCATCTATTCCTTAATGTAAGTGTTATAAATTGTTGTAAAGTGCCATAAAATATAATAAACATGAATCAATATTTCTTGGTTAAAAAACTTAGAAATGCTGATGAAGCTTGAGTTTATTATAGATGTCCTGATCCCACAATATCCCTTTATTTTTTTTTTTTTTTTACCTTCATAATTTTTCAGGTCTTGACTTCATGTGTGCACACACATTCATTCTTCACAACTAGAGGGGCAGTGAAAATTAAAATTACTAATGCAGAGCTAATAAAGCATCTAATGTTTTAACCAGTTCTTTTGGGCAAGGTATCCTGTATGTATATAGAGCTATTATATTTGCTGTGAATGACCCACTTCAAGCAAATTCCTTATGGATCTACAGAATATTAAGCACATGCACGGCACCAGAAAGTTCTGGGATTACTCAGATATTTACATTTAAGCATATGTTTAATTGCTTTGCTGAATCAGGGCTTCAATGAAGAAGCATGGCACAGTAGTGCTATTTGCCATAAAAATCCATCATTGCCACAGATGTCTGCCCATTAAAGAAGATGCTATGATTTGTGTTTAAAATATGAAAGAAATACGATGCCTGCGTGGTGCATTAAATACCCAACCATACACATGCATTTAAATTCTTTCTATCTTTTTAAGGATATTGGTGTGAATTGTGTTCTTCTATATCCAAGAGCATCATTCATAGTGCAGTGACAGCTCCTCTCCACATCCAGTTGATGCTCTTTACATATTATTAGTATTATTTATTCTCGACCCGAAGCTAATGATGGATATCTTTGTCCTCGGTTGGGTCTGTGGTTTCTCCACAGGAACCACCAAAGGCCGTGGTATTTTTCAGGGGCATTGGAAGGCTTCCCTCAGGCAGGGAGATGGCCGGGCTGGTGCCATCCCTGGTCAGGGGCTCTGGTCCAGCCCAGCTGGGAGCTCTTATATGGGGCTGTTAGTGGAGGAAGGACACAACACCACCTGTGACCCCACAGCCCCCTCCACTCTGGGCCTCTGCTCTAACCAGAGAGAAATCCTGACAGAAATCTATCAGCAAATATCCACATCCTGGCAAAACAATGTGGCTGCTTTGTGCTGTGGCAACAAATATGACCAGGTTTTCCCAGGGCAGGGAGGCTGTCAGGGACTGGGACAACAACTACAGCCTGGTGCCACACACTCACCTGTGCGGCCTGGACATTCTGACTGAACATCCCTGGCTGGAAATGAGGCCACTACAGTGGAAGAAAGATAACATGACTCTAAACGATGTGTTGTTGTGTGATGGGTTTGTTTTTTTTCAATTCAGCTATTTATAAATGTGATAGACCTCTGTTTCTCCTGCCTCTTTCAGCACCCCACTGAAGAATGTGTGAAAAGCTCTAATTTCCCTTGAGGAAAAGAGTATCTTGTGATTTCAGTGAAAAGCTTTGTTCACACTGTGGTCAATAAATTCCTATAGACAATTTTTCCCCCTTGGAATTCTTCTATCTTGTTATTTTATTAATGCTTGAGACGGATATTCCAGCTCAGCAAAGACATGGTAGAAAGCCATCCCTGTTCTTGTCGGTCAGCTTGAGAAGGAGAATGTCAGAGCTTTAACAGACTTTCCTGGCATCAGGTTTAGCTTTTTTTTCATAAAAACTTACACACTTTTGTTTTCATTCTGACTTGGAGCAAGATCAAATTTCAAAATATCCAAATCCTCCATGAAACAGCATTACGTCTTTCTCTAGAGCCCCAGTTGTTCCTTCTTGCGATGATAAATCCCACTTGTATCATAAAAAGAATTTTTTTTTCTTGAGAAAAAGGTTGAGACATCTCCCCAGACTAAATCCATAACTTTCTTTTTTGTAGGAAAAGAATTATAGTTTGAAATACTCGAGCTGAAAAGTTCCTGCCTCAGTGGTTAAACTGCTTCTGCATTCACACACACACACACACCCCCCTTAATCTCAGTGAATTCCCTGATGAAAGGAGGCAGGCTTCAGGAATAACTGCAAACGAAGGCATAATTCCAAACCAAGAGTCTCCTGAACCCATGTGCCAGACTGCTATGTGGTAATTCCAAAGCCACGGGAAGACCCTGCACCCTTTAAGTCTAGGGATCACTCTGCCTTTAACCCATCAATAAACCTTAGTGAAAGACTACATGCAAAATTTTAATTACTGCCTTTAAATATTCCATCCTTATAATATTAGATTTGAATACTGTATTCTTTCTAAAAAGGCCAACAAAGAAAGCATTTGACAATATTATTATCTCTGATTTTTTTATTTTCCTTCATGTTTTGGAGAACATTGTATATATGTGTCTTTTTTTTCCCCCTTTAAATGTAAGATTTGTCCTGTTAGTTAAGGGGTGTCACTTTACAGTGTTAGAATTCTTATTTTCCAAGAGTTATCTTGTCTTCCATAAGGTAAACATGACTGTGAGCAGTATATCCCAGCATGGCTGTACAGAACACCACAGCAGTGCTGCTGCTCTGACTGACAGCATAAGACCAGATGGAAAGAAAGGCAGAAGAAAAGTAGTCTAGTGTGATGAAAAGCTGCATTCAGGACTTAGCAGAAAATTCAAAGCAGGAACTGCAGATAGAGTGATTAACAAGGAGTTTCCAGAAGTTAATATACCGGGCAAAAGGGTTGCTCCTTTGGAAGCTGAGCACTGGAGAGTGGAAGTTAAAATGACTTGTGCACCATTGAGCTGGAACATGCTGCCCCTGGGTCATTGATCTGCTCTGCTCTGGCAGGGCACCGCTTTGCTATTGTTAATTTTCAATGACATAAAGACTTGTATAAGTACAGGAAGCAGGATTGAAAGGCCTGAGACTAAAGGGAAGACAAAGGAGAGGCCAGTGGTAAACATGAAGGGTTCCAAAGGCTGTGATGCAAACCCAGAAACAAATACAGCCCCTGAACAATAAGAAATTCATTACTTCATGGATCAAATGGACCAGGCCTGATCCTCAGCAGTTGTAGGATAGCATATTTTATCTCACATCAGGGAAACTAGGCTCACATGAACTGGAAGAGTAGGTGATCCATAGTTTACACAGGCTGTGAAGCTCTATATGAGGATGACATTTTTTCCCCTAAAAGGTGAATGCACACAAAATTATACATTGCATTTTTTAATAAATATTTAACATCTAAAGCACTCTGCTACCACAATCCATTTTTATGACCCCTACTATAATGATGAGTATGAAAAGGTGCATAAACCTTAAAGACCTATTCATTTATCAGGAAGAGAGATGCTCATTCTAAATAGTGGGGGTAATAATTTATTGTTTGGATCTTCTGTAATAAACTTGAAATAACGCTCTTAAATTTCAGAATTTTACTGTCAGTGAGACAGTCATTAGTTCTTATGGCTGAATTTCCACTCCATAACATTCATCAGCATCACCAAACAATCCTCCTGTACTTTACCCCAAGCCTTATATTGCAGTGGGTGCACGGCCTGGGGTGTGGCAGGGGGTGTTGTCTCTGGACCTTTTCTGGGTTTAATATAAAGTAACAATTATATAAAATGTTTATTTAAAATATCAACCATCTTCAATTAAGTAGGGTGGATGAAGAAAAGACAGTTCAATGGCAGCATGAGAACAGGCACAGTCAGACACACAGGAAGGAAGCAAGAATTTTTTCCTGGATGACCTCAGTGGCTATAGTGGTATGTCTGATTACATCAGTTCATTAAGCAAAACTGAGTGTTTAAAAGGACACAGCTCTTAGCATTTAAACATCAATACCAGATTTTATTCCCAAAGAGAATCTCTAATTCAAAATTTTCTGGACTTTAAAAGACTTACTTTTTCCCTCTTATTCTCATTCAGCCCTTCCTAACTCAAAGGTTGATTCAATGCAAAAAATTATTTAAACATTAAGGCATTGATCCTTCTAATTTATTTTTGTTGTTGTTTAAATAGTTTAATAACTTGCATGGTGTCAGGAACAGTGTAAATCACTAACATCAGCTCAACTCAATAATAACCTAGCAATGCATAGCATATCTCAATTCTAATAAATACAAAGGAAGCATCTGAGTCTTCAACACCATCTGAAAGATGTCTCAGATCTTAAATACTTTCCTGTCCTAGACTTGAGGGTGATATTTACTTGCTCCACAATGAATGAGGACTCAGTAGCGCATAATGAAAAGAAATAAAGAGATTTTACATTAGGAAATGACAACTTTTCTTTATAGATTTGTGTGTAAAGCATATGCACTTGCTGAAATACAGCCATTTTTGCTGGGATTCTTTTACTTCCTTTATTTTGCTATAGCAAGAAAAGAAGTACTGGATTTCTGTGCATGAAAACCATAAAGCATGACCAATTTACTCTTTATTCTATTGAGAAGTTATACCAGTACTGTGTTGTGGATTTTAAATTATTTAAAAAACACATGCAAGACACCTCCTGTGAGTAATTTGAGTCACTGATTCTCTTTGACTGTATCTAGATTAGTAACTTAAGTAGTGTCTGGACATTGAAGATGAGTAGCTTATAAAGTTAAATACTTTGTATGTGGCTTGATTTTGTTGTGGGCTGCCTTGCACAGTCCCAGAGAATTCCCAAGCAGATCCTGAGGGTTGGTGTGGGACCATTTGTGTTACTGACTTATATATTTCACTGACCAAAATGTAGCCATCCTGTTTTGAAGACAGTGAGAGAATTATCATATAGACAGGCCCATTTTGTGCTAGTTGGTGTCAGTGATGAGAAAATGGGGTAGAACTGATCTTTCTGGACATGAGGCTGTTGGAACTGTGAGGCTTCACAGGAAAATCAGTGTAGGCTTTGGTCTTCACTGATACTTTCTATTTAGCAATGCTCTCTCATTCTTTCTCACGTTGTACCTCCATAAATCTGAAGGCCTAAGTTTCAGGTAATCAGTTGGAGAAGTGCAGTCTTGTGAGTCTATTCTGTAGATAATAGAAGAAAGAGGAAAATCCTCACTAATTCTCATAATAAGACTATTTTTAGCTCCTCCTTTTCTATGTCATGAGCACCATATTTAAAGTTCTTCAAGGCCAAACTTGAGATATTAAAACAAATATTCTTGAACTCTGTATTAGGAAATGAGTCAAGTAGCAGCTTTACAAAGCAACTTATTGCAGTATTGTCTTTAGAGCCAAGAAAGCAAAGTCAGTTTCCTCAAATCCTTGGTCTTTCCCAGATGTGTACAGTCAAAGACAAGATCAATACCAAAGTGATCTCAAAAGAAAATTACAATCCACTGCTCTTCAGCATTTCCTATGGCTGCCTGGTGTTATCCTCTTGGATTCCAGCTATCATTCCAGAAGGAATTCCGGAAGGAAGGAAGGAAGTGTACTGGTTGTTTATTTCTCTTTTCCAGTGGGATGGCTAATATCAGCATCAGTCAGTGGAGTGGGACCCTAGCTGAGATCAGCCCCCAGGTGACCAAGGACATCTGATTTGTCCACCCATCTGAGTGCAAAATCTTTGGGACACAGACTATTTTACTACACCTTTATCAGCAGCACAGAAAAGATTGTCAGTGCTTAACTAATAATGAGTAATTCCTTAAATGCTGCACTCAGAGCTGGTGTTACTTCTGGGAGTGACATCTCCATAAGGTGCAGCTTTACACAGCATCAAAGGGAGTAAAAAGTAGTCTGGATGTAAAGATAGTAATTTTATCTGTGTGCCTGGTGCCAGGAAGCCATTGACAAATTAGGTCAATCCACCTCTCTTCTCAGACCCTTTGGATGGTAAAAAAATTGGGTTTTGTGGTAACACAGTCCTACTGATTTACACCAGATGAGAGTTTAGTGAAGTTATAGGCTAAGACAATCTGTGACTGTCTATACTGTAAAGTTCAAAAAACCAGCAAATTGGTCACAGTTCAAAAGGCTGTGTAAAGTACATTAACATAAAAAAATAAAATAAAGATGGAAAACAAAACAAAACAAACAAGCCACGCACAAAAATGTTGAATGGCAAAACATAAACTAAAAAACTGTCTGCGTAATTTGAAAGTTATATGATTACTCAAACAAGTTCTTACATTTATTTCTTATGTTCCTTTTATTAAGTTTTTTTTCTTCTACTTTTAACTTCAACTAGGAAGAATCCCAGATAGATATTACCTAGCAATTCATAACTTCATGTGTGTTTTTTATTCTTTTGTTATTGTGGGAGAGGTCTACTCAAACACATTAATTTCTTTTTTGGAATTTTCAAGCACGTAAAAGAGTAGGAGATTCTGATAAGGCCCTATTGTAGTTATCATGTGGTATAACTACAGCTAAGGTCATGTCGACCTGCTCTTGTTAGAGTACATCATCTACTTAGCAGAAAAGAAAACAAATTGTGTCACATTTTATTCCATCAATGGCTGTAAATGAAAAGGATATTTTGAGAAACTGAATTAATAATATGTTATAATAACTAGAAAGAAGGGATGATAATTAAACACGCTCTGCAACTCAATCCCAGCAGTGAATCTACTCTTTTGGTAACAGTTCTTTTTAATTATAGAAGTGACAATTCTGAATGACTCAAACCTGTGTCATGTTGCATGCAGGAAGAGGCAATTAAGGTGAGACCAAAGCAAAAATACAGTTCATTCATTTTGCACCCAGTTTACCCAATGGTTATACTTCTCTTTAAAGAATGCAGAATGTAAGCAACACCCAAATCTGGTACACATGTGATCGTTTTGTTTGTTTGTTTGTTTGTTTGTTGGTTTGTTTTCAGTTTTTTTTTTTTTTAAAGTTCAGGCATATTCCAAATGTGATACAGAATGGTCAGTGTGATCCTTCAAATCACTGCAGTTTGTTGTCTTGGGGTAACAAACTACAAGAAAAGCAGGCAAAATAAGGTTGAATGATAGGAACGGAAGCAATTAAGGTTAAATTATATCAGAAGCAATTAAAACTTTAGCTAATCCAGGTTAATTTAACACAAAAATATTGTGAAACTAAGAAGCATTGTGAGATGTGCAATCGTATCCTAGAGACAAGCAGCATTTACTAAAAAGATTTTTATTGCAAGTTTCTAACAAATTTCTGCTCGAAAGATTGAGATAATTCCTTTCTTTGTCTCTAGAAGCTACTGAAATAAAACATGATTCTCAGTGCCCCTCAATTTTGATAAATTTGCATTGATGATGTTACATGAAATTACACTGCCAGGAGGTATGGCTTGAAGGATATTGAGGAGAGAAAAACAAACTAGAAGAGAACCCTTATGGTAGCACTAATAGCAATCTGCACCCATGTGTATGGTCACGTTTGGATCACCATTCTGCTTTTCAGTGCACGATATAGTAAAGCAGATAGATTCAAAACAAGATTTGGCAGCAAATTCCAAGTTCTTAAAATCCTTTTGCAAGGACTGTGCTACCTCATTGCTATTTTACTGTCTGGCCAAAGGACATTCCTTCTTGCTGAGGGCTTTGCAGCAAAAGGGTGGAACCAAGCTGGGGAAGGCAGAGAGATGTTGAGAAGCTGTGCCAAGTCCATAGTGCATCTTCCCCTCTTGTATTGTTCAGGTAGGCTGACTAATAAAGTCTTGCTGTAGAACATGCCTAAACCTGACTGTCACAATTAGATTTAAAGACTGACACCTCAAAGAGATGAATAGAATACATTAAACTGACTGTCTCAGATAACCTGCATCATTATCATATCACGTGATTGTGTTCTGTAAAGGGTGGCATATTCCCTGGGAAAGCAGCAGCAATTGCTTCTTTTTTAGTGTGTCTTGTATGCCTTGCTAAGGCACTTTTCACAGAGCTGGGTGATGGCTGTTTCTTGTGTGGATTATAGAAATAAATAGCAGGCTGCAGATGAAAGCCTGCTCTTCCTACAGTGCTCAGGAAAAGTGTCATTTCTAGCTTGTGAATAATGTGACTTGCCTGAATTATACCTTTCAGCACAGTTGTGTGAATAATCTTGGTTTGGAGGGGAAAAAACAACCACACATACTTTCAGTTTGTTTTTTGGTTTTTTCTTTTCTTTCAAAGGAAAGAAAAAATGTAGAATGTAAAATCCCTTCCCATCCATTTTCAAAGTCTGATCTCACTGTATTGGTCAGGGACGAATGTTCCAATAACTTGCAGGATGCTTGCTGTTTGGTTTTCACACTGTGAACATCACATAAGATTAAATGGCAAGAAAAATTCCACATTTCTTTCAGGTAGATTTCATTAATGTTAATTAAAAAATGAAGGCTTTTAAAACCCAAAAGATTGATTGGCTCAGGTTTAGCAGAGCAAAGTGCCATGTAATAAACAGCTATTTGACATAGGCCGTGTGCAGTGGATATCTTATTGCCAGGGAGCAGGAGGGCACTCACACCTTTGGAATACAGTGTGCTTTACTAGGAAGCTGTGCTGAGCCATATCCTTCCAGAAACTCTTCATGACCTACTAATTGATTCCAAACCACAGTTTTGGGACTAGATTGTAGCAATAACCATTCCTTGCTATACACATATTCCAGATATAAAGACAATCAATGAGCTTTTAAGAAAGGTCAGGATTAATCCATTCCAGCTATAGTTTGGAGGTACAATTCAAGTCCAACAAAGAGGAAGAACCCCTCTACCAACATCATGGATTTCTTGCTGAAACCCTCCATACTCCCTACCCTGCCCTGCCCTTAAGAGGACTCATGCTACTGCATCCTGCAAGATATTTCATTTACTGAGATCAAGTGGAGCTTTTTAAGCTGCTGAAAGTGAGTATCCCTGTCTGAGGAAAGGCAGGATTCACTGTGCACATGGAACTGCCACAATCACACAAATGTTTTCTTTAAGACTTCCCCAGAAATGCAGCCAGGAAATTTACCAGAAAAAATGCTTATCAATGTCTGTAAAAACACAAAAATGATTATTAATATCCACAGTGTGTAAAGGAAAGCCACTGATCTGTAGGATCATCAGGACTTAGTTCAGCTTTCCTGGTAAGATTCAGTGGGTGATGATGTCGCTTCTTATAATCATCCTCATTGAATCAAAAATCTAAATTCAGCAGTAAGTTCAATGTTTGTACATAAAGTAGACATCCTCAACTTCTATTCTTTTGACTTTCAGTGTGAATATAGACCACAATTTTTAGAGTTGAGAGCCAGGTGGCACAATCTTATCTCTCCATACAATATTACCTCTATGGTCAGGAATGTGCCACATTATCTTGAACAGTTCAGAAACACCATGGCCAGCTACTGAAATCTAAGAAAATGGGATTCCAATGAAAAACTATTTAAGTTAACAGAAGGATGACTGATTTGGGCTCAAACTTGGAGCAATACACAAAGCTGTGAAGGACATCAGGAAAGATGCAGATTTCTACTTTCAGATCATGCAGTGAGACATCAGTAATGGATGTAATATAGTTAGTGCCTGTGGTACCTCTAAGCTAATTAGTAAAAAGCATCATTGCATTGAATATTTAATTCAAAAATGATGATAAGCAAAGAAAACGCAATATAATCTACAACAAACATTATACTTGCCTGGTTGATCACTGAAGATAAAAAAGATCACGAATTATATAACCTTACATTCTGAACTAAAAAATTTAAAGTGTTTTATGAGGGAAGTTGAACAGTCAAGTACAAGTATTTAGCCATAGAGTAAAAGTGGCAGAAGAGTAGACTTGAGAGAACAGGAAAAGGCAATTCCACAGATGGAGCATAGATAGATCAAAAGGAGAATCTTCATTGCCTAGAGAAGGCCTCCAAAATCCCCACCTTAACTGAGCTGCTTTAACAATTTATCCACTGAAGAATTATTTCCTGAGAAGAGAAACTGTATATTTTAAACTGAGTTCTAGCACCTTACAAACAAGACCGACATGTACAGGGTGGGAATTTAGAGTCCCAACCATTGCTTTCACTAAGGGATCAGCATTCTCAGCAGCAGAATCACTTCTAGATATGCATTAATTCTCAGCTGGGGTTGTCAAAGAGCTGCTTTCAAGGATTCTATAGTACAATTAAAACTACTGCACTTATGTGTTTGACTACAAAAATGCACCCCCTTTCTTTCCTGCCCTGTTTCTCCTGTCCCATCCTTGGAGTGTGCTGGACCTCACGGCTGGAAGTTGTGACAGGGCAGGGCAGGCTCTCCCCTCCAGGGTTAGTGACCATGCTGGCACTTCATCCTGCTCTGCAGGTGGCTGCTAAGAGGCACAACCCCCTGTAGGCAGCAGGTCCAGCTCTCCTGGACATGTGCTTGTTTATAGTGCTGCAGCTGGAGGGGACGAAGCAACTACTCCTGGGTGACAGCTCTGCAGCCTGGAAACAGCACCAGGCTCTGAGCGGCTGCACAAATACTGCAGTGAGACCGAGCTGGGTGGGCACTTCCCAAACGTCTGGGACATGATTCACCTTTCTCAGAGCTTCGCTGGCTCTTCCTGCTTACACAGAACAAGAAGTAAAGCTGCTGTGATCTTTGGTGCAGCTGCAAAACGACCACATGTGGTGTTACCTAAGAGAATTATGATCAGTCACAAGAAACATTCATGGAGGAAGAATCTTCATTGTGTTAACAGTGGATGAACCCCCCTATAAATATCTATATTTATTTATTACTATTTGTTGCTCCTCCACTTTGTATTTCACATCTTCTACTTTTTGTGTTGTACTGGCGTTGAATTTCCATGCTCCAGGTTTGTAAGTGCTTTTTGCCAAGAGGCACACGGTTAAAAGGTGTGGTACTCAACCACAAGGGTTTCCACTGAACACACAAGGCAATCTCACAGCTAAAAACCTTCAGAAGCTGCATGTAAAATTGATTCCTCTTCCTAAAAATAATTTTTTTAATATATGTATGCGTGTATTTTAAGACTGCATTCCAATGATAATCCATAGAAAAACTGCAGGAACACCTCAAAACTGCCAGTACCATGAAAGTCCTCTTTAAAAAGATAAGAAACCTTAGAATGGAGTGCTTGGAGTGATAAGGTTTTACATTCTGGTGTGCTTTTGGTTACTCTAAGCTCCATTTCTACTTTTGACCAAATGTTCTTCCCCACCACAAATTGAGAAATGTTTCCTGAATAAGCTGTCATTGAAACAGATACTTCCTGGCACAAATTTCTATGACTAGGCACTTTCTAATGAAAAAAAAGTCAATCAAAAATTCTCTGTAAGTTTCATACAAATAATCATTGAAATTAGACAAGAAGTAAATGGACTTGGCATGTTAAATCAACATTGTTTCCAAGCACAAACCATGGAAGACAGAAGCTCCTAGAGTGGTTTTAAAGTGAAAGTGTAATTGAATTGCATATATATTAATCCAAACAGTATTTTTCTTGCTTTTAATCCACTGGAACTGGCAATTTATATGCACAAGCAGTTCTGCCCAAGTAACCAACCTTAAAATGCCTTTGTATTTAAATAGAATGACATCTGACATTTCTGTGTCCATGTCTTATCAGACCTCTGTTTACCCTCTGGAAAGTGCTAGCATAGGGGGAGAATAAGGTAAAGTAAGAATTTGCCTGCTGGTTTGAGGGCAGCTGGAATTCTGATTTACTGTGGAAGTTCAGGATTTCCCAATTAAATCAGGACACTTGAGAGATATGAAGACTTAAATGTCCCCCAAAAGCTTTGGTCTAATGTGATTAAGCTGGCTGGTTTTGCTAATGATAGGCACATTCCAAATTGCAGAAAAATGGTAAGTAGGTATAATGGGGTTTTACTGTTGTGTATGTATAAGAATACGCCCCCAAAAAGGTTTTTCTTCCCTGCTTCCATTTTCTATTGACTGCCAATTATTTTTAACTTCTGGCATGTATAATATAATCCTCCTTGAGATACATGATGCCCTTAGCTCTTAGGAACATCATGGTCTTTTATTTTTACCCCTACACTCCTTGTTATCTTTTCTTCTTTAAACTTTACTTGGTGGTTTTTAGATTGCAGTGCCTTTATGAAACACCTATGACCTCTTCATGTGAACAGCACTGTTTATACGGTGAGTAATAACTGACCATAAGGTGTGAAAGAAATGTATTGCACCATCCAGTAGAATGCTGCACAAACATGCAGTGCAGATGAAGTTCTGAACAAGTAAAAAACCCTTAAGCCCTAAATATCTGAATAGCATAGGAGTTGCTCTCAGCTGGAATTATTGTTGAACTGTAAACAAATATAACTTTATTGCTTAACTTCCACAAAGACAAATATTCTCCAAGAATTGAAAGGGCAAATAAAGGAAAATGTGTGTTCTGCACTGCAGAAACAGCCTAGAAAGGAATGAATAATAGAAAGAAAATCCACTTACAAGCTCATAATTTTTAAATTTCTGTAATTGTCTAATGTTATTTAAACACCACACACACGCGTTTTAAGTCAGTGATAAGTTACCATTCATCATGAAATGTCTTTCTTTAGCATGATTGCCTCCTTCTCTCCCCACCATGACAGATTGTATTTAATTGAACAGTTGCTGGTTTAGAACTGTCATTAAAAATGCATATATTCAAATAGTCTTAGTACAGTGCGTTGCCCTTTCAGTTCATTTTCTCCTTTTATGTAGTAGTAAATATCCCTTTGTGTTCTGGTTCTAATTTATTTAGAAATAATGTACTTCTTACTAAGTGCAAAGAATTTTTTAAAGGATCAGCTAAGCTGGTTAAGCTGCTTGCTAATATATTTTTTATTGACCTACTGTCTCTCAGTCCTTATACCATTGAAGTCCAGGGTCTTTGTTGACAGGATGCACTTAGAGGGAAAACTTGGATCTAGTTCTCACTCTTTTCCAAGATGGTTTTAAAAGGAAGTTCATGCTATAAAAATAATTCTGGCCTTACATGAGAGAGAAATCTTGGACTTTAACCAGCCAACACAGATCTTGACTGTAGGTAAACAGAGGAGAGACATCTACACACACATCCTTAAACCATGTCCACACTGTGACTGGCTAAATAAAATGGTTTTGGCTGCCATCTCAGTTTATACAGTCTGAGTTGGCCTTTAAACACAGACAGTCAGAGAGCAAGCTGGACATATAGATGTTTCCAACAACACATATATCCACACTTCCTTACTAACCTGGGATGGAACCAGCAGGAATAATGTCTATTAGACATTATTGCCTACCCTGCAAGACTCACTGCTTAAACATTTTAAATCTCTTCTTTCCTTCCTCTTTTATTTATTGGAGGGATGGATCTAGGTACACAAGAAGCTAAAATTAGAATAGCTAATTCTATATAATCTAATAACTGTGAAATACCATCATCCTGGGAGCAGTGGGCCAGGCCTGTGGCTGCTGTGAGTCGAAAAGCTTCATTGCATAGATGGAGCTGTGAGAAATCTCGATATCCTGAGGATCTGGCCCATTGTTTGCTAATGATAAATTTTCACAATGCCTGTGACTTTTATATGATGTGTGGAGCTTGCCCTGAAAGTTTCATAGACTACGAAAGAAAAGTATAGTTATCACCAGTGACAAATCTAATGCTTGAAGAACTCTGATGTTGCTCATTCTTCAACTGTCTAAATTAGGTTTTACTCTTTTTTTGAGATTTTTCCAGTAATACAGTTATGTATAGAGAAAATAAAATTAACACTTCATTACTATTCATCATATGACACTGGAGACAAACTTGAGAAAATATACATTATTTACCATCAGCAACCTAACATTATTTGAAATGAATTAAAAACAATAAAATAAAAAATTATCACTGAGCTGCTCACTAAGAATTCATCCAAGACATAATCTAGCAAAGTAGTTGGATGAGACATAATAGTACATTAATTGGGGAAACCTAAAACCCATCACAATTAAGATGAAAATTAGGAACAAAAACAGAGGAGTTAGAGAGTCAAGAAAAATTTCTTTAGACTAGAAATTCTCAAAACTCTAGTTACTAACAGTGTGAACAGAGTACTTAGAATCAGAAAGATCCATGATCTTTGATAAAATTTGCATGAGAGAGATGTATTTTTGTAAACACAGTTAATTTTCTTGCCATGGACAAGTTCTAGGACAATTTTTCAGACAAACATAGAATAATTCCAGCCAGCTCTCTATCAAGCCAAGCTTTTATGTGCCTGCAGAGAGCTATGGTAAAAAGATAACACATATAGGCAGAGACCACCATCTCAGTGTCAAAACTGTTAAAATCTTTGCCAAAAGGATCACATCATGTATGTGTACCTATGAAATACTGAATAGAAGTTGCAAGTGCATGTTTCTTGGTTGGCAAGCAGATATATAATGTGTGTCTTTATTTAGATTTTACATGGGTGCATAACGAGACACACACATCTTTCTTAAACTGATGCAAAAACTTTTTATATCAATTAGAATTAGAACCCTGTTCATAATGTGTTGTGCAAGTGGAAGATCATCAGTGCTGCCATAACAATAATGACAAAAAAATCTGCACCAAAACAAAACAATCAAACAAAAAAACCACAAACCAAACCAACCAAACAAACAAAAAACAGAAAAGAAAGAAGCAACTCAAAGGCCTAAACCTGGAAACACAACTGGAGTGTAACAACAGAACCACTGAGGTTGCCAATAGCTACTTAAGCAGTTGTAACGACATGTGACCATGGGCTCTAAGTATAATTTTTGGTCAAGGACAGATTATTGTAAAAATGGTAATAAAAGACAATTTTAGATTCCTTTGCAATGAGCCTTCACAAAACCAATATTAGTCATACGTGCTATATAAGCATATTTTCTACAAAGCCAATTAACCTCTTTATTTGAAAACAAGAGCTTCGTTATTGTTGAATACAGCAGTTAATCCTTTGCAGCAGATAACTTTCAGCAAGTATGAGTGGAATGAGTTATACTTGCTATGCCCTATGTTCTTCCACAATTGAAAGATTAAATATTTAATTTGCTAAATACTCATATATATGAAGGTTAGGAAACTTTTGGTATAGGAAAAGTTGAGGCGTCATCTGAGGACATGATAAATGTTTGCACGAGGTGCAACTTTCCATTCATTTATTTTCTTGACCAGGCCAACCCTGCAGGTCACACACCCTTTTTTGGTCAGAAATTCTCAGCTTTTGTTAAGGCAATAAAAGTTTATAATTACCTTCAAATTAGCATCATGATTGTATGGCTAACAAAAACACTGCTAAGACCAGCTATATTTGGTTTTTATTTGAAAATGTAGCGAAGTTGCATTGACAGACAAGGTGGCTGAACCATTTTTTCAACCAGTTAAGATTAACATATTTCTCTGAGATGCTTAATACAGCATTATACATATCGCATGGACAAATACCTAATCACAGACCTGTCTTCATAATTAGGATCACATAGATTGATGCAGTGGTAATGCCTGATTCATGGCAAGACTGATGAAGCAAATTAGGAATAAATAGTACAATGAATTAGGAACTAAGAGTATGACAATGTGACCAGGAAAACCTTTCCAAATTAAATTCCTGTTATAAGAAGATTGTAAAACAGGTTATTAGGAGGCAAAACAGGGCAGCAGATCCTCCATTCTAGAGATTAGGCTTAAGTTAAGATCTGTTCTCTGGCAAAACCTCATTTGCAACATTTGAATCCAAAAGCATCACCTATTTTTGGTCTCTACCCAAGAACAGAAAGGCACTGAGGAAGGCTTAACCTTTTGTTCTGCCCCAACCAGACAGCTCTTCTAGACTGTGGCCTCAACAAGGGACAGGACATTAGACAAATCTATTATCTTTCTCTACTCAAAGAACAGAAAGCTTCTTATTACAGGTAATACATTTAATTTTGAAAACAGATCTATTTTCCTTACATGTAATTGAGTTCTGTCACAGAGCACAGAACAAGGAGGGCTCACTGTCATCTGCACTGGAAAGAGGTCAATATCGAAGGACACAGACTCAAGTCCCCTTTTATTCACAAGGGCATGAGTTTCTTTATGAAAGGTTTCCAGAACACAAGAACCTCTCCTTTCTGCATCCATACAGGCTAAATACTTTCTTCACTGGATTCAGGTATGAGCTGAACCTAACACATAATTTTTCCCTCTTCAAGCAGAAGTTTCAGTGAGCACCAGCTGCGGTCAGATCTCCCATCCCTTAACTCCTCCTTGATTGGATTTCTCTGCTCTCACTTTGTTGTTGAATGTAGTCCTGTTTTTTTCCACCTTATGTAAAGCGGCAGCAGGGCTTGCCCTAACCTGTGTGACCTTCTTTCAAATCCTGGGGGAAGAAAGGCAGGCTGCTGGTATTGTGCAGGTTGGTTCTGCTGCAAGAATGGCTGTTGGAGAGGAATGGCTGATTCAGCACTATTTGAAAATCATTTTGGCATGTCTTAGTAGGATGTTACTGAAGCTAAAAGAAGGATGGTGATGTTGGAGCATAAATATAATTTTTTTCACAAGACAGGAATCATCCAATTAAAATATAAGTCACTCGTGTCAGGGACTATCAATTTGGACATGACCAACATTACTGAAGAACTGGTTTATAAGATGACAAGATTAAATCAATAACAATAACAATAATAACAACAATAGGAATAGAAGAGGTGTTGAAAGTGTTGGGGTTTTTTTAATGGTTGGAAAGAAATACATAAATTCTACATACATATGTCAAGCACACAAGTGCTATGAAGCACACTAAGCTTCAAAACAATATTATATTTGATCACCTTAGACCACAAAAGGAGAAAAATGGCTTTTTTTGGAACACGGGTGTTCCTATCAAGGCACAAAATTATGTCTCTGCTTTAAAGACATAAGCAGATTGTCCAATTTCTCCATCTACATATTCCTATGTCCTTTATCATTTCTGTATCTCAGCAACCATATGTCCTCCAATGGACACAGGACTTCAGCTTCCCATATTCTGAAAACTGTGTCCATTTATACTCACACTGTATCAGTGCCACCTGCTGAACGTGGCATTCTACTATAGCTTTCTTAGAAACATGAGGTGAATATAGCTCCTGATGAAACCTTCCCCCTTCCTCTCACTCTCAAAAAAGTGACAGCTGGGTGGGTGACTTGGCTGCTTTAGGTATCAGCCAGGTGCTGCTCGAGATATCTATATCAAGACCCCTGGGTTCCCAAATATCCATGAGAGTAACTGTACTTTTCTTGAGGGAGGTCCAAGCATTTAAGTGAGACAGTAGATAGAAAGAATATTTGTCATGCATTAAAAGCGTAGACCTGAAAATCACCAGTGACTTTCTTTCTTGCTAAAAATTCTCATGTTTATCTTGTGTTATCTCTGTTTTGCAGTGGGAAAGGAGAGTCTTCTATAAAACTACTATGCACAAAAAGCATACACTGTTGTATATTTTGTCTCCTTGTAATTGTACATTTTAAGAAACCCTTACTGCAGCTGGACATTATTTAAATAACAAAAAAATCTAAACCTTCCAAAACAGAGAGAGATAATTGGTATCACCTTGTACTATTCATGAAAGAGATTTCTGGAGAGGAAGTACAACCAGGGCAATTTTCTTACCCTCTGCTGAAAGAATGCTCATGGTTGAAATTAATTTTTGAAATAAACTTAAAGTAATGTTTGCAGATGCTTTACTAAAAATATGAGAAATAATGGGAACATGTGATCCTGTCTGCAGTTCCTGTCAAAATCACAATGCAAGACAGTTCTGCAGCAGATAACATTGATTAATGCTCCTGTATAGCAGTGACACCATACATTTATGGACAGACTGGTGAACCTTTGCCAAAGCTCACTAAAAGCAGCTGCAAGGCAGGACTGACTTTTAACCTCCCCCATTTAATACAGGAACTTCTTGGCATAAAAACTGTGCTGGTAGCATACAACCTGCAGGGTTACCATTACAAAAACAGATTTGGCCAGCAGGACATCTCTATTTCCAGAATAAACTCCTGACAGATTACATGAAAGTTAAGTTACACAGGCAGATCTGGAAACTGGAGGAAGAAGCAACCAGACAACATTAATTCTGAGGATACTCTGAAAAAGACCCCCACATTTTTGATGTGACAATCTTCATTTTCATTGGTTAGCAAGTAATGTTATTTGATATGAGAAGTAAACACCTGCAGAGTGTTCTCCATTGGTGAAAGCCGTGCATATGAATCCTTATTTCTACAGACAAATTGACCTCTGAACAATGAAGTGGAGCTTTTGCTTTTCTCAGAAATATATTGTGAAGGTGCAGGAGAAATGTTCTTACTTTCTGTAGAGTCACGTATGGTTAAAGCCAGAGTGCCAAAAGTAGCTTGTCTGTGAGTCAAAAAAGGATTTTGTAGGAGAACAATGTTTTTTTCCTTCTCTTTGGGGATAGGAAAACAGGGAATTCCTTAATAAGGGATGCTGATTAAGGAAAGATGCTTTTTACTACTCAGAAGGCCATATTCATGTCAAATTCCATTTTCTGAATTCAGCAATATATTATTAGTGTCATTTTCTGGAACAAATGATGCTGTAAATAATTCCAGCAAGTGCACTTAATATAGATTTGTTTGCTAAGTGGTGGTGTCTCCCGCCAGGGTTAAAGGTAGAATAAAATGTTTTTTATCCCACAGGGAAAAGAAATGACGAGATTTCTTGCTTCCTCTCTTGTTTCTGTCCATGATCCATTGTGATCCCATGTCAGAAGGTCTATCACATGCTGCAGGAGGGAATTCTTGCACAGAGCCCTTTGTTTCAGCAGGCAGTATCAGTGGCCCATTGTGCCATTCATTAATGACCCTCCTCTTTGCTTCTTATTCTGTTTATTTTAAACAAACCCTTGCCTGCTTCTGGAAAAAAGTTCTGTGCTCAGCTCTGTAATTCTGGATTACACCCTTCCTAATAACCAAAAGTGAGGGTGCTAAAGCAGCTGGAGGTGACGTGTTAGAGCTAGAAAAAATGAGGTACTTCTGAGAAAATAACTGTGTAAGACATTTTATTTTTCATTCAAGTGAGAGCTCCCAGAATCCTTTAGGCCCCAGTCCCACATCCACTCACATCTTTGATATTTTACTCCAGGAAAGCCAACAGAAGCAACCCCAGGCAGACACCTGTGAGCACATGCATGTACAGGGCCTGATTCCATCAATCTGGTGGAAGACAAAAAAAGATCAGGCAGTTTTATTGCCTCAGCTACTGGCTGTGAAAAAAAAAATCACAAAACCCAAACAGCTGCTGAGTGGCTTAACTAGGTGACTTACTCTCCTAAAAGATCCAGATTATCTTTATTGGTCCAGAATCCTTCCAGAACATACACTTTCTTTAAAAAAAAAAAAAAAAAAAAGCAACAAAACTCTTATGTTTTCAAATCTGAAAGCTGCTAGCAATTCTTTCAGTGAAGGAATGTTCATAAATGGTTTCTTTAAATGTATCTTTATATTGTTTGCAGGCAAATGAAATGAATATTGGTTACAGAAAAGTTAGCCCTTCCAATTGCATGTAGAAACCATGACCTGCTTCTTCCAACACACAGTATGGCAGGTCTCAAAGTGTCCAAACTCCTTTCCTTTTTGGCCAAGAAGAAACTAGGCTTGCAGTAGTGAGATTAGAATGCTAACATGAGTAAAATTTCCTAAAGCTGTTCAAGCTTGCAGGCATGCTAACATGTTTCCAGATCCAAAATGTTTATTCTCCTAGGAATTTTAAAAAAATTGTTGAAAACAATGAATCTGCTTCTGAAAACTGTTACTTTTCTCCTGAGAACTGGCCTGATAAATCACATTTGCAAGTAGAAATAAACAATCAACTTTCAGACAGTGACTCTGGTAGAATCTTCCCTGCCAACAGGCTCATTTTAATCAAATACCTTCTTATCAGGTAACCCCCACACAGAAACTGTAAATGCATTTTTTACGTGGAATATTCGTATGAACATCTGAATAACTTTACCTTGAAAAGTCAGCTTGATTACATGTAAATTATCATGAGACACACAAAATAGCACCTAGATCTCTACCTCTGATTTATCTACCCATCAGTTTTAGTTTCAGATGGTTTGTCTTGAGAGCACTAGAGCACCTCCTGAAACATGCAAGATTAATCAGTCCTGCAATGGACTTATGTAAACGCTTTACTGTGAGGATGTGAGTTGTGTTGTTGACTTCACTGAATCTACTCAATGGCTTGAAATTTAGTCAGTCTGAATAAACAAACTGCAGATGTTTTGTTTCTCTTTCCAGCTTTCCCATAGACCAGATGGACTAATTTTCTTCTTTTCCTTTGAATGCTTTATTTAATTTTTATCTTTTCTACTTCTTGATTTTTTTCTCCTTAGTATAAGTATTTGCCTTCTTAGGATAAGTTTTTACACTCCATAACAGATTCTTACAGGGGACTTTGACCACATTAGATAGATTTTTAGTGCACAGTGGGGATCTCAGCTATAGCCAGTGCTCATCAATGCTATTATTACATAAATACACTCAACAACAACATCCATAACAATTTTGGCAGACTATTAACTGTGTTAAACATTCTGATATATCTAGGTCAAAAAGGTTGTTTTCTTAAAGTCAGCTGAAGAAAGAATATTTTCATTTTCACTCTAATGAGGAATTCAGCAGTGTGCAAATGAGGTTAGAAAAAAATGTGAAGAAGTGCTTATCAGAAGTTAAACAGGTATGGATTGAAAGAATCTGACTGTTTTTCTATTTTCAACTGAAAGGGCATTGCACTTACATGCAGCTGTATCAAGAAGCATCTTTTCTCAGCACCACAAGAGGAGAATGTCTTTCCTCAAGGAAGAGCTACAAGTATGCACCTATGCCTAGAATGGTGATTGACACAGAATTAAGGGCATTACCATGATTTGGAGTCATTCCTACTCTTCCATTATCAACGGGATTTAACTTCTGCAAATCTTTTTTCCTGTAAACTGATGGCACTCATGCTCAAAATAGACTTTCTATACAAATTACAACTGGAAAGTACAAGTGGCACTATTTGGCTGGCATATAAACCTCAACCAATTGTTTTCAGTTTGATTCACACTGGGTGTGCCTTATTTCTCCCTTAAAAAAATGTAAAATGCCCATTTTCTAAAGGAAAGGAACTGTGAATAATCCATGTTTTATATAAGCATTGCTAGTAAGCAGAGCAGAATAAAGATGCCATCGTTTCACTAACAATTATGAAAAGATCATATCAGACAATGACCTTCAGAAACGCTTCAGTGACCACTGTGTCAAGCTGTAAGTCCTAAGTGGGAATTCTTCAGACAAGCTTTGACTTTACTTTCACTTATATGCCTAATTTTGCCCCATCCATGTTAACATGATTTTTACTGATGATTTCAAAAAGGAAAGAACAGAGCCCTGATGTGGAATAGGCTCAAAGACATGAATAGACAGCTATATGTACAGTGGAGAACTGGATTTAGCTGTGTATTTTCACTTCCTGGTTTCCTGATTTTCCAAGGACATCCTTTAGCATTTGATGTTGGTGCCAATTAGAGAGAAGGTGGAGGTAGAATTTATGGCACTGCCATCGACAAAACTCTTACTGAAGCAAATGGGAAATACGTGCATGAATCTGGCTGAGTATCAGAGGGGCAGAAAAGAGCCAACTGACTGATTCCTTTCAGCTTGTCGATGGGCTAATAATCTCAAGAAAGCAGTGGGAGAGAAATGTCTCTTTGTAAGGGCTTAAAAATAAAGTTTATATGTGAACTTCTTATAACAACAGTCCGCATAAGATTCAACAATACAAATCCGTAACATTCTCCTGCCATTCAAGGTCACGGTAACCTTCTTGAAGAAGAAGCCAAGAACTCCTTAAGTTAATCATCCTCTATATTGAGGTTGGTGCTTATTTGATTCCGAGGTTTTGCTCAAGATGGAACAAGCATGTGAAAAATTGGTGAAATGCAAGATTTCATTTACACAAGGTCAAAGTGACCCAGATTTCGAGTGAGGTCCAAAGTATTTTTGGTCCTTCACACAAGAAAAGTTCTGTGCGCAGCTCATTTAATATTTAAGAGGTTTGCATAAGAGTATGTAAAAGAGCATTTTCTTCTTGCTCTGCCAAGAAAGGTCAAATAACTGCTAATACTAGATAAACCTCGTGTGAGTTCTAGTGCCCAGAGTAACTTGGATTATGCCCAGTAGTCTCAATACACAACAGTTTATTCAAGCAGGAAACCTATAGGAAGGGGCTACGTCCACCACAGATCCAAGTTGTGCAGCTCTGTGGGCTCTGGCTGTGCCTGCTGAGGATTTGGGCCCACAGTTTGCTAAGACAAGGAAGTGTAATGAGAACAGACAATTTATATCAACTGTGAGACTGGTAAAAAGCTTTTGAGCATTCAGCTTTAGCTGTGATGGAGCTCAAAATACAGGCAATTTTATCAAAAAGTAGTCACATTTTGAATGATTTTATGACAATATAAGCCTATGTTGTTGTGGTGTTAATATCCCACTGACTCAGACCTAAACAACCAGCGTTTGCATTGGTAAAAAAGTTACTGGCTTGAAAATTAATGATTAATTTTGTATTAAGTTTGTGAGAATGAGAACAGTGACATCAATAGCTCTAGCAAAGAGCATGGTTTCCATATCACGTTTAATTACACATGAGTTCTTTAATATTATTATTTTCTAAGAAAAGCACATTAAACCTCTCTATAAATATATTAGCAGTTACATAATGGACTGCTTTGGTATTTGCTGCAGGATTTTTTTTTCTTCATATATTCCTTCTGTCCTACCTGCCAACGTACCAATAGACAGCTCAGGGACACGGACATTGAAGACATACGGCCAGTATGGGACGAGCAGCAAAACTGGTAACTGTGACAGGCAGAATGAGATTTGAGGTGATCTTTTTGTAGAGTGTTATACTACACTGAAGCAACTGTAACTACTCACTTTTAGCTAGCAACTTTTGTTTGTCACCACTGCAATTGAAAGTGGAACACAAAAGTTGTGACAAGGGGTGGTATTTTTCCTTTAAGTATTTCTATAAGTTAGAGAGGCAGAGTTGAGAAATTTTTAATGTAGAGATCTTCTAGTGTACATCGGTTATGTGCTGACTTTGCTTGTGCTGAAGGTCAGAAAGATTGAAATTCCAGTTCAGAGGAAGGGCTGTATCATGCCTTGGAGACAGATTCCTCACTGGGGAGGCAGGGTCCCTGCCCCATTTCTGGCACACAAGAGCCCAGCTCTTTCCACCCACTAACGCAAGGGCAGAAGAGGCTCTCCTGCAGCCCATTCCCAATCTTCCATCACTTTGGCAAGGCCAGAAGCAGCCCTTATACTCAGGGAGAGCACAGGCTCTGCAGTGGTACCTATCTCTTCATCTGCTCAATCACTTCATGAGCTTTCACCCACAGTAGCCTGCAGACAGGCCAGGAATTCTGCATCATTTGTCTGCAAATCCAGGGCTTGTCTTGCAACCACAAGCCATTGCATTATTTATAAAAGGCAGACTGCTCTCTGCTTCTTAAATACAACCCATCCTAATCTGAACACCCCTTTAAATTGAATATTGTCTTATGCACCTTGTGTGTGGAAATATACTGCTTCAAGGCAAAAGGAGAAGAGTTGAATTATTATCCTGAAGGCTGTTTGTACACTTCCATAATCCACCCACTCATCTTACCTTGAGGGCGATGTGAATTGCATGGGCTGGTCAAGAACAGAGCAAAGCAGTCAAGTGCTGACTGACAAGGTTGCCCCTCCTAAGTGCTGGCTCTGAGCTCTGATCTCTGAGCACTATTGATACTCGGCAGTGAAGCAGAACTGCTGATGTTCCTGCTGGGCTCCACACAGAAACCTGAACATCACTACTGCATTCACAAATTGGAGCCAGAGTTCAAGGAAGAAAATTTAAAGCAGGAATTTTCATCTTAAATGAAAGATGTTTTCGCTCTGGTTCCTATTCAGTACCCTACTCAAACTTTAACCTAACTTTAAACATTAAAACCCTATTGTGTACTGGAAGGCTAGAAGTCAGCTGTGTGATTGAACTTAGCTTGCTGAACTTAGGCCTGTATGAAGAGAGAAACCTCTAAAGCACTTCTCTTTATTAAAAATATATTTCTACTGAGAGCTGATATGTTCCAGACATGGCAGCAGACCACATTTCTCAAAAGTTCCCTCACAGTCTCAGCCTTCCTAATGACACTGCAAACCATTGGTTATCAAACCAGATTTTAAGTGTGGGCATATAGAAAACTCCATTACAAAGAGAACTATCACAACTGGCTTGGTCATTCCTATTTTATTACAGAAGAAAACCAAATATGTATGCATGTGTATCTACATGTCTGTATTCATTTCATCTATTTAAAAAAAGAAGGCCAAATTCCTGGCACTTGGAAAATAATTACCTTCCCATGTATTTTAGCAGGGCAGGATTTCTTACATTTCTCATCAACAGTTTGATCTCCTACCTGATTTCCCTCTGAATGTGGTTTAAACTTTACCCAGTTTTTTTTTTCCATGCTTCTTGTTTTATAAATGTGAAAACATAATTAATTAACTGTGATTATAGAAGAAAAACTGTACAGTTACACAAGCACGGTTTTTTACCTTCATCTAGTGGAAATGTGTCCTTATAGGTTTTAAAACTATAGGAGAGTATTAGCCATAAATAAAATAGTTATTTTTCATTAATCCTCTGAGGTGTGCTTGAAACTTAAAGTAAAAATAAAACAATCTACAAAAGTAAATTTGAAATACTTCAGTGTGCTTAAGGAAAAAAAAAAGCAAAAACAAAGAGAAGGGGAAATATGCAAAAAGTGAGTGTTAAAAATGTTACTGCTCTTAGAATTTGCTTGTGAGAGTAATAACATTGCACAGAGCAAGCCACAGATGGGCTGTAAGGGTTCTCACCATTGCCATATGCTGCTGCTGATATAAAAGGGGGCAAATCAGAGGTGGAGGAACCATAGAATATAAATTCAATGCAATGCTTTAAAAGAAATTTAGTGGGATGGACTTAGCCGCCTAGTTCACATGTTATAGAGAACTTTGTGTAAATTTTCATGCTTTTCCACTGAATGCTTCTCCCAACAACACGAGGTGGATGTGAAGTAGGAGTGGATGACTGAGTCAAGTTCATTGGAAATGGGGTAACAAAGACACAAAAATATTACACCTGGGTAGGTGCAATGGAAGAGGAAATCAGCACTGGAAGCATTTTCCTGTAAAGGGTGTGCTGTCAAAGGGCTGACCATCACTGGAAAGTCATCCTTTATCTCTAGTACTGGTTCAGAAAGGCAAGTATCATCCAAACTTATGTGGGATACTTACGTATGACATCTGTGGGGCATTGCAGGTGGGTATGTGGAAATAATGCTGAAAAGCCCTAGACATGCAAATCCTTAGGCCTTTTGAAAGCTCTAGCTTAGACATGGGCAGCGAGATGACCCTGTGCACCCTCAACCCTCTGAAGTTACATTTGACTCCAGGGTGAACAAATCACCACTCTCAGCTGCTAAATTAATTGAGCCAAAAATTGAAGGAGAGGGACCCACACTTCACCCATCCCACATGCATGAAAGTTTGGAAGCAGGGGGGGAGGAAGGGGGAGGCTTCCTGATCTGCCAACTAGACCACTCTGAACAGTTTCAAACAACACACCTTCAAATCCTTGTCTAGACATGGCCTTATGCAAGTGAGAGATAAGAATCAGCCCCTGAATGGGTGTTTTGTTATATAACCACCCATGAGGCATGGGGAGTTAAACATTTGCAGTAGTTTGTAACATTCCTAAAGCATTACGTTTGCAGCAAAGTGGATTATCTTGTCTCATTTTTCTCTGATGAACAATCAACTTCGATCTTGACACATGAATTTATTATGCATGGGTTAGACAAACTGAGCCTTAATAAGCTGCAGTTAAAAACCGCACGTTGTGTTTGTGGAAAGAAAACTCAGCTCTTAGATTGCCTGACAGGGGTATGAAAATGAAGTCAGGCTTCTTTACCCTCGTCCAGCTCAGGTTGGATATCTGTATACCAAAGATGTGATTTTTTTTTTATAGGTTTTGCTAGATATTTGATTGCTTTGTTGGAACAGTTCCACAGTATCTGACTGAGCTGACCTCCAGATGTATCTCCTCCAGGGCATTATGTTCTGTTTCGCATTATCAGCTGCATGCTCCAAAGGTTAGGTTGTGAGAGCTTGGGTGGGGCTTTTAACTCCTTCTTCCTTCCCAGCAATCCTGATGTGCCTGTTCTCCTGTTCTCCCGTGGGTAATTCTACCCAACAGTGGAAAAAACACAATACCAACTCAGTTTGATTTAATAATTGCAGTCATGATTTATGTGCAATGGTGTCACTTCACTGAGCATTGATTTGATAGATAATGGAAAGCATGTGCCTGGCTTCTTTGGAAAGTTTATTTGACACTATAGATTCTTGAAGGAATGTGCAGAAACTCCTAAAGATGTGAAACAAACTCACCTGGTGTAAATCAGGTGTCTGAATTGACAAGAGCAATAATGGGTAAGGCAGTAATTAGTATGCATAACTATTTCAAGGTGAGTAAAGTAATACAGCTCCAGCGCCCGGAGTGTCATTGATTTACGCCAGCTGAGGATATGGCCCGTAGAACTGACAAGAAATGGCTATGCCTACTAATTACTGAAACTGCTAATGTATTTCAGCTGGTACTAACTGGTTTTATGTCACTGGAGAAATCACAGAAGTGCTAGCTCTTGCAGATCAGACACCAACATGTTACTGCAGTTTTTTGGATAAATGTCCAGAAAAGAGAGGGTGCATTTTGTGTGGTGACTGTTCTTGTTAACATTAAACCCTGCTTGACACACTTATCAGACTTCTCACTAACTTGGGCAGCCTTCTTGCAGTTTGCACTGTCTTCTTCCCAGATTGAGGCTGGATGAAAAGCTGATTTTTCGGTGAGCCTTCTGGCATAGTGTGGTGATGCATTTAGGATGCTGTTGACACTGTTACAATTTCAGGTGGTCACTAGGGAAGAAGCAGCTGGTGAGTACAGAAAGCTTCCATACTTGGTATTTGCTGTGGTTTGTAAGTAGCAAGAGCTGAAAACGTGTGGGAAGTGCTTTAAACTCAATGGGCTCAGAGAGTTTCTAATTTATGTGGAGGGTATTGAGGGTTCTACTGCATGCCATATTTTGTCCTGTCAGATTTATGTCTCGGATCACTTCAGACACAGGTATGTCTTTCCAGGGATTCAAATCATTGCTGAAGATAAAAACGCTCACAGGCATGAGGACACCAAAGTCCTTCAGAGCATGGCCATAGCGTGAGTGACCATTCTTTCCTAGCTTCTGTTTTGTTCAGTTTAAGGACTGTGATGTTCTGAAATGCAAGAGTATGTTTTCTTTTTTTTTCCTGGATTAAATTTCTTTGTAATGTCATTAGTAACTGTTGGCATAATTACCAATGGGACTTGACCATGCAAGAATGTTTAGAAGGATTTTCAAGACTAAGGTCTCTGCCCTGGCTTTACTCTACTGCCACAATAACAGTGAACAGCTCTGACTAAGACATTTTTCATATATTGGCATGCTCAGCATGTACGATATTGTGGGAAATAACTAAATCTTTGTTGTTACTTCCCTGAGAGGAAGTTCCCTTTGTAGTTTTGGGCTGGAACACAAACAAGTGAGCCCAAGACTGTTCAAGTTCACTGAGTAACTTTTATTTACATAGTGAGTAACCCTGGAAAATAGATGGTTATAGAAATATGTGGGCAACTCCTTCACCTTCCATTCCCAGTTCAGCGCTAGCGGATAAAAGCCACATTAACTCTAAAGCTCAATGTAGTGCATGTGGTAAGAATTAGACAGGAAAATTCCCCTTAAAGAAACAGAGTTACAAATCTAACAATCGCTATTCTCAAGACTAAAATTCCTGTCCAGAAGCTAACAAAAAAACAAAACAAAAAAAAAAAAGTAAACATCTCTGCACCTTCTTGTGACCTGTGCTAGAAAAATATAAATGAAGAGATGAGCTAATGAGGTTGTGATATTTTTCTTGCTTTCACAGTCTAAACCGAAATCTAATATTAATTGTCATGAGTATCTTTGTGCTAATATCTCTTTTTCTTCCAATTGACAGGCTCTGTTGTGTTATAATGTTAATCCATTTTGACAATACAGACAGGATATCTTCATAAAAACCAGACCTTAACAAGACTTTCTGTTGACCTTTACCACATAGCTAGGTTATTTTCATAATTTACGTTGATTATCCTTGCTTCAGCTATGAAGAGCCACAGTACTTTACAAAAGATTCAACTAAAACCAAATTGGCCAATAAAAAAAATTATCTCAGATGTAAGATGCTTCTCAATCAGATGTTTTGAGTTTTAAATTACTAAGTAGCTGGTTGGAGTTTACTTGTCTTAATATTATTCAATATTGCTGTGCATGCCTTTACTGACACAACTGCTACTAAATCGTTATGAAAGAAGAAAAAGTATTATTTGGTATTAAGCCAGATTGCCTTTTTTTATCCATTTTTCTTTCTTGGAGTTATTTAGCCACAAGGTTGGCTCTGACAACACTTAAGTACCTAAACTTTAAATAACAGATCTTGTCCAAGCTATTGCACTCACCTATTAGATCTCTTACATTTTCCTTATTCTTACACAGAAAATAAACATAAAAAGCCTGGTTCTTCATTGTCTACTCTGTGAGTAGTCATTATTCCCATGAAAGGAAAACACAACATGAAAGGAAAAAAAAAAAAATCTGATTTGTAGCACAATGGACCTATTTTGAACTCACCACAATAATTACACAAGGTGATGAGTGATGGAGAATCCAGCTCATTATTGCTAAGAAGCAGCTATCTTTTAGCTAGTACTGCATATCATAGCTATAAAGGCTCTGGTTTATTGCAGTGATTATTATTAGTCCAGTTGCCAATCCAAAGATCATATTTGATTGTCCCACGTGCCACAGAATGCTAATCTATTTCCCTTCTTCATTCTGCCTTTACGCTTGTATAGACAGGTACATTAATCTATTCTGCCAAGAGCGATCTTTTCATCTATGCAGAGCTAAAATGATTCTTCCCTCTTATCAGCATCTTCCTATATGCAGAAGATAAACCAAAAGTGTTTCCTCACTCCATGTTTTTGTCAGTTCTCTGCTTGGAGGGTGATCAGATCATTTTTAATTGCATACTGAACAACAAATATCTGACATTTGCATTTGAGTGACTAAGAACTGAATTTTGTTGACAATATTAATATGCTCTTCTGCTTAATGTCTATCAGTTTTTAGGAGTTTAATCAGATTAACACTTTGCTGGGGACTCACAGGAATACCTCATTCTGACAATACTCAGTGTTTATCATTCACCAGGTGACACCAAGCTGAGTTCCTTCACATGAAAAATCCTGCATGCACCACATCCCAGTGTACCCTGGGAAGGAAAGTAGCAGTGCAAATAGACCCAGTTCTTAGCAAAGAGTTTTCAAAAGACAGGATGATCCAACCAAACAGCTTGCTGGCAAGAGAAAAGGGCGGTCCCACTCATTCCCTTCCCTTTCCTCTGGTGCTGCTTTTATCTCCTGTGGAACAGACTGAGCACAGTAACATGGCCAAATGAATTATCTTCTGAGGGCCTAGTGACCTCACGAGAGCAATTTCACCATCATCTCTTTGGAAGGCAGGATTGAGCCTGTAGGGCCACTCTGAAGTAGTTTGTCTGTGGGAGGAAGAATCTAAACTTGTATGATCCTCAGCTTGGCTGGAGGGACAGGTTTTCATCCGAAATTGTCATGAAATTGGAAGCAACGTAAAATTTTCTTTTGACTGTGTTAGGCTGTTTGATTCATTTTTGAGAGTTACCTAGGGCTCTAACTAAAAGAGAAATGAATGAAGAGAATCTCATCTCCTTGTCAGCCCATGAGTCAGAATGATGAGAAGATGCAAGGTGTGACCCAAGTGCATTTTTGGGTGACATGTTAAAGCAAAGTTCTGACCACCTTGCTTACTAAAGATCCCACTGCAGTAATTACATCTGTAAAGTGTGTCAACTCTGGCCTGGCCAGATGCCAAGCTTAAATATTACATTCTCCCATCTTTGTTTCAAGTGGACACTAAAGTCTTCATTTCCTCTCTGAAACAGCTCTCTTATTCTAGGCTGCTAAATCCTTCCTGTGCTTCACCACAAAGTTTCAGCACTGTAATAGATTAAACAATCATTATATGGCCTCTGTATCAACTTGTAAAGCAAGAGAGTATTTCACAAGATGAAAGGCAGTACAAAAATGTAAACTACTAATACTTTTGGGCCTGCTTACTGCAATAGAAAATTTGGCCAGTGGCAAAAAGTAGCCAGCTGAGAGAGTGTTGAGTGGCTCCATTAACCATTGATGTGCAACATTTCTCCCAGCATATTTAGTGTCATGAATGCATAAGTTTGTCCTACAAATCAGGTCTTTATGTACATAGTGGTACTGGCTCAGCTTTCTTTCTTAATGTCAGATTCTCATCAGATTTATGCTGCAACTAGTTACAAGTTCTGCTTGAGAGACACTTGTGTTAAGAACAAAAAAAAGGTAGTACTTGGGCTTTTTGTATGTGCTAGGTTGCCTGTATGAGCTCAGTGCAGGAGGGTAATTTCATAAAGGGCACAAACAAGCCATCTGTGTTAAAGTTCTCCCATCTGATGCTAACACTGGGTATTTAGAGAGAAAACATAAGAGAACACATACCTGTAGCAGTCTTTCCCCTGATATTCTCTCCCCAGGTTCTCCCTCTGCAGGGCTGCACACAAGGAAGCAATGCACAGAATTGTGGTGTGACGAAATGATATACAGATGTAGCTGACAGTGAAAATGCAATTTGCATAATATGGTAATGCATGCATTATAGTTCCAACTACATACATGATCAAAGCATCCACTGTAAATGATAATGCAAATTAATTTTAGGCTCATTATTATTAATTGAACCTGAACAGAAATCATATTCAGTAAAAATAGAATAAAGAAACAAACTGAAACTATTTAGGGAAACAGACATTAATGTGATTATTCTCTCTCTCTCACAGTTAGGTACGTGCTCCTTCTGCCTGTGTTTCTCCTCTGCCTTCTCTGGTCCATGTTCAGATAGAAATTCTCCTTTATTCTGCAGTTTGTTCTCTTGGTTTCTCTTTTGCTGTTCATGTCACTCTCTCAGCATACTTTCTTAAATGTATTATTAAGGTCTGAATGGTCTAATAGGTTGCCGTTACCCTAAGCTTTATTCATTCCTTTTTCAAATTAAATCAAGTTTGGGCTTGAATAACGTTGATAGGGACATTTGCGTAAACTAAGTTTGTTACTGCAGTAATGGGACTGGTTTTGTGAATTAATGGGTCATTTGTTTTTAAAAACAGAACACTAGCATGTTCCTGATGTTCCTACCCCTTCTAATAACTCTGTAATGGTGATCTTTTGTCCTGTTGTAATGATTTCTAGTTTCTGCAGTGCCTGGAGATAAGAGAAGGATGAAACTCTAGGATTTACTTGTAAACCAGTACTGAAGTTCCTGTCCTAAAGTGGATTTAAAATAATTTAATCATGTAATGTAATTAAATTCTAATTTTTGTTAAATATTTATGTCTGGTGAGAATATATTTTTTTTTCCTAGGCAGTACAAGAGTGTGATCTTCAGCGACAACAAAAATTATTTAGCATTGATAACTCTCAACTGTAAGAAATGCATGGTTAGTGTCCTGAGAATGAAGGCCACCATTAGGGTATGAGCATCTTTTATCTCTCTGTGAATATTTGAACTTCATCATAAACCCACTTTCAGCATAGAATAATGCATTGGGCTAAGACTGCATGCAGCTGTAGATGCAAAACAATATTAAATTTCTTCCTAAACTGAGGAAGTGAAAGAGGACAGATAAAGTTTGTGATCTTGTTTCTAGGAACATTCCCGTCTGTCTGTCTTTAGTAAGATCCTAAAAACTTCACCCTGGCATTTTAAAGGAAATGCCATTTTAAGTAATAATTAATCTTACTCATTTCCTTACTGTTATTGTTATTTTCCTTATTAAAGATCTTGTGATTTATTTACATGTGGCACTGTAAGAAATGTTGATACTTATAACTGTAGTGACGTTGCACAGAGCTTATTATCTTTATAACACAGGGTGTATTCATTAATACCCAATCACTTTCCTAAAATAATTTTGGAAAATGTGTTGAGCAGTGTTGTATTTATATTGCAGTGGCTGCCTCTGATTCAAAAGGGTCAATATAAATATATACATACATATATGTAGGTATATGTACTCTGATGCATTATTGCCTACATCACCTACAGAGAGCAAAGGTAGAGTGACAGCTGGAAGACTAAAGGGAGTTATTTTGTCCCCGTCCCTTGATGGCTGCCCACACTTTTATCCTGCTGTATTTCAGATGTGCTCACCCTGTCTCCTTCAAGAGAGATACATGCAAGGAAAAGCTGAAATACTTTTCCCATTGTCCAGCATACAAAACTGGGGAAGTCCTCATTACTAAATATGTCTGCAGAATGCTTTACTGCAGACACTAACAGCAGTAAAGCATGCTCAAAAGGTTGGCTTTGTCACCTTCATCCATCATAAAGGACATTTTACTTCATGTGCACTCACTGAAGTCAGCACGGCTCAAAGCAAAGCACGAAGATACTGACTTTGAATCCTGGACCAGAATCTCTCACTCTTCCCAAATTCCACATTTTTCAGAAATGCTGGTCACCATTTTGAGAGCTCTAAAACAGGATGTTGCAGGTGTCTCGCATTGACAGTTGCAATTTTACTGATGCTGTGCAGCACAGGATGTCTGCTCCCATCATGTTTTAAGACACAGGAAATGCAACTCAGTACCTGAATGCATAAGAAGGAAGGAGTCTTTGAAAGTTCAAGATAAGTGCCATGATTTTTAAGCTGCAGGAGTAGGAGAGAGCATTTAATGGATCCTTTACTTAATTTTGAAACTAGCTTTTAATTTTTAACAAGATTCAAGAAGCCTGTTGACACCAGTACATGCTGGTATACAAAAATCAATCACAGACTTTGATACTTACATGTGCAGGCTTCCCACCCCTCAAAAGCCCACAGTGAGGAAGTTCATGAATGGGAAATGAAGAATTGCCAGGCACTTGAATCCTTATTGTGAAGGCTGACTGAAGAGAAACATGCAAAAGACAAGGTGCTGCATAGAAACCTTTGAATCAGAATGGGTGGGTAACTACACAAATGATAACATTAAAATATGTAGAGAAATATGCATGTGTTCACTGCACTCAAAATTTATCTATTGTATTGTTTCTTGAGGCCATAATTTGCATCAGATGTTCAGCAGGATTCAAAATCTGACAAAATATTCATGTGAACAACAGGAAACTCCCAAGGTATAAACCCAGGGTTTCTAAAAGTTCTGCTGGAGAGGTTATACCTTCCTACGTGGTGAAGCATAAGGCAATTCCTGATCATCATGAGCAAGAAGGAGATTTCCCCCAAGAATATATGTTTATTCCTTTCTTAGTTCCTCACACTTTCTCTAAACTTCTGCTCACTAGTGGTATGATGCTGGAAACCATGGACTCCTGCAGTCTGATCCAACATGGTGATTGCTACAGCTGCAATCAGGATGGATATTCAGTAAATAAAAAAGCCTTGTGACATGCAAAAGGAGGAAAGGGACAAAGCATTCCAGGCCAAGGTCAGAAAGTCCCCATGAGCTCTATTCTAGATTACTCACTGTAGTTTCTATTTTCACATGGCTTACTCTTGCAGACTTTGACTTGCCTGATGCCTTTCCGTTTCATGGGATTTTTTCCAGGTATGACAATAGGCGTTTTGCCTTGGATGACAAGCATGACAAACTATAAGGTCATGTCCTAGACATTCTGGAACGTGCTCATATCCTGGTATGATCTCATTGTAAGGAATGTGATTGTGATTTCTAGCATTACAAGCTGAAATCAGGATTTGGTTATATCTGCCATACACCATGTGAAATACTGTCTGTCTCCGAATTTCAGCTCATGCCAATACATCTTCATAGCCAATGCTGGGAAACATCACCAATCACTGTGGCTGTTTATAGAGCACAAGAACAGAATATTTAATTTTACCAGCCTCTAAGGACAGCAAAGCTGAATTTGAACTCTAGTTAAAATTTTGCTGATTATTCCTGACCTTTCTGGGACAAGGACATGAAGGTCATTGGAGTCATTATTTTTTCACATTCTGCTTGTCTTTGTCATTCCCCTAATAATGCAGAGGACTAGAAACAAGAGCTGGGTGGTGTTTTTTTCCCCCTGCCTGGAAATCTATTTAGATTAGTCACCAGGTTTTCTAGTCTAGGGTCATTGAAGGTCATTTGGTTTACAGCTGAAATTCTCAATTGGAACCTCATCTTGTAATCAGAATTTAAAACCCAAGCGAGGTTTTGTATCTCCTCTGAAAGGGTAGGTTGTTGTATGATTAGCTTCAGAATGTTAAATGGACTGTCTGTGTAATGATGGGTAATTTTGGGGGGCTTAAATTGCTCTATGAGAAGACCTGTCTTGAATAATAATTCCAGGCTATATTATAAAGAACAGTATTCTAGGCTTCTCCTAAATGCTAATTCTATTACACATTAACATTTCCTTTGCTGCAAAATGGCAAAAGGCAAGCCAGCAAGATGTAAAAATCTTGCAAAGTGCATTTTCACTTATAGGCTGTTCCTAAGAGCAGGTCGTTTCCTGAAAATGTCCCTTAAATAAGCATCCACTTACAGTGGTCATCATCATACAGTCAGCATCTGCTAATAGCTGTTCCACAGCCTCAGCTGCTGGCAAACACAGAGTATTTGTTGTAATCTATAGAGTGATGGAAATGCCTTTGTAATTTTTGCACTATTTTTTAAAAAACTATTCTTGGCCCTAAGTATGAAGCACCAGTCACACAGTGTAGATGCACTCCTAGAGGCTGTTCATAAAGCCTAGTATGCTGTATATTCTTTGGTTCTGTAACACTACTGGTGAGAATCTGAAAGCCCTTTTTAATTCTTTGTTGATTGATTATTTTAATGTCTCTTACGTGTGTGTGTGTGTATATATGAAAAATTAAAACTGAAGGCTCCTTGAAGGAAAGAATCCACCCCTGCCACGATATTGTTTGGAGGGTAGTATTTAGCTTTGTTAGGGGAAACAAGGTTTTTGGTCAACATCTCCTGATGTACAAGTTGAGTTTTTCTTCATTTTTATTGCACTTTAGGTTTCCAGCATCAGAGAATGGCCCATGGATGGCTTTAGCATCTTGAATACAAGCAAGAGGTTATCCTGCACAGGGCTGGGTGTCAGACACTGCCCTGCGCAGGGACAGCTTGATGAGTGTCTCCAGTTGGGTATCACCACCATGACCTGTGATATCAGCTCGTTGCTTGTTCCAGCAGGCATTACAGTCACTCTTACTGGCAAGCTGGGCATTTCCAGAACCTCTCTGTGGGCAGATGGTGCATCCCCAGCTTGGCTCCATTCTTAAGGAGTCTGAATCACCCTTTGGACACACCTTCTTGATTTCTCTCTGGGCTTTCAGGAGCTGACATCATCCGCCTCTTAATCTCTTCTCCAGAAGCACTAAACTCCAATGCCAGATTACCTTTCTCCTTTATCTTCTTTAGCCACTCTACAAACAGAGCTTTTTTTAAGTGATTATTTTTATATATTCACTTTACATGGTTTAAAAAAAGTTCCATGGATTTCAGAGTAGTTCACTCCAATGGATTCCAGCTCAACAAGTCCACCAGTTTCCCAGAGGTTGCAGATATCACAAACATGAATGCACCCCTACTCTTCATGGTTTTTAATACCATGGGCTTCAAATTCTGTTGCTTTACATCTCTCTGATGCAAAGATGATGGGAAACTGCTTTAACTGAATGTCTGGAAAAAACCCCAGCCACATAAGGAATCAATACCATTCAGAGCTATCTGTGTTTGTCAGTCATCATTAGCCAAACAAGATCTTGACTCCTCTGGAGAACAAAAGGCAGCAAAGTTGTTAAACAATTTTCTTTTACTGAAATTTGTTTCATGAGTCAGATACATCCAGGGATCTGGGCCTACATTTCTAAAGCAAGATATTTTGCTGAGGTCACGCTGACTTTTCCAGCTTCCATTCTCCACAGCTGAGATCTCAGAAGAAATAAAAATCAGTTTAACTCATGTTAAAGGGCACCTTTTAACTCCATGTACCCAGCCCCAGCAGCCTCCTGCCTCTCTCAGGCTGGCAACCAAATAGCAGCATGTTGGAGAATGCATTTACTTTTTGATGAAGTACAGACCTTAAAATCTAAGCTGGATACAAAGTTCATGACAGACAGCAAGGTCTTTTGCAGACAGAAATGTGCAGCCACAGAAAGAGCCTGCTTGCAATGAACTGCAGGAAGGTTGTAGTTTGAGACATTTTAATAAGCCATGGAGTCTCCTGGATGCATGTGGACACTGTGCTGGCTCTAGGGGTCACATCTCCAGCAGCAGTGTAGGTTAGCTGTGTGCTCCCTTCTAGCACACAGTTTAGTTGATGTTCCTGAACCTAATGAATTTTGGCAGCAGGAATGGTAATAGCAGACAATTGTTTGTCTCCAGTCACTAAATTTTGTTAGAGAGTTAAAATAAACCTGTCTGCTTGACTAGTCTCATGTGCAACAAAACAAAAATAACCCTTCACAAAGAATCATTTTCAAGCGCCATTTTACTTTTTGTCTTAGGCTTGCAAATGCCTTTTGTGTTTTCTGATATGTCAGATATCATAATGCAAAATAAATAACCAAGTGAAACACCAAGATATTTCCTTTAGGTGGCTTGTGAGCTAGAAAAAAGAGACTTCTGCTGCTTCCATTACCTCCTTCCTTATCTTTTTTTTTTTTTCTTTCTGAAGCTTTCAGTAGATGCCTCTTTGTATTGTGTGCATGAAACACTGGTGTTATTTTAATACTGTACTGCTTTGCAGCATTTTGGAGCCCAGTCACAGCTCAGGACCCCCTGTGAGTTAGACATCATGCAGACAGAACAAAGTCAGCCCTGGCTCTGAGGACAGCCCATCCCACACTGCACCTCCCATGGCCACAGGAGACTCACATTGTAAATGTTGATGCATTCAACACATCTGCCATGCATGCAGATCGTGGAGACAGTGATATTTCCTGAGACACTGGGGGGTTCGCAGCAACGCCTATTGGTTTCTAAATATGTCGTTCAAATGGAACCATTTTTAAAAAAAAAGCTTTAAGCTGGTGTTTGCCACGTGAATTCAGCTTTGGAGGAACATGGGAGTGGAGCGGGACTTGTTAGGTCAAATATTTCAAAGTCCCCCAGTCATGTAAGAACTCACAGCCTCAATTTCAGAAGTGAATTGGAATTTAATTTCAAGGAACAAAGAACTTAGGACACTTTCTCAAAGAGGGATAGGTTCCCACTTCACTTTTCAAAATATTACCCCTTCTGTTTAAAAAGCACCCTCCCAAATACAGACCCATTCCTGACACTCCAGAGCAGAGAGAAAACAGCAATAACTTCCCACTGATTAGACCAGCACAGTGCCTGCCCACTAGCAATAGCCAGAGAAGAAAAATTCCTGTTATGGTCCTGCAACAGGACTTTTTTCCTTTGTCAGTAAGTGAAACACAACTAATTATTACTGGAGCCAAATTAAACTAAAAACTAAAATCTTGCCCTCTTCTGGTCCCTATCTCTAGCATTATCACTTGTCTTCACATTGAAGCCATCAAATAAAACTTCAAAATGACATAGGACCAGTGACCTACCATTTAGCATCAGCTTGCATTTTTTCCATAAAAGTAAGCCTGCTTCTGCTTGAAAAAGCTACAGGCACTTGACTCATTACATTTTTGTTTGAATGACTACTTTTTGTTCAAAATAAAATGTTATTTCTAAGTTACCCCTCCCCCCCCAAAAATGTATTAAAGCTCTTCCCAAAAACAAAGCAGACTTTCTATCTTTTAGAGTAGGGATCATAATTAAAGGCTGTTATTTCTTTTTTTCAATGAAGTTATTTGGGCAATTAAATATATTTGGAAAATATTTTTTTTTCTCCTAGGAAACTAATAATTGTTTCCCTCAAAATAATAATAACAGAGTGGAGTAGTAAATTCTAGAAAGATGCATAGAATTGTTCTCTGCTGTATAATTCTTTTATTTTGACCTGTAGGTCAAAATAGGATAATGTTTCTTGTTGATAGAAATAGCTCTGTAAGGGGAAACATGTTGAGAGTGACTTCAAAACAGTTTCAAACAATGAACAATCCAGGATCTTTGCTTAACATCCCTTATAAAAATCTCTAAATTCCAAGACTGTACTCGTCCAAGGTCTGTTCCCAAGGCCAGTCTCCATGCCCAGCTGATGTTGAGTTTGCACTCACTGCTGGACTGTGCCCCGTGTTCTGTAGGTGATGCTGTCCAGAGAGATTCCAGGCAGCAGTAAAACACCCCCAAACTGCTGCATGTTATGTTTTTCCAAATTATCTGCTGGTTCATTAAAACACAGTGAAAAATTGTATACTTTCAAAAAGCCAGTGGAGGCAGCTGCAGGAACATGATTTCTCTTGGACAAACTAAAACCATTGTGACCCTCACCCATATCTAGACTTGTAAACAGTAAAAAATTAGCAATATTTTGCTCATTTCTTGAAGCCGAGGACTTTGTGTACATTTTTGAAGGGTCTCAAACTACTCCTGATAAATACCTGCCACACTGATAGACACAGGTTATGCTCTGCACAGTGGGATCAATATGTGTTTTGCCACCAACTGGAATATTTCACATATGATAAAAGTTGGAGCTGCAGAGAATCCTACTGCATGAGAAGTAGATTGTGGTGGCCATAGCTGGGAGAAATTTGGCTTAGCTCCCTTGACTGCATGAGGTTCACTTACCCTGGCTGTGTGTCTGGCCTTAGAAGCTGATTTATCGTTCAGTCCCTTAGCCTATGTCAAAACTATCCTGCATGTACCTAATTGAATGTGCAGAACAGCTGACATGGAAAGAGAAAATAGGTTTTAAAAAAATAATTCCAAGTCTGTCAGAAAGACACAAGATCATTTCTGATACACTGACCACCTGTGAGGGCAGTGCTAGCTCCTTCCAGCAGGAAAGGCTTCCACTTGGTCTCCGTCTTTACAGCCGAAGTTTTCAAGGACATGGCTTGTTGCTTAATTCATTTGATCCTATTGGCTAGCTATCAACAAAAGTGTCAATCCTGTATTTGTAACGTCATAAACTTCCAAGTATGATGTTGTAAACTGAGGACCATGACTTTGACTTAAGGGCAGGAGCAGATGGCCAAGGCACGCACTTACGAGCTTGTTTTCAGGAATCAAGACCTTGCGATCATAACACAAAAAAGTTACTTCATTGGAAAAGAAGGCAAGAAATCATTTTGTTGAAGTGCTCCTACTGTTTCTTCAAACCTTCCTGAAAGAAACATAATTGATTTCTAAGATCTGTGCAAGACTGCATATTTATTGCGCTGAATGAAATATGGATTGCATGAATTCTGCTGGTGTGACATTCAACCCACTCGAATATTATGAGTTTGACAGTTTGACTCTAACTCAGTTTATTTCCCACTTGAGAGACTGGAAAGGAACAGATGGGGATGTGAGAATGACCAGGGAGGGGAAAAGCACACAGAAACTTGTGCTGCCAGGCCCTGGTGCGAGCTCACCTCCCCGCAGCCACCCAGGGGTTGTGATCGCCACGAGAAGTGGTTTTCCAGACATTATTAAAGTTGCAGAAGCACACGCAGCTCCTAAAGCAGGCGTTAGGCAGCCTCAGAAGGTAAGAGAAGGTCTGCTGAGTGCAGGCTGTGCCAAATTTAGCTCTGGAGGAGAAAAGGTGACAGAGGTCAGCTTTACAGGTCTTGTAGGACGTTGGCTGTCTCAACTGCTTGTCACTGCCGCCAGGCATACCCCTACATTAGTGCTGAGTTAATAAATAACTGGTAGCTGCATCATCACAATATTTACTCCACTGGTCTGAACATATTTTTCCCCTCGGTAGCATCTCTCTTTTTTAAATGTTTTGTGTGTTTTCAGGTCTTTTGTCTACTTACCACATTTTGTGTCCTTATTACATATACTGCTTAGTCATGTTTTTACTGAAAATTAATGAAGAAGAACGCTTGGCACGTTCCAGAGTCAAAATACATTGCAAACATTAACTAATTAATAATGTATCCCTTATTTCCAGACATGCTAGCATGCTTGAATGCCGAGTGAAATTCTGCTAAATCATTGTCTCCCTGCATGTCCCCTGCTCTTTTGCTAAGCCATTACATGGTTCAAGAGTCTGATTATTGAGTTGGGTTATAGACAGCAAGTCTGATTCAAACTTTTGATAAGCGCATGATTTCCGAAATGCCTTTATAATCCAGACCAGGCTTCTAAACAGAGCTCAATGTGACACACAGCAGTGTCTGAGTGCATGAGGTATGATCTTAAAATAAGCTGAGTGTTTTCTACCTGACAAAATATAACCGCTGTTTTAAGAAAGTCTGGCCCCAGATGGCAGAGGCTTTGCCTAGGAATCAAAGAGGTTTTACTATTTCGTTGTATATTCCAGTGGAGACCCTGAACCGAGCGCACTCCGTATACTGCAGTAGCTCCAGCCCTGCCTTCTGCAGCAGCCAGGGCTGTGCATTTAACTCCTTGCCAGCCAAGAAGACTCAGGCTGTTGTTGTCCAGATAGAAAACCAAGACACAAATCTTATAATTAACATCAGCTATGCCCATTCTTTATAGAGCCTTGTAACTGGTTTGGTTCAAAGGTGTTTGTTTTCACGGCAGAGTTTAAAGAGGCTGCACCTTTATTTATCCCAGGACACCCTTATAAATGTTTGAGTGCAAGGCTCAGTTACTGCAATTCCCTCCTAGCAAGAGTTTGCCATAACTCAGCTGGTTCACGAGGCTTGCTCACAGATCTGACAGCTTGAGCGATATTGCTCCCACCTTGCTTCCCCTGATTTTTGCCAGCATTTGTATCACACTCCCTTTTCTCTTTACCATCTCCCTGCTGCCATAGCATGATGCAAACTGTCGTCTTGAAAGAAGCACAGAGTGTTTGGAAAATACTCTTTCGTGAAACTTTGAGCAGATAAAGTAATGTGCAAGTCCAAATGCCACTTCAAGAGTTTTCATATTTTGAAGGTGAGGGAGGGATTGCAGGGCTTGAAGTTTGTTTTTGTTTTACAAATACGGGGAGAATGCTCTGGGTCTAGACAATGTATGGTGTTAGATCAAGAGCACTGAACACTGCTTTCATTCAGGTACTACAGCCAGAAGAGATAACTTCCATAGATTCACTTCCTAGAATGAATGATGCCCTTCTAGGATGTACCATCCACTTACCCAAAAAGAACAAAAGGCACAGCATGTACATATTCGTGGGTAGCACTGCTGAGGAAGGAACAACTAGTCTCTCTCTTCATTGAGAGGCTTATCTGAATTCTGTACACCAGTTCTTCTGAGTCTGCGATGTTTGCAGTTCAGTCACAAAATTTTCTCTACATTTTCCACCTCACTTGAGTGTTCCAAAGCCTAATATGAGAGCAAGCAGTGTGCTTTTTCTAGTCTGCAGAAACCAGTATGCCCTACTTTTCACGTTCCTTAGAAAAGAAATTTTTTTCTTCAGAGAGTGTTCTGTAGAAATGCAATGAATCCTCCAGCGTGCTATTTTATAACATGCTGTACTCCCAAGGTCAATTGATTAATATTCTATACTAATCATTAAACTTCTGATTAACTCTTGCCATCCCTGAACCCTTATGAAACTTGTACAGAACAGTGGCTGTGCTGATATTTCTTGCTTTCTTTGTTCTTCAGGTTATATGGAGAGATTAGGGGTGAGTCTGACACCACTAGAATCTAGATAAAAAAGTAGAAGAGATTTTTTAAGATAATTTAAGAGAACTGCAATGGCATCTAGGCACCGATACAGAAACAGCAGCTCTTCTGTCATGCAGAAATTAAACCGCTTGCCTAAGAACTTATTGCTTCTAGGACTCCCAGACTAGTCCTTATAAATAGCAAACTTGTAAATAGTTTGACAGCCTTCAGGGACTGCTGACCTTGAATTCCCTTTCTATGAGTACATCCAAGATCGTGCAAGCAATCTGTGTGAAGCAACACCTATATTTATAAAACTTATGGAAATGCATAATGTAGCAGACCTGGCTTGGAAGCAGCTGCTGTTTTGACTGTTTTACTGTTCCATGGTTGTAACACAGGGACGAAGGAAAATTCAGCCATTAGTTCATCCTTGCCCTTAAGGAACATCACTCCTATGATTAGCTTAATGCTTTTTGTTTGTAATCCATTCAACCCCCCAGGCCTCCTAATCCAGTTCTCACTCCCATGTTACACATAAAAATAGGCAGAATAACTCGTAGTGAAGCAATTTTTCAGCATTATGCCCAGACCCAGCTTTTGGATCTCTTTGTCCCGGATCCTTGGAGCTGTTTGTCTACCCTAAATGTCAAAGAAGCAGACTCCCATGAATGCTCCTGTCTTTGGGGATTCCCAGCTGCTGCTCAGACATCTGCAGGCAAGGAGGGAGGAATGATTCAGAAAAAAGGCTTGCAACTGAGGTGTATTTCCTTGATTTAAAGAGAACATAATGTGAAGCAGATCCTTGCATTATTTTACCAGGGCCAGGTACTGGATCAGAGGCCACAAAACCCGTGTTTCAGAGCTCACACTGACATCTGTGCCTCTTTCCAAACTCACATTGAGTATTTCTCAGTTACTGACTTGAAAAAAAACACAAGCAAATACAACCCCACCTTTCCACCCCAACTGTTAATTCTGATTGTTGACATACTTTAGGGGTTTCTCTTTACCTTAAATATTATTACCAAGGTACTGGTGTCAACTGGAATGTTTCCATTCAGTAAAGCTGTTGAATCATAATGGCAAAGAATTCAGTAATTTCTTTTATGAATGTTGTTATATGGGAAGTACTACATTTGTCTGTTTTGTCAACTGAGCACTGAATTGCTCTGGTGAGATACTTAATACAATTTCTTCAGGCTAACTTTGTAAATGTAGCTTAATGGGAAAATGTATAATATTATTATTAATTTAAAACAGAAATTACATATGTTCTACTTGGACTTGCATTTAAATTTCTTTAATATTCCTTTATAGACAATTTAATGCATTTTGGCCTATAAGAGTTGACTGATAAATGAGTAATATTAGGGGGGTCATTTAAAGTAGTAGAGTTGAAATATGCTTGTTTGTAAAATTAAAAGAGGTGCACTGATTATGTGGAAAATTGAAATTTACAATGTGTCTTGAGTTCTTTTGGTTTTAAGAATCCTGATTATACAGCCTTAATGCCTCCAGCTTAAACTCAGTATTTAAACTGATGCAAGCAGGAATAGGGGAATATAGATTTGCTGTGCATTGAGTTCAGGCCATTTTGGGGGGTTTACAATGAAAAAACAGATTTGGAATGGAAGGCACCAGGTCACAGGGGCACTCTAATTTCCATGCAAGACTCCCATCCTCCAGCTGCCCAGACTGCATGGCGCAGCAGCTCCCATGCAGCCCCTGAAACTGGATTTCCTTTCCACGGAAACCAGGGAGTGGGTTCCCAGTCCTAAGCTGAACCTGCAACTGGATACACTGGGAATTGCTGCCAGGCTCCTCAGTTCAGCTGTTAACCATTCAGGATTGGTTCTCTACTCCAAATCACTATGATTATGTTGCAACAGCAAAACACAAGATGGGAAAAGAAGAGTAACTCCTCACCAAAATAGCTTCACCAAGGACTGAACACTACTGCAAAAAACAAAAAGGCCCCAGCTTGCAGTTGAAAACTAGTTTGCCCAGGCAAAGGACTGCAGTCTAAAGCTTAATAATAATAATAAAAGGGGAAAAGCAGGGCTTTAAAAAGCTGCATAAATACAGCGGTATTTCATATAGTAAGTCTGTAAAGACAAAATTTTTTCTTGTGCTTTTATTTCAGGGGCAGAGCCTTCAGCAGTACTTTGGTTCAGAGGAACAAGGAGTATGGGGAAGAACAGAATTTACCAGCCTAAGTGCAGCCTAAACCATTGACAAACCTTCTGAAACCTTATAAATGTAAGAACAGATTCCTTACTTGCCCCAAGTTGAATTTCAGAGGTTTAGTTTAACAGAACTCCCCTTCAAGGTCCTCCATCACTCAAGGATGTTTTGTAGAGATACTGCAAAAGGGCAGTTGTTTTATTAACAATTTTGCTTTATCTCACCAAGTGATGCAAAACAGATTGTGACTCTCAGTTACCATCAGAGGAAGGATGGTTGAAGAGGTTATCACTGCCAGTTGCCCACCCTGTCCCTGTCCCAGAGGCCAATGCTACCATCACAAGTCAGCACAGGAGAACAAGCGTCCTGTCTGTACCTCTGCCAGCAGGGTTTGTAACCCAGCGTATCAACTTAAATTGCCACTTCTCTCATTTTAATTTGCCAGACTGTAATTTGCACAGCAGGAGCCCTGGTGCAGCCAGCCCACCCCACGGCCTTGTCTGGGAGAAGGGGGCACACAGCAAAGACCCTGGCAAAATCCAATGCGGATCCCAGCTCAGAGTCTTGTATTTCTGATTTTTCAGGGCTCTGTATGTCATACGGTACCATTACACACATCATTTATGGGATTCTGTCGAAATGCACCCACAAAGGTTTGTCACCAGCCTTGCCCTTTAATCAGAGCAGGTAGGGAACTTCTGCCTAAAAATGTTTCTCACTGATAACTACTGATGCCTCAAATTTGGGGATTGCTCCAAAAAAGAGAAATAAGCAGGAAAGGGTTAATTAGCCATCTGAAGAGTAAATATATTTTGAGGTACAGAGGGCTGGAGGAGAGGAGAGAGATGTGAATTTGTCAGATGGGGTGGACTGGATGCACACATTTTTAATTGCTGTGATTCAGATGGGAGGCGATGTTTTATATGACAAGTCCTGTAGCGGAGGAGAGCTGCTGCCAGCCCAAATCCAACACTAACCCAGAGCAGAGGGAAACACACCCATAATTGTCTCCTGCAGCATTTCCCTTTGGACCAGGCTGAACCTCCCAGGATGCAGCGCACTGATGTGGTTTGCCCCACATCCTCCACCTGCAGAGAACTCAGGGGCACTCAGAGCCTCCTCAGGCACCCACAGCTCTCCAGGGCTCCCTGCATCCCTCCAGACAGAGCCTCCATTCCTCTGGCATCAGCAGGCACGCTCTGCCACCCCGCCAGCGTCACTGCAGACGTTTCAATAATGCATGAGCAAGGCTCCTGCCCTCATTTTTTACAGTTCTTAATCAGATAAAAATTAGATGTTTCTTAGGTGCTGCCGTGTACAGGGCTGCCGCGACAGTTTGGTTTGTGGCGAGCTCTGCGCGTAGAAATTTCTCTGCGAGCTCGGGAGTCTGTGCCGTGACTCTGGAGAGCAGCCTCCCAATTAGGCACAACAAAGCACGTCATTTCCATCCTCAGACTACAGGTAAATCCTTTAATTAAAGAAGTCTTACGTACTTCAGTGGTTCCTTCTGGAACCACAGGATCCTCCTGAGGACACAGATGTCCTGCTCCACTTCTCCTACCCAGTCCTATTCCTGGACCTCCTCCTTTTCATTAACGTGAGCATGACAGGGTGCCTCTTGGCTCATTCGCATTCGAGGTCTGACCTGACAATTGGGGGTCATTCAAGGACACAGCTGCAGCAACTTCTGTGTGCTCTCCCTGGTGAGTCCATGGTGGGCAGGATGCAAAAGCTGCATAGACGAGGCAGAGCTCCCGCCCCTGAGGGTTCCTTGTGCCTGCTGTAATTCGCCTCACAGCAAATAATTTCCATCCACCTCTCCCCTCCATGCCCAGCTTTTGCTGTGCCCAGAAGCAGGTGGAGCACAGCAGACATTCCCTGTGGAGCACACCTTGTGTACACCAGGTATTCCCACCTTCTCGTGCGGCCAAGCCAAAGGCACAAACAGATGGGCTGTGATGAGATCCCGAGCAGAGATGAGGCAGAGGATGTTTGCATAGCTGGTGCTTCACGGTGGTCCTGAGGTGAGGCTGAAGGCCCTGCTGGCTGCTCTGGGGAGGGGCCCTGACCCCCACTGCTCTGGGGTCCAGCCCCAACTGCCCAGGGAGACAGCACGGACCAGGATCCTCCCCACGGGCCCTGCAGGGCAAACACAGGGCAAACTCAGCCAAGCCTTGAAACAGAACTACCTTGTAGATGCACAGCTCTCCAGAATACCTATTCATGATAAAGGCAGGAAAGTTTATCCATTCAAAAAGGAGACTGATTTTAAGGCTTTTTTCCCCCCACAAATTTCATGTACCAGCCTGGTACTACAATACCAGCAACTAATATTTATTTTCAATCAATGGCATAAATGAGGCTGTGAAGTTATTTTAGCTACTACGAAATAATTACATTTCGGTACCACATGAGCTTATGCTTGCTTTTCTTTTCCCTTTTTTTTTTCTCTTTAACACAACTTAGCAATTCTGCTATTCTGCAGATGGCTATAAAAACTTATTCAGAAAAAAAAAAAAAATGAGGACTTTTTAACCTTCAAAAAACATCCCAGAACTTTCTTTTGTAAAACTTTTCCATGTATTTAAATGTATTGGCAGGTCTGGTTAGTATTCACATTCCTTCTTATAATAGTAAAAATATTTTGACATATTTCTGGGAGTAGTCAACCCTGTTAGCGTCCACTTAAAGTGCAATTATTCAGGAATATTATAGATCATTATGTGGCTTTGGGGAAAAATCAGTATGACTCAAGTGCCCATTAGTGAAAGTGAAATGGTAGTAGGACACCTAGGAAAGCACATGCGGTATTCCCATGAATATCAAATTAATTCATTATGATAGCATTGGTAAAGTGTTAAGCTATTTCCTATTTAGTGACAAGATTTATTTGCCAAGGCTGGAACATAAACACTGCCTGAGAAAGTCATAAGAAAGAGTTTGTCTTGGAGAGGTTTATATAAGAGGTGGCCATGGGTGTCCATACAGCGGTGCTGGTAGTGGCTCATTTATTCTGTCTCATTTTCCCCAGTTAGAAGAGCTTACCTGCGGTGTTTGGATAACAACTTACGTGACAAAGAGCTTTTCCCTTCCCAAATTCTGCCTGGATGCAAAGGATAGCAGCTCTCCATTTGAAGTAAGACATCCCCTGTTGGGAGGTCAGAGAGAGCACACACACTGCAATACACAAAATAAAGACACATTCCCTAGCAGGAGTCAGGGAAGTAGCTCCCACACTGCAAAGCACAGACAACACCCTGCCTCTGCCTTTTCTGGCCAGCTTCATGCCCTGACGAGATAAAATGAGGAGCAGTGATCCCCTCTGCCCCTTCCAGAGCAGCCATTGTAGCCACCCCAAGCTACCTGCACACCAGGCTCTGGAGCAGAACATCTTCTCCCCCATCCTGGGCTTTAAACAGGACTCACATAGCTGTCTCCAGCCTGCTCTGAGTCAGAGGTATTTGATGCATTCTCATGGCACATCACCACAGCACCTCTGTTGCTTCAGCTCTTCCTGAGCCAGGGGCTGCTCTTCAGATTTCTGCAGTTTCTGACCAGATCTGTCTATAAGCTGGGAGTGGACAGAGGCTATGAAGTGACCAGAAAGGTGACATTCTGTGGCATCTCTGCTATAGTGTGGTAGATCTACCCATCATGGGCAGACAAACAAAATGTTTTTCTCATGAGTTTCTCACTCAGTGCTGTTTCAGTTCAACATCCAGCATGGCAATAGGAAAATCCACATCTTGGGCCACAGCATGGGAAAGAAATGAAGGAGTCTGGACATTGACAGGCTACTCTCAGGCATCACAAATGGGACAGAACTGGAAAAGAAAGGACAAGGACCTCCTGCCTTGCCACAGATCTCGGGCTTCATCTTCTGCAATGCCTCCTGCTGCCTGATAGATGGGAAAAACACAGTGTGCACCTCCTCTCCTCAGAAGGTACCTTTGTTACCTTGTGGAGTTTCCCTCAAAGGCTTCAGGCATATGAACATTAAAACATATTTCCAGTCCCACATCACACAGGCAGGATATGCAGTGATTCTTGTCTCAAAGAATGATGGCTTTCTAGACCTAGACAGGCATTTGCACTGTGACCATGATTATATGAAGGGAGGGGAATGATTTTGCAAAATACCTTGACCTCAGAGAATTATTTGCACAACAGAGTGTTCAAAGTTGACCCAGTTGCTGGTTTTCTATACTGTTTCAATGAATGCTTTTTAACAACTGATCAAATTTTTGCATTTCTCCTCAAGTTTCCCAATCCCTATTACTCAACTTGTGGTTGTATCCAACAAAATAAAAAATAAGAGCACAAACCAATCAACAATCTTTGAATGCACAATGAGATTTAGAGACATATTTCCACAAAGGTTGCAAAGAATAGAATCTTTAATATGAAAGAGATACGGGTGACTTCCCGAGAAAATTCTTTGAAGACCATGTACTAAGAAATCTCCGCAGTCTCCAGTTAAAAGCAAACAAGTTCTACAGGAAGCTTATTCAGGAAGTGAGCACCACACTTCAAGGCCCCAGTGAAGTTGCCACGGGTCATCTCTCGCTCTCAGGAAAAGGTCTGCACACCATCCCTCGCCCTCTGTTTCCCCTTCAGCCCACCACCCTTCCTTCAGTGACCCATTTAGCTGGCCATCTTCTCCTCTAGGGGATGTCTCCCAGCTGCCAGGGCATTTTCCACCTATTGCTTGTTGTCACCTCATCTGACATAGATTTAGTCACCCAGAAGGTCCCTAAGGCAATTGACACTCAACTGATTCATCTCCCCCATGTTGCAATTAAAAGTCTGCCAGCCTTGCAGAGGGTTGGGAATGTTTCTTGTTTATGATGTAGGTGCAAGTTCTCCTGCTGGGCCCCAGAGACTTCCCTGTGACAGTGGTCTCCTCATGTCCTTCCAGAAAAAGTGTCCCCAAAAATTGTAATACACTTTAGAGGGATTAAACCTTTTCTTCATGGAAATGTAGGAATCAACATGCAATGGAATTAAACCTGGAGGACTCTTAAAAAAATCTGTTACAGTCACATCAAAGTCAGCATATGCCAGACCAAGAAAACAGAAGAATAAGGAAATGGAGGAGAAAACAGCTACGGCCTGAACCAACAGGGTACACATTTTCTCTTTGCACACCAACACAAAACTCTCACAGGGATCACAACTCAGTAGAGACTGAGTCACTACCTTAACAAGACATACAGTTCTGAAAACCCCCACATGCTGAAGAAAAATCAAGCACAGGGAGCAACCCATCATTTAAGACTTCTTAACAATAATTCTAAAGAGTTGCTGATGATACTGAAGAAATAGATGTATTACTGTTACCTCAATAATTTTTAAAGGGGGTTTTGCCAGGTAGTAAAGGGGCATAAGAGTAAAAATATACATATATAAGGGAGAATATGATAGAATTTATGTATCTGGATTTTAACAAGAAATTCTATATGTTTCCACAGAAGTTAAGCTAAAGAAAGGCCATGTTAGTAGCCATGTTGCAGGTATAGTTAAAGACCTTTCTAAGGAGCGTTGAAATGGGAAATGTGAGGATGCAGGAGAATGGTGCAAGGAAAGGTCTTGAAACCTACCAATCATTCCCTAAGGTTCTTGGCACACAGGTAGGAATGCACAAATGAAATTTGCTGATCACAATGTTAATGTTGAGGTACTGTTAATACAGAGGACTATTAGGATATCACATGGAAAGAAATAAATGACAAATGGAGCAATATAAATTGGATTAAATTCAATTATACTAACTGCAAGGTGACATGCTCAGGGACAAGCAGCAGAAATCTCTCATAAATTGGGAACTTTCAAGTGGAAACCAGCTGAGTACCCTACAGACTTTGTTACGGCTCTTCTTTCTGCATAAATAAAAAGCCCTTGTATAACACAATAATGAAAGAGAGAAATGCAACCAATTCTAGATGGGACTCAGCTCACTCAAGCCTCACTTGGAATTCTGGGCATCTGACCATCCATGTCCAGGAAAGGTTATTTCAGATGAAACAGGTATGGGCAATGATTGAGGAAAGAACAGTCACAAGTAAATGTGAGATCAAACGAAAATGTAGAGCAGAGAATTTGCAGAAAAATCCAAGCAGAAATTGTACCTACTATTAAACTGGTGATCAATCAGCCTATGAAAGGATTGGACAACACAATTGCAGTGATATAGGACTTGAACATTGGATGCTCACAGGAAAATCCCTAAATTTAATCAGCTGAGCAAGACAAAGAGGTCAAAGAGGAGAAAGAACTCACAGAGGTTGCCAAGTAGTTTCTGTGTGGGTCTTCACTCCGAGGAGAAAAGGAAAATACCTATCTTTGGTTTGTGAAGGTGAACTGCTGTCAGAGGAGCATAAGAAAAAGTGCTGAAACAACTTGACAAATTAAATTGCAATAAATCACTGAGACTGGAGCCTATTCATCTAAAAGTTCTGAAGGAACCAAACAAAATAGCTGAGCTATTAAACATATGTAATTTATCATTAAAAACAGCTACTAGATCAGAGATTTGGAGAGCAGCCAGCAGTAGTCCAGATCTATAATTTAAATAGGTACTCTGGGCAAGCCTAAGAAACATTACAGTGGTCCTGACATGACTGGCTGGAGGGAGCAACCACGTCATCAGCAACAGGACTTGCTGCAGGAAGCCCCTTCGTGTCAGCCACAGCACTCAAGGAGGGTAAAGTATTTATTTAGCTTACTTTTGGGGTTGTGTTATTTCTAAATACACCGGATCAAAGCTATACAGGAAGAAATCTCCTTTGTGGAGATGAACAAGCTCCTGGAGTCAGCCCACAGCTTCACATAGCTCCACACTATGCCAGGAGTTCTGTGGACATCAGTGCATGATTCCCTCGTATATCCACTCCAACAAGCCTACTCACCATTAAAGGACTGTAATTTTTTTTTGGTGGTGATGTTATTTGCTTTACTGCAGTTCCTTTTATAGATCAGGATCCCATTATGCAAAATGTTGTATACACAGGAAGGACAATTGAGTGCTATCCAATTATCCAGCTGGGACATGAAAAGCCAGGGTGTGTAGAAGGGGGACTACAAGAAAACAAGAGCACAGATCAGGAGGGTGAGCAGACCCCCTGTGTACCCACTGCCAGCTTTCCCTGGAACTGGATTGGAGGAGAAGATTGCAGCTGCATCCTAGGGCATCAGGTCTGAGAGATCCCAGGGTGCAAGCCTGTACCTCACTTAGTTGGAAGTTGAGCATCCTGTAAATGCAGGATGGTAGGACTGGCTGGCAGACAGCAGTAATCTTGCTAAGATCAGTGTCCATCACCTCATTTCTCTTTCAGCATTAGTATTGTTCTGTCTGTTTTCAGTCCTTTCTGATGTTCAGTTTAAACATTTTCGGAGAGAAGGGCAAACAACATATAACAGATTTGAGCCTAATGTCAATAGGTTTGCTTTTTGAGATCATTTTCACACGCCATTTAAGAGCAGCTAATGGAGCACAAGTTAAAAAGTACTGGTTCATACATTTCTGCAGGTTAAAGAATGAAATAAAGCACCATGGAAAATACAGCTGAACTCTAATAACTTGTATATTATAAACATTTGAACATATGCATGCCTAATATCATGGGCAGATTACAGCTCTTCTGCTTTTACTGGTGAACTCATAAAAATAGCCTCATCTTAGTTCAGTTTTTAAACACTTATTCCAGGAAAATACCTTTTTTTTTTTTTTTTAAGATACACACAGCCTCAGACAAGTGTTATGGAAGACAGGTATATTTAAGTAATGTCAGAGAGGTATCTTGAGTGGCCCATGCTTTACAGCAAATTCAACCTCTAGAATTTGAATACAGGACTGGACTTTTGGTAGACTTAGTCTGAAGGCTTATCCTGAATCTCTTCTGCAAGAGTTGTACTGGACTGAATGCAAAATAAGGACTGTCAACAAAAACCCTGACTTTATCCTTCAAATGTTGGCAATTTCAGAGCTCTTGCCCAAAATGATATATAGAAGATGGAATTGACAAAAACTTTAACTGATGTAAGTGCACCAACTTGGGCATTCATCATGATACTGAGATGCCTAGAAATCCAAAGAGACCATAATATTTTAAATAATTTCATATACTGCTATCCTGGACTAACACCTGGGGAACTGGGCTTGAAGTCATAAATAGATCCTTGGAGATTCCACCAGCCCCATTTTCTTCGGGGGCTTCCAGAAAGAGCCTTAGCAGACATAACCTATAAAAACTCCAAAAGAATGGAGCTAGGAACAAGCTGTCCTCCATTAGCATGCAACATTTCACAGTATTGCCATCACCAAAAAAGGCACAAGGAAAAAATAAAGCCTAGGAATTACAACTGCATTTTGGGAGATGGGAGATTACGTAAGTATCTTTCTAACTCTAACGGGATTGAATCATTAATTTAAAATATATTATTTTGTATATTAAAAAAAAAAGTAAAAATAAAGACTCTTTTATTACAGTTTGAAAGACCCCTAACAACCCATGAAGGTAAACCATCATTTTAAATGTAAATGTAAATGAAATGTTTGCTGCTCAATGAACTTGTGCTTGAAAGAGTATTTCTCCCCTGACTGCAAGGTCTGTGGTGCTGATAATTCTTGATGCACAGACATGTAAGATTCATTGACCTATTTAAATGCATTTCCCTGTTAAGAGGCCTGATTACCAAGGACTGGCCAAACTAGTCCCTCTCTGTATCTCAATTTGACATCTTCACTCCAGCATGATTCATTACTATATGATAAGGATGCCAGGAAGTAGCAAACACACAAAGTGGGGAGGGAATGCAAACGGGAAATATCTGACATTCTAAGAGGGTGCTTGAAGCTCACAGTGAATGCAAATGAACAGCCAGTTTGGACCATTTCCTGCTTATGCTAAAAAAAGGGTTGCTTTATCAGAAATGAGCCCGGTTTAAATCCAAGATGAGAGTAGTGCCTTAACGTGGTTGAAGAATACACCTAAAATCCCATTTGCTTTAAAAAATATGGGGCTATTTTGGAAGCAGGTCAGGAGACAAGCCTGTTGTAACTGACTCAGTTATAATTATAGTACAGATCAGGCCCTGACTCCACTGTAATTGTATAGCATGACAGGCTCATGCATGAACGAGGAGTAGGAGTCTTGGCTAGAGCAAGAAAAATACTAATATCATGAACATAACAGTGAAAATCATAATTACAGCTATGTCACTGCGGATCGGGGATGCAGAAGGCAGGGACTGATTCCTGGTGACCTGGGAAAGACTGACTCAGCTCTGTGCTGCTGTGACTGCTGCGTTTTGCCAGGAGGGAAAATGACTGCTGGGGTGGGTATTCCCAGTGGGTCATTGCCAGCAGGTGGTGATGCAGGGGCTCATCTCTTACTTTCTACAGTGTAGTGACCCTTGAAGGTGGGCAAGTGCCTGCCTCACAGAGGAAAGCCAAGGCACCAGCAACAGGGTGCCTTCCTTGCTCCTGCAGCTTGTGGGAGAGGCAAGGGGTTCCAGTGGATCATGCTGGGGGTTGTGTTGCACGTCACCATGCTCTGCATGCTCTGCTTCACTACCTGTCTGTCAAAAAAGGTGTCCCTTCCCCTCAACTTGCCAGCACACACCTTTGCAAGACCTAGAGCCAAGGCAGAAGATGGACAGCCAGTGGTGATGCTATTTCTCCACCTGGGTTCAAAAACCGCCATCCACAAAATCATTTTGATGCCTTCAAAAGCAGCCAAGGCACCCAGAAGAGAGCAGGTGTGGAGACACATCAAGAGCAGGTGTCTTCAGCATCTCACCTCCTGGATGAGCTTGGCACCCAGCTCCAGGCTGCAGGGAGTTAGGGAATATCTTCCCCAGTGCACATTCTCCTGTTACGCTTTTCCTTTAGGATTTGGTGATGATATCAGTGCCTTTTATAGAACGGGGTTAAGCACTTCAATGGGCTTCAGGGTGCCCCCTTCACAAGATCAGGGGCCTTCTCAGGTTTATGGATTCACATCTGACCTTTTCTGCTTCCCAGAACATCTTTTAGTCAGCAGCCTCTAGGCTGCAGAGAACAAGTGGATGAATCCTTACCACCCTTCCAGTGCTGTGTGGAAGATACGGTTTTCATATCCCTCCAAAAATCAGTGAGAAAGGGAGACAGACATGATTATCCATTTGACATTAAACAGTTACTGGAGTTGACATTTGAGCATACAACAAAAAACCAACAGATGGATATTGGCAGATGGAGGAGCATGGAGAAACAATGAGACATCTTCAACCACCCTTCTCTGCTCCTGAAACTTGTTATTGTTTCCCCTACCATCTCTCTTGACCCCAGCCCCATTTTCAAGTGCCACTCCATATGCTTCCTTTCTTTGCCTCCATATGTCTTAAACATGGTAAAAAAAAAAATAGAGAAAAGCACAATCTCACTTGTTGTGGACATACTCAGTCAATCCTCTGTCCCCATGTAAACTCTGCTTTCTTTTCCCCCTGGTCCATAGAAATGGCATTGCCAGGAAATCAGCATTGCCAGGAAAGCCACCGGCAAGCTCATGCTCCCTTCTGCTGTAGGGTGACTGCACACTCTCCCTTCCTGGAAACCACCTGTTCTCCAGCTTTCAGAAACGCCATACACTTCTTGTTTTCCTCCATTCCCATGTCATGACACACATCCACATCTTCAACTACCCGTTACAAACTCAGCGATTTAACTTCTTCATTTCCACTCTGCTTTGCTCACAGCTTGCCTTTCCCTGGCCAGCTGAACTTCCTCAATATCCCTCTGCAGAAGGAAAACCACATGCCAACAAACTGTGAAACTCAAGCACTTTAATTAAAGTTCCTTCTCTTGATGCTCATTAAGTTTGTAAGCATATCCTCTCTTTCTGACTTACTGTTTCTTATCCAACTTTTTCCTCTGCCATTCAGTCTTAAAATTCACACAACTATATTTTCTCTACAATCTCCAACAAACAAATACAGCAGCACTTTGGAAGTTATAGATAAGGGATACATTCTCTTTTGGCTCCTGATATTTTTCCTTAGGTGATTTCTATCTTACCTTTCACATGGATCAAATCCCATTCTTCTTCAAGTTCTTTTGCTGACCTTTATATAAGATTTAATTTTTTTGCCTCTTGCCTTCATGGACATGCACATCCTAATGTCTTTCTGTATCTCCTTCTAGTACACTTCATCTGCAGAAACCACTTTAAAGACTCTGTCTTGTCTTTTCTTTCTCTATTCTTGGTACTGATCCACTGGCCCAATCCAACTAATTTTTGTTGGCTCTTCTTTGAAAAGAGCTATAAATCCTACCTTCCCTACTCTTAGTATTAGAAATTACTAATGAAGATTAATGGAGGCATTAGCCAGATGCAAGCAAACTTCGCTGCTTTTTACTTATATTTCATTGTTGATTTGAGAATTTCATTTGTGATTATAAACTATGATAAGACTTTTGCATTTCTTGATGTACCTCTAAGTATCTGGCACACTTTGAGATGTGTATAAATTACACTCAAAATGTCACAAAATTGAACTAATGTTTAAAGCTTTGCAAAATTAATCTCTACCAAATTCTGATGTATGAATTCAATACTTCATTTGGAGTCTGGCATGAAATGTAATTACAGTGGAAGGTGAAATAAAGAAGAGTAGTATGAACACTTTGCATACCTGCTATTCACCATCTGTTCTCTGTGATAGAATGATACTGTTTTCTTTACAGAGGATTTTGGCTTGATGGAAAAGGGAGAATTGCACTTTTTATTACACTGCAGAAATATTTTTATTTTGTTTTTAAGTACCAATAAAACAAACTTAATATCTCAGTGGGCTGTGATGATATATTAGATGACTGCTAACTTCAGGAGCCATAAATTAGGATGCCATTACCAGGAAATCATAGTACTGCCTAACAGGGCTGTGAGGCACCACCAATAATTCTCCCCCTCACCTTTTGGAATCTTTTTATGCTTAATCTTGATTATGGGCTCTAAAAGGTGAAGCCACAAACACTGGAAGTTATCCTAAAAATGTACTGAGGTGTTTACATAGAATCACAGGATGGTTTTGGGTTAGAAGGGACCTTACAGACCATCCAGTTCTTACCCCCCCTGCCATGGGCTGGGACACCTTCCACTGGACCAGGCTGCTCAGAGCCCCATCCAACCTTGCCTTGAACGCTTCCAGGGATGGGGCACCCACAGCTTCTCTGGGCAACCTGTGCCAGTGCCTCACCACCCTTCAGGCACTGGAAGAGGGTCCTAAGTTCTCCCCGACACCTTCTCTTCTCCAGGCAGAACAAGCCAAACTCTCTCAGCCTCTCCACAGGAGAGATGTGCCATTCCTCTGACCAGCTTTGTGCCTCCTCAGGACTCACTCCTGCAGGTCCACGTCCTGCTTGTGCTGGAGGCCCAGAGCTAGACACAAGACTCCAGCTGGGGTCTGGACAGTAAAGGTCTAAAGTGTTAGGAAAAAAGTGCCATTGCAGGATTTGCAATAATTTCATGGACAATGGTGAAACGGAGGGTGAAAACATGAGCACGGGTGTCTTAATGTACGAACACCTGGGTTGGGTCATGGTAAGAAATCTGCTTTGCCCCACGATGTGCATCCCTACCGTATCCCTGTGTACCTTAACACAACAGTCAGGAACGAGGGATTAATTGGTGATGTGAAAACTGGCTGCAGGTGTCATTTCTCCTGCCTTTTTGGAGTGAATTCCCACCTCGGGAATAGCCTCTCTTTTCCCCCCTACCTCCACCACTCCCTTTCTAAGGAGCAAAGCTGCCTCAGCAGCGGTCCAGCCCTGGGTGCTCCATCAGCCTGGGCTTCCTGCTCCTGTTTTTTAAGGACTTTTTCTTTGATAAGCGGGGCGGGGGAAGGAAGGGTTAACTTTTCCGCCTGAGACAGTCCCCTGCTGATCCGGTAATGAGTAAGCAATGCCGCTGCCTGTCAATAGCTCGGTGTGAACTCGGGTAACCCAGCTGAGCCCTGCGCTGGGGGGGTGCCGGGCTAAGTCAGCTTGACCCCCCCGACCTTGCCCAGCCCCAGCCCGGCCGGGGTCCGGCCGCCCCTGGGCATGTGACTGCTACGTGCTGCTCGCCCGGCTGCCAAAGCCTTTTATAACAACTGGGGCTGAGTCAGCTGGTGGAGGTAATATAATATACCCCAGTCAATAGCTCTGTGTTGCACAACATACGATGTGGCAGTTCCTTTCTAACTTTGGGAGCCACCCAGTCTTTTTAGGATTTCCAGGAAGAGCTGCGGCATCTGACCTTCAACTGTTATTAAAAGAAATCAAAGATTGTATAACAGCCTGTCAGAGCTTTGCATTTCTTAGCGGAGTTATGTTTCGGTGAATGCCTCCACATTTCTGAGCTTCACAGGTTCTTTATCCCTTTTACTTGTTTATCCTCTGGTAAGCATTTATTAATAGAGAGACTTATTCCTTTACTGTACTTGTTTATCTTTCAGGGGGTTTGTTTTGTTTTTCAATTTAGAAGCAGAAGGGTCTCCCACGCATTTCACATTTCTATCTGCGGGTGAAGTCACTGCATGGCTTTGATAGCAATCTTCCAGCTGTCCTTTTTCGCCCTGGAATCCCTCCCTTCGGCTGATTTTCTGCATTATCACCATAGTTTTTGACTAAGACTATTAATCCACCTGTCCCTCTGTGAAAGCAGCTAGATTGGTTTGTGTAAAAAGGGGAGTAAGATGGTATGAACTGTAAGTCTGCTATTAATCCTGTTAATAAGGGATTAAAGTGAAGCCTTGTGAGTAGGAAAGGCTGATTTGATTGTTTGGGACCATAACTTAGCTCTCCCTTATGAAAGCAGTGTTTGCTGTGCATCGCATTTTGTCATTTGCATATTTGGTCTCTGAGGAAATCAAGGTTAAATATAGCAAGGAGATTCTGCTGGCTTAAACTGGTAGCACAACTGTGCTCCTTCAGCCTAACAGTGCCTCGGATAGCACAAGAAGGAACCCTGCCTGCTCTTGCCTGGCAGTGACTGCATCCTATAATGCGACTTATATTGTCAGCTTATGCTTTGCCTCTGACCTTTACGTGCACTTTGCTTATGTACCAGATAGGCTGCATGCCTTATTTTAGAAGGAAAGAAGCAAGAGAGGAATGGACTAAAATAAGTATCTTGCCACTGCTATTTTCAGTAAAAGGCTTGCAAAAGCAACAGCAGCAGAAAGCTGAACAGCACCATATATTCCCTGGGCAAGGCGATCGTATGGAGCAACATCAATCTCATTTTAAAAAAAAAAAAAAAAGGATACTGTCTCTGTCTTTGAGCTTAGCATTCTGCTTCCTCCTCAGCCTTAGGAGAAGGCCTATAAATTATTAATACTAACATCAGTGTGAGACAACAGATGGTAAAGATTACTTGGAAAAAGTCTTCACATTAACATATTACGGCCCTAGTTTCACAGCACGTTGGAACTGTTTCCTGCTGCTGCCAGCCAACCTGGCCCTGGGAGAAACCTCCCAGCAGAGGGGAATCCTTGGGCAGCAGCAGAAAGGTCCTGCCCTGGTTCAGCTGCAGAAAGTCACCCAGCTGCCCGTGCAGAGAGGGCCGGGTGTGTGTCACGGCACCCCTCAGACACCACACTGGCCCCGTGGGGCTCCTGGCATCTGCTAACAGGGACCAGGCCAAGAAACAATGAGCACAGGAGGAAAACTTCCAGGTAGCTGAAAAATGTGTTCCTTGCTGAGCTGCTTTTGGGTGGTATCAGTTGTGTTGTGTGCTCTGAAAAACACGCATTAACAAGTTTTGAATTGTTCTTGAGCTGGGGGTGATACGAGATCCAAAGTAATCAATATATATATATGTGCATTATCCAAAAAACTTGCATGCAATAAAGTATTTTATTGTTCCCTACAATGGGTTACTTGAGCTTCTTCAGGTTTACAAATGTTTTAAATCTAGTGTCAAGAAAGTCAGTGAGAAATTCCTTGTAAGAGCATAGCTGTATTGCCTTGTCTCTCAAGCTAGCAGTTGGTACAGCAGAGCAGGTACGTACTCTTGTTTTGGAGTTACCTCCAATGACCCTCTGCTCTGCTCACACCACTTTTGAGGATAACTCAGTGGCAGAATCTCTGAGATAGAAGGAATTTATCCAGCCTTTTAAGGGACTTATACAACAGATTTTTCTCATGGCCCATTACTTCTGCAAATGCATATGCCATGTGAGTGTTTCACTGTGACTTAATCATGACTTAAAAACATAATTCTCATGTTCCTACATCCTCTGAATGTCATGCAAAAATTTTCCACAAAGCCTGAACAATGAAAACACAAGCAAGTGCTACTGTTCTCAGAGTGCTGGGCCCAAGTGTGGTGCTGTGAGTTGAGCAGGAACCAGCTCTTCATTTATCATCTTGTTGGAATCTTCTGCTCCCAAGACATGGGCAGTGTGTGAGTGAGGGCAAAGAATGACTGCTGGAAAAGACCTTCAACAGTGTTGTTGCTGTCCTATTTTCATGACTTCCAAAGCCTTGGTGAGCAGCCTTTGATTCCCACCTCACCACTTTCATACCCAGAAATATCTGTTTTATTGGACAGATATGATTATCCCCTCCATGTTTGTGTTGTGTTGCCCTGCAGAGTTCCTCGTTGCCTTGGCTCTGGCTGGCCTTCTTTAAGGGAAAATGTCTGTGTTTGCACAGCTGCCAATCCAAAACCCTCACAGTGAAATTGTTGCTTAGATCCCAGTGTCCATGCATCCAGGCTTCCCCTGCAGGGGCTTCACGTTCACCTTTACAGGATGGCTTGGAAAGTTGGGTGCTCTGCAGGGGTTTGCTCTCAGTGTGTGATTTTGCAATTTGTCACAATCCTGGGATGCCACCCTGGAATCAGTCAGCCCTTGAAATGTGTTCATTTGGGAATGAGGTGGTGGGACAACTGTTTGAAAATGCCTTATGTGCCAGTTATAAAATGTTGATTTCTGACTTTAATTATTATCTTTTTAAATCATTTTACAGTATAGTCAACAGGTTCTTGGAACTAAGGACAGGTTAATCAAGTCTACTTAATATGATTTTAGAAATAATTTTTCCCCTCTAAAATTCCACTTACTATTATAGTGCCTAATTTTAGTTTGTAAAAGAATTCCCCAAAGATTCCTGGGGCCATTGAAGGTGCAGGCAACATTTAGGTTAAGGTCAGCAGGGAAAGCATTCAGGGAACAGTATTAGTGGCACAGAAAAGGGCTCAGATGTTAGCATCTGGTATCTCAAGATCACCTCTACCTAAAAACAGCTACACTGGCACAGATTTGCATTTGCCTGTGGACGACTAACAAGTGTTTACAGGCTCTGGATTAAAATGGTGACAATCTGTTATGTCACAAATAATCTTGTTTCCAAGTGCTGCATGTGGGTAATTTGTAATCTGCTTTCTGTGAGCAAATATACCCCTAATAGCTTGTTTTCGCTGGCTGATTTTAGAGGGACTTGGGAGCCAAGGTCTCCTTTGTCAGCTGGGCATAGCCCAGGGAAGGGCACAGAGCTGCTCCCAGCCCCCTCCCAGCCCCACTCAGTGGTCATTTTGGGTCCTGGGGGAGAGCTGTTGCTAAGGTTTTGAGCAGAAGTTGTAGGTCAGAGGGATTTTAGGTGATTTATTTGCCTTCTGGATGAATTTCCACATTCTTTACCCCTTTGCTAGTATCAGAAGGGAGATAACATAGAGGCAGAAATGGCAACTCTCTGCTCCCATCAGAGCAATTCCCAGGGAAGGTTGCTAAGGCTCCCGGAGGTCAAAGGAGAAAAGCAGCAAGACATGCGTAAAAACAAAAGGGTGATAAGATATGTGTGAAACCAAGTTTATATGACTGTACAAGCTGTCCTGCACTCCTTCTGCCTGCTTGCTGAGCTGGCAAGCTCAAATTCAGAGCCATGGAATATGCTTAGTCCGTGTCCATCCATCCATCCATCCATCCATCCATCCATCCATCCTCCCTCAGGTCCTGTCTGGACCTCAAACAGGAAGACATTCCTACATCTTTAAATTATTAGATGCAGTCCTAGTGGAGTGATCTTTTGTATTGATGTGAATTATCTGGCTAGAAGGAAATCAAATGATGAAGAATCAGGGAAACCTTTTTGGGTTAGACAGTGAAGTATTGGGGCTGGAAAGATGATAGGAAGATTTGATATCATGTGAATATATATATAGGAATGAAAGCTATTGCTAGATTATTGTAAGAATGGAATCATCATAGTTTAAAAAGCCAGTGCCATTTCTGTCCAAATTAGCAGTACAGGTGTAGCTCTGCATGTTACCCTGTGCAAATAAAATGAGCTCTCAAATTCTGATGCACGCTATGTTTTGTGTGAAGGTCAGCTTGTGACCTATGCAAAACAAAAATGCAATTAAAGATAACTTTGCAATCATTGAAACAAACCTGAATGAAGCTATTGGTATGTCTGAGGAGTGTGTGGGGGGGGAAACAAACACCCAGGAAAAAAAGTGTGTTAATTAAGATTCCTGGGAAGGGAGGGAAACAGCTTGCTGCTCTGCAGAGGGATGAAATGCTGAAGGGAGGAGCAGACCTTACAAGGTAATGAGAGTGCTAAATGGCAAAGTTTGGGCTGGGAAAGGGGTAGAGCTTCAAAGGAGGAATGTGCACAATTGGGATTGTAAGCTGCCTTTACATCTGTCCTTAGCAAACTCCAAGATGAAAGGATCTGCACTCAAAGGACCTGCTCCTCTGTTGCCTTTCACCTTCTGAGCTTATTTGTATCTATGCAAAGGGTATGTAAATTGCCAGGGCTCCAGTACAGTGGTTTGTTGTTTAGCTGTGTGGGGTGAACCAGCCTAAACGCTGGGTTCTGAATGCAGGGGGACTTTCCTGTCCAACCATGTGCTGCTGATGGTGCTCTGTGTGTGCTGTTCTGGTAAGGGGATTTTGCATGGTGCACCCATAACAGCACAACTGCAAATGTGTGTGAGATGAGATACTGGAACACTCTCAGATTTTTAGTGTGGCTTGGCTCCTGTGCTAAGGCCCGTGGCGCAGGGACTGTGGCTCTGTCCTTCTGCCTGCCACACTGCTCCCTCTCATGCTCTGGCAGCAGGGGTGATGTCCCTGGGGAGGGCAGCTGAGCAGAAGAGCTGCTGTGCATGAGGTCTCCACCATCAGCCATGGCAGCAACCTTCCAGCCAATGAAAGAGGCTGGGAATGTGCAGGAGTTGGGCTGGGGTGGGAGATGGGAAGGGTGTGTTGGGGAGTCCCAGACCTGAGGGCAGGGAGGGAGAAGAAAAAGGCCTCCCAAATACCAAAGAGAGTGCCATCAGTATAGTTACCAGGAAAGCATGAAAATTGCGTGGGGAAAACATTGAAGGATCAGGAACTGACAGAGGACTCTATGACAGAATGTGTATTGCACATCTTTTGTCTCATTTTTCTTGTGGGAGTGTTAGTTGTGAGCCTGTAGAAGTGCTTGGGAATGCCTGTATTTAGTGTGCTGCAGGACTCACTGCAGTTAAGCCCCAATTATTCCAATGATATTAAGGGGTCCTGTGTGAGTTTTGCAAAATTCATTTACATCTACTTAAGGACTTTTTGCACAGGCTGAACAAATGATAACACAACTTAAGTGGGAAAAAAACAAATGGAATAGAGGAAAGATTGATCTCAAAAAGAAATGACCTTCACATTTGTGGTCCATTATAGCCAAAGGCACAATCACCTAATCTGACTCTTAAGGTTAGCCCTAAATGTCAGTGTAGGCAAGTCCCTGGCCAGTTGCCAGTGTCTCAGGGCAGATAACATCAGCACAAGTCGAGAAGAGGTCTCTAGTCTAGCCTGTGTTTTAATATACTATTAAAATAAAATGAGACAGCAATTAGTTTCTCTTCAGCTATTCCACAGCATAACTTCATCGGTCAATTAGTATGAATAAATAAATATAGGTCTTGAATTATTAATCTGCAAATAGAAGAAGCAACTGCATTTAATATTTCACTGTTCCTTCTCCTTGCTCTTTTGCTTTGCTTGGAGTTTTGACTCAGCTGGTGTTATAGGAGTGCTATTGTCTATTCTTAACTCTTTCCAAATGTTTAATTTTTCCGGAGGATAATTTTCTTACTCAAATAGCATTTTTAATCTTGTCTCAAGACATATAAAGGGTGGATTATCAGAGGGTGTTCATTCACAGAGCTACAGGGAGATCAGTGGTTTAAAAAAAGTAAAAAAAACCGGATCATTTAAGTGCTTCAGTATGGGCTTACTGACTTTAGGTTCCCACTTACTAAAGCCTTCACAGAATCATGGAATGGGACCTTGAAGTTCATCTAGTTCCAACCCCCCCGCCATGGAGGGTTGGCCTTAATCTTTTCTGCATGGGCATCAGGAGAATAAACAATGTCTAATTATCCCACCAGTTAATCCCTTTTCTCAGTAAGAGGGGCAGAAAGAGGGGTTGATCTGGGTTAGGATATCTTCTGCTTGTGTCCGAAGACCTGCAGCTACTTGGGGCAGGGAGTGCCAGTCTGATGGATTTGCTTAGGAAACTGGTGTGTCACAGGCCGTAGAAATCACCTTTGGCACCTCAGGTTTCACATGCTGTTTCTTTCCCAAATTTTATAAGAATGTGTGATCAACAGAGATTAGTCTCTTGATCTGCTGCACGGGAAAAAAGTCAGTCCCACCCAAAAAAGGAAAGCCTCATTGTAATTTTAGACTTTGGTCATTTTCAGGAAACCTTCTAGAAGGCATTTCTGACTTGTTTGTTCACAAATGGTGGTGTTTCCTTCTTTGGTCACATGTGCTCATTCTTACAGAAATGGGTCACTACAATTCTGTACTCAACAGTGTCAGATCCTGTGTTCCCTGTTGGAAATGGCCAAATAAAATATTAAGTATCAGTAATACGTTTAACTTTCTGTTGATGGAATGTCAATGCATATAAAAGGAGGAAGAAGTGTAACTTAAGTCAGTAAGCTGGAGGGAGGCTGAAAAGTCTCAGGATATTTCTCTCCCTCATGTGAGCTCCTGCCTTCTGACCTGTGGTTTTGATTTCGGACCAAATTCTCACTCTTCAGTTTTCTGTGCTGATGACAAACCTGAGCTGCTTCTGTATATACTTTAAATGTGTTATTTTTTCCCCTTTGAAGTTGCTTGAGGCACAGTGTGAGCTGAATGCATTCTTCTTAGCTTGGCTCACTGCAGTGTATTTTACAATGATAATTTCAATGAGATTTGCTTTCTATTTTATTTTGAATATTGTTTTGCCTTTTTCTGGCCTGCTTTTATGTTCTGGCTTCCTGTATTGCTAGTGTAAGAGCTTTGAAGAGTGTAGTTTGGGTATGTTAATAAAACTTTTCTGTAGTGTACAGCTTTCAGGTAGAAATCATAAATGGGTCATGGCAGCAGCCAGGGGAGGATGTGACATACAGTCTTGTGGTTATGTCTTACAAGTGCTGCTGTCTGATCTGCTCTGGTCTGCAGCATTTTCCCCTCTGTGCTTAGCTGCCATGGTGATGGGTGACTTGGACATGCCATAAATAGACAAACTAGCAGTGCTTTCATTGAGGCTGAGCATGAGGACAGTCCTCTGGCTTAATGCTCCCCAGCTTCTGCTTATGTGTGTGGAAACTGCCTCTGGAGGCTCTTGCCTACAAAGCCAGTGTGGCAAACACCACCGTGCCTGCAAGTGTACGAGAGCTTTCACTGGGAGGGCTTGAGATAAGGAACAGCATACTGGGTTCTGGTCAGCCTGAAGCTGAGGGGTTTACCTTCTCAGCCCAGTTCCAGGCAACATATTGCAAAACTGGCACATCTCCACAAGGATTCAGCTCCGTAGGGAAGTGTCACTATTGGTGTCTCTGTATCCCTTCAAAGCAGAGACAGTGTCGTAGCGCCGGTGATGTTTGTGGTCTCAGAGCTGAGGTGGGCACAACCACCCAGCACCTCTCTCTGAGCATGCCCCATGAGTTTCTGAACTCCTCCTCATGTATGAAATGTGTGCTAGACTATGGGGCAGAGAATTCCCTCTCCAAGGGGTCAGAGAAGGATTCTCCCTGTGTTCCTACAGATCATGTAATAACAGAGGGCTTGCAGCTTAAAGCTGCTGCTAAAGCTTGTGCCTTTTTGTGAGACAGTCCATGAGGTGCAGAATGGGTCTTTGAAAAGAAAATTAAACCAGAGCTAGAGAAAGGCAGGGGCTGAAAGAATAAATATTGAAATTGGAGCCTGAGACTCAACCCTTGTGTCTGCAGGGCTGGGGTAGTCCACAGCATCATCCTTCACAACATTCCTCCCCTTGCTCGGGTTGAGCAGAAGGGCTCCTTCCCTGCCCACGTGCAGAAGGAAACCAGTGTGTGCAGCTGGTGCTCCTGAGCCAAAGGCAGCCTGGAGGGCTGGCAGCAGCATGGCCAGGGCACCCTGCAGGGACCACCTGCCCTGGGGTGCCACAGGGCTGCGGGAGAAGTCCATCCCCTGCAAGACTGTCCCATGCAGGATGGTCTGGGAGAGGCCACAGAAGACAGGCCAAGGGAAAAGGGCTGAAAATAGTTCAAAAGATAGAGGGAAGCAAGAAGAGAAGGGTTTTAAGAAGGGCAATAGTTAATATATGGAGGTATGCAGAATTAGTTCAGCAAGAGGGAAAAGAAGCATAGATGCAAAGAGTAAAGCAAGTGGAAGGAATGTGGAAGAAAGAGGAAAAACTGGGTAGAAGGACTAAAAGCATTAACTGGGTAGAAGGACTAAAAGCATTAACAAGTATGGTTGGAATTTTTAATCTATTACATGGGCTGTAAATATGATTTTTCAATAAAGTTAGCTATTATTTTTTTAATGTATTCGATGAGCTCTTAAATATAATTTATTCTGCTCTTTCACATATAAATCTAATTTTTTAAAAGTAATTCCTAAGGGAGTCGATATGAAATTTTCAGATCCAATTAAGTTGGATTTGAGTGCTATATATATGTCAAAATATTTGAAATGATTGCTTTAGCAGTTGTATTGGCCATTGGCCCTTTACAAAGCATAAACCCTTCAAGAATGTGGTAGGTGTCAAAGAAAGAAGAAGAAACCATTCAGAAATTCAAGTGCTTACAAAATAAGAATTTTTAGATGATGTCTTCGAAATGGAGGTGAAAATACAGTGTGTGTTTGTGCTTATATTTAAGAGATATGTATGCATAAAGTGTATATATAATACAATTAAAGATGTTTTAACTAGTGAGATGATGATATATCAACCAAACCTCTCCCTTAAAAGAAGATAAACCAAGGAGAGCAGAAAGAAATGTCACCATTATTCATATGTAGTACTTTGTTGTGTTGGAGAGAAGGCATTGGATAGAGCTCAGTGACTAATTTGTTGGCTATTACTCCTTCATTAGTTTTGCTTCCACTTCAGTTTATGTGCTACATAGTAGGATTTGCTAAGCAATTTCTGCAAACAAGTATTTGTTGGAGGAATATAATATTCAAAACTAAAGCTACAAGTTAAATTACACAGATTAGTTACAGGCTCTGGTTTTGATCCCTGACTGGATTAATAGAAATTGGATTCTGGTTCAAGTACACAAAGCCAAGACTAGGTTTGAGTTTTAAAAACAAACAAACAATCCCCAAACTCCAACTTGATTCCTTCTCCTGACAAGTCCTGTTACTGCAGGAGAACTGTCTGTGTTGTTGGGGAGTGCACACACAGGGACAGAGGTGTTCCCACAGCAGCTGTGTATTGAAACATCAAGTGGCTCTTTGTGTTCACACTCTGTGCCCTGATTTGGGAAATCACTTTCATACGCTGAAGTCTTCCTTGCTTTCTGATTTGCTAGTCCTTGCAACAGGATTGAAGTACATCCTTATGCTCTCTGACATGGCACCTAATTACCTGCTGGGTTTGTTGCTAGGAAATTTTATTTCTTTCTAAATATTGATGTCAAAATAGTAACAAGAGGCTTTGCAACCAAAGAGTTTGGGTTTTCTAGGGATCAACTGATTTAGCCTTGTTTAAGCTGTTGTGCAATCTCATTTGAGTTCATGAAGTTGACTCATGCTCCTAACTGCAGTATCTGTGTGGCCAGGTCGTGAATCCTGTTCTCACCATACTGAATGAGATGGCTCTGGTAGGTGTAATCTCTTCAAAATATGTTTTTCACAAGGTGGTCTTTTCTCCTTGATAATAAGGGAAAAAAACCCACATGTAATATTGTTGAATGATAAAACTGTCATTGCATTTTGCAATGAAAAGGTCTCCCTTGTATGGTAGATCTGCATTCAAAGTGTGCTAAACTGAGTGTAAATCGAAATCACCTGAATCTTCTTGCATCAGTTTTGTTGTAATGGGTCACTGATAGCTCCTGCTGTTTGGAAGATTTATTTGATTTTTATTTTGTTTTAAATGGCTGGTGCCTAATTTTTTTTTTCCTCACCTAAAATTCAGTGAGAAATCTCCTTCAGGTGGTTGAGTATCCAGGTCATCTTTCTGTGACCTATTTTTCTGCCGGTGTTGAGTCAAAACATAGATCTGAAGTGAAAATGAGAATAGCTTGTCAAGATCCACAACAGCATGCAAAGGCCTGGCAGTGGGTGAATGTGAGTCAGAAAGAGAGGTTCACATGAACCTACCTGATTTTTCTTTTCCATTGTGTGTGATAGAAAGGTGCTGCATGACGAGGTATTTTTGAAAGAGAAGTGAACTCTGCGCCCTCCATCAGAGCTTTCAGCAGAAGATGGGAGATCCTCTTAGCAAAGAGGAGACAGACTAAAATGAGCAGTGGGTCAATTCGGTAAGTTTCTTGCTTTGACTCCATGTCCAGGGAGTCATCTGGGGCACTCTTGCTAAGCCAGGAGTGAACAGCCACTTCCAGCTGGGTTAGTTCTTGTCTGCTGTGGAGTCAGCAGAGGAGGTAATATATGGAGATGTGGCACAACATCCCAGGCAGCTGTGAGCAGCACAGAAATCACCAAGCCAAAGGGAAGAACTAGCTATTGCACATTCTCCTGTGGCATGATGAAGTTCTTTTAAAAATCCAGTAATTTTGGTGCCATGCAGGAGTGCTGCAGCAGCTCTCTGCCCAGGAGTGCACATGTGTGCCCTCACCTTACACAGGCAAACTGTTAGTGGGGGTGTCATCTGCAGTCATAGCTGAGTTTCCATTTGGTTGCTGTTTGAGTGCTGTCTTAAGCTTCTCTTGAATGTGGTGTCTCTGAGGTAGTTTTTCCATTTTTTTTAAAATACATTCTATTTTTTTGGTACTATACTAAAAGCACTCATAGAGCATCTCCAGTGCATGTGTTCCTCCTTCTGTATCTGTAACCTCATGGCCTTTACTGTGTCTGCCACAATAGTCTTTCACTTTTTCACATGGTTTTCTAGCCTGGGGCTGTATGATATGGTACTGCTGAAATCACCTTTCTTAATAATCCTGTGACTTCTGTTTTGTAAAACCCAGAACGTATTCTCTGATGCTTCAAGTATTAAATTCTTTCAGAAAAAGTTGTCCTATGTCTTCAAGAGCCTGTTTTACTCAGTTTATTGCTACATGCCAAATTTTTGTTTCCTTTTCTTAAGATGTTTTTCCCCCAGTCAATGACTAAAGTCCTTATCTCCATGAATTTTTTCCCCATCTCTCTTGCTTTTCACATTTTTGCTGTATCTATTAAGCTACCACACCTACCTCACAAGTGCCAATCACTAGTAATTAATATATTGAAAGCTGCTTCAATTGCCCTCCAGACTCCAGTCCAGCAAAGGACTTCTATGTGAGAGTAGCTGTGAGTGCACAGATTTCCCCACGGGGTTTAATGGCCCAGAGTTTTTGGCCATTGGGAGCAGAGGTGCCACTACTGTCCTGGAAAATACAAGCCCCAGCAGAGCTGGATGCATGGCTGTGCTCTTCCCTATGTTATTTGTCTAGCTTCTATATGTTTAAGCATTCAAAATTTTCTTGCCTGCTTGCTCTGGCAGTAGGTTTGAGAGATGGGAAAAGCCTTGTCTGAGTCAGGTTTGGTTAAAAGATCTGTGTCCATCTCAGAAATCACAGCAACATCAGTGCATGGCAGCTGCACGTGGAATGGGCCACAAAATACAGCAACCCTTAAAGGCAGACAAGAAGGTATAGGTTGAGAGTGCAAAAGGTAGTGTCCATATACTGGTGGTGGACTTTAATGATTATGCCTTACTAAATGAGGTCATTATCTAACACACCCTCCCCTCCATGCCCAGGAACAAATGCGTGGCTGAATTCTGATGAAATGTTTGTCAGTCAGTGGGTGTTTCTTATATTTACTCCTACGAGTATGGAGGCTAAATCACTTGTGTCAGGATGATATGAGTAAAATGAAGGTCACTTTCAGAACACTTTGGCATGCCTTGAAGACATTGCTGATAAGGGAAAAGACAAAAGGACAAAAAACAAAATTAACTTTTAATTTCCCACCAAAAACTCTGGCTGTCAGAAATAGAAAGATGAGTGAAATCTCTTGTAACATACAGCACAGAACTGTATATTTAACATCTTATCTGATTCATCCTATCACAGAGACAGAACATGTAATTATGTGTGTGTGTGTCTGTAAAAGTATAAATATAAATGGATCTATAGCTTAGAAAAATTTTGGTGACAAGCTTCCATACCTAGTTTCAGTTTAAAAATCTTTCTGCCCTAAATTAGGTGAATACATAAACAAATCAGATATATTAATTTTCTGTTGAGAATGCTTTGGTGATTGCTTACAAAGAAAAGTTATTTACATGCTGATATAAGGCATCACTTAGCATAATGAGTGGTAATTTTCTCAGCCTCAAAGGTATCAGGCTCCCTTACATGTTATACACAGCCCTGTTACGTGGTTGTGCTGCCCTGCCTGATCCCCAGCTGCATGCTTGGGCTTTGTCTCATGGAGTTTCATGGAGCCAGCGCAGCCATCATGTGGGTACCAGACAGGCAGTGCCTGCCAGCCTCCAGCACTGAACCCCTACAGCAGGGCAGGCAGAGCCAACTGCACCCCAGAGCCCCCCTCACACCAGGGAAGGTTGGGTGGGAGGTGCTTTGAGCACCCATTGGGAGTGTGTTGGTGGGCAGCTCACCCACGTGCAACAGCCCTTAATGGATGGGTGCACTGCAGAACTTGGTTTTGTTTTTGAAACGTGACTAAAACATGACTAATACCTCCCCTGAAGATACCTGGTGATCACGTTCTGTGATTGTAAGGGCTATCTTCCCCCTCACTTTTCAAAGTAAGTTGCCTTCATAGAATCACAGAATATGCTGAGCTGGAAGGGACCTATCAGGACCATCGAGTCCAACTCTGTGCCCTGCATAGGACCATACCCAAGAATCCCACCATGTGCATCCCTGAGAGCATTGTCCAAAAGCTTCCTGAACTTGGTCAGGCTTGGTGCTGTGACCAGTGCCCTGGGGAGCCTGTTCCAGTGCCCAACTACTCTCTGGGTGATTAACCTTTTTCTGATATTCAACTTAAACCTCCCCTGACTCAGCTTTGGGCCATTCCCTACTGTTACTGGTCACAGAGAGAAGAAATCAGTGCCTGCCCCTCCTCTTCCTCTCATGTTGAAGACTACAATGAGGCCTCCCCTCAGGCTCTTCCAGGCTGAACAGACCAACTGCCCTCAGCTGCTCCTCATATGGCTTCCCCTCGAGGCCCTTCATCATCCTTATGGCCCTCTTTTGGGCACTCTCTAATACTTACTGTCTTTTTTTATATTGTGGTGATCAAATCTGCACACAGTCCTCAAGAAGACAAAATATATGTAAAAATGAAGAGTCACAAATGGTAATAGTTGTATTGTCCTATAATGGCATTGATCTGGGGCTTTAAAAGAAGACTCTTTCTAAAGAGAGATTTCAAAGTCTTGTATTTTAAAAATTATGTTTTTCTGGCCTGGATTGTGGAAAGCCCCTTCACTTATTTTGAGGTTTACCAAAGGACTGAACTCTGTGTTCAGAGTCTGTCTCAGGAACATGAAGACCTGTGTTCACCCACCAAATGAATGAAGTGGACAGAAAACTAATTCAAATCTCCCTTGACACTATTTTGATTTTGTTCCAGCCTTGATGTGGTGCTGAAAACACTTTGCATTTTAGAGCCTCTGGATTTTTGGTTTCTGGGTTTTTCTGAGCAACCTGGTCTATTTGAAGGCATTCCTGCTCACAGCAGAGGGGTTAGAACTAGATGATCTTCAAGGTCCCCTTCCAAAAAAAACCATCCTATGATTCTGTGGAGAATCATGGCAAGGAAATTAAGTGCAATGGTGGGATCCACAAGGTAAGTGAAAAATAGCATGAGACCTGCTGAATTGAGACAACCAACTTTGTTAACCATTACTTGAATTCAAACCACTGACAGGCTGTGAGCCCTACAGTCACTCTCAGTTTTTTGATCTTTAGTTATTAGCTGTTCAAAAATACATTGTGTTTTCTGCTTAAATAGTTTTATGTCTGTTTATATTTTAATTGAAATGGTGTGTAGGCATCTGCAACTTTTCGTGTAGGGGCCATTTTTAAATATTGTATCTCAGAGGTGCCTTAAAAATGCATTTTTATTGTGTTACAAGGTTAAGTGTTTGCTGAGTATCTTGACATTAAAGAATTAAGCCTCTATGGCTTTTGCCTGTAACAGGTCTGGGTTCTGTTTTGTCAACAGCAATGGCATGACTGCCTGGCAATGCCAAGGTCTTGCTCTGAGCTTCAACGAGGTCACCATGTGTGTGACAGTGGCCAGAGCTTGCCCACGTTCTAAAATGACATGACCTGGTCTTCTGAAAGCTCCTCGTTTGCTCCCACACAAGGGACCAGGGCACCCACACCTTCACCTTTACAAAGCACACAGGAGTGGGAGCACTTTGGAGAAGAAAATATCTGCTTTGTCCTGGAACCACATCTCTGATGGACTAGAGAGAAGGCAGGTCTTTATGCAAACCAAAGTCTTGAATTTACTTCTTTCAAAAGGCCTACGCAGGCATTTAGGTTGGAATGGATATCGAGAGGTCTGTCATCCAAACTCCAGCTCAAGGTAGGGTCACCTGTGACACCAGACCACGTTACACAAGCCTTTGTCCACGCAGCTCTTGAAAGCCACCAGCAAGAGCCTGTCTGGATGATTTCTTCCACTGCCTGCCTGCCCTCAGGGACAACTAATTGCTCTTTGTGTCCAGCCTGACTCTTGTTTCAGCTTTCAGCTGTAGTGTCTCATCCTGCCAGACACTGGTGGGAGAGTATGGCTCCATCTCCTCCAGCACTGCCCTGTTGATATGGGCAGCTGGACAATGGATCTTTCCCAAGGCTGTGTCCCTCAGCCTCCTCTCAGATATTCATAGGCTAAAAAAGATCTCTTCTGCTTTTCTTGCCTTAGTGCCTGCTCAGTGAGGGATGCTCACAGCTGTGTGACCACGGACGCTGGGAAGAGAGGAGGTGGGAAGAGTAGCTCAGACAGGGTGTCTGAAATGGGACACCACCTGTGCTGGCTTCTGCAGCTCAGTGGTGCAGAGAGCTGAGTGTCCTGGCTTGGGAGCAGAAAGAGGCCTGGGCTGGTTCTTGAGCTTTAAGCCAGAAGTCATTGTTCAAAGTAAACAAGAGCTGTGTGCACGCAGCAGAGGAACACAAGTGCGGGATGTTCAGCACCCTCTGCATGCTTGTGCTCCAGCAGCACAGGAAGGTGTTTCCAGCCTGTGTCTGGGAAAGGTAGGTTCAGTCTCAGCACTGCTTGTTCAAGCCTTGAGCTCTACCAGATCACTCGTGAGGCAGGACAGTAAGTGCACAGCACAATCACTTTAGTTCTAGTATGAATACAAAATTTTCTCAATGAGTAATCATTGGCAGGTGCAGTTAATAGAAAAATCTCAAAAAGCAGGCGGCTTGGCTTCAGCACAGGAGAGCCTGGGTTCTGCAATTTTTGCAAATATTACAGGTTCCTAGCATATTTTGGTTTAGTTTCACTTTGATTTCTGTCATCATTTTCTTCACAGAAAAAAAAAGGCTCTTTTCCCTCCCTCTCCGTTCTCTTTGTTTCTCTATTGAGTACTGGATATGCTGTTACTCTCTCACATAAGCCATTGTAATGTCATTAACTGCTGGCAAACCTTGGAACAAAAAAGAGATCTGTGATTTCCAGGGCACTTAATTTATTTATTTATTCATTTTATTTATTTATTTATTTTTAAGTGGGGAGGGTTTCAATGAGTTCATTGGGGGAGGAAGCTTCTACAGGAAGTTTCTTAAAAGGGTTCAGGAGAAATGTGCTCAGTACTCAGGTTCTGAAAACACTAGAAAAACCCACATGAAAATGAATTGAACTTTAGTCTCTTCTGGCCTTAAAATCTAGAGGAGTTTTTTTTTTTTTACACTTTTATCTTTCAACTGTGGACAGATGAGACTGGACAGCCAATTAGCAATGGTGCATATCTGTTGACCAGACACATGGGACAAAGCTACAGCTTGTTTAAGATGGTATAATTCCACTGCCTGCCCTGAGTTTGCCTCTGCTCTGGACAGGGATCCTGTTAGCATATGTAATGGAAGTATGGGCATAATTACACTTAGGTCTCCTTTAGGAAAACAAGGAAACCTCAGGAACAGAAATCTCCCTGTCTGTAGGTAACAATTCTGTAAGAATTGTGGCTCTTTGCCAGAGCTGTTGTGAGATAATATTGGAGATCATGGAATAGCTGAATGTTATTTCTTTCACATTGAGTGAGAGGCATTCCAGCTGAGCTTTCTCTTCCCCATATACTCTGCAATACAACTGTTTCAAAAGAGCAGCCTATAAATTTGGAAAGAAGGTGAATCTGTGAAGTAACTCCCACCAGATGTTTCAACTGTTCTTATTTATTTATTTATTAACTCTATGCACACAAGTGAGGACCACAAAACTATTTATCTAATATTTGCCGTAATGAGCTCCGTCCCCATTTCAATGCAAGGATCAGATATTTCCCCTGAAATCAGTATTTTTAAACAAAACTATAGAATTAGAGAAATAATATAATTGATTAGCAGATGTTTAAAAGCTTCTGCTTTCCAGCATTTCTGTGATCATCAGTAAGTCAAAATAACAATGAGAATTGCTTGAGTGGAAGACTAACTACAATCATGCATTCAATTTACATCTTAATGCATTGTGGTTGTTTTTCCTGTTCAAGTAAACTACTTCTTAGGATGCACCTGTATAATGAATTTCCATGGGAATAGGATTATGTGAATTTTTCCGTGCTGTTTAGGGGGTCTTCCAGAGATTAGGTTGAGATTAGAACAAGTAGTGTCTTGAACACCAGAAGTAAAGTGAAATTTTAACCAAGAATTGGGAGTTTAGGGGTCAGGCCTCCCCTTTTATTGGTTTATCTGTCACCTCCTGCTTCTATCTGTAACTGGGGGCTGCAGCAGCAGCATACAGGCTTTGTGATGCTCTTAGGACTGGGCCAAATATTGCCTGAAGCTCTTGATCCATCAATAAAACACATGCCAACCATACCATATCACACCTAAAATCTCCTACCTGACTGGTCTCTACTAAGTTTGTGAAGTTCTAGGAAAAAACAGGTGAATTAATTTTAAATATATGGGTGGTGATGACCTTTTTGACTAACACTGGCTATGGGTCTAATTGACCTTGGCAGCGTGAAAGGGTCATTTCTTGACATGGCTGAACTGTTCTAGAACAATTTATCCACTGTGCTGGGTACAAACAGTCTTTTCTTCAGTATCAGGCATGCATGTCTTATCTTTTTACCTATTCTTTTTTTAAAAGGATCTTAGCTATTGTGAAGCAGGCAAGGAAAAATGTGTTCTCTGTTTATATTGTTTGTTCTCCTCAGCCTCTACTATTCTATCTTGGACAATAACACTTCATGAATACCTATTTTTACTCCTTTTTTTTTTTTCTTGGATGATTTTAAAGGAGTCTCTTTTTCTTCCCCAGCACTGTAGAACAGGGTCTCAGGGCCTGTTTTTGTGATGCTGACAATGATGGACCCTTTCCAGTTGATTGAACTGGTTTAAATCAACATCTAATATTGTCCTGTGAATGTAAGGAAAGAAAAAAACCCAATTTGGTAGTCTTAAAACAGTTCTTGAAATACAGTGTGAGTGATAATATCTAGTACAAACACTCCCTTATGCTTATTTTTCAAGGAAAATTCTACCTTAATACAGGGAAGAGAACAGAGTTTTGGATGCCCAGAAAGAAGAATCTATTTCAGCTGTGCTTTCTCTCTGTGTGGGGGTCTGCAATTACCGTGGTGGGTTGTTTGATTTGGGGTTTGGGGAGGATTGTGGTTGGATTTCTTCCAATAGAAGGGACAAGAGGTCATGTCAGGTTTTGGTTCAAGATGAAAATCACTGTTTTCTTCTCTGTGGATTATCAATGATAGCCTCTAGAACAGATTTACTGAATTAGCCGTGTCCCGGTGTAGAGAGTGACAAATGCATTTATGTGCAAGGTTTCCTTTTTCCCTTTCCAAGGAAATGTTGTGAAGGCACTGCACATGAAGAATATCCCTGGGGAAGAAAAACATGGTTATGAATTTGAAGAAAGAGAATTAAATTCATATCCTCTCCCAGCCATTCTCCATTACCCTGGAAATTCTGGTTTTGGGGTTGTTTCAGGCTTTTTTCCTTTCCATTTTACTGTTTCACAGGTGGTTTGGGGTAATTCAGAAGCATATTTTTTTATTTTATTTTATTTCATTTAGCAACCATCAAACATTACAGTACAAGAGCTTTTAGATCTGTATTGTTTCTTGTTTTCCAGACAAATATTTTTGTTCTCGTCATTAATTTAAAACTGTACATTGTTCTCTGTGTTTCTGTTTGAGAAATAGAAGATATAAGTGTTGTAGACAATATTTTAACCATGACATTTTAGGCCCCAATCTAAGGATGTGTAGTGCTAATTTTAATAACAATTTTGGTGGAAGACATCTAATTCCAGTGTAGAGCATGAATTTTAGAAGAAATATACCTGTACAGTCCTATTAGGATGTCCTTGTTTGAAAATCTGGAAAGTAAAGCATAATGCAATTGAAGTCAGTTATGTTATGAATAATGTAGGCCATCCATTATCCTTTGTAAAAAGTTGCACGTGCTTCTCAAACCTACCTGGATACATTCCTGTTATGTGACCCCCACAGCAATGACAGCCAAGGAGACCACAGATTACGTTTTTTCTGGAGTGTTAAGCCAAAACTACACCTAAATTGCACCAACATATCTCTGTGTCCTCACAGTGAGGAGCTTCTTCATGAGCTGCAACTCTCCTCGCTGCAGGTGGAGGGGCACAGGGCTCATGCCTGTCTCTGGCTGGGTGTTTGAACCCCACACCCCCAGGGAGAAATTAACATGTTTCTGAGGACAGGGTTTGGCTCACAGAGTTACCACAAGCCTGTGTCCCTTTATTGTTTCTCAATAAAACAGCCTCTTTGGCTGAGATCCTGAAAAGATTTATGCACATGATTGGTTCTCTACTCTGAGACTAATCTCACTGGTTTCAGAGGGACCACAGGCAGTGTGTATGTGTAAATATCGTGGCACTCGTTTCTGAAAATCAGTGTAAATAGAAAATAGATTTAAATGTATATCTGATTATCCAGCCTTCTTAATTAAGGGAAGAAGGGACAAGAAACATTTTCTCTCGATAGCAGAACTTGAAAATCCTGCAGTCAGGCATTGTTGCAAAACTGGTAGTGGAAGCTGGTTTTAAACTAATATTGCTGCAAAATAAAGTTGATCATAAAAGTTTGTAAGTCCTAGCTTCTCAGTGACTAGTGGTAGACACTCAATAAAATATATTTTGGTGAATACTACTGACTTTCTTACTGAACCTGTTCTAATTTTACTGTGCCCTTGTGCCTTGTCATGTCAGATCAGATCCTCAGGTTCTTGAGAGAAAATAATCCTTCCAATAATCAAAGATCCAAGAAGGTAATATGGGATTAGAGCAAATATGGCATGGCACCTCTTTCTGCGGTGTGTGCTTTCCTTATTAGGATACTTTCTCATGATGTTCTCTGCAGCTTGGGATGCTGTCTGAACACTTCAGCCACTCAGTTGGATACACTGATTATTTTTTTTTTAATTTTGTGTTATTATTTTCATTTCTTGGATAAGAAAATTTTTCCCTCCATTGACTAATGTTCTGTATCTTGCAAAGAGCCAGAGACTTGGATTTTAGCAAAGAGCAGACACATCAGACTTCAGTAGGTCAGCCAGCCTTAGTGACGGCCTCCTTGGAGGGAAAGAGAATGATCTCAGAAGGGGAAACACAAACTGATCCAAGCTGAGTGTGACTGGGAGGCTGCACAGGGGTCTGGAGTATACCTGAGTGTGCTGGAGTTAGGCTTCAGTGTGGACATAAATGCTGTTGTTTTCTAATTATCTGGGGAGAGAAGGAGAATAGGGCTCTTCATGGTGCAAGTGGTGCAGCTAGTAAAACTGAGATAAAGAGAACTAAAAACCAAATGCCCCGTGTTCCTTTGGACTGCATCCCTGCTTTTCTCAGCATCACTTCCCTGTTTGACTTTAAATCCTCTTATTCAAGACTAGGAGAGAAGGAGATAAAGGAAGGGAGTTAACCAGTAGAAGAGAGGAGGGTGTTGACCTCAGTGCTGGGTACTGAAGGGTTTCTGCTCTTGTGGTGTAATCCTTTGCTGGAATGAGCCAAACTTGGTTACTTAATTGGGCAAAGCTCCTGTTGACTTGTGCTTGATTAACAGCCCTGGGATCTGGCTCTGCACAGTTGTGATGAGAGATGCCTTAGCATTTCAACTCCACCCGCCAGCACTGATCCCCACAGCTGCTGCTTCCCAGGACTCCCCAGCTACTGCTGGTGTGCACTGTTTGAGGAGGGAAGTTTCTCTTTGAGCAGCTGCAAAATGTTGTACTATGCAAGCTGAAAGGCAAAGCCACCAACTGGCAAGAGGGAATGAGGGAAGGAGGGTTAGGCAAATGGCAGAGCAGAAATCTCTCACTTCTTCTCCTTTCCAGCCCATCTGCAATGCCATTGCCAAGAACGTTTTGGGGTAGGCTTCTTTCTTTCTTTAATTTTTTTTTTAGTTTTACTGTGGTTGGGTTGCTTTTGTGGTTGCCTTTGGGGATTTGTGCAGTGCAAAGACCATTGGTATTTGGCATTAAGACATTCTATGGTTCTCTCTTGATGGTACCAGAAGATATGGACTGTTTGGGGGTTGTTTGTTTGCTTGTTTGAATGGAGCCAGCAGACCTGCTTGCAAGCAGCTTTTAGCATCTTGGGAAGTTAGAGACCACCCATGGTGCCTCTTACAGGTTTGTGGTAAAGTGTGGTCTCCTCTGAGTAACAGCAGGATTAGAAAAGCACTGGGCTGAGCACTCATAAGGGGCTGCATAAAATATTCTTCTTCAGACTGATTCTGAGATTTCACCTGATGCTCATACATGGCTTTCTAATGGATGCACTCAGTTTGAAAATCTGCATGTCAGACATGTGCAGCCATACTGTACTGGTACTGTGCTCCTACCATACGAAGGAGTCACTTTATGCAGAAAATAATCTTGTCAGTATTTTTTAAAACCAAATCTTTGGCTGTACTTCTCTCATGAGCACTGGCCATGTTTTATTGCAAGTAAACTCAAAGAACTTCATTCATCGCCTCAAAAAATAAACAGTTAAACTGTATAGACTGGGAAAATTATTGTGCACAGGGCTGGTTTTAAGCCACCTCAGATGCCCCATCAGTCTCTGACTTAAGAACAAACAAAAAACAGAAGGTCTGCAGGCTGCCTGGTGTTTAACAAAAGAAGGGCAATTAATGAATTGGGTGTGAAGCTGCATTGTGATTTTTATGAAAGATTTTGGAAAGGGTGTTAAACTAATGGAATCCATTACTTTTGGCACAGGGTTTACTGGTTTTCATTTCACATTCTTCATACGTTCTTAACTGTCTTATGTATGCCTAATGAACAGGAGAAACTTTCTGTGTGACATTTTCACAGTATCTTTACTCTGTTGTATAAATACAAAATGGTTAAGCATGGAAATATTAACTATATATAATTTGGTTTCTATTACAGAATTATTAATGACATGGCAGATGTAGTGTTTGCATATTCTGCTTTGTCATTAGAACCTTGCTGTGTATCTCCTTGATGGTAACTCCTTTTAAGCTGAGCAGTGACGTGGCTTGAATGAAGACTTTAGGGTTTAGCAAATGAGGAATACACAGGCTTGGGATTCAGAGAAGCTGATGCTCTGTCAGCTCTTCTGTGGTGATGGTGATGTGCTCCTGTCATGTTCACTCTCTGTGCTTGAGAATTGCCTTTTGAGAAGCAACAGCATCATGCCAGCTGAAATTGCTCTGGGGTCAATATTTTTATCCTTCTTCAGGGAAGGAACATGGATCCTGCCATCCTCTCTATGGACCACAATGTATTTTCATTCCTTTTGTTTCAAGACAAGAATTCCCGTTGTTTCTTCAGGTTCTTTCCAGTCCAGAAAATGGTGATGATAGGGCATGAAATGAGCTGTATAAAAGGCTGGGCACTAATTCATGGTGTAGAAATAGATAAAAATAATTTGATTTCTAAGTGCACTTATCTAGTTGATTTTCTAGGTAGAGAAGTGATATCATGTGGGAAATAATGCTGATTTGTTTTGTTGTGAAAAAAATAACTGATATTGTGGCCTAATTATCTGAATTTCTGGAGATGTCTGCCATCTGAAGAGTGATTTATGAGAAAAGTAAGGAATACTTCTCCTTTGTTTTAAATTGGTATCCCCAAATATGCAGCTGTTGTACACACGGAGCCAAGAAAAACAGATGTGGGGAGAAGAAACTGGAGAACATAGAAGCATAGAATAAAATAGCTTATCCCATGCCCAGAAACCCACATTTGTCCCATATATCATGGATATACAGCTTACACCAATATAGAAAGACAGTATAAAGAGAAAGGGAGGGACGAGTGAATTACAGCAGTGCAGTCCCTGGTACTCCGTAGCTTTTATGGGGCTGCTATGCCTGGCTGCAGAGGGATTCTGTTTAACAGCATCCACTTCATGTTCCACTTTCCTGCTGAATTTTCAGGAGTGTTACTTTGTTATTGATGGTTTTGGTGAATTGTGGTTTTAATTGATGGAGACCATACATATGGGAAAGAGCTTCTGGTGCATCTTCATGTCATTGTCATGGCTCTTTCTCGGTACCTTTCTACAGTAAATCTACCCTTACACTTCTGACAGTGCAGCTGTAGCAACTGAGCTGATTGATTACATGTAGGTTCACACCAGTCTTTCAGAAAGCAAATCCATTTACATTTCTCAGGGAATGCACTTTTTTTTTTTTTTAACTTTTACCAGTAGTTGAAATTATATGAATGCTTATATTGTATCTAGTCTTTGATACACAGGACATCCCTAACAACTAATGTATTTGAGGTCTGTACCTATGCAATTAATTCCTCTCTTTATGTTTTCAGGCTGGTAGAATAATGGAAAAGCATTTAATTAAGGGTATATTTGTGAATCTTCCCTGAGGCTGATTTATGCATAAAATTTAGAAATTACGCGCTGCCCAGCTAGAAACTTTTCAACAGGAATCCTTCCTTTCAGCAAAAATACTTCTTGTTTTGAGATAGCAATTGTCTCTTCCAAGTATTTGGCCAAATCAAATACTGGTGCAGATCAGCATTGTTTCATTGCCTGTAGCAGATTAGTGCTAATTCCCAGAGCCTAAGGCTTTAATTGACTGTTTGCATAAAAGCAAAACACAAATTAACAAAAAGTTATACTCGATTCTATGGGACTGGTACTGGTTGGTTTTTTGGTTGATTGTTTTCCAGAACTTAAACCACTTTACAAAATCTTAAAATGTGTGTGTGTACTGTTTTTTGTTGTGAGGTGTTTTTTTTTTTAATATTAAATTCTATTAAATCTTCTTGATATCTGTGTTGAGAGGCTTATTACAGTGGCATGCTGGAAGAGATATGGACACAAAACTCTATGCCATTTGCAAAACTTAAAATAAAATAATAGTTTTACCTAATTTACCCTGTTGGCACATGTGGTTTTGCTTAAGAGAAAAAACCAAACCCAAACAAGAAAAACATACAAACAAACACCAACCCCCCAAAGCAGAGTACAGGGAAAATATTACAACTCAGTGGGAGGCATAATACAGATTTCCTTCATGTAGTAATGCCTTTGATTTCTTTCTCTTTCATGTGTGGTGCTATCATTTATAATGCTAGTTTTTGTTTGCATGTCTCTAACTATGGTGTTTACTCCCAGGAATTGTTTTGTGATGGCTGATTGTCCCAAATAAAGAATGGTTAGATAACCTCGTCTTTAGCTAAAAGAGCCTGGGTTTTTTTCAGCAGACAAAATAGAATTATTGTTAGAATACAAAAATCAAATGTCGTTCTTCACCCAGTAACCTGCAGAGGGAATAAAAAGAAATGTGACCTTCTATAATAATTTGTAGCCCAATAGTCACAATCTTGTCAAGAAATGTGATCCTTTTATTGAAATGCAAACTAAAAATACATTTACTTCTGCTTGTTTTTTCCTACTTACACTCAGTAAAACAGTATTAACTTAGAGGCTAAAGACCTAATAAAAGACATGGTTTCCATTTTACACACCAAAGTCTTCACTCAGAATAAAAATTTGGAAAGGTTTAAGGAAACATGCTGGTAAGTGAAAAGTGACACCTGCCAGAGATGTGACTACTGTCATCATTTTGATGTATATTCTACAATAATTCCCTCTGGTATCCTTTATGTGCAACAAAGATTGTTCTAAGCCAAACCCCTGATAAAAACATACATAGAGAAACTGGGAAGCATAAAATCCAAGTAGAGATTTTGTTGTTGGACCCTTCTCCATTTCCATTAGGTATCTGTGCTTACATTGCAGATCTGTTAAATTGTTGTGTCACCCCAGTTACTTTTCTATTCCAAAGCTGGTATTTTATATTTAAAAAAGGCAGTGCTGATACAGTGAAAAATGCATTTTTCTGTTTTCTTGAGATTCTGTAATCTTTTGGTATCTCACTGCAGGAAAAATAGTAGTGCCATAATGAGTAGAAGTTATGAAATTATGAAGTTATGAAGTTATGTGCTAAGCATGAGAATTTTCTTGTGTCCAATAAATTGTCCAATAAATTAGCATAGGAAATTTCCCTCTGCAGGAACATTCTCTTTCCTCTGCCCTGCCATCCATACATGTGCAGAATGTGATCAGACAGTATTTTTACAACTGCTACCGTTCTATCAAAACCTCATTGAAATTGCCCTGGAAAACTGGAAGTTATTTTGCAAGGTAGACAAATGGATAGAAATACCTGTACAGGCAGTTGTATAAAGTGGCTTCCTTGGGAAGGTGGACTGATAATAAAAACTGACTTGCTTAATTCCAGCTGCTCTGACTATGCTGGAGCAGATAACCTGTGCCTCCGTTTGTCACAGAGGGAGGAAGCGAGAGCAGCCCCTTTATCACCAGATTTGATTTGCTGCAACTCAGAAGTGTTGTTCTGCTTCCAGGAGATCTCTGAATGGATTTCGTTCTGCAGTGGTATCAGCTGGAGGGTGATTGATTTGGTTGTGCTCTTTTTCTTCCCTATTGTGTAAGAGTCGAGGAGATTTCAAAAAAAATGTTTCTTTTACAGCATTAGCTGAAAGGCCAGGGGAGAAAAATAAAAATCAACAGCATGTCCCCTCTCAATCCTTTTCATCCACCCACCAGTAAAATCCAGGGAAGCTGATTTGATGTGCTTCAGTTTTGACTATGTATTTTTTTTTTCAAATTGCTAAGCTTTTGTTGTTGTTGATATTGCTTCAGAAATGGGAAATGTAGCATTACATTTTGAAACCTCAAAATATACATACAGTGAATTTAAAATTATTCCACATCTTCAAGGGTGGTCAAAATGCTGGGTAGATTTCTTGTTCCTTTGGATCCATATTTTCTGATGTCTGAAAAGGTTCTACAGCTCATCTGGCCAGACCCTGGTGCTAATAATGCCAAGGTCATGGTTTTGATCCCTGTATGGGCCATTCTCTTCAGATGGGCTTGATGATCCTTGTGGGTCCCTTCCAACTCAGAATATTCTGTAATCCTAACAATAAATAAATACATATATACAAGTGCTTGGCTGTTCCAGTATTCAGGCTTGGCCAGCCCCTCTCTGAGGAGCATCTGTTGAGAAGTCCAGTGAGAAGTGTGTATCTAGAGAGAAGTGTGTATCTAGAGAGAAGTGTGTATCAGGATGGTTTTCCCTTCCTCTCCTTTTCCCCTTTGTTTTCACTTCTCTTCCTGTCAGGGAACATCTGGGGCTCACAGGATTGGGGATATTTGAATAAATGAGAGAGGCTGATATCACTGTCTTTTATATTGACAATGACTATCTACATAAACCTAAACTATTAACTCTGGATTTCTGAATAAAACTATTAAACTATTACCTAATGATCAGCTAAGATAAACAGATTGACCAGAGTAGCTGCAGATTCTTTGAAATAGCTTTTTATCCATCAGTTGTACACTTGAGCAAGCTATTTTAAGTGGAGCTGGCACTGCAAAGATCAGTTTAAATTAAAAACAAACAACGAAACAACAAAAAGCCTGCACATGGAGAAAATTATGATACTTATCATAAGTTAGAGTCCAAGGGGCAGGGACACCTTCCTCTAGACCAGGTTGCTCAGGGCCCCCTTCAGCCTGGCCTTAAACATTTTCAGGACTGAGGCATCCAAAACTTCTCCTAGCAACCTGTGCCAGGGCCTCACCTCTCTCACAGTAAAGAATTTCATCCCCCAAATGTACATATCTGTATATTTCTTCTCCCCACGCATCACCCTGGCTACAAATATGAGTGCTAGGAGGGTAAAGTTTCATGCCAAAACCTTGGCACTTGATGGCATTGCCCAAGTGGGATCTTCTGAGATGAAAAGTATTTGTGTGTGAGATCTGATCTATTTGCTCTTTTTATTGAGCAGTTAGACTTTGGGAAGGAATGTGTGGTCTAAAAGAAGCTGTTGAAAAACAAAAGAAAAAAACAAAGAGACTTATACTTGGTCTTTCCTTTGGGGCCAGAGCTCTGTGTGTGTCCTGACAGGATTCCTAAAGCTGAAATTTCTGTGGCAAGACACAGGTGCTGACAGGGCCCTTCAGAGCCATCCTGGGTACTCCCACTGCCACTACCCCTCTTGCCCCTCCACTGCTGTGAAGGAGGGAGTTGCCTGCCAGCTGTGTTTCTGCATCTCTCTTTAAAGCTATTCTGCTGGCTTGCTCAGCTGACTTGTCCCTCTGCTTGAATTAATTTTTGCCACAAAACTGAAAAACTGGATGTGAAAATTTTTGGGTTTTAACTTTTGTTTTTCCTGTTTAGAGCAGCCTCTCAGGTAGCTGTTTCCTCTGGTGGTTCTGACTCATGGCACCTCTGGATCATGCTGCTGTCTCTGCTCCACAGTGCTGAGGAATAGCCAAGAGCAACCCTTCAGAGACAGCCAGGGACTCTCTGAGACTTCTCATGGTGAATAGTCTGTGTCTGATGCTTGTGATGGCCTCAGGCAATTCTGGTTGCTTCTGAGTCTTAGAGCTGCTTAAAGATCTTTGATGGAGCCTCTGGGCCCTGCATTAGACAGCAGCTGATCCCCTGCAAAGCTGCCATTTATTCAGAATTGTGGAGCTATGATGGACTTGGGCAGGCCTGTCTTGCTCTTGGCTAGGGGGACTGGTGTTGTCCAACCAGCAGACACCTTGCATGGCTGCAGCTGGAACAACTTTTTAGGAATAGTTCATTGACGGTGGCAACTGCTTCTGTCTTGTTCCTCCATTAAGTGAAAAATGCTGGTATGGTAAAACAGCATTCCTGTGGCAGTGAGGGGCTCTTCTGGAGCTGTTTCAGACTCTGTAGATGGCTTGCTGAAAGGAGTTGGCTGAGGAACTTTTGTCACAAGCTGACTGTGACAGCCAGAGCTGTCCTGACGGATGCTTTGTGCAGCACTGCATCCAAGGGACTGAGCCTGGTCACCTCCACCACCTGCCATGTGCAGGGCCAGGAGGACAGCACCACACCACTGGTGATTTTAAAGATTTAAGCAGCAGCAGTTAGCTCTGCAGGCTGAGGTACCACCAAGGTTCTCATCTGGTTGTTTTGGTTTGGTTTACTCCTAATGCTTAAGTACTCCCCAGAATCACCTGGAGCTACCCTAAGCATCTCCTATAATAACTTTCTCACTGGATCTAAGCCTTGAAAATATTTTCCACTTCATTCCTGTCTTGTCTTCAATCCTGTAGGAGCTTTATGCTTCACCCAGTTAAAACCTTTCTGGGTCTCATGTGTGGTAAGGGTCCTTAACCAAAATCATGCTTTAGACTCACAGGCTATAGTATGTGTGTGTCAACTTCAGCTACAGGTGTGCCTTTCCCTTTAGATCATCCTAGGGAGCTGGGGAAAGTTTCCTAAAATGGGGTCTTGATGATAAAATATTTTTAAAAAACCAAAAAAACCAAACAACACCAACCAAACACAAGAAAAAACCCCAGAACATTTGCATGAAGAATACAGCACTCAAACTGTCCTAGTTAATGACCTCTCTGAGAAGCTTATCAAGCAAACTCTGAAGAGTCTTTGAACTTGCCCTTAACACAGGCGTTGATATTGGGCTCATCAGTGCTGCAGAATTACAGTATACTTCAGGGAATTGTTTATCCCTGCAATCCTCAAAAACAGGATGACTGGAAATGGTTAGAGGCAAACACCAGACATTTTGTCTTGGCATGGACTGGGCTTTCAAACACTTGAGATGATGAAAGCTGTATTCTGTCTTGCTTTATGGGTGGTATCCTGCCGGCTATCATCTTTAAGCGTCTGGGAAATAGTATTGCATTTAGATGGACTAACTCTGGATTTCTAAATAGAATAAAAAGGGTTTCCTGAATTTTATTCTGAAATTTTAATTTTTTTATTTCCTCTCAGAATTTGTGGTTGCACATGTGAGGTACCTCCAAACTGATGTACCTTGTGGCTTGGTTTCTACCACCCTGGGGTCTCTTTGGCTCAAGTCTTTTGTGAGTCCTTTACTGAAGTGATCAATTCAATAGACAAAGCACTGAACTTTTGAGTTGGGTTTATTAGAACTCAACTACATCACTCTATTCTTCTCTGTAACCAAACAATAATAGGAAGAATATTTATAAACTGCTCTTATAAGTTGCTTTTGTTTTCCGAACTTTCTGAAATTAATTCACTGATCACTGATCCTTCCACATCTGGAGTGCAGCACTGCTGACAGACAATTTTTTGAAGGTGAAATACCGGCACGCTTGATGTTCACACTTATGTGCATGAGATGTTGTTGCAGTAAAGATTGTGGCTGGCCTATTAAAACATGGACCCAGAAAGACAAGGAGAAACTCATTACTAGAGGTGACATCAGGAGGAGCAGTACCCTTCTCTCCAAAAATGGAGACTTTTATGATCTCCCTCCTCCTGTGTGATTAGTCATTGGGAGAGCAGCTGTTCACCCCGTACTGGGCAGCTCTCCAGCTGTGTGACATTATTGACATGCCCCAATCATCACCCATTTCTGCCTACACTTCTGGCTTACATGCTTGAAATGTTCCTTTCACCAGCTTTTGGGTTGACAGGAGGCTGTGTGAAAGTGAGATGAGGGTACTTCTACAACAAACGACACTTCTCATTTCACGCATCCTTATTCTAGTTCTCTTCTTTCACTGGGATTACACTTGAGTTAGTAAAGCCAACAAGGGGCTCCCCCAACCTGGGGATCAAATTTCAATGTAAAAGTTTTTTAATTCAGCAATTCTGGGTTAAATAATCTTCAGCAACTAAAACAAAACTCATATCTTTTTTCCACCTTCGTGGAAAGGAAAGCTCAGATGCTGCTGAGTGACTGAAGGAGAGATTCCACAGATAATCCTAATATTTGTGTATGGTCTCCTGAAATCATATCTGTCATCCCTTTCCCCTCCAAGGGGGACATCACTGCATTTTAGTGCAAGGGTTTTTAGAAGGGTTACAAAATTATATCATACACTCACTGAAATGTGACTGTCTCACTTGGAAATAAAACCTATGCTAGGGAACCATAAGAAACAGATGAGCTATGGCTGTCCCAGATTTTGGATATGCTCTTTGGTCTCTCTTTGCACTTCAAAAGCATTATGTAATTGTCAGAATTAATCAATGAGTTACGCTTACATGGGGAACACTAAAACAGAAAGTTTAGTTGCTTGAGAGCAAAACAAAAAGAAAAGCAATAATCCTTTTCTTCTTAGTCCCACAGTGGACATATTTGATAGTGTTGTGGCTTATTCTCTCCCTTCTTATTCCAAAGGAAGGGGACGTCTCTTCATCCTACAGACACAAGTGGGGCTGGCTCCCTTTGAGCAGGGCTGCTGTGGTCAGAGCCTGAATGACCCCAGGAGCCTTGAACCACCAGCAGGGGAGGAGCAACTTATGACTTTGCAGGAAAAAATGGTGATAAACATTATACTCCAGCCACTGGTCATTCTTTCATTGCTCCCTTGAAAAATAAGGATTAATAAAACAGCAGAAAACTGGCATATTTAGGTTTTGGATTACCTTGTTTTTCAGCATCTCGGCAACTCGGTAGCTGCTCCTGAGAGCTCCAGTATCAACTGGACAATCAGTGCTTAGAGAAAGGAGCCTTATGTTTCCTTCAGTGGTAAAGGACAAGAGCTACCTGCCTCGCTGGCAAATGTGATTAATTGTCCCTTGTTTGGAGGAGAGGAGTTATGGCCTGCTGGCTTTTCAGACTGCCTTGTCTGCCTTGCCTCTCCTACAAGGCTATGGAAAGGAGTGAAGGGAGGATATTGTAGAATTTGATAGTGTGATGCTGATATACAGTGAAGTGCATGAGTATAAATATACTTCTCCTCTTCAAACTGATCTGCATCCACAAATAAGCAGATTACAATAAAGCATGGGGTAAATCTCTTAATTTTTTTTCACAGAGAAGAGCAGTCATGAAAAGCAGATCAGCTTCCAAAACTGCTCCTTTGCCAAATGCAACATTTCTATATATACACCAGTGTGGTCCAGCACTGACATCCTAATAGCAATGGAACAAAATTGTATTTTAATGCCTGTGCTTATTCCTTGTTCCCTCAATAGCAGCTCAAGACATGCCTCTGCTGATAAGTGTTCATCAGGTTTTGTGCAGAAGAATTGTTTTCTGTGCTCTCCCTATGAGAGACTCTGGGGAAAGAGGTTCTTGAAACAATAGAGCTTCCATTTTACTGAAAGTCTCAACATTTTTTAATACATTTCATTTAAAACTCCTGTAAAATTATTGTGTTGAATTAAAAAAAAACAAAAACAAAAACTAAATAAACCAGTGAGTTTTTGTTACTTATTTGAAAAATAGAAAGAGGACCTGTTGAAAGATTCTCATCCTCCTCATCACATGAATTCTTATTTTTGCTGCTTATTTAAGCACAGAATAGTCACAGTTTTTATAGCTAGTACATATATAGATTATGCCCCAAGAAGTCAGAAATATAGTCCTAGCTGTGTTACAGGCCTATGTCCAGATAATGGTGATGATCATAGTCATGTTTTTATTTGGGGGGTCATGGAAGACAGGACTGTAGTGAGGCATTTTGAAAACAGAGCTGGGCTTCCCATTGGGTCTTCCCCACTCCAAAATTTCTCCTGCTCTTCATTTTCACATTATGATTGTTTTCTTTTTCTGTGTGTCCTTCTTAGCCTGCTCTCCTGACAGCCCAGCTGGTACTGTTCATAATTGGCAGGCCATTCAGGGCTTAGACAAAAATAGCTGTAAATTAAAACACGATTGACTGACCACTCTCTCCCCTGCCTTGCACCTTCTGTAGATACTTCTATGTGTGGAAAACGAGTGGGAAATCATATCATTTTGTTCTAGTAAGATTTTATGCCTGCTTTGCAGGGATGTAAAGGAGTACAGACTGGTAGTGTATAGACACAGAGCCAATAATTTACATTAAGGCTTGTGTGCTAGTTTTTCCTTTGGTTCACACTTTCCACTTTTCATGCATTTCATTAATTTTAATTATTTATAACATTAATAATAAATCAGTCTTCCTTCTTCTCTGTCCCAGGGGAACCCTACCATGAAAGTTAAAAATTAGGTATGTTATTACTGTATCTGCTAAGCATTAGGAGTCAGATTATTCTAGATAGTGATATCTGGAGAGTATGATGATAATTTTAGATAGTCATTCACCTAGATAGTGAATTGGAATTGAAAGAGGGGTGAAGGGTGTCAAGCTATTACAAGCTGTATAACAACACCTCTGAAAACCTCAATGGTGATTTAATAATGAAAAAAATACTCTAAAAGCATTTAAAAAAAAATAAAAATCCAAAGCTTACAATGGTCCGTACCTGTAACAAGACTGATTAATAAAATACTTTTGAAATGCTAATTGTTAAGATGAAAGGCTAGTAATTAGTCTGTGTAATTATTAACCAACTTTCAGAACTGACCTGACAGCTGTTTCCTGTGTTTTGGAAAGGATGATGGGCAGAGGGAGAAGGCTGCCACAGTGATCCACCCATTCTTATTGACAGACACATACTGGGAGGTGCAAAGCCCACAACTGGTACTGCAGCTCAGGTAGAAAGGAAGGCAGGCAGGTAAGCATGTTATAAAGAGTAAATGGGAGATCTGCTTAGGTTTGACTTAATCTAAATCACCTCCTCCCCTGAAAAATGAAAAGATCAGGGAAGTTTTTGGCATGTTTTGTTGTCTATGTGGGGTTTAGGGTCTGTACCTTGCCAAAGGGGCAATTCTTCTTGAAGCACGTTTACAAAGGAGTCCGTGCCCAATGTTCTGGTCTAGCATCTGTAAATGGGGTCACAGCTCTCCTAAGTCTACAGGTTGGTAGAGCTTTTGCAGTAATGGCTTTCCTTAGAGCAGGCATCCAATTTCTTTTAAATCCTTTTAGTTCCAGTTGACCCAGGAGAAGAAATTCTTAGCAGCAGTTTTCTGTTCCTTCCCCATCCAGTCATTGTACAAACAAGAACTCAGGCTCTATAAGTAAATTACTGTATTTGGTTTAAATGTCTTCAGATTTCAGCAAGTTCAAGATGTGCAGTCGGACTTGTTTTAATTCTCCCTTCTCCTCTCCCACGAACTTTTGCTCAGAAAAGAGTTTCTGGGATGAGTTTTGACTAGCTTCTGACTTTGCATATACTTTTTTTCCTACGTGCTTTCTGGCATATTTGTTATGTTCAGGGGGTAATTGCTGTTCTGTACCACATGGAGACCTTGATCTGCCACTGAAGCAAATACAGTTCCTGTGTTGAAGGCAGAAGCTTCCTTTGAAGGTTTTCACAAAGCTCCTACTCTTGCAGAAGTTAATAGATTTCAAAGCTATCCGGAAAGCTGTCAGAGGGATCAGGCTGAATATCGCCCTAAGGCACATGGATATCTGTTTAATTTTTTTCCTTTTTTAATTAATTAATACAGACTAAAGCTTCTCAGGACTTAGAACATTAGGAGTATCTTCCAAGTGGCAGAGGCTGGAATGCAGGATCAAAGATGCGTAATAGATTCTTTACTGCATGGCCCAGCCTCAAAAAACTGGTTCTCATCTCACAGTGCAGAAGTTGATGTTGATTTTCTGATTTTTTGTGTGTGATCTATTGTGAACACCTGTCAGAGCTCTGCTGTGACTGGTTTCGTTGAGCAGTGCTTAAAGCCTAGTTGACTGACTTACCATAACATTGAAACTATATATGCTGTGTTTGGGTTATTTTAAACCAAAAGCTATTTTAGGATGTAGTTATCTTCACATGCTTTCCTTGTTGCAGAAGAGGACAGATTTGAAAATGTGTGTTTTTAAATGGATAAGGAGAGTTTGTGTGTGTTGGACAGTAATTGTTTTCACGTTGAGGAGTGCGTGAGAGTGCAGAACATGAGAGTGTCGTGGGACTGAAACAAAGGAATTAGTGTTTTGCAGGGCCCTGTTGTAAAGCTGATGGCTGACTTGCTTTGCAGCTTTTCCTCCTTTCACAGTTTCTGATCCTGGGGGAACCAACCTAGGTTCTCCCCAGGTTTGTGTTTGGAGTGCAGGCACAGCCCAGCATGTTGACAGGCAGCTGTAACCAAGCTCTCCACAGGGTGAACTAGAACAGAATCTGAAGAGCTGGACCAAAAGAATGGGAGTAGGAATGTGTGGAAATGGATGGGCAGAGGAACTGGAGGGAAATTACTTCTACGAGTTCCTCATCACCACTCTTCTGACTTTTATATATTTTAATGGGTTGCTCCTAGTCTTGGTGAGCCTGCTCTGTTGGCTCCTGTGTTTTTGCCTTTCCCTGCATGGTAGGATGCTTGCTGAAACAAGGATGAGAGATGAGGAAAATATGTTCGTGTTGTTTGGTGGTGGGTGAATACCTGAAGGGATTCCAGGTGAACCACCTTCTAGACTGCTGCCACACCTGAACTAATTATGCTCACAGAGGTATTTTTATTTACTGTGAGGAAGTCCCCAGAAGTTGAACTGTCTGTGTAAGAAGAAGAGTTTAAATCATTCCTTTAACCCCATTCTCACACTTATTTTCTATTAGAATTGTTGTCATCTGTATTCTCCAGGTAGCATTGAGAGCAAACTGATAATTGTAGCTTTGGTAAACTGTTGGTACGATCACTTTTTTCTAGGTTAAGTGATTTATGATGTTTTACCACAGCCTTATAAACAGGAAAAGCCAGCCTAAAGACAGAAGAGAGATACTAATTAGAGAATGATAGAAATACAAATTTAAAGCAGCCACAGTGAGGCAGAGAATTTAAACAAAAGAGCATCCCTTTTATTACAACCTAAGCCTTAATTACATATCCTAAGTCCTCTATTATATCCTGAGTTTAATTGCAGAAAACAGGGGATGGGAAAACTAAGCCTTCACAGCCATATTTGGCAGAAGCTCCAGAATAAGATTTGCCATTAGAGGAGAAAGTAGGAAGTGAGCCCTCACGAGGAGCACCTGAGAGACATCAGGATGCTTGACCTTGGCTGATAGGAGATGAGGAGAGCCTGGAGCCCCTGCCACCATGGAATGGGACAGAATTTGGTGAGTGCAGGTTGGATGCCCCCCGAAGTAGTTAGGGGAGAAGGTGATGGTCAAATATGACCTGATGATGTACTTTACTGTTTTGTCATTTAAAAAAAAAAAGTTAAACTCTACATTGGTGGTGTGGATTTGTCACAGGATGGCTTAGCAGGTTCCCAAATTGTTTGTCAGCCACCATGTATGGTGTTTTCTTGAGTGTAAATTCAAGGAATTGTTATTTTGGGGATTAATAGCATCAGATGTTGATCTTGCAGAAAGAACAATTTTAGTTAATTATGGAAGTATACAGAATGCAACTCCTTTCCCTCTCAGTATTAAATGATAGAAGGATTTCTCTACTATGTGTGTGGACCCTCTCCTGCAGACTTGCTTTGTTTCATTTCTTCCCATCCTCCCCAAAGCTGTCACTGAGGAGAGACATGTCCTGCTTCAGTTGGTGTACAGGGCTGTGATCAGCCCTGCAAGCTGGTTTTTCTTCCAGGGAATCCTGAACTTCATATGTTTTCCTAGTTTAGTTTTCTTTGTTTCCAAATACACTGGATTGTCCAGCTAGTCTAAATTGAGTGTGTTCATCAAGTCTGAATAATGAAAGCATCCCTTTTTCCTCTTGGCTTAGTGCAGACAATACAAAGAAAGCCATAACCTAGATAATCATGAAGGCTTAAATGCCCCCACTTCATATACTAAAAGTAGATTCCTCTAAGTTTTGAGAGTTAGGATTGGGGTTTTTTTTTGATTGGGTTCTTGTGTGAGTGTGTGGTTTCTGAGACAGGGTTCCCTTTTAATTAAAAATAGGAGGAATTTTTTTTCCTAACAAAGAAAATTGCACTTATCTAGACACCTCTGGTTTATGTTTTGAATTCTTGCTTCAAATGATAGGTATCCTACAGAATTTCTGAATATAACCATTAAGTATTGTGCACAAGAGTATTTTCTAACTGCATTCTATAACCAGAAAAAATTAGATATTAGTGGACAGTCTATATTGAAGACTTAATATGTGTCCAGAGCATCTTAATATTTCAATGCTTAATGTTATCTGCCTATATTATCTCTATAGGCAGAAAATTTTCATCTGTTTTCCCTTTTCTACAGATGAAGTGACACACAGAGACAATCAGATATATCTCTTCATACTTGTTTTTAAAAGCACCAGGGCCCAAGTTTACGCAAAAATAATATGGCAGTGTCAGGAGCTAAACTTCACTTTTAGGCTGAGATCACATTCCTCTTCCCTCAGCTGTAGTGCCTCCAAAGGGGATTTTGAAAGCTTCAAACCACGAGCAAAAGCTTCCTGTGGATGCTTTCCCTCTGTTGCTTCCAATGTAATTTTGGTAGGTGTTGTTTATGATCTCCTTTCGTAGCAGTTTATGTGAAGCATGGCATTGCTCAGGGAGAGAGCAGTTAGTGAGATTCTCACAAAAGCAGTGTGTGTGGAAGTGGAAGAAGGTCTCTACCTCCATTTTAAGTACTTTGGGTTGTTGTGGGCTCCATTTCCATCTGACAGAGGCACTAGAGAAGTCTCTGTGCAGCTCCATTCCCAAGTTAGTTTGTGATCTTTCTTCCCAGCATCCTACCAGTGAAATAGTTTGTCTCCATTGCTGTTATCTTTTCATGGACATTCAGAGAGTACAGTCAGATTTTTTACCCATACAGAACTAAAGCTAGGACTCGGGCTTATGGTAGATAAAGAAAATGATAAATTCTTCTGTGCTTATATAGTTTTCACATCTGCAGTGTAAAACATATCGGCAGCTGTGACACTGCAAAACTTGGGCTGTTTTCTTGCAAAAAAAGGCTTCTGCCTTTTTTTTTTTTTAATGCATAGTTTTGCCCTCAGTCTGGGATTTCTTTGTCAAAAACACTGGTGTGAAGATCCATGCAGCCCTCACCTTTGAAAGAGCTTTAGAGCAAGCTGCTGCCGTGTTCTCCTGGACTGGGGGACACAAAGCTGTCTGGCTGACACCTTTGAGAAATGAGAGTGTGTCTCCACATCTGTATCTCCTTTGCATAATCTGTGATGTCTGAATTAAGTTTCATGACATATTAACACTTCGAAGCTGAGTTAATATACTGTGTTGTATAGAATACATTGTGTATGACTTGGGCATCAACTGTGCTGGAGCATCAGCAGCCACAGACTTGAAAATGTCTCTTTTTGTGACAGAACTCCTAAATAATACCGAAGCCAAATCCTTTTGGCATGATTTTACTTGTACTCCTTGTCCCATTACGGCATCCCTTACTTGCAAAACCACTCATGTTCAAGCCATCTAGCTTCCCCTTCTGTCATCCATGTACTTGTCACAAAGTCCCCATTCCACATCTTTCATATTACAAATATTCCCATGGTGTTGCACGGTTAATTTTAATTTGTAACATCAGAAGTGCTAGGATTATCTTAGCTTTGCTGAGCCTGGGCACTATGATGAGAAGAAGAACAATGATGAGCATTAACGTTTATAATAACAATGTGCTGCAATAAGAGTAAGAAACAGAAAGAAGGCAAACCCCACTGTGTTTTTCCTATTCTTGCATATTCACATATTGTGCTCCCTAAAGTGAGCTAAGACAGAGCTTGTTTTGTAGAAGTTGTCTTGTAAACTGTACGTTGCTCTGACATCGGACATGCAGTCACAGGTTTATTTCTCTTAATATAACTCATCTTAAGACTGATTACTTTTGATTCAAAATTAGACGCTTACAACATGTTAATTATGGACACATCCCCAGAAAACATGGCTGTCCATGGGGGATTTCTGCCCTTAACTCTGATTAGTGTTAATAGGAGCTACCCATGAAAACTCCTAGAGGACCAAAAGAGAAGTAATGTTCTGGCTGTGATTTTTTGTTTAGGGTATAGAACAGTGCTGAAATGTTCCAGGAGAGAATTGGTAGAGTGCCTGATAGTGCCAGTCTGAAACCTTTCCTCTCTTTACATAAATACTGCAACTATTCCTATATACAAGAGCACGTAGGGACAGAACAAGGGAGAATGGATAAAAATGGAAAGAGAGCAGGTTTAGAATAGATTCAATATTAGGAAAAATACTCTTTACTGTGGGAGTGCTGAGGCACTGGGACAGATTGGCCAGAGAACATTGGAATTCCCCATTCCTGGAAGTGTTCAAGGCCAGGTTGGATGGGACAACCTGGTCTAGAGGAAGGTGTCCCTGCCCATGGCAGGGGGCTGGAACAAGATGATCTTTAAGGTTCCTTCCAACTTGGGTCATTCTAGGATTCTCTGTGGTGAATTCTGGAACTGATGAAAGCACATCACAATACTATACGTGATATTGTATATTTTAAAGTTTATATATAAAGTGATAGTCCTTTTTTGTTTGCTTGGGGTTTTGTTGTTGTTGTTGTTTTGGTTTTCTAACCTGAATTAGCCATTAGGGAATATATTTTTTCCCTGGAAGCACTGGACTGAGGAATGCTACTATTATATAAATAATGTCTACGTGATCTGATGTATGCCCTAATTATCCATTTGTCATAATTCTCCCACCTTGAATTTCCTGGAATTAGCAACAGCAACAATTTTCAGACAGAGGGGGTGGCTTGTTCTAGAAGTTAGATAAACTTAGAGATTATTGAGCCTGTGTTGTCTGAGACATCTGGGCTCTAGTGGAAGCTAACCATATAATAATTAAAATAGTTTCTTAGTGATGGAGAATTTACTGCATCTTTTGACAATTCATCTCAGTAGCTAATTAGACTTAAAACATGCTTTTTATCTTCAGATTGAACTTGCAAATATTGGATTCTGTTGCATGTCTGCCCACTAATTTAGAGTCTTATGAAATATCTTCTTCTTGTCTAGTCCCTTAAAGATTATAATCTTTCTCTTTGAAGGAAAATATGTTTAGTTCAATGTCTCACTGGAAGGAGTCTTTTTTTTTTTCTGGAACACAATCATTCTTGTTGCTCTTCTCAGCTGTCTTTCCAAGCTTATTTGTTTTTATTTATTTATTTATTTATTTAAATTGAACGTATGGTAGTTTCCCAGAGGCTTTCCTGCTTTGTTCCCAGAGACATTATGGTTTCCTGTGCATGTCTGCAGCTGTCCCTAACCAAGCAAATGGCACAGACCTCTGTGTCTGCCGTCACAGAGAGAGCTCTGACACCCCTGAGCTGATGGAAAGAGCAGGCAGGTGCCATCCAGAATCCAACCTAAAGGTTTTATTGTCTGACACCATTCAGAAGCTGCACCCAGGAATAAAGCAGGATCTCTTCCAAACGATCGTGCCTATTCTTAGCAGCAGCTCAATCTCATGATCACGGTGGTGGGCCCTTGTGACTGGAGAGCTGCGTTCCAGGGCGGAGGAGATGAGGAATTCATAATGCCTGCCTTATCGTGGGGGGACTCCTCAAGGAGCAGAAGCCACAGATTGCTGGATACACAGAGGGAAATAACAAGGTGTGACACCCCTGTAGCTGTGCCAACTGCTCTGCAGGTCATAGCAGGGCAAAAGCACTCGTACCCAAAATGTAGTGACAGAAGAAAAGTAATTGTGTCATTTTCTGTCAGTTCGCTCTCTGTGAAGAATGCAAGTCAAACTCTGGGATTAGATGAGTGATGATGCTGACAAAGCAGTGGCCTGAAGGTGTAGAGGGGATAAACAAGTACATCCAAATGAGAAAAGTCATGGGCTTCTCTCAGGGAGCAACAGAAGCTGACCATCCTCATCCGATTGCTTCTGAGTCCAGCTAGCCCGGCCTCATGCAAGGGAGCGCTTTGATATCACTTCGCTTTGTTCCTTCTTTACCCACCTGACTTGCTAGACTAGTTGGAAATTTCCTATTTTGTATCATACTGTTAATGAAAATGACAGAAAACTGGGTCAGGTGTGTGTGAGAGTGTCTCCCCCATCATACGAAAGAGAAACAAAAAAGGAAGAGAAAAAAGCTCACCAGAGAGGCATGGAAGGAAATTCATGTTGGAAAGATGGTCATGATGAAAAATAGGAAGAGTGTGACTGTAACCCCTCTGTTTGTGCATAATTTCTTTCTAATAGGCTGTAACAAATATTATACTTCCAAGCATTTGTTTTATTCTAGTTGAAGATGAAGAATTGTTCAGGAAACCTTTACTTTCTTAATCTTCTTTTGCTGCTCCATGTTGTTATGACAACACAGACATAATGGGGCATTAAGAGGATCTTCCAGTACTTTTCTGACACTTGGTTTTGTTACAGTAAGTGCATATAGGCATCTTCAGCTTTTACTGTTGGTACAGAAATTATTAAAGCATCTTAGGTGGCCTCTTTCATTTGATGTTGAGGTAGGTTTCTGTTCCTGATCAAAGATTTATTTTAGTGAAGGACAGGGCACGAATGTCTTTTCTTCAGATTTGCTGGGCTGTGAGTGTTAGCATATTTTATGATGAAATACACAGAAGCCAAGCACTGACACTGCTCCAAAGTAAAACTGGTAGCAAAAAGCTGTGCAGCTATAAAACTCATGACACTGTCATAAAGTATGGCTTTTTAGTGTGGATGGGCTGACACTTTCCTACTATTTCATCTTTTTAGCTGATTTATTAAGTAAGGTTGAATGTCACTGTGAGCTGAATTACTGTAGGTATCATCTCAAAAAGTGATCTCTGCAAAGACAGGCCTCAGAACATTGCCTGATTCCTGTATTTAGCTCTGGTTATTACAACTGATCACTCAGAAGAGAGCACACAGCAATATCCACAGTATTCAGAAGGTATATGAAATCGAAGTTGATTTTTTTTTTTTTTTTTACTCTTCAGCATTTAATGTAATTCTATCAAGTTGGGTGGTGGGTTTTATTTTTGGGGCATAGGAAGGTGGGCAAAAAAGCTTTGCACCATGCTTTAAAGCCTCATTAACAAAGAACTTTACTCAAGGAGTAGATGTTAATAAGTAATGAAACAAAGGCTCTTTTATGGAGATTAAATGTCCATGTGTCGAAGTACAAAGTTCGTGTTGCAAAGTGCAGCTGTTGCCCTGCTCGCAGCCCCAGAGCCTGGGTTCAAAGTCTGCCAGCTTTCCTGTCACGGAGCTGACCGGGGCAAGGTCTGGCCGAGGTTCAGAGGTCACTGCCTGAGCCTTGCTGGCCCCGTGGCCCTGCTGTCTGACACGCTCGGGATAAGCAACTTCAGATTATAAGCACAACCAACAAAAACTTCCCGTTCCCTTTTCTGACGTGTCAGATTTCATTAAAGAGGGAGCGTTTTGGAAGGAGCTGCTGAAGTGTTTAAAAATAATGTGCTGCATAATGGAGCGACCTCACCAAACCCCTCTGAAGGAGCAGACCAGGAAAATGATGCAAGTGGGAAGTAGTGCCCGTGTGCGTTCTCCTTCCTCCTGAGATTTATTTAAATGAGGAAAGATGAACAGCTAATTCTATATATCCAAAGAGATGAAACAACTCTTTTCAAAAAAGAAACAAGAAAGAGCTAGTTCCTGTGTTCCCTTTGTTTCACGGTAACAGTGTTCCACACCATGGGGGTGAAGAGAACTTAATACGTCTGGATATCCTGCTTTCAAATCCTCCTTTTTCTCCTCCTTCAGAGGCTTTTTCGAAGCTAACCCCAACTTTCTTATTCATAAGGGCTGAAAACCCCACCTGTGCAGCCTTTTTGATTAGCTGTGGTCATATCAAAGGCTGCTGTACCCAAGCACAGACCCTGAGTGAGAATGGAGACTGACAGCTGAGAGCAAAGGCTGGTACAAACACCCTTGGAGGAATTTATATTTCAGGCAATGCTGCAGCTGTATTACAGACAGAGAAAAGCTTCCTATCTGTTGCCACATCCTTTATCACGGAAAGGATGATAAACCATGGGTGGTAAACCAAGTCATCAGTGCTCAGTGCCCACAGCATGCCACAGGTCTGAGCAGACTGCTGTCATCTCACCTCACTGAAAGGAACATGGATGTTCAGAAAACTTTCTCAGACATCAGAAGTCTGCCCCCTTTGTATCATGGCTTCTACATGCCTGGGTTGAATAAATTTAATTATTGAAAACCACAGTTAAAACCAGGATTCATGGAAGGACTGTAGTAGCCAAAACCATGATTTCTGGACCAAAAGATTTGTGCATTTAGAAATTATTTTTTCTTTCCTGCAAACATTCATGAGTCCACAAAACACCAGAGGAGCCTTCCTCTGATGAGTTAGTCCTCTGCTTTTGTTATTACTTCAGGTCTGACCTCCCCCTTCTGAGCAATATATAACAAAGACCCTGCAGTGAACACTCCAGACCACAGCTTGTGAGGGCTTGGCAGAGAGCATGAGCTACTCAGAAAGCTTAAAAAGAAGTGGGGAAAATAAAGTCAACTAAGGTCCAGAGATCCAAAATAAAGTGTTATAATGGCTAAGCCCTTTCTGGGAGAATGTTGAGAAACAGAAATAACAGGAACTGCACCTGTGATGCTCCATTCCTGTCCCAGACTCAGGAAACTCAGGAATATTAGAGGGTTTTTTTTCTGCTGCTCTTTGCTGTCTGTGTGCAACCACTGCAGTGAACAGACCAAGTCATTGAGACATTGTTGGAAGTAGTGACTGGCAGAGCACATCTGAAGTTAGTTTATTTGGTCTGCACTGATGCAAACCCCTGACATAGCTGCAATGGTGAGTAACATTTTATGTTGCTCCCACTGCTCAAGTTCCACCTGAGTCTCTGGCCTCTCTTTGCTAGGCTGATTATATCTGGCCTTGGAACCTTTGTTTCCTAAGAAACTCTAACTGGTGCCACTACCTTCCGCAGCACTTCTGGCTACTGAGAACACACAAAAGGTGGGGAGAAGATGATAAAGGTAACAGCTAGAAAATGTGTACGTTGCTTGTTGCACTGATAAGTCCTTCAGGTGATACAGCTCTTCTGGGTGGTAACTGTGAACTTGAGCCTTGGCTTGCCTCATGCTAAAAGATGAGCCCTGTCAGGCCATTACTACTATGTGGAGTGGGATTCCCCCATTCTTTTCTGTTGGCACTGACCACATATTAATAATAATATATTTGCAGGGGAAGGTAAAATGGAAGGAAGGAGGAGCGTGCATATAGCCCTGTGGTTAGTGAGGTTTCATGGGCCAGGGCAGTAGGCTGAAGTTCAGGTCCATAGTCCAAATCAAGCAAAACAGGAACTGAGACAGGGTTTGCAAGGTAGCAACTATGCTGGTTGTTGGCCCCACTGAAGTAGTAGATAGGTGAATGTTTGCATCTCCCTCTTGCCTTCCCCTCCCCCCATTTTCATCATAGTCTTGTGTGCCTGTGTCACCTGGCTTCAGTTAGAAATACAAGAATAAACAGGAAAATTACTTGCAGGTCAATTCTTGTTTTCTGTTTCTTTCCTTTTTCTCCACTTTTTTTTGTTTGTTTGTTTGTTTGTTTTATTTTAATTTTTTGCCTGGATGTACCTGCTTTTGTTTAAAGCTGCCTATTTTCTTCCTCAGCAGATAGTTTGAGAATCTTCCCACCTGTTGCCTGCATGAACCAAGAACCAGATCCGAGAGAAGAACTGTGCCATGCTAGCTGGTTGCAGATATGCTGGGATCCCAATATTGAGAGAGATCTAACAAGTAAGTAAAAGTTGGAGTTTATTCAAGATGCTGGGACTCCTAGAAGAGTGCTATTGCCCCTTCTGAAAGAAAAGGTGGCCAAAAAATGGTGTGTGCATGCAAATATGACTTGCAGGATAATTTTTAATCTGGGAACTAGTATCTTTCCACTAAGAATCTGTGAGTGTGAAATGTTTTCTTCTCAGTTTATACACTCCCCAGCCCCTGTTTCAAACCCCTCCAGGTAAGGCTATCAGAAAAGCCCTCCCATCTAGCTTCCTCCTTCTCATGCAAATTCAGGTGTCTTAAGAAAATCAGGGGGATTTCCTTTGGCAGGAATACTGGAAAAAACAAACCAGAACAGTCCAAGAAGCATTTTTATTTGTTTCTCATTATTGTTTTTGTTTTGCTCTCCTCTTCAGAACTTTTTTTCTTTGTGTCTTCTTCATTCAGTCTTGACTATACTGGCTGGGTAGAGTAAGAGGCTTGTCTGAAGCTACAGTTTTACTGCTTTATTCTCCTGGGGTGGTTAAGGCAAACTTTCCAGCAGCCCTTGCTTCTTCCTAATGCAGGTTGTGTTACATCAGCAAGAAGGTGCTTGTACAGATACTTAGAGTGCTCTCTAAAGCAGGTTGACATAGATCATTTGGTGTCATATTCAGTAAAACTGTTTGCACACTAGGTCTTTGCCAATTTAAAAAAAAAGTCACAGTTCAAATAAAATACAAAGTATTAAAATTAGAAGATGTCTCTGAGTAGCTCACTACTTTATATGTTAGTAGTAAGGTAACTAGCACACATCAGATGAGTTGCACATATTGTTATAAAATTAGAAGGAAAGAGTGAATTAAAATGAAGTTATTTTTATAGGTCTACATATATTTACTATGGAAGGATTTTGACAAACTTCTTCCAAAGCATTGTTCAAATGATAATGTTTGTTTCCTCATATTCAGGTTAAGTCTTTCCCTGCCAAGAAGGTTTTTGCATTTCAGTCATAGAGCATGGCCTGCACTGTGTAAAACATTGATTGAAAGTAAGCTTTTGTAAGAAAAGAAAAAAGCCTAAAATAATTAAATTTGCCTACAATGTGTGAATTATATTTCATATGTGATATATGGTATGAGAAAGGTTCCAGTCTTTATTAGGAAAGGATCTTGCTCTTTTAGGTCTTCCTGTCTGACATGAGACTTTATATGAAAATCCAGATTTGTGTTGCATGAGCCCTCTGTTGTGTGTCTGGCTGCTGGTTTGCCATAGTTAAGGGTGGGGATCAGTCAGTGGTTTACTGTGAAGATGCTGGTTTTAAATTCAGAGTTGATATTGGCAGAAGCTTTTGGTTTACTGAACTCTCAGTTCTCAAAAACAAATCTCAATAAACTGCCACCTATGGTGGGAGTGATTTAAATATTTAATGATGTTTTGACTGGAAAATGAAAGAATGTAGAAGGATCTTCTAGAGTTAACATTGAATTAATTTCTTGCCAGTGTTGCTTTTAGCTTGTTCTTCCTTTCTCTAAGTCACTCTTGCACTCTGGGAGTGATCCTTTGTTCCTGCTCTTTTTCTCCAAAGTGCTCCCTGCCTGATTATCAGCACGGATGTGTAGTTTTCATCTGTGGAGAATCTCCTAACTTTTTAGTCATAACTGAGAATTTATGTGCTTGGTTCAACCGGATGAATTGCATGACAAATCTGCAGCAGCGCAGACGCCATCGGGGAGACAGAGAGGCTGCCTGTCTGTCTTGCCAAGTATCTCAGCAATCCTGGGACAGCAGCAGCTCCCTAATGCGACAATGAGCCGTGTTGACTTTTTGATATATATGGGTACAAAGTTCCCAGTGAAGATTTTGCTTCCGAGCGATAGTTTGACGCAGCCGGGTATCTCCACCGTGCTTCCATATCTGCTGGAGAAGGAGAGGAGGAACATCAGGGCATTTCAGTGCCTTATCAGCTGTGCTGGTGGGTGGTGTGAAGACCAAAAAGGAGCAAGTGTGCTCCTCACAGACTTCAAGGTGTGTGCCTGCATCTGTAGACTGTTTTCCATACTGCAGCTGAAATGTTCACTACTTAGGTTTTTCTTTTTTTATATTAATTGAACTTATACATATAGGCTATTTTGATATATTTATTTTTATTTCAAAACTCTGTGCTACTTTTCATGCTGGATATGTAGCGTCACCATGCATTTACTTTCTGAGCTGACAAGCAGACCTGTTTCCTTGCAAGCAGATGAATTGTTTACTTTTCAGACAAAATAAGAACATACTCTTTGGAATTATATTATAGCATGATCTGGTCTGTCTGAGAGACACATTACACAAACAACAGGTGTTCAAATTCATTGCTACAGCTAAAATAGCCTTTTCTGAAATGTATATAAAAAACTCTGAGAATGAAAGAAAGACTTGAAAATATGTCCACTTTTCTATTCACATCCCATTTTGATAGCTCATTTTTAAGTAACAATGAAATTGTTTGGGCTTATTTGGTTTCATAAGAAGTGGAGACAAGATAAAATAATTGGTTATCTTCAGTTAGGTGTTAAGATGTATTTTTTTTTTTTTTATTTTCCAGGAAAGATCCTTGAATTAAAAATAAGCTGGTTGGTTTTCTATGGCTTTCCTCTGAGCCATCAGCTTTAGGTCAATGAGACTTTGATTTCTTTTTCAAAATACCAAATCAGGAACAGAGCTTAAGTTTTAATTTCAGTCTCAGTTTTCTATTTTTAACGTGTTTTGTGAATGGACTCCTGTAGTCTGGAGTATTGGTGATGCAGGGCTTGCTTACTTTGACTAGGACCAGTAGTCAGTCACTGGTTGTGCAGTAGTGAAATGAAGCTGGGGAAGGGCAGGGCACAGCCATGGAGGAGAGGAAAAGTCTTGGAATAACAGCTTCTGAAATTGGCTGGAAACCCAGCTTCCTTGTAACATACTGGTGATGGCAAAAAAACTCTTGAATCCTACAATTCTTCCCATCTCTATGGAATTCAAAGGTGCTTCTGGATAGAGTCAGTGGACCCGGCTTCTTTAAAGTGCTGTTGATGTTTTCACAAAACTAAGCAGATATCAGCCCATGAAACACTAACTGTATGGAAAAGGGATGGATGGATTTATTTTCATTACTTCTCTTTCCATCTCATAAATGTAGATTATACACAAGGAAGATAAAACAGTGTTGCAGTTTAAGCAGCTTGTCTCTAAGTGTTGTTGGATTTTACTTTTCTGTATTTATGCCCCTCTTTTTTTCCCGTCTTTGCCATTGACTTTTATGGCAAGGAGCTAATGTAAAGATGGTTTTGATAAACATATCCTGTATATCTTAAGCATCAGCTCAGTGACTCTTCCTTTGAGCTGCAAGTCCATTCCAATACTCAGGATTTTAGCCAGGGCCACAGGGCAAAACTCTTATGTTGCAGAAAAAAAAAGCCAAGGGACTTTTAATGATCCAGCAGAGATGATAGGACCTTGGCATATGAAAAACCCTGATGTAGTAAATCAAAGCAGGATGTCTTGAGTGTGGTAATATTTCTATGCTAATAAATTAGTGTCATAAGTGATTTGTCAATAAGATGTAGAATATGCTGTGAAGGAAGTCAGACAATATTTTTCTTTCCCATAGTAAAATAGGGTGAGGTCATAGCAAAATCCTCAACATGATTTTTTTCTAAGGAATATATGTGGGTGCTCTGACCCACTACACAATACTTGTGTATTTAAATTCTTATTTGCCTAAGTTATCCTGGCATACCTAAGCAAGATTGGGCAGATGAAGATGGGCTGAGAGACTTGGGGCCTCTGGGGAAGAAAGGAATCTGGGGAGACCTTATAGTGGCTTTTAACACTAAAAGGTGACTTATAAGAAAGATGGGGACTGACTTTTTATCAGGGCTTGTTGTGATAGGACAAGATGTAATGGTTTTAAACTAAAAGGGAATAGATTGAAACTAGATATGAGAGAAATTCTGCATGCTGAGAGTGGAGAAACACTGTTACAGACTGCCCAGAGAGGTGGTAGATGCCCCATCCCTGGAAGAATTCAAGGTCAGATCGGATGGAGCTCTGAGCAACTTGGTCTAGTTGAAGATGCCCTTGCCCACTGCAGGGGGTTGGAGTAGATGACCTCCAACCCAAACCATTCTACTTATCTTTTGATCTGATTTGTCACACCAGGCCCTACTGCATGCAACCTTTCTCCACTGCTGCTTCATTCATACACAATTGCAGGCAGAAGTCCAGTCTGACCATTTGGCACCACTCTCTCCAGTGATACTGGGAAAAGCCCTTAGGAAGGTCATGGGATTATTAAAACTCTAAGGAGCCATACTCTGATGTCTTTGTTTTAATTCATTCCTGCTTTTAACAGATTTGCATCCCAGTACAAAATTCAGAAGCATTATGTGGATGTAATGCCTCTGGAATTTGCTGGGTTGGCTGCAATACTGCTGCAAGCCTTCTATGGATCTACCAAAACAAGTGTGATACTTAGAAAAGAGTTTCCATCTTTCTCAACATCCAGAAAGTTTCAGAGGGTAGAATGCTGGTTTATTTGCCATGTCTTTCAGGTAAAATTTGCTAATCTGTGGTAAGACCTTCTCCTGTAGTAGTCAATCAGGGTGTCTGCAGTTTGGACCCATTGGCCAGAGCACATCAGCCATGGCTCAGGAGCAGGTCTCCGGGGTGGACCCCCGGTGCATCCTCTCACACATCACAGTGTGTATTTTCAGAACCACCTCTGCACTGTGCCCTGTGGTTGCAGTTTCTTCTTGTGCGTTTCTGATTTCAGGTTGTGATTCCTGGGCAGATGCTTATTCCTATCTCAGGCTGCTGACCCTTGGTTTGACTTTCTGGTTCCTGGTTTTTGGCCATGAACATTGGGCTCATTTCCCAGTTCTGGACACAGGCCCTAACCTTTGGGCTGGGTAGCCCATGCTCCAGTCTGTAATCCTAGACAGCCACCAGGTCATCTGTAGTAGAGAGTACTCTAATTTATTCAATAACAAATGAAATCTAGCAGATAAATTTGGGTGTTTTTTTTTTTTTTTAATTTATGACAACTACAGTTATTTATGGTCCTCTATTAGTATTTTGCTAGATTGCTAAATGTGAGCTTCTGCTTTCCATTAGTTATCATATTGTGCCTAATGGCCATCCTTTCTTGAATATGTCTGAGCCAATGGGGTGGGTGAGCAGAACTGTTAGCATGTATAAACATTTAAAATTGGTGGCCACAAGTTAAATAAATTACACTAGAAAAGGCAATAGTGTCAGAACTTCCATTTCATTTCTATATGAAATGTTATAAACATTATTGATATACTGTGTGCATGGTCTGCTTTTTTTTATGGGAGTTCATAATGTCATTCTAGCACACATGACATAAGACTGTAAACACACACTCAAAATACAGTCACTCAGACCCATAAGAGTATTGTGACTAAAACTTGATGAAAATATGAGTTACAAAGTTCGTAAAGTATGAAGATAAATTTCCAGAAAGAGGAAGAATTGAAACTTATAATGTGTGTTAATGTTCGGGTGGAAGAAGGGTCAGGCTGCTTTGGCAGGAGAATAAATGGAGAAGGAGTACAAAGCTGAGTTGTAAAATGAACTGGAGTTGGTACTTAACCAGATACAAGTAATATAGAATAGACAATGATGTGAATCTGAGTGAAAACTGCATTTATATATGCTATATTTGTTACATACAAAAAATGGTGTAGCACAGAAATTTATATGTATGTATATGTTCAACAGAAAATAAAAGTCACAAGATCTGGGCGAATTTTATTTAATTTTGCCCATCAAAAATTCAGGGATAAAAAGTTCCATGCTGATGCAATGTTTCTTCTTTGTACTATTTTGATGGAATTAGGCATCCAAAATCAGAGTAATAAGTAATTCATCTGTCCTGTTTCTATGTCCAAATGTGTGACAGTTGCCAGTCTAGGAAAAATGTGCTAGTTATTTTGCTCTAGCTTAAATGTAAGTTATATTATAATCTGCTGTTCATGGCTGTTCACATAGAAATGTGAACCTTCCTTAATTTTAGAGGTTAAATGAAGACCCATCAATATAGAAACACTTAGATTAACTTTTTTATTAAATTATACAAGCTTCCTTGCTAAACCCATCTTCTGCCCTTTGACAAGAGGAACTGTCCTTTACTAGAGTAGGTTTCCTATAGATTTTTTTTTTCCCTGAAGCAGACTAACTCAAATAAGGGATAGCAAGATGTTCATGGGATTTAGCTAACAGTGAATTGAGACTCCTTTGCTTAGCAGAAATGAAGAGGATGGTGGAAACAACAAGTTTAGTGCATTCCTTTGGTGTGTTTCTTCCAAACATACATTCCCATGCATTAATATGACTTTACATACTTTTGTTAAACTATCAGCCCAGAGAGTGAAATAAAACAACCACCTTCTTCAATTTGTTATCCACTTAAAATCTGTTAGTATAAAAAGCTACAGCAGAGTAGCAGGGCATTGTTTTTGTCTAAACTAACTAAACTTTTTACTTGGTTTAAAGCTCTTTAATGGAACTGCCTGTGAACTTGTATGACATTCACCATGTATAATGATATCTTTTTTTTTTTTTCCTTCCAAATGAATTAAAAATGGAAAGTACTTCCAGTACTTCTTGGTAAGTACCAAGAAGTCAGATCCCTTGGTACCACAGAGGTTCTTTCTTCATTAGAGGCAGGTAGTTTCCATTATTCATATTCGGTACCATTTCATTAAAGTCCCACCATTACTTAAAAAGCAAGATATTATTGAGAGATGTTACTGGAGTGCTGTCTTTTAATTTGATATTGTTCGATCCAGCTGTTTTAAAATTTCTAAGAATAAAGCTTCCATTACCTTCCACTAGAGAAGATTTTTATAGACAAGAACATCTAATTCTTGTCTGGTTTCCCTTGATAGCCAATTGCCTTTCTTAAATCTTCACCATTTATTTCTAGGGTAATCCTTTTGCTTTGCTTTAAATAATTTCTCTGATTCCTTGATATCCATGTGTTGTGAGTAGTTTTATATAGATATTTTTCATATCACCCCCATCCACTTAGCTGGTGGGCAGACAAGTAATACATACTTAGCACTTTTAATTTTACCTCATAAATCAGTCATTGTAGCTCCAAAATCAGTTACATTTTTTCTTAAATCATCATTCAATACAAAGAGTCCATTATGCATGTCTGTGAATAACACATTAATTGTATGGTTTAAATTAATAAACAATGTTACACAATTAACTTCATAAAGTTGCTCACTTTGAAAACTGTGTAGCTACAATTTCTATAATAGTAGCTAAAAGATAACAGCACTGAGCCAGGTATTGTCACTTTGAATTGCCACTGGTAAAGCAGAGGCCTCTTAAATGTGCAATTATGACAGAGAGAATGTGTATTCCTTGTTACAGATTTATTCCTTTAAGTACTTTTTCAAAGGTTTTCGCCTTGTTTTGTACTGTTGGGCAATAATCTTGTAAGACATGACTTCAGGGAACAGCTTTATTAATATAAAGAAATATTACTAAAGGTTTTTTTTTTTAAATGGATTTTATTTTATTTTTTGTGTTTTATTCTCTATCAGGTTTTTAAAAAAAGATTTTGCTCTTTTTTCTTGGGATGGAGATAACAATGGCATGAATAGTAGGATCTACAAGAAAAGAGTACACATCCCAAAACCAAAAGGCAATATATTTCTATGTTGATAATTCTTTGTTCCAAGTTTGAAGACTAAATTGAGATCCAGATTCCATAGACTAGACAGCAGTGAAGGTATTTCGGTTGTATTAGAGCATTTAGATGAGGTAGAGGAGTTGAAATAGGCACTTCAAATCTGGGAAACTGAGGTGGGAGAAGTGCTGAACGACTCTGCCCAGTATTACAGAATTCTGCAGGAGAATCAGGAGTGTGAGCTCCTGCCTCCCCATAGAACTGATCTACAGGACCGTATTTATTCTATAATCTGTTTTTATGCTCTTATCTATTTAATCTTCCTCTCACACCAATTTTTATAAGTATGTCTCCACAGAGGACTCCGGCGTAAGTAATGTTTCTGCAGATGAACCCTGAGGTTTTATAGTAACACTGTATAATCATTGCACGGGAGGCACTCGGCGCTAAAATGGTGCAAATTACCATTGTAAGTGACTCATTCCAGCGCGGGGAAGGAGGCTTTGCTGTCTCTCATCGCCGCCCTGCCATCGCTCACCGCCGGCAGCAGCCGCTCCTTACATAATGTCACATATGTCACATACGCGCCGCCAGATTGCCCGATCCCGCCGGGGGCAGGGGGGGCTCCACGCACGGCACCCCCTCACCCCCCTGCTGCTCTCACGGGGAGGAAAATCCCGCGGAGTCCCGCTTGGGATTTCCCCGTCGGGCTTTTGGGAAGGGAGCCGTGGGCCCAGGCTCTGTGCCTGTGCCGGTGCTGAGCGCAGGGAGCGGGAGATGCTGGCAGCATCCCCAGCGCCCTCCCCACGCCCGGCTCCCGCAGCCCCGGGCTGGGCACGGCTGGGGGGGCTGCTGGCTCTGCTCCCCTTTCCACAGCGCTGTTCGGCTCCTTTCTCAGCTTGCCTCGTCCCTCTCCTGTCCATTTCTCCCCGTCATTCCTCTCCGACTAACGGGTAAGTTAGCACTGCCCTTCTCTCATGTGGATACTCAAACGCAAGGGCTGCGTGGCCAAAATCAGTGTCTCATAGGCATTCTTAACCTCTGCTGCATAAAAATAAACTAGGGGGAAGTTACCCCATGGCTTATAGCTGTGGTATAGAAATACACTCAAATGAAAGCCCAGGCATGGAATTAAAGGGTTTGGTACCCTACTACTCAAAGTAAAACACAGCCAGCAGGTCTTTAGCGTGGGGTACCACTTACTGCACATGTTATTTGTTTAAATTGAAGATTCCATCAGTGCTGAATTGCACCGTATGTGAAACTCCAAATCTGCTACAGTTCCAGATTTATAAAACAGCATTATAGGGAATATAGGCCTATTAATTTTACAGTCTAATTTCTGATTAGATTTTATGGCACCTCTGATAAACTGCATAGATTTTACCCATTAAAAGTGATGACAATCCAGTTCTGTCATTTTAAGTAGAATTAAAGACAGTATTGCCAAGTACATTAATATCTTATGAAAAAAGTGAACCAACACACACAGAGACACACATACACACACACACACACAGACACACACATATACAAAATTAAAATAACCCAGCACCATGTTATTTCTCTATAGGAAAATATAGAGAAAAAATATTGCCAAGAGAATGGGACTGTTACCTGTTAGTGCAGTCAAGAAGAGCCTGTGGGTCTGACAGCTGACATCAACAGAAATTCTCCATTCAGGCTGAGCAGGTTTAGTAATGTTTCCTAGCACAGCTGTGTAATGTGTCTGCTGGTAATTAAAAGAGTCTGCTAGAGCTGGTTAAGGAAAAGCATAAAGTGAAGCGTTTTCGATCAGAAAATAGTTTTGATAGGAATTAAAATCTCTACAATGCCCACGCCTTGCATTAGAGGAAACTGATAGTTTTCTTAAGAGGAAAAAGAAATCCAACCCTGAAACAATCTGTTCTTGGCTTATTTTAGACACAAACTTAAATAAATACCCCCAAAACCAAAAATGGAAGTGTTGCAATGTGAAAATAAAGCTTCCATTTTCTATAATGTCAATTTTAAATTTGGGAAAGGGACTTACTCTGATTTGACACATCACCAGCTTCTGAAACCAGACAGAAAATTACATTCTCACTTGGGACACGGCTTTCCATTTGCATTTGTAGATGTAAGGTATGTTTTTTAGCCCTGATTTCCTACACTAATCCTGTTGACTTCACTTGAAAAGAATGGCACGTTTCCCACTAACTTTATTAGTGGCAGGATTGGGCCTTGATGCAATACCTCATGTCACAGCAGCAAAACTTGTTGCCAATACTCTGTCTCAAGGGAGGAGATTTCCAGTAACTGCTCCCTGAGAACTATTCTGAAAATGCAGCTTTTTTCTGTCCAGCCATCAGGATAATGATATACTCCATCCCTAAAGAGAGGGGCATTGACAGAGCTGCATTGATGGCACCAGAGGTCCCTGCTGGCTTGTTCACTAAACAGAACTGGCAACTGACTCTGAAGATAAAAGTTCTTGACGTTTTTCCAAGCTGGTGGAATGGAGCTGAGTGACACTTAGAAATAAATAGAGGAGGGAATAGTATGATCTTGAATGACAGAGGAGCTTTCATGGAAGACTTTCATGGGGAAAACATGGGATGTACTGTTCCAGGCTTGAGTCTAGGGGATTTGTTGACAGTTGGATAATGTGCGTGCTTGCTGCCACTTGTATGAAATGTAAAGGGAAATAAGGGGAAAAGTTCCAAATGAATCCTTTATTCCCACTTAAACAGTTAAACCCAAATACAGTATGTATCTCTTTCTTCCCAATAATTGACTCTACAAATTGCCAGTCTCTTTGGAAATCTCTTAGAAGAACATTCTCTCTCCTGACAAGGAAAAGTACTTCATGCAAAACATTTGTCACTTGTCTGTTATCATAATTCATGATCTTATCCTTCATTCTTTTGCTTGTTTAAGCACACAGAAATAGTACTTTTAACCTGAGACTTCAAAGGTAAAAATATTGTGAAGAGGTCCCCATTCTTTTTCTTCTCATCTCTGATCTCAGCCTTTGAACATCAAAGTGGCACAAAGTTTGGGGTAAGTTCTTAAGGATCCAGTTACTAGGAAGAAATCAATTGAATTTCCATGTTCATATTCACGATAGACCAGAACAAGTATTAATATTCAAGAGTAGTTTAACTTAATAACTTACAGCAATTAAAACAAGTTGCTGCTTAATCTTTTGCTCAGTACAATGAAGCCCACTCATTCCATTTTGTTGCTGTGAAAAATCCTCGACTTCTGTCAGTCAGAAACTGCTGGGAAAAAAATCATAACCTAGGAATTACAAAACAGTTAGGAATGAAAAATAAATTCCCCAAACAAAGAACTCTGCCATTTTAATTACAGTATCACACTGTCATGTAAAAAGTTAACACTTAAAAAATGAATCTTGTAGCCTTAATCTATTACCCCTAAGCAATTCTCAGTTTCACATTAATTTTTGTAGGCTGCCATCTAAATTAAATACTTTTCAGCTTTGTCAGTTTATATGTATTCTCATTACAGCAGTCACTTGGGCCAAAATATTTTTATCTTCAGTGTAATCCCTGTAGGCCCATATTCTTAGCTACAACTTTAGGGGTTCTACACCTGCTCTTTTCCTTTTAAATGGTGGCACTCCTTTGTGCAGAGATTCTCACTCTTGTAAGGACTATCTATAAACAAGTAAATTCTGCAGTCTGTTGTGAAATTACCTTTGTTGTCAGTGCTAGGGAATTACAAATCCTCTCACTCCCCACCACTCACTCTTGAGGTTCTGTGTTCTCAGGAAAGGTTCTCAAGAAGTGTAATGACACTCTTCTGGTAGGTTTAATTTCTGGACATTTAAAAGCCAAATCCTGGGGACAGAACTCTAAACATTTTCTTTTTCATGGGAAAGGCCAAAATAGAATTAAACAGCTTAGACATTAAACACTTGTTAAACATTTCATGGCAGCTGATAGATATAGTTCAAGCCAGAACCCCTCAGAAAACAATGCAAATTGTGAGCGTACTCAGACCATCACCAGGCAGGGCAGCACTGCCTCTGTCAGTGCTAGTGCTCTGATCAGCCTGGAGGAAGGGTGATGACACATGAGAAGTCTTCCTTTAGAAGAAAATCAGAATTTGCAAAGAAACAGTGCCTATACCTAGTTTTATTTCAGTTTGCAGGGTATAGCCATAGTGCACAAGCACTGGGATTCAGGAGCTGAAAACTGCTTCTGAATCTACCAGTTGGGGTGCACCAACACTTTCTGGTATATATATGGGATACAAGCAGAAATCTACTACCCAGAGCCCATGCAATACCTTTAAGAACACAAGTAGACAATATGTGGGTTTATGCCTCTTCTTTTTTTGTCTGAAGTCAGTGATAAAGCTTCTATTACCTTAACCTGTAAGAATCAGCCCCCTGACAAATATCTCTTATAATAAGTCAAAGTTCATGAGGAAACTTGGTAATACAAGAGCAGTAATAGCTTAAATAGATTTTGTGGTGTATTAGTAGCCACTGTGAGAGAACAGCAGGTATGAAACATGCATTAGTTTGTACAATCCTTGCTCTGGAAACAGCACTTGCTACAAAAGATGAAATTTGATAATCGGCCTCCTCGGCGGATCAACAAGCTGGGCATTAAAATAATCTAGCCTAGGGAATATAAAAGCATGAGTGAGCAATAAGCAAAGCACATTTAGTTCAACTAATAACAAGAATCCTTAATCTTTTGACTGCAGCACTGAAAGAAGAACTTACAATTATAAAACATATAGGGTTTTCAACCAATGAACCTACATTGAATTTTAAAGCTGGGTTAGAAGTTCAAGTGGGCTTGGGTTGATGGCAAGAGCCAGTCATGAACAGCTCAGGGTTTTTCCTCTGATTTTAACTGAAGAAAATTGATGCTTGTAGAGGCTTTTATGCTTACCAGCTTGTCAATATGGTAATAGCATTGTCTGAAATTGCTGGTTTGGTTGACAATATCTGTGTTATGTCAGCATAGAAATGAAATCCAGCATCATGCCAATGACCAGCACTTCTCACAGGCAGCTTCAGATTGCTGAGTAAGAACAGGGCCAGAGTGGAACCCTACAGAGCAGAAAAAATAAATGCTCTAGGAGAAGGACACAAATTACCCTTGAAAATATAATGCAGGTAAATGTTGGATAAATATGATTTAAGCCAATTTACAACTGTGCCAAACAGGAAGATAAAGTTCCTCAGGCATTCAAGAAGAACATTAAGATCTAGCAAAATGAGAGTAGCTGGGGTATGAGAGCCTGTCTTTAGGAGAAGGTTACATCTCTTTGCTGTCCTGCTGAAAATTTTAAGTAGTGGAAACCCCACCCAAAATACAGAATTTGTTTCCATACTCACTGAAGTAAAAAACAAATTCTTTCTGTCTTTTGGTGATGCTGGTTTCTGGGGACGTAAAATAACATAGAAATTCTTGGAGGGATTTTATGCTTCATGTTGTGTATCAACTTATAACAAACAGAATTATTGCATGGTGTGGCACTTCTTGCTTTCTTCTGGATTCCAGCAACTGAGTAATGCTTATTGCTACTATTTGTTCATTTAAGCCCAGAAGGGACAATAAAAAGACAATTAAACCTAATAATGGGATGACAGGTTCTGCAAATCATGATTTTTAAATCAATTTTTGAGAATTCAAGAAAAATTCAATAGGTTACTTTTTATTTTCTGGTTTATAGATTTTCTTTCTACCAGAAGCATTCTAGCAGGATCAGAAAATGTCAATGAAAATGTTCAGTGATATTTCAACTCTCAGAGAAGAGATAGTGGAAAGAAAGTATGAAAACTCAGAAGAGAACAGCTGTGCAATAGGAGGAAAAGTATTATCTTTTGGAGTGTCTGGGCTATACATTTTATCCCACAAATAAAAGAAAAAATAGAAAAAAAAAGGTGGGTTTTTTGGATATGAAGGTGAGAACTGGAAAAAAGCTGATGAGTCATAGAAAACAAAATTACACGTCTTCACGTCATGATTTACACTGTGTTTTGCTCATAAATCCAAGTACAGCTTATTACTGGAATTGCAGTACATCTCTGATACTGGGAAAGAGAATTTCAGTAGAGAATAGTGAGAATCATAACAGTAAATTGTTTATATCTTTTCTTTTTCTTTATATAAAGGATGTGAACAAAATCTATTTACAATTGAAGTAATAACTCTGGAAAGCACATGAAACTATTTGTTTCAAAAATCCAAGAATTTATCTGATTTGTTGTGTCATTTATTAGCTTTCTTTAAGCATCCATATGAGTGACATCAATCAGACAGTGTGAGGGGAAAATTACAAATAACTGGCACACAAAGTGGCTTGGGAGAGTTGAAAAAATGTTTATGGATTTAATTAACTTTTGTTGTCTCAACCTGGCCAATTTGACTGCTTAATAATTATTTGTTGAATAATTGTGACTAGGGATCTCCTTTTCAAGAGTTTATATCTGCTTTAGGCAAGCCTCACAGACAATTCTATTTTTTTTCCAAACACATTTTTTTCAAGTAACTGTTTTTGTACGTTTCTGCTGGTAGACAATGGGCCAGGCCATTGAAATATGTAAGAGTTATTAGGCATGTAGAACATATTTTCGGAGCTGCCTGTAAGGAGCAATGTGAGTCCTTACCTTTATATTATGAAAGTTAATAATAGTATGATGTATCAAGACTTTCAGTATTGTTTACATTAAAGAAGGGATTTTAGGGGATGGAATAATTTTAAAAGGAGTTTTTCAGAAAAATGTGGATCTATTTGCATTTTGTATAAGATGACAGTATTCTGTTTAAATTACAAAACAAAGCTAAAAGTGGGCACAGCAGGTTAGACAAAATTCAGCAGATTAGACTTAAAATGTTGTTTCCAAAACAAATAAACATGAAACAAAACTTTCAAATTATTAACAAAATGCAATTGTTTTCTCTACTCAGGCTTTTATTTTAAAGTAGTTGTTTTGGCCACTGTAATGCAGCAAAATGGACGTTATTCAAATTAAGAATGTAACCCAGATATTCTCTGTGCTAAGTCATCAAAATCCAGAATGAATTTTCTTCTCCACAGAAAATACTTCCACCCCCTTTTTTTTTTAATCATATATCAAACAAGAAAAAAAAAAGAGATGCAATTATTCCAAAATTAGAATTACATATATAGAAACAGGGCATAGTATCTGCTGTTTATATATGGCAGTATCCTCACGTTCCCACTCCTTTTAAAGCAAGGGCAGTCTTGGCTAGGCAGCTCTCGAAAATATATGCAAAAAGTGGCAAGGGAAATTTCCCAGCTCTGCGAGGGGATGTAACTTAGGTGAACAGAGCTGTTGCTTTGTGGTTTATGGTGGCTTGAGTCACTCCTATGCCTCTGACAGTTTAATGTCAGATGTAAACTGCTGGTGTGATGATCAACAGCTTTAAAGCTGGATTTGCTGTATACCAAACATTTAGTGGAGCTAATGTCTCCTAATAAAACCTAGATATTTGTATGCTAATAAAAATATGCAAAGATATATAGCTGGATCAGTTATAAAAGCCCAGCTAATATGATTCTGATAAACTCTTCATGTAAAATACAGTCAAGCAGAAACTTATCTAACTTTCCATGGCCCAGTGATTCGAGTTCCTTAAGTTTTTTGACACACAGTTTAAATGGGTTTTTTCATTAGGCATCTGTATGTAAACAGAAACACTAATTAATCACTTGTGACTAAATTTTTTATGTTTTGTAGGTAAGCAACAATTTTTTTGAGAATATTTCATCCTCAGAACTGGAACCATTTTTTCAAAACCATCTCCTTTTAGGCACCTAGACAAAGAAGCCAGATTTTCTTCAGAATTTCTTAGTTGTACATAAGCTAATATGTGGGGAGGGAAATAGATTTAATAAAAATACATGAGATGCACATTTTAGCTTAACACAGCAGTTTCCTGTACTTGAGTCAGAGCACTTAGTATCATTTGTACTAAAGAATATTATTGCAATTTTAATATGTAATTAAAGTGTTCATATATTTTAAAATGTTTGTCCAGCACCTGTGTTGTGTTGAAGGGCAAACACAGGAAACTTTAGGTTTGCTTTTTTAGGTGCTTTTCCTGGCCCTTTCCAGAACTTTATTCATTTGTGGTGTGGTACTGGCAGCCAGATCGCGTGTGCATGATTTGTACATACTGTTCATTTCATTTTAGAACATACTGTTTCAACAACATGCCTTGTGTCATCATGAGAACCACGACAAAGGGTTACCCAGAGCTCACGCTAGCCAGCCAGAAAAATGGGGGTGTGAAAAGAAATTGTTACTGAGAGTAACTTCTGAAAGCAGAATGTGAGAGAGGGCATGATTCTTCAGTCCTCTTTCAATCTGTTACTGCTGACATGGGGAACTCCTTTGTCAGAAGAAAGAGGAAAATACAAATTCTGAAAGGAAAATGAATGTTCTTAACAGTTTCAGCTACATGTCTGTAACCTTCTCAGACATTATCTTTGCATGGCCATGGATCCACAAGTAGGAGAAGTGTTTCTGTAGTGTAATACCTGCTCTACTGGTACTTTCTCATGCCAGTTCATGAACGGGGACTCCAGCATGGTTATTCTCTGGATGTGCTTTCACACCACCAGGAACATGACTCATCAGAACAATGCTCTCAGAAATACATTCTTCATGTTTGTGCAAGTGGGATGAAATTGCAGAAAATTCTCAAGTACAAGATGCTCTCTTCTGGATAAAAACCCTGGTATTTTATTCTGGTAAAATAATTAAGTAGTCATACCAACTTGACACCAGCCCCTTTGACTCTTCTATGAAAGGTGTTAAAGGGAGTAAAAGTAGTGTTTATTTCCTGCCACTAAATGTAAGACCTGAAGTGTAAGTCCTCGTTTAGGGTCAAAGAAATGCACACCTCTACCCCAAAATCACACATGGTGAAGTAAGCCTCACCCTAGCTCGTGCCTGAGAACAGATACAGCGTGCTGGAGGCATGGCCAAAACTCACCAGATGCTGCAAGCATATGATTCCTCCATGAGAGTTTATATGGTACAGCTGTCTTTAAATGTTTCTGTAATTGAAAAGACTCTAGCATCTGGTCCTTTGCTTATTACTCTTAGAACAAATAGTCATGATCTGAAGTCTACTTTTAAACAATGCAAGAAAAAAAATTAATTTGAACTGCTAAGGGTACATTCCTCTCAGATGACCTGCTTGGAAGTACTTGTAAAAATGGAAGTAGGCTCTGTAATTAAAAAAAAAAAAAAAAAAAAAAGAAAAAGGAAAAAGGAAGTGGAAAACAGCTCCAGTAGGGAATAACATATGTATGAATATGAATACCTTTATATTTTTAAATGTAGGTAGATGAAAAAGCAGTGGTGTGTAGTTTTTATAACTTTCAGATACAGAGTGCATTACTCTTCCCTTTACATGTTATTGTGTAATTCAACTCCACCACCAATGGTTGCAGACTTGCTGCTGTCATAAGGAAAACAGGAGATGCCTGGTTCCTGTTCCAGCAGGAACCCTTCCCTGGACCAGCTCTTCCTCTAATAACACTTGCAGGGCTCCCACTGATTTCAGTTACTCCCAGATACTACTGAAGAGCAAGAGACTTTTGCACATTACTACTTCAAATTTATGGATGAACACCATTATGTGATGATCATTAATTTAGGCAAACCTCCTCTGAAGTCCTTTACTGAATAAACAGGATTCATAATAATTCTTTTTATTTTTATTTTCTATTTTTTTGGGGTTTGTGTATGTGTGTGTGTGTCTACCTAAAGTCTGGAACAACTAGGTGATTTAATCCTCTGTGAAGGCACCTTTGAAATGGTGGGTAATCTGACATATTATGTGAATCGAACTAGACTGAGTCAAGGACAGAATTTCATTATTTGTCTATGTAAGGCTGACAAACTATTTTAGAGGGAGATTTAGTCTGGAAATGCATTTCTGTAAAGCTAGCTAGCTTCTCAACCACATCCTAAGCCTCTCATATCATGATTGGATGCCATAAAGCAAGGCCTTAATTATTGTGATTGAAAAAGGTAGTTTCAGAGTGGTTAGCTTTTTGAGAGGCTGAGATAACCTTAAAGGAAAATCAAAATAAAAGCAACTGTAGTTCTCCCAAGCTCTTCAAAGCACCTTATGTGATTTAAAAATAAGCTAGCATTAGGTTAAAAATGTTTGGGAATAATAAAATAGCATTTGCATTTTCCTTTTGATAATAATATGTGTTTTTTTACTGTGTGGCACAGACCTCTGTGTTTTGCTTCAGCAAGTTAAAGACAAAGTTTGTTACTGAAGATGTAGATTTGTTCATAGTTTTTAAATGCAGTAATGTAATAATCAAAATTTCCAAAGAAAAGTTGTAGGTACATTACGTATTTATTTAACCCTTATTTAAATGGTCACACAGACCATTTTTGTTCTTCAAGAATGTCAGAATCACAGTTGTATTTTGGTTTTGATAAAAGTCTTCCTAGGTCAAAAACATACCTCTCTGTCTTGTAAAGGAAGGGGTGCAGTATGATATATTTTTATAAATATAAAAGAAGTGTTTTGCTGATATTATCAAAGCATGACACCAATAGCTCTCCACTAAGTGCTTGCAATTCTGGGAGTGAGTTCTAATGTAAGCTCTATAAACACGTTTTTCCCCTCCAAGACTGATGTAAAGGTAGTTTATGTTTTCCTGTCACAATTGGCCTTCCATTTAACAGCATCTTATAGTGATGAATTTGAAAAAAAAAATTGAACAAGTGTCCTGTTTTTGATGTCTATTAGAAAGTGAAGGTATAGACACCACCCACAGATAGGTACAGCCATGGATGCTCATCTTTTATGCTTGGGTAGTGAATGTATGTTTAGGTTTGGTTGAAGAATGCTCAGGAAGGACCAACAAACACACATCAGTACTTCCATACTTCTTGAGAGATGGATTTCACTGAGTGATGGAATTTTTCATTTACTTGTACAGGGTATTTATTTATTGTTTGAATTCTCATAGTTAAGTAAACATGGACTAGTGACACAACTCATTGTAATACAACTATTAAGTGGTGGAAATAACCTACTAAATCTATATGTTGTATTATTTAATACAGTCTCAGTTGATTGTATCTTACTGAAACTTGTGTCCTCAAGCAACTATATGTCACCTGACAACAATCATTTTAACAAATACTCCACATGCATGCTTTTTCTGTTGCTTGTCCAAGATTCCTCATTTTGTAGGTCTCTCATCTACGCAATACGTTCCCTAAGGTTAAGAATGAAAGAGGTCTCTACTACAGACACTCTTGATTGAAATAGCAGATAAATTGCTGCAGTAATGAGAAAATTTCCTTTTCCCTAGATAACTCAGCTGCTTAGCATTGAAAAAAATTTGAGATGAAGATTCTTTGTGAAATAAAAAATTAATGATAATTTCTTTACGATCAGAATTTGCTAATGAGCCTATAATGGAAATGAAGAGCAAACCCATTCTTTTAATGGAAGTACAATCAGGCTATATTATGAGACTTATGCTCTCAAAAAAGAGATTTGTATAAACATTGTGACATGCAATGGCTTTAGAAAATGCTGCTGCATGTCTGGAAGAAAGTGGTTAAAAACACATGATGAAGTTAACCTAAATCTTTCATTGGCTTAAAAAATAGGTCAAGTAATACATTACTAGCTCCACTTTAAGCCTGTACACAATCCGTACATTCCAAAGTGAAAGAGGTTTTGCTTAACATTCCTACATCTACTTTCATTCATGGTATCTCTTGGTTAAAATATTTAGCTTTTCATAAATGTGACTCCCTTTTGCTTTCTTTAAAGTGGAAATTCCTGTGCTCTTTAACCATTTTAGTCTCTTACTAAAAAGACTCTTGAACAGATCATTTATTTTACCTGAGCTTTAAAACTAAAACGTTGGCATGTGCTGATGTAGTAATTACCATGCAGTTTATATGTGACTCGCAAACAAATCTGCACCTCTTTCGTCAGTCTTTGCCTTGTAGAAGTGAAGTATCATGAAGTATTCTGTAACGCGTTTGGCAGACAGCGTCAAGACGTGTGTTAAACACGGGCACACAGGAGGTGCGATGAAGGTCGCATGCACTTTGTAGCTTCGTTTATACCGCCAAGTTCAGCCTGTCTCTCTGCGTACTCTCTTCTTTGGTGGCAGCAAAGTCTAAAGAACAACTTGACATTTAGTGCAATTCCTGACAGCAGAGGTTTGGGGGGTGTCGCCTACCAAAATGGAGGGCTGACTCTTGTTGAGAAGCACTGCCCATCTCTGTTCTTTTTTATTTTTTTCTCCTCCCAAACTGTATTTATTTGCCACGTGGGCAGACAGCATGGCTTTGATGAGCCGCTCTGCCCCCGATCCTGGCCGCGCTTCCCCCGCCCGCCCTCCTTCCCCCGCGGCGCAGGGACCGCCGGGCGCCTTGGCACAGCCGGCAGGGATGCTCCCCGCTCCCGGTGGCCTGGGAAGCTGGGGCCGAGGATACGGAGACGTGCCGGGAGCCGGCAAGGCCGGGGCCGGGGGCGAGCGGGGGCAGCACCAGCCCGGGAGCAGCCGCAGGTGCCGGGGCCGCTGCCGGGAGCATCCCAGCTTTTCCTTCAAAATAGCAGTAATAATAATAATAATAATAATAATAATAGTAATAATAATAATAATAACAGTACAGTTTCTAGCGTGTGTTTCTGGGAGGAAAGGCTGAAAACGTAAGTTCTAAACCGATAAGTACACGTAATACTAGAAGCGCCCTCCCCCCCCCCCATTATTCCAAAACAGCCGAAGGGGGAAAGAAAAAAGAAAAAACAACCAAAAAAGTGTTATTTTTAAGCCACCGCCGTGTTCATTAGATGCGGGTCCTCCAGTGCTGTCGCTCGTAAGTTTGTTTCCTGGGGGCTCTGCGCCTTCAGTCCAATTAATCAGGGAGGGCAGGAGGGGATGCGATTCGCGTACGTGCGGCGCGGCCGCCCTGCCCTGCCCTGCCCGCGCCGGGCGGGGCGGGGGGCGCATCCCCGCATCCCGCCCTCCCGCGCCGGGGTTACCAAAGGGTTAAGAAACTTGGCTGGAGAGATGAATGGCGCGGCGCGGGGAGGGGCCGGGCTGCGCCGCGGCGGGCGAGGTGGAAGGCGGAGAGGGAGGATCGCGGCTGCGGGTTAGGCTTTGAAAGTCAGCCTCGCAGGCATTGCAGCAGAGCCCCGAGCCGCGGAGAGCAGCGCAGCGCAGCGCAGCGGAGCTCGGCTCGCCCTGTATGTGCGCGGGGATGCGCGGGGCGGGGGGGACGCGCGGACTCCGGGGTGGCGGGAGGCGGCGCGTCCTGTCCTGTCCTGTCCTGCCCTGCCCTGCCCTGCCCTGTCCTGTCCTCCAGCCGCGGGGACCCCTCCGCCCGCCTGGGCTCCGTCAGCCGCCGCTCCCCACAGCCCAGCGCCGGGACCGGCCGCGGCATCAGCGCGGCGGCGGCGGCCGGAGCGGCTGCGGGTGGCTCGGGCAGCCCGGCCGGGAGGAGCCGCGGCGGCTGCGGGGTGAGTGCGGCGCTGTTCCGCCGGGGAAATGGCCGAGCGGGGCGGGCCGGGGCCGCGCTGCCGGGCGGCGGCACCGGGGAACAATGCCGGGGTGAGCCCGGCGCGGCGGCGGCGCCCGCCCCGCGGCACCCCCGGTGCGGGCGGAAAGTTTGCCCGGCCGCGGTGGGTTTGGGGGAGCCGCCGGCACGGAAAAGTTACTAGTCCGTCCCCCCGGGACCCGCGAGTGTTTCTCCGGGCGCCGGCCGCACGCCCGGGCCCCTCTCTGGCAAGGACCCCGCGGTGCCCCTCCCGGTGCGAGCGATCCCCGGCGCCGCTCGCTCGGTGCGCAGCGGCTGCGGCGGCGCGGGCGCACGGCCTCGCTCCCGGGGCTGCGGGCAAGGCCACGCCGCCCCCGCCGCCTCCCGGCCCTGCCGCCGCCACCTGCGGGCCCGCAGCCAGCCCGGGGCTGCCGCCGCCGGCCCCGCTCGGCCGCGGCTCGGGCTCGTCTCCCTGCGCCCCCCAAAGATGCCTTCTCATCGCATCGGGCTCCTTAGGGACGTCGCTGTTTCCCTTCTAGACTAAAGGTTACTTTTCCAGACGTGGTGTTTTTTTTTTTTTTTTGGTTTTTTTTTTCCTCTTGTGTCCCCGAAGCCCTCTAAAGGTGAATTTTCAAATGTTTTTTCTCCTCCCCCCCCCCCCCGCCCCCCCCCCCGCCGTCCACCCTCCGTTTCTCCCTACGGAACACGTTGTTTGAGGCTCTTCTTTCTAAGTGTCAGTGGGTGATTAAGTTGGAAGGTAGTGAAACCTAAGGAAACGTCGTGTGGGCAAAACGAGGGGCAGCGTTGTAGGGAGCAGACAGCCTTGTGTCTGTGCTGCCCCTTTCTTCTGTCGTGTGTATCCTGGTGATTTACTGGGCTTTTAATTTAAAGAAGGATTCGGCTAAAGTGCCTGACACATGTTGAAGGTGTTGGAAAAATACGTGGGGTTTCTGGCTTTGGGATTATGTTGTTGTTAAGAAGGCTGAAGTGGAAGTTGTCCTCTTTTGCCTCATCTCTCTGGAATCTGGAGACTATATTATTCCTTGTTTTATTTTGAGGGGACCTGCTGCAGTGTCAGACAGCTTACAGGCTGATTAGAATTTAACTGAGTCATGGCACTATAAATGTTCAGAGATACCGTAAAGCTTTATTTAACAAAGAGTGCGAATCCAATCTGTGAAGACCTATGGGGAGGAAGCAGTCACTTGTAGAAAGGGGGTGGTGTATTCCTGAGCGAGTAGGAAACGTTTTCTTTAATACTCAAATGCGATTTACTGTTTCTAAGGCTGACTGAACACATGGGAGTGTGACACATTAAGATGCCAGATGACAAAAGCTCTCTGAGCTGAGAATATCTTGTGGTTGGGATCAGATTTAATGGCATCTGAGTAATTCTTACTATATGGGCATCAGTAGCTAGCATCTTGGAAGGCACAAGTTCTCATCGAGAATGGTGTTCAGGCAAGTTTGGGGTTTTTGCTGTCTGAGGCAGCTGTCTTCCCAAACTTGTGGTCGAGAAGTTTGACTTGTTGTTCTGTCAGTGGTCTCCTGAAACAGAGCTGACATGGGCTCCAAAGCAAGACAGCAAGTTAGTCAAGAGTGAAATGCATATTGCAAGGATGTTTGTGTTCTGTGAGTGGGGTGGAAGAGGTAATGAGTAGTGACTGCGTGTTTTGGGCAGGGATGAAATCTGACCTGCTGCTAGACTGGCCTATGCTTCTGGGTTATCTAATGAGCCAGAGCTATCAATGGCTTTCAGGTTTTTGTAGGCCATGCATGCACAGAATACAACATGCAGTCAAATGCCAAACCGTGCTGGATTGAGGTTTTGGGTTTTTTTCCCTTTTAGTCTTACGGCAGAAAATTGCAGATGAAAACATGCTCCTCTTCTCTGCTCCCCGTACTTGTTTCATTTTCTAAAGCGGAAGATACTCTAACCAAAATTTATTATAGTCATAAAAACTGCGTGGGGATAAAGCAGTAAAAGTAAATAATGGTTTTGTATTGTAAACTTAAAAGGGTGATCTAATCACTGACTGTATCACCTGCAGTGTTTGATAGTTGTGTTTGGGGTAAATTTGTTCTGTAAAAGGCATCAAGGAAAAATTTTTAGTGATTCAGTAAAGATTATAGAACTCAAACATGAATTCACTTTATAGTGCTTGTATTTACCTGTAGTTTTGCTTATTGTGGGATTTGCTTAAAAGAATTGATAAAGTTTTGCTTGCTTAAAACTTATTTTGTCTCTTCAGGGCTAACTTCATTTTTCAGGCTTTGAACATTGGCAAAAAGTTCAGATAATGCCAGCTTTCTTACGAGTAGCAGTGAGAGCACTGTTAATTTTACCAGTGACAGTGCGGGACATGGCTGTAATAAAAGATAAGCTCTGATTTGCATTGTGCCGAGCACATGTATAAACCTGCCCAAGGCAAAGCCAGGGAATTGCATTTCCCCCAGTCAGCTGTCCTGCTCTGGGGCTGTGCTTGACTCCTCCTTGCAGAGCTTTCAGAGAAGACATGAAGACCATAGTATTGTTGTGAATTATCATTTTAGAGTAGCTCTTTGGAGCTTGCCTGTACCTCAAACTCCATAAGTCTGTGGTTGTGTTTTATTCCTGTATGTGAATGTACAGGGAGTGGAGGGGGTCCAGAAGACAGCCTGGGGAGAGTGTGGGGTTCCCAGCTGGGTGTCTGGTTTGGGGGCACAAACCCCTTTCCAAGGGGGTGTTTGGTGACTGCCCACCCACATGCAATGAGCAGGAGGGAGGGTTGATAGCTATCCTATGGATTTAAAAGGATAAATACCCTTTTGGGACAAGAAGTGCAGGTTTTGAAGTATAAATCATTGCTGCTCAGGAGGGCAGGCAATGACAGACAAGCAGAAAGGTATGTAGGGAGCGAGGGAGTGAAGCCTGAACAGGAGGAGAAGGTATGAAGGAATATGCATAAATGTACAAAAAAGATAGAAAGCATAAATTTGACAGTGTGTCTAAACAGTTTTGCACTAAAGACAAAAAGGTTAATGGTGACAGCATTTGTGGTTTGCTCTTTCTGCCTGCCAACAGGCCAAAACAGTAAGAACAGTAACTCTGAGCTGTGCTGGCCCACCTGCAGCAAACAGGGGGAGAGCTAGGGGGAAAGTATTTAACAGGGTTGTGGCATTGCTTTTGGACATTTTGGTTTTAGGGATTCACTAATTGCATTGGAAAACACTGAAGTAGAAAACAGCATACAAGCGTTGGCAGTCAGTACTTCAGATGAACATCTGGGATCACATGAAAACTTGCATGTTTCCCAGTGGGAAGATATTCCTTGGGAAAAGTGGGCTGAGGGATTCTTTTGGTAAAGATGAATGCCTGCTCTTTAGGGTTTCTGGATTATTTATTTCAAATACTTGGAAATGCTAGCAGACCTATTTAGCACTTGAAGAAATTAATTTGGTAATTTATTTGGCTGTCTGCTGCAGGTCACTTGGCTTGATGGTTGAAGAAGGAGAATAGAAACTAAAACTCATGTAAATAAATATTCATGTGTAGGAAGGGGAAGAAGCAGTTGCTAGACATCTTAGCTTGGGTTCAGACCCCTCCTGGCATAGTCTTCTCATACTTAAATTGTTATTGGAGCTCATTGCTCTTGTTTAATTGCCTGTCTTGAGTGAAATTTTGTTTTCATACCACTTATTTCTAAATACTGTTGCCTTCAGCAGAGAAGAAACAATTTTGCTTATAGACAAAATCAGCTTAAAAGCAGAAGCTACAGATCTTCTGTTTTAGTCACTGGTTTCTAAGAGGCTGGGTTTAGTGTAGGAAAGAAACTCTGTGTTGGGCAAGACTTCTGAGGGGATGATCTTCCTCCTCTCAAGAAAGGAAGTTGTGAAGGAGTCCTCGTGAGGAGGTCAGAATGTAAAATGTGTTCCAGTCTTGGATGAAACTATTATTTGAAAACAAATAAGGGAGTATTTAATTTGCCCCAGAAAATAGTCAATGAAGTTCTGTGCGGAAATGTGTCCAGGCAGTAAGTCTTGCTCACAGATGAACACTATTTTTGTTCTCATTGGTCCTAGAGTTGGTACTGTTGTTCTGATTTTTTTTTCCGTAGCAAACTTTAAGATTCATAGCTACTTGCTTTCTGCTTCTTCTCTGTGACCCATCCCACTGTGAAAAGAGAGAGGGAAAGTGAATTGAAAAGGTCTTTTCGCTGATGTCAAAAGCAGGGCTTGCCTCAGATGTAGAAAGGTATGATAGTTCTTCCTGCAGGAGATGGTCTTGTAGGTGGTGTTCATGTCATCACCCATCCACCTGCATTTGCTAGTCCATAATACAACACAAATCAACATTCCAAAAACTATGAGGTGTGTAAAGCAGGTTGTCCACATATGAAGTGTTTGGGAACAAAATATTGTTCTAGAAAAGTTACTTTTTTTTTTTCTTCTCAATTTTTAAAACATGTTGAAGGTATATGGAATTTTTCCTAGAAATGACAAATTCTGTTGTTGTCTTTTCAGTGAACTCTCATAAACCTTTTGTAGTCACTCGGAACAATACAAAAAAGACTGTTTAATGCTGAACTAAAAGAAATCCCATCTATGCATTGAACCTTGATGGCAATACTGTATCTGCCTTGTGTTTTTCCCTACTACACAGCAATCTGTCTTCTCTTGGAAGCAGCAATGATTAAATTCGCACACTTGTCAGTGGTCAAAAACGTTTTGTCTACATCTATAGTATAGAACAGTAATACTGGAAGTACCTATCTTTCTGAAATTCATTTGGCTTGAAAAGATGAATATGTTTTTTTTAATAGAGCTGCTTTGTTCTGCTCTGTGGGACCTCTTGTCCTGTTTTTCATTGGCCTCAAAAGATTCCACATCCAGCTTATTTACTCTTTCAGTAAAATGGAGTTGAGAAGGCTTTGAACTATGTTTATTAGCACCTTTGGCACTGTACCTGTCATTTCTCTGTTTATTTCTACTGTGATGGTAGATCTTTTTTTTCCCCCAATTGAATACAAATATTGAGGATTGTGCCCCTTCTGTGGTGCAACTTACCTTTTCATTTTGTGATATGTGGGGAAGAAGGATTTAAAATAGTGTCTGCATGTAGTATTCCAGAGTATTTACTTATTTTTCAGCTTAACTGGGTCTGTTGTTGGGCATCTTTTGTTGGGTCTTGGTGATGGCAGTAGTCCAGCATGCTGCTGTTATTTCATGTACCTTAAGGTTTGAATAGGTATTTTTTGGATGACGACTCACTGATCAACACCTGTATCTTTTTTCCCAGTTAGCAAGCACATTACAGTGGTCAGAGTTAGATGTTTTCTCTAATCTTGAACCAGATCTCTATCTTCTTGAACCAGAAGAAGTGGTCTTGTGGAGAGAGAAATGATCAGATGTGCCACCAGCACACACACTTCCCACTTTTCCCCCTCTATCCTACCCACCTGTGGGATCCTCTGTGCTGGAGGACTTCTGTTTAAAAAGCTTTTGTATGCATTTTTTTGTGGGAACAGAAGCTAAAAGTGTTGAAATAAGGAGAGGAGCTCTCTCATTGCCAAGCAGGAGGAGGGAGGGGAAAGTTCAGCTAAGTGGTGAAGTCTATTTTATTTCATTTTTTAAAGTGTATTTTATTGTATTTGAATTTGACTCTGTGCATAATAAGCTTGCTGCTTGGGGGGTAACTTGATGACCTTTAATAGTGAGGCTTGTCACAACAGCAAGGCTGAAATAGAAATAAGAATGATCTGGGCTAGTTGTAAGTTTGCAACCTTTAGCAAAATTTCACCTAAGAATAATAGATAAGTGCTAAGAAGAGCTTTTAAGATTCAGTGTAATGGATAACATTTTCTAACTAAAATAAAATTGTTATATAGTATTCTTAAATGTCTCAAAAGTAAATATCACAATTTCTGCTGGTTTCTTTTTTTCTAACTAATTTCGTGGCATTTGGCATTACACTCACCTATTATATGATACTCTTGTCTTTTCCTTGTGTATATGTAAATTAATAGAGGCTCTTTAAAAACTGTTTTTGGTGCTCATGGGTGCAAGTTCGAAGTGTGAAGCAGTAACCACTACATAGGAAGGAGAGCTTTCATGTCACAGCTGTTTTTGAATGAATGGAAGGAAAACAGGACTCTGGCTTAGAGTTGAATGTGGATTTTGTTCTTGCAGAATAATGTCCCTTAGTATAAGTCTAAACATGAGTTCTTTCTAGTTTTACTCATAGTTCTGTCTGGAAAATTTTGATTCCTGAAGTTTGGAACTGCATTTTTCTTCTGAAATAAAAATGTTATTTGCAGTTTGTACTAACTGAAATAAAGCATTGCTTTCTTACCAACGGTAAGAAAGTAGATTAAGGCATATTAGGTGGGAAAGAATGGTTTGCAGAATTTCATAGGAGGATTTCTGCTGTTCTTTTCAGATCAAGCATGAAATTTTTGAGGAAGAAAATTAATGCATCCTTGGACTCCTGAAGGAAGAGCTTTGCTAATGGAACCACATTCAAGGTAAATAAATTGTTTGGATTGTTTAGCATTTCTCTTTGGTTTGGGGTTTGTTCTTTGTCTTGCCAAAGCTGTCAGACAACTGTGTGCCATGTATAAGCCTTTTAGGATTATAATATGTTTTGAAGTGATAAATGTTCAAGTTAATCCCTCTCTTTTACTGTAAGAGTGGGGGTTTTTTACATGTGTGCTGGTTAAAGAGAAATAAATATTTCTGTAATGTCTGAACTTTTTGTGTGTCATTTGCTGTTAAGTTCTGAAGATTGAGCCCACTTGTTTGGGAGGGAGCTAAATAGTGAAGAACTTGATTTACGTGTAATTTCAGAGTGAAAGAGAAGATTAAATAACACTTACTGTGTTACCATCTTTCTTATTTTTTGAATAAAACGGATCCAAATTGAGCTTGTGTGGCAAGGGAGCATCACAGTAAAATCATTATTAGATATTACATTACAATGGCTTGTAGACATTTAGCATCACTGTCATTTTGTTTGGATCTGCTCCCTTGGTTCCCATTTCCTAAATCCTATTTCTCTTTGATACCAGGGAATAATTCCCCCAGTGTTGTCCAGTGATTGCTTATGTATATGCACTTTGGTTTGTGAGTCATTTTATTCACTTGAGTAGTCCCACTGTCCTTGGTGGGCCTACATGCGTGCCTAAGAACTGGAGAATGCTGATGAGCATAAAGAATACAATTTGGGCATGTCATGGTTGACAAGCAGTTGTTGTTTTGTTTCTGGTCTCTCTTAGGAGTCATTTGCATTGCCTCCAGTGGCAACTTTTGTGAGTATTAGTAGGGAAGGTCTAGAAGCTGGAGGCAGTCATACCAAATCTCAGCCTGCAGAACTTCTCATATCCATTGTAATGACATAGATTGCAGATGCAAGGATATATTTTTCTCCTCTTTATTTTTTTAAGTAAATCCATGTGTTGCTTGACTTTACTTGAATACAGCATTGGCCTGTGTAGTGCAGTTTGAGCATCTCCAACCCTATAGAATATAGCCAGGTGAAATAATTAGAAAATGTATGCACTTTTTAGATTGTAGGGATTTGGATTTAACCAGAATCAGTGCTGTGGAAATAAATGGAGATTGAGATGAGGGACCCATTTTCCCCACAATGTTTTCTATTTGACGTTTCAAAAAACAAAGTTGATCGTTGCTGTAGTGCATCTTAATTGTCTGAGCAATTGTATTTACAGGAAAGTTAATGGTATTGCTTGCTGGTCTCTGAATCAGTAAGACGGGCACTTTGGAATTAAAACCTAATTAATTAATTAGCAATTTAAAACTGGAGAATTGTTGTGATCAGCAGCAGATGGTCTCCTATATAGCTTTAATAGAACTTGGTAGATAGTGGCTTTTGTAGCAACAAGCTTTTTGAAATCTTTCACATCTTCAAAAACGGTTAAAGTAATTCAAAGCTTTGGTTTAAGACTTGCCTCTTTTTAAAAGGAGTTCTATTTAGTCAGGGTTGCAGAAGCATAATCTGTAAACAAGGATGTTGCACCAAGTGTTGAACTTGTCAGTAGGGTGGTTAAGCTAAAGATTTGGGTTTGTCAGTGTATACATGTCTGGTAATCCCAACACGGTTTGCATTCTGTGTTCTGTTTCTAACCAATATTGTAAAGCAGTTATGGGCTGTATCATGGTTGGTTTCTTTGGAGTGGGGAATAGGTTTGTTTACTAGTTATGAGCACTAATTGTGGAATACCTGTGTTGGTACACCAAGTTTGCTTGCATACATAAATAGCTTTATTGTGGAGTGCAGTAGTGTCTTGATCAGAGGTTTATTATTGTGACTGGAATTAGAGTTCTGTTTAATTCAGAGTTCTGGACCCTTAGGGTAGACTTTCTCCAAAAGAGTACTGCTTTAGAAACATGTCTGCTGGTCTTGTTGATGCTGTGTAACCTTTGTGAATTAAGAGATGGTGGAGCAGAAGGCTACCATGCTTTAGTTGAGCTTGCATTAAAGGAAAAGTGTGTAGCTAGAATGAATAAATTATGTCCTTGTTTAAGTCTATGCAAGTCTGAGAAACTTCAAAGGATGCAACTCACCTGGAGATGCAGATGAGAATTACAGAGGAATAGTAAGTGTAACTATCTTCTCAAAAGAACAGGATGGTGATTCAGTGTGAGGAGGGTTGGCAGAGGCAGCCTTTAATTGAGGAGAAATTGGTCACTGTAAACCAATTATGTCTTATTTTTAATGATGGGTTTCAGAGAACAGCAAATGAGTGCAGTATGATCTTGGCTGATAGCATGTGCTCTTTTTGTTGGATAAAAAGCCAAAAGCCTGAGGATATGAAGTTGCAAACAGAAGTTTCTCTTCTTTTTTTTTTCTTCACCCTCCTCTCTCCTCAGAAGAGAAAAAAGTAGGCTATGCCAGTGAAAGAAACTCCATTTTTTTCTTGTTGTTAAACTGATTAGTGCTTGGACATACTTTGTCTTTGGGGACTAACACAGGGGTTGGTAACTTGCAGGGTAGAGAAGCATCCCTCACTCTTTCTGTAGCTTGGCATTTAATATTAAAGGCAAACTTTAAAGTTTAACATATTTGAACTTGTACTAGATAGGGTTAATAGGCTAGAACAAAAGGTCAAAGCATAAGGCATTAGGCTTAATTAAGGGAGAGCAAGAGTGGCGGGAGTATGTGACAGTTAAATGGGTTTCCCACAGACTAATGTCTGTTACAGTGCAACCATGCCTCAACTTAAGTGGGTTATTTTGTGCAAAGGGCAGCCGTGATTAGCAGTTTGACATGCCAGACGTTTCTGGCCAATCCCATCTGTTTTGGAGGTTAAAAAGCATACCTTTATGAGCTGATAGATTGATTTGTGTGCCCGTCTGGTAAAGATTAGGAGTCCAAGGCCGGTGCTGTAAATGCCAGTTATAGAATATTGTACTTTCTTAGCCGCTCTTTGTTTAAACTGTGGTGCAATGGGGCCAGCAGCTCTAAAAGCGACCGCGCGGCAGGGGTGCCACGGTGAGTGTTTGGAACCAGAAGCACTCTGGGAGGAACATTTCCTTCTTCCTCAGGTTTGTTTTGAATGTGAGCCTGTAGGCTTTGGGCGTTTTGCAGTGCTTTGCTTGGAAAGGGAGTCTGGCTTAGTGCATCCCCACATGAGGCTCACGCCCCTTCCTTACTGCAGTTGCTGCTCGTGTGCTTGGCCAGAGGTTACCTGTCTCAGCACGAGCACTTCTCCAGCTCCCAGCACAGTTGGCTGCAAGACAGTTTTGGTACTTGAAAGGTTTCAGCATTTGTCTGAACTCATTATGCTGTGTCCTTCCTGGTCTGCTGTTGAACTGGGCCGATACACGCGTATTCTGTTGTTTTTTCTTTGTAGCTCTTACTTTCAGGATAGTTTTTCTGATTGTGTCATGAGGTTGCCTTAGAAGCCTAAAATAAAATAGGTAGCACAATAAGTCTTGACTGTGTTTCTCGTCATCTTTATGACTTTGTAAAGTCAAAGTTACATTACTATTAATATAAGACTATTAATAAATCGTTGATGCAATAAAACTGTTTTTGATAATGTTCAAGGTTCATACACAGTTGAAGGTGATTATCCTATTTTAAAATCAAGTAGAGGTCAGACTGTATTGTAAGATAACTGACTGTGGCCCCAATGGTATGTGATAGCTTCAAGTCAGATGACAGCCTTCCTCACTTTAAATATATACATAGAAATTAACTGTTAACTTAAACTGCATTTTGTGTAATATGCTGATTAACTTCCGGTGCATTTTGTGAAGAGCAGGGAGATAGATACATGCATTCACCTAAAAGTGATGCTTAAAGCTCTCATTTTTAAGACACTGTTTAAGTTTTCCCTATTCTGTCTCTTTTCCATTCAAGCAGTGACACTTGTAGCTAAATATATCTGAGACATATTAGGGACAAATTAGCATTTGATGCCTTGCATTTAGCATTTCTACATTCACTTTTGGAATTAGTCACCTGTCTGAAGTTTCTTGGTTTTCTCCTTGCAAACGTCATTATCTTTCCCTTCTCCATTTAAAAGAAAATGAAAGTGGATGATAGTGATGATTTGCTATTCATACTATAAAGATGTCGTGTACCTGACGTGTTTTTTCTGTGGCACCTGTGACCTGTTCCTAAAGAGATTTCCTAGTTTGCCAGTGACTTGTCTTCACTTTAGGAAGCTCTGTAAGAGCCACCTTAGTTTTTCTGTTTTCTTGTGAAAGTCTCTTCCTTTTACTTCTGTTTGAAATGCCTAGAAATATTTTCAGTGTCCTTTAGGATGAGGAAGGCAACATCATTATCTTGCAGTTTATTTAGTAACATGGAGCTGAAATGGGCATATGCAGCATCATGTTCTCTGTGGAATAATATCTATTTAAATGATTTGGATCTAATACATATTTACATGAAAAAACGTCTTGCCCTTCTCTGTGGGGAGAGAAGGTGAACAAGCATAAATTTTATAATACTCATTGCTTCTCTTGCACTAAATCATACTTAAATTGCAGAAGGTTGTTGGCTTGAGAATAGTATAAAAAGTGCTTGGCTAGTAAAGTAGGTGTAGGGAGATTTATCTGACTTAATACTAAGAAAATGTTGTCAGCTGCAGTGTATTGGTACGGAACTGCCTAAATCCAAAAGGTGTACTTTAGATTTTGTATATGTATATTTGTAATAATTTCATGGTTATAATACATAAAATGTAATTCTGAAATGACCCATCAGTGCAGGATGCACGTGTGCTCTAATTTGGCTAATTTGATTGCTATTGATCATACCTGAGCCATTATCTAATATCTTAGGAATGGATGGCATCCGTGTCTGCTCTTCTGCTGTTTCAGGGCAGAACACACTTTATAATACTTTATAAAGTTTCTTGCAACTGTCATTGTTAAAAGTTTTTTATAATTGCTGTTTGAGCATTATTAGCATTTCTTGCTCTTAAGTGCAGCATGAATGAAATGATGAAGGTTTTCATGTAGCATTCTAACAGTTGTAAACTCGTCACTTTAGCATTCCCAAGTATAAAAGCACTATACCAAATATTAGCTAGTTTTCAGTGGCATGGATGTATTTTTAAAAAGTATCTTTCATGTCGTGGCTTTCATTTAGTATATTATAAAACATTTGCATAAGGTGTTCATACAGCTTGGTTGGCTGTTAGACGTTAAAAACAATTCTGAAGTGTCCATTGCTTTCAACTTTGAATAGTCTTCCAAAGGGGAAAAAAAAAAAGGATGGACTTGGTCTTTGGTGTTTTAGGGGATTTGCTTTTTTAATCTAATTGATGAAAAGTGAGTACTTGGTTGGTATCCCTGACCCTTTGCAAACTGGGTTAGAAAGGATGCTGCACCATCCTTGTGAACTGGTCGACTCTGGATTTCTCCTTATTTAGATTTCCATACTCTTTGACCTTGTAGTTGTTGACTTTGGTCTGGAACAATTTCAAAGTCATGTAAATGAATGTAATTAAGGTATTGCTTATCATCTCAGAGAGTTCACAATGATGCTTATTGGCTAGAAAGGTTTGTTTACTTAATATGGAAGGTTAATAGAAGGTTAAATTTTGCTGTGTAAAATGGCTTCATAATGTTTTTATTTAACAGCTGAAGAAAATAGTGTTTGAAAAGGCAAATAATAGTTTTATTTGACCTCCATGTGTTTCCTGTAGCTTGCATTATTGGGAAAATTTATCTTCATTGCATAGTCTTATTACAGTTTTCCTTTCTCCTCGTTTCACAAAAGGAACCTCTCAGAACTATTTGGAGGCCTTTGTGTACAAAAGGAGCTACATTAAGGAAGGAAGTGCAAAAATGTTTGACAATAATTGCTATAAGTAGTCCATCCACTTCCAGTCTGTCTTTTGTCCCCCCTCCCTGTTTTTGCCAGAATGAGATTCCTGCTTTGTTCTTTGATGCTTCTTTTGTCTTTATTCCCACTGCTGCAGAAATACAGTGAGAAAGCAGCGTGAAACAGCAGGGAAGAACATCAAGATACTGGTTTCTGCCTTCATTTCTCAGGCAATAGAAAGAACTGGGCCTAGGCCTCTATTTTCTTGTCAGTAGCCTTCAACTTTGTTTGACTACAGTTGTTTTGCTTATCGTTTATGGAAAGAATTGCTTGCCTGGGTGGGTTGTTGTTTTTGTTTTTTTTTTTTCCCCTCCACTCAGGAATTTCTGTAGTTGGCAAAGAGATGAGTACGTGACAAGTGTCATATTAAACAGGACAAAAGGACCCCCAAAAAACTTTTTCCCACATAATTTTCATCTCCTGGTGTTTTTCTAGGATTGCAGCTCCCAGATGGAGGATCAGGCATCCCTGCTGGGGTGGGGGATCCAAGCAAGGGTGTTCTGCCTGTCTTGTACTGGACTGAGTTTTGTGGGGAAGGACAAAGTTATGTGAAATGTGGACACAACTTTCTGCACAGATTTCTGGATTCATTTGAGCAACTAGGACTGCTGGCTGTGTTTATTTTGCAGAGTACTTGGTTTTGTAATTTCTCTCATCTGACAAGAGAAGGATGTAGGCTCCTCACTGTTGAGGTAGCTAACTTTTTTCTGAAATTTGACTTGAATTTTATGTGCTAAAGTAATTATGCAACAATGAAAATGTCCTTCAAATGCTTATTAATTCAATGAATAGTTTTATTTGACTGTTTCTAGATTGTGGAGATACCCTATAACTCAAACCTGAGAGCACCCCTTGCCCTCCCGTTTTTGTAAGACTCGGAGGTTTCAGGCTCTATTATCTTCTTCCTAAGAGTGAAGATGGGACAATAGCTTGGTTTTTTTCTTGAATTTATAATAAGAGCCATAAATTGAAGAGATCTGAAGGTGGATAGCAAAATCTCTTTGGGTGAGATGTGAGAAGGATAAGAAGCTGAAGTTGAAAAGCAGAACATAATGATCCAAAAGGATTTGGGGAGGGTGGGGTGGGGAGGTGGAACACCACAGATGAGTGTGAAATCCTTCAGTTTCGAAATCAGGAGTGGTGCTGTTCAGTTCTGTATGTCCAAAATTTCCAAAGATCATATGTTCAGGTCCTAGAACTCCCAGAATAATGGATCTCTAGAGGTGTATGGCTATGGGGAGGAAAGGTAAAACCAGCAGAAAATATCCCCTTAATCTGTTACTTTGGGTCCTGTTTATGGAAAATAAGGGAATGCATCTTTGCTATTCACTTTTGCTTAGCTAACATACTAAAAGCAAAACTGCTCCAATCTGTTAAACAGTGGCCACATAAGAGTGCAAAATTTCTTGAAGAAAAACTTTCTCTTGCCTCTGGAGGTCTAAGGATTTTTCAAGAATCAGTCCTGGTCCTCTAACTTGCCAGTGTTTAAGCCTCTGCTACCTTAAATTTTATCTTGTTACAATATAAATGCAAAAAGACCATTTGATAAACTGTGCTGATAGTATTTTGTAACCTCTTTGCACTCCCTCACATAGGTTTAACTGTTGAGATGAAAAGATAACAAGGTTGTGTAGAATCACATTTACTGTTTACTGAACTCTGGCTCATCTTTAGATTACAGTATCAAACATGAAAGTCTGATCATGTCTGGTGGATATAGCTCTTGAGCACAGCTGTCTGGTGTGCTTGCTCACAAACTTTTTTTTAAGCTTGTTTGTCATATGCCCAGGGCTATCTGAGCATGCATATGACCCAACTGGTTTTTGATCTGAAATGCATAAAAGGTCACTTTGCTGAACTTTATCTTCTGGACCTCAAGTTTTACCATTAGTGATATTCAACTGTGAATTTCTTAAGTGGAAAAAAGAATCTATTCAGTGTGCCTTTCAGGCTTTCCAGACAATTTCACTTTTGCCTTACCCTGCTCTGGTTTTGTTTTCAGAGATTTCTAACACTTGATAGAGGAAGTGAACAGTATTTGGACACTATTTTTGGGGTAATGCTGAGTGTTTTGGGTTGCAACGCTGTATGGTTCCTGTAGCTCTGATGTCTTTTCCAGACAAATGTCAGCTGTATTCTGTCCCTGCAAAACTGAACTTGAGCATTAAGGCAGGTCTTAAAATATCCTCTTTGTGCAGATGATCACACTGCTTCTGTGTCTTCTACCTTATGACTTTGTTGTTATTTTTTGAGAAAAATTGCACGTGCTTCACAAGATACCAGGAGCACAAAAACAATGAAATTTCCTCTCTTCTGGCCTTCTGGGGATATCATAGGCCACTGCTGTTCTGCTTCTTAAGTAGATTTGGAGCCTCTGATATCGGTTACTCTTCTGGACAGTGGATTGTATGAATTTAACATATAAGCATGCTCGCCTCCTTTTCCTGTCCTCTGTAAAGGTCACTGTACAGGAGGGAAAGTTGAGTCATGGGCTATAAACACTTGAAGGTCTGCTATCTGATCTAATTTTTGTTAGCTTATTGCCTGGTGCTGTGGCAGGTGGACTTTGTCAGGTTTATCCCTGGCAATGCTGCTGACCCTGGTGACCTGCTCCATTCCTCTGCAGAAGTTTCCTTCCCTGCAGGGGGATAGCACAAGTCAGGGTGTGTCATCTCCTCACTCACTTCTCTTCCTTGCTGAGCAAAGAGCATTGCATTGGAGATGCAACTGTCCTATGTGTCCTTTTTCTTAATTTTTTTTTTTTAAGTCTAAAAACTTGCCCATGTCCTGTGGAGATCATCTTCAGGATTCAGAAAACTCTGGCAGGATGTCCTGCATTGTAGAAATAGCAGTGGTTTAAATAATTCAGAAAAGTAACTTAAGATACTGTGATGTTTCTGAATATTGCAGATATCCCATAGATAGGAGAAAGACTATGTGAAAGGGCATGTAACAACAGGTATAGTAGAGCTGGTGATACTGGGAACAGCAAATACTTCTGAGAATGAGGGGGAAGTAATCCGTGGGAACCATTTTTACAGTTCCTGAACGCCTTCTATCTGTCTGGGATGAAGAACCTACTGTGATCAGCTTTTTAGGTGTTGTCAGTTTTGGGGTTGTGTTTTGCTGGTTGGTTTTCAATCCCAGTTTAGATTCTGTAGTTAAGATATCTATCAAACGACCTCATACATTCTTCTGTGGAAGAAATAAGGCAAAAGGCCACTTTATGACATAATTGAACTTGTAGTGATGAGATTTACTTGTAGAAATTTTAGGGGGAAAAATGTGGTGACAGAAGTTTGAGAAGGGTATAAATTGTGTTAATTTTGCATGCTTTGGAACCTTTCTGGTAGGTGAGAGCCATATTCTTTCTGGGTAAAATAGGTCTTGCTTGGATGGATCAAATGTGAAATTTTTAAATACCATTTCTGCAAAAATTGTTTGGAGGCTTCTTATGATTTCAAGAGTGCAAATAATGCAATACTCTTCAGTCTTAATACATGAAAATGAGATTGGAGAAACAAACACATGCTTACCTTTCAGCCTGCATAAACAGCGGTGCTAATTAAGATAAGGGCAAATATCCTTACTATTTTCCTTTTTGATTTAATCATTAGACTATATTAAAAATGTGTAAACATAATTCATAAACTCACTTTCCTGAGTTCTGACTCGCTGTACATGTGCTGGTGTGTTCCAGCACTTTATTCCTGTATTTGTTATTTACAAGTATCTTAAGATATGTAGAAATAACTGGTAATTACTAAAATGAGATCACAGAACAGAAGAAAAAGGTGTAATATCTATGCTTTTATTAGCTGTCCTTGGTTACCTTGTGTGTGCTCTTTAGTCTTTGCAGATTGCTGATGTATAATGTGGAGAACACATTTTTGCCTGGAAGTGCAGAAGTGGTTTGTTTGAGGAGTTCAGTGGCCATGGTATGGCTGGGAGACTTGTCTCCCACTGGATTTGACCAGCACTGGATATTTTGATACGCTGTGGTCTGTGGGCACAGCTTCCTCTCAGTTTACAAGTGCTGTTTACCACTCCTTGGGACTACACACATAAATAACAGAAGTCTGAACTAATGTCAGATTAAATTTTAGTCCACAGAAATTGCTCATTGAGCATCTCATGTAAAGTAGCCAGTTAAATTCCTCCCCCTCACCCCCTCCTTTTAATCATCATTACATTGTTTTTCCCAGCTGCTTGTAAGTGGACTGGGAAGAACTGGCACTAAAGCAACTTACTACTCCTTAAACAGTTCACACTAACATCAGTGGTTGCATAAAATCTGTTTCCTTTCAAAAGATTTGTGATGTATACAGACTTTCAGGTACAAGACCCTTCTAAATAAAAGCATATAAACAGACTTGCGTTAAAATTGTCACATTTGTGAGCTGACATAGCTAAAGCTGTAGAATTATATCTGCTAAAGAGATCTGCCAGAAGGTTTAGTTACATATTCATCCTGTGAAGTCTGTGGTGGGTTTATTCTCTTGGAGAGATAATGTCAAGCCTAAGTCTGGGCTGGCTACTTCATGGATGAAGGCAGGTATGCTTTATACTCTTTTCTTTGAAAGCTGGGGAACAGCTGCTTTTTTTCCTTTTTTTTAAGCCTTGCAGCGTTTAATGAGATGGCTTTAAGTCATCATCTACTGTGACAGAAAGTACACGTAATAGCATGTCTGCTGTAAGAAGTTACGGCTCTTGCCCTGTAAGTGCTGTGCCCTGTTCTTTTCTACAGGCTCTCTATCCCCATGTTGTTTTTTTTCTGCTTTTAGTGGGAAAGGGTGGGATGCAAACCTGTGGCAGGCTGACTTCCATGTCCTTGCAGCCTCCAGCAGTGGAACAGACTCAACAGGGGTATCTGGGCAGAGAGAGGGTGAAAAGTGTCCAGACTTGAGTTTAAAAATTAATCTAGGAAGGACATTCTAAAAATAGGTTAAAACACGTGAACATATAGCTGTGAAAAAGGGACCAAATATTTTGGTCCTAAAAGACACTTTTTAAAGGGAGAGCTGTTTGCATCTCTTTCAACATGCCAATTTGCATGTTCCTGATGCTTAAAAATATTTATTCTGTTTTTGAGGGAAACCTGCCCTGGTTTGCTTTCAGTGCTTCCTGCTCTCATAAGCTTTGACACTTAGTGTGAGAGAACATCAGGCTTAAATTAGGGGAAATAGCCATACTGCCTGCACAAAGTGAGCTCTTTTTTAGAGGTACAGGTTGACTTTGTGACCAGTTAACAGTCTTTCTAATATGCTAACATTTATTTTAGTTGTTCCTTTTAATAGCTATATTGCAGTAAATGTGCCTTTTCCAAGGAGGAGTCAGTCCCTTAACCCCATACCATGCACTAATTCCAGGGGGAGCTTAGCATGAAAATTGGTGAAACTGTAGGGTCTTCTGTGAGTTGGTGGTTTGGGTATTGTTGTTTCTTTTTGCTGGAAGGAGCAAGGGGACAAGTGATTTCACCCCCCAAGTCTGACTGGTTTTCATTTCCTATGCTAATGATTGTTTTGTAACCCAGGAGCACAGAAATTGTGGCTGGAAATAGCACTCCACTGTGTTTTGGAGCAGAAAACCACATGCACACACTAAAACAGGGTAAGAACGGGACTGTTAAAATTTGGCAGGCTAAAATGTGAGGGGTATTAAGTTGGCCAGAGCATTCAGAAGGGAAGTCTATGGCAAGAGAGCCATCCCAAGGTCCCACAGGCTTATGGCAGCATTACTTCAGTCTAGCACTGACAAACACCTGGTTGTAGTTGCATAGAGGCATTATTGAACAATAGAATATTGAAAAAAGATGCTTACATGGGACTAGCAAGAAAGGCAACATCTTCCTCTCAGTGCATTGCATGAGATTAGCCTGAGGAGCAAACAGGGACAAAACTAAGGCCAGGTAAGACAACCGGTAGCTCTCTCACAAGACAGTCTGTATTCAGAAACAAAAAAAGTAAATATCCCTTATTTTGCTTTTTTATATTTATGTCTCTTCTTGCTAGATTTGGAGATTAGAAGGCACCTGTGCTTTAGTCTGAGAAATTACAGTACCTGCTACCTGTGTGAATGAATAATGGAGTCAGGATTCAGTGTTACCAGTGGCAGTTGTCTAACCCCCACTAATGAATTTTTGTTTTAAACCACCGTCAAATAATGAGAGTATTCGTTTGCACAAAGGCTGGCATTTCACATGTGAGGGAAAGCTTGGGCATATTCACTTAATTAGATACAGAAATACAAGAGAATAGCAAGGGTGGCTTCTTACACATAAGGACAAAGTACACAGATTGATATTACAGCTCAGTTTCAGTCCTGCCACTTCACTGGTACAGGCATGGGCTGTGGTACTGCCCTCATGGGAGCAGTTTTAAAGAGGTGCACTTGTCATATTACAAACATAAATGTTTGTGCCATCTTTATTTCCTGAGCCTGCTGCAGGATGAGGAAAGAGAGTGGAGTTACTGATCAGATTTGGTGAGAGCTGGAGGATATCTAAGGAAAGCTTTGCATGAGAGCACAAGTGGACGTAAAGAAAAGCAGGAGACTGGAAGTGATGGTTTTTATGTATTTTATCGCTGCCTCCCTGTTCAGTAGGCTCCCCTAGCGTCCTTCCAGGTAATCAAGAACAGCAGGAAGAGATGAGTTAAATAAAAGTTAATAAATAAAATGAGTAACATGTTAGGTGATTCTCTGAACAAAACGATGACTGTTTCCTTCTGAGAGGCTGTGTCGGTGTTGGAAGCTTTCTGGGGTTTTTTTCCCCTCTGCTCTTTGTTTTGTCTTCCTTATCTGGTTTTATTTGTTTTTAGCACTTCTCCAAAGTAAACAAAACACATAATCAGGTGTTTAAGTAGAGGATGTTTCTGAATCAGGTTTATGAGATACTGTGCTCCAGTTTCGCTGAAGGAAATCTTATTATAACACAAGCCCTGACTCAACTGTGTTACATTCTTTCATTGTAAAATACAACTCTGCCATTGTTAATAAATGACTATTCTAGACTAGTATTGGATGAAAAGACAAATATTGCTACAGCAACTTCTGAGTGCATTTGGTAATTGAAACTCATTTAAACAAACAAAACCAACTCACAAAAACAAACGAAGAAGAATTTACGAAGACCACTCATTTCAGTCTTTAATCTGTGCAGCTGATCATTTGTGTGTATTAGGAATTTCTGTAGGTTGTTCAATACATGATGTTCCAGAGCTTTGCTCTGAAGACTGCAGGAGACCTATCACAAAGTATTGATGTCCTTCTGTGAATGAGGGAGTAGAAAAAGCACAATTGGATATTTCCAAATCAAAAAAGCCTTTTGAAACGTCTTAGTAAGTTATCAACATCTTGATGCCTGAAAACACGTGGATAAAGTCATACAGTATCTTGATTTGGAAAGGATCCATCAGGTTCATTGAGTCCTGCTTCTGTCAGGACTACCTAACACTAAACTACATGGCTGAGAGTGTCATCCAGAGGGTCCTTGAACTCTGGCAGGCTTGGTGGCATGCCTGCTTCCCTGGGGAGCCTGTTCCACTGATTGACTGTCCTCTCAGTAAGCAGCCTTTTCCTAATGTCCAAATAGGCACGGGAAAGATCTGCTCTAGTCCATAATTGCTGGGAGAGTCAAGAGTCACCAGACTTTCTCCCAGTAATGCAAGCAGACTGTGGTGCAATTCCTGTTGGCTTACATGGAGAAATGCTATGCACTTCTTCCTACAAGTACTTTTAGGGTTAATTTTGGCTGTCTAAAATTTGAACATTTTATGCCATACCTGAATCTGATCTGTAAAGTAGAAAAACCACCCCAGCTTCTTAAGTAAATGTGTTTTAGGTTGTATGTTTTATCTTGGGGTTGTTCTGTTGTTGTTTATTTGATTTCAGTTACTTATTTTTAAATGGCACTGGCTAGGTTTTTAGAAAATTATCCTTGACACAGGTTTATACTTGGCCCCAGACTGGAAAATTTGGACCAAGTGCTAGTTATCTTCACTGGCTAAAGAGCTTGTATGTGCAGGAAAGAAAGCCCTTTACATTGTCATTAGACTAAATGAGCTGTCAGTGGTCCATAGTACTGCACGTGTTGTAATTGTTGAATAGTTCAATTGACTGATAAGTTGCTTTTTCCAAATATTGTTCCTGCTTTGAGTAGTTATTTTGGCGCCTGTGTTTTTAAACTTTTGAACAAAATAATACAAATATTGTTGGACTTGCTGTAGACTTTAGGTTTTCCAGCTGTGTTTGGGTCTACATGAGGTTATCAGGTTGTATTCTAAATATTAACTCAGGGTCTGCCGCTTGAATATTGTATTAAAGCACTGTAAAGAAGTTTTATGACAATACAAATGGGCACTTAACCCATATTGGCTTTGCAGAGAACTTCAAAAACTACAGTCAGACTCCAATCACATACAGTTATCTATAATAAAATTACTATTTCTGGCACTTGGACATCTAAAAAAGCATTAAGATTCAGCAGTTCTTAAATGCAAAAGAAAATATTGATTACAATTTGGAAACCTGCTATGACTTATGGAGTACAGCTATATATTTTCATCTTTTGCTCTTTAAAAATTAATTTGTTCCTTTTATGCCTTTTGTATAAAAGGCTGCATTGTTCAAGGTGTGTGGATAAGTAAAATTAGCCCATAGTTGTTTTCTGTTTCAGCTGTAGCTGTATTAATTGAAAGGGCTCATGGAGTTGTTTCTTCTTGTCATGAACTCATTATGTACCTGAAAATTGTCTTCATCTGCTGTAAGACATTTTTGGAAATAATTGGAAGAATATGTGGAAGGAGATACCCTTCACATGGTAGCAGTTTTTCCAGAATCTGACCTTGACATTGGCCATGATGATGACTCTGGGATTGAAAATGTGAGTTTTAATTCTCTCTTTCTTGTTAGAATTAGTAAAGTGCTTTCTCAAAATTATTACTGGTCCTAATCAATCATCTTCCCTTAAAAAAATAAAAATCATCTGAAGTCTTTGATATCAGATGAACTTTCCAGGTTTTAAGTCCTTTATTCTGATTTTCCACTTGTCAACAGTGATAGCTTTGACTACTGTCCAGGCAGCGCTCTCAGGCATGGTGTTCTGAAGCACTCATTGGATTTTCTGGGTAACTGAAGGTCACCTTGTCTTGTGCTCTGGTCAGTCAAAAGATGACTTGCTTTTCCAGGAAATCTTTCCTTTCCACTTGGACATGGCACATGCTTTACCTACAGAGTACGTAGAGATAAATGAAGCAGCAAACAGAGATACAGCACTAAAGGCAGGTGCTGCTGTAGTTTACCAGCCTCTGGAGCGTTCCACCTGTCCTTTTATCTAAGTGTTTTGTAACTTGCTGGTTTTCTGAGGAAGGTACAGCCAGCAGGCTCCATCCCCGTGCATGAGGACGCAGAGCAATGCCCTGAGGAGGTGGCGTGTCCTGGGGGCTGTCTGTGGCTGTGACCTCCGTGCGAGGCCACGGAGTCGCCGGTCACTGGCCAGTGCTCCCAGCTCCGGTCGGCAGCGGCACGCAGGGAGGGCAGGAGCCCTGAGAACACGCTCGGGCGGTTCTTCAGCAGCTGCTTGGCTTCCTTTTGGCTTCTGGGTACAATTCAAGGTTTTGGCCTCGGTTACTTTTAAGCCTAATGTGACTTGAGCTCTGGCTGAGAGACTGCCTGGTTTGTTTTTTGTTTTTTTTTTTTTTATCCAACATAGCAATTAATGTCAACTGGGATACTTGACCTAGATCATCCTAGTTTTTAATGTCAAGTAGCCATTGGCAGGAAGTTCTTCGAGAAGTACTTCTGCCTGTGGAATGTGCTCCCAACCTGGTCTGGTGGAGTCAGCTCGCTGGGTGGGCTCAGTGCCAGGCCTATCTTATTTCTTTGCCTATGGAGATGAGGAATGGCTCAATGCTTCTCCTGTTCTCCTTTGCCCCTGAAGAAAGGCAGGTTAATGTGAGTTTGTAATCACTACACCAAGATTTTTCCACTTGAGCCATGTGGGAAGTGAAATATATGTGAAAGAAAAAAATAGCACACATGCCTTAGTATGTAAGGGCTTTTTTACTGAGGGAGCTTAATTGAATGTTTTGCATGAAATGAAAGCAAAAGATGTTTCTTCACACAGACCAGTTTGAAAGTATGGCAAGTTAAATTTAGATAAGTGCTGTTTTCTTTCAGCTTTGTGGAAGACTCTATAGCCAGGCATGGAAAGCTTCCTTCCTGCTGGGAGAGATTTGTCAAACCATTAATACCATCTCCAAGTGCTTAAAGCACCATCCCCAGGTTCCACAACTGAACAGGCTGTGATACGGCCCACTTTGCCCCAGGGGAAGGTGTTTGGTGCTTTTTTCTTAACTGTGCCATTTGTTGATCAGTTGTTGAAGAAAAATGTTCAGGATCAAAAGTAGTTTTGAGGAGGAGGGATTTTGTCTGGAGTGCTGCATGGCAACTGCATGCCAAAGCTGGAGCGACAAACTGTTGGAATATAAATACAGTCAAAACTTTGGCCTGGAAAAGCTCTGTTCTACAACTGCTGTGAGATGTCTGAAGGTTTGTTGGCAAATGCCCAACAGCCAGCCAAGATGACTCTGGTTATAGAAGGATACGAGGAAGGAAGAGGGGAGATAAATTTCATCTTAAGTCTTAAGTAACTAAGACTTCTTAGTTCAGTGTGGAACTGATTTCTAACAGTACATCAGTGTCATGTCTCTTTTTGCTTAGGTGAGAGACTTCCTGGCCCTACAGGATGAGGGAGTTCAGCTTGCCATGTCTGCTTTGGACAGCATAGAAAAAAAATTGCCTGCCTCCCTTTCCTGAACACATTTTAACCCCTTTCCTGTCAGTCTGGATTCTGGAGAGCTTTGGGAATGTGGTTTAGGAGAAGAAATAAGAGGAATTAGGGGTTAGAAGTAAGGAAAAAAAAAGTTACTTGTTTCTGGAAAAGATGAGGAAATAAATCAGAAGTAGAATTAGGGAACTTGAGAATATTCATTGCTTTAGTTCTTACCTGTCTAATAAGAATAAGTACTCTAGAAGCAAAAATAAGAGATAATGGAGGTTATAAACCTGAGTGGGTGACTTGTTCCAGAGTCAAATGGAGATTTACAGGTTTCAGAAGATACTGGATAATATTTTTAAGAGTAGAACAAAAGACAAAAAGGTTTAAGAAATCAAGAACTTAAGGAAATATAGAAGAAGAAAATATATAGGTCACACCTAAAGAGAGATCTTTTGGTAAGTCTTTTTTGAAGACTGTCAACAAAGAGAGGAAGTTTGTGTGCTAATGAAAAGAGTTACTACTGAGAGTCAGGCAGTTCTTGTGACATCTGAGAGGAAAAGTACTGAGAGAGTAAGTGCAAGCTGACAAATAATGTTGAAATAAACACAATAATTGGTGTCATGTAACTAAAAGCAGTTACGTGAAGGACTGGTGTTAGCCAGGAACAGACACCCACTGTATTGGGTGGGAAATGCTGGGAACTTACACAATCAGTGCTTTGTTACTCATTTTTAAACCAGGAGGGTTAAACTGGTGCTAGGACAGTGTGGGATTTGTCTCACCTGTGTTACTGAGGTCTAATTCTTGAGTGGAAGTGGAGGGAAGACCCTAAATGTATCTAGCCAGGAGAAACAGGAATCCTGGAGAGCTCCTTTCAGGCAGGGAGCAGAAGCAGGCACTTGTAGGATGTGATTCATTTGACCTCCTTTTGACATGTTCTATAGGAGGAGTTCAGTCAGAGAGCCTTGTTCTTTGCATGGGCTGTAAAGGGAGACCAACATGACCTGTTCAGATACAGACACCTACACTGTAAACATCTTCATTTGGTCTAGTGAATCCTGGCTTGGCATCCACATCTGAGAAAGGGAAGAGAAGGTTGCTCTGTTATTATGGCTTGTGGTTAAGTGTCAGATGCCCTCCATCCTGCTTGAGTAAAGACTCAACACCTTTCCAAAATGGAAGCTGGCATTCCAGAGCCTCCATAGGTCTGCCCAGGTAGGGCCAGCGATTCATGCTGAGGCACTGCGAGGGCATCGCCCTTGTGCCGCCTCTGCAGGGGCAGCAGGAGCCAGCCCATGCTGCTCCCTCTCCTCTGGTGTCAGTGCCCACGGACACCAGGGGGAGGAGATCCCAGCTACAAGGCACAGTCCTGGCGAGACGGGAGTGCACATGGACAGTTCCTCCAGCTCTGGAGCAGGGGGAACCTCCCAAGAGCTGGAAGTAGTGACTTGCTGAATGTGCCCCCTTTGCAGTGATTGATTTACAGGTGAGCATGGGGATGTGACAGGAGTTCACACGCTGAGCTCCACGGGGACACTCTTACTGAGAGCAGGGGGTCCATGCTGCTGACAGCCCTGGTGCTTACCTGTAAATCACCTGGTGTGTGCTTGGTGGGCCATGAGCAGCAAATGATTTGTTGAACCTGGTTCCTGGGTGAAATTGGAGTGTTGCCCTGTGTTGTTAAATAGGGTCACATAAAGCACAAGAACTCAGGTTTTGTTGTTACTAAGTCAGTAGTTTGGGATGATACCACTGTGCTGTTTCTGTTATATCCATACAAATGTGTTTTTATTGCTTCATGGCTTTGAGATTTTTGTTTGTGTTACAAAACTCCTAAACAAATAAATGTATCTGTATTTCATTTGAAAACTATAATTTTTTTTCCTCTTGAATTGTTTGATGGTTTATTTGGAATACCAGCATATTATATGGTGGCTGCCGTATTCTTTCCTTGGATATGCAGTATAATTGATGTCTCTGGAACAGAATTTTTTTTATTATTAATTTTTTAAGAACAAAACAGAAAAGTTTTAATATTCCGTCACTGTGAAATGTGTTCGTTAGATTTTTGTAGAAGTTTTTGACAGAGACGCTAATAAAATTTTAGTTTTAATTTTAAGTCGTATTAAAATTCAATGCACTGGAATAATCCTTTTTTAAGAAAAGGAGGAGTGTCACATTTACTGTTATGACTATTATGAATTATTTTATTCAAGTATATTTTAAAAAGTACCCTTGTTGAGAATGTCTTCATTTTTATTGCTGAAAAGTGTAAACATATTCTTATTATTACACCTATTTTCTTGAAGTGCTCATTGTCTCTGTGCAGGCTCATTTTATAATGTATGCATCTGGTAATGAAAATAATAATTAAATTCTTTCACAATGAAACAGTGATTGGGGGGAGGGCGGAGGCGGAGAAAGCTCAGGCAATACTAGCAGCTGAATTCATACCCAGCAAAGCTATAGCTAATTGACTAGTAAGGCTGATTCTTCACCTTTAATGTATTTTAAAGCCTAAAGTTATATTTTTAAAGAAGCAGTTCTCATTTTTTTTTTCCTAATTGGCACTTCATATTTGGGAACACCACTTTCTTTTTTTCCCCCCTTTTATTCTTCTAATATTTTCTCCCCTGTTTCTTGCACCCCAGCCACAAGTCTACTCCCTGTCCTCATGTGTGTTTTCTGACCTTCAGCCATTGAGGAATTGAATTGGTCTTGTGCTGGGGCTGTGAGTGACCCAGGCACTGACTTTGAAGGGCTTGAAGAAGATGCTGCTGGGGAGGTTGGAGAGGTCTGGGAGAAGCTGCCTCTGTTGATCCAAAAAGTGTGCAGGGTGATGAGCCAGGCTGTATAACCAAACCCTAACAAAGTCTCTGAGTGCTGGGAAGGACAAGGATGTAATCTGGAGCTGAGTAGCAGAACCAAGCTGATGTGGATTAAGATACAGCTATTTGGGTGAGTGCGTGCGTGCTGATTGCAGTGTAGGAAATAATGTAACATGGCTGACCAAAAGTATCTGGCTTAAATCTGATTTACATTTTTAGTTCTTAATCTCTCTGCTTTTCATTTTATTATTGCTTATTTTATTTGTTTGGGATAATGTGCTCTCTTACTGTTTTTTGTCTGGGTTATTTTTGGCGGTTTTTTTTTTGTGAATTCTTGCCTTTTCTTCCTTTTAAATCTGGGTTGGGTGCTTTCTCATTGGGTTTTTTGTTTCTTCTAAAATTATTTTTCTTACCCCTAAGTTGTGTTTACTTTGCTGTATATCCTCTTTGTCTCTTTCAAGGCATATTCAAAGAGATTTACTCTTCAGTCAGGTCTTGAAAATGATAGAAGCAACATCAAATGTTTTGAGAGTTTAGGACAAACTTCTTACAGTCCCCAAGCTCAGCATAGCCCTGGATGTCTGTGTTCATGTTGTCTTGCAGTCACAGATTAATGCTGAAATAGTCTCACAGCCTTGGACTGTGTAATGATTCCTCTTGTGTAACAGAGGGAGGGAAAATGGGGTGGGAAAGACGTCAGACTTGGCTGGGTATGTGGGATTCAGCTTGGGGGAGCTGTAGTACCAGGGCTCCTCCTTTTCAGAATGCCTTTCACTCATATCTGAGGTCTGGGGTGGCCTGAATTCATATAAAATAAGATTTTTGGGAAGGCCAGTCTGATCCATGTATGAGTGCTGCACGTTTGGTATGGTGTCAGTTTTTCCTACTTGAGATTAATCACTGTTACATCTTAATGAAATGGATGTACAACCTACTTTATTAAAAAAGGCAAATGGTGTACAGTATTAAAGACCTAGAAGGTGCACTAAAATGATGGCATGTAATAATAAGATTTACCTTGCATGAACAAAAAGCAAAGTTACTGTATTTGAAGCTGCTGCTCCATGATTAACTTGGAACTAATTTTGGTCTTTCTTGAACTTGTATAAATGTTCTGTTTCAGTCACCACCTGCAGTAATTCATTCTGCCACCCTCAGCATGAAATACTTCTTCAGGACGGATCTATTTAATGTGTTTTCAGTCAGTACTTTGAAAATCTGTTATTTCAGAATGTCTTCTTTCTTGATGAGAAATCAATCTGGATTCTTTAACCTCTTCATTACAAATGTCTTTTTTGTGTTTTGTTGTTTCATCCTTCTTTAGACCATAAAGGAGAACAAATAATTTTCCCTGTTTGTCCTCAACAGCTGTATCCATCTGCTTTTTAAATTTTTTTAAATTTAGTGTGGATTACTTAAAACATACTCCCCCTCTTACCTTCTCCTAGAGTCAGTTTCTTCCGTGAACTTGTGGGGGGAAAAAAAAAGAAAAGAAAAATTTGGTGATGAAAAGCCAACTTTGGCATGGCAAAACTCTTGAGTTTCTCTGGGGATTTTGCAACTATGTATGCCTATTGCAAAAGTTTTGTTATGCGAGACAAAACTTGGTGGAGAGCTATAACACTGCAGTTTGGTTTCTGCTGTTCTCTTTGGCTGTTATGAGAGAAAGGAGTAGCCCAGCTGTATTAGTGGCTGCTCTGGAGGGGAGACCAGCAGATCCCTGGGCTCACCTTTTACCTGCCAGCCTCCATGCAAAGCAGCTTCATCATCTGGCATAGCTTCCCTCTCAAGGGAACAGCTGCCAAGAACACTTTCTTTCTTAAATGGATCCTATTTTGAGAGTAGAAGACTGTCTACTCGGTGTTTTTGTTTACATCCACAGAACTAGAGTTAAGATGTCTTGCGTCTGACTAAAGGGGCAAAATCTTTTACAGGGACATTATTGAGTTCAGCAATTTGTAATCATTGCTTGTTAAACGTCTAAATTTTTTTTTAAAGAGAGTGTGAGGATGTTTTGTGCTATACATTTTTTGGCAACAAACTGGGTGTGGGGAAAGCAGGAACAGAGAAGGCTCTTTATCATTAGGAAAATCTAGCAAATCCTGTTTTCATGTAGGTTGGCAAATTTTCATGAATAATTAGTCAAGTTAATTGAAGTTTGCATTTCAACTCTGTTGATTTTGTTTGTTTTCTTCTTTTTCCACCCCACTAATTCTCGGGTTTCTAGGATAAGTCATGTTTTTGCAGAACATGTCATACAATTCATCCTTGAAATAAAACCATATTGGGAAAAGGTTTCACTACTTTAAAATAATATCCTCTAGTTCAGTACCTTTGTTCCAAAAGCAAATATCACTGAGCCTTCATTGCTGTTGAAATTATGCTGTTTCTCAGTTGCATTCCTTGATCTCACTGCATACCTAAGGAATGGGAAGAGCTTCATATTTCTGAGGATGGTTGGTTGGTGTTTCCGAGATCTACGTATTTTTCTGTGTCAGTTGTGGTCATTGATCTGCCTTTGAATTTGTGGACTCAATTTTGTAAGTTCTGTGGTTGCCCCATCACCCATCTCTCGTTCCCGCTGCCTATGCCCGCTACTAGTGTTGAGGCTGGTGGGTTGATTCATATGATTAACCTGCTCTCTCTGTATTTTTAGTGTTGAAACTTCCTGCTGATAAATGGAAAAACTGTGAGTAGAGGCTTACCTGACCATTATTAAGAATTCTAGCCCTTACAATTCAGAGAAGTTTGTTAATAACGCAAAAATTACTTGGTGCTGTTACTTGTCTGCGGTGACAAAGAAACATCTGCTTGAAAAGCTTGCAGTGACCCAGTTTAAATGGTCTGAACAGTACTAAAACCAGTTCTACAGTATCAGGATTTTTTTTCTTTCTCGTTTTGAAAGAATCCAAGATAAATGTCTTGCACATTAAGGAGATGAGCTGTAATAAAGCATATATGGATGATATGGCAGCAGTCCAACAGCATTAGTATGCATGCTCTGATGGAGTTGTGGTGGCAGCTAGCAGTCACTCTCAACTTAGAGCTAAATGTTACTCAGGGAGCATGGAGAGCCTTGCTCCTTCAGCTGGGCCTGTTTTGAAAGAAACTCACCCCAGTTCAAGACATTTCTTGCCTGGATTGTTATGAAACCTGTTAGTCTGGAGAACCAGTGTCCAGCTTTTCCAGGGAGCTGCACTGGTGGCGGATGGTCTGGACTGCAGGTGACGGTGTGTGTAGAGGTGTGGATAACTGGGGTAGAATGTGTACAGCGTGTGTTGTAACAGAAATGTATGGGCAGCACACAGTTGTGCTGGCACAGGGCTGGTAGTGCTAGCAGACATGGAGCAAAATTCATATTTATTAACAGGCATATAGAGTTACACGAGCACCATCACTACGTGTGGTAATTTCCGCCCTGTTTTTTGATAGAGCAGAGGCTGCAGGTCCTTATGAAACATAGCGGTGGGAAATCAGATGTGAGGGTAATTCCCCGAGCCCTTGCCTGCTTCCTTCCTGTATCTAATTAGCCATTGGGGAGGACAGCGAGGAGTGGGCAGCTGGCCAGATGAATTGTTGCAGTGGATTGGATCTGGCCAGCAGGCTGCTGCTCAGGCATTCCAGTTTGAATTGTTAAAAAAAAAAAAAAAAAAGGTCTCTTTTATATGACTTGATTTTGCCTTGAAAGATGTATGTTACATGTTGATGGTTGTTATGTTGAACCACCAGGTTCTTCCTGTGTTCTTAAGTAGCAGGCTTTTGGAAGATCTTAGTAGTTTCTTTTCCACAATTATCTGTTTATTCCCTTTTCTTAGGGCAGGAGTAATCTTTTCTGCTTCTCCGCATTATTACATGCTTCTTGCAAGTGTTCAGGCTTTTACTTTATTATCCTTTGGAGACTCTTTCACAGAGAAATGAACCTTGATGTCAGGTGGTAGTGAGCATGAATATTCCACAGTCAAATTTTTCCTCCTGTGGAAAACTTCATACATAAGAAGAGGATTAAGGGAAGGAAATTTTCCGTGAGGTTCTTCCCATATACGTTTCTTTCCTGTTCTTTAGTGTGACAGATGAGAGGAGAAGGCTTCCTCATGGGCATGGGAGATCCTTTGGGTGATGTGGGGATACACAACATAGAGCCATCTGTGTAGGTGAACTCTATGTACAGTTGCTTTTCATCTACACTTGTTGGTCATCTTATGCTTTTGGAGAGTATTATAATGTTTATTTTGCTCTTGTGAGCAAATAAACTGGGTCCTTTTATTTCTTCTGTGGACAGTCCTTTGTTGTTGATGCTTTGTTTGATATTTGTTTGTACTAACACATAAACATAGCAAGGAGGAAAGGTTTAGAGTTTTGTCAGTTCTCTCCCTGTTATGGCTGATCCATTAACCACAAAAAGTTAAGACAACCTGTAGGAGGACATCTGATATTTATCTATACAACTGTTTTATAAATTATGTAAGTTATATTTAGACTAGTAACATTCCATTTTCATCTTTTTCAAATTAGTACTCAGTTTACCTTCTCCCATTGCTGTATTCCTGCTTTTCTGTGGGTTCTCAACAGCAGTTCACTTGTACAGGAGGAAAGATGAAACAATAATGTTGTTTTTTAACATTATGTACATTATGTACATATCTAATAACTCAAACCATTTTTATGATGTTCCTGAAAGTTTGGAAAGATGACAAATTAATTTTAAGTTACTTTTTGTTTTTGTTTGCGGTACATAGTTGTTCTCAAAGTATTTTAATTTGGCACATCTGTGTTTTATGTAGATTAATGTCTCTTGAAGAATGCTTTTTATGTCTGTGTTTGGCACAGACATACTGTTAGCAATCCATAAATGAAAATAATTGAAAAGTGACAGGGGTTTTGTAAATATTTTGAAATCTTCAGGTGCATTTTAAAAGGTTGTGAAAGCTTTGTATTTCTGATTCTTTAAATCAGCTAGCCTGGGGATGGTGGTGGTAACAGTTGTACTGTTGGAAAAATACTAAGAATTATACAAACTTGAATGGACCATTGCACACCTTGAGAAACTGGACTTAAGTTTTGTGATGTGTGCTAAATAGAAACATAGTATCTCTTCTGAAAAAGCAGAACATTTTTAGTGTGCTCTGTATTTTCCTAAGCCAATAGTTTGGCAAGACCTGCTGTAATTAGAAAAATTGCTGAGAGTATGGAGCTGTTGTGTATTCATTTTATAGAGGCATTGTGTTTGGGCTGAGGGGTTATGTTTGCTACAAGACCGATCAGAGGCTTTGTTTCTGAAAGGATCTATGCAGTGTTTCTGAGGGAGAAGAGCAGTTCAGGATAATTGCTTAGGAACTTTCTTTTCATTACTTTTTGTTATTTCTATTGTTACTTTTTAAAAAACACTACTGCTTCTTAAGTAAATGAAGCTTGTAGCTTGACTAGGTACAGGATAAATCTCATTTTCTTCTACTAAACTTTCTGTTAACTTTAATGTGATATTTGATACTGCTTTTGAATTCTATGCTAAGAAGTAGTCAAGAGGTCAGAAACTTACAAGGGTATTAGAGATTCGTAACCATTTGGATTTCTAAGACTAAAAAAAAGGAGAGCCTAATATGTTCCAAATTTGGGTGTGTGCAGTAAGCTGGGAATCTCCAGCTTGAGTATAATACAAAACACCTGTAATTCTAAACTGAGACTGCTGTAAAGTGAAATAACAAAACAGCAAGAGAACACTTGTGGTGAGCAGGTTTCTCACACCCTTGCTAGCTGGCGAGCAAGAGAGTCTGAGCCACTGCACAACCTAGGAATTAATGAAGTCTGTTTTGCAGAAGGAAGTGCTGTTGGCAACTGAGTACGCAAATACCCTTAACCAGGAATCGCTGCTGACTGCTGTTGGCTTCAGCTGTTTTGTTGGACACACAGAAACAGTATTAGTGTGATCATTGCTAGAACCCTACAAATAATACACTCTTCTGTTGGGCTTATGTGGTTGTCAGCTTCTTACTCTCTTCTCAATGGCCTGGGGTACCAGGATGAGGTGTGCATGTCTAGCACGCACATGTGGAAGTACAGCGTATACAAAATATGTATACAAAACATGCCTGCCTGCCAGACACTTCCATCTTTCCAATTTTCATGGCTAGCTGTATTTTCTGTAATCAGTATGCTGGTTCTTGCTTTGTACTGCCATTTGCACAGACAAAATAAGAGTATTTAAACAAGAGTATTTGAAGGTGAACATTGGCAATGTAGCATTTCAGTAACGATGCAAAGACTGATATATTTGTTTAAAAAAAACCCAAACCCTCCAAAACATAGTGTTGTCTTCGTTTCCTAGGCTTGTGATATTTATCAGTCAGGTGCTGATAAAATACTAATAATATTTAATACAGCACTATCAGAAGTGTAAATAAAATAAGTGCTTCCTTATATTACCCCCTTCAATCCCACATCCTTAATTACAAGAAGAAAGAAGTGATAGAGAAGCTTAAGGAGGTTAGTTGGGGTGATGAAAGGCAATGACTGAGGAATAGGGAATTGTGTTTAACTTTATAAAACATAATATAAACAAACTTCTGTTGTTGTTTTTTTTTTAATATTGCAAATTATTATTGAATGTAGGTAGCTCCCCACCCTACCCCCCCTTTTAAGTGCAAATTTAGAAAATGTTGTGTCTGGCGGAACAGGGGAAGGAGCTCAAGGACCTGATTCTGTACTGGATGCCTTCAAAGGCTAAGAGTGGGAGGTGTAGCTTAGACGTTGAGATTGCAGGAGTTGAAACTGATTTTTATATCATGTTTATACCTTCCAGATATGGGTGGGTGCAGAGATGGAAACGAAATTAGAGTCTATGGTATTAAAGGTAGCCAAGTAGAATTATTAACAGTCAACTGATTAAGGCAACTTTAAAGGGTGTTTTTCACTATTTAAAGATGTTTCCAGACATCACTTTGCTCTGAAATCCACTTTCAAAAAAATTCTGTGCTCTGCAGACAGCCAAAAAGCTGTGCTTGTGAATGTTAAAAATGACCTTGAGCAGAAGAACTCAAAGGTTGTTGGTGGCTTTGTACTGAATAAAATAAACTGGCACAGCAATGAGAAAAACCTGCATTACGGTTCAGGGTCCTGATTCAGCAAAATACAGTCTTAAACACAGATACAGACCTTACTCTTCTGCAAATGCTCATGTAATTCATGATCAGGACACAAGTTAAATATCAGAATAAAAAGTATTTGTGAGTGTATGTGGTATGAAGTGTTGATAATGTCCTTAAGTTACTATCTGAGGTGACTGAAGCAGGAAATGAACCCCCCAGAAATGAATAATGCTATCTGAGCAGGTCATCAGCCTTGTTTTTTTGATACGCACTTTTTGGAAAGGTGTGCTAGGTTTGAAAGTTACTGTTTTTGACAAAACATCTACAGAAGATTGCTGCAGTGAAAATTTGAGAGTCATTGGGACACCTAAATTAAACATCAGGTTTTACTAATAAGTTGTGGAAGATGCCTGGGTGTTACTTGAGATCCCAGCAGAATAAGGTAATTTCATTTACACAGAATCATAGAATGGCCTGGACTGGAAGGGACTTTAAAGATGATCTCTTTCCAGCCCCCTGCCATGAGCCAAGGACACCTTCCACTGGGCCAGGTTGCTCAGAGCCCCATCCAACCTGGCCTTGAACAGTCTAGGGCTTGTGGTATCCACAGCTTCTCAGGGAAATCTGTTTCAGTGCTCACCAACCTCAACAGTAAAGAATTTCTTCCTAATACACAGTCTAAACATATTTTCTGTCAGTTTGAAGCTATTCCCCTTGTCTTGTCACTCCATATGCTTCTAAATAGTCTCTCTCCAACTTTTTTGTAGGCCCCTTTAGGTACTGGAAGGCCACAATTAGGTCATCCCAAAGCCTTCTCTGTTCCAGACTGAAAAATGCAAATTCTTTTAATCTTCCTTCATAGCAGACCTGTTCCATCCCTCTGATCACCTTGGTGCCTCCTCTGGACTGGCTCCAACAGGTCCCTGTCCTTCCTGTGCTGGGACCCCAGAGTTGGATGCAGCTCTGTATGTGCCTGGGAGCATTGTCCAAAAGCTTCTTGACCTCTGTCAGGCTGATGCTGTGACCTGTTCCCTGGGCAGCCTGTTCCAGTGCCTAACCACCCTCTGGGCAAAAAACCTTTTCCTAATACCCAACCTAAACTTGCCTTGACAGAGTTTCATGCCATTCCCTCAGGTCCTGTCACTGGTCACCAGAGAGAAGAGATCAGTGTCTGCCTATCCACTTCCCTTCGTGAGGATGTTGAAGACCACAGTGAGGTCTCCCCTCAGCCTCTTCTTCTCCAGAATGACCAGAACAAGAGCCCTCAGCCACTCTGCATATGGCTTCCCCTCCAGACCCTTCACCATCCTTGGGGCCCTCCTCAAGATGCTCTCCATATGTAGAATATGGAGAGGATCACAGTATTTGATCACTTTAGTCCACATTATTCAGTACTCTTGCCCTTACCTGTTACTTTCAGGTAGTAGTTGTAATATTCATTTACTTTATACTAGTATAAGGCATTTATTCCATACCAGTATAAGAAGGCCAACTATATCAAGCATACTTTAAACTAATACATTACTGATAAAGCTTCTTACAAAGTAGATACACCAGATATATTGTAATAGTATTAATTTTCATTTTTCTGGTAGACCAAGGGCTTCTTTGGGAGCTGCTGGGAAGTTAGGCCAGAAATGTTGGGAGATGTGGTCAGTCATAACATGATTTTGTGACTGTTTCTGCAAATGCCAATGGGGTGTATGGTTTCAAGAGAATATTTTTGCCAGTAGCATCCTTATCAGATATTTTTTTGTTTAATAATGGCATCCAAGTGGAAAGAGAATACATTATATTAACTTCTGCCATCTTTACCCCTTCTTTTCTGCTGAACTGAGGTACACTGTGTACAAAATAAGTCTTAGGTTTAAAGAATATGAATGTTTCATATTCAGAATCAACAGTTAGAAAACAGCAGAAGTAAGATTGAGTGGGCAACCTGTATTTGGGTAGTCTGTAAAACACTCATCCTGTCCTTTATAGATTGGGCTTGTGTGTGCTGGTGTGAGTATACCTGTGGTAGGAACAGGCAGGGAACAGCCTTACTCTGCAGCTTGCCATCTGTGAGAAATTGTAGCCACGATGACCACTTTCACTGGACGAGTAGAAATGTGTGACTGTCCAGCTCCACAGATGTGACATAGTCACGGTGGCTGTGGTGTGGGTGGGTGTGCTGGGAGCTGCTGTAGGCTTGGAGTGGTGCCGTGTTACTGCACTCACTGCTTCTGTCTGAACCTCTTAGGGTCAGCCTGATTTGGAAAGTTTTTACTGAACTGTTGTGGCCCTGGAAGAAAGCTGCTAATTTGTATTTTTGGCTTTTGGCTTTTAGTTTTGGCAGGGCCACACAACGTGTCCCATACTTGGCAGCAGCGACTGTGTGGCTTGAAAGCTTTTGTTGCGTCTTTGAGTCACCCTGCTCAGCTGGAAAATTGCAATAGAAGTTGTTTTTGTTTTGGGGGTTTTCACAACACTTGGTGTTTGGAAAATCCGTAATATATTTTTGTCTTGTTACACATTGGAGAAACTTAAGAAATCACAAATGTTGCGTGGTCATACCATGAAAATTTGTTCTACTGTTTTCTGCTAGGCTAATGTGTAACATGGGAACTACTTCTACTGGTCTCTTCTAATCCCTCTTCCTGGTAATTGGGGTAAACTGGAAAGTTTTCTGGGATGCACAGCATAGGACTCAGTACTGCAATAATTGTTTAATAGACTAAACAGCTAAACTTTATTTGCTTTTTTTTTTTTTTTTTTTTTTAAGCCCCCACAGTTGGCTGCCTGTATGGCACCCTGTTATTGAAAGGCTGCAAAAAGAACACCTTTGTGCAGGAAGATCAGTGAGTCCCCATGTGTGGGTCTGGTCAGTCTCCATTTGCCAGGGTCTGTGATGTGGTGGAGAAGGCACATGAGGATGTGTTCCTGGGTCTGCAGAGCCAAGATGTGGGGGCCTCTGCGACAGAACAGTCCCTGAGACTGCTCTGAGCGATCATGGGGGCTCTTCTGACAACCAGGTGCTATGGGAACACCGTGGCCTTCTGTCCAGGTGTAACAAATGCCTTGGAAACCTTAGGCCTGTGGAAAAAAACATCTGTGTGGTGCAAGTTCCTCCTCTGCTGATGCAGAAGGCACCGTCACTGATGTTACTGAAAACGAATGCTTAAAATTGTTAAAGCCTTCTCACAAGGAGGGTGTTTTGTGAGAAGAGCTGTGGTTCTTGGGAGTGAGGGAGTGAATCTATTTTAGTGGTAGGTGAAGGGTAGTGTTATAGCAGTTGTGACATAACTGCCAAAGCTGTGTCCTTCTTCAGTAAACTTCAGTGTGTTTTGTTACCGTGTAACAGACTGAAGTGCTTAGAAAATGACTGTACAAAACCAGACTAAACGAAGCCTTCCGTGCTAAAGCAGAGAAGAATCACAACACCCTCTGCTGGTACGAGTGACTCCTTCCTTTTCTCCTCAAGGACTTGCCTGGTGGATATCCTGGAAACAGTAAAAGATAGTTCTGAAGTGTGATGCTGGCTCCTTTTGATTAAGCTGAGGTTATTCTAACCCATTTGTGTTTATTTTTTTTCTTTTATAGAAATTGAGAGTTAAATCTGACCAATAACATACCACCACTAAAGCAGATGGGGAGAAGGTGGTGATGCCTTTTTCTCCACATTCAGGTGTGGGGATCCATGTTGCTTTCTAGCTCAGCATATTCCCACTTGGCAGAATTCTACTGGAGGTGGAGTTGGGGATTCTGTGTGCAAATACACTACTGAAGAAAGCCCCCATCCCTTCAATGTGCCAATAGTTCTATTTGAATAAAGCTGCAAAATCCATTGGGTAAAGCTGTGGTTTCATAGAGTAACGATGTGTTCCTAGGGCCTTTCCTGAGGTTGTCTCTGCCTCTGTGTTGCTCGTGGGGTGATGAGCAGGCAGGCTGGGCACTTGGTTTGTTTTTGTTTCCCCTGTGTGTAGAGTCATGCTCTCCAACTCTTGGTAGGCCCGTCGCATTTTTATATCCTCTGCTCTGCTTCCTGCGTGTCTCGGGATGACTGAGAAGGAACTCGCAGGTTAGAATGAGAAGTGGTCACTGTTTAATTTCTTCTCATAAAACATGTCTGATGCCTGCCACAGCAACCCTCTGTGTATTCCTGACCCTCCTCCTCGTTACCTGCCTGGCCTTAACATGCACAGCATGTGGTGATGAGTGCTGCTGCTTCCACTTGGAAAAAGCATCTTCACCCAGGGTATTCGTGGAGGGAGCGGAGGCACCGAGCCCCTCTGCATGGGGCGAGCCGGGTCTGTCCCCGCAGAGTGCTGGAAAAATGGCATTTCCAGCAGTGGGGGGAGGCCAGGGATGGGCTGGCGGTGCGGGGGAGCCGTCTGGGTGCTCGGCGGGAGGAAGAGCCCCGCTCCGAGTAAATGGAGCCTTACATAATTTGGTTATGAAAGAATTGCTGTGGGTTGAGCCTCCCTCGTCGCGTTCCGGAGCGTGTCTCCAGCACGCAGCGATGCTGCCGCCTGCACGGGAAGGGTTAAGAGGAGACAACATCCTGTCAAAGACCTTGTTTTTAATTTTGCCTCTCACACTGGCACAGATCCGGCTAAGAGCAGCCCAGATTAGTTCGGGAAAACCTTTGAAGAGATTTAAGATGTCCTTCAGCCAGTTTGAAGGTTTTTGTCTTGCAAATCCTGTACAAGGGCGCCTGCAGGCATCTCGACCCTTGCTGTGCTGCTGATGCAGCTCAAGGTCACACTAACCCGCCCTGTGACATTCAACAACACACACGAATTATGCAGTGAAACTGCTTCAGCATTCAGCCAACCAACAACTTCCTCAGTTCCTCACTAAAGGAAGAAGTGTATATATTTTTTTCTTTCTTTTTGTCTTTTTTTTTTTTTTTTTTTTTTTTTTTTTTTTTTTTTTTTTTTTTTTTTTTTTTTTTTTTTCTTCGTAGATTTTTGCTGCAGGAAATAATCCAGGATTTCTGGTGTGTGTGATGACAAGGTCATTTCTTAATTAGAACACATGTAAAGAACAAAGCTAAATGGCTTCAAAACAGCTTTGTAGTTGATGGAGAGGATTTAAATTATTTAAAGAGATAGTCACCCAAGTATGATGGAAACTGAATTCTAAACACATTAACTCTTTCAGTACTCTACAGCTTCCATATGCTACTCAAAAGAAAATGTCAAACTTGATGAGCATTATTGCAACTGTTGTTAAATGAGCATTTTTACATCTATTTATAGTTAGTGTTTTGTTATCCTGTCTCTTATCAGAGTTACAACTGCAAGATTTTTTTTATTAAACAGTGGAATACTCACTGGCTAGAGATCGAGATAGCTATAGGAAATTGCTTGTTGGAGATCAGTGGCTTAATTTCTGCTCCATCTCACATTTTGATGAATGTATTAGCATAAATATATGTATGTGTGTTTGAGTACATGTATGAATTACAGTGCAAGTATACAGGTATTATTCAGAGTTGCCTCTGGGAGGAATCTGGACTCCTGTCTGCAGTGCTCAACATGGTTGCAAGGCATAAGAACATATTAAAGGTGGATTTGGGATTAGGGAATGAGAAATGAAAGGAGAGAATTGACAAGAAATGGCAACTTCACTTAGTTTGAAATGACTGTGAGCTGGCTGGGAAGAGGAGATGGCATCTTGGAATTTGAATTTTGTTCTTCAAATTTGCTTGTCACTTTGAGTCAAAGCACCTAAATACTAAGGTGCTGGTACCGCTGTCTCAACCATGGTTTAATGTGGCTCCATGTTAATTATTCATGCTTCCAATCCTATCCTCCTACGTTTCTTCTCCTTATTCTGTTTTCTAAGCCTATTTTGTAAATGCCAGGGGCTGGTAAGGTGACCACCTTTCCATGGTTGCCTTGGGCATGCAGAGCCCCAGGTGTCCATGGGTAGCACTGTCCTTTTAAAAGGATTGACCTGATGCACTGGAGGAGTAGCTGGATTTACTGTGGTGTGTAGGACCTGCCTTTTGGTGCCAGCACACAGTAACTTTCCAGCTTGTCTGCTTAATAAAATAGTGAGGGCAAAAAACCACTTGTGAGCTGTTCACTAAGGGGAGAAAGGCAAATAAAATCATGGAGTAGAAACTTTGCTTGCAGACTTTGGGCTCTGTGTATGCTCAGAGATGCCACTACATGATTTTTCTGAGAACTGAAATGTGGGCAAATTAGTCTTCCCCTGTCATCAAAAGTCTAGCACTTAACTCAGATTTAAGTGTTTCAAGAGCAACTGACACAAAATTTACTGGGGGGTTTATTTTTTCTGATTGTTTTTGTTCATGTTTCTTTTTTTTTTTTTTTTCTTCTGGCGTAAACCCTGCTCAGTTGAAACTTGAGGTGCAGCAAATGTCAGATGGTATGTGCTTACTAGAAAGAGATTGTTCTGGCTCTGAGGATCTCCTGAGAAAGGAGGAAACAGGATTTGCCAGGATAAAGAAGGAAAATTGGGTGCTACAACTTCTTTCCTCTTTGAGTTGCTTTTTTTTTTTCCTTTCCCTGCCCTGTCTGGCTCAGGCGAGGCTTGTGAGAAGAAACCGACGGAGGGAAACAGGCTCCACACAAGGAAGACACGGATAAGACAAAACTGATGTGCTCTGTGAAATCTGTGTATTCCTGCCCTTGCCTAGGGTGTGCTGTGCCCTTAATATTATGGGAGACCTAGGCTCACCTGCTAGTAATTTCTAATTTACTGTCCTAATTCATCGATTTGTTATCACTAATTGTACTTCATTTACTTCTGTGTAGTTTCCAGTACCTAAAGGGTTGAAAGGTTGCTGTAATTGGCACCCGCAGCTGCTCTTTCTTTTGACAGGGGATAATTTTGCAGCCTATGCTTTGTGTGACAGCTGCCTAATTGGGCATTCTCCCCTTGTAGCAAGCCTGCCTCCTCCAGCCTCCCTGCTGACAAATGGTGGTGGATTATAGATGAGGACACGCTGACCCGTTCGACCTTGCTGAGGCAGCGGGGAGGGGCCTCCTGCTACTTGAGGGAAGCTTTGGGTCATTTAAAGGACAAGGTCATGAGCCAGGTGGGGAAATGACATGATATCACATGACAATAGCCCGATGACACGGTCAGTATGTCAAGGACAAACTCATCAGTATTGATTAGCGCTGCTTTTTGCTAGTGTCTCTGCAAAGCCACTGGTATTTCAAAAATATTTTGCTAATTTGTCCTAGGTAACATGCCAGGCGTTATTTTGGGGAGCATTTGTGCAGTGTTTTCTTCTCGATACAGATCATGTGCAAAAGCAGTGTGGTTAAAACCCTGCCGATGATAATTTGTAGGGCTCATCTTGATGTTTTTGCTAAAATGTGCATCTGCCTGTACTGGAAGGAAAATGCCAAGAAGGATGCAAGACAGGGCAGAGCTTAAGGAGGGGGGAAAAAAATCCCTGCTTTGAAATTTCAGTGTTTCACTTTTTACTCCTTGAAAGGCATATATATGAACCTTTATGAAAACACATGTATCCACGTGTGTACAGCTGACTAGAATGTGGGAAAAGTCTTTATTTAAAGAGAACCAAAGAGAAAAGTTAAATATAAATTGGATGTTTAAAGAAAAAGTCTTATATCAGCTCAAGGGTGATACAGTTGAGATAACGCCCTGCCTATTTTAAGAACTAAAACAGTATCCAACTATGCCAGGCAATAAAAACCTGCTAAGTAGGTTTTCGAAAATGTTGTGAATACAAGTGACAATGTTTTGAGAGCATCTTCATGTTGCATTTCTATGCTAATAAACTTCAAGGTAAATGAACAGCTTGTTTGACATTTGCTATGTTAGACAATAATAAAATGCTTTCTTCTGGAGTAATTAGACTTGATAGATTGATTATGTTAAGAGGTAAAGATAAATATAATCAGAGAACTCTCTCGAAGGGAGTTATTGCCTGTTTTTGAACTTTGCCGCTGTGTTTCTGGTTTAGCCAATGCCTGGTGGTGTGTGTCACACAGACACATGGACACATGCACAGACACACAGACAGCATGGTGTGCACGGAATTTCTGAGAAGCCGGGAGAGGAGCGTTCACCTCTGAGCCCAGTTCCCTTCTCTGAGAGATCTTATTTGTTGTGGGAAACTGTTGTGTCTGAACCTCGTCAGTTCACCAGGATGTAATTTTACTCCCCTGAGGTAAAAAGCCGTCAGTGGTAAAGTGTGATAAATTAGTTCACTCAAGTAGACGTGCGTGCGTGTGTGTGTGTGTGTGTGTGTGTGTGTGTTTAATTCTGACCTTGCTGTGCATGTGTTGAGCTGCTCTGGGTGCCCGAGTCAAACCCGGTGGAGGTTTAATCCTGTGCCCTTGTACACGTATACTTGATTAGTAGTTGTGGTTATCTGAGCAGAAGACATTCTGCCCTCCTCCTTGTATTGGTCGGGACCCAGGCATTGGGGAGTCAAGTCGAAGGAGAAAGAAAAGAGATTTTGCATTAGTATTCTATGAAAGCCTTACTGTCTGCAGAACAAATTGATTGCTACAGTGTACCTGTGCTTGGCACCACTGCTGTGAAAGAAAGGTATGGTTGTAATCTGTTTTATTGTATTACATATTGTGACACTCCAGGAATGTTTAACATTCGGCTCTTCTGTGGCACATGCTAGAAGTCTAAGGAAAGAAAAATATGTGAATGAATGAAAAGTATGCGAGGCTGTCGTATCGGCAGCTTTGTTTACTACAGCGAACTAAGTAGCCCCTGCTAATGAGACAAATTTATGTGCCAATGGCAACGTAAGGAGATGATTAACTGAATTTCTCTGTATTATGTTCCGTTAGTCACATCAGTGTCAGTAGTTGTTTCGTACCTACACAGATAAAATTCTAATTAATGTTTTAAGGGGGTTTGGGTTTAGCTTTTAGCAAGATGATAAATGTGAAATATACTTGAGCATGGATGTGTTTGCCTCTTTAAATGAAAATGTGTTGTTTTGTCCTAGTTATTAATCTGCTGTGCTAGTCCTGCATGTGTGTGGGGGGGGGGGGGGGTATAAAAACCAACAAATCTTAGATGTGCTGCTGTGATAAACAGCACGAGAACAAAGCTGAGGAAAAGTCTTACAGGATTTGAGTCTTGGTATCTCACACTCACACACACACTGACACATACCCACACCCCCTTAGTAATGTGTAAATATGCATCCCTATTTTAATGGGAAATCTAGGGCTCTTAGTTTTCTTAACCCAGTTGTAGACTTTGCATAGTTGATTCTCTGGTTTTACAGATGCTCAGCTGATGTCAGTTGTGTGGGAAGTATGAGGCACTCCATTAATAAAATTCAGGCTGTTTCACAGAGGGCTGTGCTTAGTGCTTCATTCTTGGCATCACTGAAATTGTGTTGGTGATTATTTGGATGTTTGCTTGTGGTTATTCCAAAACATCTGAAGTATCTGCTCTTGTCATGCAGACATTCCTGACTAATTAAGTTTAGGACAGGTGGCAGACTCCTCCTGGGCATTTAAATCTACGTGTAAACCTAATCTAATAACTTGATGAGAAAATGAAAATCCACCTTTCCTGGTGTGTTATCACCACGCACAAGCCACAGAGGTATTTGTGAAATCCTCTCTCTACTCTTTGTCCTGGCAGGTGACAAGTAAATGAGTTGCTTTAAGGAAATGAGGGACTTGGAAAATGCTGTGTGCTGAGCAGCAGTCATGCACTGTAATAGTTACTTCTGTCATATGGCCTTGCTGACTTAAGATTAACACTTTATGGATGTGGAGTATATTTATATGAGTGTACCCTTGAGCTTACATTTTACACCTTGCAAAGGAGTGTGAGTACAGCCTTTTACATGCAAGTTGTTGATCTTCAAGATCCTTTGACAGCTAAGAAAATTCTTGAAGAACCCCAGTTTGGGAGGCTCTGTGATGTGACTGGACTCAAGTATGATGACTTCAGTTGCAACTAGTTATTCAAACCAAATATTTTGTGAATAAGCTATTCTTCCCCTGAAATACATTTTTTTTTTTTAAAAAAACATAAACACATGTGGTAACAAAAACAAAAGTTGGTAAAAACAGCAGTACAATTTACACAGCAGATGGGAGGATCCAGACACTTCACCATATTTTACCAGGTTTTGGAAGTAAATTTCAGTAATGCTATAGAAATGCTTAACTTTTATCTCAAATTCTGTATTCATTTTTTGTAGATTTTAACCACTTAGTGACAGGAGGTTGAGCTCTGAAGAAGGTGTTAGATAAATACAGGGTAGTACTGCATTTCAATGCAATTAACTTCTGTTCATAAATAATTCAACCTGTGACTTTAAATAAATGATCAGAGGAAAAGAAAATGACATGTGATTAAATCCAAGTCCTTGAAAACATTTTACCAGTCAAGATTACTGTGACTGCTTTGGGACTTCTTATAATTCCTCTGTTGAGAAGAGCCAGTCTGAGAGTTGTGGGGGTTTTGTTTCATTTTGTTTTTTATCAGTTCTCAGCGTATCATTAGAGATATGAGATAGACTTTTCAGATCATAGTTAAAAGGGGACTGATGATGTGTTTTCATTTTGTCTTGATTTTCTTATTGCCATGTAATATATCCGTTTGGGTAGCCTGTGATTTTCCTAGGCTGTTGGTTTGTTTGTTTTTATTTTTTAATGGAAAGTAGAAGGATGTTTGCCGAATTAAAACATTTACTGCCAACTTTACTGATTGAGCATGACTGATGACATTAGAATCTTGATGAGAGTTTTGGAATACAATTTGTCCTGGGGTAGACTGCTGTATTGTGGGTGGAGTGATGGAGAAGACACCAAATGAGGAAAAAAACCCCAAAACCAAATACAACCCCAACCAAATAAATCAGATTTTGAAAACAATTATTGCTTATATTGGAAGTACACAGTTGATTCCAGCATTGGTTACCTGTATTACACAGCTTTGCTTCTGGAAATATTTACTCTAAATTTTAAGTAAGAGTTGGTACTTCGGTGTTATTATCAATTCAAGCAGATTTTAGAGGTGAATTCCAGATTAGATCTGTTTTTGAAATGTAGCTGTGCCCTGCTTCATATTGTGAAATCCTTGTTCCCCATCTCCACCCCTTTTCTTTCTGTTACCACCATAGTAAAGAAAAGAGGAAGTGGAGGTGTTGCATAACTTCAAGTAAATAGATTTTCAGTGCAGATACTGAAGGCAGCCTTAACTCAACCAGTGCTGTCACTACCAGAATCCTGCTAATGCTAAAGGCAGTGGTGTAATTAATGGCCTTGTGTACTGAACTGAGACTGCTGCAAAACCTCTGGAGGGAATTATTTGGTCTATTGTGTTGGTTAACTTCCCCTGAAAATACAGTCTGTTGATACTTTGTTGGGGTGATGGGGGAGGATTTTGCAAGGCCTGATGAAATACTCTCTGGCATCTTTTTCCTGACCACTGGACAAAGCATCTACAGCACCAGAGCCAGGTTGAACAGTTGAAATTGAGCTGTTAATGAGATGAATTTTACTTGAAGAGACAAGTGTGGTAAGATGAGAAAATACCAAGCTGCACTTCCAACTTTCAGTGTGTTTTTAAGATGTTTTCATTGTAAAATCATACAAGGAGTTTGGACCTGGTTTTGATACTAGCACCTTACCTAGTGCAGTGTTGATAAATTATCTAGAATACATGAAAACTCTTAGTTGGTTTTTGTCTCATCTGTTCTCCTGAAGCCATTTGTAAAACCTTGCTAAAAGTTTCAAACACCTTTTATTTTTCTTTGTTTGGGTCTTTGTTTCTGCAACATCAACCATAGGTGGCACTGATTATTAGCAATTAGAAAGTTTGGGATGCCTCTCCTCCTCCCAGACTTAAATGTTTAAGCCACTGGCAACTGCTTGATCCATTTTATCTCACTCTGGCAAAGAGTACAGAGTGTGGCAGGTATGTGCAAGTTCTGAAAATGAATAGGTATAGGAGTTAAGTTATTGACCGAGTTTGGTCAGTTTGGGAACTTCCAGCTTTTGAAGCTAGAATTTGAGTTTGTACCACCTCATCAGGAAAAATGCTAATATTGATTACTGAGGGGGAACAAACTCGTTTCTGCAGGCTTAATTCTAGCTACTCAGGAGACTTGCAGAGGAGGCTCAGTTGGGCTTGGTGTAATTCAGGATTCCAGAGGCTAGGCACCACCAAGCAGTTCAGCACATGCAAAAAAAGCTGTCTGTCTGGATTCACTTGCTGCTGCATCATCAGTTCCTTCACTGCCCTGCTGCTGCTGGCACGGGCTGCTGCAGTTCTGCCTTTTCACTGGTGCAACCAGGGATGAATGTGCACCCTGTGTTCTGATCCATCTGAGCTGTGAGTGTATTGCAGCTGAACTAGACTGGTAAAAGGCAGGTTTTAACAGCTTTCTAAAGCAAGGAATTAAAAATTGACCTGTTTGGGAAGGAAATGCTTAGATATGTGTTCAGACATTAATACATACTTTGCTATGTGAGACCCTTGCTTCAGGATAGAAAGGACTTCATTGTTCTTGGTTAGGAAAGAGACTGAAAGTGGGCAGTGGATCAGAAGAGCTGCTGCTGTGCAGTGGTCTTCATAGTTCCAGTTCCTGTAATAGCTCTTGCCCAACTCATTAGGACTGCTTTATCATGTTAGATCCTTGAGAAATGGGGAAAGTCAGTGGAATTGTATTTTTGATCATAATTCCATCATTCATCTGTTCTGTTCAGTACTGGTAGTGATATTTACTTCAGTGCTGACATGATGTGTTCTTGGAGAGAACATTGTTTCAGCAGGTATAGGGGAACACCCATATTGACTGCATTTGACTGACATCTCCACCTGAGGATGATGGGCGTGCCAGTAATTTGTCTTACTTTGGAAGAGAAAGGCATTTACTGTAGTGTGCAATTCCTACTCCTTTAGTGGTAAACACCATTGTTTGCTTGTTTAATGTACTCAATTGTTGCTTTGTTTCACTAGTAAGGAAAAAAAACCCCAAAAACCAAAACACCCACAAACTGGAGAGAGAGAGAGAGAATATCTTGTTATTTGGCTGAAATTCAGAAAATCTTTCTTCTATGGATATGGATACAGAGTTCAGGTGTTACTGGGCAAGCTGCTTAATCTTCTCCAGTCCTCATATGTAGAGTAGCAATATTCCAAAGCACTGCTGTGGTATGTTCATGGATGTTCCTAAAGTGTTTTGTTCTGTTCCAGGATGGAATCTCCTTTTTCTTGCAATTCTGACAGTACCCAGTAGCCTCCAACATGGTTTAGATCCACACAGTGCATGTAGTGAGAGGTCCTGGTGAACAATGGAGGAGTGAAATTACTATGATCAGTCTGTAAATAACAGCAGCCATCTAACATCAGATATTTAGATGTCAGATTGAAATAGGTCATTGGTAACTGAAATGCCTCTTACTTGTTAGTTTGCTTGTGAGTGGGTTTTTTTTAATAACCTCAGTTTATGTATAAGCAATGTGGAATTTAATTCTGTAGTTCACTCAGATCCGAAATAGTTAGGGATTTTATTTCCAGATTCAAGTAGTCTTGGATAAGTCTGTGAAAGTCCTTTCTGCACATAGGATGTTGCTTATACTCTGCAGCTTGGTGGTGGAGTACATCAAGATTATTTTTTTATTGCTATTATTATTAAGTTTTTAAATTATGGTTGTACGTTTCATCAGAAAAAACCCCTGATGCTCAGTCAACTTCAAACATTTTCTTCTTCTCAGCTTTTCTACCTGTGACTGTCATTTTACCAGAGAAAATAATTTCATGGAAGGGTAGTTCAGATGTTTTGTGTAATTTGCAAGTGTGGACACTTGCACGTAGTTACAGCTGACAGAGTACAGTCAGTGGTGGAAGAAGTATCGTACCAACAGTTCCCTGCTCCTACGAGAATTTCCTCCGTTCTCCAAGATTTATGAGGTCATGATGTCAAAGGCTTTTGTAGCATTCAGCTAGTCATGATGGAGTGCAAGCTAATTTGAAAATAAAAATGGCTGGATGAGCTTTACTATGCAAAAATTAAGCTCATAATCAAATTTGCCAGTTATACAAAAAGAAATGTTGAACAAGAGAGGCTTTAGTATCTGAAGTGGCAAAGATTGTGCATACATATCCCTATCAAGTAGTCTGGGTTTTCTGGACATGCGTTAAAAAGACCATCAGAAATACTATTAGCTTTCTTGTGGTCATTTTCTGTGAAGAACATGGATTATGCTTGCTCTTGAAAAATATGCACTTGCTATAAGTAAAGTAACTGAAGTGAAATACAAGAAATTAGTGGAAAACTCAAGAAAGATGTTTTCAGATACTTTAGCAAAATGGAGCTTGTTGTTACTCCATGTTCTTGAATCATTCATGTCTTACCAAGCAACTGGCAAAAATAAGTTGCATACAGTGCATGCTTTATATTTTATATGTGGAAGTGAATTGCAAGAATGATTTAAGTCTGTTAATTTTCATTTTGGAATCTTACCCCTCATGCATAAGTGGAACTTCTGGTCTTAAATGGTGATGGATATGCAGTAATTTACTGATATTTCTCCTTCTTTCCTTCCCGCCTGTTTTTCAGCAACAGATTAGAGTCAAAATGGTTTAGATCTTCCAATCATTCCTCTTGTTCCTTTGGTCAAAATTACATTAAAAATAGTGGAAACCTCTGAAAAATTTGGACTTTCCATTCATATGCATTGTGACAATGTTTATTGCAGTTCAGTGGAAATGCTTCCTACAACATAGTGCAGAAACGCAGCTGGTGTTTTAGGGATCATGCTACCTAGAATTTCACCTCTGGCTTTATATTTTAGTGAAGCAAGTTGATTATAATGTTTTACAGTCTGCAGTATCCTACATCATCTTGTTTCTGCTTTTCTTTTTTTACTGTTTAGGACTCCATGCTGGTGAGGCAGCATCCCAGGCAACTTCAACAGCCTCACTATCTTGTCCTGGCATTGATGCTTTTCTTCCTCCTTATACCTACTTTTTCCTAACAATCTTTCCTTTCTGCTTCGTTATCTCTGCATCTCATCTCAGTTTGTAAGCACTTTGGGGTCGTAGTCTGAATTTACAGGAATATAAAATGTTTTACAATAGTAATTATGCCAAATGTCAAGCACAGACAGACTTGCTCTCATAAACCTGACAGCATATAAAGAAGGCAAGTGGAATTTGCATCGTGGTAGGTTATTCTTGGTCAGCCAAACTGTTCACCTTCTGAAGTGCTTCAAGCAAGCTCTGGTTCACATGATTTAGTAGAAAGATACTAAGGAGACTTTGGAAGCAAGGGTTATATTTTATTTGCAGTAAAACAGAATTCAGACCCCTCTGGTCTGAGGGAGAGCAATTGTGTTCAAACAGAGAACTTGCAGTATTAAGTCTGTTATTTGGGCTTGGAAGGTTATTTCATTAAGGCAGCTGGGACATAGAAAGCCTCCTTTGTTTCATTGGAGGAGATTTATTCTTAGCCAGTCCCTGGGACAGGTGCTTTCTCAGCCTTCACCTTGCTCCTCAAAAGTTTCCTCATCCATATCATCGTTTGTTGTCATGATTAAAAGTAAATAGCTATGGTCTCTATGGAAAGAAGTATCTCCTTTCTTTCCTAAGAGCAGTATTTTTTCATTCTCTGGTCTTTCTTGCCTCTGTGCCCTCTGAAGTGAAAGCAGATTGCATCAGGGTAGGGACATTGTTACTGTACCAGCTGGAGAAGTGAAAGAGCTTTCACTAGACTTTTCAAAGTAGCAGCTCAACAGAAGGGGAGCCCTTTGATGCTATATTTTAGCCCTTCTACATTATATTTTAGGCCTTTTGTACCCTTTTCTCCCCATCATTAATCTTCGTGTTCTGTTGATCTTTTAGGGTATATCATTCTTTCCTTCCCTTCCAATCATATGTAGTAAAAGGAAGGTATTGGGTGAAAACTGTGTTATTACAGCAGCACGTATTGTTGTACTGCAAAACCAATAAATGCATTTTTTTCTTCTGTAAGAGGAAGAGAAAACATACTTATTTTGGAGGCCAGTGTTGCTCTAGGGCTTCATTTAATTGCTGTCCAGCTGAACTTGTCAGCATCTCACAGGTGCAGATGTATTTATTTTAAACTTCATATAGACTGTGATGAGGGAAAGGGAACAAACAAGTCTGTGAGGAAAGGCAAGCAACATACATTATTTGTGTTTTGGCTCATGGTCTTGCAGGAGGTGTTTTGGTAGATTCGGATTAATTTTTGCTCTGGTAATTTACTGCTGGAGGAGAGGAAGAAAGAGCCTTCAGAGTGTAGATGATCTTCGCCTGGGGAGCAGTGCAGGAGTGTAATGGAATTTCCTGTGTGAGAGGTGCCTGAGTATTACAGCAAAAACGAGTGTTTGTGGAAACAAAAGGGTAAGGAAAAAGGACACAATAAGCAGTTAGGTTATGTGGATAGAAATGAAAGTTATTAATGTCTGTGGAACTCAGATGAGAAATTGTAAACTTAATCTAGAGCAAGAGAAAAACAATTGAAAAGTTGAAGTAAAGGGTTATATGAACAGAGTGTCTTCAGGGGAAAGATTACACTAACAGCTGTGTTTAGTGTGGAATGGTCTTTGGATGTCATTAATGATAGACAAGTGTGGGTTGTGGAAGTGGGGAACTGAGGGAAGACTGAATGAGAGTAATGATGATAATAGCAGGAGAAAATGAGTAAGATTTTAGAGAAGCAGAATGCAGTGCCCAGGGTGTGTTGTGTGTTCTTGGTTTCTTTTTGGTTGTTTGTTAGGGATTTATTTTAGTCATGGTGGGTAAACGGATAGTGGGAGTGTTAGAATAAAGATAATCTGATGACAGCTTTTTTTCACAAAGTGGGTAGTATTAACCAGGCAAGGAGACCTATCCCCTCTCTCCTGGCAGGTTACCTTTACCAACTTGCTCAACTCTGTTTCATTTGTCAAGCTCTGATACTCGCACAAATCGACCACAAGTATATCCAGCTTTGGGGGACAACTTTATTTTAGTCTGTTGATACGTAGTTAAGTAAGACAGGCTCCCTTTTGTGAGCTAATAGGGAATTAACTGAATGACTTCCCTGTTACTATAGAAATATAATTTTCCACTGTAAGTTTCTGCATCCTGATTATACTGTATTTCTTTTTGACAGGGAGGAGTGAAAAGCAGATTCACGAAGATTCTGCATTGATACTTAAAAGGTATGAGTTTCTGCCCTGAACTTGAAAAATTTATCAACCTGTATTTTTTTCTCACCCCAGACATGGAGTGGTAACTTTGTCTCATTCACAGTAGCTTTGGCCCTTATCTCTCTTACAAATTCCAAGTCAGAAGGTGGTTCGTTTCACATCTCTGTATGGTCCTGATCTCATTCTCCTGAGATTGCTAACTAGGGTGCCAAGGTAACAATCTGCTAAGTTTTCTGAGAGGCTGAAGACCTGTTCACCTGCCCACCAGAACTTCTGGCTTTTTCTCAACAAATAGATTTTAAATTGTATGCTTTTAAGAGCATTAAGTCCCTTTGAGAAGTTGTTTCGGGTTGTGGGTTTTTAATGGGCTTTTTTTAACCTCTGGTATTCCTTTGTTGTCCTCCTTGACTTGTACTTCCCTTTCCAATATGATTTGCTTCAGCATTTATTTGGTATTTGGGAGTTTGTTGTGGTTCTGTAAGATTCTGCAGGTACTCACAAACCTGAACTGCTGTTGAATGAAATCACATTGATGTGTTCAGTGGAGTTCTTTTGGTCTCACTCACTGGTGAAATTGAGCAACAGAATTTAAACAAAACCATTCTATAGTAAGATTACATATAGACTGCAAAAGAGAGGAAACCAAAAAAATGTGGTTTAGTAATAATGCAGTCAGTCAGTGAAAACTTACCTTCAGGTTATTGACAAGGCCTTACTATATATTGATTTAGAAAACACTGGAGTTACTTATTGATGTCACATTGAGCTGGGAAATGACTCCTCCAGTTACATCAAAGAAAGAAGTCTTTATATAATGCAAGGAACATGAGTTGTGACCTGTCAGCCATGCCCAAATCTCTGTTATGGCAGGGCAAGCTGGAAATAATACAGAGCCTCATCAGCTGAATTTACAGAGTTGTGGTTATAGATAATAACTGTCAGATAATGACTTTATACTACATCATACATGGTTTGAGGTACTTTGGTGCAGTTCACCTGTTTATTTGCTAGATTCTTGCCTTTTAGGTCTTTTGTTATGATGATCCCCCCCCTCCCCCCCATATTCTATCAGTAATTATTAAGTGAATAGATTAAAACTGTAATTTTGAGATATTTCCCCCAAAACTGAGACAAGATTTGCAGAGAGAAATTCACCCCCTACCCTCCCACTGCCTTTCATTGTTACCAGTTTTATTCAGTGATGAATCAATATCAGACTATCAGCATGTGGGAAACCAAATCACCTGCAATGGCTGCTGTGTGTTGAACAACTTGAGGAATGGGAACACTGGAATAACTGATGTTGAACATCTTGGAAATGCTATGCTGTGTCCTAAATGATAAAAGAATATTGACATTTTAAATGTAAACTAGTTTGTTTTTAGTAGTCATGGTGCTTAACCTAGTGATGTGTTAGTGGGTTTTACCATGGTAGATAGCCATCTGTTCTATGCATGTGTCTGTAACTTTAATGTGTTGCATCATTTAGATGCCTCTCTTGTGCACAAATCTGCATGTGTGCATAACTGCCATTATTTTATTGTCCTGTTAAAATTCATAGGTCTACTTACATAAGGGAAAATAAATAAGTAAAAGGAAAGTACAGAGTTCAAGAACTTACTACTACACTATTCATCAATACAGTAGTTTAAGATTTTTAAAAATTTAATTTGACATTTCACACATGTAAATATAACCACGGGCAATATTTTTTCTTAAAAATAAGTAAAAACTGTACCTTTACAGAATGGGACATTGCTAGCCATCCAGTTCTTCAACATAATCCATTGTTGTGGAGTACTTGACTACTAAAGTAACCAGAATTACTTTGTGCTAGCTGTCATATTTACTGTTGTTGCTGGATTGGCTGGTTGTTTATTGCCATTTGTCATCACCCCCTTTTAAAAGACAGCACCCTTGAAATGCTTTACATTTGGTTCACTGTGTGGAAAGATGCCTGTTCCAGCTCTCCAAAGAGGAATGGATAAGAACTGGATTTCACATATTTTCTACATGGTGTCACAGCCAAAGCCACCACTGGCTGCTGACAGCAGCCTGCCACATCCCTACTGCTTGAAAAGTGGGGGATTTGATCTGAAATTCAGAACTAACAGAAACCTTTTGCTTCTGGCACGTTTTGTGTGTAAAGAGTGTGAGCTTGTATTTAACAGGAAAAAACCCAAGCTCGCAACTGCTGCTGACTTGTTTTGTCAAAGGTTTGGTTATGAAGTTTAAAGAGGGTTTTTATAGTATAAGCTTAAGAGAAGACTTGCCATGACATTGAATGAACAGTTATTCACCATAATAAAGCTCAGTTAAAGCAAAGGCTTTTTTACACATTTGAGTTTTCATGTTTGTAAACTTAAATAAGCTGTATGACTCCAAATGTATTTGCTTTAAGGTTTCACATGTTGGGTAGCTGTACTGCTGATATGTTTCCTGGAATATTTTTGATTGTGAACTGTCCTATATACACATCTTCATATGTGTTTGGTTCTCAGAGTAAGCTGCTGATTTCTTTGTGGCTATGGAAGGAACCTCTGTTGGTTTGTTGTAACCATTGCCTGAATTTTTTTTTGTTTTTTCCTTCCTAACTCTTCAGTGCAGTGGGAAGCTTTATCAGCTTTTCACAAAGTAGGAAGGGTAGAAATTCCACTTGGAAAAAAAAAAGTTAACCAGCCTCCCCTTTTCTCCTGTTTTCCTGAAAGGACTTAGAAAAGGGGGACTAAGGAAGAGCAGAATTGTATTGCCCTGAGGTCTACAGCTTGGCTCAGTTTGATCTTAAACCAGTGACTGTTTTAAGATCTGATGAATCACTATCAGAGTTAAAAGCACCTATGCCACAGTGCTGAGAAGCTCGCATCCCAGGCTTCAGGAGTGATTTGTGTCTGGCCCTAGTAGCTCAGGCAATACTATAGCTTAACAGGGTGACAACCTAATTCTTCTGAAGGATGTTTTCAAAAAGGAGAGAAGTTTTTTTCCCATCTTTTTTTCTTTTGAGGCCTTTTCATTAGTAGCTGAGGCAACTCAGTCATACAGATAGAGCTGCAAATGCATTTTTGTACCTCTGCAAAAATGGAGGAAAATCAGTAAACAAATGTTAAATAGCTGAAACAAGGTGGAGGAGGGTGTGTGGTGGTGTGAAGGTTTAGTGGCAATGTCCAAGGTGCCCACATACAAGTGAGCTATGCAGGTCACCCCAAATGGGTTCCAATAAAAGCTTTAATACTAACACAAACAGTCCTATTTATAGACCTATCTCTCTATCTAAATATAAACTGCTCCCAGTCATGTCTAGACTAACATCAGAGCAGTGCTGGTGTTGAAAGTGGGGGTTAAGAATTAAGAGTACAAGCCACACTATTCTTTAAATTACTACTTATTAAGATGAGCATCTAAACTTTGTGGCAGCAGTGCAGCTGTGGATGCCACATGATGTGTCACTCGAGACACATCTTCCTCATGTTTAGGCATCAGAAGGGCACATGTGGTAGATGTGCCCTGTAAGCTCAATACTCTCTTGCATGTGTTTAAAGCTTTGAGAATGTATTGGTGTGTGGATGGGTGGATAGATCAGTAAATGACTTTCATTGCTGACTATTTTCAGCAGCTGGGTTTTAATGAGTCTTTCAACTGTTGCTGCTGTGTTTAATCTGCTCACTTACGCAGCCTTCAGCATTAGAGCAGCTTTCTAGGAGGTAAATGTTGTCCTGATTACAGAAGAGGTTAGTTTGATTGTGTTCTGCACAGACCTTGAGTTCTTTTTTTTTTTTTTTTTTTTGTTAATTGAGAAATATATGCTGTGCACACAGATAATTAGGATAAATAAGCAAGTGTTGTGCTTGGAAGTGCACATCCAAATATACAATTGTTATATTAGGATGAGTGTCTTGGACTGCTCCAAGTTAAAACCTGAGGTACTGACTCTCTAGCACTGGTCTTGCTGTGTGTTTGAGTGGCTTTTCCTTTTAGATTTGTGATTCCATATATATTAGCAATGGCTGAATAGAGTGAAAAAGATGGCAAAGAGTGTCTTTCACTTCCTTTTCATTTAACGTAAGAGCTTTTCCTTAGTTTATTTACTATGCTGCCTAACAGCTCTTACCAAAATAAGGACAGAACAGCTGCTCTTAAAGGTAGGGAATACCTAAAACATGTAATGTACCAATGTGAAGAAAAGGTAGTGTGGTGGTATTTCTGGCAAGTGTAAGCTTAAAAAAAGATACATCCAGGAGCTTTGATCAAATGCCAGCTCTTACATCAGTCCTCTTTGTAATCTTTCTTGCTGATCTGTGACCTTGACCTTGTGTTTGTGTTTGTATGTCAAATCTATTTTAGGGATGGACAAACTAAGTTCAGTTTAATAGGATTTATACTCCAGCTTCACAGGATACCTCAGTAAAATATAAAAATTAAAATATTTGGGTCAGTTAGATTTTCAGTCATCTTTTAAGATTTCAGTGGGATTTAAGATACTGACTTGTTGTTTTTGTTCTTTTAGTTCTATTTAGGAGATGGTTCTTTCAAAGACGTCTTTAGCTCACCAGTAAACTTCTAGATTCAGCATGGGCCTTCTGCCTGGAGGTGGGGTTTTCTCTTCAAGCATCCCACCAGTGGCTGTGCTGTTTGGCATAGAGTGAGGTTCAGCAGTGAAAGCAGTCCCTGCTCTTTGCCATTCCTTATGCCACTCATAATCCTGTGTTCCCACAGGGAGAACTGCGAAACAGACTCTTGGCAGGATCTTTGGCACTTTTTGCACTGTGATGAGGTCCTTACTCTGGCTTGCCTTGTAGGAGCTTTGTGCCACGTGTGCTCAGCAGCTTCTTGAGCACAGCCCTTATTTTAAACATGTACAAACAGGGCAGCAGAGTTGGCTGGTGTAACACAGACACTTTGGGCATATGGCTTCATAAAGCCTTAGTGAGGCTGTTGGTTTCACAGGCATTGTGAAACAGGGTCCCAAATTAGCTAATACTGATGTGCAAGTATGGAGCAATAGATTTATTTTTAATAGGGCTTTTATTTCTAGGATAATGTTGTTTTATGTAGGAAATCACACACTTTTTCAAAAATCAATCACACATCTATGTTGCTTTGTTTTATACTTTTTAATTTGGGATAAGCACCTGCTTCAACTCTCTTGACAGTAATGGAATAGGCAGTAATAATAAGTAGCTTTTTTTTTTTAATTGGAATTCTTTTCTTCCTGAAGAACTGACTAAAAACAGAATGAAAGGTTTCCTTTCCACAACTTTGTGATGGCACATTAACTTCTTAAAAAGCTTGACACCTTTATCAGCATAAATTTTGAGACATTATTTAAAAGTGTATGTCCTTACGGTGAGGGATAGTTAAACACTTCCCTTTGCTAGTTGTCTATTGTTTTTACCATACTTCTGTGGCAGTAAAATACTCTTTTCACTGATTCTGAGTTAAGTTGGTATTTTAGTTGTTCTGACTCATGGCTAGGGGTGAGTTGCAGTCCTGTTCTTTATGTGTGAGGGTCAGATGATCATCTCTATATACATCTATGTGACTTAAAGTCCTTTTAGTATTTTAGTTAGGGATTTATGTTGTGAATGTTTTTAGATTAACTCTGGCCTAGTGATAAGGACTCTTTGTCCTTTTGTCTTAACAGGATGTTATGAGCCTCTTCTCCCAAGGTTTTCCTAAAGCTGATTCTTATGTTTTATCTTTAATTTCTCTTGGCTTTATTGCTGTTTTAGAGAGGGGAAAAAAATCATAATTTTTTATTTGAATTGAGCTAGTAAAGACCATCTTGCTAATGCAGATTTTTCCTTTCCCACTTAAGTGTGGTTATATGAGCCTTTTCTGTGTCCACAACAACCTGTGGAAACATTATCCACAAAAAGCTGAAATATTCTATTTCAACAGAAGCTGTAGCGTCCCTTCCACTCACTTAAAAAAACAAACAAACCCAAAACCACAAATCATCTAGGTCTCTAACATGGATTTCTGGGACTTCTACATGTAGTTCAATGTTATTTGACTGAGATCCTGTATTTTACCTTGCCTGGAATTACTGCGTATTTGTGTTCAGCTAGCTGAAACGTATTCTGTTGAGAAGTCTACCAAGGGGCTTTCATTCATAGCCATGAGATGCTTGGTCTGAGGTGAAACACAGCTATTACTGTCAATAAAATACGGTGCATTCTGTTTTAGTCCTTTGTTGCACTTTGACATCTGAAACCAATTCTTGGTTAAAATAACATAAAGTGACTTAATATATGTCAGACCACCTAACATAGTTATTTCAAGAATTACACAGTTTTAGTACACTGCTATCAATAAATGACTGTATCCTTAGCTCCCTCCAACAAGCAGAAGGTCAGAGTTGTGTGGAAATGCATTATCTGCATGCATTGATCATAACTCAAAAGCATGATTGCCCAGGAGAGGACATTGATTTCTTCACTGTATATTAATCAAGATTTGTTCTTGGGGAGTTGACGCAGAGTTAAATGCATAGTCAGGGGTTTGGTTTTGTTGGTGTCAGAGGGAATAAAAATCTGTTTGAGTTTCCTTTTAATTGCTTATTTATAAACAAGTGTTTTACCAGAGATTGGAAAGGTGCATCCTCTGTCCATTGTGTTGTGTATTATCCATTCCTCTGTTCTGAAAACAAGCCTTTGTATAGATTTCTGTGTGGTTTTTTCTCTTGGTGTCTTGAATAAGAAGACTCAGTTAACCAAAAGCTTTTCTGCTCACTGTATTTCTGAGCTTGGATCAACACCCTTACCCACATTAGTTGAGATTCAGGGATACATGGTATTTCTTCATCCCTGTCCTTAATGGGTGTGGGGTGAGAGTGCAACTTTTCTGCATTATCTTTTAGTTTCTGCCCTTTTTTTTTTTTTTTTTTTTTTTCTTCAGTAGCAGGAGACCATTGAGCAGTGACTGATGGGACAGGCTTAGATGTCAAATACTTGCTTCCTTCACAGGTGATGTTTGGAAGTTGAATGTCTGCTCTTCCTCATTCCTTATGATTAGCAAAGACTTGGCAGAGGGTGTGTTTCTAAGTTCATGCATTGAGTATTAGCAGATCACGATCACAAAATGAACTTGAGGATGTCCTTTACAAGACCATTAGAGAGCAAAATATAAATATTCCTCCAATAGTATTTGTGAGAACTAATACATGTGCATGCGTTTGGGAAGGAATTGACTGAAATTCCTATGAAACATCAGGTGAATCGTAAGTTATACAAAGGGCATGGGGTATTCTGCACCTAGGAGTGATTATTTCTGTGAAGCTCTGTTCTTGTACTTGTTAGAATAAGAAACTTATTTAAGATAGGCTGAGCCATTGTTTGAAGAGTGTCACAGCACATAAAATGGCCACGCGTGTTTCGTCTCTGAACTTTGCAGAACTTTCCAGCAGGAGATTTTGACATGCAGAGCTGCTACTAAGGCTTTCACAAACTCAGCTTTCATGGCAATTGTCTGCTCCCCATTTCCCCTTTCCCCTTTCCTGTGTACTTCAGCTCTTTTGGGAGTTTCATTGGGTTTGGGGTGATTTAGATGAGGGATTTTTTTATTTCTCAGGTAGGGTTTTAGTTGGTGGGTCTGTTTTTTTGTTAAGAATTTTTTTTTTTTTTCTGATTTTCAATTTCTTTCCCCCTCCTTACAGGTAGATTTTTGAAGTAGGCTACAAAAACATAAGTCACATGTTACTTAGGGAGAAATGTCTACCTGTGGCCTTGTGCAAGCTGTGCACCACAGTCTGGAAGATGCAGCTGGGATGGGTTGAGTGCCAGCATTGGATGAGTCGCAGTGTAGGCAGCAGTGCTCAGAATTCGGGTTTTTCACGTGGAAACGCTGTGCCACAGAGTTTGAGGCATTCCAACTCCTGGCAGGGTCCACGGCCTCCCCTCGCCACCTCCCTGAGTAGCCCTCTGTGTGGATATGGAAATCTCCCTGACATTTCCACACCTCATTTCAGCACAAGCTGGAAAGGCTGTGTTCCCCCTTGATATATATTACGTACTATCCCAAAGCTCCTCGTTGTTGTCATGGGGTGGTATTCCATGGTCTGAGTGAGTCACAGATTCCTGGACTGGAGAATCCCATGTGAAATCTGAGGAGTGGAGGGACACTTGAGATGAGGTGACTGAATCCCCCTTTCCACATCCCAAACAGAACAGCCTCCCCTTCCTCATGTGCCTCTGGTGCCACTATTAACAACAACAGTAATCGGCATTTACATTTTAGTGGTCTCTTAAAAGCTGAAGTAAATCTAAATAGTCTCTACCAGGAGAACAGTTGGGTTTTCTTCTTCCTCACTCAGTTGTTGGTTGGCTAACATTGCAGTCTAGGGGTCTGTCAGGTCTTATTCTCAGAGGAAGAGCTGTGTCTTGTGCCTGCTGTGTTCTTGGTTCTGAATTCTTGTCAATTCTGTGTGACTTAAAGACTTCTCAGTTATTTGGGGTTTGTGTGCTTCCATAAAACAGTAGATTTTGCATCTCTTTGAGCTGTTTCATCAACTGTTATGGAATTGGCTTGTTACAGTATTTTTCAATATCCTATTACTGAAACTGCTGAAATAATCAGAAGGTTTTGATCAGGGTGGTTTGGGTCTGATGCCTTCTACAAAGCCCCTTCCCACTGCTGCCCTATCCCCATAGTGAAGAAAACAACACCCCTCTCTGTTGTCTAAAACTTAAAGTCAGGTCAGGGCTGGGTTTGGCAGCACACAGCTTGACAAAACATGGGGGGAAAGGCTTTTCCATTTGTATGCTTGTGCAGAATTTGGCTGTGGAGCTGTGGCTGTTGCTAATCCTGTGTTATCCAAGGGGTGTTTCACAGAGGGAGCGATGCTGCCGTGTGCTCCGTGCCAGCCTGGAGGGAACAGCCCCAGCTCAGGATGGGGAATGCCAGCTCTGGTGGGGTCAGAGTCTTGGGAGCCCCTTCAGAATTCCTGGCAGTAGCCGGAGCTCCTGCTGCAACATGATTCCTCATGTGCCCTCTCCTGACTGAGCTGAAAGGGATAGGTTATCCTTCCCATGTTTAAAATGTCTTTTGGAGTCAGTCAGCAGACTTAGGAGGAGTGAATAATGTGCCAAGCTCCTGGGAAGAAGCTTATTTTTGCTTTCTCAAACTGATACCCCACAGTTGTAGGAGAGGAGCCTGATTTGTTTTATTTAAATGAATTAGTTGTAAAAAAATGTTTCTGGATTCTCAAGTTCTTTTGAGTGCAGCCGTGGGAGAATTCAGCCTCTTACTGCTGAGTTTTGCTCCTCCAGCTGATTTTTTTGTTTTGTTTTGTTTTTGTTTTTTTGAGGGTTTTTTGTCTTTTTCTAAATTACATTTGCAAAGGGAGCCTTCAAAATGTCTTGACTGCCTGAATCAAAACTGTGAAGAGGTCTCAGCTGCTCCATTCATCTCAACAGATTTCTGACACAAATAAAGCACGACTTCGGATTTCAGAAAGCAAAGCACTTAAATGCTTGATTCTCTTAAAGCATGTGCTTAAGTACCATTGAAGTACCTGCACGTTTGTGCAGCTCTGAGCATGTGATGCCAGGGTTGTTGATCAGGGCTGTTTCACTGCTCAGAGCCTTGGCAAAAAGAGACAACTAAAGACTGAAGTGCTTTTACCAGCACTCTGAAACATCCTTCCTGCTGAAATCAAAGGTGTGCAAATTGAGCTTAAGAACAAAATAATTCTGGGACAGCAAGTCTCATTACCCCTTCTCATTCTCAGTTCACTGCAAGATTCTGCTTCAATTCCTAGTGCATCTAGGAATTTTTTTTTGGAGGTCTTCATTTCATTGAGCTCTTCAACATGTTACTGCAGGCAGCCATGGGAATGGAGAATCACTTAAAATCCTCTGTTTTAGATACTTTACTCAATGCTTGTACTGGAGCTGCCAAGCAACACACAGCCTTTAATGTATTTATCCTCAATTATCTTTCTGAAGTTTCCATCTATTATTACTCCATCTGGGAAAACAGGGTACAGAGAAGTAAAACCAGAAGTCAGACAGCCTGTCTGCAGAACAGTGAGTAATTGAACCCCTGGATCCCAAGCTGCCACTGTAATCACTGTACTGCGTTCCTCAAATCTAATAATTAAAATGACAGTCTGAGCCATTGGTTGATGTGGTGGGCTGGAGCCTTTGCACTTGGGAATATGAGAATGGGAAGTCAGTGAAGCTAGTAAGAGACTTTTTCTGGGTCTTCCAGTGGTAGCTAAACATTAGAACACCGTATTTATTAAATAACTGAAGATTTTTTATTTCACAGGCCAGTTTGGTTTTAGCTTTACAAATGCATGTTTTGATTCACCTCAACTTAAAAATGGAACATAAAATTGCTACAGCAGTTTAGTCATCATGAAAGAACTCTGAAATGTAGTTAATAAAAATGTTTTATCTATGTGAATATGTACTTATTTCAGCTGCTATTAATCATTCTAACAATGTGCATAAGTTTGGGTAATCTCTCTTCTAATAAGTGTTCATGTGGGCAATCTGCTAGCCATTGCCAGTTTCCTAAATGAATACCTTAATGGTTTCTGTAAGACTTTTTTCTGGTGTTCTTGAATTAAGACTACAGAAGACACCTTGAGAATACCAAGTTTTTTGAGTTATCCAATAGATTAGTAACCCTCCTACTCAAATAATGCTAGTCTAGTGGCTCTCTGTTCCATTTAGCAAAAGGATTTAACTGAAAATACTAGTCTGGGATATTGGAAAAATGCCTTACGAATGTGATTTTGCTATTTAAATTGTGAACTGTCTATAATTTCTTAAATAGGAAATGTTTGTTGGGTCTATTGGGTGAGCTAAAAGTCTGCTGTTTGTTTGGAGTCTCCAGTTAGGTTTTGCAGTTGAGGTTTTCATTCATTCAAAGAATTCCTTAAAAATCAAAAAGAAATATTCAGGAGCAAAAAGCAATTGCTTATGTTGTGCTTTAACATATTAGAAGCTGTGTTCTCAGATTTCATTATCTTTTGCAACAGTAATATTTTATGGTGAGCAAAGGATCTTCAAGTTTGTTGTTATTATTCCTTTAAAATCTTTGTGGTGGATAAATATATTTGTAGTTTGCAAACAACAAAAAACTTCAACAACTGCAAAAGTGGAATTAATATTCTGGATGTATACTGTTTAGTGAAAATTTTAATATTCCCTTATTTTCCCTATTCTGCCCACAGTTTCTCCCTAGGCACATTTTAAAGGGCTGTAGGACTGATTTCTCATGGTGTACATCACCTGGGGAGTGTCTCACCAGGTTACAGCATTTGTGCTGTGGATGCTGCTGCTGTTTTAGTTTTGTCTAGGTAAACTAATGAGCTGTAATCGGTGGGTGCTCCTGGAGGATCTGCAAAACAATTGGGTTGTTTATTTCTCAGGGTACAGAAGTCAGGCAGAAGATAGCAGAAGTGGCAAAAAAATGTGCATTTACACTAGTTTTGGTCAAGAAAGCATATCAGCTTACCAATTCATTTTGTCACAGTAGTTAAATACAATATTTAGGTCTAGAGAGTTGTAGATCTTAGCAATTGCTTCAGCCCTTACTGGGAAATAAGAGATCTGTTGCTGTATGACTTCTCCTTTGTTTTTCTTCTGCCATTTTTCTTAACTTTCTTTTCTTTTTTCTAGCCACAGCTCTGGTAATTTCTTAAATATTTAATTTCAAGAAAAAATATTAACATTTCAGTGGGTCCTGGGAAGTTCTTTGTACAGTCTGTATGTATTTGAAAGGTAGCTGAATGGTTGCCTTAGTGTCCTGCTGAACATTAATTTCCAAAGCTGGTTTGGATTTGGCATGACTGCACCTCAGATGGACATTGTCATGTGAGGTTTTAACACTGTAATACCTGTTACAGCACTAGATCAGAAGAGGCTTTTTAAAAGGATTGCTGATGTCCTGTTCTTATGCATTAAGTGCTTTCCAGATTTCATTCTCTTCAAAGAAGCTTCCTTGCAGCAACCTGATTTCATTAAATTTATCAGTATTTCCCTAGCACTGGGTAATTAAAATAAAACAAAAAATGAAAAAGGTGGCAAAACACTTCTTAGAATCATTATTGTATATAAACTGTACTGGCAACAGGTGTCATGTCCTGCAAGAGGATTTTGGAGTACCTGAGGGATTTGCATAAATGCGTTGTCTTTTTTGAATGACCTAAAGGTGTAATGAGTAAAGTTGTGCTGAATATTGGCTTAATAGTGCATTTGTTTGGGGCCCTATCTTAAAGGTGAGACCTGCAAGCCTTGCTTTTACCAGATAGTCAGAAATCCTGACAAAATTTTGATTTTGTTGTCTTAAATGCAATGCAGAGGGTATCAAGTGCTACTTGTTCTGTTTTAGTAACAGCACACTGTAAGCTTCGTTACTGTTTGAAATGTGAAAATTTGGTTGCAGATAAACAGTTTACTTTTGGAAGCTGAAAAAATATATTCTCCAGATAAAGTGTGTTCCCAAATGTTTGGGGAAATTAGTCTAATTATGTTGCTGTTACTGTTCCTGGATATTCGATGTTTTCATTGGAAATCTTGTTGTTTTGGTTTTTTTAAGGATTTGTTATTAGTGATTTTTATTCTGTATTTGGGTTGAAACTCTGCAAAAGTCCACCCAGAGGTTTTTGAAGGAGCAGTAAGACGATGAGTAATTTTCAGTTAGATGAATCCACATTTAAGTTGTTTCATGTTTGAAGGAATACTGTGTCTTCTACAGGTAATTATGTAAATGCTGGTTAATGTGGACATGTATTTCTGAGAGAAGTACTGAGACCTCAATAATAGCTAACATCTTTGCATTGGACATTTAAATGCATGGGTATACACATTTACCTTACAATGCATTGCTTGTTAGATTTTTTTGTTTGGGTTTGTTTTGGGCGGGTTTTTAAGATAGCTCCATTTTTAGTGTTTTTCTAGATGACTTAAAACCTAATAAGGGAATATTTGCCCTGGGAGATTAAGAACTGTTAACATTACAGCTATTTAGTTGGTCTTATTCTTTGCTTTTTTAAGATCTGGTTCTTTTCTATCTTCTAGTTGCCCATAGGTTTTGAATTAAAAACTAGCCTCTGGGAAATCAATCATAAAATATTCATTCACTTTAAGGAGGCAAGGATTTCATCTGTGTACATTCCTTTTAAACTTGTAAATACAAGTTTCCAATGGAGTTTTAGCCCGTGAAAGCAAATTACAGAGTTCAGTATGCAAAAGGACACTTACCTTTGCTCATGTTGAATATTTATGCCAGTTTAGTACTGAATGAGTGAGGGAGGAGACATGTGTGGTGTAATTATCTCATTACACCAGACCTATAAATGAAACTGAAGAGGTGCATCCAGCACATTGGGACCATTGCTGTGCATTTTAAAAAAGCTTTCTATTCCACACTGCCCCATCCGAGGAAGTATTTAGTAGGGATGTTATACACTCCAGAAGAATAACAAGACTTCAGGGGAAAACTGGTTTGGTTTGGTTTTGCCATCATATGTTTCATGTACAGAAAGAACATAAAGGTGAAAAACCTCCAGGGAAGGGAGGATTTTGATGCCTGGATTTATGTTGCATCAGGAGCATAAGCAACCCTTTCACCACTCCTACCACATGATTGTTCTGATGACTTGTGGCCATGGATGTTGTAGGAGCAACAGATTTCACCCCTGTTGTGTTACCATACTGGATTTTGCACTAGTGCATAGGCCTGGGCAGCACTAACAACTTGGTTTATACTTCCAGCAAAATCATCCACCTGACAAGCGATAATGTACTCATATATATGATGCTGCCTATTCTGGTTTTTGAAAACATACTAAACATGAAACTAAACATTGACTTTAGGCCTGTCTTCTGTTAGTTCAATTTAAGAGTGATAGGCTGTGTCCTGCATATTTACATTTACAGAAGAAAGGTTCATACAACTGGGAAGTAAAAGTCAGTGGAATTTTTTTGAAAACTGTGTTTAGAGTGATTCAAGATTTTGCTTTCAGGTTTGCTGTTCCTTATTTTTAGCTGCAGAATAGCAAAATTCAGTGAAGGCTTGTAGTAGCTGTGCTTGTGATAAGTAAGCTTAAATTTTGTATAGAACTTTGTCTCAGAATTGTTTTTATTAAATTCTTTAAATTACTTACCATTTATTTTGTCCTTTATTTGATTTTTAGTTTATTCTGCAGTGTGTTTGTTGTTTATGTATCCTGAACCTCTGCCTAAGACAATGTGTGGGGAGTTGGGTTTGGATTTTTTTTTTAAAAGTCTTATGCAATTATATGTTATCCTAAATATTTTCTTTCTGTTTTGTGTTTCTGACTTAGGAATTTTATGTGCTTGGTGGAGATGGAAAAGGAAGAAAAGCAAGCTGGCCTCCTGAAGAAAGAAGGCAGCAAATACTTAATGGAACTTCTTTTCTGTGGAACCATGTTTTGAATGCTCCTCCTAGACATCATTCATAAATATCCTAGATATTGGCTGATTGCTATGATTGGAAACCCGGCTCACCAAACAGTGTACACTGGGAGAAGCCTGCCTAGGATAATACATTTTCTATTGTTTCTGAAAATCTCTAAGGAAACACTATAGACATCTACCTGTTATTAACTCTGCATCTTGTTTGAGCAAAACTAATCTTTGAAGTGAACAGAACCAGAGCCTTTTTGGAAACTTTTATTGAACATGACTCATGGAGAAGAGCTTGGCTCTGAGATGCACCAGGATTCTGTTGTTCTAACTTACCTAGAGGGATTACTAATGCATCAAGCAGCAGGAGGCTCAGGTACTGCAATTGACAAAAAGTCCACTGGGCATAGTGGGGAGGATCAGAACTTTAAGATTTCAGGAAATATATTTCCCAGCTGTCAAAGTAATGGTCCAGTTCTTAACACAAGTACGTATCGGGGATCTGGCATGCTGCACCTCAAAAAAGCAAGACTGTTGCAGTCTTCGGAAGACTGGAATGCAGCAAAGAGAAGGCGCTTGTCTGATTCCATTGTGGATTTAGATGGAAAAAAGGAAGCTTTGTTGGCTGGCATGGTTGAAAATGTGCCTAAAGGCAAACAGGATAGCACATTACTTGCCTCTTTGCTTCAGTCATTCAGCTCTAGGCTGCAGAGTGTTGCTCTGTCACAGCAGATTAGACAGAGTCTTAAGGAGCAAGGGTATTCCCTTAGCCATGATTCTTTGCAAGTGGAGAAAGATTTAAGGTGCTACGGTGTTGCATCCAGTCACCTGAAGACTCTGCTGAAGAAGAGCAAAGCAAAAGATCAGAAGCTGGACAACAGCCTGCCTGACATCACTAAGAACCTGCCCAAAGAGAGGTTTATAGAATCTCCTCATGCGGTGCAGAGCAGCCCTAAGGTGATGAATGAGCCCCTGTCATGTGCTGCAAGATTACAAGCTGTTGCAAGCATGGTGGAGAAACGATCCAGTCCTGCTGCTTCGCCCAAGCCCAGCGTAGCATGCAGCCAGCTGGCTTTGCTCCTTTCCAGTGAAGCCCACTTGCAACAGTACTCCAGGGAACACGCTTTAAAAGCACAAAATGCCAATCAGATTGCAAGCGAGAGACTTGCAGCAATGGCCAGATTACAAGAAAGTGCTCAGAAGGACATAGGCCAGTTTGGTTTAGCCAAAGGAATGACAAGCCATCTCAATGGTCAAGCAGGATCATCCCCCAAAACAGTCGCTAGCAAAGGCAATATGGCACCATTTCAGAATTCGGTGGGAATCATGCACTCGCCTCCCAAAACTGTGGGATACAAAAGTACTGTGGAAAGGAGTAACCTGAAAACGTCTCCCAGCAACAGTTTGCTCTTACATCTGCTGAAAAGCCAGAATACCACCAAGCACTTGAAAGGGCGTGAGCAGAGTGAGAGAGCCAGCATTTTTGAAGACAGCAGCACACCAACAACTGTTGATGAGTATTCAGACAACAATCCCAGTTTTACAGAAGACAGCAGTGATGATGAAAGCTCCCATTCTAACTGTCTTCCTATAGATCTATCCTTTAAACAGAGGACAGATAAACCAGATGCGGGTCCACCTGCATCGCTGGATAACCTGACTCAGTCCTTGCTTCGTAACTGGGACCCAAAAGTTTCCTGTCCAGAGAACAAGGAAGAGAAAGACACTCCAAAAGCTTCTAAGCTGAATCCCCACCAGAAAGTAACACTGCTTCAGCTGTTACTTGGGCATAAGAGTGAAGAACAGGTAGACAAGAGTAATGACCCTCAGGGACCACACAGTACAGCTGATGTGGCAAAATTCACTGTACAGACTGGGAAAAGGACTCCTGTTACTGACAGTCCCAGTGCCAACCGAATGACTCCGTTAAGCACTCCACCCTTGCTGGCTTCTTCAAAAGCAGACTCTCCCATAAATCTCTCACACCAGTCGCTGGCTGTCAAGCGGAGCTCGCCACCCTACGCCTGCAGCATCCAGCCAGACAGACTGATGAATCCTGCATCTAAACACTTGATAGACCTGTCCAAAAGCAAAGAAATTCAAGGAGCTAAGCTGAGCAGGACCGATAGTCCCCAGAACTCCTCAGCATTCAGTGCCAGCAAGCTGCTGCAGAACCTGGCTCAGTGCGGCATGCAGAGTTCCATGTCGAGTGAGGAACAAAGAGCTAGCAAACAGCTGCTGGCAGGGAACATGGATAAACCTGTGGGCTTGATTGATAGATTGAACAGCCCTCTGCTTACGAATAAATTGAGTACGCATGAAGAAAATAACAAAATATTCAGTTGTCAGCCCACACCCACTGAACAAGGACTTCCAGGTTCGGAAATAGAAAATCTCCTTGAAAGGCGCACTGTCCTTCAGCTGCTTCTGGGAACTCCCAATAAAGGTAAAAATGAAAAGAAAGAGAGGATGCTTTTAAGAGATGAAAGTTCTCAAGAACAGACAGACAAGGCTTTGAGTGAGCAAATACTGACAGTGAAAATAAAAACTGAGCCATCTGACGAATCCAATGTTCCTTATAATTCAAATGCACAACAAGTAAGAGAATGCAAGGGTAACAAATTCCAAGGGTTTGCTCATTCACTGCAGAGAAACACAGCTGCTTCTCCAGCATCCGAGGAGGTGAAAACTGAGCCTCTTTCACCTCAAGATTTCTCATTTTCCAAAAATGGCCTGCTAAGTAGGTTGCTGAGACAGAATCAAGACAATTACCCTGCAGATGAGCTGGACAGGAGTCACCGAAACAATGAGCTGACACACCTTGAATCCAAAAGTCTTTGCACAGTACCGAAGAAGAGGAAGCTTCATGCTGAGCCATTGGAAAGCCCATTAAAGAAGATGAAAAATAATGTATCTGATGCTGCAAACAATCACGCTTCTCCTACCGAGGCACTGTATGGGCCTTTGCTTAACCAGCAAGAACTGAAATTCAGCAGAAGTGATGCTGAATTTAAATATGCTGTAAGTCATGGTTCAAATAGTGAAACTGAAAATAGGAGTTGGTCTAGAGATAGTAAAGGCTTTAATGTGTTGAAACAGCTGCTTCTCTCAGAAAACTGCGAGAGAGATCTGTCACAACATAGGAATAACATACTAACAGAGGGCAAGAAAAAAGGAAACAAAACCAGTGCAACAATCAATAAACCTGAATTCACCATTACTTCAGTAAGATCACTGGTGGGAAGCCCTGTGCAACAGAACAATTGTGTAGATCACAGAACATTTCAGTATCCCGTAGCAGCAAAAAGTCCTGCCAGCTCCCCCTTCCCTGAACATTTGGGGAGTACGGTGTCCAGACTGGAGTCCGACCAGTTTAGCATGTGTTCCGTGCCCAGTGAGAAGGGGCCCATCAGATGGGTGATCACAGGCATGGACAAGAATGATTATGAGAAAGACTCTCCAAGACTGACCAAAACCAACCCAATACTGTACTACATGTTACAGAAAGGCGGCAGCTCTGTCAGCAGCCAAGAAGCACATGACAAAGAAATTTGGAACGAACCTTCATTTACCGAGAGTTCAACCCATGTTACAATCAAAGAGGAGGTGACATCCGACACAGAGCTCAAAACTCCTTTTAGTAACTTAAGAAGCCCTTACAACAGCCATATGGGGAGTAACACCTCTCTTCAGCATGGTGGTGTGAATGGAGTGCGAACAATCAAAAAAGAGCCAGAATAAAATGCAGCCTCCTCAGTGAGTTTACAATCAGCGGTTTTGAATCTTTGTTTAAAAAAAAAAAAAAAGAAAAAAGAGAAATGAGTATGAACTTGACTACTGTATAAATTGAGCATGATTTAAAAAAAAAAAAAAAAGCATGGTCTAATTGAAACATGTTTTCATTTGATAAACTTTTTATTTTTCTGGTGATGTTATTTAAAATACATGTAGATAAAATTTGCTTTACAGTAGATTGTCACAAGGAAACTAGAAGGGTTGTAATTTGTACAAGACGTTTCTGTATGTATCAGATTAAGTTATGAGTACTCTTTGATCAGAGTCTTATTTGGATCTGCAAGCTTTTGGTATAACATAAAGTGTAAGCGTACAACCTAGGTGGTGGTAATGCTGCGTTTCTTCCCTCCCTGTAAAATAATCCTTATTTTTTTGAAGCCTGAGCATAGAGACAGTGTACTTTTTTTTTTTTTTTTTGAATGTTTTAATATGTTTTGTGAAATTTTAAGAATAACTTTTAAGAAATGGAGCAGTCCGTCCAAGGTATTAGCTCGTCATATTGGAAAACCTGCGTCAGTGTTAATAATTGAAGTGCACTGAAATGTATTTTTTAGTGCTTCCAAAATTTGTATTGTTATTTTTAAATCTTGTTTGTGGTCCTGCCAGAATAGTGGTGTAAAAATCTATTTTTCTTCCTTGCCCTGCTCTCGACAAATGCCTTCCTCAGAATTCTTAGCCATAGTTATGAGTTACTAGTTAGAATTAAGGGTTTTTTCTAGGTTTTTATAAAAAAGGCAGATTTTTCATAGGCCGTGCAACTACTGCATGAGTCCTTTTGTCGGCACATTCCTGTCACTTCCCTGCCTAAAAGGGGGAAGCCAAAATGCCTCTTGGAGTAGTGTGGTTGAGAAGGCTTAGTACATGTATTCAGCGAGGAACACATTGGAAAGCTTTTGAAGGGGATGAGTGGAATGGTCTGTTCAGCACCATCCTGCTTCCCTGTGGAAGAATACCAACTGCACTAAAAGCAGCACATCAGACTTTCACTCAAAGATGGAATAGGATTTTAATGAAAAATGTGTTGGCCTCTTCCTACTACCAGGGAAAAGAATCTATAATCTGCCAATATTTATTACTCTCTGAGCAGCTGATGCATGGTTTAATTCACTACCCCTTCACTGCAGAAAATCTGGCTTTAGAATAATTTTCCAGGTAGCACTGAGGATGAAACTGTGGTTTTGTCATGTTCTGTAATGGATAGTGGGATATGTCTGAAAAATCCTTCTCTGCCCTTTTCCTCAATCCCCACCTGTGCTGTGATTTGTAACATCTGGCAATACCAGCCTGAGATGGGAGGAACTGAAAATTGCAGTCAGAGCTGAGACACCTTAAAAGAATTGCTGGCTGGGGAAGAGTTGCGTGGCTCTGCTTTCCGGTTAGCACTGTCAGTGTTAATTCCATTTGCAGCCCTTATTTCTCTGGGGGGAGGAAGAGGACAAAATCCAGTTCCTCTAAATTTTATGACTTACTGGCAAGCAGCAGTTTTGCTCAATTTTTTACTCCCCTAAAAAAAAAGTTCTCTGTGGCTTCTTGGTTTCACTGATAATCCTCTCTGCCGTCAGCAAGCAGCTAAGCAGTCGGCTTGCACAAATAATGAATGAAAGCTACACTCTGGTTTAATTTTGTCTGTTTTCACCATTGCGAGCCAATGACGTGACAAAACTGCTGTTTCTGTCCATCTCATGTCCGCATAGTAGAGATGAGTGACGGGGCGTTTTGCTCTTTTCCTGTCTGATTTGGTTTCAGGGATCCTTTACCCAGGCTCCTGGCTTGCTGAGACAGAGCAAGCTGTTGTCCCCCTCTTGTCCCTGTCCCCAGCCTGTCCCCAGTTCCTCCTCTTTCCAGTGCAGTTCCTACTGAAAGGGACTTCTCCTGTTTGACAGCTGGAAAATGCACCACTATTCTGTTTGGCCCCCCTCCGGGGGATACCTTCCTTTAGGGAACACAAATATTTGGCAGTATCTGGTATAAAACATTCCCCCTGGTTTTTATGAGAAATAACAGAGCAATTTAAAGATATATTTTTATGTTATTTCGGTGAAGCATAATATATTAATGGGCTGTACAAAGAAGATTTATATTTTAAAACCTTCACACAAATCTAATATCATTTTAAATGTCATTGTCTGAAGTATAATATAAAAATAAAATTTTGTTTGTCTTTATTATTGCATTTATAAGTGGCCCAATGACAATTCAGATGTCTCATAGAATAATCATTAATGAGATAAAGTATATTTTGGATTGACTGTGGAACTGAATTCTTTTTATATGAGTCAACCCAGCAGAAATATTAAAAAGATGGTATTTGTTCCATCCATTAAATGTCTTTTAAAGTCTTACTTGATTATTTTTCTTGAAACAATGTGTATATAGGTAGGAAGCATATACAGTATATAATAATAGATGGTCCCCAGACTAAATACAGGGCTGTAATTTGCTTGAAGAGCTCCACAGAAAAACGCAGCGTGAGAGATGTGGAATTACCTCATTGAAAAAACTTCTTCAAAGTTAAGTTGAGATGAAGAGTTGGGAAGAGATTCTGACCCTAACAAGAAGTAATATTGGAATCGAGCAATGTGCTGCCTTTGTATTTATCCCAGGGTAGTCTGTTGTTATAATATATACTTTTGAACATTTAGTTTTGAAATTTTTATAAAACAGTTAAGTTAAAATGTTAACAGTTTGACCAGTTAAGGATTTAGCTTTCTTTTTAGTTGATGTTAATGAAAGCGTGTTGCCATTCTCACAGACACCAGTAAACTCTACTATACAAGAATTTAAGTTTGGGACATGGTCTTTATGGAAGAATCTTATCTCTTGCAGACATTGCAATCTCAAACAGCAGGTAACAACACTGAGGCCCTTGAGAGAGGGCAGGGCATGCCAAGGGAATGCTCAGTCAGCTGCTAAGAGGGCAGCAGTCTCCTCCTGTATGAATTTCTCCAGTGGTGTTACCCCCTCCCTAGAGAAGAGAAATCTTTGAATCTACCCCATCCACATTTACAGCATTGACACCTTAGGACCAAAGGCTCTTTAATTATTCTTTGTCTTGTAGCATAGGTGAATAAAAAGGAGTTGTATTTTTTTTTTCCTTGGGGACTTTCCCATCGGAAAAGAGGGGTCCAGAGCTGGGTTTGTTGCTCCAGGAGAGCCTGGTAGGGCTAGCCACGTTTTCCTAAGCAGCTCTAAGATCCCTGATTTCCATCAGTTCCTGTAGATGGATTGCAAACCAAGGCCATGTCTTGAGTAGCACTTGGTACTCTAGGCAACTCCTGTCTCCTGTAGGCCTTTAGACTATAGATTTGAAGCAAAATGGGGTCTTGACAGGTCTGGGCAGCAGCAGCTGTACAGGCAGAGTGGTGCAGGTTCGATGTCTGCTGGCGTGTGATCTCACCATCGAAGGAGCAGGGAGGGAGGGGAGAGCACATCCCAGTTACAGCCAGCTGAGACTGCTGGGGGACAGCTGCCTCCAGCTCTCAGAGCAGTCAGGAAGTGAGTCAGGAAATTGTCTCTATACCACGCTTAGAGTTGCAGTTGCAGCCCCTTGGAGCTTCAGCCTGAATTAAGTTTGGCCCCACTCAGCTGGAAGGGGCGGGGGCTGCAGCAGTGGGGTTATGGAGTGCCCGGTGCCTTGCTCGAGCGGGCGTCACCAGCGCCTGGTGGAGCGCCCGAGCCAGCTGGATTTGGGGATTGACTTGGAATTGCCACGCAGATATGCCTTTTCTTTCCAGGGGGAAGTGTCTGGGACTCAGATATCCAGGTTTCTAGTGTCCTCTGCCAAAGCTTGAGGAAACAATGGTGGGTAATGCATGACTGCAGAACCAAAGGTGGAGAGCTGGAGGGCTTCTCTACTGACACCACATAGCTGGGCAGCTCAGTTTGAGGAGTTTATATGAGATCAAAAGGGAATTCAGCCATAACTTTCACTTTTCTTAGCCGTTTACTCTTAGTGATGTTTTTAAATTTTTAATTTACAAGTGTTTTTAAAAGAAAGAAATGAGTGGTTTAAATTTTCCCTGTTAAATGTTGGTGAAAGTATTACAGCTCTCATTGACGTCAGTGACATGATATTACCAGTTTGTTCTCTGCCACATCTTACAGAGGAGTAAACTGGTAAGTATATATTATATATATATTTATATATAATGTAAATATGTTGACTTGTTACACCTATAATATGTTGAAATTGGTTTTTAAAAGGTGATGTAAATAGTGGTTTCCTTAATGAAAAATACATATTTTGTATTGTTCTAATGCAAAGGAAAAAAACCTTTTAATCTTTTTTGTTATGTATATTCCATGTATAAGTGTAAATATGATCACATAGGTTTAAAAACTTTTGCATGTATGTATACAGTTGCAAGTCTGGAAGAATGTATAGAAAAATTCTTTTATTTAAAGTTGTGATTACCTGCTGCATGAAAAGTGCATGGGGGACCCTGTGCATCTGTGCGTTGGCAAAAAAAAAAAATGTCTTAACAAGTCAGGTCAGTTCAAAACACAACAGTATTCCACTTCTGGACATGACTTCTGCTGTGGTATTTTAGCTTTGTGAAAGAATGTGCTTCAAATCAAAAGGGTCTGGAAAAAAAAAAGCAAACGTACTTTTAAAACATGAAGTGCTCATACAACTATAATAAGTCATGTAAGTTCAGGACTCCGTTTTGCGTAATTGAAATACTGTATCAGGACTATTCCATCCCTGTAAAACAAAGGAGTATTGATTTTCATTGCCATACATAAGAATTCGGGATTTTACCACAACCAGTTTTATTGTGATGTGTCTTCAGTAATTTAACTGGTCTCATTTTTTTTATTAGAAATTAATTTCCTCATGTGATGTCACAAAACTGTACATACTGCAGTGTGAAGTTTTTTTAAATCTTTCAGTGTTTACTTCCTGCAGAAGATTTGAATAAATGAGAAAAATGCATTGTCTTGATGGTTTTTAAATCTGCTTTATTTCATGTGTACTTTCCACTTACTGGAGTGTTAGTGGGCTCTTTGCGTCAGTGCTGTTGGTACAAATTTCTGACAACAAAAGTACCTCGAGGAACTTAGGAACACACAGCCTTCAGCACTGGCTGGAAACTGAGAGTTGTGGAGCTGGAAATGAAACAATCTAAATCAGATTAGCAGCTTTACTTCACAAAGCTCTGCATTATGTTTTATTTAAATACCCTTCTGCTTATTAGCTTGAAATCGGTGACCATAAACTGGAAACCTCTAAATGGGAATTCTCATGTGAAAATAATTTTAAATGTTAAAACATCGGTCACATCCCTTGTGCAGGGCAGAAAGATCTGTTTTTCCACTAAAATCTACTTTGGTTCATATCACGAAGAAGATTTCTCAGTTTATTCTATTTATGTTCTTAAGCAAACATGTAGAATAAGTGAACACAGTTTGCCCATGAAGCCTGCACAAAGGTTTAATAGTGCACTTTTATCTTATTTTGGAGTTCTTAAGTCAGCTGATGACATTAGTGCAAATGATGGATTGCAGCATCAGTGCAAGTACTGTTTCTCCAGAAAATTGTTGTTCCAGGGTGTCCAGGCACAGTATCAGGAGCTATACAGTTGCAAGCAAACACATAGGACAGGTCATGACTGTCTTGGGTAACACTAGCAGCAATTTTCTTGAATCCTCCTGTGCTTCCTGGTCTCAGCAATAAATCATGTGCCTGAGGTTCTTTGGAAGCATTCTGGAAAGCAGAAAATAAAATACATAAAGGTAATTTTAAAACAGTGATTGCAGTGATTGTGAGTTTGTAGATCTCAGCTAGGGCTTCCTGAACTGTATAACTGAGCATTTTAATTGTTTGGTATCCAAAATTGAATAGAATGGGGATGCTGTCTCTACTAGGATACGTCACCTTGTAGTGTGGGTGTAATGCCACCAGTGATGCTCAACTGTGCTTCAGAGGGAAAGGACCCTGACCCAGCTCCTGCACAAACTTCTCTCTGTAAGTAGGCTTGATATGAGGCATCAATGGCTGAGCCTAAATGCAGGCACCTGAAAAAGCAATATCCCTAAGGAGCCAATCTAATCTTCTAATGGCAGTGCAGCTTGGAAATAATTTCTCGAAATACGTGCTTTCATCAGTGCTGTTTCTTTTGGTTTTGAGTCTGCCCACCAGGCAAAGCCAACACTCTGCCTCTGCTTATCCAGTAGTGATGCACTAGGACAGTTCCATGGAGCACCTGAATATCTCTGACTTATTTTTTGGTGGGGGGTTCAGGCTCTTGTAAATTCACTATATTTATTCAGTTGTGCTGTAACACCAAGTAAAATTTGCACTGTGTCTACCAGAACAAGCAGGGCTGTGGAGCTGAGTGTGTGGTGTGCTAAACAGCCTGTGGGGTGACAAGGATGTGGAATGGGTGTGATATCCCAAGAAACATTCCCCTCTGAATGAATGCTAGCAGCATTTTCTTGGTGATTCAGAATGAACTCACTCAAAAGTGCCTCACGTTGCCAGGGAACTCCTTGCAGACAGAACCGTGGTCATGTGGAGTCTTCTTGGTCCCCAGCTTGTTCCTCACAGAATGAAAGTTGCGTTTGATGTTGATGGGCTTTTGTTTTTGGGTTTTTTTTTTTCACAAAACAGCTGCTGGATGAAGAAATTTTCATTTCTGCTTCAGAGATTTCCAAATGGGGGGGGAATAACAATTGTGTTCATGGGACTTGGCACCCCAGTCTTCTCTGCTCCTGAGTGAAACGAGCTGTAGCATTGTGGGTGTCAAGGACAGGTGTGGACTCTGATAGATCATTTGCAGGGATATGCATTGTGGAAGCCTTCGTAAGAGTAGAAAAACTTACTGCAGTAGTACCAACATGTCTTTAAATAAGAAAAGTAAAGCAAATTATTCTTCACTGACTGTAAACTTGCCAAGAAAAATATGGGTTTGAAACTAAAGAATACAGTGACTGTGTTTTGCTGTATGGCACAGCTTGGCACATTAGGGCTGTGGAATACACCCATGGGAATGTCTGTAGGGACTTGATATGAGCCTAGAGCAGTGGCTGGGATATACAGGCAGTAATTGCTGATAATACTTTTATTTCCTTTTGATTGTCAAAGTGACACAAAGGGGAGCATGGCACAAACTTGGGGCATAAAAACCCTCTCTGCTGGTAAGTATCAACGCTGCTAATGAAGGAGCATATGCTGATCCGAGCTCACAGCAGCCCACTTTGATTTGGCTTTCTAAGGAATGCTTGCTCTTAATGAATAAAGAGATTTGTCACTATTTCCAGATACTTTTCTGGTTAAATTACTCAGAACTTAGCTGAATGCAAAACAAACATAATTAACTTGTGAATATGCCAGTTAGATAAACCTGATGCCTGCTTCTGCAGTTAAAGTCGGCATGTGCCTTCAGTGCATCGTGATGTGTTGGGGAGAGATAGAGAAATAACTGTGTCCTCCTCCACAGTACAGATGATCTGGATTCTCTTCATCCACTCTGTGCTGGGGAGGTGGTGAAAATTTCTCACTAAATGGGAGGCAAAGTGGGCTACTCTGTAAATTAATGGGGGCTCTCTGGCCCTGGTCTTGACTGAAGCTGCTGCTGACTTTTAGAGTCACACTCTTTTGCAAGTTCAAATTCCTTAGAAAATTTCAGTGTAGAGCTCAAAGGTTACTTCTGCAGATGAGTTGTGGGTAGCCACTGAGACAGATACATTGAGTCCGTTGTTGTTACCTCTCTACATTTGCCTATCTGCACCTCTGTAACTAGCAAAATGTTAAAGATTTTTAGGTTCTGCCCGCCCTGACCAGACTCCATGCCCAAATCTTATCACAGGTACAAGTGATGAAATTCAAGGATGATTTGGAGTTCGATGTCCTGGTGCTCAGTCTCTTGTATGCCATGACTTGGTAAATGCTGGGGTTTCTGTGGAAGATGGAAGTTCTTTCAGTAGCTGATACAATTGTACATTTCTTTCTTTTCCTGAAATCACATTTTATTCTGAAAGAAACCTTTGGTTTGGTGGTGGTGTTTTTATTTCAAGAAGCCTCAATGACTCTCACATGCCTCACAATTGGCTCAGCATGTGATTCACCTTTGGACTTCCAGGGAGCCTGTGTCCCCTCAGGTGATACATGCTGTCCCCACACAAATGTCTGTGTGCCTGTCCTCTGTGTGTGTGGTGGTGAACCAGTGACTTGGGGGTCTTAGCTTTTGTGCCACAATTATTTTAAGTGGAGAAGGAAGAAAGAGAGTGAAGGGGAATCTTAAGATTGTGAGGTACAAGATGTTATTCTCAAGTGCCTATACTTCCTAATTCCACTTCATTTTCTGCTATTTAATATGATCACAGTAGAAAAATCCTCATTAGCATTTCCAGCAAAAAATTAGATAAATCCAGGAAACAAAAATCTTGTGTAGCTGTGTCATAGGTAGTAGGCTCATAGAATGGCTTGGCTTGGGAAGGAGCTTAAAGATAATTTCATTCCAATCCCCCTGCCACAGGCATGGACATCTTCCACTAGACATAGTTGTTTAGAGCTCCATCCAACCTGGCCTTGAACACTTCCAAGGATGGGGGCAGCCACAACTTCCCTGGGCAACCTGTGCCATTGCCTCAGCACCCTGATAGCAAAAAATTTCTTCAAAATTTCAGATCTAAATCTACCTTCCTTCAGCTTAAAGCCATTCCCTCTGTCTTATCGCTACATGCCCTTGTAAAAAGTTCCTCTTCATCTCTCTTGAAGGTGCTCTAAGGTCTTCCTTCTAAGCCTTCTCCAGGCTGAACAACTCCAGCTTCATCAGCCTTTCCTCACAGCAGAGCTGTTCCATCCCTCTGATCTCCTTGGTGCCTCCTCTGGCCTGGCTCCAGCAGGTCCCTGTCCTTCCTGTGCTGGGACCCCAGAGCTGGATGCAGCCCTGCAGGTGGGGTCTCAGCAGAGTGGGGCAGAGGGGCAGAATCCCCTCCCTGCCCTGCTGCCCATGGGGCTTTGGATGAGCCTGGGACACATTTGGCTGAGTGTACAAACGAGATCAGCACCACCACTGAAACCATGGAGTATTACTGATGGAGGTTTGCTTACTTCCTAGTCCAAAGTCTAAAGAAGCTTTGCGTGTCATTATGAACAAGTACCAAGAGCTGGTTGGTCGGCATGTAAATGTGTTTAAAAATCTGCAAAGATCAGTTCAGGTAATCCTTGCATACAGTGATGTCTGTCTCTTGTGTAAGGAGCTGTTAACTCTCATGCCATTTCCCCCCTTCCTCTTACCTATTATTTTGAGTCCTTTCATCTCATCTTTAAACTACACAGGAGCCCAGTCATCACCCATGAAGGGCAGAGGAGACAAAAGAAGTATGTATTTTTAGACAACTCCTTTGAAGTAAGTGTGTGCCTAAGGTACTGTGTTATGCATTGGCTCTATTGAATGCTGTGTCTTGGTCTCTCCTCTGAAAGTATTCACCCAAGGCATTGCATAGTGCCTGCACACTGAGAAGAGAGGTGATGACATCTAACAGCACCTACTCCCAGTACCCCCTTTATTTTAGAATGCTGCTTACTGTGGCAGAAAGAAGCAAAGTGTATGACACAAAGCCTTTTTCCCCCCAAAAAAAAAATTTTGCTTTTGAAAATGGCACAGAATAAAAACTGCAGGTTCAAGGCCAGAGAAGGAAAACAAGACTGGAATTTTTTTTTTTTTTTAAGTGTCCTCAGTATGGTCCAGCTGGTAGCCTGTTGCCTGCTCCCATTCTGTCCCACCACCTTTTTCCCAGAGGGAAGATACTGTGGTGGTGCAGGCAGTGCTTGCTTCCCATGGGGCCAAATTTTGCTATTTGCATGAGATCTGACGCAGAGAGCTGGGAGCTGTGGCGGCTGCTCTGAACAGGGACAAAACAGTGGCAGCTCCTGATAGAGGAAGAAAAGGCACTGAAATCCCCTGCTGAAAATGATCACAGCCCAAAGAATCGTCCTGTATTTTTGCATGGCATAGATTTGCAGTTATTAATTTAGAAGTGGAAGGAATAATTGTCTAGAAACTGACAGCAGCTATTGTATTGAATACATCTTGCTCTTTAAAAGTTAAAAGTTCTGGGGATAAAGCTAGTTGCATTAAAAAACCCATTTTTTTAATGTATTCAGTGTCTTCAACAGTTTTTTTCATTGTCTTCCAACATCTGCCTAGCACTTGAAAACCTGGTTCTCTTTAGTCAGAAAGGTGCTATTCCAGTTTTCCTGCCATCTTTGTCTCTTTTTTTTTTTTACATAAACATTTTTGTTATGCTTCCGCTAGAACAATCTGGCTTGCTATCCCTTGTTTGATTTCAAATTATTCCTGTAACACTGTAGAATGCTGCTGCAGAATGTCTCCTGACATTCCCAGGAAGCTCCTGCATGGAACAGAAATCTCCTTTGACCCAGGCTATCTGCTGTGCCTCACTCCTAGGGCGCCTGGAGCAGGAAATGGTAATGTTGGTCATATGTAGGGTTACCCTAGGGTGTGTTATAGAAAAGCAGGCCTGGAAGGCCTAGAATAAGCCTCTGTCCTGGGCCCAGAGGTGACCATGGAAGCATATCCAGGTCACCACGGATGGGCTGGGAAAGAGAATTGTGGGTTTGTGGCCTTCTGGACCTGTTGAGTGTGAGGATTATAGTTTGCGACCTTATAGGGTATTGTTTACCTGTTACCATAATAGGTAAAATCTGTGCAATACCCCAGGTGATTGGGGGACACTGTGGTGAACACCTTTCCTGTTTATGTGATGACATATCCTGTCTGTGTGATGGTATTTAAGGAATTTTCACTGCGTAATAAAGGTCTTTGCACTTCTCAATCTTGTGCAAGGTCCATGCCCGTGCATAATCACTGCAGTCATGCGATTCTGAGCACTGCATGAATTTCTGCCTAGTTCAGTTTTTCCATCTCCCATTTTGGATCAAGGGGATATGAAGATTTTTGGCTGTATATTATGGGCTGCAGAAGCAGCAGTTGGTTTCCAGTCATCTTCCATGTTCCTGTTGTCCTGCATTAACGGTGCAGCTGTGCCAGTGTCTCCCTTTGGGGTTGTGCCCCGTTGGCCTAAAGCAAACACGATTCCACAGGAGCCGGGATAGTGCTGTCCCTTTTGGTGTGGAACGTGGCTGCCCGTGGCATGGAGTGCTATGGAAGGGAAGTAGAGGGTTCAGCATAGGAGTTCAAGTTCTTGACAACTGCGGAAGCATCTGTAGGGCAGGGCATAGCTTCTTGTTTCTTGTGGTTTCGCTCTGGATGCTTGGAGTTCACTCTCCTCCTCTGTTCAATGCAAGTGTTATTCTGGAGTGGGAGCCAGGAGGGGAAGGGTCAGATGAATGAGAACAGCATTTGTGAGGCAAAATTCAGACCCTGGAGTGAGGACCAAATCAGAAGGTGATGAAGCACAGAAACCCCTGTTCAGAAATGCATCAAGGCCAGGACACAGCTGCAGTAGTATATTGGTCAAAGGAGTGCTTAGAGAGATACTCTGGCCTTTTCATCTGATATTCAAATTCCTGAGACCTGACCGGGGTATAAAAGAGGTGCTGTAAAAGGGCAATGTAGTGGAGCCTTGCTGGCCACAATGGCTACTGCTGCTCAGTGGGGTCACTGGATACACAGTGGCCAGCTGGGTAGATGATCCATCCTGAGTCTGGAGGGAATGATGGCTGGATTGGGCTTGCTGAGAGTCCAGCAAGGAAGGGAGATGTAGAAAAGGACCTTGGGAGGAGTATTGTGGTACCAGGATGCCTCATTTCAGCATCTGAGCAAACAGAGTCAGGGTACAAAGCCAAAATGGTAAGACTGCTGTGAAAGCAGAAATTCTGTTTGCTGTATTTTCTTTTTCCACAGCAGAAGTTACAGCTGCTATCTCATCTCTGCTTACTTGGTCTCTCCAGCAATCACTGCAGTTTCCCTGCCATGAGCAAGGGTGGCTCTTTCCACAGCATCTGTATAAAACAGAGATATGTATTGCTTTCAGGGGTTGTAACCTGTCATCACTGGTATTTCCTGCCATGATCCTCAAAGAGAGGACAATAGGGATGGTCCACAAATTATTACTGAGGAACCCCAGATTTGCACTGCAGTTGACTGTGGAGTTTGATGAAATTTCAGGTGGGGATTATGGTCATACTATTTGTCAGGATTTCTCTGCTAAATAGGTGAAAAAAAGAGTTCTTGTTTTAGAGGGAGTTCAATGCTAGTGAAGTGCCAGCTGCACATATATCTGAGGTAGACAAGAGAATAGCACTTGCCATATCTCAAGTTTTGGTGTGTTAAAATGCATAGAATGTGGGTTGGCCTTTGAATGTAGAGCACCTGAATGTGAAGATTCCTATCAGATTGCAACACCCCTGGCAATGGTGATACTGCCATGGTGTGGTAGCCTGTTGGTCAGAAATGTCTTGGCAAGGTCACAGAGTAGACAGTGAACTCCACAACTCTGATGCAGCTCCTGTCTGCATCAGTTATTTAAATCATGCTCTCTAACCCTGCCTCTGCTTGGGTTATCTCACCTGAGACCTTTGAGTTAAACTAGGTTAAAATGTACTTGCAAGAGAAACATTTTGGAAATGTAACTCGCTTGCAGTGCATTAAATGAGCAAATTTAAAAGCCAGTGTGAGTGAAGAAAATGAAAGGCAGGTTTCTGAAGCCAGTGAGTAACTGAAGCAGAAACAGGGCACTGGCTGTAATTTGTACCTGAAACCTGTGAAAGCTGACCCCAGGCTTGCAATTGTAGAGCAAGTCTAACCCCTAATAGGCTTGGACAAGTAAATAAGACCTTGCAGCAGTGAAAGTGCCTTATTGTGACTGTGCTTGTGGGAGTTACACCTCACTGTTCTCAGCATAAAGCTCTTTCACTTAGGCTTAGTTCCAGTATTCAAGATTTTTGTGTATTTTTAGCATGTTGTTTGTTTATCATCTGCCATCTATTTCTTACAGCAGGAGCAGGGCAAGTTAAATATGGGGTCTCATGTCTAAAATAGCTTTTCTTGGAGAAGACAAACAGGGTTTTATACTCACTGGTTAGTTTTTTGGGGGTTGGAAGGGGAACTTTTATAGAAAAAAGTGTAGAATAAAATAGATAAAAGAATAAAAAAAGTGGCAAATCTTTGAAGCTGAGACTCCAAAGCTAAATCAAACCTTAGATTTATGTGCAAAGTAAGGAATTTTGGTGCAGAGGGTTACTTTAGCATTTCTCTCTGTGGAGGGAAATGTCAATGAGCATGAATGTGTACGAAAACACACGGAAGATGGGTATAATGACTCATGCAGACAAAAGAAAAATTAAGAAAGCTGACAATGCAAGGGCTGGTATTTAAAGCAGGAGGGGTGTGTAGTGAGCATTCTTGTAGAGTAGCCATTATTTATTAAGTAGAGGCAGAGTGAGTGGAGCTATAGAAAAATATAATGAGACATGCTTCAAGGAATTTGCAGCCTATTACAAACTCAGAAAAAACCACTGCAGGCACATAAAGTACATTAAGTGCTGGTACAAGTTAGCAGTAGTGAAGGAATCTGGCTGAGGTCATTGTTGAAAAGCATTGTGAAAGGAATGAGTCTGGAGGAGGAGGAGAGGGGAAAGTCATCTGAGGTGAAATTCTTTGGAAGACATAAGTGGACCTGACACCAACTCCTCTGCGTGGGGTGAATTTCATCCTTGACGCTGGAGAAAGATGACTTCCCACTTGAAGAGGCAGTGGGGGGAAGGATGAGAAAAGTGAGGCAGGTTGGACTGGAAGGAAAGGTTTTATGGTGTGAATTGAAGTAGCTTTTGGAGATCAAGGTGAGGGAAAGAGGAAATAATTTGGATGTATGGAGCTATGAAATGGAAACTGAGCTTGATTTGGAGCTAGTCAAGGAACACTGGTTACAGATGGTATTGAGATGGTTTTTGGGAGCTGAGTCAATCCAGAGCATTCAAAACCATAGGAAATCTAGAAAAATCATAAATAAAACAAGAGTAGAGGAGGAGAAAGCTTTATTTAATTAATTCCTTACCTGGGCATTGGTTATCTTAATTGTTTCTTAATTTAAAACAAGAATAATTATGGCCTGTGTCATGGACATGATCAGAAAACAGAAGGGGAACTATTGCTGTGGGGTTGTCCAGTGATACCTTAAAAAAACAAATCTGTGAAACCAATAACTATGAAGGAAGAAAAGGGAAGATCAAAGCTGGGATGAAAAAGAAGTTGCATAATAAATTGCCCAGAGAAGGAAAAAAACCAAACCGGTAGTGTCATCTGGATCTGAAAAATGAGTAGTAGTGAGGTAAGAGCAGGAAAGGCTATGTGGAGAGAGCTGACTGAGTCCCCAGGTGCCTCCTTTTGTTTATACTTAATTGGTTTTAACTAACAGAGAAGTATATCCTGGTGTGGGGGTAGTCCCCACACAGAACCCAAGGCTAGGCTTTGCTTAGCTAAAGGTTAGTGCTGACAATACCATCTTATCACAGCAAGCTGAAAAAAAAATGCAATGGGACTTCCTAGTAGTAAATTTTAGGGAATCTTCCTGGTTTCTGGTTACAAGGGACAGGAAAATAACAAATTGTGGCCAGTATAGCATGGCTATTGGGCAGGTTTCAAACCAGCCGTGGTTTTAAACAGTCTGATGAAGCAGAAGAACTTACCTACTCTATAAATTGTAAAAGAACCTCCTTTCACCTTCTCTTTTCCCCTGTTATTACTGTGCACTCACAGAGGAGCCAAGTTACAGGTAGTAGGTGATCCTGGCTGCTCTCTAAGCAAACTAGGGAGAGAAGGGGCAGGTAGTCTTTCTTCCAAGCCTTCAGATCATAAATTTCAGGAAGGAATTCTTTACCCTTTTAAAAAATTATGCAAGAACACCTTCTGACCCTGGACCTGTTAAGGTGTGAATGCCCAGCCTTAACTTTTGCACTGTGCAAACAGAGCAGCCCTGCTGCTTTTGGGTGTGATCTTTGGCTCTCCTGTGGCATAACTTAATGAATGTGGTAACACCTCACCCCTGCAGCCTGACCCTGCTCACCTTTTGTGTGGGGAACATTGAGGCTTGGACTGAAGAACAGTGCATTTAGTTACAAATACAGGCAAACTATTGTTGTTTCCCAGATACCTGACTATGCATTTGGGAGCAGGGAGGGTGAGCTTGCCATTATCTTCAGTTTCTGTGGTCCCCAACTCCTCAGTTCAGAGGAAGGGTTCTGGAATTTATGGCCTCCTGCACTTACTTCATACACTTACTTCATAACAGTGCATATGCTTCTAAGTCATTGAATTCAACCATCCTGACAACAGATTTGCTTTTTCCAGCTGTGTCTTACAGGGATGCTTAGAGACCCTGTGGCCCTATTTGAAAAATATCTGTTGTTGAGAAAGAGTCTCTAAAGATTATTCACATACCATGACTAAATACCTGATGAAAGAAATACTTCAAAATATCTACTTCTACACCAGATAACTTTTCACCTGTTTAGCATATTAGTGTGAATATACCTTCTGTGTGTCTCCCCAAGCAAAATCTGGTTTAGAACATTCCACACAGATCTGGAAAGAGAAAACCTGCAGTTTGGGGAAAAAGATGTATCTGTGGACTGCTACCCCTGCCAGTTTTCAGGGGTTTATTACTCTTAAGGGAAAGCTTAATAGTCTGTTAATTGAGAAGACAGAAGATCTTTTACACTTGGCTGCACACTATGATTAGGAGCATAGCAATAAAGGGAACAAACCTTAGCCCACATATTCAAGTAAAAATTTGCAAAATAAGTTTAACGAGATAGTGATGAATTATCCATGCTACAATGTGTAGCAGAGCACAAAAGGGCTAATAGCAAAAAAAAGCATTGATTACTGACAGGGATTCTGCTCATTTTCATTATTGCCACAGACAAGTTACTTGTTTCTGGTGCTTTTGATTTAATCCACAGGTTGTAGAATTGCAACTCCATAATGTCATGGCAAGGTGGAGTCCAGCCTAGCTTGCAGAAAATTACTATTTTTTCCAAAATCTCCCCACTTTTTAAACTTTGGATCCAGACAACTGGATCAGAGTGAACACTGAGTTCCTGGGAGATACAGAACAGTTTGTTCTGAGGTTTTTCTTGCTTTGTATGCAGGCAAAACTACTGCTTTTCAGAGGGTGGTCTGATGGTGCTGTGATTCATACGTAGCAGCAGTGGTACCATGACAACTTCAAACTCAGCCGTGCCTGTGAATTTCATCTCCCAGTGCCAGCCCCATCTTTTATAAATCCCATGGTGGCTTTCTTGGTGGTTTGTTTTGGTTTTTTTTTTTTTTAATGGTACAGTGTCACTCTGAACTGTTCCTAAGGTTTTAATGCAAGTTGCTATGGTCTCAGCTGCAACAAAGGAAAGAACACAACATTAAATTTGCAAACACTTCTGGGGCTTATGTTTTTATATCAAAGTAAATTATGGCTCTGTAAATGAGAAATGTTTTGATAAACTCTGTTGTGATTGATTCTTATCAACTTAAAAGAAGTCCAGCATGCAGCCATGCTGCCAGTATGGAGTCCATGCAATTTTGATCTGAGGCATTCTTGTGATTAGCTCCTGGTTCTTGCATGTGGCTTTGCCTGGGCAGGGCCTTAGCCTGTGTCTCTGTTCCAGGGAAACCAGAGGTCTCTTTCAAAAAGAACTGTGGGCTTTTGAATCTGCGTATCTAAATCCAGTGTGCTCCCAATGACTCTGCATCATTTACCGCTTGAGAGAAGATCTTTTTTAAAGCCAAGTTAGGAGCACCTGCACTGGGGAAAGAGCATACAGGCATTGCAAAGGAGGGGAAATACATCTTTTAGTGTCTTGTTTTAATCAGATCATTGTCTGTTTTTGTAGACAAGTAAATGGTTCCAGGACAGAAGGCAATGATCCAGTGGAAGGCACAGCACCAGGGTCTGTCTCCAGAGCCTGTAGATGTCCAGTCCCATGCCCCATGTAGCCCTTTTGTCTGCAGGAGCAGTGGGCAAACATTCATAACATGCATATTTTTAAAACTTTATGATTTGCTGAAGAAGCATCTGTTTATTTTCCTATTAAAAAATAATAATAATAATCACGGCTTCTGTGCAGCAAGGGTTTGCATTTGGCATGATGCAACAGCTACATTGCAGGGAGCAAGGATTTTACCAGGAGGGGGATTTTAAATAAACTCATTAACTCCTCCTTCTGCAAGCACACAGGTGTAGCTTGAAGCAGAGGAGCAGGCTCTGTTGCTGGGCCATGTTGTGTTGACCATTGGGTAATGTGCCAGGATGAGTCCTTGCTAGTGCCAGATTTCCAGTATTTTCTTCTGCGAAGTTGTTTGTTTAAAAATAAATATTACCAGGGTTGTTGGTGTGTGTGGCAGGGCCCTGACTCCACCACAGGCTATCACTCATGGCAGAGCAGGTGCTGCTCCCAAGCCACCTCTGCTCCCTGTGGAGATGGTGGGACAAGACTGGCTGTGTCCCTGCCATGCCCTGCTGGAGTGGCCCCGTGCCATGATGGGAGTAGGAAAAATAATGTTATTATGCACTCAGATGAGGCAATTCTTGTTCAGGTAGGGGCCCAGGCAGGGTATTTGGTGGTGGCATCTGAGAGCCATATATATATATATATATATCCAAACATCTGGAAAATATATGGAATTTGCATGCAAGATATGCTGACATACTTTTGTAAACCCAAAAATGGAGGGAAGGGGGGAACAGCCCCAAGTCAAGGAAGAGGAACTTTTCAAATGTTTCAAGTGCATTTTTAAAAAGCAGATCTACTGTGTCTCCTGACGAGTTCTGACTAGCCTGAAGTCTCCTCATACAAATTGTGTCAGCTCTGCCAAGAGCTGAGATTATTTTGGGCCTGCCTGGATTGTGTCAAAGCCGTTTGCACCCTCTTATCCTGGCACCAAGTGTACCCAAGTGCTGCCCTGACCCAGTCAGGTATGATGCACACACTAAAACCAAACAGGTGCTGGGTGTGGGCACTTCCTCCTGTCCTGGGACAACAGAAGGACTGTGCCATGTCACAGGAGAGGGCTCTGGGAGCCAGGACTCTCAGGAGCACTTGGGCATTGCTCAGAAAGGAGGAGTTGGGGCGTGAGGAGAGCGCTTCTGCTGATGGCAGCTCTCCTCTGCCAATTACTCAATAAAATCTGGCAGCCAGCTGGATCACCACCAACACAGTGTCTTGAGGTGTTGCTAGGACAAAGTAAAAATACTGTGGCTGGTGTGCCATCTTCACTGTGCCCACATCTATGAGCTACTGAGAGTCAAGGCAGTCTAAGGAAATGTGAACCTGCTGGTGCTGTTATGGAGAAATTTTGGAGTAAGACAATAGCACAATACAGGAGACAGTACACAAAGCTGATGCTGGCTTCCCACTAAGGATTCCACAGCCCTTTCTCTCCTAGAGCAAGGTATGCCTTGTGTGGAGAAACAGCAGCACAGCAAGGTATCAGTGTCACCATCTGGATGGGGAATCTCAGCCACTCCAAAAGCCAAGCGTGTGGCAGAGACTCAAACACACTCAGCGAAGGGAGAGGAAGTTTCTGAATGTCTGAAACTGCTGTTCTTTTTTCACATTGTTGAAACTGAAGCCTGCACAACTGAGTCTGCAGAGAAGCACAAGAACTCCTCGCAAGGAGAAGTTGTGATAGCAGTTGGTGTGTGTTGCAGAGCAGAGATGCCGACAGACAGCTCCCGAAAGGGAACGGGAGCATCACACAGGAATAGCAACATCTGCCCACCAGGAACCAGGATCTGGGGCCTTGTTTTCCAACAAAGAACTGACAGAGCTTGGGCAGCTGCCTCTGTGAATGGGGAGCCTTCAAAGATGTGCATCTCTCTGCAGCAATTTGACAGCCCAGTCGTGTGTGACTCCTGGTGGCTGATCTTTCCTCAAACACTTGGTTTCCATCCCTGCAAATGGACTTGGTGCTCTGATAGCCTGCCAGCTGTTCAGTTTTGAGGCAACAAACACTTTGCAAGTATTATTTTTTCACATGTGCTCGTTTCAATATGTTCAGATGTGAAAGTACTTAACTGCATAATGCCCCAGATGTCTGAAGGCCTCTTGGGGATGAGAGCATGCACTGGTGATATTGTGGCCTGGAACAGTGTTTTTTGTGTGCATTAGGAATGACTACAATTAGCAGTGAAAATTTAGGGCAGGAAACCACCTACCCAGAGAAGAGATCGGCTACAGACAGAGCCATGCACAGTAATTCTGAAAACTGAGCAATATTTGACATCCAGATAAAATGAAGATAAGTCTGAAACTCAGCCACTCAAAAAACAAGTTAAAGTAGGTCAGTGAGTTTAGACCCAGCGCTGCAGTTTGAACAACTCACAGAAAGTATCTGCATATTTTTCAAAACATAGGCACTGCCTAAAGCCATTGCTTTGCAGCAGACCCAGAAGTCGACTGAACATCCAAAAGTCTAATCCAAGACCTTCCAATGCTGCAATAACATCGAAAATGAGACTACATCATCATCCTTTTTTAAGAAGTGTTCAGTCAGGGGAAAAAATTTAAAAGGGTTAAGCTTCAGCTGACACATGCCCTACTTCTCATGTGAGCTTACTAGGAGCAGCAGTAGGAATACATCTCTGTGAGAGCAAGCCAAGCATGAAGCTTGGGTTTGGCCTTGGAGTCATACTGTTATGGCCCATCTTGGGGCTTGTGTGGAGGTCCCAGAGCCTGCCCACAGCCTGTGCTACCACAAACCTGCCCTGTGACAAGGCTGATTCCCTGTTAGAGTGTGGAGAGGAAAGGCAGCAAATGTTCAGCTTCCCCTAGGCTGTGTAGCTTAGCTCCAGGGTCATAATGACTTTCAGCAGGGCACCCCGAAATGCGGCAAGCTGGGACAATCCCATCAGAAACAGCTGCATTGGTCACCTTTAGGAAAACATGCAGCAGGATTCCTGCTCCCTCACCTGGGTCCAGTGCTAGTAATGAAAATATTTGTTGTTAATTTGTTCCTGGAGAAGAGCAGCAGCAATGGCCAGTTATTGGAGCTGGCATGTGACTTCTCCCTTTTTGTGCTGGTATTTCATCTCTCCTGAAAACACAGCAGCTTCTGGTTCTGGCATGCCATTTCTCTGCAGGTTTTCAACACATAATATGAGAGTTAATTTTAAAGAATTAAATTAAAAAAACAAAAAAAGAGAAAAAAGAAAAAAATATCACCCAACCCAGAATAAAGTGACACCAAGTAAATGGCTAGAATCCTTAATCTCTCCTGATAGCACAGGAGAGCTTGTACAGACTTTCACAGTGAATGACTCAGGTTGGTGTTTAAATTAATTTGAGAAGAAATCACCCTAAAAATATAAGTGAAGACTGATGCAGTTTTCTAGGTTAGGTCTGCCTTATTTAGTGAGCCTCATTACATGTTCAATGACATAAAACCAGGTGGCAGTTGACACACTAAACCAGTCTAAACAGGTCACAGTCTGCTCCAATGTCAATCATTTGCCTGGGGTCAGGAAGTAAAAGTAGGCCATGACTTCATTTCTAAAAGCATCAGATTTGGTTTTGTTCCTTGTTAGTTTTGCTCAGCTCCCGTGCTGAAGTGCAGTGGTCATATCCATCCTGTGGAAGGAGCTGAACCTGAGGCTGTGTCTTTGTAGGAATCCACTGCACAGGTTTGCTGCTGCTCCTCGCTGGGCAGTGTGCACCCCTGCCTTTTCTGGCTGCTGAAAGGGTGGCTCTTTGTTATCCCTCTTGCCTTGAGCAAAAATCATTATGAATTTCACAGAGCAGCTCTCTCAAACAGCTCGTTCAGTGTGTGCCAAAGGTACACAGAGTCATGAAACACAGTTACTGGGATAAAAGTCATGGCTAATAGGCTGGCATCAGGATCTTTCCTTTGGTTCACATCAGCTGATTGATACCTCTGGTGCCTCTCTTTTCAGTGAGCAGGGTAATTACAATAACATACCTTTTTGCTAAAATAGAGTTTCTGAAAATATATTGTGTACAGCAGCAAGGAAAAGCTGGTGCTGTGGAAAACAACAGCTTTTGTAAAACTGCATTTTCTGTGGAAAAAAAGGCATAGACTTATTTCAATGGAAATAGTTAATAGTACAATCCTACCAGGCCATTCCTTGCTTTCCTATCTCCAAGTAGTAGCTCCACAGGAAAAAATATTATTGTCCTTTGAAGTACAAAAACCCAAAATACAGTATTTTACTTTCTTTTCACCTCCAATTCAGCTGTAAGGTCAGGAATTAGAGGGCAGGGTCTTCAGTGCCATGTTAAAGTGCAGAGAAAGCAGTGGTAGGCTAGCAGAGAATTGACCCCAGAGTTTTGCACTGGGGACATACCCCAGTCTGGGTTTTCTTTAGTATGCAGCACCACTCACTGTGTGATACTTCATCATGTCAGTGGTGCTTTCACCAGGTATTTTGGAGGCTTTAGTAATAAAAACATGGGCAACTGCTGAATCAAGTGAAAATTCATCACAATCCTTTTAGATAAGATGCTGTAGGACCCTTGACACAAGTCTTTCAGTGATAAATTTCTATTGTGTATTAAATAAAATTACTTAGAATCATATTACAATTTTTAATTTCAGGCAGCTCTGTGGATCATCAACATTCCTAAAGGATCTGAGGTAAATTCAATTACTGAGAAATGTTTCACCTGGTATAGAAAAGTTGAGTGGTGTGCATTACATTATTAGATGTTTGTTTATTGATTTCTGAGGGGTTATCCTATTATAGTTTTTTAATCCTTCTAAAGACTGCCTCAAGCACTTTGGGTCTGAACAGCCACGCTGAAGGAGCGATTTATTTGGTCTTAGCATGAGAGAAAAAAATCAGCAATTTAAAATTTTTCACCAGTTGAAGGCTGAGATTTAAATTTGAGAAGGGTCAAATCTGGATTAAGTATTTTAGATGTACTTCTCTATAGAAAAGAGTGAACAAGCAGAAAAATTCTGAGACAGGTCATGGATGGAAAAGAAAATATTGCTGTGCAAACATTAAGAGAGAAATGTGCTGGAAACTTTCTAAACTCTGATACTTACTGAAGCATAAACTGGACTTCAGTGGTATCTTCCATTAATTGTTGCCTGTATCATAATTCTGTGTGCACCAGTAATTTTGGTATAATATAGTACCACTTCTTTGAGCCACTTGTGGCTGGTTCAAAGTACAACTTTACATATTAGAGAACAAGCAAAAATTAATTCTCCAGTTCCGTATGTCAGAATACAAACTTGAGACTGAGTCATAAGCAGCTAAAAGTAAAATCCAAGTCCTGAGATCTCAGAAACTTGTGCTTCACCTATTCATAAATACATTCTAGTTTTGCCAAGTAATGTAGTCCTAGTGCTTGTTATTAGGTGGTAAAATAAATATGTGATCTCTTTTGTTTGGTTATGGTTTATTTATTTGTTTGGATTTTTTAAGAGCACTTTTTAGACTTGTTTGTGAACCTCCAAAGCAGGCTAAAGTTGGTTGTGGGAATATTTGGTGGAGACTGCAGACTAAAGTGAGATTGTTTTCCCAGTGGAAATGTTGATTACTCATTTTTCTTGTTTTTCTTCCTAGGAACTCTCTCCAAGGTTATGTATTTTAGGATCATAAGTGTAATTGTATCCTCAGAGCATATCAGTTCAGTTTATGTAGGGAGCACCATGGCATGTGTCATATGAATTCACTGGTCAAATGCTATCTTAATGCTGGTCTGCTTTAGTTCAGATTATCAGTAGTTTGCAAGTGTAATACCATGATCTTTGTTGTCATTCAATACATATCTAAACCACAGAGCATCAAACTTTTTCCTTTTTCCAGTTATCCTGCTGTGGACCACACAGGCTCCTTAGTGACAGAAACAAAAAGTGCTCCAATTTGTTGAGTTTGTTGTTCTGCAGAAATCAGTTATGCTGTGTTACAGAATAACTGGAAAATAACAAGTCGTATTCTACTTACAGAAGCACATTTTCTAGGATAAAACAGAACTCAGCCTTGTAACCACAGCTTATCATCTAAAACTGAGAAATCAGGATAAGTTTTAATAAGGTCTTTATTAAAATTGAAGGTGCATGTTAACAGCATGTCACAGCTCTGGAAGTATAGCTGTACATATTTTAAATGTAAAGTATTATTGGCTTAGAATATTACAATTGAAGTATAAGGAGGAAAGATTTTCTACTGTAAAATCTATTTTTAGCTTCAAAGAAACTTAAACAGAAGAGGTAGAAAACATTAGGTCACTGATGGCCTTCTCCAGAGCCCTTAGAAGTCAATGAGAAGTGCTGGATTGAATGCAATCAACCACAGCAAATGTGAAAGCTTGGTATGAAAATGCCCCCCTAAGCAAAGAGATATGATGTCTGATGGTTGTGCATGCCAGAAAATTACTTTCTGTGGGGATTCTGAAAAACATTACTTTTCCCAAAAATAGACATAAAAAACATTGCATGCTATGTTTTATATCCATTTTTCAGGGTCCAGGTTTTTAATTGCAGCCCAGTGACTCAATTAAGAGTGAGGAATTTAACATGTGTTCACACATTTCTCTCAAATTTGTTGATTCTTCAGATATCTAAAAATATCAAAGTTTAAATTACTTTTATGTATTCAGGCAGTCTCCTGAACTGCATTCTCATTGTGGGCAAGCTCCTGTAGCTGTTATTGAATCAGGTTACTCTTTATTTCAGTTCACATTGTGTTAGTATTTCATTTCTAGAACTGGTTCAAATCTACATATTTTGATGTATCTAACAGTGAAATCTCCAGTTAAGCAAAGGGGCTGAAATAACCAATATTTGCATTGGCAGAGGAATGCAGAAAAGTTTCCTTCTTGTAATACCTGGCTGTAGTAGTTTTATTAACCTTTTATTTCCCTGTTGTGGCCAGGTGACACTGGTTATTCACTGCACAATCTAAATTAAACAGCAGCTGGTTGGCTCCCACATTATTCTGTATAAGGATTTCAAAATTCATCCTGGTGTATCACTTTCCATATGTTTCACACTGAATTTTGAGCAGAGGAATGTCTGTCTCAGCCTAGATACTTCCAGTCACACCTTCCCAGTATGGAAAGTCCTGGTTAATAATTTAATCATGAATATACTTCTTCTAGATCTCCACAAGCACTGGCATTTGCTGTTGTTCTTCCCAGTTTTTTTGGACCAAAAAGAAGAAAAAAAAAAGGCTGGGGGAAAAAAAATATTTGCCCCTATTTAAAAAAAATTCATAGCAGCAACATAATGTAGCTAGCTGTATACTTGGGGCAAATGCATTCTCTTTTATTTTTCCTTAAAAAAATGACATTTTTAATGTTTACAGGTTACTCTGGCCCTGATTAGCCATAGATCTTACTGAACTCATTGAACATACCCAGTAAGATCTCATTTATCAAGGTTACAGGTGAAAGCTTAGAAAATGGAGGATTTTAATAAAGTCAGCAGCAAAAGGCCAGAAGTGCCTTCGTGCTCCCCAGGCAGTGGGAGAGTGAGCCACGCTGTACAGGTGAGAGGGGCAGACTCCTCTTTACCTTCTCCCTGTTTGCTGTGCAGTGTGAGCACACTTGTATCTGCTCCTAAACCCACAGCTCCAGGTTCTTCTGTTTCAGCAGAATATGTAGTATATCTGTGGCTGAGATTTTCTCATGCTGTCTTATGGTTTTTGTGAGCTTTCAAGGCTATTCAGCATGACAGAAAGTAAATTAAGAAGCTTTTCCTAGAAGGGCGTTTCTTTTTCCCAGCGTTACCTGTGTCAAATAGCAGATTAATTTGGAAAGGCAGTGGAGCCATAGTAGCTCATTTGCACAATGATGAGTGAGCACTTTGATTGTTTCTTGTTCTTCTGGTGACTCATAAAATCATTTAGGTTGGAAAGGACTTTAAAGATCATCTGGTTCCAATCCCCTGCCATGGACAGGGACACCTTCCACTATCCCAGGTTGCTCAGAGCCCCATCCAACCTGGTCTTGAACACTTCCAGGGACAGGACATCCATAGCTTCTCTGGGCAACCTGTGCCAGTGCTTCACCACCCTTGCAGGGAAGAATTTCTTCCTAATACCAAATCTAAATCTGTCTTCCTTCAGTTTGAAGCCATTGCCCCCTGTCCTGTCACCACAAGTTCTTCTAACAAAGCCTCTCTCCATCTCTCCTGTGGGCTCCCTTCAGGCACTGGAAGGTGCTTTAAGGTCTCCACAAACCTTGTGTTTTCCAGGCTGAAAAATCCCAACTCTCTCAGCCTTTCCTCACAGGAGAGACTCCAGATGCTGAGAGGGCTGTGACTGTGCAGCCCAGCTCAAGAGAAGGTTCAGGGGGACCTTGTCAATGTATTTAAATGTCTGGATCAAGGTATGAAGAAAACAAACAGAATGAGGTTCTTTTCAGTGATGCCCAGTAGCAGACCAAGAGGCAGTGAGCACAAACAGAAGCACAGGATGTCCCCCTTCAACAGAGTAGAAGGTTTTTATTGTGAGGGTGACATAGCAATGGCACAGGTTGCCAATTGTGATTGTGGAAACCCCATCCTTGGAGATATTAAAAATTCTTCTGGGCACAGTGCTGGGCAGTCTGCTCTAGATAGACTTACTGTTTAAAGCCCTTTTATTCTTAGACTTTGGAAGTTTAGGGTTGTTTTCCCACAAGAGGTCCTATACAATAAAATAAAATTAGATAAAATATAGGTTTTTTTCTTGTTTTCTTCTTTTTTTTTCCTAGGATGGACTTTTCTGATTTTAATTTTTCTCAGTTATTAAATTAGAAGTATTATAGTTGGTCTATCTCTCAGTCTGTGAAATTTCAGAAATGAAGCTTATTCAGCTGCAGGTCTGTTACATCAGCAGAGACAATGGCAGTACAATAGTATCTCTTCTCAGGCTGTTACATGATTCCTGAGCTTGATCTGTAGCTCACTGAAGATAAATGGAGAATGCCCACTGAGTTTATTCAGACCTGAATGGGAATCTGAATTAAATTCAATACACAGAGAAAGATAACATTTCTTCTTCTTCTTCTTCTTTTTTTTTTTTTTTTTTTTTTTTTTTTTTTTTTTTTTTTTTTTTTTTTTTTTTATCTGCAAGACTTGAAATTCATCTAATAGCTTTGCCCACTGAGTAAAAGTCACTTTTCATTTAGCAGCTTTTAGGTGCATAGCCTTAAAAAGAATATAATTTATTTTATCATCACTGGTTAAATTACTTAGCTTATGATGCTTCTGAAGATGAATGCAGAGAGTCTAGTTGTTAACTTTCTCACAGTATTTCACAAAAATTTAGCATCTATTTCGTGTGCCAGAGGCACATAGACTGAATGTTTATTTTTTTTTACCTGAGTAACTTCTGGGTAATTTGTAAGAAGTGATAAACACTGAAGTTAGAATCTGTAAAATACCATGGCATAAAACCACCAAGCACCTCATTATGAAGAAGTTCAGCCTTATATTTTGATACATGTCTAAGTTCTATAATGATTTCAGTCTAAATTTGAAAATGCCTAGAAGACTTTATCAGCACCTTATCTGTTTCAGTGCATCCTATATTTTGCTTGAATATGTCTGCCTCAGTTGATACTCTGCCTAAAGGCCAATAGAGTACTTTTTCATTTTGAGCAAGTTCTAAAATTTAAATTAGGAAAAGAGCTCTTCTGCATTTTCTGTCAACTTTAGAAAAAGTCTGTAGAAGAAATTATATAACCTAGATTCACAGTTACAAAAGGATTAATAGTAATATTTTGTATTCAAGGGGACAAGGGAGATTGGTGTTATATAATATTTCAAAGCTGCTGAACAAAGCAACTTGATAATGGAGGTAATATGAAGTGAAATATCCAAGATTTAAAGAAACTGATGGAATGGTGCTGTTAAAGTCACCAGGAAGGCTGCATCTCTGGAGATAGCCTTAGAAAGGAACTAGGCCATCAAACTGAAGCTCTCAGCTTCATCTTTAATAGATAAGAAGCTCGTTTTGCAAAAATCAGTGTAGCACAGTTAAATTTGGGCTCTGGTAATTATCGTGGCTGAAGTTCCTCTGTTAGGGATCTCTATCATGCTTTCTCCTATTTATGCTCGTGCTGCCCTGCTCTCCTGCCCTTCCACCTTTATCTTTCCACCCTCCAAAACAGCACCTGAGTTGACTGATTAGACATGGCACCCAGGAAAGCCCAATAAGGGGCATTATGGTCATATTTAATATCTAGAACAATTACAGCTAAGGTGTATCAAGAGCAGTCTCAGTTTTTGCAAACTTTTTTAAAAACTGTTTTTTCAAACAGCTTTTGATTATAGATTTACATGTATCTTATGAGATCTGGGTTTTTAAGCCTGCTGTGGCCAGGAAACAATAATTAAGTTTTGGGACCCACTTACAGTACTAAAAACTCTGCAGGTCCTTAATAAAGAGAGACCAGGTGTCACAACACTTACTGAGCCCAGAACATCAAGCAGAGAATGCAGAATTACACGGGAAGATCAGTGCAAAAGTGAAATACTGAAAATCAAAGATAGAAAATATATGGAAAAAATCCCCAGAGAAGGAACAGGCACACTGCTTCTGTTAATGCCTTTTCCAATAAAAAAGAAAAATAACCATTTTTTACTTGATTTCCACCTGACAAGATGACAAAAGAGCACTTGGAATGACCATGACACGAGTCTATGTGCCCCAAACTCTTACTAATTCATGTACTGATTTTTTTTTTTAGAAAAAAATATCTTGCCTTTCATAAAAGGTAAATCAGTAGCTTGAATTAGCAGCTGCTTACTCTTATAAGCATACAGAGATGTGATAGTCTTAACTAGAGGGATTTGCAGCCTTATTGCTTTTTATCTCATTTGGAAAAGTATAAATTGGGGGTTGAAACTGCAGTGAACCCTATTAAATACCTTCCCTCTCCCCACTGATTGCCTTAAGTGCACAGTAGTTCTTTTGTGTTGCTGCAAGAGGGATGAAAGATTTAGAAGCTCAAACCTGTCCAAAAGGCAGCAGGCACATGCAGATCTGGAGAGGGTGCTTTCTCATTTGTAACAATGCCAGCACTTTATTGTGATGCCTTGGAAGCATCTCTAGGTATTGATTCTGAAAAAGGTTGGCACGGGTTCAGCCCCAGTGAAAGCAACAGAGTCAGCTTATCCAGCTTGCTTTTGAGGACTTCAGCCATCTATCAAGTAAGCAGGTTTTGCATATCTGGATGAATAATTCCTGTACAGCAAACTTTACAGCAACGTTTAGCTTAATCCCGTAGCTGCTAATCTAATATATATTTCACAGTTAACACTTTTTTTTTCCCCTTCCCTTCAAAATGGATGTTCAGTGACTTCTTGCTTTGAGATTCAGGTTTCAACTTTAAACAACTGATCTTTATTGCCAGAGAGGCTGCCAGCCCTTTCATTATCAGGCACTGGGACTGTCACCTGCCCCTCCCATTGCGCCTGTGGATCTTTTCCCTTCTCTGGCTCATGCTGTGTAACCTCCTTTCCCTCCTACGTCACAGGCACTGCAATCCTTTTCCTTTTCTGTTCCATGCCCTGCAATAATCTCCTGCTAACGCACCAGCTCTCACTAAGAGAATAAGCCCTGCCACCCCCAAGCTCAAGCAGCTTCCTGACTAACACCACATGACGGGAGATTACATGCTTAAAATATAGTTCAGTCTTAGCATTTTCTTGCCCGTTGTAATTCAAGCCCTTCCCTGAGGGTTGTGACATGTCCCAAATCCCTGCCTCAGGCCTGTAACCCTGTGGCCTGGTGTTTAGGATGATCTGACTCCACACTGGGCTTCCCACGAGTCTTCATGTTGCTGGGAGGCACATGCCTCCTGATGTGCCCTCAACTGCCATGGTTGGCATGTTACCTCATCCCTCAGCTAAGATACAGCCTTCAAAATAAGTCTGTGCCTTGGTGCAGCGCTCAGACCCCCCAAAACTGCAAAGTCCTAAGCAAAACAAGTTGCATTTTGCAGCCCTCCAGTCCTAAAATGCAGCTGGTTGTTCACCTTCTTGTTCACTTCTGTAATGTTGCATATGTGCACCTATGTGCTCATGTTTATCTAGCTGAGAAACTCAGAGTTTTCAATAAATATGGAAAGTATAAATCTTAACACAACTATTCTGGAAATACAGCAACCAGGTTGATATAAGAATATCTTAGTATATGCTGAGAATGGAGTTCCTGAATAGCTGTGTCACATAAACTCCAAGTTCGTGTGCAGGTACTGGGGTAGATAGGTGCTGTTTTATGAATTCTTTTAGTACTGAAACAACTTTAGAAATTGGATAAAATGCTTCTTTTCATCTCTTACCATTTTTAAACTGTCACTTTTCCCTGGACTCTGAAGCCTGGTAAACAGATACTTTAGGTTGCAGAATTCTGTAGTAAGGATTTGATTCATCATGCAGTCAGACATCCGTACAACAGTAGTTTCTTCTTCTGCAAAGAATCTCATCTGATTTTTTGTTTGTTTTTTTGGATTGGTGGGGTTTGGTTTGGTTTGTTTGTTTGTTTGTTTGTTTGTTTTACTGAAATAGAGTTATATAATAAAAGCAAAGTTATGCAGGATGCTGGAATCCTCTGTGTGCTCTCCTACATAACTTTGAGAGGGATATTTTGCTCTGTGATATGGTAGTTCTAAAATGAGAGTATTAGTTCTTGCCTTCTTTAGTTAAGTCTATTTGAGGCAAGATAAATGTGGAGGGATAATTATACATTATTACTATGATAGCACTATTGTTTTTAATGTATGTTTTCATGCAAGACTCCCTAAAAATCTTATTGTTATTTCACTGAATCATTCATTAGCCTTTTCCCTGTTAACCTAATTTCTTTTTTCATTTTTTTACAAGACATGTTAGTATGATTTTACTGACATAACTCTCTTTCTGGTGGGAACTCTCCACCACTGCTGAACTGAAGGGGAGAGAATAGGTTTCTTTCTGAGCATGTTTTTATTGTCAGGTTCAGGTGGATACAACCTGGAATTACAGAGAAGAGTTTTAGGGCGGAATTAATTTTCTTTTTATTTGTCTATCTAAAAATTTGCTGTCCAGTCAACGTTAATTGTGAAGCTAAATATTTTCTAGTGAGTATTGAAGTCAGCTGTCAATCCTGCTCATAGTCTGGTTGTGCTTTTTGAGTCTGTTAGAGAAACTAACATAATGTATGTTTTTCACATATGAAAAGAACGAGTTTTCTCATTGTTGCCGGGTTGGGATTTTTTTCATTTTTTTTTAACCTGGATGTACAAGTTTTTGTATTTAAAAAGCATGAGTGGTTTTGGAGGTAGTAGAAATAATTAATCACAAGTAGTTATGTAAGGGAGGTCTAGAGCACAGAATTCTTGCTTCTTGTGATTTAATTTTGTTGGTACCAAGGATATGGCTAGCCAGGAGACAATTATTCCTGCCCCATTTCATAGCTGCAAGCAACTTAAAATTCAGTGGCATTTATTCACAGGCCTGGAAAGAATACTTGGTAGTTTTGTTTGGGTGTTTTTTCAGAGGTGATAAAGCTTTTAGCTGCATTTTGCTCTAAGTTTGAGCTATGGTGAGCTAATTGCAAGGAAATCAGGTAGCAAGAGGTCAAAAAGTGAGGTCTGTTCTGTTTGTTGGTGTCTCTAGACTAGAACATGGTACAATTCAGGACCAGGGTAAAGTTGTAATGTCATAAGGCAGCAGCTGGACTGTGGTCTCTATGCAGTGCTGGGTTTTATTACCCTGAGTGGGGCTATATGTGAAATACCATGGCTTGTTTAAGCCTGGCTGACTCCTGTGAGGCATTAGCAGAACACTGGCCATGCTTCTTTCAGGCTGCCACATGAGCTTGCATTTGAATTTTATGGACTGTTAGGTGTAGGAGCTTGATCATCCACTCTGACAGCTGTATGGAAGCTCCACAAGTTCAACATCATTTCTTCTTCATTTTAGATGGCAAAATATGTGGCACAGCAAAGGGCTGCATGGCTGAATGAATCACAACTATACAGAGTCCCTAACTGAAATCTGTTTTTCCTGACTCCTATTCCATGGCCATGGAGTACTCCACTGCCATGCACTCATAATGTGCTATGTAAGCTTTGTTATTGAGACAATGGTATTACGAAAGAAATCCAATTAGAAAATGGAAATTCTCCCCTTTAACCCTGTTGGAAATTCACATGAAAGGTAGTGAGAGGCACTGTAACACGTATACCATAAGTTTTTTTAAAAATACATTTTATTCCTGGATTTATTGAGAAATGACATTAAGTAGATTTGAGATGAACAAGAGAAAAGGTAAGAAATTATCAGTATCATTTTAGGCCAGTCAGTTCTTAAGACCTTGATTTGCTGAAAGACATCTGGAATGTTACTTGAAGTCCCAGTTTTTAAACTAGATTTTTAAGATGTTAGATTTAAAAGGAGCCTGAGGCTGTGCTCAGCCAGGGGCTGCCAACACCACCATGCATGTTTAAGATGCTGCTGGCCACTGCACCCAAGCTGAATCAGAGAGCAGAGCTACCTCAGAAGGAGTATGAATTCTCCTAAATTGCCTGGGTATAACGTTAGCTGGACTTGCTTAAACTGCTGTTAAAAGCAATTTAAGCATTTCAAAATCGTGCTTATGTTACTGTGTTGCAAGTCATGGGAGACAGTTTAATGTTTATGAGACAGCTGAAATACACTTTAAGCAAATTAATAAAAGCAATAACAATAGTCATTAACTTCTTACCAAGTATTCAGAGTGTACCAAAGACTTCAACAATTCTCAGAATTATTTTTGTGCTGTAGTGCTGAAATATTCAATCAGGATTGGCAGGAACAGTAAACTGCTGTTGGATTGCAATGGAATTTCTACAAACATGTATATTGCATCTGGACTAATACCAAATGAATTCTTCATTATTATTGTTATTATGATGAACACCAAAATTATTAATAAAGTTTAGACCAACTCTGAGTCAGCATCAGCAAAAAGACAAGTGTTCAGTACAAAAAGATGATTTTCAGTATGAAAAAAATCTGTGTCACCCCTTAAAATTTGTATTAGCAAGAATATAAGGATATGACTAAAACTGAAAAGACCAGACCTTTCTCTTAAAAATGCTGCAGCCTGTTCCTTTCTGGTGAGGGGGACATACATCTCTGTGCTGTTTGAGGGGCAGTCTGCATGGACAGAGGTGGGAGCTGTACACTGTACTCAGCAGGACCAACTCTGGATCTGCCCAAGGACCACTGGCAGCATCATTGCATACAAGGATTGCATTTCTAAATTCTGCCAAATACGGTTTCCTTATAGCTCAAATAACAGAAAAAATCCCCAGCCCAGACCTTGATTCAATAACTGTGCAGATGGCATCTGTGAGTAGTATATGAGAAAGTTTTTCTTGCAAGTTTCTTTGTCTATCATCCCCCCATAGACTTTCTTTTACCTCAGTAGCCTTCTCACCTTTGCCTCTAATTTGCTGTAGTTTATTTAAAGGATTAAATTTAATTGGAATTAGAGATTATCTGAGGATTTGTTTTAAACTATAACCTAGGAAAGTTTGTTTGTGTGAAAATGAAGTGTGTTTTGAAAATATGATCACATATTTAAATTACTGACAAATGTAATTAGAATGTGGTGGAGGCAGGTGGCAGATAATTGATCAGTTGATCAATGATGACAATGAACTGGTGGAGCTACCACAAACCAGACAAATCCTTTGGGCATCATAAGGTGCTGTAGGAGGAAAGACAATGTTTTGATGTTGTCTGCAAGTAGAGAAGTGCAAGGATAAAAGGGAGTTTGATCCAACACACTGAGGGGATGGTTACACATAAAGGGATATGGAACAGGTCACAGAATTTCAGTCACTTTTCCTGCCCTGCATCTGAAAACATGTCCTCTGCAGTGGCAAGGGGGAGGGGAGGCCCAAGAGGCTGGCTCAGAGTCAAGGGCTTGGCTCAGCTTGTGCTATCTCATCCCAGTTCAGAGTGAACATCCTGCCACTGCTGATCTCCAGGTCACAGTGACCCCAGCCTCTATTTATTGCCACGTTGGTTTGTTTGCTCTGGAACCACGTGGGGATGATGTATGTGATCTGCTGCTAAAAGGAAAAATTGTATAAGTTGAAATCTGTTGTGTCCCAAGTGGATACAGGCCCAATTGTCCACTTTTCCCCTGCGTGGATATTTGGGCTCCTCACAGTGATCAGAGTGTGGATCTGTGATCAATAAACTCATAGCTACCCTGTTGTGGTCCCACATTTTACCTGGCAGTGTGGAAATGCACAATTTTTTCTGGGAATCTCTTCACCTACAGCCAGCATCCTCTGAATACAGTATTCCTGACAAATTTTTCCCATTTTTCTGATCACCAATGAACTTAGCAGCCTCTGTAAGGGTGAGTGTTGGGATCTAAACCTCTTCCCAAAGGGAGCTGCCAGGCTAGGATAGCATAAGGGACAACTGGATGAAGTACAGTAAAAGAAACCCCATGATCCAATTATAGTACTATTCTAGGAATATGTACTTAGATATTTTCAACTATGTAACTGAAAATTGAAGGTGAATATCCAGAGACGGTGGAACTTAACATGCAATGAGTACTTTATTTAATGGATGTAAATCTTTTCTGTCCATGGAATAGCTCAGTGAAGCCTGTGATGTCCTTTAAAGCATTCGTTGTTGAGAGGTATTTGACAAAGCACAGTGTCAATGTTTCTCATTTAAATGAAGCTTTCTATAAGATTTTGAGTACTTTTTCTCTGAAGTCCTGTTGGTTACATGTAAAAGATAAATTATGCTATATTGAATTATCCTCTGATCAGACAGCTGATGCAGGCAAGACACCCCCCCCTCCCCATGCTTGTAATTTTTTTTTGTCTGTAAAACTGCTTTTCAGGTTATTTAAACATGATTTCATACATATCTGTACAGTTTACACTGCACAGAAATTGAATTGGAATACATTTTAAAACATTTTGAAAGAGTAGCAGGTTTAACCCCTGTCCAACAAATCTCCTTAACTTCATTCTGTATAATAGGAAATATAATCTGAGGCGTAGAGGAGAAGAATGATTTGAGACAGATCATCATGAGCTCCCACAAACAGCTCACGAGATAACTCCTGTGACCCATTGCTGCAGTTCAGCCAGGGGGACAATGTTAGTACAGTGGAGTTATTTCTGAACCAACAAACAACTTTACAGCAAAAGCCAAATTTTCTCTACATATGATTTTGTTTTTTTCAGGAAGCTTCCTTTCTTTTGAGAAACTGGAAACATGACTTGCATCTGCATTTTTATCACAGGTGATGTCTTTCCGTGGAAGGAAATTGGCTTCATGGTCATGGTGACAGGGCATTCCTTATGTAGACTACAGGAAAAAAGAGGTGTTAAAAAGAGGTATCAAAGTTCCAAAGCTGCTCTATAAAATCCTTCTTCATTTCAAACTGGTGTTGAGCCCAAATGGCATAAAAGCCTCAGCAATTTTGCAGCTGAAAGTTGTCTAGTGCAGCTCTGCTACCTGCTGATGGTGTTAAGTCCTGAGAAGCTTGGCTTTGCCACTCAAGCCAGTTCTGACACCCTGAATGAATTTTACCAACAAAATGAAATCTCTAAGCAAAACGTATAAATTATGTTATTTGCACCAGAGGTTCTACTGTAAAATATTAATGTAATGAAATTTCTTCTCTAATTTAGTGTTTCAAAGAGATTTTTTTAGACTATAATGTTTGAAAATCAGCATAAAGTTTTATAAAATTGAAGGGTAGAAGCTTTTTTAAGGCATGTTTCAGTCCAGAAAGGAGCTTTCAAAGATCTTGCTTTGTGTTGGGCCAGCTGAATAACAGGGTACCAGGCCCAGGACAGTAAACCCTGCTCTGAGAGAAGATATACTGGATCAGGGTTGGGGTTATGCCACTGTGGTTGCACGCCTCTTAATTCACCTGTATCATGGACAGAGCAAATTGACCTTTGTCCAGAAAATGTTATGTGGACAGAGAGTGAGATGCAGCTTCAACAATATAGCTTTGTTTTAGTAAAAGTAGTAGCAGTAGAAATGTTCCCAGAGAAATACCAGAGTAGAAGGTTTGACTGCAAACAATGTCAGATGAGATGATAATGCAGCCACTTTGAAATCCTGTAATGTTTAGTGCTCAACAATGAAATAATTTGACTTTAAAAAAATCAGATGTCAGTGGAGTTTTTTCCAACTACCCACACTCACTGGCCTTTGCACTGAGTGTTCCCTGTGAGCCTCTGAGATGGGGCACATGCAGCATATGGAGTCCCATGTCATTTTGGTCATCATTCTCTGCTTGACATTTCTTGTGTTCCTAAGTCAGTATGCCCCAGATTAATGAGGCATTTGTTCTCAATCAAGAAGCTATTTAAGAAAACACTTTTAATTATAATGGGTTGTATATGATTAATTATTTCTACATGGCTTACTCATATTTTTGGATACTTCAAAGCAGATTTTTTTTCCTCTGGGTACTACCCAAATCTTTTCAGAATTCATATTAGCTATCACACAATAATTTATCGAAGTGACTTGTCTTCATGAGGTGCTGTGAACTTTGAGAAATTTGCCTGGAGCTCTTTGCTGTAATGGCCTTCAGTGCTCTTTGTAAAAGGAGAGAGAGGGCTAACACACAAGCTGGTTCTAAAAGAAGTGTGTTTAAGTTAATTTGTGGAGGGTTTAGAAAGACCCCATTGTTTTAGGACTACTCATCACACAGCTGGCTCTGATGTGAGTACGTAGCCATTTTATACTGTTCTGTCCTCACCCTTCTCTCATTCTGTGCTCATTCTTCTCTTTTAAGTCAGATGTGTCTTCAGAAGAAGCTGTGTTTCAATGGCCAGTACATTCCAAGCTGGACCAAGTTGTTCCCTCCATGTGTGCTCCGTGCATGGGGGATGAGAGCCGTGCCATGTGTTTTCATTTGCAAAGCTTGCTCCAGACTTTCTTCACACACTGAAGAATTTCCGTTTGTTGCTGTTCTTGAAAGGACAAAAGGCTTAGTACTTTAGGGGCCTGGGTCTTGAGGGATTATTTGAAAACTGTGAGTTTTATGTCCTTTCATTTCTCTTGGTGTCATAGGACGTGATTTTGGCATGTTACTGTGAGCCTAATGGTGGTCAGCACACCAGATTCTGAGCTCAGGAGATTCTGTACTTGTAAGGGGAGAAGGGATTTTTTTCTCCTCTGAATTATTAAATCATCAAATTAACATTAATCCTACATTCCCATAAGATTTGTTGTTTGTGGCCACAGAGATTGCAAATGAATCACCCGCAGAACGCTTTGGGTGCAGAAGGGGAGGCTCCTTCCCTTTTCACATCACCTTTGTCTGCATCTATCAGAGAAATAATCTGATCATCTCCTCACAAGATACGTTATTCTTTCATTAAATGGGTCCAGCCCAGTAGAATAATACATTTGGAAACGCTACAATAAAAGAATAGTAAGAGGCCAGAGTGCTTGTTAGAGCTATCTGTAGATAGTTTGCTCTTCACTGTGGCTGAGTTTTTTTCACAAGTTTCATGTGAAATGCACTGTGGGCAGCTGGCATCCAGGTATTTTTCTTGGCTCTTTCCATTTTAGGTGAGCAGGGGCTACATTATGAGGCAAGATCCATTAGCTCAGAAGGACCCATTAGATCTGAATTTAGGGGCTATAGCATCAGATTATGTGATATCTGTGTTTGGCTTTCTTGGAGCATATGGTGATTGAACCTTTGTTCTCTCCTTCTCTACTCATACTGAATATGTCATGAGGAGCAGCAAATCCAGAAGATCTTCCTCTGTAGGAAAGACATTCAAATTACTTTGATTTTTCCTAGTATCTATCATGGCAGTATGTTCCTGCAGGGCAAGGGACAGAGCTTTGTCAGTTGGGCTTACAGTAAAAGGGCACAAGTGGTGCAGAATGACTTAGCAGAGAATAAGAAGGAATAGCAAATGAAACAAACCATACTGGAGTCCTGACAAAGTGTAGAGATGATGAAAACATCCAGTACCTGCCCCTCACCCCACCCCCAGTACAGTGTGTCATTCAGGGCTCTTCTCACCATTGCCAGTGACTCATTCTGGAGAAATTTCAAAAGTCAGCACCTTTCCCTGTTTTCAGTGGGGAGGTCACCACCCTTGATGCAAAGGCAACAGATCTGAATGTGTGATTGCATATAACTACCACAGAGTGTGGCTGATTAATTTAAACTTCTGCATAGTATATTGATACACAGAGCAGGAGAATGAGACAACAGGAGGGTGGAAACACTTGACTGTGTTGTCAGCCAGGAGGGCAGGTGGGAAGTGTAATCCTCTAATCTTCCCAGTGCAACTTGATGGTGCTCTCGGGTCAGAGCTCTTGTTCTAGAAAGTACTTCTCCTACCCTGGTTGTCAGAGGGTGAATTTTGCATTCAGAAGTGCTTTTGTATAGATGCATGCCTGTGAAGGGGGTGACATGGTAGCAGGAATGGGCAAAGGATGACTCTGAAGTGCTGGTTTGGAACTCTGTGGCTACAAATGCACTATCAAAAAAAACCCCAATAACCCAGTTTCAAAATAGTACGGTGTGTGTTAGCAGTTTTGCATGGGAAGTTTCTTTCACTTGCAAAGAAAAATTATTTTTTAGCCTGAAGGTTAAGACACAGCAAAAGCCTGTTTAAGTTTGTCCATAGAAACACAGATCAGCTGTAGTTAAAGACAAAAGGGCATATGTGAAGACTGATAGAGAAGCAAAAGTGAACTAGAATAGTTCATATCTCACTGAGTCTGAAAGTGTATGCTCCATTTAAAATGATAACTTATGGCGGTCTGATTGCCAGGTATTCAATTTGGTCCTGGAATCACTTGAACTCAGATTATATTTGTGAAACAGTCATGCTTTGCACAAATATTGTCAGTGTCAGCTGTATTGGACAGCCTGTGCTTCTTTTTGGTATTAAGCATAATTATAATTAGTTGAGTAAAATGGCAATTATGTCCAAAAGGGACCTACTCCAATAAAAAATTATGCAATGCTACCTATTGCAAGTCTCTTAAGCGGCTCCATAATCAGATTCAGTCATCCTTCCCTCTATCTTGATGGCCTGTAACCTACAGAATCTGTTGTTAATTTGCGAGTTTGTGGTCTGAATGGAGCCTGCTGAGAGGGTCATGCAGAGTTGATGCCAAGCACCCCCTTCAGAGAGCCTGGTGAAAATGCAGCAGGGCTGGCCCAACTAGACCCTCGCCTAAGGTCACCATCTGTGGCTGAACTTTGGAACCGTTGGACCTAGTAAAGTAAGTCTGCCAGAATAGCAAATATTTCCTGCTGAACTGAACTTGAAAGAGCTCAAGAGTTGGTCACGTAAAGGAGAGAGAAAATGTTTCTCAGAATAATCAAGAAAAGCTTATCTTTGCTCTGGTCTTCATCTGACGGTGTAAACAAGAAAGCAAATAATAAAGAAGGGATTCTTGTATAAATGCTTGATGCATGATAGGTTAAATGGAATATCAGGTCATGCAAAGTCTGTAGAAAAATTAAAAACATTTAAACATTAAAAACATTTTACAGACACAGTAGTGAACATTGTTCTCTGAGAAAGGTCTGGAAATGCAAAGTGTGATTTTTATCCCAGTAAAAGAAATTTTAGAGTGGACCTAAATTTAAAACCTAATTTTTCAAAACTGAGTAGTCCTCCCAAGCATGGGTCAGGTGGAACAGAATGATCTTGAGATGGGCAGACCTAAAGCATTTTGAAGTGAGAGCTTATATTGATTTTGCTGAGGTTTGTATCAAAGAACAGAGTCACAGGTATTGGTCAGAGCAACACTTTCAGGTACGCAGTGAGGGCTTTTTGCTTGTGGGCAAAAGGCTGAAATGCTGAGTTTCAACTTCTTCATAAATGAAACAGGACTAGGAAATGAGCTGTTCTGGGAATATTTGAACTTTCATAAGCTGATCTTTAATAAAAAGGCCACTCACACCATTGCAATCCAAAACTCTTATTATGAGAGATTCCCTAAGGAAGGCCCAAATTAGAATTTGTTGTTTTTCAAGATTTTCAAATTCGTGCATAGCAATCTATTATCTTCCAAGCCAAGGGCATTTCCTGTTTCAGTTGCATAAATACTTATCCTGCCCATTAGACATGGGACAAATACTAAAAACAAAAGTAACCTTTTTGTTGGTTTTCCCTCTTTTTGTAAACCTTCAACCCACACCAATTAATATCAGATACTTTGCACCTATTAAATACCCCCCAGGGAACTCCCATAGCTCAAATCTCAACTGTGTTATATAAAACCAGATATATTTTAGATTAGCTGTTTTTTAGATTTTCTAGCAGCATAGTTTCCAAAGGCTCAGCAGGGGGATCTTTGTCTTTAGAGAGTGAAGATAGTGAGAACACCAATACTTGACACATTCACCATTGTCAGAACTGTGAACCTGAGCTTGTGTGAAATAAACTGTGCAAAAAGTCCTGGTGGAGAAACATCTGCCACAAATGTTTCAGTGGGGAAAAGATACTGCCTGGCTGGAAAACGTAGAACAAATTCACAAATGCAGCATGTTGCTGTTTAACAGATATACGTGGCCTTAGGGACCCATGTGGCACCATTACTCGTCCAAAGTTCAAAATAAAGAGAAAAATAAGTTTTGACAGTCACTTCTGAGGGAAGTGATAACAGATCAAAGGACTTGCTTTTATTGCAATATTTTCATCATTATGGAAAAGAATCACTTTGGACTTTAGCTGCTGTTTGAAATCTTTACCTTTTAATAAGTGAACTCTGTAAATGTAGCTCAGAGAACAAAGGTTCCTCTTTTACAGTTAAACTTTTAACCCTTGAGGTTGAATTGGTGGAGACCAGAGGGAAAATCCACTGTGTTTTCACTGAACTTTTTACCCTTTGAAAAAAGCTGAACAAGTTTAAAGTTCATACACTGAGCAAGAGGTCTCTACTGGGGATTTCTGGTATTATTAACTTCCTGACCTCAGATAATTAAAAGGGAAGAGTGGAGGCAGTGCAGACTTTGACTCAACTTTGAACTTTTAACCTCTTGAGGAACGTTTTTAGTGTTCAAGTGGTACACACAGTAAACTCTCTTATTAACTTTCTTTAACCCATGGACACGAAAACTGTCAGCAGGCCAAAATTATCCTTTGTCCTTTATGTCATATTTCTATTTGTGTAGCAGTTAAAACTCTGGGGGGACATTGTTTGGATACAAAAAGTGACAGAGACAACTCTTTTCCAGGAACTGGCAAGTACAGTAGACAAGCAAAGGGAGAAGCAGCCATGAATCTACGAGGCACTGCAGCAGGGCTGGTAATTCAGACTGTGCTGGATTTTACCTTCAGGACATACACCAGTGTTTTAGTGTTGCCCCTCAGCAAAATTTTTCTTACGTTCTGTAAGGTGTTTCATCTCTTTCTCCAACTGGGCTTTGCTTCCTCAAGCATTAAAAATAGTGATACTCAGCAGCCTGGGAGATTATGGATTTATTGACTAGGAAATAATCAAACAAGTTGCATTGTGAATTCTGTGTTTAAGAACATAAACTGTACTTCCTCATGGCTACAATATAAATGAAAGTAAAAATTCTTTGCTTCTTGTCTCAGCAAGATAGAGATTATCTGTGATCAGTTGTTTGTCAAGGATACTATTTCCTATGAACTAGTCTGGGGAACAATGCAGGAAGCTGTAAAATTTTCACTTAAACTTCCTAGCATTAGTGTTATTGGGGTGTAAAATAGAATTATTGTAGTCATGTAGTCAGAGGTAAAAGAACTTAGCTGAAAAAAACCTACAAAGAATATTGGCTGAAAATAATTTCCTGAAAGAGAAAGCTTCTGGGACAAAATGTCAATATCCTCCCAAATTTTAACCATAAGAAAGGAAGAATTCAAGTGAGTTTATGTCTTATGGTTCCCTAAACATTTATTGCATATTATAGTGTGTCCAATCATAACAATTTTTTGTCATCTCCACTAGGAACTCGACAGTGTTCAGTGTAAATTGTAGCATTCATTTCAGTTTTCTTTAGCTGCAGAAACACAATCAGAAAAATAATGCAAAATGTCTTTTGGAAGCAGATGTGCCAGAGCATGAAATTGCTTTATTAAGATTATTAGATTAGCAGAAAAATCTCAAGGCAGTCTAGATGTTGTGGCAAGTATGGATGCATGCGCCTTGAAAATGTTAAATTTGGAAGATTTTCCAAACCTCTTGATTAAAGTCAGCTGAACAGTGAAAGAAGAAATACACAAATCAAATTTTTGTTTAGACGATTGTCCCCGATATCCCAGAAGAAAAGAACTCTTGAAAGTTTTGGCAAGAATATGCCTCTACTTGGTAAGGCACTAATTAGCCCAGTTTTTTATTGTTTTGCATTGCTTTTCTACTGTTTAAAAGCATTGTCTACTTAACCAGGTAGTGTGACACAGTTCAAATAGGTCTGTGAAGTGAAACTCTGAGTCTGCTAGACCCCAATGTTTGTGCTGTATTAGTCAAAAACCATAATGAAGGGAAGAACCCTTGAGTTGCTGCATAAAAGAAAATTAATAAAATTTCTTTTCCTTAGATGTAGATATAAAAATTAATTTTCTCATCTCCTGGAGGGGGACATGGCCACCTCTTCAGAGCACAGTGAAAGGGAGACACGGATCTGCTTATACACGCCAGCCTTCTTCTGTTCCACTTGCAGAGCAGAGTGAATCCTTTCCTTGTGCCTTGGCCTTAGAGGAGAGCATGAAAACCATGGCCAAGTCTCGTGCTTGGCTGAGCTGGTTCATCCCCTGCTGCACCAGCAGTGTCGAGCAATCCACAGGCTGTGCAGGATTTCACTACTCCCTTTGCAACTTTTAGCTCTGAAGGTTTTCCAGATTTCCAACCGCAAGGTAGGAGGCTTCAAGGTGTAGTCACTAGGCCAAAGTGGGCATTTTCTCATGTGGATTGCAAAAAACACTCTTAGAACAAAGGCTCAAGTCCCCCAGACAAGCTTAAATCCATGCTAAAAGGTATGAGGTTAGTAAGAGCATGTATCCTAGCAGGATCCCCAGGTTTTATTTGTTTTTCAGCACAGACACAAGAATGTGTTTTTCCCTGATCCAGATCGCTGAACTGCTTTAGTGCAGTTTTTCCAAAAAGCTTTCAGCTTGCGATATACGGTTGGCACAGAAGATGTCAGCTGGAGCTAGACAGGAGAAGTTTGGCAAAGTTACAGGCAGTTGATAGCAGGGTGTTTATCACAACAAGCTTTGGGAAACCTTGCTAGCAGCCCCTCCTGCAACCTCACTGTTCCCACACGGAGACAGGACATGTAAAATCAGCATGAGTGTGTTTGCATGTAAGCCTGGGGATGGATGGAAGGTGTCCACATGCACATTAGTTTGTGTGTACTGCACATACAGGGGCCTTCAGGAGGCAATTATATGATACAGGAAGATATAGTTGGGACAAAACTACACTGTTCTTTGTTTTTTTTCTGTATGGAGAATACAGGTATTATGGAAAGAGACAAAATATAAGCCAAATAATTAACATCATAATCTTTATTTAAGTGGAGAGCAGAAGTTAAAAGGTTTCAGTATGAGATCATGTCGGGATAAAGTTTTCAAAGTCAAAATGTTGTTGTCAGTCCTTCACTCAATCCATAGGTCAGTACCTTTATCCCTTGCTGAATGTAGGTTTTCTTTTCACTGCTTTCTGCACGGATGTGTGATGGACAGAGTTTACAAAAATCAGAAAGCAAAATTCTCACCTGGCCCTGCACATGGAAACAAAAATGAAAGAGGAATCCTGGTAAATGTCACATCCCACACACTCTGCCCTTGAGCCCTTCAAAGCCAAATGTCCAAGGTTGAAATGTATTGCGTGGAAGGAAGGAAGAGGAATTTAAAAACCTGCTCCAGCTTGCAAAGGGATTCTTACAGCCTAATTCTGGTCAAGGTGAGGGACAGAAAGGAGATAGAACTGAATTATAAACCCTGCTTGGGCAGTCAGTGGGGATAGCACCCTACTTACTAGAGTCAAATGGGAAGGCCACCCCTACATCTAGGCATGTTGGTCAGGGTGAGGGTAACAGCAGTGACAACTGGCAGTGGCCACATCTGTCCTTTCCTGGCACAGTTCTGCCCTGCCTGCAGCTGCCCTTGGCTGCCTCAAGCATGGCTCAGAGAGGCTGACTGATGAGCTGAGGGCCAAACACCCAGTCTGTAGTAGAACTTGATCCTATCAAAACTTTCTCCTGCAAGATCCTTTCACTGGTGGCCCTTGGTACCCATTTTACCCCTCACAGCAAATGATCATGCAGCCTTGGGAAGACCCTGACTTACAGTTCTCAACAGGGAATTTCAAGAAGGATTGCAAGGAGAAAGCTTTGGCAATAAAAAGGAGCCATACAGGAAATTCAGGATGTGATTTCTCGGCAGCCAGAAATCAGACTCTTCTGAAGGTGTGTGTTTCATGTCCTCATTGTGTTTCTCAAAGGTGAGCTTGGAAAATCTCACCTTGGCTCATTTTCATTCCTCAGCCGTTGCTCTCTTAGATTATGTGTAAGTCTAATAACATGCAAAGATTTGTCTGTAGTGACTACTACTTATGCCAGGTTAGCTGATGGATGTGTGTGTCTGTTTTTATTAGTTTATGCCTCTGCAGAGAAGACATCTGAATGTCCACAGGGATGAAGAAGACATGATCCCTGCTGAAAACTGCTTGCAATCAAATTTTGGAATTGATCATGAAGGATGACAGGACACAATGGTGAATAGATGTAGGCTGAGCAGGAGTTTTATTAGAAAAACAGACTGCATGCTTATTAAAGCCTTCTTTCTTTACAGTGGGTTGCAAAAAGGTTTCAGTTTTGTTGGGGTTCTTTTCCATGTAAGTAGATCTGTGGGGCTGATCCATTGCTACAGGTGTTAAAAATGATGTGCCTAAAGTTTGTGAAGTAGCCAGGCAGATACTAGTGTAAAAATCAAAGGAAACTTTAAGATTGAAACTCATCCTACAAAGCTGAACTTCTCATAAGGCACCACCAGGGTAAACAAGTTCTTTCCTGTTTCTCCTTCTCTTCTGTGCCATGGTTGTATCCCCAACAGTTTAACAGAAGAGCATTCCAGTCAGGTTACCAATTACATTTCAGACCTTGTTGGCTAAGCTGGTTTCTGGCAGAGGAATCCTCCACCCTTAAATGGCATTTTCTTGCCAGGAAGGGAGAGCACATTACACTGCACTGGATAAACTATAGAACCTACAGAGGAGGGATCCATTAATGGTCTTTTTTGTTTTCATGTCCAGATTTCTTGTAATTTGCTTATTCTTTTTTCTCTCAGCAGTGGGACTTCTTACACAGAATAAAGATCAAAGCATGTTTTTGTATCAAGCCTTGCCTAACCAAAGCCAGATAATGAAATGTATTTCTTGTGTTCTTTGGTGAAGTTTCTTGGGTGGGGTCAAAAGACAGGTGACTTTATTTTAGAAGAATATGGTGTTTAAATCAGAGGTGCTAGTGAACAGAAAAACAAATAGTGAAAGAAGTGTTTAGGCTTCAAATGAAGACATATTGAATAGAAAATTAATAAATCACAACTGAACAGATCTTTATTCTTATAAAAAAAAATTTGTTTGTTTCCCAGTGTCATCATTTTTTTTTAAAAAAAGCATTTTAAGGCATAAGTGCATAGCCTGATTCATATGCTAAAATGCTAAAATCTGAGCCTAAAATCCTACCTTACTGGCCATAGGATCATCAGGACTGCTGGATCCTGCACTAAAGGAATACTTGTTTGTATGTGTGGATTTTGGATATTTATGACTATTCACAAGGCTTCATTTTTTTACCTGCCACAAAAGTCAAATCAAAGAACAAGACAGTAGTCTGTGACCATGGTGAGGATACCACAAAATCAGAGGTCTCAGGTAGTACAGAGAAGATTATATCAATTCTATGCTACTGAAAAATTGCTGCTAGTAGCTCAGAAATATATGCTTTATTTCCTTTTGTAAAGGACCCTTATTGCGTTCTGGAAATACATAATTATAATGAATTAATATTTATCCAGCATCACATGTTGTCAGAGAAGAAGCAAATGAAACAATCAGTGTTTCCTCAGTTCTCACTATTTAAGGAAATTAAGTAAATGGTAGGAAAAGGGAAAGTTCAACAAAATCAGAAAGAGGAGCTGAGAGTCTGAGCCAGTAAAGAACATCAGGAGTCATCATTTGATTGGAATTCTGGCTGTATCCCAGCTTTCCCTCCCAAGAAATGCAGATTCACTCTCCTTTTAAAGCACATTACCACCTAAGCAAAAAAATCCTCTCATCTCTGCTAGTCACAGTTGTAAATTTGACATGCTTTCTTTGCTGGCGGATACACACCACATTTAACACTTAACAAAGTGCATTCCTGTTGGGCCATAAGGTGTTTTTATAAACAAGCACCCTGTCCCCTGAAGAACAGTAATTTTAATGCAATAAGGGACTCCACGCTTTGTTTCGGCACTGATACATCTGATGTACACAGCCTTCCCCAAGGAAGAAAGGTGAGAACGAAGAATACAGAAAGCACTGTATGAAAGCTTTGTTAGGACCACCCTGAGCCCGCCTTTTCTCCCAGAGGTGATGGGCCCAGCCCTGCAGCCTCCCTGAGTGTGCTGCCATTTTCTCCTTTTAGGGTAGCAAACCCTGATCTGTGGAGTTCAGGGTGGCACAGGAGCCACAGCCAGTTCCAGGAATCTGCTGCTGCTCCCTGGGTCAGCTCAATGTTGCTTTCATCAGAAGTGTCACTGCAATGGGGAGAACTTGTTATAACGAGTTTCAGGAGGCATTGACATAATCAGGTCAGCTGGAGGTGCATAAACAAGGGAGAAGGGAACAAAGCCCATTGAGAAATGTATATCTTTCTATCCTGTTCCTGGGAGACATGAAGTAAAAAGCCTTTGCTCTCACCTGCTGGCATGGCATCCTTGCTTCTCCCTTTTCTCTTTCTGGCTGCAAGGCATTTTCATCACTGCAACCTGACAATCCAAGGACATCCATTGCTTGGATCTTAGGCAAATCTTCCCTTTCTTCTTGCTGTTATCATGGCAGGCAGATTTTTTTAGTAGTCTGCTTAATGGTTATATACTCCCCACTGTGGGGATATCCACCAGTGAGGCAGAGAGAGGACAGGGTCTCTCCAGAGGCTTTGGGGCCACTGGGGAGGGAAGAAGAGGGAATTTAAGGGAATATTGTATGTTACGGGAACATCTAGAAAGCTTGTGTCTCTGAGGATGAAAACATTACTGGGCTTTTGTATTCTTCTCCTCTTGTGAGCCAGTTGACAGTTATTCATGACAACCACGATCTGAAGAGAGACAGAAAAAAATACCACGTTATGTAATTTGCATCTGGAGATGGCACATGCTAATGTGAACTCTGGTTGATTATAGAACAGTATGCTATTACAAATGAGGCTGAAAAATATTTTTTCAGTTAAAAAAATATAGTCTAAAGGCACTGAAATTACTGGAGAATCTTCTTTTCTGTTGTGACACAACAGATATCAGAAGCAGGGCCCGCAGTCCTGGCTGGAAGATGAAGCACTGTGTATTTACGGGGCATTCAGAGTACATACATGCTAATATGCATGGCAGAATTTAACACAATCTCTTGCTATGCTACTATAAGGTAAGTGATTTAATGAAGAAGAAGAAAGATGGCAGATTCTTTCCTTTGTGCTGTCACTGTTGCTGAGCAAATAATTTTCCTTCGGAGGGAAAGAGCTTGGAAAATATAAAAAGGAGCCTTCATCAGTCCCATCTCCTTTAAACATCCAAATTAACAAACAAAAGAAGAGGCTTGTTGTAAGAGGGAAATGGGAAACACATTTTGTTCTTGAGAAAGTTGGACTATTGTGACCTGCTGCAGCACCTGTGAGAACTCCTGGTTTAAAGGGACCAGTTTTAGGCAGCCGTCTTGGGGAAAGCTCGAGATGCTCTAAAAAGAAGATGCAGTTGGCAGGCTGGATACTGTGACCTCTTTTCAGCTGGAGACTGCCTTTGACAGTAGTGGGTGAAGATCTGCAGGGGTTTTGGATAAGACTGATGTCCTTGTAAGTACAATCTCCTGCTTCTGGCAAGAGAGTGGCAGTGTATCACTCTGTATTTGGACTATTACCATGCTTTCTACCTACTTACACTTCACTTGCAATTTTGGATAAGTAGAGTCATCATGTTCATTTTATGCCCCAAGGTTTTGTCTGGTGCAGCTGTGTAGTGTTAACAGCTGTTGGTTTTTGTTGCAGAAGTGGCTGCGTTTTAGGAATAGGCAGTGAGATTTCTGCTGTACAGTTTGTTCAGCCAGTTTGTGAAGCACTTTGTAGATCCAGGTGTGTAAAATAGGACTTAATAATATTTATCTTACAATAATAGTAATAATAGTTCCATAAAAACAGATTGTGATGCATGTTTTGATGTGCAGTTTACTACTTATTTCTTATACAATATGAAGAAAATCTCAGGCTCATGCTACTGAGCCTCATTGAACAAAACTCCAGGTTTAGAAATTAGATTCCTATTCTGCAGCTAAGTCATTAAAATAAAAAAAAGTTACTCCTCTATCACTTGTATTTACATTCTTGAGGCAAAACAGGTCACCCTGCCCTTTGAGTTCTGTTTTCCACAGAATGGGCCAAATCTGTTCCCAGGGTGACTCCTTTGACTCCAGCAGGGTTGCATAAGAGATGACTGTAGGTCATGAATTCTGCAGAATAACTCTATTTTGATTAGGCATTAAAAAATTAGTATTTGGGTGGAGCCTCACTCTTGCTTTCTTTTTTTTCTTTTTTTTTCCTTTTTTTTTTCCTTTTTTTCCCCCTTTTTTTCCCCCAGTGACATTAACTGGAGCTGGCATAGACATTGTTTAGTTGGGAAACGATGGAAGAGGCTGAGGGCACCAGAAAGCCTTTTCTGCCTTGCACAGTGGGACACCAGGCAGGGAGCTGCCAGCTTTCAGGGTGGGAGGATAGTAGAGAAGGGCATGGAGGAGAGGGATGGGGCTAACTGGGAACTGAAATATGATGAATTAGAGACTTACTAGAAATTATGGGATTGAGAGAGAGGTCTGAGGTGCCTGAGGAAGAGACAGTGGAATTTCTTTTGTACGAAGATGAGAAGAGATGACTGGAGCCACCCATGCAGAGCAGCAGGAATGCTTTCAGTGGACAACTGATTTAATCCCTCTGCCTCTACATGAGAGAAACTGGCCAAGACAGTCATCTCTCCATTGTCTTGTCTCAAATTACTTTGCCATAGACAGGGACCTGCAGTGCCCCAGACTGTGTCTGGTGGCAAATAAATAAATCTGATTGACTACTGCTGTGAACATTAATTCTCTGGGAGTAGCAACAGCGTGGCATTGCCCTTTGTACACCCAAGGACCAGTAAAAATATACTATAACACTTTTCTTCCTGATGTTTAGCTGGAAGTAACATTAAAGAACTCAGCTCCTCCCAGCAGGTCATTAAGCTCCAGGAAATACCCTGTTCCTCTATCGTTATTGCTTAATTATTTTCAGCTCTGTAATCTAATTTGCAGTTTGACTCTGTGTTGATTCTAGCTGCTGTATCATAACCTCTGCAGAACAGGAAATGTAACGCAGGGCTGCCTGTGCTGACGTCCAAACCTTTTGGTGAAAAGGACCTTTTTACAAGCCTGCAGCTTCAGGAAATAACTCCTTTTCTAGAAAGCCCCAAACCTTTAACATTCTGGAGAATTCACTTTCTCCTGTTTTCTTGCAAAAGTGTTTGATAGAGTTGACAGTGCAAAACTGAGTAATGAAGGGTCTTTCATTATGGATGTGCCATTCCTCTTTAGTTTTAAAGCAGGATGTTAGAGAACTATGTCACACAGAGGAGCTGTTAACATATTCATTCTGTTTTAATTAATTATAACATATGCTTCAGGTGTTCTAGAAAGCAAGGAAATAAACTCATAGCTATGAAGGGAAGCTGTCTGAATATAAGAATTGCAAATGAGATAAATTAACAATTGAAGCATTTAAAGCTTGAAATATTATTCAACATGGGCATTAATCAGATAATTTTATTTCAAAAAGAAATAACCAATTTTTTGCTGCATCTACTACTTAACTGGTCTCTCTAGAAATCTCCAAAAACTAACAGGAAATTAGAGTCATAGGGAGCTGTCTGCTTGAGGTATGTCTCATCAAGGCTCTCATTTTTATGTCTGGAACTGTTTGACAAAATACAGGGACTACACATACAGTTCATAGTCTGTGATGCTTTTGAGCTCAAAGGTTTTCATGGATGTGTATCAGTCACGAGAGCCTGTGGGAGGGCACTTAATCTGAAATGAAGCAAAAAGGGAAAGAATTTAAGGGGTCTCCAGGAAAAGCCCTCAAAAAAGGCACTGGAGGAAATAATCTAGACAATGAGATGAGAAGGTGGGAAGAATATAGAAATCAGTGACCAGCAGTCTGGAGAATACACTTTGGGTGAATATCCTTAATGAGTAGGAAGTGTTGCAAGCACAATTTTATGATGGTTTTCTTGTAGCCTTTTTTTCCTCCAACCCTTGCATCCATACTTGTGAACCTTGGCTTCAAACCAGGTTAAATAAACCTTCCTATTGTTTTGCTACAGGTCTGCCTTGTGTCAAGGTGCACCAGGATGAAACAGAGAGCCTGAGCCTGCAGCTGGGGGCTCAGGGTTCAGAGGGGCAGAGGAGGGGTGGGGAGACCTGTTCTGTGTGTACTGAGGACTCTGGAAGATTTGTACAGATGTTCTGAAGCTTGGATTGCCACATGCTGGGGGCTGACATTCCTCATGGCTGGAAAAGCTCCTTCAGTGCAGTGTGTGAGGGTACAGGGGGCAGCAGAAGGTGTGGAACAGCAGGTTCTGGGCTGCTGGACTTAGGACAACCCCAAAACTCTGTGTGCCCTTTAGCCTGCCTTGTCTTAGGGATGTGGATTATGGCAGTGTGTGGAAGAGTTATTCCTGCTCTCCCCTGTCCTTCTTTGTCACATGGCTCTGCAGAGCTTTGTGAGCCTGCAAGCTACAGCAGCCCTTCTCCAGGAGGATTGTGGTTATCCCCACAGCTGGGAATTCCAGGGGCTGGGGTCAGTTCACTGAAGGGGTGTGTGCTAGCAAACTATTAGAGTGAAAAATACAATAATAGTCTTGAGTTTTCACAGAGCTGTTGTACAAATGCATGTGTGAGGGGGAGAAAAGAAAAACTGCTATTACCCTCCATATCCCCTCCACAGGAAAATGATTGCTGTGATGTCCAGATCACCTCCTCTGTCTACTCCCCAGCCCTTGGTCAATGATATTGGTGGGTCCACAATAGTATGAAGTAGTCATGGCACTGCAGTTGCAAAGCATTTCCCAAGCAGAACTGTGACAAGGCCTGCTCTTTGATTTAAACATTTTTTTTTCTTATAATAGAGCTAAGTGAACTAATTCAGAGTAAATGAGACTGAAATGGATGTGTAAATATGACTCCATTGTTACATAGAAATATTGCATTATTCCAAGTCCAGTCTTGTTTTTTACAAGTTCTTCTCTTAGAGGAAAATATTCTTCCAACAAATACCTTGAATATCTGACTCTGCTTGGCTGACTCAAAATGAACAGGCAGATTTATGGTCTCTGTCTGAATTCATTTTTAGACTTAGAAATTCTGACTGAAGTAACTGGGAGACCTTTGACCTATTAGTAATGCAGGATCATATCCTTCTCCATGGAAAGGATATAACAAAGGGTGAGGAAGTGGCAACCTCCCCTTATTTCATCACACAGCATGGTGACTCTTTTCTGTGATCAGACACAAAGGTGGTGATTCAGAAAAAAAGAGAAGAAAGGCTTAGAAGAAAGGTTGCAAACAGAAGATATTCAAATGACAGCTGGAAGAAGGGAACAATGCTGATATAATTGGAGTAGACAAAGGATGTTCACTTTGTGACACATTTTGAGAAACATCCAGGAAAATTTGTTATGCCAAAGCGGGTTCATGGTTCAGTGGAAATGCCATCTTCCGATGGGGAAGTAAGCAGAAGAGGCAGTGTGCTTTGATCAGACAAAGGAACAAAAATAGTTCAGGGTTCTACAGCAGATAGATATATACAGGTTCAGATAGATTATTATGATGAAAGCCCTGCTAAGTGTGCACAGCTCTTTCCTTTGGTGGTTGTTCCACTGAGGAATGAGTACACACTGCTGCTGTTTGCTCTTGGAGGGGTCTTAATTCCTTCCACTAGCAGCAATGTTCAGGTGATCTGCCTCCAGAAGTGCCACAGTTGTTACTTATGATCTAGGGACTCTCTGTGTTTATTTTGGTATTTAAAATCCCTGATAAGAAGGCATGGTGAAGCCTGTTCATGCCTTGAGCAATGCCTGGTGACATGGGAGCTATTTGGATTTATATACTCAAATGCTGGCAGTTCTGCCATGGAAATCTCATGTAGCAATGTGCAATAACAACTGCAGTCCTTGGTTTTATGAAAAGAGGTTTGCACCAGTGGCTTTTTTTTTAAAGCTTTTGTTAGGAAAAATATTTCTTTCCTCCCTCAAGCTGCAAAATTTTCATAAAGTTTTGAGGTCTAGGGAGGCAAACTACAACAGAGTTGAAAATAGAAGCCAGGAGAATCCTGGCTTTAGTCCGTTTGGTCTGGCTTGAATAACGTTTGAGATGGCTTATCTGCTGGTGATCAAAGGTGTGTGTATGCTGACATGTATGTGTGCACACACACACATATAGAGCTCATATATGCTCACATGTGTGCTGTACAAGTAGTCTCATGCCATATATGTGTGTCTGTGTGTGAGTGCAAGCATATATGTAGATAATTTTACTTTGTTCAGAGGTGAATTATGTTCCTTTAATTGTCTGGACTGAAATCCTGCGAGAAAGGGTATGTTTGCTGTTGGTGGTATGAGCAGCTGAACCTGCCTGGGGTGGACAGTCCCAGGGAATGGCTGGAGAGGAAGGGTCCACAAAGCTCTCTTCAGAGGAATAGAAACATTATCCCATGCAAAAGCAGGAATTTGCAGTGCTCATAAAATCACTGAGTATCTGAAATCAAGACTGAAAGCAGGATCTGCCTTTAAGGATGGCTCAGGTAGAAGAGGGAGCACTTGGCAAACCCTTCAATACTCTTCTCAGTGGCTGAGATTATTTTCTGTCTAAAAAGTTAATGGTTCAATTATAAGAATATCTGGGGCAGCTGAGCATTTTTAGGTTTTAGGGTACCTGGATAGGTCTAGGCACATTCACCTCAATGCTGTTGTCCAGCTTGGGCCACACAGTACTTTTTGATACAAGCCCAATAGTTTGTATTAAATGAAGAATAAATTCCATGTGGGCAATGGACATGTTCTGAAAGGCATCAGAAGGAGGAGAATCTACCATAGGCCTGCACAGAGTACTGTCTGGTTTCACTTTCAGTCCTATATTCTTTATTCCTAATTGGAATTAGATAGTCTTAAGGTCTCAGCCTTTGGTTTGGTTTTGTGTGGGTTTTTTTATGACTTCCTTTGCTAAATTGGTGAGCCCCTATGCTACAAGTACCTTCTTCCCTGTAAAGTGGTTTTAAGTGCATTTAGATCTGTTCCTTATCTTGTCCAAAAGAGAGATGAAATGATCTCTTAGTGTAAGGCATCTTCTCTTTCCCTCATATAATTTTTTAAAAATTTGTTTGTTTTTGTTCTGGCTTTAGAATGTAAATATTAGGTCTGTATATAATACCCTGGAATATATGTCCTCAGTCTGATCACCAGGGTATATTCACTAGCCTTGCTCCTGCTGACTGACCTTAGGTGCATCCAAAGATGGTATAAGTGGGAGATTTTTTTTCCAAGGAGATCAGGCTGAACTGCTGTTCACTGTGATAGAAAATATTTAACAGAGATACAACCCTGTTGTAGCAATTCTAGGAGCCATATGTGACTTTTATTTCTTGATCCTCTCACGCAAGAAATGAAATAATTGCTATAAAAAGTTATAGTAGTTTAAGAAACCTATTTAATATAGCAAAACTACTATAAATATATATATATCAAAAGCAATGATCATGTGGTATATTTTGCCAAGAGCTTTGGTATGTTGCTGTTGCTTGATGTAAACCTGTTTTTTTTCAAAGAGTTGTAGATGTAATTTGCATTATTATTATGGCACAGCTCTGGTGGTTTGATTTGCCAGATCTCAGAGAGCCCTAGAAGTGTCTGCTGGTTGTTCACTCATCTAAGTGGATTCTTCCATGAGGTGATCCTCTGTGTCAGCTTGCCCTCTGAGATGTGCAGCACATTTTGTTTTACAGCTGAAACAGCAAGGCTTTGTGTTTTGAGCAAAGGAATGCCCTTAGCCAGGGCACGAAAAGTTTTGCATGATGGTGCTTTTACCCCGAAATGTGCTCTTCTGCAAACTCTTTCCAGAAGCTTCTTCTCTTCCTTTTAAATAGGAAAATAACTTCTTCTGAACATCCCATCTTTCACACAAAATCTTAAGCTGACTCACAAGTAACACTGAGAGGTTTCAGTGTCCTAAATTAGGTATCCATTTAACTGCTGCTTTATCCTTTAATAAATAGTCCAATATTCATTGTCTCTTTTGTTAGACTGCAGAAAAATATTTTCTTTACATTTCTCTTTTATAAAATACCTGATGCTGGCATAACTTTGAGTATTTTGAACTTTCCATTGTACCAGACTACTGAAGCTTTTCAGTGGAGGTACCTGCAATACAGATTGAGGAAGATTTGGCTGAATAAACCCCCTCATGGGACACACATCTGGTAGAAGGTGCTGTTTAATTTGCAGTATTATTAAAGTGATATCAGGAGTGGAAGAAAACAGCATTCAATATGTCTAATTTGGGGAAAAGCCATCCCTTTAATTTCTTTTATGCAATTGATCTGTGCAGGTGCACAGGATGCTTCTGTGCATATCATCCTCACAGAATTGATCTCTTGGTATGAAATATTTGGCTCCAAGTGGCTTAGAGCTGAAAAAACAAGTAAATCTCTTGCTCAATCAAGAAGTAGTAGTTTGAAAACAGCGTGTGTTTGTTCTAATCTGCACATTTGACCTTGAATATGCCTCTAAGTCACGCAACATCCTTAAGAGGTGGTGGCAGGATGTAGGTTTATTTCTTATGATGACATTCTCTAGGCTGCTCTCAACTGTGTTTCTGTGTGGTAAGCCAAACTTATCCTTGGAGTAAGACCATTTTAGTCAACGGATGCATTTGGCCCATTAACTTTAGCCTGCCATAAAGTCAAGGGCAAAAGGATATTCTTATGCAAAGCAGAATCACTGCAGATGTGCTACTAATCACTGAGGATTAGAATGAAGATATTCCTGTCTTCAGAAGACCTTCATATGGCTTTTCAGCTTTATTTTTTTTTTTTAGTAGAAAAATTACAAGGACTTTTTTCTCTCATTTCTAAGGAGAGATCATAGTTTAATCTATTAAGATGAAGTGGTGAAACTTCATTAGAAATGCAGTTGTTTCCTAAGTCTTTTAGTACTTCTGTGTGAGTGAATCCTAAGCAATGGGACTTCTAATTGCAGTATCATAAACTGTCTGCGGGCAAAATGGTAGATTGATTGTGAACTTTCCAGTGTTACTGTTTGGGCTTGGACATTCTTTTAAACCTTTGTTTTTTGAAGGAAAATAAGTTCAAAATATCTGTGTAGGACTGGACCCCATTCACCTTAATCTTGTAAGTAGATGACAGGGAGTCATTGGGAGCACTTGGTGGAATATGATGACATCAATTATCCTTAGGGTCCTGAATCTAATTTTAAGTGGCATTTTATATTATTATTTTTATAAAATGTAATGTTACATCTGAACAATACTAATATCCTTCCAGTATTCTGAAGACCCCATGACATGACTAAATTAAAGGGATTTTCTCCTTCAAAATCAACACTTTTCACAAAATCTCTCTTCTGACATTTTTTATTTTGTTTAGGCTCAACATTATTGGATTTTAACTGTAAATACTTTATAGACTATTTTATATATATCTATATATATAAATAAAAGAGAGCAAGAGATTTCATTCATAAAGAAATGCAGCTCATCACTATATTTAATTACAATATTCTGAACTGAAATACATAGCCAGTGGGACTAGGCCTATTGATTAAAAACTAGGGTAGCTTCTGTTTAGTCTGTTGGAGTCTCTTCCTTTTTTCCTCAATTACTCTGTGTAGGAGAGGTCAGTCTGATTGCATTATAAAATTAGGTTAAGAGACAGTATTTCTGTTGCTGAACTGCATGTGATCCATTTCTTAAGAAAAGACACAGAATAATTTAACTCTAAATTCAGAGCACTTTGCTGTGCCTGGCATTGAGAGTTTTTATTTTATTCTTCAAATTCCTCATTGCAAACCCAAAGATGCCTGAGAAACAAAGAACTCTATAAACTAATATTCATATGAGTGTAAATAGTCTGTTTTGTGTGATGTATTTGCCTTCCATTTGAGGGAAATTTGCTACGGAAATTAAAATGGATGTTTGGATACCATAAAGAAGCCAGAGGAGCATCATGAGGATTTTATAGGAGTGGATCTCATAATAGTATTTGAGAATTATATATCTTGGGGACAGCATCTCTTATCTAACAGCCTGGTTGTGCTCCCTGAGCACCCCTAGCAGGGAGAAAAGTGGGCTGAGAGTTGCTGAGCTCTGTGGACATGGATTGCTGCATGTTCATCAAACAGCTGACTCCTTTGTGACAACTGTTGTTGTTTTGTACTGCAGTCAGGTTTATACTTGTCTGATGAAATGTGCTGATTAATGAAACACAGCGGTGTTGGGATATGAATAAATGGTATAGTAAGATGTCCCAATAAGATTTTACTTAATGCTGGTTCCCAGTGATTTATAAATTGATAAAAAACAGAGCTGAAAAGGATCTTGAAAGGTCATTCCCTCTGTCCTGAGTCTGGATAAGTCCTACTTAAAGCACCCTGAGAGAAGCTTTGTCTGGTCTGTTCTTAAAAACTGCCAGCATGAGGATTTAGTGGCCCACCCAGGCAATGTGCCTTTACACTTGGAAAAAAAACTTTTCCCGGGAGCCCATTATTTTTGTCCTCCCCAAAATGGATAAGAAGAACAGTTTATGTCCATCTTTGTTCATAGCAACATTTGACGTAATAGAAAGCTGTTATCATGTCACCTCTTAGTCCTCAGTTCTCTAGGTTAAACAAACCTGGTTCTTTCTGTACTCTCCCAAGGGTCATGTTTGTCAGAATTCTGATTTTTCAAGAAGTGTTTGGTGGAACTTCCACTGGCTTTGGGAATTGAGTTACATCTACACTGTAAAAGCTTTGTATTTGCAAAGCATCCAGACTTATGCAAGCCATTTTAACATAAATGCCTTGTAACCCATGCTCATGTCTAAGTGTCTTTGCTTAGAAGTAAGAGAGGGACATCTCAGCCATGACCTCGTGTATCCACACTGGTGGGAGCACTCAGCACTTATGTGCTTAAGAAAAATGTGTGGGACAGATGGGTGGGTATCTGGAATACTCATGTGGCATAACATCTGCTGGTGAATAAAGATTGTTATAAAGACATTAAATAAAGCAGGGAATGTGTTTACAAGTGCTCAACCAGTGCTGCATATATGGTAGTGCACAGAGTTACTTGAAGAAAAGGCCTAAAACAATTACAAAAAAGAAGTGTCCCTATTCTCCTTGAGCAATTTAGATAATTTGAATGTTTCTACCATCTCTGACAGGATATGCAGAGCTGAATGAGGAAAGAGTATGAAATAAGATCACTCATCTAGAAGACAAAACACTAATGACGGCAGAAGAAATCTTAAGGTTATTTTGCCATTCCTTTCATTCCTCTGCAATATTGAGGTATTCATCTAAGCCAGCCACTGTACAGTACCTTTTTCAGTAGTAAATAAGAGCTTTTAGACTTCAAATCACCTAATCATATTTAGATATCTATTTCTGGATGAAATGAATTGCTGCTGAACCGCTTTTTTCCGCTCCGTTAAATTTAACTGAGTCTAGGTGACTAATTCAAATGGGTAGACTCTGCCTAAGCTGCCAGCCATGTCCCTTAATGGGATTTTCTTTAGATCCTCTAGGATCTAGGGCAGAAAGTCCATGTTGTGGCCTCTTTAAAAGAAAACACTGAAAAGATGATGACCAGTCGCTGGGAATTGAGTTGTGTGGCTCCAGTGCTCAGTAGGTGGAAGATCTGACACTGGCATGACTCCAAGGGGAACTCTGCCATGGGTGAAACATAGTTCCAGGAAGGGGAATTGTACTATCTCTTTCCAGAGGGAAAGGGAGCAAGAGTCAGAAGTAAAGATGAATAAGAGAGACCTTCAAAGGTTCTTCAGAGGAGGACAGCAAAATAAAGGAGGCCTTAAGAAATAGCTTTGGTGAAGACAGCAGGAGAGGAGACAGATGTTTAGGAAAGAGCACTGGGAAGACCATCAGACAAATGCTCCCATTTTACCAAGCTCCCCAGGCAGAGAAGTCATCAAAAGGAGTATGTAGGAATAAAGAGGAATAGGTAGGAATTTCCTCTGAACTTCTATTGCCTTCTGAGTATTAGCAGGCAATCTGACTCTTTAGACTTCAGGAGTGTTGACAGCTGCTGGAGAAGAAGAACTGGAACAGAGATCACAAATGAGGGATACACCCGGTGCTCTTTGTTCTTGTTAGGGAGGAATGGGAAACTCTTGAGTTTGTGTGACTGCAAAGGGCGTGAGAAGAGATGGGATCTCTGTGCTAGAGATGGTGGACTAATTGATTCAAATTCAGCTGAAAGTTTGGAAATTACCTGGATAACTAGGATAAACGGAAACTCCCATGCTGCAGAAGGGGCAAGAACATACAATAATACCTTTGTCCTAAAGCCTGAGTTCCATAAATCATCCTCCCTCAGGAGCAACCTTGGAGAGCAATAGTTGCTGGGAGCTAGCTCTAAGGTATGACTCTTTCCATGTTACTTCCCCCCCCCTCCTGTCTCTGTGTGCTGATTACCTGTATCTTTAGTTAGTTGAATTGTGTTTTGTCTGGACTCAAGTATGTGGTCAGACAATATGGACTGAAGTCAGAGTCCCGCCCATTCCTTCTTGCTGATGTTTTCTGGAGATACAGCAAGTTCAAGAGCAATTGTACATCTAGGTAGGTAATTCTGACTCAAGACAAGTGTTCTTGAACTCCTACCAACTACAACTGATAATTTTTACCAACAAAAATGGAGTGGGTCCCACTTATCTACATCACTTTTTGGTAAGTACTAAGGTACAGCTTTATTAAAATCTTATGTGTGACTCTGAAGAAAAGTTTGTTTCCATATCTGGCTTGTCATTCTGTTTTGATTGGTAAGAGTATGATACAGAAATTTCTCTAAGTTATGGATTGCTATCTCTCTCAATCTAATAATTGGGTAATAATGTTTAATCTTCAGCTAAGTATGAAATCAAATCACAGATTAACAGATTCATCAACGGTAAGCTCAATCCAGGAAATCTTCACCGAGTAGGAGTTTGTGGTTGGTACCAAAACATACTTCAAGCTACAGAAGCAGTTAAGTAATGGCTGTGTCATGTCAGGATTGACTTACAGAGGGACTTTCCTGTCTGAGTCAAACACTGGGCAGAGATCAGTATCCAGAGCTACCCAGCACTGTGTTAACCTAACCCTGTCCTTGGCTCAGGAAATCTCTGAGTATTCTGTACAAAATGGACAAGTGAGACTGGCAACAATCTGTCTAAAAATAAGTGAAGGTCAGTGGTGATGTCATTGTCATCAAGATCACCGAGGTTATAATCCCTGCTCCAGTCAAAGACAAGATTTGAACAGGGCTTTCCCACATTGCAGAGATGTATTCCAGTCAATCTAACCGAGGCAAAGAGAAATGAGGAGTAATTTCTACTCTTCCTGGCAGAACAAGTCGGAGTGTGGAACATTTCTGAAAGAAAGCAGGGCAGAATGCTTATGTCCCTGCATGTTTTCAGGAATATTTCCTGCTTCAATGTGCCTAAGAGCCTACTGCCAACACCTGGAAGGTTCAGATTTTAGGCTGAATCTTATTTTAGCTGCCTTTTAAATCTGAGCTGACACCTGTTAGCTGGAGGCCCTTTTATGACCGACACTGGCCTGTTTATGGTTAAGGTGTAGGTTCACAGGTGCACTCTGAGTTCAACAAATCCCTGCCTTTCCCTGACTCTCCCTTATTACTGAGAGTATTACTGCCAGTACAGCTGGGAGTGATTCTGAAGTTCCTCAGGAGCAATTGAAATGCCCTGTTCTGTCCTGGGTCAGAAAGGTGATCAAAACATGCCCATCTATCAGCACATTTAGGAAACCGAGCAATGGATAAGGACTGGAGATGAGGACAGAGCTGGTGGAAAGGGTGGAGGGAGTGGCAGGTCTATAAACTAGCCTTGTCATGGATGTCCAAATATCATGGATGTCCAAATTTCACAAACCCACACTTTTTTTAAGTGCAGGGTGTTCTTATGTTGCTTTGGGCAGCGAAAAGAATTGGTGTAGATTAAAGTGCTTTTACCTCATGGTTTCATTTTCATTCTTCCTTCCTTGACTCTTCTGCTGCACATACCTTCCCACAAATTTTCCTTTCCTTCATCTCCAATTACAAATATTTCCAAACTAATTAAATAACAACATTTCTATTTTATGTTTTAGGCAGAGCTGATTAAAGGATAGGTAGGCAAGGACAGCACAAAATTTCTCCATGTATCTATCCTGCAATCTCCTCTGTAGCAAGTTTCCCTTCAGATGTTTTACACAGTTCACTGGTGCACATGGAAAATTATGTTGCTGTAGTTAATAACCTTATTTTTTTCTATTAAATTTATAACCCTTACCAGGAATTAAATGTGAATAAGTCACTTAATGTTTTTGCTCTGATTATAAAATCCATATGTTTCCTAAGGTCTCCAAGTCTTCCCATTTAATCTGACTATAGTGATAATCGTTTTTGGGGAAAACAGCTACCTGGTGAATAACCAAGAAATTTATTACTGCCTAAAACTATAGAGGACATTCTTGTTTCTCTTGAAAGCTTAGCATTTTCTGAGATAAAAGGCACATGCCTACATGCCTGTGCTCGGTATTTTTGGCACAATCCATTTGTGTATTTTCTTTTTGTCTTTTTTTTTTCTTTTTTTTTTTTTTTTTTTGTGGTTTTTTTTTGGTTTTTTGTTGTTGATTTTTTGTTGTTGTTGTTTACAAATTCTGACATTGTTTAGCTTTAACACATCTGATTTAAGTGATATTTGAGGGCATTACATTCAGGTCTTCTGCAGAAATAATGACTGGAAAAACCAAGTGTCTTTCAGAATTGCTTCCTAAGTATCAGCAGCTTTCCAATGCTGACTTAAATACCTATCCTTGTTCACTGGTGCATTCTTCTTTCATGAAATCAGTGGTGGAAAGTCCAGCTGGAGGCCAGTCCTTAGTGGTGTATTCCAGGGGTCAGTCCTGGGTCTAACACCATTTAACATCTTCATAATGACCTGGATTCCTGGGGCAGAAGCTCTATCTATGCTCAAAACTGGCTCTATTAATATGTTTTTCCTTGTTCCAGCAAACTTACTTTTGTTTCCAGATGCTCATTGTTTTGTTTTCCAAGTTTAATCCTATTGTAGGACTCAATTATTTCTCTGTCCTCTTTGCTCTACTTAATTTGCAAAACGATTTCATGAGCGCATTAAAAATTGTGCAATATAAAAAATAAGGGTTTTCACATCCAAGACTTTTCCTGACGTATCCCATGGTTCTGTGTTCAGCAGGACATTCTTATAACCTATAGACAAAACACAAGCTGGGCTTAGCTGTGCTTGCAAAAGATGAGCTTGGATGTCTCAAACACAACAGAGCATCTTGGTTAAAGGTCAAGGTAGTTTCAGGATGTTACTCTATGTGTGTTTGTTAACCAGGGTACAGCTCTGAGTAAACAGCTTATTCTTTAAGCTCCTGTCCTCGTGTGTTTCCAGCAGAAGAGTCATGTGAGGGCAGTGGGGTTGGTGGACCAAAAGCTCAGTTAATTCTGGTGGAGCATCCTCATGCCATCTGGTGTGCAATTTTTAAACTGCACCTCTGTTGTTGCTTTCATGCACAACTCCAAACTGACTGGTGAGTGCACCTACTAATCCCAACTAATTCTTTTTACCTTCTGTTGTTAATTGATTGCTCTAATGCAGGGAAAGTCTCTTAAGTCTAAAGCCCTGCTAGATGCTTGTATAATTTAAACAATGATCCTTTCCTTTCCTCTCTTCCTTTCCTAGTCTGGTTAATTTAGAACAATTTGAGTAACAGAATCTTCTCCAGCTGATTTTCCTTCAAACTTGACTCATTTTGGACCTGACTGATTAACCTGATAAGCTCTATAGGCACTTTGTCTCAGCCTACTTTTGCTGCTGTGCCTTTGGGTTGCATGGTGAAGAAAGCCTGTCACTACTTGTCTTCGGCAGGACTCTTACCAGCTACTGATGAAGGCAATGTGCATTGAAAATCCTTGTCAAATCTGTTCTTAAAAATCTTTGTCATAATTTCTGGCTCTTCTTGAGCTACCCATATTTGGCCAAAATCCTTTTCATGTTGTGCATACCCTTGACTTGTCTTGAAACTTGTCCACTTCTTGGCAAGTTTTGCTTTAGATGTCTTGTAGCTGGTTTTCATATCTCTGTTTCATGATTTAGCAAGTCAAGGAAAAAATATTTCCTCTGCTACCTCATCAGAGGCTGCTTTCATCTGACATTTCGATAGTATTTGAGCACCCATTGAATTATTCTCCTTATTTACCACTAGTAGCATCATTGTGCATGAATGGTGCTTATGGAATGTTATGATCAATGTTAATCAATATAGATTCACTGAGTGAAGGGCCAGGACTATGCTATTTTCCTAACAAAAAGTGGGAATTTGGAGTTATCAAGGTGACAGTTCCTGTAGTTGCTTCTTACCTCAGGTGAGCTGTAGATGGGAGGGAAGGGGGAAAGGGAATTCACAGTAGTGAAAAATAAGGATGGTAAAGCAAATCCCTTTGGCAGAATACATTCCCTCCGCTGCACTCCTCCTGGTCATCTGATCTTTCGTCCTGTGTATTAGCAGGCACGGAGTTTATAAAAGGCAAATCCACTTCTGTTTCTGAAACTCACCCCATTCTTAACTCCATATTGTGACCTATTATCCCCACTAAAATCTGCTGAGCTGACTGTTCACCACCCCTAAGTAGCTTTTATATTCATAAAAGTCATAGGAAGGTATCACAAACTTTCAGTTCAGGAAATGTTTATTCCTTTCAGTCTTGCTGTTAGAAGGAGATCAAATTATCATGCCAACATCTAGCATCTACCCTTTATCAAGAAGGCTGTTTCTGCTGAAGGCCTCTGTCATGAACTGGCTGCCATAGGGAAGTTTACTTCTGTAAACATCTGAAAGTAGGGTAGTGGTGGCAGTGGTTGTTTGGCAAAGTCAAACCAAGGAAACCAGATAGTAAATATCACACTGGCTGAACACTCCCACCAACTGAAAAGGAGAGGAAGGAAAGTACATGAAGGAGGAAAGAGGGTATTTGTAACACCCAGTTTAGCAGAAATGCAGCAATGCATCTTCCCTTCAGTCTGTAATGCTGTGAGTCAGCCGTGCTCTCACGCTCACTGTGAATGGAGTTTTAAATAAAGTGATTGCCTCACAAATCAGTGAGACTCCCAGGGCAAAATCCAGAGCAACTCTTTAAAAATGTATTTCAAAGTGATCAAAGATGCATGTGTCTTACATTGTTCACCAGGGAGGAGTCTTTCAATAGCAACCAGAGTTAATGCAGTCATGAACTTGAACATCTTTCAGCAACTGTCTCACATTTTACTGAGATTATCATCCCATGGAACCTCTTTCTGAGCAATTCCTTAACCAAGCTCAGTAGCTGGAGAGCAGCCATTACATCTTCATCCTTCATCTGGTGAAGAAGCAGAACATTTACCAGTGTATACACAGCTGAGAAATGCAATTTGACTGGTACATTAAAGGTATTTGGTGATCTTTAATCTTAGCATAACTGCTGCCCATCAGGGGTGCAGTAATGTGCTCCACAAAGCGCACAAGAGAAGACAAGGCCCTTAATGAGTTTTGGCTGAGCTGGGCACGTTCTGCACAGTGTTGCTCAAATTGTCTCAGGCTTCCTGCCAAGTAATGCAGAAGAAAATGCCTTAGAGTATGCTAGCTGTCTATCAACCTCGCAGAAAGTTTTCTCAAAGACAGTCTTTGATTTGTGAGTCAACCACTATTAACTTAGTGTCAAAACCCTCTCTAGAGGCAACAAAATGGAGCACCGTTCTGCTGTTACTTCTAGCATCAAAATATTCATCTTGAACTTAAGGCTCTAACTTATTTTTACTGTGCTCTCTCTCTGGAAGCCAGAAAGGATTTGTGGGGTGAGTTGCATGGCTTAGTTTCTGAAATGATGGGAATAAAAGCTGGGAATGTACGTGGGGAAAGGTTGTGACCATTTTGTAACTGACCTTATTTAAGGAAATAAGAAGGGCTCTGTCTTTACAAGGCAAGCCTCACACTGTAGACTTCTAACTTGACTCACTTGCACAATACTGGCACATTCCTCTTGTGTGAATTGCAAGTTTGCAGAGAAGTGCCATGACCCCCCTCTGGTTCCACTAGTCTGTGTGCTAAACATGGCAGGTAGAACTGGCCAGAGCAGCTGGTGATGGCATTTTGGCTCTCTGTGGGGCCCAGGGTCTTTACTTTGTGCCTTTGAGAAAGGGACAATAATGTTTAGGGAAAATGCCAGGGAATCATCACAATAGCTGCCCAACACAGCCCCCACGTAGGGGCTGAGTAGTCATGACAACTGTAGTTATCAAACATTAGCATGGGACAGCATTCAAAAACCATTTTGCAGGCTTTAAATAACTTATCAAGCTGCAGGCTGGCAACTGTGGAGCTAGTACATGACAAAAATACACCTTCTGACTTTGAGGAGCTGACAAAAAGGACACTGAGCCACAGGTGATCACTAAAGATTCAGCCTAATTGCAAAGGATATGCATAACAATGTTATACGTGGAGGCTGACTGCTCAGGAAATTCAGTTACTCTGCAGAGTAATCTGGGTCTCTGGGTAGTGTATCAATAAATACCTGCTTGAGATCTTCAGCGAGCCAAGCTACAGACTAAGGATTTGTAATGATACCAGCAGGATATAGACTCTCAAAAGGGCCTTCACACAGCAACCTGATAAATTTATTGTCTGAATTTCCAAAAAGGCTTTTAGAGCTTTGCCTCATCTGAGTTTGCATTGTTGTAAGTATTTAAGTGTTCATATGGTTTGAAGTAATGGATTTGGAAATGAAGACAGGTATTGAATGCTGTGATTAAATTTGTAGGGCAAAAAGAAACAGAAAGCATATCTCTAGTGATGGAGAGCTCCTTGGATATTGCTTCAGAGTGGGCTCACATGCACTTGCCAGGAAGTTTTCATCTCTTACCTCCCTCACTTTTCTGACATGGTGTTCTTCATTTCCTACCTTTCCTCATTCACCCTTGATTCCTGTTCTCAAGCTTGTACCACTTTCCTTCCACTGCAGTTTTCCTTTGTTCTCTGTGCTCCCTACAGTGCAAACACATGAAGGAGTTACTGTGCTTGACAAATTACATGGCACCAGCTGTGCCACCACTGTGCATTCCTGGCTCATGGCAAATACAAAGGTAAATGTCTGCCACATGTGGGAACACAGAACCAGGAGCTGCATCAGCACAGCTGGAACGAGGTCGGGAGTCCTGGGTTCCTCTGTGGCAGCCTCAGCTCACACAGTGCAGTGGGGAAGTCAGTTTAGCTAACAAAAAGCTGTAGCTGTAGTAGCCCACACATAATAAGAGCTGCTGAACTGGCCATGGTTATAACACTCTCCAAAGTGGTGGCCTCAGGTGGCACAGGTTTTGTAAGTACACTGGAGGAGAACTCCTGCGTCCCAGGGAATGCTGCTTGTGCAGAAGTGTTGGGTGTGACTGCAGAAATGTTTGAAACATTCACATGTACTCATGTTGCCATATGGTACCCACATGCTGCAGAACTGAAGCTCCACACTCTTTAAAGCCTATGCCAGCATTGCAAGCTACCTTGGAGGGATGGGGCACCTCACTGGGCCAGCCTGGTCCCAGGAATGCCCAGCCCTGCCTGGCAGTTCTCTGCACAAGGGGGATTTGCCGACTGTGCAAACCAGCCCGGTGGAACGCGGCGTTAACACATTTATGTTTCTCCTGGTAACCAAGCTGGCTTGCTCAGGTGTGATTTTAATCTTTCACAGTGCACTGCCTTGTATCAGTGGGGAGATCCTCTCAGTGTGTTCAGCATCTCAGTGTCAGAGTGAGACCCTCCCATTTTCAGCACGGGGGGGGGATTTATGCGCAAACTGTGAGTGCCACAGTGTCTGAGAGGTTTGGGATGAGCTCCCTGCAAGTCCATACCTCCTCTGACACAGAGAGCAAGCCTACAGAGCCTGCTTTAGGCAGCTGCAATCTAGAGCCATATCCAAGGCTGTAAGTAATTTGCTGTAATTTTGTATCCTCTTCTTGAAGGGGCTTCTAGTGCAATGAGAGAGATACACTCATGCACATCCAGTCCACTCTGTTTCAGTGGTTCTCCTGGGAGGCAGCTCCTTCAAGAGTATTGGCAATAATATTTTTTCAGCTGTGGGTTTTCCTACAGAAAAAAATAAAGAAAAAATAAAGAAAAATAAAGAGAAACAAGGCCAATCTTCTTTCAGGATTTTTCATTGTTGTGTCCCGGGGTGAGCAGCACAACTCTAGGACTCTGTTTTCTCCTTGTCTTGAAGTGATTAAAGTAAGAGAGGCAGTGTGTTTCCAGAGGACTGGAGAATGTTACGAAGATTGTGCTTGCAAGGGACTGTCAGTGTCATGTCAAGGTGAGTCTGTGACACAATGAATGTCTCATGCACTGCATGGGACAGAGTACCTTACTTTTACTTTAGTTAAAGTTGCTAACCCACTGAGAAAACTGAATGTGTGTTTGTGACATGGAGCGTCTGAATTGGTCCATGAAAATACCCCCAAACTACTGCCAATCCCATTTTCAGATGCAGTCATTCCTAGCCTCTCCCTGTATTTACTATTTCAATGTTTTTTTGAATTTGACCTCAGGGTTTCACATCACTATGCACCCTAGCTATGTACACATAAGATTTCCAATTCTTTACTTTCCCCATCACTTGTGACTTCAAGGAATTTAAAATGTGCATTTGGTGTGATTTCTGACCTTGACTTTTGAGCACTCAGGCCAAGCACTCAATCATTACCGTATAAGTTCATACCCTTGACATACCATGAGTAATTGATCTCAACTCTCAATTATTATGTTAAGCTTATATGGATTTAGAAGGATGAGATCCTTCCTAATTAACCTCAAGTTTTTTGATAAGATTACACTCAAGATTGACACTGACAGCTCATAATTTATCTGAATTTTAAGGAAGCTCTTCATAAATTTCCAAGCCAGGACTCCAGTGTTATTACAGGAATAGATTTCAAAACACACTAAAAATGCTGAAAATGGGGAAGAGTTCTGTAAGCAACTCTAACAAGGGTGGAAGTTGTGTTACACCCACAGGGGACAATGTTTCAAAGACCCCAAAGGAAGAGCCCAAATGGAAGGCTGTTTTTCATTGTAACTAACATGAGCTGGATTTTATTGATCAAAACCAAATAATGGAAAGGTAATGTAAGAGGGAAATCTGCAGGTAAAACTCAGAGTCTGATTCTCACGGGCTTGGTTCCTGGTGGTTGGATTCACTTGAACCTAAGCAGGTCTTTAATGAAAGCCTTGCTGTGGGGTGCATCTTGTAGTGTTTCTGATGTGACCTCTGCTGCAGCCTAGCAGATAAATTCTGTTATGGTCATCCCACTGAGCAGTCTTCTCTCCTAACTGCTGCTGTGCTTTTGGGTTTTTTTTAAACTTTAAGTCTTCCCGAGTGCTGTCCTTTTTCTAATGTGGGTCTGTGGCTTCCACAGGATCAGCTGCTCAGGGTCAGTCCCCAGTTAGCATCATTCTATTAAGGCCAATGAGGGTTGAATTAACACAAAGTCAATCAATCCTTGATAATTCACACCAGCTAAGAGTTAGCTGTAAAAATTTAACAGTTTTTAAGTGCATGTTTTTAAGTGCATGCTTAAAGGAATTGATCTTGTTACTGTTCTGAGTAACTATTTTACTAAAAGTATGAGGAGCTGTGGGCTGCCTGGCTGTTACACCAACAGGATCATATTCCTGCGTGACTTTGTACTTACATGGATTCCAAAACAGGAGAAAATGTTGTTAGCAGTGTGACTGAAATAGATGATGCTGTGTGACACTGCAAGGAATGCAGCATTTTGTATGGAATGGGATGAATGAGTACAGGCACTGAATAAACTAGGGGGAAATTTCAGCAGCTGATTATAGAAGGGCTGCAAGTACTGTCCTACAAACAGTGATGAAACTTGCTTTGCGAAGCAGGAGGTCAGTGTTCTGATAGGGAGGAATTAATATGGACTCAGGTAAAATGGGAATTTTCATGTAGTGTCATTTCTATTTGAGATTGATTAGTCTGACCTTCACTATCATTCTAAAGACAGTGCAGTAAGTTTTGTTGGCTTTTTTCCCCTCTGGTCTCACTGAGATTAGAGCATGGATTGGCAAATAGACCAGCCTCATGTGCTGCAGAAAATGCAGCAGAGAATATTAGCTCAGAAGCACTGGGAGAAGACATTTAAGCCCTTCCACATCGATGTTGATAAGCAGAGCTGTTGATGGACAGCTGTTTGCAACGTTATGGTCATATATTTGTAGACCTAAGGGAATCAGATACCAATGTCCTCGTAACTGCTAGCCTGGTAATTAAATATGACAGTCTTATCGTACAGTATTATCCGCATTTTGAAAGTATGTCTCGAAGACAGAGATACAATAGTCCTCTGCAGCTTGGCACCAGACAGCAAAACATGTTTAGCATGAAAGATAAATTTTGAGATTCCAAATATATAGGGTTAAGACCTCGATAATGGAAGGTGAAGTAATTTTAAAAATGTTATGTATCGAGAAAGATAAATGTGTTAGAACTGTTACAATGACCCTGCAATGGACCCAGAAGGGTAGAACTCTTACAGTGATGCCATTCCCTTTAAGGGCTGGTTGCTGTTCTCCATAGTTTTACTGATTAGTATCTTTATCAGTGAAGACTTCCACTGAAATTAATAGGATTAAATGTGTTGGCATAGCCTGACCCTTGAAATTTTAAGAATGTCTACAACATTGCCAGCTTCTGACTGTGCAGGTCCATTTTGCTGTCATATTTGAGTATATCACTGCTGCTTTTTTTTTTTTTTTTTTCTTTTTTTTTTTTTCAAGCCAGTTCTGGTTTTACCACTACAGTCTCAGTGAAAGCAATTTTGAAAACCAAATATGTCACTTAAGTGAACAAAAAATCAATAGCACACAAAATTCTGGGAAACCCATTCTCCAGGAAACATACATCTATATTTTATCTTCTTGACTTCAATTACTAGCTTTGCCAGCTTCTGCTAGAGACATTTTCCTGGCTCTTCAACTCATTTCTCATCAATCCCTGATGCTCTCTCTCTATTTTAAATGACTGTGTAGCTCCTCTCCCTCCTACTTTTCAGCTGATACTACCCACTTAGATTTTGACACCCATTCTCATCCTTAGTTTCACTCTGCTTATAAAGTATTGCCACTGATCTTGATGGCAAAATACTGCTATTATTTCTATATATGTTGAATAGGTAACAATCATTCTTATCAGAAGTAAGATAGCTTTAGCTGAGCAAAGATACTGTTGCCTTGCTGATTAAACTGCTGTGATCAAAACCCGTGTGTAAAAGCACCTTCTTGTCCACATGTGAGCAAGAGCTGGATTTCAGCAAATTCTCTTCCTCTTGAGCTGTGCTTTGTGATCTTAGTGGCATTTATTGATGTAGCAAAAGCACTATTCATCACCCAGTTTTGAAGACAGCTGTAGGAAAAGTAGTGTCATTTATCCCAGTTTATTTAACTGAACTGGCTCATCTGAAAACATAATTGTGACAGTTGCAAGGGAATCCAAGCCTAAATCCTTTCTGGAATAGAACCTCAGATGGTGTAAAGAAGCACTGTGCCTCCCTTGTCTACAGCAGACTTGCAAAAACTGGCATCAGCACACATTCTGTTTTGTTGCTCATGTGGATGGTGAAATTCCTTGGGAGGAAAAAATCAGGTTGCCAGTTGAACTGCACAAACGTGCTGCCGGGCAAGAGCTAGGGACTGTGGTTAAGTTGGAAGTATTTTAAAATGTCACTTCATTGGTGTGTTATTAAAAGGTCATCTGGCATCTTAAATAATAGGGGATTTCTAAAGGCAGTATGTGGAGATGAAATGGATACTGGATGTGGAACATGCACACCTAAGTGCTATCTTATTTCCCTGGGTGGACCCATTATAATATTTGTGAAAAGAGTATTCTCCCTAGGTTTTTATCATCATTTGCCCAGCTTAATTAAGCTTTTTAAGGTCAATAAGTGGCTTTCTTGGCATGCTTAGGAAAACCTGACACCAACTGTGTCGGAGTAGTAGATCTGCACCTTTTCAAGCCATCAACCCAGGTATCTACAGTAGATAGACAAAAGGCTTCTCAATTGTTCAGAGGCTGATGGTGATCTTAAAAAGTGACTGCCTGAACTGCTTTCTTGTTTCATTTTCTGTAATGAGTTTCTGATTTTAATTTGGCAGAAACATAAAATTCAGCTGATGGGCCATGCCTGACTCCTGACACAGCCATCTTCTTTATCTCCCTCAGTTTTGGAGTTGTTCATTTCCTCCTCAGAATTACAAGCCCTCCTTACAGAAAGGGGTCTTGGAAAAGGCAATAAGTGTTATCAGAAATCTACCTGCAAAAGGCAATAAGTGTTATCAAAGATATACCTGAACAATAATAGACTATACTGGCCTCACTTAGAGAATAGGCATGAGTTTAGTTCTCTTCAGAAGAAGCATTTCTTCCACCCCTTACTTATGAGCAGGAACAAAATTGCTGTTTCATCTCCCTCGTGGAAGCTGTGATATATAAGGCACCTCAAAGGAAATTTACATCAGCCTGTTATGACTTTATACCTCCCCCATCAAATAATGGCCTTGAGCATGGAACAGAGACCTGAGGGAAATATGACAGAGAAGGAAGAGAGCCAAGCAATTAATAATATTTATAATACTTCCTACATGCAATAACCTATGATAAGGTTAGTTCCTTTTTTTTTTTTTCCTTCATTATTTCTCTGCATAAAAGTTGCTGCATGAAGTCAGTACAAATATGTGTATGAAAAAAAAGCATGGAAAAGACTTGTTTCTGGCTCTGTGTGTGTGTGTGTTCTGTTTTTGGTAGAAGTTTAGCTGCTTCTGGAGTATGAGAAGAAGTAGAATCAATTTAATTTATACTGTACACTATGAATATCTAGGGAATCCTTGTGCTTAGTGCTATCTAGGTCTTGCACAGCTAAATGTACACAACAGAAAACTTGGGTATTTTACTGGCACAAGACTACCTTGCTTAAATAAGCTCAAAGAATTGAAACAGAGATATAATTACTCGGAAATCTATGTATGACAAAAAGAATTGTGTGAAAAAATATTTTCTGTGTTCACTGAGGGGTAATTTGGTCAGGTGTAATTAATGAGTCACCAGACCATCCCACACATAATACTGAAGGAAAAAGATGGTAGGAAAAATAAGAGGGATCACAAGAGTATATTACTTTATGAGTTAAGGAAGGTGCTACTCAGCATAGCAGGGCCAGAGGCTGGCTTAGAGGACAGAGCTGCTGATGGAAAAAGTCAACATGTCAAGTTACGCTCCTAAGTGGAGCTGATTTTATGGTGGGCTTTGCACACAGGTGACATTACCTAGTTTTTAATTACTGCAGACAGAACGTCTTAACATAGATTCACTGGAGGACATATCAGTTGTCATTTTGTTGGTTCCAGCAAGTGCTCCGAGGTCCCAGTTGTTACTGTCTGTGAAACATGCTTTGTAAATCTTATCCTATGTGAATATCCTTGGCTATTGATTCTTCTGTGAACTTGGCAGTCCTGTCAATAAAGGGGAAAAAAAAAAAAAAAGGCATTAAAAGAAAATCAGTGTCCTTGCCTTATGCAGTAACCTGAACAGTTCTTGGGAAAGAGTCCAGTACAGGCACAGTAGCATGGTTAATTAAAGCAGTAACATCATTAGTATACTAATTTGGGAGTGTGTGGATGTTGGGTCTGTGTATATCAGGGACACAGTGTAATTGTTGCCCTTCTGTTCTTGGTTTATAGTTTTCTGGAATTATATGCAAGCTGAGGTAAAAGTGGAATTGCTAAAGCAGTCAACCAATACCTGAATTAAAAGACATATAATTTTAGGGAAGGCTTTTTAGTGCCAGAAAGAGCACAATATTATCAGGTTATTTGGGCACTAGAAACCTGAGGAAACTGCTCTGAGATGGCTAATGCATGGGTCTGGACTTCTGCCAAGGAGCCATGGGGATCCATAACAAGGCAGAGGATTTTGAAAATTCCTTGTTCTCCTGGACCCATACACCCAGATTAATGTGTGTGGGTCAGGTTTCTCTCTAGTCTGACACTGCACCCTGGTTTATTACTTTACACTTTAACTACAACAGGGCAGTGCCTCGCTCTTGTCTGTTGCAAACTAGGAATGTTATGAAGAAAAAGAAGATTTTTACTTCCCCCCCTTCATTCAGATTTCATTAGTTAATTGGATACACAAGGTACTGCATACAGCTACAGAGTGATGCTGAACTTCTCCTCCAGTCTCTGTCCTAATTTGTATTACTTCTACATAGAGGTTGCAGAAAAAAAAAATGGTGCTGGCTGAGAAACATGACATTCCTTTTCTAACACTATTAAAACTGGAATAATGAAAATTTCAACACCTCTCCCACTGCTAGTGTAAATAAAATATCATTCAGTGTGTTTCACACTAAGTACTTAAGAGAAAGATTTGAACTGTAATGCGTACATTAAATAGAAAGAGGCAAAATGTGCCCTCGTGCATACACTGGCTACTGAAATACTCACAACCAAATAAGAGCAAATTTTGGCCCCTGTTAAATCACAGTAAAACATAATACAGTGCCTGCAAGAATTCAAAGCAGCTCACTCAGCAAATTGTTATCTTGTGTTTGGAAAACAAACCATCGAGACTGTAGGATCATGCTTGCAATTCATGATTTAATACGTGTTTTATCACACAGGACAGCATTGTCATGGCTCATTCATGGAGAACAAAAATATAGTTATTGACACTGCAAACATACTGTGAGCTCACCTTACTGCTTCAGGAATATTATACTCATTATAGGTTTATGGAAGGAAATGAACTTTTGGATTTTCTCATGAAAATAATGGAAAAATATCAATTAAACTGAAATCCTAAGTGCATTGGCACTTTACCTTTCAGAACTGAGACTGGCTCTGAAGTTCTGCTGATCTGCAAACAAAGAAGAGTCCAGAGCCTGTTGGAGAGGCTGATAACATGCTGTCTGAAAGGGGTAAAGATCACCAAGCCCAAATCATCCGTGCCAATGAAATTGGGTGCTTTTGTTCAAACTTTCAGGTTGCTCAGAGGTGTTATCCAGTCCCACACATCTCAGGGGCTATGTTCAGAACTGGCCCTATGGGTCCTGATATCTTGCACGTGGATACAGGGACATGTAAGGGTTACCCCAGCCTCGGTCCAATGTTTGCCCCACATTTTCCTCCCATCAAAAAGTAAAAGCTGAGAACATTTTTCATATTCCACCCTCTTCAGAAAATCTCTGCTGCTCAGAAATTCATGTTACTTCTCTCTCAGAGAAGAAGCTGTTACTGGTTGTTATTTTTTACTAGTAATGGAAACCTGATTGGGCAGCTCTGTAAGAAGAAAATGCATTTCCCAGCTGTTTTTTATTTACGTGCTTTCCACTGTGAAGCCTCCGGTGCTTGGGACTGATATTTCCAGACATTAAATTGTTCTGCGTGAAACTAAATAGCATCAAGCAAAAATGTTTTCAAGGCGTTTATCCAAGCCTCGCACTTGGGTTGCTCCCAGAGGTCACCTTGCGTCCCCCCAGCGCAGAGCTGCGGCAGGACGGCAGAGGGAGATAGCGCTCAAAGGAGGGGCAAAGCTCGGGCTTTCCCGGGACACCCACGGCCAGCACCACCAGCAGCCCGGGAGCAGCCGTGCATCACAAACAAAGAGTGCATTTCAGTCGCTCTGCTGTCGTGGTTCGGTGGCGGCAGTGCCCTCCCCGCCCTGCCCCAGCGGTGCCTCCCGAGCGGGTCCCGTCCCTTTGCCGCTGTCCCGGCACGGAGCCGGCGGCTCCTCGGCGATTCCTCGCAGGCGCTGCCCTTGCTGGGTCACGGCAGCACGGTGCACGCTGACTTCATTGAGGAGCGCCCTTTAGCGAGAGTGTGTTTAGAGCGTGTGCTGGGTCTGTAATTAAAATGCTAAAATACGGTTCTAGGAGAAAGTTGAGCAGATTATTGTCTTTCCTGCACAGAAGGAGGAGTGTGCTAGGACGTATCTGTTTAAAGTGACTGTGCAAATGACATTTTGAAGTTCCATATTTATAGTGCTCTGTCCCAGCCACTCGCATATAAAGGGCTGGATTATACCAGCCTGCCCCAGAAAGAGGTCGGAGAATGAACCTGAGTCACAACCACTCCCAAGGGCCACCCAGCCTTCCCCCTACACAGAAACACACAAAATCATTGAGGCTGGAAAAGACCTCCAAGATCATCAAGTCCAACCTTTTCCCCTGCTTCCCGTGGCTGGGATGCCACTTTGATCAGGATAACATCAAAGCCTTATTCTTCCATGCTGAGCTGTATCTCCGTGGTTGGGTGACTCCTAGCCCCTGCTTTCAGGGTAAGCCAGAGAAGGATCAATAATGTCTCATCTGAAATCCAAGCTCCAGTTTTAACTCACCTGTCCCACTATGAGTTTCATTGGGACACTTTGTTAGTGGTGTGAGAAGAGCACCTCCTGCTCCCTTCCACTGCAGTACCTGACAGTGTTGGAGTAATACACCCTTGGGTTTGTCAGCAGAACTAATTTGAGCCTCCCTGCACAATTAGTTCTGGTTGTTTTTTACCTGTTTATCTTCTTTATGGAGATTTTGGAAAAAAAAACCCCAAAACAACAACAACATAATAAACCCAAATGGAAGAGCTCCTGTAAATTTTAATCCAAGTGCAATTGCAGGGTGCCAGTCAGCTGACAATGGCAGGGTAATTGATGGTGCAAAATGTACCACTGGCTTCCCAGAGATGTTTTCTATGGGCTTGAATATTTGTGTTTAATGAATCCAATGTACATGGCTGAAGCTGAGTCAGAACCTATGGCAGGTTCAGACCCATACGCCTTATGGGCTTTGCAGGAAAGGCAGAAATAAAAAAAAAAACAAAAAACAGTTGAGTGGAAAGAAAAATTATTCTTTATTCCTTTGCCATGTGGATCTTCTGAGAACATGGATTTATTGCATCAGCTTAACTTAGCAACTGTGGAAGTTGGAAGAATCTCTGATTTGCAATACAAGATCCAGCTGGGTTCAGGGAGGCAAGACAGAGACCCAAAAACATTTATTTGCAAGCAGGCTCCTTCAGGAAACAGCCCCAGAGGAAGGATTTTAATGAACACTTTATTTTTTACCTGTTTCTCTTCCTCACTTGGAAAAAGGTGTAAAGTTCCTCTTCCCTGAGCAAAAATGTAGTGCACCAATGTTCAACCCCTAGGAAACAGTGGGTCCTGGCCAGAAAGGCTACAGAAGGGATTTTCTTCCTTGAATGACCCTCCAAAATTTTACATCTCTCTCCATAATCTCCTCTATCCTACTAGTGGCACAGGGCTCTTCTTCTGGATTGTTGGATTTCATCTCCTAAAATAAATAAAGAAAAAAAGGGGTGAATGGTGCCCTCATCTACCAGTGAGTTCATCATCATCACTAAGATGTTAGGCACAGCATCTCTGAAACATTTCTGACTGTTTCAGGTTTTGCATAGTTCAGGATGTTTTTTTACTGGAAAGAATATTTTAAATTTTGAAGACTCCTTTAATGCCTGATTGTAAATTTTAAATACTTATTAAAATGAGACACTAAGTCTTCAGTGATTTCACCAGGAGAACAATTTCTTCCTCTCTTTCTCACACAGAATATATCCTGCAGTGGCTGGGAAGAAAAATGTGGAAGATGAGCTAGATAATCAGCAGCAATAAGGGAGCAACTATATGTCAATAAGATACTACTTTAATAGTTAAATTGCTAGATCCTGTGGTTACCCAATACTCCTCAATATTAATAAGACCTCCACCTTCCTATGGCTCTGGCATACTTTTATTAAAACTTCAGAAAGTGCATTTCTGCTAGGAAGGTTTGCATGTATTTCTACAGAAGAAAAAACCCAGCTGACCTCTGTTTAAAGATCAAATTGACTTACAGTTGGGAAAGGTTTAGTGCTCCAATCTCTTTTTTAATAATACCATTTCTCTTTGTTGAAACATTATCTGTTTGGGGTTTTTTAGTGGAAATATTTATTTGAAGAGGTCGGTGAGGGCATTGTTGGGAGGAGTGGGGAAGGTTGTTTTAGTGGGACTCCTGCTTTGGTTAACAACCTCTCAATGTGGGTGCTTGTCTTAACACACAACTTCTGGGAGCTCATTCAGCCCTGGATAATTATTCAATGGGACACGTCTGGTTCTTACAGAGTCAGCACTTCCACCGACTCCCTGGGACTGCTGCTGCAGGATTCAGCCCCACAAGAACTAAATAGAGAAAAGAGATGAAGCTGTTTTGCTGAGGCAGAGAACAACCATTGACAAAATAAATCCACTGAAGGAAGGAAAGGAAATATTACTGCAGCATTGTGTTGACCTTTGGGAAACCACTCTGAGGTGTTTTACCACTGCAACTGCGAGGGGGCTTCAGGAAAAGCTAAGATACATGGGGCAAGTAGAGCTCCTTGGGTATTTTTGTCATCTAGTGGCTTGTATTTTTGGGTTTTTGGTTGTTTTTTTTCATTTTTTTGGGTTGTTGTTAGTTTCTTGTGTTTTTTTTCCTGTTTTTTTTTGTTTGTTTGTTTGTTTTTAATGTTTCTTAATAAGCTGGGGTTTATTAGCCTTATTTTCTTTTTTTGCTGGTGTGACTTCTGTCTCATTTGGTGTCTGTTGGGGCAACTTTCTAATAGGACATTGCAGACTAGCAAGATAAGAAAAGTGAGAAAAAGAGAGAGAGTATTTTCAGATCATAGGCCAGGGAATGAAAGTGAAAGTTTCTCTGATGTGAAAGGGAAGGTGGAAACATGCTTAACTTTACAGCTGAGATACTACAAATGTAAATACAGTGCATGCTTCAGAATATCACTTCTCGTTGGAAACAATGTTGAATAGAACTGAGGGCATTGAAATAAGAGTAGTTCAGGTAAATTAAAGGTTTATATCAACACCAACCTATTCATTAAAGAAAACTGAAATTACAGGAGACAGCAGGACTTTAAAGAGTGCTTCAATAAGACTGATCATTTTGAGGATCACTACAGAAAATAAGAAACAAAAAATAATTTGGAGGACAAATGGTTCTGAAGGATAGAGTGAGCATCCAGTGGTGCACACAGTCTGGGAAGAGGAAGTAGAGGTTGTTGAAACTAATTAGGGATAAAGTGAAAGGAACTGTAGGTCATATGTTGAAGAAGTTCATGAAGGAAGCAAATCCATATGAAAACTCATAGCAGCTCATGACACTTGCTGGGGGAGGGGGAAAAGACATGGGGACAAGGAAGAAAGATGAGTCTTGAGTGTGAGGAAAGCTGACAGTGGCCTAAAGCATACCAGGCAAAGCTGAAATCTAGTACTGGGAGAAATGGAGCTGCTGAGGGCAGCGTGAGAGGGGAAGGAAGCAAATTGTAGAACAAACCAGGGGTGAGGCCATTGGAAGGAGCCAGGGGAAATGAGATAAAATGATAAAGGGATGTGGAAAGGAGAAATATTATCTGAAAAGTCAGAAAATGTGGGAGAGCTTTAAGGAGATAGTGTCCTTAATTTTCATCCTACAACCCTGCAGCAAGTATTATAAAGGGGACATACCAGAAATCTTTATTCATTGGTGATCTCTGTCATAATGGCCCCTTGGAGCTTCTGCCAGACTCCAATTTAAAATAGCTCTGAGATACACTGACATTTAAAAAAAGGCAGTTTAGCTTCAAGGGATCTTAAAACTGCCCTAGCTCAGTGAGGAGTCTTCACCTGCAACTCAGAGTCTGGGGCTCAGCTTTGTATTTCAGTTTCTCCAAGCAGCTCCTAGTTTTATAACCTGTTAATCCAGTGATCCTTTTCCCTGAGCAATATCACCAAAGGTAATGCTGGAGGGATGGGAACAGATGGGGGTGATTTAGTGCTTTTCTGGCAAACGTGTTGATGAGGGGGTCATTACAGGGATAGCTTAGTGACAGGCATGGTTATCTGACCTAAGCAGGGCTTTGCCTCCTTAGTATAGCTTCTCCTTCTGGCCTGACAATTTATGAACAGAGATCTCTAGTCCTCTGCTGTCTGTGGCTTCCTTGTTACTGCAGGTTCATAGGACAGGCTGTTTTCAGAGGCTCCCAGAAGTGCATCATTCCCTCAAGAGAGTTAGATGAAAGACCTATTTCTCATAGTGATGCTTATTAGGAGGTTTTATGCACCTCAGTGAGGAGGAAGGGAACCAAAGGCTGCAGGTGAAGTACATCTGGAGCTCATCTGAATGCAGCTGCCAGCACTGCACAGGTTTGAGCCCAGGCTACTGTGTGCTTCCCTGTGGCCAGCTGGCAACTAGTGCTGTGGGCCTTAACAACAGTTTGGAAATTAAAAGAAAGTCTGTAACTGGAGTAATTTCAAAAATCTGACTCAGAGAGTCTAATCAGGTAACTTTTACTTACCCTGGTGAATAATTCAGGGGGATTGTGCATGTAAGTCAACTAATGCTTTATGCAAGTTGATGAATTAAAAAGACAGAGAAGTAGAACTGGAGGTCCTTGCTGGTGTAAATCACATAGCTGAGCTCAGTGAGACATTCCTACTTGAACTGGTTGCAAAACTGACAACACTTCTGAAGAATACAGGAGATAAAAGCATTAAACAAGAGAGAAAAAACACGTGGTTGTGGTTATGGCATACCCTTCCCTGGCAGCGTATGGACAGAAAAGAGAACTGAAAAAGCAATTATTTATGAATTATGTAAATGGTGGAAGTTTCTTTTTCTATTAATTTCTTCCTGAATTGTCTGTGGAAGAAGTCACAGTTTTCTCAACTCTTCCTTACTTTAAATGATTTGTCAGATTCTTCCTGCCAATACTTCTCATTTTAACTCATGTGCAAGGAGCATTGTGTAAGAATTCTGAGCAGATGTGTGGGTGGTTTAGGGTCTGTGAATTGTCATCTTTTCTTTTCTCCCATTGACTTTACAGGGATTAAGTCACCAGCATGAATGATGGATGCACATCAAAAAAATTACGCTGTAATAGCCACGAGCTACACTTGCTTTTTGAATTTCATAGAAACAGATCCAGTTCCAGCTGGGAAATGTCAGGTTCTGAAAGGCAACATTTTTTCCAAAAGAAGTGGGCTCTGGAGGCTCTTGTCCCAGCTGAGTTCAGTGAAATGTTAATGAAGCAAGGAGGGACAGAGAAATATTCTTGTCTCTCTAAGGAGGTGTTTCTCCATAACCAACTTTCAGTGCTGGAACTGCCTTCACTACAGTCAGAGAGATCAATAGTCAATTCAAAGGTGCAGAAAAAAATGTGTCATTGCTAGTTTCAATCTCACTTTAATATTTGAAACTGAACCACTTCAGGCAGTCCGGGGCTGGTTTTCACCCACTGAAGTCACAGGTAAATCAAGCAGCTGACATGGGTTTTGTACATGCTCCCAGTTTGGGAGCATCTTTAAAAACCTGTATGCAGCTTGTTTACAGCACTCGTAGGAGGTCAGAGCCTGCCCTTTCTACAGAAACAGCTAAATCAAGAGGGTATAATAAAAGCACTGAAGGCTTCTTTAAACTAAAAGAGGATAGTTTAAAACTTATCAACCCTTCTCCCACATAGAAATTGCTGTGTCTCACAATAACATTTACAGTTCTGTCTGTTCCGTTGTATCAGCAGGGAAAACACCACTCGAGCAGGGACTGGAACACGTTCTGATGTCAACCAGGAATAGAAACACAGACACTGGTGCCTCTGGAAAGCGATGACCCAGATATTTTTCCACTGTGAAATTATCAGTCAAACATGTAAATGCAAGGCTTGTAACACCTTGACATGAATTCTTATGGCATTTACTGTCACAAGTTGGGGTGATGTCATAACACAAATGATGCATTCACCAGACCAGACTTTAACAAGCTAAGATTAATGAACTGTTCCAAAAGGGAACTTTTATATGTGCTGCTTATACACAAGGAGTATTAAAAAGAAAAAACGATGGGCTGCCAAAGCACCGATGACATGCAGAATATTGAAATAAATAGCTGATGATTCAGAAAGTGCTGAGAGAGGAGTTTACTCAAGCACTGCAGCATCGCGTGTTTGTATCGTTTTTGGGGCTGTGTCACACTGGTTACCACTGTTACAGTCCCGACTCCAGTGTATGTAGAACATCAAGGGAACTTGGTCTGCCGTGGTGACAGGACATTAATTGAAAACAACAAGTTGTGTATATTTAAGTGTGAAAAGAACAGCATGTTCACCACCTGAGCAGTTGTTGCTTTCTGTATGTCTGTCTTCAGCAGGCCTCATTTCCAAGGTTCCTGATACAGCCCAGCACTGGGAAGTATCCCTAAAATGAATATTAAGTAATTCATAAAAGAGAAAAAAATCTCCATATCATAATAAATTTTCAAAACCCCTATAGTGCAAAACATGAAGACGTTAATATTTATATAGAATCTTCCACCCAAAAGTCTCAAACTCCCTCAGTCTAAACATGCTTTGTTTGTATTTTTAGTTGCTATGAATACTAAATAATTTTTTCTACGTATTGCAACAGATACTTAAAAATCACTGATTTTTACACATCCTCTGATGTGTGTGTATTTTTATTCTCCCAACACTAAAATTCCTGTACTTTGAAGGTTAATGGTTGCTGCTACTGGAAAAATATTCAGTATGATCTCAGAACAGCTTGTATGAGGACATGAACTGGAAACCCCCAGTTGATGAAATAAAGATATAGTTAGGTGATATGGAGTTACATAAGCAGGAATTCTCCAAGGACATTTTGATGAAGTCCTCTATTGCTGTGAAAAGCTGCACAAGATTATTAATGATAACAAGTGGTCAGAATGTTTTGCATGTTCAGAAATGGGATAAAAATAACACACCGTTTTTATTTTAACAGTGTGCTGGTATGGGAACATGATTCATGTTCCATCCATGCTATAATAGATCACAAATCTGTTAATCTATTGATTCTTCTACAAGCAAGTGAAGTGCAATGTCCAGGGAGCTGTGCATCCATTTCTCTGAGCTTAAGAAGCATTCTGTGATGCTCTTGAATATACCCAAAAGTAATAATAGATTTCTGACGGGAAGCAACTGCAGTTCCCTGTAGAGACTGAAGGGTGTATGATAATCCAAATCCCCCCAGAACAATAAAGGAAAGCCGGAAATGGGAATCACATTCTTGTTGGTGTGGTATTTTCCTGATCACATGCTCTTAACAAAAATTATGTGGCAGGGTCACTGAAAATTAGGGTAACCATATGGTGAGCACAATGCTTGCTTCGTAATGCGTGGGTTTGCTGAGGATTAGAAATCTATTAGAGAGCAGATTTGGAATTCCATTGAAGAAAGTAATGAACTGCGTTTCGGTGGAGGGAAAGTAATCTCAGATAAGCAGAGAGCACAGTCAGTTTGACAGTGTGTTCAAGAGGTTCAAGAGGTGAAGTAAAAGTCATGCAAAACCACTGAGGAGGTACACTGAGGTGAAGTTCTTTTATTTATTTATTGTGCTGCAGGTTTCTGAGGATGAGTTCTGCAGATGAAGTGCATGCAAGAGCAGGTCTATTAAAAGCAGCTCTCAAAATACTGAACACATGGGGTAAACAAGCACTTAGCTAAGAAGCAGATAACAAGTCTCAAAAACCATTCAAATAAAAATTTAGAAGCTAGTGAATTATGTTGTTTTTGAATGTTCAGTGAGCTATTGGTAGATCAAAATTATATGTGAAATGAGTATACAGGATACACAGACTCTCTAAAATCAGATGGGGAGATATTTTAAATCTCCAGCATCTGAAAGGAGACCAAGAGGCTATCCCTAATTTTCATTTTGCAAACCAGAATCCAAACACCAAAACCCTAGAAGGAATTTCTGCATAGTGATAGGCTGAACTGTAAACAAACTAGTGATTTTGGTTGGGTTTTCTCATTTATTTGAATATGGTACCTATGTTCCCAGTGAAACTTCATAAATATATTTTTTCAAAACAAAGACCGGTACCACAAAAATCAGTATGCAAACAGAGTATTGCTTCAATATCATTGCCAGGCTTCCTTGGATTCCAGACTTGACATGTCATAAGAATTTATTTTCTCTGCATGGCATGTATATTGGGCCTAAATTAGCTGTCAGCACAGGTAGATGCTTCACGAGTAGTGAATTTTTACTTTTTGTTTCTCTGTGCTATGGGAAGCATTAAACTCTGTGATGTGATGGTGTGTAGTTTGCTTTCCCCCTCTGCCCAACTATCAGCAGATAAAAAAGTGAGCCATTTCTGGGTGCGCCTTTGTTCCTACAGTTTCAGAGTTCATACGGCTTACAGAACACTGAGAAAGTTAAAACATTTGGAGACATGATCTGCATCTCACAAAATGCTCTTCCATTAGTATAAAGAGAGGCTCTGCAGAGAGCAGGGGGATATCAGACTTTACCTCAGAGAGAGTTTTTAGCAGACAAACTGTCTGACCTGGGATTCAGGGGTCTTGGGGCCAGTGTTTGGCTCTGATTTCTGTGTCACCTCACACAAATCTTTTAATCATTGCACATGCCTGTTCTGCATTAACAGAATTCATCTGCAGTGTGGAATTTATCCACCCTGGAGGACACATGGTAAGAAAGTATTTATTCTCAAGATACTGAGATCAGCCACCCACAGGCCTTCTTGCTTGATCTTTTTCCCCATCATTTCTTACAAGCAATTGCTGATAATTTTCCATCCACTCTCAGGCTTTTCTTCTGGTTTGGGATAGATTTTTTTGGCTTTTTTTTTCTTTTGGAGGCTGTGTGTGGATCTGGTTTGCTGCCTGTTCTTTTTAACTTGTACATTAATGCATTTTTTTTTGTTTCAATCCCTTTTACCATTATTTCCTTCAATGTGTTTTCTACTTGCATGGTCTGCCCAAATACGCTGCAGCTTAAAACCACTTTTTGTGCTCACCTTGCAGCACTCGTGTCCATACACTGAAGAGTTACAATGAAACCTGCTTCTCCACGCTTGTCTCCTCCTGCTGCCAAATACTTTCTCTCCTATTTCCATTCTACCACCTTCCTGATGGTTCTTCTCTTCCAGCTGAAATTCCATGCTAACAATCCCAGTCACATTTTTCCCAGCTTGTGTCCTGTTCAAAACCTTCCACACCTTTATTCTTGACTTCTCTGGACAAGTTTCAGCAATTTATTCCAGTGAAAACTCTATATACCTTCCCTCCTGAAAAGACCATTTGAGCTTCCCATCCCCTCCCAGATTGCTTTGTAGTCTTGGTAAAGATTCTGCATCATCTCCCCTGATTCAGGTGGAAGTTCCTGAGTCACACTCCTTCTCTAATCATCTCCTGATGCCTCAATGCCATCCTGTTTTGTCTTCAGTTTTTACCTATGTTTTCCCTCCTTTCCTTCCTTTCTGTTATGATGCTCCAGCTTTTCCCTTCACAGTACAGTCATGATTCAGTCTTTCCTAAAACAAATTTCATATGCACCCTTAGCTTCATGTGCCTTTATGTGTTCTCCTTTGTCTTTCTCCTTTTCATTTATGTGCAACTGAAGGTGAAATTTAGAACTTTGAAGGTCTACTTTTCCAGTTATATTCTTACTTTTCTTCCCCTTCTACTTCATCAGACATATCCCATTGAGGTCAGTAAACCTTTTCTCTCAGAAATGGCCAGGGCTGATACTCAGGTCTTATTCCTCTTGACACATCAATTACATTCAGTATCGACTATCAAACATTTCAAACCTTTCTCAAGATGGCCCTCGCTCTTGGGCAATGGTCCCAATAAATACCTGCAAATTGTCATGTTTATTATCTTACCATACTTCAAATCTTTAAAATTCTTGCCAATGAAGGCATCTGTGATCCAGCTCCTCTCTGCCTTTCTGATCAATACTGTTTCAGTATTCAACATGTGAATACATGTAACTCTTAATGTTACTCATATTGCTCATGTGAGAGTACCTTTTACTCTGGATCTGTGTATCCTGTAGCTCAGTCAGGTCTTGCTCCATAATTGCTGCTTTAAGTTCTACAGCAATAGTAATAACATTAATAGTACACAGAATCCTATTGGCATTCAACACTGTAATCAGCACCTTCAAAAATGCTTATAAATAGTACAGAGAATTTATTGGCAGGAAGGTCAGATGTTTCCCAGGTTGCTTAAATAACAGAAAACAAAATTAAATTCCTCTTAATGAGCATGGCTTGAGTCTGATTTTCATGGATTAAAACAGATTAACCCACTAAACATAGCTTCAGATCCTGGTTCAGTTATTTCTTTTCCTGAAGCTAAAAGATGTTTAAATCCTTCTTCTATTGATTCAGCCTTTTTTTTTTTCTTTAGTCTTTGTGAAAAACAAGGATTTAAGTGAAAAATTTGGCAAAGAAAGGGTTATAGGATAGGTTCCAGCCACCTGTTCTGAGTGTTCACTGAGAAGGATAATCAGATGTGTTGAGCAGACTAATAGAGATGTGGGCTGAACTGTTAAAGAAGGAGAAATCTTTCAGAAGAGGATTCCCAAGAGACAGGGATGGAAATGTGGTTTTCTCTGGTGTGTGGCCAAAGATTTTAGTGTGAATATTTAATTTTTACAAGCTGTTCTTTATGTATGGCAAAGGAACAATCAAGATCTTCCTCACTCTTATATTTTTCTGCTGTCCTAAAAAGGCAATAACCTTTGAATATTTCTCAGAAGGTATTTAAGCCTTACATGTATTTGCAGCATCCTCTCATGCCTTGCTTTGAAGGGCTTCACTCTTCAACTGGGTTATCATCATATCATTAAGCAAAAGGACTCTTTCTGTCAGGCCCAGTAAAACCTTTACCAAAACAGTGTTCTCTGACTGTATTTCACGTTCAGCTTCTTGTCTTAGCCTTCCTGACTACCAATAGTCCTTGGATACTCTCTATTTCTTATGCAGCGATCTCCTGTTCTTTTTAGTGGTTGTCTTGTCAACAAAAGCTCTTCATTTTCCAGCTCTCAACTCTTTTGCATTTCTCAACTAGGCAGTCTCACAGACTATCTTAACATGAGTCAAACTTAAAATAATCATCTCTTTATCAAACTCCTAATTTGGAAAACCCTGACTCAATATATGTGTATTCAAAGACCTTTAAGATCATTGAGTCCAGATGTTAACACTGTCAAGTCCACCACTAAATTGTGTCCTTAAGAGCCACATCTGCATGTCTTCTAAATTCTTCCAGTGCGGTGATTCCTCCACTTCCCTGGGCAGCCAGTTCCAGTGCTTGACAATGTTTCTATGAAGAATTATTTTCTAGTACCTGATTTCAATCTCCACTGGAACAACTTGAGGCCATTTCCTCTTGTCCAGTTCTTGTTATTAGGGAAAAGGGACCAACTCCCCTCTGGCTACATCCTCCTATCAAGGACTTGTGGAGAGTGGTAATGTTCCCCCTGTGCTCCTTCCTCCAGGTTAAACACACCCAGCTCCTTCAGCTGCTCCTCATCAGACTTGTGCTCCAGCTCTGTTCCCTTCTCTGGAAATGCTCCAGCACATCAATGATTTTCTTGCAGTGAGGGGCCCAGAACTGGACACAGGATTGAAGGTGTGGCCTCACCAGTGCTCAGCACAGGGGGACAATCCCTGCCCTGGTCCTGCTGCCCCACTATTGCTGATACAGGCCAGGTGCCATTGACCCTCTTGCCCACCTGGGCACAGCTGGCTCATGTTCAGCTGCTGTCAACCAGCACCCCCAGATCCTTTTCTACCAAGAATCTTTCCAGCCACTCTGCCCCCAGCCTGCAGCACTGCTGGGGGTTGTTGTGACCCAAGTGTAAGACCAGGCACTTGGCTGTTGTTGAACCTCAGACCTCTGGCCTCAGCCCATGGATCCAGCCTGTCCAGGTGCCTCTGTAGTGCCTTGATACCGCCCAGCAGATCAACACACCAGCCCAAATCTGTGTCATCTGCAAACAGACTGAGGGTGCATTTGATCCCACCATTCAGATCATCAGTAAAGATATTAAATAGATTTGACCCAGATACTGAGCTCTGTGGAACACCTCTAGTGACTGGCCACCTGCTGATTAAATTCCACTCATCACCACTCCCTGGGCCCAGCCATCCAGCAGTTTTTTTTATTCAGGAGTTAATATCCTGTGTCTCCCTATTACCATCTATTTGTATTTTCAGTGTACATTTTTGCTTTCTAATGTACAGTAGAACACAATTTTAGAGACGACTGGAGTGTTTGCATAGTTACTGCCAGCTTTCTTCTTTATGGCTATTACAGTGTATTGATTATCAAAACATAATGGTGGATGGAGTTTTGGGAAATTAAAAATTTCTTTGTAGTGTCTGATCTCAATTCAGCTGTAAGATTAGGGGGATATTGCCCATGTAACAAGGCAAAATCAAAGAGAAATTCTAACTTGAAAAGTTTCCATTGTCCAATCTCCCAAGACTTATTTTCCTTGTATTTTGCCAGTCAAGTAAACAAATTTTCCCTTCCTCAATTTTTTTTTTGAGTTTATGTGAGAATCAGGGGAAAATTCAAAGGACTTGATGTTAACCTCACCTAGGGGGCTGAAGTATCCTTCCTAACCTTTCACATCCATCTGGTTTTGCTTTTGGGGGAGGAACAGGCAGATGACATCTTTTTTTGTAGGAAAGGACTGACACATTAGTACCCCTCCAGGTGCATTCCTCTGGTGGCCTGCAGTTCACACACACTCTTTGTTCCTTCAGTAGAGGGGAGTTTAGCTTTCAGGATGCTTTACTGCCGGCTTGGCTTTATCCATGCATCCTTCAAAAATAGAGGATTTGGGCTAAATGGCAAAAAGATAATCACAGTTGCTAAAGAGTCACTAAAAGCCCCCTTGAATTTCTTCAATGCCTTTTCTGCAGAGAAGGCTGTGACTCAAGGGCTGTAGCATTTCTTGGTGTGGAGTTTTCAAAATCTGTAAGGTCATATAAGCACAAGGTGGTGCAAATGTGAAGACTTGACAGGAGGAAGGATGCCATTTCTGTGCACAGCATCTTGCTACTGAGACAGGACTGTCTTGGGATTTTTCACTTCTTCATACACTGAAAATGGCCTTCAGTACCTAATATCCATCGTTGGGTCTCCATCTCTAATGATCAGTCCCTTCAGGCAATATTTAATTGAGTAGAACAGTAATTTTGTGATCAAGATATAAATTTATTACAGACTGGATTGTGACTGATGAACTCATTTCACCTATGACCTAAACTGAATATGAACTCAACTCTTCTCAGGTAGGAAGCTGATGTATAAAATTATTTTCAACTCATTGCCAGGGGATTTAGAGTGCACGTTTTTAGTGGTTTAATCTGGAATTTAAACCGGAAACCAATTACTAGAAGAGTTGGCCAAAACCAAGATAAAGCACCATTTTTTTTCAAAGTGGAATCACCTCACAGAACTTTAGTGTTACTGGAATTGTGCTTTTGATGGGAAAGACAAAATCCCTATATTTAATTTTAGCATTGAAATACACAGATGTAATATTTCTCGGAAATATGTCTATATGTTATGTTGTTGACTATATGCTAAAAGTACAAAAGGTAAAAGAAAATTGCAGTATCCACAACGTGTGTTTTTGCTAGTGATGATAGATATAGCACAGCTTTAAAAGACACTTTCCCTAAAATGGGATGCAGACAACTCTTATGGCAGATGTTGGTCAACTTCTTTTTTAAAATAAATCCCTATAAATTTACCACAGCCAGAAGGAAAGGGAATGGCTTTTTCAGACATTTTAATATGCTGAAATAAAGCAAAGCAAAAATTACATTTATGCAGTGCAGTTAATAACTTTTAATAATCATCAAAATTCTCTCTTTCTTAAGAGAAATTAAGGACTTTCTAGCTTTAAGGCTTGGTCAACAAAGACCTTTCAAGACCATTTTCCTGCTGTTCTGTAGGTTTATTGTCTTCATAGATATTCTCATTGATCACTGTTTGCTTTACATTTTTTCACTTCTTATTTAAAATTGACATATATTTGAATACTTACCATTATATGGTCAGTGGAGCTACTCATTTAATAGGTCAAATAATCATTATATTTCACTAGGATGCTGGGGTTTAATTCATTTAACATTTTAATCTTCCATCAGTTTTTCCTTTAAGAGGATTTCAGTGCATATACAGGATTTGTATAAATCTGTGCAGTAAATTTATTCTTTTAACAGTTTTATTCTTTCATCAGAAATTAATTTAAATGGATTCTACAATATATCACATTCACTGCCAGTGTGGCTTTAGGTCAGGTTGTTATTGATGCAAAAGCAATGAGGTATTAAAAGAGAAAGGAAATATCTGAAATTGGAAAGTGTTCAAAAAGTGTGCCATTGTAAGGCCATGACATTCCTTGGATATGATGGGAGCGTGGGGATGGACCACTCATAAACCATTTTTGTCCAAAACCTGGTATAGTTGCTAATTTCAGGTTCTGCTAAAGTCAGAATCTGTGCTGAGAGGGCCAAGTTTGAAAGGGCACACCAAAACAAGAATCCCGTATCAGGATATAAACATGATCCCCTCTATTTGAGACAAGTCTAGAAATATCAAAACAGAAGAATTTGGGGGAAATGCCTTCTTCTTCTTCAGTTTGTTCATGCAAAGCATTTGGCATATTCAGGATTTTGTGGGGTTGCTTGTTTTGTTAATGTAGGCTGCTCTGTTGGAATGGGATGCACAGAGCAATACCTGGAATATGTTCCTTTTCCCAGGTTCTGAGGTACATTGGTAATGGCCAAGAATAGGCAAAAAGAAAGAAGGTAAAACTAGTAAGGGTTTTCATGTGCACAGGTATGAACAGAGAGGAGGATTTATGGGGAAAAGGATAATGGTGTAGATAGTGTAAATATGCTAAGATTTCCTACATACAGAAAACAGTAGTAAAAAAGATCAATTTCTAAATTTCTATGTGCCATCTACTACCACTTAATACACTCAGCATAAGGCTAGACTTTTAGAAATATTAATCAATGTTAATCATTACCTAGCTAAGTTATTACACTGCAGAGCTACAGGATGTGGGTTCCTACCTCTGCTCAGATCCAGCCCCATAGCTGTCTATTGGTGACTTTGCTGACAAAAGCTTCTTGGCCATGTGTGAGTGCAAGTCAAAGACAGCCCAAAATTCACCTCACTGTATGATACCTTCATTGGTGTTAGCTGCAGGAGCTGAAGGAGCTTCTCAGGGTATAGGGGGTAGCATAGGGACCTCTGACAGTGCTGGGGCACTCAAACAGCCAACTTGCATAACCTTGAAGTAAGTAGAAGAAAATACTGGTTTAAAGCTGACAGTATACAGGAAAAAAAATGCAAAATACCTGAGGAAAATTCAGAAATTCTGAGGAATGTGCTGGGGGGATAGAATCTATAATAATTACGTGTGTGTAAGAAAAATTACCTATCTTTATGCAATTAAATAGTATCAGTAAATTTAATGGAAAAAAATTGCCAAGAAAATGAATTTATGATAACATCACTGTTTTTTAAAGGGAAAACATAAACCTGGATAATTTATTTTAAGTGTATGACACATACTGCATATCTTAGTCAATTTAAAAATTGTTCTTTTGCTAGAATTGCCAATGTTTGGAAGGAAGTTAGGAATATAAGGAGCATTTCAGCACTGATGAGGAATGGTTGATTAGATCAATGAGGAAAGATATAAGGAAGGATCTGTTGAACATGTACTGGGCTTCTGATTTTATTCAGCAAATAACTAGCTATAAAAATCAATGATTTACATGTGAAAGTAAAATGTCATCTAAGAAATTACTATAGTTGCGCATATTTTTCTTAGTTTTTCACAGAGAACTTTTAGATGGTATCAAGTAATTATTTCTTTTGTAATAACTTTTTCATCTCAAGCATATATTGGGGACCCAGGCTATGGCTGAGAGCACAACTCATTTAGGCTTATGGTTAAAAGTACAGTAAAGAAAAGTTTTAGTATTATGAGAGACACAATGCCTAATTCTCCAGCTGTAGTGGGGCTGCAAAATGGTTGGCATGAGTAGCAATATCCTGCAGAATATTTTTCTCTGCTGACAGTTTTTTCATCTGGGTGATGGCTTTTGAGTGTGGGCCAAGTCTCAGCCCATCCTGGTGGTTGGGGTTAAGGTTAAGAGAGAGACAGTTTGCATTTTCTTCACCCAACCTGATAATCAGTTTTTCATTTTCCTTTCTACAAGAGCTCTGTATTTATAGGATATCCTTCCATCACACTTGAAGTTGCACCCTTGGACTGGTGTGATGGCTTTGTATACTAGGGATCTAGTGCCTTCAGCTTGCTGCAGTCAATTTACTTTTGACAACCAAGAAATTTGATTTTTATAATGAGGCATAAATCACAGGAAAGGGTTGTCTATAATGGACTTAGCAGAGTTAGGAGTGAGAGTGCAGCAGTTCATATCAAGAGGATTTTAAAATAGCTGCGCAGTAAAGGACATGATCTTTGTGGAGAAGGGGAATTTGAAGAAATTTGGGACAGCCAGGTAAGAGTTACACAGCTTGGAGGTTCAAAAGCTGTTGTTGACTTGGTATGGTCCATTGTGGCTCTGGTGTGGCACTTGATATAGAAGAATACCAGGAGCCAGGAGGTTGGCTGGGATCTGAAAGACGGGGTGAAGTGCAGCATGCCCGAAACAGCTGCGGTGTCTCACTGCTCAGTACGCTGAGCTGCATGTTTGTTAAATTGAATTATACCTTTAAATTAATTCAATTGAATGTGAGACGAATGAATTATAGATCATTTTGGTGAAGCTGTAAATATGGCTCGATAGAATCCAGCACCACAAATAGGAAAAGCCTACAATAATGTATTTGCATGTTTACATATCACTCCCCTGTGGTGGATTAGCAAGCAGAAAGAAGCCTAAAACCACAGGGGGAAGGTTTAAATAGGATGATGCAGACATTAGTGAATGATTAACCATAATTTCACAAAGGTGGAGGGTAAGCTGTTCATTCTGCGGAATCTCACAAATGTGTTTTGAACGATTAACTAAATTTGCTTGGCAAAAGTTTAATTAAGGCTGCCACTGATTAACAGCAATTATTTAACCTGGTGTGTTGGCTGGCTCCTCACACTGTGTGGAGAGCACAGCAGTAATGACAGGAAGGTGTTCAGGGGTTTTCGTGCCTGCCTGTGTAAGCGACCCCACCTCCAAGGAGCAGAGGGAATCAGAGACACTCCACAGCTGTCCTGAAAGGCCCTGGGTAGCCCCTGGCGGAGTCTCCTTAATGGGGAGCCAGCTCTGCGGGCCAGGGAGAAGGGTCAGAGCCTGGTGAAATGATGGATGCTGCTCCCACCACTCCTGACATTTCTACAAAGCTGCAGAACCAGACTGGGCCTCGTGTCTGCAAGGAAACTCAAGGCAGGGAATGAATGGAGCTCTCCTGTGTTCTCCTTTGCTCCTTCTTCCTGCAACACTCCTGCCCTCCCCTTCATTCTTGTTCTTCTTCTTTGTGAGAATGAATGTAATCTGTCCCTGGCTGGTTACACCAATATTTTCAAATGCTGCTTATGGTCTTTTATGGGTAATACTATTTTGGCACAGTTGGACACGCTCATGAGAACAAATGATGTCTGTGTCATATAATTGCTTTTTTCTTTCTTTTCAGAAGGAGAAAAAAACCTCTTAATAATAACTTATGACTAAGCTTATTAGGAAATAAATATTTCCTTGAAAGTGTTTTGAGAGGAAGCACAAATATTCCTTTAAAAAAAGCACACATTCTCTTCATAGATTTATCACAACCTTCTTACTTGTCTTTTTACTCAATTGTTAAACATTCTCTCAGCTTTTCACGTCATAGATCCTGGTTTTACAGGGAGGTTCTGGTTGTCTGTATCCCAAGCTCCAGTGAAGGAGTGTTGATTGCCAGATAATGGCAGACCAGGTGAATCTCTGTGATGGCTGCTGAATACAGCTCTGCCTTCTAAACAGCTCCATGAATGTTATTATAAAATTAAGAAATATGGTACCCTTGGATGGTTGACACTGTGACATAAAAGTTAAACACTATTTATTATTAATGTTCTTTATTATTAAGAAGACCTCTGCAATCTGGGCAGGATTTCAATGTCTTCCCAAGACTCGACAAAGATATATATCCTCCTGTAACTGAAACCTCTGCTGCTTTTATGCCTAAGTTATGCAATTTACTAGTGTTCCATCAGTTTGCTCCACAACTTACTGCGAATACTTCTTATTGTGGAGATACTGAGTATTTAATTTATATCTCTCCTATATTGTGATGTTTTCAGAGTCACATTCAAGCAGTAACTTCACACGTTTCAGAAGTTCCAGCATTGCTTCATTAGCAGTTTATATGAATGCTCAGTTCCAAAATATCTCAGTTACCTTGTTTATAATGATTTTCAACCTCACACACAAATTTTCTAAAAGGCAAACTCATTTTGTTGTTCCATTAAGAAAGCCATATGTCTTGCTTTATATTTGCACCCAAGACCTAAACTTAATGGCTGCTATACCAAGTATGGTATTTCTACTTTTCTATCAACAAACTATAAAACCTAGCTAATTTTTAGCCTGCTTGCTTTCTGTTTGTGTACTTCTAAATCATTGCTGTGTACAACAGTACAATAAACAACAGATAGTCAAGAAGTATTATAGCCACAAAAAGTTTTAAAAAAACCCCAAATGACTGGAAACCATGAATTGTCTTTGGATCAGGTTATCAAGAGTGTTCCTATCAATCTACTTCTGTGCTTTGTTTGTCCTTTGAATAGTCATAAATAATTAGCTTATCTCCCTCTATCAGTGTCTAAAGTAAAGGACTAATGATGTCAGGACAGCTTGCTTTGAGATTTATGAAATATGCTATGATCTACCTGTAAATGATTGTAGGGGTAGCTGGAAGAGCATATTTTTAGATTGCTTCATTTTCTGTTATCAGAAAATCTGTCAGCCTTAGCTGGAAGGCTTTAGCTGTTCCCCTACTTCAAGGAGGCCTCTGCGTGTCATGCCCTTGAGAAGCATCTGTTGTTTAATTTTGTGAACCGATGTTCAGGTTAAACTGCAGAAGATTAGCCAGGTCCTCCTCCTTTTTTTGTTCCGCCTGCTGTTCCCCAGAGCCCCCTGGGGCACGGAGGGAACCGAATGCTGTCCCTGGGGATCAGGATTGTGCAGGAGGCAGAGGAGTTCTGTCAGGGTTCCCAAGGAAAGTGTTGGGAGCAAGGAGTGGAGAGAAGCAGGGGGAGGCAGGATGTTGCCAGCACGTGCCTCTATTCTCTCACCTTCTCAGGCCCAAGGTAACCCATTCTCTTGCCTCCTGAGGCACCAGCTTTGAAGTGAGCTTTCCTTTCCTTCCCTCCCAGAGGCAGAGTTTAGACTCTGTCCCTACCTCTCCTACATGATCCCTTGGATTACTGTCTTTATTGATAACATCACATCAGGTACCCAAAGGGGCAAAGTTGAGACCCCATGAATGACTTATATTTAGGTATTCCTATTTTTTCAAGAGCTTTCTGAAACTTCCATCTTTACAGTAGCATAGCTGTGCCACTTCACTATTATTTCAACTATATGCAACTACAATTTAGCCACAATGGGTAGTTTTTCATCATTACCAAGCTGTTTTTGACTCCATGTGTCACTTCTCCCACTGGTGAGCACAAATCCAGGTTTGCCCACTCAGGTGCTCTTTGCTCACCACCCACCCCACACCACCCTGGAGGAGCAGATGTGTGTGGGTCGGGTGATGGAGATGGGGCCCTGTTCCTTTCCAATCCCAGCAGCCAGCACTTGGCAAAGGCCTAAAGAAAATAAAACAAACAGGAGGACTTTTCTGGGGCATACGAGGGGGGAAGCGGCTCTGTTTCAATGTCAACCGGATACTCTCTGCAGAGCTGGATTGCTTGCCCCCACAGAAAAATCCACGGTCCCTTTTTTCCATCCTGAATTAGGAGATTAAACTTGTGTTTGACAACTTCTAGCCTTAGAAACAATTGACAGATTTTAGAGAAAGTGCTGGATTGCCATAATCCGATTGTAAAGTGACAGATGTTTGCTTAGCTGGGTTTAGGTCACCAGGTGGGATGACCTCTATTCTTCAGGTTAGTCACAGGACATAGGATAGGTAGTAAGATGTTGTTTTGAAATTCAAGGTAACAAAGAGTTACAGAGGAGCTCCTTCTCTGTCAGAGGGTTTTGATGATTTGTGGCTTGCTGCTTTAGATGCTGCACTGTGGCTGCAGATTCTTCAAAGTATCTGCTGCTTCCTCTAAGTATAATCTCAATTTTGTGAAGGTTTAACATGAACCAGCTGTTCTTCAACCATATGGTGACCTGAGCAAGGCACTGGACTGACTGGATTTTCTCAGTTTTACTGAACATGGGGTTTTATGTGGATACAGAAAAATGCAAGATAGAGAAGTTTATAAAATATCTCTCCCTGCATTCACTTCTACTCTTGGAGCAGCTGCTTCTGCTCAGCCTCTGAACTGAGTCAGTCAATTTACTCCAATAGATACTAAATCAGTCCCTTTATCCTTAATGATTAGACAGCAGCAAAAGGCACATCTGATAAAACATGGAGAAATCCAACACAAAACTTAAGCTTTCCTCACAGAGAAAGAAATGAGCCCTAACAGATTGAGCAGGTTAATGGCAAAACTGTACCAAGTAAAATCATTCTGCAAAATGAAAGCAGGATCAAAGACATTAGACACAGGCAATAGCATATTTAAGGTACAATAAAGAATGCCTCAAGCCATATTTGCCAGTTACTATTCCTGTCTTATAATTAACAATGGATTACAATTGAATTAAATCTTTACACTTCACATTGCAGATTTTCTGTAAACAAAGTGATTTGTTTGGCTTAACTCTGTATTCCAAGTAACATTTATAAAAGGTTTGCTTCACTGAAAACTACCATCCATCTCTTAAATTCAAGTTTTATCTGACCTGGCTTCCTTAAACGTTTTACTTTTTTTTTTTTTTTTACAAAGATTAAAAAATACACTGTGGAGTAAAATTATCTCAGCTTTGAAAATATGAAATTGCATCTGAAGCAGTGCTTCAGTACGTAGTAATTTACTGTGGTAGCTCTAAAGCACAGATGGGAGAGTATAGAAAGAGGATTAAGCTGATTTCCATATCCTAAACTTTATCAGGGATAACACAGAAAACTGTGTCATTCATTACTGCCTGGGGAGTTCTTAAGTGTTAACAATTTATCCAGCTGATACATTAGAAAAGCTTGGAAGTATTTTTTTTTTCATTAGCAATAACAGACTGAGATTAAAATGAAAGTCAAAGTTGCATTGCAAGAGTTTTGTTCACCTGCCAAACAGAGGAAATTAATTGCTTCACCTGAAAATATTGATCATAGTACATCTCAGCCAAAGTCTAAGTGCATGGACTCAAGAAATGCACTGCTGAAAAATTTGTTATCTGGAGTCTTTATTTCTAAAAAGGCTACTTTCGCTACATTAAAAACAAAGAATAATAAGACACTGGTTTTGATACTTAATGCCATGCAAGGTTTATGTTCATACACCATGCTTCACATCACACAACTGAAATGGTTTAGGATTTAGCTCAGAACCTATTACAATCAGAAGGAATACCCTCATTAACATTTAGCAGCCTTTAGATCAGACATAACCAAAGATTCAGCTGATAATACCAATGCATGCAAGAGATTACAACCAAAGTCTTGTTATCCCTTGTAATTATATCCCCCTCATGTTTGTTTTCACTTGGATGCTTTGGCAATTTTTCTAGACACTTCTGTTTAATCTGTGCACTTGGATTTAGCAGAATTTTATGACTGCAGTAGTTTTTCAATGATTTTTGAGTTTCTACCAATCCAAAGTTGTAATGCTCAAGTGGAAGTGTACTGTGGTTTAGCTGTAAAGATGCTATTGCAGAGTAGTTCTTCATTTTGTAAATAGAAGCCCATTAATATAACAAAAAAAAAAAAAAAGGAGAAAAGCAGGTCTGTACCTATAGGTTTTCTAGATGTTGTCACAAACCAGTTTATGCAATCCAGTCTCTCTTTCTATGTGTAAATGTGTGTCTATATATATATGCACAAAGATTTATCTGCCTAAAGAGTATACATTTAATCCTGAAAGTGATAAGTTGATTAAAAATTTTTCCATTATGTCTTTCTGTCAAATTCAATAGGATTTCTGCATGAAAGCCTGAACCTCTCAGACAGCTGCACTGAATCTTTGTTGCATGGTATTTTTGTCTCAGTTTCTGCTGAAAATTCTTGCTACGGATCTCCTTCTCATCTCCTAGTTTTGTTCTGTTAATCTTTCCTCCTAGGTGCTTTTTGTAGGCTGGACTTTATTTCATCTTCTGCTGCTACAATTAGTATAAAATCTACAGATAACATGGAGATGTAACATTTGAAAGTGGGAAAACTGGGAAAAATCTCTGGAGTACGTAAGACCATACAAGCAGACACACTGTCCTGAGGTGTTTGGTCAAGAACAGATGAGTATCCCATCTCCAGCAGGGACTGAAATTGTTATTAGTCATATTCAGAAATGTAATTCCAGCCCTCACATTGTGTTTTTTTTCTTTTTCACTACCTAATCCCTTAATAATATATCATGCCTTGCTTGGTGTCTGTGAGATAAATAATTTGCTTTCGTTAAGGAAATGCAAACTGATGCCCAGCACAATTGTGGCTATGGCTGACACCACTTGCAGGAGCAGTGAAAGTTTCCAGTTCTGGGCTAGGACATATGCACACACATTTATCCTCTCCTATTCAATTTTCATATAGTGTCATCATTTTCTGTCAGATTAGATTCCCTGTATCCACTCGACCCACCTGGGTTTTTCCAGCAAGACACTGGTGACAAAATGGACTGACTTCCCCATGGTTAATGCTGCACACAGCAGCAAGCTACTGAAAATCAGCTCATTGCATTTGGCTTTGCTCCTGCCTTTTTGACATGGCTCCTTCCTCACTCTCACTGTTTCTCTCCTGGAAATTCCCAGGGAGGGAGGGAGGGAAGGAAGGAAGGAAGGAAGGAAGGAAGGAAGGAAGGAAGGAAGGAGCGAGCAGAGGGAGATGACAGAGTAAGATGCATTTATTCCTCAAGAGATGACATATTAAAAATAATAAAGAAAATAAGAGATTTCTTTATTAGAAATAATAAAGAAAATAAGAGTTCTACATATACTGTACAGTTTACAAACTAACTGCAGAATTAAGACTGTTTCCAGTTTCATTCTGAGGATGAACAAGTGTCTTGCTGGATGCTCAATACAGAAGTCTACAGCTCTGCTCTGTCTTCCAAATTTTGGTTTTCTGCAGACTTCTTACCTGAGCACACATAGCCAGTCCTCCAAAATGTTCTATTGTACTTGCTGCAACAATTCTCATTTCTACTCCAGTGAACTCATTATTCAATGTTTATTGGAGCTCTGACTGGGGAATCCAATTGTATCCTCTGTCAAGTGACTGCTCTGGCAACCAGGCCAAAGAGTCATGCACAAACACACATATATACATACCTCTCCTGAGCTCCACTGGTGTCTAATTAATCTGCATAAAGCAGAACAGCTGATTCAAGGTTCTGAAAAAGGAGAAAGTCATCTGGTGTGGTGAAATCACATAGAAGAGAACAGAAAACTAGAAGAAAATTTGAACCCTAGGGAGAAAGGATGCTTTGACTGGTGGGTTGCAGCAGGAAGGACAAGTCCTGTCCACTCCTCTACCCTCATTCTCTACAAAGCTTCCTTGGGTAAGGTTGCTCTGAGGAAAGCAGTCAGATTAATTGCAGAGGTATCATATGCATAAATTGTAGATCCTGATCCTGATTTAGCTTAAATGTAGGATAGCTGTCTAGCAGCTAAATATTGTCAAGAAATCTACAGTAACTGAATTTTTGCACAGACAGACTTTACATTTCTAAATATCTTTAAGCATCTTAAGAGTGAGGAAGCAACTGAAACTACAGATTTGAAAATCAGTCTTTTGGCTTCAGACATCCTCTCATCAGTGACTGCTAGGTGACGTGTATGTGATTTTGGTTTTTAGTGATACAGACACTAAACTCAACTGTATGACAACAGTGTGTAGTGCTACATTCCCTGCTGCAGGGATGCTGAAAGGATAACTGTGCTAAAGATTGTGAAATTTTCGATCTGATACCACTGGTACCATGTGAGTTCTTGTGATGAAGGTGGGAAGGGAGGGCCAGCAGTGCCACCTCTGAAGCCTCACCTATGCTCTCTCCTGGGTAAAACTCCTTCTAGAAGTTTGTAGCACTAAACCAATATGTGTGTGATTCAATAAGCTATTCCTGATGGATATTTGGAGTTTATTCATGAACATTTCTTCCTGCATACAGCAGTGTTTTCCTTTCGGGTGTTAGTAGGGTAACAGGGTTTTGAACTACAGGTGGATTCAATAGAGTTAGAGTAAATCCTGGCTGTTCCATGGTTATCCAGGATAAAAAGCCAGTCATCTATTCCACTGAATCCCACTTTGAAGAATTTGAGTGAAATAAGAGCAGGGATAGTCACAGGGGAATGGGTCACTCTTTGATATGCAGGCCTTTGAACTGTAACTGTGCTGGCTGTCCATACCCTTTTTTCAGATTGCTGGATGCCAGTCTTCCTGAAGAAGATGATTGTTCCTTGCTCTCATAAATTAAAAGATGTTGGCCTATCCAGGTAGAAATTCCTATTCAAACACAGAAATACTGCCTTGTGTTTTCCCGTCTCCCTTCTTAATCCATCTGTAATTCATTAGGATGATGTTAATTGCCCTGTTGAAAGACTCTGTTCTACTTCAAGTAGAACAACACTGAAATTTCCTCAGCAGCAGGTTTTTTATTGTATTGTTTCGGGGCTTTTTTGTCTACTTTTCTTTTTTTTAATGTATGTTCCAGTTTTTAATTTATCCATCACGAGCTTTTGGTCAATTGCCTGAGGTAATCATGTTCTGCTAAATCAGGGCATGGGGGCAAGAAAGATTACCCTGATCAACCTTTATAAAGTTTCTGGAACTGCCAACTCCAAGCATCCTATTTAACTAGGATGATTTAAATGAGTGATAATATCCAGTTACTAGCTCTGAGACAATTTGGCCATCTGAGGTACCACGAGGACTCAGCTACAGCAAGCAAGGCTGTTCTCCACAGAAATGAATATGTGCTGGTGTGCTGCCAAGATTATTCTAGGGCTGCAGATGGCATCTACTGTTCCCACTGTATAAGCCTGGTTTAATGTGACTGGTACAGACAGTGTGTAGCCAATGCAATTTTTTACTGATGGGATGTGATAATCAAATTTAAATTTTGTTTTCCCTAAATATTTTAGAGCAGACCAACCATGTGTTGTTCTTGCAACAAGTCCTGTCAGTAAAGTATGAACTTCTTCCCCTTAACATGGCCTCTTCTGCATATTTGATTACCTCAATAAAAGCCTGTAATAGCTGGTACAGACGGGTCATATTTTGGAGGTACATAAAGGCACGAGTTGCCATCGGGCATGAGAACTGCCATTTTTTCAAAGGGGCCATAAAAGGCAAATACAGTTTGTCTCTCACATGGCATAGTATGTTTGCAGGAGTGATGGAAAGTGCTATAACACATGGAGAGGCAGTAAGACAGTGTAGCAGGGTCATGGATAGTCAAAAACGAGGACACTGCAAGCTGGAGGCTCTGCAGTCACATGCACAGGCATGTAAACAGCTCAAATTGCCACTGTTGATGTCTCCTTGCCTCTAAAAAATAGCTCTGTCCTGAGGATTAGCTACCTGGGTGTGACTGCTTGGGGACACTGGATCAGCTGGCACAGCCCCGAGAAGAAATACGAAGCTTTGCTCGTGTCCACCAGCTCAGGATCTACCCAGAGCAACTTCAAAGAATATAAATGTTCCATCCAAACAGTGTGGAGCGGTTAAGCTGTGTAAAACAGCAAGGTGGGAAGAATGCTCTGTGGGCAGCATCTATTTCTTGCTGTGGCATGAACTATTTTATGTGGTCTATTCCAGCTCATGACTATATTTGCAGCCCTTAAGTGTTTAGACCGTTGTCTTTCAGGCAAATTTTGTACTTCCTGGATGCATTGGTACTCACACTTCAACACTGATCTAGAATATTACAATCTTATTGGATTTTGCTAAGTAGAGATTGAAACCTAAGTTGCAGAGTGTTAGAGAAAGGGTTTATTTGATACAACAGCAACTGTTGCACTGTTGTACTCCTTAATGTGTAACTGCTATGGATTGCTGGTATTCTCAGGATGTAAAAAAGAATCTCTTTCTTATCAGAAAAATGGTTTTATACAGCCCCTGAATCTAAGTTAGAATGAGTGTTATCAAAATGTGTTGCTTATACAAATTTGTTGGGAATTATATATAAAAGAACAGGCTGCAGGCAGCAGGTACATATCTAAATCAGCTAAGAATCCATGGGCTAGGTAAATGAAAACTAAATGGGGAAATTCTGAGCTCCTAATTTCGATTTCCAAAAAGGGGAGTCTCACACAAACCTGATAAGAAAATGAGAAGATGAGCCATAAGCTCACCATCATTAACCAAAACATCGTTAGGCTTTATTTTCTTTATTTTCCATGCTGCTGCAGCCTCACTGTCTGCCAGTGAGTTCCTCCTGATTTGATGATAGAGAGAGTGTAAAAGAGTGTTGGGGAAGATTCCTGAGGACAGAAGAATATTTTTAATTTGGTGTTGCATCTACAAATATAGGCAGATGCAAATCTGAACTGGCTGGCTAAGAACCAGGTCCAGCCCCCAAAACAGCAGAAAATATGGTGCTATGGACAAAATAGTACATTCTGCTGAGAGGCTGCTCATGGAGGTGTAGGAGTGGAGGGTTGGCTGTGAGAGCCAGCTGGCTCCTGTTTCCCTTGGAGCATGGTGCTGACAGCCATCTGTGGGTATGTCCTGGAGACAAGGCAGTGCTTGGGAACAGGAATAGGTGCCTACGGCCACAGGAACTGGGGGCAGGTTAGGATAGACCATCCTGGAATCACAGAATCACAGAGTGGTTTGGGTTGGCAGGGACCTTAAAGGTCATCTCATTCCAACCCCACTGCCGTGGGCAGGGCACCTTCCCCTAGACCAGGTTGCTCAGAGCCCCATCCAGCTTAGTCTTGAACATTTCCATGGATGCGACAGCCACAGCTTCTCTGGAGAACCTGTGCCAGTGCCTCACCATCCTTACAAGGGAGAATTTCTTCCTGACAGCTAATCTAAACCTATTCTCTGTCAGTTTGAAGCCCCTTGTCCTGTCACCACATGCTCTTGTAAATGCTCTGCCTGTCTTATAGGCTCCCTTCAGGTACTGGAAGGTGCTCTAAGGTCTCCCCAGAACTTTTTCTTCTCCAGGCAGAACAGCTCCAACTCTTTCAGCCCTTCCTGGTAGCAGAGCTGTTCCATCCCTCTGATCACCTTGGTGCCTCCTCTGGCCTGGCTCCAGCAGGTCCCTGTCCTTCCTGTGCTGGGACCCCAGAGCTGGATGCAGCCCTGCAGGTGGGGTCTCAGCAGAGCGGGGCAGAGGGGCAGAATCCCCTCCCTGCCCTGCTGCCCACGGGGCTTTGGATGCAGCCCAGCACACGGGGGGTTCTGGGCTCCCAGAGCACACGGCCGGGGCATGTCCAGCCTCTCACCCACCAGCACCCCCAAGTCCTTCTCCTAGGGCTGCTCTGGATCCATTCTCCTTCCAGCCTGTCTTTGTGCTTGGGATTTCCTTGATCCAGGTGTAAGACCTTGCACTTGGCTTTGTTGAACTTGCTGAGTTTGGCACAGACACACCTCTCGAGCCTGTCAAGGCCCATCTGGATGGCGTTCCTTCCTTCCCGCAGGTTCACAGCTCCACACAGCTTGGTGTTCTCAGCAAATCTGCTGACAGTGGACTCAGTCCCACTGTTTTATCGCTGAAAAAGGTGTGTCCTCAGCCTGTATCCCACATAATATATAAATTGGTGGAGGGACTCTGAATTAAATTGCCAGAAATGCTCAGATCAATAGATGGATTCCTTTTGGCTTCATTTAGCTTTGGATCATGCTCTCAAGGAAGAAATAGATGACTACAGGCCTTAACCTGAATTCTCATAGGCAAGAGTGGAGAGGTAATCTTTCTTGCAGAGTGGATTGGAAAACCTCTGCTAGCCTTTCCAAATTTTGTTCTAACTGCTCACACCAGGCCTGGGTGGCTGCAAACTTAGAGGAGAGCACTGATTGTTTGGAGCTGTTTCCAGCAGGGTGCTGTCATCTTGATATTTAAAAAAAAAAAAAAAAAGACATCAAAGTAAAAGGGAAGTTGGGTGATGTAAAACTAAATGTTTGCAAAACAGGCCGGTTCTTTGAATTTCCCAATCCATTACATAACAAAAACGCATGAACTGTGTGATTAAGAATACTAAGTAGTAAGTACAGAAATAAATTCTGTTTAGTGAGGATTCAAATCCCCTTGAGGATTTAAAATGTTTTTTAAAGTCTAAGGAGGTGGGGGCAGGGGGGAGTGACATATTTTCTATAAATGCATAGAATTACTAAGCACAAGGGATTTATTTAACCAGGAAACTTACATTACTGAGATTAGACATCTCGTTTTCAAGGTGCTCTGGGAAGATAATGACTCCTATACCCATAATTCACTGTAGACATCAGTTTTGTCTGATAATACATAAATTGACCTGATGATAGAAGTTAGCAGTTTTCACTCTAAATTGCAGTATAGTGCTAGATAGCACTAAAGAATGTGTGGGTCTGATTCATTGAGTTTCTGTAAATTATAGAGCAGAGGATTTGGCCCTCCTGTTTAAGAAATATACATTTCCTCTCTAAAACAGAGATGCAGTTGTTCCTTTCATTAAAATATAAATGCTCTGAAAAACAAAATTAAATCTTCTGGAACAAGGGAAAGAACAATGTTGGTTGTTTATCCTGAAAAGAATGTTAGCCTCAAGGAATAGCTGAATGTTACAATGAATCATATGGAAAACACTATGGGCCTTTAAGATGCTGTGATTAAATGTGATCAGTTAGCAGGAGAAGGTGCGTGAAATTCTGAGTACAGAGGATTTGATGGGAATTTTACCAGTGACTTTAATAGGCACAGAGCTTCCCTTGGATCCTGGAAACTGTGAAACATTTTACTTGCTTATTTGATTTTGAGTTAGGAAATATTGGCTCTCCTTGTCTTTATTTGCTGGATTTCCTGGGCTGAAGTAAATGTTATCGCATTTTATGTTGAGTAAGCTTAAAACAATCTCTAACTTAGCTAAACTCTGTTGAAAATCCTTGTTTCAAAGGTGTAAAAACTGCTGTATTGAATTGATTCCTGCATCTGTAAGATTGTCTTTTCAGAGGAGGAACAGACTATTGCAATTTGGCAGAGGTGAGGAGGATTGTGAAGCTTTTTCCTTACCAATTTTTAATTAGCTGCTGAATGTAAAAGGAGGAAATGAAGGAGCTGCCTTTAAATTGAAGGAGATTCTAAAAGAAAAAAAAATCAATACCGTTTAAGGAATCAGATTTTTAGTTGGTACTTCATGGGTCCTTTCCAAACTATTAAGTAGATGTAATTTAGAGTCACTGATTGAAACATCTGATTCAGGAATATCAAATGTGAGTAGCTCTATCTTAGACACTATTGTGTTTGTGGTTTGAAATGGAGCCTTTCTGCCATTTAGAGTGTCTTCAGGGGATGTGCATGACAGAAAATGTTAAACTCATCTTGTAGTTGAAGTCTCCCATGTTCAAAGAGGGGCTTCTCATTGAGCACTTGGCTTTGGGTTGAGGATCATGCAGCTCTGCAAAGAACTGCTGTGTCACCTGCCTGTTGAAGTGAACAGGAGGAGCTGCAAGGAGACAGGGGTTTTATCCAGTGTGCACTTACAGGACTGCCCCCACGTGTTAGGGAATTTGTGGGGTATGGAGTAGGCACTGGCTGAAAGTAAGTGCTGAAAGTTCTTATTTTCAAAGAAATGGGACAGCAAGAGGAAGCCTCTGACTTAATTTCTGAATTTCCCACTTTCCACTAAGATAGTGGCAATGCACTATGTTTACCTTTTGTGTGAAGTGAATAGAGAAATGTGACCTCTCAGCATAGGAGTAGTTACATGTTTAACACTCAGATTATATCAGGCAGTAGCACTGTTGCTTTTAGTTTTAAACCCGTATGTAAACTTTCAGATGGCAAATAAATGATGATCAGAAGAGAAGTAGATGTACATTTTAATTAAGTCTTGATATGCTGTGAGACAAAAAAAAAATGGAGGAGGAAGAAAATAGCTGTATTAGTTCCAGATTTAATGAAATGTGTCTGAGTTAACAACTACTAATACATTATTTTATCTTTGTCCGTCACACAAAGAAATCTGTGAACCACACAGCCCTGCTGATGAGTTCTCCCAGTGGCAGATGAAGCTGCACCAGTAGAGTGGCTGTCGTTAGAAGGGGAGCCTGGAGCTAGGGCTCAACTGTGAGTACCTGCACCATGGCTCGACCTTTACTGCTTCTATGCCACGTTAGGTTATGGACTGCCACTTACTGTGAATGCACAGCTGAAATCCAGCCTGCTGAAAAGGCCAAGGATGCCTTGAGATCTCAGCTATGAAGTCTATTCATTGTGCAGGAATAGAAAAGTCAGTACATGAAAATCTTAGTTTGTGCAACTTTTTTTTTTTTGTTTGTTTGTTTTGTTTTTTTATTTGTTTGTTTGTTTTTTCTTTGAGGATGTATATCTCAAACATGTAGAAATCATGCAGCAGTGAAGAAAGAGAATTAAATGCTAACAAGTAATGCAAGATTAAAGCTGGGAAGTGAAGGTTCAACTGTTTGATAAAAACTTTTTTCTGTCCCCTCATTATAGTGCAGGTTTGCTGTTCTGGTATGCTACTGCTGCAGCAAAATGCACTATTTATACCAGATAAAATATACATAGGGGTCACAACACTGATGTTACCTTCAAATTGATCTATTTAGTTACTGTTTTTTAATTATTTTCAAAGCTGAAATTTTTTCCACAGACAGCTGTGATATCAAATGGCTTTATGAACTCTTGCTGAATATTTTACTTATATTATTCATCCTGATAATAAGCTGTTGCTTCTTATTTTAATTATTCTAGTAGGTGTTTCCTTACAGTTTGTGATTTATCTAGTAGTCTAATGTCATCTATGGTTTAGGCCTATCAACAAACTTGACCCTTACAGAAGGCTGTATCAGTGAATAATAAACTTCTAAAGTGTTACTTTTTTGTAAGAAAAGTTTTAACACTGGTTTAAAACCATGTAATAATATGTGCATTTTTGCCTTCCTACACAGTTGCTTGCCATATATGTGTATCTGTAACTGTAGATACAGGCTGCTTTTTCTATTTTAATGTTTATTCTTAATTTTCTGCATGTCTACAAATATACACAAAATGAAAACTTAATAGCTTAGTGTAAGATCTGTCTTTTTAGTTACACTTACCTTGAGGATCTGTGCTATAAAGCTAAGAAACTTCCTCCTAAAGGTTTTGGAGTAAATAGCCAAATCACCTCGAAAGCTACAACTCAAAATCAAGAAACTAAATCCATCTAAATGAAAGACACATTTCCCCCTGAGTTACTTATTGTATTTTTTACTAGCTCTTCATTCTTTCTGGAATTTTCCAGATAGCTATTACTGTAAATAAGCATTTAAAAAAACCCAAAAAACAAACAAACAACAAAACAAAACAAAACAAAAAAAATTAATTCTCTGTAGCTGGGAAAGGGTGGTTTTTGTCATTACTTTCACAGTGCCCTGCACATGAGGTTTGTGCTCTCAGTTTAGTTTTTCCAGCTGGAGAACCTGAGGCACAGGAAGGATAAGAACTTGCTCTCTCACAAGAAAACTAGCAAGTGAGCCATAAAGCAAATGCAACCCCATCTGTGGCAAGCTCTGTCTCTCAAATGTCTATTTTTGTGTCACTAGGTGGTAATTGACAAAATCTGTTACTGTTCCTCAAGTTTATAGGAGGAGTAAATGAGAAGTCTCTCATTAATTTGCTTCTAAATGATAACATTTATCATAAAGCTCTTCACAGCCAACCCTACTTTACTAATATGTGAAACCAACCTGAAATTATAACTGAAAAGTTGGTCTGGGAAAAGCTTCAAAAAGACTTTTACATACGTGGCAAATTGGAGAAGTGTAAGCTAATCATTTTTCCTTTTAAAATCCTGAATCTTATCTGTGTTTGTTTGTGTGAGTCTTGTGTGAGTTTTGCTCAGGGTAGAAACCAACTTATGTTAAAATGTATTTATCCTGCCAAGGTCCAGACATTTCAGATTTGCTGTGATGCAGATACAGACTACAAAATTGCTAGAATAAACTGAAACAGCCAGAAGTAGGAGTGTTGAAAGAGATGCCTTTCCTTTACAAATATGAGGCTGTGGGCCCAAAGAAAGGAAATCAAGATCATGGTCACAAAATGACACTGCCTCTCCATTTGTGGTGAATTTCAGCTTCTCTTTTTGTTACCAATTGCTGCTTGATCATGTAATCAAATTTCATAGCATTCACATAAAAGCTGTAGGAAGTTAATTTATGAGAAATTATTGTGGGTTGGTAGGCAATATTATTCCAAACACAGTCTAATTTCAAGTATTTAATAATCTGAAAAAATAGACACTGACAGTACTTTCAGCATTAATTCTTTGTTAGACAGTTCTACTCCACTACAGGTGATGGATTTTTTCTGATTTATTCCAGCTGGTGACATAGACTACTGTTTTTCTCTACAATTACTTCTTTGTCTGCTTGTCTATCTACCTTACAATGCCACTCAGTATAAACCATTGGTCAGTTTTGACCACTCTCAATCTTTTTATTTTCCAGATTTGCCATGTTTTCAAATGGCAAAATTGGTTTAATCCTAATCTTCATCATCAAGCAATCAACTTGTTAGGCAGCAGTTTGGTAACACTTTGTTAGAGTAAAGGTGTACAGTTTGAGGATTTTGCTTGGTTTTTGGTCAGTTGGTTGTGGATATTCTTAATAATTTGTTTGTGGCTCACAAGTTTTTTCCCTAAGTAACAAGTTACCATTCAAAATGTAGTCATTAATAATTACTGAATTTTGTATATTAATTCATGTGTATAGGAAACCAGCATTTCTAAAGAATTTCTGTCTCTTGATAATCTCAGTAAGCTGAGAAGATTTGCCTTAGAGTTAGATGTATGTGCCAGTAGTCTCAGACAGAAAGAGTTTCATTTCTCTTAGATGATAAACTTTAATGGAAACAACAGCCTGCAAGAGAGCATTTTCTGAGTTCATGAAAATCATTCAGACCATGCTTTTGTTTTGCTAGTAAACATTGCTCTTTAATTCAGAAAACAGTTTGTACTGGCCTGGGGAAGCCTGTCTCATTTGATAATGGGCTCTGAATCCAGTGGATTATTGCAGGGATTTTATCTTGCAGTAATCTCCAGAGGGAAATGTACAAACAGCTGGGAGAGCAAGAAGGAACTGCATTGTGCGGCAGGAGTTTGTGGAGCAGAATTTTAGGGTGCTGGAGTGGATCTCAACACCAACATGAATCTTTTCTGTTTTTCTCTGGTAAGTGTACACACACATGTTTTTATTTAGTGGGTTACTGAGTTCATAAACTGTACTGGTGGGTGTGCTTTTATGGAAAAATAATGGAGGTTTTGTATCACAAATGGTGCAAGGGTTGAATAACAACATCGAATCTCTCTAGCCTAGATGAAGGAATTTTTGTATAAGAAACTGTATGTAGCAAAATATGATTCAGTAAAAATACAAAGAAGAGAATGTATAATAAATGTGCCATGCATTATCTGTGACTATTGCAAAACCAAGCAGATTTAGTCGTGGGGCATTGAATCCAAATACAGTAAAATACCTCATAAGTAAGATAAAATTACTAAGTATATGTATGTTATATTTTGTTTTACACTAGATTTTTTGGGTTTTTTTAGATCATAGTATCTTTTTTCCTTCTTTAGTAGTTTGGGAGAACTGCTACAACTTTTCAAGCAATAGATTTCTATTAGCCAAACACAAAAACAAAGTCATAAGGGACAATTTAATTATGGCATTATTTGCACATAGACAGAAGATTTATTTTAAGATCCTCTGTAGTTGGTGTTACTTTTTTGCACTTTCTTTTTGTTTGTTTGCCTGTTTGTTTTGGTTGGTTGGTTTTTGGGGTTCTCTTCTCTTTTTTTTTCCCCTTCTCTTTTCTTGCCCCAAGGCAACTGCTCAGAATGAACAGGTAAATCAGGATAGGAAATCCACAGAAACTGTTTCTGTTTTAAGAGCTTAACCATCTGCCAATACCAATGTATTAGTAATGGTAATTAGCTGAGTATATTTGCAGTATTTACACAGCACAGTAGATCTGTTTGCCCATTTTTCATCTTTTGTTCAGATGTTTAGTGTATCTTCCCCATATATTTAGAAAGAATAATAAAAATCAATATTCAAGCTCCACTAACACAAACTCAAATCAGGCAACTGCTTTGCGTAAATGGTTGCTCCTGATTGCTAATACTATCTTAGTGCAGAGTCCTGGTGTTTTCCAGATCATAAGGATTAAAAGCTGGTTTGTACTTAAAGTAAAATGCAGTGGCATTTCAGGATTCTGTGACGAGCCACTCAGAAAAATAATTCCCTGGGAGCCCAGTGACAATTTTGATCATAGTTTAGTGTGAATGCCTATGCATTTGTACAAAGTTAGCAATGGCTTTGTGGTACCATCTATAACAGCTTGAAAATACTCGTTTCAGAAGTTCTTTGGGAAAGAACTTTTCTATCAATATTCTGCTGTTCTGTTGGAGCTGCTTCTTGTTTTCTCTGTAGTTCACTTTTAAAAAAGGTGTTGAGCCTTGTATCAGTTGAGAGACCAACATTTAGATGAAATGTCAGGTAGATTGTGTGGGCGAGAGTAGGTCAAGTTCCTGCTTCCCTGCTAAACTCAGTATGCAGCACCCAGGGTTTCTGTGGGAGGGGTAATGACTGCAGTGATAATGGGTGGTTCAGACAAGTGAAAGCTGGTGCCATGATAGTTTCTGTAATGAAATAATTAGTTCTGTTTAAAGATTGCTGCTAAGAAGATAACCTCAGTCCCTTACAAGCTTTACACGGGAGCCATTCTGTCCGCTTTGGTAATCTTCTGCTCACCCAGCAAAACACCTCACAAGTTATCAACATCTAAAGATAATTTATAGGCCATTAATGTGTTTCATAAAGGGAAGAGCCCTGTGCAGTCCTCCCTATGCCTGTGACACAGGGCAGTAGCTTTCAGTTATCAGATTGTCTGCCTTAGAAATGAGCTGGTGCTCCAAGTATGTGCACTGGCCACTTTTACTCTGTCATCCTGTGAGCATGGAAAGGCTGGCTACAAAGTACTTGTAGCATCAATATAAGGGTATTTTTCCCTTCAAGAGAGTCAAGCCAGAAGTAATGAACAGCAACAACATAATTAGGCTTTAAAGACACCTTTTAAAGGTGCTAGGGGAGACAGTTTCCTAGTAGGTGCAAATAGCCACCAAGGAATAGAAGTCATGTATGATTTGCGTTGAGTGAACATCTGGAGTAACTGCTAAACCTGAAATCGAGGAAGAGAAATTCTGACTATTGATAGACAGAAGAGAAAGAGCTGTACAAAATAAATAATATTCTCATGGAAGTATTTATCTCATGTAGACTGACTGACAAGATTTCAGACTGCAAAGAGTGTGTGCTTGTGAGTATGTATGTGTGTGTGCATATGCATATATTGTTAAAATACACTGGTTTATAGCTCAGAAAATAGCTTTCTACGCTATAGTGCAGTATAATGGTTGAAGCAATCTACAACCTCAGAGAATGACAATAATATTCTGTTTAAAAACAAAGGTTAACCAGACTTCTGGCTGATGCAAAGTGGTGGAACATCCGTGCAGTTAGAGGAACATCTGTTCACACTGTTGAATTTGAATTTGGGTTTTCTTTCGTACCTGTCCATAAAACTGAGATGCAGTTCTAGCATGAGGGCCAGTGTTGAAAGTGGTGATGTGGAGGCTGAAGACACATAATAGTCCCAAGATGGTTGTGATGTGGCTTTGGAGCCTGAACTGGATTCTCCCCAGGGAGGCAGACAGGAACTATTCCAACCTGTCACCTCTGGGAGTCCTTTGATCTCCTAGTATGAGATGCATGGGGAGTTTTCCCAGCAGTACTTTGTGTCCTGAGTTGACTTCAGAATTACTTGGTTTCTCAACTGAGATTATTTTTCTCATCAGACTCATTGCCTTCTTCTCAAGAGATTTGCAGGCAAATTAGATTTGCCTTGAAAACCTTGTGTCCCTTTTCCATTTACAAAATGATCAACAGGATAAATGCCCCTTTTTTTGTAGATATATTATGTTAGAAGGTTAACCTTAAACCCTAAACTTGTAGTGTCTTTTCCATCTCATGGTGCTTAGCATGTCAGATAATTGAATCAGGGCAATATTATTTGTATTATGGGTGATATACAGAGAAGGCCCCAAATCAAGAACTTCTTTTAGATGAATTGCAAAAAATTATGCTGCCAAACCACCTGTTTTGACACACTGCCTCATAAATGTCAGAATCCTACAAATCTGTGAAATAATTTTTATTATTGAATTGTGAAACCCTTCAGTTAAGGTAGAATATTTTTGTTGCATTATTTTCCCAAATTGGCTCTCCAATATCAAGAATATACGCACTGGGGTTAGCACCAATCCACCTGGGACAGTACCTGTTAAACCTATCCTGACTTATACCCACAACCCCTGCTCTTCAGTAAAGTTTTCATAAGAAAGCACAGCAGAAACCTGTGTAAAAAGGCCAATAGAGAAAGTGTTGTTCAGATCAGTTATTCAGGTTCAGAGCTGGTCTTAGAATTTAAACCAAACAAGATTCCTTTCATTTGTCTATTTCTTTCCCATATGGTGCCTTTCTAACCACCACTTTTTCTAGTAAAATGTAAAGTTAAATACTGAGTGAAAGTCTAATCCTCTTAGTGATTTTCAGTAGCATTGAACTAGTTATGTTTTATTTTGATTGTTGGTTCAGAGATGTGCTGACTGCACAACGTAAAACATATTACATCTAATGTTAGAAACAGCCCTTGGCACTAAAAGCTAATGTTTCTGTGGTGCAAAATGCAGAGAGAATAAGTATTAATAAAAGTGATGTAGTGGATAAAATATGCATTAGCTGGAGCCTCTATGTTAAAGAAACCATAGAGTAAATAGAAAGGTGCTAATGTTGCTATGACTAGTGGGACATGATGGTACTTAGAAATGGACTGGACTTAAAAACGTGTTTTAACAATGAAGGATTAGCTGCGATGTGGAAAGATCTTCCTCTAAAGTGGAGTGTGGTTAGAAGAGATCTAAGTGGTTGAACTTTTTAGTGCTTCCCCTGTAACCATCTCCATATAGTCCTTGTTCCTTTTAGTTGGATTGCTATCATCCCACCATACACAGGATTCCACCCCTAAAGCTGAGACAGAAAATGGCTCGACTGCATTACTAAATGCTCCCTCTCTACCTGAGGATCAACCTAATTTCTGCATGCCATGATGTTAATAATATGCAAAGGAAAGAGCTACAGGCAATTATTTTCTTCTAGATCTGAACTAGGATATTTTGTCCCATAAAACTCCTGAAGCAAAGAGCTTCAGAAAGCTTTCTTATTCCATGTAGGATAAAGAAAATGTGCTAACAACTCCAGAATTAAGTTCATATTTTATTCTGCTATCTCTTATTTTCCTCTGTGTTGTTTAGTAGTCCTGTGCTCAGGAGTACTAAAAGAATTAATATATGAAATGAAAAACTTTACTGACTTAGCAGGTTTTGGTATAAAAGTAGACTTAACTGTAAAATAAAATAAAATAAAATAGATGGAAGCAAGAAAATTTCAATTTCAGTTAAATACTTTGAGCTGCCCTCAAAGAAAGGCAATTACTACAAGGAAAATATACTCTTATAAAATATAAAACTAGCAAGCAAAGAAAACAATTTTGAAAACTGAAGATGTATTGTCTCTTCTTGGGCGCTCTCCTTCTCACTCCTATGCTTTTTTGTGTGAGTTTTGTTTCCTGCACTTGCTTTGCTGGTTGTCCTCTTTCACATCCTCTCCCTCTCTGTCGTGTGTTCTTGCTCTTTCTTGTGTCTGCGCTCACCTAAGCCCACAAAAGCCTCCCTTCATTTCTTTTCTCTTTCCATCTTCTTTTGCATCCCTTTCTTATCTTTTCTTTTCTCTCTCCTTTCATTGTTCCTTGCCTTCTCTTTTCTCTCCCTTTTCACCTTTCTCATACTTCTCTTTCACATAAGCTTTCTTTGTGCTTCTCTCTTTCTTCAGCAAAGTAATGTATTATTCCCTATTCAGAGAGAAGTATATGGTTACATTTTACATTGCAGACTCCTGGAAATGTGTGACAAAGTTTTAAGCTCATCCTTTTTGTCTAGAACACGTGATTCTGCTCTTTCACCCATTTTCTCTCTTCTCATGACCTCACTCTCTTTTCTGCACCCTGATGCCCTTTCTCCCTTGCTTAGTACTTCATGGCCACTCAATCTCAAGCCCTGGTGCTCACCTTCTAGCACCCTTTCTCCCTTTCCTGAGAGCTGTTTGTCACAAGGATTCCTAGTCCACCCTTTCTCACATATTCACTCTCTCACAAGTTGTCCTGCTCTTTCTTATCCTCTTCCTCACAGCCCCTCTTTCTCTTGGCCTTGCCCTGTCTCCCCCATCCCCATGGCCTCACCCCTTCCCTCACAACCTCATTGTCACTGTCTCTCCTGCCTGCACACTCACTTAGTGCACAGACCTTTTATTTCTTGAACAATCTATCTTTCACACACCGTCTCTCCCTCACTCTTCTCTGTGCTTTCACAGGACCTCTCTTCCTCCTTTTAAATGGCCTCATGATCTCTCCTACTGATTCCCTCTCCTGCTAACTCTCCCCTTGCCTTCTCTTGCTCTTCCACCCTGTTTCCTCAGTTTTTCTCTCATGGGCACTCTAGTGTCCATTCACTTACTTTGTTGTGCCTACAACAAAGGCAACACCTTTTCTTGTGCCCATGTTTTTTTCTAGCACCACTGTGCCCTTTGTTGTGACCTGACACTCCCTTCTTCTCATGCCCCCACACTTGTTTCCTTGTGTCTACTTTTTTCTCTTGCATGCCATATTTTCCCAGCACACTACACTACCTTTCTCACATTCTCTCTCCCTTTTTCTCACTCTCTCTTTCTTGTCTTTCTCTCGTGTGTGCTGGCTTGCAGCCTTGCTTGTGCATGCTTGTGCTTCTTTGCACACTTTCTTTCTCAAGCACTTGCCCTTTCTCATGATGGTGCTTTTCTTGCACCCTTGCTCTAGCCTTTGTGATTTCTTTCTTGTGCTCTCCTGCTCTCTTGCCTTCAACCCTGCCTTTTCTTGCACCCACTCTTTCCTGTGCCCTCGTGCTTTCTCACGAGTGTTCTCTTTAATGTGAGCATTCTCTCTGATGTGGGCTTGCTCTGTCTTAGATTCACATTTTCTTTTTTATTCTACCTTGTGCACACTTCCTTTCTCACATCTCACTCTTTCTTGCATGATGGGATACTTTCTCATGCCTCTCCTTTTCTCACACCTGGATTTCCCTCACATTTCCTTTCTTGTGCCCTCACACACTTGCTCACAACCTTGTGCTTAACCCTTTTCACAACTTGATGCTTGCTTTCTCACTCCATTTCTCTGCCTCTCTCCTTGTGCTTTCTCCCTCTTTATTTCTTGTGCATTCCCTTTCTGGAGTGCTCTCCCTTTCTTGTGGCCTCTCTTCTCATGTGCCCTCCCTCTTTCCAGCACCCTCCTTGCACATGCTGGCAGTTTCTCCCACAACCATGCTCCCACACACCATGGGCTTTATCCCATCCTTGTTCTTTCCTTTCTGGTGGCCACCCATTCCCATGCTTTTGTTTTTTTGCTCGATTTCTTGTCCACGTCCTCCCTTTGTCACACCCTTGCTCATTTCCCTGCACCTGATCTTTTTGGTGCCCTCCTTCTCTCATGTGCTCACTCTTTCTCATTCCTGGGCTCTTCACCTACACTTGCTATTTCCCATGTGCTTACTCTCCACACACTCCTGTGCTTCCTCCTGCACTCACACCCTTTCCATTCCCTTATGTTCATTCTTCCTCAGGAAATCTTTATTTCTCATCCAATATCTGTGTCTCATGCTCTCTTTCTTGTCCTCTCTCACTCTCATTCATGGTTCCTCTCTCTTTCACACACTCCCTCTGTCCCTTGCTACCTCATCTCTTTCTTTCTCTTCTCCACCTGTTTTGTGAACTGGCTCTTCCTTGGGCACTCACTTTTTCTTGTGTTCTTTCTCACAGGAGTCGTGCTTTCCCATGTGCTCCACTTGCATGCATCCTCTTCCTCATGCCCTCACAATTTTTCATGCACTCCTTGTGCCCTCACTCTTTCACATGAACCTGCTTTTTTCTCTGCACACTTGCTTTTTCTTACGTGCCCACCCTTTCTCACACCCTTGAGCTCCATCTTTCTCACACAAGATTTCTCTCTTTCTTGCTTGAGCTCTTTCTCACTTTTCTCCTCTTTCAAGCACTAATTCTCACATGCTTCCCCTTATGCTCTTTCTCCCTTTCTCTACGTTTCACTTCTTATCTTTCCTCCTCTCCTCCCTCTCTTATCCTTGCTCTTTTCCCCACTTCTTCCCTCCTCTCTTTCTGTACTCTTTTTGGTGTATTTTCTTACCCTTTTCCTCCCCACCACCACTCTCTCCTTTCACTGTTCCTTGTCCTGTCTTTTCTCTCACTTTTTAGCTCTCTCCTACTCTCTCTTTCACATGAGTTCTCTTTTATGCTTCCATCTGTCCATTAAATACTCTCTTCACAAAAGTTGTGTTTTATTCCCTATTGAGGGAGAAGGATATGGCTGCATTTCACATTGCAGAATCCTGGAAGTGTGTAGCAAGTTTTTAAATTCATCATTTTTGTCTAGAAGTGCTCAATCCACAACTTCAGATGGGGAGGCTGAACCATCATTGTTATATGGCAAGATACTTACAGTGATAAAAAATAAATGCAGTAATAAAAAAGTGAAGTTGCTGTTAAAACCCAGGCTCAGCTGGATGTTCAGCACTTCCATGTGCTTCATAAACTAGGCACCAATTTCCCAGGAAGCATTAACTCATTTGTTCCTACAATAGGCTCAAGTATGTAACTTGAGTATTTTCAAGAAGTTCACCATAAAATATTTCTTCCAAAATATTTATTTTGGTTTATCAAGAATCTAGCAGACCGAGGCAAATAAATATCCATTGATAAACATTGTGCTTGCAAAAATTAGTCATGTCTTTGAACTGCTGCTCCACCAGTCAAAAATATTGCCTGAAAAGCTTTACATATTAATAATAAAACTTCAAATACACATCTGTGTTTATCTTCTGTACTAAAGGAACAAATGTCTTTAAATAATAATATACAATGCTAATTTCAGTGGTGTTGCTCTGCTGCAAGTCACACTGCTATAAATTTGATTTATTCCTTAATTAATGCAGTTAAAATTAGTAATCAAAATTCATTGGGAAAATATTCAGTGCAGATCAAAATGGCAACATCTAAAATTTAGGATCATCAGTTAGAGTGTCTTTAGTTTTGCCATCTGCTTTCACTTAACTCTTGAATTATGGAATGGCAGTGTGTAGATGTGTTCCTGGCTCTTGGAGTTGTGGGATAAATGTGAAAATATTAGTTTCTATTAAAATGTTTATGTTCTTGGTGATTGGAGAAAAAGAACCTTGTATATGCATTAAAACACAAAGTTCAAAAATTTGAATGCAAATGGAATTTTTAATTCTAGCCATTATCATTATTTTGGGGGCCTAAACCCTAATTATCAAATTCTGGGAGCTGGCAGCATTGTTTCTGTCTAATTCTAAGTAATGGGGTTACCTTTCTGCATCAAATTAACTTTTTTTTTCCTGCATAGAAGTACTAATTAAAAACATTTCTGTGGTTCATATAAAAGTTGTCATGGTTTACAGTTTTCATAGTTTTCACAGGAATTTTCATGCAGTGTTCAACTGGAGATATACAACTGGTTTTACTCCTTCTGAGCAGATAATATTAATTTTTACTCTACCCTCAGGTTTACATATGGCAATTTGTGGTGTCTAAGTAATGCTACTGTGAGCTCCAGCATTTGGGTACTTGCTAAAATCAACTTCTATATGCCTTTTAGAGAAAAAAAACTAAATAAAGGATTTCAAGACAGGGGAGGAAAAACACACTTTGTTATGCAAATCACACAAATGTCTTACTCTTTAAATTACTATTAATTTAATATTTCTGCAAGTGTTCATCTCTGAAACTCTGTTTAAACGTATTTTAGGAGGGCTCGATGGACAGCTTGTATGAGCCTGTCCCAGAACATCGGGAAGCCAAGGACACAGCTACTCCTGACAGCCAGGCTGACCCTCCAGTGAGCACACATGGAAACTGTGGGCCACCTGAAAGGTCTATGTCTTTGGTAAGTAACATCTAATTGCAAAGCATGCAATGCATTTTGCAAAAAACTATTGCTCTGTACTTGGGCACGTGTGTGTTCTGCTGGCTTATCTGCCAGCTTGAACTATTTAGGCTCTTTAGGGCCACTGCTCAAATCTCATCTCTGTAGCCAATGACCTGATTTCTGTCCAGTCTTAACGAGCACACTTTAAAAGCAGGTCATGAGTTTCTCTACAGCGAGCAGCAAAGGGAGATTAGTGCAGCTGCACTGGACAAGGGAATTTCTCTGTGCAAGTAACAGCATATGAAAACTCTGGGTACAGATATTGGTGTGGTTTGTCCCTAAAGAATATACTATAGGTGTCTTTGGTTGTCCTTTTTATTAATACAAAAAAATTAATTTCTAAAGCGTGAGTTGCATGGATTTTGTAATTGATGGCCTCTGGAAGAAACTTGACATTTTACAAGACCTCATTAGCCAAACATGTGAGGAAGGTTGTCTTCTGGGGCTTTCTTTCTTTCCTAAATGATGTTACCCTCCTTAATCCTTTCTTATTTGTGTGTTACTGGTATAACATATGATGCTTTGACAAATACTTTAACATGGTATATTAAATTTCATAATCTTATTCATTTCATAATCTCTGTTCTCTGCTTTGCAATGTGCCTTTGCTTGTAATTACTGCTTCTATTTCAATGTATGATGCAGTCTAGTGATTGAATAAAGGGGAAAGCAGGATGTTCATCATTCAGAGGAGGCTTTCCTCCCTTCAGATATTGTGCCAAGTTTTACCCAAATGCACTCTGGGTTAGGTACCATGTACCTGTGAGACTGCTGGGCCTGTTGCAATATCACACAGCAGGTTTACACACAGGATTTGATTGGAGAAAGTGCTGGAGCTGGTGGGATAGGAGAATGGCTGGGGAATTGTGGCATGCACTTGTTAATTTGCTAAAGGACTGAAAACAACTTGCTCTTCTCAGGCCCTTCTGCTGTAACCATCTCACTCTGTGCATGTCCCTCTCTTCCACATAATCACCTTGGGACTTTAAATAATTATCCTGGTTTAGAGAGTGTAGCAGTGCAGAGATCTTAAGATGATTCCTCAGATCTATGAGCCTGAGCTCTGAAATGTCCCTGCATTATAATTTTCCTGCAATAGGTGGGAAATGCTCTCGTGAGTGATGGGGTTTTACCAGGTTGTGACCCTGCCCTGTAAGAATGAGCCACATCTATGATGTTTCAGTTAAGAGTGTTTAATTGTGGTTCAGAAATATAGCTGTAACCTCATCCTAGCTAGACTGTATTATCTTCATTGTGGAAGCTCTAGTTGTTTGTATTTGTACGCTGCATGCCCTTGCAGATGCCCAACGTTTAAAGATGAACATTATAGTACAGCTCCCACATTCGCTCAGTCTTTTCCCCCTTTGCCATGACTCCAAACCAACTCAATGTTCAATGACTGCTACACTAATATTTCCTTGGCCAAGGTATGGTAAAGAAACACCCATAGCACTGTGCTCTGCTATGGTTTTCACAATGTGTAAGATTAAGGCATAAAACTGCAGTGGTTGTTTACAACAGGCTGTTTCTTGCTTTTTTCTTGTTTCATTCTGCTTTTTATTTGGCAGCATCTTCTGGCTTTTCATTGTATTGGTATAGAGTTAGGCTTCATAAGTTATTTGACTAAAGAAAAATAATCAACCTATCCAGTAAAGAACTTTGTTTTCCTTGAGCCAACCTGCAGAAGCAGATTTGCTACTAGAGTAGGATTAGAAAATCCTGTACATTAATCTGAACAAATTGTAGCAAAACATCTTTCACACTGCTCAGTGTTTTGTGGGGTGTCTCTGCCTGGTCCACAGAGATACACATATAACAGTGAATAGAAGAACCCAGCACTTGGTTTCTGCTGGCTCTTATCATATATTTTTGTTTTCTCAAAAGAGATACTATGGTGATGGCCCATTTATTCATCATTAAATATGAAGTTCATCCTCAATAAAAACAACACTAAAAGGGGCACACTTGGCTCCCTAGGTATTAACAAGAAGCTTCCCAAGGCTGGCTCTGGGTTTTATTTTCTGGTTTGAGAGAATATTCAGCTCAACACTTTACTAAGAATAACGTCTGGGTGCTGTGTCACTGCACTGGCTGTAGAATCAACATGATTATTTATAAAATACTTTCTAGAAATGGAAAACAAGATTAGTGATGACGTGTCGGCAGTAGGACCTATGGAAAAATGTTGCTGGGGCCAGAGGCCTGTGTGTAATCTTATCTGCTATTTCTGGCCTGTGAGTTATTAGAGCTACACCTTGGATGAAGCCGTTAAGCTTATTAACTGAGCCCATTTGTACTTCTCTCCCATTTTTAATTCTGTCTCTCAGTTCCAGGCTGCAGGGCAGCCCCCACAGCATGATAAATTCAAGACATTATTGGCTCCATTTAGCCATCCATCATTATCCAGTAATGCACCTATATAAGTGCACTCCTAAGTAGGTATGGACTCGAGTGCGTGTTTAAATGGTTGGCTGAAGCACGGCAGGTTCCACAGAGCTGTTAAATCTCCAAAGGGTGGAGCAGCCTGCCACTGCACACTTCTTCCTCAGGAGGCTTTGATCCTTCCTTTTTTCATATACAACTTCAAAATCAACAGGGCAGGCATCCAGGATCAACTCCCCTCACACTTAAAAAGGCTGACGAGGTCTTGATAAAATTCTTCCTTGTGTTGCAACAAGGTAGTTATTTTCTTTCAGGGAACTTGTCTGTTGTGATTTGTCCTTATCACAGCTGTGCCATGAAGTTCTTCTGGAGATGTGGGAAATACAGGGTAGTGTGGTCACTGAAGCTGTGCAGGACATCACTCACTGAACACACTCTTTGGACACTCCTTTTTGAACCATGGCTCTTTTTGCTCCTGGACAAACATCAGCCCAAAGGACACATCCTGTGTGAAGAAAAATCTGTCTTTCATATATGCTGTTCTTCTCCTTCACATAACTCCAGAGACCTGTTTAGGATCTAGAATTATTTGCCAGGGATGTTTCCACTCTGGGTTCCTGTGGTACTCTCCTGGGCCTGTTATGCACACTTGTCTTTTGATTTTAATCCTCTTGGAGAATTGGCCTGTTAACTTTGTGGTTACTTTGCCGACTGCTGAGCTTCTGTAATATTACCAGAAAGAAAGCAAAAAATAGATTTATGAAGCTGTTTTTGTACTTCATGCATAGCAAATCTATTGGACCTTCCTGAGAAACATCTGGTAGCCATGAGCACACAATGAATCATATGGGTACTCTTTGCCTGTAACTAGGCTGTTAACTGGAAAACTGAATTTCTACCTCTTGTTGCCTGGTGTTACTGTCTTCTAACTCAAGAGCTGTCTCCAGCTTCTCAGCAAAAGAGTCTTCAGTATTAAAAACATTTATATATATATTCTGTCAGACCTCAATCACCAATTGTTATAAGATCCACATATTTTTGAACTGCTGGCCATGATATGATTGACTACCCTTTATATCAGAAGAGAGCCAAAAAATTCGTCAGTCATTCTAAGCTGTTGCCAGGAAAATCACAATCAGTTGTGATACCTACCTCAATCTGCAGTGTTAAAATTGGCCTTTGATTCCAGTGAGGGTGAGAAGTGGGCTGATTATCTGAAATGGTCATTTCCCTGTTTGCAAGACTTAACACACACAGGGGCTCAAGCTTTTCTCATCCAGCTTGGAAACACCAGAGGGTTTAATTCAATTCCTTAATTTAGAGTTATTTGATAAAATCAGGAAGAAAAGGACTTTATCAATAATTTCATCAAGCTGGGTTTCCACATGTGCAGTTTGTTTCCAGGAAACAGATAGTGTACCTTTGGGATAAGGAAGGAAAGAATTGTTCCAGTAAACAAGGTAATTATGCTCTTTAGGGAATGTAGAGAGTAGAGTCTAGGTGAACCTTTATTTGCATTCTAAGATAAAATAGGTTTTTAAAAACTAGTTTCACATTAAAGTTACATACAATTTAAAATGTAGTCAATACTGAAAAGATAGTTTGAAAAAGTACAAACCACAGTAATTTATTCTTGTACCCCAGTTTAGCCACCTGATTCAGAAATAGCAGGAAGAGTGCATTGAATGAAAGGTGCCATTTTTAAGTGGCCATTTAAGTCCATTACATATTTCATTTTGGCACTTCGTCCCAGATGTCCTATGAACTCACATCAGTCCTCACCTCAATATATGATGTATTATCATCAGTGCAGCTTTGCTGGACTTCAGGAGTTGGTTTCAAGTTGTGGAGCAAAAGATTAAACTCTGTTTCATGGTCCATGCCAGGTGTTTGGTGTGTGAAGATATGAATCAAGTCTTTCTAGCTATATGGCCACGATGGGCCTTGTCGGGATCATACACAGATTTTAAGTTACAATATTCTTTGCTCTCTGACCTCCATGCACAATGCTTCCTTTAACAAACCTCTTTGAAATAAAACATTTGATATTTCTCAATGAAATTCTGACATTATCCTTTTAAAGATGCCTTAAAATCACTTTTTAAAACTTTTTTAACTTGTCTGTGTTTGTGCACCTCATGTAGTCATTTCTCTTGAGTTGCTGAAAGGACTTGTCCCAAGACAAAAATGCTGACATATTTTCAGCAAGGAATTTATCTTACATTGCTTACATTATTTCAAAGTGAGTGATAAATTCTATATACTCTTTTGATCTGCACACAGCATCTGTGAACAAATCAACAAAAGCAAAAAGAATGGTGTGGAAACTGCATGCAATTATTAACATTCACAACTATCCACACTCAAAGGACCTCCTACGCTCAGCTAAAATAACTTAGCACAGGAAAACAGCCTTTTCTTACTGCACTCCCTGAAAAAGCTTAAAAAAGTCTGTGATGGGTCTTACTGAGAGGAGGGGAAAAGTATAAAATGCTCAATTATGCACTTACATGGTTTTATGCACTACAGGTTTTGATTTTTTATCATGCAACCTGGATGACATTTTTAAATTACTGTGGTCAGAGTCAGATGTAGTTAGTATTGCAAGAAGGAAATAAATGAAACATAATATTATGTGAGAAATAGGTCCAGATGGACTACGTTTTCAGATTTATAAAATAATGAAGGATTATATATTTTTGATGCCTCTTGTTGCACAACAGACTGAAGTGGTATCATCATGGACATTTTAACCCTGTTCCTGCTTTCCAGGCTGGAAGAAATAATGATACAGTGCTTTGATATCCTGTCTAAGGAGAGATCACAATAATATAGGGACAGAGATCTCTTCTGTTCTAGCATGACATCCTCAGGTTTTCCTACAGTTAAAATTAACCTTTAAAGCCATGATTAACTTAACAGCAAACATCATGCATTGAGATATTTTGGCATCATTTGCCCAGCAAGGTGCCTGTTTGTTCTCTCTTTCAACAGCTACATCACTTCTTCTTCTCACACCTTGCCAGGGTATAAATATTTATTGTCTGGGCCCTGTGTGATCTTGCCTCCAGCCCAGTGTTTCATTCTGATTTTGTCCCCCTCAGAGATTTCAATTTTATTTGCAGTTTCCTACCGTCTTCCACATCCCCCTGCAAGTTTGGGTTTACAGAGTCTGTGTCCTGTGTCCATCAGGAAACCACATCCCCTTGCAAAGAGTGGGTATTTTAATCCTCATAAAGTTTAAAAGAATCATACTATGGGAGAGATATGATATTTATCTTGGGGTATAAGCATGGTTCTCTAGTTTTTCAGGGGCATTATGGTTGTCAGCTTCCTGGGAACCATGGATAACTGATGCCTCCTGAAATCAAGACACAAAACTGCATTCATCCTTTGCTGCACTGTGTCCTCCACAGCTTCAGCTGTTGGAAAAAGAAAGACTAGAAATGTTAGTGGATATTAAAAAGCACACATCAAAAATACATAATTCATTGTCTTTTCAGTGACAACATATTTGGATTAAACATTTTTGATTTTCATAGACCTTTTTTCTCTATCTTTTTAAAAGGAGTTTCCTGACTTTGAGAACACACTGACCAAAAAAAAAAAGTAAGTTGAGACCAGTTCAAGGTCTACACAGTGTCACTCTATTTGTCTGTGCCTTTCATCCTTGTTGTTTTATTAATGTTTGCCAATGTTGCTTTCATTCTCATAGAGTACATGTATTAATGTTGCAGTTGAAGAGCACGTAACAAGCTTGTAATGAATTACTAAGGCTCTTTTGCCATGACTTTTTCATATCCACACAGCTTTCTTCCAAAATACCAGAACCAGGACAGCTAAAATCAAATGCAGTTAATCTGAGCTTGGTTTAACCATATGTCTGCTTTTCTGAGAGATTGAAGTGGTAACCTATTTTATAGTATGTTTGCACCATTGACCTGATAATCTCCTGAAGAGGTTTTTTTGTTGTTGTTTTTTTGTCTTTAATCCAAGTAAAAAATTAGTTTGCAAAATGATTTGGATAAAGCGGGTCAGATATTATTTTATGAATCATTTCTGTATTAGCAGCATGTTTTAAATCCATTCACGGGCACAATGCTATGGTTTGGGCTAATGATCAGTACTTATTGGCAGGAAGAAATTTTGAATTTATTTTGAAAATTCTTTTTTTGCTTCATGTTGAAGGCTACTGCATTACTGAGTGGTCCCCTTCAGACGAAATCTGAAATCCTGCCTAATGGAATGATACAGACAGATCTTATCTGTCTGCTGTGACAGACATGAAAATCCCTGGAGTTCTTGTTGGTTTTTGTTTTTTTCATCTGTAGGTGGGGCCCCACTAAATTCAGGACATCAATGTTATCTGTGTCTGTTGCTAAAAAATGGGTAAAGATTTCTAAGAAAATGAAGAGCTCTTCTGTCTTAAATAAGAGTTTTAATCTATTTCTGGTCATCTGATAAAAACACTAGTACCTTATCAGCTGCAAACATAGAGATGTGTGCACTCATCTGTGAGATCTCAACTGTATGTCACCAGCCAGGGCTCTGTGAAACTGCTCCCAAAATTTCATTAATTAAAATATGGACATAACTCTATTATTCATGGATTTCTCATCATTATTTTACACTTTAAAGGAAGTCAAACTACTCTTTAGATTTTACCAACTCTGCCAAATATAAAGAAATCACCTGGATGCCTGAAACTTTTCTGCTTAGATCAGAGCTAGGTCTGCCCCAGGAAAAAAAATAGCAGTCTGTAGCTAAAATGTCAAATTTTACAATGCAAAGAAGACTATTCTATTTGAAACCTAATCCTATTGTAAACAAATTATCTGAATTTAGAAGCATAGTTGAGATCATTTGACTGATCAATAAAAAGAAAGAAAAAAAGAGTGAGCTGGAAGAAAATAGTTTGAGTCAACTTGAAAGGATTTTGCAATGAAAATTATTTCATTGTGTCCAGCCATCACTATCCTGGCATGGCACTCCCAGTGATAATGCAGGAAGGAGGAATTAATCATTCTCTGTTCCCTACAATGGGGTAACAAGGAAGCACCAAATTACATAGGGTAGCAGAAATAACATAAATATTCATTGTTTAGACAATGAGAACTAAATTGTGGAATTCTGGAACAAAAAAAAAATCCAATTATTTTAAATGGAACGAGTGGGTACAGACCTGTTCCTTAAAAAACTCACAACTGTTCAGCTGCACCCTCTTGCTCAGGAAACCCTTCAGCCTCCCCCATGGCTGAGGATGGGAGAGGGATCCCAAGTTTTAACCCTTCAGCCCCCCCATAGGCTGAGGATGGGGGAGGGATCCCAGGTTTTAACCCTTCAGCCCCCCCCATGGCTGAGGATGGGGGAGGGATCCCAGCTTTTGTGCTCTTTCCCTTCAGCTGATTGTTGTCACACATTACACAATCCCTGCTCCACCTACTATAACTTTCTGGCTTCACCCACTGCTCATAACTACTCTCCAATGTGTTTTTAATAGATAAAGTGAAACAAATTAACCTTTATTCAAAGATTTTTTTTTCCCCACTGTTAAGTTAATCTATTCTTCAAGTTGTTCTCTACAAATACTGACCACAGATGGAAGCATGAATTAGGACTAATCCCTGGTGTAAATGTGCAAAAAGCTCAAGATTTACTGGTGCAATAAAATGTCACTCAGGGTCCTGGGGATGGTATGCTCATGTGTAACTCTTTGGTTCAATCCATTATCATGTCATCAAACTTCAGGCAATAATTCTAAAAGTTGTAGGACACTTCAGATCATGTCTAAAGGAAAGTATCTCTTCTTTTCTTCCTGGTGAGTTCCCCTGATTCCAACGTGAATTCTTCATTTCAAAAAGAAACTTGCGTCACGTATTCTTGTGGAATGAAACCTCAGATGCTTTCAGAGCTTTGTGTGGCATGTGGGAGCAGATGATTGGGTGAATGAGAAAAGTAACTCCAATTAAAGCCAGTGGGAATAGCACAGCTAAATCCCTGTGCCCTGCTTTGAAGAATTAGTTTGAAAGTACCCATATTTGATTAAACATGCTTTAATTTTTTTCATTCTGACTTTCAGCTAATGGTAAATTCTTTTAATTCTTTTAGATCCATCCAGAAGTCCATGTCTGAAAATGAAGCATTTGGTTAGTAGCTGCTTAAATCATTTACTGTTTACTGGCTAATCTCAGAGAGCCAACTTTAATTAAGGGTCTTATTTGTTTTACAGCTGTTGGAGCAAATACAAAGAAAAGGAAAAATTAGAATTAAGCTATCAATATAGTCTCCCCTCTTCCCTGCTTTCCACACACACATTTGTAGGTAGATATTGAAAACCAAGCAGTTACACATAGAAACTACATTGAAATGAAGAACTTGTTATGGGACAGCATTAGAAATTCTCAGCATGTCCAGTGTTTCTTTTAATCATTTTGATAAAACCCTGAAATGTTTCTGATCTAAGAAAATTTAGGTCCCTGTTCTTTCCCATTTTAAACTACTTTGTGAGAATTTTCACAAACAAGATCACCTAGAAGGAAATTCAGGAGTTTTGTTAAACCCATCCTGACACTGTGCATTGTTATCCACACTTGTGTTTCAATGGGTTCTATTTCATAAATCCTCTATAAGAAATAATCATCAGCTTCTTAAAAGTAAAATTCCCTGCTTTTTTGTTTTTTTGTTGTTTTTTTTTTCCCCCCAGTGAGAGCTTCCTGTTATCATGCTTTCATTTATTCTTTGGGGTTTTGGTTTAGTTGTATCTAGTCCTTGCTGAGTATAAAGGGTATTGTCTGTGCCTGTAAGGATGTGGCTGTGTTTCACAATGCATCTCAGATATATGAAAGCTCCCCTGTGCTGAGGCTTCACTCTGCAGCCCTGCACTGGGAAGACTCATGCAGGACATTGTCTTTTGTCCACAGCAAACAGACTGTAATGAATTCCCAGCACCTGACAGGACCAACAAGGGCTTTCACAAAGAAAATTTTCTAATATAATAGTCAGAGCAAAGCCCAACATTAAATAAAACTCAACAAAACCAAACCAACCAAACCCAGAAAGCACAAACCCAGAATAGTTATCTGCATGTTGTGAAGCACAAGCACTTTGAAGTTCACTGAGGGAGCAGGAGAATGACCATCTCCTCCTTGAAGCCAGCCTAATTCTGCCATCCAGGCTGAGACAATCCAAGCTTTGAATTCCATGGGGCATCACTGTGGGCATCTTTGATGCCATTCCTTGCAAACTCTAGCTCGTTAATGGTAGACTTAAATAATAATAATGATAATTATACAATTCCTGGAAGCAAAACAAAGGCACAGATGTTCTATGAGATTCTAGGTCTTAAATGCAGTGTCAAGATAACAATCATTCTGATCATGTGTTAACAGTGTTAAATGAGGTATGAGACCACAGGAAAAGATGATAAAACTTGAAGTCTGACCATATTAAATATTATCCATCCATCCATCCATCCATCCACCCACCCACCCATTCAAACTCCTAAATTGCAAAATCATCAGCTCATTTCCATGTCTGAGCAGATCCTCCAGTGTTCCACAAAATTGTTTGAATTGCATTCTGATGCTATTTTTATAGAGTTTCCTGTTATTTCACAGGTTTGCTATGAATTCAGGTGACTGCTCTCTGTGCTTTTACTTTAGACAGGAAAAATGTGAATGGCACACTTTGGCAGGGTTCCAGGAAGCCGGAGAATGATTCGTACATCAGAAGGCACTGTCAGCTTGAAGGTAATTGCTAAACATATTTCAGCTGATTTTGCATTTCCCACAAAGTATTTGAAAGGGCACCTAGGAAAATTTCTCATTTTTCACCAATAATCCAGCTAAATAATTTGTCAGGCCTTTTAGAGATTTATTTTGTCCTCAAGGGGGAAAAAAGTAGTTAAAATAAAACTTATCTTGAAATTGGGAAGCTAAGAACACACTCTGTGACCAATTCACTCTGTAGTCCATGGGCCAAAGGAGATTTTCCCTACAGTAAATTGCCATAGCTGTGTTCTATAGGGCTTGCCAGCTGTAGCAATCCATGTTTCCAGGATATTTTACATTGCTCCTGTAAAACATTGTTCCAACAGGGAAAGAGTGTAACTTTTCTCAGAAGAAAACCTTTTGTGGCAGACGCAAAAGAGAGTTGGCAAAATTTTAGATGCAAGTACTTTGTCTGATTCTCTTTCTAAACCTGTTCTGATCAACTTTATTAGAACAACCTTACAGCTTATACATGGGAAGTTGTTAATGAAACTGCTTCAGAGTGCACCAATATAAATTCATTAAAGCAACATCAAGTATTAACAAGTGAGCAGTCACTTCACCTATTTAAACACAAACTTGACTTTAAAAATCAAAATGCTTTGATAATCTGCTTGATGTTGCTTCCAGGAATGGCATTTGTATTTGTACTTTTCAAAGTTAAGGTAGATCTCTTGCTGTTTCTTAATCAGACCAAACCAGACAAGGCTCAGCAGAAGAAGAAACCAAGATATGTGAGATTAAAGTGGATGTATGTTTTGTTCTCAACTCAAACCAAAAAAAGTGGGTGTATCTCCTGCACAGATGGTCTAGAGATCATCCACTGATAGGAGATTCCAGTATTTCCTGGATATGTCAAAGCAAACAAAGGACAGGGCACTAGCTTTCCTTCTGAATTTTGTTCAGTTCGCCACTTGAAGTTAAACTCTTAAATGTTTGGAAATAGATCTGAAACTGCAATACCTATTGCATTTGACCATCTGTGGCAAATTTGGTTTCTTGAACCAGAACCAGAAATAAGAGATTACAGGAAGACTTAGAGGAATTCTGCTCTTGTGCTGAACTAGAGAGGGGAAAAGGGATCTTCAGTAAGTGTCATTGGCTTACAAGAACAGGTTCTAATGTTAAGTGAAAGAGCTATTAGGTTTTTTCTCTCCAGACAAGTCTCACTTTTAATCAAAACCATTTTGGAATGATTCTTCCAATGATACTCCAGAGGTTGCCAGATTGGAAGTGGGGAGAGGCTGAATGAGAAAGCAGAACTTTTTGACCTTCCTTCAAAGTATTTTCTACTCCAGGCATTTTTTACCCTTTTAAATATCCAAAGCATGCAAAAGAAGCAGTGCACATTTTAAAAGCTGACAAGTGTTGTAATTGAAGGGCAGGGGCCCAAAGGGAGCATGAAGCAAAGCTGGCAGCTAAAAAGAAATCTCCCTTTCCCCTACTGCAGTAAAATTATTTCAAGGGACATCCCCTTCACACAGTGGTGGAAACCTTTGCAAGGAGATTTACAGTGTATCACTATCGATCAAGATAACTCCTCACTATTGATCAAACTTTTCTCTTAGCAGAGATAATCCTTCAAGGTCTGCAAGTCTATTGCATAATATGAATTTCTGTTGGATTTAAAAAGCTATGTATGGTGGTCAACATAGATTTCTCTGCTTGCTTCTGAGCTATATCCACAGACCTGTCTCAAATCTCTCTGAAATAATTGTAGAGACATCCACAGACACTGGCAGCCTTTGGATGAAGCCCTTGATGACAGCATGTGTATTATTACATCTACAAATCCAGTATTTCCAGGCTGAAAACAAAGTGAACACATATATATCCCACAGACACAACGGTGGGAACACCTGGCTTTGCTCAAAAGGCCAAACTCAAATGACCAGCATGAGATCTGCCAGCCTAAAAGCATCATCACTGGAAACTTGACTGTGGAAGTCACAGTCATTGGGCTTCTGTGAGAGATTAGGGAGACAAACAGGAAAGAACTGACACCTCTCAGAGGCACCACTGCTCCTAACTCATTCCACAGGAGGGTGTCTGGTACCCATTGCCAGACTAGGAAGACAAGAACACTGCAGCTCTCTCTGTAGTTCACCTGTATCTTTTGCATGGGGTTTTTTGTTGTTTGGTTGTTTTTTTACACAAATACCTTATTCCATAATTCAGTGGGCTGGAGAGCTGATCTAAGCAAGATGTAAGAGCACTGTGGGTGCAGGTTATTATGCCTATCAAAAGATATTGTGGTTGGGAGGAACCGCTAAGGTTTGCTTTAAAATTTGCTGTTTTAATTTGGGTTTGACCAATATTATGTCCAAAGCAGTGTCACTGTATGTAGTCTTTCAGGCCAATAAGGGCATTATATCTTGCCCCACAATTTTTTGTGGCTCATTTGCACACAGCTTCTCAGTAAAAGTATTTTGGATTAGACTGTAGAAGGGCTTTGGGACAAAGGGCTGAACACTCCAAGATTTGATTTCTAGAGTAAACTCACAGAGCACAGGGATGCAGTGTACAGAGCTGCCTGCAGGAGGTGAAAACAAGTTATCCTGAGGACCAGAAAGAACCCAGTTATGTTAATGTGGTGTTGCATGAGCACTGCTTAACGTGAGTTATGGTGCTACTGGAAGTCCAGCTAGGTACATAATGAAATAAACAACCAGATTGTCAGATACCAGGCCCTCAGTGACTTCAGAGAGATTTGTAAGTGCTTAAGACAAAACCTGGACTGGATCTTATGTGCTGCTTTGAATATAAATTTTAATGATTCAGACACTTTTCCTTGTGATAACTAAAGAATCTAAGTCACACCGAATTATTCCCTGAATTACTCTTTCTTTTCCTGTTAATTATAGGGAATAGAGTGCAATCAGTCTCACCTGCCTACACTTAGTTTTTGTGGATCTGTATATTAAGTCAGCTGTCCTTTTGCAAACAGGAGAACTCCTGATGCTGTAAGGTATTCCAGAGAAGCAATAGGAATGCCAAATTAGGATTAATGAGAAAAAAAACCCTAACACATTCCTGCTGTTTTCTAGTGACTTTAGAAAATGTGGTGTGATTAGCAGATATTTTTCTTCATATTTTTTTTCTCCCCGCAAAATATCTGAGTGATCCTGATGTCTGTCCTGATGGAATCTAATCACTAGAGCTGTCCTACAGTTGTACAGTGGTGGCTGCTTTGCCTTAAAATAGGCAGTAAAAGTAGATCTTTCAAAGTAGGTTTGCTTAAAATAATTTTTTCAGACTTGTTTGACCTATTGTTGCTCATTGTTGTAGTGAAGGTTAATACTCTTCCCATCCAAACATTCATTTATTGAAAGAGATGGGAGGACTTTAACCCTTTGAAAGCAATTTCTAATCTAATCTAAGCTAAACACATCTCAGTTGAAAAGACCATTTTTGCCCTTCATTTTTCATATGAATATTCTAGACTTTGCTGCTTTAAATTATCAGGGCAAGAGGAAAGTCTCAGTGGGGTTCTGGGTTAGTAAACTGAGGACTAAGTACAGAAGAAGAAATAAGCATGAATGAGTTTTCTTTCTGTGAGTCAGTTTGCCAATTTGTTCTGCAGTCTCACTTCAAAGCAGTTTAAGATAAAATGTATGCTTAAATGATATAACATTAACTTCAGAGAGCCCAAATGTCAGCTCAAAACATGAAGTGCAATTCAAATGATATTCCTCATAAAAACATAAAGCAGGACATTTTAAAGCATGTTTTCTCTTTTTTGGTCATAATTCACAGAAGATAATATTATTGCTGATGGAATACATTTGCTCCAAGGAAAGAAGATAGAAGAAACAACGTGTCAGGTGAAACAACTACTCTTCTTTTTCAGAATCTAAACTTTCATTCAAATACAATTTCATTTCTTGTTTCCATTCAGCATTTGCCTAGCCTAAACTTCATACTCAATATACCTCTGTATTTTAGAAGCTGAGTTTAAAAGAAGACTCTGGGGACTTCCAAAGTTGTTCATGATTTTTCTTATGCAGACTATTTGGTTTTCATTGACTAGAAAACCTTTTCCTTCCCTGAGTGAATACATTTCTGCTAAACTGATGTGCTAGAACTGTGTCTGGCAAGATCTGTACCAAGTGTTTAGATCTGTCTTGCGTGATCCATAATGGCATATGCATCCTAATGCTTTCTGAATTTCTGTAAACATATACCATCTCTCCTCTTCCTAAACCTGTATTAGTCATCCCACTGGCATGGGCAACTAATGAATTCTGACCCCTGCGTTTGCATAATCATAACAACATAAAAGTGGGTAACTGGTGAACAGCAGAGGTGAGGAGAAAGACTTGTAGCTTTGGGATTAAAAATGTGTATACACACCTGTATATATGTGTGTGTTCTAAATGAGTAATTAATACAATAAAATTATTTAGAAGCTGAAAATCTATTAAATTCTCCTTCGCAGAAAAGTTTTAAATTCAAGATAAGCATTAAATTTTAGGAAGTGCTCTGAGCTGAGTTTCCTGTGTTGTTTCTATACAATGTCAGGAGTCCTTTTGGATGTTTAGGTTAAAGCCAAGAAAAAAATGTACATTCATCACCCTGAAGGCATCTGAGATAAGACAGAGTACTGTGAAGACCCAATGTTATGGCAGTGCTCAGCTCCAGTGTAGGTCAAAGTCAAGATCTGGGTTAAAAAAAGAGTCAAGTGATCTGCATATCAGGGGACAGACAACCACATTGGAAACCTGTGCCTTGGAAGTCAATGTGTCCCAGGTTTCTCCTGCTTTCCCTCAGGGTTTTATCTGTCTCTGCATTGTTAGTTTGTTCCCATGATTATGTCCTCTCCCAGCTGCCAGAACAGTAGCTGAGGAGGAAGGAAAGGAGAAAAGAACTCTTTTGCTTTTGCATTTTCATTCTCTTTCTCTGATTTCATCCGCTTGTTTTCTAAGTATTGTGGAGAAAGATTGTTCTTTGATTTCCTACAACAGTTCTTCCTTTAGTATGAGGGATCTCTGGCTCTGCCAAAATCCTGCCATGGCAGCTTTTGGACTGGCTCCTGGTAAAGATCCCAGAGGTCATTCCTCAGACATGACAGACTATGGAGGGAAAAAGGGAATAAGGCCAATGTTTGCTTTAAGTTCCCATAAAACCCCTTAAAACTTTTCCCTGTGAGCCATTTGCCCCATTTTAGAAGCAAAGTTCTACTTTTGACTTCTCAAAGCATTTGAGGATGCTTTTTTGGGGTGCATGAATGATGAACTGTAGGGACTTGGATCCCTCCAAACTTTGGTATCACTTTAAGACCTATTGCACTTGCTTTTCAAAAATTTCAGGTTTAATGGCATTGTTTTGAATTTTAGTGATTGTTACCACTCATCTTCATTATCATCAAGGTAACATTGATACAATTCTCTTTTAAGCTTCCAAAGTAGTTTGATTATATCTGTATTCATTTGCTGCACTACATTATGCACAAAACAAGGAAATGCTGAGAGGACAGCATTATGGGGGAAGCTCTTTTTCTGCAAAATTAGCACAAATGAAAGTCCTTACGAAGTGCCTGTCTGCTGATGCACACAGCATAGGGAACAGACAGGAGGAATTAGTAGTCTGCATGCAGTTGCACAACCCAGGATCACAGAACTGGGTGGGATAACTCACACAACTGAGCTGCCCCAGAAAGTTCAGGAAATTACAGGCTGCTACTCTCAGGAATGTGATGGAGCAATAAGCACAAACTGAGATACAGGAAATTTCAGTTAACATAAAGAAAGCACTCTTAGTATAAGGGCAGGTCAGACACTGACCAAGCTTCCTCGAGAAGGGATGAGAAGTTCATCTTTGGAGATGCTCCTGTAGGAGATGGACCTGTGCAACTTGCTCTGGTGACCAGTTCTGAGCAGGCACTTAAACTAGACAATCCTCAAAAGTGCATTCCTACCTCAGCTGGTCTGTGGGAGTTTGTGATTCTATGTAATATGGAAGAGGCAAATTTACAAGCAGGAGTAAATAGCACAGATGAAAACCTAGATTGTTTTTTCCTCTTGTTGAAGAAGCAATAAAGAAATAAATAAAAAAAAGAGAAAGCAAGTAAGTTTCCCTGAGTGCTTCACAAAAGCTTTAATCCTTCTCCGTTTCCTAAATTGACATTCATTCATTCCATTCATTCTGTAAGTGCTAGAAAATGGGGCTTGAAACAGAAGTACAGGCTGAGGGAATATAGCATGGGCACCACTGCAATAATTGTACCTTACCATAAAAAGTACCTTTACTTTCTGCACTTATTTTTCATACCTTTGTTCTTATTTACTCATATCTAGCAGGGCTCCCTTGATGGCTCGAAGCATTTGTAGCATATTGGGAAGGACATAAAATATCAAGTAATGCAGTCTTTGGGATAATACATTTTCAAAAATGTTTCATGCCTCATTTCTCACGTAAATTCTTAGGTTGCATTCAGCCTTCAACGTGTCATTCATATTCATGAAGAGCAAAGGCCAGTGTTCATCACTTTCCTGTTGAGCTGTAGGCACTGTCAGGCTTGCCCACTAGGAGCTGCAGCAGTGCCCCAGGGAAGGTGCATTCCCATGGTATTCCTCTCCTGAGGACACTGTGACCAACAAATGGCTCATGGGCAGGTGATGAAAGTGTGAATAATCTTGTTTTAGTTCTGAGGATCATCCCATTTTCTCCACATTGTTAATCCCGTTCAAACTCACACCCCTGGGGCTCAACATCCCAGGAAAAATGAGGTGAACTAAGCAAGATCCTTTTTAGAACCGCATCAGTGATGCTCCTCAGCTGGGTGGTTGCTGCTGACAGAAGTTTTCTCTGACTTTCCTGCTCATTGAGCAAGGAAAACCAAGGCCTAGGATGAAATCCAAGGATCCCATACTATAATGCACAGCTCTGCCATGTAGAGACCACTTTCACTGTAATGTCTCCAGGATGTTACTGAGTCCCAGATAACTGAGGAAATCAAGACAGCTCAATACCAAAATTATTTCAGTGGGTGGCAGTTGGTGTGTGTCAGTCTTTTAATTCCATATCCACACAGTACTGGGCTGAAAAACTGCTGAAAAACTCATCTATATTTAATTATGTGATGCCAATTATGTTTATTCATATTATGTAAATTGTATTTCTTTTTTATTTTGCTTTTCTTACTATCTAGGTGATAAACTATGAGCAATGGATCCCACCACGAGTTCATGATCCAGGTGTGCCTGGTAACAGTGAAATGGTGAGTTGCCATGAAAATTGATTATTTCTTTTCACCAGCAGCTGGGAAGAACAGGCTGGTTTTTCTTGTGCTGTATGTTCCTTCTCCAAAAGCTGAAAGATCTTTATCCATATCCCTGTTATTAATCATGGTTTCTTTTTGTCTTCTGTAGAATACCTTATTATTGCTCTTCTATTAATCATGATATCTTTTTATCATTTATAGAATATTGTATTATTTCTGTGATTCCCAGGACAGAATCTGCCTATTATCCTAGGCTGCTTAGTCTGACTCTGTACTCATTTTAAACTAGTTGGAGTACCAGACCAACATCATGGGAATATTTAAAGGTCAGATATACATGGGCAGGAGCTGATGAAAGAAGTCTGCACAGTGCCTCTCTATGCACTGGTAGACCATGGATTTACCGACATTTTTTAACAGAAAATTTATCCAAATTTGGTGCATTTTACAGAACTCTTTTAAACAGAGCAAAAAAGTTGTCTATCATCATATACTATTTTAATATTAATTATGTGCAGCCATGTTACTACTGAAACTTTCCAAACATTTTTATGGTGCCATGACAATTAGCACCATGGGCACAGTAAACACATACTAATTTTTGTCTTCACACTATTCCACTGTACTCTGAATTTAAGTGCATTGGTAGTCATGATTAAATAATTGCATTTCTTTGGGAAAGGCAAAGCAGCTGAAGAAAAATCACAGAGATTAGACTGTGCCATGACTAAATTCTATATGCTGAGAAGTGACATGCTGTGCAAATAGTTTTATTGAAATTAATGCAGTTACACCCAGGAAAGAGAGTGCTCAACAGGACTGAGATTGCTGGAACCTGACCAGCAGTGTTTTACACTTAGCTTCCAAATTGCTGTATTTCTGTCACCAGGTTAATCCTCACAACATCTCACTGTGCAAAGATTTCTAAGGTATTTAAAATACCTTTGGATAAACTGGAAATGGTTTATCAGACACAATTTAGGTCTTTCTTCTGTAATGCATTTCAGAAGTGCTTTTTTAAAATGTGTATTTTTTGTGCTTAAGTATTCCTGCACACTTCATGCAAATTATTTGCAACTAAAGGGCAGCCTGTGATTTATTTTTTTACACAATTCATTTTGATTTGTGATGTGACATGATTTTTCATCACTAAAACCCATTAAGTAGGGAAATCAATAATATTCTTGGTTCTTGTTCATGCAGGAATTCTTTCCTTATAGATAGCTTTGCTTATAGATTGGGGAAAAGCATAGTTCACCTGATTGTCTGCTTTCTACATCAAAGAATGTTTGGATAGGCAGATAAAATTCCATATTTGAATGCTTAGGTAAGCCAAAATAAAATACTGTAAATTTAAAAGCTGTCTCACCACCAGCTGATACTGCATGAGCTTTTTCCTCTATGAAAAGAGGTTACTGCATTTATTATTTAAGCACTTATGACTCTTCCCTAACAATAGACTCTATGAAATGAGTGCTTTTAAGGAAAAGAGGATTAGAGTTTGCCATTAATGAAATTATCTGGATAGATTATCTTTCATTTATCTTGATGTCTCCATGATGGAAATCCCAGATCATAAATCAAAGTCATCATGTTGCTTTTGTGTCGTTACTTATAAGTGAACAAATTATTATTGCTACAAGAGATCTAATATGAGAGCAATGTTAGCATTTTAAACCACTGTGATTTATTTTGCAAAGACATCTCACAATGAGACTGAAAAATTGCACCTCAGTTTCTCTCATTAGCTAAGGTAAAAGTGCATTCCTACTATCTTGAATTTGGAAGAGAAATCTGCACACAGATGAAAGACAGAAAAAGTACAGCAGAAAGTTGGTGCTGATGAGTTGATGTCCACACTGTGTCTTATGGGGGATCTACCTGTGTTCACGTCCTCTCTGTTGGACACCAACCAGTAGCTGGAGCTCATCAGCTGAACTTCTGGAAAATGTCTTTTATTTTAATTTCACCTATTTGTGGCACTTTGATGCTGAAGTTCAGCTTTCAGTGATAGCTGTGAAATTCACTGCAAAACCAAGACACGAACGAAGCCATGATTTCCAAGAGACACTGGAGCCATGAGAAGGTGTTAACTCTCTGGCATTCTGCTCTGTTCCTGAGGTCGATTCCCAGTTTCCAGAACACTGCAGATTTCAAGGAATGTAACATGCTGCTGAGAAGGAGGGAGCCTAAACCCAAGTGCTATCCACTGTGGGAACTTACTGGGGTTAAAGAAGGAGGACTCCTAAGGTCCTGTCCTTAAGGAAAGAAGTCAGCATAGGCTCCATCAGCATCAGTGTGATTCATGTCAGTCATGAAGGAAGCCCTTAAAGGTGTATCTAGACACACAATATTTTACGTAACTGAGAGTATTTTATTGTAACAGTGCCCGAAAGAACAAAGCAGTTTTTTGGGGTGTGGGTATACGTTTATTTCACTAGGTCCTGCTTGTACTCAGTAATGCTCAGTTATTCAAGTAAAGTAATATGCAAACAGCAATACAAACACTGGCCTAAGCTTGATGTCTCTTGTGAGTTGCCTCTTCCCCTTTTTTTACCTATTAGTCCAAAGCAAGGAAGAGTCTAACTTTTAAAGCATTGTGTCAATGATCCGTTCTTTAAATTCAACACTGTAATTCTCAAGATAAACACCACTTTACCCTTAGTTTTTATTTTTAGGGTTTGAATAATTTTAATGTCTTTCTTATTTTGTTGGGTTGTTTTTGGTTTTTTTTGGCAGGGTACAGAACCAGACAATAAAGCCGAGTCCAGGGGAACATTAAAACGATTGCAGAAATTGGTCCGAACAAAGAAAACAAGTACACAGAGCTTGGAAGATGTCAAGCACGTTCTGGTTCCCCTCAGTAAGTACGGCATCACATCAGCATTCCTTCCAACATTTGGCAAATGACACTGGATTGAACATAACTGTAAACAATCCTGTCCTGCTCTGTCATTCACCACCCACGATTCGCAACCCCCGGCTGAGATGTTACTGTGATACCGCTCCAGCGCTGACTTCCCCAGAGTGTGAAAACCTGTTTCCTGTCACACTAGCTGGAGTTTTGTAACAGTATATCTCACACGTGGGGGGTCTAGATAAATAGAATTGTATAACAGCGGGGCCTCCGTGCTGGGGACACTTTGGGTTTCCTAGTTTTGTATCACATTTCAGGTCAGAAAGGCAAAATTCACCAACGGGAAGATAACTTCCAGTGCTAATCTATGGGTCAGTGATGTCTGTGAGTTCAGGGAGGTCTGAGGTATGATAAGCTTGTTGGTCTCTCATCACACCTGAGTGCCCAGGGCTGTTAGACCCAGGAATTCTGAACTGGTTCTGGCCTCAGCTGATTTTCCAGAGTCTCCTATATATCTCTGACTGTGCAACAGTTCTTCCTCTGAACTTGTTTTGCCAACATTATTTTAACATTGTATTACATTTGTTATACAATGCATTTGTTTATATGATTATTTATAATCCAGTATTAGCAGAACGAGTTTAAACTATCTGGTGAACTGCTCCAGCCAAATCACTGCTTGGGCTGAAATACCTGAGGAAATAAGGATTTTACCAACTACAACAGATATACAAGGGGTGGAAGAGCAATAGTCCAGAAAGCTCCCTAAACTTTTGCAGCTAAGCTCATGCTGTCTGCAGCTATCAGCAATATGACATTCAGCTAGCAAGTTTTCATGGGCAGAACTAATAAAATTTTCCGTACCTTTGAGGGAACAAGATGAATATAGCAAATGGAGAATAAATCTCACTTTTGGCTCAGATGCCTGATCCAGCACAAAATCCTTTCCATCTCCCTAATTATCATAATTATTTGGTTTTGTTGGGGGGTTGTTTGTTTTGTTTGTGGAATTTTTGTTGTTGCTGTTGTTAATTTTTTTTATTGGAGTCCTCGGCTTTTTCATTATATAGAGCAAAAGAAAGCATTAAAAAAAAAAAGTGTGCTACTTTCTCTATGAATTGCAACACATTCTAACAAGTATTTGCATTTTTAAAGATACCTTAGAAGGTGCTTATCTCTCTGAAGAGGATGAAGAAGCGCTAACTTCTTGCATGAAGCTGACAAAAGCTCAGGAAAAGAAGACATGGAAAGATAGCACAAGGAGAAAAGAAGAGACTGAGACCAGGACTGATTTTATTTCTGCATCTCTGGGCCGCTCATACACTTCCAGACTTAACAACTTAGGAACTATTTCAATTCATTCCGAAACAGAATTTCACTTGTGGAGTGACTGGAAACCATTTCCTGACAACCAGCTCTGTCCTTGTGATTTCTTAATTTCAAAAATAGAAGAATGGGAAAACTGTACTTGCTCTTCTCATCAGCCACATCTTACATATTCCCTAACTGATATGGATCTACAGTACTCCTGGGTAAGTGGAAGTGGTTTCTTTTGTGCTGATATGCATAAAAATTGGAAACTTTTTGCTCTGATTCAGCATTAAAGAGATGCTGTCATCTTCCATGTGGTTATGAAATGCAATAAACCAAATTTAGATTTCAGGTAAATGGATGTGAATGCATTGCTCAGGCTAACACCAGGGGTTCGTATAGCCCTAGGTAGTTCATTTTTAACCATGCAGACATCAGCAGCTTAGAGATGGAAGCTGTAGGCTATTCTGTTTCTCATCAGCACACTCATGGTTTTTTTGGTTTTTTCATCTGTACTATGCTCATCCTTCCAGGCTTAGAAAACTTTCTTGAAGTCTGAGCTAAGTCAGTAAGGGACAATGAAGCAAGTGGACTTGGAGCAGGCTCCTAGAGGTCACTGCAGTACTTGTAAAGGACACTAGAGTTATTTAGGCAAATGTCAGAGGTTGCAGAAGTGTCTGTGTTTCTGCCTTCTTGATCAGCTTAGCTGGTGGAGCCTATTTTTGCAATTACCTGTGTGATAGCAATATGATTTTAGGTACAGAAACAAAGAAGCAGAGTTTAATCTTGGTCTGAAATTATCTTCCTGGATAGCTCTCTGGAGGAGGTTTTTGTATTTTAATTGCTGGGTTTTTTTGGGTTTTTTTAAGCTAGAAGAACAAAACCAAGAGAAACTCTCTTTGGTGAGGTATACAAAATATAGACACTGCAAAAAGGCTTTTCTCCCTCTCCTCCCTGGGCACAGCAGGTCTTCTGGCACTCCACATAGTGGTGAGCCCATGGAGGGTGACTGGTTGAGTGAAATACATCAGGGAAGCAGTAAAAAGTAGCCACCTTTCCCTTTATGCCTGTTCCCTCTACAGTGCTCCAGGGACAGAGCTGTCTCTCACTGTGAAATAAGACCAGTTCCCAGGAAAGTGCACCTAAACCACAGGAGGTGAGACACGTGCTGAAACCTGAGCCAGCTGAGTGCTCAAATGGAGGCCTGAGCAGCACAGCCTTAGATCAGAGTGTCCTGCTGAGAACAGCATGATCTGTAACATGTGCTCATATAGCATTAGAAAGGTAATAGATGTGGGTCTGTGTAGCAGCCATAACTCTGAATTCATGGAGGTGGTAATTCAGGTCCTTTCCAATGACACAGTAGCTGACATACCAGGCAGCACCTGAAACACGGGATTTATCTAGCTGCAAATTTTCCTGGGACTTGATGCAGAAAACAGAGCTTAAAACTTTGACTGATGGATAATTGGAAAAAGAAAGAAAGGAAACTATCCCTAAAAAAAGCTGAGGGAGGTGCAGCAATGAAACCCTGGACAGCCTTGGCCCTGCACACTCCCAGGGAGAGCACCTGCAGACAGAACTGCGGGAGCATTTGCAGAAATGGGTTGGAAGCTGTGAACAAAGGCTGTGGTCTGTCAGAGGAGTCCCCTTGCCTGCCAGGAAATAGGAGTCTCTGCAGAAACTGAATTGTGTCAGGGCTGCTGGACTCCATCATATGCCTGGCTCCTTAATGCAAGCAGCTTTCAGCATCCCAAGCGAAGGCTGAAGTCCCAGGTAAAACAGTAATAGAGGTGTTGGTCAGATTTAGGAGAACATAAGTGTCAATTCAAATAATTTTATTTCATTTTGTCACAAACAGGCTGTTAATGTTCCCTACCCTGGTGAGATTTTTCCTACCCATGTTACTATTAAGTGCCAGCAAGGGATTTAGTGGGGTTTTTTTTCTGAATTGTTTATTTTGCCATCTGCCTTCCTGACGGGCTCTCTGACTTTAATGCATCTCTGTGGGCTTAGTGTCTTTAGATTTAGATTACGGCCAATGGCAAGACATCTCAATCTTTGCATTTGCATGCTACCAACTGGCTGAATTGAAGATTACAAAGGCTGGATTTTCAGTTTTGCTGTTTAAGGATCAAAAAGAGGACACTGGTGGTTTTGCTATGAGAGGATCAGACAGGGAGGATGGTGCAGATGTTCTTTCTGATGTTGATTTACTTATTAGAGTAAAACCAATATATTCCATAATAGTCTTCCTAATCCTGTGAGAAAGAAGGTATGGTTTCCTTTTCTTGACTTGGGAACTCCTCTGTTGTGTCCGCTGCAGCATGTTCTGGAGGAGATAGCTGGAGATGAACTATCAAAGTGCTCGTTGGTATGTCCTGAGTTGAGGCTAAACTGCTAGATACAAGACAAAGATCCAAGACTCTGCTATTCCATCAGCAAACTGCTCCTGATCTCGCTTGGGGGACAGACAAATATCTAGATCAGACAAATATTATCCAGATGCACCTCAATAATACACACACAAAGCTGATCGAGCCTGGCCTTTATTAAAGCTTGAATGGCGGATAGTAAATTAAGTTGTGCTCTCCTGCAATCACAAGGGAAGACATGGACCTCTTAATGACAGATTGGTGTTAGAGAGACAAAATATGAGTAATCCTAATTCCATTCCTCCAATTTCTTCCTGACTCCTTTCTTCCTGTTCCTTTCTTCCTCTTCCTTTCTTCTGCCTCAGCACTTTACACAGACTCCCTTATGGTGCTTCATATTGCCATTTTTTGTCACCTAAACCAATGAAAAGATTGACTGAGGTCATCTAGGCAAGGATTGAGAGAACAGACTCCAAAAACTATGTCCATCCTTAGCTCCAACAGGCTCCTCCAGCTACTCTTCCTTCTGCCTCCCCCAGTTAAGCCCTCAGCCACCACCTGCATTAGCTGGACTGTCTCTGGCACAGAGTCATTGCAGACCACTCGCATCCTGCCATGGTGCCACCATTAGATTCTTTGTGCAGAGTTAACCTAGCCATGGGTCCTTTTTTATATATTTTTTTTGTTATCATTCAGCTTTTTAAGATATAGTTAGTGGTTGGTCAAAATTTTCCTAAGGGCAACATAGAGCATTGCTTTTTTTTGGTGTGTCAAGCTTGCCGTGTGAAATTATTGTTACTGGTAGTCTTTCCAGAGAGATGTTGTTTATAAATTATTCTTCCTTAGAAAGTTGAAGAGTATATTTTAAAAAATACAGAATACTTGAGGCGAAAAAAAGGAAAAATATTCTTGTATGCTTGGATAAAGTAACTACTATGCTGCATATTTTTCTATTACCTCAAAGTATATTGGGGAGATCTGGGCTGATGTTTGTGATGCTATGAATCAGCTGAAAAGCAGGCAGAGGATGGAAGAAAAGATAGCCCAGCCATCACTTTAACAACCACTTGACCCCAATGGGAAAGGTTATTGGGTTTTTATACTTCTTTTTATTCCTCAGGCTTAGCTTGCAGAAAACAGTTAAGCTGTCTGCCTCAGACTACTTATTTCTCCTTTTTTTTGTGTGTGTTTACTAAACACTTCTCTGCCATTTGTATGACTATTTGTCACTACCCTAACAAAATAGTATACTTAGAAGTGCCATGTCCATTTGACTTCTATACAAGCTATTTCAGCCTTCTGTTGCTTTTTCCCAGTCTGTGCAATTGCATGAGGCTTTTGCAACCTCATAAGGCAGGAAAAATCCAGTCAGAAGGTTGTAAACTTCAGGAGCTGGCTAGGCTTGAATGGACCTGAAAGGCACAGTGAGGTCACAGCTGAAGTCCTCTTCACAAAGGACTATCCTGAACAGTCTGAGACAAAGAGAAAAAAAAACAGATGAGCCCTTTTCTCCTCTCTCTCAATACTTCAACATGTTACATCACTGGCTGACCCATCCACTCTCCCAGTGTCTGTGAAATATGGAAGATGGGTTTGTAGAATCACACAGGCCTCCTTTACAGGAAAGAGAGAGGAGAAAACATCCTCTGTTGGAGACAAATCAGCAGAGAGTTACTAGAAGTGGGTTTCTCTTCTTCACACATCTTAGCAGCATGGTTAGGTTTTACAGAAGAAGGATTTAGTCATTGATACCATAAGAATATTTATCTGGTGCAACCTGTGTTTGGCATTCAGTGAGAATGAAATATGAGGGACATTTCCCAAGACTAAAAAGCCTTGGGATTTTGATGAGGAAAAAGAAAAAAAATCTAAAGATACTACAGAGGAAGATACATTTTCTGTCACATTTTCAGGTTTAGAGGAGATTAGAAAGCTTCAAAAGATTGGTTTCTATCTGATATGAATGTATTACATTGTGGTGGAATGAACAATAAGTTTGGGAAAACTGCAAAAGACTTTATGCCAGTTCCTGTGTTCATTCTCCCCATATTCCTCTCAGGAAACTGTTCTGGTCTTATGACTATGTTTGTCCTGCTGTTGCTGGCCATGGTTTTCTGCCAATTCAGTGACCTTGTGGCTTTTTCCTTTCCTCCTGGTCTGGCTTAGTTCCTAGTCAGACAAGCCATTTCTCAGCATCTTCCTTTGACCCCTCACCTAGGGGGCTAGTTTGACACTCATTTTTTTGTTAAATAAACACTCTAATTGTCAGCCCTGGTTTTGGGCATTTGCTTACCCTAACTTTTCCTGACACATCGTACATAATAGGTTCTGGTTCCCAGTTGCCCTATGACAGCCTTGTTTCCTTGCTGTGGTTGTTCTTACTCTGCCCACTGCAACTTCCCTGCTGCTCCTGATCATTTTGGTTCTCAAAAATGTGCTGCATGTTGCCTGGAGGTTTATGCAGGTGTTAGGTATCTGTGATTCCAGTGACTGATCACTGCTCCCTGGATTAGTGGAGTGGGGAGGAAGGGTATGGACTGCCAGTAATGGACAAACAGGGCAGAGTGCTCTTCTCCAGCAAAATATGCTTCCAAGCTGAAAGTTGTATTGGCACTGCCCAGAGAATTGCTGTGGGAAGATTTCTGCTCCATTTCAGCCAGCAGTTTCTGCTGCACACCAGAATGCTGTGGACTTTCATGGACTTTCTGACTGCTCAATTTTCTTAAGCATTTTGACTGTTTTCCACAGTTTTACCTTTCTTCAGCTAATGTCTTTCTGTTGAGAGACACCTGAACTTGCCTTAGAAGAGCTTTCTCAATTGCATTTTGAATCCTCATTTGGCACAAATACAGCACTGAAAAGAATGCCTGGAAATCCCCAAATGGCTTTTCTGAGACACCAATTTTCAACTGCTCCGGTCACTCTGGCTGCTTCAGTGTCAGTAATAAGTGGTGCTTTAAAAAGCTATAGCTCTTGTTCCTATTTCAGTGACAAAGTAGGAAGGCAGATCCTCACCAAGTGTAAATCTATTTTCTACGGGTGTTAGAGAGTCCTGCTCAGCTGTAGCCCAAAATCTTTGCCCAGGGAAGAGATAAAGGGCAGCTGAAAGGCAGCAAACAAAGCCAATCAAGGCCATGAGATGCGTGTTCAGGTGACAAGCTGTGGCTAAGACATGAAAACAGGATTTGTTTTCTAAGGTATGAAACTGTCCCCAGCTGCTTCTCTTTCATCTTGTCATATCTTCATTTGCAAGGCCCTCGACAGGTTTCCTGTTGCTTTTTATAACATTCTAGCTAATTTCAGTGGTTACACTGCTCTCCCCACTAGTCCACCAGCTCAGCCTTTCTCCCTCTGTGTTCAGCACCTCTCCTGCAAGGTAAAGAGACAGCTAGAAACATCCCCATGTTCCCCAGACTGCAGACATCAGATATACAGGAAATGATAAACAAAAAGGAATGGTGCCACGAAGGCACTCATTTTTTCAAACCCTGCTCCAGAACCTTGTGAAAACTTATGTTGAATTTTAAGATTTGTGAGTGGATAGGGATTAAGATATATTTATGCAAATCTGTTGCATTAGAGTGCTGGTGACATTTGAATGGTTTTGTTTTTTAAAGTGGTGAAAAGCCAAGAGCCACAATTAAATCTTCAGTGTTTACTTTTCCTGGAAATACCAAGGAAAATATGGACTCAGACAAAAAGACACAAATGCCAATGAACGTAAGAACACTCATGTTCTTGATGCTTTAGAGTCTATAGAGTTTTTCTACTGTCACAGGGACCTTTATTCAAGAAATGATTACAGCAACAAGTTGGTAAATATTATAGGGCTTGCTTCAGCTAAATGCAAAAAGTGAAAGAAAATCACCTCCCTAAGTGCAGGTCTTCTTCTCTCAAGCTTTGTGCTGGGAAGAGAGGAACCTGGGAGGGTGTCCAGCCTCTAAAACTGCACCATTGCACTGTGCTGATAGCAAATATCTGCCACTACCACTCCACTTCCTACAGTGATTTTGGTATTTCCTGCACAGTAATGTGAAAAATTCTGTATCCTCATCTGTGATGGCTTTGACCATGCAGTCTTAAAGCAGGTTTTAAAAAATGTGAAAAATCTGACGCTGTTATTCTTCACTATGGTAACTCTTGTCCTGTTTTTTATTTTTAATACCTGACTAGAATTTTCACAGCTATGTAGGGAATGATATCCTATTTTCCATTAATCTTAGAGGTATATATACCTACCTCTACCAAAAAGTATCCCAAACTTTTTCAGCCACAAACTTCTGGGCTTTTCTGTGAAGTTGGATTGCTAGTACTTGCTAGTATATATGAGGCAGAATGATAATGAAGTGAATTTAGTTGCACTAAAAGGTATTTTAGAATGCCACAACATTTTTAATATCGTTACAGATAACTGCAGAAGAACATTGCAATTCACCTCAGCAGATTTCATGGGTTTTCTTCTGACATAGCTGCTAGGTCCTGCAGAGCTACAGCTAGAGAGAGAAATGAAAGATTCTGGATTACTGTCATGAATGTAGTATGAAGGGCAATATGATTGTTGAAATTGTGGGTGAAACTGCATTTCATAGACTTACACTTTGTAAATGGCATATGAATTCTCAATAGAAAAAGAAGACTGCCACCTGCTTCATGAAACATGATTAAGAGTCAAAATATAATTAAGCTAAGTGAAGTTGTTGGTAACAAACTGTCTGGTGAAAGGATGACTTCCTGCTAGCCTACTTCAGAATTGCCAAAATGATGCACTTTTGCATACTGAAGGAAATAGATTGCATTGCCTGTCTGCTGCTTTATTTGCCTACTCTGTGACAGTATCATCCTTGTGTGGGTCTGCTGTCAGTCCAGTATAAAAGATATTGTTGGGTTTTTTATTAAAAAATATTTATTTAAGGCTATCATTTCATCCCATACACAAAGCAAAAAAAAAGAAAAAAAAATAGACACTACTCTGCTTGATCAGTGCTCCTGCTGAATGAATCAGCTAATACAGGCTGTGTTTTCATGCTGTGTTGTGCTAATGCATTAGCTCCTGGTCCTGGCAGGGATATCTCAACCAATGAAGCCATCAGACAACTTCTAAAACTTTTAAGGAGTAATTTATCTCCTCACACAAAGTAATGCAGTTTTACTTCTGCATAGATTGACTTTTGAAACCTAAACCTTTTCTGGATGTTGTGCTTGTTGAGTTGGTGTCAAACTTCCCATTTGTAGCCAAAATGTTTAATCTTCACTGTGCTTGCGTTAGCTCAGGGCACCCTTTGTGTGTGCTCATCTTCATGCAGGAGAACAAGCAAGCTTAGCTTCAGATCTCCTTGGAGTCCCTGATGAAGTGAAATTAAAGTGCTACCCACGTGGCTAATTAGGTAAGGATTTTGAGGCTTTGGTGAGGAAACCACGGCTGAAGATGACTCAAGGATCCTTACTGACCTTAAGTTACAAGAACAGCTAAGTGGTGGCTATAAGTGCATACCTGATACTCCTTGTCTTCTCCTCTAGCTGATTCAAATGGCTCTTCTTTTGGGGACATCAATTTTCTGGAAGTTCTGAGATGTCTCAGAACCTGGTTGTGTTTGCTTGCTTCTTTTGTGAGTGTAGGCTGCGCTTGTAGCTTTTGTATGCTTTACGGCACTCCCTAAAGCTTATTTGTGAAATAAGCCTTTCATAAATCAGAAGAAATTAGTTCTGTTTTCATCTCCCTTACACAGAAGTGAAGGGAAAGTCACACAATACCAGTGCTCAGCAATGGCACAAATGGCAGAGTGAGGATTTTCAGTGCCAGAAATGTACTAAGGTTTCCAGGGCTGCAGCATTATTATAATGAATGTGTTTCAAAGCCCTTTAAAAGAAGCACTTCTGTTGTGACATTCTCCAAAAGCAGGGCATGTCTTGCATAATTCCAAACTTGTTTTTAGAAACTGAAAATTTAATGTAAAACTGTGTGTTCATCCAACTTGGAAAAAACACATGTGGGTGAAATGAACAAGAATTGGGCCTGAAAAATAAGACTGGAAAGGAAAAAATGAACACAGAGTAGACACACCTGTAGTTCTGTTATTTAAATACTTTCAGATCACTGGAAGACAAAGACCAGGGCTATTCAGAAAAAAACGGACAGTGATTTGTATCTGAGTGTTCTCTTTTTCAAAGGAATTCACCTGTGGTAATGAAATTTCTGGACTGTTTTTCTGTAGACATTTAATTGATTGAAGAAGTTCACCTCCCCTAATACATAAGGAAAGCAAACTGGAAACTTGAACATAACATCATTCTCGCTGGAAGTGCTTACATTCCAATCCATTTGAAGAAATCTGGCTGAATAATTTTTGCAAAAGGACCAAATTAATTAGGTTAAATGACATGAAACTTCTTGTTCACTTCTACTTACAACTTATCTTTGATAGCACAGCACAAGAAATGATGACAAACAGTGTGTGGGAAGTAGGAAAATCAAGAGTTCAGATAGTTTAAGATCATGAGACAGAAACTTTTGCAGATATCTTGAGGGTTTCTATATTTAGTTCTAGATTGTGTAAGTATTTTAATACCTAGATTTCCTTCTTCACATTTATGCTTTGACATAATTCCCCTAAAAATTATGGCAGGATAGTATTTAGATTTTCCAGTCTGAAAGACATGAATTCAAACTCCCCAAACTTTGCTTGCAGCTATATTTGCTCAAATATCCTGTACATCTAACCACAGGGTCACACCCTGAGAATTACATGCAGTCAATGATCAATTGCAAAGTAAATAGCTTTTAACACAATTTCTTAGTGCTCCCCTGAACTAGAATGACAAAATAAATCCTTATTCCAGTTCCTTATAGCAGCATAGCTTCTTTAAAGCCATGAATCATGATCCAGTGATTAAGGATGTAGATAATGCAGATTCAATTCCCTGCACTCCTACAGACCTCTTGTGTGAAATCAGACAAATCACTTCACTTGTCTGCCTCAGGCTTCATTTCCAAAATGGGCTTGGTGTGTTCTTGTACACATCAGATGGTTGTTGCATGAGCAAGGATACACATTCCAACTTGTGCCCCAGAAGGGCAGCAGTTCAAACAGTTTATTTGCAGGCTCTGACACTTTCATTCAGATTCATTGTTTGCACTAAATTAGACAGACATTCAGTAGGGAAAAGGTGGTAAATGTTAAAGCTGTCTTATTAAAACTACACCATGAAACACACATGTATAGAGGTGAGAATCAAGTATCACAGATTGCAATAATTCTGCCTTCCCTGAGCTTCAAAACTTGGTTTTCTTCATCTAATGGGTTTGAATGTGTATGGTACAGAAGAGTGCTGATTTTTTAGGCATTTAAGTATTATTCTTTCCACTTCTAGAGGTGTTTGAACCCAAAGATATTTCAAAGATTCTTGTGAACTTTCCTCTCTCAAACCAGAGGAGCATAATACTAATATTTCTCTCCACCAGTTTGTGCATATATTAAAAAAAAACCCAAAAGCTTGTTGTAAATTAGGAGGCCTAAATTAGGAATTCAGAGTTTTGCTGCTCCTGGAGTGAGGATCCCTCTCCAATTTGCTGTCTGTAGCTCAGTAGAACTTTCAGCAGATCATAGAGCTGTTTGTGGGAAAATTTCTGTTGCCTTTTCATCAGTTTCTACTTTCTGTGGCAGCAGCAAGGAAAAGGAGACAGAAACCACGCACAACAATACATGTGATAGAAGAAAAAAGTATCTTATAGGTGAGAATAGATGGTAAAAAAACATTCTTTAGAGAAGAGGTATGCAAGGTGTGAGTCAAAAGCTCATACACTGTGGGAAGTGAGAGCAGAAGGAGTTTGGTAATAGACTGAAAAAGGGTAAAGACTGGTGGAAGGAATATGGAAAAAAGTGGGATGATTCCAAAGAGGCAAAGCATTAATCTCTTTCTACAGAGCTCAGTTTTGGAGACAGTCTTCCATTTCCATTCCCTTGTCTCCCCAAAGACAAGTTACTGACACATAAGTAATTACCTTAAACATACTGAGCACTGTGACTGTCCCTGTGAGTGTCTTTAGCCTACAGCCTGAGATAAAGCACGTTATCTTAAACCCTTAATGAAATAAATTCATGTGACTGTGCTTCACTTCATCTTGTTGATGGGCTGAGAGCAAGTCCCCACCCTGTTAGTGAGGCTCAGCTGCCCTGGGGCAGTTTAGTTTCTTGTGACCATTCAGCCATGGTCTGAAGCATCCCATGAAACCCGGAGTGAGGCAAGAGGGGCACTAGCCATGACCAGCTCAGGGTGCTTCACCTTGCCAGTCCTCGGTGCCAAAATCCAGCAGAAAAAGCATCTCCTCCTCTTTGTCAGGGAGCTCAGCACGGCTGCAGCTTGCCCACCCTCCCTCACCCCTGCCCTGAAGCAAGCTGCTGATGGATCCAGGCAAACACCTACACCTGCCAGACATGCACAGAGCATGAGCCAGACCCCCCACACTGAGGTTCAGACCTGGAAGTGAGAGAAAATCAACCTCTCAAGTCTCATTCCCAGTGTGTGTGACTTGGCTGGTCTGCTGATGGAGCTAGTTTGACCCATATCCTGTCAGGTTTTGAAGATATTGCCGTTAATGTTAGCACCTGAATTAAGTTTTGCTACAGTAAGCCAACAGCCCACCGCTCTGGTACAGAGCACAGGGAGGAGAGGAGGGAAGGGAAGATTAAGGTTGCAAATAATCGCCCTTTCTCGATGATAAGACTCTGTGTTTCTGCTGGCTATCAATCAGGTATCACATCTTTAAGCCTTTTCAAAGGAAAAGGGAGAACAACATTTTCCTGTAGAATCAGTATGAAATCCAAGCCCTGCAAGTGAATGGATGTGCAGTGTGCTGTGTTATTCCTTTTCCTGTTAGCCTTTGCTCAGCAGTCCTAATGCTGTTGTGGCACAGCAATGTGACACTCTGACACCAGTGAAGAAATTCAGCAGGAGATGTTTGCTGGGAAAAGATGTTTGCTGGTTCAGTCTGCAGAGTTTTCGGAAAGCAGGCTGGCATTGGAGTTAATCAGAATTTACTTCTGTTGATCTTGATTCTAATCAGAGATAGGCTGGCAGACATCATGTACATACCTTGAAAAAATCCCCTGCTGCACTGTCAGTGCTCCTGTGTTAAGCTGGTCCTCTAAATACCAAATGAAGCATGTCATGTTTTGTGTATGAGATTAAAAAAGAGAGCCTAAATTTATTTTTATATCAGTTTCCTTTATTGAAAATCTCATATCTGAGCTTTTTAAACAGATGTACAAGGCAACCATCAGTATTTATCTGTAAATGCATTTCTGGGAGGCTGAGCTTCAGCTGAATGACTATAAAACAAGTTATACAAACCTGCAAATTCCATGGGATAAAATGCCCTTGTAGCTGATTAGTAATCACAGCGTTCACTAACGAAATCCACTGAGATGTTCTAGGTATGAACACTGCAGTGTAGCCTTGATTTTAACATTCACTCTGAGAAACAGTGTGGCTGTTCCCCTGCACGTCTGAGCTCACAGCAGCAGCATCCTGCCAGTTGCTTTCTGCTGTTCATCACAGGCTGTAAAGTGAACTCTGCTTGCAGAGTACAGGAATTGCACAGGAAAACCACCAGTGACGCACATTCTGTAGCAAATTAGTACACGGATGCTGGATGAGACTGTGGCTTCTGCTTTACAAGACACCAACCTTGCTGACTTTGAGTTTTCTCAACAGGAACAACCAGAAGATATAGACACAACTTTGGCTCTTACTCTCCAAGCTAATAAGAAAGGGATTTGTTCAATAGGTGGAAGCCAATCTCCTTGAGAATCTTTATGTCACAGTAGTATAGATTTTTATTAGTGTTAGTGCTAGCCTGACATAGTGTAGGTATGACTGATCTGTTCATCTACTGCTAATGGAAGAGAATGTGTTGGGATCAAAGCTTGAGATAAGTTCCTGGTGCTTCAATTTCCCTTCAGGCCAGGTGGTGTTGGGAACATGCCAAGGACACAGTCTAAGGGCCTGGCAATGAGACACTTTTTCTCACTCACAGACCATCAACCACTATTTTGGACCAGACAGCTCTTTAAACTCTGGTAGTGGTGTTCTACAGCCTGTCCCTGCCATAATTCTTCATCACTCCATTGACCTAAAAGCCAAAGGATTAGCATAAAAGAAAGAACAGTCACAGTAACATGTTTTTTCAGGAAGAGAAGAAAACCCAGTAGTCTGAGAGGCCAAAATCACATTTCCTGGGACCTGGCATGATGAGGGTATTCCTGCTACTCTGCACCCTAATGGTTGCTTAAACAAGCTTAGACTCCCACTCTTTGTGGTGCCTTCTGCCTTTTCATTTTATGTATGTCATTAAAAATCCACCCAATGTGAATTATTTCGCAAAAATTAAGTTTTCAGAGCACAATTCAGGTGTTATTCACTTTGCTGCATAGCCAGGTTTTGTAAGTATTATACTTTGTATGGGATAGGAGTCTTCTTGATACAGGGTCAACACAGCCACAAATCAAAACTGCAAGCTTAAAATATTCTTTAATCATGCCCTGTCTCTCTAAGACTCTGGGGTTCTGTAGCTTCTCTGTTTTCTATTCCTGATGATAAAGGAGCCTATTCAATAGGGAAATCATGCACCTTGTTGCCTGAAGTCCCTAAGTATTTTGGACCAATTTTCCACACTAAGTTCTGGATGAGGAGTTTTCAGAGAGTGTGGAAGTCTTAAAGATGGGGCTTTAAGCATCCAATTCCATTCCCCAGCATCCCAGAGGAAAATCATGGCCTCAATCTTTGGTGTTAAAATTAAAGTGTGTGTGTTGTTTAAATAATTACAGGCCAGCCTGCAACCTCTGTCTTCTTTCATGGGTTGTTCTCAGGGGAGGGAGGGCTTGGCTTCACTTTCCACACTTGCTCCTTTTAGTTTCTGAAGAGTCCTTGCTGTGGTAGTTTATGGAGAGAGCTCTGCTGAGGATTAGCAGTGACTGTAACTGTGGCTGGCTCAAATCAGACCAGGAGAGGGAAGTATCTAGCTAAAGTCTGGCCCATAATTAATACATTTGAGGAAATTGTGTTCTGCTCGTGAACATTCCTTGAGGAAATAAAGATTAAATTTGTTGAGTAAATTATTCACTGCAAATTATTCACTCAGCTTCACTTGCTATTCTGAGATTTCTGCAATATCTAAGTGTGTTAGATGGCACAGGGAGAGGCATGGTCATAAAATCACAGGCTGAAGGCAGGATTCCTTTCTTGTTCAAAATATGTATTATTTTAATTAAACTAGTCTTAGACTAAGACACTCTGGGCTTGCTTGGCATTAGGGAAAGCAATGTAGAGCTCCAAGGTATCTCTGAGTCTCCAGTTAAACTTGGACCAGTTTTGTCTGACGGACAATGAAAAACGAGTTGCAAATACAGAGAAAGTCTCATTTCATTTGCTTCTTGACAGGTGGCCAGTGTGCTAAACCCTTCAATCTACTTCACACCCTACTTTCTAGTTTGATCAGAAAAAATCAAGTATTGAAAGGATAAGTTTACTCTTGCAGTTTAGCAAGTGATCTCTCCTCTCAGGGAAGGTAGCTGGATGGAGCTCCTGAGGGAATATGATACCATGTGGGAGGGAGGCACATAAAGCACTTGAACATCCAGGACCATTCATCACGGTCCATTCATTAAAAGTGAGTAATGATAATAATAAGCTGCAAGGGATGTTGCCTTTTATAAATATAATGACAGTGGGAATCATTCTCATGGGGTCATCTTAATTATTTTTAAGTGGATAGCCTTTTTGCCCATAAGACTTTCCAGATAAAAGAGTGACATTGTCTGGTTGTCTCAGGATAGAGGAGTCAGTCCAAGCGCCATAAAATTCACCTGAAAAACTTCTATTGATTTCACTGGGATTTGGATCAGATTCAAAGTCCAGCAAGGAAATGGAATAAGTTACACACAGTCATGTCCAACAGAAAACTAAGTATAAGAATTTTTCTTTTAATTTTACACAGGCACTCATTCCCTTTTGAAAAATTAGCTTGAAATGCAGAGGATATAAGCACCAAGCTTATTATCAATTTTTAATTCAAAAGAGCTCCTTTAGAAATGTAATGGTTAACTAAATTAAATGAACTTAATGTTATATATGTTTGATTTTCTTCACTTTGTTACTTTTTAAAACTGGTGGGTCAACTTTCCAAGGGCAAGAACATAATCAGGTCAGCCTTCAAGTTGCTATAATTTTTCTGATATGTGGATGAGGAAAGGAAATAGATATGGAAGGGTACTACATCTCTTGAAATAGCCTCTTTCTTCCTGTTTAACAATAAATATTGTACCGAAAGGAAGCTCATATATTACTCTTCAGCCGAGTTCCCATTTTATTAATCATGAAGATTTTAACAGTGGCCTGAGACAGGAAATCACAGTCTAATGATCAGCAGTCTGATTTAATCCTCACATTTGGATCAGTCCAAAAAGAAAACCAATATACTGCAATGTAAATCTACGTAGATAATAATCAAGTTTAATTACTATTAAACATACATGCAGCTTTTGTAACAACTTACAGCCCTACTGAATTACCAGGACTTATTAAATATCCATGGTAAAACCTCTTTTTGCTTAGAAACTTAAACTGATGTCTCAGGTGGTGTTTTAAAACCCCAGGTGTTATAAAAAACCCCATTATCTCTGAGTTCACCATTATTATTATTAATTAATTATTATTAATAATATCGATTATTAGGAACTCTGATGGACATGTTATTTTCAATAATAAAACCCCCACATTCAACTTTGTTTTAAATTAGTGTTGTTCTAATTAAAATGTGAAGTGAAGCATCCTGGGTTTAGGTTCAGAACATACTCCACTGCAAGCCACTAACCTAGAGAGTTTTGGGCTTATCTGTCAGAATTTTGGTACCTTAACCCCAGTTCCTCCTCCCCTTCTTAGCAACCCCCTTCTTTGATGGCCTGGAAAGAAAAACATCATAATACCATTAGTGTATAACAATTATTCGTTCATCAGTCAGTCTCACTCCATTCAGTTGCCCATCCATCTGAACCCAAAAAACCCCCCAAAACTTTTCTTATACCTTTAAAGAGAAGTCCAAATAGCAAACCAAAATGGGAATTCATCTGATGAGCATGTCTTATCCCTCCTTGGAATATTCACATGGTAGAACAGGAAGAAAAGTATTTTTAAAAGACCTTTTATTTATGCCAAAATTATGAGTAAAGACTGCTTAAAAGACATTTGCTTGAAAAAAAAAATTTTGAAAAAAGAACAAAATTTTGAAAAAAAACTTACCAAAGTTTTTTATTGACAGCTGCTCCTGAACCTTTTTCTTGCAACTTACAAATTTAATTCTTTTCCATTCGTAATAATCTTAAATTAAGATTTAATTGAAGCTCTATGGGGAGCCTGAAAGTTAATGGTTTGAAATTCAGATTTTGCCTCCATTGCTCAGCAAAAAGTTGGGAATATTTCATAGTTTCAGGGTTTGTGGCCTATGATTCACAACAAATAATTTTTACTTAGGATGCTCAAGACTTTTGTTTGTTTCTCTAAGGTAAAAAATTTCAAGCAAAACAAAGCAGGAATTCAAGCTATTTTAATAGCTCCACTTTCTTTTAGCTTTCGGGTTGGTTTTCAAGAGGTTGTAGAGGACCTCTGCCATTTCCCTCTGCCTCTTTGTTTAAAGTCTTCTGCAAGGCTTGCCTTTTCTCCCTGTGACTTTGTCAGCAAATCAAGGAAAATGGAGGACTGGAAAATGCTGTTTCAGGGAGTCCCACTTCTGTGATGAATGGCAAAAAAATTATTTAACCATGCAAGAGAAAAAGATAGCTTTAGATAATTCCCTTCTCTACCAAACTGCAACCTTTAATCTCATTGCTTTTATTGCATTGCTGGAGAGCCAAGACAGGAATCTCCATTCCTGGAGTTAGGGGCCAGTTACACCCACAGTGTAGCTCACATTTGATATCAACAATATCTCTTGGTGCTCTAAATATCAGCACACCTTCTTCACACAAAAGTCCTAGCACAGGTGGAAATAAAGGTGCACTTACTGCCATAACGCTGAGAGGGAAAAACTGAGAGAGGAAAAGAGAATGATTTTCTTGAGGTTGTCCAAAGTCTTACTGAGGCCTGATGGTGACACAGCAGCAGATAAATTTTAAAGCCTTTCTCACTTTGACCCCTGCCCTAATTTTCAACTCATCTCCTTGATGCACCTCTGTCTTTCTTGGCCCCGTCACTTCCTTCCTTCCTTCCTCACCCCCTCCCCAAAGGAAGAATTCAGTTTACTCCCCCACTCATCAAGGCAGCCGTGTGAAGTCACATCCTGATAGAATAAGGAACTGCATAACCCATGCACATGTCTGGATTGCCCTCCCTTGTACTCAGTCTGGTTACAAACTCACAGCAGTTGCACATCCAGTGGATTAAACTGAGTTAAACATGCTGAAGAGAAAACCATCTAATGCATCTGATAAAGAGAAAAGTCAAAAGCCAAAGGTAAGAATGTCTCATTTTTGTCATCAATTAATAATCACAGGAATTCTTAAAAATTTTTAATGTGAGGGTTTCCTCTTAATCCTAGCTTCAGGATTTTCTTATGTGCTTGCAAGTACCTCAGTTCTATAATCTCAGGAATCTGCTTGTATATACTCACTTTATAATACTGAAGATCCAATTCAAGGAATCGTCACGATGAAGCTGCTATAACTGTGCTAAAGAATTTTGGTGCCGGACTTTATCAATTGTTTTATGCTCCACATCAGTCTTTTGGCAGATGGGCACACAAAGTTCCCTTTCTCCATTTCATCTATGATAAAACAATGATGTCCCAGAAAGGAGTGTAAGAATCAGTGAAGAATTAGAAAAGCTATTAAATTTGTTCCTTATTTTAACAAATTTACTTTTGCATCACCATAAACCACAGGAGAAGAGGATATTTGGCAGTCAGTGTTTGTCATCTTAATTTTTCTGGGAATCATTAAAATATCAGCCTGAAAGAAATACTCTAAACAAATTCAATATATGCTACACTGGACACTTTCCACAATCTGGAATTGTAAGAAAGGAAGTGAGAGTTCTGCAAGAGGCAAAAGGATGTGTCCAATGCTCAAAATTTATTTTCAGTCCCTGGGCTGAGTGCAAAATTACTTCTGTGCATTGTATTGTACAAATGTATCATAAGTACTCAATCTGAGCACTTCAGTCTCCATTTCTGCCTCAGTTTATTGGTGCCGAAAATTTAACAAAGAGATTAGAAAAGCCTTTTGGTATCTCTCTCCTCTCCACAATCGGTGTCTCCCAGTTTACAGACCCACCTTCTCATTCTTTGGGAATAGACCTCCCTTAGTGACTTCTGTGTCTTAAGAGATTACTGCAGACACTTTTTCAGAAAGGATGCCTTCTGGTTTTAAACAGCATTGGCTTTTGTGGATTGTGCTTGCAATTTTAGACTGTGACTCATTAACAGCTAAAATTAATGGCTTTTTCCATGGATTTGAAGTGATGTTGATGCCATTTTTTCCCCACATTTTACTTTTTTTGTAAGCATTGCACTGGTTGGTGTGGTATGCATTATTTTCTGCTCTATCATTATACTGTGTTTTAATGGCAGGGAAGAATTATAATTAATATCTAATTACATTATCGATTCAACGAGAAATGACCTGTGCATGAAAGACTCTGTGGATGGGCTTTGTTTCCCTGACTTTAAAATATTTTCAAAAGCCAGTTTTGGCCACTCTCTTCTTCCAGAATAAGGTGTTCCTTAACAGTAGTCTGATTTTTGTTGTTAGAGGCCCACTTTTGCACAGAATTGTGCAAACTTTCCACGAGGAGACTGCCTTTGCTGAATGTGCTGCTGACAATCAGGGCAGGGGAGCAGACAGCCCCACATTGCATAGAGCAGGAATCTTGGTTTGTTGGGGCATGTTTCGAAACTTGACCCAGGGAAGCAACGTAAATACTCAAGTTGCTTAATGCTGAGTTGGGTAAGGTGGGGCACAGGTCCTGACCTCTTGGAGAAGTTACAGGATTTCACAAGTGACCTCTGTAGGTCACGTCCTGGCTGGCCCTGCTCTGTGCTGGCATCATTTAGTACCTCCTCATGCTCACAGGGCACGATGCCATTGCCACTGAGCAGGTCTTGGGCTACCTCACCTTGCCTTTAGGCCACTTAGACATTCCAGTGTCTCTAACCCATCCACACACAACTGTGGGAGAGCCACAAGGCCTGTTTTTCATTTTAAAATAAAATCAGGTTTACAGCCTTGGACCATCAAAGGGGACAGCAAAAAGATCTGCTTTGGTAACTGGATCTGAACCATGATGACTGCTTGTCTTTATCTCAACTGTACGAATTTCTGTGCATTAATTAGAGTGTTTCACCAATATTTTCTTTTTAATCCTTTTGGTTTTATTACTTGCTAATGTGAGGAATACTGGCGTGAACGGATGCCTTTTGATAAAGATGAAGGAATATCACATAAGGCTGGTGTTAAAGCCTTTCTCAAGGCAATTTGCTGTCCCTGTATAAGACCCTTCATTGGAGTGGGCAATTCACTGACCAATGCAAGAGTAATACAGGTTCAGTATCTCACTGTTCACTATGTGCAGTGCATTTACCTTATTTATTATTGTGGTGCTTAAGGGACTTCTGCAGACGTGTTAGATGCTGCATAGACAAAAATCTATTTTAATACTCTCAGTGTACACTATAAGAAAGTTGATCTATGCCACGAAAGAATAGTCTTGCAGGGTTTTTTTTTTGTCATGCAGCAAGATTTCAGTAGTGCTGCAGCCCCTGCTAATAACTTCTTTGAATGTCTGGCAGCTTTTGTGTGTATTCATGGATATGCATATAACTACTGAATGCATTTATACAAACATTCATTGTTAGGCAAAAAGACATCTAAACCCAGTGTCATCCCAGAGAAAACTGGGAGAGAAATGCAATCAAAAGTGATACTGGAAGGATTCTGATCCTTTACAAATGTTTATCATTGTAGCTGCATGTACATTTATACCTTGCATAACAGCTGAGGATCTCAGGTAGCTGAATCATAAAGGAAAAGTCCTAAGGGTTAAAAACACCCTGGTTAACATTGAAGAAACTCATCCAATTGAAGGGCTAAGCTCTCTATTTCAAGCCTATCTAATCTAACCCATGTGCCTATTCAGGACCTTAAATGACTTTCTATTACAACAGAACCTGTGCATCTCCCATCCCTTCCATTAGGGAGTCCTTACCTGCCCTGCTTTCATTTCTGCCAGATGAGACACAGCTTGGTTTACAGGGTGTAGCTGCTCAGAGCTGTGGAATAATTTGTGGGCAGGTGAGGTCAGACAAAGTAGGTCTTGCACAAAGCCCTGAGGTCCATGGAAACGCTGGTGACTGAAGAGGCTCACTGCAGGGACAGCCTATGGCTCCTGCATTCCTGGAGCACTGCAGAACAGGAAAGCAAGTGGGAAAAGGACACTTGCCCTAGATGTGTTTCAGCTATGGGTCTGTGCAGTCTGTCCCACCACCCTTCAGAGAGCTGGGGAGGAGGAGAGCAGTTGACTTGGAGGATGAAGGAAAGAGCCCTGAAATTGTCTGGATTTCAGCCTCTTTGAGCCTTATGATCTTACAGATGTCAGTGTGTCGGGGGGGGGGGGAGGGGCGGGGGGAGAATGAAGTAGATTTAGAATGATTATACAGGTTCTAGTCTTCCCTTTTGTACACCCTTCCAGAAGCACCATACGCATAAAACCCCATTAAAGCACTTCACAGCTATTCTGCATTCCACTTTGCACTGTTTTACACATTTGTCCAGGTGCAAATAATCTGTAAAACATCCCTGCATTGTCTTTCCCACTTGCTAGCACATGTTATGTGTTGGGCAGAACCTTCTCCTTTCTCTCTCTCTCTCTCCCATTCCTGTGGACACAGCAAACTTGAGAACTGCCTGATGATTCTTGGCTTTACTTCAACATGAAGCAAAGACGACTTTGTGCCATTTTTTCTGGCTTGACTGAAGAAAGTCTTGTGTCATTATTCTACATGACAGTTGATCTATGTTTATGCTAAAGGTTTGAGACATTTTTGTTTCCTTATTCTACTTCCACTTGGTGCTTTAAACTCAGCTTACTTCTGGTGTGTAAGACAATTCAGGGTCAATGCCTCTGCATTTTGTTTAGGCAAAAATACGTCCAAGCTTCTAATTAAATCAATATTCACTTACTTAGGTGATAAACCATTATTTGTTTTCAGGGTTATGAGAAAAGAGTGGCAAATCCAATGGGAGGAAACATTTTGATATGCAAATTTATTCCCTAATACAATTTCATACCAGTAATTTTACTTTTTATAAACTTAAAATTAAACCCTGACATCACAGAAATCAATGCACATTTTTGCCATAGACTTGAGGCCAGATTTTCACCTTTTTATATATTCTTCATGGAAGGCCTGATCCTGATTCTGACTTAAATGAATAAATTAGCTGTGATCCCATTGATTTCAGCAGGATTATCTGAGTAAAGTTTATTGCTTGCCTAAGTGTTTGGAGCCTGTAATGCAGACAGATGCTATAAGCAAGTTTTTGGTGCTGAATTTTTCTCAGACGGTGGCTCATGCCTCTCCAATGGGGAATACTTATTAAAGAAAAGAAAATAGAAAATAGGTACAGCAAACCTAAACACCAAAAATAATTCGAGACATAATTAGATCTTCTGTAGGACAAGATCTGCAGTGAAGAGATTGCTTGGAGTTAATGAATATTAACTAGGATTTATCCTTGAGTGGGGAAAGCTGAAGGTTTTAATTTTATTTCAAAGGTAAAGACTGGTAGAGTTATGAAGTTTTATATTCTTTTCTTTCCCCCTGAAATTTCGAGTGCATAATAAATGAGCCACTGCTAATGTCACAGATGCTAATTTTCACAGCCATGACTGAAGTGATGTTCGTTTCCATTTGCATTTCATTCTAACAATGATGAGAGGTGATGAGTTGATGATAAGCTGTTTTCACCGTACTGCCCGCTGTGCAAATTTATGCTTATAGGCAAAGATGACACATAGTTCTGTCATTAAAGGTCTTTACTGTATTGCCTCTTGAAGAAAGACTGTTTGTCAAAATCCATTTGAACTCTGGTAAATAAGCAGGAACAGATGACAACATCTGGGACGTATTTTTAAGAACCTGGTTTATGGTGTAAATACCTGTGGGCCTTTAGTGGGGGGATTCAGAGAAACAAATAATGATACTTGTAAAAACCATGTGTGTGTAGATGGGGAAAGGAGGGATTGCAGGTGACACTTCAGAAGGTGCTTTCTGTCTCCCCTAGGCTTCATAAAATAGTGGAACAAGGTTATAGTGAACCTTGGGTTATTTTCCTTGTGTGAGTAGGCGGTTCTACAATCATATTACTGCTCCTCTTATTTCTGCTATTTCTTCTTCATTTATATTATTATCATGTTTCTCAATCCTCAGCTAATTACTCTTTTTTTTTTCAAGAGCAGCTTCAGGAATCTGTGTCTTAACATATATGTTAATATACCTCTTCTAGTAAGGTCTTGAAATTTGAGGAATTTTGTTTTCTCAGCAAAAAGTAAAGGTCCAGAGTATTTGTGAGGAAAGAACAAACATCTCTCACATGCCTCTTGGCAGGAGGCTGATTAGGATAATCAGACTCCTCATCTCGATGCTCACACAGTCTCATTGAGGGCTCACACAACTCTTGGCTAGCTTTTGTTTCAAAGGAAAAATGATAACTGTGGCCTGTTCCAGTACTGATGTATTTTGTGTGTTCTCTTGATTACAGCATCTTTTAAACTTTTGTGAACTATGTACAATACTAATTTAATTTCTTGTTTCTTCCCTGTATTGGTTTCCTTTACTAGCCAGACTTAGGTCCTTAAGAGAATATTTTAAAACAAGTGAGAGCAATTGTCTGAAGGGAATGTTTGCACATTAATATTAATTTTGCTTAGAGTAACAAATCCAGTTTTTTGTTTGTTTTTTTAAGCAAGTAGGAGCATTTCAAGAAGTCTGCCTGAACCACCTTGTCCAGCCATTTTTAGAAACCAGTCAGCCATAGCATTTATAACTGTGCTCTCTGACAAATAACATAGCACAATTACCAAGGTGACATAAATCAGCATTACTTGCCTCCTAATTCCTTAAGAGTTGTTTAAGAGCAGTTGAGTTACTTCAATACTGTATTTCTAGGAAAACCAAAATACCCCAAAGTAAACATTGGTCAGGATATCTGTCACTGCTGGGAAAACAGCAGTAATTATGTATGGGCAGAACTGTCAGAGGATGTGGCCTACAGTTTCCTGGGCTTCAATAGTCATCAAGTGATCTGTGTCACATCATAAATTCAGACAAAAGCTGTTAGGAAGCCATCACTTGGCAGCTGTATAAGCACATTCTGGGTGATTACAAACACTTCAGCTGGAAGAATCAACCCCTTGCTCTGTGGGCAGAACCCACTGGGAATACCCACTCCTGAGAAGGGAAAAAAAGTCTTCTGGGTCTCTGTAAGCACAACACCCCTTAAGCTTTCTCTTCTGAAAGGCTGCAACAAAGACAGTGGAGTAACTCCAGTTGTTAGAAACAACTCTGTTCCAAAAATTGGCAGTGTCACTGGTTTTGCTCAGCATCTGTTGCTTGGCACCAGACTACAGATATATATGCTCTGAATATTTTCAAATCATATATCCTTTAAACCTTCCTAATGGAAAGCTTAGTTTCATGAATGAGATAGAGGTGTGTTGTATGTGCGTTGTTACTCCACAGGAAGATGAATGACCACCTATCTTTTTCCCAAGTGAAATCTCTTTTATATTCACGCTTACTCTTATCCTTGTGGCTTTTTAAAAATCTTATTCCACTTACAGAGAACCCAAGAGCATGTTCTTACTATTTTTCTTCTTCTTAAACTTGAGAGGGAAATTCCAGCCTGGGGAAAAGTTTGGAGACTGCTTCAGGGAAGCTACACAATCTATACTGTACTGTCACTTTCCCTCTCTATACTTTCTTTGTTTTATTCTATGGATACACAGAAAGCTGGATAATGACTTCACACATGTATGCAGTGTTTTGGCTGCTTAATTGCTAGTCATGACATCTTCTGGCCCCTTTCTGGAAAGCTGAATGTCAAGAGCAAAGAGTCTTTTATCTCTAATCATCACCCAGCACTGAAGCTGACAAGTTTTCTCTGGGATGAAGCTCTAGTGATCTGCTGTTTTGCACCATTATGTCTTCTGGGTGGAGTTTTAGTCCTTTTCCTACCCTTCTATGTCTTCATCTATTTTGTCATCTTCACAAGAACAACCATATAACCTAACATTACTGAACTTGATTTCCATGAGGTGCTGAATGGTCCTCAGGAGAGAACTATAAGAAGTGAAAGTTCCTCTACTTGTCCATGCTGACCTCATCAGAAGGTGAGGTAGGTTTGCTGTTCTTCCAGATATGTTGAAGGACAAGTGGGACATGAGTCCTTGAATACTTGTGTGCTTGGCTTTAGGATTTTCTGCAGTGTTCCTCATTACTTCTTCACGGAGGAGATCAACACTAGAGGAGTTCTGCTCAACCAGAAACCATTGTGCAGTTTCATGTCTTCTCTCCACCATGATGTTTGAGACAGAGATGGAGCTGTGTCACTGACAGGCTGCAGTGAGATCAGCTTCACTTAGGGACAGCACAGCCAAAAGCAGATGTGTGAAGAGGAGATGACACAGTGGCTGAGACAGCTGAGGGAGCTCACGTGGCTTCTCTGCCACCTCCACCTGTGCAAAGGGGATGCTGGGCTCTACCACTCCTGAGCTGTTTCACTCGCCACAGCTGTGCTGTTTTGCTCTTACACTTCTGTCTCTCTGCCTCCTTTAAGATCAGATGTTAAGTTCAAAAACTACTTCAAAAATCTGGAAAGGGGACATGGTTCACTGATGGATGAGCAGCTCAGAACCTGTGGAGAGGATGTATGCAATGACTGATGATGGTAGAGCAGGCATTCAGCTCCAGCACAAGCAGATGGCAGGGCTCTTCTGATGTTGGCTATTGCCATATTTGCATTATTTTCTTCCTGTCTCTGTAATGGAGTTTATATTTGCTTGATTAATATATCTTGGTAATTGTGGTAAAATGTTTGAAAATGTCTTTGTCTTTGGGATGTTAGCCAGTAGCTGGAGGAATGGGAAGAGCCAACATCTTCCTACCCCTTTGTGAAAGCTTAGAATCTTGTAGCTGGCACAGTCCCCTTTGCAGTGATAGGGCTGATTTCAGTAGGATTTGGAGTATGTCCTTAAATCTGGGGTTCAAAGAACACCTCAAAGCCCTCCCTGGTGTCACTGCCTCAGTAGCAGCACCTCACTGGTGAGTGTCTCTCCACTTACATGTGGTTCTGGTGGAGGTTGCTGGAGCAGGGAGTGGGGGAAGCTCAGTCTCACTTCTCTCACGTGTCAGAATGAAAACACACTTCATGCACCTGGTAAATTTGTTTTTCATGAAATTAGGCTGTGGTTTTCCACTGAGCTGTGATCACAATAACTCATGCCACAGAGATAATCAAATGGAGGGAGGGGAATTGATGTGCCCTTACTGGTACATAGTGAGCTGCTGATTGTATTAATTCCTTTCCTGGAGTGACCTGAACAGAATCAGGATGATATCTTCAGATTCCTAGATTTTTTTTTCCTGGGATTGCAATTATAGAGTTTACACTACAAAGAAAACATGGAATTTAATACATTATACTATGTGAACTAAGAAGGATTCTTACACACTCCCAAACCATGAGAAAACAATGAGCTGGCAACCTTCTTTCAGCTTCCTTACAAAACCAAAAGCTTGCTGAACTTATTTTATGAATTCAAAATTCCAAGGAGCATATTTAGGATTCCCAGGCATAAATTGTGCGAGCATCTCCAGTTTTTGAAGCCTGAGAAGCTGCAATGAAGTGCCACGTGTGCCTTCTTCAACTGGACAACAAGGATAATTTTGGCCTGTGGACAACAATAAGCCAACATTGGAACACAGCTGTTGGACAAGGGAGGACACAAGAAAGAGAAAAAATGGTGACCCTGGTCTACATTTCAAGAGAATCAAAAGTTAACCCACTCTAATGAGTATAATATTTTATTTCTTTGTTGTTTATTTTGGCTTTGTTCTCCAAGATAAAAAATAATTTAAATAAATGGACATATAGATCTGATGAAACACTCAAATTCACAGTGACTGATGATAGATACTGCACTGAATTTTACTTCTCTACTGTAGTGCATCTCCATTAAGGCAATTTCAGCTAATCTCACTATGGATTCATTAATCAAGTGTAGTCAGGATGTCTGAAGGGAGATAATGAGGGGGAAAAAATGGCCTATTGTTTGGATCTTATTCTTCAGCTAGTTATTTTGTTTATCATGTTCCATAATATTTGTACCCCGATAAATAAGTTCCAGTTGCAATTAGTATTCATAACAGATGACTAGGACATCTTTACTTACAAATTCAAAATCATTCCATAAATAGATCAATTAACTTTGTGTCCTCTATACATCACAAGCCTATCCAGTATCAGTTAGTAGTGAAATGGAAACAAGGTGGACTGGTGCCTTTTAAAATTTCCTCCCTTTATCCATGCAACCATCCAAGGAGATAAAGTCCCTAATTCTACATCTTTTTCTCTAAGCACTAATATCCTGCAGTATCAGCAGTCCTTACTGTCTTCCAAAATTTCTCCTCTAAAATGCCCAAGAAAAGATTTGTTCATTTTTTACATACTTTTTACTCATTTAGGATTACATACTGTATATCTGCCCCACATAAAGCTGTCGCTATATTACTTAAAAAAAAAAAAATGTTGAGGTTCTAAGAGCTGGGTGGGTTTGGAGACTGCTGAAGATGGGAATGTTTATAAGCTCTGTGATATTAACTGCAGCACTCAACCTCAGGTGACATAAAGCATGCAAAAAAGAACTTTCTGTCAGTTTTATTATTTCTAAAAAGGTTCCCCTTGAAAGAGAAGAGTGACCTTGCTCTGCTGAGCTGACATATGCCACTGAATTAATGGCTAGGCTTTGCTGTAGGGAAGCTTGCAGAAACATTACAACTCCAATGGCTGAGTTTGCTGCGAACATTAATCAGGGGAACCAAGATGATGTATCAAACACTCATTTAAAAGTAATAAAAACTAACTCTCTTTCTGCCCCCCTCCCCCAAGTTTCTTAGAATTAGCTTATTGTTGGTCATTACCTGTTGTCAAGGGTAAGACTGCAGTAGGGCAGTAAAATTCATGTAAGGGCTTTCTGAAGTTTGCTTACTCTTCAGAAAAAGAACAAACGAGCTTTTGGGACAGTCAGACTTGACCGTGACTTAGAGGTTATTTTTTTAATCTTGTTTTCATCTGGAAGGTCATTTGAAGGAACACCTTCCTCTGAACAGCCACATTGCCACCTCCTCTGCCAGAGCACGCTGGTTGCCCCACTGTGGGTGTGCTGGCCAGGCGTGGGGGTCCTTAGGGCTGTATTCTTCTCAGCTTCTCTTTGGGCATATATATTTTTGTCTTCACTTAAAGCAAACATGCTTGTGAGTAATTTCTCTCGCACAGAAAATCCAGCAAAACCTTGCAAGGTCAGGACCTAGATAACACACAGCATTATTAAAACCATGCTGTTTAAGTAAGCAGGGAAAGGACTTTAATTGAAGCTACTAGGTGATTTGGTTTTAAAATGTGAGAATTCGTCTGTGGATTCAGCTGGTTTGAAGAGGAGGAAGTTTCAGGACAGGAAAGATGTTGGTATTTAAGGGATTAAAGATCAAAGCCTGCAATGCTTACGTAGTGTTTAACCAGCCCTTACTCAGGCAGCGCTCCCCTCTGCTGCAGTGATGGTTTTGTGGAGGGTGGATTTCAAGGCTCATCCCTCGGTGTTTCTGCCCATGTGTAAATGAAGGGTAAAAAAAGGATAGCAGGGAGGTGGAAGTGCACATCATGCCAAATCCTTAACTGTCATTTTCATAGCTCCTCTGAGTTTGTCACACATCCTTAACCTTCCTTTAAAGTCATTTTCTTTTCATGGTTTTGTGTGCCACTGAAAGTCACTTTTAATTAAATGTCATATAAATAATAAAGTCTTAATTACATAATTATTGCAAATACCTGTGTGCACACTCCCAGAATTGGACAGACTGCCAGAAGAGCATTTGGAGTGACTTTTCTCACTGGGAACTGAGAGTGCTCTGCAGCAACTGGGCAGGAACGACGGTGCTCAAAATTCAGGGTCAATGTGCATTGAAAGAAAGCGGAGTCAGATCCCTTCCCCCCTTGCACATTTTGCAACACTCACTTGCACAAAACTTTCTGAGTGTTAAGACTGGTGTTTCCTAAATTGCTTCCTTATTTAGTCCCTCACAAAATTGTTTAATCAACACAGAGCATTGTTTGCCAGACCAAACTGCCTCTTTGCTCAGATGTCCTACATGGCTGCCCCTTCCAGAGGAAGACTTACAGACCTTGCAAACAATCCCACCTTCATTTAACTTCAGGAGCAGCAGCTCTGCCCTTGCTCTCAGCTGTCCCAGTGCCTGCATGGTGCCCCTGGAAAGCACTGGAGACTGGGTTTCCAGTGGTAACTGTGGCTGGGTTATTGGGAACTACGTGCCCTGTGTCAGCAGGGTGAGAGACCGAGGCTGGTACCAGATAGAGGAACTGATAAAACAGCTGCTCAGTGTTTACTTTGGAGAGCGCAGTTTGTTCACCTGGAGGAGTGTTAGGTACGATTAACTCATTCTTTTAATTCAGCTTTGCTTTTCCAGTCCTTTTCCAGGGTTAAAATTAGGATGTTTGATCTGAGGCTTTACAATGGCAGTTCAGTTCAAAGTCCACTTTGCTCCCCTCTCTCCCCACCTCCATGCAGCTACTGAACACCAGGCCATGATAACAACCAGTCTTTTATAGAGTCATTTTTAAGCCAGTTAAAAATGCCATTTCAGTAGATTGCTCTATTTGAGTTAGCAGGAACAAGCTGTATCTTTTTTATTGCTTTTGACTGGTGAAGTGCAAGGTTTAGGCCGTGTTTCATGTGGGCTATAAAGTTATATTAATGTGTTGGTTAGTGGTCAGAAGTTCTGTATGTGTAACTAATGTGTAAATAGGAAAAATTCCCTGTGGTAGAGAGGTCATGATGTCATCTCTTTTGTTGCTCCCCTTACCCTTTGGAGAATTGCTTAATCTTTTATTCAAATTCTCATTCTTTATACAGAAGTGAGGATTTTTTGGTGGTGTTTGGCTTGTGGGGTTTTTTTCCCAGAACATCCCAAAAGCTATAAATTGCTATCTTGCCATCTGGGAAAGCAGGAGACAATTCTTTTGATTATCTATGCAAGAAGATAAGCTAGCAGAGTGGAAATATTCATCCTTGCTTGCTAACTCTTTCATTCTCAGAGTTGTCTGCCCCTTCTGAAGGGACTAGAACCACCAGAGAATAAGAAATGCATCAAATCCTGATCTCCACTTATCTCCATCAATCAGAGCAGCAAGAACAGGCTGTTCTCTTGAGGGCTGCTGTGTCTGCTTTCAAAAAAGAGGGAAGAAGAGAAGTGTCTGTGGCAGGCAAGGAAATTGAGCAACATGCTGAGTTCCCTTTTTATGACTTCCAGTGACCACGTTTGCCCCTATACAGCTGACATGGTTTGGGTAGTCTAAGGATGAATGGAAGCTAAAAATTAAAATGCATGGAGGAATTTGAAGTGATTTACTTGTGTGAGAGGGTCAGTACAAAGCCTTTGCAACATCAGGGACTTAAAAGATATTTTGAATAGGACTTGAAGCAAAATATAATGGGTCAGAATTTCTGACAGCAGGCAACCAGAATGCTGAGCAGTGTGAATTGTCCAAAGAAAAATATGGGATGAATATCTCCCATAATGATTATTTATCAGGATAACTGCAGTCAGTTTTGGCTCAGGTTGTCTTTAGACACAGGGAAGCTCTGACTAGTTTGTCACAGACAAGAACTTACTTCTCCTATGATATGTCCTACAAGGGAAGAGTGTTTTATAACAGGAAGACATGGATTGCAGAGCCTGTTGTTGTTGTCTTACTATTTGCATACCATACCATATTATTTTCTAGGGAAAATGATAGGCTATTTACAGATAAACCAGACAGTGAACTGCAGGCTGTCCAAATTAAAATAAACAACAATTACATAGCACTTACCCCTTTAAAATGATTATTTAAAGTTCCTGGATTTCAGGGATTAAATGATATAGGAGATGATGGAAGAAGATTTTCAAATACTTAAAAGTATATTTGATATTTTCCATTATATTAGTTTGGAATACTTAAGGGGAAGAGATGAATGTTAATGCATTGATTTACAGAAATGATTTGATCAGTCCTTGTGTGAGCAAACAGTTGTTTCTCCCTCTGCCCATGCCTCCATTAGATTTTACTGTGCAAATTCGTATTTGCTTAACATATCCCTGGGTAGCTCTTGCATGAATTGAGCCAGAAAAACCACTTAACTTTATAGGATGCTGAATCCTGGTATCAAAAGTCAATAGCGTATTTTCTCTTAGTAACTTTGCATTTACTTTAAAAGCTTCCCTTCACCTGGAAATAAGGCCTGTCCATATCTTCACAAAGTAGGTGTTCCCTGACACTAATGCAGTGACTGACACTACTGAAAGTAATAGTCCCATTCCCTTTGCAGCCAGGAGCTCCTAAATCTGCTTTTCGTTATCAGTATAATGGGGTTGGATACATTTTTAAAAGGTGGTGCCTATTGATTACTTAATGGAAAAAGTTAGTATAGAGAACTGCTGAAGCAGCCTATTCAGTGCTCTCCAGTGCAGCAAGACCATTATCTAGAACAGTGGAAATCATCCTGTAACCCTTATTAATATTTAATAAGGATGAAGCAATATTGAAGTGCACTACAAAATAGCCCAAGGCTCCTGCACATGTAGGATATAAGGTTGTTTCGAGGGTCAAAAAAGAATAACTGATTTCCCTGCACTCGAGCTGTTTATAGGTACGACCAACACTAAACAATGTTTTCCCTCTTGTTCCTTTTAAACTATTTCCAGCACATCTGCACTTTAATACACACTTATTCCTACTAGACATATTGAAGTGTTGGAATGCAAGAGAGAGGTCAGTGTATGTTTAGAGATTGCTGAGACAGTTTTATACTTTCCCAGTATTGCTGTGAATCCCAGGCTCCCTTCTCCCTCCCTCTCTATGCTGCAGGGCACATTTGGCCGGGCTGACAAGCTAGTGAAAGGTGTTAATCCTGTCTAATAGAACCATAATCCTCAGGGCTGTGTTTTTATATCATACTATTGAGCTAACCCCTTGTCACAGGATGCTCTTCATCTACTTAATAGCAAAGTTCTTTATGGGAATTTTAGATAAAGTGAAGTGTACAATTCGAATTGTCATTTTCAATTTCGCAATGTAAAAACAAGCAAACCTCAATGTTTAGCCAACAGAGATTTTACAATCAATTAAGAGGAGAGCTGAGTGATTTCTTTTTTTTTTTTTTTTCCCTCAGTGAATATTAAATGTCATTATAGTTGTCCAAAAATATTCACAAATCTGGGTCAGTTTCTTCAAATAACCTTTGGCTGGAAATATTTTTCAGGTTAGATATGCCCAGAAATATAGGAGGGAGAGAAAAAAAAAAAGCTGTTCTTTTTCTTTTAAGCTATACTGCTTAGAATATGGAACCAAAATATGGGTACACTTTCCTCTTCCATCTGACTGTCCTCAGGCCTCTCCCACTGCTATGTCCACATTCCTTTTTTGAGTGATGTGGCAGAGCTGGTTAATAAATAAGTTTGGGAAAACAGGGAAATCTATCAAGGATTTCTCCTTGACTTCTCTGGAAGCAGCCTGCATTAAGTGTGTCCGCAGTGTGAAGGCAGGCAAAGGCACTGCCTCCCAAACCAGTCCTTTGTTCCTTCTCTTTTGTTGCCCATATGATGTTCTACCTCTGTTGCTTCTGAGACTGCCTCATGACAATTCTTGCCCGGTGGAGAAGACTGGAACTCTGTAATAGGAAAGCCAGGAGCTCACAAGCCTTTTGAGGCTTGTGGAGTTCCTGCATGGACAGCAAAAGGAGGGAGCTGGAGATGCCAGGCAAAGAGTGCCCAGTGGGTGCTTTAGAAACCTGGGTGAGATGAAAAGATGACTCACGTGGCTGGGGGTGGGGGAAGAAAGCAATGGAACAAGGAACTAGTTTGGCTGATATCACATGGGCAAGGCAAAAGGATGAATAAGTACAGGAAAAGCTGTAGCCCAGATAGTTTGAAATCACTTATTAAATCAGACAGAATGTATTTGTTTTGTGGTTTGCTATTTTAGTTCAGGGTTTTTTTTCCACCAGAGGGGATTTTGAATACTCAAAAATAGACTGAGGTTATATGGCCTCATATATGATAGTGAACTCTGCTCAAGAACTCTCATACTGCATTTAAAGACTTCAATTTAGTATGGAAGAGGGAAGTACTTAAAAAAACCCGAGTAATTCTGGATTTAGCTGTGAGTATTGGTGAAGACATAAAAACAAGTTCTTAAAGACACTGTAGAGTGGACAGACGTCCAAAGTCTGGCTGTTTCTAGGGCCACACTTAAAGGGACTCCTGACTTGTCATCAATGCCAATTTAGCACCCACGGGCAGTGCAGTGTCAGGCAGCTCTGCCTGACAGGTATTTCTGTATGACCTCACTCCTCAAAGTCTGCTGTGCCACTTCCCTCCTTTGCATGTCATTTATCCACATGCAGAAAGAGTAAAAACTAGAAAGAAGTCAAAGCAATCCGTTCACTGTCTCTTAATGCACAGCTCAGGTGATGCAGCTTTGTTAAGCCAAGTAAAGCTGTGGCATGGCAGAAAATTGTACCCATTTATGTTTAAAAATCAGAATTTCTAATTGGAAAATTGAAAACAAAAGCATGAGGCCTGCCTGATTATTCTGTTACTTTTTCCCTCTGCAGTGTGTACATTTTGGGCAAGATGTATTCATAATCCTCAGCAGTCCTTTGCCCATTCCTGATGCTAAAGAACCATAAATTGTCTCCCCTGCTGCAAAAATACATTGTATAAATTGCCACGATTTACACCACCAAAACCAAGTCTATTGCTTGTATCATATTTACAAAAACACCTTTTTTTTGAAACTCATAAACAAGTCTTTCTTACCTGCAAATAATGCATGGTTATTTACATACTTATTACATAAATAATGTGAAACAGATGTAGAACTCATAATCATATCCATTACCTAATCACTATTTGAAGCAGTATTGTTTCTCTTACTTATTTTTCTGCTTCTGGCTGGATAGTCACCATATTTTCCCCTACAGTCACCTCGTAGTTTGTTTCTAGCTGGATGTAGCAGTTCATGTCCCACTGATATGGGAGAGATTTTCAACACCAACAGGTGGCTTGACAGCTTTATTTAAGCCTTAATAACAGAACAAAGCAAAACACCACCAGTGAGTCAAGGTTTGTCTTCTCTTCTCTTCTCTTACAGCGCACGAGCAGCTTTGGAAGCTTTGACCGTTTCAGGCATCACTCGATATCAAAGGCAGATGATTCAGCTGAGGTCTGTAGAACACAAAGTTTAAATTTCTTTCCCATGACAGTTATGCAAAAACATTGGGAAGCTACTGTGTAAATTTTACAGTGGTGAGACCTTTGCTTGTGCACCTGGATCTGTCTGGGTGATTGAGGCCTTGCCAAAACAAGCAAGAGAATCACACCTAAACTTTGGCACCTTGATATGAAAACAGAAACAATTAAAAAAAAAAAAAAGTGCACTTCACATTGGTGTATGCCCAAAGTAACCTGCACTTTACAAGTAACCCACAGATATCTCACTTTTGTTTTCAAGACCTCTGCAAAAATTCCCTCAATTCTTATTGATATTAGGGACAATAAAAAATGGGTAACAATATTTTCTACCATAAAATATATTTTCTTTCCATCATTCGTACATAGAGTATTGTGCAGCAAACTTGTTTAGGTACACAGTTTCCAAGGAAAATGGCCATGACTGAATTTTGTCATGCTAACTGTGTTAGAGTCCTCAATATTTCCCTGTAATTCCTGCTTCACTATGCTGCATTTTATTTTTGTGGTGAGTTATTGCTTACTTTTTGATTTCAAAACAGATATCTGAGCTGGAGACTATAAGTGACATTGGAGAAGCAGTTCAAATCAAAGCAGCAAACAATGGAGGAAGTCTGAGTAAGAAGATGAGAGCCATTTCACTTACCATGAGGAAAAAGATGGGTAAAAAATACATCAAGGCACTCTCTGAGGAGATGGTAAATACAGCCTAAGAGCCTCGTGTTTGTTGGAAATACGTGTGAAGTAAAAATATTATGTGCATTTTTTCTGTTCATGTTTCAATTATCCTCAGCTGTGACAATCCATAAAACCAGGGTAATAACACATAATGAATTAAGCCAGCTTTTGGTATGTACCTGTTCTTTCATGTGCATTTTAGTATACACACAAATCACATAGTAAGGGCCCAAGAGAGTCATAGGAGTTTTACACCATTTAATCTTGCTTTTTCATCAAGGAACATTTGTATGAGCATGTATGTATGAGCACAAAAAATCCTCCTTATGTGGACACAGGGGAGTACTGGTTGAACCCCATCATCAGTCTGATTATCAGTTTGTACAATAATCTTCATTAGAAGAATTTATCTTCCAACACAGGAATTATTTCTGAAGTCCATTTTGTAAAGGTCAGCCAGCATCCTAGAGAATTCCAACTCATATGCCTTATCTCCTTTTACCTTATCTAATCTTAGTGAAACTGTTTTATTAAACATAAAAAACATTATCTTGCACATCTGCAAACCCTGTTTTCTCAGCATGTTGCCAGTAAGTCCCAAATTTTAAAAACAAATGGAAGAAACTTCTCACACTTAACAATCCTAAAAAAATCTAGCTAGTCTGCATCCTATCTCACATGTGTCAATATTGAGTAAGTAAGGAAAATAAATGAGGAACCTCACAAGTAGAAAATAATGTTTCATCAGATACCTTTAAATAGTTTTTGGAGGACCAAGACAAGGATTCTTATTTCATTAGTTTAGTTGTTTTGTTTTTTTTTTCTAAAATGCAATCCATTATCTTTATATTATATTTTTTTATTTATTTTCTGCACATTTAAAGCAACAATTCCCATGACAGAAATTCAATGGATTATCTGGTTGGACACACATGTAGCATGATCTTCATTCCTGCAGGAGATGATGACAATCAATACCAGCCTCCTGATTAATCTGTGGTTTATGCTGCTGGCTGGAGTAACAAGCAGGGTGCTTGCTGAAAACCAGTACAGTTCTTCATGTCAGTGCTCTGCCTGATATATTCCTGTATGGGTCTCTATTTCACACATGCACTGTCATCTTTGCTTCACTTCATCATCTAGCTGGTGAATAGCTAATTTTTCCCCAAATACAATGTGCTGAAGGAAGTTTCAGCTGCATCAGGATATCACATGCACTGGCAACATGACGAATTCTGCTGGAAAATTCCCCCCTTTGAAAGATCATCCCCATTTCATTTATCTGTTACATCGTCTCTAACTTACCTGTGACTGAAATATGAATCTTGTTGTTTTGAACAGGCTGTGATTCCTGAGGTGTGATTTATTGGTATAAACTCAAGGGGCCAATTTCATACACCATTAGACTTTGTGAGAGAAACATGCACCTGTTAATTCTGAAATGCACTGGATTTCGAGGCCAGAGTGAATGTTGGGCAGCATGGTGAGCACGGTGCTAGAACACACCAGTGCCCTACACATGTGCAAGCTGTCCCCAACTTTCCACCAAGCAACCACCACCTTCAGAAGTTCAGTGTAAAACACAGCTGTGTCAGCCAGCTCTTCACCACCTGCTTTCAGAATTGAGCTTTGTATTTCCTTCTCTGAGACAAGCAGACAAAATTTTATCAGGCTGCCTACAAACTTCCTGTTACAAGCTTTCAGCTCTGCCATGGTGTGTTGCAGTGTTCCTAGCTCAGGGGTTTGAGCAGGGGTGGGATGAAGTGAGTGGCACAGAAATAAGACAGGGAATTTCTTCAGAATCATAAAGTACCAGGAGGTCATATTTGGGTACAGTTAGTGCCAGACATCAACTTCTAAAATGCTTTCTCTCACAAAGTAATTCTTAATAAAATGCAATGATGAGCTAATCTCCCATGATGCTTTAAAACAAACAAACAAAAAATGTTTCTCAAAAATAAATTTCTTGCGGGTTAACATTTGATTTTTGTGTTTAAGAATGAAGAGGGAAAAGATGAAAGTGATCCTGGTGGTGGAACACACACTGAGAAGGTCTCCCTAAAAACCAGTGACTCTTTGGAAAGTCTCTATAGTCTGAACAGTGGCCAGAGCTCATCTAGTAAGTACAAGACACCTATACTTCTTATTCAGTCACTGGATCAATATAGTTATTGCTTATGTCTGTGGAATCAGAGCTGGTGATCAAAAATGTGATGGTAGAGAGCTCTTCATTCTGGCAGACAAAAGTGTAATTTGGTTAAATGGGTAGCAGCTAGGGTAGATATACATATCTCCAGAAATGAGTGTTTTTAAGATTGAAAATACTAACTGAATAAAAAAAATTAGCATGGATTATAGGGGATATTGGTGGTATATATGCCATAAATTTTTGTGGGGTTATCACTGGTATAGTACTGGGTTTGCAATCACTCGGTGCAGCCACACAAACATCCTCTCCTGGCAGACTGGCTGTGAGCTCATCCTTTGCCCTGCAGATGCGAGGCAGACAAAGCCTCTCTGAGAGGGTGGGGGATGTGGGTCTGACCTGGCAGCTTTGGGACATGATGCAGAGAGACACAGCCTGCCTGAAACCCACTGAAAACCCTCGTCCATCAGGGTGGTCTTGGTCAGAGGGCAGAGGAGTCTGATGAGAAATGTGCCTCCACCTCTCCCTGTGGATATTTGCTAAGTGGCAGGCTGCAGCTATCCCTGGTGACACTGCTGTGCCACCCTGCAGGCACTGCCCAAGCCCTGAGTGCAGCCTGGAGCTGCAGTCCAGACCATTTGCACTTAGAGTTAATCTGGCCCTGAGATGGAACTATGCATTTAAGCAATCACTTCAAACAAAACCATTTTTATGATCATTTTCTGTGACGTGATTTGTGAAAATCGTATATGGGAGTTTACTTCCAACACACTGCTGCTCTTATCTAAAAACATATTTGGATGGGATATTGCAGAGCTTGCTCAAATTTGCTTGAATTACTCTGCTGATATTTTATTGCTCAACTTGGATAAAATGACAGGCAGAAATGTTGATAAGATTAAAATTTCCCTCTGCAATGCAGGTTCCTTTGATGTTTTAGCTAGCTCTGGAATGAAATAAAATAACTTCTACAATACTTGTTTTCATCTCTCTGAATAAACAGGAGAAGTTCAGCAGAATTAATTCCCTAAATTGCACTTTTAGGGTACATTTTATTAATCTGCAGAGGTAATGTTTCAAAAAGTCTGTAAGTAAAATGTGTAGTCTATTACTATCATCACCAGGAAAAGATTACTGTAGGGAAGATATTAATGAAAGATCTCCTACCCATTTTCTTCTGCCTCTTGTAGCATGATTTTGATTGAAAATAGTTATCCTGGAACGTGCCAAACCCACACAGAATGCTCTCTGTCTCCGATTCTGTGGTTTTGAGCACTTTCCTCTGGGCTGCTGTGCAGAGCTGCACGTCTGGGTATTTGGTGCAGGGTGTCTCAAGCTGTCTCTGTCTCAGGTGGGGTGACCAGCTGCTCCGATGGCACCAGCAACAGGGACAGCCTGCGCTTCGATGACGAGGTGCCCTACAACGGGCCCTTCTGCGGCCGTGCCAAGGTGCACACTGACTTCACACCCAGCCCCTACGACACCGACTCGCTGAAAATCAAGGTGAGACAGCCACCAGGGTTCCCTCTTTCCCACTAGCAATGCCAGGGGGAACATTTTTTATGTGTAAATAATAAATTTAATAATGAATTTTTAACTGCTTAAGCATGTGGAACACTCTAAAAGCAAGGCTGATCTGGTTTCGCAACGCTTCTGTAAGGACTTAGTTCAGACAAGGCTGAAAAACCAAATGCTGCTACAGGCTTTTTAAGGCACAGATTCCAGGTAGGAACCTCTTCATGGTTCTTCCTACATACCCCAGCCTTCCTCAGAGTAAAATATGTGTTACTTCCCACATACATGGTCTGGAGTAAGAAAGAGTAAAGTCTCATGGGATGTGAAGTTGTCTCCCCAGCTTTATAAGGCACAATTAGGATTTATCCAAAGCTCAAGTAGCACCCATTGCCTTTAGTAAAAATAGTTTGCTTTACATAAAACTTTTCTTTAAGCCTCCCTTTGAACTATGAACTTTCTTCAGCCCATACATCGCAGGGGTGTCTGGGCTGTGTGAGTGAGGAAGAGGAACAAAAAACGTAGGCCCAGTTGAACATTACTAAAAAAACCTGGCCCTTCTTTTCTTCCTCACAGCTTCTTCTTTTTGCCAAGTCTTGTATCTCATACAGACTGCCTTTCCTCCTCTCTGGCCTACATGAGAACTGTTGTTCTGCTGGTACTTGCACTCTTCAGCAACTGCCCTCCACTTCCACCCACATCTTTTAATACAGTTTAACTGTTTTAACTATTTAACTGGTTATGAAATAGAAAATATCTGCTGGCTCATGTAGGTTTCTTTTTTAGTAACTAGGGTGGTATATTTTGGAATTATAAATTAATACTTATGGTTGAAATCCCCTATATTTATCACACAAAATTTCAGTACCCTGAATCTGAATTCAAAGTGCATTTGCAGCTTGGCTTGGAGCCACTGTTTAATCCTGATCTGCACCCACATCTGAAGCTCCTGAGCCTGCACGAGCGTGTAGAATAACGTGTGGTTATGGAGGTTTAAACAAATGTTTGTTTAGTTTTCATTTCAAATGTGCCTGCATCTCTGAGCCCCATATTCTAAACCAGGTCACCTGCTCACAGTCAATTTTGTACTTGGGTTTCTAGCAAAACTAGGGTGACCACTTGCCTTGCTGTTCCATGACCAGACCTGAAAAGATGTAAGTCTTGGAGCTGTGAACACATCTTAACAAACTGAGTTTGATTTCTAACTTTATAACAGAAGTCCAAATGAAGCAGGCATTTGTTGGATAACTCTTCAAAGGCTTTCAACATTTTTCTGTGATACATGCCAAGAAGGGAGGGCGCATTTTTGAGGTCCTGGGAGCAAGTTGTGTAGGGTGTATGACTTTGTAAGAGCCTTTTTACTATGAGAATTACTCAGAATGCCCGTTTCCCTCAGCTGAGACTTTGGTTCCCACAGTGTAGCTGTGAACACCTTTACCAAAAAGCCCTCTTGAAGTAGCTGTGTTATCACCCTTTTTAGCACTCATATTTGTTAAGAGAGTTGAATGTTCTTTATTACCTTTGAGAACTGCAGCTGGTATTTTTCACTGTAAAATGGGTAGGAGTCCACCTTTCACATAGATCAGCTGTCTGTTTTTGAAGACCCTTGAGAGGCTAGATAATAAGATTATATTGTAAATGCTATGGCATATATTTTGAAAATAACCTTACAGTAATCCTTTGCTTTTTTGCCAAATCTATGCCCACTGCCCATGACAAAAGTTAATTGCTGATGCAACCCTATCCCTTTTCAGGGACCAAGTGGAGCACAAAAATAGTGAGAAGGGCTGCTTATGCTCGCCTCTCCTTTGCAAAGGTCTGGAGATAAGGAGTAGCTCCACTTTCTGTAATTATTTTCCTGGAATGTTATAAAAGCAAAGGCACTAAATATAGGTAATTAAAAAAAGTTATTTTGCACTAACTAGTGCTGGTTTTGATCCATAGAGGAAAAGCTCCATATAACAAACCAGAGGTGTAAGAAGTGGTGTGCTTTTTTTGTTGTTCTAGAAAGGAGACATCATAGATATCATCTGCAAAACTCCCATGGGCATATGGACAGGCATGCTGAACAACAAAGTAGGAAATTTCAAGTTCATTTATGTGGATATTATCTTGGAAGAAGAAGCTGCACCCAGAAAGATAAACCCACACAGAGGAAGCAAAAGGACCAAGCCCAAAACATTGCAAGAGCTCCTGGAATGTGTCCATCTGCAGGTCAGCCAATGCACTTCCCAGCTCTACTTGAAACGTTTCCTTTCTGTGCGCTCGGGTTTGAATGTCATTTACAGGCAGGAGGAGAAAGGCAGGTTTCAGCAGTTTTGATGTCAGCAAAGCAAAGCAAAGCAACCTCGTGTCTGTCTTTCATCTGATGTGAGTGGCTTACAGAACCGCATTTTACTTCATCATGTGGCTGGGCTAGGAGCCTCCACTCAGAGAGGGACACTGGTGACTTGTCAGATCAGCCTGACTGCAGTTGTGTGCCTAAGTATAGGAGATGTGTGGCTGTGGACACTTCAGGGACAGGGCTGCAGTCTGACTCCAGTGCCAACACTGAGAATTTGTGTTTCTAATTTCTTGTGATCTTTAGGGAGCAATAGTGGATTTGCACTATGCTCATGTTGCACCTCTCTCCCTCTCTGCAACCCTAGATCTTGACTGAGTGTCAAAGTGTAATGAGGTCATGATTTACAAGTAACATTTTTAATAAGGGTAATTGCTTTGCTGCTGATGCAAACACTCCTTTCCCTGGAGCATGCATAGTTTTGTACTGAGTCAACACACAGCTCAAGGGGACCACGTGTGACACAGCAGGGCCAAGGACTCCCTCAGCTTCTTCCCCGCTTGTATCAAGGGGCTCCTCCTGTGCAAAGGCAGAGCACTCCTTTCCTCAGAGCCCTCCTGGGCTCAGCACTCATGGAGTGACCCATGAAAGTCCAGACACTCAGCAGATTACATAATTTCTGACAGAGTTCTGCCCTGGTCCTGTTAGCTGCTGGAGTCAACAGGACTGGAGAATGGAGCCCATTTCAACCTGTCCAAAAAGTAAAAGTGAAATTGTGCCTATTCCTCTACTAAACGTAGTGCTCGTTTCCATGAGAGGATTTGTTTGTTTCTTTTTGTAGGAATATGCCTCAACCCTCCTGCTAAATGGCTACGAAACTCTAGATGACTTAAAGGATCTACAGGAAAGCCACCTGATTGAATTAAATATTTCAAACCCAGAGGACAGGGCAAGATTATTATCAGCAGTTGAAAATCTCCAAGACTGTGACAGTAAGTGTTTAAGATTTGTTAAGAGTCATACGCACTAGAGTCTTAACCAAAGCAGATCTTATTTCACACAGCTCCAGTAAAGACTTTAATTTTTTCAAACAACATTCTGCAGATAATTACACATTTTTTCTTCCCTCACTTCATCCCACACTTAAATCCTTATGCAAATTAGCCTTTTTTTTTTTTTTTTGGTAGGAAAGCATTATTTAAAAATATATATACACTAATAGCTGGTTTGCATTCTTCTCTCAAAATGAATCTAACCTGTGTTTCTGATGAGCTTCCAAGATCTGAACATGGGGGGTGTATATATGCAGATGTATTGATCACCATTTTGTTTTCTTCACTTGTTAATTTTGTGAGGAATGGACAAGCTAGGATACAGAACAGAAAAAACTTTTCTATGATATTTTAGCTATATTTCCATTCTGACATTGAATTGTAAATAATTAATGCCAATTTTGTACAAACTACAGCTAAGCATCTACTTATTAGACACTCAGCCAAAACAGGAGGTGTTTTCATCTTCATTAATATTTGTGCATACTCCCCCTATGCTGAGGAGTCACGTCATCAAATGTGCACTTCCAATTGAGAAAGAGAGAGAAGGAAAAACAGTGTCTTCCTGGGATATTTTAGTATCAGTTTTTGTCAGGCATCCACATATTATCTCCTCAGTATTTTGGCAGCTTTCCAGGTTTTTGCTGAATGTTTGGGCTTTTTTTGGAACCCCATTTGTACGTTCAGTTCTTCTTGTTCTTATTCAGTTTCCAGAGAAAGGTAAGGCTCTTGCAAACATGTTGGAGTGGCATTAGAAAGATTTTCTTTGCCCTCCAGGTTCAGAAGTTCTTTCTGGTCTATAGCTTTGTGAGATGACAGGTTTGAAAAGAACTCTTGAAGGGCTGTCTATGTAGAAGCAATGACTGAAAGAGTGAATCCAGAAAAAAAAGGGTTACAGTTTGCAGAAGTTTTATCGCAGAGATCTGCCAGGAAGTCATCTGAAAACGTAGATACGGAGTATAGTGTGTTTTTTGTGGGAACCAGCCTTGCTGCACATTCTGCACCGTTTAATGTTACTCCATATTTAACACCACAAAAATAGCAAAGAAAAATGCTAGATTGTAATTTTGCAGTTTTACATCTATGTGAAAGCCAAACTGAAACATAATGGTTTCTAACAGACCACATGAGAGCCAAACTATTCTGTAGTGCTGAGAGTTTGTTATAGCTTGTTATTTATATTTGCTGGGCAACAAAAAGCAGAGCAAGCAGCTTTCGATACTGAAGGTGTTCTACGTGCACCTGTGCAAGAACCAAACCTAACAAGGTCCTTACATGTCTCATACACTGAAAATGAATAAATTCACCTTTATAATCCAAATTGGGTTCTTCCTACATTGGCAGCACAGGATTAAGTCACTTCTCCAGGAAAAATGGTGTCCCTGGTGTTATCTGCTTGGTAGTCTAATAGTTCAAAACCTTGTAACAGTTCTGGGAATAATAACATTCAGTCTTATAAAGTGGTCCATGCTTCAGAATCAGTGTTGACACTGCAGTCTTATTTCAAGAGATGAAATTTGTTTCACATGCACCTTAGATAGGTGTAGCAAATCTTTCCAGCATTCAAATTCAATCAAGTAATTTCCCCAGAACTTACGAATGCTCACTGGGACCAGAACCACAACATCTTTTTGTGTCATGCTAGTTATAAGCATTCATTTAAGTCCAGTTGAGTTTTGTAAGACTCGTATATTTTAAGGTAAGCCATGAGTAAATACTGTCCGAGTTTGGTTCTTGAGTGTTTGTTGGTTGCAAAAGGATCAGAGCATTTGTCATGTGACTGGTAGGGACAGAACTGAACAACCCATTCTAGAAAGGAGAATACTAAAGACCAAAATGGATAGAAACTATCTGTTAAGTTGTTACAACAAAAGACAGGGCGTCAAGATGATCTTGGGGATAAGCTCCGCATGAGTCTGACGTTGTATCAATCATTTGACCTCTGTGTCCTTCTGTCAATCAGATTGGAAAACTGGGTTGAAAGAGCTGGGTGCTACTGTGAAAGTGAATTCTGCATCTGGACTGAACTTTCCTGGGTCAATATTTTTTTTTTCCTAAATGGGCCTGGCTCAGTCCAGCATAAATGATTTTTTAATTAAAATTGATTTTGTGCATCGCTTAGAAGTGAGCTGCATAATTACCCACAGCTACAAAGTAATCTGTTTACTGGCCAAGAGTATTTTAGATTCCAGGTAAAAAGTTCACTTTTTTTTAATAGGCTTTATGAAAAAATAAGCTAAAGCCACAAACTGTATTTACTGTTCTAGGCCCATCTTTCTCACAGAGCTTGGAAGACTTCCATGTCTCTGCATTCCATTCATGCTTCCATGAAGCACGTGTTTGATTAATGGATGGAGAGTCAGGTACGGCCCAGAGTTGAAATACAAGGGTTTCTGAGTTTTTGTGACTCTGCTATTATTCAGAACAGCCAAGTGTGCTGGAACATAACCTCATTTTATCAGATCCTCCTATAAATGTAGTAAAACAAGATTTCATATTTCTTTAATGTGAAATTTGATCTTGTGAGATGTCCGGAGGTTTTTACAAGGCTGTTAAATTTCTTTGTCATTCCTCGGCTTTTTCTAGACATTTATTGTATGTTATGCTAAGTAATTTCTCCATGACACATACTGGTAGTGTATAATTCATTTTGCAGAATAAACATCTATTGAGTTTTCTAACCAAAAGACCTGCAGCAGCAGTAGTTTCCACATTAGATGCTACTTAAAGCCATGCAAAATACAGGATTTTTAGCAGTGGTATTTTTTAAGCTTACATTTGATTTAGACCTGAACGAATTTGAAAGAATAAATTTTAGCCATCTTATACCATGAATTAAGAAAAGTGATTTTTATTTAGCAAATGCTACCACACAGTGTTTTTGGAGCAGATTTTTCTTCCTATTATTGCACTATCTTCCTTCTCCCTTTCCTGGGAGTCCAGGCCCAAATTCATCATCTTCAAGTACTTCATGTAGCAAGGCTATCCTAGAACTGCAAGGATTTGTAAGCTCCTCATTACCTCCTCCCCTTCTCAGATATATTTTTAGATTTCCTATAAGTTGGTCAGACCTATATATTTGGGGCAAAATTCTTGATTTCCATGAATTTATGGCTGTGAGGAAAAAAAAAAGAAAGGCTTTTTCATAAAGTATTTCTTAATAGCTTTCCATTCTTCTCCCAGATGGCTTCTAGACAGGAGATGGATGTCTGTGCTTTTGTAAGATGCTATTTTTAAAGCAAAGCAGTTGCTGGATGGTTAATGAATAAAGTAATAAAAGAAGTTTAGAACTTCTCTTGACCGCTTCCCAGGACACATGTTTTTGTGTGTGCAAAATAGGCTTGATTCTCTTCTCACACAGATGACTTAAATTGAGGTTCATCCCTGAAGTCCAGTGGTTTACACTCATCTGAAGGTATTCTAAGCTAAAGAAAAATTAGACTTCATTGGATATGTGCATACAGTTCATTTTATGGAAAAAAAAATCCAAAAGATGAATATGTGCAATTTCGGATATGACATTTTGCACTTACCTCCCCAAATCCATTTTCTTAGCTTACTTTTCATGTTTAAGTGCAGATTAATACTCTAAATTCCACTGCTAATACCAGAAAAGGTTCTTTATTTATTGTTCTTGAGCAGCAAGATAGAAGACAGATAAGGACGCGACTTTCAGTTCTCAGTCACATTCCTTAGGTGAGAATCAGGCACCAAGAGTTCCATTTTACACTGGGCAGTCCCTTTCAATCACATAGTGTCTTGTCAAGGTCAAATAGTGCTCAAAGACAACATCCCCTTCTGTACTGTGGTACAACTCATTGGCCTGGACATATTGCCAGGTTTCCCAAGGAAGCTCATCCTTCCATGAGTATTTTTCACCTTTTTTTCAGGAACATCTGTTTGCTTCTAGGTTTTAGATAAAAAAAGAAGCTTCTCATTTCTGTTTTCACCACAAGTTCTCACATCAGTTCAATAACTTTTCCCTCCCACAAAATCTATGCCACTTATTTCAGTGAGTGCAATACTTTAAGTTGCATATCTGTAAATATCCACAAAATATTTAGTCTTTTGAATGCCCAAAGTATTGCACAAACAACTTCAGGTTTCTCTGTGTCTTTTTCAAGAATTGCCACCATTTACTGCTTCAAAATTATCCTTTTTGAGTTTGATGCTTTGTGAGTTCTCATTTCATTTTCACACTTAGATGGTCTAACTGGTACATGTGATGCAAGGCCTGTGTACATACATAGGAGGTCTGGCTTCATCCTCCAAAACTCACTTTGTTCAGTGGGGCCCAGTGACAGCGCAAGGAGCAGTGGCCATAAACTAAAACATGAAGTTTCATCTCAACATGAGGAAGAACTTCTTTACACTGAGGGAGGCAGAGCCTTGGAACAGCTGCCCAGGGAGGGTATGGAGTCTCCTGCTCTGGAGACATTTCAAACCCATTCCTGTGTCACCTGCTCTAGGTGACCCTGCCTTGGCAGGGGAGGTTGGACCAGATCTCCAGAGGTCTGTTCCAAGTATCCTGTGATTCTGTGATTTTGATTCTCTTTAGTTATTGGAAGGTACTGCTCAGTATGACACTGCTACACCTCCCAGAAGGGCAGGCAAGTGACTCAGCCTAAAGCACGATGCTCCTAGCCCTGTTTTCCTGGACAAAACTGACAAAGGCAAACTCTCAGAGGGCACACTCATGAAGTTTGGTTTGCTCTTGGGTGACCTTCTTTTTGTCCAAGACAAAATCCAAGCCTCCTGCCACTTATCTGGTTTAAGCTGACATAACTGCACAGGACTCAGTGTGACCTCTGTGCATTCTTGAGTTGAATTCCCTTAAACCCAAGCTTAAAGTGCTTCCCTAATCAGGACTTTAACCTCATTAGAAAAGGGAAAAGTGCTGGTGAAGGAAAAAAAAATCTATCCTTGCACGTGTCATGCACATCTAAGTCACTGAATAACAAAAACTCATTTTAAAGGTCTAAATAGTGAGGAACATAAGAGATGCATCACACATCTCTTACCAAGGCTAAAGGCCTCACATTTTTTTCAGAAGTCTGAATATAATCCTACAGTCTAAAGGAGTACTGGAATATATGTGTCAAAATGATGCATATCTTGGGCTCTTCTGGCCATATCATAGACAACAGTGACTGAGAGCCATTTATCTTATGTGAAACTGCTTTACTGTAGAAAAATGATAGGACTTCCATTTGTTGATAAGATAGTTATTTCTGATGATTCCGCAACATCTAATGGCAGTTTAATTTTATCAGTTCCTGTTTTCTGTGCAGCGTAGCTTTCTACTGATGTCCAAAAGATTAAGGCAGCAAACCTGCCTTTCCTAATGTGGAACTTGAGCATGTACATGTTAGAGAAAGGACTTGAGTGGAATGGAATAGAAGAGCCAAAAGTTAAAAAAAAAAAAAAAGAAAAAAAAAAAGAAAAAGAGCAAAAGTTCCTTTGCTCTTCTCGTGAAGAAACTTCTAAAATTGCATGCTATGTATATTTATAGCACTCAGCATCCTGTTCAAGTGGTTTAGTAGTTACTCCATAATATTTAAGGCTGCTTTAAAGAGAAAGAAAGGGCACCAAAGCTTGCTTTCAATCTTTTCTTCATAAAAATGGAGGGGGAGGGGAGTTCTTCCAATCTTTTCTGCTTAGAATGAAAACTAGAAAATATAACATTTTTACTCTCTCAAACACCTGAATACTTTCGATTTTCAATTTTTCATGTAAGAAAATTCAACTAGTTTTACAGGAAGTTTTACATATATGTATGTCTTCTAAATAGAAATGTCTTATTTTCCTAACTGACCTAAATTCAGATTAAAAAAATCAAATCTCAGTTCCAGGCATGTCTGTGCATTTTTCTCTGAAACACACTAGGGAGACATTGATAAAAAATATTTAGGATCTGTTGTTCACATAGGAACTGTTCAGATTATCCAGACAACCAGTTACAAGGCACTAATACAGTGACTGAGACTGCATTTTCCTTTTAATCCGCTGGTTACTCAGTCTTCTTCCCATTGTAAAACAAACAAAGTGGATGAAGGCTCCTCTCTGACCTTGAAAATGTAAACAGGATTAACACTTTTTAGGTCACTGCTTGCCAGGACAGCAGATGATGCTGGAGCAGCAGATGAAAAGGCAGCGAGCGGCATTAGGCGGCCGAGGGGATTAGGGGGAGGCAGCAGAGCAGGAGGGCTCCCAGTGCTGCACCAGACCTGGTTCCCTTTGCCCTGGTGGGATGGGGCTGCGAGGAGCTGAGACACACTCAGGACAAGGCTTTGCTGGGGCAGTGCTGCTATTTGTGTTATTTGTACTTCTGTCGCTGCCAACAGCACCGGGGATACAGTGGGAATACCTTCACCGGTGTGATGCCTTTGTAATTCCTTCCTGATTTCCATCAGAAATCAATTGGACCCTACATGATCAAATATTTTCTCTGCAAAGAGAGAGATAACACTTGACATGACAAACTGTGTTCTGTAAAGTGAGAAGGAGATCAAACAGTTACAGATATCAATTAAATCTGCTGCAACGTGTACTCTTTCACGCAAATGCAATTAACCATTAATTTATTTGGGAACAAGGTGGAACTTTTATTCCTTGGAAAATATTTAAACTAATTTTTTTTAATTATTCTTCTAAATACATCTGGTTATGCCTATACTCTCAGACTTTATTAAAAAAAAAACTAAGTTGAGACTTTGGATTTTTTTCTTAAAAAAATCAGCTTAGTTTTTCAATTTATTTAGGCAGTTGGACATTAGAAGATATTAAGCAGATTTAGTCAGGCCAAACAAATCTACAAGACTTCCATCAAGACCTCAAAATGTTTCTCAGTGTATCAAAATGCTTTGTGAAATAAGCTTGTTGAACTCTCACACAATGAAAAAAGTCTCTCAAGAAACTCTCCCGCTGTTCCATTTCACTCTAAGAGTGAAAAATTTGAGTTTTTCATTTTTAATTTATTCTTTGTTATTCAGTACAAGATAGGAAAAAAAAAAAAACCAATTTAAAATCTTTCCCACTTTACCAAATGTTATAATTTCCAACAGTTGAAATAAAAGTTGGTATTAATCTTCTTTGTGGAAATTTTAAAATTCTAGGAACTAAAATAGATTTAGATTTTGATACAGCATTTAATCCTTCCTATCTTAGGACTTCCATTCTGCCTGAGCTTGAATTGAGACAGTTTAAATATGACTGGAGATCCAGAGCTGACTGGTTAACCAAGGAGTAACAAATCAAGTGAAAGAGGGGAACTTTCTTTGCAAAAGCAAAAAGGTACCTTTTTTCTGAAGGGCTAAAAATCTGGAGCAAAACCATCTGTTTCCTCTCAGATGTGTTCCCTATACTTTGTTAGGAAAGCCAGACACAGTTTGAAGTAAAACTACAGCTACAGGAGGTTGACAACAGCACAAGAAAAGGAGTAGAAAAGGGAAATATTTGTATTTTATAGTTTATTTTCTTAAGAAATTTACTGTGAGTAAACATGTACTTCCGAGCCAGAGAAGAGGAAGAGGAAATTTAAAACCAGTACATATTAGAGTCATGATAGACATGTATGTCCTGTCTTGTTGAGCTTTTCTTGAGCGGTCTGTTGGTACTGCCACTGAATTATAGACTTTTGAATTTGAACAGTTTAGTCATACAGCAGCTAAACAAGGGCCAATTATTTGCAAGATAATTTGCCTCTACGTAGTTTTGGAACAGTATTCAAAAACCATACTGCAGAAATAAGACATTTTAGCTTCCTCTGGGGCCTCGATGTTTTGGAAAATAACCTTCCGGATAGCAAGCTAAGCTTAGGAAGTTTCCACCAGCCACCCACTGCTGCTGAAAAGCCCAGTGCTTTAGAAAAGCTGGTTACTGCATCTTTGTGCCGAACACTTCCGAAGGCCAGCGCATTCTCTCTCCCTGCGGAGAGCACATCAGGTGCTGGGGGCTGCACTCAAAAGACACAGATCTATAGTGCAGGGTGTTATAAACAAGGCACAGTGGGCTCTGTGGTTAACTCAGGGAGCAGGCTCTGGTATACACGAGAGCAGGAGGGGGAAAGGCTCCATCTCTGCTGTGGGCACGGTGACCATGCACGGTGACTGCTGCACCTGTGCACAGCCTGAAGGACCTCAGCATAATGGATCAGGCCAAAGCCTCCAGCATTCATCTCTGAGAAACATCCAGAAGGAAAAAGACCAAGCTCAATGTCAGCTCAGATGTTGTTACATTCATGTGATCATGCTTTTAGTTCTCTGTTGCTGAGGTTTCTGTTTCTGATGGACAAAAGATACTCATGTAGTCATGTGTAGATTACCAGCTCTGTTTCCAAAGTTCTTCAAGATCAGTCATGATGCTATCTCAACTCTTTCCCAAGGTACTTATTTTGACAATTTTTTCTTTCTTTTTCTGTTCTTTCTAGTTGAACAACAGCAGAAAGGTGAGGGTGGTCAGGAGACGCAGAGCTTAAGCCCACACCAGAGCTTTGAAAAATCACAGTTAAATGACTGTCCAAGAGATTCTGGCTGTTACATCTCATCAGAAAATTCAGATAATGGTAAAGAAGAAGCAGACCCAGAAGCCCTGTCTGACATGGTGCAGTCAATAACAATCAGTGAGTCAAACTGATTTGGTCCTGCTGCTTTTCTGCAGATTTTCAGAAAAGACAATCACATTTGTCAGTATGATGGCACAGAAGCAGAACACAAAATATTCTCAACACTGAAAAACTACTTTTTTCTAATTCATGATGAGTTAAATGGTTTCATATGTGGACACTTGATAGCTAAATGTTAGTTGATAATGAGAATTTCTCATGTTTTGCTTTTCAGTCAATCCACAGGTATTTTCTTGGAAAGGTTTATACAAAACTATTTATAAATATTTGTACAGCAAATGCATTTTCTATAATAGTAGAGAATTTTTTTAGGTAGTGGTTCATAATCTGGAGATGTTCATTTCTGGAACTGTCCAAAATGTAAATATTGTACATATTTATTTTAAAAATATATGGATTAATCATACTGTCTGTTTTCAGCTGTGTTTTGCTGATTTGTGTACAGAATGTATTTTCATTGATATATCATCATAATAAAAAGGTGGATACAGTCACACCCTACTTTGAAAAGTACCAAGCCAATTCTCATTAATATTAAAGCTGTTTCACACCACTTTTCTCCAAAATGAGCTCTAAAGTAGACTGTCATTTCCTGTACTTTTTCCTGGAGGCATGAGAGAACTGTAGGGTGAATCTGAACCCAGTTCTTTGTGCTCCTTATCTTGTAGAAGAACAGAGCCATGTGGGTGGCTTATGCAGTGGCAATTTTTTTATGGTTCTTTTCACACCTGTTCTCATTTGTCCCATGCATTATACAGAAAATTCAAGAAAAAACCCATCAGGATCAATGTTACGCTGTTATGATAACGTTTTGTGAAGATGTTGCCTTTTGTGTGTGGTGTGAAGTTTGTTAATACAGTATTTGTTTGTATACAAAACTCGGAAGCTAACATGGTTATTGTGCATGATTGTCTTTCATATGAGATTTTATTGTCTTTTCCCAGTATATTTCACACTGGAATACACATTTTAACTGCCTATCTTCTTTTAGAGTACTTCCTTCAATAATAAACAGAATCATATGTTTAAGCCCTTTAAAAATACTTGACTTTTAATGTGGTCACTACATTTCAAAGACTGCTCTCTTCTAAGACTAACACAGTAAATAGTAATTCCACTAAGCATTTTTAGCATGCATAATAATCTGTGTATCAAATCAATAGAGAGACTTTTTACTCAGTCATTAGCCACACAATTTTCATAATTTAAGGCATTTTGCATTTATGTTAAAAAGTTTCCACATATTGCTGACAGCTTGAAAGAAAATCACCTTCGGAAGAGATGAAACACAGAAAGTTCCGCCCCAAAAAGACTGTTTCTGAAGAAACTATAAACAAATGGAAAGCTTTTCCCCCTTTCTTTTTCTTTTCCCCAATGTAAGTGTTTTCTGTACTTTTCATGACTTCTCAAAAGACTACTGCTGTCAGACTCCTAATACACAGATCTGCTTTGAAGGCTGCAGTATAAAAATTGCAATTTTAGAAAATTGCATTAACAAGGTTTCAAAGATTTGGAGTAAATAAACTCTGTTTAGAAAAATACACCAGAAAGGGAGCTACTATGATTTGTTTCTGGTTTTAACTTACTTTTCATACCAGCAACAAATGTCATCATTTAGCAGCAATGACCCCATACTGCCAGGTGTGGTGGGGATGCAGAGCTCTTGGTGGGATGAAGGATGTGAGAGCTTTTATCCAGCAGCTGTATTTGTTTCTTAATGCTTTTCCAGCCAGGAGTGTATCATGACATGCAGTACAGACATTACTTAATATGACTTCTGAAATAATGGATTTGGATTGGCTTCTATCATCTCCTCATTCTAGAGAAGGACTAAATTCAGCTTGAATTCCTCTCAAAGGGGCTTATCTTTTGGCTTTCGTGACAGAGTCACTTAGTCTTCAGGTTCTACCTAGACATCTGTAAAATTGCTGAACCTGTAAAAGAATGTTGAGGTGAGCTTAAATACGATTGTGACTGTCAAGAAGCAGTTAAGTTAGCTGGGTCAAGGACTAAAAACCACAGAGACCAGAGCTGTACCCTGATATAAATACTCTGAGAAATGTTAAATTGCACAGGTTTGCAAATGAAAGTAGGGCTCCCTAGCTAGTTGTAGTGAGACACACAAAGCTTTCAGCAGAGCAGAATACCCAACAGCTGCTATATTTTACAGGAATTAAACTCTGCCTGTTGGGCTGATGGCAGGGGGATATAGGTGTAAGATTAAGTACTTGGGAACAAAGGGCACGAGCTGTAGCTGCTCTGGTCTCTAATAAGTAGGTCTTTGTCCAAAGGGCTTCTTATTTAGAAAAATGCATAAACTGAAAGCTTGTTTGAGACTTTCGTAGTTTCCTGCAAAGGCAGAGCAGATTAGATCTCCTAGACACTTCCGCTCTCTCACACCGTTCTGAGAAAAAGAATGAGGAAATTTTGTGCCACAAAGCAAAAAAATGTGTTTCCTACAAGAAGCAGACCCAACTTTCTTTCCTCCCTTGGTGGTCTTGTTAACCACGTTGATCATAGATTAAACTGTTTGGAATAGGAGAAGAATTTCTCCAACTGGTTTAAGTGCTGAGTAATCTGAATGAAATGTTATTCTAGGAACTCCTGGAAAAAGTCTGGTGGAGATCTGAGCGACACTCAAATAATCTTTAAAATGTCCCTGAGATAGGGAAGAGAACAATGCAGTAGAGGCTTCATCTCTGTCACTTGCTCAAGAGTGTCACGTCCCTTTTCATTTTTATTAACCTCCCTCTGTATTTAAGGAGTACTAAAATGTTTGCAAGTCTCTTACGTGCAGCCTGTTCCCTGCAGTTACAAAGAGATGCAAAAGCAGTCAGTAACAGCAAAGCTAACGAGGGCAGCCCTTACAGCCTTTAGGCACTGGGGATTTCCTGGCTGCACAGGGCTCAGGTGCAGCAGACTCCCCCAGGGCTGACTACTGGCACGTGTGCTGCTGCTGTCCACAGCAGAAAGCCACAACTCAGAAAGACTTCGGTGACCCCCACAAAAATTCAGGTGGTGGCTCCCCAAAGCACAACCATCTCTGGTCAAAGTTAGCAGTGTTTAACACCTGCCCCATTCTCAGCCCCATTTGACTGCCATCCACAGCTGGCACCACATTAAAGGAGGGTTGCTCTACCATCAAAGAGAGGAGCTGAGTGCCAGGCCACAGCCCGATGATCTGTGTAGTCTAGCCTGCAGATCCCGGGAGGCAGCATCCTGCTCTCCAAAGTTTGTAACAACACCTCTGAAAGTCAGAGTGCATGAATGCAGCAATGTAGGGGCTACCAACGTAGGAAGGGTTTGCTTTCATTTTGCTGAGGTGCCCATGAGCACAGGAAGCACAAGGTAGAATGTGGGCAGTTTGTGGAAATTCTGGAGAAGATTCATCTCTGAGGGACACAGCCAACTACAGGCTGCCACCTGGACTTTGCAGCACTCACACGACCCTGAGCCCAGCAGTCCAGCCAATTTTCCACCCACCTCACCACTCAATTTTCCATCCTGTACATCACCAATTTTACCACTGAGTGTCTGGTCTGTGATCTGAGGAAGCCCACAGCTCATCAGCTGTGATATAAAGGGCGCCTTTATATCGTAGCACTTTCTCCCACGTAGTGGCAATTGAAATAATTTCTGGCATTGTCATGGAGCTGCATAACACTGGTAGACCCATTTGTAAAGAAGGCTGGTGCAGAGATAACAAGGCAATAGTGAAAGAATAAAAGGATAAAAGGGTGCTGTGAAACAGAAAGGCCAGTTTCTAGATGTCACTGTGTTCACAGGATGAGTAAAACCTGCCCGTTTTCTGGAAATCAGCTTTTCCATCAAGTCAAGGTCAGTACAATTCTTTCTGCCCACACAAACAGGCACAGATCTGTGGTCAGCAGATAAAGGAAGATATGCCACAGACTGACCCTATGCCTTGGGTCACAATGCCAGCTTGGTATCTGTCCTAAGACAACTTCGATGGTAGTTGTGCAACTGGGTCACAGTGTTGCAGATGCCTGAGCCTTTTCTCATGTCAGAGAGAAGCAGTCTCAACATGTAACAGCATGCAAACACTCTGCCTCTTTTTCACAGCTCAAAGACAAGGTTTTGGGCTATGTTAGCCTCGGAAGAGATTATTTGCATCATGCTCTGACGTCTGCTGGCTGCGTATGTTGTAGTACTGCTTTGAGCAGTGATGCTCTTTGTGCAGTTCCAGGAATAGGTGACATAGGATGGTACAAATATATCCCTTTGGTTTAAGAGCTCCTGAATGAGATATGCACTTGTGTCCCTGATCCTCGGTTCCTGCTGGGCAATGAGCAGATTTTTGCCTACAATTGAGGAGAATGTGAAAGAGACTATAATATGGCCATATGGAGCATTCAGTTTGTATGTCCACAGTACTACCTGATGAACCCACCAGCCTGCAGCTCCTCATCTGCCTCTGATGTTCTGAGGATTGGCCAGAGGACTGGCACAGGCTGGAATCCTTGCTGCAGGTTGACAACCCTTAAACTGAGCTCAACTTTGAGGTTCCCAGCACAGGAAGGACCTGTTGGAGCCAGTCCAGAGGAGGCCACCAAGATAATAAGAGACATGGAGCAGCTCTGCTATGAGGAAAGGCTGGGAGAATTGGGATTGGAATAAAGAAGGCTCTGGGGTGACCTAACTGTTGCCTCCCAGCACCTGAAGGGAGCCCACAGGAAGGATGGAGAAGGACTATGTACAAGGGCCAGGGGAATGGCTTCAAACTGACAGCAGGTTTAGATCAAAGATTAGGAAAAAATTATTTGCTGTGAGGATACTGAGACACTGGAACAGGTTGCTTAAAGAAGCTGAGGATGCCCCATCCCTGGAAGTGTTCAAGGCCAGGCTAGATGGAGCTCTGAGCAACCTGGTCCTCTGAAAGGTGTCCCTGTCCATGGTAGGGGCGTTGGAATAGATGATCTGTAAGGTTCCTTTCAACCCAAAGCATTCTATGGTTCTATAATTCTCCGATTCTACGATCTTAGAGGGAGGGCTGGTCTGTTCACTGCAAAACCAATAAAAGTGGTTTCAAACCTTCTATTTTTTCCTATCTAGGAAAGGCCAACAAATTCCACTACAAACATATGGGCAAAAGGGGCTGGAGAACAATAATAAATTCAGGGAAACACAGCTGTTGAATCTACAGAGTTGCATCATGTATGCATAAACACCAGTCATTGTGATGAATATGAATTATGTATTCAGGGAAACATATTCTCTAAAGGAGGACACAGGTGGGAGGATGTCCATGATAGGCTTGGAGGGTCTGAGATGGTAATTTTATTTTTTGTGGCTAGGCAGAATTAGGTTTGACATGCCCAGAAGTCTCTGCTAGGCATGAGAACTGTCTGCTGACAGCAAGAGCACAGAAAATCTGGCTGTGCCAAGAAGTCATACACAAATGAGGGGCAAGAGTGCTGGAGGGCAAGTGGTGTTCCTTAACAGTTCTCATACCTTGGCTGCTTAATTTAAGCCTGGCCAGTGTCCCACAGTGTGTGTGTTCCCTGGGCAGAGCACACATGTGCTCAGCTCCTAAGGCCCTTCCCCCATGCCAATCCAGAATACTTCTCCCCTTTCCTCAGTCATGGTTTCTGGAGGAGCTCTCATGCTGTGTGCCATACACAGGTTTTTAGGGTGGAACATCAAAGGTGCAGCCATGTTGTGTAACTCAGCATCAGGACATGGAGACGGGTCAGGACTGTGCAGGGCCACCAGGGAATTTTGACAGACTGTGGCCAGACTGGTTGACACCCCTTGGCTACCAGTGATGTCCATATGGCTGAGGGAGGGAGGGCATGGGAGGTCTTCAACCTGAATCATTCCCAAGCCTAAGCTTTCCTGCAGAAGGAACCAAACAGTGAATTGTAGCTACCCTGAAAGGAAACACATCCAAGTGTTGAGGGTTACTCAGTGCCATGGGGTGCAGTTTGCATACAGTGCACACTATGCCACCAGAACAGACAGCCTGTGCTGCTTCTATTCCCAGCTTCTGAAGAACCTGACCTGGACACTACTGAACTGCTCTGCTCTGATGCCCACTACCCAGTGCAGGTGTCAGGGGCTGCTCCTGCAGCTGGTTAGCTCAGCCACAGCCAAAAATGAGGCCCCAGCCTTTTGCCACTTTCTTTGAAAAGAAACAAGGTCTTTGTGCCTGTGATGCATGTTATATCACAAATCTCTCTAAAATGCTCACCATCATATTTGAGAGCAGTCCCTTGCTGCCTATCAAAGAAACATCCTCCAGGGAAGGCACTTCTCAAAATACTACTGGCAATAACCTTAGACTTTAGAGAGTGCAAATATAAAAGAAGTGGAAATAGGAAGCCACTCATGTGGGGAAAAAAACACTTTAGAGAAAATAGAATACAGCAAAACTAAGGAACTTACACTCTTTTAAAGAAATCTCTCTGTATATTACCTAACTACTTTGCCTCCTAAGTTTGCTCTCATCTCCAACATAAGGGGTGAATGACTATCATTATTTACATGGGCATATTAAAATAAAATGTAACTTACTCAAGAACAGTTATTTCTCTTTAAATGTGTCTGTGGTAAAAATATACAGCAAATACTTCCTTATTGATGTTTTGAGCTACATGGCTATTTAAAGAGAGTGCTGAAGTATAAGAAGGAGCTAGAAGATCATAACAGCTAACTAATAGCTGTGCATCACTCTATTGCATGTACATGCCTGCAGGACATCTACCTGTCTTAGTTCTGTTTTATTTTTCAGACAAAATGTAATAGCAGTCTTTGCTTATTTTAACTTGGTTAAGAAAAACATGCTTTGTGACCCAGAAAAGGCTATGGAGGGGTTGCTTTTTCATTTTGCTTTCAGAGTGGAGGGAATGCCATCATCAGTGGAAGGGGCTGTGTGACCAGTGACTTTGTCAACTACAGCTTCATTTTGTTAGAGAAAAAAAATGGGAAAATTGATGAGTTTGGACTGAATTTGTAGATATATTTAACACTCAGTTAAGGTATCAGAAACATTGTATGTTGAGAAGAGCATGAAGACTGTAGCTAAATAGGTCAGCCCTACAGCTGTTTAGTGAGGTCTGTGAAAGGAAAATGATGGCTGAGTGTCCAGCAGAACATGAGCTGTGCATGAGTGTATGCAGATCAGTCACCTTTAATTCTTGCATAAATTCAGTCTCTCCAGCACTGTAATTTTAGTTGTTTATTCTGGCAAAAGACCTAAATCTTGTCCTACTGGCAGAAAAATTAGACATAATTTGACAAAAATAAACGAATTTGTGTGAGACATGATTCAACAAGATAAGATCCTAGATAAGCGGTTTAGGTACATACTGTACAGTACTTCATAGTTTCAAAATTGAATACAGGGGATCATTTAATTAAAAAGTATTCGACTGAAAATCCTATTTATCTGAAACAAATGTTTGTCCTATCTATAATATCAACAAACTATTCACATGAGCAACTAGCAATAAACAACAGAAAGATGCACAATGAATGTCAATTAACACAATTTGCTATCAAATAAACTTGCAGTTTATATACACAGCTTTAGCACTGTCCTGTGTATCCATTATAAAGGTCAATTAACCTCAATTGCAGCTAGTCAGCTTGTTCTAAAACAAAATCAACATAAGATACCTTTCATTTTTTTTAAATCAGCACCTCAGCAATTCGGTTGCCTGGCACCGAAGAACTTCTAAATTGCTAAAAGTCTTTGCTAAGAGTTTTATGTTAGCAAATGTCAAAAAAAAAAGAAAAAAGAGTGAGATTGGCTGAAATTGTCAAGGTATCACAGTGTGGCTGCATAAGGCTTTTAAAAATATTCATTATTCAGCACATAATCGTGGATTCGGAACAACAAAGAGCTTTTGTATGTGTGTGCCTCAAAGGATGAAAATCTTCCTAAGTAAAGCTTTCGATGCATACACTAATCCAAGACTACACTAACAAATCTCTTGAAATGGAAATCCTTGCTGAAAATGGCCTGTGTGCTTTAAACACTATCAAAAGGTTTTTTCCCCCCCCTCCCCTTTGGCTGCAGAATGTCAGCATTTATGGTAAAAGTCAATCAGGTGCTCACTTGTTCTGCTTAATCAGGAAGAAGTGGTACCACGTGAGCACTGGGAGCTCTCATCTGGAATTGCACAAGCATCACTAACTCGAAGGGCCATCAATGTTGTAGAAAGCAAAGGCAAGTGGTTGGAAGCCTGACATACTGGTCTGTGAGAGAGGCATTGAATTTTTGAAATCACACTTGAAAATACAGATGAATCCAAGGACTTAGGGAAATGCTGTTTTTCTCAGAAGTTAATTATTACATTGTTAATTAAAAAAAAAAAAAAAAAGCAAACAAAACGGAAAAGCAACACACACATAAATAAACCCCAAAACCAAACCAAACCAAACCAAACCCCAAAAAACCGATACAGATTATTGATGACTGTGCAGGACATTCTCCAGTGGCCATTCCAGCCACCAGCCATTGAGTTAGGCTTCTATCCAACCTGTCAGTGTTTGAGAAGCTGTTTAACTCAATTCTTAAAAAATAATGAGCAAGGTGGTGGCTGACATGATGAATCACAATTCTGGCCCTGCCAGATGCTTCTACAGGCTTTTTAAAGCTGATAGTAGTTACAAAATGACTACAGTAGTGTCTTCTCTCCTTAGAAAGAAATCATAGGAGACTGTACAAAGACCTAAGGCGAAAAAAGATTGCTTTCTTGGCACGTACAAACACACCTTCCTTCTCAGAAGGTTAACAGGGGCTCTGTGCTTTCTGTGTCTTTTATGAACTTTGCCTTTCCTTTAGGCAGACAGTGTTCAGTGCTACAGAGCCATTTTTCCAATGCTACTGCTACTGAGGCTCGTGCAATATTAAAAAAAAAAAAAGCCAGAGCTTTAGAACTTAATTATACCAGACATAAACCTGTGGGAAAAGGCTTTGTTTTCTGGGTAAAATTCACCTGTGTCCCTAAGGCCTGTGAAATACTTGCCTACAATTGTAGCCTGAAAACTACAGTCTCTTAACTACATTAGAGTATCCTGACTCACTGCTTCATTCTACTTCAGTGCTTAATTCTTCCTAGAGGTGATTTTTACTTACCACTTCATTGCTACAGCAAACATCAAACTGCATTACATTGTTTAACTCATCAGGATTACAGCAGTAAAAAGAACAACTAGCATTCATAAAAAAGTAGGAGTCACTTCCCTGGCTGATGGGTGCATGCTTTCAAAGCTCAGCTACAAACAGGAACACAGCTCATGACTACAGAAGCAGAAAGAAGTTTTCTTTTAATTTTTTTCACGTTGTTAAAAGAAGCCCTCCTAAAAGCAAGCTAGTGTCTGAATCTTAACATTATGGTTTCAGTATGAGATAGAGTGAAAACAGATTCTTGGCTTGTCTGGCTAATGATGAATGAGTGATTTGTACAGATCTGGCAGAAATCTTCAGATAATCCTTAAGTTTCATGTAAAAAGAGAAAATGTTCAGTTATTGATCCAGGATATGTGGGGATGTTGCAGTTCCTTCAACTCAAAAAAAATATTGACTGTGATTTCTCTCTAGCTGAAAAACTTTTTAATCAAACAGTTCTGCACCCTCGTAGGAACTTGCTAGAGGCAAGCATGCCTCATAAATCATGGGTAACACTATAAGAAAAAGACCACCTGAGTCAGCCAGCTTGGTGTAAGGTAATACCTCCTAAAAGGCATCCTGAACATCATCAGGGTCTTGTGAAACAACATTTTGATTAGCTAAGTGAAAATGAATCACAAGTGTTGGCATACAGCTCTGCTATCATTTTATTCAAAGAATGATCAATCGGTGGCAGAGTGATGAAACATTAAACAGACAGATCAATCCAAGACATTATATTCTTACAAGTCTTCTAGATCCTCTTCTCAAGATCTGATAGTTTCCACAAGACTTATCAGAAAGGGATGATAATTACAAAGATATGGTAATTGAGGGCATTATATCAAGCGTGTGAGCTGGATCTGCTGTCACAGCAAGAACTTCTTCACTGAGAACTGGCAGAGAAGGATTTTCTTCCCTGTGACTGGCACAGCAGGATCCTCATCCAGCCACTGGCACAGTAACAGGTTCCACTTTAAATCTACCCTATCTACACCCTGTTGAAGTAATTCAGTTAATTGTGTGCATCAGTCTTGGGAGAAATCTTTCATAGAGCTAGTTATGTCCTTGGATGAGTAGGGGAGCAATCAAACACTGAGGGGGCACTGCTGCCTGCTAGACCTGGAGCCACTGCCTCAGAGCCAAGAGTCCACTTAAGCACCAAGGAACCAAGCAGCCCACAAGATCAACTGAGCTTTTAAATGCTATAAATTACTCAAGAAGGGACATGCTGTAAGCATAAATGTTCACTGTGGTGCACAGCATGGGGGAAAAGCTACCCAGAGTATGACTTGGCAATTTGGAGAATTTGATGCTAATGTTAGTTTATTAGAGTTCTTTTTTTAGCTTTAGGGAAAAAAAGGGAAAAAAAAGTAAAAGGGGAGAAAGACTAAGTAATACCAAAAGAATTGCAATGAAGGCCAGACAAAACATTCACCCTGACAGCTGAGACACAGTTCTTCTCCAGACTGTGCCAATATTGACTTCCACATAAAGTCCTATTTTTTTATAGAAGAGGTTAACCTTCCACAATTTACTTACTCATGAAATATAAGGTGAACAGAGACACTAATGCAAATGATCCAGTATATTAAAAAATGCATTGAGCCAGGAAACATTCAAAGTTCTGTTATAAATTATCTTTTAAGATCTAGAATAGTAGACATAGTGGCTGTGCCAAGCCCTATTAACTGGAATAGATGGATTTAGAAGGAATCTTCTTTTAGGGCTGGTCTCTAAAAGATATGGGGGCTTTCTGTCCCACTCATCCTTCAAAGACTATTTTTTAAAAGGGCTATAGATAACCCATCATGTTGTTAGGAGCTGAGTAGCAAAGCATATATGGGCACCTAAAAGTATATTGTTCAAAGGAGCAAGGTATAATAACAACTCTTTGATCCCTTCCTATCCTATCCCATAAAAGTTATCACTATCATTTATAAGGGTGGGGGAGAAAGAGGCTGAGTTGGCTTGGTCAGCTTTTGATACAAACTGCAAATGATAGGCTGTGCTATTCTCCTTCCACTACTGCCCTCAGTCAGAGAAGAAACCAAGCAGCTGATCTGAATTACAAAGTTTTTTCTGCCTCTCTCTCTGGCCTGGGACACCAGAGGAATAAGTTCACACACCCCTCTTTTATTTTTACTACTATTCCACTGACTCTGAGACTTTTTGGTAATGCTGGGAGTTTGAAAGAGCAGAAGACTCAGAGGAAGTTCCCCTACATTTCCTGCTGCATGGGGAGCTGAAAGGCCTATAGGTGTTACTTAAAGCTTGATCGCATGAAATGGCCAATGTGGGGTAGCAATACTGTGCCAGGTCTCTGTGCAGACAATTTTATTTGGCTGTAGCAATTCTTTCTCCTTACGAGGAAACTAGGGTTTTAGGGAAAGTTTTTGTACAGATGAGTTCCAGTTAAACCCCAGTACAAACCCTGCGCACATATTTCTTGGTAGAGGCAAATCTTCACTAAGAGAAAATTGCTAAACCCCAGAATCAGAGAGCTTAGAGATGGGATGAATTCTTTTCCCTATGAGACTGTCCTTTAGTAGTCAGGTTTACAACTTGCCAACATCTGCTGAGATGAATGGAAAGGTTTTCATACAGACTGGGATGGGACAGTCTTTGAAATGAACTGTACTTTTCCTTTAAATATGACTAATGTGCTAGCTGGTGAGAAGTAAAAGGGACAAAAATAGAAAGACGGAAAAAAAATCTTTCCTTGGTTACAAGATCTGATATGGAGATTTTTGCTACGTAGCCTGTGCTAAAAGCCCTCTAACACTCCGGAGGGACCATTCTGGTTTAGTTTACCTGCTGTGACTGAGACAGAACAGGATTAGTGTTGAGACAGCAAGAGAAAAGGATTTCCTCTGGCAGGTGTATTGACCCTGGCTAACAAGAAAAGCCAAAGAGATGCTGGATGTGTAAGAGATTCGAGGATACCTCGCTCCAGCATCCCCAGCTTTAGTCAGTTTATGTGAATCCAGTGTTGCATACCTTTGCAAAACCAAAAGAGATAGCAGACTGCATTCAGCTGGGGCTGGCTTTCACAGGTCTTTGCTCAATATGTGAAGCTTTTGTGAGGGCCATTCAAGTTCAGCAGTCAAGCATGGAGCAACCCAGACACCATGTCCTCACATGTTCAGGCACTCTTTACAAGCTGCAGCATTGTAGTACTGCATGAAGTACTACTCAGAGCCAAAGCTGGTTCCTACACCTGCCAGAAGGTAAATTAGCAATAGTGATTTTCTACAAATACAGTTTCTCAGTCGTTTTAAAGTCAGTCAGTAACTTATGTGGTTACTTTCTTAGCAAGAAAAGTGCTTGTGCAGTATCTGCCTGACGTGCTTGAACTATCTGGCATTTAATCATTCTTTTTAATTTAACGGAGAAAGATAACTCCTCTTGTGTCTAGTCTCTTCAGGAGGTGACTTACTTCCTGTGTAATTTCCCTTTGTGCAGCATGAAAAACAGCTATGCTGTTCATCTCTTCCTGTCTCCTCATTTTTAGCTCTAAGGTACAGAGCTGGGTACTGTTGCACATTATGCCAGAGGTCTATTAAGCAGCATACTGGTGCATCGAGGTGGAAAAATGTAGCAGGCAGTGATGCTGGCTGCATTCAGCACGAGCCTCGTAAATCCTGGGCACATTCTCTGCATCGTCTAAGAGGTGCTGAGGTAAAAGAGAAACGCTGTGCTACCTGCATGCATGATTCATTGCCAGCACTGAAATGTTCCCTCAGACTGCGCTGCTGCTCCTTTGCCACCTTTGCTCCAAGGGCCATGCCAGCAGGGAGAGAAGGGCAAGGGGATGTGCCCAGGTTATACCATCTGTATGTATTGGGATTGAGGCCTTGGACAGGCTGTTGGATGCTACATGAGAGCAGCTCCACGGCTTCCCCAGCCTGGTGTGGGCTGGCAGCCAGACACAGAGCTAGGAAGTCATAACCAGTTTCTCACTCTGCTACAACAAACGTGGACTCAGCAAAGCCGAAGCTCTGGCCCAGCGCCTTTGCTGAACACAGAGCCCGAGATGTGGGTGTATTTTTGCCACTCACATTCTCTCTTGAAGTCTGACTGGAACACTTATGCAGAATTCATTCGCTGAGTTTTTAATTCTTTGCAGGCAAAACAGTGTGTCAGCAGGTATTGTCTTGCTCTCTGAAAGAAGTAATCACCTTCAGCAGCACTTCCAGTCAGAGGGTCTCCAGGGCCGACTCCAATCTCTGCAAAGTCAAAGGGGATGTTTGAAAGAGAAGGCTCTGGATTTAGCTCCAAAGCCTGTCAAACATTTTAAGTATGTCACATGGCACTTGTTGGAAGTATCGCTGTCCTTGTATTTTGGGTGTAAATTGTAACATAAAGTGACTCAAATTTTGCTAAAGGCTCCTACACAAAATGGTGGTGGCCAATATTAAGGGTGATATTCCATGTTTGTTCATGTTTTCATTGGATGATGTTCCTCTGAGGGTATCAGCACCTCAGCTCTCACAGGTGTGAGCCAGCACAGAATTGGAAATTAACTTCTATCTGCAAAGGAGCTTTGAATCAGTCCCTGCCTGTCACCAGCACTGATCCATCCCTGTGAGGCCACACTGCCCCTGCAGTTCCCATGCTGCTGGACAGCCTCACCCCTCAAGCCTTGAACACCAAGTGCCCAAACTAATACCAGGAATGATGCTCAAGCAAATTGTTCCTGGTATAGGAATAAAAACAAAATAAACCCCCTTGCTTTGATAACTTTTTTCGAAGTTATCCTCCACTCACTGAATGGGACTGAAAAAATTAATGAACTCTTCCTTCTCTGACCCTGCCATTTCTGATGGCAGCCACCCCCCACTCCTCAAACCTGTCCTTCCCACCTATGCAAGGCTCCTGTGCAGGTCTCCAGAGCTGCAGTGGACTGGGAAAATGCAATGGTTGAGTCACAGGGCTTGGCCAAGAGGTTAACAGAGCATCCACACTAAAAACATGGTGTGCATCTGAGCCAAAGGTGAGCTCTGGGTCAGCACTGCCCACACACAGCTCTGTGCCGTGGGCCTGCAGCCGCCATCCCGGGCTCGGGGCTTGGATTTATCCGAGAGCCAACACACAACTGTGGGGAGACAGCAGAGACACTGCCAGCCCCTCCATGCTGTGAGCAGATGAAGAGGGGAGAGCCTCCCCTTTGGAATGGGGAATAATTAAGACATCAGGATTTAATTTATTTCTTTTTGCCCTAAAAACATTGCGTTAGAAAGCTCCTGTTTTCCGCAGGGTTGCAGAGGATAACAAATGGATGGGGAGGCCAGGGAACCGAGGTCTGGCAGCCAAGGCGAGAGCCATGCTGAGGAATACCTCATGTTAAACAAGCAGGATAATTATTCTGCTCTACTTAGCACCAGCTAGGCCTCATTCGGAGAACAACGCTCATTTTGGGGCACTGCGTTTTAAAGCAGACACAGACACTGGAGAGAGCTCAGATGAGAGCAACAAAAATGATTGAAGAGTTAGTAAATAAGACCTCTGAGAAAAGGTTATGAGAGCAGGGGCTGCTCGGTCTGGAGGAAAGAGGACTGAGGGGAAGCATTACTGTCTACAGATATGCAAAGGGCTGTTACAGAGACGACATAGACCAATTATTCTCATTAGAGAACAAGAACAGAACAAGAAGCAATGGGTTTAAGATGCAGCAAGGGGGAATTTAGATTAAATAATAGGCAAATGTTATAACTATTGGAAAAGTTAGGCAACGGGACAAGTTTTCTGTAAAGTTTGCAGAATCAGCTTTACTGGAGAAATATGTGGCTGAGATGAGAGACCTGTCTGTCAGGGCTAGGCTAAAACTAAGGACAGACAGAGCTCTTCTCCTGAGGTTATCCTGAGCCCTTCACAGGCAGACAGGGATAAGTGCTAATAAACAGAAAGGAAAATGAGGGGTTTGTGTTTACACAAATGTGCATGTTTATGAATACTGCTGAAATTAACACTATAGAACAAAATAAATCAGTATCAGTAGTCACAGCCCTAATTGTTATTCCATATTTTGTCCCAAAACACCATCTCTCCACATCAGTCTTTTTCCAACACTGAGGAAGTCATGACTGGGACATCAGTAAAACCATACATACGTATTTGGGTTCCAGTTCTACATTATTTTTCCCACAGAATGGTGAGCTTGTCAGAAAGTTCGTAGAGCTTGATTTACAACCAAAATAACACACAATGTGGAAGTGCCATGGATGGCCAACCATGCTACTGCTATGGAGACTAACTGTGACAGCTCCATCATTTTGCTTCTATGCCTAGTTCAGATACAACTGCACAACACCAGATCCTTCCTACTCAATGGTTACCTTAACCACAAGCCAGAAATCAACAAAGGCACAGGCGGGGAACCGCAGATGGTAATGGAAGCACTGAGTCACTTCCACTGCTACCTGCAGTGTTAGAACAGGGCAGAGTCTGAGAAATGCCACTATGAAAATAGAGTGTGAACAGAGAAATAGCTGTGTCTGAAGCTCAAATATTACCTTAAATTCATATTATCCCTACTACTTCTGTGAAGTCCTAAATGCTTTGAACATTACACTTGAAAGTAAGCACTGCGCTATCAATACGTTTGGTGAAATTTTTCTAAAACATTAACTTCACCTGTTGCCATTAAAAGAATGTCCAACCCAAACCAAAAAGGCTCCCGCACCAGGTCCACTCAGAGTCTTCAAAAGCTGTTCTGAGAATTCTGAAAATTTTGGACTAAATAATACGATTAATGTTGATGTACCATTTAGCTTGGAGTGAGGCTTTATGCTGAAGTTTTATAAATATATTTGAAACAGAAGAAAAAAAGTGGGCATAGGCACAGTGTTAATCCAAATGTGAAACATTGAAAAGAGGGATAGCATAGTCAAGTACAAACTACTTATTTGCTACTATACTGTAGCTGCTCAGAAAAACTCCTCTCCTTGCTGTAGGTCAGTGCTCTGGAGAGGTTATCACCACTGACCAAGCTCTTTGCAACATTTTTTTGAGGCTATCGTAAAGGCAAGCAAGAAGCATGTGCTGATAAAGAACTGATTTGAAATGTCAGCCTTATGGGAGGAGGTGCCAGTACAGCTGGCTGGCTTTTTTTTTTTTTTTTCTTTTTTTTTTTTCCCCTCAAATACAAGAGGATTAAAACCTTCCTGGTCAGGAAGAAAACCCAGAGGAAAAGAAGCCAAAAGTCTGACAGGGCTATGAACCTCATAGCTATAGCAATAATTTTGCAAATGACTAATAATAAGGAGTCGATAATCCAAAGGATGATCTCTGAAGTGAAGAGCACCAAATTACTTCGGGGAGAAAATCAATTATCTCCTTTTGTGGCTGCACAGCCTACAATATGCAAATGCACAGAAGTTACCATAGTCACAGAAACCTGAATATCAACTCAAAAGAGAAAAAACCAAAGAATTTTACAAGAATTGCTCAAAAATATCCTCTTCATGAATGGAGGCATATCTGCTTTATTGACACAGCTGCAATGTTATTCTAATATTCTTCATCACAAAGGCTGACAGCCGTCTAGAGATGTCAGCATCTGTGAAAGAGATGCTGCACTATGGTGAAAGCAGAATGGGGTGACTGGGTCTGGAAGGCAGTACAGAAATCAAATTATCATCAAATATTGTGGGCAGATTTTTAACGTCTCTTCTCTTGCTGAGTGGTGTCTTACTCCATAACTGGGTCACTGAAATTAATGGAACTACTTGCAAGTAAAACAGCACTCAATGTGCCTTAGAGCATCAGAGTCTGACCCACAGCATATTTTCAAATGTCACCTTGTATTTTAATGTATCTCCGATATGAGGGGGTTTAAAAACTATTATTAATTTAGAAATAGACTCCTTATTGGGATCAGGCCCTTTTTTTCACTAGAAGCACAAATATCTTTAGAGGAGACGTCTGAACATTTGGCCACTTGTTACTAAAAATCCTATTTCCATGCCTGTGTAATCCACATTCCCTGAAGGTTTTGAGAGCAAGGAGCTTATTGTGGATGAAAAGGGAGAAGTGCAGCCTAAGGGCTGCTTGGGAACTCCAGATGGACAGAGGTCTCTAAGGGGAGGGTGCATTCCTCGAGCATCTGCTGGTGAGCCAGGAAGACTGTATGGGACAGAGCTCATACACATTGCAGTTAAGCATCGGGTTTAGGGACATTGGTTAAAATGCATTTAACCTCTGGATTTAAGGATAAAATACTATTATCCCTATTGGGGGATAACTGACAAAAGCACTGCATCAATTGTGCTTGGAATGATGAGTTTCCCTAATTACAAGCACCGCCTTTATGACCACACTAGGGAAGCCTCTGAAAGGACTGGGAAAGTAATGAGACAAGGAAAGTTTTATCCAGAACAGCTTATTTAGGAGCAAGGATTTTTCTCAGCCTCAGCGTATCCCTGGTATTTTCTAAAAATGGGAACAGAATGGTGTCACTTCTGAGATGCTGAAAAGAGCTGAAGGCACTTGGACTCAAGCCATGGAGACACAGCAACCCATCTGAGGGACATGGATAAGGACCTCCTAGCCTTATTACAGGATTTGAGAGAAGGCACAGACACTTCTCTCAGGGTAAAAAAATGGAAGGCAAAGTAGTGAGAGATCTCTGTGCCCCACAGGTGAATTTTCCCAGTTCTGTACAAAAAAATTCTTAGACTTAACATAAAAGATTGAAAAAGTATTTGTGAATTGCCTCCTGCTTATGTCTCTGGGAGACAGACTGGGGTTAAGACTTCACTAGGAGGGGAAAGTCCCACCTAATACCATTTCACTGTTCCTCAAGTTTATTCTGTGACCCCTTCAATATATGCTTTTATACCTGGTCTGCAGAGACACATGGGGTAATTAACACTATCATAGATAACTTCATTTAGTGTCCCAAGCTACTGGGATAAGGCACTAAGCTGGATTTTATTTAATTTTTTTAATTTAAACTCCTAAAGCCTGAATATAGAACTTATTCATACCTGTAGCGCTTCTCACTAAAAGCATGATGAGGACAAGCAGCTGCAAACTTGTCCAGTCCAAGGTCCACTGAAGTATTTTTACTCCACAGGCCACCTGCCATGAAACCAAAGAGTGCCTCCAAGGATGGTTTAGGTCAGGCCAAGAAGTTCTGGGCTTTCAGCTTCCCTCTCTACTCGGGTGTTGCTCCTGAGTTAATTTTCAGTCCTGAAGTAGTAAACTGACACTGTACCTGCATAAGAATTAAACCTTCAGTGAGGGAACTCTTTTTTTACATTGTGTGAAAATACAGCTAAGTGGCCCTCAAATCCAACATTTATGGCAAAAACAAAAAGTCAGTCAAGGCTGAGAAAGCTGGGAAAGATCTACTGTGCATGTGGTGCCTCAACTATACTCTTCACTCTTTTGGAGCAGCACTGAATCATGAACTCTTGTGAGCTGTAGGATATGATGTGCTCTAATATCAAAAATATGTAAAAGGATATAAATGGTAACAGCAAAATATACAGGCTGCACACCACCTCCATGCCACTGGGCACTGCTTTGCCTAGGCTCATTCATTACAGGAATTACCATAGAAATACACTAGTCTGCCTAATATAGCAAGCTGTAAGAGCTGTCTCAGAAGGAGGTGCTATGAAATATTTACATATATTAATTCTCTGAAGTCACTTATGGCCTGCATAGGGCCTCAGAAGAGTTTTGTCCTACCACCATTTTGTACAAGTTGGTTGTAACTCTGCAACTTGAAAACCGTTATCTTCTCCATCAGCTTCTGTTCTTGCTCTTATTGTCAGCCTGGTCTGAGGTACCCACAACATTTAGCCTTTTATAAGACAGATGTCATCAAGGAGTCAGTTCAGCAAATCTTGTGAATTTTTCTTTTGAAGTAGCAGACGGACTATGTATATATATTTAAGGATAACATGGGAGTTGGTTGCCTTAGTAACAAGATCTTTCAGCCATTGCGTTTAGTATTTACTCAGAACTGGAAATGTACACTGTATTGAGCAAAAATACAGTATTTTTTATTAGTCTGCCCCTGTGTATATGCCCATGAGCAGCAAATGCATGCTGTGTAGTTTGACTTTCCATTTCTGAGTTATGTGAAACCTCTGAGAAGAGAGCATGCAGAAATGAAACCAGGACACCTGGTGCAATGTATTTTTGTTACAAGTGTTTTGAGAGAAAAAAACCTGTTTGTTAGAGTTTAAAGCTAAAGAACTGAACTAAAGATATTCCTTGTCTCTCAATAATATGTCCAGAAGCAGAAAACTATAAAAGCATTTCTATTCCATGGTTTCATACTCTGCTGAAAACAAATCCACAGAAAATAGTTATGAAAGAGGATATTTGTAAAGCAGCAGTTTCCACAACTGCATTAAGATGCAGTACCAGTTAACAAGAAGTGTTAAAATGCTGTTTTACTTGGCATTTGGGGGGATGGAGGTGAGTGTATATACATTCAAAGTGCTATTTCAAAGCCTGCCTCAGTCTGGGTGAAACAAGGCACCAGTTACAGCTGCATCGATTAAAATGCAGGAGAAATTAAGCAGAATTGAGCCATTGAATTTTGGGACCAGCCAGGATGCCAAAAGGTTTCTATCTCCTCCTGTGCAAACATGCCATGGGATTTTTCATCCTCCCAGCAGAACATCAGAGTTGCCTTCGGGTGCTAAACACAAATCCACCACCTCCAGCTGCCCAGTGCCTCCTGTAAGGGCACGGGGCTGCCTGGGAACAGAGTGGATCTACCATGGCATAGAGCCCCCTCCTACCTCTGGGAAGTGCAGAGCTGGGAACTGCTTTGCTCCAAAACAACAGGCCAAGACCCACTGGGCTTTCGCAGATTTTATTTCAAGACCCAAGAACAGAACCAGGCCCTTCCGCTTGGAAATATGAGAGCAGGTCACCTGGGATCTTATGGTCTCAGATTTCAGGGCTGAGGCTGGAGAAGGTTTAAGCACGTGAACCAACCTGGCAGACTGTTTCTTCTAATAGTCTGTGCATTACCTCTTGCTCATATGGTAACCCAGCTCTTGCACTGATAAGAAATCTGCTCCTGGGCTGTTCTTTCTCATTATAATTTAAGAAAGTGTAAAACACTTCTGTATTATAGCAATTTAATATCTGATATGGCCTCTGTCACAGTGTTATATCATACCCTTACAGGATGATGGACTCCGGTCTAATACGGCTTTTCCTTCTCTAACTACTGCAATCCTATATCCATTTTGCAATTCAGATGGAACAGACCCTGCTCACACAGAAAAGCGGAATGTTATAATCTCATAGAATAACTTAAATGTAATTACAGACAGAACATTTATTCTATATTAAAAAATAAGAGCTGGAAAATAGATGTGGAAAAGGCATAACAGCAAAGAGAGCAGGTTGAATCAGACAGTTCCACTGGCTTAAAGCACTACTCAAAAAATGCAGGCCTTTTCTTCCATCATGAACAGTTTTCTCCCCAGTTCTGACTTTCTCAGGCTTTTTTAGCATCAATTATTGTTGCATAGATGGGTTTTCAATGGACTTTTGGGTTAAGTTCTGAAAAGGAGGCCTGAAGACTCTGCTACCAGACAGCATTACTGGGCTTTGCACTCCCCCCAGAGGGGCAGGAACGTGAGTTCTGTGTTTCTGTGCAGGGCTCTGCTGATGCTCCATCAGCTGGAAAAGCCAGTGGTGCCACACAACGTTGGTGCAAGGGAGGCTACAAAGCACCCAGCTGGACGGGGATCAGCCCCAGGAGGAGCAGAGAAGTGAATCCATTACCCAACAGAAATCACTTCACCCAAGTTGATTAAAATGCTTGTGTTTAAAAAAGAAAAGTGCCTTTTTTTCTCCATTTCTGTTGCCATTTTTCAGTATAAGATAGAGAAAGCTTCGTATCGCTGTAAGAAGTGAAGGGAAAAAAAGATGGATAATACACACTGTTTAAAAGTGGCATAGAGATGGCAAGCTGCTTTTCCTGACAGGCCCTCCATGAATTATCTCATCGCAGGCTGCAAGCTAAATTGTATTTTTCTTAGGACCACCTTTTACAGGAAGAACTCTGCTCCTGTTTATCACACACTTGAACTAAAACCTATCAATTTGCAGTTAAAAAAAAAAGTAAAAAGGAGTTCTGAGAACTGGGGAAAGTTTCAGCTAGTAGAGCTTTTAGTATAATTTAAAAAAAAATCTTTGCTTGTCCTGCTCAGATTTTAGAGCCACGGAATCTGAAACTAAAATATGCAAAAGTCACACAGAAAGAGGCTTAGCCATAGAATTCTTACCCATACACAGAAATCACAAAGAAGAAACAAAATGGCAGTGAATTACTAACCCTCAGTGACTGCAGATAAGAGACAACTCAATGTTATTTTATGGGAGATCCACTGTACTAAATCAAATTACCGAAGAGGTTTAACTATTTGACTCCCAATCCCGAACACTTTGGAACTTTCCAGACATGCCATATTTTCCATATATTGAGCCAGAATGTGTAATCCAACCTCAAAAAGCTGTGTATTAGTAACTGTGACCATACAGAGCATGATATGCAATTACTGTTTTGCTTTAAATAAATGTAATAGCAACAAGGACGCAGACAGACCTTGCAGTTTGGGTTATTCATTACTACTGAAATTGCACCACCTCTCTTTTCCATTTGTTTTATTTTGCTGATATGCATATTGCAGGTTTTTTTAATGATACATTTTTGATTGGCACAGCACTGTATATCTGTGTCTATCCCACAGTGCTTCTGCCATACCTAAATGCTTCTAAAATGAAAGCACCAACGGTGGTGACTGCAATAAACAGCAGACAGAGAAGGCCACGTAGTTTGTTTTATTGTTCCTTCGATCCTTTTCAGCAAACTGAGGGTTAAGTATTGATATTGCATGATGTGGACTGAATCTGCATCTCCTCATGAGAGAGAGGACAGCTACAGTGGTACTGAACAGGTAAGGAGAAAAGAAAAAGGAGTAAGTTGTGGTTCAGCAGCTGAAGCTGTCAAGGTCCTTAGGAAAGGGAAAATGGGAAACAATCGACATCTGTCAGCTCTGCTCACTTTGGGACTGACTGACAGCAAGACAAGAGCGCTGTACTGAGATGGGAAGCATTTGGGGCTTCTCCAGACCATATGAAGGGACGCATTCTCTGTCCCAACAATTCAGCACAAATGGATATACTTCTTCTACCTCTTTCTGAGCTTGTGAAATCCCTTCCCCACACTGTTTAATTGCAGCTGTGGGTGCTGTGGGAGCACCTCAGCATGATGACAGCCACAGAGTCCTCTGTGCTATGTACTGCAAACAGAAAAAAATCCAAAAAACAGTCCAGCCCAATGAGACTGTTTGCACACAGTCAGAAATGTTTCTTAGAACCACGACATAAACATACTGTTGCATTTTTATCAGCATTTGTATTTCGTAAAAATATTCTGAAGCTTAAGGGCTCAGTGCCCACAAAAATGCTGGCACACAGATTTTGCATATCTTGTAAAGTCTCTGCCTGTGCCTGCGTGTACATAAGCAGTAGCTGATTTTTCAAGCACTTGCATATCTGAGCAGCAGGACTGAGCCAAAAGCATGGCAATGAATTATGGGCTGTATGAAGGTGTTGATACAGTCCAGCAGCCCTACACACAGTGCAATCATTCAAGAAATACAGAGGAAACTGGCATGGGACTTTTATTTTATTGCTATTGCACAGAAAGGCTAATCTCTGCTTCTGTGGATGGATCGTTTTCCCTAGCTGTACACTCTCCTTCTGGAATGGCTCTAACTCTACAGTATCTGCTTCCAACAAACTTCTCTCCAGGCTAAACAGACACTTGCTACTCACACGACAGTGCATGGGGGAGTGATGCTGAGAAAAGAAGACATGGTGTGGCTGACATCTTTGCTTTTCTTGTACGAGTAATCTGAGTAATGTCGGAATGATTCCATCAATACTGTCAGAAATAGGTTTAAGAGCCCTCCAGGTAGGTTGCAAGCCTTGGCACAGGGAACAACTAATGTGAAGTGGTTGCCAACTGACCAGAGGTTCTGGGAAGGTACAAAGCAACACTAAGGACCTTGACTTAGGCTGATGACACAGTTTTCTTCTGTGTTCTCAACATTTCTTTCCCTATTTCAGAGGGTCTGGAGTATGAAAGAAGCATGGTGGGCTATGCTGTCAAGTGCTATTGGTTTTAGATATGGCACTCAGGAATGACACCAAACTGAGTTTGTATAATGCTGGATGAGCTTGCTCACACCTCAGTTGTATGTGAACCACTGCTTAATACAGATTCCTAAAAATAATGGAAGAAGGCTGATGTTGTTGTGAGTTCTCTGGAATAGTGTTTGAGACATCTTTTTTTCAAACTGTATTGGCCCTCCAGGCTTGTTATCTATTCTTGAGTCACTGACCTTCAGTGCTCCTTTGTTTCACACAGTGTAAAGAGGAATACATGCTCTTAACTATTATTTCTTCCTGGATTGGAAACAATATGGGCCAGAGAACTGGGTCCTCTAGGAAAACAGGCAGAGCATAGTTACTCCTGGAGTTCCATAACACTACTTCTAAGTGATGACTGAAACAGATCTTCTGTGCCAGTCAAAAGATACACAGTAAAGGCCCAAAAGTTCTTATCCAATGTACAAACGCACTGAGGTACTATAGGTGATACCTCCAGGAAAAGAGCAAATGTAAAACAGATACTCTGATATTTCAGCCTCAGTACTCCACAAAAAAAAGAACAACAGGACTTTTCTCTATCACACATATTGCAAAACTTCCCCTTTGCCTGGGGAGCTTGCTACTCAGGCAGCTATATTTGAGTGCATTCTTGTGTTTATCCTTTTGTTGTCATTTACAATAGACCGAACTGACAAGCCTGACTGACATCTGTATGGATTTCATATACACAGCAACAACAGGAATGAGGTAAAGTGGCCTCTTGGGAAACTGCTGGGACTCTTGTTCATTATCATTATCACCATGATGATTGGTGCAGATGATGAGACTCCTAGCCATCCCATCCTTGAGTTCTGCAGCCCTTCGCACAGCGAGGTGCTACAAACACTGCTGTGAGCAATCACTTTTCCTGTCACCCTGTGCAGCACCACTCTCCCTGCTCTCACACAAGACACCCAAGCTGAGCAGAAGGTGGATGATGTGTTCCAGACACCAGCACAAATCCAAGCCAAGCCACAGTTCAGACCCACTGCCCCAGGCTGCTGTGGCTGGGGAGAATTCAGCCAATCTCACAGCTGCTTTTCTGTCTCACAACACTGGCCCACTTCACCATGGTCAAGCAGCAAGAGAAACTCCCAGTTACCAGACCAGTAAGTGCCAAACTCTTTGTCTCTTCAATAAAATGTCTCTAGTTTTTATGATTATTTTTCACACCACAGAAAGCTATATCAGCATGCAGATCAACTGAAATGCAAGTAGAAAAGTGGGACAGAGAAAAAAATCTGTGAAAATCTCTTTTCTCTTCCACATTGTTTTTCTTAGACATCTACTGGGTTACATTATACTGGTATCACTGCAACTGTATTCATGAGAGGGGAAATAGAAATTCCATTGTTAACCTCAAAATTATTTCATAAGGGCTCGGTGAAACGGGTATGTCAAAGTAATTAAATAAACTAATGAAAAATGTGGCACCGTCTTCATGACTTACGCCTCTACAAGACTTTGGATAACTATTGCTAAAGGTTAATATGCTTTATATGAATCTGCAGGTACCTGCCAGACACTGAAAGTGATCTGGGGAAGGAATGCTGTATGGCAGAGACATCTGCTGGGAGCTCCTTGCACTCCTCCCACGCCTCGTGGTTCAGCTCTCTGGGGCTGTGGATACCGGGAGCAGCCCTGAGCTGCTCCTGCTGCCTCTGGCTGGGGAGTGACTTTGTGGCTAATGGAGAATTCAGCACACCCCTGGCCAGCCATGGCCGGTCAGCTGCTCAACACGAGCCAGAAATCTTTAGGCTATATGCTGGAATTTTAATGGAAACTTTTGCATCTAAATTGAAGTCTATGCTCTTCTATCCAGCTGCCTGACATTGAACTGTCTGTCAGAGGAAGGCTGGTGAAATCCTTCCCTTTCCCAAGATATACAGCAGGAGAAGATCAATGTTTTAATTACGGAAAGGAATTATCATTGACCTCTGCAATTTTGACAATATGCTCACACTAAGGCACTGTTATCTCAGTTAAAAACTGAAAATGAGGTTACAGATTCTAGCATCTCCTAAATTCCTAGCATCAATCACCTCCCTTCTCAGAGAGACACTGACTCTACTCTCCACCTACAAACTGGATCTCAATCCCTCTCTCCCTTCGTCCTTCATGGTGGGAAAATACAGATTGATCATCCTGGGTTGATGGGATCACACTGTGCTTTGACCATATCCCAGCACCCTGTGTTTCCGTTTTAGACACTGGCTTTAAGATTAAGACAATGCAGAAAGCACTCACTGAGTAAACCCTAGAAAGAGGAAACCCTGTTTTGTACAACAGTGGAAAACAGGATGCTTTGCTAACTCAATTCCCTTTTCACCAAGTGCAAGGATACAGCTGATGCAAAGCATCCTGCAAATGAAAACAAGCTGTATTTGATTCCACGCACACCGAATGCTTGAACTGTGTTTAGCACATCACAAGTGTAGGGTTTGAACAATAATCCCCAGTGTAGCAGGATTCTTCCTGCTGACACCAGTTCACATCTGATGGGAGACTGTTTTCAAGCCAGCCTCTGCTCTTACATTGTAAGAACAACTCTCTCCCTCAAGCTACTTGCAGACAAAAACATGTTTACCTCCACCTATCAAGCACCAGGGGAAAAGAACAGCCCCTTGAAGGAAATTAATCCCCGAAAAGCGTTTGAAATGTTATAAACAGCTTACTACCAGAGTGAACAGATGCACTAAGAAGGATAAACAAGCATTTGCACAGCCCCTCAGAGGGAGTTGGCTGCACACCCCTTTACACTCAAACCAGAGGCAGGCGGGTGTTGAGGCCCTGGTGCGTGGTGGCCAAGGGCCACTTGATGTGGCCCAGCCCAGGTATGCAAGGCAAGCAGCCAGCAGAGGCTGCTCAGGGCTAGCAGCCCCTGGCACCACAGCACCTCGTGCCTCCTCACTCAGAGGCATTCAGGGAAGCTTTATCACAGCTTTTGCAAAGCAGTTGTGCAGCTCTGAACTTGCAGTGCCCACCCTCAGGTGAGGGTGCTCACCATGGAGTACGTGCCTTGCCTGCTGTCACAGGGAAGCGGCAAAAGCACGGCATTCCAGGGATACAAGGACCATCCTTCAAGTGTCTGCCCCTGACTACATTTATGCTTCCCCATGAGGCACTCTGTGGAGCAGGGGCTACCCATAGCTTTCCCTTCCAGTCAAATATGCCTCTCCCTCTATTGCCCAATGAATATTGACTTATTCTGTGCAAAATCAAGCTGTTTTCTCCTGAAACAATGAATGTTCCCTTCTGTTCCTGAACAACCCATTCCTGAGCACTCCCTCAGATAATGGAGGAAAATGGAGACAGGTCTGCCTCTCACAAAGGAGAGTAGGTAAAAAAAGGTGATACAGAAGACACTATGGGAATGCCCAAAAAACACAAGGGCAAGATCCCTAGGATTAGTTCTGCCTATTTCAGAGACACAAGACAAGTCTGGCATCTCTGTGCAGAGTCCAGGAGTATCCATGAGCAGGTCCTAACAGGTTATGGAGAAGATGCAGAGGGAAAGAATTAGGCACTTCTGGACTTCATCTAAGCTGCTGAAGACCATGTGTTGCCTTCAAGGGGCTAAAGAATATGTGTGGTGGACTGAGCCTTCACACTCTGCAGCAGCCCAAAACAGCCACAGGCGAGTCAGTGGCTTCTGCAGAAGCTTCTGGCATGGCAGAGCTTTGCTGCAGGGCAGAAAGCCTGCTGAGATGCTCCCCTTGATTTGACTCCCAGGCAGGTGGCCTGTGCTGTGTAATCCTGCAGGGAACAGCCAGGCCTCCAGGGAGTCAGTCAGGTGGGGAGGCCTTGACTGACACACTGAATTCATTAAGCTGCTTTGCTATGGAGAAACAGAATGGAAATCATACAGGATAGGACATTTGAGTTCTGTCCTTGGGCAGGTATGGTATCAAGTGATCCCAAAGTCTTTCAGAGGTTTAACCTCAAGGACCAAAACCAAAGCCTGGCCTATGCTTCAGAAAAGGAAGGAATCTCTGAAAGAAGGGGTTTGTATCAGTTGTTTTTAAAACACATCCCTACATATCTGCACTCTGCAGCATCATACTTCAGATGGTCCCTATGTATTAAAAAAGGCTGCTATTAAATATCAAAATCGTGAGCAAAATGCAGTCTGATTGTATGCCCTGTTTGTGCTAAATCTTGTTTTCTGCTCACCATCCACTGACAGTGACAGAAAACAAAGTGCCTGCTCATGAATTACATGGATGAAGAAATACTGTAAACAATGATTACGAGCTTGCCCCCACTTAAGAATGAGCACACTTTCAATGGTTCCACTTCAAGAAATGCGATTGAAGTATCCAAAAAAAAAAATTAAGAAAAGAATTTAAGTTACCTAAGCAATTAGAAAACAGTCAGATCACGAGTCATGAAGGAGGCTGAATGGTTTAACCTTCTCTTCCCTTTCCAAAGAGTTTCCACCTTCTCATGCTGAGGGTGAAGCACATTACTATATGTTAACCATAAGTGGACGATGAGTACACTTTTACTATTAAGTTAAAGTGGTGCCACTTTCTTTGCATATAGAAGCTTTTAAGTGAGCTCCTGGGAATTACTTTTGGGTTATGTGTCTTTCCATTGTGAGGAAAATAATCCACAAACACCAGAGGTTTATGTCCAAATAGGAGACAGAGGAGTCCTGTAACTTTATTAGAATAAAGGGAGAGGCCATGGGGCATTTCTCCTGGGGTCTCTCAAAATTTTGGAGGACGCAGCCTCCCTTTTATCCTCATTTCCCGACCGCAGGCCCTGCTCTCTTTCCCCCTTGGCTGAGGTATTCAAGAGGTACAGACTTCTCGAAACGCCTAATACAGATCCCCTTTTCCCAATGCATAATCCCCCCCTTGTCTTTCCAGAATGGTCCTTCTTGGTTCCTTTCATATTCCAATATCCAGTTTTCTTTATCAGTAGACCTGTGGTCTGTTTGTAAATGGAAATTTCAATGGAATTCTCCCCATTGTTTCTTTAATCTCCGGGTGCCAGCTTTATCTCTCAGACACTGTTTGTGAAGACAAGTTTCGTCATTCCTCTCACCATCACTTAGGAGAAACAGATGCTGGAGTTGTAACTGCAATAGGACTTAGTCTAATTTTTCCTCCACTCTGCTATTTGCTACCAGCTACTCATTTATGAATATTTTCTATTAAAAAGCTTCTAACTTAAACTACATTAAGGAAAACACCGGATTCCCACAACTAATTTCTGCCTGAAACAGAAACCTGCTCTGCCAGAACCTGAAAATCCATTACTCCTTATGGCAGCAGAGCAGAGGAGAGGGACAGCTGATGAGAAGCAAACCCACACTGCACTTCCCACTGCATTTCTTAGAGTGGTTACCAATTCTGCTCCTCCAGGATGCACCTGAGGGGCACCTTTCACCTGCATTCTCCTCACTTGTCTAAATCCCAGCTGGGCAAGAAGGAAATCTCCCCTCACCATTAATAAAAGAACTAGGTAACTTGTAGCCAGTGAACTGTGATTTTTTATTTTTTTTTCGGAAATGCATATTTAGTGTAAAGTTTTGAGAATCGGCGTGCTTGATCTGTGGAAAGCTTCTCCCTTGCACTCTGGGCAGGATAAACAACGTCTCCTCTCCGAACCTGGCTCTTGTCCGTGTAAGATACCGTGACCAGGCTCTCTCGGAACCCTTGCAGAGGAGGGCACTCGGCGCTACCGAGGGGGATAAAGGGAGATGCGCTGCTCCGCCACTGACACATCCGCGGTCTCTGACGCCTCACGCCGGCTGGAGGCCGCAGGACACCATGGCGCCGGCGCCCGGGACTACCGTTCCCAGCAGCCACCGCGACAGCCCCGCCCGGACCCGCGCACGCGCTCTGGGAGGGCACGCACCGCCTCCCCTGCTAACGGTAACGAGCCTCCCCGCCCATTGGCTGGTACCCGCCGGAACCGGCTTTGTAGCGATGCGCGCTGGGAGTTGTGGTTTTCTTTCCTCCAGCAGCTGCTGACGTGAGCGAAGCGGGCGAGACATGCGTACTACTGTTCCCGGCGTGCCCCGCGCGGCCCGGAAAGAGCCGTCAGCAGCCGGGGCCACGAGCAGACATGGCGGGGCAGATGGCTGCGCTGGGTGAGGAGGGGGTGCGGCCGGGCTGGGGGGTCTGGGGGTTTGTGAGGGGTTTTGCTTCCGCTCTCTCGTCTTTCTGCTGCCGATGTCGCCCCGGGTTGGCTCTCCAGGGTAGCACGGGCTTCCCGTGCTCAGTGTGTTCTGCTGTGTCCAGTTCTGGGCTCCTCTGTACAGGAGAGACATGGAACTCCTGGAGCGGGTCCAGCGGAGGGCAACAAAGACGGTGAGGGGACTGGACCTTTTAAAAGGAAAGGCTGAGGGGGCTGAGGCTGTTCAACCTCGAGAGGAGACGACTGATAGGGGGCATAATCCATGTCTGTCAGTGCCTGCAGGGAGGGGTCAGAGCATGGACCAGGCTCTGCTCTGTGGTGCCCAGCAACAGCACAAGAGACAATGGGCAGAAACTGATGCACCTGAAGTTCCTCCTGAACATGAGGAGTGCAGTGACCGGGCACCGGAACAGATCACCCCGAGATGGTGTGGAGTCTCCCTCACTGGAGATACCCCAGAACCACCTGGATGCAATCCTGTGCCATGTGCTTTGGGATGACCCTGCTTGAGCAGGGGGATTGGAGCAGATCACCCACTGTGGTCACTTCCAACCGGACCCATCGTGGGATTCTGTGAAAGCCAGAGTGCTCAGTGGCACATTGCTCAGAATTGCCTGGGAAGATCTGCAGCCCAGAGCAAGCCAGGGCTTTTTGACCAGTCTGTTGGAAGCACCACCCTTCCCTGCTGGGAAATAAAAGAGGTCAGCCACTCTTTGAAATGTAAACTGTTTACATTTCTTGTTGAAATTTTGTTTGTTGGTGCTTTTTTTTGTTAATCATTAGAGGCATTGCTTGATGCTAGACTTTTGGGTTTCCTCCTGTGTTTGTTGATTATAAGTAAAATTAAAAGAAAATCAACCAAACAACGAACTCTTCTGTACTTAAACTGGTCTACCCTTTGATTACAAGGTATAGAAAAGATTCAGAGGCGTAGGAAGATGCTTTTTTGGGAGCTATGGCTGAAACAGAATGAGTTAGCATGGGTTTGTCTCCCTTTATTTTTATACTTCTGGTGAAGCTGAAGGTGTTGGAATTGGGAGTTTGCCATTTCACTCTGATTTTGTGCAGCCCCATGAACTCGATGTCCTTTCAGGGTCATTTGTAGGTGACTCCACCAGAAGTACTAATTAGCCTGTGTTATTGCAGTAACATGCAGAGAGAAATAGAATTATTACAGCATGGTGATATTTTTGGCTTGGCCGCCTCTTGGGCTTTTTTTTTTCTTAATCAGTTTGATATTTAATGCCTAAAATTCTTGACTTCTAGGCCCTCTCTGTTGAGAAGGAAATTAAAAACTAATTAGGTCGCTGAAGAGGCCGCGGTGTGTGGAATGAAGCTGCAGGAGGTGCAGTATGTCACACGCACCGTGTCATTTGTAGGTTTGCAGAGCATCTCCCCTAACTCTGCTGTTCCCAACTCTGTGTTTCAGGCTCTGCTATGCTGACCCTGTTCTTGGCCAGCTACCTAGCACAGCAATATCTGCCCATGCCCACCCCCAGAGTGATTGGGGTCGACCTGGGCACCACCTACTGCTCTGTCGGTGTGTTCCTGGCTGGAAGCGGGGCTGTGGAGGTCATCGTGGATGAGAACGGGCACAGCAGCATCCCCAGCGTCGTCTCCTTCACTGACTCGGGGGTGCATGTGGGCTACGAAGGCCTGGAACTGGCCGATGCCAATCCTCAGAACACCATCTATGATGCCAAGAGATTCATTGGCAAAGTCTTCACTTCAGAAGAGCTGCAAAGTGAAAGCAGCAGGTATCCCTTTAAGGTAAGCAGCCACCACCTACAGTTCCCTCCAAGCAGTAAGGTGCAGGACACAATCCAGGCTGGGTGTGAACAAATCCAGAGCAGCTCTGGGGGCTGCTGGTGAGTGAGAGGCTGGACATGCCCTGGCCGTGTGCTCTGGGCTGCATGCAAAGCCCCGTGGGCAGCAGGGCAGGGAGGGGATTCTGCCCCTCTGCCCCGCTCTGCTGAGACCCCACCTGCAGGGCTGCATCCAGCTCTGGGGTCCCAGCACAGGAAGGACAGGGACCTGCTGGAGCCAGGCCAGAGGAGGCACCAAGGTGATCAGAGGGATGGAGCAGCTCTGCTGTGAGGAAAGGCTGAAAGAATTGGGATTGCTCAGCCTGGAGAAGAGAAGGCTTTGGGGTGAACTAATTGCAGCCTTGCAGTTCACCTGAAGGGATCCCACAAGCAAGATAGACTATTTACAAGGGCCCGGAGTGACAGGACAAGGGGGAATGGCTTCATACTGACAAAGACTAGGTTTCAATTAGAGATTAGGAAAAATGTTCTTTATTGTGGGAGTGGTGAGGCACTGGCACAGGTTTCCCATAGAAGTTGCAGATGCCCCATCCCTGGAAGTGTTCAAGGCCAGGTTGGATGGGGCTCTAAGCAACCTGGTCTACTGGAAGGTGTCCCTGCCATGGCAGGGGGATGTGTAACTAGATGACCCTGGTCCCCTCCAGCTCAATTCTATGATACTTGAAATTTGTGTGTGTGATCTACTTGTCAGACCTTGAGTCATTTGGCTCAGTTATGTGCCTGAAAACCATGAGAGGTGTCCAGAGAGAGGAAGGAAACGGTTATGGAAGTTGTGTACCTCTGCATGAAAGCTGATAATGATTTTCCAGACGACCCTGTGTTTTCCTACTTAGAAATGTGTTTCTGGGTAACCTCCCAGTCCCTCCTCTGAAAGTATAAATTTCAACTTGAAATGTTAACTGTGCTTTGCTGAAACTTTGCTTCTCCCTGTAATTGTAAAATAAAACCACAAACAAACAAAAAACAACAAACCTCCCCCCAAAAAAACAAAACCCAAGAAATTTAAAAGCCACATCTTCTCTGTCCCACTGGTTTTTTTCCTTCAGCACTTTACTACTTATATGACCACTAGTAGAACTTAAAAGTTGCTTAAAATAATCCAACCTGCATAATATGAGCATGGTGCAGAATTGGTTGAAAAAACTAAAAAAACATTGTGTAGTGCAAGTGGTCTTTGAAGTCTTGTTAATTTTTTAATGTTATTAAGAGAAGCTGCTCCAGTACCAAGCTGTTTGTTTCCTTTCAGAAACCTGAAAGGTAACCTAACGATTAAAAAAGCATCCCTTCTGTATTTGAATGTGGTTTTGGAAGTAGATTGCACAGTTTCTAGGTCCTAACTTTTTTGGATGTGTTTTACTGGGGCACAGTGGATGTGACTTTTTTGGATATACTTGGACCCCTTAAGTGGCGTGTTTTGCATAATCCTTATAATCAAGGAATAAGAGTGATCCAGAAATGGCAAAAGCACATTTAAACTTTCCCAGAATAAAGAGACTACATGCAAATAAAACATGTGGTGGGAGCAGGGTGGGGGAGCACAGGAAAAAGATTTCTCACTTGGGGGTTGTGTTGCTTTATCCTTCTAGATTGTCAACAACAAAGGATTAGCTGAATTTTCTGTGACAACTAATGAAACCTTTCACATCACTCCAGAGCGCATTGGCTCTAAGCTGCTGCTGCAGCTGAAGAAAATGGCAGAAGCCAACCTTGGCACGTCCATTTCCAAGGCAGTCATCGCCGTGCCAGCAGAGTTTGATGAAAGGCAGCGGAATTCTACCATTAAGGCAGCTAACCTTGCAGGTGATTTCTCTCTATTCCAGAGGTTTTTTTTTGGAGACCTTCAGGTCTGTTTCACTAATAGTAAGGTCTTTGTGGAGGATATAGAAACAGTGAATCAGTGACGGAGAAGTTTAGAATGGATATATTGTGAGGAACAGCTGAGAACTTGTGAGTACCAAGAGGTGCAGGTGGCTAATGCAGACATAGATGGCTGGAATAAGTAAGTTCTACTTCAGGGAAAATAGTCATTTTGATAATCTCCAAATAGGGAGGCTAGATGGAGCACCCTTGGACAATAATTTAATAAATCTCCTTAGCAAGGTTTCTCTGGAAGCATTGTGTTTGGGCAATTCATGGTTCTGATGCTGAAGCAGCAATATTTTAGGATTAAATAAGGAAAAGAGTTCATCGGATATTACTGCTTAGAAAACTACTTCCTTTAGATCTGACACTTAAGGTGAGTGTGGTTAAAAAACCCCAACAGGTAATGGCAAATGTCCCTCTGATGTAAGAACTGCAGTTTTCTGAAGTGTACCTGAGTGTTGTCTCTGCTCTTTGTAGGACTCAGCGTTCTGCAAGTAATCAACGAGCCCACAGCTGCTGCTATGGCTTATGGACTCCACAAAGCTGATGTGTTTAATGTTCTGGTGGTGGATTTGGGTGGAGGAACTTTGGATGTGTCTCTGTTGAACAAGATGGGAGGGATGTTCATCACACGAGCCATGGCAGGTGAGAAAAATGCTTTTGTGTCTAAAGGAGTGGGAGGCAAGGTGCACCTGAAGTCACAGATGGAGGGACTTTTTAAAACATACCAACCATGTCACAAAGTGCTTTCCCAATGCATTCTCAGCTGCTTTTAATGCAAAATTAAGTTTGTGGCTGGTTTTAGCAATTAAAACCACAGATCTTTAAGAGTCAGAGGTTTTGGCAGACCCAGAGGGGGTAAGTTTTGGTTTCATTTTATCCATGTCTCTTGACTTTTGTGCCCTCTAATAAAGTGCTGGTACAATTACAATTACTTTGATTGGACTTTTGGGGGGGCTGGGGTTGTTAAAAATCTTTCTGTCACCTTTGCCCAAACTGGGAATACTTGGCAATTCACTGACCAGTGCTTTGGTTTGTGTTTGGTGCCAGTTCAGTTGAGCAGGGTTTGGGAATGTGTGGGCTGTTAACCCAGAAGTCTTGTGATTGGTGTATGAGTGACTCATCCCTGGGCACAGAGCTCTGGCAGCAGTGTTGGGTCAGACTGTAGTGAAGACACAGCCATGCTTCAGCTGGCCTGCATGCACACAGCTCTGAGGTGCAGTCCCAGTTGCCTGTGTTGCCTTCAGCGGGCAAGTTCTGATGTGAGCTGCTGCTGCTCAGTCCAGTAAGACTGGAACAGCAAGGAAGATTCTGCAGCTTCACTCTGATTTAGTTAGACAGAAGACCACTGAGTTACTGTTTTCAGTCAAAACAAAATAGTGGAAATTATTATCCATCATGTGTGCAATAGATAACAATTTTATCTATTGTCACAGCTGTGTGAGCTCGTGTGCTTGTGGTCCTTCTGTAATTGTTCTGGCCCTTGAGCACCATCTCCCAGTGAAAGAGAAGCAGTGTGCTGCTTTCTGGGCCTTTGAAGGTGCTTTGTCTGATGCCTTCTATTCTGATCTTCCAGGTAACAACAAACTCGGAGGGCAGGATTTCAATCAGAGGTTGATGGTGTATTTATACGATCAGCTCCGTCAAACGTACGGTTCTCTGCCAACACAGAAAGAGGAGATTCACCGCCTCAGACAGGCCGTGGAAGCTGTTAAATTAAACCTGACTGTCCATGAGGCAGCAACACTGAGGGTGCTGTTGACTCTGCCAGCAAACAAGCTTACAAGAGAACTTGCAAAAAGCCAGGTAAAAATAAAAGATGCTCTAAAAGGAGATGCCTCACACAATGCAAAAGACCTGAAAAATCTTGGAGACACTTCCAGAGTGGGGGACAATTTGGTTGAAGTTGTGTTTGAAACAGAAATCTCTCGGAAGCTGTTTGAGATGTTAAACGAGGACCTTTTTAAGAAGATTCTGGTGCCCATTGAACAAGTGTTGCAGGAAGGCCACCTGGGCAAAGCAGAAGTGGATGAAATTGTGTTAGTTGGAGGCTCCACACGGATTCCCAAAATACGTGAAGTTATTCAGGACTTCTTTGGAAAGGAACCCAACACCTCTGTAGATCCTGACCTGGCAGTTGTGACGGGTGTAGCCATCCAAGCAGGAATTCTTGCTGGGTCCTGGCCTCTCCAAGTCAGTGCTATAGAAATCCCTAACAAGCATTTACGGAAGACTAATTTTAACTGAAAAGAAACTCTTCCCAGTTGCATTCCAGCTCTCCAAAAGGATCAATACTTCTCTGGCTGGCAATGGAACCTCATCTTAGCCGCATTCGATTCAATTTTCACCTGTTCCAGTTAGGTGTTACTGGACACCTATTTGTGCTAAATCTTGATGTTACTTTAAAGGTACAAATGAGTTCTGAAGTGTGCTGTGTTTACTTGGTGATGGGACATTGGATGAAAATGCCAGTGATGACACACCCTTATTTTCTTGCTAAATTTTATTAGCAAATCCTGGAGTGGTGTGTGTTTAAAGTATAAAAGAAGTGACCAAAGATTTGAGGTGATGTGATACTGAGGTATTCCCGGGTCCAATGTATTTACTTGGAAGGACTGTGAAGCAGCATAAATGCACAGAGCACTGGCAGTGTTCAGCTTACACTTATTAATGATTGAGCCATTTGAGCATTTAAGCACCTTTCCTAAAGGCATCTTGCAGCTTAAATGAGACTGAGGCATTCACTTGATTCTTCTGCTGTTCATAACAGCATAATGGTATTGCTGAGGCTCCCTGGCAAATAGTCCCATGTTTAGGAAACCTTATTGAAAATGTAGCTCTTGCCAGTGCAGTTACTTGGTCTCCAAGGGCTTCATTCCTGACCTGGCTGTGATGGTTAAACACAGGTGCTGCTGTTTTACCACTGATGTTCTCCAGAGAGAACGAGGGTATATTGCCAAATATTCATATCTGCCCCTGCCTTATTTTAAAACTGCAGTGATCTAATGTATCTTGAAGCCACACCTGCCTGTCTTCCCTTGAATTTGACCAACACGAATTTCATTGTTGTGCATTTACAAGTCTGTGACATCTTCTCCCTGAAGTACCCCAAGCCATACTGTCCTTGGGGAGAAAGTGTGGGTCTGAAGGGATGGCCTGAATGAAATGTAGTTCCCTAGTAAATGAAAATTGACCCAGCTACTTAGTGCTTTTTAACTCTTAAATGGTGTAAGTTTTGTCATATCCCCACTCTTAATCTGAACAGAGGTTGTAGCTGTCCTGTTGGGAAGGAAGCAGTGTGTGTAACTCAGGGTTTGAGGTGGCACTTCTTAGGACTCTTTTAGGTAACTAGGTCACTATCCAGATATCTTGAAAATGGGTGAGGAGAACAAAGTTACTGATCTGGAAAAAAAAAAGAATTGGTGACAGTTCTCTCTTTGAAGGGATTAAGCAGTAATCAAACACCAGTTGAATTCTATTATCTGCATGGAACTTTCTACAAGAAAACCCCATGTCATTCAGCTAAGACTGGTTTTCAGCATCCATCAGCCCAGTCTTCATCAGGTAAGCTCTAGTAGCAAGTGGTTTTAAGGATTTTCTTGTCTTCTCCAGAATAATTTTGTATTAACCTTGCTAAGATAAAGTGTGGGGCTTAGATTTATTGTTTTAACCTATGACTATATTAAAATAGGCTTATTACTCTCCTGGCAGTAGGCCTGATTTATGGCACTGCCATAAATCAGTTGTGCTGATTCAGCTGTTTGCATAGCTATTGTCTAAATGCATCTTCAAAGTAATCCAATTAAAAACCTCTTAAATTGAATCATAGTTGCACACAGCCGTTTCATCGGCATTGTTTAACTTGACAGAGGATTCCCAAAGTACTGCTAACATCTGTTTAATTTCCCTGAGTTGAAAACCAAAGTGACTTTTTTATTTGAGGATTCTTTCTTTTCCTTTGTGCCTCTTTGAAAGTGACCCCAGCTAAGTCTGTATGGAACTTCCAGTAAGTAAAACTCCTGCAGTGAAAGAAGTGCCTCTTCAGTGACACCATAGATGAATGCCAGTATGCAGTACTCAGTTGCTGTTGGGGGCCTTTGCTTTGGAGATAAAAATGTGTGTGTTCAACATCTGTACCAATGTTTTCAGAGTCATTGTGGCCTTTCCTTCTGCCCTGCTGTAAGTTCATCTCAAAATTCACTGGAGTTACAGTAGGACTTTGGTCTTCATGTCTTTAATGCACTGTGTAAGACAAGCAGACCTGTATAGAAGCAGAACCACATCACAGCGAAGATAAACGACTAAAAGCTTTTGCAGTTTTGGGACAAGTTTGGTAGGAGCTGTTAAAACTCTCAAGGCAAATAGATGAAGTACTTTTTTCTTTCACATCCTCCTTCACCCTGGGGGCGTTAAATCTCCTTCAGTGTTAATCTGGGAACTGGAAGGGAAGGGCAGGTTGTTTACTTGTAAAAAATAAATTCACAAAAGGGTATTTATTTAGATTTCTATACAGGTTGGATTTTTGAGTAGAGAGGTTACTGTACATTGGATATTGCAATGCATCCTTATTTATTAAATTTTCTGAATTATTTATTTTGTATCTTTTAATACTGTATTTTGGCACAAACAATTGAACTTTAAAGACGAGTCCACTGCACTAAGCGGATATCTACCAGTATGCACATGGGCTGCTTACCAAAAGTCTCTCTGTAAAACAGTTGATCTTTGAAGGCTGAAATCTTTCTGTAATCCTTCTCGTTGCCTGTGGTGGTAGGTGTCTAACAGATATCTCTAGTTAAGGCTTGTTTGGCAAGTTGAAATTCTGAAAGCATCAAAAGGCCTCAACAACTGTGTGTTCTGAAATTGTTTCCCAGTGCAGATGATGAAATGCATTTTATAAACATTTTAGAATGTTTTTAATAAAAGCAATTTCTATCCCTTGGATATGTCTTCTTTCACTTTCTCAAGGAAATTCTGTCTTCCTCAAATTCCTTTGAAGCTTAAAAGATGAGGTTGTGTCAGCTGTGAGAGAGTTTCTACATCTGTTGTCTTGGGGAGCTGTAAAGTTTGCAGAGCCTGAACAATTACAGTGTTTCATAAATGTTTCAAAGCAGGCAAAAAGCAGAAACGTGTCTCTTCCTGTGAGGGAAAGGGTGAGTTCCTGTTTAACTTCTTTCCAGTTCCTCCTGGGATGCTGTCAGGAAAGTGTAGAGCAAGGGCAACAAGCAGGGCAGAGGGAAGCAGCTCCTGAGAGGGTGGTGCATGTGGGATTTTTGAGTGCTGTGGGGAATGAAGCGGAAGCAGAGCACAAGTGGGTTCTGGTCCATGCTCCTTTTGTGAAAAGGATCACCAGAGTCTTGGCCCCTTAGAAGCCTCATTCTTCAGGTCTGGTCTGGTCCCGTGCCTTGTCCCACTCTTCCTATGAGTGGTCCTACAGGATAAGAGTGGATCCTGATCCCTAAATACCAAGAAGGCTCAGGGAATTTCTGTTTGGAGGAGGAAAGTCAGCGGGGCGAGGTGTGTGCAGAGCTACCACATGGCTTTGTTTGTGCTGGCTGGTGCCCTGATGTTTGGTGAGTTGAATCAGGCCTTTCTTCGTTTCCTAGAGTGAATCTCCAACGTCAGGTGTGTGAAGAGAGGAGAGGCTGCAGGCCCTGGCTGATGTGCTTAAGACAGAATTGCCTTTCCCTGCCCACCCTAAGCCTGTTAGGGAATTTGCTTTGGTAAGCTATTGCTGCATGGAAACACAACAGGAGCATTTCCTGCTGCTTCTGCCTCCACTGCACCCCCTTTTCTGAAGTTACAGTCAAATGTGAGGGGTACAGCTTGCTGAAGGAGAAGGAATGGCTATTTGGCTTTGCTGAATCTAGTCCAGCATTTTGTTTTCTCTCAATTTGCCATTGTTCAGTCTGCAGCTCTCCCATCTGCAGTATGAAGGTAGCTGGAAGCCGAAAGGTTATGTCGGCCTGGCAGTAAGCACAGAAAACTCTCCTCTCCACTAACAAAAGTAAGTAAAGTAAAAATTACCATGCACTGATGCTACTCCTCAGACTGCTTTCTCTGGACCTTGCAAAAGGGATTGGTCCCTGAGGTACTGAAGGCTACCTCCCCTAGCCTATGTGCCCAAAACTTTCTATTAGGCAAGAAATTAAGATTGTACTTGATATAAACCTGGTGTCAATATTAAACTAATATAGCAGGGCTGTAGCCAGGAACTTTATTCAGTTTGTTGGGTTTTTTAAACAGCTGATGGGGATCTTATTTTAAGAGAAGATTGATTACACTGGTTGTGTTGGTATTAAATTCAAAGAGCTGCAGGAACTGCAATAAAAATGGAAATTACTATTTATGTGGCCTACAGAAGCAGATACATTTAGCTGACACTTCAAGTCAGTCTACATAACTTGTCCTGCTGCTGTAATTAGTAAGGAGGTTGACATTAATATTTACTAGCAAAGAGGCAGCTCCACCTGACTGCATTTTTTAGCATTCTTTCACAATGGGATTTTGTAATATTCAGATATGTAAGATGTGTTTTTCAGTTATTCAGAAATTACAAAAGGAAAACTGACTTAATGGGGCACATTTATTGCCTCAAGAACTACCTAAGTATACATGGGAATGTGCATATCCTAAAAATCAGCCCCAAGTGACATCTGCCTCTGTGTCCACACAAGCGGTTTTGTTCTTCCTGAATGTGTAATCATAATAAGAATTATTAACTAAATGAGCATAATGTCAGAGCAACTTAGTCAAAGTTAAGACACGCATGTGAACAGCAAGATTTATTTTTCAATCAGTCTTTACTAATGCAAGTTTTAACATATGCCATGAAAATCCCTGCTTCATTCTGTTGTCCCAGTGCCAATATGATAAAAACAAGCGATTTGTATAAAATCTAAAAGTTATTTTAAGAAACTTGATCAATATATACAGAATGTAGCTGTAGTGAACAGCAATGCTGCAAGGAGCTCTTCAGTAAGCTAGTTGTTTTACATGGAATATAAAATACTGCACCTATGTATCTGGAATGCCAGAGATCCCTTCAGCATTCCTTAAGAATTCACTCATTAGTTTTATCTTCTTATCCCAGCCTCTGCAATCATTTCAGAAAAGGCACCTTTTTGTTGTAACAAATTCTGTGGTGTATCATATTCTAGAATCCTTCCTGCATCCAGAACAAGCACTCTACAATACAAGAGCAGAAAGATTACAGAAGAAAAATCAGTTCTTCAGCTACATTTTCCAGTCCTAGTACAGATTTCTCTGGATTATGGAAACTTGTTTAAAGGAAGTAATTTATTTTTCCAATGGCTTATCAAAACTTACCTCTCTGAATCCATGATTGTGTGTAATCTGTGGGCTATAGTTAACACAGTGCAGTTGTGAAACTCTGTTTTGATGGTGGACTGCACAAAGTTATCTGTTTCCATGTCAACAGAAGCTGTTGCCTCATCCAGGACCAGGATTTTTGTCTTTCGTAGCAAAGCACGGGCCAGACAGACCAGCTGTCTCTGCCCAACACTGTTAAAAATACATTTGAGAAGGGCAAGTCAGGCACATGGAGGACAGGGAGCACAACATAAAGCTGAGATTACTGTGGAGCCTTCATTCCTTACAGCACCTTATGCTTTTGAAAAGACTACTGAAATATGTTCATCCTGCTTAGGAATTTCCTTTCTTCTTGCTCAGCATATCAATAGTAGTTAAAGTAGGACTCTTCAACACTCATGGCTAAACTGTGAATCTTAAATCTAGTATTGTCTTCAGTTTCTCTATTCACATTATAGTGAATATAGAATGAATGAGCCAGATTGAATGCTGAACCACTTTTTAATAATGTTCAGTGTAAAAGTTTGGATACTTCTATATGTTAGCTGTAGCATGTGCCTTCGAGAAATGTCCTCTCGAAAATGATCTCTCAAAAAAATTCAGGTTGATACTCAGTACACTATTTAAGACCTGTCCCTTTGCTGCTGAAAGCTTATCTTATCTGTTTGTCTTCTTATTTTAGAGTTCTTTTATTTCAAGTGTCACCCTCCTTGTATAGCTATGGGTTAATGCTTTACAAGGTAAAACTGAGTTGTTTTGCCTTAGCAAATAGAACAAAAGAATAAGCTCTCTGCATTTTGGTGAGTTCCTAATTTGTTGGAGTTTTTTTGGTTGGTTGTTTTTTGTTGATGTTGTTTTGGTTTGGTTTGAGTTTTGTTTGTTTGTTGGGTTTTTTTTCTAGTTTGATATATTTTTTAAAATTTAAATACATGAGCACTTTTCTACCCAAATCTAATGAGGTGCTGCATGAATTCCAACACCACGCCCCCCTTCTTTACACTTATTTATATACTTGAGCTGAAAATAGTCTACTCCCTTGGCTTCCCATACAGCACAGGCCATCAGGATTTATACCACTGTGACCAGTTGGTCACCTCAAAGAAACTTACACTACCAGAATAGTTCTGCTAAGAATGACAGGAGATGTATCATTTCTATCCTGATACCTTCTGAAATAAATTCTCTGGAAGGATCACATAGTTTTACAGTACTGGAAAATAACTGCACTAGCACTTTCTTGATTATGTACCTGAGATTTTCACCACCTTCTGAAATCTCATGGAGGAGCTTCTTTGGCAGTGACTGGACAAAATCCTTTAAGTCACATAGTTGCAGCACCTCCCACAATTCAAGATCAGAGTGTTTTCCAAGTGGATCCAGATTTGACTGCAGTGTCCCAGAAAACAAGATGGGGTCCTAAAGAGCAGCAGAATGTGAATGCACAATGCCAACATGATCCTAAAACAGGCTGTCATAAATCCTTACATTAACCGAAGGAACTGAGACAAATGATCTTGGGAATGGATCTTTGCAAGGGAAATTGTAACAGTTTGAAGCTGGTGAATGGGAGGACAAATCTCTGTGAGCTCAGTCCTTCATAAAGGTGAAACATAAAGTGCAGGAGATTTCTTGTGTATTCTCTGTGCTCCGGTTCTGTGGCAGACTAAAGACCTGCCAGCACCTGGCAACTGCCGCAACACATGAATTATTACTATCCTTAGGTGTGTGAAGCACTGGAGACTACATTCATGAGCACTGTTAAGAGAAGTTAGAAGGCTATGACTCTAAGTTAAATAGCCTTATTATCCCATAGGAAAGATGACACATTCAGCAATCTGCAGAGATTTATAAACAGAACTAATGCTGCTCGAGATGGTGAACAGACACCTTGACCAAGTGCAGTCACAGTGGCTGTAACCCAACAGGCATAAGAGGCCAACAACAGTCACTAGCAAGTTACATGCAAACAGAACAGTCACAACTTTGAGGGGGCTCAGTGACCAAACACGGTGGTTGGAGTGGTAGCAGAGCTTGTGCCTGTTCTTCATTTAAACTTCACGTTACTTGCACTAGAACAACATTAAAGTAATTTGCAAATCTGTACTTTAATGTGATTCTTAAAAGCTGTTTATATGAGCTGTATTTGGCTGATCTGAAGAAGTTATGTGCACACTGTCAGCTTTGGTATTTGCCATGCCCTTGTTTCTGTCCCAGATTTTGACCATCATTCCCTCTCCTGACCTATGCAGTTCAACACTCCAAACTCCACCTACTCTTCACAAACTTCAGTTTCCCTTTTTTTCACCTTTCAGTTCTATTCTGATCCCAGCCTGTAAGATTACTGCACTATTGGATTCCTTTCCCAGTTTAGTTGTCTGGATATACATCCAATATAATCCAGTAAACCAGACTTGCAACTGCAGTTGAGAAAATACTGTGTAATTCACAATTAGATGTCAGATGTTGTGCAGATTTGTAGAGTATTAGCTGCTTAAAACAAGACAAATTTGGTTACAACCAAATATGTTTGAATTGTGTGCTGAAGACGCATAATCAACTTCGGTCTTGTATTCTCATTTTTGAGAATATAGTTCCATCAAAAAGCTTTATCAAAATTAGAAATTATGATAAAAAATGGTGAATTTGCCATTCCCCTGAGCAAATATAGTTCTCAAAGGAAAAGCAGCCAAGGATTTGCAGAAACCTATAGGTGTTTTCTTTTAATACCTATGTATCTCTTTCTTGGAAAGACCCAAGGTATTTTGGTTTAAATATTAGCATCACCTCTATACATGGTCTATGGGTAGAGACACACAGTAAATATTACCAAGGTTAAAGCTACAAAAAAGCTAGGGAAAAAAACCCCAAGCCTCCCTTTGAAAAATGTCAGATAAATTTATTGCAAGTGATGTTAACGTCATCCATTCACAAAAATGTTTGATGAATGGCATTCAGGGAATGTGCAAAAAGACTTCAGGTGACCATTAATTTTGTGTCCTAGGTTTTACTTTATACTAGAGCATTTCAGCATTGACCAGTTTATCAGCAGGAAGACAATCCTAATGATACATGACCAAATCTTGAGTTTCCTGCCCTCTTCTGAAGTAAGAAGTAAGCTCTGTGTGACAGACCACTGCATATTGATTTAAATACATAATACCTAACTTGTGTATACATCACTTGATTCCTTACAGGCTTCAAACGTAGTTGGACCTATTTTAAAATATTTTAGCCCTCAGGTGGGACTTGAAAACACCATATGTAGCTATTCTAGCTAAGACTGTTAAACTAAACACAGCATATAAAACCTAATGTCATACTCGTGGTCTCCATCATTTGAAGCTTCTTCCATATAATTGCCAAAATTCCACTGGAGTTTTATACCTCTGTCTCTTGGCAGTCTGTGGACTTTGAGGTAATAATTTCTCCCCAAAACTGAATGTCTTGTGTTAGTCAAAAAAAGAATAGTTATCTTTCAACCACATCTCACCTGTGGAATAATGTTAAGATTTCCACGTAGGTCATGGAGTCCAATAGTTGATATATCAATTCCATCAATAATTATCTTGCCTTCACATCCCTCCAGAACTCTAAATAAGCAATTTGTGAGTGTTGATTTACCAGCTCCTGTTCTTCCAACAATTCCAACCTGAAGCAGAAAGTTTTATAATAGAGACTGTAACTTTCCCTGCTGCATATTCTAAATGAAAACAAAAATTATATGAGGAATTATAGGATACAGTGAATTCAGTTTCACAGCTCCCAGTCCAGTTCTCAGAAGCTGTAGAGCTCACGCCTGGTTCAGTGGGAATCCTTTCCATTTCTTCTCCCTTTTGTCCAGCACTCCTCAGCTCAAACCAATGACTTAAAATAGGTCTCACCTGTGTTCCTTGATCCCAAGCCCAATGTTGATCAGCACTAACTTGGCACCCTATTTCTCTGCACAAATATTCAGCAAAGTGGACAAGAGGTTTAATTTAAAATTTTGATCTTCCTCCTTTGAACTGCTGCATTCATAAAACATTACCTCAGTATATTACATGGATAAGAATTCCTACATATTTCTATAAAATACTTTTCCTTTTCTCATTTGTCTTTTCTTTATTCTCTTCTCCACTTAATATCTTCCCTGTTCAACATCATCTTGCTGCATTTTGTATTGGCGTCCTCTTATTAGAAATATTTTTGAAGTAGAAAGTTGGGAAACAGAATTTTATACCCATGATTTATTTCTTATTACATACAGTACCTTCTCTTTACTCTGTGTCTGAAAAGAAACACCATTCAGGGCTAAACCAAGATCCTTCCTGTAATGAGCCTTGTAGTTAACAAACTCTATAATTCCTCTATCTGGCCAGCCCACTGGTGGTCTTTTGGACAATATCCACGGTTCCTGAAATTAAAACATAAACATGGGAGAAGAGTAAAAGAGAATGAAGAAATAGAAGAGTCCTGCTCCCAAGGGCTTTTATGCCTCTGTGCTTGACATGGGCACTAATTCAGAAAAGCATAATAGCCAAGGCAAAGTGATTTGAAACAAATGTCTCCCTAGACATGAGGTGAGTAAATTATGGGTCAGACAGGCCTTTCTCTCTTCCTCTCTTCCCTTTTTCAAATGCTCCTCTTGGTTGCATATAGCACAGAGAGTTCACCTGAGCTGCAGCTGCATTAGTCTGACTACAAAATCCACTGCTATGAAGGATGACAAAAAATTTACTGGTCAAAATAGGAATGAAACTGCTATAAAACTACTATAAATGTAATGAAGAAGCTACATTGTATTCTCAAAAATCCCACAAACCCCAGAAAATATTTAATAACAGTTATCTGCTATTACCACTCACTAATATTAAAGTCAATCTAACTGGTCATTTTCTATGCACAGAAATGAAATATTCAAAATGAATGCTGAGCATTCAGGACAAATGCTCACCTCTTTATCCACTGTTGCATATTCACAAATTCTTTCAATTGAAACTGCATTGGTCTCGATTTCACATGCTCTACGCACCCAAACATTTAGAATCTGAATCACCTGGGGAAATACGTACAAAAATAGGAACAAAAATTGACAGAACATTTTGGCACATCACATGAACCAAAGATTAGAAAATCCCTGATCTCAGTGTTCCTCTGAGCACTTCTTGTCTGCTTGCAAACTGCCCAATGGGTTTTGTAATTTGCAGTGACGTAAAAGCTCCAGATATTGGAAACTACTTCAGGATCATCAGCAAGTGTGCAGTATTTGTATGAAATGTTGAAAGGAAAAAAATACATGGCTCATGTTGTGTGTACAGTTATTGCACTATTCCCTAGGTAGAGCAAGCCAGCAATGCAGAACAATATATTTTTAATGGAGATATCTATTTTGGCTCTGCCAAATTTGTAATCTTCAAGCAGTGGGGATGCTTCTGCAGACGGAATCATCATACAATGGCCTGGGTTAGAAGAGACCCCTAAGATCACCTAGCTACAAACCCCCATGGTACCAACTCCATGGTTAAATATTCCCACTTCTGTAGGAAAAGAGTGAGCCAAACCAATTCTCAAGGTCAGCCTTTTGAAAATGTTTGTGGCTAAAGAAAGAACTGTGTCAGTTGGACAGCAGATGAAGGTGAAAAACTGTGACTGTCGTGACCAAGTACAGGATGAGATAAAGGAGATTGTTCTGTCTCTGAAGAACAGCAAATGGAACTCTTGTGAGTTGGGTGGGGTGTGGATATGCCATGACAGCTGTGTTTCTGAAGCTCTCACCACAGTGAAAATCTGGACAACACTGGCTCTTAAGCATCACAAGATTAAAGAAAATTGGATGCTTAGTTTCTGTCTACATAATACTTAAGATTTATTCTAACCAGCAATGCATCAATAGAACTTACTTTACTTAAGACACACTTCAAATATGTAGTTCTCATATATTGCCTTTGCAAGGGCAATGCCAAAGTAAATTATTTTACTGAACTTTTAATTAAACATTCCTACATAACATTCAGTAAGTAAGTAAGAACAAGGAATTAAATATGAAGTATGGTTGTACATGACTATGCTGCTTCTTTGGTTTAACAAAACACTTAAAAATAAATCTACTTTCATTAACTTGATTTTTAAATATTTTTTAGTAATTATTACTGCATTTATGTTCAAAAATGGAAAATAATTTATCATAAGCTCCACAGATTTAATGGAATTAAAAGGGAAACTCTGTCCTGCCCGAGGGATGTGGTGTCATTGATGCCTCTGTGTATATTCAACTATTCAACTTCACTATAATTCTCTTTTCACATACAATGTGGTAACACCAAAAAGTTTATACTATTACTTACATTTAGAGCATAGGATATTGATAAACCCACTGTAGAAGAGCTCACTGTATTTCCAGACAGTATGACAAACAATGCAGCAAAGAACACCATTAAATTTCCCAAAAACTCCAGCCTGACAGATAGCCACCTGTAGTAAATCAAGGCAAAGAAAAAACGAAATTACCCACCAATGTTTTTATAGCCTATTGAATTCTGACATAATTATATTAGCAATTTACCCACTTCACAAAAGAGGTAAGTGCTATCATTCCAATTTTACAGATGAACTAGGGGGTCAATATGACATATCTGGAACTGGTAGCACCACTAAAACCAAAATGCATGTGTCTCAACTCCCTTCACTCCTCATACTGCTTTCCTGCTTCTCCTATCTGAAAGACTCAGATGCAGGGCTGAAAAACAGATCAGGAATCTCTTTGCTCATCTGTGACTGTAACTACACTGAATCACCAGGGATAGTGAGGAAACAGACTTTATTTCCTTAAATCCAAAATTCCACTCTCAAGAACTCCCTGGTGCCTACAGACAGCAGGTTACTTCCACATGAACTACTGAAATATAAATTCAATTTGTTCAAAAACTTGCAAGAGGAACTGTTAGTTGAAAAGTAATATAGTCCATGCTTATGATTTATTGGTAAACTCCTTTTCTTTTTCTTCTTTTTTAAAATAGTCTCATCCTAGACAGCACATGCATATTTTTCATAAGCCTACTAGTTCCTGGTAGATAAAGGTGAAATCCTAGTGCTTAAGCTTGAACTGTGACTTCATTACCAAGAGTGGTGGATAAATTGCTCTTGTCACAAAATCACAGAAGGTGCCAAGCTGGAAAGCATCCACAAGGATCATCGAGTCCAACTCCTGGCCCTGCACAGGATCATTCCCAAGAGTCCCCCCATGTGCCCCAGAGTACTGTCCAAACATTTCTCTGTTTCTGAGTGGCTTTAACTAAAGCTAAACACTGACTCATGGAATTCTACAGCACAAGGTTCAGTCACAAATGCAAACCTGCTGTCAAGTACCTGTTTGAGATGAGGTTGTTGTAGAAACAAACCAAGTTTTCATACACAACATAATTATTTTTCCTAATGAATCTCTCCTGGTGGCCAAATGCTCGAATTGTTGATGTCCCTGCCAGAGTCTCACTGAAGTGGGAGATCACTGGGGACTGAGATGCTCCTGCCAGCCGCCGGATTTGCCGGGAACTCGCGATGTAGTAGCGCTAACAGAACAGCACAGACAGGTTCCAGTTAAGGGTTCTGACAGGTAATCCCTGTAAATTGCCAATATGTAAAAAGTTGGAAGTGTCTACACAGAAGAAAAGTATTCACAATAGAAAAAAACCCTACTGTCTCTTGGGACACACCAACATAGTAATGATGACATAAGTGTAGTGTATATATTACTGGCAAGGTTCAAATAAAATAATGTTATCTGCAAATTCTGTGGAAAACGTGCAGTACCACAAGAGGCAGGTAACAACCAATGCAAGACTTCAATGTAACTTTCAAGTTAGAACATCCTACATCTTCCTCAGGTGCAAGTCAGCTTTTGTTTCTTCAATGTAATTATGTCTGTATTTCAACTCCTTAGCACAGACTGAATCCAGGCACTCTTTTCCTTCCTCTGTATTGTGATTTTAAGAATCTTTAAGGTCTTTAATCACAGACCATACTTTGAGCATCAAGAAACAGAGATGTGGCCATTAGTCTTTCTGAAGCATTACGTTTTGGTTTTTCAGTAGCACAACTGACACACTAAAACAATTGTACAGGTAGTTTAAGCATCATTCAATGCTGTTTTAGGGTTACCATTCAACTTTTAACTTTCACTATTGTATACACCTCACTTCTTCATGTAACCTCATCAGATTTATTGCCGGGGTCTATATCAAAATAGTATCTTCCAGAGAAAAAGCAAAGGATGAAAAGAAACACACAGGTTTTTAAAATTTACCAAGCATTACAGGATATATTCAGGAAGTATTCAAATTTCCTTTCAAGGATCCTGAAGACTTTTTCTGATAGTAGTTTCAGATGTTTAGCATAGATGGATGCATTTTTTTCACAATTACAAATAATTTGAGCCTGTATCCTTGATTGTTTTAGACATTTCATCCACACACATCTAGAAATTCCCATAGAAGACAATGTACTTACTTGGATAGTAAAATAAAAGTATCCCAGGGGAACAACTACCACTATGAATAGGGGTGAGGCAGATGTGATAACCAGAATGGTTCCAATAACATCCAGTGTACAAGTCAGCCAACTTCGCAGGTAGAAATGGAAACAGACATCCACTATAAATAAATCCTGCAACAAAGAATCAAGATTTTGTGAGGAAATTCCACTAAAATCTTCGAGAAAGCATCCTTAAGAAATAGAATAAAACTTAAGTATCTTCCATAAACACTAACAGGATTCCCCTGATTATATCCTAATAAAATGTGCATTCATGTGTTATTATTATTTGCCTAAAACCAAAATAGACTGAATAGCTTTTGGAGTGTTCATGGTAGTAGAATAGGCTCAGAGTGTTTTAAGTCCACAAGACACAGCTCTTGCTATTTTGCTACTTAATACTTTGTACCTTACATAAAGCACCAGACTGAAAAGGAGGCCAGGAATTAAAATCCTAATTCTTATGTTCTCCTGGTAATAATTCTAGAAGTGTACTGAAATATTACTCTTAGTAATTTCTTACCCACTTTACAATGTATTGCTACCAAAGACTAGGGGCTTGAGTGAAGCCTAAATCAACTGATCTTTCAGTGTCTTACATGACCACTCTCGGGTCTGTTCTAGGGAACATCATCAAGCAGTCACTGTGCTTCAAGTAATTTGTAATGCATGGCAACAATCTAGGTACGATGAGAGTGGGAAGTATTAGAAGTTGTAGTAAGCAACAGTTGTTTGTGTATTAGAGGTTCCAATTAAAGCCAAAGCAATACAAAAGTAGAAACCAACATTCACTTCAAGTCTATATACCTCTGCGAATATGAATTTAAAGTAATAACCAGCTTCGACAATAACATTTGATTCTGACATGCAATACGCCATCGAAGAAAAAAGAAATTTTTAAACAGACCAGGTTTAGGTCTGATAAATCAGTTACACTGCAGGAATGGTTTCTGAGGAATGGCCTCCAAATGATCTTGGATAAGGACTAAACAATTTCTACCAATAACATGATTTGATGATATTGTGAAAAAATAGTTCTTTAAGTTTTATGTAATGAGACTTGCAGTACCTTCATATCACTGTTTCATCAATAATAAGTTACAGCTGAGTCAGTCGAGCTTCATTGTGATAAAACTGAAAATATGCAAGAGTTTTCCCTTTACCTTTGTGAATCTACTGATGATCTGCCCAACTGGGCTGCTTTCAAACCGCTGAAGAGGAAGATGCAAGATGTTGTCCAAGAGCTGATGATGCAAGGCCCGGGAAGCAGACAGGGAGCCCCTGGTGAGCACATAGGCACCACAGCAAACCAGAAGCCCTTGGGAAGGGATACATTGAAAGACAGTATGAATGGCTGGGGTGGGAAAGGGGATGGAGCTTGTTTCTGTCACTGTTCTCTACCACAGTCAGCAATCCTCCCTCAGGCGTGCTTCCTCCCTCATTTTTACAAATGTACATATTTGCATTTTGTTGATACATCTTACTAAGAATGTTTTTCCTGCCATTAAGTCTCTCCTGCTAACACACCACTACACATCAATGCTGCTTCCCCCTCAAGGATTCACCAACAGAACTTCATTACATTACACTTGGATGTTCCCAGAATTCACAAAGTATCATTAAATTAAACATTCTTTTCTCTACATGTCTGTATATATGTGCTCTTCCCAGGTTTAACTATTTAACTGTGTTGCACACCCTAAAACAACCAGCACTGCTTCTTCACCAGAACATTCAGGCAGGTTAAACTCAGCAAATGGTGAGAAAACAGTCACAAATGCTCATCCTTGCCTTGAATGAATCCCAGGAGCCCATAGATACCAAGTTTATAGCTCTGTGACTGTTTCCATCCTGTGAAATCACTAACTTGTGCTGTTTCTGCAGTCCAGCTGCTAAGCCATAGATTTTGGCCAATGGCCAGTGCATTCTGGCCTATATGAGCAGTTATGGTCAGCCACATCCAGCGCCAGTCGAAGGCTTGCAGGTACTTCAAAACAACTGACATTTTCATCTAAAAATAAAATTTAAAAAAAACACATTAAAAAAAAAGGAGTTACTTTTAAAATAATTACCATTGTTGAAGGCAAAAACACATATAATGAGAACTGGATATTTTAAATTCAGAATCAATCTAAAGAATTTCCTAATTAAATGTGATCAATTAGGTACATAAAATCATGCTGTGAAAAGGTCTCCTCTCCCACTAGAATGTTCTTTAATGGCAATCTTGCTTGCAACACTTCTCAGTGTCAGACTTTTGTATACGTAGATTATACAAAACAAACAAAGAAAAAGAAGATAAAGAAACCCCAACCAATGAACCAACCAAATGTGCAATTACTGGCTGTTTGTATGAAGCAAATATTTCTCCATCAAAGTGAGCAGAAACTTCAGAAAACTTTAGCAGAAACTTTACCACTCTGGGCTACTGGAGCCAAGAAAATGAGTGTTAGCAGGAGAAAGTTCTCATTCTTGGTGCAGATAATGACTAATGGGGTCAAACTCAGCTAGGCCACTTAAAAGGCAGAACAGGTAGAAGCAGGTTCATAGATTTCATTACAAGGTCTGGAGTGAAATGAGCTGTAGTTGGCACAAACTGTTCTGTCTTGTCCATAAACTCATCTTTTTCCAAGTACCTGTTTCTACCACCTTGCTAGAAATTCATAATTTCTTCACCCCTCCACCCCACTGCTCTTATTTCAATTAAACTATAGCCTCCCAGGAAGTTCTGATCTTCTCCACACTGTTTCACTTGTTCTCTTCCATCTCTCTAGCAAGTGGCAGATTTTTTTAAAGGAGACCGCAGAAAGGGTGCTTCTAACATAAGACAATCCTCCAGCACTATTACCATGCAAATTTTCTAGTCTGTGCTCCAGCACAAAACTGTTTAAAATTCCTAGGACAGAATGTTTTTCCAACAGTGGTAAAAGCTTTTTTCATGTTCTTCTTTCTGAAACATGCAAAACTAGATGAACTGCAATGTCATAGAAAAATACAGCCTGTAGCAGATCATCAAAATAGAAGATCTCAGACTACATACTTGAAATTTGGTAAAAAACTGTGAGGTATTATTTTAAATTCACTAAAGAGATGTAAGAAACAAAAAACTGCAAAAGAAGACATTTTTATGAAAACAAATGTCCAAGCTTTTTCTCAGTGATACTTACACCACCAGCAGCAACTTTCTCTCCGTGGTTAGTGTGCTTTTTCCACTGATCAGAGGAAGAGCTGCAAACAAGAAACACTTTCAAATCTTCTTATGAATCATCAAAAAATACCTGCATTTATTGCTAAGCAAAAAAGAATACTATAAAATCACAGACATATTTCCTGCCTAACACATTTTGGTTCCCACAGTAAAGCAGCCCATGAACTGAACCCCTTGAATGTGGCACATTCACTGGATTTCTTTTGTACAAGGGGAATCCAGAAGATGAGCTCCAGACACACATGTTCCAGCCAGCTGCTAATGGGCATTCAGGCTTAACCCACATTTCCACAGCAAAGCAGGGTGGCACAGCCTTCAGCACTTGGGGCTGTTCCAGGATTGCATCAGTTAAGCATTGGCTCAGGGCTTTTTAATACCTACTCTTTGTGTTTCAGCTGCCCTTTTTGTTGCAGACTCCTGCTCAGCTGATCCTCTTCCTTTGAAGGACTCACTACATTGGAAAAAAAACCAGAAAAATATTTTCAGCATTATACCACGAGTAGATACATACAGCACAAGAAGCCAAAAGTGAAAAGGGTTTTTTTCTCAGCTTATAACCTGTAACTCTGTAGCAAAATGTAGACAGGAATGCGCAAAAACTTCCAGCAATTCTTTTACTCATTTCCAGAAAATGAGTAAAGAATATATTGAGAACCTAGAATGAAAAGTAAAAATACTAAGCAAACACAGTATACTAATTTTCTCACCTTCCACTGGGTTTGTCTCTTCACTTGTACACTCTGAACTGAAGACTTGAACAAGCTCAGAAAAATTAGCTCTCCTTGAAATGAGTTCTTGGTAGGTTCCCATTTGACTTATTCTGCCCTCTGCCATCACTATTATTAGATCAGTGTGAGGTAGGAGGGTGAGGTTATGGGTCACCAATATACGAGTCTGAAACACAACATTTTCTATATTCATTTAATATAAACATAAACTAAAAGCACACATTCCAATATGATAGCTGGAATGTTATAATGGAATTCTCCTGTTATTTTGCTCATTTATTTGTCTACCTTATTATAAACATTGTTATTATTCTTCTTATTGTTGTCATTATTTATTGCCTACTTTGCTACATCACTCTTTCAATTGCTGATTTAAAGTCGAACTATAAGCTTATAGCTACTTGCTATTACTTGCACTTACCTGTTTCTTAATGTTTAATGTTTTTCACCTGTTCCCTGCTCAGGAATGGTTTAGAATAGGTTGAAAAGACAAGACTTAGATACTCCAGCTTTTAATATATTACATGTATTCTGATAGTCTCAATATTAAAATCTGCTTACAAGCCTACCATTACTGGAGTTCTTGCTTCTGCCAGATACTTGTAAGCCATGGAGCAGGTAAATTAAGAACAGGGAGAAGGGAGAGAGGAAAAGACAATTGTGAAGTAAGGAATGTTGACCCAATAGTAGGTATTTCATCTTAATATGTGTGTTTGTCAGGCAGCCGTGGGAATAACCTGTACTAACTCATAACATTGAGATTTTAACAAATCTTATCTTCCCACATGAACAGTTTTTAAATGGGAGAATTCACTCCTTCAGATCCTACTTTCCCTTAGGAACGTCTTTGTTTAACAAGAAGCCTTTTATTCTGTAACCTGTACTGCTTTTTGTTTAGCCTCTTTATTCAGAATAATTGTCATCAACCTGTTAGGTAAGAGATGAGCTTTTGCAGAATGACTGGGACTTCTGCCATGTCTGTAGGACTGTAAAAAGCAATTCATCCCCAATTTGAAAGGAAGCCGTCCTATGTTACCTTGCTTTTTAGGAGACCTGAAGGGCCAATTAGCTTCTCAAAAAGATGCTTTCCAACATGTACATCTACAGCAGACAGAGGGTCGTCCAGGAGATACAAGTCAGCATTGCTGTACACAGCTCTAGCAAGGCTCACTCTCTGCTTCTGCCCTCCACTTATATTGACACCCTAAGAAAAGAAAGCCAAAACAATTCACATTTAAATAGGAAATACTAAAGAAGACCTGTGCATCACACCCAGCCCTGGCATTATTTTTCTTAGGTAGATTTTATACTAGATATGAAAATAGAAAGGTAAAATTTGGATTTTCAAGTAATTAGAGCAAAACCTGGGCTTATGCCCTCTCCAAAATTGGCAAATGCAAGGTTACTTTGTAAAACTGAAAAGTAACTTCTATTTACAATCATACAGGCATTTTTACAGTATAGAGGAAACCCCTGGAGAACAGGACAGAGCAGATGCAAACTTCTGTACAGAAAAAAAATTTCCAAAATCGTTAAGAGTTCAGAACTCAAACAGAATTTAAGTTCCAAACAGAATTTAAGTTCAAAGGAAGTAACCTAAGGAAGGAGATGGGCAGGATGTACTTGGCTGAGTGCTGATTAGTCACCAGTGTCAGCAATCAAATAGATAATCATAAAACCATAAAAGCCATAAGTTACTTATTGTGTCATTTCTGACACCTCAAATTCTCACCCTTTCTCCAATCTCTGTTTGATCTCCATTCGGTAACTGTTTCAAATCTGGCAGTAAAGCACAAGACTCCAAAACAAGTTCGTAGTATGGCCTGTTTAGACTGGAACCAAAGAGAATATTTTCCTGTAAACTGCCATTTTGAATCCAGGCCTGCTGAGAAACATACGCCACTGAACCCTAAAAAGAATTGAAAACAATTTTATTTACTTGGGCTTTCTGAACATAAAAAACAGGATTTAAAATAAATTTGATATTCCAGCTTTGCCTTAAAGTAACTAGTAATTCCTCCCAAAATCTGAGCACTATTAAAATTTGTCATCAATGATTTGAGCATTGTTAAAATTTTTATTAAGTCAGGTAATAAAAACAATCTGCTGAATATTACACTGTAACAGCTTGCCTATCATTATCATAAAAGCACATACGACTTTGAATAAAACTGACAGAGCAGGGATGTATTTGGAGCAAAGTCTTCCTGGGGAAGATCACAGGGACAAACAGGCTTCCATTGTAGTATCTCTATGCAGTAAACTGGGTCTGTGTTAGGCAGACATCAAAACAGTTTGATGGTCTGTATTTTTACATAACATGATGTGGAATTTAAGATTACAGGATAGGAACAATAGCTGGAATGCTCCTAAATATTTCCTTACATTACTCTACATTCCTTCTGAAAATCTATTAATTAGTTCTGCTTTACTGAGGTATTGAGAAGTGGAAAAGGCAGGGGAACACAATCTTACTCTTCTCTGAACCGTTCCTTCAAGTTTCTCCATTTCTCCAAGAATAGCAGAAAGAAAAGATGACTTTCCAGATCCAACATGTCCCACAACAGCAACTAAAGAGCCTTCAAGAATGCTGACACTCAAGCTGGAAATATTGAGGAAGACAAATTAGTTATCGTCTCTGCAAATACTCCAATATGCATGGGTTGTGGTCACTGTAAGAGAGGAAGACTGCATTACCCATTGAATTATGAGAAATTAGAGTTTCAGTTTGCGCATATTTTGACAGTACCATTTCAAGGACTCAAATAATGACTTTAAGGACAAATTTACTTGTCTGCAAGTTAGAGGTTGCTGAAGGCAGCTCATACCTGGCCCCTATACCGCAGGCTATGGTGGCTGAGACATGGATGTTCACTGCCATGTTATGGAAAGTTTCCTCCACCTCAAAAAGGGACAGGGTAAACAGTGGTAAGAGGATTGGACTGGGTAGGTTTTAACCTCGTCAGTAAAACTGAACAGCTTACCTTAGTAAAACTGAACAGCTGTACAGAGCCTATCAAATAGGTTCTCCATTACACTCCTGGACCTGGTTATATAATTTCCTTACTAACCCTCCCAAGTGTTCATTGCACAGCAGTTTAAGCGTAGCTGAACTGACACCTAAAAAACACCTTGTTAAGAAATGATACACAAAATGAGGTGTGGGAGACTGCTCTGAGAAAAGCAAACATCTTGCTAGTTAGTTTTTTCCCAAAGAAACTACAGCCCAATTTTAAGACTAGTATTCAATGCAAGGCTGCATAAGCTACCTTAGCCTACTTGCAGGCTATACAAAATGCTACACCAAAAAAAGGGCATCTTCCCACTTAATTCTCCCCAAAATGCAATTCAGGGAAAACTGAATTTGTAAAAATTTGTTGCATAGACTTTCTGGAGTACATTGATCACATGGGATAGTTTGGAAACAACACTTCATATTCTTTTTGGTATGTATCATCATGAACTACTCTGAATCAGAATACGTTAACGCTGACCAAAATCTCTACAGACATCACAGTCTACCAAAGGAGCTCATAAAAATAAGTAACAAATATCTTACTTTTTCAGGATTGGCTGGCCATGTTTTTCCCAGCGGAAAGAAGCACCAATAAAACCAACAGCACGATCTGTTGCAGTAAAGAAAACAGAGCACAGAGTTACTTATCCATGTCCTCAGTTGCGTTTCTTAATGATCTTCCATGTAAAACCAAGACCAATTAAAAATTAATAACAACTGCTTACTTCCACTGTAGTTCATAGTGACATCCTCAGGGTTAAGATCCTCAGCAAACAGAAAATCCTCCAAACGGCTCAGAGAAACTTTGGTCTACAAAATGAACATATATATATATATATGTATATATTGAGAGAGAGAGAGAGAGAATATTTATAATACGCATGTGCTCCTTGAATGTTTAAATATTAATAATAAAAGTTTTAGTTAATATGGAGAAAAATAGTCCTTGTCTTATTTGAAGCCAGATATAAAAAGTGTTTAGGTGTTTAAAATATTTTCCCTTAAGTATTAAACAATCTAAAGTGATTAATAAGTGTACTTTTTTTCTCTGAGGATCTACTGCTGGACAATAACTGTTTCTTCACAGAATGACAAAAGACAGCTTTTTGCTGTGAGTACATTAATGAGCAGCTCCTATCATATACCCATACAAGAGTGTTAAAATCCACAAGTTCCCAACTCAGGTGGGAACCCTATTGCTGTACCATTGGGCCTGAAGATTCTGATATGGGATCCTCAGCAGCTCTATCCTTTTTTCTCCACTTCCTTCAGTGGTGATTTGACAAAAACCATTTGTAGAGTCCACCATGGGTCTCCCCTACCTGGTGACAAGGGCTCCAATATCTAAGAATGCCTGAGTGATTTAAACTTGGCAGCTCAAATTGCTCATACTTTATCTTCTGTGGACTATGAAGAAGAGAGGTTGAGAGAGTAGGAGTAGTTCAGTCTAGCCCACTGAAGGAAGAAAAGTGAGAGACAGAAAGCTCAGTCACAAATTAGGTGTGCTACCCAATTTTCATTCCTCTTAAAAGGCTGAGAGATACCCTTTAAACAGCCTTCATGCTTTGCATTCCATAAAAATACTGTGCAGTTTCACCTCAATAAAATGTAAAATAATTAAGCTACTTAATCACTTGTAGAAATGGCTGTAACAGGGCAGAATCCAAAATCAACCTTTTATAGCACTTGTTCAAAATAGGTTTACCTGGGCTACAGCGGAGATCACAGATGGTAAATCAAACAAAGGCTGTCGCAAAATGTTGAATAAAGAAATAGATGTGAACACTTTAGTTGCTGTTAAAACATTCTCTTTGTCCAGATAAAAGAAGACTCCAAATGTAGCCAGTGAGACCTTGAAAATAAAAAATGAAAAAGATATATTAAGAAGCAAAATTACATTAAAACTAAAATTTATACAGAGATACTACTTTTGTTTTCCGGATAACAACTGGTGTTACACTATACAGGATGAGGAATGGAAGGCATTAAGTGCCTCAGTCCTTCTCTCAGTCTTTGCTTCTGTGTTTCCTTCCCATTCAATAACAGATGGAGATTCCCATTAGCCTCCCTTTTGTTGCTGATGTATTTATAGAAATATTTTTATTGTCTTTTATGGCAGTAGACAGATGAAGTTCTAGTTGGATCTTGGCCCTTCTAATTTTCTCCCTCCCTCAGGACATCCTTGTAGTCCTCCTAAGTTGCCTGAGTCTTCTTCCAAAGGTCTTAAACTCTCTTTTTTTCCCCCAAGTTCCAGCCAAAGCTCTCTGTTCAGCTCATCTTTTAGCACATGGGCATGGCCTGTTCCTGCACTTTTAACAGTTCCGTCTTTAAGCAAATCTTTCATGTATTTAGAGTTCAGTGTTTGAGAAAGAATAGCTAAAAAATACAGATTGAAAATGCACTCCCCTAGAACCTAAAAAAGGAGTATAAAGAAGGTAGTTGATTTCTATGCAAAAGGAACAGTGTGATTAAAGCAGTGCATGACGTTCAGGAGCTTTGGGTTTGGTTTCTGACTTTCTAACACAGGTCAACTCATAATCTCTCTCCTTCTTCTCTAGTCATACACACAGCATCAGAACCTGAAAATTAAATACAATGTGTTGAGAAATTTAATGTTTTGAGATACTATGAGGCAACATCTGTGACCCAGCCAGCTGCTAAAGTGACAGGGAACATGAGAAACATCTCTGCAAAAATTTAGTTTTCAAAACCAACCATAAAAGGAATACACGTCAAGGTCAGCATGGAGTAAGTCGTCAGATAGCCAGATGACTTCAAAACGTCCACTTCGTGTTCTCTAATCCTCATGAGCTTCCTTTGATAGGCAGGTTCCCATGCATAAAGTTTCAGGATCTAGACAATCAAATAAGCATATTTAAATACAACAAAAAAGCAGTGACTATGCTTCAGAAATTAACTTAATATCCAAGTGTCATTATTAAGTATTCAGCAGTGCCAAACTAAAAAAATCTGAATGTTTTACACATGAAAGCAAAACCTGACATAACTAAATTAGGTTGCTTTCATATACTCTAGTTCACTCCTAATTCTTCAGAGTTCAATGTGTCCCTTACATATCATAGAGGAGCTGATTTCAAAACTGGCAAAATAATGAAACTAAGACAACTTTTAAAAGTGCTTTCTTCTTTGCTACAATCATGCTTTGCTAAAGGTTTTCAGACATCTATTAACATATTTTACAATCTCATTAAAATGTGGTAGTAAAATTCATGCATCATGGCTAATAAGCTTTTCAAGTCATATTAAACCAGTAAATATTTTCCAAAAACACATAAAGCACATTATGTTAAAAACACTTTCTCTTTAAATTTTATCACTGTCACCTGAAATATTACTCATAAAACCTTAGTTTTTAAAATTAACTTATTATTATAAAGATATATAATAATAAATAATAGTAATAATATAATAATGACAATATCTTTACAAACAAGCCCCTTGTTAGTTGTAGCATTACCTTTATTCCATGTAATATTTCACTTAGTAGCTTGACTTGTTGATCCGAATATTTCATTTGGCTTTTCTGGTTAAAGGACAGCAATGTTTTAATTTTTCAATGAACAAATCTATTTGGAAAACAAAACATGCAGCGTACTGGGGGCAATAAATACCTTTAATGGTATTTTTACCTCACTGAAAAACACATTAGTACTGCAATTACAGCATTTCTCAGATATATATTTAATATTAAAAAAATCATTAGATAGCACAAAGGATTAAATAATTTAAAATAAATATTTTACCCTAAAATATCATAAAGAGACATTCCAATTTTTGTTCATTTTTTTTCGTTATGTTGAATTAAAATCTTAACAAGCTTCAAGTTCCCAGGGTGATCAGGAAATATATATTTTAATCTTCAAAATCTCTAAGCAAGTAAAAACAGACTCAATAACAATTTAGTGTAAAACTAAATACACATACATGAATATATATGTAATGCAACACAATACAAAACAAACCACTGTATACATACATATGTATATATACAGGAGTTAGGATGAAACATTCCTCTGTTATTTATTATTACATTGCTATTTAAAGAACCAAATAAACACAGAAATCGTCAATCCTATACTACACTTAGGCTCTTCAGTATCTCAGTTTTCTACAACAGTCATTAACAGCCTCTTTAATGCTTTGAGGCTTATTCAAATACAACAAGAAGTTGAAGACTTTTAGTCCTTTATATTTCTTCTCTCATATCACAGTGGGGATCTAAGTGCATATGTAGCTGCTGCACCTCACCTGCAGAAGAGGTGAGAGAGGTTTTTGGTGTTTTTTCAATGTCTCTAAACAGTCACAGCCTTACAAAAGAAATAATGGAGACCCACATTCCCCACTGCATGTTACACCATCAAAGACAGAATCAGACAACTAATTGCCTTGATAGCAATGAAAAATTTGGGGTTGTAGTATTTTTTTCCAGTAGAAATTGTCACAGTAACAGGCAATAGAGTACCAAGAGATCTGTAGCATCAGAGGAGCAGAAAAGAAGTCAGAACCCCTATAGCATCTCCAGGGGAATTCCTGTAATCTTAGGAGAATGTGCTAAATTTTAGTGAGCAGCTTAGCCTGAATAGGAAAACTGTAAGAAGGGCATAATCCTACAAAATCCCTTACTGAATGGAATTAGCTCACATCCAAAAATATAGCTGTTTCCTAAACTGGGTCATACAGTGACTTTTGCTAATACAAAAGTATTGTTTCAGGATAACAAAAAGGCATCCAACCCACATACTAGTTTAGCTATCAAACAGAGGGCTCCCTTTCTGCAGTTACACTTCTTCCCTCATTGAAAAAGAGCTGCAGCTTGGCATTGTTTATCTGCTTGGGGTTCAGCTTAGATGAAAGAACACTTTTCTAATAGAAGCATAATCGACCTCCCCCTTCACTCGTGTATTATGGCAACTTAGCCTGTCCTTATTATGCTTATGTTAATATCTCACCTTCAGTCTTCTTACTTTGGCTGCAATGACTGCATTTATAGGTATAACCAAAAGCAGTACTGCAACACCTGCTAGGACTGAGGGGCCAAGCTCTTTCCAGAGGAACACAACAGCCATGATGATCTGAAAAGGTGCTGACCACAACAGGTTCATGTTGATGGCGAGCTCCAGGAGCTGCTGAGCATCTGCTGACATCAGGTTAACAATCTGCCCAGTTGTATATTGTTGTCGTGAGGAATTTGCAAGAGTTAATGCCTGCAACCAAAAAATAGAGAGGCCACAAAAATCAGCAACCTAGACTGCTAAAAGGACAATCAGGGTGAAGCTGAACCTGGTGAAACAGACTTGCTAGTCTTTATCACCTCATATGCTACGTATTAAGATTATAGTAAACATTTTTATAGGTCAAACATTATTAGCACTTGCATTTCCTGTGGCTAAAAATGCTGCTGGCTCAGCATATCTTATGGGGTGGGGTAAGTTATAGATAGATTTCCACAGTGGTTAGCCACCTTTTAAAGATCTGAATTAAAAATGAAACTACCGGGCGCAGAACTCAAGAGCAATTTCAGTAAAATCAGGGGAAACTGTAACCTCTGAAGGAGACAGTGTGGCAAACTTCAGCTTCTCATATTCACCACTACTATATAGTAAAAACAGTGAACCTGTATCCCCTTACTTCTTCCCAGACATCCAACCCAAACAGCTTTCCCATGTCATTCAATAAATTTGGGAAATTAACCCATAATCAAAACAGAAAGAGTTTAGTTTCTACATGTATTTCCAGTATTATGTCTGTAGAGGTGGCTGACAAAAAGTATGTAATTTCAGGATTACAATCTTACCAGTTAAATTCTGCTGAAATTCAAAATTATTATAAATAAATGATCATCAAAATACAATGCCAGGATGTTATTCTGCCACCAGGGTGCAACATCCTGTTTTGATCAGGCTAAGTAACCATGCTGTCTTTTAACACTGTGTATTTTAGGTTTTGTTTTGAAAGAGAAGTAGAAGGACACATGATTACCTTTTTGTAGATCATGCCAACAACTGCAGTCTTGATTTTGACTGCAGTAAGAATGTTGTTCCGATGGTATAACTGATGGAGAAGAGTTTGTGAGAGAACCACAAAAAACAGAGCAATAGCATAGCCACAGCCACTCCCATATGAACTAGGCTGGGTTTCACTGGCCACTATCATTGCTCTGAAAATAAAAGAAAATTAATTTTAAATTCTGTCCATTACACCAAACAACAAAAAACATTTCACAAACTAAGACACTGGCAACTTGTTTAATTGAGTGTATTTTGGGTCTAGATATAATAAAAGATGACAATTAAATAGGATATTAAAAATGGCAGGTTTGATGTGTATTTTCCAATCTCTCAGCTCAGAATCAATTCTTAAATACATGAATGTGCTATTGCTGATTTCTCTGACAATGGAATATGAATACAGAATAAAAGAAAAGAATTTTATGAAAGAAAAATTAAAAAAAAAAAATATGTATTTGTACTTTGAAAGCTTGCAACTACCAACCACAGGAGCAAGAAAGGAGAAAAGATCTATAGGAAAATTCTGATTTTTGTGTTAGGAAAAGATTATCTTAAATAACCATCAACCATGATGTCTTCAAACAGATTTTTATGGTTAACCATTTTGATCAGGATTAGTTTGATTCAGGGTATATTTTGGAGGTAATCAATAATTCTGTTCATTTAGTCTTTTCTTTATAAACACTCAGGTATTTGATAATCTCTTAACATGTCTGTGGTAAGCACAATTTCTAAAAATCACTTCCATCAACCTCATGGTACCAGCAACATGATAACAGAGTCATTTCAGATTCCCATTAAAGGCCATTAAATACTATATATTTATGTGAGTTCTTTAAAAGTAGATATGGAAAAAATAGACAAAAGGAAAGGTAAGTATCTTTTTTAGTCTATTTTTCTTAGCATTTGATTTTATATTTGTATATTAAATACTTGAAAACAATCTTATGGAACTTTTACTGGTTTTGTCTCAGTCATTTAGCTATGAAATTCCTGATCTCTTTGAGCTTTCCCTCATTAGATAATTTTCAAATAATCATGGGGAGGGAGGTTTAGATATTGGTAATCCTTTAGCTTTATTATTAATATTGCTCTCTGAACATAAAGAGAAACACATTAAAAACTTACTTCATTATTTGTGGACTCATAAAAGCCAAAATGTCAGCTGTAACTTTCAGAAATGCAACTTTAATCAATAAATATTTAAATGATTGCCATAATGGCAAAATCAAAGATGGTTTGTGGAAACTTGTTTTCTTAAATAGCACTCTTTGGATGCAAGAAGCCTGCAAGATTATAAAAAAATAAAGAGAATTATGAGAAAAAATATTTTTTAACTTCACCCACATTTATTATATAAAATATGTAATATTAGAGAATCCATCTAAAGCCATCAGTGTACTATCATCTGAAAAAGAACATTTCCTACAGATAAAAGAAGAGCTTTGGGCTAAGAAATGAAGTCTGGTTTTATTTAGCTTGGCTAATAGTTATTCAGGGAAGGATAAATGCAAGTCCTAGGGTTGCCCCTATCATCCATGAATATAATTACAATATAGTTTAATCCTCAAATTATTTTCACAGGTCAAAACAAAATGTATCAGAAAAAACAGAGATAAGCTTCAATATAAATGCATTCTCATTTATAGGAGGCTTACAGGAACTTTATATTTAAGGATGAGTAACCCTTCTATTATTTCAGAATATATTCAGTTGTCAAAGTGATGCCTTACAGAATTCTTTGAATTTAGCTCAAACAATTGTGAAGATTCTTGAAAGGGCTCCAAAAAAAAAAAAAATAGAGACTTTCTTAATCATCACAGTGATGATGGACAGCAAACTGAAAATGGACTTCTCTACCTACCTGAAACACAGATGCAAAGAAAAGACACAAGGAAACAGACAAGTTCAGAGAGAAGAGCTGAACAGTTTTGACAACGTGGTAATTCATCACCATGTAAAAGTCACTGTAGATTCTGTACAAGGCACAGTAGGCACTTTATCATTTGAAATGCTGAAATGTAACCAGGTGTCTTTCTAAGAGGTAAGTTTGAATTTAAACAACTAGAAAAACCCTACAGCCATACCAGAGATCACTGATCCCAATGCTGAGGGGTCTCTGTATCCTACAAAATGTAGGCTTTTCAATAAACAATTGGATTTTTTAAATCTTCTCCAGCTTCTAGACTCAACTTTAGAAAAGGACATTGCCTATTGTCAGATATAGCTACCATTAATCCTGGGGCAGACTTCTGGACTTCTTTTCTCCACTGCTTTTCAAAGTTAGGACACACAGTGTATGGTGAATCACATTCATTGAGTTCAAACAGGTCATCCCTTTCCAAGGGCTTCTTGTAGCCTAGAGATACCACTCTGAAAGAAAGAAATTAATTTGGACAGCCTGAAATACAACAGGCAGAAACAGCAGGACTGCTAACTCAAAAAGCTAATGGTATAGTCTAGTGCATATAAATAAATTCTGTAGTAAAAGTAATAGATGTAATCCTATAAAAGCTACAGACTAAACTGTGGAACATACTCACAGTTACCTTCAGTACACTGAAATTCATCTGGAGTAAGGAGAGCCCATGGGGATTGTTACACCTGAACAGAGAGTTGTGAGGAACCTTTATTCCTCAGAATCTATACTTCTGATACCATATGTCTTTACAGAAAAATATACTATTTCATTAAAAAAAAAAAAAGAAGTGTGCTCTCATTATCCACTTACTATTCTGAACTGGAATAAAATACATTTTCTATCATAGGAGTGCATTATCACTGAATCCTACAGTCATTTAGGTTGGAAAAGACCCTTAAGATGACATAAATAACTTAACACTACCAAGTCTACCATTAAGGATGTTCCTAAGTGTCATGTCTACTCATCTTTCAATACTTCCAGGGAATGCCATTCACTATGTTGCAACTCATCTTCAAGCAAGGTAAGCCACATTACACTGCTGGATTTCAGCACAAACACAATGAAAATTTCCTTACAGCACACCTTCAACTGTTAATTTTTTCTCTTAATGAAGTTCTTTTATCTACATAAGTATCAACAAAACTAACCCTGGTCTTAAAAACAGCAGAACAGGACTGCCAAATACATTGAGCCTAAAGAAACCATGACAGAAACACGGGTATTTGGAATATGTAATAAGCATGTCAGCTTTGTGACAACTCAAAGAAAACTGAGCAATACCATTTCTGAGGTGGGGAAAATGCAAAAGAATTAATGTTGACAATGCACTTCCACTTAAAGGCCGTCCCAAACATTTGGGACTCAACCAGAGGGACATGCACGGACACTGGAGGGTGCATAACTGAAAAAACCCTTTTTGGTTGTTTGTTCTGGGTTTTTTCCCCTTCTCTTCTTTTGTTAGACATTGTAGAACTAGTTACAAGATACAAAGTATGGCCTGTCTTGAAAATTTGGGTGAATACCATGACATAAAGAATGCATCAATGTCATACAGAAACAGTGCACTCAGTACACTGCACAACTTTCCAGAAAAACTGAACATTTGTATTTATGGTGTAGAATGTAAGGACTGGTAGATACAAAGGTGAACTCCTAACTTCAACAGAGCCAGAGTTTCACTGAATACTCTGAATACTTGAAACAATCTGATTGCTTTGAATCAGCTTATTAATAGCAAATGCCAGTTTCAGTAATCTGTAGAATTCAGAATCTTGAATGAAGCAAGAAACAGTTCTAACACTTTTGACATGTTTTTTCCCACTTCTAGGTTTTAGAAGTGTGTATATTATCTGGCTCAAATAGTTTTTCAAAGAAAAAGGTGTTAAAAACTAGTAATGGCCACAAGACATAACACACAAAATTGTTTGAAATAACAGTGAACATATTAAGTGACAGGAAGTTGCAAGACTTGATAGAGTTGAACTTTCAGTTCCTATTTTTTGGAGGAAAATTTCCCAAGAAGCAGAGGGAGTTCCTGGTGTATGTGAGCAGGTGAGTGACAATAACAACTAGTTGGCCTGCCATAAAAAGAGGGAGGAAAATGAGCATGAAATTGGCTACCTGGAAATTACCTTAGATGTACTACAGAATCTTTTGTTCCTGGAAATCTAGAAAGTTGTTATATTGCCATTGTTAAAGAATGCCATTAGATAATGTATAAAATTACTGTTACTATGTGTAAACAATACCCCACCAAATATCTGAATATGATCTCTAAATGTTACAAACTTTGATTTTTGGGCAAAAAGCTAACAACACTCTCAAGGTCAGGCTCAAGCCAGAATGACACTGTAGAATGTAAGTGCACAGTCTACAATTCTGTGAGCATCACTGAACAGCAACAACCAGTTCAAGAAATTCTCACCTGCTAAACCAGGAATATGTCAATTTACTGAAGAAAGAAGCATTCTCTTCAGTGTTGTACTTCTGTTTAAAAAAGAACAAAGGAAAAAGTATCAATGATACTTGAAACAATGATGTTCTTGTGGCTGTTTCCGTTTTTTTTTTTACAAAACATGTAGTTTTTAGAAGATATTTAACTCTGAGCTATTAAAAGGCCTATACCTATAAAAACTTTTTTTTGCCTGTCACCTTCTCCCATCAATACACTCTAACACAAGGTATGGGGAATGAGAGAGGTCTACAGACTCATGAATGAACAGAACAACTTAACTGGCTTCCCTAAATCTTTGACAGCTAAAATCCTGTAGGGTTTATTTTTTCCCTCCTATTTGACAATGTAGCTATTAGAAGTAATCAACAGCTAATATTTAGAGAACAGCAGGCTCCCTTTCAGGACACCCTAAGAGATGAAGCGATGTTATCTATTTCATAACATGTGCCATATGCACATAAGTGAGAAGAGTATGAGGCTTGTGCACTGCTGCCAATTTCATAAAGCACTGGAGATAAGAGTAACAGAGGTAAACAAACACGAGCTCTCCCGTAGTGCCCGAGGAATGTGTGTGTATCCACGCCCAGGAGTGACTGCAGCACACTCAAGGAGTGAATTCTGCCCTCGGTCACTGCCTCCCTAAAACAACCCCAGCCCAAGAGCGCAGTTGCAGCCTTTTCCAGCAGGTGCCGTGAAACACCCACCGACACAACCGGCGCTCCTCTCTCGTTCTCCACAATCATTTTTGTTGTGCTTTCAGTAAAATGCCGAATGGTTACAAGGCAATGCGACTGCAAACAGGCGATAATGATGTGTGTCCCCCTGCCCTGGCAAACACACCCGTTCCTGCACCCATGGTGCGCTTGGCTGTGGAGGAACATCCATGGTCGTGCCCATTCCCTCCTCAAACCCCGCTCCTGTCTCCGGCCTGAAGATTATACCCTCCTTATCCATGCAAAGGATCCATCCCACGCCACATCAGCTGCGTTTCTAGGGACAGACTAGCAGGCATTCAACCCGGAATCCCGGCGGGGTTTGCGGCGGCCGTGGGAGGGAGCGGGCACCGCTCGGGGTCCCGCAGCCGCCCAGAGCCCCACCGAGAGCCCTCCTCCTCCTCCCTCCTCCTCCCCGGCGCCGTCACCTCCGTGCCGGGACTCAGCGGCTCGTAGCGGCCCCGCCACGGCCCTGCCGAGGCGGCCATGGCTCCGGCAGCTCCCGGCGGGGCAGGGAAGCGGAGGGAAGCGAAGGGAAGGGGAGGGGAGGGGAGGGGAGGGGAGGGGAGGGCGGTGCTGCCTCGCCTCGGCCGCCCCAGGCCGCCCCTGCGGGCCCGTCCTGCTCGGCAGCCCCGGCACCTCATAAGGAAACCGGGACAGGAGCCGGGGGAACGGCCTGCAGCTGAGTCAGAGAAGGTTCGGCTGGATATCAGGAAAAGGTTCTTCACCCAGAGGCTGTTTGAGCACTGGAACAGGCTCACAGGGAAGTGGGCACAGCACTAAGGCTGGCCGAGTTCTAGAAGTGTTTGGACAATGCTCTCGGGCACAGGGTGTGGCTCTCAGGGATGGTCCTGTGCAAGACCAGGAGTTGGACTCGATGTTCCTGATGGGTCCCTTTCGACTCATTATATTCTGTGATTCTGTGGTTCTGTAGCTATTGTATGCATAACACATTTCAAAAATAATGTGAATCTTGTGCATTCCTGTTTTGATAAAGTTCAGAGATATGAAAATTTCACTCAGATAAAAATGGAAAAAAAAAACAGCAAAAAAACCAAAACCAACCAAGCAAGAAAAAGGAATCCAGTTATTCAGTATTAAAGGGCCTTTTTCTTGACTTCCTGTGGTTCTGGCCATGCTCTCTCTGTCTTTTGTTATCTTCAGTACTCCGTGTGTCATTGTCACAGCTCTGCCATTTTCTCATTCTTTCGTAGGATCTTTCATCCACCTGGTGCCCTTCACATTCACCTGAACGTGGCAGGGCCAATTCAGGAGAGCTCTGTGCAATCTTAACATTTGCACCTTGATTCTGGTAAGGACAAAACTATAAATTTGAAGGCACTGGTGGAGACATCTGCTGATCACAAAATTGCTGACCTGATGGACTCTTCTTTGCTGTATGCTGCCATGCTAAAAAATGGTACTTCTAGGGAAATGGAAATTTGAGTTGTTAACACTGTGAAAATTCTGAGGAGTTTCATTTTGCATGCATTATGGCTTAGACAATTAAAAGATTAGCAAACTATAAAATAATGCAGAATGTTTGAAAATACAGCTGATCTACTTTATTCCAACATCTAGTATAGTTGGGAAAAGAAATAGGTGACATGGAGAAAGAAAAGAGTGACATGGGAGGAGGTGCGCGCTCTGTGAGTATGCTGGAGGAGACAGGGAGGGGGACAAGAGCAGGGTGGCACAGTGAGCACAGGTCCAGCTGAGGGCTGTGTTGTGGTGGTTGCATCACACTTTATTGTTTTAAGGCACTAAATTCAGTTTTTCTTTCCTGGGTTTCCCCTGCTGACAGGAGGAAAAGGTTGATGTCATCAAGCCTTGCAGTGGAAGCATGCATGGCACAGGAACAAGGCCCTGGGCAGAATTGTGTGTGCCACAGGGTATTTCCTTCTCCTCTGAGTGAAACTGCAATGAGCAGTGAATAACTAGTGGGAAATCACACAATTATGTGAAAATCAGGCTGAGAAAATGCACTCCTCACATGCTGCTCTCATTGGCATGGTAAAGCATTGTGATAGTTACTGTCAAAATACACGTATACAGTGTTGGATGTTGCTCACTTGTCAATAAAAATTACTGAAGTATGATTGCTGTCTTTAAAGCTGGAGTTACACCTGCCTTATAGCCCACACCTGCCTGGTTACTAAAAACAGGTTTCAATCATGTACACATATTCTGAGTATATTTTTAAAGTGTTATTTAACAAAGGAGCACATTTTCAGAAGTCATCCTTATTACAACAGTGTGAAACATAATCATTAAAGAATTTATTTTCCAAAGCATAAATGGTATGCATTGCCTCAATGCCCATATTTTCTGGTGGAGGATTAGCTACCAATTTGTCAGGCCTATTTAGGAAGGGATTAGCAATTTACAGGAACTGCAAACATCAGTGTAGAAGACAGAAAGTCTTAAATTTTTTCCAAGAAGTCAGAGTTTTTTTGTTTGCCATCTTTAGACAGCTAATTTTCATAGTTAAACATACTGCATTGCAAAAGTCTGGTGGGATTTCCTCTTGCCTGGAAGGGAGCAGTGCTCTTAAGCTTAGCGGTTAGAGAAGAATTTTTCTGTGGAAGTGGCTTGAGACGTAAGAGAAATGAGAGTTGTTCTGAGAATGGGATTTCCCAACACTACGGAATCCCTGGGGGCAGAGGGAAGGTTAGAAGGGGAAATACCATTTGCATGTGACCACAGATCAGCGTATCAAGGCTTGTGTAAGAATTTGATCCTTATCTTGAAAACCATACTGCAATGTTTTTGGATGCTATTTTGTCAAAAACTTCAGGGGATAAACTCAAGTGTAATGGTGCCATTCTCTTATTGATAAGCCATGTAGTAAAATGAAATTTTTGTATATTTTTTTCAGCTTGAATACTTGGCCTGTCTTGAGAATTTTTTCGTAGCTGGCAGTCTGTGGGATCCCCTAAAATTATCAGGGTTCATTCAGCAGGTGGTACTCTGACAGTCCTGAGCACTGTGGGGGACAGTCACAGTCCTGAAGAGGCAGTGCCAGCATATTCCACTGGTTTGCATAACGCACTTTCGAAGCAGATAACTCTGAATTTCAGTGTGAGAAGAAGTGCATCCTTGTGGGAAAAGCACAAGGCATAATGAGGGGGCATAACAACAGTGCAGCAAAAGAGGATGGGAAATAGCTGAACTTTGGAGTTTGTGAGAGTGTACCTGAAACTTGGAGTCACCACGAAGGATTTACCTGGCAGTGGGCTGTCAGTAGAACCCACAATGTAACCAGTAACAGGAGTTAAGATTTATTAATTTCTCAGAAGTGCCACTCTTGGTGAGCACAGTTTCCTTGTCACGTGACAGAGACGTGAGTTCACCCCAGTTCAACATCCTAATTAATACCATTAAACTTTCTGGGCATTGATTTGATATTGGAGTCCTTTCCTGACACTGGTTCCATGGCTTTGAAACCATTTCGTGGGGATTTTAGGAACATTACATTTATCAACATGGGGGGGTTATATCAACATTACTGTGTGCTAGGCTTATTTCAGTTTTCAGTTCAAGAGAAACTTAAAATGTCCTCTCTTTTCCCTGTTTCTGTGTAAAAAAACCAAATGTTAGCAGTTTATTCACAGCTAGTGAGACTAGGTACATGTAAAAGTACATATGTAAGATTTTCTTCTAAGATCAGGTGATTGGCTCTTGGATAAGCCCAATTTGGTTTATTTACTTACTTATTTACTGGGGCTGCTACCAGTTTGGTTTTAATTTTAGTGGTGTTGATATCTCCATGCTTTAACTTGTATATGAATAGGTTCTGTATACAGAGTGCGTGCTGAGGCTCCCTGACTGGAGGTCTCTTGGGTGAACTAAGTTTTTGTTGTAACAATATTCTAGATTAAAAAGTAGGGAGAGGGAAGAGCCAGACTGACACTCTGCCATTACTTTTTCTAAGCAATACCTGATGTGAGTAATCAGCTGACCTTTTATAGTAATATTAAAAGAGAGCAAAGTGTCAAAGATTTGAGATGACAGGGAAATGCAAAGGAATTACAAGAACTGCCATAGTGAACTCTACTCCCAAAAAAGTGACATATTTGAGAAACAGAAGCAAAAAAATTAATTAAAGGTCATTTGTTGAGCTGAGTTGATTTTCATACCAGCAGACATACTGCATCTTTTTCTCCTTGTGGCTGCATTCAGAGTGAAAAAGACATCTTTGATGACTCCTGCTCAAGGCTTTCTGCTGCAAAAACTTGTGCAGCACAGTTTTGATGAGCTGCTCAGATTCATAAAGCTGGACAGACTGATCAATCAAAATTAAGTAATGAAACACATAAACACACCCACACCCCCTTAACTGTGGTGGAAGGAAACAAAGGAAACCTAGACCTTTTGTTTAGAAGCACTGTAAAGGATACACTGTGCAAAAAACATTCCTAGGGTGCATTTGAATGATTGTGGTGTTCTTTTCTTTCTCCTGCACTGGAAATAATTGGGACACAGGTATAGGCAAATGGAATATCCGTGCTTCACACATGAATAATGCAGGGCTTATTTCCCTCTTTGCCTCACCACAAACTTTACAAACCTGTAGTCTGTACTCCTGTATTTACCCAGTGAAGTGATTTGTAAATAAATGAGCTTCATAAAAATAAATATTTCTTCATTTGTTTTGCAGCTGGGATACAGATGGAATGAGGTTAAAAATCACACAGCAAATCAATGTCTGGGTGAGGTTTGTGGGACTCTAAGCTCCATCTCTCTGCCAGAGAGGCTTTTGCAGACTTTGCAGAGTTTAGATTAGAGAATGAATCCTTGGAAAAGTTCAGATGATAATTTTATGGAAAAATAATCTCTGGAGACACAGTTCTCAGAACTATTTTCAAGTTCTTACAGGAAGATCCTTCTGTCACCAGAATGACTTTTTGTTCTAAGTTCCTTTTGCACATCTCAGTGCCTCTAATTACAGTTCAGTGAAATGCTTTAACCTCCCCAGATTGTGGATCCTTACCGGGATGCACCAGTAGTTACCCCACTTCCTAAACTCCATGCATGCAGGAATTGTCAGTAATATATGACATCACTTGCTTACGTGTAAATCTGCTGATAACCAGAGAGGGAAATAGGTTAAAAATCAGTCCCAACCCTCAAAGCCCAGAAACCACCCTATCTACTGAAGTCACTCAATAGGAGGAGTCATAAATTGCAGAAGCTTGACTACAGACTTACTTTCTCTTCCTACTCACTCACTTCATTGGTGTCATTCAGTTGTGCTAGAAATCTAGCATAAGGAAACACTCAATTTGCCACTTGTCTGTGGATATTACACATCACTTTTTCTCTTCTTCCACATGCTGAAATTGTGTTTCTTCATCTGTTTGATATACTGGGTGAAATCAGGTAAGAACCATTAGCTTACTTGTGATGTAGAATCTTCGCTTTAATCAAACATTTAAGAAATTAATATTCCTTCATTTAAATTGTCCAAAAGATTAAGATAAAATCTTCTGAATTATGCCCAATGGAGCAGATGATTAGTAAAAAGCATTCAATAACTTTGAAACTGAGACATAAGTTTTCATTTTAAAGTAAATAGAACCAAGCCTGATACTTTATCTCTGGCTGTACTTTGCCCAGAGACCTGCTCAGGTATGTGCACTTTGTACAAAGTAATCATGAAATAGTCTTAATATACGAATGTGAGTTCATGGGTTGGTGCTGATTTGATATGTGCTTAGATTTTCAGGTTATGTGTTACATTTTTAAATAGTAAAATTTAATTACAAAAAAGACTGTACAGTTAAGATTTTCCCCTTTTCAACCACACAAGGTAATTAAAATGCTTACAAATGTGCACAAGACAGTTAAAATTATACATTAACTTGCTTAAAATGCATGTGTAACAGCCCAACGCCTACGTGTATGTTTTGATTGTACAGAAAAGAGTGAGTACTCCAACAAGAGTGCACAAAGGGCAGCTGGGTATTGCTTCCAGTGTTCAATGAGAAACAGGAGTTTGAAAAACTTCCCCCAATGACTCCTCACTAAACAATTCAAAGTATTAAATCTATAAATATATTTGTAATACTTATCTAATTCCACAGTAAAGACATCATCATTTCAGTTTTTTTCTCTATTTACTTTTGAAAGAATAACCTCTGTCATTTCACAGCCAAGAGTAAACAAGTTGCTGCTCTTTGACTTCTGCCAGCTAGTAAATAGGTTTGTCAGTTAAAAAAATTTCCTTGTGATAGATTTCTCTCTCCCATGGAATAGACTGTGTCTGGGTTTTCTCACTGTCATTCCACCGGTTCTAGAAGAAGTCAGTTTAATTTCTACCAGTCAAATTATTAAGAAAATCAAAATATTTAAAGGGATACAGAGCAATATCTTAACATGAATCTTTTCTATGTTAGATATGAAGGAATCAGTTTTGAGGATCCATGATTATACCTGGTTTTAAACACCACATCAGGCAAAATTGAGAGTTTCATGTTTTGAAACTATAATCAAGTGACTGGTTTTTATTTTCACTTTGTAGGTGAAGTTAGTGTAATGTAATTTTTATTCTAGTTATATCATCATATATAAGTATATGAAAACTAGAAATCAAATGTGACACATATTGTTAGCATCTCAGTACCATGTCACATGCATGGCATTTTACCAGGTTCTTGATTATTATTTTCATTAAATTCAAGTCCAGTTCAGCAGAACAGTTCTCAGTTTCAGATCTTCTTGGATAAGTCCAAGCAATGAAATGAGTTGCCTTGCTGTATTACTGATTAGTTAATAATCTGTCTAGTAATCTCAGTAAAAGTTACTTATATTATTCAATATTTAAATGAGGAAAACAATGGTATTTATTTTGAAATACAATTCTGTCTTTTTTCTGAATTAGTCTCTTTAGTGCATTTAGAGCATCTTCACTGCACCTTGAGTGCCGTAATTCACATTGTTCAGCTTTGCTTAGACCTGAACTGTAGTGTTGAACACATATTTCAGATACCTTGTAAACCACCCACACTTGCCTTTTGCAGCTTTTTAAAGGGGTACAGGCTTGCTGTCCATCTCAGATGTGGTGGATTTGGTTCTGCCTGCAAGCTGTTCTGTGGGAAAAGGAGAAAAGCTGGAACTGCTTCTCTAATGACTCAATAAGTCTGTTAAATTCAGGTTATTTATATTATTTTTAAGGAACTAAGAAGGTATTATTTCTCTTCTCACTTTTCCTTTCTAGATTCCTTGTTTTGCAGATATTTTAATGACAGAAGAGTTGAGAAAGGTGCCATCAAGTACCAGAGAGACAAAAGTCTTGTGTAAAGTAATGTGGCCTACTAGAAGTCAAGAGATGGGCCAAAACCCTTGGCCAAGAAACAGCTAACACCATAGCAAAGGTGCAGAAGCCATAGCAGAAGAACTGTGACAGGTGTTGGTGTTCTACCCAGAGTCCTGAAGTGGTTTACTCACACAATGTGACCTCAGCAGACAAAAGATATCTTGAAAGTGTGAACTTTGGATATTGATAGCCAGACAGGGGAGAAATTTAGTCTTTTTAGACTCTTTTAAAAATCTCCATCCTCTTGTTGACCAGCTTAACCTGGTACACCCTAACTGTCCAAGTACAGACAGAAATGCTAAATCCTACTGTTTGTCTTGTGCCATTACATACACTGACCTAAATTCTTATTTTTTCAAACTCAGAAAAAGGTTGTTTGTTTCTTCTGCCTTTGTTTCTTGGTAATGGTGCCATTATGGTAATCCAGAACTAGGAAAGGGTTCTGGATTATCCCTGTATTGTCAGGCAGCTATTTCTTATTGCTAGATCAAACAAATAAGGTCTAAGGATTGGCAGCACTGCCACCCTGGCCCAAAGAGGAAGAAACAACCACAACAGCCTTCCTGTTTATACAACACACACTTGTGAAAAAATTCTGAGAACCTGCATTTGATGGTGAAGTAAAGGGTTTTATCAACACTGACTACTAATTAGTACCTTTAAGGAGAAAAGACACTGTTCAGGAAAAATTAGGGTAATTTTTATTTGAAGGGTTCAGAGGAGCATAGTGGTATCTGCAGATATCTGCATTAGGTGAACTGTGGCTCTTTGTTCTGTGCATCTTTTGACACCTCATTCCACAGGTCAGTAGTGAAGAAAATGGAAGTTCTTCACTTTCAGCAGAAAAAGATATGGAAAGAAAAGTGAAGAGATGGTATTTCAGGTAGCCCAACTCATCAAATGATTGTCTTAACATTTTCATCTTTTTCAGATGAGGAACAAAAATGTCCCGAATTTACAGACCTTAACATAGGCAATGCTTTGTCTGGAACAGACCTCCATGTTCAGCTGCTCCTATACACAAGGGAAAACCCAGATTGTTCTGAGAGACTCATTGAACACAACGTTACTGCATCTGAGTACCTGAATACAACCAAGAAAATTGTCTTTGTTATTCATGGCTTCAGGCCAACGGGATCTCCTCCGGCATGGCTGGGTGACATGAAGAAGTTTTTACTGTTTTCAGAGGATATTAATCTCATTATAGTTGATTGGAATCGTGGTGCTACCACTGTGAATTACATAACTGCTGTGGATAACTGCAGAAAAGTTGCAGAGATACTGAAGAATTATGTTGACCAGATGCTGGTAAGGCAGAGTGTTGCATCTGTTCTGAATAAGTGTTAAGAGCATGGTTTGAGCGAGAATGGATATTTAAAATATATCTGTTGAGAAGTCCAGTGGACAATATCAAATCACACTTCTTTATAGAGGTATTTCTAACTTTGCATGCAGTTATTATTGCACATCTTTAACTTCATCTGAGTTTTTATTTGCCTTTCACTGAAATGTGCCTGAAAGTGCATCTGATTCCTTGAACCAGCTGGAAGTTTTAGGCCTTCTGGAAAGAGTGAATTCACCAGTGGGAAGGGGAAGGGAGAGATGTTCAAATAGTATGCTGAGTAAACATTTTACAAAGGCATTGCATTACTCTTTTTGCTATTAATCTACTATAAATAAAGATTTTAAATGAGAAATAAACCATGGGCAAAGATGTAAATATTAATGCCAAAATGGTATAAATTTTTTTTGTCTCTAGGGGCAGTTGCTGAAACAATAGTTGATGCAAGTGGTCTTAACAGGGCTTTAGATTTATTGCTTGATCAAATGAACAAAACATGTTATGATGTTATTAGTGCCATTTGTCACTTGAGTTTTCATCTTTTCTCACCACTTATTTCTCAGCCTTTCTCAGAAATTTTGAATGCTGTGCAGTAAAAAAATATTCATATGGAATTTGAGAATAACATCCAACATTTTGAAGAAGGCTGAGGTGAAAAGAGAGAAAGCCTTTCAGAATCTGTCCTCTGAGACTAGATACAGTGATAGCAATTTGCAATTCTGCCAGTAGATTTATTGTTATGGAATAAAAAAATTAAATAGGACTATAAGAAGAGTCTTCAAGTTAATTGCTGTTTACAGATCTGCTTGGGAAAGAGTGACAGCATGTGTGAATCCTGAAAGTGGTGGGAGGGGGGTCTGTAGTTCCCACAGCTATTGTTTTCACACTTACAAGCTGTTGTGAGGCCTTTGTTAATTCATTTTGAGACATATTATATTTCAGATCCTGTGTGTCACCCCATCATTTTGCAGGGATTCCAGCTAGGTCTGCTGACACTGTTTTAGAATTCTTCAGTAGGTTTTGGTTTGGGTTTTTTTGAATACTGCCTGCCTTGTGGAATGGGCATTTTAAGGTGTGCATTTGGCACCATTATTCAGCAGTTGTGTGGCATAAGTGTTTTTTAATGATATTTTGTTTTTCATTTATTTTATTAGAAGCAGGGCAAGATATTTTTTTTTCCTCATTCTTAGTTTTGGGTTACCTTTCTTATATATGGTAAATGTCTCCCTCTTCCCTTCCCTGCTCCCCTTCTAACTAATGTGACATTTCAGGAGAAATGTGACTCAAGCTTCCTTTTTTTATTTTTCTAGTTAAAGAATTTCATAATTACTACACTTTAACTAATACAGAATTGCAAACTGAAAGGAACTTTGTAATTTCCATTTGTTTTTAGTTAAAAAGTAAAAAATGTAGCTTACAGTACCAACAAAAAATGGAAACTAAATCAGCCTACTGATTTCTGTTCGGTTAATTGTGTGTATGACTCTGCCTTTGGTGTTTTTTTCCCCTGATAGGTGGATGGAGCTTCTCTTGACTCTATGTATATGATTGGAGTTAGTCTTGGGGCTCATATAGCTGGTTTTGTTGGCCAAAAGTATAATGGCAAACTTGGCAGAATTACAGGTAAGACTTTTAATCCCTGTGCACATATTGTATTGTACCGTGTGTTGTTGTCAGAGCACTGAGACATCGACAAACGAGAACTGAATCTTTAATGACATACGTGAGGAAAAATATAGCCCTGATAGCAGTTCAGGAAATGGGGAAAGTCTACCTTCAGGACATAAATTACAGATTAAATTTTCCAACCTGGTTACCTCGAGTCTCTCAAATGAAAATTGAGTGCTACATCTAAATGCCACTTAAGTTAAATGATATCCTACCTCACTGTCTGACTAGTTGTGTTCTGGAGGTGAGAGCTGTTATATTGTGCATTTTTGTTCTGTGAAGTGTGTAATAGGTACGGTATTTTCTGGGGAAAAGGACAAAACAAATTCTGGTTTGATCCCCAATGCTGTTGGCTTATATTCATCTGAATAAATGGGAGATAAGCACATCTAGTTAGAGAGAGAGAAATTCATAGATGCAGGTTGATCAGTCTTGTGGTAGGAATCTTTGCTTTTCTTAGCAAGATGAAGAGAAAAAATATGCTTTTTAAAAAATTTTTGTACCACGAATATGAAGAATCACTTCTGAAAAATGCTCAGATGTTAGTCTTTTCTATATCTTTGGAAGGAATCCAGGATTTATAACGCGAGTGTTGTTTTTATTAGGTCTGGATCCAGCAGGCCCTTCGTTCACTCGAGAGCCACCAGAGCAGAGACTGGATCCTACTGATGCACAGTTTGTGGATGTAATCCATTCAGATAGTGATGGTAATGACATAGCCTTGACGAGCCTGTTTCAGCTGGAGGAAAGGCAGCCAAGCAAAAGAGAAGGGATAAGCTATCTCAGTAACATCCAAATAGTGCTGCAGGAGTGTATTTTGTGTTGCCATGAACATTCTTTTGCTGTGCCAGTGTGTATGAACACAGAGGTTGTAAGCACATGGTTATCACTGAATTAATCCCTTGTGAGACAGTCAGAATCCCTTCTGCTGTATCAGCTTAGTGCACCACAGAGTCACTGCTTAAAATTCTAAATCACATTACTGTAAGGTTAAAAAGAAGAACATTTTAAAGTCTGCTTCATCTATGCTTTGATTTCTCAAAATCATAAGTAAACTTTTCATACCACAATTGCCCCATTAATTGTGTAGTTTCATATCAGTTTCTTTAATAATATTAAAAATTAAGTATTTTACTGTACAAATTTATATGTGAGGTTGTAAAATACCAATTTTTGTAATGTTCCCATTATGTGAATAAAGATAATGTGTGGTAAAAAGGAAGGTAGGTCAGACTGAATTAATTCTTACTCATGGAATTTTGCTTACTTTTATAGGACAGATACAGATTTTCCTACTTTGATTTGCTGCTAATATTAGTGTACCTCAGAATCCAATGTCCTGCAAAAAATGCAAAATTTTACTCTAATTAAAATTGCATTGGGAAAAGATTTTGATTGCTGGAGAGAACATGAATTTAGCAAATTTATTTATGCAAATAATATCTCAGTTACAGCTGTTTCTGTTCTTTCCTTTTTGCAGCAGTAGGAATCTTACACAATTTTGTATACATTTGTGTACAGCATTTTACATAGATATAATTTTCTTACAAAGATAAAACCCCTTGACACTTATCTCATAGTATGACTTTGATTTACAGTACAAAAAGAATAGTATAATTGCAAAAATTTTCTTTAAGACCTCCATGATTTTTGGAGTGAATATGATGATAAATAATTGCCTTCATAATTCTGTTTATGTTTTGTTTTTCACTCATGATGTTTTTTCTTTAGTACTAGGTTTCAAGAAACCTTTAGGAACCATTGATTTCTATCCAAATGGAGGAACGGATCAGCCTGGTTGTCCAAAAACATTTTTCAGTGGTAAATAAAAATGTGTTTATTTAATGAGAAAAAAACTTTGAGATCAAGTCAAAAAAGATTAAATTGAATTGAATGTACACTGCACTTAGTCATTGATACAGAATCTGAGACTGTATTTTTTCTTTTCCATCCCTATATAGCAAATGAGAAATTATAAAGATATTTGACAGTTGTTTAAAAGTAAAAATCTTGTTAGCATGTATAACATATAATATACATATCCCATCATATCATTAATATTGGCATGATGGAACTGTGTTATTGTATTATATAAATCTAAATATACTGATCATTATTTTTCCATAGTTATGTGAGTCTAGGTGTGGGGGAATGTGTTTGTGCCCCAGTGGTTTGGGCAAGATCCCTTGCCTGTGACATGGAAGGCGAGGCTTCCAAGTCCCCACTGTGTTTTAGGTTCCTCCCGGCTGGCAATGATGAACAAAGTTTTGGTTTTGGTAATGTCTTTTAGGCTCTAGGATGAAAACAGGTTTATAAAATGATCTTTTGATGCAGAATTTTGCTTATTTCAACTTCCATGGGTCTTAGGCAATGTTGCTGGCAATTATTTTTTTACTCTTTTTGGGTATGTTTGTTTCTGTCAATGTTTCCCATTACTAATTGGCACAGTGCTGCTGCCAGTTAGAGCTGCTGCAAGGGCATAAGGGTTCCACCTGTGTGTCTGTGAGTATGGGAGAATCCCTTAAGCCAGCATCATCTTAATCTCTACAATTGCCATAGTTTGCTTTGTCAGGAAAGGAGGGAATTTATTTTCCCAGACAACTAGAGAGAAGAATCTCTGAAGTGCTCCTCATGGTAATTTTTTTTGCCAAAACCGTCACTCAGAGTTGTAAAGCACTGGCACAGGTGAAAAAGTTGTGTCTGTACCACAGGATGAGCCCTGGAAGTGTTCAGTGCCAGGTTGGATGGGGCTCTGAGCAACCTGGTGTAGTGGAAGGTGTCCCTGCCCAAGGCAGAGGAGTTGGAACAAGATGATATTTAAGGTGCCTTCCAACCCAATCCATTCTATGATTCTACTTATACAACAGCTTTGTTCATTAATAAAAATTATTAAATATCCTTTTTATATTTATTTTTTTTTCTTCCCTGAAGGACTTCAGTTTTTTAAATGTGACCATCAAAGATCTGTCTTCCTCTTCTTGGCATCTTTGAAAAACAAGTGTGACTTAATAACATATCCTTGTGACTCTTATTTTGATTACAAGAGAGGAAAATGTATTGATTGTGATGCTTTCCAGCCAATGTCCTGCCCAGTACTGGGTAAGTGTTCCCATACCTCTTCTGGGCTGGGTGAGATTTTCTGGGAAGTCAAAGTAGTTTAAAGTTTATGGGTTTGTCTGATTTGTAGTTATCTCTGTTAGACACAGGTGCTGAATATTCCTTATCTTTGGTCTTTATGCTTTCCAGTCTGGAATGGATTCAATGTTTCCCCTTTCTAGAGAGAAATTGCTTGTACTTAGTTCATGACTTCAGGCTTTAAGGGTGTCTTGTGATCCCTAGTGGACCTGTGGTTTTTATTTAAGAGCAATAATGCTCGAAGAAACTTCATGGTTTCTTTCACTCTTCCTTTGGAATTAAGCTTTTATTTGGAGGCAATTTTAGTTGTTTTGGGGGGTTTGTTGCTTTTAGAGAGGATCTGGGTGCAGTTTATAAACAGTTACAATAGTGTGAGCATTTCTTAGTTGGCAGAGTTTTTTTAAGAATGAAATTTTAAAAATACATAATTAGAAGTTAACTTACAATTTGTATCTTGTCTTTTTTTGCACCCTTATACTGGGATGTGCATGCTGTATTAGTTGGATTGGGTTAGAAGAAAACGCATAGATAGACAGATCTGTGTGCTATTTTATAGAAAACCCCAACCATAATGAACCTTTATAGCAGAACAGAAAGACTCCAGGAGTTCCCCAGCATGGTTATTAGCTGTGCCTGATGCACTTGGACAGGTGCCCAAGGTAGAGGTGGAGAAATACTTTCCCAGTCAGCTGCTGAGTCTAGGAACAGAGTGGAGAAGCAGCATCCTTCTGCTGCAATCTTTCCTGCTTCCTGCTTTGCAGTGGCAGCTCTGCAGCCTGGAATTAGCCCTCCTTATCCAGAGAGATTGAGAGAGAGAGAGAATAACATCATCCATTCTAGAAACAAGGACTGTTATCAAGCCCCAAAGACAATAACCATAGACTTGTATCAATTTCTTTCTACATTAAATCCATGAGTTTAGGGGGTTTGCAGAGTATTTTAGATTTTATAAAACAGTATCTACAAATAAGCTAAAGAATTTTAAAATATTTAGTGATTAGAGAGAAAAAAAGGAAAGCTGTTCTGTCAGTGCACTCTGCAAATATGTGGGCTACGTTTTTGGGTTTGTTTTATTACCTCTGCCAGTGTTTGTAAGCACTGCTTTTTGGAGTTAGTATCTAGACTAAAGAGGTAACTATTACATTATGACAATTTTAGTGATACTAATATATCAGAGGAATTAAATACTTGCACACTACAGTCTGTTACACTCAGAGGTGTTCTTCATTTTTCTGCTTAGTTTTATTTCTCAGAGGATATTTAAGAAGATTAAAGCCAAATTTGTCACTGTGTGAGATTCTTTCACGTAATTATATGTGTATCACAATTTGCTAAATGTCCGAAATGAAATATTTAAACTTTGGATTTCAGGTTATAATGCTGATAGATGGAAAAAACTGTTGCTACCATACAGCTCACCAACAAAAGCTTATTTTGATACCTCCGGCCAAGACCCATTCTGCAGTGAGTGACTACATAAAACCTCTTTATATAAATTTATAGCTTATTTTTTAGCTGATCTGGAATGAAAGCATGTTCAAAGTAACAAGTTAGTAGCCACTGTGTAAAATGACCATGAGCTAAGGGTGAGTTCACAGACTGGAGGAAGAAGAATGATGGTGGCAGAAGAAAAAGTAATACTGAGTGAACTGGGAAGAAATGTAACTTTAAAAGTAATGGAAAGGATGGCCAAGAGGAAGAAAGACGCAAAAGAGAATCAAGTGGGAGGGCAAAAGTGGATTGATAGAACCTGCTTAGATGGGATTGATGGTGCCATTTTCAGAGAGCAGGAAAGAGAAGCCAGACTACTCTGGGTGGGGAACAAAAAAGAGGCACCTCTATGCTCCACCCCAGGAGGAGATCACCCTACAGTCAACTAAAACTACTCCATGTCTCCCCATGGGTACAACAGTGAAGGGAAAACTCATCTGACTGCTTCAGTTATACTCTGGGCAATGAGCTCTCGTGGCATGTACTTCAGCTGCACAGTTTAGATATCTGCCTACCCATGTAGGTCCATCCTAGATTCTCATCAAATTTCTATTTGTTTTAAAAGACTTTAGCAGCCTGAACAAGTGCAACACACACTTCTAATTAGTTATGCTTAAGGTTCTTTGCTTTGGGGTGTGGGGATAGGCTTACAGGGGAATTCACGTGAAATTAGGTTTTCCCATTAGTTTTGTCCATCATCTTGGCAAGGTTTGTGACCAGGGACATGTGGTCATAGTCATGCTTGCTGACATCGCTGTATCTTCCAAAGAGTTGAGGAGAGGTGAATGAAGTGATGGATTTTACATACTTTTATAACATAAAATTTGCATAAAATAACTTCTCTTCCCAGTGTCTTTCTGCTCAACCCAAACCTGTTACTACTGTTCTCCCCTGCCCCTCTCTGGTGGTGGTAGAATGGAGAAAAGAGGGACAGAAATATTGTCAAAGATAGGATGAGTTACATGGAGCAGAAAAAGAAATACTATAATGACAGTATAAATTTAAGGGAAAATAGGCAAAATCAAGAAGAAAAAATATACAAAGTCAAGATGGGAAACAAATGCGAAAAAAGTCGGAAAAAGAGTGTATTTATTAATTAAAGCCTTAATTATTAGATATTTGGAAACCTGAGGAAACAGAAATGAACAAGAGGTCTTCAAAAGAAGTGAAATTGTAAAATTGTGCAAGACAAGGCCTCATTTGAGGCCTGGTCTTTTAGGAGCAAATGGTAATAAGCAGCATGTGAAAAAATAAAGTTTTAATTGGTATCCTGTCTGGGAGCAGTAAAGGTGTGTGGTTCCAATACTGGTGATGGCTGCAGAAGGCGAGGTCAGGGTTTCTGAGGGCACAGGGCAGGTCAGCAGCAGCTCAGGTTTTTATTCTCCTTTGAACTGATGGCATAGAAGTAAAGAGTCTCTTTTCCTATCATCTACCAGTGAATAATTTTAACAGGGTGGTAATAGCAACTATTTCCTGTTGAGGTCATTCTTTGACTCTTATGATTTCCTATTTCTTTCTGCAGTGTATAACTATTTATTGGACATTACTACCTGGAATAAAAGCATGAGGAGAGGTTACATTAAAGTTAAAATAACAGACGATGCTGGAAAGACAGTAGAGTCACAGATGAATAGGTATGCTGTGCTTTGCCTTTAAATCTTTTTTATCACTTTATGGGACTGCTTATCTGAGTTTTCTAAACCGTTTAACCTTTTATCTTGTAAGTTGAAAAAGTGTCCTGAGTTTGTTAAGACTTGGCCATGGCACTGTTTCCTGGATGTGGCTCAGTGTCAGGGGCAATGCCCTCACACTGAAATGATCCTTTCCCAGGTCCTTTCCTGGTATGGGTTTGAATCCTGTTCCAGCTGTCCTTGTTCTGAATGCTCAAAGTTGATATATCTTGCAAGATTTCCCAGATTCGTAACAATGCTTAGCAATAATGAATACTACTCATCTAACAAAAGCCTGTCTAAATATTTTTCTTTAGTGAGGCTTCAACATTTCAGCAATATAAAAGAGTTAAAATACTAACTGGATTTCACCAAGACGTTGAAAAAATAGCAAAAATTTCCTTGACCTTTTCTACGAAGACTTTGATAGGCCCAAAACACAAGCTTAGGATTCTTCAGATGAAGCTGAAATCTCTCAATAATCCAAAAAGGTGAGTGTTTGTCTTGTATCACAGCTGGGTACCCACCAAGGTGCTCAGGATCTTTTCTCAGTAACCTGAATTTCCCTTCATTAATTTTTTTTAATTACATTAATATTCTTCTCATCCTCCTGATGATCAAATTTGTCATGTGGAAAAGCTGCTGTGTACATTAGCATTTAGTGCCCAGCACCTTGTACATGGAGGTGTCACACATGCTGTGTGTCACAGTTGTGCTTTCAAGGATCAGCCTGACTTACACCTGCACGATCAACTTCTCCTCCATAAGATAAATTTTATTAAGCACTTTTTTCATTTTACTCATGTGTCTGTACACAGCTTTTCACATTCAGGTGTGAAATGGAGCACTTCAGCTGCTTCTGTGGCTGGAATAGTTTATTTGTTCTTGTTGATGAGGGTAAAATTCTTCTAGACCAGAACACAGTCTGTCTGCTTACACTTAAAATTAAATAATCTGCTTTCTTTTGTAATTGAGTGTAACTACTAAGTTTTATTAATTGGGGTTAAAAATATTTCAACAGTATTACCATATGTTCATTTTTTGAATCTCCAAATTTACTTGTACAGTAACACCAGCAATTAAATTTTGCATTTGCATCTTGTGAAAAGAACATATTACATGGAATAGGTAAAAAATATACAGGAGTAGCAACAGTACTTTATTTGAGAGTTGTTAATTTGTTTCTTATGAATGGCAGATTCAAGAAAGTCAGAATTAAAAATAAAAACCTAAAAATTATTATCGAATAAGCAGTATCAAATGAGTAATAAGTGAGAATAATATTACAATACTTAGTAAGCCTTAAGTCAGTATATTTTATTAACTTGAGATCTAACATTTCGGGGTTTCTTATATGGTGTATGATAATAGCCTACTAGGAATTGGGTATGAGACTTTGCAAAAATTAATCTACTTCTTAATTTAAATCTTAAATTAATCTACTATTTTAAATCTACCGAGAAAGAGGAGGAGATGAATGGGAGAGACTTAGGAAGAAAAAAAACACTCAGTAATCAAAATAGTACCCCAGAATGTACATACATTTGACTTTATTAACTTATTGAAAGCCATAAGTCTCAAGCTCTCAGGTGAAAATGGCATAATTTTATTTGAAAGCATTTGGTGATGAGAGAGGGTGAAAAGTTCTAAATCATATTCCAATTTTTCTTCTCAGCCCAGTGGTGATAAATCAGAAGATACATTTTGTGTAAGCCTGTCAGCACTTGGTACTTTCTCAGATAATGATCTAGCAAGCAAACAAGAAAGATTTTCAGTGAACAGCCCTTTTAGGGTTAGCGTTCTCATTCCTGTTAGTCTGACTCTTTTTAGTTTAAAAGTAAGATGCACTTGATAGGTTTTAATATAGGATCCACTAAAGTCCTTCATGTGGAGCCTCATCAGATTGCAGTTGTAGAGACATGTTAGATACTTTTAGAGAGCAGTGAAAATTACTGCATTGAATCAGCATGTGAAGGTAATTTAAATGCAGATGTTACAATGCTATTGGTTGGTATAATTACCTAATTGCTCATTGTAATTATAACTACCTATATTTACCTTATTTACTTATAATTACGACAATTACTTGAATACAGGGTGATCAACTAGAAATTACATTAAACACATTTAAATTATTCACAGCAAAGTAGTAGTTAAAATCGAGGGGACACATTCAGGGATAAAAGACAATAGGAGTCTCAGTCTCCCCAGGTCTGGGTTAACAGCAAACTGTGAGAGTCTGGGGAGTATCACTGACAATTGTCTGCTGGGCTGGTCCACTATTCACACAGATGTTGTGTGAATATGGGAGTGCTGAAAGATACACAAAATTTTCATACTCTTCTTCTGATCCCTGAGATAAATCATTTCTGCTCACCTGTAAAACCAGAAAGCTTTGCTAACTTGTGCATGTCCAGGTGTCAGTTATCCCAAAAAGTTTATGAACTTGTCAGTGAGTTCAAACTCAGTTAAAGGGGAAGGTGAATGTCTCAAAGATGCTTAGCCCAGACACCTAGGGTTTTTGGGGGTTTTTTGACCAAAACAAGAACAGAGATAATTAAAAGAAGACCTTGCAAATACCTCTACTGAACAACTGTGGCATGTCCATGCCATGCCACTAGTAGACAGCAGAGAAGCCATATGGAGTGAGGGGTTAAGGAAACTGCACCCAACTAAACATTATTTGTGTCTTGCTCCTTGTTGGTGAACCTGCTCCCTGCTCAGGGTTGCTGTCCTGTGAGGCATTCCTATTACTCAATAATCTCAAGCTGAGATGAATTGCACTTCAAATGAGATAAAACATGTTGGGAAACATAAGCTTTTATTTCTAGAATCCAGCATTATGGTCTGGCTAGGTATTTCATCCCCTGTGGTTAGATATAAATAATACTACAAAAATATTATAATAATGAAACATTGAATTCAAATCAAAACAAATTGTTGATGAAGGACTGGATGAAATTCTATGCTTTGTGTTGTACAGAACACCAGAATTTATCTGGATCTTTTTAGTTAAAAAATTACTGTCATAACTTTGTGGAGACCTTGAAAGGTGTCATATTCTTAAGTAGAAATGTGGAAGTCCTTTCACATTCAGAGATGTGGAGCCTTAACTGGTTGGAAATCTCATAAGAATGGGCAACAACAGAAATACCTGGTGGGCTGTTCTCTCCTTTTGCTGTTTCACTGTATTCTGCATCCCAGGCAGAGGTGAATTGTGTGGTATAGCCACATCTGTGAGTTCAGAGCAATAGAGAAGATAATTTTAAATAAAATTAGTCTCATAGCTTGTATGCTATGGGGGGTGTGTCAGTTGTTTGCCTGTTCAAACCAGCTCTCCCCATACATTACAATAGTGCATGAAGAGCAGGACTGTGACCTGCCTCTGCCCTAAAAGGCAGAGCAGTTATATTGAACTCAAAAAGCACAATTTTCATGTATATGTGGTTCCCTTTGTGACCTCTTTATGTATGCACGTAGTATTAGTGAGCTATGAGTTTTCTAAGTGTTTTGCTTTAAACTTTCTTACACATGCTATTGCTGCAAGTGAAAAAGGAAATATTATGATGTGGTTCTCTTTCCTCTGTGAAATAAAAGCAGAGAACTTTTCCTACCTAGGGAACTGCAAATAAATTATTCAGGCCCTGTGTTAACAGAAATAATGTGGATTTTCGGTCATGCTGCTAAAGAGTTAATTTGAATGCAGATTAATGGCTGTAATGGGTGAAATTCTTGATCTTTGTACTTCTGGCTAGTGTGATATACTTTGCACCATCCAGCTGGTGTTTGGTTGTTTTTCAGTCCATCTAAGCTACTCTAGGAATGCATGAAATATGGTATACACTTAGACAAGGAGACACTTCTTGTCCTAAGTACTGTCTCTGAGAGCTGGTAAATACTGGAGGTTTAATAATTCAAATACTGGAGTATTTTTCTGTTGACTTTAACTTTTTCTCTTGTGCAATTTTTTTTCTTTTTTTTCTTTCATAGGATGCCCCTGTGCAGATATGATTTTGTACTGATGGAAAACACTGAACTGACTTTCAAACCTATCCCTTGCTCTGAGAGGGGTACATGAAAAGAGAGCTACTACTAACCTAATTTCTCACAGCAGTGACATTTTGATGCTTCCTCAGGATAAAGACTGCAATGAGAAAGGAAATGAGATAAGCTACATTTATTTTCAAGAGTGTTCCTGATAATGTGCATTACTTGCTTTGAGTGCCTTAGGCTGAAATTAGTTGAGAAGTTGAGACATGTATGTGTTTGGAAAATTATTTGAGTAAAGGAAATGTATCATGGTGGAGAACATGCAGTGGTCTGTTCATTACTATTTGTTAGCAATGAAACAACTCCTGAATTAAATATGAATTATCTGCATAATCCTGGCACATTATTTATCATACGTATATTTAAATATTTATTATTTGTAATGGCTTTTACATGGAAACATAATGATCTGTCTACTAAGTGAATTTAATATACAATACATGTGATCTACGGATCTAATACACAACAGTTTTGCTGTGCTGTGTTCATTGGATAAATGAATTCACATCTCTCTTTATATAATGTCTCAGTATGAGAAGTGGAACAATAATATTTGTGATCACATTGTGAATTTTCCAATTTAAATCTGTTGTCTTTGTGCTCATTGTAGATGAATGCTATTGCAGACATTCAGATTTTGGATTTTTTTTATAAAAGCTATGGACAAGGTAGTGTTGTTTTGAATACAAAGTAATTCTAAAGTATATTCTGAGGTGAATAACTTAGAAGTGAAATAAATGTATTTTTATTTTGTTTCTGTTTGGGACTCTTGGAATTAGAGCTGTTGCTTGAGACTGATGACAGCTTTCCACCTATTGGGATGTGAGCAGGAATAAATGCTACAAAAAGATTTCCTTCTCCAGTTCAGAAAAAAATGTTTTCTTGTCCCAGACTGCCTTTCCTGATGGAACTGATTGGAGGACAGATGGGTGTATTTTTCTTCAGTAAGGCTGTTTTATGTGTTTAATGCTTGTTTCTCATGCAAATGCATCCTATTCACATTATCCATTCCGTTTTTTCCTATGCCCCCTCTGTCCCTATGCCTGACAGCAATGCTTGGTCGAGCCTATTAACTAATTTCATGTGAATGTCAGTGGAGTGGGATGTCCAAAACCTGTGAATTGTATGTTTTGTTGCAAGTCAAAAGCTGGGTTGTAAGGAAGATGGAAGATAATGTCCTAAGTGAGGGGAGGCATGTTTTCACTGCTGGAGACAGCTCCAGCGTGCTGGTCAGTTCATGCGAAGCTCTGAACCAGCCACTGCACATGCTTTTACTTGCCTGGATGAACCAAAAATATACAGACTTGTGGACAGACATGCTTATGGGCTGACTCTTGAAAAACATTAATTCTATAGAAATAGTAATTACATTACTGTAGGCAATTACTGTAGCTATGGTCAGGTGCTCAGCTTTACCATTTTACTATATAATTCTTTGTTCTTTTCCTTTGTGGGAATTGTTAGGACATACACAGGAAAAGACATTTTTATCTGCTTATATGCATGTGTATGAAGGGGTGAATTTTTAAAATTTCTCTTCTTTTCTGTTTTTTGAAACTGCTGTTACCCTCCTTATTTCATTCTGCAGGTTTTTGACCAGCCTTTCACTCATCTACCCTAGGTCTGACCCTAACACGTCTCTGAGTCTCCTTGCTTTCCACACCTTGCCTCCAAATACTTGCTACTTATATCCCTTTAAACAAGCACAGAGACCTGAGACTAGATTTCAAATGTCTCGAAAAAGAATCTGTCAATGTGTGGCATAGATATTCAGGCATAGAAATATATCAGACTGATACACTTCCCTAAAACTTTTCTGTTTTCCCTGTTGATATAGGAAGGCATACAGACATGACTGAGTGTCATTCCCAGTGATGAGGGAATGATAATGTTTTATAAAGGGTAGAATATTTCTACACATTTTAAACATCCATATAAAATATGTGGGATAGGGATAGTTATTTTTTGCCTTGATTTTCATAAGCTTTGGGTAAAAAGGAAAGGAGCAGTGGGGCTGGTAACTGTGGAGGTTCCAATCAACAGTGTGAGACAGAAAGAAACTTTCTTTTCCTAATTTCCAATTTTAGCTGGTAATTTCCATTTTGTAAGAGGGACTGTTCCAGGCATTGCATTTGCAGCACATAATTGCACTTCTCAAGTGGCTGAGCACTTGGACTGTAGCCTTGTGTCTCCCAGCACCAAGAAAATGGGCTGTAATTGTTCAGAAATGCAGTGCTTTCTGTGGCTTGCTGCCACATGCTACTTTGTACTAATCGTGTCAGCTCTCTCAGACTCAGCAGAGGATGCCACAGTCAGGCAGAAAATGAAAATCTTCCAGGGAGTTCCCTGATCTGAAACAAGTGGTGGTGGCTCAGTGGAGCAAACTTCTGCATCAGAGCTGAAGAGAGGCTGGACTCACTGCAGTTCACTTGTGCATTTGTGTTCAGAGTGCAAAATACTAACATTGTTCATTTTAATACATAAAAGTGTCACTGGGGAAATTCAGAAAGGGCTGAAAACCAAATCGGGTTCATTTGAGAAAAGCTTAGATAGTGAATTAGGTCATTTCAGACCTGTTTGATTGAAAATTAGTTTGCCTTATACAACTGCCCAAAATGCTCCAGTTTTCTCCTGGTTCAGAATTTGGTAATAAGCCCTATTGGGTTGCCTGGTGATGCCACTGGGCTTTGATTTTCTCACCTGTAAAATGGAAACAAGTAGTAATTTGTGATGATAAATTTGTTAACTTTATTTTAAAAATGAACTTGTTTAAAAACAGTAAGGGAGAATCTCTACATGTGGGAAGAAAGATATATCCCATGAGTAAATCCAGGCTCTGTAATTAACCACTGTATTGTAGTGATACCAAAGGGATCTCATTAGTGTGTACTTGCAGTAATGAGCTCTAAGTTGGTTCCATCAGATGCAACAAGCTTGGGAGATTTAATGCAGTATTTCTATTTAATGGGTAGTCAAAGAGAGATTAAATTGTTAAGTGGCAGGTTTAAAAAACTCATACAAACTTGTTTTTCCTCTGTGTGTGTAAGACCTGTTTTGTATTTGATAAATTCATCTTTTCTTTTAACTATACTGTTTGGAATGGCATGACAGGGAGGATATGTCAAGAAACTCATTAAGTGCAAGGAGTCACTGGAGGAAGCAGAAGCTTACGTGGATGAAAGACAATGGGTATAAGACAGGAGATGTTTGCTGCATCACCATCTTAATTCACGATGGGCTGAAATGGTCTAGATCAAAGATATGTAGGACAAGACCATTTGCTAGTGTAATTTGGGATGGCTTTATTGATTTCAGTGATGCTATATAGAGTTAAGGCTGTGGTCTATGATCTCTGCCTCAGATAAGGATTGATTACATATTGAACTTACTTGTTTGTGTAAGGTGAAGTGCAGATGCTTCATGGTGGAATTAAGGCCCAGGTTTATATGCAGCTAAGTGGAAAGCAATTTAATAAGGAGATGCTGAAAGGAGGTTGGGTATCTTTTTAAGAAGAAGAAAGCACTGTAAAATCCTCTACTCTTCTTATGCAAGTTTTGTAAATAGAGTTATAGATTACTTCTGAAGGAGCATTTCAGGATAATTAATAATCACATGAGGCATTAATGTCCAGATGGAAAGTGATGGGTCAATACAGCACAGCTGATATGAGTCAGGAAGGAAGGACTCAGACATGGGGTCCTAAAGAGGTACTGAAACAGGATAACTCCAGAGTCACCTTCTCCATTTGACAGCTGCCACTGACAGCACTCAGCTAATACCTCAACTTCTTTTTCCACTTTGAAGTTTCCAAGGTTTCCTTTGGGCTTATTCAAAAGGGGACTGAGATTTAGTGGGACAGAGAAAGCACAGGGTAGCCCAGAAATTGGAGTACTCACTGGGAGAGGGACTACTGGGTGGGAGGCCTTATTTTAGGGGCTGTTATTATAATTTTAATACTAAATGGTCAATGTGTAACTCCTAAAATTCTGTGCTCAGTCATCAATTTCAAGTGATCTGTCTGTCCTTCCTTACAAGGTCAGAAGCAGCCTGTATGGCTGGTGCCACAGACCTCGGGATTTGCTGCAGCTGCCAAGGAGGCTCTGCACTGTGGCATCAAAATCCAGTTTTATTTTCAGCCCTTGCATCCTTCTGTGTACTGTAGGAATGTGAGAGCTGACTCTGCAGCATTGGTCAGAGTGCATTAGGTGTGCTCCTGGAAAGCATCTTTCTATTTAATTTCATTTGAAAGCAACCCACTCTGCCTGTTCTGAGAGCAGTCTGCAGTGTGAAGGTGTATGTGGTAAGTCAGGATTCAGACTAAAAGGCTTGCACAGATACTACCAAGGTGCTGTGGATAGAGATCCAGACAATGGGAGTGTCTGAAAAATGGGAAGATGACACCTGTTTAAAAAGTGGGACACTGTGGCAGGTAGTATTTCCATCACAGCTCAAAATACCAGACACCCACTTGCTTCCTGCTTGACCATTTGAGTATGAAAAGGAGGTGATTTTTGTTGTGTTTATCAAATACATGAGGTTTACACATTAACCTTCTCATTTCTATGTTATATCATTCTGAGTATGAGCACAAGGAGTAGGGATAATGGCCCTACTGACACAATGTGCAGAGAAACAAAGGAGAAACCACAAATGGAGATTAGAAAAATGTGTCAAGATTTTCGAAGAAACTGAAAAGTTGTCAGAAGAGGGCAGCCTTTTCCCATAAACTATAAACCAGCAACATAGAGAAAACATCTAAAATTACTCTTTTCACTGGAGTTATGCATGCCACTCTGGGATTAACCTTGTTAAGGAAACTGGAACATGCACAAAATTTGATCACAACAAGAATGTTTCTCTTTTGTGCTATCTTCAAAGGACATAGGCTGGCTTTGTAGAAATATTTTTTTCCTCTTATGTTCAGACAATAGATGTAAGATGAGTCAACAAAGGGAAATGAAATCATCCTTCTTTTTAGTTTTATTTGTAGTTAAACAGAAATGAACTTTGAATACTTTGGGTATTAAGGACAAAGATGCTTGCTTAAATATTGCAGAGAAGTAAGCCAATCTTTCGATTAAGAATGAACAAAGAACTAGAAAATTTAATGAATGATGCTTTATTAATGTATTCTTAATCATATCAATCTGTCTCAGTATTTATTCAAATACAATATGGAGTTCATGAAGACTGTTTCAAATAGTGAAATTTATGTCGTAAACAATTGGCAGACTACACTGGTTTCCTACAGAACTCATTGCTGTCTGTAGACTCCAGCTACAACTAGTCTGTAACAATTCCAGTGAATTTGTCACTGCAGTGGAAAAAGTGCCAAAATTTGAATGAACATAATTTCTGAACTTATAAAGAGATTATGAAGATTTTTTTTTTTTTTATTTCTTTTTCCTGTGTGGAAGGAGTAGCCTTTTGGTTGTGTCTCTGCAAGTAAATTTGCTCCTGGTAGGGCTGGACTATGGAGCAGGAACTCCAAATAGAAGGCCAGATATCTAGACTGGGAATTTGGGTCTACACACTGGGCTGAGGGAGGACTCAGTCTCAGTTAATGAAGTTTTTAGATCTTGATTCAGCAAAGAAGTTAAACTTCAGTGATTTAAGCTATTGGTTAAGATAAAAATTAAGCACTTCAACAGAAGCCTACCTAATTGCAGTCTCAAGCACTTAAGTGCTTTTGCTCAGACATTAAAGATTATTTTAGTACTTATAAACATTATAAAATATTTAGTTTGTGTATAATATGCATATTATACCATTGTTCCACTTAAGAAACAAGCATACAGCATATTACTGTACTTCAAGATAGCTGAATTTTGGATATTTCCCAATGTTTTGACTAGCAAAACACATGGGTTCCTGGTAGGTCCATGTTATTGAAGAGACACATATGAATTGGAAATTTTCCAGGAACAGTATGACTCTGTCTGTTAAGATGTTTCTTTCTGAGCCTGGTTGGAGGTGGCAGACTTGTATGTTTGTCTCTGTGTGTGTATATGTGGTGGGCTGACCCCAGCCGGGTGCCAGGTGGCCCCCAAAGCTGCTCGGTCACTGTCCTCCTCTGCTGGACACAGGAGAGGAGATAAAACAAAAGGCCTGTGGGTCGAGATAAGGGCAGGGGGACATCTCTCAGCAGTCAATGCCACAGGTAAAACAGACTCAGCCTGGGAAAATCAGATTAATTTATTACCAGTCAAATCAGTGTAGGGTAATGAGAGAGGAATCGAAATCTTAAAACCCTTCCTGCCATCTCTCCTTTCTTCCCAGATTGACTTCAGCCATGGATTCTCTACCTCCTTCCCTGCATGGGACATGGGGGAAGCGGAGCAGGGGCTCTGCCTGTTCATCACAGGTTGTCTCTGCTGCTCCCTCCTCTCCAGGGACAGGACTCCTCACACTCATCCCCTGATCCCACGTGGGGTCTCTACCATGGGAGGCAGTCCTACATCAACTCCTCCAGCTGAATCCTCCCACAGGCTTGAGCTCTTCACAAACAGCTCCAGAGTGGGTCCTCCACAGGGTCACAAGTCCTGCTCCAGCGTGGGCTTCTCTCTCTGCAGGGCCACTGGTCCTGGCAGGAGCCTGCTTCAGCGTGGGCTTCCTGCAAGGTCACACCTGGCCACACAAATCCAGTACAATACAATAAAAATTTCTCCCCTTATAGAAGTTATTGTTGTCATTAGGATTCCCAGGCCATCCTTTAATTATCAATAGCTGCATTTAATTTTTTGTACTTTCTCATTTTTCCATTCCTTTCTTTCTGGACAAAGAGAGGAGAAAGTGTTCTGGTCAGCAAAATCGCTTGCTTTGAAATCATGTGTCCTTATTGTGGAAAAATTGCTTTAAAAATCTTAAACTAGAACCATTTTAAAATAAATGTAGTAAAAATATAATAATGTAATATAATATATATAAATAATACAATATAATATAATATAATATATATATAATATATATAATATATATAATAATATATATATAATATAATAATAGTATAATATAATATATATATAATGTGAAGTGTTTGGCTCTATTAAGTGAAGGGCTTATGCTGATTTATATCCAGGTAAATCCATCTGCCCTTCCTGCAAATGTTATTACTGCTCCATCTACCTCCGTGTACTCTGGTTGGTGTCGAAGACCTTGTGTTTCAATTGCTTCAGCTGAACTGTGTCACCTTTATTGGGATAGATAGGAAGCTTGCAGCTTTGAGGAGATTGTGACTACCAGAAAGACAGAGGTGACAAGTCTTAAAGAACAGAGCTGAAAAATAACACAAATCATCAACCTGATCAGCTGTGTAAAGTGAGCGAAATAAAGGAAAATCAAGGAAGTCTGTCAGAAGGAGACAGTCAAAATAATGACAAAAACAAGGTCTGGAACACGTCCAGGGTAAAAGAGGGAAATTTCTGGATGCAATTTTACCTGGGAAAAGAACTTTGAATTGCTAAAAACTGGGGAGACTTTGTTTATAGACATAGTTCCATCCCAGGCTGAGCCAGACGGGGTTCATTCTAGTTCAGATGAGTGGGTTTTAAAGTCAGAGCTGCATCCTGAGCTGCCTGTCAGCTGAAAAAGTGCAGCTGTCCACACTGGTACAGTTTTTTCTGGGAGCCATGCCACCCAAACTTGGCTCAGCAGTGAGCTCCTCCTTCCCCTGCCCACTCAAGCACAGAACAAGGAGTCCCTATTGCTGGAACTGCCTGTGAGTCTGGCAACTCACCCACTCCTGCACCTCCCTCCAGCAGCAACTTTTCCCCCCAATAAAGAAACCCCACAGGACCACAAACACTACTTTCCTGCTTGGTTCTTAAAGGTGATGCTCAGTGACAGAGTAACCTTGGTGTTTAAAAAATAGAAACCCCTATCCCACAAAAATAATCCCCATAAGCAATAACATCATTGATGCTCTTCAAAGCACAAAGACTAAACAGAGAAAAAAATTGAGTACTACAATATCTGCCCCTGAATGGCATTTGGGTTGTGGTTAAAGGTTCGGATCAGGGTCACAGCTAGTGTCAACACTCCTCACTCCATGCTTTCTCTGCATGTTATGCAGAAAGCTCCCCATTTGTTAAGTTGCAAGGTACTGTACTTCTTTTTTGTTTACTAGATCTTGAAGTATTCAGCAGAAACAGTGGAAAAATTCCTCCTTATTGCAATGAGCTTGGATCAGCCCACTCCCAGTGTACCCTCACCAAAAAAAAAAAAAAAAAAGGGAGTGATAATATCAACATCAAATCTAAAGCCAATGAAGGGGGAAAAATCTATAAACACTCACCTACATGAGGTACAATGTTAATGAAACTTTGAAAATGCAATTCATTCTAAAAAATAAATAATACTAGAGCTCTTGCAGTAGTTTTATCCCATTATCTACAGGGACATAAACATTGCACTTGGTTTCTGTCTCATGCAAGACTTTGAAGAAGAGATTGTGCTTTCAGGCATACAAATCACTAGAAGAAAGGTCCAAGATTGAATAAAATAAGCTTGAAATGATTTTCAAGATGGAGATGTAGATTTTGCCTACAGCACTAATATATTAGTTTGGCAACTCTAAAATACAGCTGTGAAGAATGCTGTGAACTTGCTAATTAATAAGACTCCTTTCCTCAGACATTTCATTAACCTAAACTTTTTCGTTTTCTGTAGATGAATGCATGCATGCCTGTTTTTAACCTTTGTACAATGGCTCCTAGTGTTATAATTAATTTATTTCCACTAGCATGATGAGAATATTGGGTTATAGAAGTAATTCAAAATGAGTCAGGCATAATTTATGCTGATCAATATTGTTGAGTATAGTGTTTTATTTTCTGTTCTGACTTTTCATTTTATAGAAATTATGTATTGTCAAAAATATAGAACTCTAACATTTAATTTATCATCTAGCTTTAAAATAAACAGGTAGATATTTAGGAGGATCCAGAGACCTTCAAGACCATCTAGTCCAACCATCAACCCAGCACTACAATAAACACCTAAGAGGTATCCCCAAGTGCCATATCCAGATGCCTCTTGAACACTTCTAGAGACAGTGACTCCACCATCTTCCTGGGCAATTATTCCAAAGCTAAACCATTCTTTCAGTGATTTTTTTTTTTTTTTAATGCATGTAATCTGAATCTCTCCTGGTGCAGCTTGAGGCATTCTTATCCTTTCAACTGAGACATGGCAAAAGCTACCAGCATCCACCTCTCTGTGTGTTTGAAAATTCATGCTGAGGACTGCTCATTAAAAGTGAACAAAGGAGGAATTTTCTCTTATTAAGAGACTGGGCTGGTCAAGTTTCTTTGGTTTGTTCTGCTTTGATTTTTCTCCAACTGTATCCACGATAGGAAAAGGACCACAAGGTCTGATAAGCCAGGTGGAAAATGGGCTCTCAGGAAGAGAGTGAAGGGCATTAAAATACCTATTTACTGTGAGGTCACAGGGTAGAAAATAACAGTGATCAGCTCTTCTTTGGTTTTTAGCCAAGGAGGGACTGAAAGATTGCCACCATGACAGCAGGGTGATAGCACCCTCCCAAATGGGTTGGGGCAATCATGGGCAGAACAATTTACTGCTGAGAAATGATCCCAGATTTAATGAAGCTGTAGCCTAATTAAACTACAGCCCTTGCATCTTGTCCTTCTCCTTTACCTTATTTTCTTCACTCTTGGTGGTATTGCTGATGCCACCACTTTGTAGAAAGGGGAATTTGCAGGTTCATTGGCTCCTTGCCCTCACAGGCACCCAGTGGTTGTATGTCAGGTTGCAACAGTGATGTTGGATGAGATGGAAGGATTTCTGTTCTATAAAGAACTCCCCTGTGAAAAGCCATCAGGTAAACTCACATGTTTTTCATTAATAGTTAAAGTTTTGTTTCCTGTGACTAGTGCAGCACTACGTATAACTACCTTCAGGACAGATCCCAACTGATGTGGATTTTACTACTGCTGTAGTAAATTCCTTGTGAAATTAGTTTTAAGTTCTGGTAAGAATGAGGCCTTTATTTACCAGGCAAAGGGAATGAGAACATTCCATATTTTGGAAAATAGAGCACTTCTATAGGTGTAATTGTTTTAGGTACAGTAATTAAGAATTAAAATGTTAGTAGAGAGAAATGTGAAGGAGGTGGATTGATACTGGCTAGTGGAAGAGTGTTATAACTATTATTGATGCAGGCTGTTGCTGTCCATGGTCTGGGCACCTGTGGGCAGATGAGTCACAGGAAGACTTTCAGTGAATCTCCATAGGGAAAAAAAACCTCTTCTTGTTAATGCATCAGCTTAATGTTAAAATATTTAGGTTCAATCTTGGCTGTAAGCTGACTTAAACTTCTTATTTTAAGCAATTGATTATAGATGATCTTACTCTATTTTCTTTTTTTTTTTTTTCTATTTTCTTTTTATGTTTTAGTGGTTTTTGTGAAACTATTTATCGCATCATGCCTATCTATTAATTTCATCCCTGTTGGAGATGTTTGTAATAAGGATGTTGGTTTTATGCCATCCTTTCCCCGTCTCTGCCCAGTTTGGTAATAAATAGATTTTCAGGTATACAGTCATGCACAGACTGTTTTGAATTCATGGTATTTTTCAGTGTGCAGATAGCTTTGGGTTCCCTGCTTTAGCATTCATTTTTGTTATTCCCCTTGTGATTATTCTGGCTTACTTAGTGTTTATTATGCAGCACTCTTCTAATTATATGCTTGCACATTCCAAAGTTTGGGGATTTGAGTGTCTATTATGTGCCTATTCCACAGCTCTTCATAAATTTCTTTCAATATGCTTTGACACTGTAGTCATTCCAGAAAATATCATTAAAACTATCCTTAATGTCTCTCTAACTTGTTGAGGGTGGCACTTCAAGTTTGTTTTCTTTGTCATTCTTATTGCATATTTTCCTGCCAGGCATTTTGGCAAAGTGAAATGAAAATTGCAGAATGGCAAGAAGAGTGAGCAAGCCAGTAATTACCTACTTTGTATGCCTACATTGTGAAGTATTCCATCCCGAGTGTTTTGAAGATTTGTGGATGTGAGCTTATTCAGAAGCATGTAGGGTTGCAAAATTTTTTTCTCAAGAGATGGTCTTAAGCCTGCATCAATTTGTTTAATTTGGATTTGTCTCACCTAATTTTTTTGAGTTATTAAAAATGAAAGCTGAAGCTCCTGTCTAAGTGATGCTCAAACTATGGTTTCACTACATGCCTGAATTGAATCAGGGAACACACGTTTGAAAATAACAGCAGCAAAAGCAGGAAAGAGCTTTGGCAGAGCCCAATTCCCAGATATCATTTATAGAATCCTCTCATACACAGTCATTTTAGCTCAATTGGGCCCCTAGATGCTGTGGCTTCAGTTACTTGTCCCAAAGCCAGCTAGTTCTGAGTCATGCTACCACAGCTGCTGAATGCTCTGCAAACCTCCTGCGATTTGGGAAATGCTTGCTGTGGTTGGAGTAGTTTTCCGTCTTACCTGTAGAGTCAGGCTTTCTGCACATCAGTCTCTTCAGCACTTAAGCTTTCTGGTCTGGCTGCTTGTCTGAAATTGAGAAGCTGTTCTGAAACATCCCTTTTCCACATCTTTTTTTTTTATTTTCCCTACCCTCATGATCTATTGCTTTCTAATTTCTGCCAGCGCACTGTCACAAGGGCGAGCTCAGCAATGGAAAAACCTGTGTGGTGAAACAAGCTAAAAGACATCTCTCAAACATTTGTAACCCAGTAAGTTACAGAAATATATCTCACTACCCTGACTTCCAGCCAATTGTATGAGATAACTCAGGGAAGATATAATAAAACATTAGTGTGAGAATGCTCAGCTTTTACTGCAAGAAAGAAACACATTTTAAAGCACTCCTTTAGTCTGTATTTTAGGTTTTCTTTGTAATCATTAAAGCAGATAGCAAATAGCAGGAGTTTGGTGAATCAATACAAAGGGGCTGAGTATGTGCCTGTTGCAATGTTTTCATTATATTACATTCTTTTCATTACACAGGAGGCATATTTCTGAATAATATAATAAATCTTCTTGTCTTCAGATCTGAAGATAATATTCAACTGTTTGTATTGGTTTTGGAAAGAGAGTATGACTAACAGAACATTTCAATTATTATGACATGCAGTAGGAGTTGTTGCTGCTCAGATGTCATGTAATGATAGGAAAAAACATAAAAGGAACATAAACCCAGGAAGAAAACAAAATATGATTATTTTTCAGTCTCCTATGACATTTTAGCATTTTCTGGATCAAATTTTTAAAATTACCATCAGCAAATTCCGATTTAAAAAACCCAAATCTATAGCAGCTCTTTTTGAAGCTAATACAAATAGATAAATATTTGTTTACTATAAACACTTTATCCAGCAGGTGAACTGTCACAATACACATAAGGAAATGCCATCATGAAGCTATAGGATTGGAATTTTTCAGTTCAGTATTGTTCATTGTGCAGGTATCAGTGATCAGTTGGGTTATTTACTGATCTACGCAAGTTATGGTCTCATGAAATTTTTTCAAACAAGGGGCATCACAGCTTATAGAGGTCACAGTAGATCTACTTCTCCCTGAATTTTATCCTTTCCAGTTGGGCTCCTTATGAGGTGCTTTTCTTGTTAAATAAGTAACCTCCATTCTCATGTCCGTGCTTTTCATATGCAAAAGCTTTCAGTATCAAAGTACTTTAGCCTCCTTCAAACTTCTATTAAAACAAGTAGGAATATTTTCTGATTGCAAAGCACTGGGAAGGACTTTATCTGAATGCTTCATAGCAGCTCCTCTTATCTTTCAGATTTCCTAGATTGAATTGCTCTGCAAGAGGATTTGAGTCTTTTTTCAGTTAGAAATGACTACATCATTTTCATTATTCAATTATCTGTCATACATTGGAGGAGTTTCAGTTTCTGAAAGAGGAATAAAGCAGAAAACATGGTTTTCTATTTAAAGTAGGCATTCCTTTTATCTTATTAGAGCCAGAGTGTTAAAACAAAAGGATCAGAAATTATAAAACAAACTTCAAGAGACTGATCATTATAATCAGGTTTTTTTGAAGTTGAAATTATCAATGCAACAATGACGAGCTCTGAGTGCATCCACTTGTATAAAGGATTCATAAGCAATGCAGTTTTATGAATATGAACAGTATAACTAAATTAGTTCATATCAGAAGTAATTTGGTTAATTCATGAAATCGATATGATTTTCTTTATCTAGTAGAAAGACAGACTTCTGAAAAATAAAATATTTTAACCTACAGACAAGGAGACTAGATGACAGAATACAGAAGAACCAAAGAAGAGTTTAGAATCTGGGAGCATAGGAGAAATATTATCTATGCAGATACACTATAAATGTGAATGTATAAGTCTGTGGAGAACACTATTCCATAGAAAGTGCTGCAGGAAAAGGCATTGGAAAAGTCAGCAATATTTTGTTTATGCAATCTTTTTGTATTATTTTCTTCTGTAGAGGGAAAAACTCTCGTGTATTCTGGAATGAAGTAATATGTGTCTGGAAGAAGGAAAAAATTCAGGCTCATTTAAGAAAGTCTAGAAAATAAGAAGCAGTATTTCATGGACATATTCTGATTCTCCCTACTGCTGCTGCCAAGTTTTCATTGATACTGATGGCTTAAGACAGTTTGGCCACAGGAACTGTAAGTAACTAAGAGTTTTTAGCCATTTCTTCTGGCTGCTCCCCAGAAAAATTCTGTGGAAAGTCTCTGTAGAATCTGTTCCTTCCTTGCCCACCTGTTGGCAGATAAAAAATTATGCCTCTGTCTCAGCTCTCCATCTGTAAAATGAAAACTGATGGTGTTCCTCTGCCTTCCAGAAAGGCTATAAATGCACTAAGGCTTGTGAAAAACTTGCTATTTAGGGATGGGGAATGCAAAAGTATAGAGGGTGGAATGCCTTGTGGAAAAAGCCTTTTTGCTGTTGAGGAATTCTCCATAGCATTTACTTTAGTTTGACAATCAGTTTTAGCTGACAGTGTTTTAGTACTAGAGATTTCAGACAGTTCTGCTTTTTTCTTTTTTTTTTTTTCCTAAATTACAAGTGCCATCAACATTTCCAAGTTAGATTGAGCTGTACTGTATTTGATGGCAAATGAAGACATTTACCTTACAAGATTCCTGTTTCTGTGGTCAGCCTTTTATTGTGAATGCATATACTGTTTACATAGATGAATTTCTTGAAACAAACTTAACCCCAAAAATGCTTGACCATCACTAGAGTGTAGATTTAACTTCTTTTAACATTGTACTTAGAAATTAATGAAAATAGTAGCTTGGGGCTGGTTCTGTCTGCTGCTGGTGTAGCTGCAGGCTTTATGAGGAGGGAGTTAATTAGCACTGGTAATGGGAAGATGGGGAATGTGGCCATTCCCACTCTGGAAGAGTGGCTGCACTCAAACCAGCCCTGCTGAACCGGTGGGAGAGTTCTGCATTTCCTCCCTGTCTCTGCTACTTGGGTGCCATTTTGGGGAGGGTGATGGTGTTAGGCTGTCATGGACAGCACAGAATCAAAGCTTTAAAAGCCTAATAAAACCTCACACATCAACTGGTTTCACCTGGAGGAAATATTGGTGTCCAGTCCTTGAGTGCCTTGGGGGCTGCCAGCAGCAGCTGACCCCGTCTCTTTCAGGATCGCTCTCCCTGGGGCAGTGCCTGGGGATGGCCAGGCTGTGGCTGACCCCAGCCACCTCCCCTGGCCTCAGCCACTTCCCCTGGCCTCTTAGACCTTGCTAAGGAGGTGGCTAGCTGGGGAGGCACCACGGCCACTGTCCCAGGGGTGCCTGGAACAGTTTTACCCACTGGGTTTGATACAACTCCCACGAATTGTAGCATCCTGGACTCATTGCAAATAGTGCCCCCAAGGGTTTGGTAATTTCCAGAGGATGTATCCAGCCCACTTCCTAGGCAGCAGTGCCGTGAGTTCTGTGGTTTTGATATATTCCCGTGCAAGAGAAGACAGGGGTGAGCAGGGATTGAGCAGCTCCATGTGCCCATAGCTGGTAGGAGCAATGTGTGTGTCCTGCCCTGAGGCACTGGCACTCCAGTGCCAGAGCAGAATGCCACAGGGTGTGGATCCCCTGGCTGCTGGCTCTGGAGGGATGCAGCACCAAGAGTGGGGCCACCTCAGCTACTTGCTTGGATAGCAGTTTATGGATCATACATTTCCCAAATCCTTTTGTGAAGAAATATTCTCCACACAGGATACAAATTGGAAGGCATTTCAGAGCCTCCACACTATTACAGAGCTGCTTCTCTAAACATGTATAGCAGGAATAATTTCTGGTGCTTGAAGCATATGAGGGGTGCCCTGATGACCTCTCACACAAAATCTTTGTGATGGACGTTCCCCATCAGGAATAATTAATGAGTAAAGTAGTCAGGGTTCAGTCTGGTACTATGTGAATTTAGAATCTAATTGTACAATCAAATAATGGCCTAAGGCAGGAGGAATCATTTTGAGGGGATTGCTTTGGGCCATGGAGCCAGGTTTAATTTTGCCTCGTGTTTTAGGCTTATTTAGTAAACTATTTCACACACACGAGGCTTTGTACTGCAATGGGAACCCAGCATATCATTTATATGATTAAATAAATAGATCAGAGACCCAAATACACAGAAATGCTTCTCAGAACAATATGCAGTCTAATACTTCCTATGGAATTAAATAAATACAAGCCTGTCACCTTAAATATATGGAAATGTCTTGACTCTAACGATACAATTGCAAGACTTTTCTACAACTGCAAAGCACAGGACTAATCTGGAGTGAGTCTTTGAAGTGCAAATTGTACATTTCCCACCAAACACTTGAAGTATAATATGGGAAACATCAATTCACACTACTGAAAAAAAAGAATTCAGTTTGTCACAAGAAGAAAGGTTTTAAATTTGCAATTTTCATCTATAATATAAGGTGTTAATTAATTTTATATTTTATCCAGATGGGTATGTAAATTCCTTCTGAACTTTGTTACAGAGCATCTATTGTGCAACTACAGAAAAGGGCAGAGAGTGTAATCAGTTGAGGGGGAAAACATCTAATTTACCTTGTCTTGATTTTTTTTAGTTCTTTCATGGATTCTGACATGGTATCCTTCTCAAATGCTGTGACTGAAATCAGTGGAAATAGATATTTTTAAATTTTTAAAATAGTTTCAGATCAGATCAGTTTTGGAAGAGGCAGGTAATACCTTTCAAGTTTTGTCAGAGTAGACAATGTCTAGCACTCTTACTAATTCAGTCTTTTTTCAGATAATAGATCACATTCAATAAATTAAAAGGCATTTCTTGGGGAAGAAGTGGAGGATTCACTATAGATGACCTTGAGCCTGTGATCCACCAATGGCAGACAGTGAGTGTTTGTCTAGATTTACTGCAGAAGCAGAATAAGAACTGCAAAGTAAGAGTTCATTTCCTAAAGATGGATCTATTTGAACAACCCCCAAGCTGTTGAACTGTGACGTAGAGAAAATTTTAAGGTCTAACTTCTGTTGAAGTTAAAATACTGCTTTCTATCATGAAAGCATGGTATGAAAACATGAATTCTATCTCTAATTACCAGGATTTTCTCAACTGCAGACCATTTTCTAAGTGCAGAACTGAGACCAACCTACATCTCTCCTATCTATGGAATAAATCACTGGGATGAATTTCATGCTTGGTTACAGCAGCATAAATGTAAAGTAGATTCATTGAGGTCCACTGGGTAGCTGCAGATTTATGTTGCCATTAGTGAGACGTGATTTGCTAGAATTGTTTGCTTTTTCACTCCCTCATTCCTACATTCTTCATGCTAGCAAAATGTGGAATAACAATTATTTAGTTTTAGTAGCATTCTAACAATTAAATTTCAAAAAGATAAAACTTGCCCAAATCAGGTATAAACAATAATATTAAAAAAATATTTCTTTCCTGAAGGTAGTAGGAAACCTGGGTTTCCTAGAAGGATGTATGTTATGGTATCAAGCTGCTTTTCCATTCCAGCCATTCCTTTGAAAAATCAGTCTTCTGCTAATGAAGATACTGTGGCCTTAGAGACAGTAGCTGTTGCATTTTCTGACAGTAGCTGCTGAGAAGAGACAGACACTGTTAACTCACCCTGAGGGAAAGAAAGGCTGTGGAGTTAATTCAGTCCTTTCTAAGTACCAGAGAAGCCACAAGGGAGAAAGATGTTACCAGTGGCTCACTCACAGGAAGATTTTTCCCAGAATTCAGATGTACTTGTTACACATCAGAGACTTCACATCATACAACACCTGTTTTCATGAGCTTTGTTGCTCCTGAAGATCAGCAGCTTTGTAAATAGGAACTTCTCTGTGTGAATATTATTTCCCTTGCATAGCTGGAGGAAAACAAAAGCATACCAAAGAGTCATTGGATCTCTGAAAATTGCAGGAGGACTTTTTGAATAATCCATTCCTGTAAAATTCTCCCTATTCAAATAAGTGTGAACAGTAGATTCCCCAGCTGCCAGCAGCTTTGAGGCTCTGTTGCAGGGTGGGGTGGTGGAGGAAGAATCCTGGGAAGCTTCAGCCTTCTTTTTTGGGCCTATGTGTATGGCAATGGCCATTAATGCCAGAGCCCATTGGAAGAAAAAGGGGTAATGAAAAAATACTTTTCAGGCCCATCTGAAATAAGCTAGATATCAGTTTTATCCTGGGCATCTCAAGAACTGCCTTGTCTTTTACTGTTTATCACAGTAATAGTTATCAAGCCTCATAAGATTGTATTTTTTCTGTGACAACGCTCTCTATTTCAGCAAATACAATGGATCAGCCCCCCACATTAATCCAGCAGATTGATAGTGTACTTTAGTTTATTGCAGTGTTACTGGTCTGCAATGTATATCTGCCCTTGTGGCTACCTTCTCTTCTTTGGAAAAACACTTTCAATCCAGCAATTTATTGCCCAACGCACTTCTTAAAATGTCACATAAAATTGGATTTTAATAGACACGGTTGGTAATAATCAATGACCTTTTAGAAGATGTTGTGCCAATAAATGGTTACAGACTGTCTTTCCTGAAATATCTTCAATGATCCTGTTCTTTCTCCAAATATCTGAGTAATTCCTCCAGGAATTTAATGAAACTTCACAGGCAAGTGGATAGGGCAAATAGTCTCTCTTACCTTGTGATCTGGAAAAAAAGGTTCTTGCAAACAGAGCAAATAAGTAGAATAAATAGTATAATTTTTATTATGAAAGTCCATATACAGTGTCAGCACATCTAATATAGGTCATGGCTACACTGAGATTTTAAAAGTGAAATTTCCCTTAGCCCAGCCACTTTGTGGTGGGTTTGTATGGCTGAGTACAGACACAGGTTTGCCTGGCTAGGCACCTCCCCTGAGATTCCAGGTGAGTTAATAAAAAAGCTTAAATCTGCTTTCCTATGGTTAGGTTGTTTCAAATAACCAAATTAGCTAGATTAAAGTCACAGTGCAATTACAGTTTGGATTGTGTTTCAGGCAGACACTGGAAAAAGGATTCAGGTACGGGTTTCTGCACTAGAAATATCAATTTATATAAGAGGGATTAATTGTGTGAATTGAGCAGTGTGTGACTGCCTTTCTTAGGGAAACAATTCCATTGGTTTTAAAACTCTGTACTAAAAAGGTGACACTAGGATCAGTTTACATCATAAACTGCCAGCTGTAGAATGTTCAGCTTCATTAAAAGCTCGGTGTTCTGGGTAGCACATTTCACTTATTTGAATTGTGTAGTATGAGACAGCTTAAGAGAGGAGGGAATTGCTCTCCATGTGGTGTCCTTCAGTTCTGTCCCTAAGCGAGGACCTTGATCAAGACTGGGCAGCAGGTTGCTGGGCAGGCAAGAAAGGATACAGGAAAAGAGAAAATACATGGAATAACTCTGCAAGTGTTGTGGGCTGACCCCAGCTGGTCACCAAGCACCCACAATGCTGCTCACTCCCTCTCCCTCTCCCTGTGATGAGAAAGCTCACGTGTCAAGGTAGAGACAGTTTGATAGGTGAGGCAGAGAGGCAGGGAAAACAAACAAACAAAAACTGAGGAAAAGTAGTCATGAACTGCCTGGTGCCAGCAAAGTGATGCCCTCCCCAACCTCTCACTCCCCCCCCCCCCCGCCCTTTCTGTATCCCATGATATTATGATTCATAGAATATCTCTTCAGCCAATTTGGGTCAGCTGTCCCAACTGTGTCACCCTCATTCTTCTTACCCATCTTCTTTGACTCCGGGAAAAAAACAAACAAACAAACAAACAAACAAAAAAAAAACCCAAAACCAAAACAAAACAAAAAAAAAACCCAAAAAAACCCTGCAAACCCCCCCCAAAAAAAGAAAGGCCTGACTCTGTGGAAGCACTGCAATAGTGAAAAAAATATTGATGTGTTATCAACACTCTTTTAGTCATGAATCTAAAACATAGCACCACATACAGGTTGCTCTGAAGAAAGTTAACTCAATTTCAGCCAAACCAAGTACAGCAAAAAACATAAGCAGGGCAAAAGGTAACGATAGGAGTCTATAGTGAGTTTTTTATGTCCCTAGTGTAGGAGAAACTCAGCAATATTTATCCCTAATTGAGTCCTGTATGAATAAAAGTTCAAAGCCCAGTTCCTGATATTTTCTATCTCAAATGTATGAATCAGAGAGAATTTTAATTGTCAACTGTCGATGTGAAGATGACTTATTGAAAAGCATATCGAAGATGCTTCTGGACAGAGTTTCAGTAGTTCTCTGAATGTTTTTAGGATTTATCTGCAGAGATGGTTATGGAGATGTTGAAGAGCACAAGGCCACGGATGGAGCCCTGTGGAACCCCACTGGTGACAGGTCACCAGTCTGATGTCACCCCACTCACTGTAACCCTGTGTGCCTGACCCATGAGGCAGTTGCTCACCCATCCCATGATATGTTTTTCCAGCTGTGTGATGGGCATTTTATCCAGAAGGATCCTGGGAGAGACAGAAAGACCACATTAACTGCCTTCCCTTGATCAGCTGGGTGGATTACCTTATCACAAAAGGAAACCAGGTTTCATAAGCAGGACTTTCCCCTCATGAAGCTGTGCTGGCCATGACTGGTGGCTGTGCTGCCTTCCAGGTGCTTTTCAATACCTCCCAGAATAATCTCCTCCATAACTTTGCCAAGCACTGAAGTGAGACTGACAGCCTGTTGTCTCCAAAGTCCCCTTTCTCAAAAATCAGGGCAATGTTCACCAGCTTCCAGTCAGATAGGACCTCTCTGGGTTTCCAAGACTGCTCAAAAATCATCAACAGAGGCTTTGCAATGACATCAGCCAGCTCTTTGAGGATTCTTGGATGAATCCCATCAGACCCCATAGATTTGTAGGGATCAAAAGGAGCAGCAGATCTCACACAATTTCTCCTGGGAAGTGATCATTCAAACAGGTGCCAGCTCTTAAGAAGTGTGGCTTATCTGTGGGTAGAGGTTCTTTGTTTTAAAGGAAACAGCCAAACTTGTACTAGTGTGTATATCCAGAAAAATCTGCCTGAAATCCTTTTTATAGGACATGTAGGTTATTTATTTAGGATTGTGCAACAAATTCTTCACTGGGAAAGATGGTCAGTATCTTTTTTGCTAATTAATTACAAAATGTGTGTGCTACATCCACTTCTTATGACTGTCTAGCACAAATAATTGTGTGATAAATAATGGCTTGCCTAAAAGCTTTCTTTTTTATAAACAACAATTTATTCAAAGGGAATTTTAAGCAGGCACTTTCAATCCTCAATTGAAAGTATATTTTGGCAGACACTATTTATCTGCCCCAGTATTTGAAATATAATAAACAAAGTTTGATGCAGTGCAAAGAGAGAATTGAAAAGGAAGTGCAAAACACTTAAAGGAAGTATTGAAATGCACTGAACTCAGCAAAATGCTTTGAAATACATCATATTACCAGTAAGGTGGCTGTGGATGGAGGGTCCTAAACAAGCAGTAATACATTTGTAGCGAGTGGAATACTGATTTCCTGTTGCAGCCATAATCATTTAGTTCAGAAGAGCAGTATAAATCCAAAGGATGTTATATTTACTAACCATAGATACTTCTGAGTAAGGGAGAGTTGACTATAAATTCTCTCAAAGTTAAGTCCTTGCAGTTATTTTTAATGAAGTTGAATCTCAGTGTAGAGTTGAGGTCTCTTTATGTATTAAATTATTCATTTTTTTCTTGAAATAACATTGATGTTTATGGACTCTATCAAGTAACATTTGATATGCACAGTAGCCCTTACCTGACACTACTGGGCTGCTCCTGCCCACAGAGTGGATAGAGTTCTCTTAGTTTCATTACAATGGAGAACTAAAACAATTAGCAGGATCAATTCTGTACCTCTTTGTTTAATCAGATATAAACTTCTGGACTTTTGCCTTTTGGGTTAATGTCTTTCATGCTATGACTGACAATGGGAGTCAGTCCTTCTTTTGTTTACTCCATTTTTATCCAGATCAGTTTCTGTTTCTTGAGTGGCAGGTTAGCTATCAGGAATTCTGTGTTCTATGACTGCTTCTTCTATTATTGCTTAGGTTGGGCTTTTTTCCTTTTGTCTAGTTTGGGTTTTCAGGGTTTTTTTCCCCCCTAACTTTCACTGTAACTCAATAGCTTTGAAATTCACTTTTTTGCCTAGTAGCATATATCTGTCAGGGCTGCTTTACTGATGAAATCCTTAACATTCATAGAGCATTGTGTTGCATTGGTAAAATAATGGAAATTATTTTATGTTACTATAAGAATGAAAGTAAAAATATCATAGAAATAGTCTCTAATTATTCATTAAGATTCAGAAAGATTAATTAGCATACCATTTAGGCTCTTTGAATTGAAACATTTGACCTACTTTTCCTATATTCAACCATATGCACCCTTCAGAGTTCAGTTGCCTGATTTAAGGCGTGGGCTCTTCATTGTTTGGCAAAATGTAACGGAAATCAGAGGAGGTGTGGATGGTGGGATGCTTCCTGAGTGTTTAGAAAGAGCTCAGGCAGTCTGTATTTGACCCTTTGTATATATGAAACTGAAATGTCACAGTCAGAGGAACTGAAACTCAGTATGAAGGTGCTAGAGAAGTTGTTTAGCAAACATCTCTCTTTGATCCTGCCCTACTTTAACAGCACACAGGCATCAAGGTGAAATAGGAACTGTTGCTAGGAGTGTAAAACTTAAATTGCACAGCTCCTTAAGAAAAGCAGCAGAAGCTTTAGCACACCATCATGTTTCCCCTACAAAGAATAGCAACGGGTTCCTTCTCAGCATGTAATAAGAAAATAGATGCAATAATAGAAATAGCAGCTGCCTCTTCTTCTGCTCTCTTGATTTTTCTTTCCTTTTTTTAATCAATAGATCAATGATTAATGTGAATTAGTTAGGGTGGTGTGGCACTGGAACAAGTTGCCCAAAGAAGTTGTGGATGTCCCACCCTTGGAAATGCTCAAGGCCATGTTCATGGGGCTCTGAGCAACCTGGTCTAGTGGAAGGTGCAGGAGGTTTGGAACTAAATGCTCTTTAAGGTCCCTTCCCACCCAAACCATTCTACAATTCTATGGTGTGCAGCATGGACACTCCATACCCACTCTAGGTAGTGAAAGGTACTTGCTGAACAGCAATTAATTAGTTCCACCGCATTCAGTTGCATTTTCAATTAATGGCTTTTTCTTCTGTTTCTCTTGTTATCTGTAGTTTTCAGGTGATGTTTTCTTTGCATGGCCTTCACTTTTTCAAACCTGGGCAAATGACCTGCAGAAAAGGACTCTTTGTGAGTACTTGCTGCTAAAGCCCATATATCTTCAAAATTTTTGTAAAATACAAGCACTGAGAATTAGAGAGCATACTTGAGTCAACCTGAGTTGATGTTACTTCACAAGAGGCAGGAATTAGAAAAATAGAGGTTTGTCTGTCTATATAAAATCCTTTTCCCCTACGCTTTGATTCTAGTATTACCAAGAGCCTTGCAGGACAACTACAGTCATTCTTAAAATTGAAAGATTAGTTCCTTACCAGTCATAATATCAGTGCAGCATTTTCAATAATAAACCATTCCTAATCATTGGAATATATTATCATTAGTAGTTCTTTTTTTTGTAAGGCTGTGTCTAGGGCAGTGCTGAATGAACTGTGCTTTGAATGTAGTCTTTGGAAGGCTTATATATCTTATATGTGTTTGTGCAACAACAGGAAGTGCACCAGCCTCCTACTTCTGCTTTTTCCCTACATTTGTATAAAATAGTCATGTCCATCAATACACACCTACCATTGCTGCAATTAATATAAAAAATGTGAATTTGGTCACATTGTTAGACACAAATAGCAAAACTCCTCCAGCAGCCTCTGTGCAGCTGAGAGAGTTGCATGAACCTGTCTAATCTAATTTCAGAGTTCCAGCTGCTGTGAGGTCAAGGAGGACAGCGAGTGAGATGGAAACAACAACAGCAGCAGCAGAAAGTAGGAAACCATTAACTAATTGGAAGAGAGAGGTGTCTGTCCTTTGGTCAGAGAGAAACCCTGATTAAAATATGTCAAGGGTACAGCTGAGAAGTTGTTGGGAAAAGGAAAGAAAAATGCTTTCTCAAACACTGTGATGTGAAAGGGAAAGTTAGAGAGATTGCCTGAGGCAGTAGTACAGAATTCTGTTTGAAACAAGGGGAGGCAATATTGTAGGCTTATACAATATATTTGAATACTAGCTATAGATAGATTATATAGGTATGAACCAATGTTAAAAGGTGAAAAAAAAAGCTGTGAGAGCAGCATAAAGGATGGATTAAAGAACTGAGAAAATATTTGTATTTTTCCTTATCAGACAGGGAAACTGAGCTATTTTCACAAGGTTTCCATAAAGATTCATCTGGCTTCAATCTTTTGTAAGTATACACTCACAAAAAGAAAGGGGAAAGTCTGAAGATCCTGTGGTTCCTTTCCTTGCTTGTTCAGAACTGTTTATTAATCGGAAGAGAACAGAATAAGCTCAAACCTCTCAAAAATACACAGAATGGATTTTGAGATACCAAGTTGTTCAAATGTAACTGGCTGCTGGGTAGGGCTGAGCACGTGAGCACCAAGGAAGAGCAGAGGATGAACAAAAATTTTCTGCTTCATTTTCCAAATTTTTCACAAACTGTTGACTTCTGCCCTTTCCCCAGAGCAAAATTTGAACTTCCTGTTCTGCTTTTTCCAAGGATGAAACAGCCAGATGCAAGAAAAAGGAGGTCAGCAAAGCAAGGGAATATTCAGGAAGAGGAAAAGACAATGATCATGCATATAAAGCATGCATCAGCCACACTGGTATTTTTGAAAAAGCCATTTAAGGTTTCAGGAATTACAGATATCACCAAGTATGTGATCCTGAGGTACTTTTCATGGTGCCTGTGTTCTCATCCTTTTGGAGTCTTCCCTGTCCAGTCTAATTTAAATTGCTCAAATTACAGTGCATTCTAACAGTCCCTGAAAGGCTGCTTTCCCAGGTTAGGTGTAGAGAAATTTGTTCGAAACTAAAAGTTTCTAGATGCATCATCAGTACCTGGGGAACTAACTGCAGTTAGTTGTTTATATTTCTGTCTGTCTAGTTTATATATCCTTATAGTGAGACAAAGAACAGGTGCTATGGGACAAAATCTAGCTCAGGACATCCTTATTTGAGTGGCCTTTCTGGCAGCCCAGTCACCCCTGTCCTGACACTGGGCTAGCTCAAGACAAGAAGAACATTCTGCCTTTGTTTCTTAACATCAAGGCAGGAGTCAAGACACCACAGCACCAAAATCAAAACCATTGAAGTGATTTTTACACACATTTTATGGTCCTTTAATGGGCCACAAAGGGAAACATTCAGAAAATGTGTTGCTATACATATGCTTGTCTTCTTTTAACATGAACTAACAAGAATATTTAAAAGAGGGGCTTAAGAAACTAAACAAAAACTATTCCATTAAATCCCATTGGATGAATCTATTTAAACCTTATTACGAACACACAGCATCTTCTCTTCCATATTAGCTGTATGCCCTATAAAACACAAATGTAATCAGGAACAGGAACAAAATGATAGGAAAACTCTTCAAAAAATAGTGATCACTTGTTCTTAGGGATCTTTCTCCTGAGCTATGGAATAAAAGGTGCATTGCTTAGTCAAATCTAAGCAGAGCAAGTGAACTGGATTCCTCCTGATTCTAAGCTGCCCAACGAGTATATTCAAACTCGGCAGTAGAAATTCCCTTTAGAATTCAAAGAAGATATATTCATAAAACTTTCTGGGAAGTTGCAGAATAGGAACAATATTGAATTGTCATTTTCAAATCAGAAAGTGTGACTCGGTAGCTTTCTGACCACTTTTGTCTCAACGTGCTATTTTCAATTATGCATTTCAAGCAGTTAAAAAGATAGTTAAATATGAGAATTAGAGTATTTATCGCTGTCTTGCCTTGATTCAGAGGAAGACATGATTTCAGCTTACAGAGTTGGTAGGTGACAAGGTGTAGTTAATGCAGCTGGCAGCTCCATGGTACTGGGTTGCTGACTGGTGATAAACCATGGCAAGGATCAAGTAAAGGCTTTCAAATCTGCACAAAATCCTGCCTAATGATGTGAGATGTAACTTCTCACCAGCCAGTTTCTTCCTATTAAGATAATTACAAAGTGTTACGGGATGTGATGGTATTTTTCCATTTCATGATGACTGGTTCCATTGGTTTTGTCTGCCATACACAAACCATTCATTTTTTCTGAAGAATTTATTAATTTATTCCTGTGATACCTTCTTCAGAGTTTTCTATTGATTTATGCTTTTCATCTGTCATTTAAAGTAACTCTTCCAGCCCCTGTGATTTTTTAAAATCTATTCCCTAGATTCCTGTTGCTATTGATTTCTTTTTCTACTTTTGTGTGCTATTTTTCAGAATTAATCCTTTTTGCAGCTTTTTTTTTTCTTCAATATGTATGGTAAGAAAACCTGGAGCAATCCATTGACTTTGTAATAAAGGACAACCAATAACTGTGGTGCTGTATTTCCAACTCCTCATCTTTCAGACATTTATTAATGATTTTTGAGTACATCCATTACAGAAGAGTAGCAAAAGGAATTGAGGTTTCTTTGAATATACTAGCTCATTCTCTTTGTTGCCTTGCCTAAAAGTGCTTTAGAAAAATAATTGAAAAATCTCATTTCAATTTCGGGAGCGATTTCCACACAGAGTCCTCTTCTTCCTCTTAATTGTCCTTTCAAATTCCTATTTCTACTTCTTTTAAATTCTGCAAGCAGGCTTGTGGCTTGAGGCATCTGTAATGGAATATCATACTTAAAATCTGTTCATAATGTGTCAGCAAAGACAACTGCAGATCTGTAAGGGCTCTAGTGAATTTCAGGTGTTTTGATAGTTTAAAAGCCAACAGAAATGCCTAATAAATCAGTACTTTAATAGCAAGATAAGCTGGGAGAAATAATTGTAAATTTTATTTTCCAATAAAGAGCAAGAAATGAGGAGGTACTCATCTCTATACTTGCTATACTCTTATGTGCACTAAAATGCAAATGGAATTGTCCCCTCATGCATAGCAAAAAAAAAAAAAAATATTGTTATTTTTAAAAAATTCTGTGGGGTACACAAAATTTGTACTTTTCTGTGACTGAAAGAAACTAGCCAACATATGGGTACATGACTTGCTTTGCACCAAAGGAAGAAAACCAATCTTCCCAGCCTAACATGAAAGCCAAATAACACTCCTGCTTCTGAAAACATGGTCTCACCTATCTGGAAGTGCAAGCAGTAATACTAGTACCAATAATAATGTGGGAAAAAAAAAAAAAAAAGAAAGAAAAAATAAGGTTTATTTTGATTCCCCTTACTGAGTCTTCTGGTTGTCCTTACATTCTTGTATGTGTGAATTTGGTCCTAGCAACATTGCTGTGATTTCAAAATGCCCCTCTTAAAGAAAAGAGTTGAAAAGCAGAGGGTTTTTTTAATATGAAGTGATGTGTCAGAATCCAAGTCACTAGGGTGATTTATTTTTCCTAATCCCTTTCCAATTGGGTTACTGCATACCCAGTGAGTAACTGCCTTCATTGAGTCCTGCTTACTGGAAAACATCAGCAAAAGCATGAATTTCTTCCTTTCTCTGGATGCATCTTCATGTTTTGAGTTCTGCTGTGATGTCTGAAATCACTCCACTCCCATGACAGGAAGGGTGTAGTATTTGCCTCAACTGCACTTTTCATAGGAGCAATCACCAGTCTTTTCAGGTATGATTTTCTCCACCTACCCATATGTTCCTTGCAATGTGTTTTCCCAGCACCAGACCTTCCAGTCTGGGGGAAGCTCTGGAGCTCTCTCCCTCCCACTGGCATCTGTGCTATGACACTCAACCTGCAGCAGCCCCTGGTGACAGCCATGCCCTGACAAAGGCATGAGAGAGCTGTTCCTTTAAAAGGAACCAAAGGCTCTCTTTCTTCTTTGCTGCTCAAAGTTTTTTTGCCTCTCAGTCAGTAGAGGAAGCGTTTGAAGTGCAGGGTTTTTGGCTGTTTGTTAATTTTAAAGTATCCAAGTTTTCATTTAGTAACTGTGTAGTTTTGGAGACAGGTTACTGTCTGATAAAAAAACAGCACTGACCTTTGATTTTTTTTTTCTAAAAGTAATTTTACTGCTAAAGAGCTGAAAAGATGAGCAAAGGCTTTCAGTTCAATCACTCTCATTGTTTCCAGGGAGTGGGAAGTGAGAAATAGACCTTATTTATGAATGCTACTGATCAAAAGAGATAAAACTAAACCTTAGTTATTAGTAAAGTCTAAAAGGACTCCTATGTACTGATTCATTATTATCAACAAAGTGTTCAGAAGCCACAAAAGACAGGTAGATGCTGTGATGTCCCCCTGGAAATAAGCCTCCCTCAAGCATCAAAATGCTTTTAATGCTCATTGGTGGGGGGTTGATGTGCAGAGTACTTTTTCATAAAACCATCCACCATCTCAACTCTGCGTTTAACAGCCTTGCTTTTGGTATGAAAGGCATTTGGCAAGTGAGCCCATTACAATAATCAGGAGTGCTGCTCTAGCAACTGCTGTCAGGCAAAGAGCTTCTGTTCTCTCTCTCTTCCTACTCCTTTACTTAACAGCTAAATTCAGTGAACAGACTCAAGCTGTAATAAATAACTCTTAAAGAGACTGGCACTCGAGGGGATGGCCTTCAACTTCTAAACTTTCTTGTTTCTTCTGAAATAAGATCCTAAATTCTTTTTGACTCTGATTTTGCATTCTAAGAAGTAGTGTCATGAATAAAAGAGAGCATTACTGCTAAACACATGCTTACTGCTTTAATTACCAGGATACAGGAGAGTGGAAAATGCCCATCCAATGTGACTGCAGCTGTATCACCTTGGTTTGATATTAAAACTATAAACTATAAACTATAATGTGCTGAGTGTGTATGTGCTGGGCTTATACCAGACTACTGGTACAACCATTTGGGCAAAAATTTCCCTGCTCTCACCAAAATAGTTGGACTACTCTGGTAAATATGTACGAACTCATGTACTTGAACTCTGTCCATTTACAGATTGTGGGATTATTCAACATGTGGTTTTTGGTGAAGCACTGATTCCAAAATTGGTGTCTCTGAGACTAATTAAGATCATTAACATACTACTGAACATTTTCAAAACAATGTAACTGAGACCAAAATTTGATTTGTGTATTCCCTGCAGTTTTATTTGTGGTTTTTGCTTTCCATTTGGAAGTGGAGCCAAGGTCACAGAATATTTCAATAACCTACAGTGGATGGCTGCTAAATGTCATTCCCTTGAATACAATTACAACTTTAAAAAAAAAAAAAAAAGTGCATTGTCCATTTGCTCTAACTGCATCTTTGATAGATGCTTCTGTATCTTTGTGATAGATTTTTTCCCCCCTCCCCTCCTCCGTAACTCAATTGGATGAAGTCTTACATAGCTGTAATAATCAATGGTGATATAAAATCAATTAGAGATTGGTCTGGCATTATGAAACTGAGATTCTGGGTCAGATTCTAGGTAGGAAGTAATCAAAGTGCTTAACCTTCTACACTACAAGGGGTTCAGGGGCTAATTTTCACTCAAAAACATGATAATACTCGTAATTATGCAGTACTGTTAGAGTAGTATAACTGTTTTTGACACAACTCAGATCAAATCTTCATTTTTAAGATGAGCAGTTGGAAAAAGGTGAATGATAATCCAATACTTTATTTTGTACTCATGCCTGATATAACAATGATGGGTTTGCTCTTATTTGTCACATCTGTTTTCTGTCAGAAATCCTTCAAATGGGGCAACACCTTTGGGCAAGTAGAATGTAAATCTGACTTTTAAGTTGAGGCTGACTGAGGGGAAGAAAGGGGTTAGTAGATGTGCTTCTAAAAAGAAAATGTGAATCACAGTAGTGATGGTAGTGATCTGCTTATATTTCATTATAAGTTTAATTAGAGATGTTACATTTACAGCCTATTCTCCATCCTCCTCTCATTTTGTTGAGACATTCATCCCTCATACCTACTAAAGTTGTTCAGTAAAATCCTGATTCTGCTAAGATCACTCCCAAAATACTAAGTAATTTCAATGGGACAAATATTCTTAGAGAAGAAAGATGGTTGCTCTAATTGATCTTCCTATCTCAACTACATGAGGTCCTTCTATTTTTTCTACCTATCAGTAAGACTAATATCTTCAAAATCCCAAATACAAAAACCCCCTCAAACAATAAACTAAACCACCACCAGCAATAACAGCACCCAAACCAAGAAAAAACCCACAAGCTGTCCAGAAAGATACACTTTACAGCAGAACTAGGATGACTCTTACAGGGATGTTCTTGCTGAATCATAGGATGACTGAGTAGTTTTGGGTTGGAAGGGAACCTAACGATCATCTTCTTCCAACCCCCTGCCGTGAGTGGGGACACTTTCCACTAGACCAGGTTGCTCAGAGCTCCATCCAGCCTGACCTTGAACACTTCCAGGGATGGGGCATCCACAGCTTCTCTGGGCAACCTGTGCCAGTGCCTCACTGCCATCACAGTAAATAGTATAGACTTTGTGTTTAAAAATACTACATAGTACAAAATTATTGCAAAAAAGTGAGAATTTCCTCTTTGCTCTAAACACTGAGCTGTTGATACCTATCCCATCTAAACCCTTATCCTTCAGAAGACCTGAGCAATAAATGCTACTGCAGAGCCATAATGAGCATAATTGTCTAGACTTTATTTTCCTTTCTCTCTTTTGTATATTTCCAGTTTTATTTTGCTTCAGCACAAATGCACGTGAACAAAAAAAAATAGAATGAGAGCCATCTACTTATTGCTGTTTAGGTGATATGATTAGAAATGTAGATTTTCTGTAGAGTCAACAGAGTTTTTTCCTAGGCAGTAATTCAGATGACATCAGTTGGAAGGCATGAATACCCACTTGGATGTTTACATTTAATTAGATACTTTGTACTCCTTTACTGAAACACCTGGAGAAGAAAATTAATTGTGCCCTATAGTAACTAATATTTTTGAGACTGAATTACTCCTTGGAATTCACTGTAAATTTGGTGTTGCTTGAAGCATATTTTTGGGAGGGAAGATGATAGGTTTGTAATTGTGAACAAATATCTGCAGTAGTGCAGTATCTTTCTCCCTCAGGCTTTTCCTTTTCTTCATATTCAAATCTGTTGCATCTGCTTATATCACTCCAAAACCAGTTCAAAGCCAAGATTTTGAGGCTTTTTTTCTTAGCTCTCCCACCAATCTGTTTAACCATTTATTAAGTGTCTATCAGAGCAGTGTCTTTCTTACCCTGTGCACGTATTAGGAATCATTAGCTTTGTCACTAGAGGATAAGCATCCACATGGAGAAGCTCTGTAATGCACACAAGGTGCAGTCTATTGACATTACATCATATGCCTTGTTATATTACCAAAACAATTAAGTTATCTGAGTATCAACACTGCATGTACACATCACATGATTTTTAAATCAAAGCACTTAGCAGCGAAGAAATGAATAATTAAGAACACATAAAACTTATGCTGCCCACACAGTAAGTACATTATTCTTCTCAAGACTTTTACCTTAATAGGCTGTAGGCTCTTCAATGAAGGCAGATTTTTGCTGTTGCTGTCCCATACTTGTCTGCATCTGGCATAAGATAACCCTCTCTGCTCTATAGCAAAAGTGGAGGAGGTCAGAGATCTCTAGTCTAAGAACATGTACATGCATCTTGCAATTTTAATTTCATTCTAAGCTGATCACTATTCAGACCTTGATAATTTCTGATAACAACTGCTTGGCCCTTGTTTAATTTTGATTTTTCACTATGTGTCTTAGGTTACAATGGTATGTATTCTATCACCATCTTCGTGGGATGTTGGGGGCCGGGCGTGGCAGTGTTCCTGATGGCTGCAGAATAGTTTGCTAATGGGCCAGTCCTTGGGGCCGGATGGGCACTTCCCTCACCCCAAACATTGCAGATAGTGGCTCTTCATCCCATTGTGAGATGCCCCGCCCAGGGGGAGGAACCAATGTATCCCAATCTGCATATAAACTGAGATTTGAAGCACTATAGGCAGCTTTTTCCACGGGATTCCCAGAGGAAGACCAGGCCCTTCTACACCACCACTGGACCTTCAGAGGAGAACTACACCTTTCTCAGAATCATTGCTTCAACAGAACCGCATCTATCACTCTCAGAGGACTGCAACCACCCTCTAAGTGGACTACTACCAACACCCTGACCGACAGGGTGTCAGGTTGTATTCTGACTCTGTCAGTGGTTTTTGTTTTTGTTTTCTGTTTTGTTTTTGTTTTTGTTTTTTATTACTACATTTTTCCTATTAAATTGTAGTTCTGACTTTGAGCCTCTCACTGATTTGCTTTCAAACTACCACACTATGTGAGAAAAATTTTTGTCTGGGGTAAACTGCACTGAGACCATAGATGGCAAGAACTCGTGCCATGTCAGAGCAGTGCTACCCACAATGCCAAGTGTTAACCACGAGGATGGTTTTGATGGCCCAGTAAAATGAGCATTCCAAACTGGACACTACCCTAAATGAGCTTCCTGACTGGGAATTAGTGGCTAGCCCAGGGCAGCAAAGAAACTCCTCTGCCACAGCAGGGTATGTCATACATTGCTTCGTGCAGTTGGTCCCATTCAGTTCATGACTTCTGCCACCAGCATTTCAGCTCTCGTCTTCCATGCTTCATCTCTCAGGCCATCTGTCCAGCAAGGTGACTTCTGAGTGTGAAGCCATAGCAGCCTGAGTTTTGACACAGTCCTATCCATAGTCATGGATCAGTACTGGATATGCTCCAGGACACTTCCACGGAAGTCGCCTGCGTCTCACTGCACAATCTGTGAGGAGCCTAATTGGCACACCTGCTTTCAGGCTGTTGTTGGGAAAACTTGCACCATGCAATTTAACTCTAAAACCCTTCTTCTAAGCTTATGTTACTGTCTACATGTCAGATCCTGAGATTTCAAAGTCTGTCTTTCCTCTGGTTTTGCTCCATTTTGCAGAATGTTGTAAATGTCTGGCACTGGGTTTTGTCACATGTGTGTGTGTATGTACATATATATATGTAAATTCTTTTCTTAGCTAACAAAAGGAAGCTCAGTAGAAAAAGAAGACACTTTAGAATATACATTAAACAATAAACACCTTGGGAAGGCTTTGAGGATTTGAGTGTATATTTTAAAATAAAATGCATATGTATTAAATAATTATTTAATTACTTTAATTATTTTCATCTGTCCAGCCTTCCATACTCTCTTCCATTTCCTCAGCTGTAATTTGTATTCTCATGACATACAGGTATTTAGAAAAGGTATATAGTATTTAATATTTACATAAGTAGACATTATAAATCTTGATGAACTGAAGGGTCATGCATATTTTTTCTAAGACAACCTTGCCTACTTCTTGTCTTTCTTGATCATTGATGAACTTTCTGCAAGTCTGCCTTTATTTTTCTTTTAATCACTAAACTATTTCCAACAAAAAACAAGTGGTGGGTTCTTTTTGTTTACACTTTATATGAATTACTTAGTAATGAAAATTTTCAGAAGTTAAATGCTTATTATCTCCAGAGCACATGAAATATTAAGTAAACTTTTCAGGACAACAAACAAGCTGTGTTTCAGTATCATCAAAAAAGCATTACTAAGCTATTTTTGAAAAAAAAAAAAATTGGTATTTTACATTGAGAAAGGAAATTTTGCTGAGATTTACAAAAGGTGAATACTCCCTTTTCTACTTGAGAGTGCCTAAAATGTGAATCGTTATCTGACTTGCTTCATGGTCATCTCTGTGTCCATAAAAGCTCTGGTTCTGTTCTCATACTTTTTCTTAGTTGATCCTCTGAGAGCTGTGCCACTTTACTTTGGGGTATCACATTCACAATACCAATTTTCTGGAGCACCTCAAGTCATATTTCTGTTTTTGGGGAAGTCCTACGAACACTTCAAGTACCGATAACCAAGTTGTAGCTGGTAGTGTTATTGGGGCACTACACTGAAAGCTGCCCAGAGAAGCTGTGGATGCCCCATCCCTGGAAGTGTCCAAGGCCAGGCTGGATGGAGCTTGGTGCAACCTGGGATAGTGGAAGGTGTCCCTGCCCATGGCAGGGGGTTTGGAGCCAGATGTTCTTTAAATTCCCTTCCAACCCAAACCATTCTTTGATTCTCTTGATTCCATGATTAAACACAAGAAGCAAGGATGAGTGAAAGAAATGATCTGAAGAGGAAAATCATCCTGCAGGTTAAGTACGTGCAGCTCTGGATTCATAGAGGGATCTGGCTCCATGTGTGAAACCTCAGTCATTTCTTAACCTCTCTCTTCCAATGTCCTCAGCTGCACAATAAGGTTAATAATATTTACTAGCCAGTGGTAGTGGATCACTAGCCTGTCAGAATGCATGCAATGAAGTATAATTTCTGTGTATTGGAGGGGATATCAATGATGCTTCAGGCACTCATGACCTGATCCGTTTTTTCAGAGAGTGCTGGCAGGAACCACTTGGCAGATTCCCAGGAGGGATAGCATGCCATCTTCAAAGGATGATAAAAATTGACGATCGGAACAGCTTGCCCGGTTTTCCATCACGGGTCCAGCAGGCAGGGTTCTGCCGCACATGTCGCTGCCGGTGCCCCGGGGCCGGGCCGGTGCCGCTGTCCGCGGTGCTGGAGCTCCGGAGCGCCGCAACTTTCTCGCCCCGCCCGTCCGTGCGCCCACCCGGGCACGTTCCCGGGAGCGCGGCCTCCAATTAAACTAACTCCTCCCTTCGGCTGCAGGAGCCCGTAGGAACGGGGGCCTTCCTCTCGCTCTCCATACGCTCCCCTTCTTTTTTTTACCCCATTCAGCAGAGTAAGTGAGCTTGCTCCGCCTGGGCTGTGCAGCGCGGACCGCGCACCCCGGGGGCTTTAATTCCAGCGGGATCTGCCCCCGGCCTCCCCCGACAAACTTCGGGCGCCTCCCGCATCTCCCGGGACCGCGTTTCGGGCTCCCGCTGCCCAGGTAAGAGGGGAGAGGGCAGGAGCTGAGAGATTAAAAAATGGGGATGGGAGCGGAATCCTGCGGTTTATTCCCAGCGCAGCCCGGGCCGGGGCTCACCCCGGGGGCGGGGTGGGCGCGGCGGAGCATCCGCCTCCTTCGGCGCATCTCCCCCGGTCCCGCACCGCCCCCCCGGCGCCGGGCGCTCCCTCGGCAGTGCCTCCCGCCAGGTAACTTCCCCAAGTTTGGCCGGGGCTGGAGGTGGGAAAGCGGCAGATGTCGGTGGGCTGTGCGGGCGCGGAGCCCAAGGGCAGCGGGGAGCACACCTGGTGCAAAGCTGCGCTGTGCTTCCAGCTGGGCTTGTCCTGGGCATCCCTCGGAATCCTAATGCTAGAGCTAAGGGAGGAGTCAGAAACGTGCTGGCATGGAGAAAGCATCGGAGTTTTGCTTTTATCCTCTTTTACCTACAATTTAATGCATAAAAATGCCAGTTATTTCAAATTATAGATCACAATATACTGAGACGTTCAGCTCATAAAAGGTATTAGAGTGCAGCATGTAAATTGGAAATTGTAGACTTCCTTTATTAATTTGGAACTAGCATAATATATTAAATTTTGCTGAAGTTAATAGTAAGAAAAAAGTTAGGCAAGAAAGATGGTTGCAATTAGCTTTGGGAGAAGTAATACAAATGCAAATGAGTGTGATGACACTTCAGTACCAACGTGTTGCACCAAAGAAAATCCAACCTGATGAATTTAAGCTCTGTGCAACTGACTCTGAAGGAGGACTTTTGCCTTTTTTTTTTTTTTTTTAATTTGGATAAATTTTGATAAATGCAAATATGTCCACTGCATACCTATTTGTATAGATAAAGCATTTATGGTCAAGAAGGAATACTAATACTCAAGATGGGTCCTTACACAGGCCTATAGGATTGCAAAATAGGCCCTTACTTTTGTTAAAAATCTTGGGTCAAGAATAGGCAGGGTACCAGCTGTAGATCCAGGGAAGTAATTATCCTTCTAACCAAAAGTATGGCCTGCTATTTAAAGTTGTTGGTACTGGGTTACTTATTTCAGATTTAACCTACATAAAATGTACTTCACTAATTAAAATACTTGTGGAAAACAAACCATATTTTATTCCTAATGTTATAGGAATTAATGACGGAAACTTATTTTGAAGTTACATGTTGCTTGTTACATTTCAGGTGCGTTATGCCTGGTACACATTTCACTATTTCTCTGGCATTTGTTTGTACAGCTGGATATAGCAAGTACATTGGTGGTTACTTCTGGACATTACACTTCTGTAAGCCAGAAGCACAGAGGCAAAATTGTTAAAAGTATTAATTCCCATGTCTCATGTCTCCTGCTGGGCGGTGAAAAGTAGGAGCTCTACTGCAGCTCAAATCTGGTGCAAGTAGGAGGTGTTTACCTGCATCTTCCCATCCAAGGCTCCATCAGCAATGTCAGCCAGAGAAATGAGAATGATTAATATGGGCACAGGATATTCACAAGGCTGTTGCCATCACTAACAGTTACAGAGGACATTCAGGTGTCAGTTTTGCTAACGTTAAGTACCCGTGTACCATTGCGGAAAACTCAGAACACCAGATGTGTAGTTTCTTTTTAGTTAATATGTAGAAATTGGGTGTAAATATGTGTCATTCCTCTCTTAACTGACCTTTGCCTGTATGCAGAGGACTGCCATGTGATCTGTATGTTGCTCAAGCTCCTGGAGTGCTTACAGTATAGTTATGGTGTGCTGTTTCTCTGAGTAGTTATGAGTTTCAGTTACACATTTTACTCTGGCTTCAGAATAAATTAAAAAATACCTGTTCTAAAGTCAAGTACAGTTCTCAAAATCAACAGAGAAAAATCCTTATACTGAAAGTCCCTTTATTCCAAAATTCCTACATTAGGTGGGTTGTAAACATCAGAAAAAATATTAAAAAGAATCCCACCAATCCTATTTCTTAAAGAAACAATAAGGGAAAGAAATAACATTATGGATGGAAACCACTTCTTGATATGTTTTTACTGAAATTTAGTGGGATTGATGTTTCCAGTGCAAATTTTTGTGCAGGTTCAAGTACTAGGTGGGCGTTATTACCTTCCTTTGTCCCTCCTTGACTTCTTGTTCGTGCTAAAATTAAGTTTCCCAACTGTGAGACGTCATCAGGCCTTTTCACAAGTAGCAATTGAAATCTCTTAACACGCCTACAAAGCTGAAAGCCAAGTCATCTATTTAAAGAGTGTTTTGAAGTGATGCTTTTCTTTGTTGGTTATCTGGGCAGTGGAGAAACAGTTTATCTGACATCAATTCCCTTGGAATATTTGGGTTTTTTCTGTGGAATAACTGATCTTAATGAATGTGGGGAATTGGCATCAGATTAAATCTTTATCCATGGTTCAGCTCAATGAAAAACTCAGGAGTGCCTTCAGCTCAAGTGCTTTGTCTTTAAACATTGAATGTAGAGAACCTGTTACAAGGTCAGCTAGAAGTTACAAGGAACAACAAATTACCACCTATGAAGTCTCTACTGATGAAATATTTTGTGAGAAGGACAAAGCAGTCTGCACCTCTGGGGAAAAACAAAACCCTGGAACCCAAATTCTTGTTTATCTGAGTAACACAGTCACAATATTTAGTCTCTGATCTCCTCCTAGTGCATGTTTACCTTACTCTGAGGGAGAGAAAAGTTGGCAGAAAACAGAACAGTACCAGACTTAATGAAAGAGAGAAACAAGGACTGTGGCTGCAATTGGAGCTGAGGCAGGAGTCACAGAAAAGCATAGCATGACATCAGGGGTTAAAATTAGGTAAAAGTGGAAAAATAATGGCAGTCTTTGTCCAAAAAGTCCCCTCAGTCAAGGTGTCAAAATGAGATATTGCTTTTATTACACTGTGCTGATGCTCAGGTATTGATTTTTCTTTTATCTGCTGGTCTGCTTCTCAATCAGCAGAATTTCTTCATGAGCTCTACTTTGCACCACACAACTTCATGGGGTTTGACTGGGAGTCATGACTGGGCTTCTGGAAGGTAGCATGACCTTGGCTGTGGCAAAACAAATATTAAATACGATGTTGATTTTCACAGTATAATGTTTTCTTCTTTTCTAACCTGTTTTAAATCATGATTTGGGAAGTAGCTTTACTTTTTTTCATTAAGACAGCTTTCAAAACCCAGGGCCTCCAACAATGCTAGTTTTCCTTATAAACAGAAGACAAAACTGCCCACAGCAGTAAATCCAAACTAATGGCTGCAGAAGCATTTCCTTCCCTCTTCACCCTGTAAACAAGAAATTTCTGTCACAGAAGTACACTTAGCTGTAGCCTAGAATCAGGGATCTAAAATATTGGATGAACAATGGATTTAAGGTGGCAAATTCTCTGGAAGCTTGGTCAGAATAAAGACCTCTTCAGGTCACAGAGGATAAGTGTCAGCCCTTAAAGGTAGAAATTTCTAGCTCATGTGGACCAGGTCTTTAAAATCACAAGATGCAACATGGTTATGCATAAGGAAGTTATCCAAGGAATTTCTTGAGGAATTTAAAATTTACTAGCCCCTGTGCTTTTTATCTTACAGAAGCCCAGACAGCTAAACTCTGGAGAGATCCTTTAAGAGAGATGTAAACGTAATTCCAATAAATATTAAAAACTGCTAGACTACTCTCCAAACACTTTTTGGTAAATTATTCACTCTCTGAACATATGAAGGTATGATTGCTGGTATGGGTGGAACATTACCAGTCTCATTCCCCTGGGATTTATGCCTACTTGGATTTTGCATTCTCAACATAACGGGAAAAAAGGCCCTAACCAACTGTTTCCATCTCTCTTGGTACTCCCACTCAAAAAATTAGGTGATTTTTTGACTTTTCCCATTCTTCACAGTTATTCTGTCCTGATCTAGTTTTTTTCATGGCCATCAAAATTAGTTTAGGTCAGGCAGGGGGGATTTACAAGAATAACTGTGCTAGTATTCCTTGTCAGTGATAATAATGTATAAAGATGTAGTATATAGACAACACTGTAATTTAATAACTTATTAAATCATGATCAGATTTCTTAGCTATACTAGGTGATGCTTCATTGGAATGCATTCAATAGATCATCCTCCAGCTAATTTAGTTTTTCTAAATAGTCCTGTACAATATTATTGCAAACATTTGTAACTGTAAAAAAAAAAGAAAAAAAAAAAAGAAAAAAAAAGCCAACTGGGACCAAAGTTGCTTTCAGGCACATTTGGAAATCCTGTGCATATCAAAGAGCACAACTGGGACTTACTCATTTGTTGCTGGTTAGGAGAGGTGTCAGGCTTTGGCGAACCTATTCAGACTTGACCACCCTGCTAAAATGCACCTGAGCAGATCCCCAGGTCAGCCTGGCATCTCCCATCCCTCAGTTGCTCTCATGAAGACTTGCATGTCTTTTGGCTGATGTAAGAGACTGAATAATTGATATTTGCAGCCGTGCTCCCATGTTGTGGAACGTGATTGTGCTTCTGCACTCCCTTGAGAACACAGGACCGCAGGGTTCCTCAGCAAGTTCCAGCAGCAGTTCAGCATTCCTGTTTGTGTATGAGGCATCCAGATATTTCAGAGTGGTTTCCAGTCATTAAATATACATGTGACACCCATGCAGAGAGTCATTACACCTGCTCTTCTGATGGGAACAGGGATTTCTTCCCCCCTTATTTTCTCTTGTTCAGTCAGAGCAAAGGGCGCACCTGTAAAATTCCTCTGCTAAATTTCAGCACTGAAAAGAGAAAGTTTGGGTTAGAGCTTGCTTGCTGAGCCACAGTATCTGCCTTCACCCTTCTAAGCAGCAGGCTAAAATGTGTCAGCACAAGCAGACTTACACTGAAAGGTCTTTATGTTGCTTTAGTCACCTTAGGGAGCTTGGAAGTCTTGCTTCCAGCCTCACCAGACCAAAAGGCACTGGTGGAGTGTCTCTATTCTAATTTTGCTTCCCCATCCACTAAAAAGAAAAGTGAAGAGGTGCTTTAGCCAAAATGTTTAAAGACCCAGAAGGGAAAAATGTAAGTTACATCAACATCTGTGGGCTTCTGATGTCTGTTAGAGACAAACCAGACCACAGCAGCATGTCCAGGACATGAAAGGTGGGCAAGTGATACACAACATCTTTTATTTATTCCTTCTTGCAGAAATTTGGTTATCTTATCTAGCATAGTGCCCCCCTTTCTCCTTTAAAGTGAAACACAAGAAAACACCTCACCATTTTCTAATGTAAATGTAGAGTGGGGAAAAGAGATCAGAATATTGAATGCTTTGGAGAAATGCAGATGTTTAAGCAGTGTGTTCTGTCCCTACTCCTTTTTCTCTGCTCTTTGTTGTGAATCCTCATTTTAGACATGGGTGTTTCTCACAGGGTTTGGGTTTTTTTTTTTTGTTCTAATCTTCCAGTATTATTCTCCATATGTGTTTGAGATCAACACAGTTATCATCTGAATTTAATTTAGTACACCTTTCTCTTTGTGATGGGCTGCTATTTCAGAGGGTACAATGCCACTATTAATCATCATAAAGAAAATGCATGAAAACAGTCCAAAATATGTGTCAGGCACTTCAAGGTGATGGATGGACAATAGATGGCCCCATTATTATCACTCAGTAACTTGAAAACTTTTGGTTCTCATATTTTCTCACTTTAAAACATCATTAACTTGTTCATGGGATCCAATACTTTGTGAAAAATGTATTACTCTTCTACTCACTTTTTCCTCATCCTTCATGCTGTATTGACAGAGCCAGTTAGCTGAAAATTCTTAATGCATTGTAAGTTTACTTCTCAGTGTATGAGATAGCAAAGAAAACCAAAACAAATGGTTTTATGGAACAAAAGTAAATTATATTGATTTTGATATGTTAATGCAAAAGCGGATTGTATGAGTGAATGTAACTAGGGAACTTACGTTTATTGGTCAGAGTTTTATTTACACCTTGGATTTGTTCTATTTTGTGAATCAGAGGGACTTAAAGACTAAAATATCCATGTCAACTGAATGTGGCTGATATTCTTCTTTTAGGATTGTTAGAAAAGTCAAACCTAGTGAGACTGACCACTGCAGCCCACAGATATTCCCCAGTCAGATCATTCACATGCTCTTGTCTAACCATTTGGGAAGTAAACATTTGCAGTTTCCACAATCATCTTCTGCTCTCAATAGTGATACAGCCAATTCCTGTATCAGTCTATCATCTCAACAACTGGATGAAAAATCTTAAAAGCTAAAGTCATCCAATATTTAAACTTTCTATTGCAAAGGAAGGGTTTTTTTCATTTTGGGAAAAAATCCCTTTTTAAGTCTTAATGAAATTGCCTTGAAGGTTCATAGTGATTCATAAAAGTGAAATTGATATGTTTCTGTACACAAAAGACTGGAAGAAACTATCTTTCTAAAGGCCCAGCTTAAAACATATTTGCCTTCATTCAGGAACCATTAATTCACAGTTACCGTATGTCTGTAGGTAATTTTTATTTGTATAATAGTACATATGTTGTTTTCTTTATAACATTAATCTGATGTCAAAAAAGTTCAATCTCAAAAACATTGCAACTCTTACATTTTTCACTTTAAATTTTAATCAGAGAGTATGGAAGAATCAATAGTTACTTAAACTTTGAAAGGTTCTGAAAGAAAACCTGATTATAAGTTAGTGACTTAATGATTTAGTACGGTACTGAATAATCAATGATTGCTATCTGATGTTCCAAATCACTCTTACTAAATATATTTTGGAAAGTTTGTAATTACACTACAGACGTTTCTGGCAGGCATGGTGAAATGAAGAAGACATCAATGACACAGACAGTGGATCGAGTGCACCTTCAGCAGGTTTTGCAGATGACACCCAGCTGAGGGGTGTGGGTGACACACCTGAAGGACAGGGCCATCCAGAGGGATCTGCACAAGCTGGAGAAGTAGCCCATGGGAATCTCATGAGGTTTAACAGCCCAAGTCCAAGGTGCTGCACTTGGGTCAGGGCAACCCCCAGTACCAATCCAGGTTGGGGATGAACAGATCCAGAGCAGCCCTGGGAGAAGGACTCAGGGGTGCTGGTGGGTGAGAGGCTGGACATGCCCCGGCCGTGTGCTCTGGGAGCCCAGAACCCCCCGTGTGCTGGGCTGCATCCAAAGCCCCGTGGGCAGCAGGGCAGGGAGGGGATTCTGCCCCTCTGCCCCACTCTGCTGAGACCCCACCTGCAGGGCTGCATCCAGCTCTGGGGTCCCAGCACAGGAAGGACAGGGACCTGCTTGGAGCCAGGCCAGAGGAGGCACCAAGGTGATCAGAGGGATGGAACAGCTCTGCTGTGAGGAAAGGCTGGGAGAATTGGGATTGCTCAGCCTGGAGAAGAGAAGGCTTTGGGATGAACTAATTGTGGCCTTCTAGTACCTGAAGGGAACCTACAAGAAAGATGGAGAGAGACTATTTACAAGGGCCTGGAGTGACAGGACAAGGGGGAATGGGCTCAAACTGACAGAGAGTAGGTTTAGATCAGATATTAGGAGGAAATCCTTTGCTGAGAGGCTGGTGAGGCACTGGCACAGGAAAAACTGCAGATGCCCCATCCCTGGAAATGTTCAAGGCCAGGTTGGATGAGCAATGTGATCTACTGGAAGATGTCCCTGTCCATGGCAGGTCCCTTCAACCTCAAACCCTTCTAAGGTTCTATAATTCCATAATTTGCAGAGGCCCCTGTTCTGATGTCACAAGAATCTGTGTTACAGCAATGGATTTTCCATCTTAGTTGAGGCATGGCTGCCTCCAAGCTGACAGATGTCCTGGGTTATCTGTTCTGTTCAGGGTAGGAGTTCATGGCTTTTCACCTTGTATGCACAGAGGAGGTGGCTGGCAGCTTGAAGTGGGGAGTGGGAGTGCCTTGGTCCAGCGAGGGCAGCACTGGAAACCTCTGGTGTGACATGGACTTGTTATGCTGCTCTTGTATTGCCTCTGAATTTAAACAGGAAAGATCTTACCATTCCACTGGGTAAACAATCCTGCCACTGCAGGGAGGTCCTCATCAGATAGTATCTGGTTCCACAGATGGCCCTCTGAGGGAGCTTGTATTCATAATGTCTTTGGTAATGCACTAGCAGAAATGAGGTTAAAAATACAGTCTTTGTAACAGGCGAAGTAAGACATTGGTGATAAATTCAATTATTTTAAATGCATCAGACCAGGTTCTGATTTCAGTTACATGGATATAAACAGGCCTGCTGGTACCATAGACATTTGTGCATGCAAGGAAAGTCAGAATCTTGTCTCAGGGATGTAAAAATGCATCCACTTTAGACTTTCTAATCTGTGTTAGAAAAATTTAGTCTGTCCTTGGACTTTCCTTAGACATAAACATTCAAAATATTTATAGAATATGTTGTGGTTTTGGTGATCTTTTATCAGTATTTTGGGATTTTTTTTCCCCCACCTTTTAAAATTTTGCACAACCATGCAATTCCAAACATTTAATCTACATTTAATCTACCTCTTGTAACGTTGCCATTTCAGAGAGATCCAGGTGATATGTGAGGCTGGCTGCATTAAAAATGGCCAGAGAAGCCATTTATCCCTTCCTACTATCTATATCAGATATTGCATAGGTGCTGTGGGGAGAGGAAAGTTGTTCTTTAAATACAGAGTTAAGTGGCTAAATTCTACTTCATCTACAATGTATTTCTCTATTAGAAGAAGTGTTCTTTAATTAAAAAATGTCTTTGTTTGAGGTTGTTTGAGGGTGTTTAGGGAGAATTGGGAAGGAGTAGGGAGAAGGAAGCCCTACAGGCATTTTATTTCTGTCTTGGTCTAGTGCATTTTTTTTTCTCTTGTAGTAGCTTTGGAGGGTAATATAAGAATAGATTCTCTGTGGAGTTAGAGTGATTATTAATTTTTTTGTCCCTTTGGAGGATGTGATTTGTATGTCTCTTGGCTTTCCTTCAATAGGTCTTGCAAGAAAAAAAATTTGGTTTTAAAATTATTTTTTGTATAATTGTAATTCCTGATCACCTCTTTACAACAAGATAACTAAAGGAAAAGGGTGAAAAAAGAGGACTTTTTCCTGCCCTCTGCCTCTCCAGACCTGTTGCATGTGCTGTTCCTATTGATTTGACATACTTATGGCTTGATTCTGTCCTTGGTTGTTTTATTCCTGTACTTGAGGGGCTGAAGCAGCACTAGTGGAAACCCAAATTCTGCAAAGGTTAATTGCAGACTTGCTAGTTAAGCTTTTTTTACTGTAATGTACTTCTCTATTAGAAGTAGTGTCCTTTAATTAACACATGTGTTTGTTTGAGATAAACCTGTTTGCCTGCACCTGTGTGAAAAGGGAGGCTCAGGATTCAGAGGGGATTAATGGTTTTGAATCTGAGGGAGTTTTCTGCTTCTATAATGAAAGCCTCCTGTTGAATTTTCCTTAGGAAATGGAAGCTCTACTTTGAACTTTAAGGTACATGTGTGTCAGTTGCTTTCTTTGCTTCTTTCCCTTTACAAATTATCTCCTAGAAGACGAGAAATATGATGGGAATAATATCTATAAGCCTTAGATTCCCTCTCCCTCTTTGCAGTTTTGTGATACTGTGAAGTGCACAGCTTTCACCCAGTCCCTGCAGCCTCTTCTGCCTTGTGATGTCTTTCAGGGATGGTTCCTGTGCTGTGAAGAAAATGGCTTTTGGATCAAAAAAAAAAACCTTACAATTTTTGCTTCTTTTGTTCTTAATTGGAATACTATAGATATGGTGTCTAGGTTTCCTCTTAGTAAGGTGGCTGTTTTCCTCTGTCTGCTAGTTATGAACTTTCAAGCCAAAAAAGCTTTTTTTAAAAGTTAAACATTTCCTGGTGAGGTTCTGATGTAATCACAGAATGTTTTGTGTTGGAAGATACCTTAAAGATCATCTCGTTCCAACCCCCCCTGCCATGGGCAGGGACACCTTCCACTGGACCAGGTTGCTCAGAGCTCCATCCAACCTGGCCTTGAACACTTCCAGGGATGGGGTAGCCACAGCTTCTCTGGGCAACCTGTTCCAGAGTCTCACAAGCTTCAAAGTAAAGAATTTCTTCTTAATGTCTAATCTAAACCTACACTCTTACAGTCTGAAGCTATTCCCCCTTGTTCTGTTCCCTACATGCCCTTGGAAAAAGCCTTTAGGTACTGGAAACCATCTTAATGCTTTCTTAGTTGTAATATTTATATTGCAGCTAGCAGGGCTCTAGATACAAATGCCAGCTTTTTGTGGAACTCTAGCTTTCTGTAGACACAGTCAAAACAGAAATTATCTTGGACATTTTAATTAATTGTCAAGTAGGTAAATAACTAATTGAATACCATCTGTTTGCTTGGGCTGAGAATCAAGAATGTGTCTGTTAGTTTGAGGAAAGAATATTCATGAAACAGAATATGTCTTTTCCAAGATACTGATTTTTACAAAACTATTTCTTTGACCTTGCAGTGGTAATGTGCATATATTTTTAGGACATTTATTGTTCTATATTTTTGCTTTGGAATTCCCCTTTTCAGTTGTTTGCTCCTCCTTTTCTGCGGGGGTTTAATAGTCAAAAAAAGACAAGGCCAAAACAAACAAAGCTTTTTAGCATCCCTTTCTCTCTTCCCTCCATATGTCTGAGAGGGGACAGAGAGGAGCTGTGTGTGCTGGCTGGGGAAGGCACTGTTTTGCTGAAATAGCAGCAGCTTTAGGGGGCCTCAAACAAGCTCTTCACAAGAAAATCTATGTCTGTAACAATGGGGAGGTTCCCCTGTGCAAAAGGATTACCTTCCACAACTGGTTTGGAAGCAAAAGACAATTTTCATTCTGAACAGCTACAGGAAGTGCACAGGCAGGTATTGTGTGATCTGGGCTGCTGGAGCACTGGTTAAATGCAAAAGTGTAAGTTTGAGGGTCACAGCAAACAGGAAACATTACCCCTTCCCTGTAACTAGTCAACCAAAACCCCCCTTGTAGAGGCTTCCATTCTTTCCTTCCCTCCATGTGTGGGGGTTGGTGGGAAAGAGAGAAGCTGTAGTATAGTATGCTACATCTGCTTTTATAGTCTTCCTTAGATTTTTATTGTGTAAATAATACTGGGGCTTTAAGTTGCATGAAGCAGAGATATTTTTCACTGGAGATTTTAGATCAGAATTGAGGATTATGAATTATAGAGTATAATTCCAGCTGAACCTTTTGTTATGGATGGGTGGTGCATCCATGAGTTTGGAATATAGCTTTTAATAAAATAAAGATTACTGTAATAGCAATATTAAAAGTATGCTTCATCAGCCAATATGTAAATATACTGTTCTGTTAGTGTAGTGTTTTCCCTGTTGTTTTTCCCAAGTTGTTGTTTTTTTTTTTTAAATTGTTCTGTTCACAAGAACTTTATAGCTCTTTATAATGGGAAAAGACACAAGAAGTTTTTACAATACCATCTTTATAAAAACTACTTATGGAATTGCTGCAAGATTTCCCACATGTTAGATAAATTTCCCAAATATTCATATACCAATTTCTGTGGCAGTTGCCTATGCTTTAGACTAGAAAGGACATTCTATTTTTCCAGCCAGTCCTGTGTAATTGGTACAGTTCTGATAAATCAGTATTTGATTAAACAGCTCTTCTGAAGGAGCAGATCTGAGTCAGAGTGCTGTGAGAGGAGGTGTGGTGGGGAATAATAAATAGGTAAATGTTGCCAATGTCAGTGATGATGCCCAGAGAAGCTGTGACTGGCCCATCTCTGGAAGTGTTCAAGGCCAGGTTGGATGGGGCTCTGAGCAGCCTGGTTCCATGGAAGGTGTCCCTGCCCATGGTGGGGTTGGAAAGAGATGGGCTTTAAAGCTGCTTCCAACACAAATCATTCTATAATGTGAAAAATGTGGTGACTGGAAGACACAGGTGGTCCCTAAAAGCCCACAGTGAAAAGCAACTGCTAACACATCTCAGTGTTGTAAAATCCAACATTTAAAAAAAATTCAAGTTTTAAGTTAATTGAGGGGTTTTTCCTCAGGAAATTTTCTATGCTACACAATCAGACCTCTAAGAGACTCAATGGAGTGCTGTTTGTTCAGGACTTTTAAACCTGGCTGGATTTGGGGTTTTTTTTTGGTGAAGTTCAGGCCTTCTCTATGAAAGGAAAATTCGAGCATTTTCAAAGCAGCTTATTTTGATTTTGTAGTAGCCTATGAGGTGACAGTCTTGAGCAAACAGTCAGAGAGATTCTGAATGAAAAAGCATTTTTACCAGTGAGTATTTATTGAAGTAGAGCTATAGATGTGTACTGAGGAAATTTATGGGAATTTTTGCTTTCCTTCACTCAAAGGTATATTTCCCAAGAGCTGTAACTAAAACATTCAATGATATTTCTTTGTATAGCATCCAATAATGCAATGGCTGGAAGACAAGGAAGTGGCAGAGTAGCTGGGCAGATGCACTGGATATTAGCAATAATTCTAATGCTGTGGGGGCACCAGGTCAGTGGACAAGGACAAGGTAAGTGAAGATCTTTTACTGCAATTTGCTCTTGGCACGATATTGCATAGCATTGGTTGGAGAAAGGAGGCTGTATGGCCAAGGGCTGAACTTCCGTGAACAGCTGACAAGAAATAAGGACAGAAAAATCTGAAGGACTTCAGTTGAGAAGTCAAATTCTGTTTGGAAAATGATGTCTTGATGCCTTCAGGGATTATCCAGGTGTTTGAATCTGTTTTCGTGTGCTCAGTGACTGAAGCGTGCCTTGAAATAAATCTTCCCTTTGTGTCTGTTGTTGGCTCTCTAGGTGTGGAGAAGTTGTTGTTTAAGAGATTATAGACATGGATTTTGTTGTTTGGCTGTGATATCTGCAATAAACCTGCAGTATTCAGAAAAGCTTTTGTGGCCATGCTATAAATAATTTCCCTGTTGCATTCCTGTCTCACTCACTGATGGTGGTGCATAATAACAGCTGTAGGGATGCAGACAGGCAAAAGAAAAAGTCTTGAGTTCTTAATTTTGAAAAATGAAGCGTTACTGCATGTTTCTGATCTGAGGGCTGCTAAAAAGAGAGGTAAAGCAAGGCTATTGTACTTTCTAATCTGTATTTAAAATAAAAGATGCTTGTGTGTTGTGTCAAACTGGGAAAGGGGGAAAATGTCATTGATAATTTTGAGGCACTGAAATTAAAAGGAAGTGGCTAGGCATTCTTTTTTGAGGAATTCCTTTATCAGGCCTTCAGGAAATACATATTACATGTTGGCTGAGATTTCCACATCCTTACTTCACCCCTCAAGTGGGGGAAATGTATGTTTTTAAAGCTAGAGACTATCTGTTCTTTATTATTCCAGTCACTGGCTGCAAGCATGATGCTGGTTAGTGTGTGCAGCCTGTTCTAGGTCCATTTTCTCAGGCAGTTTGGGCTGCAGGAAGAGTTCTTGGCTGTTGGAAGGATAATGGTGTTTGCTCTTGCTTGGTGCAGTTTTAGATGTAGGAATTGGATGTAAACTGTGCACTGCAATTCTGCTGCAAACTTCTGTGGAATTTGTGTGTTGCCTCCACAGATCCTAAAAGCCAACCTGGCAGCCTGTATAGGACTTTAGCAGGGAAGTGTTGTGAGTGTTTTACAGGTAGTCACAAGCTTTTCTGCTATAGAAATTGTATTTGTACAAAAAGGAGTGTTGCTTTTCTCAAGTGTCCATTTTGACATTATAGTCTCTCAACTGGAAAACCAGATATATGTGAAGACTGACTGTTTTTGTGGTATTGTGCTAAATGTGATGGGTATGGTAATTTTTTCAGTTTTATGAAATACTGGTGAATGGCATTGGAAAGAAACACAAATACAGCATCTTGAAAGAGTTTGTTTTCAAAGTGGATGATGTGAGGGCACTTGTGCTGTGAAATAGTCTTTATGTGGTTCTGAACCCTTGTGAATTTCTGGCTGATGATGATATAGTCTTGATCTGTGAGTTGACCTTTAGTCAAGCAGTTCTATGTGCGTCTGTTTTCTAATAATTACCAAATTACAACTACGTAATAACTACCAAATTGTAGAAAAATGAGAATGGTATGACAAAAAATTCAAAATGTCTTCCTAAAATTAGCAGTAACCCTTAGTGGAAAAGGGGTATGTACCATGATCATATTATTTTGCTTTAGTTTTAAATAACTTTTTTAGGTTGTAATGCAGCTTTTGAATATTAAATACCTCTAAGCACTTCTAGTATAATGAAACTGTCTGTGTTTCAGGCTTGGTAGACTTTGTACTCTACTCTGATTGAAGTGTAGTGTAGACTTTTGAGGATACACTTATTGCAACTGCTGTGCAATGCTTAGACCTTCACTTGAGAAATGTGAACTTTTAATGGCAATGAAGTAGTAAATTATAAACAAGGAACAAGTATTTTTTGGCATCATTGCATAGGGTATTTAAAAAATGCAAAACCTCTAGGTTTCTGGATATATCCATAATTTTGTGCAGGTTTCTGTTAACACTTTATTTTTTTAAAGTGAAAAGTAAAGCCCCATGGGCATGCCTTGCAGGAACCTGAGAAATGTAATTTCTGAGTAATTTGAGAAAAATTAATATTAATTATAAAGTTTGGTTATTCAGAGTCTATCAGGACAATAAAATGAAGAAATAATGATTCTGTGTCTGGGCACAGAACCAAAAGCATTTAAAAGCCATATGGCTGCATTTAAAGAAAACAGCTTCTGAGTCACATAACTTCAGAGTGAGTGGGTTGCTATGGAAGTTAGAAAGAAATCAACATTTGTTCCACTTCCATTTCCAATCGGAGTAGTAAACTCAAATTGAAACCCCTTTGTTTTTTAACAGCCCTTTCTATCTGTCTCTTTTTGCACATTAACCCAACCCAAGGATTCTCTGCTTTTTGAAGTCCATGGGGCTGCATCTTGGTCTGTTCATGTGGGGCTTAGGACTAGATACTTCAGTCCACCCAGAGAAAGTGTCCAGTAGGGACTGGAGTCAGGAAGAAACTGTTTTAGTTTATTTTGTAGTCTTACACAATAGAAATATGTGTCATTTTGGAGTTTGGCATCCATTCTGCTTTTCTCACTTACCTGAATATTGCAGGTTTACTTCTCTGTCTTCAGAGGAGTAAATACATTTTTGCCTATATTTTGTACACGTAAGTAAATTTAGAAAAATTCTTACCTCTTTAACATTGAGCCCTGAGTAATCTGAGGAGCATTTTGGAAGACTTGTTTTTCTTGGTGAACTTGGAGAAATCATATCTGGAAGTCTGAAGTTACTTGAACAATAAGCAGGCAATTACTGTTCTGTGATATCCACAAATAGTGTTAGTATTGATATTTAAGATAGAAGATGAATAAAGAGTCCTGGAATCTAATAATGTTCAGACTTGTGAAAGAAGTGACTTTGCTCAATATCTGGAATTTCACTGCTGTATAGATGGTGCTGTCTTTGAAGCTCTGGAGACACTGGATAAAACAGTGTCTGCTCTCTCAAGAACACAGCAGTAATGCTGGTGTTCTTGGATCTGTGCTTCCTGCCCAAGAAGAGCCTTTCAAATCCCTTTTTTTTCAGGGCTGTCAGGGTACAGTGTTGACAGTTTGCTTTATTTAATGATCAAGCATAAAGGCTGTGCAATGTGCCACAGCCAAGAGGCTTCAGAGCTCAAACAATGTGCTAGAAAGCAGTGGGTGTTGCTGGCTGGCCAAGCTCTGACCCCCTGCCTGCACGAACTCTTTTCCCCCCAGCACAGGCCTAATGGGGGAAGAGCATCTTAACTTTTGAATTTAAACAGTGCTGTGTGTAAGTATGTAATAATTTTTTGTTTTCTTTTTGCGTTTTGTAACTTTAGTCATTGATAAAGCAGGCAGAATCATGGCTGCTTAGGAATATACAGGAGTATATATCAATGTACCTTCAGAAATAGAAAAAGGGAGTCTTTGCTGGACTTCAGAGTCATAAGGTGGGTGATTATAGCTGAGAACAAGCATTCAAAATGCCTCACTTTCTTCTTCTTCTATCTGGGCTGCTGACAAAGCCCAAATGTTTCTCAAAACATACTCCAAAACCAGTGAATAACAATGTCTTCACTCAGTCCTGAAATCCTGAGATTACTGTGGCTTGTTAATAGTGGGAAGGAAGGCAGATTGAGGATACCTGAGATTTCTTCCAAAACCCAACCTTAGTGATGTGTTTTGACTATGAAGACTAAGCTGTGGTGTCTATTTCCAACCTCTGCACTTTGCAGTGGGCTGAAGCAGGTGTGTGTCAGTATCTTTGTCTAGCTCAGCTGTCCCTCTGACAAGGTAAAGAAAAGTATTTTGTATATATGGAGGGTGTATGTGTGCACATGTACAGTTTTATCGTACTAAATGACTGGCAGTGATTTTGGCTTTAAAAAATGTAAAACACCAGAGAAATAAAAACTGTAGAAATCAAGAGTCTTGGAACTGGTTTCAAATTTCACACCTCAGCTAATCCTGAAATGCTGCATGCTTGCTGTAATGCCATGATTTGCATCCAGCACTGTAAAATCTGCCAAGTGCATGTGCGTAACCTGGCTTGTGACTCCTTATGGGAAGAGGAGCAGCCCCATGGTGACATGGAATGGGGTCCAGGTGGCATTGCTGCCTCAGGGGTGCTCCCCAGACCAGCCTTGTGCACATCCAGCTCCCAGGTCACCCAGCCCATCCAGAGCCTGTGGCACAGCCCAGCAGGGTAGGATGGGTTTGCATGCTCAGGGGAAAAAAGGTGAGGTCTGGTCTGCATGTCTGATGTGAGCTGCCTTGCAGGTTTGTTTCTTTTAATGGTAACTTCTGCTATCTGAAAATCAGTCCTCTTACATCAATCTTTTAAGGTTACCTTTAAATAAGTGAATGTGCAAAGCTGCAGGTAATGTATCAGTGCTTTGAAAAGCATTGAGTCTCTGGCAGATGTGCTTGGATCCAAACCTAGACTAAACCCAGGTGACAAGCTTAAGCAGTCTTTGCTTGTGCACTACTGCCTGTTATAAATTCAGGTGGTATAGTAAGAATAAATTGGGACAGGACAACCAAAGCTCTCCAGGCATTTTGTGTTACACTGCAGTTATTCCTTCCATCTTGGTGCTTCCTCACTGGGGAATTCTAGTGGATATTTGAGTTAAGTGATGAAGATGCTAAGTAATGATGGGGCTAGACCTGTGTCTGTATCCTCAATGTAGGTGTGTCAAGGTATTTAGGGACATTTGAGTGAGTTCTTGGAAGCCCCAAACCTTTGTTCTTGAGGCAAAGATGTACCGTGCCGGAAAGAACAGGAGATAGGTACAAATGATACACCTAAATTTCATGTTCTCACTTCTGCCTATGCAAATTGGATGCTACATTTTATAGCTGGAGAGGTGGTTTGTAGATACACCTATGCATGAAGAAAAAAAAGTTTGAACTGCAATGGGAAGTCTTATTTCTGGTTCAGCAGCCTGTATTGGAGGGCTTCAGTGAAAGAAGAATCAGCCTTAATGCAAAGTGGCTGCTGCTTGTCTCATAATAATGTTCTCAAAATACATTTGAAAGCACAATATCAGCATGTACCTTTACCCTATCAAAGTACCAGTAGTTTTTTATAGCAATTGAACATGATTTAGTACTTAACCTTTCTCTCTTGTACATTATGCAGCTTTGCTAATGGATAGCAACACTGTATTTTGAAGGGAGGATTTGTTTTGTTTTTAATGGAATGGTTAATAGTAGCCACTTTAAAATTGGCAAGTAGCTTTTAAAAAAAAAGGCTGTTAACGAATAATATATTACATTTTTTAAAAAGAGGTCTTAATTTGTCTAGGCAACATCCTTTGCAGAAACTCTTGATGGAAAAGAAACTAGGAGAGTCTTTCTTTAAGGTATTCTCACCTCAGATACTGGTGAATTGAAAAGTGAAATCTGAAAAAAGGGAGCTGCACACACCACCTTAGAATGCAGCTGAATTTCTGCATGTGCTGTGGAATTTAAATTCGATCACAAAGCATGCTTTGCTTTCAATCAATTATATTTCCATTTGTCATAAATCCTTCTTGCAGGCAAAGACACTGCACAGTTAATGCATCCTACAAATATTGCATTTTTCATTAGAATTAATCGTCATGGACTTTCACAAAAAGTATAAGTTACTAAGCATGCAGACATTGTTCCTTGTGGCCAACAATCAGAAAATACTTCATGTCTTGCCTATTTCAGAAAGATCCAAGGTAACTTGAACAGTAAACAATTAAAATATAATTACAGATTCCACTACAATGTAATTCTCAGAAATCATACAACAGAAGGTAAGAATACTTTTAGCATTAAGTACAGGAGGAGACAACTTGAGCAGTGTACCTACTACTAATGAGTAAGTAGAAAATTTGTGGTAATAGTGCTAAGTAGCCGAAGTGACAAAAACCCATGAAGGTTTTGATATAAAGTGATGAAAGGGCTTAAGAATTCTCTTGAAAAATGTGAACTGTCTAAGCAAAAATTTAGATTTTTCTCATTAGTAATTTGCATGAATATGTCTAAGGTTATTTGCATTACTCTTTTATGACCTGACAAGTACTTTTCTCTGGACTGTGTTTTCTGCAGCTGTTTCCCCCTAGGATTGTTAGTCTGCATCTATGAGAGTACAAAAAACTGCTTTTGCTGAGGAGGTTCTATGGGGAGCATAAAATGAGTTGTTTCATATTGGAGAGCAATGCATGGGAAATTAGACCTGGTGTAGGAGATAAATGAAATACCTGGGTAATAAAAGGTCTCCTGTTCCATACACAAAGAGCACAGGTAGCTCTGTCAGCCTTCAGTTCTCATAGTTGAACTAACCAAAAATCAGTGAAAAGGATGAGAGCAGGTACTGAGAGTAGCTTTACCTTCTTTAGTAGAACTTGTGTTTCAAAATTAGATGTTATATTTTTGTTACATGAAAAATTAGGAGAAACTGAGACAATCTCAATGTTAACCACTTGAATGAATAGTTTAATGCAATTCAAGATGTAGAAAATTTTTTAATATCATGCTAATTATTGGGCCATAAATAGCTATATAGAAAGAATATTTCTGAGATCAGGTGTGTGCTTTATGTGGTTGGTTTGTTTTAGGTAGAAGGTTCAGTGTTTGCAATTTGCAACAGGTTAAATCATCAAGGATGGAATTCCAGGAAGCTTTAGTTTTGAATAATGAGATCTTTTGTAATGAATGTGTGTGTAATTGAGAACCTCAGATGTCATCGCCTGGAAACAAGCTTGGATGATGCAGATAACTGGTGGTGCTGCTGTGGCAACTTTTGTTCCAGGTGGACCAGGACTCACTTCCCATTGTGTAGGAATTAATAATTATCCTAGCACTAAACTCAAACCCAATTTTTATTTTCCTTTCCAAAAAGCAAATTTACTTATTAGATGACAGGATATTAATTAAACCACCACTGGATACAACTTTAAAAGTTTCACTTTGTATGATTTAAAGTCTTTCATTTTGGAAAATATGGTGCTCTTGATGTTTTAACAGAATGTATGAGGCTTCAAAAATGTTCTTGGCAGTCACTGTGGTAGTAAGCTTCATGAAAAATAATAAAAATTGGCAGTAAGGAGAATGATACAATGCATGTAATATAAAACACTTTATCCTGGAACATATACAAGTACTAAGTGTCCTAATGTATATTTATTGAGATAGAGCTTAGAGTTTTATTTATGTTGCATTTTAAATGAATGTATTCCAGGATTCAGTTGTGTTTTTGTCTGTTCTTTCTACACTTATTTGTAAAAGTTACCATAACCATTAACTATCAGACCTTGGTGACTTGAAATTAACCTGTAAAAGGATATTGCAGAAAGCTCATAGTTGAAACAGGTTTTTCTGATGTCTTGGGTAGCTGAAATATATTTGTTTTTAATCAAGATTTCTTCTACTGTTCAGTTTCTTTCTGGGGTTCATCTCTTTCAACAACAACAAAATTAAAAATGACCCAAACAAACCCAACAGAAAAGTCATTTTAGCATTTCTAAAACCAGATCCCTCCATGAATAAGTGCTGTGAAAGCTTGATTAGGGTGAGGATGCCAAGCCTGGATTCCAGCATTAATAGCTACTTTCCTACAAATTCCTTTTCTACCTTTTCTCATCTTTCAGCTTCTGTGCTGGCTGGGTGATGTTTGGGACCAGATACTCATACTTTTCCTGCTGCCACTTGCTGTTCTGTATTTAGGTCCTCACTTCTCCAGGAGAAATAAATCCCAGCAAAGGTTTTGGAATGGCAAATCTTCACTGGAAGAAAGCCAGTAGAAGTCATCTCAAGTTGACTTTACTTGTGGTAATTGGGATCACCAATTCTCAGCTTCCAAAAAAAAACCCCAAAAAACACAAAACAAAAAAAAACAACAAAAAAAACCCCAAAAAAACAAACAAACAAAAAATCTGGGGAGACCTATCAAAATGTAGAAGAACAAGTGATGATCAGCAATTACTGAATGATGTGAAGATAGAGAAGGGGCAGGGAGAGGGAGAAGTGGAAAGTGGCATCCTTAGCATGAAGAGTGAAGCAAAGATAAGGTCATCAATAGCCCTTCTAGCTCTGCTTGAAAACGTGAGAGCAGCCAAAGACTGTTTAACTGCAGGTCTGCAGGAATATAAAGGCAGAGTGTCCTATGCAGTGCCCTGCATGTGAATCAGTTAATTGCAATTTGTGCCTAGAACTAAGTAGGACATTTCAGTGCTCACTCTGGAGGTGAATTATGTGGGGGTCTTGAATCTTTCTGTACCTCAACACTGGTTCTGGAATCCATTCAGTGAGGGCTGTCTAAGAAATATTATTTTTTTAAAAAAGAAAATTGTTTTGATATACTTATTGGGTGACATTTTATTAAAGTGAGGAACTTCTCATTAACACTCGGTTCAGGGAAAGTGGTCTTCAAAGAATTATCTCATGTATTAGATGAAAGTGTTCAGTGATTTGCAATTTCAGAACAGTCTTTCATTCACAGTTTAAAAATTGCCAGCAAATGCACAATTAATTACATAACAATTTAACTTTGACAGCTCATTTCTGGATCAGATAAAATAAGTCACAGCTTTCACATCTTGCTAAATGATGTTTCAGTGCTTTGTGACTATGCTTCATAGTGGTAGGGTCATATCATTAAAAATACATGGGGACGAATGTTGTTTCCATTATTCTAATATATTGCAGAAAATGCGATTTTTTCTTACCTGTTTAAACTTATCAGTATGAATGTGAATATTTTCAATTTTCTCAGTCTGTGTTAAAAGTAGGGGATAAAAGCATGTGATGGATTTTCTTTTTTTTGTTGCTGATTTCAGACAAATAATACAGAAATGCTTCAACCATGTGAGCTAAAAGCAAAACCTTATTGAGAAGAACTGAAGTTGTATTTTGCTGAAAAGAAATACTGTGTTGCACATTCAGAGTCCAAAGCATGCCATGCTCTTTATGACCTATCTGAAATCTGTTTCTTTCAAAAACTCTGGCATTGATCATTACCAGTAATAAATCCTCTGATATTTCTCTGTTATAGAAAAGTAGCCTAGGGCAATTCTTTTTCATGTATATTGTAAGAGTGCAGATACATATGTATGTGTATGTGCCAAGCACTTTCCTGCTGGTTTGATTTGCTGCAAGACTTTATTATTTATTAATTTGAAATAAATGAATAATCCCATTTACATGAGAGATCTGTTCGTGAAGTGCACTTTGAAAATTTGTCTTCAGTGACAAAGACTCATAAATCACACACTATAAAACTTTTAGATATTTTGCTTTAGACCAGTTTAAAGTTCCCAAGAGAACTCTGATAAACATCAGGCTTCAGGTTTCACAATGTTTATACTTAGCACTGTCCACTTGAGTCTAAAGGTTCAAGTGTCTTGTGTAAAGTCATTTCACTTTTTTTTCCCCTTAAAATCTCGGTTGAAGCAGCAAAGATAATATGGGCAGTGTATAGAAAGTGGTCAGGTGCTCTCAGAATGGCTGAGGTTGTAAAGGTCATCTGTGCCAACCTCCCTACTCAAAGCAGGCTCAGCAAGCAGAGGCAGCTCAGGAACACGTGCAGACATCTCTGCAGTACAAATATTTGGGAGATGTAGAATTATCATTGCTCTCTAGATTATCTTAAAAATGTGAGGGGGAGGGCATTTGCAATTCTAAATGTAACTTTGCATATTAATTTATGCATGTGTGTGACAGGCAAACTGTGATTGTTTCACTGGGCTGTCCATCAAGGGAAGAATGAGTTTAACAAATATGCTCATTCTTGTACAAATCAGGAGGCAGATGCTGTGCTTGAAGTGCCACTGTACACAGCATGGGCTCATACATGTCTGTTAAGAAAAATAAGCACAAGCATGACAGGCTTCCTGTGAAACTACTAACTTCATCTGGCAGGTCACTGTCATTATCTCTGACTTGAAATGCAGTGGAAGCTTCAGTATCCCCCACTCCTCCAGATCTTTGTTTTTATAGACCCTGTGTGTGGAGTAGGTGTTTGTTGTGAGGGATCCTTTGTTTTAGCTTCCAGTGTGCTTAGACATTCTGAATTCATAGTGCATACAGCCTGCCCCTGTTCAGCTAAGCAGGCAAGTTAGATGTTCTAGCTCTGTTCAAATCTCTGAAGTCATGAGTATTTTGCCAAATTAACACCCTATCTGATGGAACTTTAGCTTGGTCAAAAAAAGCTTTACAACCACAAGTCAAAAAAGTGAAATTGTATGCAAAAAGTGTCTTCCCTATTCATTGCATGTGACTTTGTGTTGTTACCATTTTTAATAGTATAAGTATTAAATCTGCCTTCAATTGTCATTAACATTTGTGTGTAGTTGGTGCACCTATTTCTTCTATGACAAATTGCTTTATCATTTTGTCTCCTTGATTTGTTGTGCTTTTTATATGAGAAATTCTGCTTTCCTTCACCCAAACCCCTCTAAAGAACTACTTTTATGACAGTTTTTAAGCTGGAAATGAGTGACATGCAGGGTAGATGGGATGAAGGTGTCATGCACACAGGCCATGTGTAAGTGACCACCCTCAGGATTTAACTCTGTAAGCCCTCAAATAAGGTGGACAGCTACACTTCTATTAATAGAGCCTAAATGTGTGAAACTGGCCACAATTCTGGAAAGAATATAATTCAGTATCAAAGCATTTGACCACTTTTAGACCCTCTTTTGTGCAGTCTTTCTTCCCATCAGCTCTGAGGGAAAGCAGTGATTTATGTTATCTACCTGAGCTGGCTCATAAGTCTTACAGTTTTTGAATCCTGTCTACGAGAATCCTTTGTCCTTTACAAGGCCAGCCAAAGGTCTGTGACTTTCTGATAACAGATTGCATAAATTTGAATTACTTTTCCTATTAGAGAGAAGAAACTCTGCATATTCCTCAGTGTTTTCTAGATCTGATACATGTAACACTTTTAGAATCAGCAAAAAACTATGACTTGCTAGCACACCTCTTCAAGTCTGTATTTCAAAGTGTATGGAGCTTGCAGTGCAGGATTTTTTGCTTAGCCTGGACACAGATCATCTAAATATATTAGTTCTGTGAAAATGTACCAAGCAGTTGTTAGCAGAGGTAGCTCTTTCTGAGGTGGTGCTGGGAAGTAATGCATTCTAATTAAATTCCACAGAAAAATCCAGAAAGCATTTCAATGAGGATGCTTCATGAGCTTGCTGAAGGCAGCAGTCTCCTCTCACTGTAAAAGCATGAAAACAAATGGTTCTAATTCTTCTTGTTTTCACAGTAATAACTGTCATAGGTTAAAACAGATATTTCCATTAGAGCACTTGGATTAGGTTAGCTTAGCTTGTTGAGAGGTAATAATGACTTTCCTCCAAGGATGAGGAGGCAAAATAAGAAAATCAAATTAATATCAAAGGAAGCTGCAAGTACTTTGTAAGTAAATCAAGACATAAGTTAGTCAGATTTGTAGTAGAAATACGTATAAAGGATGGTGATGGGTCTTTTAAAACCTTTTTTCCTACAATATTAGAAGTTTCCTTGTGGAAGTGCACAAGTTTTACATCCATGTGGATGGAGGCAACCAGTGTGTTGTGCTGACATCATTTTACATCATTCCTTCACGCTGTACAAGGAACTGCTTGGGGGTTTTCCTTTCTTTAGAGGGCAAAAGGAATTCTGTAACTATGGTAATATGGTTTGTCTTAAGAGTAATGTTTGGATTATAAACTGAAATTATAAAGTGGAATAAATTCCCAAGAGAAATCATTGATGCCCCATCCCTGGAAGTGTTCAAGGCCAGCTTGCTGGGCTCTGAGCAACCTGGTCTAGTGAAAGGTGTCCCTGTCCATGGCAGCGGGGTTGGAGCAGGATTATCTTTAGGGCCTCTTCAACCCAAACCATTCTATAGAGCTATTTTGAGGCTGACTGCAGGCCCCTATTCTAGGGAACTTTTCCGTATTTCATGCAGAGAAATACCACATACACTAAAACACTATTCATTTCATTGCACTGCACATGTGTATAAATTGTACTGATAGCTCCCGGAACAGGAAGAATTTCATTACTTAAATAATCCTAATGTAAATTTTCTATGTGTCTGCCTTCCTCCATTAATGTGCAATGTGTGGGATTTGCATATTATTTCAATAGAAGGCTAACAAAATAAGCTTGTTTCTTAAGGAAATTAGAGTCCTAGAAATGATCTTGCTTGTATTTCTGGGAAGATACCAAATGCTGTGTCCTGTCTCCTGAATGCCCAGTATTAGTGGAGGCTGGAGCAATGCCATTGCCAAAGTTGCCGTTTTAACAACTTGGCCAAGTTTTGAATAAGGCACAGCATTTGTTTCTCCCCAGGCCCTCAAACCAAACCAGTCTGAAAGGAGTGACTCCTGGCCTTGGGTGTTCAGAACCATCTCCTGGAGCAGAAGCACCTTGCTGGTTGCCTTCTGTGGTACCTAAGAGCGGGATGTCACTGTTGCTCCCGGTATGTGGCATCTCCAGCCATTGCATGGGGCTTCCCTCCTTTCTTCCCTGTGTGGGTTCTGTGCTTATTTTGGGGAAACAGAGAGGTGAAAAACCACTGAAGATTGTTTGCTCAGGTACAGCAGCATCCGTCTGTCAGCAGCCTGGAGCTCTTCTCCCTGAGGAGACGGAGGCTGTGTTGCAGTGTCTTGGCTCCTGCTGCAGCTGCCAGCGTGACCAGCTTCCCAACAGGACATCTCCCTGTGAGTGGGCTTTCCCTTGGGATAGCACAGGGCTGCTGGCACTGCAGGGCAGTGTGACACCTTCCATCCTGCGGCATCACCGCTCCCCTTGCCATCCTTGAGCTTCCCAAGCTCTCTTGCTCATGTGTATGTCTTGAAAATGTGTCTTGATGTTTAATTCATAGCATGAAGCCTGTGATTAGGGTGAAGTAGCTGCCTCAGGTTTGGAGCGGGAGGATCTGCTATATCAATTTATATCCTTAAGTTAGGCAGGGACTCTCCATCAAGCCTTTTGGCAGGGCACCAGCCAAGCATTACTGTCGCATTTGATTCTTTATTAGTCACTGTAAATGGGTACTGGAGTTCAGAGAAAATAAGATCTAGCATAAATACTGCCTTAATTTGTGTATGTTGACTGGGTTTACACCAGGCTTTGGTTTGTTTGCTTTCAATTAGAGATAGTATGGAAAAAGATTTATGTGATAATCCATACCAAAGGGCCAGTTACTAATGAAGACATTGGTAATTCTAAGAGTAATTAAATTTCATCTGAGCTAATTACTGAGGTATTCTGATTCAGATGCCTCTAGCAACAAATACTGAAAATCCATTTATTTAACTCAGCTTTTACTTGGCTTGTTGCACTAGCTGATAATACACATTCATTTCTAAAACATTTCCCTTGGGTGTCCTTTCTTTCTTGCTGTGGATGTGTCCCCATAGATACTTCCTGTCTGTTTTAAATACAGTAGAAAATGGTCTTCTATACATCCAAGTCCACAATAAAGCAATGAAGTGGAGTTTCTTGTCTTTGAGTAGAACAAAAACTATTGTTGAGGAGAATTGAATCCATATATAACATATCTTGCATTATTTTCCCAGTTATTCTCTCTCCACATGTTATCTCCTGATGTATCATGCTATGTGAAGCTTGTTTTAGTAGCTATAATGTGCTCTTATGCAAGCTGATAGGAGAAACCAATGGAAAAGGACTTGACTGATTTATGATCAATTCAGAATCTGGCTGCAGTGAATTTAATGAAAAATCTTAAATATCTAAGGACCTGATTGTACTTGTATTTGAGCATAGCTTATAGAGAGTTTATTGTATTACTTGAAAAAATTAACACAGGCTTTTTTTAATGTATCTTTTTTGCAAAGAAAGGTTTTACAAGCCTTGGGAGCAAAATGCAGAACTTAGTTTGTGTGCCTACTTCTCCAGATAAAGAGCCTTACAAATTTTTTTCTTAGTAAATACTAAACACAGTGTTACACAGTACATTTTAAGCAAGGCCTGTTTTTTCTTTAAGTGAATAATGGTATTTTTAGGTAGTAAGTTGCTTGAAAATGTTTTCCTAGAGAGGTGTGACATGAGAAATATTATTTCAGAAACTAGAAAGACCCAGTTTTTGAAAAAGGTTGGAATCATTTCTAGCAATACTTATTCTTAATTTTCATCAGCAGTGCAAGTGGAGGCCCTGAAATCTTTGCTAGAAAGTATTGCACCTGACATTAAACCCCCAAGGATTTTTAGGGCATTTGTCTTCCTCAGTGGCCTGGGACCTTTTGGAGTTTGCTCTTTTGGTGGCTGTGCAGTGAGGCATCCTCTGGCCTTGGTTGTAATGTGGGGGACCTCATTCCCCATCATGGATCTGTACCCAACTCTAATGCCAAACAAAAGGACATTCTTTTGTGTTATGTATGGTCTTTTGTTTAGAATCAGAGCTGTGGGAAGTTTGTGTGAGAAGTTGCTTTGATGGAAAGGTAGGCTTGGACTTGAGTTGTGAAAATTGCCAACAAGATTAATTTCACAAGTTCGAAAGAAATGCTACTCAAGTTATTTGCTATGCTACTTTCCATAAATAATTCAAAAATTGGAATTTCCATTTTCAGATTTCTCTGTTACAGATTTTACCCATTTATTCACCTTTCATCCCCTTTAAAAATCCAATCAGGTTAAGAGCATTTTAATGTACTTCTAATATGTGCATTGCCTGGAATTTTAGATTAAAGTGGAAAATGGGTCTTTATGACTGCAGTGAGTGATGTTCAAGGGTTGCTTTAGGAATGATAAAACTTGTTCTATTTAGTGTGTTTTGTGATTGAAATAATTTGCAATTTAAGAACCCATCCTCTGAAGATCACCTTCAGCGCTGGGAAGTTTATACACCATCTGCTTTGACCTGCTCTGGAGACAATGAAGTCAAACCAAATTGTGTTACTAACAGTAAACATGACAAGCACAGCTCGGTACCTCTGAATGGGTGGCTGGCCCATAACAGCCATGCAGCGAAATGTGGCTCTGGGACCCCTGCACTGTTGGTTTTATAGGTGGCAGGTGCTCAGACTGAAGTGGTGGGTAAATGTTTAGAAGCCTTGAGAGAAATAGCTGCATAAATCCAACTGTGCAGACTAATTGATTGTAAAATGGCTTATGCTGCTTTGAATTAGTTCTCCTGTTTCAGGAAAATACTTTTCTCCTGACACTTGAAAATTGAGGGATGAATGCAGAAGTGATCTGTAGCAGCTGAGTGCTCGATGTTGTGATGCACTGGTTCCTCCTAATGTTGGAGGAAGGTGGAGTTTGTCGCTTCCTTTGCAGACAGACGGAAAACAGGAAAGATCAGACTTCACTGGACAGCAAGTGGTCCAGACAATTTGGAGAATGAAAACTGATTGTAAGCAAGGAAAGGTGGTGCATTATTTGGTGTCTTCAGTTATTGAATTAGACATGGACTTCAGTAAGTGAATGCAGAGCTGTAATAAGGCAGGGAGGGAGGTTCCATTAACTGACAAGTGCCATGTAGCACTGTGGGTTACTGGATGAATATACTTGTCTTGAAATTAGCTCTTCTCTGTGTTCCGGTGTGTTTCTGGTGGAGAAAGCAACACTGAACACATCTTTGTTTTACCTCAGTTTTTGCCATAATTATATGTGTTCAAGTGCTTGGAAAGTACAAAAATGTTATGAAAATCATCCGTTACAAAGAACTGGAGGGAAAGCTCAAAAAATACGTTTTCATATTTTCAAAGCCAAAATCTTTTTCTGTAAGTTTATTATTTTAATTTGAACTTGATATTTTTTTATTTTTAGTCATGAAACTGAAGTGACTGACTGAGTAATTTTTATTTTCAAGATCTACTTTTGCGAAGTGGAGGAATAAAGAAAACCCACTTTAATTGAAAGATTCTAATGATTCTCTGTCAGGTATGGAAACATCCCATGAAATTAAGCTGAGTCTTTTTGTTGACTTCACTCAGTTAATAGCCACTCAGAGTCACTGTAAAATTATTACAGTATGAAAACAGGGTTACCTTTGTGGCCTTGATCTGAAAAGATTTTGATAGATTGTCGCAGTGACTTCTTTTCCATTTAATGTACATGATTTAGCATATTAAGACTTAGGATTTATAAGTGTAAAATGAATTCAAATTGCAGGCCTATAGATGAAATACAGCAACCAGCTTTGTGACTGACCCATGTCAGTGGCACTAAAGCATGTGTGCTGTGGTAGGGTCAGTATTTCTGAGGTGTTGGATCTTTTTTTGCAGGCTTTTTTTTTTTGTTTTAACTCAAGCCTCACGTCTTGGATTTATTTTTCCTACAGGAAAATATTATGCAAAGTATACATATCAAAACTTTGTAGTTTTTATCATGAGACAGTAGGAATAGGAGGAATATTACTGTGTATCCACCTTTATGAAGTTCTATACATCCTATAGATGCAATCTATGCTTTGGTTTAAGGTAGAGAGAAAGCTGTCGGCATTAACTGTAGGGAAAACACCATTTTTCAGTGCTTCTAAGCTTGTCTCCTACATGATTTTTGTAATATCTTCACAGCAGCTAGTGACTGTCTGACTTTTATTTTCCTTTCCACTCCTAATGCAGGGTGCTTTGAAGAAGTTTCAACTTTTATTCAAGTCAGTCAGAGTTGGGCTTAATGCAGCTCTGTAGTGTCAGGCTGCATCTGGGTAATTCTCCCATGACACCACTTATTTTCCTAAAATGTTTGCAGCATTCCACAAAAGCCAGAGAGCCAGGAAAGGCTTTTTTCCTACTTCATTACTGAGTGCTTTGCTCAGATTTCACTACTGGATGGGAAAGGTTGACACTAGCAGTAGAAAAGACTCAATCATAGAAAATACTTCAACCCACAGCCATTGCTAAAACTGAAATATGAACTTAACAAAATTGTACTTGAGTGATAAAATTGGTTGTGTAATCTGATATAATCAGTGTTATCCCTAAGATATGTCAGTGCCTTTCCAGTGGGTAATGCAAAAATATAAAAAACTGCATTGGACAGGAATAAGGTAATACATCTTTAAATAGCTGCAATGGTTTTCATACACCTGGGTGACAACTGGTGAGCTACTAGAAATATTTGAACAGAACTGCCTTGTTTTCAGCATTGTCAAAATATTCCAGAAACTTCCATTTCAGCATCCAATTTTATTTGAAAACCGAACTACTTGTGTTTTGGCTCTTTGAAAAGCACAGAGAAGGAAAAATTTATTTGAAAGTCAAGCCTTTTTGCTTGAATTAGTGTCCATAAAAACTAGCAGATATCTAGTAAGTATGAGTTGTAACAAGTTTTTCAGACAAAACTCAAAAGAACGCAGTAGCATGAACTGATGCATAAGAAGAAATCCTTTTCTTTCCTGTCTCTTTTCATCTTATTCTATCAAATATGTACTTTGCAAGTTCTAGTTTTTACTAAAGTTTGAAAGTTCAAATCACTTATTTTACATATCTTGGGAAGAAAATTAATTTTAACCCACTGACTAAGTCATTAATACATACTTTTATTTCTCTTAGACTTTAGTTTCAGTCTGTATTGGTAAGCAACTGGTAACATATATTTCAATAGTAATTTTTTTGGAGGCTTCTTCAAATCAAAACTTTCTCCTCTTCCTTAAGCCAGTACTGCCTGGGGACTTCAAATATTGTGGTGTTATTAATTTGGAAAATAACCTTGCCTAGCTATTAATACAGAAATCAGAATGTCTGCTATTTATGTAGCTGGAGGATATTACTACTATTCAGGGGCAAAAAAAATCCCCAAAAATAAGTCCATTTTGAGATGGCAGGAAATACACTCCTAAAATCAACATTTTAGTGAATCTTGGAACAAATTTGGGTCTTGCTCTCCCTTCTGCTGGAATGACTGTGGCCAGTAAGGGAACTTACTGTCTCAACCTTCATGGTTTAAAATGTACTATTCAGCTGACCTAAAGCTGGCATGATTTACCTTGAATGCTTGAGGTATAAGCAAAAGTGAAAAAGTGAGGGTTGTTTCATGAGCTGTTTGTCCATTTGCTCAGCAGAGTGGGAGAATTCACCCCGTCGGTCATCTCTGCCACGTTGGCAAGGGAGAGCCTTTGCTTTCCTGTTACATTTAGTTTGTGGAAATGTACAGTCCCCACCATTCACAGCTCAGAAAAGGCAAAATAGTTAAGGATTCAGCTGCAATTAACCTTTGAGAGCTGTCTGTGTAATTCCCATTTATGTCTTTCAGAAAGAAGTCTTTACACATCTCATTAATTTGATTCAGTTGCTTCTATTCAAAATTATAAGAATGTATTTGAATGCATGGCTCCAAAAAATCTTCTGGGCAGTTCTATTTTGCATGTGTTTTGCAACCAGTCTGCAGTTTTCCTCTGTAAAAGTCACATAAATTTAGAGCCCTATGAGCACACAAGTCCATATGCATTAATTTGTACGGTGGGAGGAAAATGTTAGTTAAGACACTCATAGAAACTTTGCTTTTTTTGTTCTGGTTTTCAAGATTTTGGTATTTGGCTTTCATCAGCATTTCCCAAAGGTTAGCTGTTAAGAGATAAAGCTGTAAAAAGACAACATGTCCTAGGATATATGCCATTTATACTGCAAGGCCTAGGTGCTTACACTGAGTGCAATGCTGTAATACCAGAATACATCACAATCATTTAAGGCTTTGTCCCATATGGTGGCAAAGTACACTGCAACCCATTTTATGGAGGGAAACTGAAAAACTGAAGTGGTATTGGTACAGATTTTAGAGGCCTGTCTTCTGTACCGTGGTACATTGATGCTGTTGGCAGTGCTAAGCCCAAAACTGAGCTCACTTGAAAGCTTCCCTGGATACTCTGGTTTTCTTTTTGATCCATGCAGCCCCATCTCATTATGTTAAGAGTCATCTTACAAATGATGGTACTATTTTAAAGATTGGATTACTTTTTAACTTATAATTTAATTGCAATAAATGTTCTCCTACTGTAAAATACGTTGCTTTATGCTGCTAATTTGTTCACTCTCTAAATACAGAACTTATGGTCTTGAAAATTCTGTTTATGTTTGATTTATGTGCACTTAATTTGCCTCTGTTTGACCCCCAGCTTACACAGGACAAGGGAAAGCTTTGTTGTTGCACAAATATTTAGGAATACATCGAGAATGCTTTCAAAGAAGTTACAGTATTTTTTTCTCTACATTATGAACTCCTTAGGCTGCTTGCAAAATTTCCTTTGTACTCAAATGTTTCACTTCCTGCCTTCAGATCTTCTGTAAGATCTGTTGCTTACCAACATTTACTGAAGCTGAGGTCTAGAGGCCTCTTAGATATGTATGACAAAAGACAGAAAGCATGTGAGGGTTTTTTTTTTTAAATAAACACTTGTATGAAATAGGAAGACTCTTAGTTGAAGTCAGTGAAGTCAGATGTTGACCTTTGGATTTGTTGAGCTGCCAATTATCTGAATCTGTATCTTTTCTCCCTTCCACTTGTGTGCCATCAAGAGCACAAACATGTCTGAAGTACTCAATTTTGCTTGCATGAGAGGTATAATGTTGGCAGAAATACAGTGATTTTTCTACCTACAGTGCATATAGAAAATATGCTATAGTTATTCATGTATTTTGTTCTAGGTATGAATTCAAATGTGTAAAGTGCAGTTTTCTATTCCAGCACTCTTGAAACAATGATTTTGTGAAATATAATCTTGATACCTTATAGAACAGACACAAGCAATTGGAAAGAACTATATTCCTCACACTTTCTTGTAGAAAATATGCAATGTTTGCTTAAAAGAAAAAACTGAAAAAATTGTTTTCCATTTAAAAAGTGTTTGTACTTTATACATCACATAATATGAAATGAACTTCAAATGGGAGAAATCTAAAATTGTGTAACCTGCCTTTTGCACTGTATTATTTCCAATTATTTGTCCATAATTGCTACATTTTTATACAAATTTCAGTGAGTTTACAAAGCATCTGCAATGAATCATTCCCGTTTGAGTTTCAGATGGCATCCAAGCTTGGTAACAGAAGGTACAAGGGATTAATATTTCGCTGCAAAACAACAGTTTGAGCAGGTGGTACTTGATGCTATTACACATATAGGTCACTTGGGAGAGTGCTTAATCACTGAACTGAATATTAATTAGGACAGCTTTCTCAGCCAGTTTTTTTTTAAAAGGAATACTTCTCAAGGAGGAGGGGGAAAAAAGACCAAACCCACCAAAGTCTGCAGTTATGAAAATTAAAGAGCTTGTGTAAGAACTTGCTATATAAATTGAGGTTCAAATTTTTCAGGGGGACTAATTTGGTGATAAAAGAACTCACTGTGAACTTTGAGTCCAAGCTGTGCGAACCCAGACTTTCTTCTTAATTTCTCATATTGAAACTTTTCTGTACCTGCCTGGATTTCACACTGTCCTGTTAAACACCTGACCAAAATTACTTGGTCACTTGAAGCTGCGTGTTTCCATAGGTACAGAATAGTACTTTACAAAGTTTTGGCTTGAGATCCTGAAAAAAAAGTGAGATTAATGTATCTGAGTTGAAAAACTAAGTTCTTGATGTAAGTTAAAGAGAGAAACAGCTGACTTCATTGCATGAGTTGCAGAATGTAAAATCTACTTCCTTTACTTCCTTTGACTTTGTTTTCTGTACCAAGTCATGCTTTAAATAACTTCTGAATTATTCAGGTTCTTGTTTTAAAAGGTGTAAAGTCTGTTTTCAAGATGCTAGAATGCTCTGAAACACGTTAGTCGGATTTGGTCATGCCTGACCCATACCGTGGATTAAGTCCTCTGAAATTCAGGAATCCACAGGAAGAGCTGAAGGAGTTTCCTGGAGGTAGTGCTTGCTTTTGCCTCTGCAGCACAGCAGCTGGCATTGATATGCCCTATCAACACTCCTCTGCTGCACTGTCTGAAGCTCCTTGAGGAGCTTTGATTTTTCCCAGGGCTCTGTTTGGGAGCTGCTTGCTGTCACAGCTGTGTGACAATGATGAGCAGCAGGAATTTCCCTCTGCTGCAGGCAGGGGCATGGAGAAGGCATAGCTGTCTCCTGGAGTGGATTTTTTGAGGCATTTCTACTCAAAAAGCCTCTTGGATAAAGGAAGGGAAGGATGGTCAGGAGGAGGGCCAGCGTGGGGCTGTGACCTCCCAGGACCTTCTTGCTGAGTTCAAAGCTTGTTTCCCCCTGTTCCCACGAGGTTTTAGCACTGAACTTTCTGTCCTTTGGCAAAAGGTGCTGGGTACAATGTCTTGTTCCTGTGCATTCAGGCAGTGCACAGTGCTTCCACCTGGGCTGGGTGTTCCATGAACCTCCTCGGGGCACCTTTCACCAGGTCAGGTGTTCAGTGAAAGCAATGCACACTGGAGGAGATACTGCAGAGATGTTTTTGCAACTGCATCTTCCTTCTGAGGCCCGGTTTAGCATCATTAAATGATGAAGTATTGTGGATTCTACTGCTTTGTCATTTTCAGCTACATTTGGGATAAAGTCACTTTATGGTCTGTGTTTGCATGTTAAAAACTATCAGTAAAATTCAGGTTTTATATGGACTGGTAAATTAGTCCTATGAATTTGAACATATTTCCATTGTGGGAGCTTAACTTCTTAGCTTAATTTTATATCTTTAAATATTTGAGAGGGGAGACATTTTCTCTGTTCTTTTTTAGTTCAGAGATGAAGTTAGAAGATCATGAGATAATAGTTGACTTTAGTATTCAGATGGAAGATGTTTAACTTTAAACACCACGCAGTGTGTGAGATCTCCATGCAAATACAGATTACAGGAAACAGATCTAGAGAGAGGAGAAGAAAAGCTGGGTTGGAAAGGAATTTGAAACAGACTGAATTATATGCTACATGTACATTAAACAGTGGCAACCAGATGACACTGTCAGATACCTGGGATAAGGAGGTAATGCAATGGCACAAGACTTGGGGGAAAAACAGGAAACATGTCTTGATTTCAAGATGGATAAATGGAAACACTTGGGCAACTGAGGTTTGCAGTGTCGATTCTCAGAGCAACCACCAAAGTGAGCTGGTGCCAAGGTAAAAAGAATAGATGTTGCTGGAGGTTAAAAGGGTGGACATGAGGTGTCTAACCTGAGCAATGCAGGAGAGGGAGCTAAGAATCTCACAGGAGAGCTAGGTACTGTAGGTCAAAAGAGTGGGATGGAGTTACACTGGAAGGGGATCCTGAACTTTTAATAGGAAACAGAGAGTTGGATAACTGAGATTTGAGAAGGGAAGGGGGGAAATGACACATGACTGATACAGATTTGTTGTAGAAGGCAAAGTTTATTTGGGGGAGTTGAGTTGTTTGACAAGTCTGTTGCCATGAGAGTATGTTGGCTTCCAGAGCCCACAGTGATGCTCCATGTTCTTGACTCTTTTTGTTAGCAAATATGTGAAATTTTTCTGGCCAATTCTACCCCTGAAAACCCCCAGGGTAACAACTGCTGCTGTTTACTCCCCCAGCTCAAGGGGAATAGATCTGTTCTTCTACATGAGTTTCAAACATTTGTAAATGGGCAAACTGGTTGTGAAAGAAGTGAAATTTGGTTTTAATTCCAAAGAAGTAAACAAGGATGTTGCATGCAGTAAAAATATTATTCACAGAAAAATGAGGAGCTTATAGTCTATGAGTCTTGCAACAGAAGTTTGCCCCCAGCTGTATGCTGTACAGTAATCCTTAATTATGTTATCCCATGCTATTTTTGTTCCAAACTGTTCTTGCCTTATTCAGGTTTTTGGATGGACAGAGTTTGTTTAATGAACAGATGTTCACTATTTTGTACAACATGTGGCCTCAGGCCTCATTTCCTGCATTTTATTCAGACCCTTACCATGAAGTCAAAATGATTCTTTTCCTCAGGGGGTTTTCATGATACTCATCACTGTAATATCTGAATAGCTTCTCTCAAAATAATTAATTTACCTTCAGAACACCCTTGAGCTGTGCAAGTCTTATCTATTTTTACAAGCAAGCAATAAAGGAAGAATGAGATCAAGATGAAGTATCTCCTCTCTTTTCAGAGTGCCAAGCCTGAGACATCCAAGACACTGTCAGGATGTTCACTTTTTTCAGTTTCCTTTTAGGTACAAAACATTAAATTTCAGACTTTGATTTCCAGATTTTAGTGCTTGCTTATGGTGTGAAGAGGCTGAACTCGAGTGAAAGTATTATTCTTTGGTGTGCTATTGTTTGGGTTTATTAACACTAGTTATGTCAGTTTTTTTTTTAAAGAATAAAATAATCACATTTTCTAGGGGAATAAAAATGAGTGCACTCCAATTCAAGTAGGTTATGAATTTGTGGATATTTATATGTCAATATATTTATAATACAGCACACTGCCAATTTCTAATCGTTTATAGGCTGTTCACTCAGGTTTTGATAGGAAGGTAAAAAATGATCTGTGGAACTTGTAATTTGTCTCTGAACTGGTTAAATCAAGCAATTAAGGAGTGAATGCAGAACATCAGTATGAATAGAAATTGATTCTCAGTGTCATAACTACAGCACCTGTCTGAAAGTCCTGACTATAGAGAAAGCATTTCTTACAAAAATGCTTTTCATGATGTTGACAGGAAGATTTTCTTTTTAATTCAAGGAAACATATTAATTTGTGGTGCTTGTTACAGAAAGGTTAACTATTCAACCCACTGAATTCCAAGAGCATCTTGGATTACCTGGTCTGCCCTGGATAAGATGCTACCTTCCTGTGTGAATCTCATTACCTGATGAATCGAGCTTTTTGCCTTACAATGCTGATTCATTACTGACTTATCAATAAAAATCATATTTGGGAGCCTTTGGATAAACTATGCTTTTACCAAAATGTACCAAGTTAAATTTAAAATGAAACCATAAACATTTATATGCAGTATCATAACTGGAGAAGCTTCTAGCTTGGTTGTCTTGTCAACTGGAGCCCAGAGTTTACCTCTCCTGTATTACTTGTGTGCACCAAAAATTGTGCCCCTCACAGGGTGCTGCTTCAGGAAAGCTCTTTGGCTACCCCCTGTGTTAGGCCTGTGAAAGCTGTTGTGCTTTATATAAAAAGGAATTTAAAAATATTCACTGGGCTGTGAGGCTGAGTAAAGATAGTAAGCTTTATGGCTTGGGGCTTTTTCATATTAGGAAACAGCTTCAATCCCTGTTTCAAGTTTAGTTCAGTGTTTAATTCATTTTTATTGAATTGAATCCAGTGATAGTGGTAGTATTTACCAAGTGTGGGAGTCCCCTTTGTTCCCTTTGCTTTGTGTTTATAGGCTTCATGCTTTTTAAGCTTTTGAAATGTTTAGATGCCTTGTTTCACAGACAGGTCCAGGGTTATAGGTAAGGGTTCGTTTCTGTAGGTCAGTGTTGCAGAAACAGATGTACAAGCTAACATCTGGGGCACTCAAACACGCTTACCAGAGGTTCCTATTAGCTATATCTGCTAAAATCCTGCTCAGACTAGTGATTGCTGAAGTCTCTGTTGCTTTTTGACCATCTCATTTCAGGGCTGTGTCTAGGTATTTAAATGCTTAGACTTGCCAGCTCTGAACATTTTAATGAATGTGCCCTTTGTGGATGTCACTTTAACATCTCTGTGCCCAATACTCTTCTTGGTAGAGATATTTCTGTCTCAGGTGGCTGTGAGAGGGTGAAATGCCCAGATACTGGGCTGGGGATGCAGTGCACAAAGATGAGGATTGCAAAAGCTGCTTGGTGCCTGTATCCCAGAGCTGTGGGGACCCCTGGGGGGTTTGGAATGAAATAAGAAATGGAGTTTTGGGTCCATGGAAGCTTCTCCTACAGGGGTGTGCTCCTGGTAGGACAATTTGGTCCTGAGGTGATCTTCCTGCAATTCTGAATTTCAAGGGTCCACCTGCCCCACCTTGTTGATAGGGATTTGTTGGTATAGGTATAGTTTTTTATTTAAATCCTAATTAGGCTGCTCACTCTGGAGAAGACAACAGTTATTTTTTAATGACTTTTGTGGTACAACTTTGTTCCTTCAGCAGTTCAGCCTCTCTCTCCACCTGCCTGCTGCTCAAGCCTGCACGGATACACTCCTCCCAGTGGCTGAACTTGGCAAATCTATATTCTTAAGCCAAAAAGTTGCACTGAACTTGGAGCAGCCTTGAATATTACCTTGCTTTGGTCTGCTGTACCCCCTAGTGTAAAATCTGGGATGGCGGCAAGCCTCTGGGATACAGAGAGCAGCCAGGGGCAGACTGTGCTGTTCATTTGATGGTTCTCTTCTGAAAGAGAAGCATTTCCAGCCCTTCAATCCACGCAGCTGCTGTCACTGCTCCAAGCTGAGCTGCTGGTATGAGAGCACTAGCAGGTTTAGGCTGTCTGGGGAGCTTTGCTTGCTGATCTTTGAATAGGGAAATGGCTGCTAAGTCAGTGGCAGGGCTTACACGGAGAAAGCTTTATTCATAATGAATTCTGTGCTTGGATCTTATGGATTTTGAAGCAGCACAAGAGGGGAGGAGAGGGAGGAAAGATGAGTGGCACCATATGGGTTGCTGGAACAGAGAAGCCCAGTTGTGGGTGGGGAGCATTATGCTTATTTAATAACAAAGACTCTGTGTCTGTGCCAGTGCACAGGGAACGTGAAAACAGCAGCTCACATTCTGCCTTCTTCCCAAACTGAAGCTGTCTTTTGAATGACTGGATTTGACAAGGTCAAGATCTCTGTCTTGTGAATTTGACTGATCTTAATGACCTGGAACAGGGCAAGCAGAAACTGCTGCTGTCAGAGGAAGGTTATTCAGAAAACCAGAAAGAGTTAACAGAATCTAATATTTATGAGTGCAGTGGTGAAAGTTGCTAACACAACACCAAAATGTGCAGCGTGCTACCTGAACCTCATCGTCAGCTCCGGCTCTGCCTTTCTAATTTGTGGGCAATTTGGCAAAGTTCATTGGTGTTTTCTGTGACCATCGTGTGTGCACACACATGACAAACATTTTCCCTGTCATTTAAGATGCCAAATGGACTCCACTGACATGTTTGTTCATTTTTTTTCCCAAGTGCTGAAGGATCAGTGGGTCAGAGCGACGATAAAAAAATGGTTTTGTTTTTTTACCCCAGTTGTATCTGTGCTACAGAAGTTGCTGTCAGTCATCTGTGACCAATACATCTGGAATTGACACTTCCAGCTGAAACATTTGGGGGACATAAACAATGCTGAGAGCTCCTAGGAGAGTCTCTTTGTGCTTTTGTGTTTTTTAGCATAGTGAGCTCTGTGGTTAATCCTGTGGATGCTGAATGTTATGAAAATTAGAAAAGTCAGTTTTTTGATAATCAGAGCTACTTATAATCTCACACTATGGAAGTAGGAACATTTATACTAATTAAGAAATTAAGTAAAATTTTTATTTTTTATTACAATTTAAAAGTACTTGTAACCAGGTAAATCTGCTTTCAATTGTGTTATACAAATATCAAGCTATTTTATAACTATGATCTGATCATCATACTACACTGCCAGGCATTTCCTGTGTGAGTCCAGCAAGTCACTTCTGCCCTTCCCCTTGATGTTGGATCATTTTTGCAATTAGTTTGGTGCAAAGATGTCTTCACTTTACTTTCTGATCTTAGTTCTGCAATGCTGGGGAAGACCACTGGATGGAACTATAACATTTTACTTAACAGGACGATACGAAACCATTCTGAGAGTAAAATATGTGTTCCTAAAAAAAAAACTTTTATTAAATAATGGCATTACCATTAATGTTTGATTTTTTAAAAAAATGCATAAAAGCCATAACGAGAGCAGACTTTAAATAGTACTTCTATGAATCTCAAATTATCAAGAGAGGATATTTTCTCTTTTGCAATCTCTAGTTATTCTACTTGGAAGAATCAGAGTTGAAAAACCAACAGAACTTTAATTATAATTTTTGAAGTCACGAGGGCTTTTAAGAAAGATACGGTGTACCCTGTGCAGTAGTATTAGCCAGCAGATTACCCAGCCAGAAGTTTTTCAAGACTTAATATTGTTTGGCAGATAGCAAAAAGCTTCCACTGTGGGAGATGTTAGGCAAGAGGCTTTTAAGAAGTCATGCTTCAATTATTCTGGTTAATTAGAAAGAAAGTCTGTAATTAAGGGAGTAGTTCTTCCCTTTTTTCTCCCCCCTCCAAATGAAGTTGAAAGTTAATTTGTAGCTAAGATTATGGGGTTTATTTTCTCTTGTCTTCCACTTTGATTGGATGGACATGATAGCTGCTGTCATAATACTGTGGGACCTCCAGAGATGAACATTTCAGTTGATCAGCAGTTTGAATTTAAAGAACTAGCTCCTCTATTCGGAAACTTTAACAGATTCATGTAATTTCAGATCGGTACCAAGATCCTCTTTGTGTGATGATAGCTGCAAAGGTTTACAGTAAAAAGCGACTTTTATAATTTGCTAACAAGGCTGAAATAAAAATCATGAATTTCTGTGTATTGTGGTGAAACAGACCCCTCTTGAAGATGAAACTATGATAATGGAAACTCATAATGGCATCATCCCCTAGGTGGTGACAGCAGGCAGATCTCATTGCAGCCCAAGCTCTGTGTACTCACTCTGGAGCCCTGAAATATTTATTTCTCACATGTGTGTCAGGAGGTGTTACAGAGGGAGACCACGTTCATGGGTGGTTAGCAGCTGGCATGGAGCAGGGTAACATGCAGAGATCTTTCCTCCTATTTTGTTCTATTTGTAGCAGTGGCACTGGAAAAAAGGAACAAAGCCTCAATGCCTGCAGTACCTGGTCAATCATGTGATATTTAGCCCTTTATTTAAGGAGAGAAACAGAGTCATTAAATATACCATACAATATTAACTTTTTTTTTTTTTTTTTTGGAGTGAGTTATACTTGTCTAAGGCCAAACAGCACTGGCAAAACAGACTCTGAAAATGTAGGAGTGTCCATAGCCTCTCTACCAACACAGCTAGAGGACTTAAGCAGCACAAAGAGAAATTCAGAGAGGTGACTGCAGCCCTGTTGATGCTGAGGAGCCTTTGCAGCTGGTGCCAGGGTTTGCCAGCATGGGGGCTCTAAAGATCTGCATGTGAGCTACTGAAATTCTGCTTGTGTTATGAAGCTACCAAATTTGTAAAGTGATACCAAAGTTAGGCTGTGTAAACCTATGTAAACCCATTATTCCTTCTGAAAGGGAAGGGTGCCTGGGAGGCAGCCTTCTGAATTTGGAGGAAATCCAGTCATTTTCAGGGAAAGATGTTTCTAAATTGCTTCATGAAGGAAAGAAATAATTAGTTAGAGCAAACTATTTGCTTCATTGTTTTTGTCTTACTTCTCAGATTGCTACAACCCAACAGAGAACAGCTGTTTCTCAAGCTGGATTGACTAAGCCTGCTGCTTTGTCTCATTTATTATGATTTGGGTGTGAGGTGGTAGTGGGGCTGATTTTCTCCACTCACCTTAGTAGTTGTCTTGTAATTGATTTTTTTTTTAAAGAGAATAATTTTCACAAACTAGAAAAATTGCCTTGTTTTTTTGAATATTTGACAAATGTGACTATTCAAGTTATAAGTAAAACCAGAACCATCGCATTTTTTTCTGATAAATTAACCTTTTTATAATGTTTACCACTGCATTCATTTAGCCCTACTCTGACTTCTGCTGCAAAAATGCATAGCACCTTAAACATGTCACTATAAATACTTGGTATTTTGAGGTGTCTCCAGCTAAATAACTTCTGCTTGTGACGAATTGCCTTATGGCTGCTGGTTTAGATGCCTTGCTCCTTTAGATGGATTTTGATTTAATAAATATAACAAAACACAAAATGCAGTTGGAATGCTAACCCTGGATGGTGCTTTTCTTTAAGGAAAGGGAAAATTGGCTCTATGGTATCATTATCAAGTGTAATGCTAGCATCTGCCTCTTGTCTCACAGCACCTCCCAGATGCTGGAGTTCCCAATCTGCCTGTCTTCACAGCTCCTCACCTGCCTTGCTCCTTGCAACTAAACTACCACTGTGTAATTGAGAATTTCAGGCTGCACAAGGACCAGATGATTTTTTTTTTTTTTGTTTAAGCCTAATTAACTGTTAACTTGTTAATTGGTGGAAATTCCTACATCAGAGATCAGAAGCCTGTGCTGCTAATTATCATGATCTGGTATGTGAAGCTGTGCTGACACTGGCAACATTGGCAGGCTGGGATAATTAGAAGTAGAGAGAAGCAAACCCAGAGTACTTATCTATTTGATTTGATGGAATATTCAGTTTTTCATTGCTCCTCCCTGCTCCAGCAATAGGAATCAAGTATGAGCTGCTAGACATTGGAAGCTTGGTTGGCATGTGAGTATATGACCAAGCTCTACCCAAACAGACCATGTATGAATTGATGTAAAAGACTCTTTTTAGAAGTGTACCTGTATAGTTTGCAGAGCACTTAAAAGGAGAGCCAGAGATTATTTGATTTGACTTTTTGGCTGCTGGAGAGTAACACACTGTGATTGGGTCAGCACAGCTGCTATGGTGGGTGACAGCTGTGCTGGTGCTCCAGGCTGGTGGCCGGAGAGGTCAGGCATCCCTTGAGAAGAGCTGACAAAGTATAAAAAGTACGTAACATAGAAAGACCCAGTTGGCATTAGCATGAGGTACTGCAGTTGCTTGGCAGGACATGTATTCGGTGGTATAAGCACCAAATTTTAAAATGCAAAATCTAAAATTTTTTGAATCACTAATTTCTACAATGAAATTTTTTTTATGCTTTGATTTTTCATACGTAGTTGAGGTGGTGTGGGTTCTTTTGGTTTTTGTGGGGGGTTTTGTTTGTTTTTGCTTTAAGGTAGAATTGTGTCCTGCTTGTAGGATAGTATTGCTGGGCCTGTTATCTCCCTGTATTTCTTGCCTTCCCATTTTTTTGTGTTTATATTCACTGTTATACATTTTTCCTTTCTTTGCTTTCTTGCATTCTTTTACTTGCCAGGGCAGAATCTCCTTTGCATTGCAAGGGGTGCTGGGGAGAAGTTTGCTCCTGCAGGCACCTGCCCAGGCAGTGAGCACAGTGAAATGACACACCAGTGCTTTGTAGGACAGGGAATGCTCTGGAGTAGTGGCCAAAACAGGTTTTGGTCTCTTTTTAGTAATGCAAAGAGCTAGACAGATGAAGAGTGAAATGTTGGACGGATATTGAATATAAAGAAAGAACACAGATGGGAAACAAAGCATTGGAAAATGAGTTAATGGCTGCCCACTGGTGATGTTTGTCATGGAGCTATAAATATAGTATAGGTAGAAAGGCAGGGGAAAAAAGGCCAAAGTGGATGAACAAGTAAGTGAAAAATGCAATTGCAGATAAGAAGGAAAGAAAAAATGTGTGATGAAAAGATTCAAGAAAAGCCTGGGAGGAATATAGGAAGAAGTTAAGGGAATATAAAAATTGATGAGAAAAGCAAAGATATTTTTAAAAAAGATTACAGTTACTTTTAAAGGAAGAGTCTGAGATGAAATTACTTTTTTATGCAGGTAGAAAAGGTGCTTTCCTCTCCTGAGGAATTCTGAAGTGCCCAGCAGGGCAGGAATGGGGCTGGGAGTGGCTCAGTGTGAGGCTGCAGCAGGGCTGGGGTGCCCACTGAGAGTGGCACTGCCTGCCAGGGATGGGAGCAGCCGTGTCCTGCAAGGAAAGGAGCAGCAAGATCCCTCTCCCAGGCTCAGCTTCACCTCTCTGGTCTTCCCAGTACTGCTACTGAAAAAATTCCCCCCTCTCACTTTAGTTACTTGCCTCCACTTTGCAATTTTTGGTATCTTGGCACAGTTTGGTTTTTTTCCTTGAGTAAGCTGGTGTTGCTACTTTGTCAGGAACCTGGTCAGCAGGCAGTATTTAGCCTCTCAGAAAAATGCAGTCACTACTCTTCAAACATCAGCCTCTGCTAAAGAGGATTTTCTGCTCCCTTGTTTTGAAAACACCATGGATTTTCTCCTTTGTTCTCCAGTAAAAATATTCCTCCTAATTACTGGAGCTCCTTGGATTTGAAAACATGATGAAGTATGGACATGAGCTGAGTCTTCTGCCTCTCCAATTCTTGGCAGCCCCTGCAGGGTAAAAACCCAACACAACCAGACCCTCTCAGCTCTTCCTAAGCCCATCCTTAATTTAGCAATCAATTTTCCTGCAGATCCAACTACCAGGTTCAAATATACCCCTCTGCCCCAGAAACCAGCTGGGAATTTAAAACTCAACAGAAAATACAGAGGTTTAGTAAGGAAAAACCTTTTGGTGCAAATCAGTATGTTTTACACAGACTATTTCCTTATCTCAGAGTGAGCTAGGTTCTCCACAGAAAAAACCTGGGGAGCAGTGTGGGGGGAAAGTGCCTGCCTACAGCCCATAGCTTGTACAGTGTGGCTTGTGTTGGGGCAGTGAGGTTGAAGTTGCTGCTTGGAACTGAAGTGTGCAGTCATGTTGGGAGGTGTGTGTTCTGTTTTCATAGTGCTTAGAAAGAAAGACAGTTTTGGGTGACCCCAGATCAGTTGTTGTACAGCTTCTGTTACACATCAAGTATCTTATTGAAAATTTACTTTTTAAGGATTCCTATTTCTTTTAGCTGCTCCCTTTAAAAGAACATTTAAGATTTTACCTGCAAATACTTGCAACCTGCATACTGATCCAACAAAAAAATAAAAAGGTGCATAAAATATAAGGTACATGATCTGGACTGTCAGTCATCTGTCACTTGTTCAGAGTTTTTCTCTTGGGGGTGGGAGGAGGTTATTTTTCAGCACGCACGTTGGTAGGTTTGGCTGCACACTTTCTATTGCATGGATCATGTGCTCATGTATAGTAATGTGACCTGTAACTCTCAGACTTTGGGTCCCCAGGTAGATGAATGCCATGGATTGATGAACAGGGACATTTCAGTAACATCTTCACAAGTTAAACTTGACAGGTTAGAGTCGTCCTGTGCGTGTCTTGTCACATAGCACCCGGAGAGCATCAAGAGGGTCAAGTAATATCTGAAAATGAACTAATCCCAGTGAAAGTCTGTACAAGCTTTACGTCAATTTTTTGAGAATTTTTTTTTTTAGCTTCTCACTTTCTATGTGCTTTTTCGTGGCTGAAGTCCTGTGCTGCTAGAATTAGTTTGTGACACTGTTAATAGGAGCAAAGACAAAAAGATTGATTCTCCCTCCCATTTGATTGTAGCTTTGTTAATATGTAGGTGCCTATGCCAACAGTAACCTAGAAGAAATATGTGGATTGTGATTTTAGGAGGTCCAGGAGAGGAAAGCATAGGAATCAGTGGGATGCTGGGTGCTTCTGCTGCAAACTGCTCTCCCTCTGTTTCTGAGTGCGTCTACCCCCTACTGAAAAGGGTTGTTGGAATTGATGGCTGAGATTTGCCAGAAATCCAAGCAATAAATAGAAGGCCCCAAACACAGCTGCCAGGGCACTGCTGACTCAGATTCAACTTGCCCTTGGCCCTCTGCACAGCATGGCTTTCCAGCCCCTCATTCCTCAGTGTGTCTATAAATCCAGGGTTGTCCCATCCCAGGTGCAGAATCCAACACTTGTCTTTGTTTGAGGGAGTCAACAGCTCTTCCCAATTTAGCATCATTGGCAAACTCAGTCTCCTTTCCAATCCTGTGACCAGGTCATTTATGAAGATGTTGAGGACAGAGCCCTGTGGAACCCCTCTGGTGACAGGTCACCAGTCTGATGTCACCCTATTCAGTGTAACGCCTTTCTGTCTCACCTGTGAGCCAGTTGCTCACCCATCCCATGATGTGTTTATCCAGCTGTGGGATGAGCATTTTGTCCAGAAGGATCCTGGGAGAGACAGGATCAAAACTTCACTGAAATCCAGAGATCACATCAACTCTCTTCCCTTGATCGACTGGGCACCTGGGTGGGTTACCCAGTGTTCCTGGTCATAAGATGAAATTAAGTTTTTTAAGAAGGACTTTCCTCTCATGAATCTGTGCTGACTGTGATCAGTGACTGAGTTTGTCCTTGGGTTGTTTTTCAGCATAAATTTGAATGCTGCTTCCAGCTGCTCTTAAAGCTTAATGTGTTTAAGGTGAGTTTGCATGGTGGAGCTTTTAATCCATCAGGTCTGCTGACCGTGTGACAGTGTGTAAAGCACAGCCACTTGATGGTTTAGTAAAGAAATTAAATCTTGAAAGCTTTGTGGAACATCACAGGCAGCATTTCTGTAGGAACACAATGAAATTTCCAGGTAAAATTTCTGGAATTACGTAACACATTAACTCAGTGCATGTGTGCAACAGAAGTGAAGCAAATTTTCAAAGTATGTTTTAAGTACTTTATAACAAAAATGAGAGATTAACATGTACATTTTTTGAACATTTCTGTATATTTCATCTGAAAACAGTAAAAGTATTTCTAATAAATAGAAGCCATAAAATATTTACAGTGTGCAATAAAAATACAGTTTATTTTACATTTGGTAATGCAGGGTGCAGTAGAGTAACACTAAATAAAATCTGATGCAGTGAATTTGGCAGACTACTAACTGTACATTTAGATGATTGTGCTATTGACCTCTTTCATAATCCCTCTCTAGTTTGTGGGCTACCTTTTATTGCAGTAATAAGTGATAAAGACTACTATTAGCAGTATGAGATGAATACTGCCCCCCCCCCCCCAATTCAAGTTTCTCATCCAAACTGTTATGACAATGACCTGTATAGTCCTTAAGATGAAATTAATTTTGGTTCAGGGGGCCAGCATATGGCTTATGATTCCCTCAAGTCCTACATAAGCCTGGGCTTGATGTTTTATGTAGCATATCTTGTATAATAACTAAGCTCAGACTAGATTATCCTATTAGTTTTGCCCAGTTTGAGCAACTTTTTCCAAGGAAGGAACAACACTTGAGAAAACCACGTGCTTTATATTTGTATAGTTTTGTAGTCATGAGCCAGATGCTACTGCAGCTGAAGCTGCCTCTGTTGCATAATCTCCAACTGTGCTCCTTGAGATGTGCATCAATATTTACTCTTGGATTATATGGTCTTATATTCTGTAATAAAACATTCTTGTAATCTATATAATTTTTTGTGTAATGTGGTTCAGGAGGCATTTTTTTTTAAATCTGGTAGTTTCATTAATGAAACTTTTTCCTTTTAAACTTTGTCTTTCTCTGTTTTTGCTGCCTCTTACAAGTGATGTGAAAATACTTTACAAAAGAAGTACTTTCTCCAAGGTGAAGCTTCAGCTAAAGTTTACATCTTACTAAAACTCACAGAATTAATCAAGAAATATTTTTGAATGCACCAAATCATAGAAAACATTCAGAGTTTGTATCCCATGTATACATGAAGAATCACTCCTCTGTCGATGGTTCTCCCTACTTCAGTTTTCCAATTACTAACATAAAATGAGTTGACACTAAAAGTAAATGGCTGCTGATGATAATGGAGCCCTAAAATGTGAATCATTTTATAAATCCATTGGAAACCAGGTGGTGGTCTCCTATAAATTAATGCATGCATCTCCTTCATGTGAATATGAACTGTGAAAGTTTTTAATTTCATCCTTTCTGTAATTTTTTCCCCCTTTTCTATACTTGTGCCTTCATTTTAATGCCTCTTTTTCTTGGTTAGGTGGAGATATCTAGTGAATTTTACTCTTTTTTTAAAAGATGTTTAAAGATTGTGACTATTCTGCATCATGAGAGCTGTAGGGAATCCAGCCTTTTTGTATCACTTCAAGTTCAATTCTGTTTACAGTGGAGTTAATGGAGTTTACTTTTCTCTGCATTCTGTAAAAGAATTGGTATTTATGCAAAGATTAAAATCCAAAATGCAGCCATGATTCACATTAATTCTTTCAAAGGATGTCAGAAGAATGGGTTCTACTGTAACATTCCTCATTGCTTTTTTTTCAAGCATATTGAGACTTGAAAAACTGGAAAAAAAAGTCTATACTTTTGATGGCAAGGAGACTGAATAACAGCACAGATCAGAATCCAAATTCCAAAGGCATAACTTAGTCTTAGAAATTCATTTTAGGAAGATGTGGCACAGACTAATCCTAAGTACTGTCATAGGTCGCATGAGACTGTTCTGACATTTAGAATGGTCCTCAGCATGGCAAGCTGTCAGGGTGACATTTAGATGGAACTTTTTAGAAATATATCACCTACTTGGGGAAGTGCTGTGGAGTGGAGCAGATTTATAGAGCGCGGAGCCTATTATGCAGAACTGTAGATCACTGTCGTCCACCACTAAAGCCAGCTTTTTTGCTAATGTTCACCAAGTGTCCTTTGCCTTTCTCCTCTCCTTGGTGAAGTAACAATTCAATTTGATAGCATTGTTTTAAAATATTTTTGCTGGGAACACTAAACTTCTATCATTTGTCTCATCGCCTGCTCAATCCACCAGATGCTTTTTTTTCTCCTTTTTCTTCCATTTTGCTTTCAGCTGCCTGTTTGCTCCAAAGTTGGTGATATCAACACATTGTACACCTAATAATATAGCTGGGTTCTGGATAGGGCATCCATCATATTACTGTGTACTGTATATATACAATTGCAAAAACATAAATCGATGAGAAAAGTAATTTCTAGAATGCAGTGTTATTGTGTGAAAGTAGTGTTACCCTGAGACAAATGTTATGAGAGTGGAAAAAGCATTTCAGAAAAAAAGGGGAAAGGGGGGCATAAAAAGACTGCAGTTACCTGTTGTCAAAATTTGTGAAATAACTATTAAAGCACATTCTTGGAGTTCTATGAATTACATGGTATTTTCTGCAACATTGATAGTATTTAGTAGAAAATTGTAACCGCAGTGTTTCAGCAATGTCTATTATTTTTTGATAAATCTATGACTGCTAAGCATTATTTCTAGGCTTTGTTATCCTTAATCTGCTGGCAACAACTGAATTTAGACCATCTGAGTCCAGAGGCTCAAATCCCAAAAGCTTGTGCTCGTGCACCCTCTTTTTCCCAGTGTATCCAATTCATCCAGTTATGTGGAGCAGAGCCTTGGTTGGTTGTTCATTTGGATTCACCAATCAGCTTAATCAGCCATACATGATAGGTACCCTTCATTAGTGCTTTGAACGAGGGTTTCTATTCTATATCAATGAGAAGGGCTGATAAATAGGTGGAAATAAAAAATTAGTTATGTGAATGCAATGTGCTAAATAAATTCCAAGACACAGCTGAGTTTGAGTGTCAGGAGGATGTTTACTTGTGACATTACAGAAACAAGTCATGGAAATTTCAAGGATTTAATATTGTAACAATACTGGATTGTTTCGTGTGGTTTTCAGATTAATTAATTATTAAAGTCCTTTCTACTGTCACATTATCTTTTTCTATGTTCTCATTTATATTGCCACTATATTCTACTGCTACGGAAGTATATTCTAATTAACTTTGTCACAGACTAGTGTAATTGAAGTTACAGCTTGGAAAAGCTGAGGGTCAGTGCACCTTCATGATGACTAGGGGATTAGGAAGATATTTAAAAACTTAGAGTTGATAAAAATGCATGAGAGGAGAGCCAGTCATTAACCTGATTTCAGCTGCAAGGAAATCTGCTATTACTTTTGTGATATTAAATGTCCTTCTGATTTGTGAAAAGCTCACTACATTCTTCTTTCTATGCAAATTTCCTAAAATTATGTGAACTCTTGATGTTGCAAAATGTAGGATGCTCAATTGGTCTACCTAGGCAGACGGAAATTTTTTGTGTTAATGAAGAAAAGGAAGTATCTGACATTTGATCTTTTCTTTTAATGATCTACATCCTCATATAGAGATTTACAAATTAAATATGGCAAGCTATCATTCACTTCACTCTGTAGAACCTGTGGCAGTGTAACCAACAGAGAATATTCATGAAGTATAAGACTGTAGGAGATTCACTCTCCAGTTTGGCAGGTAGACAGAAAACTTCAAAAATTACCACGTGAAGCCAGGCTGAAATAAATGTTTGTGTGCAGTATGAGAGTATCAGCTGTTCTTTTCATACCCCCAAAATTTTAATCTGACATGGTGATATGTTGCTAGGAATTTCAGAGGAAAATAGAATCCCAGAATGGGTCAGGTTGGAAGGGACCATAGTGGGTGTTTTAGGGCTGTTCCTGCTCCCATGCTTAGGAGGAGCAAACTGGCTGTTAGGGAGCTCCTTTTCCTAATGACTGCACTTGAAAAAGGCTTCAAAACTCCAAATAGCAGAATAAAATTATTGAAGTAGGCTTTCTGCATTAGACCTTTTAGGGAGATCAGGAGGGTATAAAGGATGTTGCTGGTTTAGTGTATTCCTGATGTGTACCCTACTGTTGGAGTGAATTTTGGGTGTCAGTTTTTGTGGGGATGTTTTTCCCCTCCTTCCTGTTGTAATCAGGTATCTCAACAGCTGGAAACAAGTATCTTGGAAGTAAAACTTGCAAAAGCAAGTTAGTCTGTAATAACAGTGAATAACTTCATGTGACTATAAAGATGAGTGTTATTCGAGTAGGGTTTTTTTGTGCCTAACAAAAAAAATGGCTAGCTACAGCTTTTAAATGAATATTTCTCTCTCTCTAGGTTTTTTGCAAAGAACTGTAAAATTAGACTGATAGCAAGATTGATTAGAAGTTTGTTTCTTTTTGATATATTTTTTAAAATAATTAAAACAGGACAGAATATCAATTCTCTTTTCATACAGAAACAGAAAAAAGCATGACCATTAAGAATTCATGGCTGAAATTCTGTAGCAAGGAATTTTAATTTGAAAGATTGAAAGAAATCAAAGGGTAGAAATAGATTTGGCTTTCTTGGAAGATGACAAGTTAAGTAAAAGGAAGTTTTATTACTTCATTTATACCTGTAAATAAAGTTGATGGCAAAACTGATAGAAATAAAGCAATGAACTCCGTGTTGGTAGTGATTTTGTGGGTAACTTGTGCTGTATGTTCAGATGTTGCTGTAGCCAAAATGAACAAACAGAAGACTCAGGCTTGACTGGAATAATTGTGTAAGATTCCTACAGAACTACAGAAGACAAATTACTATCCTTATTTTATGGGTTAGTTCACATAATGTTTTGATAAAGCTTTTCTCTTTCAGCTCGTTAAACCAGGAAGAGTTGCTCTTTGAAATCCTGACATTTTTCCACATTTTTTGTGGAGAACAATTTTGTCTTTGTCATGAATGACCACAGGGTGGCAATATTGAAAAATGAAACCCTAGAGCATGAGCTAGAGGTACACTGGGTAAGGTGAGGGTTGGGCTGTGTAGATTTTAGGGAGAAGGCAAATATGACTGGATGTGTCTGAGGATATGTCCCAACCTTCCAGTTTTGTATCAACTTCCACAGCTTAAGACCTCATGGTTGCAATTTCTGGCTTTGCTTAGGGATGAAGGAAAAAAGTACTTGGTTTGGAATGAAACATTGTCAATATTTGCTCTTATCCAAAAAATTTTGTGATGGGTGGTGATGTTTTATTCCTGAGTAGAAGAGTTAGTGCTCTGTTGAAAGTTTTGGGGACAGAGCTGGCTGGTAGTCGGTGTGATGCACAAGATTATGCTGCAGTTACCTGGATAAAAGAACAGACAAAGAGCCAACCTGCTGCTAGTATTAATACTCATCTGGAAGTTTAGATTTAGTACAGTTAATGCAGTTGGCAAATAAATATATTTTTTGAATTCTCAGTTGTATATTAAAATAAAAACACTTTAATAATTTCTTTCTAGTATGATCAATATATAAAATATAATATTAAATGCATAATTTCTTGTTTACTGCCATTTCACAACTGGTTTGTGTTGGTTTTTTTCTGAATGCTAGTTTTTTAAAGTCCTTGAGACTTCAAAGAGCTTGTTTCTTGAGGTATGTACAATTAACAGCTGCTTGAGTATTGGAATGTACTTATAAAGGCATGCACAACGCTCAGTTTTAGAAATCAGTTACAGAGGTATGACAGTTTTCTGTTGTTAGAGTCTAATGAAGTGAAGAAGGGTGAGGAAGCCTTGTTGATTAACAGGTGAATGGACTGTAACCTGTTTCACAAAAGGAGTTTGGTCAGTGGGGAATTGGGTCTCTAACTCACATGGTTTGCTTTTGGCTCCTTTACTGGACTTTTAGTAAGTAGGAGGAGATTCTGAATGACTCACTGGAACTTTGAACTCCTCCAGGAGACAATTAGGAGAACATTTAATAGCAAGAGATTTAGTACTCAGGCCTCATAATGGTAAGACCTATTAAATCATCATCGTTCGTTTATTTAAGTATTTCAGTAAAACTGACACATGATCTACCTTTGTTGCTCATACAAAACTGAGAGGGAAAAAATACCAGCTGCATGTCAGAATTGATATCAACTTATTTTTAAGCATAGCTGAAGCGAGTGTGTGCTTGCATGTGAACACATCTACACAAAAAAGTAGCCAACCTCTTAATCAACTGTCCACCAACTGTCATCTAATGTAATACATAAAAATACAAATTCTTTTCCAAACTTGTGAGTAATGTGTCATTTTTTTCTACATACTTTCCTTTTTTTTTTTTTTTCTGTGAAATATGTTTTTTTTACTTTGACTTGTATGACAATGGGATAAGTGATTAGCTTTTCCATAGGCTGTGTTAGCTTTATCTGGCAGAAGAAAATTAAGGAACAATAATACTGCAAAAGTATTTGCCTCCAAAAATGGCTATATCAAATCAGTAATTTGAAGCCTGTTAAACTAAGAAGTCACCTAATAAATCTCTTTAGGGTAAATGTACCCTACCCTATACTACCAAATTTTAATATATTTGAATTTCATACTAAATGGCATCCAGACAGGATTGGTACACATTCCTAGAAGGAAGAGTAGTGCGTGACTAGACATATATATTTAATGGTTTTCTGCACATTTTCTGTCTTGTAGCTCCGTGTAAAGATTTAGACTTTTGCCTTGTGCTAGGACAATGTGCAGACTTTCCCTTTTAAGGTGGTGACATCCACTGCAGATGTTGCAATTTATCACTTGGCTTTAACACAAATGTGACGTGATCTCATTAAACTTCTGCCACGAGGTTTTATTGCTTTAATAATTTGTTGCAATATTTATAGATTACTGTGATGAATTTTATTGAATTTATCATATTATCCAAAAAATGTGACAGAACAATAAATCAGTCACATTTTAGAAAGTGTTAAAATTGTATTGTCTTAACATTCTAGATCCAAGCATAATAAGCTGTCCTTTGAAAATAAAAGGGAAGCTTATTAGCATGAAATATTTCATAGTTGACTGGTTTGGGTCTTGATCAAAAATCTCTCAAGCTGTTATCTGGTAGCTGCTGACTTAACTTTTTAAAAAATTGAGTATTTTCGTGATGCCTTGTCTTCTTGTGGAATAGATTGAATGCAGTAGAAGAGAATAAAAGATCACTTGAGGCCCTTAGCTGAACTGAGTCCTGTCTGATACTGATTTTCTTTTAATTTGCTAGAATAGTGGTGAGACTGTTCCTAGAAGTGGAAGGGCAGCAAGGAGAGCACATGAACATAGAGCAGAGCAATTTGTAACAACCATTTTTTGTCTCAATTGCCTTTTGAAGGAACCAGTTGCTAATTCAAGATATCTTTGAAGCCCCAAGGAGAGCTGGGCTGTGTGAAATACAGGTATTGCTCTGTACCTGTAATTACACACCAATAACTGTTAAGAAGCAAGAGAATAATGTAGTAAAAGAATGGGAAATAAAATGTTTAAATTAATTACAAAAGCAGACAAAAAGGTCATTTTAGTTATTTGATCCTCCTGGTTATGTTTGGGATTTTTTTTTATTTGAAATATGCTCTGTATTTGTCCAGCCTCCTCCACTCCGTACATTGATTCATTCTAGAGTGATGTTGTGGTTAATTTTAGAATTACAGTTACTATTTTTATGAACTTTTGTAAACTAAATAATCCAAATCAGGGAGCAGAAGACCAGTGTGCTGAAGACCAGAATTATCTACAAGCAGAAATACTCCAGACACCTCTGATAGAGATCCTTGACCTGCATTGTCTGCTAAGTATGTGGTGAGAAGAGGAAAGGATGCAGACAGTTGAGAGAGTACAAAGAAATAATTAAACTATAATATGTGACTCAGCCCATCAGAAGCCTTATCAAATTAAGCTTTTTCAGACACAGAAGTAGATTTTTAAGGAACATAATAATATTAAGATTGATTTTGTGAGTGTGTACAGGATGTCATCTGAGCATAATACATAGTGTTCTTGTTTTATATCAAAAAAATACAGAGAGAGACTCCAATTTTGGTCTTTCTTATAGGGAGATACTTGAGTGTAGTAATAATTGTGATTTCTGTGGTAGCCTGGGTTTCAAAATCAAAATGTCTTTTGCTTTCATAATTCAATATAGTATCTTTCTATCAGTGTACGTCTTCAACATTTTCAGATGAGTCAAACTCTGGCATTGTCAAAATAAAACTTTTGCTCTCTTGTGTATGGAACTGAAGGAGAAACAAGTTCAGTTCTACTTGAAACTATCTCTGCCTCTGGAATGTGTGCTGCTTTTTTCCTTCACACTGTTCTTGTATGTGGCAAGTACTCTGTTATCAGTGGGTACAGACTTGTGACTTCTATAAAGTGCTGCTTTGTGATATTTGGACAGACATCATGGGAAATGCATCTCAGCCTAGAAGCCTAGTCTAGGCAGAACAGAGATGAGGTCTAACTGTCCCTTTCTGAAAACTGTTGATACCCGCTACGTGGAATAAAAGTGATAGGGATTTTCCAGAAAAAAAATGTGAGTTTTCATTTGACATCATCTTAATGAGATGTTTGTCTACCTTTGTCCATCTTGAAAGTATCTTATTTTCCCTTCCTTCCCCTCTTCCTGCCTTTATTTTTTCCTCTAGCATTACTCTGTCATCTTGCTAGGTACTTGGTAGTTTCCATGAAAGTTTGGTGGAGTCGCTGATGTTCTCTTCCAACCTTACCTGTTCTGTGGTTCTTTCTTATTGCTGCAAACACCTTGTGAATGAATGTGTGCGTGTGTTTCTGCTGACTGCTTTTAAGTTTCCAGGTTGTTTAATTTGCTTACAAACCATTCCCACCTCCAACAAATACATGAATTATCCCAGATAACCACAAGTTCTCCTTCCAGCATCACTATATCATGTCAGCCTTGGATTTTTTGAGGAAAATTAAGTCATTAAAAGGGTGCAGCAATTTTAAACCTGATTTTAAATTAGTAGTAGGACTTCAGGTGTGTGAGTTCCCATACTTGCTTTTAGCTGCTGCTTTCTTTGGGCTTCTGTGCCCAGGTGCTGACCTAGAGTCCCAACTTTTGGGGTGAGCATTTTTCCACCAGTGCTCTCCATCTTTCCCTCACTGATTGTTTGGAAGCAGGGATGAAGGGTTGGGATGACTTTTGAATATGGAGAGTGGCTTCCAATGGATTTGACAGAGAATTGTCAGAGAAAACAAGCCCTCAACTCTCGCTCACATTTGAAAGATGTTGATTATCTTTCCTTAATAGTTTAGTGTTGTGTTTTGAAATAGTGTTTGTTTTTTTTGGGGTTTTTTTTGGGTTTTTTTTTTTTTCTTTTCTTTTTTTTTCCTTTTTTTAGGTTTTTGGGGTTTTTTTGGGTTTTACATATCTGGCCTTTAAAGGTAAAGTTGCTCAAAGTTAATGTGTCTTATTTACCTTAATTTGGCATGGTTTGGTTTTCTCTTGCTCCCTCCTGAAGAGTAAATGAGTAATAACTTTGTGACTCCCTTCTGATGCAGTTGGAAATTGTGATTTCCACACATTTTCCCTAATATAGGAATATAGGGATAAATGAGATGTGGTAGCACTAGTTTAGTAGAAATATAGGAACTCAGTTCTAAAATTTACCATGAAGAATACACTTTTTCTCCCTCACCAAAGCCTTCATTGAGATGGACATTCAATGCTGCAGGAGATAAACACGTTTTAGGTATAGCTTTATATTTTGAAAATATTTCCATGCCATTAGAAATAATGACACATAAATGAATAATAATAATGATAGGGCTTAAAGTGTCTTGTGTTGTTCTGAAGAATTTTTCTAGGTATGGCTAAAGATCAAGTTTAGATAAAAAAATATTAAAAATCATTAGTGAAATGTTACAATTTGATTGCAAAATATACAAAGGATGAAGGCAGTGGTTCCCAAATGAGTCTGTTCTCCCAAGGGAGCCAGAAAGGGGAATAACTGTGTCAGCTTCCATTGCGAGCACTAAACCTGGAATTTATAGGTGCACATTTTAGTAATTATCTGCTTATACCTTTCAAAGAGGACCTTTTAGTGCTGTAATCAGAATTGTAAAAAGAAAGTTTCTCTTGCATTAAACTAAGATCTATTTGAAAAGCCGTTGGAAATGCTTGAATACTTTTTTAAGAAGAGTGAGTTGTACAGATATTTGTAATCTAAGCAATACTGATTGTGAGGTTTTTTGTTTTTCACAGTGACCATTTTAGAGACAAATGATTCTGTAAGACCTTGAAAGGAAAAGGTCACTTAATGCAGAATGTACATCTGTACAATTTATATGCCAATTAATATCCTGATTCATGGCAGACAACCGAATTAAAAATCACTGTGGTTTCATGCCAAAATCCATAATATAGCATTCATTTTGCTCTGCATAATAGAATTTTATTTGGAGAACATATTTGACTAGATGAAGACATCAGTGTGTCTTGGATGAGAGTCTGGCAGTAATCCCATATATTTGCTATCATTATATTGTACGGTTGTCACCATGTCTAGCATTGTAAAAAAATCCTCCTGCCTTTGGAAGGCTTCCTTTTCCTTCCTGTGCCTCCCTTGGGGACAATTTTATGGTTTTGGAAGGACATAAATGCAGTTAAGTTAAAAAATGTATATACAAATTGGGAACTGTTCAGGTAGTTTCCTTAAGAATTCACTTATTTCCTAGGGCTTCCAATATTTGGATCTGGGATACAGTGGACATGGATGTATGTAGGGAGGTGGTGCAACTCTTGCAAACCTCAAACTGCTCCTTTACAGCACAGCAGTAATCAAGGATTTTAATTTAGCACTGATTCTTCCATTTCCAGATTCTATATATGTTTTCATGTAGCCTTAAAAAATTAAGTACAAACATAATATGAAACATAAAATGAGAGAATAATAACTTAAAAAAGCAGTTTACAGGATATTAAAAAGTAGCCATTTGAATTCTCCCTAGATGATGGTTTAAATAGGCGTTATCCTCCTAACTTACCAAAGGATTTCTGAAAGTCTAATCCAAACTGCATAAGCTAACAGTATTATATAAATTTTCCAATCTTTTTTTTTTTTTTAAATTCCTACACTGATCAGTAGCCTAATGCATTTACCCTTGGGAATCGTAGAGGATCACTTTAAATGATTAAGTAATGGGAAAAGAGCTTAATCCCTTACAGCTTGTCTACAAGCAAAGGAGATCAAAGACAGAGCGATCAGGTTTGCCAGCTTTGCTGCACTTTGGAGACTGGGGAAATTAAAACAGTCCCTCGTAAACTTAGATTTGTAGTCTTGTCCTGGACAAATATGTTCATAAATATATGGGAAGTTAAAGAAGAGGACTATTTGTCATATCTCTAGAGAAAACTATTACCTTCTTTAAGAACTACTATATCAATTTACAGAAGGTCTGTCAGCTTGGTGAGATCAGCTCCAGGATAGGATCAGCTGGAATTTCTCATCAGGAGCTGTTCTGCTGGAGTGTTTGTACCTGCTTGAAGCACAGCATGCAGACCCTGTGCCATGAGCTTCTGTGGCTTCAAAGCCCTCCAGTTTTGGGCAGGACATCTGGAAATATCCCCCCTAGCTGTGCACTGGCTACCCAAGGAAATGGGTATTCTTGTAATTTGGGGCGGTGATGAAAATGGATCTTCTCACAGGATTTCTGGTTTCCTCACACTTTAGTGTCGTTGATCTGACACATGAGGCAGGTTTCCCAAGGTAAAAGGGAAACAGATCAGTCTGGCACCGGGTGGGATCCTCACTTGGGGGAGCCACTTGGTCATTTTTATATATTTTACACTTTTCCTTATGTTTGTTTTGCAACTCTTTTTGCATCCAAATTCACTCTTTTTACTGCATGTTAATGCATGTTAGATAAACTATGCTTGGATTTCCTTGTTACCCTGGAAAACCAGCTCTGGCCTGCAAAAGTAAAACAAATGAGCTGTAACCAGCTCATCAGTACTTTATATTTTAAGTGAGTGGAAACAAAGCTCTGCACAAGTGAAGGCAGATTTAAGCAAGCCTGGCAAGCTTCAGGAATAAGTGTTGGGCACAGGTTCATGGAAATTTTGCAGGTCTTCAGAGGGCATAATTTCCACAGGAATATATGGGAAACCAAGGGTAGTTGTTCTTTAAATACAACTTCATTCATATTGATTATGTTGTCCTCCCATGTGAAGCTGAGTTTCTATACCTTGAAATGTTTCTGCTTGGAAAAGAAGGGTCAATGGCTTCAATAAAAAAAGAGCCATGTGAGGAGGAGAGAAATTGGTCTAAAAGCTTGGTGAAAAAAATAAAAGTTTAAGCAAAAGATGTATGGGGAATTCAAACTTTTTATTTTAATAAAAAAAAAACTTTGTGGAGGGATGGTTTGTATATGATTAGAAGTGCCTGAAATATGTTTCTCATTGTAGATCTTGCACCTGTGGGATTTCATTTGATGGATAGATTATTCTGGGCAAGGGACTAAAACAAAGTAGCCAAATGACAATAATTTGATAAGGGATTTAGAATGTATTGTAGTGTGCAGTTTTTAAAATCCTTTGAATGAACAGCAACCTCTTTAAACTTCTTTTATTAAATATGATATTTATAAGCAATTTTTTAAACACTTGTGTTATAACAACTTAATGAATAAATGCAGGACTAGTATTTTTGAAATAGCTAATAATTGCCGTGCTGTCTGCTGCTATAAGCTTTTATTTCATTAGTTTCCAACTTAGTAATTTAGTTAAAAATTCAAAACCATTACCTCAAACTTGTGTATTTGACTTTGATTTGATTTAAATGATTGAGAGAACCCAACCAAAGGAAGAAGGTACTTCAAAAATATGATTCTGTGAAAAAAAATTGGAAACCTGCTTTCAAGACAATAGAATGCAAATTCGCATTCTATCTGTCCAAAGTAATCAAAAATTTGAGACTGTGAAGAAAGTTCACTAGTTTTACATTTAAGAAATTATTTCCTACACATAACAAAATTATAAAAACTTAAAAATGTCTTGAAGTCAGAAGAAAGAAAACATGAGCTTAATTGACTGAAAATATCATGAAAATGAAAGAACCTAATAAACACTTTTGCTTGTTTGCTGCTGGGTTTGGGATATTTGCCAGGTGCATTTCCTAGAATGAGGTTTGCACTACAGACTGAGTAGGATTAGGAAGTCAGATTCTCCAGTATCTTTGAATTGGGACAGGCTGTTTCTATTTTTTAATACCTAGAATACACTTAGAAAGTACAAAGAGGAATACTGTGAAGAGGCTTTGCCATAGGATATTATACATTCACTTAGTTAAGCTGCCAATTTAGTAAATTTAGTGGTATAAAAGTGAAGTATTTCCAAAGCTTCTTTTAATGAAAACACTCTGAAAAATTTTCTTTTTCAATGTAACTTGATTTTTTCTGTTGAAAAATTCCAGTTCAGTTGAGATGAAGAGAACATAAAATGCCAAATTTAATCTGATTCAGGAGTGTGGAACCACATTTAAAGTTAGTATAGGAACATAGTTTTTATAAATCAATTGGTTGAATAGCATGCATTGAGTTGTAGGCAAAAAACTAAAAATATGTGTCTTGGTATGAAAGACAGGCATCTGCTAAGGAAGGCAGGAGTCTCCCTTGGAACGGAAAACCGTAACCCCTCTCCCTCCAAATTATAAATTTGAAATCAAGGGGCTCTCAGGCAAAGATATGGGAATAAGAATAACAGTTCTTTACTAATATCTAAAACAAAGCTGACAAATAGCAACAACTCTGGCATTAACCAACAAACAGAACCCAAACCCAGTGGCAGCCTGCTCGGCCTCAGGAACCTTTCCCTTTGGTGCAGTTCCAGTCACAGTCGGCAGGGGGCGCTCTGGGTGCCATGGTTCCTCCAAGGCTGCAGGGGGCGCTCTGGGTGCCATGGTTCCTCGCATGGCTCCGCGATGGGGCCTCCATGGCTGCCATGGTTCCTTCCTCCATGGCAGGGGCGCTCTGGGTGCCATGGTTCCTCCATGGCTGCAGGCAGGGTGCCATGGTTCCTCCATGGCTCTGCAGGGGGCATCTGGGTGGTTCCTCCATGGCTTCCTCCATGGGCTGCATGGGTTCTCCCATGGCTGCAGGGGGCGCTCTGGGTGCCATGGTTCCTCCATGGCTGCAGGGGGCGCTCTGGGTGCCATGGTTCCTCCATGGCTGCAGGGGGCGCTCCAGCGTGAGCTCAGGTCACACACGGCAATGGCGGCTGTGCCCGGGGCAGGGAGGGATGGAGGAGAGGCTTTGCTTCACAAGCCCTCAGGGCAGCTGATGTCGGTGCCCCAGCAGGACCCTCGGGAACAGCGAGCTGGGACAGCAGGAGGTCTCTGCGGGCAGGGGGAGCACGGGTACAGCATAGCAAGAACTCAGAGCAGTGCAGGGGGAGCGGGGAGAGACGGGCTGGTGGCAGCTTGGCTCCCTGGCAGGGCAGAGAGAAAAAACTCACAGCAGAAAGAAAAGCAGCTCCGTGCTGGTTTCTCAGTGGCCGTGATTTCCCTTTCCACAAGCAGCAGCTCCAAGTGTTCAGCTCCGAGAGTCCCGAGTGAGTGAGCGAGCCGTTCTCCCACCCCTGCTTTTGCCAGTCCCGAAATCTGTCATTGTCCTTGCTCCCTGAGAGAAACTTCCCCTGCCCTGTGAAGGAGAAAATCCCTGGCCAGCACTTTTGTGTTCTTAAGTACCCAGCCATTAGTTCACCAGCAATCCATGGGAGAAAAAATTCCTAAAGAATAAAACAACCAAAAAAACTAAATCCAAACCCCAACAACATCATAGAAAAAATAAGCATGGTAAATTAACCCATAAAGCCATGGTTCATGTCTCAAGACCTATCATTGCACAGTTCAATATCATCTGATTTAGAGGTAAATTAATAGCTGGTTATTGTTTTGGAGTTTCAGGAGCTGAATTTTAAAAAAAAATAATTTTAATCCTGGTTGAAACACAGTTCTCTTGAAGACCCTCTTCTTTCTCAGGAAAAAAAAAAAAATCTTTTAGCCTATACAAATTCATGTTGAAAGGACTTTAAAAAGGGACTATTGTTTCAGGTAACAGCCATCCAAGTCATCCAAGGCAGAGATGACCCAGGCTTATATCTCTGCTTTTGAATGGAATGGAGAATTTATTAGTGTTTTGTTTTGCATATCAGAAGGACTTTGTAGCTAGTGGGATAAAGTCCTTCTAATGCTGTCTTTCAGGGGAGAGCTGTTCATCTTCATGCTAAGTGTGCAAACATTACTGGGGAAATACTGGGTTTATAAGCAAAGATTGCTTCTGTCTGAGCTCTAGCTCCTGCTGCAGTGGAAATTTAATATTTATATCAAATAATTGCTATTTATGTGAAACAGAAGAGGATTTCCAAATAGCCACACATGATGTGATTCTGGATCCTGAGCAGGGCCAGGAGCTGGACTTGGATAGTCCTTGTGGCTCCCTTCCCACTGAGGATATTCTATGAGTCTCTACTCTATAATGTTGTATTTGAGGATACTTGGACAGATTGAGGTTTCCATTCTTAAAAATACCTCAAAGCCAACTGGACACGGCCCTGAGCAATCAGGTCCAGTCTCAAAGCCAGTTTTCACACCTCATAGACTGGCAGGCTTTTTTTTTTCCTCTGCCTCTTTCCCCTCAGCCTTGCTCAAGAGTTGATTTTGACAGTGCTGACAGCATTCTGTATTACAGTAGAACATACAAAAGGCATGCTGTAAAGAAATGTAGAGGCATTTCACTGTATATACATTCTTTTTATAGGTGAATACTCCATTTAAATGTTCAGTTGAACAAAATTTAGGTAGTAATTAAAAGTGTTTAACCCACATAAAAATTTTTATGTAGGTTATGCAATTAATTTTATTACAGAAATTGCATTTAACTTAAGAACTGATGACCTTATCTTAATGCAGTAATGTATTTTTCATTAAAATGAAACATCCTGTTAGCCAGGCAATAACCACCCAGAAAGGAAGAGATGGAAAAGGTCCACAATATACCATGTACAACATCTGTCTAAAAGAAAAAAATAGCCAGTAATGCAGAATTTTTCAATTTATTACTGTGTCATATTGGAAAGTTTAAACTGTAATTAAATGGATGGGAACTACTAATACACTGTCATTTTACAACTTGGATGGCTCCTACTGCTGAGCTGTCCTACCTCCTTCAGTAAATTACAGCTGTTGCTTGGTCTTTTATGCAGGCTTTCACACGTGGGATATATTAATCATCAAGGAAGATTATTGAATGCATTTCCAGACACAGGAACAGACAATATTTCTTCTGTCAAACGCACCTTCTACCTGTTTGCTGCAATGCTCTATGCATTTTTAGGGGTTTCTTGTCTTTGTTGTATGCTGATAACAACATAGATCTTGCAGATGAAGTTTTCTAGATGACTTAAGATGATGACTCAGAGACAGTGAATATATTGTTTTCATTGGTTTTGCTGTCATGAGATTGTTTCCCCCAGTAGAGCACATTATTATAAGTGTTTGGCAATAGCAGCAAACTGTATTTTTAGCAATTTTATATGACAAAGAAGAAAGGATTTTTATATGTAACAAGTGAATAATCATGGATTGCCTATAGAACCTTACTCCAGGCTGTGTACTTGTAGGTAGTGAACAAACCTAGGGTGGTGTTCATGGGTTTTGGGCTACTTTTCCTCTCTTCAGATTATTAAACTGCTTTTGATGGCAGGTAAAAGTTTTTTAATTTCATTTTTTTTAAACCATGCTTTTAGATGCCAATATTTTGGGAACAGGTCAGTTGGGTAGAGCATTTTGTTTAAAGACTCACCAAATTCCTAAGGCTTGTTTGTGTTGTCATTATTGAGAAATATTATTTTGGATCAGCTAGAGATTCTTACTAATACCAACACATTGATGCATCTGATTCTGCAACCTTTCCCATCAAACAGAAATCAAGAAAGAACAAAAAAGAAACCCACTAAGCAAACAGGAAAATATTAAGAGTAGAGGCTCAAAATATGAAACAATTTCTCTGGTTTTGAGTAAAAAACCAATTTATTGCTTTGGGAGAAGGAAATTCTCAGTTGACTAATTTTAGGTATTAGATCTGTTTTATAGTTGGCTTCAGTAGATGAAATTCCTAAGGAAAGTGATGTGTACAGCAAGAACAGTCTTCTTACCTTATTGGATGGCTTGGTAGGTTTCATAGCTTATGTTCAGCTGCTAATAGTGTTCATTCTTCCTTGAGGTGGTAAGAGAGAGATCTTCTGTAAATCTTTTTCTTCTTGAGCTGTATCAAATGCTGGAATTGTAGAAAACTGAAAGAAAAAATGTACTGATTTTGTTCAGTAGGGAAAATACCTTCTGTTTGCTTATATGGCTACTCATATATGTAAATGATCAATGGGCTAATTGTCCTGGCACAGTAGCTACAGTCCTTGAATAGAAAAGTTCATTGATTTAGGATTTCTTGAATTTCAATGGATTTTACCTTCATTTTAGTTTTGGTTGGTTCGTTTGTTCGTTTTTGGGGTGTTCTGTTTTGTTTTTGTTGATTTGATTTTTTGTTTGTTTGGTTTTTTGCTTGTTTGGGGCTTTTTGTTTGTTTTTTGTGTGGTGATGTTGTGTGCATGTGTATTTATTTTACTTTAGTTCGTGACTATTGTCAGGACAGTAAAAAGAACAAACTGAGATAGAAAACCATTTAATGAATGATTTTTAGGGCAGGAAGGCACCTCTGGAGGTCATGTAATCTAACCACCTGCTCAGAGCAAGTTTCTCAGGGCTAGATCTCATTTAGTTTTGAGTATCTCCAGGGATGAAGGCTCCACAGCCTCTTTAGGAACCTCTACCAGCATCTGACCACTTCTGCAGGAGGAGTGTTTTCATGTGTTTAGGTGAAATTGCTTCTGTTTTAGTTAATGTCCATCTCCTCTTGTCACCACTGACAAGAGCCTGGCTGCCTCTTCTGTGCTTCCTCATCTGGTATGGAGCACACATGGATCAGATCCTTTGCATTTCCCATTCATATAGCTCCTGGCAGCATATTTCTCCAGCCTGTTGAAGTCCTTCAGGATGGCAGCACAACCCTCTGGTGAATCAGCCACCTCCCCAGTTTTGTGTTATCTGTAGAAATGTCATGCTTTGTGTGTACGGATGAAAGTTTTGTCTCTATTGCAGAAATTGTGAATACAGACAGCCCTGAGGCTATGATAGCTGACTGCTGCTGAGCTCTTGGTTTTTAGAGTAGCTGCATGCCAGTTACAAATATGTTTTTCCTTTTTTTTCCTTTTTTGCCATAAAAATGAATATAATCTCATGGTCATACCCTAAGTTTTTTTGGTGATTATTTGATGATGTCTTATGATGATGGTCATAAAATTAAACTGATGGTATTAGCTATTGTGGTTGTTGTAACTGATGATCCTTGCCCACATTATCACTCCTAAATAAGACTTTTTTCATTTTGATATTTATTATTGGTGGTGGTATTGTATGTAGGTTATATTTCAATATTAATTTTAAAGGTAATTACAGCATATATGCATAGCAAGTAGGTTATACTTCCAGTTTCTGCAAGGAATTATGATTCTGCAGTGGTTGAAATCCTGCAATTGCTAACAAATTAATGGATTGCCTTCAAGGAGCTTGATTTTTCTTGGGTGGGAAGGTGGACTGGAACATAGACAAACTTGCACCTTTTGTTAATTTTTGCACTATCCAATAAATGTAACCAGGCTTCAGTGAAATGGGCACAGTCAGAAAATACTAAAACAGTCAGAAAGGATAGCTGTTATCACCTAATTGAGATCTTCCTGCGCCTGAAGGGAGGAAAAGATTCTTTGCTGAGAAGGTGATGAGGATGCTGGAATATATTTCCTGGAGAAGCTGTGTTTGCCCTATCCCTGGAAGTGTTCAAGGCCAGGTTGGAGGGGGCTTTCAGCAACCTGGTCTAGTGGGAGGTCTCCCTGTACATGGCATAGGGGTTGTGATGGGATGATATTTAAGGTTCTTTCCAGGCCATTCTGCGACCCTATAATTGAAGTTCTAAGTGTTGTTATTTCTACCTCATTATGACAGAGCAAACAAAATTGCAATTGCAAACAATTTTATTTATTTTTTTTATTCAGTCTTCTCTTTAAAATATTGCTGGTGTTCCAAAACCTTTTACTGCTTGCTCCTCTGCCTGTATGTGACACGTTTGTGTTAGCGGTGCTCCTGGAAGTACATAAAGATCATTTGAGCGGGTTACTCAGGGAATGCAAAGTTTCTTACTCATAAACATGTATTTCAGGCAGGACTAAGCAGAACCTTGAGTTATCTTCTTGTCTCATATGGATATGTTGCTGAAGGTGCTTCAGCTATAAAAACCTGTCAAGCAAGGGAGTCGTCTGTTCAGATATCTGTGGTGAGACTGTGTGTGGAAGGGATTTGCTGGCTCACATGGCAGCTGACAGAGGAGAGCAAATGGGTAAAAGCCTTGGTGGTACAGGAAGCTTTATGCAAGGGGGGTTTGCAAGGTTCTGGGGTGTTGCAGAGGGATCTGTTATTTTAGGTGTGGCCCCAGAGGCTATTTACCTGCTTTGTGGGCTGTGGTTTGGTGCTTGACTACCTCAGCACCCAAAATGTGAGAGATGCCTTACCAAGAGGTGCTTGGTAACTGGGGTGGGCAGAGACTCATATCAGCAGGGAATATGCATAGGTGTCTAACACACTGCTCCTGCTGCCAGCTGGGAGGGAGAGGAGCTGAGGGCATCCAAGTTTCTCCTCCTCGGTGTCAGAGAGTTTTTAGCTGCTCATGGAGATCCAGAAATTTGGTGTGTTAATACTTTAAGTCCCCTGCGGGACAAAGACAAGGAAGCTATTTAAAGGCCTAATCTCTTTATTCTGGGAGGAGTTCAAAACGTTATCACCAGGGCTCTCCTCAGGGTGTGTTTGATTGCTCAGAGGAATTGGGAGCTGTGTCTGAAACACCTTTTTAGCTGTCCCTAACTAAGCACATTCTTTCTTGGTTTTTTTTTTGTTGGTTTTTTTTTTTTTTTTGTTTGTTTGTTTTTTTTAATGTTTGTTTTTTGTTTGTTTGGTTTTTGGTTTTTTTTTGGGGGGGGGGTTTGGTTTTCTTTTGTTTTGGTTTGGGTTTTTTTTTTGGTTTGGGTTTTTTTTTGAATGAAGGCCAACAACTGTCAGAAGGGGTTTAACCTGGCATATGTGACTTTGCAATAAAGTAGACTGAAGCACTCAGTCTGTGAAGGGCAGAAGAGATATGGATGAGGAAACCTTTTCTTCAGTGTTCCTTGTAGTCCCTCTGCACATTGCTCATTGCAAACACAGCTGGCATGAGCACGTGCAAATCCACCACTTCTGTTCACCTGCCTGGCATGGTAAGAGGAACTTCAAGTGCAGAGGTCAGCAAGTTGAACGTGGGCAGGAAAGTCATCCCTCTGGAAAACAGCCAGGCTAAGGCAGGTTACTCTGCAGGGTAAATTTCAACTGGAGCTTAGAAACACAGCCACTCTTAGCAGTCAGAGCCTGACAGCAGAATAAACACCTGGTTGGGAGTGGCCAGATTTTTTGGGGGATCCTGGCCTGGGAAAGACTAATAGACCGGTGGGGTGACAGGTTTTCACATGATTGCTATGGGAAAAGCAAATAGTATCTTACCCACTTTGTGAAAACACAAATGCAAAAAATAAACTGTGGAGAAGAGAGCAAAAGGTATGTACTGCTTGTTAATTAAGACTGATGATATTAACAGAATATTAATGAGGCTGTGATAAAAGAAGGGTTCATCTGAAATGTTAATGTGAAGCGAGACTTGATCGAAGTTACTAAATATAAACACTGTATTTGATTAATCACTTTTTATTGTGGGATATTTTTGGTTTGTATTTAGCAACTGCCTCTGAAAAAGTAATTGTGATGGGAATCAGAGAGTAGTAATTGGAAGGTAGGTGATACAACAGAGATTATGCAGGAATGGCTGCTCATCTTTTTGCTCTGCCATGAAGAAACAGGAGTTTCAATTTAAGCTGTTGCAGTCAGTCTAGGCAATGCTGGCTGTGAGACTGTAACTATAGAGGGAGCCTGTACTCCATCTAGGGAAACATGCTGGAGTGTGCACTGAACTGAGAAGAAATATAGGTACTTCCACTGGCATGACAACCTGAACCCCCTGGGTGACATCCAAACTTGTGTAATTGCAAGGCCTAGATGACATTAATCACTCAACCACAAATTGAGTTTCAAACTAAGGAAGTATTTGTCTGTCTTTCAGCAAATACACTGTTCTTGAATACATAATTTCAAATGTTAGTTGGGCTTGGGGAGGAAAGGTGTGCTCAATGTAGGAAGAATGTACTGAAAATAAAAGACTGCCTGACCTGTTCAGTGTTTTTACTTTTATTGAATAACCCAGTTTTTATGGTTTTCCTTTGAAACAGCACAGCTCTATTAACCCTGTTCTTCTTTATATGCTTAAAAATCCCACAGTAGATCTTCCTATACTGAAAAGAGCCTGTTATTTAATATTTTACTGGAATTTAAACATTAAAGTCCATAGCAATAATACCCAACAAGCCATATGTAGTCTGAAGGGAGAATTTTATCTGTTTGCTGTTTGGATTACATACAAAGATGTTTCTTTTGAAAAATGAGCAGCAGCCTTCTTGTACAACTGCCTGCCTCAGTCTGTGGTGATATAACTGGAGGTAATTAGGAGGTGTGTATGAGGAACAGCATGTAAAATCTTTAAATAGATGCTCATCTTGGAGGATTCAGCACTCAGTTAGATATATTCAAGAGAGGTGCTTTGACTTCTAAGTTTTTTTTTTTATAAGATTGTGGTGTAGGGGTATGGAACATGCTAAACTGTTCTGAGAATGGGGCAAGCTTGCCAGTCTCCCCTGCAAGACAGCAGGCTCTTCCAGAGGAGATGACTTTTTTATCCTACCGATTGTCTCAATATTCATTATATTTTTTTTTCAGCTCTGCAGTTAAATACGGGAAGGTGAAGCTTCCATTAGTGTCAGAATAGTTGAGTACAATTTGGAGAGAGAAACTTCAGACTTTTAGATTTTAAGCAAACTCTTAAGCGTAGAATTTCCTGAATCAAGGTACTGATTATTTTCATATTTTATCTATGATTGATTTTTTTTGGATACAGATTATGATATTCCTCTTTCCTTTAAAGATGCTAAGATTCATTTGTAATGAATTAATGAAGCATGGAGCTAAATTTCATTTATGTCTGTAGAGTAGCATTATGAGATTGTGCAGGGTTCTGTCAACTTCACTCTGAAACTGTTCAAATTTGAAGTATTGTGAGTAACTGTGAGATTATATCTTTCCAATTGGCAACACTGATTAAATTTCTTAACTTTTACTTGTCCTTTAAGTGGTATATTTCATTAAGTATCTCAAGGAGATTTTTAGACTCTGGTTTTGGACAAGCATTGGCATAATTTGATTATAGGAATTTATCAGAGATCTCATTTTATTATTTTTCAGCCAACTATCTGTCATGATGGTCTTTCCTTTTTTTTTTTTTAACTTCCAGAAATGGTTGATATGAAAAGTACACCAGCCTGCCTCTGAGCAGAACATGTTTCAAAGCATATTTTTACATTATACAGGCTGCATTTATTGCAGTCCTATTCCAGATTCCCACACTCTTCTCTCTTTATTGAAAAATTATTTTCCAATTGGAATTACAGCATTTTGCATAAATCTCAGGGAAAGAACAGCTTAAGGAGTGTGGGCTCTGTTGGCTTTGCAATGTGATATTGGACTCTTGTGAAGTTTCATGCAACATTATTGGATTCTGCAAAAACTTGAGTAAAAATTTTTCTCTAGGGTTAATATAAAGTTTATGCCCCAGGCATTTGGAGGCAAGTCTAGGATAGAGCTGTTGGCAGCTGCTCCTCCAGCTAAAGAGGAAGCCGTTTAGTTAGATAGAAAGTATGGAAACAAATGAAATGTTGTAGTCCCCTGATAAAACATTGTTAGCCCCCTGTGTAGCCCCTAATTAAAATCTTATCTGGTAGGTGTAGAGTTTGCAGAAGGGTATAGAAAAATCTGCATTTCCGTCTGTGGGAGAGGTGTTTTGAGTAGACATTTGGAAGACAGTAGAGGACGTACTCTGAAACACGTTAATTTAAATGTATTGTTTCTGCTGAAAAGAGGAGTGGGATTGAAATCAGCATGCCTGCTCAACACAAAAATTAAATTACAGGTGGTGTTACGTGCTGATTCAGGTCCATATGTTAAAATAATTTGTGGGAGGAACTGACTCTTTCATTGTTCATTTCAAAAGACATCCTAACTTCTTGACACTGTTATAGCTCAAATGGTAATTAAAGGAAGTCTTGAAGCAGGAAAGAGAGAAAACGTGCAGCGCATTTTTGTTCTCTTGCTGGTACACATGTAAATCTCATTTACACCTCTGCAAGTTACTGAGTAAAATCTTCCACTAGTAAGGCTTAGGGTGTGTGATCTTGCAAGTTCTTGTCAGACCAAAGGATTTATCTAATAAAAATCACTTTGTGCCTAAAGAAAATCAAACAGAATTACACGGCATTTATGTGGGGCTGCATCACCTTGCTAGGCAAGTTCTTAACAGGATTTTTTACTGGAGAGGAACAAGTTTTAACTGCCTGTTTTTTCCATCAAAATGCTAATATTCATAATGGATTAAATGCTCATCAGTTAGAGGGATCACTTAGGCTAGTTGATGTCTTCTTACTGTCATTCACTTTGCGGCCTGCCTTTCTCAGTATGAAAAGAGAAGAAAGAAACCTTCTGTTGAAGGTTATTTTTTTACAGTTCAGTCTACAGTGGGGGTAAGGAGAATGACAAATTAAGATATAAAATGTCCCTGGAAGGTGAAATTACTAAAATATCCATGCATTAGTCAACCCTTCTGTGAGATTTCTTAACAGTCTAAGGAGTAGAAAGGTCTTTCTAGAGAGAGAGAGAGAGAGCAGTGAAATTGATGTTTTATTGTGCGCCACTTTACCGGCTCTTTGTTTAGCTGGAATAAATCTGTATGAAATGGCATCATTTAAAGGACTACATAATCTGTGGGAGTTGATGATGAATTTTTAATTTTAGAAAGACTGGCTTTTTACAAAATAAGCCTCATGATCTAAGATGTAATGACTACAAATTGCTGTTTTAAATGCCAAGGCTGTGGCTTCATTATTTTTTGCACATTAAATAATGATTTTAATAAAAGTCTAGAGTTCATGTTCTCTTCTGAAAGCTATTACCTCTCAGCTACTGGCATATACCTCTTTGTCTAGAGGGCAAAGTGAGCAACATCTCATATTTTTCTTAGGCTCTATATGAAAGCATTAATTTCCTTCTGCTGCTTTGATGGAACTCCGATGCTGTAGGGCAAGTTAATGCAAAATGATCACATTTTCACTCATAATCAATATAGCTATATGACAGTGGGCATCTATTTTTCATTTCAGTAAAGCTGAGTGATATGTGGATTTTGTACCAAAGGCTCCTTTTGAAAAGCAGGGATGGAAATAGCATTTTAGCAGGAGGCTGAGTCAC